>CM069073.1:20783014-25583014 GCA_035220775.1 Malus fusca | reverse complement strand
GAGTCTGATCAATATCCTTGCCACTTTAGGCCTTGTGAATTTTGGCACGAGTGCTCATAGGAGATATAGTAGCTTTTGACCCCTTTAGACCAAACTTTTTCACCAAATTCTTGGCATACTTTGTTTAAGAGATGAAAATGCCATCCTTTTCTTGTTTCACTTGAAGTCCAAGGAAGTAGTTTAATTCACCAACCAAACTCATCTCAAATTCACTTGTCCTTATATCGATAAATCGTTTCACAAGAAAATCAGAAGTAGATCCAACAACTATGTCATCCACATATACTTGAGCAATCACAACATGAGATTTAACCTTCTTAACAAACAAGGTTTTATCAACAGAACCACGAGTATAACTATGAGTAAGAAGATGAAACGACAACCTGTCATACCAAGCACGTGGGGCTTGTTTGAGACCGTATAGAGCCTTTGTCAGTTTGTACACCCCATCTGGCTTGTGAAGATCCTCAAAGCCCTTTAGTTGTTCCTTGTAGATCTCCTCATTAAGATATCCATTAAGGAATGTGGTTTTGACATCCATTTGAAAAAGTTTAAACTTTAAATGGCATGCAATAACACATAGAAGTCTGACTGATTCAAGACAAGCAATATAAGTGAATGTTTCATCAAAATCAACACCTTCAAGTTGAGAGCCTTATTTCTGATTACATTCCCTGACTCATCAGACTTGTTCTTGTAAATCAATTTTGTCCCAATAACATTAGTGTTCTATGGACGATCAATAAAGGACCAGACTTCATTCTTCTCAAACTAATTCATCTATTCCTACGTGGCTACGATTCATTCATCATCAGTTAAAGCATCTTTGATATTCTTAGGCTCAATCTGGGAGACATATCAAACATTTGCAACTTCATCAGCTATTTGTCTTCGAGTTCTAACATCTTTGTCAATCGGATCTACAATTTCCTCATCACAATGACCTCTAGCTCACTTTGGTTTGTCTTTGAATAGGACACAAGAGTCTTGATCAATGCTTAATTCACTCTCATTGTCACTTTCTGACACCACACTTGACTCATAAGAAGCATTACCATTATCCTTTGACGAGGGAAATAACACATCGTCATTTCCAGTTGCCATAGAGAGAAGGACATCAATGTCATCAATCTTGACATTTATGGACTCCATGATGGTCTTTGTCCTCAGATTGTAAACTCTATATGCCTGACTTGTGTTGGAGTACCCCAAGAATATTTCTTCATCACTCTTAGTATTAAACTTTGCAAGATGTTCTCGATCACGTAGAATGTAGCACACACTCCCAAAGACTTTGAAATACTTTACCATTGGCTTCTTACTCCTCCAAATTTCATAAGAGCATCTCCAAAGGAAATGCCAAAATGTACACATCAACTATAACAATAAAAAAAGACCACACTAAAATTCTCTAACCGAAGTGCCAAACCCTATGTGGCGATGACATGGATTGGCAGAAAAAGAGGTTGCTGTCAAATTTGACATCAGCTTCAAATGTTTTTTTTATTAATTATTAAATGTATTTTATTAATTTGTAATTAGTTTAATCATTTATTATAATTAATGTTGAGTTGACCGATGCAATTATATTACTTTTTTCTTGTTTTCAATCAAGGAAGGTGAACAGATTACTGATTAAACTTTAAACGTTTTTTTATTAAATTTTAATTAGTTTAATAATTCATTTTATAAAATAATAAAATAATAATTTAATTTGACATATCGGTTGGAGAACAAAACTTTAAAAGATGTTAAAGTGCCAGATAAGCTATCCAAATTTAAATTTTATGTTCAAAATTTAACATCTCCTTTGGAGATGGTCTAATGAGTCATATTAGTGCCAGGTCTGAGGAACACACGATTTGAGATGTAGCAAGTAGTGTTCATTGCCTTGGCCCAAAAATGCTTTGCCAAGTTTTTGCTATTAAGTAGCACCCTAGTCATCTAAATCAAAACATGATTTTTCCTCTCCACTACACCATTTTGTTGAGAGGTGATTAGAGCAGAAAACTCACACTTGATGCTGTTGGTTGAACAAAAATCACCAAAGTGGGCATTCTCAAATTCAGTTCCATGATCAGTTCTGATTTTGACTAGAGCAGGATGGCTAGACAGAGATTCATTCAACATTACTTTGTACACAGTGAGGAATTGTTGAAAGGTATTGGATTTTTCCCTTAAAAAACATACCAAGAGATAATGTATGTTTGAATTGGTCCAACAAGATCCATATGAATTAATTGAAGAGGCTTAGTTGCTTCGATGTCAGTCACTTTCTTGTGTGCCACTCTAGATTGCTTTCCCAGTTGACATGGTCCACAAACATATGATTCAGAAATAGAAAGTGGTGGCAGCCCTCTCACAACTTCATGTTTGGACAACTTCTTGAGGTCTTTGAAGTTCACATGTCTAAGTCTTGTATGCCATCAATAGCTTTGTGGTACTTGGACTATTCAGCAACTTTAGAGACATCAAGAATGTAGCAATTGTCTCTAGATCTAAGAAGTAAAAGCAAGTTCTTTCCGTGTTCATCTACAATTTGACACCTTTTTTTTAGAAACACACTTCATCAGCCACATCATCACATAATTGGCTAATGCTAATGAGATTTGACTTCAACCCATCAACATAGCTAACATTTTCAAGCTTAGGTAATCTAGGGATCTTGACATCACCTTTCTCTGTGATCTGAGACTTGTCTCCACCACCAAACACAACACCATCGCCAATAAAAGGAGTAAGAGATGAGAAAACCTCCTTGTCTCCAGTCATGTGACGAGAGCATCCACTATCAAGATACCATATCCAAAACAAATATAACATTTAGAACAACAAGGCCCCTGTTTGAGTCCTTCTGAACCCACTTCAAACTTTGCTTAATATTTCCAGATGAAGAAGAATGAACAAGCTGAGCAATTCTGTTGACTTTGATGACCAGACGGTCCACTTGATCCTTTAGCAAGTTGGTCTTTCCAGAGTACAATTTTCTACATTTTGGATGAATGTGCCCAACTTCACCACACTGATGACACGTAGAAACATATCTTGTCTTTGGACATGGTTTGACATTCTGATATACAAGCCTAGATTCTCTCACAAATTTTGCTTCGGTGGGAATAGAATTTGAGCCACTTTCTACAAAACCAAGACCAATTTTGTCACCGTGTAGTTTTCCAAAATTAAGCATCTTGTCAATTTTTTTCAGCTCCAATAGTAAGGCAAATAACTTCATCATTTGCCTCATTCAGTTCAAGTAGCTACTTTCTGTTAGCCTCATGATACATCAAAATGTTTGTCTTCAACACATGAATTTGATTCGTCAAGTTTTCTTGAGATTTTAGCAAGTTCTGGACCTAAGCTTCAAGAGCAGAGATGACATCTTTATCTTTAACTTTGCCATTGCAATTATGAGCTTTCTCATTCAGCTCCTCAACATGAGCCTCAAGATAACCAATCTTTTCATCCAGTTCAATTTTGACTAGACGAAGAGACTTGTTTTCTTTTTGTAACTCAAAAACTTTCTTAGATAGTTCAATCTTCTCCACTTTTGTAGAGCAAGTCTCATCAAAGAGTGTATCATACTTAATGCACAATTCATCATAATTCATCTCCTCATTGCCACTCAGAACAGAATCATCATCACTTAGAGACACTTCCTCAATTGGAGCAACAAAAGCAACCACCTTTTCTTCATCATCTGACGACTCATCAGACTACACAAAACCTTGTTCATTGTCATCACTCCAAGCAACCATCATTGCCTTTTATCGCTTTTGACCAAGGAGTGTGGTGTTAGCACAATTAGTTGCACGGTGCCCACTTCCACCACATGCAAAGCAGGGACCAGGTACCTTCAATAAACCTTTGTCTCATTTTCTAGTGAACCCTTTATTCTTCACTTCAGTGGGTTGTTTTTTCCCGACTACTTGATGGCTCACTGAACCAATTAGAATCTTTCCATTTGTTTTTGAGAATTCTTCTGAATTGTTTAACGAATAGAGCAAGATCATCTTCTGAGGCACGTCTACACACATCACCAGCAGCTTCACAATTCTAGACACCATGAAGGGCCACTTCTTTTCTCTACTTGGAGTCACTTTCATCCATGTCAAGATCCATCTCATTGGTAATGAGTTTCCCAACCAATTTTCCAAGCTTGATCTCATTTAGGTCCTGAAACTCTTGAATGGCAGCCTTCTTTGCTTGAAATCTCTTGTGCAAGCATCTCAAAATCTTTTGAACAATGGTTGTTTCATCAATAGGCTTCCCTAACCCTAAGGTTTCATTTGTTAACATTTCAACTTTCTCATAGAAGACCGAGAAAGTCTCAGGCTCGAGCATTCTCAAATCCTCAAATTTTGAAAGGGTCATTTAGAGCTTCAGATCTCTCACTTGTGTATCACTCTCAAGAAGAATTCAGAGTTTGTCCCAAGCTTGCATGGCGGTAGTGCAATATCGAACATAAGCAAACTTACTAGACAAAATGGCAGAAACAATTGCATTCTTTGCTTAATTACAGACTCTCCATTGACTAGCCTCGATGGAGCCTTCCACTCAATAGTGAGATAATCAACATCAATAAGACCTTGTGCCTTAAGAAAGATTTGAAACTCCTCGTTCCAGGCAGCATAATTTGTACCATCAAAGAATGGAGGTGTATTACACGAGCTACCGACACGATCACTGTCTATGGTGAGATTCCACCCCATACCAGCAAATCCCAGAGATCGTTCTATGTATATCTAGAGCAAGGCTCTGATACCAATTGAAATTGGTACCGGGTGGAATAACCTGTATATAAAAATTATAATCCGCTGGACTGACTAGTCAAGCCTGCTAGTCAACTAAGATAGATTTGTTAGTCAATAAATCTAAGATTCAAATTCCAATTTCAGTTTCCAAAAACTATCCTAGTCAGCAAGGCTGTAGTTCGTTGCAAGTTATCAATGTGTCAAGTGAGCATAATAGTGAACACATACCATTTAGATGTTCAACAGATATATGTACCATGTATGTGTGTGTGGGATGTGTGACACAATAAACATAACTTGAACACAAGATATTTTTGGCCTAAAAACCCATCTCTGGGTTAAAAAATCGGGGACCCTCCACTGAGTACAATCCACTAGTGTAAACAAAGGTTCATACAAAAATCGTACAAACTCAATTTCTAGATCCCCATCTACAGAGCAACTTTACATTTTTGCAATCTTGCCTTACACGAGACAGACTCATCACCTTGTGGCACCGAGGTCAACACAATCAATGATACAATATGATTTTATGATGTTGTTATACCCACCCTTACATTTTTATCTATATTCCTATATTTCTCCCTGAAACATGTTTAAGTCTATTAATTTAGGCCCTTATCTCATTTAATCCTAGCCGTCGATCTAGATACCTTATTCCTCCTAACCTGCCAAGTGGCAGCTTCCTAGCTTTCTTCTCTTCCTGAGCTCTCCCTCTACATTTTATGAAATCCTTCTATCTCTCACTCAACCCTCTCATCTCTCCCTTTCTCTTTCTGTGCTGTGACCAGCCAAACAAACCTGCATGTAGCTCATGTTGTAGACCGTCATCATCATCATCTTCCTTGCACCATCTCTCTCTCTCTCCGTCGTAGTGAGATCGGGAAATCCAGAGAAAAGACCTCTGACGGTTTTCTCCATTTATTTTTCCGGCTAGGTAAGTTTAAATTCCTTTTGAAATCGCCATTGATGTTGTTGGGCGTTGTGTGTTGAAATCTACTTTGTTATTCCAAGGTTTTAAGGACGGGAACGGCGCGGGGGAGGCTCACCCACACTTTCCGGCGAACCCGTGATCTTCGAGGGTTTTTCCGAACACTCATGGTCGTTCATAGCGAAGCTAGGGTATGAAAATACTCCACTCTCTTCTCTTTTCATTTTGGTACATGGTTTGGATGTTGGTTTACTTGAACGTCGTCGACCAGAGCTGTAGCAACTTCGGCGTTCTTCCTCGAGCACCATGCAGGCCATCAGGCCACCCACAGGCCTTAGCCCCGTATTTGGACTAGCCCAGAACCCTAAAACCCAGCCCGTTTCCTCTTAAATTATGTTATTTGTTTTAAAGACCCAAAGGGGCCTCAGACCGGTTTTTATTCAAGTGGTTTTTAAAGCCCAGTTTTCTCTTTGGCTTTTAGGCCTACGGACCGAGTATGTTGAGCCGTGTGTGTGTATGTGTGGTATGTATGTGGGCTGAGGGTATGGGTATGGTGTGTGTACCGTGTGTGGGTGTGTGCGTGTGATATGTGTATGGTGTATGTGTGTCCGTGTGAGTGTGTGTGTGTGTGTGTGTGTGTGTGTGTGTGTGTGTGTGTGTGTGTAAGCGTGTGTGAGTGTGTGTGGTGCACGTGTGTGTGTGTGTTGTACCGTTCGTGTGTGTGTATGTGTTGTGTTGAAGCCCAAACCACCCTTTTTACCCTAAACCATTTTAGACCAAAACCTTAGAACCTCAAACCCAAAAATCTCTCCTAGGCCAATTTCGATGTTCTGAATCCATTTTTGGCGTCCATTTCCTGGAATTCTATCGTTTGGGCATAGTTTGATAAATTGTACATTTTTGTGTTTAGGTGAAGTTGCTAGTGGGGATTTCCTTAATCCTTTTCCGCACAACTCTGCTGCTACAGAGTATCTGTGAGTGGACCATTTCTAAAATTTGCATAATTTTTATAGTTTAATTGCATAAATGAAATGCATGCCTTACGAGTTTATGAACTGATTTTATGTTAAGTGTGTTTATTGAAATGTTGATTATCGTCTCGTTATTTTGTAAGGAATTAATTGTTGGCCTATATTGAGCTATATTTTAATATATAGTATTTTCTATAAAACCATAAACTGGTAGACTATCTGATGGATGACGATAGGATGCTAGAACATGTTTTCAAAACCCCTCTTTATAGTATAGCCGATGGATGACTTTATACTATGAAGTGGTTATATTTGAGAGGCGTAACTATTTGTGCGTACCTAGTGGACACTATGCTGCTTGGGGCGAGGATCTGGTGTTGGCAGTTAGGCCGGGAGAAATAATCCCTAGCTACGGGCTGAGGGATACGGAGCATGCATTGGCCCGGGAGTTGGTAATCTCTGGCTACGGGTGCAGAGATCACTGTGCTGGCATAGGGCCGTGAGTTATATTTATTCAGTGATCTTACTGGCAGCACACCGCGCTTACGAGACGATCTGTGAGACGATTGATATTTTGATCTCCACGATGTTTTCCCACGATATGACCTTTGAGATGTTTTTGGCATGCTAGGGTTTTCAGTAAACCTATCACTTATTATGCTAGTAGTTTTCTTTATATAAACTGTGGGGGTTAGTATCTTGATAACTGTTTTATTAGTATTGTATATATGAACTTGGTCCACTCACCTTTGTTTTGCGCCCCCATTCAGGTCTTAGAAACGAGGACTATGACACAACGTACGAGGCATTCCCCTACCAGTAGCAGTCTATCATTCACTTGTGTGATATCTTGTAATGATCTTTCCTTTTGTGATCTTGAATTAGAATGTGCACTTTAGACATTTCCTTAAACTTTGTTTATTACTTTTAGATTCTAATGATTATTCACGTATATTTCCTCCTAATCATTACTCTTGTATTCAATAAATGGCTTTCGTCACTCTCGGGTGTCGGCCAGCACGTGCCTATTCGGGTATTCAGGGAATATCGGGGTCGGGACGTGTCAGATGTGCACATGAAATCTGGATTCAAATGACCAGTCAGATTCTCCAGTTAAACTGTTAAAGGAAGAATCTAACTTGAATATAAAAGCTTGGTCTAAAAATGAATTTAAAGCATAAAACAAGACCAAGACATAAATGAAAAACCTTAAAAATAATGCAACCCTAACAGATAATGATTGGGTGTTTAATGCATAAGGAAGGTTTGGCAGTTAGGGTTCATAAATGGAGAAGATGCATGCTTCAAAGCCTTAAAGCAACTCTCTCTAAAACTAAGTTCTAAACCCTAAAAAAACAAATTGAAATCCTAGAAGCAAATATACCCCAAGGAAACCAGAATTTCCATCAGCCAACTTGTCTTAAGGACACTTGTCGGCTGCAAAAAAGATCTACCCAGATCAATGGCCAGAAATTGACTACCATTAGAAAGGTGTCGGTCAGCTCATGTGGGTTGTCTTAATCTGTGTGCCTAGACAGTTAGAAGTCAGCACCCTAAACTGGCTAGACAATCAAACTAGACAGAATGTAACACAAATAAAGATATGAAATGCACATGCATGAACAAACCTTTGAGTTGAAATGTGCCATTTCTTCATCATTTACTCCAGCATCAACAGTCTATAATTTGATTATATTCTAAAGCTAGATTGAGTATTACAATATTTGACAAGGAAAGCCAAACACTAAGACTAGACTTTACATACATGAATTAGGTGTTTCTAATATTCACAATAAAGGTAGCAAAAAGTGTTGGATCTAATGAATCAAAAGCAACATATCCAAATAGTTTTTATCAACAACACTGACAAAAGTTGTAATGAATATCGCATAATTATGTTGAATGTGGCAATTGATTGCACTAGATTTCTATTGCGACGTCTTCCTTTTTGTGGGCATGATGAAAAAGAAGCTTTGAACAATAGGGGGAATTATATAGGCTTCTTGCAATTTCTTGCGCATCATGATGAGAAAATTAAGGCCGTTGTCTTAGAAAATGCTCATGGTAATCTAAATTTAGCTTCTCCTTCAATTCAAAAGGACCTTGTTAATGCATGTGCCATTGAAACAATTGATGCTATCCTTCGTGATATGAATGGTGAATTTTCCTATAATGTTTGACGAATCACATGATGTTTCAACTAAGGAGCAAATGGCAGTGGTGTTTCGCTATGTAAATAAAAGAGGGGAAGGAATCGAAAGGTTTATGGGAGTTCGACATGTTATTGAGACTACTTCAATTGAGTTTAAAAAGTCCATTGACCAATTGCTTTCAAGAAATAAATGGAGCTAGTGATAAGCTCATATTTATATATATTTTACATAAAATTCACTTGTCTTTTCTTAGTTAATTCCTTATATTTTTGAGCTATTTACTATGTTTTTGTGTTTTGTGTGATTTATCAAGCAAAGAAAAGAAAAGTAGCACAAGTGAATTATTAAGTAACAAATTCGTCAAAACTGCCTGTGCAGATTATCTGACTTTGGAAGCATGTTACAAATAGCTCAGAATGAATGAGAGAATGAGCCTTATATGCGTGGAAAGCTACGGATGTCTATTTTCTGGAGCAATTTACGGATTGTTAATCTCATTTTTCTAGAAGAAGTTATGGGCATTGTAACACTGAAAGGTCAGAAAAGGGCTAAGCAGATTTGGCTAATAAAAAGAGAAAGGCAACACATGGGCAAAGGAAACACACACACATGGGCAGAAAATGGGTGGATTGTTGGCTGAAATAATGAAGAACATGTGTCTGCAAATGCAAAGGAAAAACACACACACATGGGCAAAGGAAACACACACACATGGGTAGGAATTGTGGGTGTTTGGTGGTTGAAATGATGAAGCATGTGTGTGTAAATGTAAAGGGAAAAACATGGCAGAAAATGTGTGTGTTTTGTGGTTGAAATGATGAAGCATGTGTGTGTAAATGTAAAGAGGAAACATGCCAACACACACCCACACAAGCTCACATGCAAAGGAAATGGAGTGGTCCTCTCTCAAGCCTATAAATACCACCTCCCATATTCATCAAAACACAACAGATTTTATCCTTGCCTTAGCCACACCTCTCCATCACCATTCTCTCCAAATTCAGCCAAAAATCACCCCTAGCCACACCACCCATCAATCCTAAACCTTTCCATACCATTCCCCATCCATTCTACACCATAAAAACCACCCAAAACCGTCCAAAACCTCTAGTGCCGCTGCTTGCAAGGAAGGAAAGAGAAGGAACATCTTGTGCCGTGCCTATGCCCAAGCCTTGGGAGTGTTGGAGCGTTTCTAGGTGTTTTCTATCTTTGATTTCAATGTTTAAACTAAGTTATCTTTGTGTAATTGCAAGTATGAGGAACTAAACCCCTATTAGTTAGGGGGTGATTCGAAACTATGTTCATCCTTGCAATATGATTTCATTACATCCAGTTGTGATTCATAAGTTGTGAATTCAATTTACTTATCCGTTCGTATAAAAACTGATTTGTGTATGTTGGTTGAGAGTGCACGCTTAATTTTCATGCATGAATTTGACGCTAGAATATAAGGGAGTTTCACCTAATCGTTATGAACTTATATTCACAAGTAGTGAAGGTTGCTAGTCACAATCACGTTAAGTAAATTCTTGGCATAAGTTTCATGCAAATCATAGTAACGAATGCCTCGTCAATGCTTATGTTTTTCATAGAACTTAATGATTCTTGCTTGTATCTCTATTATGCAATTCATGTAGGGAACTTGTAGGGAATGTTTTGGGTTGTCGTATGCAATCATCCAACCCAATAACTTGTGGAAAAACTGAGGGTTAATTAGTGCAATTCACGGTTAATTTGGGGCGTTGAGTATTCATAGCTTATCGAAAAGCAACTGGAAATCATTTTGTATGCAAGTATAACATGTGTGGAGAAGAACCCCTTAGCTAGCTTTTCATCCATTCACTTTTATCAAATTCGTTTTAGAATCTGTTCAATTTACAAAGTTTGTTCTTGTTTTCAATTTTCGTCAAAACTCAATCCCCATTTATTATGAAGTGTTAGATTAGTTAGAAATCAATTTAGTTTGTGTTTTTAAGTGTCTTGAGTCAAGTCATAACCCAATTTCGTCCAATTTAGTGTTAGGTGTTCAAAACTGCCCAGAAACTGTTTTTAAGGCAGTTTTGAGTGTTTATTTGCTGTTTTGAGTCTTTTGGTTTGTATTGGTGTTTTAAAGTATAGTTTTGCATTCTTTGAGTCTAGTTTAGTGTTTTAAACTTTGTTTTTACGTTTTCAAGTCAGTTTCCAAGTGATTTAGCAATCCCTCCTAATCCCCGGCTTAGAACGATCCCTACTTACATACTTTACTACAATTGATAAAAGAGAGTTTAATTTGTGTGCTTATATATTTCGCACCAGCTAGTAACATGCAAGGTTAGTTCAATGGTCTTAAGTTAAGGATATAAGAGAAAATCCTTGTGCCTTTTGTGTCCATTGTTTGTTTTGCCTTACGTCTCATATGATACAATTATGAGATACATGATGGTATTACATACAGCCACAAGACATATACAACCAAGGGAGATTCTACGGTGCCTGTTATAAGGACGGTATCAGTATCCTTTGTTTAGATAAATTATATTGAAGTATCAATTGATTCTGTTCACTTTTGGACTCTTTATCTATATGTTTAATGATGTTACAATATAATTTTAACATTTCACTTAAATTACAAGAATGTAAAGTTACATTATAATCGTCAAAGTATATAATCAAAGGTACAGAACAATGATATAATTATAGTTGACAACACATAATGACATGATTATACTGTAACAAGTGGTGTTTATAATGTAGTCATCATATCACATTAATTATCAAGGTAAATTGTTATTTATGAACGTGATTACATTAATTATAAGATAATCATTTAAATTAAATGGTGCTATAAACTAACCCCACCACCAATATTTTCACATATTCTGTTCCAAAAACGATATATCAGTATGTAATTTATTCAAATCTAAACTAGCTTTAAATCTCATTTACTTTTAACAATCTTTTGCATGTGTACATGCACATCCATTAGTGAGTAAACTTGATGAAAAGATCGGTGCATTATTATTATTATTATTTATTTATTGGAATGTGAAAATAATGATGAATTGTAATTGCTAACACTTTTTCAAATGTGTGTGAACAAAAATATTGGTAGAATAATTCTCAAGGGTGGATTAAGTTTAGTTTAGTAAGAGACATCTTTGGCTCCATAACCGAGTCAGTGCCCTTTCTCCTAAATTAAGAAAAGCAGAAGCATATGAGCCAACAATAGGCAACAATAGAGTAACTATTTTACTTCTAAAACACAGAAATATCTTAATTTGATTTCCCAAGAACAAGGGCTTTTTTTCTTCTTTTCACACACAGAAGAACAATGGGGTTTCAAATCCTTGTTTTAGGGGGGAATAGAAATGCTAAAGTGATTTTAAAGTGAGACTTTTTCTGGATTTTCTACTAATTTACAGTTTAACGTTAATTTTCATATCAACATTATAAAATATTATGAAAAAATGAATGGCAGAGAGTCTATAGAAAGTTCCACTTTTAAAAGAGTCTATTTAGCATTTTTTGGTAATGAGTACAAATCAAACCAGTCACCCTTTGATCAAATTTCTGGACGACAATTTGTTCTGTAATTTGTATAAAAAAATGTATTAGTGGATGTCACATTTTTATTGCAAGTGAATACCATGTTAGATAAAATATGCTTTTTAGGATTATAATTTAGGAAATGATAAACACAAATGTCACGGTCTCATATTTATTAGAAGTGTGATTGTGTAAATTCGAGTAGATTACATAAAAGATTCTAAAATATTTTTTATATAATTTCCTAGTTGTAATTGTATTTGTCGGCAAGTAATTTTTTTTTCACTTATCGCTATAAATAAAGGCACAATAAGGTGATAAATCATAACTAGGGCTGGTTCGGTATGGGATACCGAACCGAAACCTTAGTCCCGATTTTCAAACCGAAATTTTCGGGATTTATAATTTCAAGACCGATTCCAAACCAAATTTTCGGGAATCCTGAAATAGTTTCGGTATTTTCGGGACAATGGGAATCCCGAAATATTTTTGGGCTTTTCGGCTTTTCGGCTATAATAACTTGGCTGTGGCTGTGCAGTGTGCAGAATAGCAAATCTGCACTGCATATCTTGGCAGTGCAGTGATCAAAATTTGGCTGGGCTATAACTTGGTTGTGCCTGTGCAGTGTGCAGAATAGCAAATATGTACTGCATATCTTGGCTGTGCACTGCATATCATATCTTGGTTGTGCAGTGAAGTGATCATCAAAATAAATTAACAATCTACTGCCTATTCTACTATAAATGCATGCAACAAAAATAAATTAACAAATCCAAAACCAGAGTTTACTAGGTTCCTTCAGAATTTCTTCTACGACTGACATAATTTGAGTCAAAAAAGCGGGATGTGAACTTATAGTTTACATGTGTGCAAGTGTTCCCGTGAGTGAGGATCTATGCATGTGTAAACAGTTTAAAAGCACAGATAATGTCATGCTTTGATGACCATTCCAGCAACATTACGTTATGAGCAAAATTTCTTTTACCTTGTAAACATAACGAACTGTTCAAATCAAGGTTTCTTTTCTTGTTCTAAATAGTAAAAGAAATCATGATTTCACACCAGGAAGGATACTGAGGTGAGGTGAATGTCGAGAGACCGAGAGAGAGAGAGTCAGACACTGGGTTTGATAACTTTGATTTATATGCAACGGTTGAGATTAAATCTCAACAGAATCCAACGACTATTAAAATTCTAAATATATATATTTAAAAATTAAATAATATATATATATATATTTTTTCGATTCGGTTTGGGATTACCGAAATCCCAAAAACTTGAGACCGATTCCCGTACCGAAATTTCGGGATCGGTTCGGTATTGGGTACCAAAATTTTCGGGAATTTCGGTTTGGGATTTTTTCGATTTGATTTCGCGAATTTTTCTGTTCGGTTTGGAATTTTTGGGATTTTTTTCCAGCCCTAATCATAACCACAAAATCATCAAATTCTCTCTTCTCTCTGTCCTTGCCACGGGCCCCCGCTCTATGTATTCCCTCAGTAAAATATGCCTACAACAATACATTTTTACTCATATGATGTAACGACACGTCCCAAAAAATTACAATCTTTATAATTTTTAAATGTGAATTTATGGAAATGCCCTTCGAAGCAAATACGTCGACTTTTGTGGACCATCTTGTCATGTCACGTAAGGTTTGTTTTCTTGACGTATCCTCGTAGTACTCATTGCTATGGATGCATGGGCGTAAACGGAACGCAATTTGGAGTTATAACGAAGGAGATATTAACGTTTAAAGTTGGGGGCATTTTAGTAAATTAACTAATTTCAAGAAAGCTCCAGATTTTTGGAGCAAAATCTGGAAAGCCACCTTTCCGGCGAAATTCATCAAATTTCCAACTTATTGAGAGAATCCACCCTCACCAATCATCATAACGCTACTCCCTCTTCAGTTTTCCACCTAAATCTGAGAGGAATTGGCCCCGTTTCCCTACGAACTTGCGTCGTGGGTGTCCCGAGCTACGGCGGTGGAATCCGTCATTTTTCCAAGCCCCTCCATCGACCACTACCATCATCCAGCTCATCTTAAGCCCAGTAATAAGACCCAAACAAGATTTGGGACGTCGGAGCACCGGAAGAGGAAGAATCGGGGTTCACCTATTTCTAGGGTGCTGTGAATCAATATAAAATGATATGTCAGCTGGAGTCACCTAACGTGACCTGTACGGCTGAATCTATAACTCATAAACCAATTCCTGCACACGAGTAGGAACCACCTATTGTGGTCTGTACGACAGGCTGGGTGTAAATAGATACGCTTAAGTGCTACGATCACCTGAAGGCTGTGCGAAGTATCGCAAGTCACCTACGAGTTGGAACCACCTAATGTGGTCTGTACGACAGGCTGGCACCTGCCTTGGATCCAAGGTGAGAATATGGTGCGGGAGGTGAATGATCACGTGAAATTGGGATACTTCCTAGTCAAATTGGCCTTAGTCGTAGGTATGAAAGTTGTTCCTCTCATTGAGAACTTCATTCTTGTAAAATTTGAGAATTTTTAGAAATAGTTGAATTTTCCGGGGAGTCAAGGCGGCCAACAGCTGCGTGCGGCGGTGCGTGGGCCGAGACCCCACCTGACCATCTTAGGCTAATTTTGAAGCCCCGGTTCCATAATTGACATTCGTTTAATGAAATTACAATGTTTTAATATAGTTTCGTAGTTGACCACCTAGTTGGCCATCGCGGGGTTCTTATATGAATTGACGATCTCACCGTTGGATCATCACCAAACCTTAGTACCATATAGTACATAATATTTGAATATTATAGGAACTGACGGATCGGGAATCCGACGTACGGATCTTCCCGAATGAGATATGTAAGTTACGCGTTTTATGGATAAGAATTCTGAGACGTGATTTGATAATTGTTCTAGGCGCCGATCGTTCGTGACACCTTGATGTTTGTTCTAGGGAGTTGTAGCGCAGACTCCAGGTGAGTGGGCTTTTGGTTTTCTATATATACGTATATATGTTCTCCATTTTCCCAGAAATGGTTTTAAATGGATTTATGTTTTTAAATGTCATGTTAATTGCATTACATTTTAGTATATGCATTAGTATAGATATGCATATTATTGCATGGCGCTGCGGACGCCCATGTTAACTTCATGTGAGTGTATATTGATGATAGTAATTGCAGTATGTATGGTTATGTTTAGATGCATTTAGTGCTCATTATCCTGCACCCCGGTGTTAGTGCTCCGCCGGAGGCCAGGGCCTAGCCTTTACGTGATCGTTCACCTCCCGCACCACATGCTCACCTTGGATCCAAGGCAGGTGCCAGCCTGCCGTACAGACCACATTAGGTGGTTTCGACCCGTAGGTGACTTGCGATACTTCGCACAGCCTTTAGGTGATCGTAGCACTTAAGCGTATCTATTTACACCCAGCCTGTCGTACAGACCACAATAGGTGGTTCGGACTCGTGTGCAGGAATTGGTTTATAAGTTATAGATTCAGCCGTACAGGTCACGTTAGGTGACTCCGGCTGACATATCATTTTATATTGATTCACAGCACCTGGCTTACATATTTATTATTGAGATACTTGACATGGCACATACTTTGGTTTTCATTGCTCTCAAGCCTGATTTCTATATACGTATGTATAATTATTTTATGGGAAATTATACGGGTTTTATAGTGAGGGGTTATTATGTTCAGAAAAGAGAAATGTGTTTTCAAACGTTTTGTTTTTGCCCATTCACCCTTCTGTTTTTCGCCCCTCCAGGTTTTACCTGCTGAAAGTTCGTATCGACGAGGATTCTGGGCGAATCCCAGTATAGGTGGATACCTCTGAGGGTATATCCTTATCCACACTACTGTACTTATGCTCTGACATCGCGTGTGAAATGGGTTCATTCCTGCTCACAGCGCACTCTTGTCTTTAGGCACTTTTAGGTTTAAATTTATTCACATTTTCCACATCCCTATACTTTATGGCTTCGTCACCTTCCAGGTGTCGGCCATCACAGCTCGATTAGGAGTTCTAGTGGACATTCCTGGTCGGGGTGTGTCATATGAATTCTTGTTTAATCTTATTTGTTCTTTTCGTTTGATTTGTTCATTCAAATAACCAGAATTAAAAAGAAATATGTGAGAGGCTAAAAGTGATGCGTGAATCAACTTTCTCTTAATTTTTTTAAAATTAACATTTTCTCTACCTTTATTACACTTAATTAGTGATGTGTGATGACTCACAAGTTTAATATTGTCCCGCACTTAACAATTTAAGTCCAAACCCTAGGTGGTATATTTGAATTAAACATGGTAAAATACCAAAAATATATATATATATGACAATATTTGGAAATTTCTTGTATATTCATTAATCTCCAAAGTGAAGTATATAGATGAGTTACAATTGGTATTACATATGTACTTCATCAATGTGGGACAACAAACTACTATTTACACTTTAACTAATATATAAAATATAACTCGCAACACTCCTTCTTAAGTTCGAGCAAAAATGTTGCGCATGCCCGACTTGTCAAGCGAGTTGGAAAACACACTATTAGACACAGCCTTAGTAGGCACATTAGCAAGTTGATCTTGAGATCCCACAAATGGAAAATTAATAATTCCAGCATCCAATTTTTCCTTAATGAAATATTGATCATTCTCCACATGTTTGTTCGATCATGTTACACTGGATTATGAGCAATCTCAATAGCAGCCTTGTTATCACAATGGAGTTTCATAGCACCCTTGTGTTTAAATCCAAGATCTCTCAACAATTTTTTCAACCACAACAACTCACATACACCATGAGACATACCACAAAACTCAGCTTCAACACTTGATCTAGCCATTACTTTTTGTTTCATGCTTCTCCAAGTAACTAGATTACCACCCATAAAAGTAAAGTATCCAAATGTAGATCGCCGGTCGGTGATAGAACATGTCCAATATGTATCTGTATACCATGAAGGGAAAATTATGAGTTTTCATGATATGGGATTTCAAGATGACTAGCATGCATATACAATTCAAGATTTATATGCATAAGCAACGGAAGCATTTATAACATATTATCAAAGTTATAGTCATGCAAATCCCCTTCAAGGTTCATAGGTTTAAATATAATGCATCAAAACATTTTTACTTAAGAACAAAGTCAAGGAATAGATCTATACCTCTTGTTCTTGATTTTAGACCAAGGATGGACCACCTCCAAGCCCTTTGTTCCTTGAATTCCTTGAGCCTAGCTTCCCTCCTTGCCTCCTCCACTTTGATAGAATGAGTGCTCCAAGGTTCTCCTTAAGTCTCCAAAGTAGAAGACCTCTAAAGATCCTCACCCACTAGTGTAATGAGAAGTATGAAGGAATAACCAAAAGGGTGAAAAATTGTTAGCTAAATCACCTCTTGGTTGGCCGGCCTTTTAGTTGAGAGAGAGAGAGATGGTTTTCTTAATTTTGTGTTTCTAAACTCACAAAAACCCTAATGAACATTTCATTATAAAGTTCCTTTTATAGCATAAAGAAACCTAGTCAACAAATTGACTTCCTATCTCTCCCAAACCCTTAGTTGGCCGGCCTCCTTGTGTTTATTTGGGCTTTGGGCTTTTATTTATTTCAAGTCATCAAATGCTTGAATAAAAGCCCAATGGGTTTAGGCCCAATGGGCCCAATTAAACCCGAACGTTTCTTTAAGCCCAAAACGATCTTTATCGCTTTTATGATTTCTTTAGACTTTCTAAATTAATCCCAACACTTAATTAATCCAATTAATTGTTTCCATCATCCATTAATTACTCACTACAATAGTGTATTGGTGAACAATCATTTTAGGTTCTAATTAGCAAGGCAGTGAGGTGATTGGCATCAATCCAATTGATTACATTTAATTCAATCACTTAGTGAATTAAAACTTCATTTTAATTCACCATTCTTCTTTGATGACTACATTTAATTATCTAGAAGAACTCACAAGCTATGAGTGACATCTAACCATATGTCATAGCTACCCAAGCTAATGTATAAGTTTATTCGGAGAACCTATTCCATTGGCATTACAATGTAATTCGATCCTTCTCTAATACAATACTCTCAATCATATTACTAGGGTATGAATATATTATGTCAAACCCCTAATGTGATTATTCCTTCTTATATGATTCTTTTGAGTCGTATAGGAACGCATTCCTTTTAATACGCTCGATACTTCGGCCGAAGATTCCCGAATCATATCTTAGAGTATTCTTCCTCTCTTATCGAGGATTAGAGATTCCTTGTTGCGCATACACTTGCCTTCATGACTAAGTGGCTTAACCCCGACTATGCCGTTGACATTCTGAAAGAGTGACGTTTGACATAATCAAAGATCAAGTACTTAACCACAAGACAACGACGATGCCTCAGGTCTAAGGACTACTTACATTATTCCAACCATTAGAGTTACTTGCTTGACATGTGAGTAGACCTCCATGCAAGTACTCTCGTTCGATTGTGTTCAGTGAACTCATTCCCCTAATGAGCACCTACATACTTGTCTTAGTGTCACAACACGAATGGGATGAGACTTTCCATCCTTCCATTTGAAGCAGACACAGTATGTACCGATCTAAGCATTGTCAGTTTCCCTCCGACAATCCAATGACCAGGAACCTTTTGGACATTTGGTTATCTGAAGAAGGTCTCTGTAGTCTAACATCATTAGATTACTTCTTCAATCGATCCATTGTCCATGGATACACTATTTAAGACATATATCGTTTATTGAGATAGTCCTAACTCGTGTCTTTGCCATTTGACGTATAAGAATCATCTATACATCCATTCATTTGTCCTGAAAGGTTTCTTCCAAAGATTGACTTTCAGGGCATATTTCCAACATACCATTCTACATTCAAATGACCATTCATGGAGAAAACCAAGCCTATGCCAAGAGCCATCTTCAAGTATCTCAAAATCCAAATTACTGCATCCATATGGGCTTCACTAGGTGAGTGCATAAACTGACTTACCACACTAACTGCATAAGCAATGTCAGAGCGAGTGTGAGACAATTAAATTAGTCTCCCCATAAGCCTCTGATACTGTTCCTTATGAGTAGGAACTTGATCTGGAAATAAGCCCAGATGATGATTTTGCTCCATTGGAGTATCAACATGTTTGCAATCTAACATACCTGTTCAACTAATAAATAAAGAACATACTTCTGTTGACACAGAAAAATACCATACTTGGATCGTGCAACCTCGATTCCAAGAAAATACTTCAATTCGCCAAATTCTTTCATCTCAAATTTAGTAGCTAGGTACTTTTGAAGGCATTGTACCAACAAGATCCATATGAATCAATTGAAAAGGCTTAGTCTCCAAAGTGGAGTCTATATAGGAGTTACAATTGGTATTATATATGCACTTCCTTAATATGAGACAATAGACTACTATTTACACTTTAACTAATATATAAAATATAACTCGCAATAGGTATAAGCCCTAATGTGTGAAATTTATCTTAAAATGTCTTGCAATTAGAAGTAGACTGTATACTAGATTATAGTTGTACTCTTAATGCTGGTTTGGTATTGCTGTGCTTTGAAAAAAAAAATTGTTTCTGCTGTGCTGTGGGAATAAGCTCATTTTTGCTGCTTCACGTTTTCAGATTTTTTTTCACCAAAAACTGTGAAAATAAGTTGTTTTTAAGTGTTTACCAAACACCTTTTTGAGCTTAGCTTTTTATGATACCCATTTTTTTTTATAAAAACACCTCAGTACCAAACCAGTACTTACAACGTGAGATCTTAAACCACACCATTAAGCTTGTATCGAGTCAAATCGTAGATTCTTGTACTCTTAAATTTTTTAGATCTTTGAATTCTTGACGGAGGATGTGGACAATCATTCTCATAGGAGAAATCTCATTTAAAAGAACAAAAAGTTGAATTAGGGCTGGTTAATTAATCTAAAATCAATATGTTAAAACAGTGATTTTTCTTTTGGTGTTGAGCAAGGAAGAAAATATCGGTAATATCGGAAATATCGGTAGTCCGAAAACACGGAAATATCGATGGAAATATCGGGATAATATCGATATCGATAAAAATTACATGGAAATTGTAAGAAAAACTTGGAAATTTTTATTGAAACTTTGCAGGATGTTTATTTAGTCAATTATCTATTAGTTTATCACAAAAAATTGGAAGGAAATGCATTGCATGATGGATTTAACATTATCAAGTTGATTATATAGCGAGCTGACAAACATTGTGAGTGTAGAAAATATGTAGTAATTAATGAAAGAAGTTTAAACACACCAATTGGGGCTTATTGCGGCAAGTTTTTTAGATATGACCTCGCATCAAGTCGTCTTTTGTGTTAATTTGTAATCTTAACTGGTTTTGTTGTGTTGTGTCAATTAGTTAAATTAAGCGGTACATCCAATTGGGGCTTATAAACATTTTAATTCTCCTTAAAAATCTAAGGGCATTTAATCAGGATTTTAAGTGATTCTTTAAAGTTTAAGGGGTATTCGATCATGATTTTTAAGAAATTCATACATTCCAAATGTATTCATTTAGAAATTGATTCGAAGAGATTTTTAAAAAGTTGGGAAACTCGAAAAAATTAGAAATATTTCACATAATATTTTAAACATTCTCAAATCGCTCCCTGAAAATTTGAGGGAATTCACTTAAAATTTTACATAAAAGTTTTAAAAATTATTAAACTTCATCAAAATTCATAAATTTTTAAATCTATTATAATCCTTTAAAATCTGAATGGAGTAAAAAATTCAAATCTAAACCTAATATGAAACAATCACTAAATTACATAGAATTTCTAAACCAAATCTAACAAGGATCAATTACAATTCTAATACGATGTTGTAATTACTTTGAGTTTTTTAGGGCAATATGTAACACCCACCCCCATTTATAAAGATATATTTGTGTAATTATCCCTTAAACATTTTAATATATCAAATTGGTCCTCTTTGACTACCCAATTAGGATCCAAAACATTGGATCCCTTTCTTTCTGAAGTGGCCACGTGGCACCCCCCTCCACTCTTCTCTGTTCTCTCTCTGTTCCCCCGTGACTCCCTTCTTCTTTTCTTCTTCTTTCTGTTTTTTTTTCTTTTTCTTCTGTCTCCCTCTCGGCTCTCTCTCATATCTCCCTCATCTTTCTTCTCTGCACCGCAGCACGCACGCACCCATCGCACGCACCCATCTCCTTGCGCGAGGAACATCACCATCACCCTTCTCCTTTCTCCCTCCTTCCTCATTCCCACAACTTTTAATTATTTGTCGCTGTCTCTCTCTCTCTCTTCCCTGCTCGTCACTCTCTTCAGATCCCAGTCTCTCTGCAAATCCCAAATTCCCGGTCGCCCCTCTCTCTCTCTCTCTCTCTCTAAAATCCATTCCGTCAGGGAATCAAAATCCCATCTTTTTCATTCACATACAAAACCCACACACATATTTATAGATCTGCTGCTCCTCCTCCCATGGCTTCCACCGGGAATCAAAATCCGCCGCCGCAACAGCAACCGCCGCCCTCGGCCCTTGCTGCGTCGTTTCTCGCCGCTTCCACTCCCTCGTCCCCCAAGTCGAAAACGTTGTCGTCCGTGTCGACTGCTCTGCCTCCTCGTCTTCCTCCTCCGACAAGTCTCGGACCCCCTAGATCGGAGTCTAGGGTCCTGTTTTACAGTCGGCCGGAGCTGTAGAAGCTCCGGCGTTCTTCTCCGAGTAACAGTTCAAAATATCACGTCAATTATCGGTTGGGGGAAAAACCGATAATATCGGCGATATTTTCTTCACTGGTGTTGAGTAACTTCCCTCTAGAATTCACCCCAATTATGATCTGTCAATTATTTATAATCGACTCACTTTCACAAAAAGCTGCAAATGTTGAGGAATTTTGGTGACAAAAATCTCACGTTTATTTGGTGCATTTTGTTGCTGGCTGTGTCTTCCCTGTTCTTTTACTCGCAGTCAGTCCCTCTCTCTTCTATAAGCTGTAACGTACAACAAACTAAGATGCCATTGTTCTTGATTTGACAACCCAACTCAGACTACTTTATTTATTTAATTTTTTAATTACTGACGAACCCAACTCAGGTGAGAGATTTGATTGATATAATTTTGAGTGCGGCTTTCTTTCCCTGCCGTGGCATGTCCCATCTTGTTTATAAGAATTTGAACCTCCGGAGGAAACCAAAAACCAAAAATACATAAAAGAATCCATTGAAATGGTAACAAGAAAAACTTAGTGGAAACTTTTTTGTTTTTTTGGTAAACAAATTAGTGGGGAGAACGTTGGTTTTTCATTGGGGCGGGAAGGAAGTCTAGTTAACAAGTTTGCTGATGAAGTGGGTAGTTTCTGTTTGCAGTGCATGCAAATACAATTGATCGTATGCAATTGACTGCAGTGACCTAGTCATCTGATCACTAACATTCAAATTTGAACTAATCTAACAAATCAAAACTTCATTTCACTTTAATTTAAGAATAACCACATTTTAACTATTGATTTATATTCCGGTCCACGTAATTCAATTAGTAAACAATTTATATAAAATTAGTTTTATTCCTACTTCAATTTCATAAAATTAAAGTTAATTCTAACTCCGATTTCATAAATCTTGTTCTTATTTAGGAACTTTTAATTTGTTTTAGAAAAATTCTAGGAACTTCTTGTTTCTTACTAACAAGCAAGACATGTCTTATATGAATCATCTGGGATACACTTTGTGACTAATTTACTAATAAGACAATTGTGAATAGGGTAAGGCATGTATATATTCCATGTCTTATATGAAAAGGCCAATTAATTCCTGTATTAAAGAAAAGATCAAACACGAACACTAGGAATTTATTTTTCTACATAAGTAAAAATAAGTGGTAAGAAACATGTTCATAATGCAATCGATTTTTTTTTTTTACCGAAAAGAAAAAGGCAATAGATTCGTGAGAATATTTTTGCAATAGAACTCGACATTGACATAGCAATTGACAATTCATCTTTTAAAATGGACGTGCAAGTTATATATGTTTACCCCAAAAATGAATGCATCATGGAGAGAAAAGGCCTTTTTCTCATGTGTTCGTTAAGTTTTCACCTTTACATGCGAAAGGAGAAAACACTTATTTAGTACCCCTTTTCTTTGTCCTTTTATTATGTGAATCAATTTTTTCCCTGTTATTTATTTACTAGAGCTTTGCGTAAGTGCGCATTTTATGGGAAAGAAAAAAAGACTTTTTAATTAAAATTGGTTTGAAATTGGTATAACTTTTTAATTTAATCATTGACAATGAAATCGCTAGAAGTGATATCTGAGTTTATCCACCGTAAATTATTTTAATCATTCTCTAAAAAATTGTTAAAATCCTTGTTATGTGTAGGAGCTGGTTTGACAAAAATACTCTTAAAAATGTGGTCACATTGTCGTTCACATAACAATTTAAGTGGATATCGACATATTGTAACAGAAGAATCGACCACTGATATCGATTTTCATTATTAGGAACTAAAGTGAGGAGTTATGCTAATCTCAGACTATTTTGACTAAAAAGTTAAAGTTAAATTAAAGAGCAAAGCCCCTTTGGGCAACCCGTGCAAATAGAGTCAAGTCAAATGGCACAACAAGCACAATGATGGACAATGTCAAACCAAATATTATCAGAGTTTAGGTTGCACACTAAATTAATAAGGATACTAGCTACAAAATTAGGCTCACGAAAAGCTGTCTACAGTTTTATTTTTACTTATACCATCATGTGTTTAAAAGGAGAAAACACTTACTTCTACTCTTACCAAAATTAGCTCACGAAAAGCTGTCTATTGTTTAAATATGTGATTAATATTAACATTCTAACAACATAACGAAAGCTATAAGATACATGTGACAAGATGATATTTCACCTCATGTAAGTACATTATATGTGTGTGTATATACATTAATAAATAAAGTAATTTTCCATGCTAAATAGTTTAAATGAGGTTGCTTTCTCTTATTTCACTGCCATCCTTTTTTCTCTTATTTATTAAAAAAGAATCTAGCAGTCTATATCACTGAAAATTTTGTTGGTAATTGGGTGGAAGTAGGGATGTCAATTGTAACCGTTAAACCCGATATCTATGGATAACTGCCCGAATGGATTGGATTTGGGTATGAAAATTCGGGTATATTTTAGATATGGAGAAAAACTATGAATATTATTCGGATATGGTTATAGGAGTCATCAATCTGAATCTGAACAGAATAATATATACTATAATAGTATTATATATGTATATATGTATATATGTATATGTATATTCATTATTCACCGAGTCCATTACCTTGAGAATACAAAAAGCATTGTGTGAGTTGCATTTTGTGGGAAAGTTCGAAAGTTTTGATATCAATAAAAAATAATGAGAATTCAATGGTACTTATGGGAGATATCAAAGATTAGCCAACATCATCAATGTTTAGCTTTAATTTTTATACTTCACAACATCTATTCATTAAATCATTTTATACATCAAATATTTAATGACGAAATTAATATTTACTAAATCATAATGCGTCAATTGGACGAATACATTTTTTGTATTGACAAAAAAGGATATAACCGTTAACTGATGGGGAATCCGTTATCTGTTGGGTATGTTTATGGATAATAACCAATGGTTAATTTGCGCTTATAAATATGGTTAATTTTCGTGATTATGAGGACGAATATAACATTTTCATCCCCAAACCAAACCATTGCCATCTCTAGGTGGAAGACTAGAGAAATCATTCTCATAGGGAAAACAGGATGCATAGAAAGAAAAATATAATACTTCTTTAGGGACTTAATGCATGAATCACTCATATGTATTGTCCTGCCTAAGTTTTCGGTGAACATTAATCAAGCTCAAATCCATCGAAATGGACAAGCAGATAAAAACATCTTGTATTTTCTAGGCTTTTCCACAGATCTGTTTAGGGATCTCAAATATAGGGTTTAGAGTTTTTAGCCTCTTGAATGTAGTTACGTAGTTGAACTTGTAATTTATTGGTACGTTAAAAGGCAAAAGACCAAACTATATGAACAAACCTAACCCACTTCTACCTGCCCACACTCGCTTTATATAATATAATCTGGTCGAAAATTTTATTTTATTCTCAGAATCTCAGTGCCCAAATAATTGAACAAAGTTGGATTGAAGGTGTTTGATGTCAACTGTCAAGCACAGGTAATGGACCAGTCGTTCGAAAACCCTAAAGAGAAATTAATTTACTTTTAAAATCCATTGACCGGTGCGTCCGACCATTCCAACTGTCTTTGTGTGGTAGACGGATCAAAAGAATGAGTGAATGAATTACTGCCTTTGTTTGATAATTGCCATATAATCTTGATGAGTATTTGTACGTATTCAGACAGAAAAATAGGAAACTATGAAAAATACAAAATAAAAAAATAGGAACCCATGCATATTCATACAACCCCAAGGAGGACAACAAACTTATGGAGGTCCATTAAACTATGTTTAGATGAGGGAAATAAACTTGGAATTTGAATTAAAGACATAATTTATAAATTGACATGCACCAATTCTCTTGTTTGGATTCATAAACATAGAAATTTAGAATTTCCGCATGGAAAAAAACTTGGAATTTGGGACCTCCAATTCCCAAGTTTAAATTCCATGTAAATAGGTGTCATTCTCCAATTTCTATGATTGAGAGTTTAAAAACAACAAATTCCGTATTCAATTCCATTGTTCTTTTAGGTTACCCAAACAAGAAAATTCACAAATTCTATAGAATAAAATTCCATCATTTAAATTTCCGTCATTTTAAAATTCCTTAGTAATCTTAAATTTCTTCATCCAAACATAGTGAATTTCAGCATATCACTAATCCTGTGGGATTTTCAAACGTATGTGCAGATATATATTGAATAAAGGGATTCTCTTTTTTTTTAATGGAGATTAGTTGTGGGATCCACTCTACATCGAATTTCAACGATCCGAACAGTCTATTTTGTAAGTCTCGATTCATAAATCGTCCTTGCAAAAATTCAATTATTCCGAAACCATTTGCCTATTTAATTGTCACAATGAAATCTCATTGTTTCTTATAGAACAAAGTGTTCATCAATGTCTTTGAACTCAATTAGATGTTTCAAATATTACCTATTTATCTAATATTTTGTAAGGATTATCTAATTCGTGCAGCTTGAAAAATAGACGGTTCGGATTGTTGAAGTTCGATGTGGTGTGGGCTCCATAATTATTCCATATTTTTTATAAAAAAAAGGGCCCCACAATCAGTCATATTCATGCGTTTAAATAAGTTGGAATACTTGTTTGAGAGAAGTGAAGACCAAGTGGAGTGCATTAAAAAAATTTGTGAGAAAGAAGACTAGGGTTTTACCAGGAAAGGAAAACCTAAGTTCACAAGGATTTACATAACCAAGCCCATTAGAATCCTAGGTGGAATCTCCTATACTGACAGAACCCCTTCCCTTAAGGACCTCCTATATTTTAGTTCAAAACATAAAAACACATTTGTCCAAATTTGCACATACCACATTGCCACATAAATATTACTTCAAAACATAAAAACACATTTGTGGTTAAGTACTACATACTCCAAAATATGAGCCTAATACAAAAAACATCAATACATCACTACAAAATATCAAATGTGCAACGATATGCAAAATGAAGGAGTTTTTCTTTTCAAGGTTGTGAAACCTGTCTCATAATTAAAACCTTGCCAATGAAACTCAAAGCTTGCATGTTGTTCTTTTTACAAAATCCTTCAATTTTCATCGATCATCATGGGGAAATGGTATTTGAACTTTGGCTTGATTTATTGTCTTCAAGAATTATACTGATGATGTTTGCAGTAGGCATTCAACATCAGAATTCTCTTTCGCAAAAACTAAGTATAGAAAAACCGCATTATAAATCATTCAATTTATGAGAAGTTTACCAAAAATAATTTTGAAAAGAAAGAAAACATTGGGCGGCCGAGATTAAGCTCAGCCGATCCAATGGTCATCAATTTTCTAATTTATATATATATATATATATATATATATAAACTTCTAGTTCAGTTCATATTAAATCCTATTGCTGTTAATTATAGTATTTTTTTAGTGGTATAAAATTATTAAATTAATATTTTTCTAATCGTGTAACGGATTACCCATGTGTATACCTAGACCGACCTGTTATCTTAACAAGTGTTTATTGGTTTACCCAATAACGACCCGATTCGTTATCTTGTCGACCCGAAAACTTGTTAATTTCGTGTCGTTCCGTGTTGGATTAACAGGTTATGTAAAAAATTGTCAGGCCTAGGTGGTGGGGAGTTTGAATAAAACCCCTTTTAATTTAAAATTAAATTTTTTTTAATGTCCATGAGGGCTCATTGTGGCACGTGATGCCCATTCATTGTTCACGTGCGTGCCATGTCACGCTTTAATGAGGTTTTGACAGAAAGACTAACAGGAGTATGAAAGTGTCACACAATCCTCATTTTAGGTATGAAATTGGTACCCAAAAAAAAAATTTGATGTATAAAAGTTTGAAAAACACCACAATACTTGAGGATAGTAAAATGAGAATTGCTCTTTTAGGTTCAAAAACTAAAATGAATGACCGTGACTTCCAACTATCCTTACATATTTAATCTTAGATTCTCAAATTTGAATATTTTTTTTATGAACTAACGATAATATCACACTAAGGGGAGGGGTGAACTTAGTCTTACAATAAGGTTGCAATAACGTGATTCAAATTCGTTTTTAGTGAGAATTGAACCTAAGACCTCTCACTTACAAATGAATAGGAATACCTCTAGACTATGCCTCAAATTTGAATCTTGTTCTCCCACTATATGTATATTTGTCTTGTGCTGCATTTTGCAATGCTAAGACAAAAGAGTAGTAAGTAATTAAATGCTTTAAAAACGCATATGGAATCAGCAAATGTTTGTCAATATCTCCCGTTTTACTTTTCCTTGATTTATGCCCCTTTATTTCCCTGAATCCAACGGATAAGAAACTTATCTGCCCTTGCAAACCTCCCACAATTAAGTCACAATACCTGTTTTTTCTTAAACGAGAGAAAAAGAAAAGGCAATGGCAATTAGCTAGTGTTACATTGGGGTTTATCAAAGGGAGTTGATATTTACTTCAGCAATGTTTGAAGTGGTAATAACAATTGTCTTCGTCGGTTTTTCGTGGTTATTTATTTTGAAGCGCTTGAGTGTGCGTGCGACTGAAATCTTCATCATTTTCTGCTCCCTGTACTATTGCCACAATGGCATTATTTAGATCTTCATCAATTAAATAAGCTTCATAACTTGTTGACAAAAGGTTTCCGTGTGTTAGTCGAAAAGTTACTAATAATATAGGTTGACTTGCATGCATATATGAAAACAATAAATCTCTTGTTAACAATAATTTCTAAGTGTTTGGTTAATTTTGAGAGATGTATGAGTGGATGGTATAGGAACTACAGTTTCAGTTTTCAAGGACTCAAGCCTGACGATTTGGTATGTGTAATAAAAGTGGTAATTGAATTGAATTGAGAAAAAGGGAACTGCAACTGCAAGTCCACGGTGTAGGTAGGATAGTTCAATTCATGCATGGCAAATGGCAACCCTAATTTAATATATATATGTTGCCTTCTCTATCTGCTTCTTTGACTTCATTCAATTTTATCTGTCGGCCTCTGCTCTGAAGTCGCTGTAGTTCACAAGGCCAACTTGAAAGTTTCAGACACCCTCTGAAAAAATAAATTTAATACAACCACATCTTTATAAATTTAAAACTTTCACCGAAGTTTCTTATCATAAACAAAGTGGACATACGACCATAGATATAATATAATCTTAACTCATTATTCTAGTATGATTCATCTGGTGTGTCGTTTCCTTTTCTTTTTCTAAAATACTCAATTACGACAATATTAAAAGATTCGAACTCTAGACCTTTCAAAATCAAAATTCATTTTCGTAACCTTCCTCACCACTTAATCATTTTGACTGTGTGTAGTAGTGCACTAAACTCATTTCACTTATGAAGAGTCGACATGTTTGGGTTAATATTTGAACTTTGGGCTGAAGGAAGAGAAGCCCGAAAAAGAAGCCCAGGAAGCATGACTCTGCCCAAAGGCCCAACATCAAACTCATTCGCCCAGCCCAAGGCAAAATGATGATTCCACATTAAATGCAAAGGCTAGTAGCTTGAAAGAAGTGACACTTGATGGAAATCAGCCTACCCTCAACCCAAAAGAACTTTCTGGATGGCAGAGTACGTAAATTACTGATGAGTCACTACCCCTCAGTTGCTTTTGGGTAGGAACCAAGTTGCAAGCAATTAGGCTAATTCGCCTATAAAAGGAGGAAGAGGGCCCAGAGACAAGGACACTCAACCAATCAAACAAACAAATACACAAACTCTGCTCAAGCCAGATTTGCATACGAAGCTGTAGTCAGCCCCCAACCTCAATCCTTTTCAGGACCAGCCCTCACAAAAGCCATCTTTTGTCTAGTTTAATAGCTCTGCTGCTCATCAGTAGTATCGATTCTCTTGTGTAAATTTATTTGTCATCCATTCTCCCTCGAAACCCTCAGATCCCTGTAGTGACAAAGAAAAGAAATGGCGAAAGGTCCAGCCTTGCCCGACAAGGTTCAGTCTTGCTCAATTCCCTTTGTTTTGTCTTTTCGTTAATAGATCAGGTGTTGTAATGAATTCCCTAGTATGTATTCAAATCATTTTAGGTCCTTTAATGATCCAAAGTTCAGCTTACTCTCAGATCTGGTTTTAATTAAATGGAATTACTATCTTAAGAGTGAATCCACTTAATGCCTTGATTAGATCCGGACCTCTGCCCTTTTACCATACAAGATACACAAAAGTCCTTGATCTCAAGGCATAGAAAAGAATCTAATGTGGACTTAACCCATCCACGACAATCCTTTGATAATGAGAAGTTAGAGTAACTTGGGGTGCAAGTAATCGGCTTAAATCTACTCATTTTACATCTGACATACTGAGATGGCAGTGGCACGCCTCAACACTTAAGTTAGTTTTGACTGCGAGCCTCACGGCCTATACTTAAGGCCCGACAAAGGCACATTTCAGAATTAACTTTGTCCTCTTCTTGCAGCCCAACGAACAAAGCGAGAACCCGACAGTCAACCAAAGTGCCAATTTCGCGGGGAGCTGTGTGCTCAAGCCAGGAACGCCCACATGCGACATTCCTGCCCGAACACAACCTAGTTTTTTGTGGTTTGTAAGACACAGTACTTGAAACCATAATATAGATATAACTTATAGGTTACTAAGAGAATGAGGAAGATGTTGGAAGAAAGTGGAATATATGTGGATAGCGCGTGTGAATTAGTTGAAATGATTTCCATCGTCCCTATTGTAAAATATAAAAAAATGATTCGAACTACTAAAAATATACTTGAGATTTCATATAAGAGAGTTGACAAAGAGGTTTTTCCTGATAATATAGATTCATTAAGATCATGTCCATGAAAATGATTATATAAAAGATATGTACGATTTTTTCTTAGGGTAGTTAGGATCACATCATTTGCTAGACGGATTTTGACTAAGCCTAGGTGGCCAATATTGTGATATTACGTTTGCATTTTGGTCATTTTGAATCACATACATTATTAATTGATTATATGCAAAAGTATAGTTACAATAAACATACATGCAACATACGTACCTAAAATACCTACCTGTATAATAAAAATATACTAATAGCTAGTATGACTTTTATTACCTTGATATGAATATACCATTGTATTAAAAAAATATAACAACTCCAATTTAATAATAAAAAAGGCCATCCTAATTTTGTAAGAGATGCTAGGCTAAATTAATGATTTCAAATCTTATTGATTTTTTTTTTTCAGATTTTTATAAAATAATTTATAATATAAGGTAAATCGGATAAATGGTCCATGTGGTTATAAGGTATTCGGAAGATAGCACATGTGGTTAAAAAATTTAGATTTAAACCCACGTGGTGTAATCCGTTAGCAAAATTAGTTCAAAAGTGATTTTTTTGCAAATGTCCACTAAATGCTTGGATAAAACTGTACTTTGACGTGCTGTTGTGAAAAGCAATATTTTAGTAACAGTAAAAACATTTATATTCCGATTCATCCATCATTTTTATTGTGAGGAACAATTTTATTCCAATTCATCCATCATTTTTACTGTGGGGATTTTAGTTTAGTTGTTTTTTTTTTTTTTTTTTGGATTATACTGAAATTTAAAAGAAGAAAAAGAATCTAGCTTTGAGGATGAGGAGGAGGAGGAGGAATAGCTGCTGCTTCCTTATTCTTTGTTGGAATGTTGTCATTCTGGCAAGGATTCATGGGTTTTGTCTCGTGAGTTTGATATGCCAAGTAATGGTTGCAAGATGTGTTGTGAATGCAATACAAACATTATCGGTATCGATCCTAGATATCCCTGCCAGAGATGTGCAGATGTATTTGTGGAAAGTGTATTTAGGGCTATGAGTGGGATGGCATCAAGATTAATGATGAGGTTGAAATGAAATTACAGACCTTCTTCTTATCCATACTTCTCTAACATGTGTTTGGGTTAATATTTGAACATTGGGCTGCAAGTATGAGAAAGCCCAAAGATGCCAATTACGAGAAGGCTTGTCGGAAGCCCAACAACAAGCCCAGAGACAAATTGGCGCCTTCCCATTAATGCATAGGCCATGTGCCGATGATTTAAATGTCAAGTGATGGGGACTAACTCACAATCAGCCAAAAAACACATTTCAGTGGCAATACAAGTAAAAAGTTGATGACTCATTACCTTCCAATTGCTTTCAGGCAATAGCAAAGCCACAACAGTCGGGCTAACAAGGACATTTAACCAATCAAACAAACAAACATACAAACTCTGTTCTCAAGCCAGATTTGCATCTAAAAGCTGTAATCAGCCCAGATCTCAGTCATTTTCAGGATCATTCCCTAACAAAAGCCATATTTTGTCTAGCTTAGAAGCTCTGCTATCACCCCTAGTGGCGTAGTATCGATTCCCTTGTGTAAACTTGTTTACCATCCATCATATTTTAGCATATAAACCCTGTAAACTCAAAAGAGAAGTGATTGCAAGAAGTTCAACCTTGCCCGACAAGGTGAAATCTTGCTCAAAGCTCTTTGTTTGTTTTACAAGATAATAGATCTACTACTTAATGTATTCTCCAGCATGTATTCAAGTCATATCTATCTGTTTTCCTACTTTAATAGTCTCATTTGCATCTGGATCTGGTCAGTTTAATGAATATGCTTTCATTTAAAACAAATCAAGAACCAAACATATGACTTAAGGGATCTGGACTCCCTTCATTCAAATATACAAGACTATGAACTGAAAGTCCTTGTTCGCAACGCAAGAAAAAGAACTTAATGTGGACTTAACCCATCCACGACAATCCTTTGATAATAAGAAGTCCAAGTAACTTAGGGCACAAGTAATCAACTAAACACAATCTTGTTCTACATCTGCTATACTTAGATAGGAGTGGCACGTCTAGCACTTGGTTAGTTTTGATTGCGAGCCTCAAGGCCTACACCTAAGGCCCCACAAAGGCACATTGCAAAACTAACTATATCCTCTTATTGCAGCACATCAGCACGCAAGAGTCCGAATACACATCCAAAGTACTAATCCCTTGGGGAGTTGTACTGAGAGCCGAGGAACCCTCTCCAGAGAAATCTTTGCCCAACGTAGTTTCGGCACGCCTAGTAGGACACATTAGTCTTGTATGCCAAAAAGAAGAAGGAAAGAGAAAACCTTAAGGTGGAACACAGAGTACAGGCTACCCCAGTGTCTACCCAGATCAATCATGACAGATCACCCAGAGAATGTTCCCTCCTTACAAGGACCAGTTGTTCTGAGAAGCCCGACCTCATCTGAGAAGTCAGGGGGAATGGTAACCAATGAAGACTTGCAAGCCACCATGGTGCAAGTGTTAAGAAGTATGGAGAAGATTTCCCTGGAAACCAGGGGAGAAGTAAGCAGACTCTGTTCTTTGACAGAGAGTTTGCAAAGAAGACTAGATCTAGAGTACTCTACTCCAAAGAATAGTTATGTGAGGGGGGCAAGCCCTGAGAAAGAACCAGTTATTCCATTCTTTCCTTTGCTCGAGGAAAAGAATGGTAAATATAAAAACAATGAAGAATCTGGAGCTAGTCAGCCAGTGTTGGAAGAAATCCTAGAAGCAGAGTTGCCCGACCCCCCCCCACTATTCTCACTTATTAGTAGAGGCAGTGCGGGCAAGAAAGAACGAAGAATGGGATGCCCTAGCTAATCGGGGAATCTAGTGGAAAAGGCGGGCCTACCAAGGCAGACAAACCTCCTCCTTATAGGCCACCACCATTGGCCAGTAAGGGAGGGGATGCCAAGTAAATGAAGCCCGAACCAAGAAAATAGACTTTCTCAGGCAATGATCGTAGCCTGAAATAGGAACATCCTCATACTCTTCTTGATAATACAGCTCAGGGATGAATTAGCCGAGTTAAGGAGGATGATGACCCAGAATGCTTAGCCACAAGCTTGCCCGCTGTTTAGAATCACCTATCAGAAGCCCTATCCTGAGTACATTGACGAGCAGAACCCTTTTCCAGTCAACTTCAAGATGCCCGCATTCTTAACATTCAACGCAAAAGACGGCAATGTGTGTTCCAGAGATCACATTTTCAAGTTCTCTAATCATTGTGTGGCATTTGAAGACAATCCCAACTACAAGTTGAGATTATTTGGGAACTCCTTGGTGGGCTTAGCATTTCAGTGGTACTCTCTATTACCCCTAATTCTATTGCCGACTGAAGGTGAATTGAGATGGCCTTCCATGACCAGTTTTACAGGGTCGAGCCAGAGATGACTATCAACGATCTGGTGGAAGTCAAGCAATATGAGCATAAGTCAACTGAAGACTTCATGATGAGGTTCAGGAGGACAAGGATGAGGTGCCAATTCCCTATAAATCATGCACAGCTCATATCTATTGCTCATGAGGCGTTGAGATTGCCTTTGAGAGAGAAGTTTTATGATGCACAGTTCAATGAGCTACAGGAGTTGGTGATTGCTGCCACCAAGTATGAGAAGTTATTACTGGTGGAATAGTAGGTAAAGTACTCATCTAAGGTGCCTTCTTTCTACAAAAGCAAAGATGTGATCCATCAAGTAGAATTTGAAGGAGAGCCAGAAAAGAATAATGGCCTTGAAGGAGAGAGAATGAACATATGCGCGACGGAGATGACTACCCCCTTCAAACCTTTGATAGTGAAAGGGTTGGTCTATCTAGTTAAGGACCAGAAAGTGGTAATGAATGATGGTGGTTTTGTCCCCATGAAGCCCCATAAATACCAAAGTTATTCTTCTGATTTAACCAAGGCCGTAAATATCTATGAGGAGTTGGTTCGGGCGAGAGTGATTGTACCCGACAGCACCAAAAAGCTGCCCAAGCCCGAAGAACTGAGAGTGAAGAAGTGTTGCAAGTTGCATTACACTTTCAATCACTCCATAACCAATTGTGTCTAGTTCAGGGATTGGATACAAGACTTTACAGTGAAAGGAAAGTTGTTGCTAGAGAAACTGCATGCCAATATGATGATTGACATTGACCCCTTCCCAAAAGCCCCAATAAACATGATCAACTTAACGTGGGTGAGAAAGATAAAGGAAAAGTTACCTGGGAGGTGAATGTAGAAATGAGGCAATTTGATAGGTCGACTGAATGAGCTATCAAGTTGCCCGATAAGCCCAAAGCAGTCATAATCAAAGGAGTGGTGTTGTGTAGTAAGTGCCAATATGAATGTGAGTTGGAAATCCCAACGTCAAAAGCCATTATCGATCAGGACCTGATCAGAAGAAGAAAGAAAGAATAACAAAAAGCCCGCAGAAATGTCATGCAGGAAGCTAAGAGAGAGACCTCAAGAAATGTTTCCCAAAGGTTGGGAGGAGATTCTCAACCAAAGAGCTTGTCAGAAGTGTTCAAAATTACAAAGCTTCTGAAGAGGTGGAGGACAGAGAAACCAAAGTGCCAAGATGGGTGGATGTGAAGCCATCCCAGCCAAGCTATACTGGTGGAGATGTCAGAGTAAAAGGAAGGATAATGAATCCAGTCACGAAGAAGAATCATGCCCAACTCAGGCGGAAATGGTATGTGGTTGGGAATGATGGGAGGCCCGTCAAAGAAATGGGAGCCTCTATGATCAAGAGAGTTCAGAGACAACACAAAGCCCACATGAACTCATTGAAAGTCCCCACTACCTCAGAAACCTCTGAGAATGTAAAGTTTGAGAAGGTACCTGATGGGGGAAGAAATCAACTCCATTGGAGAACCAAGATGGAGGTGGAGAAAGCTAATAGCAAGACCAAAGGGGAAGTAGACCATGTGCCACAGAACCTCTATCCTGGGAAATACAGAATCTTAAGGATAGCTTAATAGGATATGGTGATGATGCCAACCCCATGATAGAGCCCAGAACCAATATGCTTTGGAACTATCTCACCGGATAGGGGGTTGCCTGCACCATTGTTGGTTGATACTCTTTGTGAAGTCCCATGACAAGTGTCGAACTTTGGCATAACCCAAGAGGAAGCGCTACCTGAATTAATGCTGCCCGTAGAAGCACAGGCCTGGTTGGATGAGTTCATGGGCCACATTGGGAGAAAGAATGAGGACTTATCTATACCTAGCAACTTCCACGTAAACATAACATAAGTTTTATCTACCATGTTATGTGCTGAGCCTGATTAACCTGCCATAATGGAGGGCGATTACTTGGCAACATAACTTATGATGACACATGGTAGTGTTGAAAAAACAGAAAAAGATGAGTCGGGAAGAATAGGTTTGCATGAGCTTGCAAGGAAAGAGCCCGAGAGAGTGTACACCGACAGAATGGTCTTCAATCGCCCGAGTTTGACCTTAGCCAACCATTTCAAGCCCATTTATATAATTGCTCATCTGGAGAGAATGCCCTTTAAAAGGGTTTTGATTGATGAGGGAGCCGCAGTCAATCTGTTGCCTTTCAAGCAGATGAAGAGAATATGTAGAAGTAAGGAAGATCTCTTCCCCATGGACTTAACAGTTTCCAGTTTTTCTGGAGCTATCATTAGAACTCATGGGATATTGCCCTTGGAGGTTGACCTGGGTTCCAAGCAGATCGTGTTAGCTTTCTTCGTTGTGTATAGTACTTCCACATATTGAGCTTTACTGGGCCTAGATTGGATTCATCAGAGTCTCTCGGTGCCTTCCATCCTACATCAACAAGTAGCAGTTTACCATGAAGAATAAGCATTGGGACCATGCTTTTAGGAGATAGTGTAGGCTGAGTGACGACCATTCTTCCCCACTGCCAATGTGGCAAAAGTCAACTTTCATAATCCTAGTATTGGGGTTCTCCAGTGCTTAGAAGCTGATGAGAACGGCCGCCCGACTAAGGTAACGGCCATAAAGCTTTTGGAGCAAAGACTGTTCCTCACTACGGAAGAATGGGATAAACCCCATATTATCCCAACTCCCCAACACCAGTAATGTTAAAACAAAGAAGGAATGACCAAGTAATTGCAGTCAAGTCCTTAATCAAAATATTGTTGGTGTATGGAAGAGAGAAAAAGCAAGAAAGGAAGGACTTGGAAAAAGAACAAAAGGAAGTTGCCTCAAGCACCCAGAACAGAGGTGAAGAAGAGTTCTTTGGGAAGAAGTTGGAGGCAACCATACAAATGGATGAATGTATATATGACCTGGATGGGCCAAAGACTTGCCCGAGAATTCAAAGTTAGTTGAGTTTTTGTGTGCAGAACCTGACAAGCCACCACCAGAGGTAGAAAACCCCTTAGAAACCATTGATTTGGGGACTAAGAAAGATCCAAGGCCTATACAGATCAGTGGTCTGCTATAGGTGGAAGATCGGGCAAAGATTGTCAGCCTTTTGCACGACTTTAAAGATTGTTTTGCTTGGCATTACACTGAGATGCCGAGTTTAGATCCAACCTTAGTAAAACATAGGATGCCCATTAAGGAGGGATATAAACCTGTAAAGCAAGCACCACGGAGGATGTCAAAGGAGATCGAGGGAAAAGTCAAAGAGGAAATTGAAAGACTAATGAAGGCGGGATTTATTAAGCCTACCAAATATGTCGAGTGGTTGGCTATAGGAACATTAATGGAGCCACGCTTAAAGATGAATATCCTATGCCCATGGCTAACTTATCCATAGATGCAGTTGCCAAACACAAAGTCTTATCTTTCATGGATGGGAATGTCGATTATAATCAGATAAAAATGGCTAAAGAAGATATAAACGAAACAGCTTTTAGGTGCCCAGGTCATGTTGGAGCATACAAATATTTAGTGATGTCCTTCGGGCTCAAAATTGTTGGTGCAACCTATCAAATACCGATGAATGACATTTTTTATGACTTGATTAGCCATAGCATGGAAGTATATATTGATGACATTGTGGTGAAGTCTAAAACCGAAGAGTAACACTTGGTAAACCTTAGACAAGCCTTAACAAGAATGAGGATCCATAAGCTAAAATTGAATCCAAAGAAAAGTGATTTTGGAGTAAGGTCGGACAACTTCTTGGGATTCTTTGTTCATAAAAAAGGTGTAAAGGTTGACAAGAACAAAGCTCGAGCAATCATGGAATCACCTCATCCCACCAATAAAGTACAACTGCAGAGGCTACTAGGAAAGATCAACTTCTTGAGGAGATTCATTGCTAACTTGGTGGGCAAGATTCAGCCGCTAACTCCTTTGCTGAGATTGAAAGACAAGGAAAATTTTGAGTGGGGTCCACCACACCAAGAGGCTTTAGACAGAATAAAGGCTTACTTAGCCTCCCCACTAGTACTCATGCCACCTCAGATGGGGAAGCCTTTATAACTTTATATTTCTGCCTTTGAAAAGTCAATGGGAAGCTTGCTGGCCCAAAACAATGAAGGTAGGAAGGAACAAGCAATATACTACCTCAGTAGAATCCATACTGAGGTAGAGACGAGATATGCACCAATGGAGAGGTTGTGTTTGGCTCTATACTTCACTGCCTGCAAACTAAGGCATTACATGTTGCCTTACCATATCCACATCATCGCCAAGATAGATGTGATCAAGTATATGCTGTCAAAACCAATGCTAACTAGGAGAATTGGAAAGTGGATTCTAGCACTATTAGAGTTCATTTTTCAATATGTGCCTCAAAGAACGATCAAGGGACAAGCAATTGCAGACTTCTTGGCTGAGCACCAATAGTCTCAGGATGAGATTATCAACATCCCAGGAACTCTGAAGGTAGCCAGTGTGTGGATCCCATCAAACAAGGCCTTCTCGAGCAGAGAATAGTGGATCCAGCAAGAGATGAAAAGAATAACTAGCCTCTGGATCACTCCTTGGAGACTATATTTTGATGGTTCTTGCACTCAAAAGGTTGCGGGAGCTGGGATTGTCATCATTGACCCAGGGTTACTCACCATTGCTATTCATTCCTTCTGGATTATCAAGAGACTACCAACAATCGGGCAGAGTATGAAGCATTGATAATTGGCATGAAGATTTTAATAGAGTTGGGGGCAACTGAAGTTGAGGTGTTTGGTGATTCAGAATTGGTGATCTATCAGTTAAATGGAGAAAACAAGTGCAGACACATCACCATGGCAGGTTACTATTTGGCATCCACACAACTATTGAGCTATTAGGGCACTGAAATATCAGTCAGCCATATTCCCAGATAATCAAACATGATTGCCAATAAGAGGCACAATTAGCTTCTAGAGCACAGATCCAAGAAAGAAAGTTTGAAGGGGATATAGAGGTTCAAAAAAGAAATCTCCCTTTTATCTTTGAAAGGGGATTCAGCCTAGATGTGATGACTGAAGAAAGGAAGATTGAGGGTTGGAGAACACCTATAATTCAGTATCTAAAAGAGCCATCTTTCCCCACAAGTAAGAAAAATAGACAACAAACAACTAAGTATGTTTTGTGGGAGGAAAATCTACTAAGAAAGACTCCAGATGGACTGATGCTAAAGTGCTTAGGCCAGGAAGAATCAATGAGGGTAATGGCCGAAGTACATGAAGGAATATGTGGAGCACATCAGGCAGAAACCAAGATGAGATGGTTGCTTAGAAGATATGGTTATTTCTGGCCCAACATGGAGAAAGACTGCAAGGCCTATGCCCGAGGATGTGAAGAGTGTCAAAGACATGGACCTCTCCAACATGTGCCCTTACTACCCTTGAACCCCGTGGTCAAGCCTTGGCCCTTCCGAGGATAGGCAATGGACTTTATCGAGCAAATTCATCCAGCTTCTTGCAAATGACATATATTCATAATTGTGGCAACATATTACTTCAGCAAGTGGGTGGAAGCTTCAGCAGTAAAGACTATCACTTCAACTGCAGTCAAGAAGTTCATTGAAACCAAGATCTCACACAGATATGGGGTGCTCGAGATAGTTACAGACTGCGGGCCATCTTTTATTTCAAAGGAAGTATAATACTTTGCAAGTAAGTTCATGTTGGAAATGTGCCCTAAAACCAATCATATGATGATACTTTACGGACATTTCACATGTTAAACTAATCTAGTTTAATGTAAAGGGCAAAGATTATTGTTTTAAGCCATCTCATATAAATGTTATATGCTTAAACGATAAGTCCAAGGAATATGTAATTGGGAGAATGTGATCTAAAGAAGTTAGATTCATGAGACCATTCTCTTTCGTATACATATCCTAAACATTCCTGATCATAGGATTACCAATTGGGCATTGACGGTTCGTTAAGATCAGTACGTGATATGTCTTCTCTTAAGGAGAGTGACTGGTCTCGAGTCATTGGTGTGACTAACCCTAAGACAAGCATGTAGGTGCTCAATAGAGAATGAGTCCACTGAACACGATCAACAAGGAGTTCTCATATTCATGTCACATGAGAACTCATGGTTGGGATAATGCAAAGTAGTCTTTTGACCTGAGGCATCATAGTTGTCTTGTGGTTAGGTCTTTGATCTTTGACTATGTCAAAGTCACTCCGCCAGAGGGTGTCCACGACATAGTTGGGGTTAAGCCACTTAACCATAGAGGCAAGTGAATGCGCAACAAGGGATCTCTAACCTTCAAACCGTTTGAGGGAGAATACTCTATGATATGAGTAAGAATATCTAGCCAGAGTATGAATGAGATTTAGAAAGTCATTCCAAATCACATTCAAAGTAATCATATAAGTAAGAGAATCATATTGGATACTAGACATGAATAAAATATCAAACCAAACAATGTGGTCAAGAGTATTGTATTAGAGGAAGACCGTATTGCATTGTAATCCTAAACTGAATAGGTTCTACACCTCTTCTGATTAGCTTGGGTAGCCATGACATACTGCTAGGTGTCACTCATGGTTTGTGGAAGCCCTAAAGATGAGTAATCACTATAGGGAGAATTGAAAGTATGTTTCAATTCACAATCGATTTGAAGAGTTCTAATCGCCCACTGCCTCGCTAAAATGAACCTAATGGATCGTACACCGTGTAAGGTAGAGATTGAAGAAACAATGGAGATGAGTAAGGATAATTAAATGGTTTAATTATTTATGGCTAGGATTAATTAATTTGTTAATTAATCAAAAGAATAAGTTCGTTAATAAACCTCGGGTTAGTTTTGGGTTGTAAGGCCCAATGGGATTTGAATGTCAAGCCCATTAATATAAGTTGTATGACAACTTATTGACTTAAGACCCAAATGGACCCAAACAGCCCATAGCTCTAAGGAGGCCGGCCATATAGAGAAAGAATAGGTTTTTGGTTCTTTTAGTCACTTAATTGAAGGGACTATATAATGGACTTTATAACCATTTCATCATTAGGGTTTCTTTTGGAGAAAAGATGAGAACACAATGCTCTCTTTTCTCTCTAACAGGTCGGCCACCCTAAAGGAAAATAGCTAGCAATCTTACTTCCTCTAGGTCACTCATCTCTTCATCAATGTTCTCCTTGGTGTGGAGACTTAGAGGTTCCCTTTCTTGGGAACTTGGAGAATCCATTCCACCAGCCTCCTCTAAGAAATCCTTGGAGCAAAGAATGAATGAAGGCCCTATCTCTTGGGTGATTAGCCTTTGCTTATGCAAAGAGGAATCAACAAAGGTATAAGATTTCTCAACTCACTTTGTTTTGTGTTGAGTCTTAGTTCACCATAACTACTAGGCTTTGAATTTCATGGGTTAAGTCTTGTTTTTTAGTGCATACAAGCACGATTCCGCCTTTTAATTGTTAATAGCATGCATAGATGTTGCTCAAATAAACTTGTTTTTACAAATATTTCCTTTAGTACAAGATTAAGATGATCCAATCTAGGCTTTACTACCCCCAGTCAAATGGTCAAGCAGAAGCCAACAACAAATTCTTGGTGAATATTATCAAAATGATGGTGGCAGATAGTCCAAAGAAGTGGCATGAGAAGTTAAGAGATACTTTGTGGGCTTACAGAACCTCCAAAAGAACAGGAACTGGAACTACTCCTTATGCCTTAACCTTCGGGCAAGATGCTATGCTCCCCATGGAGATAAATGTGAGTTCTGTTAGGATTCAAAATCAATTTGGGTTGCACAGTGAAGAATATATTCAGGCTATGTGTCAAGGAGTTGAAGATCTAGATGTAGCCCGAATCGAAGCTCTAGATAAAATTCAAGATGGGAAGAAAGTTGTTGCCCGAGCATACAATAAGAAAGTGAAGTTGAAGAACTTCGAGAAATGAGAGTTGGTGTGGAAGGCAATTCTGCCTTTCGGAGCTCAGATTAGAGGCTTTGGGAAATGGAGCCCAACTTGGGAGGGTCCTTTCATTATCAACCAAGTATTGGACAAATGAGGATATTAAGCTTGCAGAGGAATCTAATCAATGCTAAGTTTTTAAAGAAATATCACCCAACCTTGTGGGATGTTAGGGATTGTTACATTGAATAAGCTTAAACATTACAAGGGATCCGAGAGTCAGTTTATATGCTCATCATAGTTAAGCTTCAAGGAGAAAATACAAGTCAAAGAGGATTAAAGAAGTCATTTTCATTTCATCAATGTTGTAATTACATATCAATAGTTTTACATCCCTAGCTAAGGTAGCTATCCTAAAATGGCTAACTGAGCTTCAACATCTTCAACTTCAACATTTACTTTTTTGACTTCTTCAATCTTCTGGTAAGGCTGTTTCGTACTAACGATTACTCTTCCAACCTCTAAATCGCAGAAGACACCTTTGTAATCCTTGCCTCTATAGCATAACCTTCTTCCACAAGTCATACCAAAGTCTTTGACATTGTCGTGGTAGTTATGATGAAGTGATCAAGAAAGCAGAATCTATAGGGAAGTCTGGGCTTGTGGATACCAATGCAAGGGAAGATAGCTTTATATTCACAAGAGGAATCTATTGTACGATTAAAGCTGCCCAACTACTCCCCAAGGCCATAGAAGTCTTGAAACAGAAGCTGGACGTAGTGCGCCTTTCTGAGAATGCTGCAAAAGCCAATAACTGAGAAGTCCATATAGGTCCCAAAGAGTGCACTCCTCCTTCCTCGAAGAAAAAGTTCAGTGTGCAGGCCTGTCTGAAAGCTATAAAGGCCTTTGAGAAGATAGTGCATGGTGGAAATCCCTTCACCAATCTCGCATGGAGATTGAATTCGGGCAACTTTGGGTGCCATTGAGGACTTTGAGAGGATAATAGGAGGAAAAGTTGGAATTAAGGGGGGGAAGGATTGAAGAACTGAGAAGGCAAGAGCGTACTGAAATTTCTGAGAATTCGAAGGCTCGAAATGGTTAAGTCGCTTTGCTGAAAAGGTTAAGTAAGGATCATATAATAAGTGGTTACTTAACAGTGGAGTTCGTGGGTTAGTGCAAAGGTCTTGATTAACCAACGGTTGCTTTAAATGGTGCGAGTCCCAAGTGAAGGTGTGCGACGGTTGTTAATGTGCGACGGCTATTTAATCATTATTAGCACTTGGGATTGCAGCCTCAAAAATTATTAAAGGGGGCACTGTTTAGGTTAATATTTGAACATTGGGCTGCAAGTATGAGAAAGCCCAAAGATGCCAATTAAGAGAAGGCTTGCCCGAAGCCCAGCATCAAGCCCAGAGACAAATTGGAGCATTCCTATTAATGCATAGGCCATGTGCCTATGATTTAAATGTCAAGTGATGGGGACTAACTCACAATCAGCCAAAAAGTAATTTTCAGTGGCAATACAAGTAAAAAGTTGATGACTCACTACCCTCCAATTGCTTTCGGGCAAGAGCAAAGCTACAACAGTTGGGCTAACTTGCATATAAAAGGAGGAACAGGCCCCAGAGACAAGGACACTCAACCAATCAAACAAACAAACATACAAACTCTGCTATCAAGCCAGATTTGCATCTAAAAGCTGTAATCAGCCCAGATCTCAGTCATTTTCAGGATCATTCCTTAACAAAAGCCATCTTTTGTCCAGTTTAGAAGCTCTATTATCACCCCCAGTGGCGTAATATCGATTCCCTTGTGTAAACTTGTTTACCATCCATCCGTTTTTAGCATATAAACCCTGTAAACTCAAAAGAGAAGTGATTGCAAGAAGTTCAACCTTGCCTGACAAGGTGAAATCTTGCTCAAATCTCTTTGTTTGTTTTACAAGATAATAGATCTACTGCTTAATGTATTCTCCAGCATGTATTCAAGTCATATGCATCTGTTTTCCTACTTTAAGAGTCTCATTTGCATCTGAATCTAGTCAGTTTAATGAATATGCTTTCATTTAAAACCAATCAAGAACCAAACAAATGATTTAAGGGATCTGGACTCCCTTCATTTAAATATACAAGACTATGAACTAAAAGTCCTTGTTCGCAAGGCAAGAAAAAGAACTTAATGTGGACTTAACCAATCCACAACAATCCTTTGATAACAAGAAGTCCGAGTAACTTGGGGCGCAAGTAATCGACTAAACACAATCTTGTTCTACATCTGCTATACTGAGATAACAGTGGCACGTTTAGCACTTGGTTAGTTTTGATTGCGAGCTTCAAGGCCTACACCTAAGGCCCCACAAAGGCACCTTTCAAAATTAACTCTATCCTCTTCTTGCAGCACATCAGCAAGCAAGAGCCCGACTACACATCCAAAGTGCCAATCCCTTGGGAAGCTGTGTTGAGAGCCGAGGAGCCCTCTCCGAAGAAATCTTCGCCTGAACAACATGGTTTTGTGAAAATACACATTTACACAGAAAGCATGAGGAAGAAGAAGGTTTTGTGAAAAATACAATTTTAGACATGTATTTAACGGACATTTAACGGAACAAATATTTTTGAACGAAATTTGCTAACAGGATCTATACCACAAGGGTTTAAATCTGAATTTTTTTACTACAGGGATTATCTTCCGAATATCTTATGACCACATGAATCATTTATTCGATTTGATCATAATATAAATGATTTCGATCATAAACTTGAAGTTCTGTAACTCCATTCATATTATTCTATTTTCTAATTAAAAATAGTTATTCTTGTGTGAAATTACGTCCATCAAATGATAGGATATCAGATCCAGCTGTTACTATTAACCCATGTATGCAAATTATGGAGACACGAAGGGAGAGGACAATGAGATGATTTCGTAAAAAGAAAAAGGGAGAGTCGCTACTCTGCCTTCCATCCACATTTGCATAACATTTGAAAATTCAATGTGACAAAGTGTGGTAGGCCACGCAGAAGAACACAAAAGCTGTAAAGGAGATTGAACATTTTTTGGCAAGGTTAAATTAACTATAAAGAGCAGAATAATTCTAGCAGGTACTGAATTGAAAAGCATAAAAGATGCAGGTCCAAATGTATACTTTCTACTGTAGATATCGGTGCGGACTGTCTTGACTTGATTGAAGAAGATTCAACGTTAAATGTATTTTACGAATACGAACTTTGCTGGAAGCTTTTAAGTTTGAATATCCTATCCTTGATGTAGCCTGATATGATCCAAGGCAATTGTCAATGAATCAGGTCATAGGGCTATGGACTGTGTTTAGCCTGCAATGAGAAAAAAATTATCTCCAATGGAGGTTGGCCCAAAAGCAAAAGGGACCCACCAGTCCAAACTCAAGCTCTTCGGCCATCGGTCTGAGCAAGTCCAGCCAACCAGCTAGCCCGTTTGAGGGGCCCAATCTGCAGTACCCGTTGGATTTTGATTTTTTTTTTCTTTTTTAAGGACAAAATTAAAAAAAAAAAATCTTTTGGGGTAAATTATATTTTACTTCCTTAGGTTTGGGGTCGATTGGGATCTTATACAATATCTTTAAAACATTTCAATTTCATACATTTACTTATCATTTATTTCAATTTCATACATCTGTTAGAAAACCCGTTAAGAAATTGCGTGGCAAATATGGGATCCACATTTGTGCTGACGTGGCTGCCAAATTTGTGTCACGTAGTAAAAAAAACTAATTTTTCTATGCATTTAAAAATTATAATTTAATCAAAATATTAAATACTAAAATAATTAATTAAACAAAAGTTACAAAAAAAAAAAAAAAAAAAAAAAACCTAAAACCATGGCTTTCCCATCAGTCGCACCAATTCCACTTCGCCGCCTTTCTCATTGCAAAATTCCTCTCCTCTTTAATCTCATCATCCCCGTCACCAAAATCCAAAGTAAATTGACTCTGATTATCAAACTGATGCACAGAGAAATATCCATATGTAGAAACCACATTCCTTACAGAACCAACCTAACCCCACGAGCCAAATTCGAATAATTTGATTCGTGGTTGTTGAATTCAAGCATTATAGAAATATTCACACATTAACTAGGAGAAGCAACAGATCAAACAGTTCAAGAGAAACATCGACAAAAAAACGGTCGCACCGTTGCTACTTGTCATACCCGCACTGCGACTGCTTTGCCCGGATCAATTCTTGATCTGTTAAAAGCTTGAAGCCAAGAAACCCACCCATGGAATCCAAAATCATACGACCCACGAAGCACCCAAGCAGAAAGCAGAGAAAATAGAAAACAAAAAAGGAAGGGCCTCTGTTGAAGGCTTGAAGCCATGAAACCCGCCCATGGAGCCCCAAATCTGATAACCCGCAAAGTCCCAGAAGAAAAACTACAGAGGCGATAAGGAAAAAAAAGGAAAATGACCTCCTAAAGGGCACTGACCAATCTCATCTCCCTAGCGTATTTCTCGATGAACTAGAGTACGATTGAGCTTTCCGCGCCCACAACAACCCCTTCATATTGGCGATGGACACCACGTCTGCCGGAAGAGCTGGAACCAGAAGCGGCTGGAACTGGTTCATCGCGCCGTTCTCACCCTTGCTCCACTACGTTGCCCCTGAAAAAGCGTTGGCGTGAATCGACATTGCCGTGAAAAGCACACCGAGCCGATCTAGGTGGTGTGAATTTAGGTTGTGAGTTTTTCTTGGGTACGGGTTTTAGATGAAGGGAGGGAGAAGAAATTGTGGGTTTTCGTGGTTAAAGACTTCTTATTGTGCGTCTGAAAATTAACATCTACGTTCATCGGATGAGGTTGTTGAAGAAGAAAGATTGGGTGAAGAAGACAGGAAAAAAATGATGTGGGGTTCTTGTATATTTTTAATTTGTTTTAGATTAGTTAAAAATTTGGATTTTTTATTAAATAATATTTTTGATTTACATGTTGTAAAGTTAGTAGCCACATCAGCATAAATGTGGATCCCATATTTGCCACGTCAGCACTTAACGATTCACTTGACGGATTTTCTAGCGGATGTATAAAATAGAAATAAATGATAAGTAAATGTATGAAATTAAAATGTTTTAAAGATATTGCATGAGGTTGTAACCGACCCCAAACCTGAGGGGGTAAATTGTAATTTACCCTCTTTTTTTTTCCTAAATACCTAAACCATTTCTACACCATTTCTCACATAATTTTCACCCTTCCATACTATCTTACCTCATTTTATTTCAATTTTTCACATTCTATTCACCTCAAACACTCTTTTCATACACACCATCACCTCTTCCGATAATCTAAATTAAAAAATTTCCAATATTTTTCAAATGACTACATCTTCAACCAAAGGAAAGGCTTGGACCCAAAAAGAGGATGAAACTCTTTGCAAGGCTTATAGATGGGTCTTGGAAGATAGTATTAAGGGTATTTCTCAAACAAGTGAAGGCAGTTGTACTCGTATGTCCAAAAAGTACTATGAGTTCTACAAAGGCACCACTCCACCGAACCCCAGAAACCACGAGAGTTGTTCTTCACAATGGAAAAAGAAACTTCATCCAAGGTTGAACAAATGGCATCAAGCCTTGATAAAGGCCGAAATGAGACATGCTAGCGGAGCTAATCTATACGACGAAGTAAGTGACACACCCCGTCCCGAAGGAGGGCATGCTGGCCGTCACGTGAGAGTGACGTAACCATTTACACAATTCAGAAGCTTTAAAAATACAATTACTAAGATGAAACACCCGAGGGTGAGTCATACTTTTGTGAATTCTGTCAGAACTTCGTTGGATTCCTCGTGGCCACCAAAGCTCTGCTATCTAGAACCTGGAGGGGCGCAAAACAAAGTTGAGTGGGTCAGTACAACAAAGTTTTGCGAAAACATTTCATTTAAAACATTTCTAACCCCTCGCTGTAAAACCTGTATACTTTCCCAGAAAATAACATAATAGCATATACCTTCAAATATCTCAAATCATCAATCTTTATCAAAACCAGAAAGTATGCCATGCTATAATGTCAAAAACAGAATATGGATGCATCAATATAACAGGTGAAATAAGGAATCAACCGGAGACCCTGCAGTTGGTCCTGTACGGTTGATTCTATAGCTCAATATCCAATCCAACCGGAGTCACCACGGTGACCTGTACGGCACTACTCTACACATAAATCGGAACTACCTAAAGTAGTCTGTACGATAAGAATGGTGTAATAATACGCTCTAGTGCTTCTCTCATCAATCATATGTGCACATAATCTAAAGTCACCCATCGGTCGGAACCCTCTCATGGTCTGTACGACGTGTTGGAACCCTCTCATGGTCTGTACAACATGCACCTACTTGGATCCAAGGTGAGCGTGTGGTGCGAGGTGAATAATATAAGCACTAACACCATGATTGCAGGTTATGAGCTATCAACATAATACACATCATCAATGATTCACATGAATATATAAAACTCACCTGATACTCACCTGTGCGTCCACAACACCAATTCACATATACATATGCATCAAATACTAATTCATATAATTCATATATATGAATGCATGGCATTTTAAAACATACTTTCATTTAAATTCAATTTCCGGGAAAAGTCAATCGTATATAGGTAATAACAGAAAATACTGCCCACTCACCTGGAGTTCGCCCAACAACTCCCTAGCACAACACATCAAGGCGTCATGATGATCGGCGCCTAGAACAATAATCAAATCCAACCTCAGAAATCATATCTATAGAATATATAACTTATATAAAACACGTCACTACGTAGTTCGATCCGGAAGATCTGTAACTCAGATTTCCAATCCATAACTTCCAGAGGTCCACAATATATCTCTAGAACAACATCCTAAAATATCCTTACCATCCAACGGTCGGATCTCCGTCAATTGTCAAAACCAAGTGACGGTTAACATTCTGTTTTATGAACTTACAACTCCAATTCCGGAAGATCCGTGAATCAGATTCCCAATATGTAAGTTCCTATAATCTTCAAATATTACGTATTACAACGTATCAAAGTTTGGTGACGATCCAACGGTCGGATCGTCAATTCACATTTTCACCTAACCACGAATCGTAACAAACTTAGGTTCAATTACTCAACTTACGTCAATCAATTATCAAAACTAAACCTAGAACATTAAACACATGCTAAGAATGACATTGGCGGGCTACTGGCCACGCGCCGCCGCACGAGCCACCGCGGGTGGCGGTCGGCATCCCTGGCTCGCCGGAAAATCCAACTATTTCCAAAAATTCTCAAAAAATACAGAAATGAAGATCTCAATGAGTAGAGTAAACTTTATACCTGAGGCCAAGGCCAATTTGGCCTGAAAAGGCTCCAATTTCATCAAAACCCGTCGGAACCCTAGTTTTGGGTGTGATTCGATTCGGCCTTCAAACTTGCTCCGACGCCTCCAGCACTGCATGGGCTTTGTTCCTAGGTTCTAAGGGAGTATAATGGTGGTGGTAATTGGAAGGAATCATTTCTAAATTCACCGGAGAAAGGAAAAACCCGCCAGAACCACCATGGGTGTACGTCTTCAATTCGAATAAATTTGACAAGAAATTTGATAATCTACCACCACAGGGATGTTGGGCTCGTCGAGAACGTTCCATAGACACCGGAATCACCTCCAACGGACCTCGGACGAAGGAGATACGACCGGGTCAAGAACCGGGTCGTAATATGGAACCGGGTCGTAGGTCCGGTTAGCTAGTTCTTCTTCTTCCTCCTTTCCCTCCTGCTCTCTTCTCTGGTTGGCCAGCCCTTCCTCTCTCCTCTCCTAATTCGCCAACTCCTTCTTCTTCTCCGATTGGGCAGTTTTGCCCAATCTTTCTTTTTCTCTGTTTTTCCTTTCCTCCCGATGCCTTCCTCATTCTTTTCCCATTTCTAATAATAACTAATAACAATAATAACACATAAATATATATATGTATATATTAACCAAAGTAAAAGTACTTTTCAGGTTAGAGTTCCATAAAACTTTAACTGTAACTCCAAATCACGAACCGTCTGTGCCCACGCTTCCGTAGCGACGAGTACTACGAGGATATGACAAGAGAACAAATCTTAGATGGCACGACCCAACGATTAACCTCGAATAATGCGCGTGCCTCAAAGGGCATTTTTGTAAAATCCTTTATTAAACTTTAAAAACTCTTAAAATCAGGGATGGGCTGTGACAGTAAGTGTTTTCACAAGTTCTTTTAAATATTTAAATATATTACATTTAATTCGATAAATTAATTTCCTTTAGTTCTTGTAATTATATTTTCTAGGTACGCCAAGTGGAGCAATTGTATATGGATGACATGGAAAAACCCTTTACTCATCAAGGTTGTTGGAAAATTTGTAAAGGATGGGTGTTATTTCGAGATCCACCACAAGAAAAATTTGGTACTACGCCGTTGATTGGAAATGTTTCCTCAAATAATATTGGGGATGAAGAAGTATCTCCTATCATTGAAGAAACAAGGCTAGAAACTCCGTCTCTAGGTCAGTCTTTCATACCTAGGGCTATGGGATGAAACATGGCTAGAAAATTAAAGGAAGAGGGTAAAGAAAATGAGGAGTTAGCCTTTCGAGAGAAAATGGCCTCTTCATTGCGATTAATGGCGGAGCCCACGATTATGACTCCAATGAGTATGGCACATTTTGAAAGGAAAAAGAGGAAAATTATGGCCCAATAGGAGTTGTTTTCAACATCCAACTATACTCCTACAATGGCTAATGATCATTAATAGTAGTTGTTGTAGTTTTAATATTTAAGTTGTCGTAATCTTTAATATTTAAGTTGTTGTAGTGTTTAATATTTAAATTGTTGTAATCTTTAATATCTAAGTTGTTGTAGTTTTAATATTTAAGATGTAGTATTTCAATTAAATTGTGACCTTTGAATTAATGTCTATGTTGTTAACATACAAGTAAAATTAAAATACTTATAACATGAAACTTAAACAACATTTAACAAATAACAACACAATATCCACCCTAATACTACTTCGGGCAGTTATTGAAACTTAAATAACATTTAACAAATAACAACACAATTGCCACCCTTGTACTACTTCGGGAATTATTTAAACTTAAACAACATTTGGTCCATTAGGCCTACTCCATTGTTCTTTTGGCCCAAAGATGTGCAACAAAATCTTGTTGTAGGTACTTGTTTATGGTACGCGAACGTATCATCCTATGACACCTCATGTATTCATTTAAAGAGATGTTACAGTTCTTAGATCTAAAGGCAAATTAGGCCCATCATATATCCTCGCACGAGTCCTTCTTAACCTATTTGGATCATCTTGGTTGTCATCAGACTCTCCATCAATATAGTCATCTCGCTCATCCTCCACAATCATGTCGTGTAATATGATGATGAAGTTTAATTTATCTAGACTCCACCCTATTGCTGGTTCCTTAATGATTTTCCACTGTGCTTGTAGAATACTGAAAGCTTTCTCAACATCTTTCTGGTACGCTTCTTGGTGTAAGGTAAACCATCTTTCGACGTCATCCACAAGGTTTGCAATTGCTTGGACAAATGTCACCACCTCGAGTAGATGCCATATGCTAGGTAATACCCCAATTGTACTGATGTTCGTTGAAGTAATAGTCCAATTGAGGTGATTTACCCTCTGTCAGGTTAGTAAAAAGGGGTGAACGCTCGAGTATTGTAATGTCATTTTGGGATCTGGGACTCCAAAGAAAGCATGCCAGGTCCATATGTCAAACGAGGCAAATGCCTCTAACACAATTGTTGACTTTCTTGATCTTACGCTAAATCCTCATTGCCAACCGATGGGACAGTTCTTCCACCGCCAATGCATGCAATCTAATGACCTGGAAAACCACGATCTTCAGTTTTGCTAAGGAGCCAAGCAAGATCTGCTTGATTTGATTCACAGAGGTATGTATCTTTGTAAAGCTAAACAATTGTGTGACAAAATTGAGCAAGATTATTAAGGCATATAGACTCAAACATACCATATGTAGGGGTGGAAATTTTTACCAAATTACCGTACCAACCGCCCTACCAACCATACCATACCAAATTATTACCAAAAATTTGTACCAATTGGTAATGGTATTGTATTTGTACCGTACCATACTGTTTCGGTACGGTACTGGTATCCAAAACCAGTACCGGTGGTGTATCGTACCTACCAATATTATTAATATTATATTATGTATTTATTCATATAATTATTTGAGGGCAAAATTATTAATAATTATTGTAGAAGTGTAAAAAATGTAAAAAATATATATATACAATCACTCATAGTGACAAGCTTTAGAACTTTCATGAAGGGGTCAGCTTCAAAATCCAACACTATAATCCATAAACCTTAAATTTATATTTAACCGTCGATTGTCATTTACCCTTTATTCTTCTTACTGAATTTCATTTTTAAAATTTTCTTTTATGAAAATATGATCATCTGGCGGATGTAAGAAGATGAACGGTTCAAATATTTGATATCACGTTTCGATATTTACGGTTAACTAAAATATGAGTCGATGTCATATAGTTTGTACAAACTTTATAAACATCAAGCAATATTTTCACTAATCATAAAACTCTAAACATAATATCAGCGATCCAAACCGTTCATCTTTCTGCATCCTCTAATAGATCATGTTTTCAGAAAAGAAAATCTGAAGAAAAAAAACAAAATTTGATGAGAAAAATGAAGCGTAAATGTAAACAACAATCAACGGTTAAATTTTGATCTATGATTTATATGATTATAATGGCGAATTTCAAAGTTAAGCTCTTCACGAAAGTTGTAAAGCTTGTCATTACGAGCGTTTATATATTTTTTCTATATTTTTTACACTTCTACATTAATTAAAAAATATTAGATTTCGGGCAAACTTAGTGGTGTAAAACAAAGTTGCAATTACCATTGGCATACCATACCAACCAAACTATTTGGTATACCGATATTTGGTATACCGAAAGTTTGGTACGGTAATGGTAATAGATTTTGCCGTACCAAATATTTGGTATGGTAATTGGTACAAAGGTTTTGGTACGGTAATGTACCAAAACCACCCCTTCCATATGTATCATCCATCACATCAGCTGGGGAGGCGTAGGTTATCACTCGGAGTGCAACAATAATCTTTTGGTAAGGCGGGAGGCCAGGAGACATGATGGACATCATGAAGCAAACGCTAGGAGACATGATGCCTCATCCAAAAGCGACGTCTGAAATCCTCTTCTGGGTACACCGTGTTAAAGTTAAAGTAGTTATTCATCAAAGTTTCATGCGTCATCTTTCTTTGTCGTGGTTTGTAAAAGCGACCAACAATAGAGCCATCCCATTGAGATTATTGTTCAATTTCCTCACACGCCATGGTCCCGGCCATTGCCGCCATAAATATTGTGTTACGACATGCCTCATCTTCTTCATCAGACTCCTCATTTTCTCATCTCTGCTCCGCCCATTTATCTTCTAATTTGAAATTGGATGAAGACCCCCGGTTGGAATGCAAAGAGGATCTAAAGTTGGAATTCATTGCAAACTTGAATTGAAATGACAAATTTTAGACAATGACAAGGGATATTGGAGAGGGCAAAGATGAAGGTGTGAAAATTTTACCCCAATATCCAACCAATTTATTAACATTGGAAGCTGAAGATAAGAAGTGTCACGTAGATAAGAATCCTATTTGAAATTTGTATAACCAATTACATCTCGACATGTGTCACTTAAAAATCATATCCAAAAAATTATTAAGATTACATAAAGATAAGAAATATGGAGAGTTGCTCATTTAGCAACACGTGTCACTCGAAATATCATCCGAAAAATTATTGAGATTATATAAATATAAGAAATATGGAGGCTTATTCATTTAGCGACAAGTGACACTCAAATTCAATTAACTAATAAAGTTAAAGAACAAACTTAAAAATAATAAATTACTTGAAAGGGATAAAAATAGCTCATTTGGTTCGAGATAGTATATAAATATGGTCTGACACTATATTTAAAAATAATTTATTGCAGGGCTATAACTCTGCATGGGGCTAAACATAGCCCCTTCCGTTGGAGATAGCCTAACAGACATTGTTTAGACTTTTCAACCCAAAACGGTAAATATGATGTAGCTATATAGGTTATTAATTAATGTAGGATGGTTTGCTTCAATTATCCATTGAACTGCTTTGCAACTTGCAAGGTAGCCTATCATTAATTTGCGAGTAATGCAATTATTACCACATTATTAAACATAATTTATATACCACTTTATGTGGCAGCTTACTTTGATAATGCGACATTTTTAGTTTTATTTTTATTATGAATATAATTAATACATTTATTCTTTCAAAAAAAAATTTATAATCGAAACACCCTAATTAGAATTCATTAGGTCTTACGTCTGTGCTCCACTCCATCTTCTTTCTCCCTCTTACCCCTAGCATCCTTCCCTTTCAACCTTCTGCACTCTCCATTTTTTGTCAATTTTATTTGGTTTTTAACTGATCGTATTTGTTTTCTTTTTTACTGTCATAAAAAAAATGGTTAGCTAATCGTTTCTTTGAACAATGCCTGTATATGCATTTAAAAAAAAAAATTGATGAAGAGTCAAAAGAAACAAGTTTTCTATTAGATTGAAGGTTATGGGGCCACTATTCTTGTTCCTCAAATTTGTGCTGCAATTGCTTGGCAATTATTGAAATTAATTATGCTTTTTTTTTCCTTTCTCAATTGCCTTTTTTTTTTAATGTTCTTTCTATTTGTTCTGGAAAAAGGAGGAAGGAGGATAAAGAAGCACAGGACAATGAGAGGAACTTCAAGGAGAGAGGAGATTGGGGATGACGAAAAGAGTATTTGAGGACAACTAAACAAGGAATGCAAGAATATGAAAATTGAAATGTTTTAATTCAAATTAATATCTGTTTCCAAATAAAAATTAATGAAAATTAATAAAACCTATGTAGAAATCCAAGTATACTGTAATTAAGTGATGTGGCATGTTTAACTCAGCGGTCACATACGGTGGTATAAAATTGTGGTATAATAATGCAGTATGAATAGCTTCTTGTTAATTTGCATTTCTTATAGGATGAAGATATCCTCACTTACTCGTTATAACTGGTCATTGGGTATAAGTTCAATGGTTGTGATATTGACAAGTGTCATATAAGCTGTTGTAAGGATATCTTTATTTGTAAGCTATCATAGTGAGGAATCGGATATATTGATATTGTAAAGTGTAAAGTTCATTCTCTATTAATGATAATACAGTTTCCTTTCCTTTTTCTCTAAAAAACTCTCAATCTCTCTTCTCAGTAATCATCTTCTCTCTCAGTTTGATAATCTTGATTCATCTTATCTTGGTCCACATGGTTTCTTCACAGGAAAAGCTATACGCTTGACGGATATCGATCTTGGATTCTTGCTTCCGCTTCCTTGCTGCTCTTTTCCTCATCATTTATTGATCTTCTGTTATCTCAATCGCCAATTCTAGGGTTTCATTATCCCATCTTTCTGTGATTCTACGTGTGTGATACTACACACGCAAGATGTTTGATAAAATTCCTCAGTCATTATATAGGAAAATCTTTCAAATCATTTATGTTGGATTGGGGAATTAACCATCATACGTCATGTCCCTATACACCATAACAAAATGGGCTAAAGAAAGCACATACACTTCTTTGAAATCATTATTACACTTTTACATACAACATCATTGCCTTCTTCTTTTGGTCCTTTGCTTGCCAAGCATCTGTTTATCCTATCAATAGAATGTCTACTTTTACATTGGATCATAAATCTCCATTTGAGGTATTGTTTAAATTTTCTCCTGAGATTAATCACCTTAGGATATTTGGGTGTTCATGTTTTCCATTACTGAGGCCATACAGTAGTACCAAATTGCAACCAAGAACCACAAAATGTTTATTTCTAGATATGCTTCTAAGTTCAAAGTTTACATTTGTTATAAGGTGTCCAAAAAGAGAGTACACATATCTAGGCATGTACTCTTTAATGAGTCTGAGTTTCCATACCTTGCTCTTGTCAATCAAGTGTCTCATAATGTCTCTCATACTATCTTTCCATCTGTCCAACCTTTGATACTAGTACCAAATCATAATAATGTTCTGGTTGTACCTCAGTCCAATGAAATCACTTCAATTACTCCTACATTTATTCAATCTATGCCTCATACACCTTTTATGTCTAGTCTTGTATATGTGCCTATGTCATCTACTACACCTAGTCATAACTGTGCAACAGAAGACTAATCCATTACTACTTCTACAACTCAGTCTTCCTCTTCTCATATCCATGTGGTACTTGAATTCCATCCTAAGAGTTTACAAGTTGCCTTAATATGTGCCATACATGAAAATTGGGGTGTTGATTTCACTAAGGTTTAGCCTGTAACCTATAAGTTAGCTTTGAAATCTCTAGTTTGGGCTGCTACTATGCAAGAGGAATTGTCAGCCTTATATTCTTAAGGAAGATGGTCTTTGGTTCCATTAGACCATCTTCAATCCATGGGATAAAGCTTAAAATATAAACTTTAAAATCCCCTAAACCATCTCCAACCATTGGGCTAAAATAAGCCCCGAAGAGAAAATATATCTCTGAACTAAATTCCCCCCATGATTTAAGCCTCGCTTAAATTATTTTGGACCCACCAAACTGTCATATTTCAAACCTTTTTTTGTTTGTTACTTATAATTTAACGGCTATGATCAAATGAGATCAAATCTAATGGTAAAAAAATGATTTGATGGCCCAAAATTAAATCTAACGTCTAAAATTATTTAAGAAAATTATTTAAATCAAATTTAACTTAAAACTTTATAAATACCTATGCATTTGTATGATTTTTAATTACTTATTGGAATTTAAATATTTTTAGATTAAAATGTTCATAAAAATAAATTAGGATAATTTACATTTATTTTATTTTCAAAAAAGTTATAGAAAATAAAAAATTAGATTAAAATCATTATTTGATCATTTAGGGCTAAAATTTTAAGCCATAAGGGTTGGAGGAGAAAAACAGTTTCTGGGATATGGCTTAAACTTTTCTGGGCTAAATTTTTAAGGTTGGAGATGGTCTTAGGAGGTATAACGCTAGGTTAGTTGTTAAAGGGCTTAATCAAGAAAAAAGGATTTGATTATGGTGAAACCTTTAGTCCAATAACTGGAAGTGCTACTGCTGCTATTACTGATGTTATCACTGCTCTTAGGAAGTTGATATTAAGGATTTGGGATCTTTACTTTATTTCTTGGGGATCCAAATTGTTCACAAAAAGGATGGCATTTTTCTTTCTCAGGGTAAGTATGTTACTGAGTTACTTACCAAGTCTTTGATGTTTTTGCCTAAACCTTGTACCACATCATGTTTACCATATAAAGGATGATTGTAACAATCCAGCATTATACATACGCTTGGTAGGAGGCCTTCAAAATCTTACATTTATCAGGCCTGATATTACATTTACAATGCATCGGGTTTGTTAGTTTATGCAGTGACTCATGTATTCTCATTTTGTACCAATAAAAAGGATCCTTAGGTATCTCATGACACACCCCGACCCGGAATGTCCACTTGGACTCTGAATTGAGCTTTGATGGCTGACACCCAGAGGGTGACAAAGCCATAAAGTGTAGTGATGTGAAAAATGTGAATAAATTTAAACCTAAAAGTGCCTAAATATAAGAGTGCGCATGTGAGCATGAATGAACCCATTTCGCACGTGATGTCAGAGTATAAGTAAAGTACAGTAAAGTAAGATGATAATTATACCATCGAAGGTAATCTCCAATACCAAAATTTTCCAAGAGTCCTCGTCGATACATAAGCTCAGCTACTAAAACCTAAAGGGGGTGAAAAACAAGGGTGAGTGGACCTAAAAATAAAGTTTTATAAAAACCTTTTCTAAAAACATTATAACCCCTCACCGTAAAATAGCTTTCAAAATATACATACTACATATAGTATGACAATACTTATCGTAGCCTGCAATATCTCAAGAATACAATACGTCACAAAATTCGTTAATAAATACATGACTTCTGTAATCACATAATCTCGCATAAGCAAACATATCATATCAAGTGCTCATCGACACATGCTGACACACGATTTCATGCAGAGATATTCTGACATGAACAGGACTAGGTGTAACAATGATATACTCTCTAGTACTACAATCACGTGAAGACTGGTGCTATGCGCAACACATTCAAGCCCTAATTGCCTATAGCAATCTAGGACAGGACTGGCATCTACAATGGATCCAAAGTTAGCGTACGGTGTGATGGGCACATACATGTGAAATATTGGGCCTGGTCCGAGCAAGTACTAACACCGGTGCAGCAAACGATAAGCATATAACATAAATATAGTCATGCCACAGTGATTCGATAATTCTAGTCAACATAATATCATTCATAGTTGTAAACATAATTATGGCATCAATAATAATACACATACCTGTGCATCCCGTAGGACATAGCATAACTTCATAATTTCTATCAATGTGCGCTAACCTGTGGATCCAAAGTCTTATAAACATCGCATCAATAATAATACACATACCTGTGGATCCAAAGTCTTATAAACGCCGCGCTAACCTAGGCATATTGTAGAAAACTCTGTATGAAATGTATAAATGGAAACTAACAATTATATATATGCTATATAAAAGAAAAGACCCACTCACAGTTACTTGCGATGTCACATCCGTTCGAGTTAGGAAGTACCAAAGCAAGTAGATTCATTATGAATTTCCACTCAGGTTTAGCAAAAAAACTATATCAAGAAGGTTAAAAGAACATTCAAGAATATGAGGGTCAAAATAAGTTCATCGAACTAGAGTACAAAGTAACTAGATTAAATGTATAACATCTCTCTATAACGATAACTTCTGAAAAATTCAACCACCAACGGTAAAGATTCTCTTACCAGAGTATTTATTAGGTGATTGAGGAATTAATGGTCGCAACTAAAATTTCAACGTCGGAGCGATTTTTCTAGACGATCTGTCTGCCCCAGAAACCATACGAAGCGCAGTAGGGTAGACGCGTACCCAAGGTTAACTGGAATGCCTTCCGGCACAAATAGGTGAATATGGAATCACAATCAAAGTAGATGTTGATCGAAACACCAAAAAAATCCGATAAATTCAAGAATGAGCAATTTTATCAAGAGATCGAAAATGTAGTCCCTCTGGACCAACAGAAGGTGAGTTGACTTGTCGAGTCGGTCAGTAATCATCGAACATTTTCATATTCTCCACTTGTACGAGATGTCTCGTACCAGAAGCTTATGGTGGTATTTCCCAATCTCCATTTGGATACAGGAAGTGATTACAACCATTCGAATGATTTCTTTATGGTTTGTAGTTAATGCCATCTCAATACTCGTGAATTCCAACTGAAATGAAATAGGACAAGCTGAATGTGTTCAGTAACTACGTTTGCACAACTGAGGTGATACACGATGGTGCAACCGTAGGCGTTGATTTGGTATCTCCATCGTCGTTGTCAGAAATTTAGCTCTTCTCAAAAGTAGATGTATTTGAAAGGTCTAAGGTTGATAAAGATTTTGGGCACGTTCCTCCACAAAGAAGTGTCATCCGGTTTTCAAGTAAAAATGGTAACTATTGACTCTAGGTCATGAATAAGATGGTTCATTTCGAACGGTTCTAACCGTTGGGAAAAATAAGCAACACTTCGTCATGTGGCATCTACACAGCCAAAACATCCAAAGAAAACGTCATCGTGGATTTTGAAATGATCAATGTCATTGAAAGGTGTAAAACAAAGGTAAGGTGAGACAACACTTCGGTTGTCAGAAACTTTATTCATATCCAACATCCCAAACTAAATTAACTTTCCTCGGTCGTAAGTGAGGAAAGACACTATAGTCGAAAAATCGCTAATAAATTGTCGATAAAATCGACAAGACCAAGGATATCTCGAATTTCATAACACTTGGTAAGGATTTCAACTTTCTTCTGCTTCAACCTTTTGAGAGAAAGAAAAGAATATTGTCTACTGAGATCACGTCTCCCAAGAGAAGTACCAATTTAAAAAAAAGTTAACAGTTGATAAATTTGGTATAAAGCTGACTATCGGTGTTTAGAAAATTTGATCTCGTTGCTGAAGTAGGTGGGAAAGTCATCAGTAAGACCATTACGAATTCGACAAGTTACGGAAGAAAACTCGAGTTCCAAAAGTTGGTCGGGTACGGGTAGACCATCAATTTGAAGTATGGGTTAACAGTTTTAATCGTCACCCAATTGAGTTGCTAAAATCTAGGTACGATCCTAAGGTTCGGTCTTTCGCCTTCGCGAATAGGTTCGAGGTTCCCTAGATAAGGTGTTTGGTTGCATAAATTCCTAATCTGTAAGCTTTCATAACTAAATTCTCTCAACGATGTAGGAGTTGTTTGAAAAAACACAAGGAAAATTGGTGTAGTACGAGAAAGTGGATCGATAGTGTATTTCACTTCACCATTTGGTGATATCCCAGGTAAAATTTAAGAATTGACACCAAAGGTATACGCACTCGGAACATACAATACTACTTGCTTTCTCTACGACATGTGCTAATAAGTCTTCATGGCCTTCTCGATACTCAACTCACCTTTACAGCGCGATTTCAACCCGTGCTTCAATTCTAATGTTTGTCTGTGGAGGTGATCAGAAAGGTGACTGGTCAAGAATGTTATGGTTACCTAGATAGGTAAAATGGTTAACACAACTGCGAGTTTACGGTCCTCCTACATAGCTTGCTCTTAAGTTTCCAAGATTTAGTTCTTCGGCTCATGTAGTCACTGTTAATCAGTCTAACAATCACGTCACTAATTAACGCATCTATGATACTTTTGATATTTTTAATATTGTTCGTTACCTTGAAATTGTGAATTGGCGTTCTAGCATAAAGGTATCACTCCCAGATACTAGCATGTGTCAGGTATCAGAAATCATACCGACTAAATATTGGTTGACAATTCCTAAATATCAGATAATATCGTCAATTAGTAGCGCCACTTTAGGCTAATTACAGGTTAGAGCCCACTCGGGTGGATGGTTTCGAACGATTGGTAAATAACTGGTCCAGTGAGGTGGTTTCATTAATTCTAGGGAAAATACTTACTATTTCAGGGATTTCTACTGATCGTAGGTATAACAACTCGTGCACATGTGCCTATGTTCGTCGAAATGATGAGCACATCACCAAAAGAAATTCTAGAGACTAGTATTGGTTGGAATATCCTAAGGCCGGAAATCTAGAATTTGGTAATAATCTATTTTAGAACGGACTAAACAAAAATCGATCTCCCTCCTGAAGATCTGAAATGATAACTAGTATATTTAAGAAGATTAGTGCTATCGGGGACCAAAAGTGATTGTCCTCCAAATGTTCTTCCGTCTAGTGCTACCCATTTAGCACCACATTGTCATTCTAGACATTTCTGGAAATTTCGACGAAAACTAAAACTCCGTAGGAATTCTGATAGATGGTATACTAACGGGTACTACCAAGGAATCAAAACTATTTATGGTTTCCTAACTCGAAAGGGTTGGTAAAGATGACGAGATAATAGTAGTGGAATTGATGAGCAAAGTCTTCAGTGGTACACAATTACTGACATAATAGCCCTGCTTCAGGGCCACAAACTCGTCTCCAAATTGGGATTTTCCTTGGCCGAAAGGTTCTTTGTTTATAGTCTAGAGGTGGTTACCGAAATGTTCATCTAGAACGTCGATACGTCATCTAAAATGTCCAAAGCTTAAGGAAAACTAACACTTTTTTCGTGCTCGACGAGGTGGCAAGATTCGACATTTAGGTTCAAGAACCAAGAATGCTTACATCACGCATGTGATGAACGCAATACTGCCCAAACTTATGCTCTGATACCAAACTGACACACCCTGACCTGGAATGTCCACTTGGACTCCGAATCGAGCTGTGCTGGCCAACACCCGGAGGTTGACAAAGCCATAAAGTGTAGTGATGTGGAAAATGTGAATAAATTTAAACCTAAAAGTGCCTAAATATAAGAGTACGCATGTGAGCAGGATTGAACCCATTTCACGCGTGATATCAGAGCATTAGTAAAGTATAGTAAAGTATGATGAGAATTATACCATCGAAGGTAATCTCCAATACCAAGATTTTCCAAAAGTCCTCGTCGAGTGAGCCTAAAAATAAAGTTTTATAAAAACTTTTTTTTAAAACATTATAACCTCTCGCCGTAAAACAAGTATATCTTCCAAAATATACATACTACGTATAGTATGAAAATGCTTACCATAGCCTGCAATATCTCAAGAATACAATATGTCACAAAATTCGTAAATAAATACATGACGTATGTAATCACATAATCTCGCATAAGCAAACATATCATATCGAGTGCTCATCGACACATGCTGACACACGAGTTCATGCAGAGATATTCTGACATGAATTCGACTGGGTGTAACAATGATATACGTTCCAGTACTACAATCACGTGAAGACTGGCGCTATGCGCAGCACATACGTGTCCTAATTGCCTATAGCAATCTAGGACAGGACTAGCACCTACAATGGATTCAAGGTGAGCGTACAGTGCGATGTGCACATACATGTGTAAGACTAGCCCTGGTCCGGGTAAGTACTAACACCGGTGGAGCAAACGATGAGCAGATAACATAAATATAGTCATGCCACAGTTATTCGATAATTCTAGTCAACATAATATCATTCATAGCCGTAAATATAATTACAACATCAATAATAATACGCATAACTGTGCATCCCATGACGTACCATAACTTCATAATTTCTATCAATGTGTTAAGTCTTATAAACATCACGCTAATCTAGGCATATTGTAGAAAACTCTTTATGAAATGTATAAATGGAAACTAACAATTATATATATGCTATATAAAAGAAAATACCCACTCACAGTTACTTGCGAAGTCACATCCGTTCGAGCTAGGAAGTCGGAGTCTCTGGTAGTAATCGCACCTAAGCATAATATTGGGACCCATTAGTAAAACTCAACTTAAATGATCAAATTTGAGAAAACGAAGCACAGATTTGGAATCAGGGTGTTGAAATACGCTAAAGAGGGTCCCCGGCAAATTTTACAAAAAGTCAATGGTCAACCGAGACGTCGGGACTGTCACTATGTTAAAACTTCAAATGGATGTAAAAAAAACAGACTCAGAACGTCGAAATTAGCCTAGGAGGGTTTCCGAGAAAATTTCAAAAAAGTCAACACAAAGAATATTCCCAGAATATTCTGAGCCCAATTTGAAACCAGGTTAGGCTGGAACATCGGCCCAAGGGTTTGGGCCGGTTGGGCTAAATATTTGGGCCAAGCTTTTGGACCGGGTTTTGGGCCTAAAGAACCTTTTTTCTTTTACTTTTCTTTTTTCTTTCTTCTCCGGCCGGTTGCTGCTGCAACCGCCGGATAAATCCCTGCTCCAACCACCCACATTCTTCACTAAACCTAGCTTTCCAATATATCAAATCTAAGCTCGAAGAACAAGGAACCAAAATGTACCTTTGGTTTCCTCAGCCGTGTCCGGAGTTGCCCGAAAAAGGGCTCGAAAGCCGCCAGAAAATTGGGGGAGAATTTCCCCTCAATTGTTCTACACCAAAACTTTGGCATTTCTCTCAAATAAGTCAAGAATCGCAAACAAATCAGTTATCTAAGATGATTGACATTAATTTTTGGGTTTACCTTAGTCAGAAACGTAAATTTCCTCGCCGAAATCCTCTCAGATTCGAATAGAGCTCGGCATGCTTGCTGTGAGCAGGGAGAGTCCATGTGAGAGAAAGTAACGAGAGAGGGAGAGATAGAGAGAAAGAAAGAAAGAAAGAAAGAGTTCAGGCGTTGGTTTGGTGGATCTCGCCGGAGATGACAAGGTGGTGTGGCAATGCTTGTCGTTCTAGTGAGCGTGGTACGGTGTGGGTGGCTTTCTGCACTTGTAGAAAGAGAGAGGTGAGAAGGAGCTGAGAGAGAGAGAAACGGGTGAGGGAAAATCGAGATAGTATAGGAGAAAAGATGGCACAGGGACAGTAGGGATAGGAGACCCACGTGGGTGGGTTCCACCATGCAGAAAATCTACAAAGAAAAATTAATAAAATAATGAAGGGTGTTTATCTAGAATAACAAATTTACCAAAATGCCCTTGAACTTCGTAAGTCCATAAAATCTTCGTCGTAACTCCAAATTCAATTCCGTTTGCGCCCACGCATTCGTAGTGACGAGCACTGCGAGGATACACTAAAAGAATGTTTCATATGGCTTACAACACGCTGGCAACAAAAGTCAACATCGTCGCCTATAAGGGTATTTTCGTCAATTCACTCTTTTAAATTAATAAAATCGTAAAATTAGGGACGAGTTGTCACATCTCAGAGTAACAAAGGGCTGTGTAGTACACTATCTTAAAGGGGATTTGAACATCAGGGCTTTCAGTGATGCTGACTGGCAAGTGATCCCAATGATAGAAGATCTACTACTGCAATGTTTTTGTTTCTGGGTTCCAATCTTATTTCTTGGTCCTCTAAGAAACTATAAACTATTTCCAGATCCTCTACTAAAGTAGAGTATAGAGCTTTGTCTACCATTGATGCTGAACTTTGGATTAAACATCTGCTCACTTTTCTGTAGGTTCCATTTTTTTTGCCTCCAAGTTTGTTATGTGATAATCTCTCAGCTGCAGCACTTACTTGTAATCCAGGTATACATAAAAATTAAAAAAAAATACATATTGAGATTGATGTTCATTTTGTGAGGGAAAAAGTGGCTAAAAGATTACTGCAAGTTTAGTTTGTTTCCTCAATTGAATAGTTTGTTGATATCCTGACAAAAGGACTCTCTGCTCCATTATTTTAGACACATTGCTCCAATCTTAGGATTCGGTTCTCTACTACCTAGTTTGAAGGGGAATATTAAGAGTATAGGTTCAATGGTAGTGCTATTAACAAGTGTCAATTAATTAGATGGGCAGTTATAAGCTGTTGTAAGCCATCATAGTTAGGTTTTGCACTAATATTGTAAAGTGTACAATTCATTCTTTCTTCATGACACTACAGTTTCAATTCTTCTTTTCTAAGAAAACTCTCGATTTCTCTTCCATGCAATCAGCTTCTCTCTCTGATAATCTTGCTCTCTAGGGTTCATCTCATCTTCGTTGACAGTTTCTTGTCTTAAAAAATGAAAGGAAATTGTAATATTTTGAATATTTTAGGGTTATTCTTTAATACCATGAATTGGTTTGGCATAAGAATTTTATTTCACTAAAAAACTGTATCTAGGCATACATAAAAAATTGTTATGAATCCATTCTTTTTTTGTTCATACAAATATTTTGAAAACATACAAACTCCCAATAAAATGATATTGTTTTAAACTTATACAGGGTTTCATATTGCCATTGAAATCAATAGTAGCCTAAGTTAAGGATAAGGAGTAAGTTATGTATAAAAAAAAAATATGATTGCAATATTAGCTAAGCAGGGTATTTTAGTGATTGATGAGCGAATAATTCATTATCCTCGTACAAGATGAAATTAAACACTCTATAATCTCCCGGATTAATTGTGCAACCCCACCAACAATAGGTGAACTTGATTGATCTATAGTGTATGCATGTTAGAATGTTGTGATATTAGCTGGTGAATTGAAAGAGATCAATGTCATAAAATGACAACAATTTGATGGATGTTCCACGGCAGGGGACCCTTAATAATTAATTTCTAGAGGACCCTTAATCTTCATAGTTGTTGAACCAATCTTTGGATGTACCACTGCGACTATTTTTGCCCTATCAGTCCGTCCGAGGGGTCAAAATTTTTGAAAGATTCAAGTACATTCATGCATTCTGATTGCTGAACAGGTGACATATTGTTATCCCATCTTACTATGTTCTTAATGCATCCACCAACCAACAATGTTACAAAACAAGATCATCCCACTTCCCAATAGCAATATTATTTTGTCTTGTTTTCTATTTGGCTAAATGGGCATGGATTTGTATGTTATTAGACTATTAAGTATTTGTCATTTTTCAATGAAATCACACACATTTACATTGGATTGTTTTGTCTTACACACTCATGTTCAATTATGACTTATTTGGAAGAGCTTTTAAAATTATTGAAAGCACTTTTGGTGAAAGTATTTTTGGGTTCCAAAAGCACCTGAAGTGCTTCAAGCAAGAATCACCACTTATGTGCATCTTCGAGAAAGTACTTCAAGTGCTTTTCTAAGATTCACCTACACTTGTAATAAGGATTAGTTCAAAAAGCACTCTAATCAAAATGCTTCCAGCCATTTGAAAAATACTTTCGAACGAGCCCTATTTTGTTTTTGCTTGATTTATTTAATCTTATGGCCAAAAACAAAAAAGGGAATGTCAAAATAGAAAAGTGGTGTAATTATCATTTCTGTATCGATATTATTTGAGCGGTTTTGTGTTATTCTTTTGTTGCAAATATTTGGCAACATGGATGCAACTTCTCCTATAAGGAACTAGAAAGAAGAAATCTGAGTAAAAGAATCTATGTTGACATGGTAAATCAGTGGCCTCTTCCAAAAATAGTGGGATACTCGAATAAGAGGCGTTTAAGCCATTCAGCATGCATTGAAGCCTTTGTAAAGGCTTCTAACTTGGGTTCCATAGACCTTTCCAGTAATCCATGGGATATTGGTGCACCTGCTTAAATACATCATCTGCAAAATGAGTGTTAGGCCTGCAAGTCAAGCAATTAGGCATAAATTGAAAATAAATCTTAGTATCTCCTCGTATGCTTATTAGTATTCCACATTGTACATATTAGAAATATCGTGCAAACACATCAGATAAATCAAAATGATTTCAGATGATTCTGAACCCCTCAAGATATTAAATCAAAGAGTAATTCTGATACCCACCACATTTTCACATATATCGTAAAATGTTATGTTTCATGCAAGGGGTGTGATATCCACACACCCCATTTTACTTCTCACACACCTTAATTTTCGGCCGTTGGATCGGATGAATTGAAGAAGATCAACGGACAGAAATGATCAAAGGGTGTGTGAGAAGTAAAATAAGGTGTGTGGATAGCACACCCCTTCATGCAAATGGCTGTCCTACCCCCACAATTCGAGAAGTGTTCTCAAATTCACTTGACAAAATTCATTAGTGACAAGATATCAAACAGATGCTTCCAAATTAGCCATAAGCACGTTTGGGTCGTAATCCTGTTGACTCGTATAACACGGTTGACAAACACTTGGAAACTAACAGCTTTAACAAATTTACATAATCATGTGACCTGTTAACCATAAAACACAAGATAGTAACTAAAGGTGAAATGACAGGTTTAACCCGTTTATTTGATAATCTGCTAAACGGGTTAATGGTGCCACTGTCGAGAAACATATTTGATAATCAAGTGTGTCATGTTTGAGTTGACCCTAATATGTCCGTGTCGAAATCATGTCAACGCGAATTGACCCGTGAACTCTTGGGATAATTGTATTCTCCTCATTGTATTAGCGCAGCTGTCTGAAAATAACCAGTACAGTAGTCCAAGCATGTTCAAAGTTAGGCTGCCCCTTGGATTCAGGTCGTCATTATACAAATAAAATGGAAAAGGACGAGGTTGGTTTCACATTTTCTACTCTTCATCTCTTCAGCTTGTATTTAACCAGACAAGACCGGGCTGGACCGATGACTCCTTTGCCCAGGAGAACCACTCCTCCACGACACATGCATCCCTTTCCCATTTTCAAACAGAAAATGCAGGCGTGGAGGAGTGGCGCTTTCCCCAAACAATGATCTGGGGGGAAAACTCAGTTGCAAGCTACCCCCTCATTGAAGCCCAAGCTTTTTTGAAAAAATACAGTCGAAATCCAAACAAAATCTCAACCCAAGGCAAGAACAAGAAAAATACCGTTTTCCTTTTTCTTTGGGTTACAACAAACATTACATTTCACTTAAATCTTGGGTGGATATAAGTGAATTTAAAGAAGATCAATTGCTACTTGAATACATTTTATTTTGAGGAACGTGGTCGAGTACCCTATCATATATGCCACAACTCAAACACCTATTGGGAATCTGTGATGCTCTAAATCAAGGAGTTGTAGAGAGCCTCTTAGTTCGCATTTAATTGATTGATTACCTACGGTTTATTTTCTGTCAACATGATGTTGAGAAAGGGTATCAAGGGACCATCTAAATTCTAAAACGGTTTCATCTCCAACGTAAAGTAGTAACCACACCTGTTCATTTTTTGACGAGAGAAACCCCCTTCTGAATGCTTGTTGCTAGTTCTCTCTTTGCCTTCTCCAAGCCGGCCCTGTTTTGTATACTCAGAAAAATGTAAAACTTGTTGAAGGGAATAAGGCAAGTCAATTGCAAGGGCTCAAAACAGGTAAAATTACAGACCTCTCATACTCATTCAGGGGACCAAGAGGGTATATTTCCTCAGCTCCAGTACGGCCAAGCCGTACCTTGGATGCAAAGAAGGGAAGTTCAGTAACCTACAGTAGGAATGCATTCCTTGTTAGGTATAAAAAGAACAGAGACAAGTTTATGAGATACACTTGGTCCACGCGAAGTCAGATAAAATGCTAGTAACATGCCTGAGAAGCCACAAATGCACATTCGACTACGCCAGCATCTCCTCGCAAGCCTCGGAGGCATGCATCTGCAAATTTAACAGCAGCATATGCCTGTATATTTTTTTCACTTGTAAGATTAACATGGATCCAAACAGCTAGAAACAAGGACTTGTGAAGAAAATAGTGAACCAAAAATAAACTAAGCCAAAGAAAGAACTGTTAAAATTACTAACCATTGATAATGTTGCAGAACCAGCTCCAGCTTTTGCCTGAAAACAATGTCAAAATTGCCTAGTCAACTAACACTCTTGAGTCTCAAAATAAAATGGCAGCATGAGATTGCAAAAGGTTTTGAAGCAAGGCACCATTTATTAAACTTCCAATCATGTAAAAGAGATACTTAACTCTTCTAAAAGATGAAACTATAGTATTATTGTCATCATGGACTTAACTAAACAATCAAAAAAGCTAAGTAGCTTGTCAAAGGACCATTTGAGTATTGAGCACACTTATTAGTAGCCTAGAGAGAGTAAAGCAGGTTTCTATACGAAGCAAAAGAGAATTCCAAGACTACTTAACCCTTTGCATAAGATCATATTACACACTTCAGGAATCCATGCCTACACACACTGAGGGAATAGCCAAAACTCTCAATACCATCTGCATCCATTTACCAGAGCATTATTTGTTCGCGTCCTAAATGGTAATTCGTTGAGGAGCTAGCTTGTGATAACTAAATACCTTATCCCACCCTGTTCAATGAATATCACGTTGCATACTCTAATTTGCACCTATTGCTGTACCATAACAACAAACAAATACAGTCACTCAGTTTCTCAAGATCCTTATGGCTTTTCAGCCTCCACTTCATTCAATTATCCTACCTGTTAAAGCACCTTCTGAGTTACTTTGTCAAAGTATAGAACTTATAATTCTTCCAAACTACCGTCTACCAGGTGTTGGAGCTGTATAACTAATTTCCAACACTTGTTCTTTGAAATTATTCTATAAATCCTATTCATTAAAAAAATAACAAATAAGAGGACAAATCTATGATTATTTCCTTCACTTGAAGTAATGTAGAGTGGTATCAATGTGATACCAAATAACTAGCAACGATAGCAAATAACTAGCAACCACTCAAGAACCTTAGCATTTTGTTACTCACCTCCACAACCTCAGTCCCACCATTCTGAATGCGATACGTTAGATCATCAACTTCTTTCGGGGTGAAAGAACATGGAGGCTTAACCTGCATAAAGCAGTAGCAAGAATGGATTCAAATAAACTCTATGCCAACCTGTAAACAGACACATAGTTGAAAATCTGAAAATAAGCAGTCCCTACCTGAGACAGAAGAGGCAAAATTGTAACCCCTGCATGACCCCCAACAACGGGAACACCGACATCCCTAGGATCAAGTCCCAAAACCTCTGCCTGCAATCATATTTCATAATCTGTAACCAAAATGCGCAATTGGGTATCAATAAAAACATGATAATTGAGTTACTAAATGCATACCACAAAAGTATTGGCTCTAACAACATCAAGCATGGTAACTCCCAACAGTTTCTTAGGGTCAAAGGTACCGGCTTTTTTTAAAACTTCAGCAGCAATGGGAACAGTGGAGTTCACAGGGTTGCTAATCACGTTAACAATGGCGTTCGGACAGCACCTGGCGATTGCTTCACTGATCGTCTTGACAATTCCGGCATTGATGTTAAACAAATCATCCCTTGTCATTCCGGGTTTTCGAGGCACGCCGGCCGGGATGATCACCAGTTCCATTCCGGTCAGCGCTTCGTCCAGCTGCTGCTGCCCCAAAAACCCGCGCACCTACAAAACCCAATAACCCAATTTTTTAAGTTTCGAAATTAGTGAATTGAAATTGATGAATCAAAACAAACATGAAATTTGGAGTTTGGGAGCTTACAACGGCGCCGGTGTCCCTTCATTTAAAATTATAGGTGTCCGATCCGAACTTTCTGACTTCTGGAGCTTCACAGCCCACCCTTCTTCTAAATATTTTATAGGTGATGGTAGGGAGACCCTTCATTTTTTTAACCGTAAATCACGTGATCTGTCAGCTGATCGTTGAATTGCTTCTTCAAGTATTTAAAAAAACTAATAAAAAAAATTAAAAAAAAATAATCAATTGTCAAATCATGTGGTTTATAAAATATAATTTAAAATTATGATCTTTCGCATTTTCTATAGTACGTACTTTGAACAATGTATTTGTGCTTGTGATCAAATCGCTTATATTGAACTGTGTTGCTAGAGGTGAATCTTAAAATAGTGTATTTATACTAGTCGACATAGAGTTTTTATAGGATATAAAATCCGTATTAAACAAGGAGAATCCAAGAGGATATCTAAGAGGAGATATTGCATCATAGGAGTGTGATTACTTGTGGCGCACACTAATCTCCAGATTGTAAGAATCTCCATGAATATAGAAAACTTATATGATCGTTAATTGGATCAGGCTTCTGTATCTTGTTGAAAAAGAATTGTCAATCTTAGCAAAGTTGGCGAACTTCGCCTACCTTTTCGGAACACAAGATGACAGTTGCATCGCCGGTCTATTTGTGCAACTAAGTTTGATCAGAGCCATTGAGTCTATAAACCAAACTTCTGAGATATTGTATTTTGATCCGTCTTTTGCTGCCCTACAAAATCATGGTCTCACAATTACTCCTAACTATGTATCTAAATAGGTTCTTGAGGATGAATAGTTATCCAAAGACCATACTTGTCAGAGTAAATCAGAATACATACTGTTTAATTTCTTCTGACACGTGGCATTCTAACCTCGTTACTATTGCATGGTAATTGAGGTGTTCTGGATTTAGATGTGGGGCCTCTAAAGTTGTGACTTTAAGACGACAATGATGAAAAAACTTCACTTCTCACACACACGAGGAGCAAAGGGTTGCTTTTCGCCATCTCCAAGTAATTCCGGCTATTAGACAATAGATGTCAACGCAAAAAACTCTTTGGATTCAATGCTGAGATTACTCATAAAATCTTCTATAAGTAGCACAGGTTCACTTTTCTTTTCCATATTTCTAATGAAAACATGATTTTTCTCAATATTTTTCATGCTTCACCGATTGAACCCATCCCTCACTTTGAGTCTTCAATGATTAGGATACGTAGCCAAGAAATTAGCGATACTCTTATTCGTTGCTAGGAGGAATTATTGAATGGAATAAGGATGATCAACAACCCTTTAAGGGTGAATTTATTTCCCTTATCAAGTTTCCCTTTCTTTGCTTCATACTATGCTCCTTAGCCAAAAGCAACATCCTCCTCGCAATCTTTGCCTACGAATTTAACTTGACCAGAGTGTCGAGATTCTTGAGTAGGTTCTTCTTTATTGAAGCCCTCTCGGCATCCTCTTAAAGTGAGCTAGGCAAGCTGCAACAACAAGGATCTCGATTGGAAAATAATGGATTAGAGAAATTTTGCGTCAGGGGTGAGGGCTTATCTCCCCCGAAATTGTCCTCCTTTTTCCGTGTTTATGGGACTTTGATTATTCTATCTAATAAAAGCTTGGGTAAATTACATAATACCGCCTCAGGTTTGAGGTCTATTACAACCCCATACAACATCTTTAAAACATTTCACTTTCATACCTCACGTACTATTTTATTTCAAAATAATACCTTCGTTACATTTTACATCCATTGGTCTATTAAATGATGACGTGGCATTAGTGGACCCTGTTACACGTCAGCCCACTTCCTCCAAAACTTGCACACGTGGATATTCATCTACCACGTCATGCCAACTCAACAAAAAGTGTCACGTGGCCAAAATTTCAAAAAAAAAAAAATATTATTCATTTAATTTAAAAACAAAAAAAAAACAACCAAGGGTGGGTTTCGCCTGAATTTGGATGAATGATTTCTTTCCTCTGCAAAAAGCTTTGTCACCTAAGCAGCAGCAAGCAGTGTTCTAAAAATCGGCCTAGGCAACCGCCTAGGCGCTGGGCCTGGTGGTGCCGATGCGATTAGGTCTGAATCGTTAAGAAAAATCAGGGAGCTGTTAGGCGCCCGCCTAGGCGCTCTTAGGCGGGTTGGGCGGTCTAGGCGGTTGTCTAGGTAGCGGTCTAGGCTAAGTGAGATAATTTTCTGGGATGAAATTCCAAATAGATACCCGGAATCATAAAAGCTTTCTCACCGCTACGACTCCCTCTCTCTGTGCACAACGACTTTCATAGTTGTCTCGACTCCCTCTCTCTGAAATTCGTCGAAGAAGAAGCAGTTACAGCGCAAAACAGAAGAAGAGCTGAAGAGGAAAAAAAATGGAGAATTTATAGAGGAAAACGGAAAGAAAAAGAAGATGAAGATGAAACGGAAAGAAGACGAATATGATGGGGAAAAGAAAGAATAAAAAAGCATAAAGTTCCGGTTTTCAAGGCTATAAAATGGCCTTGGGAGTCTCTGACTCTCTCGACTGATGTGAAGTATAGGGACTAGAGATAGAGGGGAGGGGTCACACAACACATAGTGCTAAATGGGGAAGGATGCATGCACCTTCTCTTATTTTGAACCACCCAACCGTGGGATTTTCACTTTTATATTTTAAAAATTAGATTTTACTTTTATATTTTAAAAGTTAGATATAATCATTCAAAATGTCTTAAGTTATACGGCATATATGTTTATTATGTTTTTAAAATTTGGATTTGTTAGATAACTTTTTTTTTTGTATTTTATCATTCTTTTATTATTTTATTCATGAATTTCATACAAGTATAATTTTTTGTAAGTATCAATATGCACTTATTTACAAGAAATTTACATAAATCCGCCTAAACCCCGCCTAGCCGCCTAGGCGCTAGGCGCCAGCCTGCCATCCGACTAGCACCTAGCGTTTTTTAGAACCTTGGCAGCAAGCAACGATGGCAACGCTCTCGCATTCCGTCGCGAAGCTGCCGTTACCTACCAATTTCTTTTCTTTTCCTTTTCTTCCTCTTATTTTCCTTTTCCTTTTCACTGTGCATATGAGTGGTGCAGGCACAACAACAAGCTTCTTGGTTTAGTGCGGCGGTGGGGTTTTCAACACTAGCGGCAACGACCCGAATTGGTGGGGAGGAACAAGAAAGCCTCGCCACCCCGTTCTTCCTTGCCCGGAACAACTTTGCCTCCTTCCTTCATTCTCGACTTCGAGAGCCATGGAGGCTTTGACGGCCTCCACGCCTTCGTCGCCGATGTTGGCTTCGTGGTCAACGACTGCCTCTCATTCTTCAAACAAAGAGCATATACTCAATTTCAAGGATCCCCACCATGGCTTCCAATTCCACTCGATATTCTGAACTTCTAAGATTTCAATTGCCATCATCTGGGTCGCGGAGCTTCGATTCCACTACAGCAAAGATTCAATCTTTTCCCAATTTTGAAAACGGAAGAGAGAAATTATTTTTCCCACGTTCTTCGCAATTTCTAGGGTTTACCTTCATATGGCTTCCATGGCCGCATCTCCTACTGCTGCTACACTTGTCGTTGCACAATCAGAGCCTCTTCTCCTTCCACTTCTTCACCGCCTCTTCACCTCTGGTAACGATGGTGGCTATGTGATAGGCGATGATGGCGACGGATGACGCATGTGCCATGATCTCTCTCGTATGAAGTTGAAGAGAGAGATGTAGATGAACACTTGAAGGGTGGGGCCGCCAAAACCCATAAAGAAATAAGAATTTAAAAAAAAAAAAAAATTGGGCTGGAATTTTAAATTCAAAATTTGTGAAATTTGAAATTTTGGCCATGTGGCACTTTTTGTTGAGTTGGCATTATGTGACAGATGGATATCTACTTGTCCAAGTTTTGGAGGGAGTGGGCTTATGTGTAACAGGGTCTACTAATGTCACGTCAGCATTTAACAGACCAATGGATGAAAAATGTAACAGAGGTATTATTTTGAAATAAAATAGTACGTGAGGTATGAAAGTGAAATGTTTTAAAGATGTTGTATGGGGTTGTAATAGACCTCAAACCTGAGGGGGTATTATGTAATTTACCCTAAAAGCTTGCTCACACATTTTTGCTGAGTGTTATTTACTCAAGTCATTGATCTTGTTAGGGTAAAATACTTGGGACATTTTATCCTCTACTTTCTTATCACGGAATAAAGTTTAATCGAACAATTTTTCAAAGTAAAACCAACTTCGGAGTTTGAGTCATGGAGTTAAACACGATTAAGCTTATATGCCTATGATAGAACTCTAAGCCCACCTTGATAACATTGCAACGAAAAATGCTATCTCCTAAGCTTAGTGTTTACAAAAATTTTGACTACGATAATCAAATTACCACCCTATTCGGACTTCAAGTCTAAGACCCATGAAAAATCTTTTCCTCTAGGACTTGCTTTTGACGCATTGATCGGATTAAGGATGAGAAAGTGCAATTCATGTTCGAATGGTCTCTAGATCTTAATGTCAATCAGACATGTTCAGATTACCTTGCTGGCTAAGTAAGAATAATTGCTAAAACTTGCAGAAGATTAATAAGTATTTGTGAGAGGTTATTGTTCAATTTCTAGGCATATTATTGGAAATAGTTTAATTCAACTAATCAAATACGCAGCGAAAAGTAATAATAAAAACATACAATATGTTATGTCGATTATATATTTGGTTCATTGTAATTGATCAAGCAACAAACAAAGAAGTAGAAGAGATTAACCTACTTGAATATCTAGCCACATGCATGAAGCATGATTGGATCATCCCTATGCTTGCAATCTTCCTCTTCATGATTGATCACGCGAAACTCCCCAAGTGTTGAGTCTCTAAGAGCATCCACACTGATAAATCTAGCGATGGATGATAGAGTGATTGATTTAAATATGAGAACAATATATCTCACTTGGATTAGTATAAAATGGGCGTACTAAGGTGTTTTGGCATAGGGTTTTCTCTCTCTTTTATTTGAGGGAGAAAACTAAACAACTTTTGCATTGCGTGCATTGAGAGAACACAAAGAGTATTTATTGCAGCACCCCCTTAGGGTTTGGCGGTTGGGTTTTATCCCACACTCCAATCCCACTCACTTACCCACTTTGGATTTATGACTTGGACCCCTTTGAATTAAATAAGGCTCAATGCCTATTTAATTTAAATCATGTCCAGTAAACCAAAGTAATTAATCCAATATAATTAACAATTAATTATTTGTAATCATCATCCATATAACGTTCTAAGAACTTATCATATGTGTGTGACCTCTTAGGTCTAGCTAACGCCGACAGTGAAATTAATTACACAAATAATGAGTGACATCTAGCAGCATGTCATAGCTATCCAAATTAGTAAAAGAGTACACAATTTAATCATAATACTATTTCAAACTTAGTTGTAGTTACACTGCAATTCAGTTCTTTTATCATTCATATCCTGATCAAGATTTATGTGATATGGAATTAAAGTCAAATCATGAACAATCATCTATGATCGCCATGATGAATCGCATGTTAAAGGATTTTTTACCAATATAGCTTGATCAACAGTTACTCTGGCCAGAGATTTCCAAGTTGAATCTTCAAGTGGCTTTGAGGCATATCTCATTCTATTGAACAATTATTTGAAGTTGATAGATTTCTTATTACACATTCATGTACCTTCATACTTACTCATATGAACCCGAATATCACACTATCGGGCCATGCTATCTCATTAAGGGCTTTAAGGAAAATCAAAGGTCATATCTACAAATATAAGATACCTATGATGTTTTAAGTCTAAGAATTATTTAGATACTACAACCAAAAGTTTTGTAACGTTATCTATACGTTTAAGCTTATTGGATGGTCAGTTTTTAGTGACATTTTCCAACAGACAAGCACATGTATATCCATCACATGTCCAACATGCATAGCATGAGACCATTCTAACATTAATGCGATATACACCGGCCTTTTTTCCAGATAGTCAACGTCCAGTTCACTTTCTAAACAGCTAAGAAATTTATCTAAGGACTAAGTGACTATGTAATACAAGTCTCCCTGCCCTAACCTCATTTAGGACATTAAATTTTCGTACCTTAAATGCTATGGACTCGTCTATAGTATATTATCATTATAATATAAAGCCAAACTCATGAATGAATAAAACATATCCTTTTATTAATTAATTAATGTGGAGTTATTACATAATATCCAATATTACATAAACTGGCTTTTAGGGCCTAACTCTAACAATCTCTCACTTGCACTAAAGCCAATGACATCAATTACGCCAATGTGGCACACCCATACTATCTAAATGTCGATCAAGCTGCTTTTATGTCATCGCCTTAGTGAACGGGTCCACTACATTTTTTGCAGTGTCAACTCTTTGTACTTGAACCTTCTTGTTTTTCACAAATTCTCTAATCTTGTGAAAATGCTTTTAGATATGCTTGGATGATGGTGGCATCATTGGTTCATTTGTGCAGCACAGTCTGATCGGAGTTCATAAGTTAATTGAATGTACTTCTAGGGTATTCATATTCCAATCCGTCTTACTCTAGCGCCGGATTATCATGGCCCCACAATTATAACATGTGGTGTCATCATTTAAGTGGAGAAACATTGGAAAATATACCATAAAGTGTGACATATTAGTTTCGTTATCCACTTATATTATAACACGTGGTGTACCACCTTATGTTTAGAGACATAAAAAATGGGAAATTAGCTATAATAGAAAGAATTCAAAGTTTGGTTGCTGAAATAGAAAGAAAGTATAACGACCTATTTCGAAATTTGCGTTTTAATTAGTTAAAATTACCAAAATACCCCTAGAAAGGTTGACTTTTGTTGATTTTCGTCCGTCGACATGTCAAAACTTTTCGTCTATTTTATTTCCGTAGCTCTCGTCGATACGAACGCATAGGCACAATCGGAATCTAATTTGGAGCTAAACCAAAACTTCTACGATTTTTGAACGACAAGGGCATTTTGGTAATTTCACAAGTGAAGATATTTCTCCACTTTGGACTTTACATGGCTGACACGTGGCATTCATTTCACCCTATTTCTGGTACCCTTTTCTCCCCACTCCCTTGACATCTCTCTCTTTAGAATTTTCCTTTCTCTTTCTCGTCTATACTATATTTTCTCCTCTCCGGCGAGCACACATGCTCATATACATACAGACAACAACCACACCATCACATGGACTTGCTCTTCTCTCCCTTGCCCCACTCCGATTTCACTCTTTCTCTTCCTTTCTCAACACTATAGCACAGTTACTGTGCTTGCATTTCATCGGCAAATTCCGTTGTTTACAACTAAGGTAAGCATCCTAGAACCCCTTTAGATTGTGTTTTAGGTTAGATTAGGGTAGTCTGGAGAACTTGGGTGACGTTTGAAAGCAGAAAGAACTCGGGGAAGCATTTTTCCAGTTTTTCCGGGCAAAAGACCGTAGGTTGCAAGCCATTTTTCGACCGATCTCGACCTTGACTCAACCCTATCTTGGTACGACTCGAATCCTTACTCACTTAGCTTCATTTTGGTTTTTGAATCATTGCAAATGGTGTTGATTTGAAATCGAACGGAGCTCAGGAAGTATTGCCCAGATTCCGGCCGAACCCACAACCTGAAAATAAATCGACTCAACCCGTGAACCAAAAACCCAGCACAATATCCGACCCAAACCTTTGAGCCAAATTCAAACCAATAACCCGGCCCATTAACCTAGTAACCCAAACCAGAACCAGGCCCAACCCAATTACTATAACATAGATCCAACCTTATAACCAGGCCCAAACTCGATCCAAAAACTAGCCCAATCCAGTTATCCAAGCCTAAACCCGACCCAGACCCAGTCCTAGATCCTGGGCTGGCGTGTGGCCTGCGCGTGGGTGCTCATTCTAGCCGGCGCGTGGAGCACACTTACCTCCGTCGAAAGTATTGTGCTTCGCCGCCGTCCACGGCGCCGCCAACGACTTTTCCGACGAACTTTCCAGCGACTCAATTAGGCACGTGTGGCCTTCCGAGCCGCCACCCCGTGGGGTCACGTAGGGAACCCAAGGTCCCTCCTTAGGTTTTTCGACTTGGCGAATCCAAATTTGTTGTCCATTTTCCAAAATTTCATCGTTTTAGTAGAGTTTTATTAAATGGTCTCTATTTGTGTTTAGGTAGATCGGTAGGAAGTGATCTAGTCCTCCCTAGTTCAAGTGGCTCTCCGGTAGCGGAATACTTGTGAGTGGACTTTTTAACATGCATGTTTTTATAAAATATTAGGATTGTATTTACGAAAAGTATGCTTTCATGATTTTACGTTTTATGCATTATTTATGATTTATCGCACTTACGTTTTACAAGAGGTTATGAATTATTATATTTTCATATATGAAATTCTATGGATTACGAATATGACTTATTTTACGGATTTACGATTATGATTTACTATGATTTATGAAATGAGGTTTTAAGCCTTTGAGCTCCAGTGTTTTAATACGAGGTTTTGAGAAATATTTTTGGTACTTACCTAGTGGGTTATCATACGGCACATATACACAACACGGGTATGACGCCTATGGTCACAGGTTATTCAGCTTCACCTTCGGGTAAGGGACAGGTTACCCAACTTCACCTTCAGGTGACTATGATACCCCTAGTGAGTACAGCATTATCGAGATTTATGGATTTGCCTTCGGGCGGCGATAGCACATTCTTGAGCATTGTTTTATACATACATGTTTACGAATGTTTTTATGGCATGTAGAGTTTTCAGAAAACTACTATGTAGTATTATATATGTGTTTTCAAAACGGAAGGGGGTTAGTATGTTCAGAAATAAAATGGTTTACCTATTATTAGTATTATTATAAATTATGGTCCACTCACCTTTTCTGTTTTTGCGCCCCTTCAGGACATAGTGACGAGGAGTATGATCCAAGCATCGAGGCTTTTCCCTACTAGTGACTTTGCATCCTTCTACTTGAGTATGGCTTCCCTTTATGATCATTTGTTACTTGTTGTTTTACCTTTCTCTAGCACTTTCGTTTAGTGGTATGCTCTTTACATATTCGTACATCCTATATTTTGGAATTGTGACCGTTGGATACTCTATCTCGTTCATGTTTAAATTGGATTACTGTTGTTGCATGATTTTTGGTTTACTTGTCCTTCCATATTTTCGCATATTCATTTATTCATGGCTTTCGTCACCCTTGGGTGTCGGCCAGCACGTGCCATCCAGGTGTCATTTGGATATCTAGGTTGGGGCATGTCAGAAAGATACTAGAGATATAAACAAAAGTCATGAATGATAGGGGCGGAAAGATGAAGTGCCTAAAGTACCCATATATAAAAATGATATATTGAGATAGCATAGATATTATCAATACGATGTCCATACAATATTGATATAGTATAGATATTGTTGATAAGATGCCTTGTATTAGCTTAATAAAGACATTTTTCAATGATATTGCTGATATATTTTGAACACAATGCATGTTTATATGTTCACACAATATTGTTTATAATATAACTATAGATAGTTGCCAATTGGAATTATATGTTGCTGCTATCTCCTGAATATTTCCCCCAAATTCTTCTATAACCTTTGTCTTCTTCATCTTCATCCCATAGATTTCTCGAGCACCTCCCATCTTTCATCGTCATCCATGGTTACCAATAACGAATATCTCTACCCTAACAAACCAATTTCCAGATTAACATATTGAAAATTTTAAGAGGACAACAGATGTCGAGAGACATAAAAAAAATATATCAATTCCTCCACTTAAATACTCGGTACTTGAAAAAATCTCTCATCTTCCTCCATATTCATCTCTGACTCTTTGGTCCCCTCCTCCCCATATCATACCACCTCAAACCTCACCTTCTCCCTCACCCAATACAACCCCAACCCCCACCTCATTATTCAGCCCTGCCCCCTTCCTTTCACTCAACGTGGAAGCCAACTTACCTCGTCCATCCTCCCTCTCCAACGTCGCCGTACAACCCAACCAACCCTTTTTTTCTCTATTTTTTAGTTTTTAGTTTTCTATTCAATTTTTGCGAGGTGAAATTACTATGTCGTCTCCATATTTGACAGAAAAACTAACAAATTAATAGATGGATTAACTAAGCGGCACTAGGTGGAGTGGGAGGACCCTTGGAGCTATTATTAGAGTTTATAGGGACACAACTAAATTCGCCAAGTTCAAGGGTTATTGCTACAATTAAGCCTATCTATAATGCATGGTAGAATTCCCTTGTGTACTAAGTTCGTTCTTTATTAAGAAATGGTCATTTTTATAAGAGAAAATTGGATCATTAGTACATAGACTTTGGACCAATTGGAGTTTTGACCACTGTACTAAAAATCTATGGATATTGATCTATGAACTTGTCAACAATGTTGATCAACAATCTATTTGGGTAACACAATTAGAACTTTCAATATTCTAGGGTGTTAGGATATCCTCCATGAGGTCACCTGTCCCATCCCCACTTTCTAAAAAATAAAGATTTAAATGGGCAAATAAAGGATGAAAGCTCATACTAAATTACACAAAATCATCATTGCTCCATATTGTGATAAGTCCAAGGATACGAGTTTTAGTTTAATGAACAAAGCTCAAATTCGACTAAAGTTTGAGACCAATGCTCTAATTTTGTCTTTGGATAATTTATTTGTTACACGTCAATTCTTTTTGTTGTTAGATACAATAATAATGAAGTTATCTCCAACCGATCATAAAGTTCAGAGTCAAATTTATACTCGACTTTAAATTTGACTATCTGTCTTCACTGCACCAAAATCGCTAGGGTAATATTTGACTTTTGAGTTATATGCAACTTCATATTTAACTTTAGATAAAACTCTGGAGTTAGTGTATTTCAATGAATTGGAAAAGTTAAATAAAAAAGTTATATTTGACTCAATTCGTCTCAAAAGTATCTATTAAGGTGGGGTCATATATGACTTTTGAGTTGATATAAAGTTATATTTGACTTTGAATATACTCTAAACTTAGGGGTGGGCATTTGAAATCATGATGCCAAAACCATACTAATATCCTCACATGATGTCTCGATACAATTGATTTTTTTATATAACGAAGTATTTATACTAAGGGGTTGAAAATTGGTTTCGAACTCATCATCCACAAGATTTGAACCTAAAACTTCTCTCTTACAAATGAAGAGGAATACAACTAAATTATAATACTAAATAACAATACAACTCAATTTTCTTAAAGAAAATTTCAAAAATTATCGTACTTTAGATTCTAGAAATGATTCATTCAGACTCATAAGCCCACAACCATTTTTTGGGCCTCCAAAAAATACCTCATTCTTCATTCTTGTATTTCATAAGATGGAGCCCAATTTTCTAAACCCTAAAAATAAAGACTAGTTAAAAAATACTTTTTTTTTAGCAAAACGATATTATCTACACTAAGGGGGTGGGGGAGTGAACTAAGTCTCACAATGGGCTAGCAATAATGTGGTTCAAATCCGCCTTTAGTGAAAATCGAACCTAAGGTCTATTACTTACAAGTAAAGATGAATATCAGTAGAATGTAGTACTAAGAGGCGACTAGTTAAGAATTAGATATAAGGAGATTCAAAGTTTGAGGAGAATAGAACACACTTCACATCAAGGTTTAGGAAAATAGTTGAGTCCTGTCTTTGGTGGCAAGCCTTTGCCCTTGATTGCCAATCAAAAGATAAAACTCATCCTCGAAATTGTCTTTCATACTTGGGCTATGTTCTAAATGACTTTGAGCTCATTGGACGTGATGGGTTTCTTCTTCTTCTTCTTCGGCTTGCTGGTAATTATTCTGCTCTTCGAAAAATTTGTATCAAAACCTAAAAAGATACTTAAAAGAGAAAGATATATAATTGTCTTGAATCCAACACATGCAGTCGATGAAATTCGAGCTCAAGACATCCTTTATGAAGGAAACCGGTTGAAAGAACATATTGCACATCTTGTGGCCTTGTAATGTCGCCTAAACCATCCTTTAAGCTCTTTGATAGGAATGTTTTTGGGTTGCATAAACCATCACACCAAATATGTCTCTTAGGTTCATCTATCTAATGTTTTGTAATGCATTTCTTATTAATTTTGCTTGAATCGTTTGGTACATGATAATCGCTCATCCAAACATAACATAATTAATCTTTAAGTGCCCTAGTAAATTTAATTTTAAATTACTAGCCTAATTGCTAAGAGTAAAAGGAATGGTAAATCAAAATGCAAGCACAAATTCAGTTCTGCCCAGCAGGCTGTAAACTGTTTTGTCTGCCTTTTGGTTTCCATTGGTAGAGGCACTCGAAAAGCACTATAATAATGAGCTTCTAGATTAACAGCACGTCGCTTTTGGTGTCTTATATTGTGGAGAACGTTTTGATGGGTTCCCTTGAAAATGTTGGTACTAGAGAATCATTGACGTTTAAGGCACAATACCACCACCAGTCGTGCTCCAATTTTTTTATAGATGAACTTTAAATCATGATTTCATAGCAATTGAAGATTATTTAATTAGTAAAAGTAAGATGTTAATTTTAATTAAGTTGAATATTGATTGTTTAACTCTGTGAACATATTGTCTAAAGAATTATTTTTTTTAAATATAAAAAAAGGCCATTTTAGATCCGCACAAAGCTCCTAAAAGGTTAGAGACCACCACCACCACCCTTTTATTGTCCACGGGGTGGATAATGGATATATCATATAAGTCTCCACCTTGAGCCTATGCTTTATTGTTTTATTTATTTATACCAACTTAAATAACTCACAAATGTCACTTAGTACTACGGATATTCTTCTTCAATTGTAAGTGATAGGTCTTAGGTTCGATTATCGTCAAAGGCGAGTTTGAATCACATTATTGATAGCCCATTGTAAGGTTAAACCACCCTCTCCCTCTTAGCTTAAAAAATATCGTTTGTTTAAAAAAAAAAAAAAAAAAAAAAACTCACAAATAATCCCATTATTTCTTTTGGAAAAAGTACTATTTTTTGTTCATCCCTCATAGTACATTAGGTCGGTCTTTCCCTCTTCCTAATATGAGAATAATCATAATTAAATGGGTGAAAGGCTTACTTTCTGTCTTACCAGAAAACGAACCAGAGGGTAAGTTGAAAATGGCGTTTTCAAAGGAGATATTTTTTAATGTGTCCGGAACAAGGGACGGAACATCACATGTCATTGTATAATTGGAGTTGCAGGGACACTTAAAAAAAATGTTTTCCACCAATTATATAATAACATGTGGTATTTCACTCCGTGTTCTGGGCACACTGAAAAGTTTTGCGTTTCACAAGCCAAATTTAGCCGCATGGCCTAAAACAAATGCTTCTTCATCTTCCCATCTCGTTCTTCTGGCCCCAATCTATATAACCGTATCTCTCCCTCTCTCACTCTTCTCCCATAGTCTCTCTCTCTCTCCCTCTCTCTCTGTGAAGGAGAAAGAAGCTAAAGGGAAGAAGCCAGAAGAAGAAAATAAGGGAAGAAAAGAGACGGACTAAGTGGCGGGGTCCAGCTTTGGGCAAGCAAAGTCATCTCATCAGTAATGGCGCAAGACATAGAAGACAAGGACTACTTGTTTCTCCACCACCATTGCCCAATATTTCAAGTGCATTGACCAAAATGCCCTACCCTACATATGAAGACATTCCATTGATCCATTGGGGCATGATCAGAGGTCACTTTCAAACAAATCCCAAGAAGGAAGAAGTGGTGGATCAATTAATGTAACTGATCTCTTATAGGTTTTGTGTAGAAAGAGTACCAACTCAAACAACACCATTCCTTGCTAGAAATTTTAGAGGCAGACAGGATGGAGCCAGGCAATTCTAATTACAGTTTTCTCATGTATTTTCTATTTGGTAGATTCCAAAGTAATTCTACATATTATTATTGTTTAAGATTTATATATACATATACCAACTACCCTTCAATTTTTTCTGTGTGTGATTCTTCTGACTTTGTTGAATCTGAAGAAGGTGAAGAAGGGAATAAGATGGTTAAAGGGTTCGCCGGTTCGTCATCGTCTTTATGGGTGAAAAGTTCATGGAAAGAATAAACAATTTATAATCGAGGGATCTGGTTTAGTTCAGTATCTAATCTGATTTTTTTTTTCTCTTTTATTGTAATGATGATCGATATATGCTGCTGCTTTTTTTGCATTCTCTTTCTGATATTCACTTGAATTTCATCTGTTTAAATATGTATATGTAGTTAGATGTACTGGATTTATGTAATGAACTAGAGGCTCCTATTGCTACCTAACAAATTAAGTCATCATTTTCTTATCATCCAAGTCATTATTGTGCGTTGATTAATTGTAATTAGATGATTGTGTGATCAGTTTGTTGGTTTTCTTTTAGATGAGATTTTGTAGTATTTAGTACGTATATATGATCTATCTGATTGCAAGGATCAATATTCCAGACTAGAAAATTTCCAGCAAGTTTTCTTGAATCCCTCTACCTCCCTCCACCGGCTAGTATAGTTCCGAATTGAATGCAATATTTTTTGGGAGTAAAGGTTTTGTTGCGGGCACCAACTTGTTTCAGCGTCTAGTACGTACACATAGATCGTTTGTCGTTGTTATTGTGAATATTTATGTTTCAGATGAATCAAATATCAAGTAAATTATACATACTCGATACTGTAGATTGGTAATCAGTACAGTGAGTGAATGACAGTCCAATTTAGACTCATTAGCCTTGGCACTGCAATATGTCTGCACAGGATCGGTTTAACTTTTTGAAAATGAAGTTAACCTCACCGACACTTTTGGGATTGTATTTCTGTAGAATGGATATTGTGCAAGTGTAAAATGCATAATTTAAGTTTTTTTTTTTACCTGCATCTCACGTGCTTTATAATAGGTTATATAATTTTCATGGGAGAATTTGATTTGATGATATTCATATATACTACAGTTTGGTATATACGTAGGGTACCATTGGAAACTGGGAAAATATATAGTTTGCTTCCCAGCTCCTTCGTTTGTTCAAATATTATTGCTGTCTACATATCTGTTGGTGTTTATTTTAGGGTTCTTGATTCTTTCAAGTATTTCAGAATTGAAAGTGCCCATCAATTGTTGAGACTTTGTTATTTATTTTGAGCAATAATATATATATTATTCATATGCTTGCTCTATTACAGCCGTGTGTTCTAGGGCAGTGCGTATATGCTTTCTTGTCTGGCATCTTTCTGTCATGTTGTATATATTTCAGGGAATCCACGGTCAAGAAATGCGGCAATTTCCAATAATATTTTGCGTACCGTGATATGTGTAGAAGCTGAGAATCTAGAGAGAGATTTCAGTTAGAGAGAGAGAGAGAGAGAGTAAAATAAGATTGTGATTTCATTAACATCAACGGATCATTACACAAGGTATTTATACATAAATATCCTATCTCAACCATATGTGCCAACTAAGCATAATGTACAACTAATCACTAACCATGCTAAGCTTAATAGCAAAGTAAACATCTAATCTGGTACATTGTTGCTGTAAGAGGTTGTACTCTCAACACACCCCCTCAAGCTGAAGGTAGGAGACCGAACTGAGAGCTTGTGAGTAAGATCTGCAAATCGATCAACAGCTAAAGACTTGGTAAAAATATCAGCAATTTGAAGAGCTGAAGCAACATGATACAGACCAATATGACCAAGTAAAACTTTCTCATGAATGTAGTGATAATCAATTTCAACATGTTTTGTCCTAGCATGGAAAACAGGATTGAATGCAAGCGCAATTGCACTTTTGTTGTCACAGTATATGGTTGGAGTCTTTAACAAAGGAAATGAGATATCCTGCAGAATTTTGCACACCCAGGTTATTTCAGCAGCAGTTTGAGCAAGAGACCTATATTCAACTTCGGTTGACGATCTAGCTACTGTTGCTTGTTTCTTAGCACTCCAAGAGATGAGATTAGGGCCTAGAAAAACATAATAACCACTGGTGGATCTTCTGTCCACAGGACAACCTGCCCAATCTGCATTAGACCAAACAGTGAGGCATTGAGTGCCTTTAGTGAACCAAAGACCAGAATCAATAGTGCCCTTGAGATATCTCAAAATACGCTTGACTGCCTGAAGATGAATAGTTCTTGGAGAATGCATATGTTGACAAACTTGATTGAGAGCAAGGGCTAAATTAGGCCTTGTCCATGTGAGATACTGTAAAGCACCAACTGTGGACCGATAAGAAGTAGGATCAGATAAGAGAGTGCCTGAGTGATCAAGTTTGAAGGCAGATGAGTAGATTTTATATTACATATTTTACCCTATTCTTAGCATATTTTGATTAATATTTTGGAAGAAATTTGATACTTTGAATTGTATTTTCAATATAGGAATTTTGACTTCCTCTGAAGAAAACAGAACCAAATGGACGAATTTTGGAGTAATTCCAGTTGGAGGACGTTCATGAGTTACTTAGTTTGATCGTATCAAAATTTGGGATTTTTCCACCAAGCGGTTATTTTCTGGCGATAAAATAAAGGAGCGATGCGCGGTGCTGGAAAATGACGTTTCTGGGCTTAAATTGCAATTTTGGAGCCCAAGATGACCTCGGATGGTTTCATGGCCTTCTGGAGATGTGTTCAGAACGTCATAATCTTTAAAACAAGCTATCTTGGGCCCGATTTGGAGGATATCTGAGGCTAAAAAGTGGCTGGACAAGTACTTGGCAGATTCCCCTAGTTTAATTAGGTTTTATTTTCTAAGATATTTTATTATTTTTCTTAGTTTTCTAATTGGAATAAGAGACCTATGTTTTAGGGTTTGTGGATGGCTAACCAAATATATTTCTTGGTCGTTCTTTATTTTTTTTACAACGCTTTCTTTTATGCAACTCTGGAGACAGAGAGAATTGTTAGGGTTCTTGGAGATTTTCTACTTTAAGGTGTTTTCAATCATTTTCTTAATAATATTTTCTATGATTTTAATTATGAATATGCGTACCTAATTCATTTTAATTATTAATCATCGAGATTAAAACTATTTAATTGTCTTAATGCCTGATCACCATTAGAATTTTTAGAAAAAGTAATTTGATGCAATTTTGGTCGGAAGGTTCCCTGAAATTGACGCTGGCTTCTTGTGATTAATAATTGTAATTTCACTTAGGATGAACACCAAGTCTTAAGGGTTGCATGGTTTTTTAAAGGGTTTTCATAAAACATAATGAGTCTTTCATGTTCAAATTTAATCCGAATATCCGGACGGGTTGCATGTTAGATATACGTTCTATGTTGGAGGTTCCAAGTAGAATATGAATTAGGAAAATCTAACCTTCAAAGTGGCATGTGTAGAGATCATAGGTAATTGGTAAAAGTTCATAGGATTGCTAGGTGATGGTGGAACCCTAGTGTTTTCTTAATTTGATTTCTCCAAAACTGTTCCTTTCTTTCATCTTTAATATTGCAGATTAGTTTACAGTTAATAATTAAATTCGTTTTTAATTTAAGTAGGTTATAAAATCAATCATCTCAATTTCTACTTTACAATAATTAATTGGAATTTGGTTTGCTTCGAATTGTTTAATAATCCTTGTGGAGAATGACCTTGCGAGATCCGTTTATACTACAACAACCTTGTAATTCTTGCAAGTATTATAGGAGTTTTTAACCCGTTCGCGTGTGCGGTAAAATCTCTATCAAGAAAATGGCGCCGTTGCTGGGGATTATTTAAAATAATTCATTCTAATCAGATTTTCAGTTAGTTATTGCCGTTTACACATATAGAAAAAATTAATTTTTGTTTTTATTTTATTTTTACAGATTACAGCAGTACAATGCAGATTACAAAGATAATATGTGCATGGTCAACACCCGTTCAATAGTGCAGAAATTCCTTTGGATCCAGAACTTGAGCAAACTTTAAGGAGATGACGCAAGGAGAAATATTTGTAGTGGGTTCCTTTTTTGCAGGAGACTTTTCTGTAGTCTTTATTTTCTAGGGACCTGCACAGCAAAGAAAAAATAGCGTTTGTTATTCCAGAGGCTGGTCAGCCCCTGGGTGATTCATTGATAGCTCACAACATTAATATACCAAGTTGCATTACTTATCCAGCAGTGGAGGAAGGGTCTACATTCCAAATAAAGCAGCACGTGTTGAATATTCTACCTACATTTCATGGGTTATCAACCGGCGATCCTAACATGCATATTGCATAATTTTTAATGGGATGCAGAATATTTTGGTGAGAGGATTTTCAACCGAATCTATTAAGCTCCGTTTATTTCCATACACTCTGAAGGATCAAGCAAGGAGATGGCTCCTCACACTTCCATCTGGAAGCATTAGTACTTGGGCCCAACTCAGTGAAATTTTTTTAAACAAGTATTATCCAGCTTCAAAGACTCTTGACATGAGAACTCAGATTTTTTCTTTTGCCCAAAAACCAAATGAAGAGTTTCATGAGGCGTGGGAACGGTTCAAAGAGTTGATTAGAAAATGTCCACATTCCGGTATTAACAGTACTGATCAAATGCATATATTTTTCAGAGGGTTAAATATGACTACAAAAACTCTTGTTAATGCTTCATGCGGAGGTTCGTACAAGGATAAAACGGCACAAGAGGCTTGTTTATTATTTTAAAAAATGGCAGCAGATACACAACAATGGGCAGTTGAGCAGCCACAATCTAGGTTTGTTTTTGAGATGTCTAATGGTTCACCATATGTGTCGGCATAAATTGAAAAAATGGAGAAAAAGCTTGAAAGATTTGATGCAAAATTTGACATGTTATTACAAAGAATTCTAGGTTCACAAGTTGTTGTACATCAGCCCTTACAAGCTGCCTGCAGCATTTGCAACATGACAACTCATGATTTTATGAGCTGTCCACATAAAGATGCTTATCTGGAGTTTGCAGCGGAACAGGTTAATGCATTTAATAATTTTCAGCGTCCCCGATATGACCCCTATTCAAATTTCTACAACCCGGGTTGGAGAGATCATCCTAATTTAAAGTGGACAAAGAGCAGCACCCTAGGCCACAATTTCAACAGCAAGTACAGCAACCTGCTGCACCTAAGGCTGCTTGGGAGGTTGCAATTGAAAAATTAGCTAATACTACCAGTCAAGAAATCCAAAATCTGAATGCTGTATGAAAAATATGGAGAAACAAATTGGGCAGATTGCATTGCAAGTTTCAGAAAGAGCACCGAGTACATTTCCTAATTAAACAGTACCTAATCCAAGAGGACGAGAAAACTGCAACGCTGTACGGACTTTACGATCTGGCAAAAATTACGACAACAAACATGAAAATTCAGCTGGAAATTCACGGGCAGCAGAATTGCCCCAAACTAAATCTGATACTTTTGCAGATTTTGCAATTTCTGCAGATTCTGGGCAGCCCCAAGACAAATCCGAAAATACCACAAAAATTGCAGAACGCGTTTATGTGCCTCCTATGCCTTATCCCGAAAGGTTGAACCCTAAAGCTAAAGATCAACAGTTGATAGATTTCATGAAGACTTTGGCTAAAGTTCAAATTAATCTTCCATTAATTGATGTAATCAAGAACATTCCATCTTATGCCAAGTTTTTTAAGGACGTTTGTACAAAGAAAAAGAAGCTCGTTGATTTTGAAAACGTGATTCTTACAGAACAATGTAGCGCAGTTCTATTACACAAGTTGCCCCCAAAGAAAAAAGATCCAGGGAGTTTTACTATCTCTTGCACCATTGGAAATTATGATTTTAGTAGTGCTTTAATTGATTTAGGTGCTAGTGTAAACTTAATGCCTTATTTTGTTTTTAAACGTTTAGGTGAAGGAGAGCTGAAGCCAACCTCCAACATTATTCAATTGGCTGACCGTTCAATTACCTATCCTAGAAGGATTATTGATGTTGAAGCCGGAACACCAACATTCCGGGTTGAAGATAAACGGTTGTTTTTAGGTTGTTTGAAGCCACCACACATCCAGGTGATAAGCAAGAATGCATGCGTGTTGATGCATTAGATGGTTTACCTCAGGCCAAATTTATGAGCAGATCATCAACTGACCATCTGTCCATAAAGCCTCCAAATTTGACTCGTGATTGCATAAGTCCTAAACCACAGCAGCAAAGGGTGCTACATGATGACCAGCCGATTAACATTAAGAAAAAACATGAAAATTTGCCAGGCAACCCAAATTTTAAGAAAATATAGCCTGGTAGAAAAGTGTGGTTGTTAAGTTCCTATTTCAAATCATCTCCAGGGAAACAAGAGTCTCGATGGAAAGGTCATTTTCTAGTTACTAAAGTTTTTCAAAATGGTAATGTGGACATCACGGCTGAGGGCAAAGATTTCCCATTTAAGGTTACCAAACATCAACTTAAACCATGCATAGGGAAATTTGGTGCAAGCGAGTCTTTGACTCTGAAGGAACCAATGATCTAGCCACCGGACTTCTGCGACGTCTAGCTACAGACTTAAAATAAAACGCTTATTGGGAGGTAACCCAATTCTCTTAACTTTTTCTTTACTTTCTTTCATTTTTATTTCATTACTTTCAATTTCTAGCTGCATTTAAATTCCTAGGCTGTCACTTAGTGGTAATTAAAACAAAAACAGAGAAAAAGAAAAAAAAATTAGTATTTGTTTTTACTTGTTTTCTTTTTAGTTTACCGATAGTATTTTCAACATTCTATTTCTGATTTCAACACTTGGGTTTTTGCAGACAGCAAACCAGACAAACAAGAACATCAATATCAACCACATCTGTGATTCACATAGCTGAGATGGGAAGTTATACCTTTCTGTTTTGTTGCGAGACCACTCTTCAGTGTGGGCCACTTGTTTGGTGTTTGGGTTTTGACATCAAGTTGCTTTTGCCAATCTGGGTTATTTCGTGCAACACAGCAATCAGGTGCATGAGTTACAGTGGCAATGGACCATATATCAGCCAATAAAAGCACAACACAAATGCATCCATACATGCTGAGCATAATAAGAGCAGAGATGAATGTTTCTACCTTCATAATTGACAGATCGAGACCTTTGCGATGTGTCCTGCCTTGTGTCAGTTAGACATCTAGTTGAGCATTATTTCCCTTGGGTTTCACATGGATCTGAGTGCTCTGCACACATTGCACACCATTATAACTACATGCAGCGGTAATCCAGCCACTTTTTCACAGATTGGGGTTCATCACAACGGAGAACAAGATTTTACCTTTGCAAGACCCGGATCTGCAATGTTACGCTGGTGCTCATTTTCCTTGCTGTTGTCAAGCTTCTCGATGATGGACCACTGCATACCAACTATATCCACAACACACCAACATGCATCAGTCACAAAATAATGGTGCTCAACCAATTACTAAGAACACAAAATAAACAAGGGTTGTGGTGACTGAGTTTTACCTGCAGATGGTTGATTTTTGGACGATTGACTTTGGATCTACCAGTTTTTTTGTACTAGTGTGACCTTTTTCGTTGTGCACCCGAGCATCCTCGCAAAGGAATCAGATCAGCATGAGTTAATGTTCTTCTTTTTCGTACAAAATAAAAAAAAAGCATCAACTGTGCACCTATTGATCAAGGACGTGGATGAAGATTACCTTTTGTGGGAAGATTTGAGCTTCACATGTGCTACCATTTCCATGGCTGAGGCGTTGGTTTTGGGGTTCTTGCAGCGGAAAGTGTGTGCGGTTGAGCGGTTGAGGGTGAAGAGAGGTGAGGAAATGAGAGAAAAATGTGAGAGAATGAGAGCTATTTTTCATTTTAAAGAGATATGGGGTTTGAGAGCAAGAGAGAGAGTGAGCGTTCTTTCTGATATTAAAGAGAGGGACTTAGGATTTCTCACAACACACAATCAGAAATGGGAGATCTTTTACCTTTTATTTGGAATCCTAAGGAGTGGTGAAACGGATGCGCGACACGTGTGCCCATTTTCAGCTTCACGTGCTACCCGAGAAGGATGGTTTTGCATTGGCGAGGTAGAGAGCCGTTGGCTCTGGGGTAATGACCATGGAAGAAAAAATCGATAATATCGGCCAAATATCGCCGATATTATCGTTTTTTTGGAGATCCGATATTTTTTTAACTATCCAAATGATTTTCGTCTAAATATCGGTATTATCGATAATATCGATAATATCGCGATATTTTCGAAATTATCAATAATATCGACACATAATACTAAAAAATACTTAAATATGTTGAAAAAACTCAACACATACTTCACTTGATCATAGCCCAAAGGGCGAACAAGATATGGCTTACTAAGCAGGGGAATGTGGGTTTTATAGGACAAATTGCGAGGGCAGTGAGCAAGCATGGGCGATGTGGGACTCTCCCAATAGGAGAAAATCAGAATTTTGGCCGAAAATTTACACCCACTTTAAACGGCCATAACTTTGTCAAAACTCAACGAAATCAAGCAAGACAAAAACGAAAGTTGTAGCCCTCGATGAGATGAAGAGAATGGTACCTCACACGACGTCTGAATCGTCGTGGTTTGGCCGGAACATTCCTCGAAAGTCACTGACATCGCCGGAAACTGGGTAAGATTCAAATGAGTATAACTTTTTTAATACTCAACGAAATTGAGTGAAACAAAAAGGAAAGTTGTACTACTCGACGAGACAAAGAGATTGATACCTTGCACGCCGGCCAACTCGCCGTGGTTTGGCCGGAAATTGCCTCGAAAGCCACTGAGGTCGCCAGAAATTGGGTAAGATTCAAATGAGTATAACTTTTTCAATACGCAACGAAATTGAGTGAAACAAAAAGGAAAGTTGTAGCCCTCGAAGAGACAAAGAGAATGGTACCTCACACGACGTCTGACTCGTTGTGGTTTGGCCGGAAATTGCCTCAAAAGACAAGTCCTTGCACTAGATATACTTTCAAATTACGTTGAGTAGCAACCTGATATATGTATTCGGACGAATTATAAAACAATTGACACACTCCTGACTTCCAAAATTCAATTCTTTTACTTTATATAAACTTGAAAAAACATAATCGATATCCAAATTAAAGTTTAGTCTTATTCAATGTATTGATTTTCAATCGTTAATTGATATACTATAATTTGGAACTTCAACGCCTAGACGCATGCTTATGTGTAAGAAATTTAAAGTGTCAAATTCGGCACATTATTCTTCATCATTTTATTCACTTCCCTTTTTTTTTTTTTAATATCCTAAATAAAACCTCCAAATATTGTACTAATTCATTATATATAAATGATTATGGTGTGTTTAGACTTCTTTCATTAATTACTACATATTTTCTACACTCACAATGTTTGTCAGCTCGCTATATAATCAACTTGATAATGTTAAATCCATCATGCAATGCATTTCTTTCCAATTTTTTGTGATAAACTAATAGATAATTGACTAAATAAACATCCTACAAAGTTTCAATAAAAATTTCCAAGTTTTTCTTACAATTTCCGTGGTTTCCATGTAATTTTTATCGATATCGATATTTTACCGATATTTTCATCGATATTTCCGTGTTTTCGGACTACCGATATTTCCGATATTACCGATATTTTCTTCCTTGGTAATGACTAACAAAGACTGCGGACTGATAGAGACTTTTCGCCTTCTGACATGAGAACTTGCAAACGCCATTTTCAAATTCGCACGCCTGCTGCATCCCATTTAACCATTTCACGGGAATCCAATGTTCATTTTGGGCCTTTGTTTTGAGGGTGTTTAGTTTTTCAAGGCCAAGTTTGTCACGCCATAATGGTTTTCCATTCAAGCTCAGGTGTTTTTCTTTTCTTTAATTTCGTTTTTTTTATTATTTATTATTTATTTTAAATTTTATTTTATTTTCTTTTTATAGTTTTATCGTTTCTTTTTCGTGTCAGTTAGGGTTTTTGTGTTTTATTCTACTGTTCATTTCGTTTTTCATTTTGTTTCCACACCTTGAGGACAACGTGTGAAATAAGTTTGGGGGTGGGAAATAAGAAATTTTAGGCTTTTAACTTTTGTGTCAGTTTCAAAATTTTCGTTTTTAAGTTAATATCCATGGATTATTTTAAACGTTAGAACAAATGGACATGGTGAAGATTAATCCCACAATAAAGTTTTTTTTATTTATCGTTGCTTAGACACTAATTCATGAATTATACTTTGAACTTTGCACATCACACCAACATGGTTTGTGGGGAGTGAGATTGAAACACTTGCTTTTAGTCTAAGTTTATTTTTAATTTTTGTTTTAAGTAAAGTCAGTTATTATTGTGAATAAAGTAATAATTGTCCCACCCGAGACTTTGCCTAGTAACCGGGCCAGTCCTGCCTAATCGGCAGTGATTCTCGCATCAAACAGTAGAGTTTTGGCATGGGGCAGGGTGGTTAGTTGGTTTCGTAGCCTTTTCAGCTCGGGTTAATAAGTCCTTAGGGGTGTTCTACACCTAGTGCCCTAAAGCCCTAGTGGTTTGGGAGTCATTGACCTAAAGCTCGTTACATGGGTTGGATCGAAAGCTTAAGTGAACCGACATTGCACGACCACTACTGTTACTGAAAAAAAAAATTTGTTATATATGAAAAAAAAAAGAAAAAAAATTGAAAAAGATAAAGAAAAATAGTTATATTTAAAGTTAGTATGTGTGAAAGAAAGAAGGACGAGAGGTAAAGGTTTTAGTCGAGTCTCCTTAGCTATGTTGATTCACTTTACACCAAAGGAAGTTTGTGAATTCTTTTCTAATTGATTCTAAATGGCTTAGACTCTGTGGTGGGATTAGTTGGAACTTTTGAAAAGATGTTCTAGTTTTTAAAATTTGCTATGGATTGCAACTTGAAGGTGGGAGTTTTGTCTTGGTTGAGTTTTAGCTAGTTGTCTAGTTTGTTAAGTTTTTATTTTTGTTTGAGTCTTGTTTTGCTTGAGGACAAGCAAAAAGCTAAGTTTGGGGGTATTTTGATGAGTAGATTTTATATTACATATTTTACCCTATTCTTAGCATATTTTGATTAATATTTTGGAAGAAAATTGATACTTTGAATTGTATTTTCAATATAGGACTACCGACTTCCTCTGGAGAACAACAAGACCAAATGGATGAATTTTGGAGTAATTCTAGTTGGAGGACGTTCGTGAGTCACTTAGCTTGATTGTATCAAAATTTGAGATTTTTCCACCAAGCGATTATTTTCTGGCGATAAAATAAAGGAGCGATGCGTTGTGCTGGAAAATGACGTTTCTGGGCTTAAATTGCGTTTTTGGAGCCCAAGATGACCTCGGATGGTTTCGTGGTCTTCTGGAGATGTGTTCAAAACGTCCAAATCTTTCAAATAAGCTATCTGGGGTCGGATTTGGAGGCGATCTGAGGCTAAAACGTGGCTGGACAAGTACTTGGCAGATTCCCCTAGTTTAATTAGGGTTTTATTTTCTAAGATATTTTATTATTTTTCTTAGTTTTTTAATTGGAATAAGAGACCTATGTTTTAGGGTTTGTGGATGGCTAACCAAATATATGGCTTGGCCATTCTTTATTTTTTTGACGACGCTTTCTTTTATGCAACTTTGGAGACAGAGAGAATTGCTAGGGTTCTTGGAGATTTTCTACTTTAAGGTGTTTTCAATCCTTTTCTTAATAATATTTTCTATGATTTTAATTATGAATATGCTTAACTAATTCATTTTGCTAGGGCGAAGTCATGAGCCTTACCATGAATATGTGATTTTTATTTAATTGCTTATGATTGATTGCATGCATACTTTGAATTATTAATCACCGAGATTAAAACTATTTAATTGTCTTAATACCTGATCACCATTAGGATTTTTAGAAAAAGTAATTTGATGCAATTTTGGTCGGAATGTTCCCTGAAATTGACGCTGGCTTCTTGTGATTAATAATTGTAATTTCACTTAGGATGAACACCACGTCTTAAGGGTTGCATGGTTTTTTAAAGGGTTTTCATAAAACATAATGAGTCTTTCATGTTCAAATTTGATCCGAACGTCCGGACGGGTTGCATGTTAGATATACGTTCTATGTTGGAGGTTACAAGTAGAATATGAATTAGGAAAATCTAACCTTCAAAGTGGCATGTGTAGAGATCATAGGTAATTGGTAAAAGTTCATAGGATTGCTAGGTGATGGTGGAACCCTAGTGTTTTCTTAATTTGATTTCTCCAAAACTGTTCCTTTCTTTCATCTTTAATATTGTAGATTAATTTACTTTTAATAATTAAATTCGTTTTTAATTTAAGTAGGTTATAAAATCAATCATCTCAATTTCTACTTTACAATAATTAATTGGAATTTGGTTTGCTTCGAATTGTTTAATAATCCCCGTGGAGAATGACCTTGCGAGATCCGTTTATACTACAACAACCTTGTAATTCTTGCAAGTATTATAGGATTTTTTAACCCGTTCGCGTGTGTAGTAAAATCTCTATCAGCAGACACAGGTGTTGCATAAGGTTTAACTCTAAGCATGTCTGTTTTTTTTTAGTAAATCTAAAGCATACTTAGATTGGTGCATAAACAGACCCTTGGATGACCTTTGAACTTCAATGCCCAAGAAATAATGAATATCTCCTAGATCCTTAACAGGAAACATAGCTTGAAGTTTGGAGATGATGGATTGACACTCAGTGGTTGAACTTCCAGTGATGATTATATCATCAACATAGACCAAGATGAAAGTAATGGAAGTATCTCTTTTGATAAAGAGACTTGTATCAGAGTAGGAGGAACTGAAACCCAAAAAGACAATAGCATTGTAGAAGGCTTCATACCAAGCTGGAGGAGCTTGTTTAAGACCATAGAGTGATTTCTTAAGCTTGCAAACATGATGAGGTTTGGAAGGATTCACAAAACCAGAAGGTTGGATCATGTACACATCTTCCTTCAAATGACCATGCAGAAAATCATTACTTACATCCAATTGATGTACAAACCAATTATAGGATATTGTAATAGACAATAGAATCCTGATAGTAGTAGGTTTTGCAACAGGAAAGTTTTTGAGAAATCCAAACCTTCATGTTGATGAAAACCTTTGGCAACAAGTCTTGCCTTGTACCTTTCAATGGTACCATCTGGTTTGTGTTTAACTTTGAAAACCCATTTGCAACCTACAAGGTTGTGTTGACCCTAAAAACTACAAAGCCTACGTGGCGCGCAGGCCGAGTAATCTAAAAGCTAACTACGTCCTTCGGTGAATGCGGGCGTGCCAACTCGTCGGCCGAGCTCGGCCGAGGAGTAAATTTGTTGATGTTGCGTTGGGTCGCGCTACTGACTTCTGCGTTTTGCGATTGCGGCCGAGAAAGGAACACGTCTCGGCCTCCTGGATTCTCAAACCTGAAGACAAGGTTACTATTATTACGAAGCTCACAAATCAAATTCGGCTTTCAATGTGCCGAATGTAACAACTGTAACACCTCACTTCGTCGAGAAGACTAATGAGATGACCTCGACCAAAAAGGATTTAGAAACCCTTCTCGACCGAGACTTGGATAGACAATCGACCATGCCCGCCGCAGTGCTGTTGATGCCAACGGAAGGTACTGCGAGTTCGGCCAATTCTACGGTGACAGAGCTATCTATGCCGACTTAAGATATCACCGGTTGCTTTCACAGTGCTGTTGATGCCAACGGAAGATGTGTCAGCGAAAAAGAAAAAGAAAAAAGTTCTCAAGTTGTTGAGGATTTGCGCAGGGCAATTTTGTATTGATTTTGTGGGGGCCTTTACTGACGCGCAGCCTCCCCTATTTATAGCACTGGACCTTGAGTTACAATCCTACTCGAACTAGGCTTTCTTCTCCGGATCAACAACACCTCGACTAGTCCTATCCTGACTAGGATTGTGAACCTAGTCCCTTTTTGAGTCGGCTCCCTTCCGGATTATCATCCTTGCCGAGACTCCTTGTTGTATCAGGACTCGTCTTCGTAAATAACCTAGCCGGCCTAGTTTTAGAAGCCCACGACCCGAGCGACCCGAGGCTCCCTTGTTGTCAGGTCTTCCGGGCCGAGATGGTTCTGTACTCGGCCCAAATTGATATTTTGGGCCCAAACATTGCCCCCTCGCGTCTGAGGTCTTCGGCCTGAACTCTTTGGCCGAGTTTCGACCTTGAAGAAGCGAATCTAGTTCACAAAACCCAAGTACTCTATTTTCAAGGCGCATTTATTGAACACGATCGCACGATCTTGAACCTGCAAACCTCCACTCCACGTGGCAGCCTGTGACTCGGCATTTCCTAATAATGACGTCTGAAGCGTGCGGTTACTCGAACCGTTAGGTCATCATGACCTTATGGCTAAACCTAGCCATCTTTATCTAAATCCGTGAGCCACTTCTCAGCGTGCGGACGCCGAAACGTATTTCGCCATCAATCTCGCTGTCACACGCAATCGTGCGCCCCCAAAACCTGAAACCCTCGGTCTTCTCAACTGCATTCCCTGAATGCTCATTATGATCAGTGATTTCTTCGGTCGATTTTACCCTTTATTTTGAATTTCGAACGATTGCACTTCCTTCCCCATCTCTATAAATACTGGAATTTTCCCATTTGTACTTTACGCTATCAAAACTTTCTGAAATTTCTTGCCCTTTTTCTCTCGAATTCATCTCTTTCTTCCAAGTCTTTGCTTTCAAATCCCCCAACCCAGAAAACCTTTTACGCCGTGTTTCCTTTCTACAATGGCATCATTCATCTCCAAGCTTTCCAAGAAGTGCGAACAACATCAAAAAATACTCGATCGGAGCTCGATCAAAACCATACGGTTTGAGAGTGACATGAGCACTCCCCACCAAATCCTGGGTCCTCTTTTCAAGGCGACCGTTCCGTCGGCCATTACTGGCCTTCTCCAGGAGCACTGCCTAACACCCTTTACTCCAAGGGTTTGAATGGTCGAGATGGGACGCGGCGAAACCCCAAGGCTCCTGGCCCTCGACGACCACAACCTGGGCAGCCTGGGTTGTCCGAATGGAGAAGCTCTTCGGCGATCAATGGAAGGCCCTTGGCATCCACGACGCCATCCTCCTCTCGTCAATGGATATCGTTCCCGACAAGGAGCTCCTCCAAGCCGCCTTGTGTTTTTGGTGCTCGGCCACCAACATCATGGTGCTTCCACTTGGTCCCATCGGCCCCACCACTCTAGATGTCACCGCCATTCTGGGCACTTCAGCGACCGGGCTCTCTATCGACGCGGCCCTCTCTGGGTACCCGTCGAATATTGACCTGAAGACGCTTTTTGATCGACGGGCTTTCGAGACGTTAAACCGTGAAGGCCGAATCCCGTCGAAAGAAGACATTCACAAGCTTCACAAAAACTTCTTCAATTACAACACCCTCTATCTCCACTTCGCCGGCCGAGGAGAAAAGGACCTACGAGAAGGGGAACATGAAGCCTTCCTCTTCTACTGGTACAACAAGTACATTTGTTGTACCAAGTCGAACAAGTGCTTGGTCGAGAATATGCCGGTGGCCGAGGCTCTGGCTAGTGGCCATGTCCTGTCACTGAGCTCCAACATTCTCGCCCATCTCTTCCGCTGCCTGGCCTAGGCGACCCTGCACAAGATTGACCCACACCAGAACGGTCCCCTCTGGGTCTTCCAGCTCTGGTTACAAGTGTATTTCGCCTCCCTTCGGCCGGCTATAGCCGACTTCTCACCAACGGAGGCACTTGGGCTTCAGTTGGCCTCCCTACCGACACCCCCTCATCAAGCCGAAGAGGTATTTAGGTACCTCTTCGCTCTTGATGACCTCTCCAATGACGAGTTCCTGATATGCCGTCGTCGGGACTACCCTTCCTCCATCAGACTACCTACATCCATGTGGGGCGCGGGGGAAGACGCCGACCTTCGTCAGTCCTGGGGGTCGTTTGTGCTTACTCGTGACCTTCCCCTTGGCTGCGATGGGAAACGAGCGGGTTGGGAAGTGTACCATCCTAACTTCCTTGCCCGACAGCTCGGTTATCTTCAAGGCTGCCCGGTCCCCCTTCTCTCCTCCCGGACAGTCCTAAGCCGCGGACGTGAGCCCCGTTCTTCGGAGAAGGAATGCCGAACTGCTGTGAGGGAGTTTCAAGAGCAGTGCCAAAAGTTCCGCCTTCGACCGACCACCCCAGAAACCCTATGCACTGACACATTCGGTGATTGGTGGGAGGCTTACATCCAGGAATTCTTTGGTGCTCCGGTCGAAGATGTGCTGGACAAACTCTTCGGCGACCGACCTAAGAAGGCCTCGCCCCCCCAAACTCAAGGTAACTGTTCATTTTTCCACTTTTCCTTTTGCATATCAATTTGCCGTGCTAATTTGCTTTTATTTTCCCAGGTAGTCGGTCATTGAGAAAAGTAGGGGCAGTCGCCGCAGCCGGGAAAGAATCGGTCGTGGCGAAGACAGATAAAACTGCTGGCCGGGCCAGGCTGACCAAACGGCCTCGCCAAGAGGCCGCGCCGGCTGTCCAATCTCCACCGCCTGCCAAGCGGGTAAAGAAACTGGCAAATAAAGGCGCACGGGAGATCCACGTCATCTCCAGTCATACTCCTGGAGCGACGACCCCCAGTGTTTCCCCTCCACCTGCCGTCGGCCATCGCTTGGTCGAGGAGCGACCAGTTCCGGCCGCAGAGATAATTCAGGCGCGACCTGTTTCCGGGGCCGGTACACCAGTTGTACCTCCTTCTGTCGAGGCTGCGCCGATTTTGGAAAAAACGGTTTCTGCGGCCGAGGGAGCTTCCCCTGTAAATCCAAAACCCTCTGTCTTCGTTCTGGATGAGAGCGAAGGGAGCGACAAGGCTCCGCTGGCAACTCGTCCTCGTACTCGTCGACAACCTCCTTCCACATCCGAGAGGGTTGTTCAAGCAAGTCCCTCCATGGCTGACCGTGGCAAACGTCCGGCCGAGGAACCGGTCATGGTGGCCGAACCTTCCGCTTCTCCCCAGAACCAGGGCGTTCCCCCTTCGTCCGAAGCGGCTGTCCCAGTCGGCCCGTCCGCAGCCGATCGCGGTAAACGACCGGCCGAGGAGCCAGAGGCAACGGCGGAGACGCCCGTGCATCCTCAGGACCAGGACCTCCACATTCCTTCGCAGGAAGCTACTTCGGCCTTCGTAAGTACCCTTTACAGTCTTTCTTTGATTACTTTACTGCTTTAGAATTCTAAACGCGGAAATACTAAATGTCAGGTGCCTATACACTATTTTCATCAAAAATTCTATGCGCCGAAGGGCGTTATCTATATTTCGTGGCCGCCTCAGTGGCCATCGAACGTAGATAACCTCCATCGGCCGCGAGAACTGAGAAGCAATCTGAGACATTGGGCTCGGCCATTGAGTTCTTTAGGTTCGAGCAACGATCCTGGAGACATGGCCGAGGTCTCCTCTCGGCAGGTTAAAAAACAAAACTTTTCTTGCTCTTTTATAACTTCTTTGGAGCTTAATTTGATTTGTGTGTGCAAGCGACATGGGAGGTCGAATTCAAAGCTCTCATGTCCCGTACTACTGGAGGGGCTGGTCCTTCCGCTGCAGCGACCGAACCTGCCGATTCAAACGCTCTGACTCGGCTGCAAGAAGTTCTGTCGCTCTCGGCGTCGCAAGTCCTTGAGCGCAAAGGCCTTGATCGGCTGGGTGAATGTCTGAACGACCTCGGAGCCGACGGTCAACTGAGCGGCGAGGCTGTTGTTCAGGCCTCAACTGCCTTGGAGCGCGTTCGACAAACTTTCAATGTTTCCGAGAGTGCTTTGAGGGCTGAGCAGAACCTGCAGGCTGCCCTGGCCGTTCAAGAGACCCTTCGCCCGAAAATTGACGCTTTGAAGGCCAAATGGGATGTCTTGGCCGACCTCGATCGTCAGATGGCCGAACTGGCGAAACGAAGATCGGCCATTGCTTCCGATCTTGCCAAGGACTTCGAGTCGGGCGGCAAAGCCTGCTTGACCGAGTATGCGGCAAATGCAACACGGGTCGAGCAGTTGAAGCTGGAGAAGAAGAATCGGCAGGCTCAGGTTATCATGGGCGAAGTACGGTGGCTGGAGCTGAAGGCCTTGCTCGGCATTCTTCTACCTCCTTCACCTTGAATGTATCCGACTGTAAATCGGTCGACCTACTTATTTTGTACATACCTATTAATCTTAATGAATCGGTTTTTTTTTTTATTCTCGCATTTCCCATGTGACCGGATAATATTTCTTCAAAAATTTCCCGTTGATTGGTAACCTGTGGACTACACCGGTCCGGTCTTTAAGATGATATGCCCCTTTGCCATATACTTTATGCACCACGAACGGCCCTTCCCAATTCGGCGACCACTTGCCGAACCTAGGATCTTTTAGTCCAACGGGCAACACCGTTTGCCACACCAACTCACCCTCGCCGAATGTTTTTTGTCGCACCTTTTGATTATAGGCTCGCTCGGCAATCCGTTTTTATGCCGCCAGTAAGTTATAAACGTCAAGTCGCGCTTCTTCCAAATCTTCTAGTTCCTGTCTCATGGATTGATTATATTCGGCGCTAAACAAACTACTTTGTTCGATTAATCGCAACGAATTTACGCTTAACTCGACCGGTAACATTGCATCGTGTCCGTATGTTAATGCATACGGGGTTGTCGCAATTGCTGATCGGGGCGATGTTCGATATGCCCATAATGCCTCGTTCAACTTCAAATGCCACATGCCGGGCCTTTCTTTTATGATTTTTTCGAGGATGCCGATCAACACTTTATTACTTGCTTCGGCCTGCCCATTCGCCTGTGGATAATACGGTGTAGATTGTTCGAGCCGAATGCTCAGATTCGCCGTATACTCTTTAAACCTCTCGGCTGTGAAAATGGTTCCATTGTCGGTTATGATCGTTTCTGGTATGCCAAATCTGGTCACTATGTGTTCCTCCACGAAGTCGCAAACTTCTTTAGATGTTAGTTCGGCGTATGATTTCGCTTCGACCCACTTGGTAAAGTAGTCGGTTGCGACTATTATCCATGCGTGCTTAGCGGCTCCAGAAGATGGCGTGATTTTGACGATCACGTCTATGGCCCATCCCCTAAACGGCCATGGCTTTATGACCGAATGCAATGATTCGGCTGGGACCCTTTGTATAGGTCCGTGGATTTGGCACTGTACACATCCTCGCGCAAACTCGATACAATCCTTTAATATCCTTGGCCAAAAATAGCCGTGCCGTCGAAGTAGCCATCGCATTTTCCGTCCGGATTGATGAGCTCCGCATATCCCTTCATGGACTTCTGTAATCGCCCGACCACTCTCGTGGGGGCCGAGACACAGCAATAATAAACCATCTTCGCATTTTCGGTATAACTCGTTCTGATACATGACATAGTTCGTGGCATGAACTCTTGTCTTGCGATCGTGTTTATTATTGGGATTGTCAAGGTATCGCATAATGGGCCCTCTCCAATCATCTGGTATTGCTTCGACGGCGCAAACGTCCACTGGGTCGTCTCGATCCAACAACGAAGGTAAGGACATGACTCTTGTACGTATCACGTTGTCGCGCTGGAGGACTTGTTGGTTAACCAAGGCCGGGTATAGCTGTCGCAACACGGGTATTTCTCGGCCTAGCTTGCCCCCCAAGAGTTGTGCGCCGGAGGTGATTTGAGCCAACTCGTCTGCGTCGGTATTACGACTTCGGGAAACATGTTGAAATGTAATACCGTCGAAGGACTCGGCCAAATAGCTGGCGATCATGTGGTAAGGCGCCAGGGTGCAACTCATGCAACGAAAAGAACCATTAAGTTGGTTAATCACAAGTTCGGAGTCGCCGAGGACGAGGGCGCGGGTCGCCCGCAGGTCATGAAGGATCCCAAGGCCGATGATTAGGGCTTCGTATTCGGCCTGATTGTTGGTGCATTCGAAATCCAACTTAAGCGAAAAATACCAACGATCGTGGTTGGGGGATTGAACGACAATTCCTACGCCCGCCGAGGATGACGTACTGGAACCGTCAAAGTACATCGTCCAATGATTGTCGCGCGTCGCAACCATGCCGATTTCGACATCGGCATCCCCAAAACCGTAGGGGGAAGGGTGTTGAGCAAGGAAATCGGCCATCGCCTGGCCCTTAACGACTTTCTGAGGCACGTATTGCAAGCTAAATTCGGACAACGCCATCGTCCACTTCCCAATTCGGCCTTTTACGATTGGTCGGGTAAGCATGTACCGGATAACGTCGGTCTCGGCAATGACTTGGGTGACGGACGGGAGCATGTAATGCCGAAGCTTGGATGCGGCGAAAAATAAGGCCAGGCACAGCTTCTCGACGGCGGGATAATTGATCTCTGGGTGGCTGAGATGGCGACTTAGATAAAAAATCGCCTGCTCTCGACCGGCGTCGCTGTCTTGTGCAAGGAGGCAGCCGATGGACTCTTCGGCCGCCGAGATATAAAGCTTAAGAGTTTCCCGCGCCGAGGAGGAACTAGGACAGGTGGTTTCGTGAGGGAGACTTTGATTTGCGTAAACGCCGCCTGATGTTCGTCGTTCCATACGAATTTATCTGAGTCATTGAATTTCAAAAGCGTGGAGAACGCTTTCATTTTACCGGCCGAGTTAGCAATAAATCGGCGGAGGAAATTGACCTGACCGAGTAAGGACTGGAGTTGTTTCTTCGTCATTGGAGGTGGGGCATTGATTATTGCGCGTGCCTTATTCGCATCGACTTCAATCCCACGGTGATGCACGAGGAAACCAAGGAAATTTCCGGCCGACACGCCGAAGGCACATTTGGCGGGATTCATCTTGAGATTGTGCTGACGCATGCGGAGAAAAGCCTGTCGGAGGTCATCCAGATGTGTCTGTCGGCGTTTAGATTTGATGACAGCATCGTCGATATAAACTTCGACGATGGTTCCAATTAGATCGTGGAAAATGGTGTTCATCGGCCGTTGGTATGTGGCGCCGGCATTTTTGAGACCGAATGGCATGACAACCCATTCGTAAGTGTCGAGTGCCCCCAGGCAACGGAAAGCAGTTTTGTGCACGTCGGCTTCGGCAATGAATATTTGGTTGTACCCCGCGTGTCCATCCATAAAAGATAAGATTGCATGATTCGCCGCGGCATCGATTAACAGATCTGAAATCGGCATTGTGTATTCATCTTTGGGAGTTGCCAGATTGAGATTTCTGAAATCGATGCAGATGTGCAGGGCACCGTTTTTCTTCAAAACAGGTACGATATTCGCCAACCACTCAACATATCGAGCTGTCCGAATGAACCCGGCTTTCAAAAGCCGAACCAGTTCATCCTTGATGCTGAGTTGCACTTCCGTTGAGAAACGACGTGGTGGCTGACGGAAAGGCTTACATCCGGGCTTAATACGTAATTCATGCTCGACAAGAGTACAATCTAAACCGGGCATTTCATGGTAGCTCCAAGCAAAACAATCTTTGAACTCCGTGAGCAAGGCACGAAACTCGTCTTTCATTTGCTGAGGAAGTAAAGCACTAATAAACAAAGGTCGTGGGTCATCGGTCGTCCCAACATTAATTTCCTCCAGGGGGTCTTTAACTTGGGGCCGATGATCTTCGAGCTCGGCCGGGGCTGCTTGAATTTTATCAAGAGATAAGACAGGACCATTATCCCCTTCGGCCAGGAACTCAACGAGATTAACGGTCGAATTTGGTCGTCTAGATATAGTATACCAATGGGCCAGCAGTCGTTCCATCGTGGATGAAACCGCGGCCCTACGTGTTTCCCGATCGATGTCAGACATCGGCGTCGGGGAGGAAGTTAGCTAATCCGAGTCTCGCCGAATCCTGATGGACAGTCTCGGCGCCAACCTCGATAGCTTTCTGTACAGAAATCCGAGTCGGCCGTCCTTCATCATTGAAGCCTTGCAAAGTAATGTAGCCGACGTGGTCATCGTAATACCGTGCTTGGATCATGTTAGCCTCGAAGGGCTGGCTATCGGCCGGATGAACAATGACCGATTTGCCGTCCCAAAAGACAAGCACTTGATATAATGACGAAGGAATACAACTGGTTTGATGAATCCAATCTCGACCGAGCAGTGCGTTATACTCGGTTTTGGAATCAACCACGAAAAAGGCGGTCATGTGAGTGCGACCGACAATATTTACAGTTAACGGAAGTACACCTTTGGTTTGGGACTTGTCACCGACAAAACTACTCATTGTGATCCCTGACGGAATCAGTTCGTCATTCGAGCAACGCAAGGCCTTCATGATGGTCAGAGGCATGATATTGACGGTAGCTCCACAGTCGACAAAAACTTTAGAAACTGGGTATCCCTCGATATGGGCCGTCACATACAATGGCTTTAACTGGTGAAGCGCGGCCGATGATGAACGAGGGAACAATTCGGCTAAGGCGGCCTTTAAGCTCTCATCTTTTGTTGCTGACTCACCTTCAACAACAGATACAAAATCCACATGGCCGGCGTCTTCGGCGACGACATCACCATCGAGGAAATTCGGTTGAGCCGTGCTTGATTGAAAATCAGCGGGTAACACATGGACCATACTAATGTCCATGTCATCCAAGATTGACGGGCCAATCGGGTTGGAATTCTCCTCGTTATCCTCATCTTTTGTTTGATCAGCGACTACGGACTCCGTTTTTGTCAAAGCCGGACAAAGAGACTCTTCTGTTCCTTCTTCAATGGCTTGCTCCGGCGGTGCTGCTTCGGCCGCTTGTTGGGTCCGCGAAATTGCCTCAGGTGAGGGTGAGTGCGACAGTGTGCTTGGGGTCGAGATCCGAACCCGCTCCTGGTAATGTATCCGGGCATCCCTGGTATCGAGATACGCATCCAAACGCGCAACACGTGCTATTTCATCGGTCGTAAGGCCGAAGAGAGAAACAGCCGAAAATACCTCGAAGTGACATCGTAAATACTGAAGGTCCTCCATTGAGAAAGGAAGTTCGGCTGCTTCCATATCAATGTATGGGTCGACTTCAAATCCAAAGACGCGGGCTTCTCGTATGTGCTGGAACCTTGCTTTCAATCCTGGGTCTGAGGTTTTCTGGATGATTCGCTCGGCATCAGGACAAACCAGGACCAGATCAATGGTGTCCTGGCATGCCTTCGGCAAACCATACAGGTCGTTAGCCGAATGCTTCTTGTGAAATTCTCGCATATACTCCAAAGCTTCCCCAAGGAACGGTGGATGCAAATTTCGTCGAATTTTGATTAGAGGTTCTGGTATGGCCGACGGGGCTAATTTGCCTTCGGCCTCCTGCCTGAAATGTTCAAGGCGTGCCTTTATCTCCCCTGGTCGAATAAGAAGTTTGATCCGTTTATCAGCCTCTTCAAACATGGTTTCGACATCTTGGTCGACCAGCTGCTTCCCTTGCATCGACGTTGTTAGAATAGCTGGATGCGGTCGCTTGTTGTCATTAGCAATTATGTCCTTCGGCCGCCATTTAGGGACCGAAGCCTCTTGGGCTGCCCGTCGGCGTGCCATGCAATCTATCCTTTGGTGCCGGTGTTTTTGGGATTTGGACAGTGCAGTGTAGACGCCTTTTGAAGAATGATATGTATACCAACGTTGATCTCTAGGCTCGGGAGGTTTGAAAGTTTTTTGGCTCCGCGATGATTCCGAACTGAAAGAATTACGTTTATAGTAGTCATCGTCGTAAAATGCAGTATCAAAGTCGAGGCGCCGCCTGACTGATGATGCGAAAATTTACTAACGCACAAATTTAAACCCTATTTGTGACAATTGTAGTAATGAATAAGTAGGGATCGTTCTAACCGGGGATTAACTAGGGATGCTAACCAAAGTAAAATTAAATTAAAAACGTAAAAACAAAATTTAAAACTCTAAACTAAAATCAAAACACTTAATTAGAATCACTCAAAATAAAACTAACAAATAAACCAAAATAAATTAAAAGACTCAAAATAATTCAAGACTTTAGAAAACACAAACTAAATTGATTTCTAACAAATCTAACACTTTAAAATAAACGGGGGATTGATTTTTAAAGAAAAGTAAATTTAAAACAGAAACTTAAAAACAAACTTCAAAGAAAATATATTTTATAGAATTAAAATGATGAGACACTAGTTAGAGGGTTCCTTATCCACACATGAATATATGCATACAATTTGATTCCCAATTATGAATTCATCAAACGAATAAATGACAACGCTCCAAGTTAATTAGGTCCGCTTAAATTAACCTTCAGATTTCCCTAGATTCATTGAATTGGACGGGATACGCATCACAACCAAATTATTTTTATCAAGTTCCCTAACTATGGAATACGCATGATAGAGAGACATATCAAAAATCATTAAGTTCAATGGAAATCATAAGCATCGACTAGGCATTCATAACTATGGAATACGCATGTTAATCCAACCTAGGGTTTACTAAACACAATCGTGACTAGCGATTTTTACTACTCATGGATATAAGTTCATAACGATTAGGTGAAATTCCCTTATATCCTAGCATCAAGTCTAAGCATGCAAATTAAGTGTCGACCCTTAACCCACATACATAAACAAGTTATTAATCAACACAGAAAAATAAACCACATCCAACGTTCATAAATTCATAACTGGAGTAAATCAAATTATAATAAACATTTATCCATGGTTTCAAATTCACCTCTAACTAAACAGAAATTAATTACACATGTTTAATATAATTGAAAAGCAAATTAAATTAAACATGAGTTTATGAAAAATAAAACCAAATGAGGAGGAATAACACCGAGAGAAATGTTCAAGGATCTGTTTCTGCGCAGTTTCTGTTTTTCCCCATTTGGCAGCACTGCACAAGCCTTCTGCGTCAGTGTCCCTCTCCACTCCTGCGCTGCTTCCCTCTCTGACCTGCTGTCAGTCTCCAAGCTAGGCAGCTTCTGCTGCTTTCGTGTCTCTCTCCCGCCAGCTGCCTAAGGACAGCTCCTTCTCCCCCGCCAACTCCTCGCGTCACGCTGCACAGTTTTTCTGCTGCTCTCCTTTTCTTTACAGCTGCCAGGAAGGCAGCGTGCCTTCCTCCGCGCAAGCTCCTCGCGTCAGCCTCCAAGCACCTGCTCTCCCAGCTGCACAAGGCAGCACGTCCCCCCCCTCTTTTTATGTTTTTCCTTTTTAATTCTTTTCTTTCCTCCACAAAGCATCACGCTGTCCCTCCTAAGTCAGCAAAAACCTTGTATTCCCTCCAGCCCTCATAATCACGAGCTGCCCTTTATATTTCTTTATTTATTTTTCTTCACATGCTGACTTTTCTCCTTCCAAGCCGTGACCTGTATTCTTTTACAAAAGAAACTATGATGATATTTCAAACATCATCATGAATTATTATTATTATTATATATATATATTTTTTTTATTTAATTTAAAAGCTAATCTACATCGACAGTTTTAACGAATTTATTACATAAAATCACACTTATGCTATTTTTATTTTCTTAGCTAGATAAATTCGATAAAACACAAAAACAAAGTAAATAACTCAAAAATATAAGAAACTAACTAAGAAAAGACGAGAGAATTTGATGTAAAATATGTATAAATATGAGCTTATCAAATACCCCCACACTTAGCTTTTGCTAGTCCTCGAGCAAAACAAACGAAAACAGAAAAAGTACTAACATGAAAATTATTAGTTTCCCCTTATATGACCCTCATAGAATTTCATTCGAGAACACAAATCATCAAGAACTATAGCTAACACCAACAAGCTAATCCAAGTTCATTTTCCTTACTCAAATATTAGCAGTAATCTTTGAAACATCCTTGAAGTGTAGTGTGTGAGATAGCCATGCTAATGCAATTTCAAATTTTTATTTTTTATTTTTTAAAATCACCATATGCAAACTAGCGACCTTCTCACTGGATATACTCTCAATCACACATGTGTTTAGTTTTAATGTGTTTCGCTCAAAGAAACAAATGTGAAAGTTCTACCATAAGCTTGCATAAAGATCACTTCTCCACAGTCATAATTGCAAAACTTGAATCAAGAGGACTTTTATTGGATGTAATGAGGATTAGGGATAAGGTTATTGAAACGAGAGAATAGGAAAACACAAGTTACAAGCTACATTGCAAGCAATTCTTTCTTTAGATTTATAAGAACTCAACATTTCCAGCTATTCTACAAGTCACCTCCAACCACAACTTTAAACTGAAACTTTAAACACTTTTTATTTTCTTTGTATACAATCTTTCTTTTTCTTTTCCTTTTCTTTTCTTTTTTTTTTTTTTTTTTTTTTTTTTTTTTTTTTTTATTTCAAAAAAGAAACAAATATGAAAAACCCCCACACTTATTCCTTTGCCAAACACCTTCAAAGTACTTCACAAACATTCACATAAGATAATCTTGCATTGCTCGCTTGGAAAGGGTAAGGAAAAATATTTATTTCAGGTATAAGGGTAGACATATCTGGTGATAAGAAATAAAAGGCTCAACATTTACGGCTCAAATTGGCAATCTAATGATATCATTTTTCTTTGGGAAACAAGGTTATTTGGGCCATGGTGGTAAACCTAATGCCTCTATCATTTTCAAGTTCATGCAATCAATGACAAATATTTCGAAAGATCGTTATGCAAGTTCTAGAGAAATATCTCACATAAGTTCATCACACATGAAAAAAATAGGAGTGTATGAAAAATGCACACACTTTCAATAGGCTCAAAAACTCACATAGGATGTATATGGTCACTAAATTCACATATGGAGCTTTAAATCATGCTTCAGTTTCACATCAACAAGGCTATGTGCATTTGGTTTTTCAAAGATGATCAAAAATGTACAAACTAACACGAGAATAAGGAATTTTACACAACACATGTTAACTAAGTTCTTGATCATCATGGTTCAAATTTTATCCAATTATATCATTGGGTCGGGAAACTAACAAAAATCTAATTCAAAACAATAAGGAAAACAAGGAAATATATTTTATTTTTTTTTTTTTTTTTTTTTTTTAAATAAAACAAAACTAATTAAGAAAACAAAGCCAATAACATGGAAACAAATGAAACCAGTTCAAAGTCGAAGGTACAAAAATTTTCAATTTGGTCATTTTTATACTCTTTACCCCCACACTTAAACTAGACATTGTCCCCAAAGTCAGAAAATATAATAAAATGCAAATAAAAATAAAATAAATAAATACAAAGAAACAAAATAAAGCAATAGGACTGAAAACTTCCCTAATTTGCAGAAAATCAAGCGATGACCCCCAAGCTAAAATTTTTGCAATCAACTTCAAGGGTGGAAATAACCAAAAGTTCCTGCAAAGAAAAGAAATAAATCAGTTAAGCACGCAAGAAAATGTAAAAAATGCAAGCAAAAAATTGAAAATGAAAATAAAAGACAATGAAAAGAACTAATAGGTGATCATTGGTCTTGTTTGGTGACATTCCACAGCTTTGAACTTGAACTGGCCTCGGAACTTCTTAGCAAGGAAAATGAGACTTGATTGGTGGTGTTGTTGAGGCTTCTCGAGCTCTTGGTTTCAACTCAGACTCCTTCTGCCGGGTTGATTGAGTCTGCAGGCTACATTCTTCTCTTTTTGTTCTTCTGCATGGCAGGTAGGCACGAGGAATAGGTGGTGGTCTGCTTCTTTGTTCAATCTGTCCAAGTGCCGACCGATTGCCTTTCTTTCACCTTGCCCCGTAGCCAAGAGCAAGGGTAAAGGAAAAGCATGCCATGAGAAATCTTTGCCTCTGACTCTGATGATATGGGATACTTTTGCTTTTGAAGAAGTATCGTTCCACAGGTGTATGCTTGAACTGGGCTGGGGAACTTCTTAGCAAGGAAAATGAGACTTGATCTTGAAGATGAAGCAGCACCTTGTCTCCACATGCTTCAAGTATCATTTTCACTTGCCATGTCTGTTCTCCAGGCAGATGTGGCGACTTCTTCGGAAGTACATCAGTGGTTGAAGAAGAGCACTCGAGAGCAATGCTAGGTAAGCAATCAGGAAGGATTTCCAGGCAGTCGGTTCTTAGATTGGAAGATTGACACCGAGTGCTGGCTGATTGCCCGCTTTCTCCTTGCCACAAAGACAAGGACAAGGACAGGAAGAAAGCGTGATATGAGATACTCTTGCTTTCAACCTTCATGATATGAAATACTCTAGCTCTAGATGATTTATTTGGAAAGGTATCCCAAGGAATGAGAAACACAGAGAAACTCGAGAGGGTTTGATGGAAAGGCATTTTCGGAGATGAAAAATTTCGGAGATGAAGAAGTGTTGAGAGAGTTTGCCTTTGCTGTTGAAGGCGAAGGTAGACGTTTATAGAACTTTTCTTCATAACCGAAACTATTCCTTTACCCCTGTCGGCAGCCGGTGGATGGATGAACAGTACAGGTCACGCGCTTTCTGAAAAAGCCACCCGTAATTTGCGCAAAGCTGACAGCGCGCGTGACGAGTGACGACAAAAATGGAAAAGCTGCACGCCTCGTGATTCCTGACTGCTCCGGCTTTTGAGAGAGACGCCCGACTTTTGAGAGAGCGGCGTCCGACTTTTGAGAAAGGAACCGACTTTTGAGAACGGCGACGTCGCTTTTGAGAAAAGAGTCCGGCTTTTGAGAAAGGAGCCCGGCTCTTCGATTTGCGAGAAGGCGCCTCTTCGACTGCTGAGTGATGCCTCAACGATTTCTTCTTCTTATAAGAACGCTCATTTTTGTTCCACAACACACTTAAGCTCCCCCTGTAAACACTCCCTCCTGTAAACACTTCCTCCTTGCATTTCTTTTAATCTTGATCATTCTGACTCTTCATTCTCAACACCTTCAAATATGTCTTGCCCTTCTGACCGTCGCCTTAACTTGAATGTTGGGGAAGATAGTGATATATCTTCTCCAACCAACATTTGGCAGCCGTCCTTCATATCCCCGAATGGTCCTCTTACAGTTGGGGATTCCATGATGATGAATGAAACAACCGCATCGGTGGTGGCCAGAAATCTGCTCACTCCTAGAGACACTAGGATACTTTCTAGGCGGTCCGACGAACTAGCTGTCCAGGACTCTATGGCCTACAGCGTCCGATGCGCAGGCTCAGTATCAAACATGGGCCAGCGCCTTCTTGCACGAACCCGTCAGGTGGAGTCGTTGATGGCTGAAGTGGCTAGTCTTCGGCAGGAGGTCAGAGTGCTCAGGCATGAGAACAGGGATTTGCACATGCTCGCAACCAATTACTCCACAAGCATGAAGAGGAAGCTTGATCAGCTGCAGGAGTCCGAAGTGCGGATTCAGAGTGATCATCAACGGTTTATGACGTTACTCCCGAGGTTTGTGTTGCCTTCGTCCTCGGGAGCAGCACCAAATATTGAGACTCCGAATGATCCAGCTCTGGCGCTTCGTCTTTCAGGGGCTCCATCGACCTCCGAGGCACCACCTACCAATGACCAATGAAAACTATTAGTTTAATTTATTGTAAAATATTTATGCTTTAAAATTTATTTAATTATAAATATAAATATAAGTATTTCTGTTTGTTTTGTTTTTTTTTTTTTTTTTTTTTTTTTTTTTTTATTTTATTTTATTTTATTTATTTATTTATTTTTATTTTATTTTTTTTTATTTTGTTTTTTTTTGTATTTTTTTTTATTTTTTTTTTATTATTTTTTTTTTTTGTATTTTTATTTATATGAATGTTTATGTTTTTTTTTTTTTTTTTTTTTTTTTAAAGCAAGAAAAAAAATAAAAATAAAAATATCAATGTAAAAATATGTAAATCAAATTAAAAAGACTATTTTTAATCTCTCAAACAAATATCACAACTAAATAAACAAAACAAAATGAAAGCAGTAAAGAGAAGGGATTAGGAATGCAAATCTGATTGTGGGTGATTCCTAGGCCTCCCTTCATTATTCAAATGCATGGGCTTATCATTGAATGGACGGTGGTACTTGAAATGATCCGACAACGGTCTAAGTTCTAATGACGGTGCCTGAATCATCAAAATTAAATTGTTAGTATAACATAAAATTAAAAATGGAGAAGATGGCTTACTATCTTTTTCCGACACAAACTCAATGACAAACACCACATTTTTGAACATTTCCGGGACTTTGAACTTGGCCAGGTTTACTATGATGGTTGTGGCTTGTCCCGTGTCATCAAACTCAACTGCTTTAGGCTTGATTGTCTCATGCACAGCCTCTTGGATGTATTCTTGAAATTCTCCGGCCACCTCATTTTCTGGAATAATTCTTCTTGGTGTACAAGTCTCTTTGAACGTTTCAATACCATCGGGAACTTGATTTGGTACACCAAGAATTTGGATATCACATTGCACCTTGGGAAGATCTTCCACAACATATTTTTCATTCACTTCTTCCTTGGGATTTAAAAACCTGCAAGGAAAAAGGACATTTGGTGGAACGATGTTAGAATAAATTGAATTTAGAACCTCCTCACCTGAGCTGGATGGCATAAGGACTTGAGGGGTTTGCGATAAGAATTCTTCTAAACTGCCCAAGTAGTCATCCTCATCTTCTTCTTGAAGCGGCAATTCATCCATGTTCGGGCTGTGTTTGGATGGTTCTGGGACAGCTTCATCCTCCCGGTCACCTTGATCTCGAATCTGTGCCATGAATTCCATAATCTGCCCAACTTGCTCCTCCAATGCATCCACCTTGTTGGCTTTATTTTGCATCTCCTTGTTTCGATTTTCTACGTCCTGGGTCAAAGAGGTTAGTAACTTATTCAACATGTCATTATCCGAAGACGTACCTGAATTTGATTGGGGAGATTGTTGTGGTGGATGTGACGGTTCATATGGCCACTGATAGAACTCTTCCGATGGCGGCAATTGTTCTTCTTTTTGTGAACCCTGTACCGAAGAAATTAATTCTTCAAGCATTTGATTATAATCCACGGGCATACTTTGATTCGATTGGAATTGTTGTGGGGGATGCTGTGGTGGCTGCATAGGTCTTGAATAGAACTCGTCTTGCTGCCAATATCCACCTTGTTGAAATTGTTGAGGTTCATCCCACATATACTCTGAATTACTTCTCCAATCCGAATTATAAGTGTTGGAAAACATGTTGCCCCTTGATTGGTTATAGCCTTGATATCCCCAAACATCTTCATTTGCAGAAAATTGGGGATATTGATGAGTTTGAAATCCTTGCTCATAGGGCATATCAAATGTAGGGACACTTGGCATTGTGGTCCGTTCGGCATTATGAGTTAATTGAGCAGTGAGCTGTGCCAATAGATCTTGAATGCTAGTAGAATCCAGGTCTTGCTCCATTTGTACCTCAATTCAAAGAAAGAAAAATAAATCAAATATCAAAAGTAACATACACAAACACAAATAAACATAAGCAAAAACAAAAATAAAAGGATTAGCAAATTTGCTAATCCCCGGCAACGGCGCCAAAAATTTGATGCGAAAATTTACTAACGCACAAATTTAAACCCTATTTGTGACAATTGTAGTAATGAATAAGTAGGGATCGTTCTAACCGGGGATTAACTAGGGATGCTAACCAAAGTAAAATTAAATTAAAAACGTAAAAACAAAATTTAAAACTCTAAACTAAAATCAAAACACTTAATTAGAATCACTCAAAATAAAACTAACAAATAAACCAAAATAAATTAAAAGACTCAAAATAATTCAAGACTTTAGAAAACACAAACTAAATTGATTTCTAACAAATCTAACACTTTAAAATAAACGGGGGATTGATTTTTAAAGAAAAGTAAATTTAAAACAGAAACTTAAAAACAAACTTCAAAGAAAATATATTTTATAGAATTAAAATGATGAGACACTAGTTAGAGGGTTCCTTATCCACACATGAATATATGCATACAATTTGATTCCCAATTATGAATTCATCAAACGAATAAATGACAACGCTCCAAGTTAATTAGGTCCGCTTAAATTAACCTTCAGATTTCCCTAGATTCATTGAATTGGACGGGATACGCATCACAACCAAATTATTTTTATCAAGTTCCCTAACTATGGAATACGCATGATAGAGAGACATATCAAAAATCATTAAGTTCAATGGAAATCATAAGCATCGACTAGGCATTCATAACTATGGAATACGCATGTTAATCCAACCTAGGGTTTACTAAACACAATCGTGACTAGCGATTTTTACTACTCATGGATATAAGTTCATAACGATTAGGTGAAATTCCCTTATATCCTAGCATCAAGTCTAAGCATGCAAATTAAGTGTCGACCCTTAACCCACATACATAAACAAGTTATTAATCAACACAGAAAAATAAACCACATCCAACGTTCATAAATTCATAACTGGAGTAAATCAAATTATAATAAACATTTATCCATGGTTTCAAATTCACCTCTAACTAAACAGAAATTAATTACACATGTTTAATATAATTGAAAAGCAAATTAAATTAAACATGAGTTTATGAAAAATAAAACCAAATGAGGAGGAATAACACCGAGAGAAATGTTCAAGGATCTGTTTCTGCGCAGTTTCTGTTTTTCCCCATTTGGCAGCACTGCACAAGCCTTCTGCGTCAGTGTCCCTCTCCACTCCTGCGCTGCTTCCCTCTCTGACCTGCTGTCAGTCTCCAAGCTAGGCAGCTTCTGCTGCTTTCGTGTCTCTCTCCCGCCAGCTGCCTAAGGACAGCTCCTTCTCCCCCGCCAACTCCTCGCGTCACGCTGCACAGTTTTTCTGCTGCTCTCCTTTTCTTTACAGCTGCCAGGAAGGCAGCGTGCCTTCCTCCGCGCAAGCTCCTCGCGTCAGCCTCCAAGCACCTGCTCTCCCAGCTGCACAAGGCAGCACGTCCCCCCCCTCTTTTTATGTTTTTCCTTTTTAATTCTTTTCTTTCCTCCACAAAGCATCACGCTGTCCCTCCTAAGTCAGCAAAAACCTTGTATTCCCTCCAGCCCTCATAATCACGAGCTGCCCTTTATATTTCTTTATTTATTTTTCTTCACATGCTGACTTTTCTCCTTCCAAGCCGTGACCTGTATTCTTTTACAAAAGAAACTATGATGATATTTCAAACATCATCATGAATTATTATTATTATTATATATATATATTTTTTTTATTTAATTTAAAAGCTAATCTACATCGACAGTTTTAACGAATTTATTACATAAAATCACACTTATGCTATTTTTATTTTCTTAGCTAGATAAATTCGATAAAACACAAAAACAAAGTAAATAACTCAAAAATATAAGAAACTAACTAAGAAAAGACGAGAGAATTTGATGTAAAATATGTATAAATATGAGCTTATCAACTGATGGTGTCTCTTCCATCCGTGCTTTAGGACCGAGCCGATCAAAAACCCCCTGATGCCGGCTCACGTTGGCTACTTTTTGCTGAATTGCGACCGTAGGTCGTTCCGTTATAAGCGAAGAGGGCTTCACCTCTGGCTCACTGCCGACCTCGGTTCTACATTTACTGCACAAAACTGCCGTTCCACTATCTTCATCGGTGCTATAATCCCTCATAGGTTTAACAATAGCGAGCCCCGTTAAAGCTGTAGGTGGTTTGTTTGCACGAAATCGGCCATGAAACGAGGCCGAGAATTCTGATTATGAAAACGTTGTGGCTTAACAACTTCGACCTTCCCTTTCCCTTTGTCCTTAGGGCGGCATGCATCGACCATATTTACCGTTGCCGTGGGGAACGGGTCAGTATCGACACTCATCTTCTTTTCTGGAAATTTCAATTTACCATTATCGATCCAGCTTTGGACGTTGTCACGAAACACGACGCAATTGTTTGTCGTATGTTTGCTTGAATCATGGTATTTGCAATACACCTTTCCTTTAAGTTCTTCGGCCTTGGGAATGTTGTGGCCAGGCCGAAGCTTAATGATTCTTGCTGATAGCAGTTGGTCGAAAATTGCGTCAGCCTTTGTAATATCAAAAGTATAAACTTTTGACGGTTTCGATGTTCCTTCAGCGGCTGAACGGCTTTTGACTTCCCTAGAGTCAACTTGAGTCAATGCCTTGCGAACAAATGGCTTATCTATCACTATCTCGGCTGCATCCACGCTAACGCATTCATCCTCGGTTGATGCATAATTGACAGTAGGATTCTTGTAAATCGTCCCCCGAGATGGAGCTTTCGAAACCTTTTCCTCGCGGAGCAAATAGTCATATTGTTCTACATGTTGGGCTAATTCGTACATATCCCGAAAGTTTGCCCCCAAGAACTTCTTTTTGTATTCGACGTCGAGGCCGTTCAAAGCAAGTCTGACGAATTCAACTTCGGGTAAAGGCACTCGGCACCAGTTCCTGGATGATTTGAACCTGGTAAGATAATCCACTGGTGACTCATCAGATGCCTGAGCCATCCTTGCTAATGAAGAAACCGACACCTCCATCCCTGGCCGATAAAACTGCTCGTGGAATTTCTCGACCAACTCCTCCCAGTTTTGGACGGAATTAAGAGGAAGATTGATATACCAAGCAAATGCCGAGCCGGTCAATGAGAAGTTGAACAGCCGTAGCTTATGGAAATCACCATTAACATCTCCGCATTGCGCGGTGAATCGAGCCACGTGCTCCAACGAAGACAGAGACGATTCACCGGCAAAGAGGCTAAAATCTGGAATCTTGAAACCTTTCGGGTATCCGAACGTTTCTACGTAGGCCGGGTACGGATGGATAAACTTAGGAAACTTCGGCCCCTTCTTTATGGCATAGTCGATCATCCGCTGGACTTCGGTCATATCAACAGGTGTTGCTTCGACCCTCTGGTCGATTCCGTCTGACCTACTATACGACCCTCCTCCTTTTTCCAAGTCAATTGGTTTGAGCCGAGCAGGAATTGGCTCGACCTGTACGATTGGCAACGGATTATTTCTTGGTGGCAAGCGTTAGGGAAAGTCGAAGGGCCTGCCGTCAGTGACTTTATTAACCAGTATTTCGAGCAACCTGGTCTGTTGCTCATTGGAACTGAGTATCACGTCATGTAGCTTATCAATACCTCGACTAAACGTCTGCTCGACTGACCGAGACTGCTCGTCGAGTCGCTCTCGAAGAAACGACCTTGTTGGTGGGTCGGATCCTTCACCGTCATCCTCGTCGCAATCTTCCACTATCCCTTCGTTGAGAACACAGGTGTTCCTATTAGGGATTTCTAGACCGCGGAGTTGACCGCCGAGATTAATCTCCCTCTCTCGGCGAGTTGCGCTTGTGGACTCGGGTGTCACGGCACTAAGGGGATTCTGCGCCTGTGGCACACTTTGTCCTATGTTCTGAATCGGCAAATCGGCTGTTGATTTTCCCATAGCTGTTTTCTTTTCTACCGATCGCGTTTCAATTGGCATGAACTTCGTAGTTTAGCACTAGGTCCCACCGGGCGTGCCAAAATGTTTACCCTAAAAACTACAAAGCCTACGTGGCGCGCATGAATTGGCATGAACTTCGTAGTTTAGCACTAGGTCCCACCGGGCGTGCCAAAATGTTGACCCTAAAAACTACAAAGCCTACGTGGCGCGCATGCCGAGTAATCTAAAAGCTAACTACGTCCTTCGGTGAATGCGGGCGTGCCAACTCGTCGGCCGAGCTCGGCCGAGGAGTAAATTTGTTGATGTTGCGTTGGGTCGCGCTACTGACTTCTGCGTTTTGCGATTGCGGCCGAGAAAGGAACACGTCTCGGCCTCCTGGATTCTCAAACCTGAAGACAAGGTTACTATTATTACGAAGCTCACAAATCAAATTCGGCTTTCAATGTGCCGAATGTAACAACTGTAACACCTCACTTCGTCGAGAAGACTAATGAGATGACCTCGACCAAAAAGGATTTAGAAACCCTTCTCGACCGAGACTTGGATAGACAATCGACCGTGCCCGCCGCAGTGCTGTTGATGCCAACGGAAGGTACTGCGAGTTCGGCCAATTCTACGGTGACAGAGCTATCTATGCCGACTTAAGATATCACCGGTTGCTTTCACAGTGCTGTTGATGCCAACGGAAGATGTGTCAGCGAAAAAGAAAAAGAAAAAAGTTCTCAAGTTGTTGAGGATTTGCGCAGGGCAATTTTGTATTGATTTTGTGGGGGCCTTTACTGACGCGCAGCCTCCCCTATTTATAGCACTGGACCTTGAGTTACAATCCTACTCGAACTAGGCTTTCTTCTCCGGATCAACAACACCTCGACTAGTCCTATCCTGACTAGGATTGTGAACCTAGTCCCTTTTTGAGTCGGCTCCCTTCCGGATTATCATCCTTGCCGAGACTCCTTGTTGTACCAGGACTCGTCTTCGTAAATAACCTAGCCGGCCTAGTTTTAGAAGCCCACGACCCGAGCGACCCGAGGCTCCCTTGTTGTCAGGTCTTCCGGGCCGAGATGGTTCTGTACTCGGCCCAAATTGATATTTTGGGCCCAAACAGGTTGTAATTGGAGTTGTGTGGAACCAAATCCCAAGTTCAAGTCGATTGCAAGGCTCGAAATTCAGATTGCATAGCTTCCATCTAGTGAGCATGCTTGGATGCTTGAAGAAATGTAGATGGAGTAGAAGGTAACTTTGTGATAGGATCAACCGTGGATGGAAGGTGGTGTTTGGTTGCAGTAAACACCTTGGGTGTATGAATGCCTGCCTTTGCTCTTGTAACCATTGAATGAGTATTAACAGGAGCTAGAGGCTGTGAAGAAGATGATTGAGAAGCAGCGGAGGTAGATAAGATAGGATGAGATGACTCTGTGTTAGAAGAAGTTGTTGATGAAGAACTTGATGCCTTTAGAGGAGTTGCAGGTGTAGAGGGCTTTGTAGGATACAACACAGGCAGTGGAAAAGACATAGAAGCAATGGTGTGATGATGTGAACATGTATTCTGAACTGAGACCTGAGAAGTGAGATGTTGATAAGGAAACACAGATTCATCAAATACCACATGTCTCGAAATGTAGAGCCTATTAGTGACAGGATCGAAGCATCTATAACCACTGTGATTCAAGTTATAACCCAGAAATACACACTGTTTACTCTTGGCATCCAACTTGTCACTTGCATACGGTTTTAGGCATGGATAGCAAGCACAACCAAAAGTCTTTAACGTATGATACTTGGGAGAGGCATGAAATAGAAGTTCCCAAGGATTGATCACAGAAGACTGAGGATGTAATCGATTAATAAGATATATAGCAGTTTGGAAAGCTTCAACGCAAAACTTTGCAGGTAAACCACTGTTAGATAATAGGGTTCAGCCCATTTCAACAACATGACGATTCTTCCTTTTTGCACACCCATTTTGCTTAGGAGTGTGAGGACAACTCAACTGATGGGAGATACCTTGATCATTAAGAAAGCTTTGTAATGATTTATTCAGAAATTCGCCCCCTGAATCAGATCTTATACATTGAACTTTGAGCTCAAGTAAAGTTTGAACCTTTAAGATAAAAGTCTTGAGAATGGAGAAGACATCAGACTTGAAGTATAGAGGATAAAGCCAGCTATATTTAGTAAAGTCACCCACTATTATTATGTAAAACTTGTATCCAGTACATGAGGATGTGGGAGATGGACCTCATACATTAGTGTGAAGTAATTGAAGTGGCCTAGTAGATGTACAAGGTAAAGTTGTAAATGGTAGTCTAGAAGCTTTGCCTAATTGACAAGTTGTGTACACAGACAATTTATTAACAGAACCAATTACAGGCAGATGATTTGTATTCACCACAGAACTTAAAATGCCATTAGAAGGATGTCCAAGGCGTTGATGCCAAATCTGGAAATCAGCCTTAGCAATCATCAGAGCAGTTGGTGAGATTGCAATCCCAGAGACACCATTTGAAGCATTCCAGTAAAAGGGGTACAAGCCTCCTTCACTGGGGCCTTGGAAAAGCATCTTCCCAGTTCTTAGATCCTTGACATATAATACAAAATGATCAAATGTCAGAGAACACCAATTGTCATATATAAACTTGTAAACAGAGAGCAAATTATGAGATGCCTGAGGAACTAAAAGCACGTCATTTAATCTAAAGGTAGCATTATTTATGCGAATGAGAGCAGATACAGTATGAGAAATGCACAGACCTTTTCCATCACCAACAAATAGTTGATCATTGCCAGAGTATGGAATTGCATAATTGAGTGCAGAAAGGTCAGGTGTGTCATGATGAGATGCACCACTATCAGTAAGCCAATAGCCATGATGGGCAGAAGCATTCATAGCAGACATTGTAGTATGAGCTTGTGCATTTGAGTTCGAGGAAAATTGAAAGAGACGATTGCATGTAGGAGCCTAGTGACCATATTGAAGACATAACTGACATTGAACAAAGCGCCCAGAGGAGTTGGATTGACCAAATGTCTGACGAGAAGGGCCAGCACCAAGAATACCACCAGAGTTATGATTCCATTTGTTAGGTTTGTTTCTACTAAATTTTGATTCTGATTGTACTGGTCAATTTTGGAAACGACCACAAGAATTACCTATGTTCGACTAAGCACCAGAGGTGTTAGATTGTGCGCATAAGCATGAAATGGTGCAATGGATGAGGAGAAAGCTCTGGTTTTGCGTTTTTGGAGCAAGATCTCTTTGCTCAGTAGAAGGCTATGAAGTTCATCAGCTGTCACAGACTCATTGCGAGTCTCAATAGAGTCAACAAATGACTCATAGGCATCAAGAAGACCAGATAAAATGTATGCAACGAGATCAGATTCAAAATTTGGTTCACCAGTAGCAGCAAGTTTATCAGAGATATCTTTGATTGAATTAAGATAATCAGTCATGGAAGAGTCACATTTCTGAATCATTTGGATCTTCGATCGAAAGCTGTGAACATGTGTGCGTGAAGCACCAGAGAACTGCCTCTAAAGAGACTGCCAAAGGGAGCGAGAGTCTTCCATTCCAATAGTCAAAAGAAGAAGATCTTCATAGATCATCAGAATTTGATCACACTCGCACCAGGTCTCATAGAGAGGATTGAGAACACGAGATCGAGAGGAATTGAGAACAAACTCAGGAGGGCAGAGATCATCACCATTGATGAGGCCAAGAAGCTTAAAACGTTTTAGTACAAGAATGAAGAGACTGCACCATAGTTTTAACGATTCAGCTTCGTCGGAATCATTCCAGCAACAGTTGCAATGGAAATCGATCCAATCGATGTGATCGAAGGATTATAGATCTAGCTGGGAGGGTGATTCACTGGGGAATTAGGTGAAGAAGGAGAATTGGAGGAGTTCGCAGCAGTCGCCATAACCTAATTTGGTGAATTGAGGACGAAAAGAAAGAAATCCAAGATGCAGCGACCTGTTTGGGAGATAAGAAAATTCAAAAAACGCAAAAAAGTTTCAAGAAAGAGAAGAAATTTTCGATGGTGATGATACCATGTAGAAACTGAGAATCTAGAGAAAGATTTCAGTTATAGAGAGAGAGAATTGTAGAGAGAGAGAGTAAAATAAGATTGTGATTTCATTAACATCAATAGATCATTACACAAGGTATTTATACATAAATATCCTATCTCAACCATATGTGCCAGCTAAGCATAATGTACAACTAATCACTAACTGTGCTAAGCTTAATAGCTAAGTAAACATCTAATCTGGTACATTATTGCTGTGAGAGGTTGTACTCTCAACAATATGAATCAACCATTTAAAAAAAAAATAGGATAACTGGTAGTAAGCAACGGTTATTCATTATTTTCGGACCCAGAGAGGTTATAAAGAATTTCACCTTATCCGTGGCCTCAGTCAATCATTTGCATGTATAAGCATAAAACTCATCATTTTATGTGTTTTTGCTATTTCTCAAGACAATCTATATATGTACGAACATCAACAAGGACATTTTTGCATAAACATCAGGGAACTAACTCCACTTTTTAACAAAAAGATGCATGAAATTCTAACTTAAATATGTAACATGGAAAGTTGATCAAACTATCCCCCTGGATAAAGATAAAACCCTTCTTCTTCTTCTTTTTTTTTTTTTTTTTTTTTTTGAGGAAACCCTCTCTTGGCGGTACGAGGTGAAGTATTATTTTTTAAGATACAAGACTTTGCATCTACAGTTTCTAATGATTTTATTGGTCATTGTAGTTTTTGAGTTTTCCTAAAGACCATCAAGATGATAGGACGCCAATAATCATTTAGTCTAGCAGCAGTAAATTTGTATTCATTATTAGAGGTCTACGATTCAAATTTATTGGACCAAAAATTGTTGAATTAAAAAGAAAAGGACGGACAAGTGATTGATTGTTCTTGTGGTTAGGGTTTTTTTTTTTTTTTTCAATTCAATGTGTTTTGGGTGTTCAAACCCTTTACTCCTTATCAGTGTAGATTATAATACTTGATACTGAGAATATGATGAATGAAATTAATATTCATAAACCTTAGTGTTCCGACAAAAATAAACCTTAGTACAATTAAGCAAGTATAATTTGGGCCTTTCCGCAGGACCTCAGAGAGCAACACAACAAATGTTGGCCCAAATTTTGTTTTTTTTTTTGTTTTTTGTTTTTTTTTGGAAATTGGCCCAAATTTTGTTTCGGAAGTCTTTCCCCAAATCTTTTGTTGTAAGGGAATTGAACTGTTGTTTTGTTTGTGAGAGAGCGTCTAGCCACAAACAAGAACAAACAACCGTAGTTAACCCAAAATACCGGCGTGGTACCGATCAAAGGCTCTCCGGCAGTTTTGTATAATTCTTAGAACTCAAGCAATGGACAAAAGAGTAAAGTATGCGTGAAAGCCAAGGTTGGCCCTGAAGGTAGCCCAAGTAGGCGACCGCCTAGGGCCCCCACTTCGGAAGGGCCCCAAAAACAAATTTATATCTTGTAATTAACATATAAATATAAAAAAAAAGTAAGAAGTATCATAACTCATTTGTTAGTGCAGTGGAAATGTTGGCTTCATTTTTCTTTGGGGTGTTGAGTTCGAAACACGAAGTTGTCTTTCAGTCACTAGATTTTTCTTGTTTTTCAAATTTACTGCCAATCCATCTGTCCAAATGCATATAAAGTTATAAAACTCAAGTCTCTTTGCAATCTTTTTTCTTTCAACTTCTCATTCTCTCCATTTATATCGTATGTTTAAACCAACTTCTCATTCTTTCTATTTCTATTGAATGTTTAAACCAACTATCATATGGTCTTAAAGATTGTACTTTAAGGTAATCAAAACTTTGAATTTTATATTTTTCTTTTCAATAACTTTTTATTCAATGGATTATGTTAATATTCAATTCGTTAGTGTGATGTAGATTTTAGAAGAAAAAAAAAACACAAGAGAAACAATTGGCATTGAATTAATTATACTCGTCAATCAAGTTTTATTGTTATTTACTCTCTTGATCATCAAGTTTTATTGTTCTGCACTCTCAATCTTAAACTCTTGACTACAAACATTTAGTACATTTATGTCTAAAAACATGAATCGTGTAATGTTTAAATAATGTTTGTATAGTTATCTTCTTTTGATATTAATTTTTAATGATATTTGATGTGAAAATAGAACTTTTTATGTATTTAGCGAATTCTTTTTTATACAAATCAATATACAAAGAACCGAAGATCAGAGAATTTTAGGGCCCCACTTCGAAGGCTCGCCTAGGGCCCCCAAATTCTCAAGGCCGGCCCTGGTTATAGCGTTACCATATATGAGACCTAGATAAGGATATTTATACTAGTTCAGATAGACCATTTTTGGGTATAGAATTTGTAATAATCGGGAGAATTCTAAAGGATATTTAGCATAAGATATTGTTCCCTTTTATGATTGCGATTACTTGTAACGTATGAAAATCCCTAGATTGTAGGAATCTCCAAGAAAATAGAAAACCGTTATGATCCCAAGTCATACCAGGTTTTCGTATCTTACGAATAAGCATTGTCAATCTCAACTAATCATGCGGGCCTTGCCTACCATTCCAAATCCCAACAAGGTGTAGTGGTACCATTGGTCTGTTTAGGTAGCTTAGTCTGATTTGGAGCCGTTAAGTCCATGACCGGACTTATGAGCACTTGTATTTCGATCCACTTCACTCTGGGCCTTGCTGTTCGAAATTCATTGACCCGTGTCAATCTAGTTATGTTACCAATGCTAGGTATTGGAGACGTTTGATCTTGGTAGTCGTGCAAAAGACAATGATGACAATGAGTCAGCACATCGCATGTGCACGAAGCCTGAAAGGCTGCTTTTTATGTTCTGAGAGGTTCTACCCGTCGGATTTGTGAATCTTAAGATGAATTGTTCTAAATCAAATGGGTACATGATTCTGAAGAATTCTCTATAAATATCTCACCTTCTCTCTCATTTCACTCCATCGCGTCTAAGTCTGCTGAATACTTTCTATGCAAAAAAATTTAGGGTTTAAGCTTTGAAAATTCCCAAATCCTTTCAAATCTTAAAATTTTCGTCTTTCTTTTCATTTGTTCAATGAAAATAATGGCCTGTTCCAGCATTCAACCAACTCTAGCAGCAAACTATTATACCTCATATTTTCCACCAATGCCCAAAGTTTGCAGCGAAGAGGACTGCAAGGTTTTCGCTAGATAGAGGCGACATTTACTCAACAACTGCATACTCTGGTAAGAAGCCTGTGAACATATCCATGCTCTACTGCCTAATTTGTCAATTCTTAGATGACCATGTACCAATTCACCCTTGGTATTTGGATATGGGACTGAGGTTCCCAATCTTGAACTTCACAAAAGAGGTTATGGTCGTCTATAATCTCATCCTGTGTAATTTGAAGCCACCATCGTATTGGATTATTACCAGTTTTGAACTCCTCAACGAATGGTATAGGGTCGAACTCGGCATTCAAAAAATTTGCAAGTTGTACACGATCCAACAAAGTTCGAAGTGTCGCTACTTCTTCGAAGCTCGTGCGAGTCTTCAATGGGAGACTTATATCACTAACTTGCCTAAACAAGATAAGGATTGGTATAATGATATTCTTGTTATCGAGGGAGAAAGGGAAGGTAAGATCATCGGAGTTCGAGTCCCACACATTCCAACCAGGACTTGGTGATTGATAATAATATGAAGAAAGTTGGAGTTTGTTGCCCCTAACTTATTGACAGAGCCTTTGCCATCATTCTTGAGGAGCACCAAGATCCATAGTGGAATAAAGATAATGGCACTGATGCCATTATCTTGCACTATTTTGAGTAGCCGATTACGGATCCACTCTGGATCAACGGAGCTGGAGAAGAAAGGAGTGCAGTGCATTGAGAAACCCAAGAAAAAGAACAAGAACAAGAAGTTCGATGAAGCAGTTTCAAAAAAAAGAGTCCAGCAACAGGGCTTCATGCAAAAGAAAGTATGCTAATGAGGGAGGTTCTAAGTCTTTATTTGAGGAAGGTTGACAAATCTACCATCGTTGGAGAGACGACTTCAGACGAAGTAAGAGACGACTCCGGACGAAGTAAGAGCTCTCATAGTGGTGATGCTCAATGTCTAAGCTATTGAATAAAGATGAGAAAGAAGAGAAGAGAGAGAAACACCAACCAATGATTGCGAATGACTCATAGAGATCCAGGATGAATCCGCTAAATGAGAGTAGGGGAGAGAAGAGAAGAGGTAGCGGAGAATTAGTAGCAGTGCGATCATGCTGGAAATCGGATGGTCATGATGCTAACTCCACCAGGAGTTAACTTGCATTCCTACCACTATTCTAAAAATCTTCGTCTACCACCGTCTATGCGCTAGGTGGTTGGCCACCGTCCGATTAATCCCTAGGCATTTGAAAATTAAGAAATGGTGCCTAGACCTCCTTAGGCAGGCACCTAGACCTCATTTGGCATCTACCTAGCCTACCTACCCCGCCTAGACTCGCCTAGGCACCCTCCTAGGTCGCAGCTCTCATTTAGACAGAAAATCGATAACTTTCATTTTAGATTTTATTTTTGTTTAATAAATTGTAAGAGACTTATTGAATAATTGAACATTCAATATAGGCTTTTTCCCTATATTTTCTGTATGTTACATTACTTTATCTATATGTCATTTTATTTTGTAATTTATGTATCCCAATACAATTATGTATTTTGTAAGTATAAATAAACTCTTATTTAATACGAAATAATAAATTTACTTGAATCCGCCTAGTCCACTTAGGTCCCGCCTAGGTGCTAGGACTCAACCCACCGCCCAACTAGCGTCAAGCGTCTTTTAGAACCTTAGTTCCTGCTCCCTCGTATGTGGCAACACCAACCATTCTTGCACCAACTCTCTAAAGGTAACAATTTCTAGAGACCCAACTCCGCTGCAGTTCTCATCGCACCTATTTCGAGAAGTTTTTTAATGAGGCCCTAATTATCAGAGATGCAAGCTCTTCCGCTGCTAACATAGTTGGAGTTAAGCAGTCGGAACAACAACCACTTCTCTTAAAACCATGGTCTAAAATATCCATAATATCCTTATATTTCCATTGAAATTTCCGTGTTTTTGGACTACCGATATTTCCGATATCATCGATATTTTAGACCTTGCTAAGTCACTCATGTATCTTACCATGCAATGTATAAAGTGTAAAATATTGTACTAATTCATTATATATAAATGATTATGGTGTGTTTAAACTTCTTTCATTAATTACTACATATTTTCTACACTCACAATGTTTGTCAGTTCGCTATATAATCAACTTAAATCAGTTATATCTATCATGCAATGCATTTCCTTCCAATTTTTTGTGATAAACTAATAGATAATTGACTAAATAAACATCCTGCAAAGTTTCAATAAAAATTTCCAAGTTTTTCTTACAATTTCCGTGGTTTTTATTCAATTTTTATCGATATCGATAATATCCCGATATTTCTATCGAAATTTCCGTATTTTTGGACTACCGATATTTCCGATATCATCGATATTTTATACCTTAAAACCAATGTGGAATAAGGGGCCACTTCCGGCGAATGCCCGCGGACTTGATAATGTAAAGCATGCCCAAGCCATTATTCGTGCAGCAATAGCTCCAGCGGAGAAACTGAAAATAAAAACAATGAAAAATAAACAAAAGAAATTCAAACGTGGAAAAAGGCTGAAGAAAACTCCACCATATTCTATACAAACCAGTTTTCCTCGAACTGTTCACTTCCATAAATCCCATCTCAAGCAGTTTCACTCTTATTTGATTTTCAATCACATCTAGATCTAATGTGTGCAGGACAATTACACCTATCCTACAAATCATGCAAAAAAACGGAAGAGAAAATCGATCGAAATTCGCTGAAGGTTAAATCTGAATTGGTGGGTTCTTCAATCACCATTCTGCAAGTTCACCTTTTTCATTCCATTAGCACCATAATGTTCAAGTAATCTGATTGGGTGGTTATTTTCTTCAATTTTTGCATAATTATGAAGAAGGACGAGGTTTTATAGAATAACAGCAGGTTCTGCAAAATTTTGGATCAATTTTTTGGTGATTCTATTAGGTAAGGCCTGAAACTTTTCTTAATCTTTCTCTTCTTTATTTTTATTCCATCGAAAGGTATTCTTATTTCGATAAACCTTGCAAGGGACAAATAAGAAAGCAAAGCGGTGATGGGAAGTGAAACATTAAGCATGAAGTTCAGTTGTTGGGCAAAGCAATGGTGGTTTGGTTCTTTCTTCTCTTTACCATTTTACATTCTGTTTGTTACTTCAATTTCTTTTCTATTTTCCTATATGCATGTTTTGTTTAAATTCATCATGAATGTGTGTGTGTGTATTATACATCCCAATATATATGGGTCAATTGACAAATTTGCACATCGTATGCATGTCATGTGTTTGACGGGATTAGGAAGTGGGATGGATTCTATTTAATCCGACCAATACTTTATACCTTCCTCAACGACTTCCTATTGGAGAAAACATCCCCAAAAATGTCACTTCCAGGTACTGAATCTTCATATAAATAATTTTCTGAAATGGTATTGTTTCCCTTTACTTTCTTTATATTATTCTTTAATTTTTTGGTGATTATTTTGATCTTACTCTTCATATCAATGAATGTAATGAGATGCTTATGAGGTAATTCTTCATACACTTAATTGGTTCGCGCAGAAGATGAAGTACACCACAGGCGGAGGCACATGAGGACTAGAATAGTCCTAGGCCTACCCTGACTTGAAAAAACAAGATTAGTATTACACATATTTCTATGCTTTGCAACTCTTCTCAACACTTATCTAATTAATTATCTATCTTTTCATCCAAATCCTATCCTAGAATTAAGAATAATATTTCAAATGGTCATTTATTACAAATCAATATAACTTTTAAATTAAAACCCATCATTCACTTTTAACTAATAAAATTGTCTTTCACTCGTGCACTGGCAGAGCTATTCCCCATATTATTTTTGAATTTCATATATTTAGTCATTCCAAATCCCCAACTTATTGAATAAAGAACAAATAAGGTTTGTAAAACTCTATTATTCTCTATAAAATATTTGTTTCTATTCTATACCTTACTTGAGTTTTAGGGTTTGCAAAATTTTTAGTAATTCTCTCCATTGATTTTAATAATTCTTTCAGTAGTATAGATGACATCATGCAATGGTTTTAAAATATGAAATTCGTCGAGAATAATTACGATTACTATAAATAGATAAAATTATGTATTCATATGTTAATTTTGACTACTTAATTATTTGGATATTTTATGATGTTTTTGCATTCGTAATTTTATAACCACTATTTGTTTTTTTCTTTTTCTATACTTGTGTGAGGCCCCTCCTCACAAGAAATTCTGGCTCCGCCACTGAAGTACACAATATTTGTACAGTGTAGACTTCATTATGAAGATACATATGGTTAAATTTTTATTCTCTCTGTTTTATGTGCTTATTTGGTTTCTACACTTCTCTTTCTATCCTTTGTAGGTTTGTCGGGGAAACGTCATGAATTATTCAGGCATGCCACATCTTTTTTAATTGGGATCTTTTGCCTTTACCAAAATTATCAGTTTGATTTTTGGTATAAGGCTTTTGGTTCGGCCACCAAATCGAAACCAGCCCTAGTAGAACATACATGAATGTAGAGTAATGTTTTTTTTGTCAAATTTAGAGATCAAAATTGAATTTAGTCCCTCCCTTGACTCAATTTTACCAAATGTCTCAAAGAAACGGGTAGTTTTCAATTAAATTATCCAATTGTTATTGCAAACATAATGCTTGGTTGAAACACCATAATCAAATTCATAAAAAAAAAAAAAAGTTAAAATCCTTTAAATCAAGTAATGAGTAAAAATTACAATTTTGAAATTAAAGTGGGTGAATTGAGTCGAGAGAGGGAGGGAGAGGGTATCGAGATAGGGATTGAGGGAGAGAGGGCGTCGAGGCTTGGAGATGAGTGACGAGTGAAGACCTAAGAGAGGGGAAATTTTTAGTTGTGATGGGAACACGAATAGTACACCATGTGTTTTTATGTAAGTGGTGAAAAATTTTAATTTTTAAGTTATTAACCTTTTAACACACATAATCCACTATTTATATAAGGACATATGGTGTACCACCTCATGTGACGGTCACACTGAAAAATCTCTCCTAATAGAGAGTTGATTTTAGAACGAGATTTGAGATTCAATCTCAACGAAATCCAACGGTTAATATTAATTCATTTAATAAAAAAAACAAAAACCATTGTCGGTTAAAATCCTTTATGAAAATCGAATACCATACCAAAACTTTCGTTAAGTTTCAATTTTAAGCTACAGGACGTTTCGGGATTTGGTTTTTTTTCGCATCGGGTTTGGTATGGTTCGAGTTGGGTTTTATCGGGTTTTTTTCATCCATAGGTTCTACTAAATTCTATTTTAGTAACTAGCAAGACAATGTATATTCTACCAAATTTGACAAGTAGGTTCTTCTATGCGCAGAACACAAGAAAATGCTTGTGTTCCCTCCATGGAGGAACTATTTGTCCCTCCACTTATAATTAACAAATCTTCACCATGCCAACATCTTAACCAAAACCATTCATATTTTTATTATCATTTAAAGATCATATATGCAAATAATCCATTAGTTTGGAGATTTTTTAGTCATACATAGGCATAAAATAAATGAATAACTAATCATAAAGATGCTACTTGTTACCAAAATCGTTGATTAGTTTAATACGCATGAATGACTAAATGTATGTATAAATGCATGCAGATATGCCGGTATATATATTTTTGGAGTGTGATATTCACATACTCCTTTTTACTTCTCGCATATCTTTCTAATTTTCGACTGTTGAATCGGATGAATTGAAGAATATCAAATGACAGATATTAACAAGGAATGGATGTGTAGATAATACCCCATATTTTTCAGCCATATAAAATTCTCTGTCCAGAAGTGTCAAAAATTGCGCTCGATGGGATGACTACAAAATATAATTAATATTATTACCAATCTATTGCATCTGTAACCACACATCTCATGTCTGCCCAATTTCAATGGTCAAATATGCTAAAGCAGTCCACAAAGTAGCATAATCATTTTCTGCATATAAGTCAAATGGGCCACACCCACCCGACACTTACAGTTGGACTGGTTGACTAGAGAGTCCAAGTAATCTTTGTTAGTCGCAGCAATAGTGATCTGTGAATTTACTATATCTAATACATTATTGGTTGAAAGCATAATGTGATTTTGAAACTTGACCTCTAACAATGAAATGGACAGAACCAAATGGTGTTAGCTCAACTACCTCGCTTTGTATCAAGCCCCACTGCTAGACACTAGAAAGTGATGGCACGTTTATAAACATGTACACAATAAATTTTATAGATCACCAGAAAAAATTGGTCCACCTATGTTCATCAGGAAATATATATTTGGGGAGACATTTTTAGCCTGTTTGAATTCAGAGGCTTAGCTAGAATACATACATTTACTTAATATATTCACTATCTATCAATTAGATATTCAACTAAATAATTAATTAAATTCACATCTTAATAATATAAATAATTTGACAAAAAAAGTATTACTCTCCATTCATGTATGTAATTTTAGTAACCAACCTGAATAATGAATGTCTTTTTGACTGAATTCCACATAGTAACCAACCAAACTATATAACTTAATTAACATTTTTTTTAACATGCAACAAATTTTTATGCCAAAGAGTAGGAGATTTGATTTAAGTCACACAATGGTAAATTGTATCAAACTCGCTATTTACGAAAATCAAACTTAAGACATTTTACATATAAGTCAAGATGAATACTACAAGACTGTAGTACTAGTGGCAATCTAATTAGCGGCTTAATTAAGCTTCAAATTCCAATCCAATTGGGTCGCCCATTTGTTGCTGGCCGCATCAACCGTAATTCGTTTGAAGTTCTTATTAAGCATATATACGCGTGGTGTGTGTACATTTGATGCATGCCGTAGATAAGGCTTCAGGTCTGTCTAAAGGGAAAGTTCTAGAGTTTCATTTCTTACATGAGATAATTCAACGTGGGGGTGACTTTGGGGAACAGAAGGTTTTGATGACAGCTTCGAACCCAAACAACCGAGCCTTCACGGCGACGTTATAGACCATATTTCACCTGCATGGCTGCTAGCCTGCTAGTGTCTGCAACTTCCAATGCAGCAACGTGTCTAATTTATTCAACAAATATGTATGCACATCCAAATATAAACGATCATATATATATATATATATGCTGCCCTTGACCAAAAAATCTATATATGCTCCCTGAAATGTAAATGGTTGGAACCACATAATTTTGTTAATTAATAGCTCCATGCACAATGCGCATGCTTTATAGGTATCCTGGTTCGTTAGGTTTTGAGAATAGAGAAGTTAAATTCAGGAATCAGGTTCCTAGTTGTTCAGGCTTCAGCCGTTGGAGAGACCATCCGGTACAAGTAGAAAGATACTGGAAATATCTTCTTCCACTAATATAATGATATTTGGTGTATCAGTTGTGTTCTGAGTACATTAAAAATGATCTCTCCACCCGTCAAGGTGGGGCTCAACATGAGTCGATGCATGTCTTGAAAATCTCAGTATCCTTGAAACTTATACATTCCTTGAAATGTAAATGAGATGTAAATGGGAAGTAAATATGATTTTTAAATTTCAAATTTGCATCTCTCAATTGAATATGTTGTAAGAGAATGAAAAATGCTCATCATGGCCAAAATCTGTAAAGAAAGCAATTGCCTAGTGAGTTCAAAAAGAAGGGTCAAATGGGAGATGCAAGCAATAACATTTTAGATTTTCTTTTGTTTGTAGGAAATCTATAGACAAATTTTAAGGGATGTAAAATGTTCATCTTGGCTGAAATTTTGTTTTTGTTTTTATTGTAAGATATTTACTCCTAATGTGAGTGAGACCAAACTATATTTAGTGTATATGTGTTTTGATATGTAAGTAATTGGACAGATATTAGTATTGGACTAAATGTTTAATTACAATTAAACATTTTGGAGACACATTTTGGACTCATTTTGTATTAAGTGGAGGTTAAAACCTCTTGGGAAACTGTTGTAGCTGCCTCCATGATAGGAGGAATTGTTACCAACACAAAGATAAAAGGTCTCTTTGGCCTCTCTTTTCAAGTTAACGGGTTCAATATTGAGAAAGAACCGTTAGGAACTGAAAGAAGAGAAGATCGAAGCACAAACTTGTTCATGATGAATTCTTCTGCATGTACGAACTGTTGTTAATTTGAGTTTATTTCTGATTAGGCGTTCTAACTAATAGAGCGTGGTTTAATAGCTCTATTGATCTCATTAGTGCTCAGTTGTGTCCACATTATGCTTTCATGTGGTATTAGAGCCAGTCAATAAAATCCTTCAACTCGTTTAAAGATCAAAATTGTAATTTTTTATTTCGCTGCATTTGTTTTCGATTATTTAGTGTGATTCGTTTTGTACAATCTGTTGTAAAACCAAATTCATATTAACTCTCAATCATTTTCTTCTAGTCAAAATTATCTTGATAACTACACATCAAGTTTTGTTTAGTCATCAGGATATTGAATTGGTTGTTTGTTAAAATGAATACAGGAAGCTCTAATTTCTGGTTTGTCTAATAGACTAATGAAAGAGTTATTTAACTTTAACTAAAATGACTGATTTTGATTCTTCTCTGGATACTTGTTTGGACCCGATTTTACACTATCGGCCCGAACAATCAAGGTCGTTGAATGAATGGGTTCTAGACCGTTGGATTTCATATTTTTCTAGATATTACTATAGGATTTTCGTAGTAATTATCTTAAGTATATTTTTGGAAGCAAAGGAGATCAATGTCAGTTCAATGTGCTATGCGTATACGATGACTGGTTTGAGAGCCAACGTGGTGGGTTAAAAGATTATCTTCCATGCACTTATGGAGATAAAGATGGTGAAAAAGGATAAGGGCCAAATTTGCTCGGAACCGAATATGCATGCAAATTACCTCGGTAATGATGGTATCTGATGAGTACCAAAAGATAAGGAATGGTGGGGTGATCAGATGGGATAGATAAAGAATATTCCTTGTGTGTTTCTATTTGATCAAAACTACAATTGCAAATTGAATTTGGTTCAGGTAGATAAAGATGAGAAAGGATGGAATTGCATGCAACGTGTGGGGTCAAGGTTTAAGGCAATGCAATTCCATTGGTGCATGGTTGCACGGTTCTAGCGAGAAGGTCGCGAAACATTTGGGTCATTGACTTGCACAAAAATCGTGTGAGCGCCAGAATGTGTGAAACGTGAATTACGTGAGCACGACCCTATAAATACATGAGGCTGTGGAACGTTAAAGGCTCTCCAATTCAACACACAACAGCCCTGCGCAAACTCTCTCAACAACTTTGAGATTTTTATTTTCTCTTTTCGCTGACACATCTTCCGTTGGCATCAACAGCACTGTGAAAGCAACCAGTGATATCTTAAGTCGGCATAGATAGCTCTGTCGCCGTAGAATCAGCGGGTCTCGCAGCATCTTCCGTTGGCATCAACAGCACTGCGGCGAGGACGGTTGGTTACCTATCCAAGTCTCGGTCGAGAAGGATTTCCGAATCCTTATTGATTGAGGTCATCTCATTAGCTTTCTCGGCGAAGTGAGGTGCTACAGTTTACTGAGCTCGGCGCATTGCACGCCGAGTTATTTTATGATTTGATACTCTCAAGTGGGATTTAGAGTTTGGCATTCAGACGGCCGAACCACGTTCGCTATTAAGACTTATATTCGCTTTGAGTATTTGTGCCCTTACACTTTGGTGTCGATTCGGCGTGAGTTTACTCTGACAAATAACATCACTGTGACCGAATCCGACGACGGCGATTCGTGAACTTTGTAAGAATAGTAGCCTTGTCTTCAGGTTCGAGAACCCAAGAGGCCGAGACGTGTTCCTTCCTCGGTCGCAATCGCAAGACGCAGAAGTCAGCCGCGCACCCAACGCAACATCAACAAATTTACTCCTCGGCCGAGCTCGGCCGACGAGTTGGCACGCCCTGCATTCACCGAAGGACGTAGTTAGCTTATAGATTACTCGGCCTGCGCGCCACGTAGGCTTGGTAGTTTTTAGGGTCAACAATACTTTATATGAATTATCAAAATAGGTTATTTATCTTTTGTTCCAAGGGATACACTTATGAAAAATCAAAGTGTAGTTTATATAAATAAGTAGGTAAATTTGTTTCCAAAGAAATCGTCTAATGTGTTCATTATAAACCAAGGTTCTAAAAAACGCTAGGCGCTAGTCGGGCGGCGGGCTAGCGCCTAGCGCCTAGGCGGCCTAGGCAGATTTAGGTAAATTTCTTGCATATCTTGTAAATAAGTGCATATTGACACCTAAAAAAAAACTATACTTGTATGGATAATAAAATAATGATAAAATGCAAATTAGGCACACTATTTCCATAAGTATTGGATGAACTTGTAGTAAATCCATCATTTGCAAATTAGATACACCATTTCCATAAGTATACCACCATGAAACCAAAAAAGAAAAAAGCACGCAATTAATAAAAAATAAATAATAAAAAAACCTCCTAGGACCGCCTAGGGCTGCCTAGGGCTGCCTAGGACTGCCTAGCCCGCCTAGGCCCAACCCGATTTTTCCGCCCGATTTGCCCAAAAACGCCTCTGTTGCTAGGCGCCCAGCGCCTAGGGCGTTTTTTAGAACACTGTTATAAACTAGTGTTTGGTGAATATGATTGACATGAAATTCCTGTGAAAACCTCTTGCCCAAAGGTTTTGTTTTTGCTTAAATTTTTGGATTTTATATTTGACCATGCAAGATTTGTAAATTCATTCATATATATGGACAGTTATCTTGCCAGAATAAGCAATGAGGCTATTATTCTCTTAATTGTCACAAACTTATGGATTTGCAGATCATGTTGTACTTCTACGCAATTCAACATGCTCAATCTCATTAATATTGAGAAGACTTGGAATAAGCAAATCGAGATGCATTTGGGCATGTTGGAATTTTTATTGCCTTCAACAGTCTCAACCTTCAGCCTTGACTAGTGAGAGCACTAGCAACGCGAGATGATTTGCCAAATGGGATAGGGCAAATCAAATGTCTCACTTTTGATCATGCAAAATGATATAAAGGATCACATAAGGGGTTTATTGGGTTCTTGTTTTTTGTTTTTGTTTTTTGTTTTGTTTGGCTACTCTTTCCTTTGCAAACTCCACTGTAGAAACTAGCTTTCAAAATTGTCAACAATCTTCCGTGTAAATCCTCCTCTTTTGGCTGGGTTTGGTCATTTTCAGAGTTTTCCATTAAGAATCATTCACCATCATGAGATAATTTAGGTACGATTTAATTTGAATTGTGCTTTTGTATGAATCACATAACTTAGATTTTTTTTAACCCTCAAGTTCTACAAATCCTTCCACGAATGAATATGAATTTTTCGTTATAAGTTTGTGGAGTTTATTATTGCTTCCGCTCATCTTTATTTTGTTTATACATGGATCATCTAACTTCAGTTTGGCATGAATTACTTAATATGTTAAAAGTTGGTTAATTTTAGTTTCTCCCAATAGCATTTTACAATTTGTTCCTTGATCTTAGATGCAGTTTAAATAAATTGTCTTTCTTGATTTGATTTAAGGTGCTCATATCATTTAGTTTAATGTAATTCTATAATTGGGTTTTTTGGGATTTTATCCAAATTTTTTTAATTTGGTTTCGTTTAAATCCTCTTCATAATTTTGTGCAATGAATTACAAGAAAAATGTTGGTCACTTTGATGGATAGGTTGATTAGTAAACTTGAATTATAAAGGTTTCATTAACTTAGATTACTTTCAAACTCTCTAGTATTTCTATCTTTATGCATTTCTGGGGTATTCATGCTTCCTCTCACCTATATTCTATTATTATCCATCAATCCATTAACCTTGTATTGTAAAGAAGAATTGCATTAGTTGTGTTGCAATTTTCTTGTTATATTAGTTTATGCTCATGGTTTCAAATTTATTGTATTTTGAACTAAATTAACTTGTTGATTATGTGCTTAAGAAAATCTAGTTGAACAAACCTTTTAGGATTATGGAAAAGGAGTTGCAGGTTATGAATATCATGTTTTCTTGCTTTCAAAATTTGGAGTTCGATATTATGTTGATTCAGAGTTCAATATTTTCAAATATCATGTTGATTCATGCCAATTATAGACTTGCTTTATCAAATAGACATGAATTTGCAGAAACGCTGACAGTGACAACCCGTCCCTAGTTCTACGATTTTATAAATTTTAAAAATGTGAATTTACGAGAATGCCCTAGAGGCTAGGGTATTGACTTTCGTCGACCAATGTATAGTGAGACGTACGTAATAGTCCTTTATTGTACTCCAGAAGTACTCGACGGTGCGAACACATATATGCAAGTAGAATTGAAATCAGAACTACGACGAAGGTTTTACGGTAGTAAAGATCTGAAAAGTACTTTTGTAAAGATTACTATTTATTATTTTATATATTTCTCATAATTATTATTATTTTTAAATTATTTTTGTGAGATTTGAGGGTAGTGAGAGTATCGGAAAGGAAGGGAAACAAAGCAGAGGAAAGGGAGGAGGGCATTGGCTGCCCAATCAGGAAAGGAGGGGGAGGACCAATCGGAGTAGAGAGGGAAGTGAGGAACCAATCAAGGGGGAGATCAGGGAGGGAAGGGAGAGAGGTGAGTGGCACCCAACCCAGACCTCTATTCCCTTGACCCGTATACCCAAAACCTAACCGGCAGTGCCACTGGTTTCGAAGCATTTTCCGGTGGTTCTCTAGCAAATTAAGACTCCTCATCACTTGGAATCATCCTAGGATCCTTCCCTCTACCCTTTTTCCTTCCAAACCCGAGCCATTTTGGCTCTTATTTCATGAAGATCAAACCATAGACTTCGTGGGTGACCCGGCGGCAATCCACCCATTTATGAAACACTTACCTTCAATCACCACCACCAAAACACTTATCTGGAGGTTAGGGACAAAGCCAAAACAATTTTAGGGGCGGTGGTGTTGCGGATTGATCGAATTGAAGAACACCCAAATTATGGGGTTCAGGTGGGTTGTGGGGATTTGAGGCTTCTTCGGCAAAATTGGACTTGGACACAAGTATAAAACTTGCTCTACTCATTGAGATCTTCATTTCTGTGAAATTTGAGAATTTTTAGAAATAGTTGATTTTTCCGACGAGTAGGGGCGGCCTACCGCCGTGTGCAGTAGCGCGTGGACCGAGGCACCCCCTGACTTTCCTAAGCTAAGTTTGATACCATAATTCTATATGTGAAGTCCGATTGATGAAATCTCATCGTTTGAACATAATTTTGATAGAGATTGCCACTTGATCCTTAAATCACTACAAGAAAACATGGATTAGGTGACGACATTTTATACGACGCCTATAAATTCATCACATTTTAGTATAATAGGTGAGGAATTTAAAAAAAGCGTCACATACATACTACTGTGGGATACAAAATAATTTTGGAATGTTGTTTGTCACATAGCAAGCCTAAATTCCTCACAAATTTTTAGGCGCCAAATTTTGCCGCCCAATTGTTTTCACTGGGTGACGAAAAGATTGGGTTCTTCACATAATCTAAGATTAGGTGACCTAGGTATGTGAGAAAAGTCAATTCATCACCATTTGTTTTACTAAAGGCATAGGGAAAAAATTTAAAAATAAAAACATAAAAACAAAGCCCCAATTAGAACTCATCTATTCTACTTCCACCCCACTTCATCTCTTAGTCTCTCAACGTTGCCGATGACGGATTTTTGGTGGCCATGACTACATCTCGCTTTCGTCTTCCTCAAACCTCAGCTGCTTGCTCTCATACTCTACTCTCTTTGATTTAAGAAGACCTAGTTTCTCAGCTGTCCTTTCTCCCAATTTCTTCTCAAAAGGTACTCAAATCTATCTATGTCTCTTGAAATTATTGCACTTTTCTTGATTTCTCTCTTGTAAATTTGTCTCAACTGTGAAAGTTTGAATTTTTGCTTAAATGGGTCTATGTTATTCACTGTTTTCCCATATGGGTCTCTCTTGTTTTCTCCTACATTTGATAATTTAGCTCTTGTTCTTGTGTTTATGTGTCTGTGTTTGTGGAATTACTTTCATGCTTGGGATGGCCTTTGCCATATGGTATTAAGGATGAATCAATCAAAGCGGGTTCCGCGATATAGGGTCATATATTTAGTAGTTCTTGAATCGATTTGCCTTTTAGTTAAGTTGATAATGATACTCTATCTATGTTTACAAGTTACGATGAAATTTTTTTTTGAAATATCAGCACAACGCAAGTTTAATTTTTAAGATGTACTATATATATATATATAGGTCCTTACTTGATATTAGGTGCATTGTCTTAGAGGTTTTTTTTTTTTTGCATTATTATGGAGTAGGTTTTTCGCTTAGTGTGGGATGGATCAGAATCTTCTTATTCAAGTGCTATTTAAGTAAGAGGGATTGACCAGTTGATGAACTTTGCTAGGGAAGAGTCTGATGGTATGTTCTTGAAATGTAAAATGATATTTATGAGAGCATTTAGCACATGGAGCATAATTTCTATCGGCTGATTAGTACACATTTTTCTTTTAAAGTTAATATGGGGATGGGAGTGGAGTATTTTTCAAGTAGAACTGTGGAAATTTTAAGTTTGTTTTAATGTATTTTCATAGATTGATTGAATATACAAGGGGGGATATATAATGAGGTAGAAGGTTACAAGCAACCCTACCTTGGCAAATCCTACTAACCCGGTAAACCCTAAAGCTGTCACTCCTTAAATTAAGGGAGTGCAGCAAGTAGGTAGCACACAAATATCAACAAGTCATCTAGATGTCAATCTTCCTCAAATTAAGGGATTAGACTTAATAGAGAATCCTATGGAAAGAGGAAACATAAAATTTGGCAGCCTCAAGCATCAGTCAGCATCAGTCACCCCATATCATCTAATATCCATATGCAGCATCAGTCACCCCATATTGTCTGCATATGACTGATGTTGCATATCGTCTAATATCCATATGCAGCATCAGTCACCCTATATCGTCTAATAAGAACTTATAGAATCTGTAAGAGCATTATGTGAAAACACAAATATCATCAGTTTATAGAAATGCAAGGGTACACCTGTTTAGTTTCTTTTGTGTCTTGCAAAAAATTTGAAATATCTCGTTTCATTGTTCGAATAATGGTTACTGTCTTCTTTAGCTCTTGTTCTTGTGTTTATGTGTCTGTGTTTGTGGAATTGCTTTCATGCTTGGGATGGCATCTGTATTTGTTTATTTCATCTGTCAATGTTTATTGAATTGTTTCCATGGGATTTGAAAAGACTTTCATTGTGCTTGTTGTTTTTTTAATCTTCAAGAAGTGTCAGATCTGTTGCTTAATAATGGGGTCAATGTGGCACCAAGCGGATATGGTTCCTTGTGAGCAACTTACATTGAGCAAGTTCATTGTCGCATGGTGTTCAATAATACAATTCTATGTGTAAGTGGCAGTGAACCCGTTCCATTTAAGTCTGTCTTCATGTTTAGGGAAAAGGTTTGGTAGCTGCATTTTCTTTATCTCATGATTTGGAGGATCTCATAATAGGGCTTGAGTACCATAAAGAACTAGAGAATCACAGAAGATTATAAAAGTAGAAACTCGCAGGAAACTAAAAACAATGAACAAGATTAAACGGTGGAAGCTAATCACAATAATCTTTGAAAAACAAATATTCAAAAATATAAAACCTATCCAACATAGAACTGTTGACCGAGTAACAATTTAAGAGTTTCTTTTGGATGAGGAGTCAGGACTTAGTCTTACAGTTGATATATATTTCTAAATTAGGGTTTACAATGTGGGTGTGAATACTTAAATGGCATGCTTTCTTTAAAAAAAAAATAAAAAATTGTAGTTAGATGGGTGCGAATGCTTAATGGTCTGCTTTCTTTGTTTTAGCATCTTCCTGATCTTGAAATTCCAGTTAAATGAAATTCATCTTTGCTATATTGTATGCCTATCTTTGCTTTCTTTGTTTTATTGACATTCATCTTTGCTATATTATATGCCTATCTTAACAAAAAAATTTAAATTTTTATGGCAACCTATTAGAATATATCAAAGTTTGCGCCCAATACTAGTGTTGAAGTGATCGGACATTATCGATAGACAATGGATTTGTTGTCAGAATCGCCTTAGTTCCGAGTATAGAGAAGGTGTCTAATCATTCATTGACGCTGCTTGTCACCATGTGAACCAAAATAATCAGATATTGTGTCCTTGTAGAGTTTGTCATTACAGATTTTTTCACTCAGTTGAAGATGTTCATCTCCATTTATTGAATTCTGGTATGGATATGAATTATGATATATGGATAAATCATGGTGAGCATATTAATCAAGTGCAAGGAGAGTCTTTGATGTCTACGAACAACGAGCCGATCAATAATTCTAATGTCAACATGTTTAATATGATGGATGATGCATTTGGAAGAATTCATGATGATGATGATGATGATGATCAAGATACAATGGGGGTCCAAGATACCATATGGGGCGGAGATATGACCAATGCTCTTAGGGTAGATGTTGATATTTATGATATGTTGCTTCGTGAAGCTCAAAAGGAACTATACCCTGGATGCAATCAATATACAATTTTGTCTTATGTTGTGGAGTTAATTCACAACAAAGTTGATAATCACATGACAAACAAGGCCATTGATAAGATGCTAGCAATGATGAAGAATGTGTGTCCCAAACGAAACAGTGTTCCCGAATCGTTCCGTGAGTGCAAGAAGATATTGAAAGTCTTGGATTGGGGTGTGAGAATATATGTGCTTGCTATTATGATTGTGTATTGTTCTATAAAGAACATGAAAAGAAAGATAGATGTCCATTTTGTAATGAGCCAAGGTATAAAGATAGTCATTATGAGCAAAGAAAAAAGGTTCCAAGAAAAGTGTTACGATATTTTCCACTTAAACCCAGGCTACAAAGGTTGTTCATGTCGAGACATACGAGTGAAGACATGAGGTGGCACAAGGAAAAAATAGTTAATGATCTGAACACAATGAGACATCCAGCAGACTCTATCACATGGAAAGAATTTGACCACATGTACCCTAATTTTGCTCAAGACCCACGAAATGTCAGATTGGGCCTTGCAAGTGACGGGTTTACTCCATTTTCAGATATAAGTAAGTTGTACAGTATGTGGCTAGTTGTTATATTTCCATATAATTTGCCCCCTTAGAAATGCATGAAAAAACCATTCTCTTTTTTAACCTTGTTAATTCCTGGGCCAAAAGCACCTGGAAATGAGATTGATGTGTATTTGTGCCCATTAGTTGACGAGCTCAAGGAATTGTGGGGAAATGGCTTTCAAACTCATGATAAGATGACTAGGAGTACATTTAATTTGCGTGGAGCTGTTATGTGGACCATTAATGATTTTCCCGCTTATGGAAACTTATCAGGTTGGAGCACTCATGGTAAATTGGCATGTCTGGTGTGCAATGAGGATGGATCGTACACCAAGTTGAGAAGTAAGTATTGTCATATTGGACATCATCGCTATTTACCTATGAATCATTCATGGCGCAAAAATACTCAATTGTTTAATGGTCGTCGGGAGATGAGACATCGTCCACGAGAATTCTCAGGCGATGATATACTTGATCAATTTGATTATCTTGTACCCCGTAAGTTTGGTAAACATTATAGCAATAAAGATAGGAAGAGGAAGCGGAATGCTGAAGAATTAAATTGGACAAGGAAGAGTATTTTTTTTGAGTTGGAATACTGGCCTAAATTAAAGATTAGGCATAATCTTTACGTTATGCATATTGAGAAGAATATATTTGATTATTTGATCGGGACATTGCTGAATACGGGGAAGTTAAAGGATACCCTCAAGGCGAGGATGGATTTACAAGACATGAATATCAGGGAAAGTTTGCATTTGAAACTAAATGCACGTAATATATTGGATAAGCCTTTGGCTCAATATGTATTCAAGCCATCTAAGCGTAAAGATTTCTTGCACTGGTTGAAATCAATTAAATTTCCAGATGGTTATGCAGCAAATATATCCCATAAAGTGAGTGTGGATGAAGGGAAGGTGTTAGGTTTGAAGAGCCATGATTGTCATGTGTTGATGCAACGTGCGCTTCCAGTGGGAGTTAGAAAACATTTGAAAAAGCAGATATATAGCCCACTTGTTGAGCTGTCAAGTTTCTTCCAACAAATATGTGCAAAGACACTGATTGTTTCTGATCTTGATAAGTTGGAAGAAGACATTATCCTCATATTGTGCAAACTAGAGAAAATATTCCCGCTTGCATTCTTTGTTCCCATGGTTCACTTAACAGTGCACTTACCATGTGAAGCAAAATTGGCAAGACCAGTCGGATACCGATAGATGTATCCTGTAAAAAGGTAAAATGCCATCAGGTTTACTTTAATTGCATTAAGTGTGTCTTTCTACATACTGATAATTGTTCATTTACTAGATTGTTGGGCTCGTACAAGAAATATGTACGTAACAAAGCTCGCCCTGAAGGCTCTATTGTGGAAGCACACTTGGCATACGAGTCCTTAACTTTTTGCTCAATGTATTTGTGTGATGTTGAGACTCCATTCACTCGACCAGAAAGAAACGATGACGGTGGTGATCGCAATGTGTTGCTCTCAATGTTTGCACAAAAAGCACGTCCATTTGGAGCTCATGTATTGGTTGAACTTTCGAGGGAAGATATAGAAGTGGCATATTGGTATATCTTAGACAATTGTGAAGAAATAGAAAACTTCAAGAGGTATGTGATAGTAATGGTTTTACATATATTGAAATATTTATAATTCTACAACTTTAACTTATATTTTTTTTTTTATGTATGCAGTGAGCATATCCAGATTTTGGAAAGAGATAATCATGTCAATGTACAACTGAGACATAAACAGTTGTTTCCTGAATGGTTTAGGCAGCAGGCCACGTCATTGTATTATCAAGAACCTAGATTGGTGAGTGAAGAAAATTTTTCATTAGCCCAAGGTCCGGATCGACGTACTGTCCAATACACAGGTTGTATGGTGAACGACATTCGCTATTTGGTCGCACAAGTTGATCAAAATCGTACAACGCAGAACAGTGGGGTAATGATGCTAGGGTCGCACAACGGTGAACCATGTAACTTCTATGGCAGATTAATGAATGTCATTAAAGTACAATTTATAAGAGGTTATAAGGTGATTCTTTTCAAATGTCAATGGTACAATACAGATACCAGAGGAAAAAGATTTATTCGAGATTATCATCTTACATTAGTCAATGTAAATAATCGGTGGTACGATAGTGATCCATATGTGCTAGCTAGACTAGCACTACATTGATGACTTAAAGTTGGGCCATCCTTGAAAAGTTGTGCAGAAGATTCAACATAGGCACATTTGGGATGTCATTGAGAAAGATGATGATAGTGTGGACCATGATAATGATGAAGACAATGATGATTATGTAGATGAAAATGAAATTTTCATGAGACCAATCCTGAACGAGGATGATGAAGTTAATATTGAATTATCTAGAGATGATGTTGATTCTGAATCTTTTGATGCTAATGACAAAGAGGTGCGAAAAATGTTAGGGCTAGAGAATGAGGGGGAGGAGGACGAAAAAGAGAAGGAGGATGAGGAGGATGAGGATGAGGAGATGAAGGAAAGGGTTGCAACTTGTGACACAGATAGTGATTGATGATTATGGTGAGATCTATACATTATATATCAATATTTATATTCTCCAATAGTCTATTTGCTTATATATTTACTAATAGTCATATTATTTATAACAAATTGTGGAAATTTTAAGTTTGTTTGAATGTATTTTTTCATAGATTGATTGAATGTACAAGGGGGGATATATAATGAGGTAGAAGGTTACAAGCAATCCATATCGTGCAGCATCAGTCACCCCATATTATATAATACTCCATATGCAACATCAGTCACCTCATATCGTATAATATTTATATGCAGCATCAACTATATGCAACATCAGTCACCCCATATCGTCTAATACAAATGAATGTTTATTATTATATGGTTATACTGATTTATCTATGATGTTCGTCTGTTACTTATTATTATTTTTTTTTAAAATTTATTAGATGACAACTTCTACTCAACGAGGAAAAAGGGTGAAACGGGTGAGGGATGCCCCATCTCCGCCTCCGCCACCACCACCTCCTCCGCCACCTCTGCCACCACCACCTGCTTCTTCACCAGAAGAGTCAGCAGACATGAACTTAGGTATTTGAGAAAGGCTACTTACAATTCTTTCAACATTTTTATTTAGGAGTTGATCTTTTAATGCTGCTTTAAACAAGTTATAAAATTAATCAAATGCATATATTCTTTTTTAATTTTTAGAGACAGATTTTAACTTTAATGCCAAAAAGATGACACGTGGAAAGTCATGTGGGAAAGGCCTCCACGATATTTTGGAGGCAAATAATGGGAAGAAGATGCCAGTCATGTTTGATTTCAAACTTCAAGTTCCAAGTGATTTGGTAGTATCATGTTTTTTCACTACCAAGTTAGGGAATATTGTTCGGACTCACTCGCCAGTTTGCTACAAGAAATTGATGAAGGTCCCATCTTCAGAAAAGAGGACACTGCGGAATAAGTTGCTTGTGAGTTTGATTTTAATTTAGTTTATTCATAATAAATTCAAGCACTCACTTTTATATATTTATGCTTGATAATATTGGTATTATTTGTGGTGGACTTATCTCATCCAAAGATAATTGAATATGTTGATAAGAAGATGGCGAAGTTGTACTCTGTGTTTAGGCACCGGTTGTATAAGTACTACTTGTCATATGGAACACCTGCAAGAGGACGAGCTAATCTACCAACTGGCTATACGATAATGTTTACACTACTACCCACTTTTTGGTATGCATTCTATACATTATTTTCTAATATATGTCCAAGTTAGATGCCAACGTTTTCTTATATTGTTGAACAACAATTTTTTTATCACAAGTTGATTTTGTAATAAATGGAATGAGCATAGAACAATGCTTTTTTTATTATTATTAAAAGTTAATATATAAGCATATATTACATTTTACATGTATTTGTTGGTATTAATATATATAAGCTGGTGATAAATAATCGAATGCAGGGCTTGTGATAAATAAGCTATGCTTCTTCACTGGTGAGCTTATATAATATATATATATATATATATATATATATATATATATATATGAAGAGCTTGTACATGTATTTTATTGATAAATAAGTTTTGCTTCTTCACAAGCTTTTACATGTATATAATGCAGAGCTTCTTCACTGATAAATAAACTATGCTTCTTCACAAGCTTTTACATGTATTTTATTGGTATTAGGCATAATCGAATGCAAAGCTTGTTTGCATTTATTAGGCTATTCATTGCTTTTAGTTCTACATTTCAGGTTGGTAAAATTTGAGAATGTCTACAAGAGAACGAGAGCAAAAATCATTGGATATAGTGTTTATGAAAATTAGATTCTAATTGATTGGAGAAGATGTTAGATAATGGTATTCTATTGCATTTGAACAAATATGTACAGCTCAAATATATGAATATGTATAAGTCAGGGAGGTAGGAGCTTCCCAAATTGTACACCTTTACAATACTAACTCTTCTTTTGCTTGTTATGTACCACTTGTGTAATGTAGGAGCTTTCAAAGAAAAATGCTAATAATAGGAAGAAACTGAAGTATCACCACAAGGGAAAAGCAAGGCCATTCATCCAACATGCTAGGACAGCTCACAAGGTAATGAAACTAAAGTACTTATAGTACTCATTATGCACTCTCACGTTTGTATCTTCATTATTAAACAGAAAGGAGATTCATTATCAATGATTGACAATTGGGGTGCTCTTCACAAAGACAAGAACGGCCAGTGGATCAATGATGTTGCTCGAGACAAATATGTAAGTCATTCATGGGCCACTCATTTTTTGTCATTTCAAATGCACTGGAGATTAAAATTTTACAATTGACAAGATACAACTTAAGAAACACAGTTGAAATGAACATGCAAAATTGACACGATACTACTTGTTTGTCCCCACCAATATATCTTATGCTAACTTTGCGTCTGCTACTTGTTGAGAAAAACATTATATGTGCCTAGTCCAATTTAATCCATAGTCAAATAGAAACTACAAATCATGTTTACATACAGGTTTTGCATGGTGATTTGCTTCTGCATCAGATAAGGAAAACATACAAGTGGTCAAGTTGTGTTTTCTTAAGCATATTATAGCTGAAATGTTTGAAAGAAACTAAATTGTTTCTATTTAATTATGAAAGGATAACATGAAGAAAATGAAGGATGAAATAAGGGAGAAGTTGATCCAAGAAGCACCTGAAGGTACACCATCAGACTCCATACATGTGCCATTGGATGATGAGTTTTGAATCATGGCTGAAAACCTCGAGAGGAAGGGAAAATCAGTTAATGGTGTAGGTGTTTTTTCTCGTATGGATACCTCTGGTTGCATTTCTTCATTGGCATCAAGTTCCGAGTTAACTGATATAAGATCTCAGATCAAGCTTCTATCAAATGGTTTCCTCAAATTGCAACAAGAGAATGAACAATTGAGAGCTCGATTGGATTTACGTAATGATCATGGAAATCTATTCACAAAAATCCAGGCATTTATTGCTGCAAGTCAGGAGAAGACTAACAACTCTATAGAATCTGATGGTGATATGTCAGAGGATGAAAATACTTATCCTGAGCTGGAAGAACATGATTTGGAAGAGGAATGATGTCCATATTGTGTCTTTTGTGGTTAGTTTCAAGTATGCACATGGTACACCTCTTTTGTTAGCACATGGAGCACCTCTTTTGTTAATTAGCACCTAAATGTGCCTTGGACTTGTCATTTTTTAGTACCCAAGATGTCTATATATAGGTGTTACTACTCTTGATTATTCTAGCTTAGACTTCTCTTTTGTTGGTACCTCAAGCTGTCGTTTGTTAGGCACCTCAAGCTATCTTTTGTTAGGCACCTCAAGCTCTTTTAAACTTCTCTTTTGAGATAGGTCACCATGACTTTAACTTTTGGGATGTACATTTGGTGAATGTATTCGACTTATGTGTTTTAATTGTTGATTAATGAAAATGTGAAGTATTACCTTATAATTGTTATGAACTGTAATTCTAGATTATGAAACAAGAAAAACAATTAGTTATTATTTCTAAAAAGGTATTTGATTTAAACATATGTGATGTAAGTTGCGCCACATATCAAAGGAATATGTGACCTTTTCAGCGTCACTTAGTGTAAACTATATCATCTGGTATCATATTGGATGACTACAAAATCATCACTTATAAACCTGATACGAGACGAAAAAATATGTCATATAATTTTGTATTTGATGATGTATAATTCGTCGCACATATTGTTATTAAGTGACATATAATTTGTCACACATATGGTTAATTTGTGATGTATAATTCGTCACACATATTGTTATTAAGTGACGAATGTGTCACGTATACTGAAAAAATGTGGCGAAAATAAAATTCGAATGGACTATAGGTAACACTGTAAAGGTGATGCTAGAATTTCGTCACATATAGTCAAATGTGACGAATTTTCTTGTTTATGTATGTCTCCACCTAAGCCATGTTTTCTTGTAGTGTATGGATCGACGATCCAACCGTTGGATCATCACAAAACCTTATTACATTATAATACGTAATATTTGAGGACAACAGGAACTTACGGATCGGAAATCCGACGTACGGCTCTTCCCGAATTGGATTTGTAAGTTCGTAAAATAAAACGTCGGCTGCCACTTAATTTTAGCAATTGGCAGAGATCCGACCGTTGGATTACTCTGAAACTTTAGAATGTTGTTCTAGAAACTCATTAAAACTCTTGGGAAGTTACGGATCGGAAATCTGAGGTGCGAATCTTCCAGATCGAGTTACGTAGGGTTGTGGACCTTACCGTCGACCTTTGACCAACGGTTAACTTTTGGTCAATGGGTTTCAAATCATTCTAGAGCGTAGTTGGGGATGTGTTTTATGTAAGTTACATATTCTATCGATAAGAATTTTGAGACGTGATTTGATAATTGTTCTAGGCGTCGATCGTTCATGATGCCTCGATATTCGTGCTAAGGAGTTGTAGCGCGGACCTCAGGTGAGTGGGTCTTTTCCTTTTTATAGTATGTATATATGATTGATAGTTTCCACAAATACTTTTGAATTGATTCATGCACTTCATGCCATGATTAAATTATGTTATGAGAAATGTTGCACTATTATGAAATACCAAGATGATCCTACGGGATGTGCAGGTAAGTTCAAGTAAGTTGATTATGATGATTGAATTGTATGGCATGCTCATATTCATATAGTTCGCTCATCATTGCTGAACTGGTGTTAGTGCTCACCCGGGCCAGGGCCAGTCCTTCAAGTGATGTTCACCTCACACCCCACGCTCGCCTTGGATCCAAGTAGGTGCTAGTCAAATCGTACATGTCACATTAGGCAACTTCGACTCGTAGGTGACGCGCATAGCGCTAGTCTTCACGTGATCGTAGTACTAGAGCGTGTATTGTTACACCTAGCCCTGTCGTACAGGTCACATTAGGTGACTCCGACTCATGTGTTAGCATAGATGGATGAGCAATAAGTGCAGTCGTACAGGTCACATTAGGTGACTTCGACTTGCATGCTAGTATATATTGTTGAGCTTATGATTATATTCATATTGTCGTTGAGATATTTTGTTGTGGCATATTTCTGGATTTATTGATGGCATGCATTTGATTTCATACTTATACGTAGTATGATTTTCGGGAAACTATATTTGTTTTACGGTGAAGGGTTACAATGTTTTCAGAAATGTTTTTATAAAACTTTATTTTCAGGCCCACTCACCCTTGTTTTTTCACCCCTCTAGGTTTTAGCAGCTGAACTATCTTATCGACGAGGATTATGGGCAAATCTCAGTATAGGTGGCTACCTTTGAGGGTAAAATCCTTATTCTATCTTACTGTACTTTACTTATGCTCTAACATCACATGTGAAATGGGTTCATTCCCGCTCACAGCGCACTCTTGTATTTAGGCACTTTTAGGTTTAAATTTATTCACATTTTCCACATCACTACACTTTATGGCTTCGTCACCTTCCAGGTGTTGGCCAGCATAGCTCGATTCACTACACTCTAATATATCTTATGCAAGCTCAAAGTTCTTGATTTCTTTTGGCTTCTATGTCCAATAGTTTAGATAAATTAATGTTGAGATTGTTCTTTATTGCAATCTCTCATAATCGAATTTGAGTTTCTGGGTGCATGTATATGGATTTCAGTTTATACCTACTATGGTTGTTCTTGTGCATTCTAATCATTCAACTTCAGACATCAAATTACATTTTTGAACACATATTGGGGTTTTCCTATTCTTTTCAGTGAACACAGTGGTTAAGTAACTTCCACCTAAACTTTTATTGGATTGGTACGATTTTAAAGGATAATTTATATTTAGTCTTCTCATATTTGGTATTGCATCTCTATTATGCTTCCACTTTGGGATCAATTAAATTCTACACTACTTTACTACTAACCATTGCTATGTAGATGCATCAACTGGTGAGAATCAAGTGTTAATTTGTAGAAATGTCTCAATGGAACATGCTGATATGTGATCTAATTTTGTTTTCTTTTTTAACTATGTTTTGATTCTTAGAAGGAGATTTTGGCATATCAAAATAGACATGTGAAAGGTTATTTTGATACAGGCTTTGCTTAGTTGTGAATTAAAATGAAATTTTGTAAAGCATTATGAAAATTTAATCTTAAGTGAAATTACAAGCTTGTAAAACCTAAAAAATTATGAATTTTTGGAAAATAGCAGCTTTATATACCTACTTTATATCAGGAAGTTTTCATAGTATTCTAATAAAAATGTAATCTTAAGTGAAATTACAAACTAAGGTAGCACTGCTGATTTTCATTTTTGTGACTTCAAATTACTAGTTATGTTCTGAATATTTTTTCACTAATTTGTGAACTTGTAATCGTACTAATTTTTTGGTATATTTATTTGTTCCAATATGTCCATATTTTCATTCAATTTCTCATATTCTAATGAATTTTAAGTGACACTGATTAAATTTAGGTTGGAAAGAAATATTGGTTTATTTTGCTCAAACCAATAGTTTTGTTTGGCCATCAATTATAATTATAGTGATTATTGTCTTTCAAAACGAAATTGGAAAGTTGCATCAGTGTATTAATTAGAGCTCATTTGGATGTGCTTTTAAAATGACTGAAAGCGTTTTTGGTGAAAATGTTTTTGGAACCAATCCTTAGTAAAAAATGCAAGTAAATTCTTGAAAATCACATAAAGTGCTTCCTGGAAGCACATAACTGGTGTTTCTTGCAGAAAACACTTTAAGTGCTTTTGGAACCAAAAAATATTTTCTCTAAAAACGCTTTCAGTCATTTTAAAAGCACATCCAAACGAGCCCTTAATCATTTTGGTCATTATTGAACAACTAAATAAGTAATGACATATTGTAGTGCATGTTTTAATCTTTTAAGAATAATTGAATATCCAACAAAACAGACTATTTGATACTAATCTAAATGATTATTTAAAAAATCAGAACTTAGAGCAGATCATAAAGTACTAGACATGTGAATTAAAACTTGGATGACTTACTTTTTGGGTTTGGAATCGTTCTCCCATATCCTTTGATTAGCTGTCATTCTGAACTATCTTAATTTGGACTGAGTAAGATAATAAAAGTAGAATCCCTTTTTCTTAAGGTATTAGTTTCTGAAAATTATGTCGAAAAATGATTTTTTTTTTCTTTTTTTTCTTTTGTGGTTTCATACATTAGACACAAGAGCATAGAAATTTCTGTAAACTATATGTGATGACTAATGTTTGTTGAGTAATTCACCTATTTTGATCTCCAAATGCCGTAAATCTTGGATATTGAACTTCATCATTAACATGTGCTAATGCATTAGTCTATATGCCATAAAAAGTGAGTGTTTTTCTAAGTGGTAAAATTTTCAAGTATATGAACCTCAAATAGTGAGTCACTACTACGAAACCATTTATTAGTGTCATTACGAAAACCGACTAGAAAGGTATATTCCTGTCGGATATTAAGCAAAATTTGACAGAAAATGAATGAAATGGCGGATAAAAAAAGCGACAAAATTGCCAGCGTTAGAAAAGGGAATTTCTATGGGTTAAGGCTCTAAAACTGCAGGAAATAGTGTCGGCTATATGTGACAATAAATACTGACAACTCTTGTCAGATATAATCAATGCATGTCATTCATAATCGCTAGGAGTTTCCACCTAACCGCCAGGAAGTTAATCACACCGTCGGATAATTTAATTATCATGTCGTTCCTAGCCGACATAAACATTTAAAAAATAATAAAATATATTATAAACAACTATTTTTCGTCCACAACCGACAGAAAAATATTAATAATTAAAAAAAACGAAAATGTCGGTTTTTATTTTTATTTTTATTTTATTTTTAATGAATGAATAAAATAAACAAAGCTCATAACAAACATAATATGCATTCAAATATATAAATTAACCTACAATAATGTCTTTTGAATCTGCCATAATACATAAAGTAGACAAAAAAAAAACCCGTAGTAGGCAAAGTGTCATAGATATCTGTAAGGAAAACCAATAAACTATTCAAAAGAACCCGAGCCTGAATGTGCTCCAAATCATTCTGATGATCCTCCCTGTGCCCATATCCTTTTGCTGATCCTCCCTGTGCTCCAAAATACCTCATCATATCCCCATCAAAACTACCCGACAGCAATCCGGAAAACAAACCCATGGGAACACTTGGGGATAATCCACCATTGGAAACACCTGGAGAAATATGTGAGTCACCAGGAGAAGGCATCTGAGCTCGATATACTGGCATTGGAAGCGGCGTCTGCTGCATGTAAGACATGGGCTGCTAAAAAGGCATTTAGTGCATAGGATATGAAGGTGCAGGTGACTAACTAGGGGCCGAATGTTGTATTGCCTAAGGGTTGATAGGTGGCTACTATATATGTGGCATAAACATCATTAATATTTGTTGTTGCTGCATCAACATCTGCTGGTTCATCGCCTGCTGCTACAAGGTCTGTGATTGCTTAAGCTGAACCTTTACCGCTGCTAGTTGTTTGGTAGCTTCTTCCTTATTCCTTCTTAATTCATTGTTTTCATATAGCACCTTGGCCAATGCACCCTAGATGATTTCTTGGAAGAACTAGCAGCTGAAGAACTTGCATATGACACCATCTTAGGTGTCACCCCTTGACCATAACCTCAAACCCTATTTCTAGTCTCATAACCCATCGCCTCGACATAAACATGTGTTCTAAGTCCAGGGGTGTCTCATTCTCCAGACTCGACCATCGACTATAGGTGATTTTCCATAGATGCCTTACATTATAATATTTAAAAATACTAATAAAAGATTAATAGTCATAAGGCAATAATAAATAAATTGAAAGATAAATAAGAATGAAATATAAATAGTCATAATCTGAATAGAGTTATAAATCATTTACCCCTCTTTGCTATGATGATTCGTCAATCCAAGATTCATCTTTCCCATGCTTATTCTTCTTTAAATATGTCAGTGTAAAAACAACAAACAATTTCAAACATACTAAATATGTTAAAATAGAACACCACATACATATTAACTAGATTGAAAGTCAAAAAATGGAAAACACTACATATATTATAAATTAACAACACATACATATTCTGTTGGAAATGTGCCCTAAAGCCATTCATATGATGATACTTTACGGATATTTCACATGTTAAACTAATCTAGTTTACATATAAAAGGCAAACATTATTGTTTGAGGCGTCTCATATAAATGTTATATGCTTAAACGATAAAGTCCAAGGAATATGTGATTGGAAGAATGCAATCTAATGTAGTTAGATTAATGAGACCATTCTTTCGTAGACACATCCTAAACGTTCCTGATCATAGGATTGCCAATTGGGCATTGATAGTCCGATAAGATCAGTACGTGCTATGTCTTCTCTCAGGGAGAGTGACTAGTCTCGAGTCATTGGTGTGTGTGACATCAAGACAAGTACGTAGGTGCTCAATAGAGAATGAGTTCACTGAACACGATCAACGAGGAGTTCTCATACTCATGTCACATGAGAACTCATGTTTGGGATAATGCAAATTAGTCCTTTGACCTGAGGCATCACAGTTGTTGTCTTGTGGTTAAGTCCTTGATCTTTGATTATGCCAAAGTCACCCCATCGGGGTGTCCACGACATCATTGGGGTTAAGCCACTTAGTCATGGAGACAAGTGAATGCGCAACAAGGGATCTCTAACCTTCAATTGGCTTGAGGGAGAATACTCTATGATATGATTAAAATCTCTGGCCAGAGTATGAATGAGATTGGGGAATGCGTTCCAAATCACATTCAAGGTAATCATAAAATGCAAATGAATCACATTGGATAGTAGACATGAATAAATAAACTATCAAACCAAACAATGTGGTCAAGAGTATTAGATTAGAGAAAAACCGTATTGCATTTGTAATCCTAAACTGAATAGGTTCTCTACCTCTTCTGATTAGCTTGGGTAGCCATGATATGCTGCTAGGTGTCACTCATGGTTTGTGGAAGCCCTAAACGTGTGTAATCACTAAAGGGAGAATTGAAAGTAAGTTTCAATTCACAATCGATGTAAAATGGTTTTAATCGCCCACTGCCTCGCTAAAAGGAACCTAATGTATCGTACACCAAATAAGGTGGAGATTGAAGAAACAAAGGAGATGAATTAAATGGTTTAATTATTTATGGCAAGGATTAATTAATATGTTAATTAATCAAACGAATAAGTTCGTTAAAGACCTCGGGATAGTTTTGGACCTTAAGGCCCAATGGGCTTCGAACGTCAAAGCCCATTGACTTAAGTTGTATGACAACTTAATGAATAAAGATTCACAAAGGCCCAAAAGCCCATATCCATTTAGTGTTGAATTAGGGTTTTTGGTTCTTTAGGTCATTTAAAGAAGTGACTATATAAAGAACTTTATAGCCTAAAATTCATAAGTTGTTGATTTTAGAGAAAATTGGTGAGAACACAAAGCTTCCATTTCTCTCTAAGAGGCCAACCACCTTGGGGGATATTGTCTAGCAATTCTATTTCCTCAAGGTCACTCATTTCCTCTCCAATCCAACCTTGGTGTAGAATCTTTAGAGGTTCTCAATTTTGGGAACTTGGAGAACCTATTCTTCTAACCAAATCCATGGAGCTAAGAAGCAAGGAATGAAGGCCCTATCTCTTGGGTGATTATCCTTTGCATATGCAAAGAGGAATCTACAAAGGTAAATATTTCTCAACTAACGAATTGTTGTTTTTAAGTTGAGTCAAGGTTCACCAATCTACTAGGCTTTGAATTTCATGGTAGATGTTTTGTTTTTGAATGCATGAAAGCATGATTCCGCCTTTAATTGTTAATTGCATGCTATATGATGTTATTCAAATGAACATGTTTTTCACAAAAATTCCTTCAAGTGGTATCAGAGCCTAGGTCTAGTAGTTGGTGAATCATTTTGGGTTTTGTAGTTCATAGTTTTTGATTTAAAAGTTGTAATATGTTACAAGCTTTATTCTTGTTTCTTTGAATGTAAATTTTGTTAGAAAATTTGCCATCTCAAATGTTGTAGATGTAGTTCATATGAGCATGAATTTTGGAGCTAAAATTTGGTGCCATGTTTTTTGGGAAATTCGACCAAATCCAAAGGGTGATTTTTTGGGTTCATGTTTGTCTTGTTAAAATGGTTTTAAAGTGACTTTTGGAACCCCTAAGTACCCTAGGATGTTAACCCTCTTTTGAGTGATGAAAATTTGAGTTTTGGTGAGTGAAAACATTCATGGAGCTATTATGAGTTTTCATGAGTGTTCTTCAATGTTCTTGAAGTTCTTGCCAAGAACAAAAAGTTTTGAAGTTTTGATTCAAAATGTTTTATGTTTTTACATAAAGTTTTGGTTTAATTTTAGTGGGTGATTTTAGTGGGTGATGATTATTTGTAAAGTATTATTAATGGTTTTAATGGTAGACAAACTTTTTTAAAAGTTTGACATAAATTCAATTAATGGTTATAATGGTAGACAAACTTTTTTTAAAAGTTTAACATAAATTCAAAATATTTCATCTTTACCTCACCTAATAAAACCCACTTACAAAAACTTTGTAAAAATCATATTTTTTCTATCATGGCCGGCCACCCTAATTAAATAGGGTATTTTTGGGTCTTTTATTCAATTACATAAAGTTTTGATACTTTTGTGTATTTGCACTTTGGCCCAAAAGTTTACGTTTTTACGTTAAGGCCCAAAAACGTTAAAGGACAAATTGTTTTGCTCCTTTAATGAAGTTTTTTGTATTTGTTGAAATTTTTGGGTTCTAGTTGTAATTACATGAAGTAGTGGACTTTTGTGTTTTTACAAAGTGACCCCAAAAGTTTGTGTTTCGCAATATAGCCCAAAAAGTTGTGGTTATTGCATGATGGCCCAAATTAAGTAGGGAACAAAAATTGTTTTGTCTCTTTAAATGAGAATTGGATTTTCATTTCATTTAGCTCCATTTAAATCAATTTTATGGATACAAAAACCAAATGAAAATGTTGCATTCAATTTAATTAATTAAAGTGTTGATTAATTAAAGGGTGATTATGAACCTAAGCCTACGATAATTGAGCTATGTGAAAGGCCGTTTCAAATTTGTTTGAACCATGGGAATGTGTAGATTAATTTTGGTTGTAATTTGATTTGATCAAATGTTGTAAAAGAGCATAAGCTCTTCTTTACTTTAAAGTAATTTGAATTATGCAAATGTTGTTAAGAGCATAAGCTCTCTTTTACTTTGAAGTACTTCTTTCTTGCTTTATTTGATATGCATGAAAATGAAGTAGTTGGGCCCAACGCCCCTAGGAACAACACGCCTTAATGTGATTAAACGCGTAACTAAAATCAATCTCCATCCCTAGTCCGAGATTCAAAACTAGGCTCGTGTTGAATCTAAACAAAGGTTCATAGTCATCCTAAGGCCCTAAGGCAACTATATAGTCCATCAAATGAATGCAAACCTTACGTTAGTAGTATCATATACTCTTGCTTTAAAAAACCGTTTTATAAATATAGTGGGAGTATTATATACAACTAAATTGAATCAAATGGACCAATAGTTGTAATAGGACCAAAATTGTTTTAATAAAGATTAAAATGAATATGTTTATGTGATGAGACCTAAAACCCTCAACCAAACCATTATTAAGTTGAAAAGCGTGAGAGTGCTTAGAACACTCTTTCGTGGCCTTCCACCGTGGTAGGCTCCAATCGTTTATGACTTGTACACCGGCTTCACCCTATCATGGGGGAGTACAAAGTGCATGCTTATACTCAGGAGGAGTCTATATACATACTTGATGAGGTTAGTGTAGGCAACGAGGATGGCCAATATCATATCATTGTGAGGCTATTCTTGAACCCCTTCACGAACTAAGCATGGTGGGAATGACTTAACTAAGTGCAATGTAGCCAATATCATATAATTGTGAGGCAACATTCTCTAGAGGCCAAATTGATGGGTACTTGCATTAGTTGCAAATGAGTAAGTGTACTCTCTCATTATTATTAATGCTAGCCAATATCATATCATTGTGAGGTGGGCTTGGTAATAGTGACTCTCCCATAACCTACTAAGAGTTTCCTCAAAAACTCTCGAATTCCAATGAGGGATATGGAATTTGCCAAAAATAGTGGGTGGTGCTATTTGATTTAAAGACCCGAATCAAATGGCTTAAAATCAATCAATTTATATTCGTTATGTATTTGTTTACCAATATATTTGCAAACGCTATCCAAAACTTGACAAAGAAAAGCCGAATGTTTTAGTTTCCGGACTTGGTAACACAATCCCAAAGATTGTCTTAAATGGATTGTGCATGTACCTAAGAAGTCTCATCCTCACAATCTTCCTATTGATAATGTATCATTGGAAGAACATGTTAGAAATGTCTATCATGAAGAGGACAACACAAACAACCAATGCTTATTCCTTCGTTATATGAACAAAGGAACTTACGAAGATTAGCATAAAGACAAGGACACTTTTAGTGTCATAGTTCTTCACTTACAAATTGTTGTATGAAGAAATAAGAGTTGCCTTGAACAACTCTTGAAAGTTTGTAATTATGTTTAGAACATAATGGTTGGTTGACAAAAATAGTCCATCAACATGGACTTATGATGATTTTGAATCATTGAGTGTTGAAGTGATAAACCACTTAACGAGACGGAAACTAAGCTAGGACTTCACCTTTATGTCCCTATCCTAATGGTTCACTAAGTTTATTGTAAACTATGTAGTGAACAATAACCACACACTCTCCAAAATGTTTGATGTGTATAACACAATTGAAAAAGGTTTCAATAGAGATAGTGGGAGTTTAGGGACCATGACTATTGTAGTCAAAGGAGAAGTCAAATGAAGAAGATAAAATTAACTCCAAGGGAACAAACTTTCTTTATGAAAGGATGGACATTGGAAGGGGTATTTGCAAGAAATGTCTTGCAAGTGTCAAGAACACACCTTTCGAAGGTATTGTAAATTGTTCTTGAATAGTTCAAAACAGTTGGTTCTTCTACTTGAATGCTTGATTCCGTATTAGTAACTATGTTTTACAATCGTTGTAAAAGTGTGGCTAATAAGAAGTAGAAGATTAATGAGAGAAGAGAAAGTACTTCACATTCGGAACGTGAATAAAATATAGATCTCTGCGAAAGCAGATGGTACTAACTTCCTCATATGAACTACCAAAGAAATTGGAAAAACCAAAGATTGTCTTTACATTCCAATTTTAAGGAACTTAATTCCGTCACTATAGTAGAGATGGATGAATGTTTTGTTTGACAAAACATTGTTCTTTATTAATCACTGATTGGATTATAGTAATCTAATTGATTGTCTCTATAGTAGAGATGATATGGTAGCGTTAACTGTTTAGAATATAATGATGCTTAAAACCCAAAAGGTTGCAAGATAGTGGCAATTGTCCACAACATAATACTACTCATGTTGTATGACATTCACCGAAGATCACTCTCGGTTGGACTATAGTTTATTATGAATAAACACAAGTCCGAATACTTTGCAAAAGGTTTCAAAGAATTCAAGAAATGTAAGTTGATGAGTAAGACGTCTAAAGTACTTACCTCCTTAGATTTGATCCAAGGAAAGGTAACACTTTAGATGAGTTTCCTTGAAAGATATCAAGGAAATTAGCATCATAAGATAAATGATTTTCTCCATTAGGAGAAGAACGAACTTGAATAAGATTTAGTTCGTTGGATATTATCAATTACCCATATATAGGATATATATGCTTCTAAGACAATATGATTGTCAATTAGAAGATCTTCCAAAATTTTCATAACTCCATAGGATGTAGTTGGAAAGAAAGACAAATCTTAATCATGTTAAGATTTGGGGTTGTGTGCTAATAAGCAATATTTGTTTAAAAATTATCTTGTGGATATCCTTAAATTAATCTTTGGATATCACTTCTATAAACCAACCAACAAATGTTGTTTGTTGAGTAGTTCATTGTAATCCTACAATGTGATTTGCCTTAGAGCAAATGAACTAGGAATAGAACTCAAAAGAATGGGTTCTTTGAGAGACAAGATGATAATCAACAAATATAACAACCTAGTTCCTATACCACAAGCTCCAAGGTAGTCAAGAAGGATTTATAAACCGTCTCAGTTGAATGGTTTGAACTTTATGACTACATTGAGTGTATATACGATATATACTCAAGGAAATGGTAAAGTACCATTTGACCCGAAATAATGAAACCTTCATAGCTAATTGGTAGCTTAAGGTGACTACAATCAAAGAGAATGGTTGACTTTGAAGGAACCATTTTTGACGTAGTCTTAGTTTCAATTAATTCGAAGATTGCTAGCTACAACTAAATGGTGATTCAATTTTTGGACATGATATAGGTTTCCGAAACCATTATTAAGATAGTCTTGATAATTTATGTCTAAAACTATGAATCACAAGACATGTAAGTTGTAGAGATCCAACCATCATGGATCTTAGCAAGCTAGTGGGAGCCATAAGCGTCTTATGAGAGAAAGATCAAAATTGTTTGATTTCTCATATAGATGTAAATGAATCTTTTGTTTACTAGGTTTACAAAAGATTAGTGGGAGTTAATCATATTCCTAAATTTGAATATATGTATGATATATTAATTTTGGAAATGAAAAGAATACTTCATTGTTAAAGTTATGACTTTAAAACTTTCTATAACGATAGAATGTATATGGGAGACATAGTCTATATACATGGGATGGAAATCTATAATGATAGATTTTAGGATATAATTGGATTATATCATGCCCTAATAATAGACAAAAGGTTGCTAGGAAGTTTCTCATATGATGATAAACTTTAATAAGAAGAACAACTCTAGTGAGACTAGGAGGTAGCTCTTCTCAAAGGGAACGTACCCTTTGACTCCCAAAGAAATAATGCGTAAATCGAATCCTTTATGCATACGCAGAAAGGTGATTTATGTATTTCATATTGTATGAAAAACATTGATATGAGTTGTACCTAGAAAGGTACAAGGCGATATCAGTGCAAGCCCAGGATCAGAACCATGGCAACTGTCAAGTAAATCCTTAAGTATTTAAGAAATACTAAAGGATAGGTTCCTCGAAGAATGAGGAAGAATTAGAGTAACGTAATGGAAGCGTAAATGTATTAGATTGTGAATCTAATCCATCATTGGATGTTTCTTCATTATGAATGAAGAGATAAACAGATATCTCTTTATTATGACTAAAGAGATATTTGGATGGAAACATTAAAGTAATGACTTTAGTGTGTTCCATTATGAATGCAAAATATATTGCCATATAGAAGTTTACAACAATGTTGTTTGGATGGGAAAGTTCATTTATGAACTCTCTATTCGGTTCCAACCAGAAAGTGTATCTAGTGTACTGACACTACGACACTAATGGGGCGATAGCTCAAGCCTGGGAATCAAGGTCTCATCAAGATCCGAACTCATATGAGAGACTGAACCACATGATTGGGAATCATGTATAATGGTGACGTCGATATTCTCAAGGTTGCTTCTATGGATAACATATAGATATCCATTTCCTAGGCCTACTATTCAGCCATTTAGGAAATGACTACAGAAGAGGAATCATAACAGATGACCAAGCTGATTGGCTCTAGTGCAAGTGGGAGATTGTTGGAAATGTGCCCTAAAGCCATTCATATGATGATACTTTACGGATATTTCACATGTTAAACTAATCTAGTTTACATATAAAAGGCAAACATTATTGTTTGAGGCGTCTCATATAAATGTTATATGCTTAAACGATAAAGTCCAAGGAATATGTGATTGGAAGAATGCAATCTAATGTAGTTAGATTAATGAGACCATTCTTTCGTAGACACATCCTAAACGTTCCTGATCATAGGATTGCCAATTGGGCATTGACAGTCCGATAAGATCAGTACGTGCTATGTCTTCTCTCAGGGAGAGTGACTAGTCTCGAGTCATTGGTGTGTGTGACATCAAGACAAGTACGTAGGTGCTAAATAGAGAATGAGTTCACTGAACACGATCAACGAGGAGTTCTCATACTCATGTCACATGAGAACTCATGTTTGGGATAATGCAAATTAGTCCTTTGACCTGAGGCATCACAGTTGTTGTCTTGTGGTTAAGTCCTTGATCTTTGATTATGCCAAAGTCACCCCATCGGGGTGTCCACGACATCATTGGGGTTAAGCCACTTAGTCATGGAGACAAGTGAATGCGCAACAAGGGATCTCTAACCTTCAATTGGCTTGAGGGAGAATACTCTATGATATGATTAAAATCTCTGGCCAGAGTATGAATGAGATTGGGGAATGCGTTCCAAATCACATTCAAGGTAATCATAAAATGCAAATGAATCACATTGGATAGTAGACATGAATAAATAAACTATCAAACCAAACAATGTGGTCAAGAGTATTAGATTAGAGAAAGACCGTATTGCATTTGTAATCCTAAACTGAATAGGTTATCTACCTCTTCTGATTAGCTTGGGTAGCCATGATATGCTGCTAGGTGTCACTCATGGTTTGTGGAAGCCCTAAACGTGTGTAATCACTAAAGGGAGAATTGAAAGTAAGTTTCAATTCACAATCGATGTAAAATGGTTTTAATCGCCCACTGCCTCGCTAAAAGGAACCTAATGTATCGTACACCAAATAAGGTGGAGATTGAAGAAACAAAGGAGATGAATTAAATGGTTTAATTATTTATGGCAAGGATTAATTAATATGTTAATTAATCAAACGAATAAGTTCGTTAAAGACCTCGGGATAGTTTTGGACCTTAAGGCCCAATGGGCTTCGAACGTCAAAGCCCATTGACTTAAGTTGTATGACAACTTAATGAATAAAGATTCACAAAGGCCCAAAAGCCCATATCCATTTAGTGTTGAATTAGGGTTTTTGGTTCTTTAGGTCATTTAAAGAAGTGACTATATAAAGAACTTTATAGCCTAAAATTCATAAGTTGTTGATTTTAGAGAAAATTGGTGAGAACACAAAGCTTCCATTTCTCTCTAAGAGGCCAACCACCTTGGGGAATATTGTCTAGCAATTCTATTTCCTCAAGGTCACTCATTTCCTCTCCAATCCAACCTTGGTGTAGAATCTTTAGAGGTTCTCAATTTTGGGAACTTGGAGAACCTATTCTTCTAACCAAATCCATGGAGCTAAGAAGCAAGGAATGAAGGCTCTATCTCTTGGGTGATTATCCTTTGCATATGCAAAGAGGAATCTACAAAGGTAAATATTTCTCAACTAACAAATTGTTGTTTTTAAGTTGAGTCAAGGTTCACCAATCTACTAGGCTTTGAATTTCATGGTAGATGTTTTGTTTTTGAATGCATGAAAGCATGATTCCGCCTTTAATTGTTAATTGCATGCTATATGATGTTATTCAAATGAACATGTTTTTCACAAAAATTCCTTCATATTCCTCGCGCACCTGAGCAAAAGTTTTTGAACCAGTTGTATGGTTCATAGTTTTTAACTCCCGATTAAATTTGTTTTTCTCAGTAGCCTCCTGAAAGTATAAAAAAAAAACTTATAAGACAAACATAATTCAATACCAAATATCAAATCATAAATGTTTTACATGTGTTCTAGGACTATCCCAATAAGTCAACATATCCGCCCACTGACCAAAATCCACATCAGGGGGAGGTTCTGAGCGCTCATGCTCTTGTCTTTTGGTATAATACTATGCCTTTAAAGCGTTCCGGTATTCCTTATATGAATGATCCGCAGTGGAGAGAGTTATTTTACGAATCAGTGACATTTTGTCAAAGTCTTCATCAAGAAAAATAATGTTCCCCTATATTCATAAAAACATAGATGTCAGTATAAATCTGAAAATATAGACTTGAATTCTACAAGTAAAAAATGAAAATATATACTTTAATTCTTTCCCACAAAACTTCCTTATCTTTTTCCGGAATCAAGCGCCAATCCCTCTTCAAAGGAAGATTTCTTGGATCCCTAACCTCAGCAGCTATTAATTTTGAAAATTCAGCAGCATTTGAACTATCACATTTCCCCGTCGAATCAAATGAACAAGGTTGTCTCTCTTTCCACTTCAGAATCACAGCTCTACGGGTTCTACGTTGAGTTGTTCCTCATTAATGAAAAAGACACGTTTGTCATGTATTTCTAAAACAACAAAGGAAAAACAAACATTTGTCATGTATATTCAATTTGTCACATCCCGGCCCTGGGTCCACCACATCCCTGGCCCACTCCACCATCGTAGCACGATATTGTCCGCTTTGGGTCCCGACTACGCCCTCACGGTTTTGTTTCTGGGAACTCACACGAGAACTTCCCAGTGGGTCACCCATTATGGGATTGCTCTCGAGCGCTACTCGCTTAACTTCAGAATTCTGATGGAACCCGAAGCCAGTGAGCTCCCAAAATGCCTCGTGCTAGGTAGGGCACTACTACAAAAGGGCCCTATAGTGTCAGTTGTTGCGTCGGTTTAATATAATATAGTGGCGCACAAGAGAGTTGCGACACCCAATGAATATGACGTCGGATTTAGAAAGCCTGCGTCGCTTTTAAACCGACATAAACATTTAATGTCGCTTATAACCGACACACATTTTAATAATTTTAAATACTGGCGTCGCTTTAAATAAAATAGTGTCGGTTTTAAGCGACATAAAGTATGGGTGTCGCATATAGAAGCGACACTAATTGATTTTTTTATATATTTTAAATCCTACGTCGGTTCTGAGCGACATATATTTTATTTTTTAAAATATTTTGAAACCCAGTGTCGGTTGTAAGCGACATATTGATGGTCTTTATATACCCTCCCTCGTGTTTTCTTCTTTTTCTCTTGCATTTTTCTCATTCTCACGGTTTACAAAACTTCTGCTGTTCTCTCTCTCACCTTCCGAGTTCTTCCAAGTTCATTCTTCACAAAGGTAAGTTTTTCTTGCTTGTAGTATTTTTATTTTCTCCTCTTATGTTTAATGTTTTGATACAATTTATTGTTGTAGGGAATTTATTTGAGCTGGTTGAGTATATAAAGAATTGATCGACGAAGGAATTCTTCTATAATTCAGGTTTCTATCACTAAATTCTTTAATTTTTAAATTGTATAATACACAAGTTTATTTATTTAAAAATTGTAATTTAAGTAGTTAGATAAATTTCTATTATTTTTTAAAAATTAATTCATATTTAGGCGAATTAATTAATTTTGTCACTTGAATTGTTATGAGAAAATGGAATGAATATTATTTATAAGCATTTATGTTAAATTAACAACATTAAATATAACATAAACTTATAATATTGAGTAATTTAAGAATATATTATGTTAAATTAATTTTTTTTGCACTCTAATTGTTATTTTAATTTGTTGTTATTTTGATAATTTTTTGTTGTTATTTACTAGAATGGATTAGATGAGAATAATTTGAATTGTTATGAGAAAATGGAATGAATATTATTTATAAGCATTTATGTTAAATTAACAATATTAAATATAACATAAACTTATAATATTGAGTAATGTAAGAATATATTATGTTAAATTAATTTTGTTTGCACTCTAATTGTTATTTTAATATGTTGTTATTTTGATAATTTTTTGTTGTTATTTACTAGAATGGATTAGATGAGAATAATTTGAATTGTTATGAGAAAATGGAATGAATAATAATTATAAGCATTTATGTTAAATTAACAATCTTAAATATAACATAAAATTATAATATTTAGTTATATAAGAATATATTATATTAAATTATTTTGTTTTTGCAATTTGAATTGTTATGAGAAAATGGAATGAATAATATTTATAAGCATTTATGTTAAATTAAAAATATTAAATATAACATAAACTTATAATATTTAGTAATATAAGAATATATTATGTTAAAGAATTGTTTTTTTGCAATTTGAATATTTATGAGAAAATGGAATGAATAATATTTATAAGCATTTATGTTAAATTAACAATATTAAATATAACATAAACTTATAATATTTAGTAATATAAAAATATATTATGTTAAATTAATTTTTTTTTTTGCAATTTGAATGGTTATGAGAAAATGAAATGAATAATATTTATAAGCATTTATGTTAAATTAACAATATTAATATAACATAAACTTATCATTTTTAGTAATATAAGAATATATTATGTTAAATTAATTTTTTTTTACCATTTGAATTGTTATGAGAAAATGGAATGAATAATTTAAATAAGCATTTATGTTAAATTAACAATATTAAATATAACTTTTGCACTATAATTGTTATTTTAATTTATTGTTATTTTGATAACTTTTGGTTGTTATTTACTAGAATGGATTAGATAAGCATAATTTTGATAACTTTTTGTTGTTATTTTAATTTGTTTTTACTATAATAGGTGTTGAAAATTAAAAGATTGCAATCGTGATAGAGTTCGAGGGTTGAAAGATAGAAATTGAAAATTCTAATAGTTATGCCTACATGATAGGGATTGCAAGATTGTAGGCATCTTAGTGTCAGCGCAATATTTTACCCTCGTAAACTGGTAAAACATGGAAAAGAGTTGGTTGACGATACCCTGAAATTTTGAAGCGTATACAGCTGGAATTAATTTGTTTTTGGATCAAGCAGTTGCAAATGGTGTTGGTCCTGATAAGTTTAGATGTCCTTGCAAAAGATGTTGTAATCGATATACTTTTGTTAGGAACACTATTATTGAACATCTCATATTGTATGATATGGATAAAGATTATAAAAATGCTTGCTGGCGACATCATGGGGAGCAAAACATTGGAGAGCAAAATGTGGCAATTGGAGAAGAAGAAACAGGAGATGAGGTGATTGGCATGCATGACTTTCTTAATGATGTATTTGTCCAACCATTAACAGAAGAAGGTGTTGGGCCGTCTACTGAACCGTCTATTGGGGAAGGGCGTCCAGAAGAGGTGGAGACTTTTTTTAGGTTGCTTGAAGAGGCAGATCAAGATTTGTGGCCAGGGTGTAAGGAGTTTAAGAAATTAGAAGCAGTTGTAAGACTGTGTCAGATCAAGTGTTTAGCGGGAATGCCAGACGACATCTTCACAATTTTACTGGAGTTAATTAAAAGAATGTTGCCTGAAGGGGATTGTTTGCCTGAATCATGTTATAAGGCAAAAAAACTTATAAATGACTTGGGTCTGACGTATGTGAAAATTGATGCATGTCCCAATGATTGCATGATCTATTGGAAAGATACTTCGGATTTGACCGTGTGCTCGGTTTGTGGTGAATCAAGATATAAAATTACCAACGCAGCGGATAGGTCGAGAAAAAAAATTGCAGCTAAGGTTATGTGGTATTTTCCTTTAAAACCACGATTGCAACGATTTTTTATGTCGAAGCATACGGCTGAACATATGAGGTGGCATGCAGTTGAATGTCCTAAAGATGAGTTTATGAGACATCCTTCAGATTCTCCAGCATGGAAGCATTTGGATAATTTATATCCGGATTTTGCGTCAGAAATTCGAAATGTTCGATTAGGGTTGGTCAGTGATGGATTTAATCCTTTTGGAAAAATGAGGAATGATCATAGCACATGGCCTGTGGTGCTTTCTGTTTACAATTTGCCGCCTTGGATGTGTATGAAGCAACCAAATTTGTTGTTGTCTCTTTTAATATCAGGACCGCGCAGTCCTGGTAAAGAGATTGATGTATACATGCGTCCACTGATTGACGAGTTGAATGAGTTGTGGGAGGTAGGCACTCCAACTTATGATGCGTATTCCAACCAAAGTTTTACGATGAAGGCTGCTGTCTTATGGACTATAAGTGATTTTCCGGCTTATGGAATGTTGTCAGGATGGAGTACACATGGCTATAAAGCATGTCCACATTGCATGCATGATAAAGAATCCATTTACTTGTCGGCGAGTCGTAAAATTTGTTATATGGGGCATCGACGGTTTCTTGAAGATAATCATAGGTTTCGAAGGCAAACCACAGCTTTTAATGGTCGTCGAGAGCATCGTAGTGCACCAAGGCAGTGGACTGGTTTACAATGTCTCGAAGAACTTTGTACATTGAGATTTACTTTTGGAAAACCAAAGAAAAATGCTTCAGTTGGGCAACGCAGAAAAAGAACTTCGAGCAGTACAAGTGGTAACAGTCAGTGGAAGAAGAAATCTATTTTTTATGAACTACCTTATTGGAGGCATCTGTTGATTAGACACAATCTTGATGTTATGCATATCGAGAAGAATATATGTGACAGTGTGGTAGGAACATTGCTAGGTATAGAAAAGTCTAAAGATGGATTGGCTGCACGTGCAGATCTTGAAGTCTTGAACATAAGACGCAGTCAACACCCACGTAGAGAAGGAAATAGAACATTTCTACCTCCAGCTTTGTTCACGTTGAAAAGAGAAGAAAAAACTGCGTTTTGCAATGTGTTGTCTACTATTCGGGTCCCCGATGGATATTCATCAAATTTATCGCGATGTGTGCACGTGAATGAACGAAAAATACATGGGTTGAAAAGTCATGATTGCCATGTTTTAATGCAACAGTTACTCCCGCTTGCAATACGCCCGGTTTTGCCTAAAGCTGTTACTATGGTATTATTAGAGTTGAGTGCAATTTTCAGACAGTTGTGTAGTAAGAAGGAGTCTGAGGAAGGATTCAAGGAACTGAGTTCAAGAATTGCCTTGACATTATGTCAACTTGAAAAAATATTTCCTCCTGCATTTTTTGATATAATGGTGCACCTTCCAGTTCACTTGGCAGATGAAGCAGCTCTTGCAGGGCCTGTTCCCTATAGATGGATGTATCCAATTGAACGGTAATTAATAATTTTTTATAAATTTTTTACAATTGTAGTCATAACTTTAATTTATAATTATAATTGTTTGTGTTTCGTTTATAATTATAGGTATTTGCAAACGTTGAAGCGCTATGTTCGTAATAAGGGTCGTCCTGAAGGTTCTATTGCTGAAGCATATTTGGTGGATGAGTGCTTGTCCTTCTGTTCCATGTATCTTAGAGGTGTCGAGTCTCGTCGTACCCGTAGAGGCCGAAATGAAGATGGTATTGGACGTGGAGTGTCTGGTGGGTTATCAATTTTTGACTCCAAAGGATGTTATATGGGTTCAGGAGAACATGTGGAGCTCGATCTAAATGCTCTTGATCAGTGCCATAGATACATTCTAAATAATTGTGATGAAGTGAACCCATTTAGAAGGTAAGAACGTTTAATCATACGTTTTAATGTTTTATTGATTTTCTTAACTTTGACAAATTAATTATCTAAATTTGGACATAATTGTGTAGCCAACATGAGGAATTCTTGAAAACTAAACATCGTCGAGAAAGGTTAACTATGCGCCAAATTAAGGAGCTAAGCAAGAAAGAATTTCCAGAATGGTTCAAGCAACATGTGAGTTGATATAACAATCACATTATTTATTTATTGTTTTGCATTTTAATTATAACATGTTATAGTTATTCTGTTAATTTTTATCTTCATACTTATTACAGATGAATTCAAGTTATCATGCTAATGACACGTTGATATCTGAAGACTTGCATTGGCTAGCTAATTATCCTAGTAGGGTTGTGAGTAGATATAAAAGTCACATTGTTCATGGGTTTAGATTTCGTATAAAATCTGTGGATGATAAGCATAAGAATCAAAATTGTGGTGTCTTTGTACCTGCAAATGTTCCTGGAGCAATTGGGCAAGTGAATTGTTATGGCAGAGTTGTTGATATGTTCGAGGTTAAATATTGTGGTCCTACTGAGGCGGGAGATAGGGGTCGAGCTGTGATGTTATTTAAGTGCGAATGGGTTAATAGTGAAAGTCCACGAGGAATGAAGACCGATCAATATGGATTTACTATGGTGAATTTCAATCAATTGGGATTTAAAGAGGATCCTTTCATACTAGCATCACAAGCATTACAAGCATTTTACGTGAAGGACACAATTGAAAAAGATTGGCACGTAGTTGTTCGAACTCAGCCGAGGGATTTGTTTGACGTACTAGAGGATAGTGATGCTATTGATGATTATGCCATACCGAATTTGGATGATCGAATTCTTGATAATGAAAATTTTCATACAAGGGTTGGCGTGGAAGAGACTCCTTTTCTTGAATCATTAGCGTTGCCTACCGAGTTCGTTACTCATGCCAATGTCGACGATGAGCTAACAGATGATGACGGAGAATAAATATGTTAATTATTTTATGTATTAATTATACTATCTTTCATTTCGTATGTTATGATATCTTATTATCAAAACTATATTTCTGTTTTTTTTTTTATTAAGTATTATATATAAGTTAAATCTTTTTTTTTAATATTGGGTTATATTAAAATATCTTTTTTTTTTTTTTTTTAGCTTGTTTCCTGTCGCTTTTAACCGACGTCGGTTTAATTAAAATATTTTGGGCGGCACTTTTCCCGGTTTTTTTCATTCAGTTGGCGTCGGTTTTAACCGACGCAATAAAGCTTATTTCGACACAGTGTCATGTTAGCGTCGTTATTATTTCTACGCAGACTATCATGTTACGTCGGTTGAATCCGACGCAATATTAGCCTATTTCGACACAATGTCAGTCTATTTCGACGCAAGATAAAAACCTGTTGTGATTTATATGTATTAATGCGAAGAAAGGATGTTTATTTTTTTTATTTACAGTTCACGAAATTTTTTGTGCTGTTAATTACACTATTTTTCTTTGTATTTAACAATTTTATACTTCTAAAAACTATAATATTTATATATATATATATATTAAATTCTTTTATTTACACTAGTGGATATCACAATTTAACGAAAAATCACGATTTAACGGTTATTTTAACTCCGATTTTGATGATTTTTTATATGTACACTCCTTCACCCTATATGAATACGGTGAATGAATGCGATCTTCAATTTGAAATATTTACACTAGTGGATATCACAAAATCTTGTGTTATACTTAATGAAAGTATGAATAAACACTTTAAGTGTTAGTGAATGTATCGTTTGATGGAATACGAATTCTACGAAACTAATTTCAACGATCGAACCGTCAAACATGTTTGTATATAATTCGAGATCGCATACGCCAAAAATTGCAAAAAAAACAATTTTCTGAGACAATGTAACGGGAAAAACTTATTCGACGGTTATTAAAGAAAAATTACGATTTAACGGTTATTTTAACTCCGATTTTGATGATTTTTTATATGTACACTCCTTCACCCTATATGAATACGGTGAATGAATGCGATCTTCAATTTGAAATATTTACACTAGTGGATATCACAAAATCTTGTGTTATACTTAATGAAAGTATGAATAAACACTTTAAGTGTTAGTGAATGTATCGTTTGATGGAATACGAATTCTACGAAACTAATTTCAACGATCGAACCGTCAAACATGTTTGTATATAATTCGAGATCGCATACGCCAAAAATTGCATAAAAAAAAATTTCTGAGACAAAGTAACGGGAAAAACTTATTCGACGGTTATTAACGAAAAATCACGATTTAACGGTTATTTTAACTCCGATTTTGATGATTTTTTATATGTACACTCCTTCACCCTATATGAATACGGTGAATGAATGCGATCTTCAATTTGAAATATTTACACTAGTGGATATCACAAAATCTTGTGTTATACTTAATGAAAGTATGAATAAACACTTTAAGTGTTAGTGAATGTATCGTTTGATGGAATACGAATTCTACGAAACTAATTTCAACGATCGAACCGTCAAACATGTTTGTATATAATTCGAGATCGCATACGCCAAAAATTGCAAAAAAACAACTTTCTGAGACAATGTAACGGGAAAAACTTATTCGACGGTTATTAACGAAAAATCACGATTTAACGGTTATTTTAACTCCGATTTTGATGATTTTTTATATGTACACTCCTTCACCCTATATGAATACGGTGAATGAATTCGATCTTCAATTTGAAATATTTACACTGGTGGATATCACAAAATCTTGTGTTATACCCAGATTAATACAAATTGGTACGTTATATTTAATTTTTGTGCATGTTATATTTCATAATTGTATGTTAATATGATGTTTATATGTTTTTATAATTTAATACAACAAATTATTTGCATAAGAAAAATTCAATTTAAACGAATAATGATAAGATAAGATAGGATGTTTATGGTGATTTTTGAATATTTATCATACTATTTTATGAACTAGGTGATCAATTATTTACAATAAAAATCAAAATTTTAATTATAAATTAACCGAACAATGTTTGATCAAAAGTTTCAAAATTATATATGTTTGATTAAAAAAATTCAAATATAAGGCATCCATATCAAAATGATCCTAAAATTATATTTCTGTTTTTATTAAGTATTATGTATAAGTTAAATTTTATATATTAAAATATTATATGAAATAACATAACTGCTTAATTTTTAATTTTGGGTTTAACTATTTTTTTTCTTTCTCCTGCTTTTCCATTTTTTTTTTTTTAGTTAAACTCTTTTTTATTTTTGTTGGGCGGGAATTTTCCCGGTTTTTTTTGCACGGGGAAATGGTTTTGCACGGGGAAATGGATTGGAAGATTGGACGTGCGAATGAACCGACGCATCGAAATAATAAATCGTTGCGTCGAAATAATAAGTAGTGGCGTCGGTTTTAATCGACGCAACTACTTATTATTTCGACGCAACCACTTGTTATTTCGACGCAACGATTTATACGTCGGTTAAAACCGACGCAACCAGTTATTGTTTCGACGCAGGCATTTATTATTTCGATGCCTCGGTTCATTCGCACGTTCAATTCCGAGGACACTGCAATTACTGTCTGTCAGACTAACGTCGGTTAAAACCGACGCAAGTGTCCTCTATTTCGACGCTAGGTAAATCTGTCAGAGGTTGTGTCGCTTGGAAGCGACGTAATGCGTCCTCTATTTCGACGCTAGGTAAATCTGTCAAACTATAACGTCGGGTTTAAGAGACGCAATATTACCCTATTTCGACGCTAAGTTTTTTGGCATATTTAAGCTTCTACGACCTATTTCCGTCTCTCCCATTTCACTCTCTCATTTCACTCCCTTCACTCCCTGATTTCCCTCCCTCTCCTTCTCCATCTTCTGTATTCCGCATTTCTTCCGTGATTCCTTTGGTTTTGCTATGGATAGTAGTAGTGATTCTCAACGTCATGAGGGACTTGATGTGGAAGAGGAGGAGGTCGAAGCAGGTTATTTTTACTTATTATTATTAGATTCGTTTTTTTTTTTTTGTGTTTAATCTTCTATTATTCTTATAAACTCAAAATTTACATCTGTTTCCAAATTTTTTGGTGTGTTTTAATTGTTGTTTTTGTATGAACAAGGAACATCTCAACGGAGGCGAGGACCCTCAGTTCCCAAATGGACGAAACAGCTTTGTTCGTTTGATATGTCCGGAAAATGCGTTAGTGATAACTCTAGTGCATTTTCAAAATATGTGGCATCGGAGGTTAGAGACCACAGAATTCTCCCATTGGCGAAGCATTGGCGTAAGATTACGGATGTAGAGAAGGAAGCTTTCTGGAATAGAATTAAGGTATACGTATTTTTTTTTTAAGCATTGTTATAATATTTGACTTGGTTGATTTTTTTAAGCATTGTTATAATATTTGACTTGGCGTAAGATTAAGCATTGTTATAATATTTGACTTGGTTGATTTTTTTTTTTTCTTTATGGATGTAGGGAAATATTGTTTTTGAAGATGCTGATATACCAAGATTGCCTTTGATCCGCTTTATGACGCTTAAGGTTGCTGAGCATGCACATAAGGAGTTTAGAAATAAGTTAAAAAAAAAGTATTATACGAACAGAGCTGCAGAGGAGCGTCGCCAGCCTCCTCCTGATGTGAATCCTACCCAGTGGGGTAATTTGTTGGCATACTGGAGTGGAGATAAAACAAAGGTAAACGATGTAGTTTATTTCGTTATAACTATAAATTTGTGAATAATTTTTTTATTTTTATTTTCAGGAGGTAGCTGAAAAAAACAAGATTAATCGGCAAAAGAAAACAATGAACCATACTACTGGTACAAAATCCTTTGCAAGGAAGCGGCAAGAATATGTATGGATTGTACAATTTGAAGAAATGTTATTTTAAATATTCTATAGTTATAAATTTTAATTTTAACGAGGTTTGCCTAAAATTGTTTGTGTGAAATTTTATTTTTGGTAAAGCGGAAGAAGCATGGGAAAGAAGCCGATCCTGTAACCTTTTTTCGTGAATGTCATACACGAAAAAATGAAACTTGGATTGATGAAGAATCGGAGCGTACAGGGGTAATTTATTTTACTGTGTTGGTATTTCATTGTTATTCATTTTTATTATCTATAGCTTATTTTTCTGTTTTACGATTGAATTTTTATTTTTAAAAATTGTAATGCTAGGCAACAATGGAGAGCAGTCTGCAAACTTTGATTCAGTCGGGGCAAGAGGATAATGAAGATCTTAGGACCCAAGTGTATGTTGATACAATGGGTCCTGAGAGGTATAATAGAGTCAGAGGATACGGGCATGGGGTGACTCCTGATATGGTGTCCTATGCGTCTTCTTCGTCTTCTACATCAATTTCCTCCAAGAGGTCATCCAACAGTGCAATGGCATTGCTGATGACTCAAAATAATGAGTTGAAATTGAGGGACGAAAATAACAGTAAACGGATTTCGGACCTAGAGAACAAGCAAAGTCAGATGTTTGCGTGGCTTTTCCAAAGATTTCAGCCACAACCACAACCACAACCACCGTTTAGCCCGGGAACCCAACAGTCAGGCCAGAGTCAGCCTCCTCCTCCTCAACAGTCGGGTCAAAGTCAGCCGCCTCCTGCATATCCGTATGCTGGCTATAATCAGCAACCTCCGTATCCTATGTATCCGATGCCTATGCAGCCCACGCCATACATGCAGCAGCCGCCTATGCCATACATGCAGCAGCCTCCCATGCCTTACATGCAGGAGCCGCCTTATCAAGTGCCAGTATATCGACCCGAGATGGCTGCTCCTTGTCCTGAATTTCCACCTGGGGGGTTTGCTGAAATGCTTGCGGGTGTTGGATCTGATGTGGACTTGTCGAGGATGTTGGCATCAAATATAGGACCTCAAGGACGAGAAGGATTTGTGCCACGTTCAGGCGCAGATTCGGTTCCGTAGTTTATTTGGTTCGCTTTTTTGTCGGTTAAATATGACACTTTAATCGTTCTATCTTTTTTGTTTTTTTATGTTATGTTTGTAATGTCGGATTTAGTAGTTGTTATGACGGATGGGTTTTTATATATTAAGTCGAACGTTAGATGTACAATATTTGTGTATTTTGGCACTATTTTTATTGTTACTTATTTTCATTAATGTATGTACAATATTTGTGTATTTTGGCACTATTTTTTTTAAAATTATTTTCATTAATGTTTATTTTGGCCTTGAAATTTATTAATATAATTATATAAATTTTTTCTGTTACAATGCATTGAAGAAGAATGCGGTTTGTCTGGTTTTTTTATTATTATTAACAAAGGTGGTGTCGGTTAAGACCGTTATTCGTTTGCATATTTTATTTATTTAATTGTTATTTGACGTCGGTTTATGGGATATTAAATTGATTTAATATTATTTCAGTGTCGTTTAAAAGCGACAGTAGGATTTATATTTTACAATTAAATTGCTAATGAACGTCGCCTTGAAGCGACGTAACGTGTAAGTATGCGTCGCTTTAAACCGACGTTAATGTTTGTGTCGCTTTAAAGCGACGCTGTTTAGTGTCGGTTTAAGCCACCAAACCGACGCTAAAGCCCTTTCGTGACGGTAGGAATAGTGTCGCTTTGAAAATGCGACATTACATTGTTTTATGTCGCATTTTTGCTAAAATTGCGACAGAAATAGGATTTCTCGTCGGTTTTTGCTCCGACGGTGATAGCATATATTGTAGTAGTGGGGATGAGAATATACATTTAAGGATCACCCCCCTGGGCGATGTGGGATGTCACAATCAACCCCCTTAGGGGCCCGACATCCTCGTCGGCACACTTCCGGCCAGGGATTGGCTCTGATACCAAATTGTCACATCCCGGCCCGGGGTCCACCACATCCTGGGCCCGCTCCACCACCGTAACACGATATTGTCCGCTTTGGGCCCCGACTACGCCCTCACGGTTTTGTTTCTGGGAACTCACACGAGAACTTCCTAGTGGGTCACCCATCATGGGATTGCTCTCGCGCGCTACTCACTTAACTTCGGAGTTCCGATGGAACCCGAAGTCAGTGAGCTCCCAAAAGGCCTCGTGCTAGGTAGGGATGAGAATATACATTTAAGGATCACTCCCCTGGGCGATGTGGGATGTCACACAATTTATGCACAATATAATTAATTTAAAATGCACCGATTTCAGTTTGTTCCTAGAATTGATGGCCTTCAATTTGTTCCTCCATAGAGACAGAAGAGAAAGAGGAGAAAAGAAGGAAGGAGTAAGGAAGGAGAAAGGGAAGAAATGAAGAACAGCCCACGAAGTAAAAAAGGGAAGTAGAATTCTTTTAGCTACGGTAATAAATATGTCAGTCATAATTGACAAGATGAATAAAAACCACGAGTGCTTTTATATTTTTGTCAGAGTAGTGTCGATTATAGCCGAGAAAATCAACCAAAAATCACCAGGGTAATAACTATTGTCAGCTATAACCGACAATATGAATGAAAACCGCCAGCGCTTTTATTATGTATGTTAAAGTAGTGTCGGTTATAGCCGACAACATCAACCAAAAACCGCCAGAACATTTATGTCCGTCGGATTTTAGTCCGCCATTAATCTTTTTTTAATCAAAGTGGGGGGAAATTTCCCGCCCAAAATAAATAATAAATTGAAAAACTTTTTACTTAAAAATTTGAAAATAATAAAATAAATCACTTATGTCAGATTTAACTGACATTACATTTACTATAACCGACAGAATACTAAAATAATAAAATAGTCAAATTATGTCGATTATAACCGCCATTATTAACTTTAAAACCGCTAGAATGTGTTGAAAATATTAAAAAAAACACAAAATATCCACCAGGAATTCTTGTTAAGGGTGGGATTTTTGGAATTCAAAAATCCTGGCAGTTATACTTGTTTTATGTCGGTTGTATCCGATATTTGTGTTTGATGTTAGATATAACCGACATGAGTTCTTTGTTATCCGACACTAACTGGATGACGTGTCAGATATGTTTTATCCGACATAATGGCTTATTAAATTGCCACCATCATCTGACACCTAAAGCTAGTTTTGTAGTAGTGAGTGTTCCCCCAAGTAGGAGAAATAATATGTTGTGGGCTTTTACCCACATCAAAATTTCAGTTGTAAAGATAAAACTTATATTGTTTTGTTTGTGTTTTATCTATAGTTTATATGTTATTGACGAATGAATAATTTGCCCGAAAGTGTTCTATTTAGTCCAACTATAAATTAAAGTATAGTAGAAACATGGAATTGACAAGTTTATATATACTTAGTTGGCTCAAAAGGGTTGAAGCTATATATGTGTGCCCTTATGTTTTATATTTTGGCTATGAAATCGAATATAATAAGTCCATGTCCAAAGATGATTATGAAATTATGTCTTTTGTTGCAGTAAAAAAACATTTAGCTAAAATTTTATGAATCTGTCAAATGCATAATGTCAAAAACTGACTAGAAATGAAGTCAGAAAGCTAGTAAATGTCTGTTGAGCTCACAAATTCTACTATTTTAGATCCCATGACTAATACTTTATTAACAAGAGTATTTAAAAAAAAAATTGTTTCATTTTAAAAATGTATGTTCTGAGAATGGGGCTGCAACCTTCATTTGATCTGCCTTGAATGTGGGAGCTAGGTATTGTTACTTTATTCAAGTTTATATTATGAGTTGTTTCACTAATCATGTTAATCTTTGCAAAGTAATAATATGAAGTATGTTGTATAATTTTATGGGATTAAAGACATGTGGGAGCTGTAATGGTCCTAACAAGCTTCCACTTTGGGTTCTCCTAATGTCAGTCACTGATCGCCTTTAATTATATAACATATATAAATAGTTTGATCACACTCATATGGGAGAATGTAATACTTTTACTCCTAATGTGAGTGAAACCAAACTATATTTTGTGTGTATGTGTGTTGATAAATAAGTAATTGGACAAATATTAGTATTGGACTAAATATGTTTAATTACAATTACAATTTATGGAGAAATGTTTTGAACTCATTTTGTACCAAGAGGTGGTTAAAACCTCTCAGAAAACTGTTGTAATTGACTGCATGATAGGAGGAGCGGTTACCACCAATACAAATATAAAACTTCATTGACATCTCTTCTCAAGTTAACGGGTTCAATAAACGCTTGTCTTATTGAGAGGAAGAACTGTAAGGAACTAAGAGAAGAACAGATCGAAGCACAAACTCGTCCAAGATGAATTCTTATCCATGTACGAACTGTTCTTAATCTAGGTTTATTTTTACTAGTCATTCTGACTATTGGAGCGTGGTTTAATGACTTTATTGATTTGTTAGTGCTCCGTATTATGAATTCATTCACATCTTTAGGAATTGAGTCTCATTAATTAAAGAGACAGGCAAACGGGATCCTAAATTTACATCTTCTCCATTGGAGTAGAACTTCTATTTTTTTTTTTAATTGCCTACAAGAGAGTGAGATCTATATGCGTATACATTTCTATGTACACCACTTACTTGAAATGCTCTTATGTTAAAGTGCATAATCGTAATAATATGTATCTCTTATTGATAATCTGACAACATATACAAGTTATGCGTTAATTTTTTTAGAAACACACTCTTATTTGAATACATATACCATACGTGATCACTGATTTGTCAATTTAATTGTATATTTTAATAAACTATTATAGGAGTCTAGTTTACTTTGTCACCTGATAATTAAAAATTTTTAGTCACCCATACTTAAGATTTGATATCAAAGATTGAAACTAAAGTACTAAAACACATTAAATTATCTTTTAGTATTCATAGTCTCATGCCAGCTTTCATTATTTGATGTTGTAACTATTTGTTGTGTTTTTCTTAGGAGTAATGTTATTTATACCACATTCTATTCCATCTGAGGTGACATCTGATGTGGACAACCACATCATTTGAAAATTTTGAAAAACCCAAGGAAATGAAAGAGAAAGACTCCTCGTATACTACAATCATCATTTAATTAACTAGTTTTTTTAATTATTAGTTTATTAAATAATGAACTAAATTTGAAAATCTGATTAATTCAAATGATGTGGATATCCACATCTAATACCACCTAAAATGGTATGAAAATATGGTATAAATAATATTATTTTTTTCTTAATAGCAATATTCTAATTACTGCATCTACCATGATAATTCAAATGTGGTACCCCATTACACACACCACTTGTTTTTTTTTTTCCTGAGGAAACTTGTTTCAAGAGTTCAGTCAAATAAATTCACAACTGTCCTACAACCAAAGGCTATTCTTCTAACAAGTTCCTCCATTGTTTGTCTGTCCTCCATCACAAATATACTAAAGGTTTATGCCTCATTTGAATGTACTTTTAAAATAATTAAAAACACTTTTAGAGAAAATCTTTTTAGGTTCCAAAAGCACTTGAAGTGCTTTCTGCAAGAAGCACCAGTTATGTGCTTCTTCCAAGAAGCACTTTAAGTGCTTTTCTAGAATTTACTTGAATTTTTACTAAGGATTGGTTCTAAAAACATTTTCACCAAAAACGCTTTCAATCGTTTTAAAAGCACATCCAAACGAACTCTTATTTTTTTTCTCCCAATGTTCTTAACAACCTATGGAAGAGTTTACAGAGTCGACTACAATATATGCATTTACTTAATATATTTATTCTGATTAGATACGAAGGGAAATGATTTTCATATATCTTTTTAGTTTTTCACACACCCCTCTTTATTTATGATCATTGAATTGAATAAGTTAAACAAAATCAACTACTAGAATTAAACAATGGCATGTAAAAGGTTAAAAATTATGTGTGAAATTCACTTTCCTTTAAGTAAATTCATGTACAGTACCAATTCCTCCGTACGTTACAATGTCATTTCTAGTCAAAGTGATTACAGTAATACCGCTCCTAAAAAAAGGAGAAATCAAAACTATAGAAACCGAGTACTGCCGATTCTAAAATTGACGTGAACCAAACATTTTGCCATGCTTGCTCCTCAAGCTGGCTTTATCCTTCACAAATATCACACTAGTGTTTGACTGTTTGATGCTTAATTAGCTAGGTAAAGCATAAATTCCCAACCATGACAAACATGACATTGTTTCCCCACCCAAGGAAAAAATGGAAATAACTTTTCCCAATTGATTCTCATTCCTATCCTCCTCTGTTCCAAATCCAATGTCCCTCCCAAAGAAAAAAATAAGGAATCACATGGAAATAAGACCATACTAGCGTCATGCAGTACTACGGTCTGGTGATATTTTTCTTCACTTGTAAGCAAAAGGTCTTAAACTCGAATCTCGTAGATGACGAATTCGATATCAAATTAGGTTGCCCATTATATAACTTAGCCAAACTCCTTCCTCCTCTTAGTGTAGAATATATCATTATGATACTAAAGAGAGAGAGAGAGAGAGAGAGAGAGAGAGAGAGAGAGAGAGAGAGAGAGAGAGAGAGAGCAACGAAATCTCTCTATCTTCTCGACAGAAAATACAATGGCCCTAGTTCCCTATTTTCAAATTCTTTCTTTACTTTTCCCATTTCATTTTATTAATTTTTCTTCTTTTTTTGAAAATATAACCGCCCATCAATTTTTGTCTTCTACTTTTAAAAACCTTTGCCAAGTTCCAACTCACTACTAAATATGTCACTTTCTCCTAATAAAGCCATATCGAATCACGTTTCATTTGGTCCACTCAGCAATAATATCCTTCCAAAATTAATTAAACCGCCTATTCACTTTATTTCGAATACATTGAAAAATTTCTTGCGTACAGTTTCGATTAACCTACCAATTACCAAACCCTTCTTTCTCTCACAATATCCAAAAGGATGAAGCAATAAAGCAGCTTCCATGTGAAGCCCTTTGAAAATTCAAACCCTTCTAAAACCTCCCCTCCCTCCCTTTTAAATCTCCCTCTCAAGTCTCAATCCCTCAAACCGTTACTTATGTTTATAACATGAACTTCGTTTCCTCACTCTTCAAACTTTGATTTGTGTCTCCATTTATCTTAAGATGACACAATTAGCACCCCTAATGCCCCTTTTAGTATTGTTTTCTGCACTTTCATGCATTTTAACAGTCGCAGCATCTTTGGCCGGGGATACTCAGAACTTGATTCGGGTCAAGGCACAACTGTCCGACCCGGACGGAAAGCTCGACGACTGGGTTCCGGGCAGCGGCCACAATCCATGCATTTGGACGGGAATCACCTGCGACCGGGACAACCACTCTGTGCTTGCTGTAAACTTATCCGTGTTCGGTGTTTCGGGCGGGTTCCCGTTCGGGTTTTGTAGCATTCGGACTCTCCAGAACCTCTCTCTGTCCGCCAACTTAATCAACGGCTCTCTCCAAACCAACACCCTCTCTCTCTGCTCCCACCTCCATGTTCTCGAGCTCCACGATAACCTCTTAGTCGGAACATTGCCGGAGTTTCAACCGGAGTTCACCGACTTGCGAATCCTGAACCTCATAAACAACAACTTCACCGGCGATATCCCGGCGAGTTTCGGCCGGTTTCCCTCCCTGCAAGTCCTGATGCTCTCCGGGAACTTGCTCACCGGTACAATCCCCAAGTTCTTGGGCAATCTTACCGAGTTGACTCGCTTGGAACTCGCTATCAATCCATTGAAGCTCGGTGAGTTGCCTTCCGAAATTGGAAACTTGACGAAGCTACAGACCCTCTTCGCCCCGCAATGCAACATCAGAGGCCGCTTACCAGACTCCATCGGAAATCTCGTCTCGCTGATGAACCTCGATTTGTCTACGAATTTCCTATCCGGTCCGATTCCGGCAAGCATTGGTGGATTGAGGAGCGTGACGCAGATCGAGCTGTACGAAAATCACCTGTTCGGCGAATTGCCTGAGAGCATTGGAAACCTGACCTCTCTCCGGAACTTAGATCTCTCTCTGAACGCCTTCACCGGAAAAATCCCAGAAACAATTGCGGGACTGCAATTGGAGTCTTTGAATCTCAACGACAATCTCCTCTCCGGCGAGCTTCCTCCGATCTTGGCCTCCAATCCGAAACTGCGGCAGTTCAAGATCTTCAACAACAGCTTCTCCGGTTCCCTCCCGGAAAATCTCGGCCGATATTCTGATTTGGCAGAAGTCGACGTCTCTACGAACACGTTTTCCGGCGAGCTGCCGAAGTTTCTCTGTTACCAGAAAAAGCTCTGGAATTTCATCGCAATGGCGAACCATTTCTCCGGAAATTTACCCGATACGTTAAACGAGTGTCATTCTCTCGGATACGTTCGAATCGAATTCAATGAGCTCGACGGCGTCGTTTCAGACAAGTTTTGGGGTCTGCCTGGTCTCTATTTCGTCACGATGAATAACAACAGATTCAACGGCAGCGTATCGCCGTCGATATCGGCGGCTACTAAATTCTCGACACTTAAGATCTCCAGCAATTCATTTTCTGGCGAGCTTCCGTCGGCGATTTGTAAGCTTACGAACCTCTCGAGCCTCGACGTGAGCAGAAATAAATTCTCCGGCGACTTGCCGCCGTGCATAACGGAGCTGAAGATTTTGCAGAGGCTGAAAATGGAGGAGAACATGTTCTCCGGTGAAATTCCGAGTGCAGTGAGTTCGTGGACCCAGTTGACGGAGCTGAACCTATTTCACAATCGCATAACGGGTCGGATCCCACCCCAACTCGGTTACTTGCCGGTATTGAATTACTTGGATCTCTCGGAAAATTTACTCACCGGTGAGATTCCGTCGGAGTTGACCAAGCTGAGGCTCAATCAGTTCAACGTCTCGAATAATAAACTGTACGGGAAAATACCTACTGGTTTCGATTGCAGTCCCTTCAACTTGGGGCTAGTGGGTAACCCGAATTTGTGCAGTCCGGATCTGGATCACTTCCCTACCTGCTCCAAACCCAGATCTCCGACCCCAATTTTGATAGCCATTTTATCCGTGTGCGTTGTACTTGTCCTCGGGTCGGTTCTTTCGTATTTGAAATTCCGGTCCAAAGCTTTTGGCGGTAAAACGAAGCCGCTCTGCAGGGTTACCACTTTCCAACGGGTCGGGTTTAATGAAGAGGAGGTGATGCGATCTTTAACGAAGGAGAATCTAATCGCGACGGGCGGTTCGGGTCATGTTTATAAAGTTAAGCTGAAGACGGGGCAGACTGTGGCGGTTAAGAAGTTATGGGGCGGGGCAAGGAAACCCGAAACTGAATCCGTTTTCCTGTCTGAGGTGGGGACTTTGGGTCGGATCCGACATGGCAATATTGTAAAATTGGTGTTTTGTTGTAGTGGTGAGGACAGTAGGATTTTGGGATATGAATACATGGAAAATGGGAGTTTGGGTGACTGTTTGCATGGTGAGAAGGTTGGGCCCTTGGCGGATTGGGCCAAAAGGTACGACATTGCGGTCGGGTCAGCCCATGGGTTGGCCTATCTACACCACGACTGCGCTCCGGCAATCGTCCACCGGGACGTGAAGAGTAACAACATACTATTGGACGAGGACTGGACCCCGCTTGTGGCAGATTTTGGACTGGCCAAGACTTTGCACCCTGACATGGGGGCCGGAGGTGGTGCGATGTCACGGATTGCTGGGTCCTACGGCTATATCGCTCCAGGTGAGGTTTTTAAAAAAAAAATTGGTTGGTGGCTTAATTTTGCTTTTTGGGTGTCTTACTAGATTCTCTGGGTGTCTTACTATCTGCGATGACAATTTTAACTTTGCATCTATTCTTATTATCTGCTTTCAAAAGAAGTTTTATCGACAATTGTCAAAAGTTGATGTGAACAACTGTTAACTATTGATGTATTTTAGTTCGTGATAACATATGTATTATATCATATTTCAACTTATTGTTGGGACTAATTGTAATTTGATTGCTTTGGTTTAAAGGAACATTATATGAACATATATGCTAAACCTAATTGTGTTATATTTGGTTTGCAGAGTATGCATACACGCTTCAAGTAACTGAGAAGAGCGACATCTACAGCTTCGGTGTGGTGCTGCTGGAATTGATTACTGGCAAGAGTCCGAATGACTCGTCCTTTGGTGAGAACACATACATTGTGAAGTGGGTTAGAGAGGCTGCAATGTCTTCTCCTGAAGGAGGAGAAGGCAGCAATGACGAAGGTTTCTGCGGCGCCAATCTCTGCCAGATAATCGATCCCAGGATTGATCCGTCGACATACAACTACGAAGAGATTCAGAAGGTTTTGAAGGTGGCTCTTCTTTGCACTGCTGCATTCCCAATTAAAAGGCCCTCCATGAGAAGGGTGGTCGAATTGCTTAGAGATCAGAAACCATCTCGACCGTCCAAAATGATAAGCCTTTGATTCATTGTTGAATAAATCAGTTACTATTAGTCTATGGGATTTCATAGCATTGTGTGTAAAGATTGGTGGTTCAAAAATGACCACCTTGCTTTAAAATATTGCTCCTTTTCAGCAGTTATAACGTAAGAACTAGAAGAAGAGAAAAAGTTCACATATTTATGAAGTAAACATCTAGTTTTTTATCGCCACTCGCCACTCACTCGTTTCGGGTTTAAATTCTCTTCCTCCCTTCTCTTAGTATAGCTTAGAATAGTAATATCATTTGTGAAGAAAATGATTAAGAGCTAGAGTTTGTGGTTGTAGTTAGTGGTTGCAGTTTCTTTAAGACAAGGAAAAAAGAATAGAAATGTAGAAATCTTTGAAGCATGCTTACAACTTACAAATTGGTTCTCCTCTCGTTATCAAACATGCCAGTTTAAACTAATACGTGTTAATCATTGTAATAAGGTGAGTAAATGTTGGGGATAAACCTACTTTTTGTATGTTTGTATGTTTCTTTTTTATTTTCTTTTTAGTTGTGGGGAAAATTAAATAGCACTCAAAGAAGCTTATGTAGGCTCCACGATTCGAACATATGGAATTTTTCTAAGTGAAGTTTATAAGGTTTGAGTTTCAGTTCTCCATTTGTTCAACTTGAAATGTTACACCCACCCCCACATTTTAGTTATATTTCTATATTTTCCCCTGGAACATGTTTAAGTTTATCAATTTGGTCCCTTATCTCATTTAATCCTAGCCCTTGATCTAGATTCCCTATTTCTCCTAAACTGCCAAGTGGCAGGTCCCTAGCTCTCTTATTTTCCCTCTCTTCCCGAGCACTCCCCCCTCAGACATCTCTCTCTCTCTCGGAAACTCTCACTCTCTCTAGAGCTCTGAGAGCTCTTGTTTCCTTCTTCTTCGAAAACTAATCAAATCCAACAGATTAACCACATATCTAGAATCCTTGGGGCTTGAGGAACTCAGTTGTAATCATGCATGCATCATTAGAACACCTCTGTGTGTTCTGCCATTGAAGCCGAGAGCTTCAAATCTCCGAAACTCGAACTCAGGCGAGGCTCACTGCTCTATTCTATTTTGTTGAGTTGTTCTCAATCCAAATGGAAGGTTCTAATCTGTGCATGCACTATATTTTTGTTTTCCAGAACCCGGCGAGAAAACCTGACGAGTTCCGTGATCAACCCAGCCATTCTCGACCACGATCGAGACTCACAGTGGTATATTCCCGTTCCTATCACTTCAGCTGTGTTTTCCTCTTCATTTTTGGAGCTTGGTTTATACGTTTGCCTTTGGCCGGAGCTGTAGCAGCTCCAGCGTTCTTCCCCGACAACACGCTGGCCATCAGGCCATTTCAGGCCACCCACGTGCCTTAGCCAGTATTTGGACCAGCCCAGTTTCTTATTTTTGGTTGGTTATTTGGCATGCGGGCCGTGCCTTGCATGGGTTGTGCGAGTGTGTGGTGTGTGTGTGTTATGTCGTGCATGTGTGTGGGTGTGTGCGTGTACTGTGTGTGTGTGTTCGTGTGAGTGTGTGTGTGTGTGTGTGTGTAAGCGTGTGTGAGTGTGTGTAGTGCACGTGTGTGAGTGTGTGTGGTGCACGTGTGTGTGTGTGTGTTGTGCCGTGTGTGTGTGTGTGTGTGATGTGAATGCATGTGTGAGTGTTGGCGTGTATGTATGTGTGTTGTGTGGGTTTGGGCTCAAGCCCAAACCACCCCCTTTTGTTCCTAAACCTATCCAAACCCAAAACCCAATAGGTCCTAACCTTATTTAACCTAAACCTAAACCCTAATCCGGATCCAAACCCAAGACCCATTTCCATTTCTTGAAGTTCTATAGTTGGGTAGTTTGATCAATTGTACATTTTTTTACTTAGGTGAAGTTGCTAGTGGATTTCCTTAATCATTTTCCGCACAACTCTGCTGCTATGAAGTATTTGTGAGTGGACCCCTTCTAAAATTTGCATAATTTCATAGTTTAATTGCATAAATGAATAACATCCTTACGAGTTTATGAACTGATTTTATGTTAAGCATGTTTATGGAATATGTTGTTTATTGTCTCGTTTTTTGTGAGGAATTAATTGTTGGCTTATATTGAGCTATATTTTAATATATCGTATTTTCTATAAAAACCATGAACCGGTAGACTATCTGATGGATGACGATAGGATGCTAGAACATGTTTTAGAAACCCCTCTTTATAGTATAGACGATGGATGACTTTATACTATGAAGTGGTTATTTATGAGAGGCGTAACTTTTTGTGTGTACCTAGTGGACACTATGCCGCCTGGGGCGAGGATCTGGTGTTGGCAGATAGGCCGGGAGAAATAATCCCTAACTACGGGCTGAGGGACACAGAGCAAGCATTGGACCGGGAGTTGGTAATCTCTGGCTACGGGCGTAGAGACCACGGTGCTGGCATAGGGCCGGGAGTTATATTTAGTCAGTGATCTTACTAGTAGTACATCGCACTACGAGACGATCTGTGAGACGTTTGCTATTTTGTTTTCCACGATATGTCTTTTGAGATATTTTTGGCATGCTAGGGTTTTCAGTAAAACTATCACTTATTATGCTAGTAGTTTTCTTTATATAAACTATGAGGGTTAATATCTTGATAACTGTTTTATTATTATTGTATATATGAACTTGGTCCACTCACCTTTGTTATGCACCCTCATTCAGGTCTTCGAAATGAGGACTACGACACGACGTACGAGGCATTCCTCTACCAGTAACCGTCTATCACTCATTTGTGTGATATCTTGTAATGATCTTTCTTTTTGTGATCTTAAATTTGAACGTATTCTGTGCACTCTAGACTTTTCCTTAAACTTTATTTATTACCTTTAGATTTTAATGATCATTCATGTGTATTTTTACTCATAATCATTACTCTTGTATTCAATAAATGGCTTTCGTCACCCTCAGGTGTCGGCCAACATGTGCCTATCTGGGTATTCGGGGAATATCGGGGTCGGGACGTGTCAGATTGGTATCATAGCATGGTTAGGGTTTCTTTCCACCAATTTGGTAAATTTCAGCCTTTCTAAATCTTGTTGTCTTTGTCAGAATCATGGCTAATCCTGGTGGGAATGTGCCTCGACGACCTCGTTCTTCTATAATGGGGGGAATCCAACAATTTATCTCTGCATTAATGAATGCTCTTCGGGTCATAGGCCGAATCGGACGTGTTTATAAATCGCTAGAAGTCATGGAGTTACTGAGTTGAAATCTGTGGGAAATTGTGAGGAGGCTGAGCAGTGGTTAGAGAAAATGGAGGATACTTTTGAGGCTATGAAGTGTCCACTAAATGAGTAGGCAAACATTGCAGGTTTCTTTATTCAGGGTAATGCTAGGAGTTGGTAGAAATCAACGAAGGAATCTCGTCCACCTGGTTCTTGGATGACATGGGCTGCCTTCAGGAAACGTTTTATTACTTACTTTCTAAGCCCCAGTTACAGATTGAGGAAGAGGCATAAGTATTTAGAGTTTCGACAGGGTGACCTCATCATCACAGAATTTGACAGTATATTTAGGCGCTTGGCTAGGCATCATGATGGGACTTATGATAATCCACAAGCACAGATGAATCAGGCGATGCTTGCACTGAACCAATAGTACCGTACACTGGTAGCTGGTAAGAGACCCAGAACTTATAAAGAAGTAATCGAGATAAGTCTGAGTATAGAACAGTCTAAGTGGGATACGGAGATACAAGATCAACCTCAGACTTGGATCCAGCCCTAGAGACATAATAGACAGCGGAATCAGAATCAGATGAGTCGGAGTTTCAGATCACGGAGTACCAGAGAATCAGTGGGCCCCTCCAGTTCTATAGGTCCCAGACATTCTTTTTCCTTTAAACGACCAGGTCGGGGTTCAGGGTCGTACAGTGAAAACTCAGGCAACGAGTCGGTGAGACGATCCTTCGGTCATTTCATTTTGAGTTATCCGGTCTGTAATCAATGTGGGTTACGTCATCGAGGGAGTTGTGGGATAACTGCTGTGGTTTGTCACAAGTGCGGTGGCACCGGGCATTTTGTTCGTGATTGTCCTTCAACACCACCACCTGGTGATTTTATCTCTGGCTCAGGCTACAGTGGATATCAGCCAGTTTAGAATTTTAGCGCCCGACAGAGCTATGATGGCAGTGGCAATATGAGTCCGAGTTATGGTAGCAGTACTAATCAGAACTACGAGGGTAGCAGAGGTCTACAGTTTGGTGGCAGAGGTAGCCAAAGTTTTAGAGGAAATAACAGCCGGAGTGCTCAGTTTTCGACCCAGCAGTAGGCTGGAACATCTTCTGGTAACAGTAATTAGGGGAACAGAACCGGACGTGGTTCCAGAGGTCGTGGCGGTCGGAACAATAATGCAGGGTATCAGGTTCATGGACGTATGAACGCCATGACTCAGCAGAAAGCTGATCAGGATCCTCGAGTTATCACCGGTATGTTACATGTCTGTAATACTTGGGCTAGAGTTTTAATTGATTCGGGTGCTACACAGTCTTTTGTTTCTTCATCTTTTGCTCGGGGTTATACCTTCTCAACCTCAGACACTAGGTTTTGATATGCTGATTCAAATGCCAAGTGGTGAATTGTTTTGTGCTCAATGGCAATATCGGCATTGTCCAGTTATTATTGAAGGGGAAAACTTAGAGATTGATTTCATTCCTTTCAAAATGGCGGAGTTTGATGTCATTCTGGGAATGGATTGGCTATCTAAGCACCAAGCGAATGTCGCATGTTGGGAGAAAATTGTGACGTTCAATCGGCCAGGACTTCCATCAATTACATTTATGTGTGAGCGACGTGTCTTCCCCAGTAGTATTATTTCGGCCATTCGAGCAACTAAGTTGTTGAATAAGGGTTGTGTGGGGTTTTTAGCCCACGTAGTTGTGAAGGATGAACCTTCTTTACGTCCAGAAGAGGTGCCAGTTGTAAGGAACTGCATCGATGTGTTTCCTGATGATTTACCGGGGTTGCCACCTGCGAGGGAAATTGAGTTTACTATCGATTTACTCCCAGGTACAAATCCTATTTCCTTGGCACCTTATCGAATGACACCAACGGAGTTGAGAGAAATGAAGATCCAACTCCAGGAATTGGTAGACAAAGGTTACATCCAGCCGAGTACATCCCCGTGGGGAGCTTCTGTTCTTTTTGTTAGAAAGAATGATGGATCAATGAGACTCTGTATCGATTATAGGCAACTGAATCAGGTGACGGTAAAGAATCGTTACCTTCTGCCTCGGATCGATGATTTGTTTGATCAATTGAAAGGTGCTAAGGTATTTTCCAAAATTGATCTTCGATCGGGTTACCATCAATTGAGGATTCGCGAGGATGATGTCCCGAAAACTGCTTTCCGTACGAGGTATAATTTAGTACAAGGACAATAGAAGTGACAAATCAGGCATCAAATGCACATATATAGCCATCGTTAAAATAACAAGGTCACATCACACTACCACTGAAACAGAGAAATCACACACTTGCCAAAGTGACACAACACAAAACATTAACCAAAACTAGCTAATTCGAGAAGGGAACCGTCAATAAACTCGATTTCACAGCGCTGACCACACTGCTCCTAGAGATATCCATAACATCCACCAGATGAGCCGCCTCAGATCTAACCAGGTAATGCTGGTCGGCTAAGGAGCGCAAAGCCCCCTTGGACAACCAGTCCTAGCAAGTGGATCCGACCCACAATAACCACAAATCGTGCCCAAACCCACAAATCTAGCCCACAAGAGCATAGGCTAGGATAAGGAAGAACTTTGTCAAATGAAAGGCTAACTGCAAAATGGTGGGAGATGGGATGGTGAAGGGAGGTGCGAGGTGTCGGAACTAAATTTGCGCACCACCATGTGTGAAGGAGATGTACAAACACGACTACTTGTAAAAGAACAAACGATCGTATGACAACTTGGAACCGGTGGGATATCGACCAACGATCAAGTTAGTAAGCAATATATGAGACTTAAACAGTGGGTAAGACATTCAAGTGTGCGATATTTGTGTTACCAGATATAAACCCTAGACGGGTGTATTTATACTAGCTAGTTGGGATTGAGACTTTTTAGGATATATGATCCATATTAAACCGGGAGAATCCCTAAAAGATATTTAGAGATAGATATTGCTTCCTTTTAGGAGTATGATTACTTGCAATGTAGGCTAATCTCTAGATTGTAGGAATCTCCAAGAATATGGAAACTATCTAACCCCTACCGAATTATATTTCCATGTCTTGAGGAACAATAATGGCCAATCTCAGCGAAGTCGATGGACTTCGTCTACCTTTCTAGAACACAAGATGATGGTGGCATCACTAGTCTATTTGTGCAGTTGAAATCGACCATAGGTGTTGAGTCTATGACCGCACTTTTGAGGTATTCATATTCCGATTTGCCTTACTCCGATTATGGAAAATCATGGTCGGTAAGGAAAATGAAGGGGAGAAAGGTGAGGCGGGGGACGGGTGGCATGGCACGGGTTTGGGGAAGCGGAGGGAGAGTGGTGGTGCGGTGTGTGGGAGGGGACGTAATAGACGATAGGAAAAACAGCTGGAATGAAGGGGCAAAGGGCTGCCGCTGACTCTGAGTCGAAGCAAAGGGCCGACGATTGTGGTTTTTTAGATCTAGGATTTTGCAAGAGAGAGAGTTGGGGAGGATACAAGTTTTAGGATAGTGATGTATACTTCTAGTTTATGGAAAATGCTACCCTTTTTTTTCTTAACATCTGTTTAAGAATTTGTATAAAGGATATCATTCTTTGTATATTTAGGAGTGCATGTTGGAATGGTGTTTCTAATTTCGACATTAAAGTTTCTAAATCTGAACTTGAAATTTATGAATTTGAATATTTCTAAAAAATTGGAATGCATTTAGAATTAACAAATTTCGAACTTATTGCAATATTTTTTATTCGAAAGTTTTCACTTATTTCGATAATTTTTTTGGTTGTCCCACCTTTCTCTAGTTGTGCCATGCCAACAAGTTGCGAAAGATAGTAGATTCTAATTAAGGGAAAGACTATACAAATGTCCATACCAATGGCAAGTTATATACAACCAAGCAATTACGCCAAACTAAACAATGCACCTAAACTAAGTATACTCGAGGAAGCACCAACAAGCATCCAAGTAGAGTTTCAATGCAAACCACACGACGCACATAAAAAAAGTAAGGAGAAAAATCAGAAAAGATAGGCACACAGATAGGATCGCACCCCTTGCCTATGAAATTCAAAACCCTAACGTTCAAGCAAAGGAAAAGATGGAATCATGCTCGGATTTAGCACTGGGGCCAATAGAGAAGACAAAGAAGCAGGAAGAAATTCAAAAAAGTAAAGAGAGGAGGTTGAATGAAAATTAGATTTATTACTGTTCCCCCAATTTCATGAAATATTGTGTGCCAAACAAACTCGTGTATGCCATTTTGTGTGTGTATCGTGTTTCGACGAGTACAGAAGGGGGATTCAATAGATCCATGCTCGACACGCATATGGTCAACAGACTAGAAGGTGTTAACGAATATGCATGCAATTATTTGGAAATGAGTTTGTTTTTACTGACTTGAATTCCTTCATGTCATTTTCAACACGTGTACATCAAAGGAGAACGTGCACCTGAATTCCTTCATGAGACCATGTGCGAGACGTGATTGTAAATTGACTAATTAAAATTAGATTAATCACTTCGATTTTGGATTTGCAATGTATATCTTTCTTTCTTATAATACAATGATATGTCTTATAATACAAGGATATTAAAAAAAAAGAACATGGTATCGCATAGATGTAAAGTCCTTTAATTAATCACTTGAGTTATAAATTACTTACCACGCACATTACTACATGCTTTTAAACTAATAATTGTAATGTCTCTTAATTATTTGAGCTATAAACTTACTGTGCACACTATTACATGTTTTTAAACTAATAATTGTAAGGTCTTTTAATCACTTGAGTTACAAGCATATTGTGCACACTACTACATGCTTTTAAACTAATAATTGTATGATGTCCATTTTTTTTGTGTAATTAGCATTACAGAAGCTTGATTATATTACTAACAATATACTAACATTTATATTTGCATAAGAATTAAAAGCCAAAACATTGACAAGCACATAGGATAATTACATTAATGGTGATACAAACTTAGGTGAAGAAGTGGAGAACATGACTTTAGCTAATTTAACTAAACCCAAGTAAATTTTTTTTAATCATATCTGCGAACCGATGAAAGCGTATTATTTATTATCACAGAAAATACTGATAATCTTGTGCTAGCTAGGGTGGTTAACAACCAATTTGGGCGGAAGGCCAACCCCATGTACACAAATTAATTTTCTTAAATTTACAAAATGTTTAGTCATTTCAAATGCAAAATGTTATGTTGTATCTCGTTATCTCAAATTCATTTTAAATACAATGTATTAACTGCTCTTATGGTATATTTTTCTTTGGCTAATAGTTATCCCCATTGCCAAATTAATCCAAACTATTTCCCTTCAAGCCATGTCATTAAAATATATCCTTGGATTGTTTATAATTTCTATAGTTTACGAGACAGAAGAGGCATGAAATGCAACGCATACAGATACATATATACATATATATCATGTTCGATAATATATATATGTATAGACACACGCATGCAATCACTCCCCCAGTTTTCCCGATTAAGCAAAATACAACCTACATGTATTTTGATACAGGCTTCTTCTGCCATCTAAATCTAGAAATTGACGTTAAAACGTATCCAAAAGTACTCGCTTCCTTCGACGATTCTTTCGCTCTAACAGTTGCAGATCATCACAAAAAAATGCATCTCTCTCTCTTCTCACCCTCCTCCTCCACCAAACCATCCAATCAAAACTAAATATTTAAATAAATAAAACCCCATTTTACATCTTCATCATCTTCACCAAATGGCACCATCAACAACAAACAACCAACACACGATCATCAGCAAGCTCCCACCAAAACCCACCTCCAAATCGACGACTGCCCCCGCAAAACAGCCGTTAGTCTGCTTCTCTGTCGCAGCCTACGCCAAGTCCGTCGTAAACCACCTCCACTCCTCACCCCATTCAATCCCAATCGAACAAGGCCTGACCGACGAAGAGCTGGCCTCCCTCGAAGCCGCCTTCGACTTCACCTTCCCCCCTGACCTCCGTGCCATCCTCCAGGAAGGCCTCCCCGTGGACCCCGCCTTCCCCAACTGGCGCTCCTCCTCCCACCAACAACTCCGGATCATCCTCAGCCACCCATCCCGCAGCCTTATCAGACAAGTCTCCAACGGAACCCTCTGGTGCAAGTCGTGGGGTCCGAAGACCTCACCACACCATCGTCATAGTGATGTGGACGTGGCAAACCAGCTGTTGAAGAGAGCACCGGTTCTCGTTCCGATATACCGGAACTGTTATGTGCCTTCCAGGCCGACCGTGGCGGGGAATCCTGTTTTGTACATTGACGCGGAGAGGGTTAGGGTTTTGAGCTGTGACATCACTCGGTTTTTTCGCCAAGAGTTTGGGTTCATGCACGTGCCTGTGTGGGCCCCCAAGGTGGCGCGGAGGATCGAATTTTGGAGCGATGTGGCGGCGCGTGAGGAGAGGCGCGGGTGGTGGAGTAGTTATAAGTTGGCGGAATGTTTGGAGGAGGTGTTTTGCAGGCTGAGGGAGGGCGGGTGGGAAGAGGAAGAGGTTAGGGAGATGATGATGATGGATGGCTATGGTGGGAAGATGAGAAGTGGGCCCTACGCAATGGGAGACGGCAATGACGAGGCGGGAGTGGGGTGGCGCGTGAAGGTGCTGTCTAGGGTTTTGTTGCGTGGGGGTTGGACCAAAGAGGATGTGATAGACTCCCTTGGTCTTGAGGGAACAGAATGAGTAACATGCTATGCGCTTCTTCATAATTAGAACCCTCATTTGTACCATCATCGTTCGGAAATTAGTCCATTACCGCATTTACAAATAACATATTTTTATTGTAAAAATTTCATAATTAGAACTGTTCAACTTTTTAGACTTTATTTTAAGATCATTCTTACAAAAAAGTCATTCGAATTAGAGTTCGTTTAGTCATCCAAATTTATCAAATAAATTAAAGGTGTATGTACTAAGTAACATATTCATAGTGTACCGTTCATTTATTTGATACATTTGGGTAAAAATAATTTCTTATTAGAATAATATTTTGTAAGTATAATCTTCAAATGAACATTATTAAATTGAATGGTTCAGGTTTTAAAATTTCTACGTTGAAATTTATTTTTTCATGTGAGAGAATAAGTTTATCTCCAAAGGGGGAATGTAAGTATTATCTTCTGTTTTTAATATAAGAGGTATCCCACCACATATTTGATTGTATTTAGCTAGGATGGAAATTAGTTATATTTTGATATCTTTTTGGAGCAATTTCACTCGTTGAGTAAAGGCAAAGATGAGAGCATTGAATTTCCCTTACTATTCACTCTAAAAGGTAATTACCTTTATGCAACTCCACTTGTTGGGGAATAGCAAAAGCGATTACTATTTACATATATATATATTATGCTTTGTTGGCTTTATCCTCCACGTGTCGACATTAACGCCTTAGATTTCCGATAAGATTTTCAACAACTTTCGTCACGCCACATGTCATTATCCATTAATAATATTCAATCATATTTTTAAGAGATTCTCGACCATTCCCGTAGTGCCATATGTTCTTATCCAATCTTTCGGTTTCGTCATATTTCTCCATAAAACTCCTTCAAACCACCACATCTTCTCACACCAAGCCTCATCCATTCTCTCTACTCATCTCAATTCATAGATTTTTAGAAAGAAAGTTCTTTCAACAATGTCTATCTTGAGGAGGTTACAAGAAAGTTGAGAACAAGAAAACGAGCAAGAAGATGAAGAAAGAAGAAGAAGACGTGCCTAATAGTGAAAGCGTGAAGAAGCATCAACCTGTCAAGTGGTGAAAGCGATAACATCAATCGATCAACACAACAGATAAGCAAGTGGTTCAAGAACCGGTCCGGTGTTGAACCTCAACCGACGCAGGGGAAACCGAGGTGATAATCTATTGGAAGATTACTTTATCCCAAATAGTTTGTACCTGGAAGATTTATTTTTGAAAAAGATTTAGGATGCGACCACATTTGTTCAACAAAATCATGGTTTCTATTTGTACTATGATAATTACTTTGTTCAAAAGAAAGATGTTGCGAATGTTTTAGGTCTTGCTCACAAGATAACATGTCTTGCTCCATATTCTATGCATGTTGGTGAGCCAATTCATCAACTAATTTTGAATAATCATTATTAAAAAAAAAACTCCCTCTTGCAGCTCTTTTCTTAGCAAACTTCTTATTAATAGGCATTGGGGTTTCTTGGGTTTGTGTGACCAATTCAATTAGGGTCTGCAACGGCGACTCTTCAATAGTTGATTCGTGTAGGGGAGTCTCGTTCAACGCAACTTGTGGACCACTAGGCAGAATTTTGTACTTTAGAGTATGTTTCACACGCTAATTGCATTTTAACATTTATTAAGAATAAAATGTTATTACCTAATTGGCTAGATTATCGTCACTTCGATAAATTCCTTCAGCTTTTGTGACGGCTTTTTGCCAAGCTTTTAAATCTTAATGTAGATGTTTTTACCTATGCGACAAAGATTTCTCGGTCCGGGATGCGCCTTGAATCTGCTCAATGAATTGTGCATGAATTTTTTTTCCATGTGTGTTGCACCCTCATCTCATTTTCTGTGACTAGGTCATGAGTAACAAGCACCCAAGCCTCCAGCAAAGTGACGTCTTCCCAATTCGACCAATTTTTCTTCCCACTCATTTTTTTTCTATAACAAAAGGATTTGAAAAATGGAAAACAAATATAATAGATTGTAGTGAAATAAATATTGAGTTATGGTGTGGGAATTGAAGAAGATTGTTGAGTAATTATAGAATAAAAAAAATTCTACATTAATCTTGTCATTGACTTCCATATTCTTTGGAAATCAGACACACCAGGTTATGCCACGTGCCTCATGTGACATCCCGTCCTGAATTTTATTCCCAGAAGCAATGCAATTACCATAATGCCCCTTACATGCAACATGGATTTTCTACATGCACTTGTCATTTATTTTCAGTCCTCGTCTTTTATCTTGCATATTTAAATAATTATCTTCAATACGAACACTGGGTTATCAGCCTTGTTTCAAAATGTAGACTTTACCTCTGCTTATGTTGGGCAAGTGGCCCAAATTGTTTAACATTTTTTCAAACTCAACTTGGGTTTATAAAATTTGTTGGGCTTAACCATCTACGCAGAACTAGACCCTCTCTCTCCTTTTCTACCTATGCCTCTCACTCTTGACTTGCTACCTTTCCTTCAATCTCCCTCGTCCCTCTGACTCTTACTCCCTCTAGTTTCCCATAGCCGAAACCACGCCACAATCGCTCTTGCCAACTCCGATGAGACAACCACCACCAAATCTCTCTCTCTCTCTCTCTCTCTCTCTCTCTCTCTCTCTTCTCTCATGCTCGAACCTAGCTTAATGCACTAGACAAGACATCTTCTTCGCTGTTAATCTTCTAGCAAGATATAACAATGAACCTACACTCAGACACTGGACTGGTGTTAAAGACATCTTCAATTACCTCAAAGGTATGACAAATTTTGGTTTGTTATATCCTACGAATCCTCGAGATGAGCCGCTGCCCCCCTTGATTCTCGAGATGATTATTGCCTTGTTGGTTATGCTGACGCAAGTTACTTGTCTAACCCACACAAGGTGCGTTCTTAAACATGTTATGTCTTTACCATTTGAGACAACACAATATCTTGTTGAGCATATTCGAAGCACCTGCGGACTTTCTTTTATCATTGACGTCCCTAAAATGGTTTATGAAGATAACGCAACATGTTTCGTACAAATCAAGAAGGGATATATCAAAGAACATGAAAAGATTGAATGAAGCAAATATGTTCCCATGACAACCTGTCCGACCTGTTCACCAAGTCACTCCCTAAATCTACTTTTCATAAGTTTGTTCGAGGAATTGGTATGCGTAAACTTTCTAAGTAGTAACACTGTTAGTTCTTTTTGGAATTATATCAAACTCAAGGAAGTATCCGAAGTATACTCACTTGAACTTAATATACTTTTTTTCTTACAATTAGGAGCATTTTTCCTTTTGGGTTTTTGCTAACTAACTAGGTTTTAACGAGGCATCCATTCAAATTGATCATACCCTTGTGTACGTCCTGTAGACTTTTAAATTGGCTTTGAATTAACTCACATTTTTTCTTAGACTATGGATTTTTGTCCCATATTGGGTTTTACAATAGTTGGATTTTGTGAGACTTATTTTCATATGCAAGTTTCCTTGTTTGAGACTAGCGTGTTCTTAAATAAGTGCCTACGAGACGACTTCAACTTTGTTGTATTTGATGTGACATTTACTTGAGTATTTACACATTTAAAGGTGAGTGTTGTGAATATTATTTAATATGTGATCATGTAAATCTTAGTTGAATTGGGTTTAATATGTGAGTTGTGAATATTTTCCAAAAGTGTGGATAAACGTGCATTTGTAATAGGCAACCATGGGCCTGTAATTTGTTGGGTGTAAACAGAAAGTGGCTTTAGAGAAACGGGCTTTTCTCTTTCTAATTTCGGACTCCTTCTACACAATTCCTGCAACAAAATTGTCAACAATTGGTTTCGCATTTTCGCTTGCCATAAATTCTCTAAACAATACAACATCAACGACTGACAGATACAGCTTTGCTAAGAGATGGCGATGGCGATGGCGATGGCGATGGTCCGAGCTGCTGGGCTTCGGACCGCCCTGCGCGGCGGCTCTCGATCAGCTGCTCCTCCAAAGCGCTCCTTCTCCTCCTCTGCTGGACACAACGATGCTCGTAATTTCTTATCTTTCTCTCTCCGACGCGCGCACACACACGCACACGAATATATGCGATTATTTAATTTTTCTTACTGATGGAATTATTATTTCTTAGTTTTATTACGAATTTTTTATCCGAGAAAATCCAATTAACATTTGAGTGAGGATCCTCTCCGGATACTCTTTGTGAGGATCCTCTTCCGATAATTGTGTTTATTCATCGTATATCGTGTGGTTAAAAATCATTTTAAATACTTTTATTTAAAATTAAATATGAATAGAACTGGCGAGACACGATGAACGATGAAGGTACATGATTTGAGGATTTCCAGGATCCTTATTCTTAACATTTGGAGCTGCGGGTGTATGTTAGGGTTTTTACCTTAGTTCCTATATTTTTGTTATTATTTTCTTCCCCTTTGTTCAATAGTTTGATAGGTTTGTGTATATTGTTGTAAAAGAAATGACCAAATATAAGATGAATTTAATTCCGGAATTCGGCGGAGTCTGAAGCCTTTCCGGTTAGCTTGAATAATGTAGAATGCTATGGTGACACCTTAAGCATTGATATCCATCTGGGTTTGGAGTATAAAATTCCTTCTCGATACGATTGGCATCGCCGATTATTTTAGTGGTTTTACATTGGATTGATCTGTTTTTCTACTTCACTTACTCAGGTGAGGCGGACAAGTGGGAGAAGATAACTTACTTAGGCATTGCTGCCTGCACTATTTTAACTTTTGTTAACCTGTCAAAGCCGCATCCTCACTATGAACCGCCTCCTGTGAGCTTTCTTAAGCGTTGCGATTTTTTCGCTTTGCATTCCTTGACATTATGTCTTTACCTTCTGCAGTTGATAGTGATCCACGTTTTCTGTTGTTTATGTTTGCAGCCATACCCATACTTGCATATCCGCAATAAGGAATTCCCATGGGGTATGATATATGATTCTGAACATCATTATAGACTGATTTTATGATAATCTTTTGTTGACCTAATGTGCATTTCACTGTTTTCTTTTTACTAGAAACAATGATTAGATTTGAACTGTGGTCTCATGTGATTAAGTCTGGTTTGATGTTTTTAGTATATTTCTCCTCAAAGATGGATTCTATGTTGGAAATCAAATAATTTGGTTTTTTTTTTTAAAGGAGGAGGGGGAGGGTGTCAGGTAGTCGACAGCCGGCACTCCGTTCTTATGTCGAATCATTAGACTTGGACCACTTGGATCTAACAGAAGACATACCACAAAACCGAGCCCATTGGCGTTTTGGGATTTCATATAGCCGACCCCACTTAGTGGGATAAGGCTTTGTTGTTGTTGGTGGTGTCTTTTAAATATATCTTTCATTTGATTGCTACATCTGGCATCACATTCTAAAACATTGTATTCACCTTAGCCATTATTTTTCATCTTGTTTTTCGTTAGTACCAGTATGTCTAGTGAAGAACAGGTCTTTCGGGTAGTATTAGGAGCATGTTTGAATTGTTTTCACGACCTGAGATGTCTTTTGATAATTTGGAAAAAAAAAAGGGAAAAAGGGAGGCCAATATCTACCAAGTATGTGAAATGTTGTTCCCAAGTTGATACCAATTCTAGGACTGGATTTTAGAATAGCTGAAATTGAATCATTGTTAAAGCTGGTACATTCTTGTTCGTAGACAGACATGCGTGCTTATTGGTAAAAAAAGGTACGCTATTTTGTTTTTCCAAATTAACTTTCATTAAAAAAGAACACAAACTTCAATTGCTTTTGTGCTCTGAACATCTTTCTAATTTGCCAACTTTTCCTCGCTGCATTTGGAGATAATGAGATGTTGAGGCATTATTGTTTTCTGTTTCTACTTGTTCACAAAGTTTCGTCTGTTTATTCTCTTTCTCTTCAAGAAGTTTTGCTCGAATATCTGAGCATTTTCTTTGGTGTTCAGGTCCGGATGGCCTTTTCGAAAGAAAGCACGACCACTAGGCTGGCATTTGGGACATTTCAAGAAGGGACCATTTGGAATGACTCTCGTTCATGTTCATGTCAGACGGATGCATTAGTCATTTTTCTTTATGAAATCGGGATCAAGACTTTGTGGTTAGTTGTTCAGTTTTTAGTTATGTTTGTCTGTAACCATTGACGCACATAAATAAGATGATGAGATGTTGGTTTGTTTCTCTTTCCAGCTTCCTGATCTTCAATCTGTCTATTTTTTCCCGAATATGGTGATTTTTTCGGTCCCTCAATATATTCGACACAGCTTTTTCGGAGAAATTTATCGACTGAAACATTAAAATGAGAATTTCAGGATGCAAATGAAAACTCAGAATCACATGAGGTTTGTGGTGAACAAGTGCCCGATAACAGATGGATAGCTGGTTATATATAATACGTCGTTTAGCAGTAACACTCGAAGTTCTGTGTTCTGCCGAAGCAATAATCTCAAGTACTTTCCCTAGAGAAATTCTGAAGTCCATCTACCGGACCACCTCATTCTTACGGATCTAGACACAAAACTTTCCTCTGCCCCACGAGAGATTTTCCGTCGGACACCATGAGCGTGTGTTGTGTGAGAGGGGTGGAACCAAAGTTTGGAAAATGGTGGGCCTGACAAATTGAGGGCCCCATCCCCTGATTTGTCATGCTAATCTTGGGCCACTTGGATCCCACCCTCCTCTCACACCACCTCCAATTCAGGTGTCGTACCCAAGAACCTACCCTTTCCCTAACTTGGCATTCCTTTGGCAAAAAGATGAGAAAATAAGAGATTCTTGTTTTCCGGCGCAGGGCACCAAACACTATGCGCAGGTTGGACCAAAATACAAGGGGTAAGGTTTTGCGTGTCCGAAGATGGTCATATGGTCTGGATGTCCGCACCTAAAAAATTTCTCTAGAAGAGGGAGAGCAAATACAGCATCAAAGAGTGGATCATATGAATTATGCAATTGCAGAAAACTTGAATCTTACAACTTGTCAAAATATTACCCACAAGATTGATAATATACCTTAGCGCTATAATCACAAGGAGGTAGAGTGGTAGAGTGATCGATGAACGTTACAGTTACGCACAATCAGTAATCACCTCACAAGAAAAAATATATGAAATCAAAATGACATAAATGGTTGCGCAACGAATGGTGAACTTATTAAAATGTTTTACTCAGCGGCCGTTTCATCATTGTTGTTAGTTTCAGTTATGCTTTCCGGCAAAGTATCCAGGTCTATACGAGCCTCTTTCTCTTCTTCGGGGATTGAAGAATTTGTCGAATCCAGTGTCACTTTCTGGCTCTCATTAGTATTGTCATTCAAGTTCGAAGAATCTTCGTTCTCTTTCTGGGCATTACCAGATCCTTCTCCGACAGCACCTTCATTCTCCTTTTGGCCTGCATCTGCATTGACTTTGTCGTTGGTGTTGCTTTGAATAACATTCTCATTCTCATTCTGTACAGCCTCAACATTAGTATTGGTGTTTGAAGATTCTTCTTTGTCTTGGGATACTGAAGAATTCGACGAGTCAACTGATTCTTCCTTTTGGCCTGCATCTGTATTGGCATTTTCATTTGTGTTGTTCGGAACAGCGCCGCCATTTTCATTCTGGCTAGCATCAGAGTTGTTATCTGTGTTTGAGGGTGCATCTTTCTCTTGTTGGAATGAAGAATCAACTTGTTGCTTTTGGCCAGCATCTTCATTCTCGTTTGTTTTTTGAGAGAGTATATTTTCCTGTTTTCCTTCTACCTCCATGTCACTGCTGAGATTTTGAGTCTGCACAATGCTCATGGTTGAAGGTGCAGAAGTTTTATCAGTTTCCATAGGTGTACTGGAGTCGACTGTCTGACTAACCGACACAACAGATTCTGCATTACTAGAAGTATCTAGGGTTACTCCATTTGTTGCATCTCCATTCTGAGTTATAGTGGAAGCTGTTGTGCTAGAGTCTTGTTGCTCGCTGTTGGTAGGTACATCAGATCTCTTGGTTTGCTCTAATACAACATTTTGCTGTGTAGAGTCATCTTTCTTAGAGTCCACTTGCTGCTGATCTGTAGAATTTTGTGGTGTAGAGTCATTCATCTTTGTGTCCCCTTGCTGCTGATTGGTTGAACTATTCAGTGTAGAGTCATCTGTCTTGGTGTCTACTTGCTGCTGATCGGTTGAATTACGCGTGGAACCATTGTCTGATTCCAAGTGATTACTCTCACCACCACCCGCTTCAGTTTCCTTGGCCTTTTCATTATCATTCAGTTCAATCTTTTCAGTCACTTCCACATTTGAGACAGACTTGTTTTGATCAACATCAACCACTTCAGTGCTATTTGTATTATTTTCTTTGTCTCCAAACTGCTTTTCTTCTTTAGAATTTTCTGAACCGCCTTGTTCATTATCTTGCATTGCATTCTGAATTTCATGGGACATAGCACTGGAGGCATCATCAGCCTTGTAAGGCTCTTCTCTTGCCCCCTCTTCAGTTTCACCTCCATCTCGAACCTGATCATCAGTTAAAAGCAGCTTCTCAATCTTATCACCTTCCTTCTCTTCGGCCTCCTTTTCTTTATCATCTGTATCATTGCGTTGTTCCCCCTCTTTATTATCCACCCCTTGAGTCTCCTCCGATGTTCCTTTCTCGTCACTTCTGTCCTCTTTGGTCTCTTCATTCTCCTTCTGTTCAATTTCTTTCTCTTTGGTCTCGTCATTCTCCTTCTGTTCATTTTCTTGCTCTTTGTTCTCTGCATTCTCCTTCTGTTCAATTTCTGTTTCTTTGGTCTCTCCGTTCTCCTTCTCTTCATTTACTTTCTCTGTAGTCTCTACATTCTCCTTCCATTCACTTTCTGTCTCTTTGGTCTCTCCGTTCTCCTTCTCTTCACTTTCTTTCTCTACGGTCTGTACATTCTCCTTCTCTTCACTTTCTTTCTCTTTGGTCCCTTCGGTCTCCTTCTCATTGCTTTCCTCACTCTCCTTGGCTTTGTTGTCTTCATCCTTTCCGTTTCCAGTTTCATCCTCTTTGCTCTCTTCATTTTCATTCACATTCTCCTCACTAGTAATCTCCTTGCTCGTTTCACTTGCTTTCTCTCCTTGTATAGAATCTCCGGGATCATTTGTTCTCTCTTCAATTTTATTTTCACCATTTTCATTTACCTCATCATCTCCAGTGCCTCTTCCTACGCTATCAATCTCTTCAGGCCTGATTCGCTCTTCTCCATTCCTGTTATCTTCTTCTTCCTCCTCCTTCCGCCCTGCATTGCTATTAACAATTTCATCCACAACAGGCTTTAGATCCTTTCTTCCTAACTTCAAGATTTGGTTGCTGCCATCCTTTATGCTTTCCTTGAACTCCGCTTTCTTGCCATGAGACTGCTTGACTTGGTAAGCCAGCCAGACGCAGACACCCAGCAAAAGAAATAGCTGCAGAGCATGCTTGACCTTGAACCCTTTAGATCTGGAGTTCCTGCGAGGAGATAGCTTGAACATACCGAATCTCTATCAGGCTACAACCAGTATGTTTTCTTTACAAAACCTGCGCAAAATTCAACTTTTCAAATACGGGCAAACAAAAATTGAAATCTTCCCAGTGTCACCAATCATAAGATGCAAACAGGTAGTTTGATAAAATGGAAATTTGGTACAAGAAAACATTCACTTAAACTCATCTACTTATCAACTTATGACAGCAAAAATGTGTTTGCACAGCAGTAACTGTGTGAATGATGAATCAAACTCTACGGATCGAACCGACACCAGCAACCTTGAATTCAACTAGACAAGAACCCAGTAATGTCAAGTCCCTATTGATTTTGAGATGAAAAGCTATCAACATTGTTAATTTCGAGAGAAATCCCACTTGGGTTTGATCATCATCTAACCAAATCAACAATCTTTTTCCCATTTCACAGCCAAGACATTGACAAAATTACAATCAGATCTAATCACGTTTCGAGTTTCTAAATCAGAAGACCAAATCTTAGAATACCAATCGAGAGAGAGAGAGAGAGAGATACCAGAGGGAGTTGGAAGCGGTTGGATTCTGGCAAGGATGAACAGTTAAAAACTTGTCTTCTTTCTGGAGTGGCTGAATTGCAGGGAGTAGCAGTAGGTATACTCTCCTGTAGAAATGCACGCAGTTGGAACTCCAACAAAATGTAAGATCGCAAGAGCTCCTCCCGGAAAAAAGCTTTTTCTGCCGACTCCTCTGCCCTCCAATGCTGCTTCTTAGATTCGGATCTGGAATACCTATTTGTTTTTCCCAAAACGACGCCGTCCCCATTAGCACTTAGCACATACTGGGTTCTCAACTCGCCACGTGCCCCTCTCCAGATCGATTATGTCGGTGACCTTTAAGGCAATCCCTTTTCCCTTTGCGCCTTCATCACAACACCACCAAAACGACGACCGCCAAAAAAAAAAAAAATGGCATCGAAGCTACTTGCTTCCGCTCTCCGCCGCCAAACCCTAACCACAAAACCCGCCTCCGACTTCGTCCGCACCCTCTCCACCGCCGCCGCCGTCGCCGAAACCTACGACGACCCGGATGGAGTTTCAATGAAAGGGGTCAAAATTTCTGGCCGGCCTCTGTACCTGGACATGCAGGCCACGTCGCCGGTGGACCCCAGGGTCGTCGACGCCATGCTTCCTTACTACCTCACCCGGTACGGAAACCCCCACTCCCGGACCCACATGTACGGCTGGGAGTCGGACTCCGCCGTCGAGACCGCCCGCGCCCAGGTCGCCGACTTAATCGGCGCCTCCCCCAAAGAAATCGTCTTTACCTCCGGCGCCACCGAGTGCAACAACATCTCGGTCAAGGGCGTCATGCACTTCTACAAGGACAAGAAGCGCCACGTCATCACCACCCAGACGGAGCACAAGTGCGTTCTGGATTCCTGCCGCCATCTCCAGCAGGAGGGATACGATGTGACCTACCTGCCGGTGAAGTCCGACGGGCTTATCGACCTCGACGAGCTCCGCTCCTCGATTCGGCCCGATACAGGCCTCGTATCGGTCATGGCGGTGAACAACGAGATTGGGGTTATTCAGCCGATGGAGGAAATTGGGGAAATTTGCAAGGAGTTCAAAATTCCATTCCATACGGACGCGGCTCAGGCGCTTGGGAAGATCCCAATTGATGTGGACAAATGGAATGTGAGCTTGATGTCCCTTTCGGGGCACAAGGTTTACGGGCCCAAGGGGGTCGGAGCTTTATACATGAGGAGGAGGCCAAGAATTCGGGTGGAGCCCCAAATGAATGGAGGTGGACAGGAGAGAGGGATTCGGAGCGGAACTGTTCCGACTCCATTGGTGGTAGGGTTTGGTGCGGCCTGCGAAATTGCGAAGAAGGAAATGGAGTATGATGAGAAGAGGGTAAGAGCGTTGCAGGATCGAATGTTGAAGGGAATCAGGGAGAAGCTTGATATGGTTGTGGTGAATGGTAGCGAGGAGAGACGTTACCCTGGGAATTTGAATCTTTCGTTTGCTTATGTGGAAGGGGAGAGCTTGTTGATGGGGTTGAAGGAAGTGGCGGTGTCGAGTGGGAGTGCCTGTACCAGTGCGAGTTTGGAGCCCTCATACGTGTTGAGGGCTTTGGGGGTGGATGAGGACATGGCTCATACTTCTATTCGGTTTGGGATTGGGCGGTTCACAACGGAGGAGGAGATTGACCGGGCGGTTCAGCTGACGGTGCAGCAGGTGAAGAAGTTGAGGGAGTTGAGCCCGCTTTATGAGATGGTGAAAGAAGGGATTGATATCAAGAGTATTCAGTGGTCACAGCATTAAGGAATTTGGTAGAGGAACTGGGTGAAGCAGCGAGTATACATATGCACGAGTGAGCTGCAGCTGATAGAGTAGATGGAGAACTCGAGGTTCATTTTGCTATCCTTGTTGTAAATGCCTTTGACAACTCTCCATAATTACTTCATAACTAAGTTTTGCAAACACATAGTTGTTTTCGATATGTGCCCCGTGCTGTTATGTTTCCTTGGCATTTGATATGGGCAAAGATAGGCGAGGATGATACATTTGTTGGTCTGATATATTGTTTTCTTTGCTTGGGTTTTGTATGGGTTGAATAACTATTTTTCACTACAGAAATGTTTCAATATGACATATGAAGATTGTGGTGAATGTTTGAATAATGGTTTGTTACTTGGTAGTTTGGTTCTTTTTCATACATAATATGCATATATTCATGAGTATGGAGAAGACACAAGATTGCGCACTTGAGACACTGATCATAGGAAATGGTTGCATTTTAGTCGCTTCTTGTGCTCTTTAGTTTGGCATTTCGTTGCAGACTCGATAGTCATAAATACTTATTTAAGTCTTGCTATCACATAGTAGGGTTTACGGACAAGGAACACTTGCAAATGTCAATGAAAGAGTATCTCATGGTGTATTGCCTGGAATCCATAATAGGGTTTATGGACGAGGAGCACTTGCTATCACTTATAAGTCTTGCTATCACGTAATAGGGTTTCTGTATTGCCCGGAATCCATAGTTCTCATGTCATTTAGAATTCCCATGTGTCTTGTGGCTTTTCGTTTTGACTTTCATGTTTTCGCTTTCTTGTATCTCATTCATTTCTCCCGCCACCTCCCGTCAGCCTCTTCATTCCTCATTTCTCCCTTCTACTTTCTCCCCATTTCTGGCACAAGTGAAAACGAAAAACTAAAGTTGAAATTGTGTTATACTTTTGGGTTGTTGTAGGATCACTTTAGGAATTCTTTGAGTGGAAGAAGTGATGATAAGACAATTAGGAGGATGAGGTTAATATTGGCATCTTATTAGGGGCAGTCCGTCGGTATTTGATTGCAGAATCTTTCTATAGCAGGAGCATACGGCCAATATATCACTATAAGGTACTCTACCCCTATCCATCATGCCCATATTCATATTCTGCTTCATTGTCATGCCTTGTCTTCCCAACACTCCTTTGGTAGCACTTCTGTTGTCGTAGTATACCATCAATGATGTCGTCTCCATTTGCTACTCACCAGTTGTGATGCAACCAAACACACACAACCATTTTCAGCATTAGGGATCACTTCAACTTACACCACACGGAAATTCAATGAAATTATTCTGCTTCAAATTGTTTTGTCCTTTGATGTGTCTTGGTGATGCACCTGCCAATCCATAGGAGAATACACACACACACACACACACACACACACACACACACAGTGTGACCCCTTTTGCCAGGAAGGCTTTACGATTGGTCAATTCTGATCGGAATTATACCATCTGCGTTTATGCTATATTCTGTAAAGATTATAAACTAAGATGGGTAAGCAGTAATCTAGACATTGGTTTGGAAATTATAATAAGCAGTTTAGAATCCAGTCTTTGTTTGTTTTTTTATAACTTCAAAGTCACAATCGGTGTCGATATCGGTGCTGTATGCATGATGTTTTTTACATCCTTTTATTTTTCTCTTTCTCTCATGTGACTAATGATATCATTGTGTTGTTATTGACCTGTAACTGGGAAGTCGTTTTCTCGTTGCAAGTAGGAAGTGAGGAACAATACTTATCGTAGGGGCTACGGAACGGAGTAGGATTGTCTCCCCACCTATTCTCATCCCTTTTCTTCCTCGTCTCACACTTTGTTTTTTCTCTTATTGTCTCTATTAAAAAAAACTAATATAAAATGTTGACGTAATTTAATCGTAATCGTTCAAATAGGAAGAGATGGAATGAAAGGAGAGAGAGATTAGGAGGGGAGAATCCTCCTTCTTTAGGAATGGTGTGTGTCTTTGTGTGTTGGAGAATGTGGGGATGGTACATTTTGTCTATGGCCTAGCCAAGGGATGGAGAAGAAAATGACGTATACAAAATCACCTTATTTAAACTATCAAAATGGTGTATGTCTTTGTGTGTTGGAAAATGACGTATAGTTGAGTGAAAAAGGAGTGGGAATTGCATGTATACAATCTTAAAACGAAAAATTTCTCTCCTTTGTGAGAGACCTCCGGAGTGAGTGATTTCTCTCCTTGGTGAGAGTCTTAGTTTGGTCTAGTGACTGCAGATTCGCTTCTTTCGAGATTTGTCAGTTATCCTCTGGGTATTTTCTTCTTCTATGTTTCCTCTGAATTGTGGATCTGGTCCTTGGATAGATTCGGTGATTGTTTGTTTCCTTTGATCTGGCTGAGCTGGTGGGTCTTTGCGATTGTGTCAGTTCTAGCTCTCTGGGCAGCTCAGGAGGTAGGTAAGCGTTAATTCACAAGATCTGGAGTGGGTCTTTTGGGCGTGGATCTTTTGAGTCGGTGCAGGATTTGTTGGGGAGACTCAGGTTTGCTCTCTTTGGGTTGGTGGGGAATTACATTCCTTTACCAAACTTATGACATTTGGTGCGCTTGTGTGAACTTTTGACTCAGGAAGTAATTGCTCGCAACTGCTACTACATTTACCAAAGTCATGGGGGTCCAAATAACTATTACTTCAGAGAATAAATGTTTCGAGGACTCCCATTCATTGTCATCGAGGTATTTTCCTCACTTTCCTACCTTGTTATTCTGTGTTGTTCTTGTACTTGGAAAACAAAATAAACAGGGAGAAGGACACAGACAACATATCCTTTACTGTTCAAAGGAGATTCTGCACAAGGCATTCATAGTCTCTCTTTTGTATAAATCCACTCATCTGGTCCAATAAGTAAGCTACAGTAATAGTTATATGGCACAGCAGGAAGTGTAGGAATTGGTGGTCCATCTAGATAAAACGATGGATTTGTCAACCATGGAACACGGGATCAAACTGGTGGGTGCAACTTTGGTAAATCGAAACCTGAATAGATGGGGTGTCCGGAACATTCTTCGATCAACATGGAAGGACTTGGGTGAGGTTCAGGTTAAATGGGTACGTGAAAACCTTTATATTATCTCTGCTCCAGATGAAAGTGTGGCTAATAGGATTCTGAGTTAGGTCCCCTAGGCAGTCATGAAGCAAATCCTTTTAGTGAAAAGGTGGCCTCCAGAACTAGCGTTGGAAGATATACAACTGGAATTGGTTCCTTTCTGGATTCAACTTCGAGGAATACCTTTCGCACTCACATCCGAGGCTAATGTAAGACGTCTTGTACAAGATGTTGGAGAATTTTTGGAGCTGGAAGATCTATCCATAGCTCGAGGTTTTCTTTAAGCTAGGGTTGTTGTCAACACATTGCATCCACTAGTACCTTGGTGTTGCTTTCTAGGGGACAAAATACAGACACGTGGGTGGAATTTCATACGAAAGGTTGCAAGATTTTTGCTACTGATGTGGGAGAATATGACATGTGAATACTGAATGTTTGTACGAGCTTTCAAGGGGTAGTTCAGCTGGTTATGGGGAATGGACCAAGGTGGCTCCAATTCGGGATGTGGTGGTTCCGCAACGATCACTTACTCTTGGAGTGGGGGAAAGACAGCATGCGAGTGCAGTTAGGACTAGTAGACTTGGAAGCTCGTAGGGGAGTCGGAGAGCTAATGATGATGAACCTCAAGGCGAGGGTGTTAGTAGGTTTGAGAGGTTGATAATGAGTATTATGCCACAACTTCCAATTAAGAAATCTAAGAGATGGCATCGACTTGCTAGACCTGGAGGGGAAGGGGTAATACCTATTCCTCCGGGGAGTGTGTCTGAAGGTTTGCACATGGAATTCAGGTCTGAGTCTTCATTGTCAGCACCCATGTGGACTCTTTCACGACGATATGTGGTCAGTCCTTCAGTCACACTTAAGGAGATTCCGGAAGGTAGTGAAGGGGAGACAGAGGGTTGCCGATTGAAAATAAGTGTCGAGGAGGAGGACTTGGAGCCTATCCAGTCTCCACAAAAAAAGTTTAAGAACATTGAAAGCAGCCAGGAAATGAAGAAACGTGCAGCAGAGAGACTGAGGCAGATGAGTATTAGAGAAATATGCTTGATGGTGGAAATAGCTATTTATGCGGATGAGGAATTTGAGGAACTACCAGTTGAGTATCAAGTTATGTGGGAGTACTTGGAGGAGGTCTCTTAGCATGAGCGGGCTGCTCTGTTGGCTCGAAAGCAAGCAAAGTCTTCCCAAGGCGGTAGCGGCTGGCCTCCAACAGCCACAAAGTCTCCATAAATTATATCTTTTTGGAACTGTCGTGGTCTTGGGTTGGACACGATGGTTCGAGCCCTTTATGGGCTTATTCGGAAATATCAGCCCTCTGTGATTTTTCTATTGGAGACAAAGATGAAGGATCATAGAATTGCTGGCGTCGACGTTTGGGGTTTAATAATGGGTTCAATGTCCCTCCCATTGGTAGGTTGGGAGGTTTGAGTCTTTGGTGGGCTGAATACTTGGACGTGGTTATCAGTTTGTATTCCAAGCATGTTATCGATGCCCGGGCTCTATCGGATGGGGAGTCTTGATGGGTGCGTGTTAGAGGTGTATATGGAACTGCTTATTGGGAGGAAAAAGCACAATTTTGGGATTGGATGAATACTCATCTTCGTTCATCTTGTGTTCCTTGGTTGTGTGGTGGGGATTTCAAGGAGTTTCTTTGGGATTCTGAGAAATCTGGTGGCTCAACTGTTTTGTATAATAGGCCTCAGTAGGAATGCAAAAAGTTGGTGGAAACGTGTTAGGCACAGCCTGGTGGCAGGGCCGCTTTGGAACGTTGGCATAATAGGCTTAGTGATTGCTGATCTCAACTCCTTATGTGGAGTAGAAATAAATTCAAGTGGCGAGAACAACAAATTGAACAACTAACCTCTGAGCTGGTTGAGCTTCAACAAAATTGGGGTGCACATGTTGATGAGATTCATGAGAAGGCCAAATTGATTGATAAGTTATCGGCTCAAGAGGAAAATGTTTGGCAACAAAAGTCACATGTTCAATGGCTTAAGGCTGGGGATGCAAACACCAAGTTTTTCCATCAGTCAACCATGCAACGGCGGCAGAGGAATCATGTGCTAAAACTCAAACAGGAAGATGATAGTTGGGAGGAGCGGCCAAATAGGGTTAAGACGCTTATTGACGACTATTTTCTCAATCTTTTCACTTCTGTGGGGAGCAAAAGTTGGGAATTTCTTTTGGAGTGTGCACCCACTTTAGTTTCAGATAGAATGAATGAATCTTTGTTGTCTTCAATCTCTGATGTCGAGATTCAGGATGTAATGATGCAAATAGGTGGGCTTAAGGCTCCGGGACCTGATGGTTTTCAAGGTGTGTTCTATCATTCTTTTTGGGAGACTCTTAGAGAGGATGTTCATGCTCTGGTTCGGCTGCTGGAATGTGGAGAAGTTAATCTTAGCCGACTAAATTCCACTCATATTGTGCTTATACAGAAAGTTCCACATCCAGAATCTGTCTCTCAGTTTTGACCGATTAGCTTATGCAAATACTCATATAAGATTTTGGCTAAGGTTTTGGCGAATCAATTGAAGTTGCTGCTTCCCAATCTTATTTCTCCTATGCAAAATGCTTTTGTGCAGGGTCGACAAATTCAGGATAATATTGGGATTGCTCATGAACTCTTCCATTTTCTTAAACTTCAGAAAGCTAAGCGTCAGTTTGAGTTGGGTATCAAACTTGATATGCATAAAGCGTATGATCGGGTAGAATGGGATTTCCTTGATGCGGTGATGGAAAAAATGGGGTTTCATTCTCGTTGGCGATAGATTATCATATGATGTATCAACTCAGTTAATTTTGTTGTACTTCTTAAAGGCCAACCTGGAGCCAAGTTAGATCCTTCAAGAGGTTTACGACAAGGGGATCCTTTATCTCCTTATTTATTCCTTTTTCTTAGTGATGTTCTATCTAGGATGACTAATTCGGCAGTTGAAAAAAAGTATTTGGAAGGGGTGAAGATGAACCAGCATGCTTCGGTAATTTCCCATATTTTCTTCGCTGATGATACAATTCTCTTTTTGAAGGCTACTAAAATGAATTGCTGCCATTTAGTTAAAATTATTGAAGATTATTGTAATGCCTCGGGTCAAGCTGTTAATCTGCAAAAGTCATCAGTGTTCTTTGGTGCTAACATGCCGACGGTAGTTTCGACGAAGCTGGGGAACATTCTTAATATGCAGGTGGTTTCTGATCCGGGCACCTATCTTGGTGTTCCTGCCCTGTGGGGTAGATCAAAGCGGCAATGTTTGGCTTTTGTTAAGGGTAAGGTTTTGTGGAAAATACAAGGGTGGAGACAAAGTAGTCTCTCTCAAGCGGGTAGAGATGTATTAATTAAAGTGGTTGCCCAAGCGATTCTTGTTTACCCTATGAATCTATTTAAGTTCCCGGGTGTGGTGTGCAACGAGTTGGACTCTCTAATATCGAGCTTTTGGTGGGGGTCAATAGGCGAGGAGCGGAAAATTCACTGGGTGTCTCAGCACACTTTGGGTTTCTCGAAGCCGGACGGAGGTATGGGGTTCATAAACTTTAGTGATTTTAATGATGCCTTACTTGTGAAACAATGTTGGCGACTGATTCAAAACCCGAACTCTTTACGGGCATTGGTCCTCAAAGCTAAGTATTTTCTGCATTATTCTCTTTTTGATGCTAAACGTGGAAGTCGGGCCTCTAGGGCTTGTCATAGTCTTTTGGTGGATTGAGATTTGTTGATGAAGGGGTCATAATGGCAAATTATGAATGGTTGTACTGTTCGTCTGTGGGTGGATCCTTGGTTGCCTTCCGTTCCGTTAGGACATCTTATGCTTGGACTGGTGTCTGTCATTAGGGACACACGGGTTGCGTCTCTCATAAGCCCTACTTCATGTGCCTGGGATCTTAGTTTTCTTCAACCTTTCTTATCGGCGGAGGAACAAAATGCTATCTTGGCGACACCCATTAGGGATCCTATGCAACATCGTCGCCTTGTTTGGCATTCTACTAAGAATGGGGTGTACGTGGTCAAGTTTGGATATCACTGGTGGGTCTCCGACCCTTCTCTTCCTGCTCTATATCGAAACAAGTTTGGCGGCCTATTTGGAAATTGAGAACTCCGCCTAAACTTCGTCATTTTATGTGGCGTATTGCTCATCGTGCCCTGGCTACGACGGAAACTCTATTTGTTCGCCATACTACCTCATCCTCTATGTGTTCAATATGCCATGATCATGCAAAATCTATTGAGCATATCTTTTTGTTATGCCTTTCGTTTGACGACATTCTTAATTACAAAGTTGATAGACAATCGATCTCTTCCCGGATGGATTGGTTTCATTCCATTGCTACTAGGAGGTTCCATTCTAAGATGGAGCATGGTATTATGCTTTCTCATGTCGCCTTTATGGATGCAAATTTCTTCCACCTTGATTTTGGACAAAATTGCATCTACAAAACAAATAACACCTTAGGTCAAAGCCAAGAGCCTCACGCGCCCACGATGAATTTGGGAGGGGGGCTTTGTCCGAAGAATCTTTGATGCCAAAGTTAAAATTTTGAAGGAAAAATGTTTGGAGAATTTAGAGAATTTAGCAAGAGAATTCGACTTGAGTTTTGGAGAGAATGAGAGGTCTTTTATAGGGGTGTGGCCGGCCTCCTTGGGTGAGAGAGGACCGGCCACTTGGCTCACTTTGTGGGCTAGGTTCTTGATTTGTGTTTAATTGGGTATAATTGAATAATTAACTAATTAATTAGTCAATTAATAGAATAATTGCCTAATTGATATAATAAAAAGGGAAAGATTTGAGAGTTACCTTGTGGAGAGGATTTGATGAGGATGGATGAAATAGGTTTTGAATTGTTACCTATTTTGGGCACTTTTGACTTGGTTGAGGGATGATTGCCCGCTGCTCGCACGTAGGAATCCCGATAAGCCTCAAGGGTATTTTTGTCCTTTTAATCCAAAAATTGACGTGTCGTCTTGTGATTATTTTTGGCTCCACAAATGCCCCCACACCTGTTGGGCTGCTCGTAGAAAAGGGCAACAGGTGTAGAGATTTTCTTGCTTTAGGAAACTTATGACTGCTTCCTATTTTGATGTAGATTCCCTCTTTAATAAATTTCTCTCAAAGCTTATTTAAGTCCACCTTAAGTGGATTATTAGATCAACTTTGGAGAGCAATTTATTCTACCCTATAAGAGAGAGAGCTTAGAGGATATTTGTTCCCCCTCCTCTAGCAATCTTTTGGGCCAAGAGGCCTGCTGCAACCCTTTTTGTTTGTTTGTTTTTTTTTTTTGTTTTTTTTTTAACAACCCTCTAAACCCTAAACCCTAAACCTTGCCAAGAGCTGGTCCCTGCCTTTTTTTTTGTTTTTTGAACAACCCTCTAACAAATCCCTCTTGTGTCTTTGTAGAAGTTCTTCAAGCATGTCTTCCTCACACCACAAGAATGATGATGGTGCGCCGCCCTTGTATCGTCAAGGCAGGTCTTTGAGCAAGGTTGGTTACTTCAAGGCTGCTCACTTCAAGATTAGCTTCGATGACTTGTTTAGAGACTTCCTTGAGGCATATTGGCATGCTATTCCGTCGGGAGTGCATGTGAAACATGTGAAAGATGGTAGCAGCCATGAGCCATGTGATGGGGCTCAGAGAGCCATCAAATTCCACCCCTACTATTTTGTGTTGGGGTTTATTTTTCCTAAGCTGCGATTTTTCTAAGAAGTGCTCTGCTCCATGAAATGTGCCCCTGCTCAATGTTCTCTGAACGTGGTCCGTATGATGGTGGGATTCCACAATCTTAGCCAATTCTTTGACTTAGATTTGACCGTCAACGAATTTTAGTACTTCTTTGACATAGGTCACATCGAGGGAGTTGAGCAGCTGTGATCTTGCCATAGGCTTTTTGATAATTTGAGTAAGGGAGATCATGACTGGGCCAAAGAGACTTTGGAGATAAGTGGAGAATGGAAGTTTGATTATTCCCCTGAGCTGCGTATTCCCACGATCTTTATATCTGGTAAGTAGGCTGCTTAATCTATTGGCTGCTTTGTATTTGTGCTAAGCTACTCATTGATTTTCTAATTGTCTTCCGCTGCTTTTGTAGATTATGAATTCGGCTCGACTCCTAAGACTTCTCTGGACATGAAGAAAATGCATGTTGCTCTGGGTATCCCCTCCGAGTACCGTGAGTGGCGTTGGCTGCTTAAACCTCATTGTGGGGAAAAAAATGGGCTGCCCCTGAGAAAAGAGATAAAACGAATCAAGGCTGAGCCGTTAGCTCGTCCTATTACTGTGGTGGAGCCTGCTACAAATAAAGGTGGGAAAAAGAGGCATTCCCCGCCTGCTTAAGAGACGCATGCTAAAAAGAAACCGAAGACTTCTTCCGCTGCTCGCGGGGATTCATCGGTTGCTCAAGAGATGCTTGCTGAGAAAAGCTGAAGGCTTCTTCCGTTGCTCGCGAGGGTTCATCGGCTGCTCCCAAGCTTGTGATTGACTTGACTTTCTTCAAGAACGAGAAATGTGAGGCTGCTAGATCTATGCCGGTGGCTTCTGCCGTTCCAAATGCTACCAGTTCGATTGCTAATAGGATTGCCTAGCGTAGAAGTTCATATGTGTCTCTGGTGCCGAAGTTTATGTCAAAGCGTGTGTCTGGGGCTAAGTTTGGTTCACATTTGGAGAGCCTTGCTACTATGAAGAGTGACAAGGTGCCCATGCTTGCCAAAGTGGGGCCAAAACTCATCCCTTTCGCTGTTGAGACCGACTCGTCTGCTGAGAATGAGACTGCTCGTGCAGATAGTCATGAGAAATCCAGCAAGTCTGTTTCTTGGGAAGTTGATGAGATTTGTGCGCTTTTGAAACCAGATTTGCTCAAGGACATGGATGTATGCGCCAAGTTTGTTGATGGCGTCAAATAAGTTGTTGGCCCAAGTTCCTTTACGAAGCATACAACCTAGTATATGAGGACTACTCGGATTCGGCGAATATACCATTGATTCGAATCGACTTGGTTGGCTGTACCTCGTCATCGTCTGCATTCCTTATAGGTTACGCAGCTGGCTTGTCCAAGTATCTGTCAACCTTACCTTCTTTCACGAGCTTCTCTAGGTAGTTCTTTCGAGTGTAGCAGTCGTCGGTTGTGTGACCGAGACCTCGGTGGAATGCACTGATCACTCATATATTTCATGCATTTATACCATCCATTTCTAAAGTCTTTGTGATGTTTTTGTGTTAAAATGGTTGCATTTTACCTTACCTTGTGTTAGTGTGCAGTTAAATTTTCTTTAAAATCAATTTCAAGCAAAAAGGAGAAAAGGAAATAATAAAAACAAACAAAAGAATTGGAAGTGGAGCTTGTCTCCACGGGTGGTGTTTGAAAAAGAAATCAGAAAGCAAAGTGGGAGAGTGAGGATGAAGGGAGGAGCACACGGAAGTGGGAAAGAAAGAGAAGAAAAAAATTAAAAAAAAATAAAAGTGTGGAGGGAACACACGGCATTTCCGGAAAGTGGAAAGAAAAGATGGTAGAAAAGAAGAGAACATGGGGTGCCCACTATGAAGTGGAGTTTGGTTGGTCTTCCACTTGTAGCTTTGGTTGGTTTTGGCAATTATTGCCTTTTGTTGAAGGCAATACACGAAATGAGGGATGGGAAGACAGAGGGGAGGACGGACAAAATGGAGCAGCAGAGGAGTATTCATGGCAACAGAAAATAAAGGTGTGCATCTCTCATTAGACTTACAGAGTAGAGAGTTGCAGAGAGCAACATAGCAGAAAAGGAGGAAAAGATCGGAGAGCTTGTTTTGTAAAAAAGGTTGTTTTCCTTCTTTGATTCTTCATGGATAATTTCTTATGTATTCAAATAATTATGTGTAACTAATTTCTTTTCGCTAGAGTGAGGCCATGAGCCGCAACATGATTACGTAGATTTCTCTTTCAATTGCTTAAGTGTTGTTACATGCTTGCTTTGATATTTTCAATCTCTAAATTAAACTATCTATGTGTCTTGATGATTGATCACCATTAGGATGCTTAGAAAAGTCATTGGATGCAATTTTGAACGAATGTCACGTTAAAATTGGTTATGTTTCTTGTGATTGAGGATTGTAATTTCTCCTAAGGTAAATATCATAGTCTTAGGGATTACATAGTCTTAGGGATTACATGGTTTAACAAAAGGATTTTCATCAAGATTAATGAATCATTCATGTTTATATTTAATCCAAATGTCATGGATAAATTGCATGTAGTGGTATGCGTTTTAACTTGAATGTCACAAGTAAAACATACACAAGGAAAACCCAACCTTCAAAGCATATGTGTTTTTTATTACTTAAGCAATTGGAAGAGCTTCGTAGGAGTGTTGTTGGTAAAGGTTGAACTCTAGCACCTTGTCAATCTAATTTTCTTCAATTATTTGTATTATCTTGAGTTTATATATTTACTTGTTTTGTTTAATTGGATCACTATTCCTATAAGCTAATTCCCATTTTAGATATTTGTTTAAGTCACATCCAATAGTATTTAGTTTCGTCAAATTAGTGTAGTTCTTAGAGTTAAATAAGTTAAATACACAAAAACTCGTAAATTGTTTATATCAGTCCATGAGGAGATCGACCTTGCTTGAGCCATTCTATACTAAAAACACTTGTCTTTCTTGCAAGAATTTTCTATGGTTTAACCCTTGTTACAAGTGGTAAAAATCACCATCATGCACAGTATTTTGTGTGATCCAACTTGGAAGTATCTCCCTTTGATTGTTTCGGTAGCTTGAACCACGACCCGTTCTTGATGTCGCGAAGGAATTGGTGGATCGGAATTGAGAACTTAGAGAAGTTCTTGGTTGTTAAGCCTTCTTTGGTCGTGGGTCAGTCCCTGCGTTTGGCCTCATGCCTACTTTTGCTGGACTGTTTCTCGTCCTCCTTCCTTTGAGCCACTGCCGACTTTTTTCGAGGCTGCTCGGGTGCTTTGTCTACTCACCGAGCCTCATCCCAAAGTGCATGCTTTTCTGCCAAAGCAAATGAGTCTGCTAGAGTTAGGTCTTCTTTCACGATCATTTCTCCGAACAGTGGGTGGTTTGCTGAGAGTCCATTTTGGAAGGTTGCATTTGGTATTGAGTCGTCTCATCCGACGATCTTTGCCTTTTCTGCTTTCAACCTCTTCACGTAGTCATGGAGTGACTCATTTGGGTTTTTCTTCACGGGGAACAAGTGGTTGGACTTTTTCTTGATCGAGCGATATGATGAGTATTCGTTGGTGAAAACCAAGGAAAGATCATCAAAACTCCGGATGGATCGTGGTGGCAAGGTGTGAAACCAATCTTGCGTCTCGCCTTGTAAAGTGGTGGCTAATATTTTGCACATAAGGGCATCGTTGTTCCGATAAAGGACCATCGCCCTCCGGTAGTGCTTCAAATGCCTCTCCGAATCTCCATCTCCTTTGAAAGATATGAAATGTGGCATGCTAAACTTGCGTGGAGGCTTTGCCTGCTCGATCTCGTCCGTGAAGGGTGACCTGCTCATGTTGGTCATATCCTGCCATAGTGCTTCATCGGCCACTTCGTTGCGTTGGAAATCAAGCAACCATTCGTTGAGAAGCATCTCTACCTCTTCCTGAATTTACCCTTGTTGGGGTAGCGGAGCCCTCGACTACCCCCGGTCTTGTCATGTTGGTATAGGCTATTCTTCTCCATGCTCGACTAGTATGTGTCGCAGCTGCGGTGCATGAGGTAGATTCTTAGCAGGCGAGGGATTTCTTCGCAGACTGCTGGTTGAACTTGAGCCGGATTGAGTGACTGCTTCACTCTGTTCGTCGTGCTGCCTGCTTCGATGTGATGTGGAGAATTCTCCTTACAGGCCTAGCCGCGAATGAACGTTTTACCTAGAAGGCTGCTCATGTTGATTATCGAAGCGTGGCCTCAACTGTGAGTGTATACTCGTTCGTGGACCTAGTCGAGAGTGCACGCTCCTCCACGCGTAAGACAAGAGTATACGTTATCTCAAGATCCCAATCGGGAGTGTACGCTGCCCGAACGCTGGTTGGTCGAGTGGCTGCTTGCCAGGACACTGCTGGACAAGTTCCTCGTCTGCCCTTGTCTTACTTCGAGACACTTCGTTTGGGGCACGTTGGATCTCGGTGTGTTGTAAGAGTTGATTCATCAAGGTCGTCTATTGTGCAAGGGCGCTCGTTAACTCTATGACTTGTCGGGAAAGTGTTGTTCGCCATTCGGGTTGGAAAAGCTTGGAAAGAATGTGCCTCATTGAGCGGTGGAAGGGTGGTAAACTCCGGGTGCAAGATTTGAGTTGGGAAATGTCAAATCCGTGGAGAAATGTGGTGAGAATGCCCTCGACTCGATGGTAAGTCCAGGTGGTTGAGATAGCCTTGAGCCGACTTAGGCTGCTTGAGAAGCCACGATAGTAGGCTGCTTGACATGTGGCGCACACGAGTGCGAGGTTTAGGCTTAGCTTGGCAACACATTGAGCTTGGAGTGACATGGCTTGGGTTGTGGCTTTGGTGCTGTGAGTCTTGGATAACACGGCTTGAGCTTGGGCCCGTGCAAGTTTGGATGGAAAGGCTTGGGCCGTGGTAGTTGTGCCATGGACCTCGCCACGGGTGGTTGCCATGGTGGCCACCACGGTGGTTGCCATGGTGGAGCCTCGTAGTGGTGGTGCCATTCTGCTTATTGTCACATTTAGCCTTGTGGATCGCCGCGGTCCCATCTCTTGAATATTGGAATTTTCACTTATTGAATTTTCTAAATTTCTAGCCATTGTACTTCTTTTTTACTTTTTATCAAAGATTTTTTTCAAATAAAAAATTCTAATAATAAGAACGAACGAAAAATCTACAAATGGACAAGAAAATAGAAAAACCTTTGATGCGAGAGTCTTCTACGAGTGTGTATCTCTTCTCTCAATGAAAGCACCAAATTGTGGATGCAAATTTCTTCCTCCTTGATCTTGGACAAAATTGCACATACGAAACAAATAACACCTTAGGTCAAGGCGTATTTTTGTCCTTTTTATCCAAAAATTCACGTGTCGTCTTGTGATTATTTTTTGTTCCACAACCTTTACTTGTTGGCATATTTAGAAAGCTCGGTGCAATTTTTTGTTCAATCAATCTCCTATTAATCTTACCCAGGTTCTTCTTGCCATTTCCTCTTCCGCTGCAGTGTTTCTCGACATGACTAGTGATGTGACTTATGCGCCTTCTCCTCCCCCCTCCCCCGGCTTTCTCCCCAGTGACAGTGTCGGCGGCCTGTTGGAACACCCCTTCATCCATTTTCCTCAAACTGAATGTGGATGCTAGTTGACATGCACCATTTCTGACAAGTTTTGTTGAGATTGTGATCAGGGTGAGCGGGGTATATTTGCGGCTGCAACAAGGTATGAGGTCCAGGCCCCAAATGCAACGACAACCGAAGCTTTAGCTATATTGCGAGGGTGTAAGTTGGCTATGGATTTAGGGCATCGATCGGTTATCATTGAGTCTAACTCCAAGGCTATAATTTCATCTTTATCACCTTCGTTGGACAATGGCAGTTGGGAGGCCTTTCCTACCTTATTGGTTGTTCAAAGGTTAGGGGAGTCCTTTCAGGACTGTCGCTGGTCTTGGGTTCCAAGGTCAGCCAATATAACGGTGATACTTTGGCGTTGCGTCGTAGTACAAAGATGTGCAATATCACATGGGTCTGTAGAGCTCCATCTTCGTTGGTTCCTGTACTCCATAAGGATGGCTTACCTTGTCCCCCATGATGTATGATGGCAGGTGTTGGGGCGACACTTGAACCTGGTTTCAATGTCTTTCTCCTTATCCCCTTCACTGCTTTATTTTGTTGCTTGTTGGTCTTGGTGTAGGCTTTCCTTGTAGCTTTCTGGCATCTTTGTCCTGGGAATACATTTCCAGTTTTCCCAAAAAAAAAAAAGGAGTGAGAATCGTAGAATCAGAAATCAATTTATTCTACAATTGTCCACCTCAATTTTCCTTTGTTTTCGGTGAACGCCTTACAAATATAGGTATATCATCACGTGGTGTTCTATGTTAATAAAATAATAATATATGAACAAAACTTTATACTCATTTTTATTCCATTATTATAGAATGTCATTCTTTGTGACATGCAAATTTCTTAAAAAGACTCAAAAGAACTTATCATGGCCCGCACTTGATTTTGAGCCCCCTACCCAACCTTTTTAACCCCACCATCTCTCTCTCGTGGTATTGTCCCGTGTCCGGACATAAACCTTTTTTTATTGAGGATAAAAATAAAAAAAAAGCTCTTTCAATTTTAACCCAATTAGAGTAATGGGTCCTTAACTAAAAGTTCATGAAAACTCCTCAAAACTTACAGCTATGATCATTTTCGTCAACTCCGTTAAAACGAGTCGTGTTGGAAGAATCATTGCTGCAATTGGGTTAAAGTTGAGAGACTATTGCTCTAATTGGGTTAAAGTTGAGGGACCATTGCTCCAATTGGGTGAAAGTTGAGGGACCATTTCTCTAATTGGGTTCAAGTTGAGGGACGATTTCTACTATTTTTTTTTTCTATTTAGTTTTCCATATTTTCCCTTTGATTATGATCTCACGTGCGTGGCACGTGACTCTTTGAAGTTTTAACTGAGCGACGAAAAGAACCATAGCTACATGTTTTGAAGAGTTAAGAGACCAATAGTCATGAATTTTTAGTTGAGGGATCATTGCTTCAATTGGGTTAAAGTTGATGAACTATTGCAATAATTTTCTCAATAAATAGTTGTTGCACAACTATCAAACTTATTTTCTGCTTAAAACTTGGTGGATCCACTTAGTAATATAATAAATAGTTTTGTAATTTTAAAAAAATGAGATATGAGATTGTAGTTCAATCCATAGTTGAGATAATTTAAATAAAGTGATTTTGTATGCTTTATTTTCTTCTTAGTACAATTTTATTGGGTGAAAAAATATATGCTAAGCCATACAATAAATCAGTAATGATAGTATTATCGTATCCGTTATTCACAGAAGCCAATGATAGAGTCAAAATTTCATGTTAGAAGGGCACGCTTTAGATTAAAATGAACATAATATAGGGAAATGATACGGAGACTCGCCCCTAAAGCAAGTCTCAACGGACTCTCCGTCCACGTATGAGTTGAATTTGCAAATACCCATGATTTGAATTTGCAAGACCAACTCCAAGGGCAAGAGCCGAACTCAAATATTTGGGTTTAAGCCCAAAAAATGTGATAACTAAGCCAACAAATTGGCTTTAAACCCAAACTAAAACCTAAATTTGGGTTTCTATTTGGCTGCCCAGCCTTCCAACGGTAACATTTGAGTCTTGTAAGTTGTTCGATTTTTGTACCGTTGGTGATCAACCATCCAGATTAAGAATAGATTGTTTTTACAATCTTTTTATTTTGACCTAACGGTTCATATTTGTACTAATTCATTTGTTCATTCACCTACACAAATCAATTTCTTCCCCATACAATTTTCATATCCTTCTTTCTCCTTCAAAAATATTTTTTTTATAAGATGTCTTTATGTTTTCAGTTATTGTTCAAGTTTTTAGTTTATGTTGTCAACTATCATTGAAGTTGGTTGGTTGGTGTGATTTGTTAGGTTTTTAAAAGTTTGTCCAAATTTAAATGTTTTTTAGGTTATAACATTCGTCAAATTAAATCAAGATAACCTAACTAAGAGTTACAAAAACAAAAAAATCCTTGCCAAAAAAATAATAATAATAAGGGTTAAAACCATTCCACAATAATTAATATATTTTAGGTCCTAAAATTTAGGTCTTGAGAGTTGGGCGACATTCACCATTTACAGTCCTAAATTCTATCTTTGTGGACCTAAATATTTGAGTTTGGGTCTAAAAGTTGGAGTTTGTCTAAACAGAGAAGATGACCCAAGATCTACAACTTGCACGAAACAGTGCCTCCACCACCATCATGAAATTCAAAGGCAAGTGTCCATGCATTCATTTTCTCATGGTGACCAAAAAACCGTTTTTGTCACAACATTTTCTCATAATCGCCAAGAGAACATTTTTGTCAAAACATTTTCTCATAGTGACCAAGAGAACATTTCTGTAAAAGTATTAGACATGAGAAAATTTGAAGGGTTTTTTGTGCTAATTTGAAAAAAAATGAAATATTTCCCTTCTTAATTTTATAGATGATATAAGAGAGGGAAATGAGAAATTAACCAAAATAATAGTCTGCAAACAAAGGGAAAAAATTGTATATAGGCAAGAACAGAGAATATGATCAACTAATATTAGTATAGAACTATAGTTTCGAATCTTTCATGTAAAAAATTCAAGTCTCTGTATTTGTTGGATTGAAGTTAATTGCACTAAAATCAATACAATTACAAATTCACTTTGATAGTGATATTATAAAATTAATTAATTATAGTAAATGTTTATAGGACAAAGTAATTTCAGGAAGGTCCGAGCTTACCCTAGCTTTAAGGTGGCTCGGCCATTAACAAGTTGAATGTAAAAAGTTATATTTACGAGTGAAGAATCATACTAATGGATAGGAATATTAAAAGTTGCATGTCATTTCTCGTTATGCATATCATTGTTTATGTTTGATTTTGAATTGAATAATTCAACGTAAAATTAAAAAACAACAAAGAAGAGTGCAACGAGGAGAAAAAGAGCAAGGAAATCATTTTTCTGTAAACAATTTTCCATTGTTAGACGTCACTCCGTTGGGCACGTTGACATTGCAAACAATAGCCGCCCAAGTCGTTTTGGGGCAGCTGTTAGTTTTAAACTAACTGCGACCTAACTACTTAGTTTACGTCAGCAAATAAAGGGGTTTAATTAAGAAGAGTTACACACACTAGGAGGGAGGGAGGGAGGGAGGAAGGGAGGGAGGAAGGGAACTTTGGGAACTACAAAGTGTAGTTTGCGTTTGAGAGCAGTAAATGCAGCAAAAACCAAGGCCAGACTATTATTAATATCAGTCTAATTGTCACTCTCCATCATACGAAAAACCAAAAATGCACTAAGAAATCAGCTTCCAAGCCTCCAACACAAATCATATTTGCATTGTATAATACTATTTACTATGCAAATAATTACAAAATTATCATATTTAATAAGAAAAAAGGGGGAAGCAATACGCATTAGAGGTTAATGCAATAAATTGCATGGACTAATATGGAGTCTAATCAAACGTAAGATCTACCAAGATGTGTTTCCTTAGCCGCCAAGATGGGGATGTCTTATTATGAAACTAACGGTAAAGTTGCGGAGTTGAAAGCACAGGCCCTAAAAGATGGGGATGTCTTAATTTGGATGGGGTCACTCTTTTGGATGGGGATGTCTCATCACCTCTGGCATAAGCAATGCCGGATACAACTTTGGAGGGGTTTTTGCTGCCTGGTTTTGCATTTGCTTGGGGAGTTGCAGGCACTTGAATTGCCTCACAGCGGCCGCAGGAGCTGCACCTTCTCTCACACCTTGGAGGCCTCGAACCTACCTGCGCTCGCAGATTCACTTTACTCTCTTCATTCCCTGCCTACCCAAATTAAAAAAACACCAGACAAATCAGGACATTTGGGTGCAAATCAAAGGTGTTTGATGAAAGTTCTCAGATAAAGCTTTGAACTGTAAGTCCACTGGATAAAAAGTAAAAACCCACCTGGGAAATGGCAACTTTGTTGTGAATTTCTCTGCTTTCAGCCATTTGGGTACAAAATCTGAAGTGGGTTGGGCACAGAATCAAGAGAAACACAAGGGAAATCGAGTAAAAGTGGAAGCAACCCATTAAAGTGGAAATTGAGATGAAGCTTTTGGAGGTGAGAGAGGGACTAAATAATGAAATGGGCTGTGAAAATTTAAGAGGGAAAAATTGACGTGAATAAAGAAAACAGGGACAGAAACCCTGTAATATATAAGTTTGATGTGCTTCTGGAGGAGCATCAAAATATTGGGATTTTTGAGGTGATGGAACGTGAATGCGGATGCCGATGGATGCTTGTTTGGATGGACAAATGAGAAAAATGGCAGAGGATCAAGTAAAAGGTAGGTATGAAAAGGGCATAACTTGAAACCTCGATTTGGGAGTCTTGTAAAATCAAAATAAATGTTTTATAAAAATTTGGAGGAAGAAAGGACCGGACCTTAAAAAAACAGAACAGGGAGAGATTTGGGATAGAGGACAAAGAACCCAAACAACAAAAAATCCAGAGACAAAGTTTAACCCCACAAGATATGAAGGGATGAGATTAGTTGGCGCTAAAGGACATGGATTTTACAGCTGTGGATTTTTTGGGTTTTCCCTTTCAGTGGAAAATTTATTTTATTTTATTTTGTTGGAAAAAAGTGTTATTTTTTTATTAGAAGGAAGTTGTTTTTTGGGATTTCTTGTTGCGGTTAGTTAGGGCTGGAAAAAAATTTCAAAAATCCCAAACCAAATCGAAAAAATCTCGATCCCAAACCAAACCGAAAAAGTGTTATTTTTTATTCGAAGGAAGTTGTTTTTTGACATACCGAAATTTTCGGTATGTCATCGCGAACCAACCCAAAATTTTCGGTACGAGATTCGGTTTTGCATCTCCATTTTTCGATATTCCCATACCGAACCGAAAATAAATATTATATATATATATTATTTTTTTTAATTATAAGAGAATTATGTCAACCATTCATTGTTTTGGATTTAATCTATGCTGTTCATTTGTTTTTAGATCAGAATCCCATTTCCCTTTCATTCCATTGATTCTATCGAAGTCAAATCAAACTTGAAGCGCAACCCCTGAGCCTCCCTCACCGAGCCCTCATCTCATCTCTCTGTGTCGAATTCTGGCCAGCCATCGGCCCACCACCACACCTAACTCTCTAGCCTTCCTTCCTTCACCACACAACCACCGCTCTCTCTCGCGATCTCTCTTCCTTGGCCTTTCCTTCCCCAACCCACCTCAGGCATCCTCTTCCTTCTTCTCCTTCTTCTTCTTCCTCCACCTTAGGTAAAAAAGTTCGTAACTTTCGTGTTTCTTACTCGTAAATTTATCTGTTTGCTTTCTGGGAATTTAATGGGAAATTGGGTATGCTTACATTGCTTAGAGTTCTTGGAATTCAGAAACTGGGACATAATTATGAGTTGTGAGTTATTGGTTCTTGTGTTAAAGCCCGAAACGGCAATTGGTTATGTTGAGATTGTGTGTTTTGCATATTTGGTTGTTTCGTTTGATTTTATTCTTTAACATCCGGTAGTTTATAGAAATTGTTCAATAAATGGGTACTTTATTAATTATTGACATCTGAAGTTGTGCTTCAACGACAATTATAGAGAATAGGAGTGTTTCAAGGTTGTTTCCATTGAGGAGTTGGGTTTTTATAGAATAAGAATTTGATTTTAGTCTTCTTTGTGGGCATCTATCTACTGCATCAAGATTCAAGTCTAGAGAGTTATCTTTTTCTGTTATTTGTTCTGTTTAAAGAGCAGGTGTTCTGTAATATGCAGGCTTCTCTGTAGTCTTATTTTTTCATTAGTTTAAGGCTGATACTTTAAATTTAGTATTTTCAGTTGTGGACTCCACTTTTCTTGTACCTTAGATATTTTAATAAGTTTCTGTTTTCTATACACACACATATAAGAAACAAAGTATATCTAGTTGGTTCTTGAGACTTTCATCCTACTCAGCGCCACATGGAAATTTCTTGCAGGAAAAATTGTCAGGGACTCGAAATGTTTTCAGGATGAGAAGTACATTTGTTACTTAATTTATTTTTAAGGAAAACTAATGAAACTGGCTTGAAAACTTTGAGTTTTAACGATAAGAACAAAATAAAGGGTAAAGTGAATAGTACCAGGTTTGACTTTTTAGTGTAAAAATGTGATTTGTCGTTAAAGTGAACAGTGCCGCGAGCTTTTCATTAAAACTCCCTTTTTTTTTTATTGCACGCATGTGTAGTAGAAATTGAATAGGCAGATCACATATGCTATTAGTAGAAATTAAATAGGCTGATCACATATGCAATTGTGCACATATTCAGATTGGTAGATTGCACAGATTGAGATTGGCAGATTGGCAGATTTGTGCACATATTCAAATTTTAGTCCAACAACAGATTGGCAGCCTGCCCAAAAGCCCAAAATTTCAGTATAAAAGGTTGAATTTTAGCCCAAAAGCATAATATGTCAAATTTAGTCCAAAAGCCCAAAACCATTTCGGGATTCCCGATTTGTCCCGAAATCTAAAAACTATTTCGGGATTCCCGAAAAATTGGTTTGGGATCGGTACTGAAATTGAGATTCCCGAAAATTTCGGTTTGGAAATCGGGACAAGGGTTTTGGTTCGGTATCAGTGGAACCACAAAATCACGCCATTTCTCTCTCTCTCTCACTCTCACACAATTTCAATCATGAATCATGGAAGTGTAACCGAGAAATGGTAAGGAGATTCTCTTGTAGAACTTTTTATGGATTCCTGTCATTTCATGTTTATGCACAATGTTTTTTAATATTTATATAAAAATTGATGTTAAATTGTGAGGTGACATAGATTTTATGCAAAATCATAATTTTTGAATACGAGCTGATTTATCAAATGTCATATTATAAACGGAGAGGTAATAAAAAAATATATTTCCTCTTATATCGTGACATGTAATGTGCTGACTCGTATTATAGGCACACTTAAATATCTTTCCGAATAAAAAGTTGAGTTTTCATCATTCGTTCGAACCACAATGGTTATTTTTTACAGCCAAGATGTGAACCGTGCGCTAGGTAGATAAATTGGCAAGAGAGAAAGGAAAGTGTAACTCTAATTCTCCAACATGTGAGAAATTGATAATGAAAGTGTAACTCAAGTTAAAAATGGCACCACAAATTGCATGATCCACAAAAGTTATTCCAATGAAAAGTGATTTAAATTTTTCTCCCCCATTTTGTCATGGTAAGACAAATGAAGAAATTGATAATTAAGCACAACACATAGTAAGGAATAAAAAGTGAAGCATAACACGCAAGAAAGAAGGGTCAATGGAACTCGGAGAAACAAAACAGCACACAAGGGTGCAAAGTTTGGAATCAAAGTGATAATATCTAACAAATTTAAGTTCAAAAGACGCAAGAGTAAGATAAAGAGGATTAGCAAGATTAATTACAACAGAAACCAAAAGGAAATTGAGTTTCAATTTTAACAACCACTGTTCAATAGATAACAAAATAGAACTCCCCCATAAAACTTGCTCTCACTAAAAACCCCTACAAGAGCTCCCCTATAAACTTAGAACTCATCTGATGGTGATGAGTCCTCTAAGCCGACATGAGATCCAACAGTAATGGCATCTTCAACAGGAACATCTTCAGGGCATGGATCATGACCAAGACCTTCTTTATTTTCATCTTCATCAAAGGAATATATGATCCTGATGTGCTTGTCCTTCAAAGTAGGAGTGGAAGAGAAATGCTAGTGGACATTGATGGACACTTTATTTCCTTTAGCAGCGTAGATAGTAGCCATCTTGGCAGCAACGAAACTAGAATGGTCAGAGAAAACAGCGGTGTGATAGGATACAGATGAATGATCCACATGGCGATGAGGGACAAGCTTTGGAGGTTGCAGAGAAGGCTCGGGGACAAATGATAGAGGATTCAGAGAGGTTTGACTCAGAGATTGTGAAGAGAATGAATTACTAACAAGTGGTGAAAACGTTTATTGATCAACCAGAGACTTAAAATCAACAAATTGTTTTCTAAGAGAGTTGACTTCAGACTCAAGATATGCTATTTTCCTATCCTGGGAGGCAGTTGATGGCGAGACTGGTCTAGGATCACCTTGAGCTACGACACACATGACATTACTGAGATTCATCAAATTTCTGTCAATGTCCTTAGTGGTTCTAAGACACAGATCATCAGAACGTTTTTTAACACTATCAAGCTCACATAACTGAGTGATTAGACAAGGGTGAATGGTAGAGCCTCTCTGGTAGGTTCCAACATGCTTGGACTTGGACAAAATGGACTTGAAAATCAGAAATCCAAAAGGTACATCACAGTGAGTTAACATGGCAAATAATACTCAGGCTGACTCAAAGGTAAGGTTACCATTTGATGATGTACCGAGAACATTTCTACAGATAAAGTAAGACCAAATCCTATAAAAGGGTTTGAGGTGAGACTTTGAGATTTGAACTTTAACAAGAGCAATAGACGGATCAGCATAAGCCTCACGATGGTAGGCACATATTGACTGGTTGCAACATTAAACGACAAGATGGATGAGCACGGGCAGAACCAATGTTGCCAGCCATTGGTAAAGAAAATTTTTGATGAAATGGATTGAGAGTTTGAGAGGGGAAGGAAATAGAACTCAAAGAAAACGACACAAAAGAAAGTATGGTGCAAACCTAGATGGGTTAGATGAGGTTAAAACCTAGGATACTGCGAAGACAACTAAGTCGTGCAATGAAAACCAATGGATGAGATGCATCAGGTAAAAACAGATGTGCAAAGATAGGAATGCCCTTAATGAACCTTACATTTCTAATTAAGACACTTGACTAGTTAGACTGCTGAACAAAACCACCACTAAACTACATTGGTGCAACAAGTTGTAACCAAGGGAGAAGACAACACACACACAAAAGAAAACAAACTACGGTTACAAACCTAGTAGCATTTGAGATATAGTCAACTGAGAATCTCATAGAGAAAGACCCAGAATAAACAGATTTAATACCCAAGCTTCCAAGACAACTTTGATAGAAAAAAATATTTGACAAGGCAAGTACATTTGAAAAGAAACATGCAATATAATACTTCAGAAACAAATCTTTACAGGCACACAACGATAGCACAACATAGATTAACACTTGTTCATACTACAACCATAATGTGTCCAGGTATGGGAAAGTGATTGGTGACAGACAATGAAAAAGCATAGTTTCATGTAACTAAGCAAATATTTAATTCAAGGGCTCACCAAACTTTTAATTACCCATTGAGATTAAGAACCGAGCCTTACAACATAAATTAAGCAACTTTTTAGACACAAAACTACACACAATGATGAACCCAACCCAATTGAACATTTAAATTGGTAAGTGATATGGAGCACATGACCAGTAATAGGATTGGAGAGAATTGTATTTTAGTAACCCATGACACATTCTAAGCCCTTCTAAAGATTGAGAGAAAATAATTGAACTTTCATGACATTGCATGAGATAATATTTTTGAGAATTTTGGAATTTTTTTTCCTTTTCTAAAATTTTGAGAACTTTGCTCATGAGTGAATAGGTTGAAGCTCAGATACATAATTTTACTTTTGAGGGGATCTGAGCACAGTGAGAGAAACTAGGTCGTGTTCTGCAATGGAAAAGACACTTTACCCAATTTATAGAGAAGAGTTGACCCTTCAACCTAATCAAGACCAAAGTAAGTTTAACCCTTAAATCAATGAGAGCTTTTGTCAAACGATACAAAGATTTTTCACAAGCCAATAACCATAACATGGAAAACCTTTGACATCACAGAGAAAGAATTAGTCAAGGTTAATCTACAAAATGCTAACATGTGAGATAGTTAAGAAGAGCACAAAGTGACAAATAGACTTAACTCATGAGGTGATTTGCAGGATAGATACAAGAACAGGAAAACTAAACATGCAGAAGAATAACAAAATGAAAGCAAAGCTACTCAAGCTATTCAGTCAAAGGCACAAAACTCAACAGACCCTCGAAGATTTTTATGTCTTCGATTTTCCAAGAGACTTATGAAGTTCACAGCTATTTGTTTCTCATATGGCATCAAGTTTATATAAAAGACATTTCCTCACATAAATCTTCTAAGAGCAAGATATTTGTTCTTAAGACCTTTGGAGATTAAATAATTTACAACACTCAACTAAACAACTAGTGCATAAACTTCATCAGAATGTACATCAAGGGCCAAATCAAGATTATCAAAATGAGGAACAAGTCATGATGCAAAGATGTAAACAAACAAGGCATATGGAGAAATTACATTCATAAGTGAGAGAGAAGCATACCTTAGTGAAGTGATACATTCAGCGTCCAAAGTGAGAGGCATCTCATCATGAAACCGAGTTGGAGAGTGAAAATTTAGAATTTCATTCTCAAGATGATGTACTTTGGCAAAGATAGGGCAATACTCCCCAGAGTGAAATACAAGAGGATGTATTCCCAAGATGCTAGGTTCACACAAAGAGCATTTAGAGACAAAGTCTTGTAATTTTCCACATTGGACCATTTGCTGAAAAGTATCTGTGTTCCAATCTGAGCAATCATCACAGTTAGAGGCAACAAATTTTCCTTTTATGTTGGAACCACCAACATGTTCTTCCCACGTTTATCAACAATTTTACAATTTGTCTTGGAAAAGCAAATTTTATTAGCAATTTCGTCACATAGTTGACCAATACTAAGGAGATTAGTTGACAATCCAGCCACATAGCAAACATCTTCAAGCATAGAAAGTCCAGGAATCTTCACTACTCATTTTCCAACAATCTTAGCCTTGTTTCCTCCACCAAACACAATCATACCACTTTTGAATAGTACAAGAGATTAAAAAAACATCATTGTCACATGTCATATGATGAGAGCAACCACTGTTGAGGTACTAGGTGTCTGGACTAGAAGATGATGTTGAACTTTGAGCAAACAAACACTTCCCAAATCCACGTTCAAAGCCACTTGAACTTGGCTTGACATTTCTTGAGCTTAAAGAATTAACAATATTGGATATTCTGCTGACCTCTATGGTTAAACGATCCACTTGTTCCTTTAGATCATTTTTCCTTTCCAGATGCAGTTTTCTACACCTAGGTCTAATGTGGCCAAGATCACCACAATGATGACATTTGGGAACGAATCTAGACCCTGAAGTAGAGTCACCCAAAGAAGATATAACAGATAATTCCTTAGAAGCATGCAAGTTCACACCTATGGAACTTGAATTGCTTTCATCACAAGCAACCACATCATCACATTCAAACTAATTTCTTGTAGCGAATACTCTTTCCGATAAGTCAGCAATCATAGACAGACAATTTAATTTGCAAGTAGCCTCATTCAATTCATAAGTCAGCTTCAAATTAGCTTCCCTATACGGTTCATTGTTTTCCCATAGCAAATGAATTTGTTGAAGCAAACTTTCGTGCGATATCATTAATCTTTTAACATGATCTTCAAGAGAAGCGATTAGGTCATCCATTTCATCATCATCACCATATAAGAAGCCTCATTCATTTAGCATATGAAGTTTAGTCTCTAACCGTGTGACTTGTCACTCAGTTTTGTTCTAACCAGACAAAGAGACTCAAGCTCTTCTTGTAACACAGATACTTTTTTGACAACTTCTGCATTGTCCAATGTTGCAACACACATCTCATCAAAGAGAGATTCATACAATTTGGACAACTCCTGAGATGATGACACATTGGAATCATCCAATACTTTGTCTTTTCCTCTGATTGATGTTTCATCAATAGATGCAACAAGTGCAACAATCTCATCTTCATCTGATGACACAAAATCTTGCTCATCATTGTCACTCTAAGTAGCCATCATAGCCTTTTCACGTTTCTTACTAAGAAGTATGGTGTTGGCACATTCAGCTACACGGTACCCACTTCCACCACACGCAAAACAGGGGCCAGAAACTTCGGATAGACTTAATTCAAAGGTTACCAAAACTTTTAATAACCCATTGAGAATAAGACACAATCCTTGCAACATAAATTGAGCCAATATCTAAACACAAAACTACTCACAATGAAGACCCCATCCCAATAAAACTTTTAAGTTGGCAAAGGTGAAATGGATCACATGATCATTGATAGGATTGGTGAGAATTGCATTTGGACAATCCAAGAGACATTTTGAGTCCTTGAGATAGGGAAAAAAAGTGAACGTTCATGACATTGCATGAGATAACACTTTTAAGAATTTTGGAATTTTCCATTCTCCCTTTTTTGAATTTTTAGAGCTTTGCTCATGAATGTAGAGAATGAAACTCAGATATATGATTTTACTCTTGAGATGGTCTGAGCACAATGAAAGACAAACAAGGTGGTGTTTTACACTGGAAAAGACACATAGCCCAATTTATATAGAAGAATTATCACTACACCTCAATCTAGACCAAAGTAAGCCTAACCCATAAATCAATAAGAGCTTTTGTCAAATGAGACAAAGATTTTTCAGAAGTTATTAGCCATAATAGGGAGAACCTCTGACATCATAGAGGAAGAATTAATCAAGGTTAATCTACAAAATGTCAACAAGTGAGACAGTTAAGAAATGCACAAAGTGACAAACAGACTTAATTGATGAGTTGATTGACAAGACAGACACAAGAACAATAAATGAAACACGCAGAAGAATAACAAAATGGAAGCAAGGCTACTCAACCTGTTCAGTCAAAGGCACATAAGTCAATAGACCATCGAAGATTTTTGTGTCTTCGATTTCCTAAAAGACTTATGAAATACACAGCTAACTGTTCCTTAGATGTCACCAAGTTTATATCAACAACAGTTCTTTGCAAGAATCTCCTAAGAGACAAATGTTTGTTCCTAAACCACTTGAAGGTTAAATATTTGAAATGTCTATCCAAACAATTAATGCATAATCTTGATCAAAATGCACACCATAAATCAAATTAAGATCATCAAATAGAAGAACAAACCACAAAGCAGAGATGCAATCAAACAAGGTATATGGAAAGCTTGCATTCAATAAAGAGAAAGAAACATACCTTGGTGTTGCAATACCTCCAGCAGTCAAAATGAGAGGCATTTCACCATGAATCAACAATGTAGATTGAGTGATCAGAATTTCATTCTCTGGATAATAGTCTTTGGCAAGTTCAGAGCAATACCCCTTTGTGTGAGATATAATAGGATACATTCCTAAAATACAAGGTTCACACAAGTAGAATTCAAAAATGAATACTTGTAATTGTTCACATTGGACCATTTGATGAAGAGAATTAGTGTTCCAACTTGAGCAATCATCACACCCAGAGGCAACAATTGAATAGCAATTTTCCTTGAATCTTGGAACCACCAGTATGTTATTCCCATGTCTATCAACAATTCTATAACTTGTCTTGGAAAAACAGACTTCATGGGCCACTATGTCACAGAGTTGATCAATACTAATAAGACTAGTTGACAACCCAGTCACATAGTAAATATCTTCAAACATAGGAAGTCCAGGAATTTCCACCACTCATTTTCCAACAATCTCGGCTTTGTCTCCTCCACCAAACTAAATCATACCACTTTTAAATGATATAAGAGACTTGACAACATCTTTGTCACCAGTCATGTGATGAGAGCACCCACTGTCAAGGTGCCAGATGTCAGGCTTACAGAATGATGTTGAACTTTGAGCAATCAAGAACTTCCCAAAATCACGTTGAAAACCACTTGAACGCATCTTTACATTTCTTGAGCTTGAAGAATTAACAATAATGGACATTTTTCTTACCTTTATGGTGAAACGATCCACTTGTTCCTTTAGATCATTTTTCCTTTCCAGATGTAGTTTTCTACACCAAGGTCTAATATGGCCAAGATCCCCACAATGATGACATTTGAGAACGAATCTAAACCCTAAAGTGGAGTCCACTAAAGGATATATAACAAGAAGTTCCTTAGAAGCCTGCAAATTGACACCCATGGAACTTGAACGACTTTCATCACAAGCAACTACATCTTCACCATCAAATTGATTTTCAATAACGAATACTGTTTCTGATGAGTCAGCACCCATAGACAGACAATTTAACTTACATGTAGCCTCATTCAGTTTAGAAGACATTTTTAAATTATCTTCCCGATACAATTCATTGTTTTCCCAGTAAATGGATTTGTCAAAGCAAACTTTCATGTGTTATCATTAAACTCTGAACATGATCTTCAAGAAAGGCGATTAAGTCATCCTTTTTCATCATCATCACCATAGAATGAGCCTTTTTCATTTAGCTTGTGAAGGTCATCCTCTAATCGTATGATTTTGTCACTCAAGTCTGATCTGAAGAGACACAACCTCTTCTTGCAACACAAATACCTTTTCAGTAAGCTCAACATTATCCAATGCTGAAACACACATCTCATCAAACAAAGATTCATATAAGCTTGACAACTTCTGAGATGATGACACATTAGTATCATCTACCAACACATCTTTTTCACTGGAAGACGCTCCATCAACAGATGCAACGAATGCTACCTCTTCTTCATTATCTGATGACTTGTCTGATGACACAGAATCTTGATCATCACTGCCACTGCAAGTGGCCGTCATAGCATTTTCACGTTTCTGACTAAGAAGTCTAGTGTTGGCACACTCAGCAGCACGGTGTCCACTTCCACCACATGCATAGCAAGAACCAGAAACTTTTGATGGATTTTTGTCTTTCTTTCCTAAGGAATCACTAGATTTTTCACTAGAGAAAAGTTTTCCACAATTGTTTGATGACCCCTCAGACCACTTGACATCTCTTCCTTTGTTTTTGGGACTTCTTCTGAATTGCTTGACAAATAGTGCAAGATCATCAGCAAGTTCACATGTGTCACTTAAAACTTTGTTGTTCTCGATACCTTGAAGAGCAACATCTTTTTCCTTTTTGAAGACACTATCATCCATGTTTAGTTCTATCTCATAAGTAATGAGTTTCCCAACTAACTTTCCGAGCTTAATCTCATTTAAGTGAGTGCTCCATGTTCGACTTAGATGAATGTTGATGGCGTATTATAATTGCGTTGAATTGGATATAACTACGGTTATCTCATGGGACATGCATGCACGCAAAAAAGACAAAGACAGACAGAGAGAGAAACAGAAGGTAAGTTTCGATTCCTTTCTTCTTTGTCAGATTTCATATTCCCATTCCTTTCATTCTCATCCTCCCTTCCCCAGACCCCACCCACCTTTCTTTTTTTTATTAATTTAAAAACAAGTATCCAAAAATCAAAGTCATCCAAAATCTGTGCCTCTTTTGCTTTAAGATATATTCTGCGATCGATCCAGCTTCTGATCCGCAAGGACTCTAAGCGCCACGATTTGCATCTCAGATGGCGTCGTCGGCACAGCTCCGGCTCATGTCCGATCTCAGAACCATCATCAACGAGCCTCCCGAGGTATATTCCGATCATGTTAACCTCAAATTCCGATCAAATCCGATCAGAATGACTGAACTCCATCTGGGTTTTTGCAGGGTTGCAGCGCCAGCCCTCTGTCCGACGATAACCTGATGGTTTGGAGCGCCACCATATTTGGGCCCGACGAGACTCCATGGGAAGGTTGTCGGGAGATCTGTTTCCTTTTTTTGTTGTGTGTTTCTTTGTTTGTTGATTTGGTTTTGGAAAAATTTGATTGTTTTAATGTTAAATTTGCAAAAATTCAGGTGGTGTTTTTAGTTTGAGGTTGACATTTAGTGAACGTTATCCCGAAAAGCCACCTCGGGTTCGATTCACCTCCGAAATCTTCCATCCAAATGGTTAGTTTGATTTGATCAATCATATCTTATCTACTTTCTAGTGAATTGCTTTCTGTATTTATCTGTTCATTTAATTACTAAATTACGAATTGAATTAGTATTTTTATCTACCAAATGTTAGTAATATATGAAATGTTAGCAACAACTGAACTCAAAAGCTTAAGCTTTTAATCTCATAAATTATTAAACAATTGAAGGTGTCAATAACGGGTCTCTTGTAAGTTGTAACCGAAGTTATGATACCATGTTAAACAACCACTTCAACATTTCATCTCAGATAATCTTGACGGTATCTAAATTCTAAACCTTAGGTAGTGTTGATCAAGAGGTTAGAGATCAATTTTACTTGTAGACAAGGATTATTCAGTATGGTCTTACCCGCATAGATAGATCAAGTGTTAGGTTGTGAACTTAAGTAATTCCACATTAGGAACAACAAAGAAAGTGTCTGAAACAACAATCCATATCGAGCTAACAATGGCGAGCAACCGATGCTCTGTTCTGTTGCATAGCATTTCAATTTTCAATTCCCTAGTTTGAAGTTTCACATGCGACCAAAGAGGCTGAATACATATTCTTGTTTGCAGTACTGCAACCAAACTTACAAATATGCAAACTTATGGTTGTTCGAGGCGCAATTTATCTTCAGTAGTCTTAAAGAGTAAAGACTACTGTTCTTATTTCTCTTGTGATATCAAATGAAATCCTTGGAGGCGATGTTAAGATCCATTGTTATAAGGAAACACATGACCACTATTAACAATTTATATTTAGATTGGATATAGGGTATGCATGCTGTTCTGCTACTTAAACTTTCAAGAGCATGGCATGATGATGTTGAGATTATTTAACCATCGCCCTCTTATTGTTTTTATGCCCACACATTCCTACCTGTATACATCGATATGTATTTTCCTCGACATTGTAACAAGCAGAACAGTGGTAGTGGGATAGAGATTTGGTAGTGTGTAAGGATCATATCATCTTTGGTTAAGTTGCTTAAAAATAGTTGGGGTATATCGGTTTCAATACATCTGAGGGTTTCTGAAAATTATTAGTATACATGAGTGCTGGTGAACTACTACATAGGACGATATCTAACTACAAAAGAAGAAAAGAAACCAAGGAACGGAAGCCAAAAGCTTCATATCTTAGTTGAAATTTGAGAGCTTATAGTCTGTATGTCTCTTCAGTATATTGGTTCATGTATTATCAACGTAAACATATTGTATTTTTTTTTTCCCTTGATTTCTAGATTTGTACACTGCTCCAGTTTATTGACTTGATACATTTCTACAGTTCTACATTTCTGCCTTTTCTTCGCCAAGAAAAAGGAACCCAACTCATTACTTACGATGTTTGTGCAGTTTATCGTGACGGTACACTGTGCATGGATATAATTCAGGATGCATGGTCACCATGCCACAATGTATCTACGATTTTGACATCTGTTCAAGTAATTTTCAAATCTTACAACTCATTTCCTTCTCTCCTACATTCATATTACATGGCGACCATGTTGGTTAATTTACTGATGAAACAAATTGTTGCAGTCACTTCTCACCGATCCAAACGCTGCAAGTCCAGCAAACCCTGATGCTGCTCACATGTATCAGCATGACATACAAGCTTACAACAAGTCAGTGAACATTTGGTTCTTTGTTTCTCAGTTCACCTGAATCTGTTTATTTCTATTTACGCCTATTTGAACTGACTCTTCTTCGTAATTTGTAGGAGGGTACGCCGTTCTGCTCGTCATTCCATCGAGTCTTTGTAGTAGCTGTTTGAAATTATTCACGTCTACTTTTTTAACACTTTCGGAGAAAGCTTTAGTACTGCTTTATGCCCATCCGCAGCAGCTCGTTTATCTCGCTCGTATTGTTGAATGTAATCATATATAATTTTTTTTTCTCCTGCTCATATATATTATTGATATAAATCTCGCACATAATAGCAAAGGAATGTAAACATTAGTTAGAAATAGTATCATTTTATTTAAGAGCGTTCGGCTCCACTCATTTGCACTTGTAGAATTTATTGCTTTAGGCCGGTGACAATCAACCCTTATGTCCCTTTTCTCCCTTCCCTTTCTTCCCCCTTTCCCTTCTCCTCGCCCTCCCTTCTTTTCTGAACCTGCGATAGGCTTCGATTCCTGTTAGGGAAGGGTGGAGCTGTAAGAATTTTATATGGAATCAACTTATGATATAGGAGAAATAATTGGTAATACAAATCAATAAGAGTTTGGATGCATGTAAGGCTACATCCTATAATTGAGGAATATAATTCCAACGTGCATTTGAAAATAAGCACTAATCACATATGCTACTATACGATGGGGATTTGAGGCAACGGGAAACTAACCAACCTCCACGATAGATGGGAGTTGGTTGTCATTGCTTTTATAGGTACAAGAATTCCCTGCTCACAAAGCACATGTTCTGTGATATAGGCTCTATCACCATCAGATTATAAAGGTCTCCTTGTGAGTAGAAGTTCTTCGGTTACTACAATGTCTTCGACAGGTATCAAACTAGTTATATGTTTGCGTGTGTGCGCGTGCGCTTAGGGTTTTCTGTTAAACTAGGGTTTACTCCATCAGGAATAACTCACCCTTTGTGTGTGTGTGTGTCTTGGTCTCGAGTTAGTCACTTTCGAGCCGTTTTCCTGCCCAACCACGACGAATTAGCCATCAAGAAAGGTACCATTCTCTTCGTTTCGTTGAGAAGTATGGTTTTCATTTTTGAATCACTCGATTTCGTTGGGTATTGAAGAAGTTATGAACGTTTAAAGTTTACCAGTTTCCGGCGAGTTTTCCAGTTTTCCCGCAGACTAGTCTCATTTCAGGCTATTTTCAGGCCATCTCCAGCAACCATGGGGCTTCCAAATAGGTATAATCTTGTTCTACACTTTCCTATCTTCATTTTAATATATTATGGGTCGAATTTGGTTAAGAAATAATTGAGTTACGAAGCTTTGAAAATTGCCCAAACTTCAGGCCAAGAGCTCTGAGACACTTAACGGAGTTTTTAACGGAATGATCAAAATAATGGATGGTGGACAATCTCAGGTACCATTTCTATTGATTTTCAATCTCAGAGACCAAAGTGATGTGTTATGCAAATCTCAAGGACTATTTTGACTAAAAAGCCAACTAGGGTTTACTCTATCAGGAGTAACTCACCCTTTATGGGTGGTGTGGATGGAGCTAAGTCTTCCGTATAGGGATTTATGTCTATTAATTTTTTTTAACAAACTATATTTTTTTACACCAACGGGGAGGGAAATGGGCTTAATCTCACAATGGGCTAGCAATAATGGAGTTCGAATTTGCCTTTGACGAGAATCGAACCTAACACCTCTCACTTATCCCTCTACTTTGAGGATTTTCGCTCATACTCTCACATTGTCAAATCAATCATCCACCCTTTCACACATCACTACCATCCTTTATAGATTTAACAGGTCTCATCTCGACATCGATTCACCGTAGTACCCAGGCACCTCTTTGAACTTAGACGACTATATGTTACCAACCATACAAAAGTCGATGATCTCCTTGACTAGATGTTTACACTACTTGACCTTTCTCGGTTCTACTTGGTTGGAGGCATTAAATTTTTCCTTTGTGTATTTGCTTTTGGTTGAGAAATTTGCGGCAACTAGGGTGTTGGAAGCTTATCTAGATCTCTGTGTATTTCTCTTCATTACTTGTGTTGATCTAAAAATCCTCGCCTAACGTCGTTTAGACCCTGCCTAGGAGCTAGGCGGCTGAGACTACTCTGATTAATCTCTAGACTTTTGAAAATTAAGAAAATGGGCCTAAATTGCCTGGACCCGTTAGACACCTGTCTAGATAGCGACTGTCACTTAGGCAGAAAATAGATAACTTTCTTTTTTGCATTTTATTTTTTCAACAAATTGTAAGAGATTGTTGGAGTACTTGGATGAACATTCATTATATGCTTGTTCCCCGTGTTTTCAATATGTTCTAATGCTTTATAATCTGTATGTCATTTTATTTTCCAATTTATGTATCCCACTACAATTTTATATTTTTTTGAAGTATAAGTAAACATTTATTTATATATAATATAATAAATTTAAATAAAATTGAAAAAAAATTGCCTAGGTCCCTACCTAGACGCTTAAGTGCTAAGCTCTTACCCACCGCCCAACTAGCGCCTAGCGCCTTTTAGAACCTTGATTTTATGTAATTTTGTATTGGGTGTAGATGGAAACCTTTACTTATGTGAGATATGTGTAGCATTCTATTGTGTGCTTCAGGCACAACGGTAGCACCAATAGGTCGAGTTTGATAATTTTTCATTAACAATTGATTTTTCTTTTCAGCAAGAAGTAAAACAAAGATCAAATTCAAAAACTTTGTGAACTTCTAAGCCCTATATTATTGTTACATGGCATTATTGGTCATAGAGAAGGTTGAATATGTCTTCTCTAGGAGATCATCTTCAGTCAAGTCCTCGTTACAGAACTTAAGAAATGATCAGATTCAACAAACTTCATAATTGTATTCATTCTCAGACTTAAAGTCTTGGATTTGCAAATGTTGTTAGTTGTATCGTGCTTCAGGCAAGAAGATGCCTCTTTGATGATCGAAACGAGCTGCCAAAGCGATGCATAAAGCTCGTGGATCTTCCTCAGTGAGGTACTCAGTTTGCAATGCATCATGCATGTGTCTTCGAATGAAGATCATGGCTGTGGCTTTCTTAGCTTCACCAACCAGGTTATCCATCTCAGCTTCTATGGATGCTCTAAGATTCATAGTGGTGAGATGGAGCTTCACATCTTGAACCCGCTTGAGGTAGTTTCTTCCGGAGACCTAAAGTCGAGTTTGTTCAAATTCAACATATCTCTATCACAAGGTAATTGGACAAGACTATGGTTTATGCAATGGAGACAAAATCAATCTATCAAATAGGAGTAGCACATTCAGGTTTTATTAAACATATATTGGTTTAAATTTTCATGAAAAATTTCAGGTTTTCATGAGTGTCATGTTTTAAGAAAACTTCGGGTTTTCAAGGCATATTTTTCAGAAACTTCAGGTTTTGAAAAGTATATAAACTTCATGTTCATGGGTTCTTGCATGCAAACGCAATATATACAGAAAACATGCAATATATAAAAGCATTTAGAACTACAAGTGTAATTAAATTAAATTAATTAATTGGTTTATCGGACTTCGAACCCAATGGGGCTTGGGTGGACCAAAAACACTCCAGCTGTTGCTGGGTGCGCTCGTTGGAGAAAAGACCAGTGCCACCATTTCTAGCGGTTGTGTTTTTAGGTCGGGCATCTTGTGGCGAGTCATGGTACAACATAGAACCCTTTTTTGGGTGACAGACAGTTAAATCTCGACATTCACAATTCAAGAAACCCTCGGATTTGAGTTAGGATTTTCGAAATCCAATGAGATTTGTATGAATCTCGACCAAGATCATGACGGGGACGACATCTGGTCGTCAGGGATCGCAGTTGTGGTGGCTGGGTATGGCTATAGGCCATGCATGCATTGATTTAAGGGTGGATAATGTCGGAACGACGTCATGGGTTCTCAATTCCAAGGGATCGTCTGTGCTCTAGCTTGGGTTCGAGGCTCGGCCTAGCCACACAAGCTGCTAGCCTGGTGTTGGCGTCTCAGGGCTCAGCGGCGAGGCTCGAAGCCACTGCTCGCTGGGTTTCAAAAAAGGAAACCCTAATAATTTTTTTTTTAATTTCTTGCATAATGAGTATATATAATTCAATGCATGATCACAATATCAATTCACAAAATTCATCAATTAATATAATGCATAGACAATTTATGTAGAATCTAGAATTCGTAAATGTAAAGTTGGGTCATGCATTATGGCAAATATTCATGCTATCAAGGCTTAAATGTAAAGTTGGATCATGCAGTATGGTAAATGTTCATGCTATCAGGGCTGGAAAAAATATTGAAACCGTTGTTTTGGAAGAACCTGTTTCGTGATAATATTGATGAACGGTTTGTAGCAGAAAGTTCCAACCAGATTCTTTAGCGCAGCAAATGAGCGTGCTGATAACATGTTATGACCTATTTAACTGACAAGGGAGAAAGAGGGCACGACAAAGAGAGAGAGAGAGAGAGAGAGAGAGAGAGAGAGAGTGTGTGTGTGTGTGTGTGTGTGGAGAAAGTGTAGGGATTTCTCTGTGTGTATGAGATGTGGTATTCCTCCTACACAGTGCCTTTATTTATGGTAGTAAAGATGAGGGAAATTACTTGTCCTCCAAGTAAATACAATTCTAGTAGGGAATAAATAACTAGTAACCAAATTTATATACAATTTACAAAATCACATTTTAACATAATATCTATAACATGTATGTTTAATCTGAAAAAAATAGTGTAACGTGGCATCTAAATCTAACAGCCTAAAAATGTGTAGACACTTAGTACTACGATATAGTAGTATTTCTCTTTACTAGTAAGTGAGAGGTCTTAGGTTTGATTCTCGTCAGAGGTGAAGTTGAACCACATTATTATGGCTGGCGTAGTGTAAGACTTATCTCACTCCCCCACCCCTTTAATGTAAACTATCGTTTGTTAAAAAAAAAACGTAGTTGTGTAAGCAGTGGAATGTAGTTTGACAAAATTTTCAAGTCTTCTAAGTGATTATTAAATTTGTGATATAACAATATTAGAAAATTTCAATGTTTATTTATGGCTTTAATGTTAAAAAAAATGTACTAATAATGTTAGAGGGGTTTAAATTTCATAGCACATTATGTATACTAGTAACTATTGCACATGCTATGCACGTGAGATGAAAGTTATTGTAGATGAAAAAGAGGGATTAAAAAGGTGTGAGGAGAGATAAAGTAAGTAAGTTAAATTACAATATCACCCTTAAGTATTAAATATCTTATTAAACTTTAACTTAAAATGGACATAATAGTAATTGGTCCTTTTTGGTTGACAAAGAGATTTTTCTCAATAATAATATAGATATTACGTTAATTGCCATATTATATTATCTATCCTCACAATTTATTAATCATCATCTGTGACGTGCATTTTGCCTATAAATCTCTAGCCTCTCTCGATCATAGCTTTCTCTCCTCCTGAGAGTTTTTCTCTCCTTGTGAGAGCTCTTCTCACTGTGTGTATGTGTGAGTCTTCAGATCAACGAAATTGTTCTGCCACCAGCCCTTGCTTTGGCAAGGGTCGGTGACAACCCAGTTTTTTTTTTTTTTTTTTTTTTTGGTTTTCTCTGCGTTTTCTCCCTATTCTCCAGCTTAATTTTCTTTTACACCTATCCTTTCCTTTTTCGCCCTAGATCAGAAAACCCTCTACTCCGATTGCCCTTCTCATTTTCTCCACCCTCTTTTTTTACTTCCATGTTTCCAATCAATTCATTTTATTCCTCTACTTTGTGGATTTTTCATCCCTTTATGTCCTTCATCCTTCATCATTTCTTATCCTTCTTTTGGTTCCATCATCCTTTGGCTCACTTTCAGATCCATTTCGGCTCCCTTAATCGTGGTTTGTCGCGGATCTACAGGAGGGTGAGTAGAGCTTCGGCTCGGGTGCTCGTACTACCACCTTTGTTGGCCTTTGTTGGCCCTACCCGGTGTTCGCCCTTGTCGACGATGTTGCCCGTGGGAGTTTTCTTCTCGCGTGCTTCTTTGGTTCTTTGTTTGTGCTTGCCGATGTTGGTGTTGTTGCTAGTGGGATGTCTATTCTCACCGGCTTCTTTGGAGTTCTGGTATGGATCTTTGTGGGTGGTGTTAATGGATGGTGAAGCTATCTTCATCTTCACTCTTGGGGTTTTGTGTGTATTGATCTCTGGTGCCGTTAAGAGGTGCAAGGTCCTATTGGTTGGCTGGTGTTGTGGCGGTAGAATAGGGTTTCAACTGGTAGGGTTTTCGGTTGTGTATTTTATTGTTTTAGGCTCTATTCCGTGTATTGGTTTGGGCTTGTTTGTTGTACTGCTTTTGAGGCCCATTTTGTGCTTTGTAATGCCTTTGTTTATGGGCCTTCGTTTGTGTAATTCACTATGTTGCTAATGAAGTTTCAGCTTTGACCAAAAAAAAAAAAAAAACTCTAGCCTCTCTCTCTAGTGGAGGGAAGATTGGGTTGGCTAAGCTAGAGCTTTCTTATTAGTTATCATGACGTGCAATGCAAGTACACGTACAGCTAAATATTAGCCATACTTAGAGAGTTATGATTAAAAAAATGGAGAAAGCTTCAAACCAAAACTGAAAGAATTTAAGCTAGGGTTGTAAAGACTGATTGCATAAGCTTAATTCAGTTAATGATGAGTGAGGTTTTGACTTCATTATATAGAGATTACAAGATAAGTCTGTTACAATATAAACGTATGGCGGATTACAAGTGAATTTAAATTACAAATATAAACTGATAGAGTCTAAGAAGAGATAGGAATGTGTTGGTTCTCTATCTGGTGAAAAGTCATTGAGTTATCCAAACTATGACTTTGACTTGGTGAGCGGAACTTAGGTAATTCAAACTGCAGGGATGTGGATTGCTGACCTGGAGTACATGTAGGAATAATAGGTTTATCACACCCCCATAAGCTAAGCGAGTAATGGCGAAATAGCCAACTTAAATTTCTTTGCGAACAACCTTTTCTCGCACATAGTGATAGTCAACTTCAACGTGTCTCATCCTTGCCTGATAAACATGATTAGAAGCTACTGCAAGTGCACTGATATTATCGCACCATAACCTTGGTGGAGAAAGAGAAAGGTGCAAGTCATGAAAGATATGGCGAAACCAAGATAAAGTGGCTACCATATAAGCCATTTGTCTATACTCGACCTTAGTGTTTGAGCGAGACACCCCTCGCTGTTTCTTGGAGCTCCAAGAGATGAGATTATCTCCAAGGAAAATGCAATAGCCCCTAGTAGAGCGCCAATCATCAAGATCTCCAGCATAGTCTACATCGGAAAATGCAGTGAGGGTGAGAGGACTATGTTTATAGACAATGCCCTGATCATAAGAGGCCTCCAAGTATCGGAGTATGCGTTTGACAGCAGCCCAATGAGCAGTATTGGGTGAATGCATATATTGGCAGACCTGATTGACGGTGAAAGCTATATCAGGTCTCATGAAAAGAAGATATTGGAGAGCACCGACTATACTTCAAAAATTAGTGTCATCTAACAAATGTTCTCCTTCATATATACTCAACTTATGGCCAGTTGCAGTGGGAGTGGTGAAAGGCTTTGCATCAGACATTTTGGTCTTCTTGAGAAGGTCCAGGATGTACTTAGATTGAGAAAGATACATGGCAGTGGATGTCCGTGTAATTTCCATTCCCAAAAAATAATGCAAATGACCTAGATCCTTCATAGAAAACTTTTGGCCAAGCTATTGAATTTCCATTCCCATAACAAGGATGTCGTCGACATATATCAACAAATAGATAACTGTGGATCCATTAAAGAAGGTGAATAGCGAAGAATCTGATACTGAGGCATGAAACCCAAGTTCTTCAAGATGTTGGGAAAAACATTGAAACCAGGCACGAGGTTCTTGTTTCAAACCATATAATGATGTTTGCAATCTATAAACATGTGATGGAAACTGAGGATCCACAAAACCTGAAGGTTATCGCATATAAACTTCTTCTGCCAAATAAGTTATAACCATTTAAGAAAGCATTCTAAACATCAAGTTGTCGGATAGGCCAATTATAGTGAAGTGCAATGGAGAGAATGAGTCTGATTGTTGCATGAGTGACAACCGGACTGAACATCTCGCTGTAATCTATACTTTCTTGGTGGTGAAAGCCATTTGCGACTAGTCGAGCCTTATACCGTTGTATAGAACCATCAGAATGTCGTTTGATCCGATATACCCAATTATTTGGAAGAACATTCATGGATGGAAGAAATGGAACCAAGGACCATGTGCCAATACGCAAAAGAGTATTAAACTCTTCTTCCATTGCCTGTCGCCATTCGAGATATTTGTTAGCCTATGTAAAACAAATAGGCTCAACCACAACATTAGTTACAGTGGAAATAAACGCATATTTGGGATTAGGTTTGTGGATCCCTTCTTTAGCACGTGTTATCATAAATTGAGTAGGTTGAATTGTCATCTGAGATGAAGATGATGTAAAAGCAACTTGACTTGCATTCGCGGGTCCTAGAGGAATAGTGGGAATAGTAGGATTAGGGATAGGTAAGACTAAGGGAGGGGTAGGTGAGGCATGGGCAGGAGATGGTTAGGCTGGTGAAGTAAGGTTTGGCGAGGGAGGGTTGGAGTTGTTGGGATGGATGGGATTGGTGGCAGGAAGTTGTGGTAGGATAAAAGTAGGAGATGGTGTGCGGTATGTGTAACATCACACATCGCCTGTCACATCCTAGCCTGGACCCCCACCACATCCCGGACTCGACTCCACCGTAGCACGATATTGTCCGCTTTGGGCCCCGACCACGCCCTCACGGTTTTGTTTATGGGAACTCACACAAGAACTTCCCAATGGGTCACCCATCATGGGATTGCTCTCGCGCGAACTCGCTTAACTTCGAAGTTCCGATGGAACCCAAAGCAAATGAGCTCCCAAAAGAGCTTGTGCTAGGTAGAGATGAGAATATACATATAAGGCTTACATGATCCACTCCCCTGGGTGATGTGGGATGTTACAATCCACCCCCCTTAGGGGCCCGACATCCTCGTCGGCACACATCCGGCCAGGGATTGGCTCTGATACCAAATTATCACACCTCAAGTTTTGGGGTGTAACAGTATGGGTGGGATGGACCTATATCTAATATCATATTGGATGAGGAAATAAGGGATGATAAGGACACAGTAGAAATGGATTCTTTATATGGAATTGAGTTTTCATCAAATACAACATGACGAGACAAAAAAATTCTTCATGTAGATATGTCTAGACATCTATAACCTTGTTGATTTAAGGAATAGCCAAGAAAAACACAACATTTGGATCTAAATTGAAGTTTATTAGTATTGTATGGTCAAACATATGGAAAACATGCACACCCAAAAACATTTAGAAAATCCTATTGAGGAGGTTTGTGAAAAAGTTTTTGAAATGGTGACTCATCATTTAAGACTTTAGTAGGTAAACGATTTATCAAATAATTTGCCATATGAAATGCTTCATCCCAAAAAGATGTGGGTAACGATGAATGTGCAAGAAGAGTAAGGCCAGTTTCAACAATATGTCCGTGATTGCATTCAAAAATTCCATTTTGTTCGGGATGATGTGGGCATGTTAAACGATGATTAATACCATGATGAGTCAAGAAAGCCTTGAAATTGTTATTAAGATACTCACCTTCTCCGTCAATTTGAAATGATTTGATGGTGGTGTTAAACATATTTTCAACCAATTTCTTAAAATCAACAAATGTAGAAAATACATCCAATTTCAATTTTAAGGGATACAACCATGAATATCGAGAAAAATCATCAACAAATACGACATAATATTTAAATCCATTAATAGAAACAGAAGGAAAAGTCCATACATCCGAATGAATCAATTGTAAAGGAAAAGACAATTTTGAAGTAGACAAACTAAAAGGTAACTTGTGACTCTTGCCCATGGGGCATGACTGACAAAAATCAGTGGTTGCAACGCCATTGATTGGCAACTTATTCCTAGAAATTAAACTTTTCAAAACATAGGAAGACAGATGACCTAATCTAGAGTTCCAAATAGAGTTGGACACTCTAGTACCTATGAATGCCAAGACTCCTTTATTGCATGACGAATCAGTGGAGAAGGGGTAGAATCCATTTCTACTATGGCCGTGGAAAACATCTTCCTCGTGTGAATTCAAACTGCAGGGACTGTATGACTTTGACTTGGTGAGCGGGACTTAGGTAATTCAAACTGCAGGGATGTGGATTGCTGACCTGGAGTACATGTAGGAATAATAGGTTTATAAAAAATCATCCAAATAAAAGCTTATAACTATAATTAAGGTGGTTATTCCATAAGCATCACAATGATGCAAAATCGATAGAACTTGTCAAGCCAGCTCCAGCTAGGTAACCTTACCTTCTTATCCATTCGTACATGGAAATATCAAAACATGCAATTAACACAGGTTCAGCTGCAGCCTCACAACAAAAACAAATGGTTGGTATCTTTCTTTCAAACTTGATAATTTCTTACGTCCAAAAAAAAGGACATGAGCATGTGGGGCTGTCCATGCTCGTCGAAAATTTGGAAAAATACAATGAATTAGGGTCGGATGCTAATTAAATCTGCACTTTCATAGCTCAAATTCCAGACCCCATGACAAGATGTTAGAATCAATGCCCTGCACTTCACAGTTGTTTCTAGTTACTACCTGATTGAGTACTATTGTTCTTACTAGGATAATATTGCAATAAGCATGTTTGACATGTAAGATATATTTTGAAATCATAGTAACAATAAGACATTAGGATCACAAATTTAATAAACCAATTACAATTAATTTATCTATAGAAGAGAAATCAGCGCATGCATAAGAATGTTTTCTACTATTTCCAAACTATATATTCTTGTTAACACATGTTAGAACTTAGAACACATATGTGAGAGCATGGCCAATCCTGTACACATTGATTAGGAAATCACCTGTTATAGTGAATAGAGAGATACACCAAATCACTAATATTAGATCAAATTGTTGTCCTACCATATCAAATCTCACCAAATAGGGATTACGCAATTTGTTAATCAGAGTTAAGACTATTATTCTAGCCATATTAGGTTGCAGTATCACTAAAATATCAAGTCAAATAATAAGTACTCGAGATTTAATTGACAAGTTATTGATACTCACAATAATTCTTACCCGACATTCCTATATATAGAGAGGATAATTCAATTGAGAACACGCATGAGAGCGTTTAGACAGATTAGTTAGGATGAAAGATTGGCTCCTTAAGATTGAGGATGAGTTCCTCCTCAACTTTCTGACCGATTCACAAAATTTCATGTTATGATCAGAACTATTCATATTATAAATCATTTTGTAAAGATTATCTCTTCAAAGAGTTCTATGAATCAGTAACGATGCATCTTGAGGAGAAACTCCTCCTCCTTCATTGAATAGCCATGTTAATTCCATTAGTTAGCTATGTGTATGTGTTGATTTTTTGCGCGATTCCATAGTTGTCATGTTTTTTATTTTTATTTGTTTTGGCAGATATCGAGGAGAGTATTGGAACTCGATACTTCTTCTAACGTGAATGAAGAAAGTACTGTTAGCCAAGAGCCAGTTGATTTCCTAATGGCTAAATAGCCAAAATGGTCTTTGAGATTTGCATAACTCATCACTTTGGTCCCTAACATTTCAAATTAATAAAAGTGGTTCCTGAGATTTTCCACCATCCATCATTTTGGTCATTCCGTTAAAAACTCCGTTAAGTGTCCCGGAGCTCTTGATCGGAAGTTCGGACAATTTTCAAAGTTTCGTAACTCAATCGTTTCTTAACCAAATTCGACCCATAATATATCAAAATGAAGATAGGAAAGTGTAGAATAAGATTATACCTATTTGGAAGCCCAATGGCTGCCGGAGATAGCCGAAAAATAGCCTCAAAGTTGACTGGTCCGAAGGAAAACTGGAAAACTCGCCGAAAACTGGGTAAACTTTAAACATTCATAACTTATTCAATACTCAATGAAATCAAGTGATTCAAAAACAAAGATCATACTTCTCAACGAGACGAAGAGAATGGTACCTTTTTTCGACCGCTAACTCATCGTTTTCCGGCCAAACCACGGTGATTTACCCATCTACAAAGGTACCATTCTCTTTGTCTCATATAGAAGTATGATTTTCATTTTTGAATCACTTGATTTCGTTGAGTATTGAAGAAGTTATGAACGTTTAAAGTTTACCCAATTTCCGGCGAGTTTTCCAGTTTTCCTTCAGACCAGTCAACTTTGAGGCTATTTTCCGGCCATCTCCGGCAGCCATTGGGCTTCCAAATATGAATAATCTTATTCTACACTTTCCTATCTTCATTTTGATATATTATGGGTCGAATTTGGTTAAGAAACGATTGAGTTACGAAGCTTTGAAAATTGCCCAAACTTCCGGCCAAGAGCTCCGGGACACTTAACGGAGTTTTTAACGAAATGACCAAAATGATGGATGGTGGACAATCTCAGGGACTACTTAATCGATTTGAAATGTTAGGGACCAAAGTGATGAGTTATGCAAATCTCAGGGACCATTTTTGTTATTTAGCCTTTCCTAATTAACTACCAATAGACATGCATGAGAGGTTTATAATGTAGGCATGCAATTCTAAAATGTGTACAATATTTCATAACTATTTACTTGCGCTTTCTATGATCATTGGACTTTGCCATTTTAATCATAAGGTGATGAAGAAAATTGAAATTTCACCATAAAATTAATTGGCAGTACGAGGAGTAGCCAACTTACTTATAAGCTCATGCAAGATCTCTCATCTCATAAATGTGGGATTCATTCTCAACGCGCCCCATCACGTGTGGCGAATTTTCAAGACGTGAACAACACAAATCTAGTGATGTAGAACACGTGTGGTCGTTGAGCTTTACACGTGGGACAACCTGCTCTGATACCATGAAGAAAGTTGAGGTTCCACCATAAAACTAATTGGCAATTTAAGGATTAGCCCGACTTACTTATAGTTCTATGCAAAATTCTTCCTCCTATCAATGTGGGATTCATTCTTAATAGATAATATATATATATATATATATATATATATATATGTTATCTTAATGGATAAGTTGAAAGAATAAAAGATAGTTTCCAATGTACACAGATTCTAAAATCAAATAACATTATTGTGCAGAAATTCATTACTAAGGAAGCCCATATCTTTTAAGCTAAATAGAAAGAGATATTTTTTTGAGTGAAGGGTAGTGAGTTCACATTCCCATTTTCTTCTCCTACACTTTTTTCGTTTTTGATCCCTTAAATTGCGATTTTGTTACTAAATCCAAGAGTTAGGAAAACAGGCAAGAATGTGGCCCATGTGAATAGGGTTGAGCATGAGAACAATTCTTTCAACAGAAACCTAAGTCTCATAATATAACTCTGGCAAAAGAACATAGCTCGCCATATATATGTGTGTGCATATACCACCAATATACATGAGTAATTGAACGTTAACCAATTTTAGCAAGTTAATATGGCACTTGCTAACCACCCATTAAATAGCACACCCCACAAGGTCATTTCTTCATTAGAGCCATTCATTTTTTGGGACTCAGTCAAGCACCAACCTTTCAATTCGAACATCATGTCAACCACTCCTATACAAATATACATATATGGTTCTCAGCTTTCATTGAAATTTTGTTATTAGAAGCCTATTACATAAGTCTTAACGTTGTTGGTTAGTCAAATCTCGCCACCCTAAGTACCGGCAAAACTAAAATTATCGAATGCTGCTGGGCTACCTAAAGCCAAAGATCAAAATAATGGAACGACCATGAATATATTTGATGTGATTTGATTTGGAAAAAACCGGACTACCACTTTAGTCCTTTGAATTATTTGCGTAGCTCAGCTCCTCAAAGCTTAATTATAGAGAACTTGTTTTGGCATTAACTAGATTGACTTCAACGGAAGAAAACATTCTGACTTAGTTAATTAGAGGCAAATGTATTTCAGGTGTTTCAGAGCTAGCAATACTGCATTTGAATGTAAATTAAATCTATTTAATGTAGTGGGTTTTAAGACCTGTGATCTTTCTTAAATCCCTTTAGTACTAAAAGGCCCCGTTTGTTACGTGTTATTAAAGTGGGACTGGCTTAAGTAAGACAATGGTCTCATGTTTGGTCTAGGTTTGGATTAAAGGAAATAAGATTAGATGGGACTCGTTCGGACTAGAGTCCTTGCTAACACAGGACTATGACCTCGTGCTCCACCATGGGATTGCTAAGACCCCCTATAATCCCATCTCTCCTAGATCGTCTGCAACTGCAACGCATTGTCGCCCAAATCAACCTCGTTGCCAACTCCGACACCTCGCCAACGCCTTGTGATGGAGATTTTCCTGCCTGCCGATTTCCAATGCGTTGAGTAAAAACCCAAAACCCTAGATCTCCAAATTGAAATCTAAAATATGAACAAACAGAAATCACAGCCCAACCCAGGAGAGAAACAAATAAATCCAACGTGGATATATAAAGAACAACTATAATCAAATTACAAACACATATTGTTACTCATCAAGAATTACATTTGGGACACTAATTAAAGGGATAAGTAAATCTAGCAAATGTAAAAGATCAAGTATTTCTCCAAAAGAGCCTTTCGAGCGGTAGTAACCTTGAATACCTACTTGCTACAAATGAAATAAAATATACCAAATGTATGTGTACGTATTGCAAAAAAATAGAGATAAGGTCAGTTCAGATTAGGACGTACAAAGAAAATGCAAACGACTGTATTTTGAGAAATAGCGGAATAGAATAAATAGAAGTTGCCAAGTAAAAAATTTTGAAGTATCATCATGAATTTTGTGTTATTTCTTTGATGCATTTCATTATCATTTTATATATTTGCGAGGTCTCTAAGGATTTTTCAGAAAAAAATTAATGTCTTATGCATTTAGCAACGTTATTATTTTAGTAACTGGCCCGAGTTAGGACTAGAAGATTTTATTATTTAACCAAAGATATTACCTTATCGAACATTAATTTATCGAGACCTTACTATATCTAGAAAGGCTTTAGATATCAATAGTGAACCGTCTACCTTTATAGATGTCGTAGTTTGTTGTGGAGTACTGTATATGCATGCATGGCTTGCATTGAGTAACATAAACCCTAACCCTAACCGTAAACCCTAAATACAAAGATGAGAGACGTTAAAAATTTCATGCTTTTGCATCAAAGTATACCAAATTTTCTTGTCAAATGCACATATACAATGTATCTTTTATGGATCGAAACAGTTGCATGAACAAATGTATCTTTTATGTGTGAGGCTCCAAAATCTACTTTCTTACAAAATTTAATCCTCAGCACATATGGTTCATATGTTTCCACTCGACTCTTTTAAAATGAAATATCAAACAAATGAACATCATAAAATTCAGATGCATGTATAGCTGAAAGATATTGCACTCTCGATCTTTCAACAATATTTGTAATTTACTGGCAGAAATTGATTATTTATTTATTTTTTCGGAGGACAAAATCTGCATCCTGAATAAATGATTGAAAAAGAAATACATTTTTATAGTTTTGCTCCATTGTTATTCATTTCATTCCCTCGCTCAATAAAATGATAAAAGAAATTAATGCATGACCAATAATCATTCATGCAGGAGAAGCTACATAGGTGAAATGTCAACAATCTGATAGCCCAAAATTATTCCCAAATTATTGGATATATAGCCCAAGTGGATGTGGACAATCAAAGTGTCACATCCCGGCCCGGGGCGAACCACTTCTCGGGCCCGTTCCACCACCGTAGCACGATATTGTCCGCTTCGGGTCCTGACCACGCCCTCACGGTTTTGTTTTTGGGAACTCACAAGCAACTTCCCAGTGGGTCACCCATCCTGGGAGTGCTCTGGCCTCCTTCTCGCTTAACTTCGGAGTTCCTACGGAACCCGAAGCCAGTGAGCTCCCAAAAGGCCTCGTGCTAGGTAGGGATGAGAATATACATTTAAGGATCACTCCCCTGGGCGATGTGGGATGTTACAATCCACCCCCCTTAGGGGCCCGACATCCTCGTCGGCACACTTCCGGCCAGGGATTGGCTCTGATACCATTTGTCACATCCCGGCCCGAAGCAGACAATATCGTGCTACGGTGGTGGAACGGGCCCTCGAAGTGGTCCGCCCCGGGCCGGGATGTGACACAAAGCGTTCTATTCGATTATATTGAAAATGATCATGTTCGTTACAAGAATTTATCATTTATAGTCGAAATTTAACTCTTAAATTGAAAAATATTATCATTATCATTTATAGCCAAAACCTCACGTCGATTTATCGAAGTAGCCTCAAAACAGAAAACACAACACCAAAAAAAATTTCTTTAAGTTCTTTCTTCTTTCTTCTTTTTCATTTTAATGGTTTAAGGTAGAAAGAGGAGCATGACAAAATTAAACATTTCATGAAGATGTATTTATTCTCATGGAAATTAAGTCATTCAAATTATCAATTTCATTCCTTAATTTACATGCCTACAATCCAGATGATGATAAAAATTTCACATAACTACAACTTTTGAATATCTTGTGTCATAATTAATTGGTATTTAAAAAAAAAATTAGAACTATAACTTCTGCATATTTTTTAAGAGTATTATGCAAGTATTCATTTTGATGAAAATTGCGATTATATGATCTCATGATTCTGCACATGAGCTCTTAAACAGAGGGTTGCCCAATTTAGGCATTTAATTATGTGATAAAAATCGAGCATAATATGCACAACCAGTGAAGTAATTTTAATATGGATATGTAAAAGATGAAAAGAAAAAGCTGGAGACGGAGGAAGGTATTTGCATCATCACTCCAGAAAAGTGTGTTCGAAGATGAGAATATTTTGAATCAATTTTACGGTGATTGGCTTCTTACGTGAAGAGAATCATATATATGACGACTCAAATCCAAAGTCTATGCAAGTTTATGCTGCTGCTTTTGGATCTCAATATGGAAGCAATGATACTGGAGAACGAATTAGGTTTTGGTTTTAGGGCTAATTAAGTTTTAGTTTTGAGGGTAGCTGGGTCTATTTAAGTGAACTTTTAGTTGTATTTTGTTGGTTTTTGTATTATTCCTCTCAAAGACGTTGATTCCAATTTGAAATGTAAATGTAAATGTAAACTAAAATATAAATTAGCATATGTACATGATAAACATTTCAGATTCAACGTGATTCACAACTAACATTATTGATATCTTACTTTAATCACTCATTAATAGGTGTAGGATTTATCACAAAAGCTTTGGCAATATTAGAAGATAAATTGTATATTACTTTGTTATATATCATTCCCGATGAGAGACTCTATTCTCCAATACACCCCCTCATGAGTGATCCCACATATGGTCACACGGGAAGCCAATTCCCACATCTGAAACTGGTTAATTTATTGGGCTAGAGTTACCACAAATTATCGAGGGCTTGGTGATAATTCATTAACCAGAGCCAACACATATTTTTGAAGGTCCATGTATTCATTCGATACCTTTAAGCTGGAGCTAGCACAACTTTTTGAAATCTCAACTTAAGGAAGTCAATTCAAGCTCAAGAAATTGAACTCAAGTCGTGTCGGAAGAATAACGTACTCTGATACCATGATAAACTTTTTAGGCCCAACATGTTGGAAGTTTTGAGACTCTTGTCCCACATTGGTGAAAACAAGATTCCCAAGTACCTTTATATATGTTTTGTCTTCTACAATATTAGTTATGTGTTAGACCACTTGGAATGGGAATTGAGGCTTGGGCCACCATTTCTGTGGATTGGGCTTGATGATTATACCATAATATTAATATTAATTTAATTAATCAAGACAAGGGCCTTGTAGAGAGTTGTAATTTCGAATTAAGTTTTTAATTAAATTAATTAAAAACGTTTTGATTAAAGATACAACCTTTTGTAGAGAGTTGTAAAGCTTCAGATACATCCAAAAGGTATTTGAAGAGGTATGAAAGAGCCAATATAACTGGAGTCCTCAGTTCATCATCAATCATCTTTTCTTCTTCCTTTTCTTCAGTACAAACTTTCCAGAGAGAGTAAACACACAAAGCAATTCGCTAGAATTCTATAATCCAGTGCGGGTTGTAGGATTAGGTAGTTGTATCCTGGTCAAGCAGACGTTATAGAACCACAAGCACAAGAGTGGGACGAAATTACTGTTCGAAGGACATAGCTTTTACGCTAGCATCTACCTTTTGTAATCAAGTTAGTACTGTTGATATTCTTATATTAATTTCTGTATTTATTGTATACTTTTCATTATGTACAGCAAGTACTTTTTGTGAAATAAAATTGTGAATTTCAAGTTCTGTTTATTTCTGTTATTTTGTTTATTTCTGAATTGTTCTCCAACACAACATAACCATCAACCAACATCACCGATATTGTTTCTAACTTAACCACTTATTACTAGGTGTTGAGCTTTATCACAAAATATATAGTTCAATAATATGAGAATCGAACCATATAAATTTTATATTATGTTGTTATCTCTTTGATGTGCAACTCTATTTTTGCACTACAATACTGCTGCACACCAAAACTTTAACAACAGCTTAGTAAACTAAAATAATGCTAATTCCTTCACATTAACAACAGCTTAGACTAGGTTTAAGCTAACCTTACCCTATCCATTCAATTGTTTCCGATGAATGTTCAGATCTCTCCCTGCTCGATTTCATATTTGGTAGATGAGGTGTTCAGAGTTCTAAGATTTCATGTTCTAATTCCTTCACATTAAAAACAGAGATAAGGTGTTCAGATCTCTCCCTGCTCGATTTCATATTTGGTAGATGAGGAATTTATTTCTGTAGCTCTACCATTCATTCCTCCGACAATCTGAGCACCTTATCTCTGTTTTTCATTAGAACATGAAATCTTAGAAATCTGTTCTTTCTAGTGAATTTTTTTTAAATAGTTTTGTTATGGTATGTATAACAGCCTCCGGTTTAGGTGGACAACCCCGGCAAATAGACATTCATAGGATTAGCTTATCAACTACCCAAACAGTATTATAAGAATCGGTACTTAAAATCCCCTGTAATTGTGCATGCTCCCATACACAAGGATCTATCTCCAGTGACACAAGGATCTATCTTTGTATCTTTCAATTAAAATGGTTTTGGGTTAACTTAGTACTTTTATGAGTTCAAATAAAGTTATCCTAAATAACATCCATTGGCGTCTTTGAACGATAATAATATTGGAAAATCATATAAAATCCGAAAATATTAATATTTAAGAAACAACCTTTCATTGAAGAACACTATTATACACTATATTTCATATGTTGTCTCATCAATATATATTCATAAACTCATTATAGTAAAAAAAAAAAAAATGTTTATTCCATTTGTCATCATCTAAAGAAAATTCATTTGATTTGGAAATTGTTCAATTATCCATATGAAACAATAAATTTATAGCTCGTCACTTATTTCTATAACTGTTGATTTGTTCAATACACATGAATGGCTAAACAATTTTCAAATCCAATAAAATTTTTTTATCATAAAAAGATAATTATACAAGAATGAATGAATTTTTTTTTTAATTCATAATATTTTTACGGTAAAATAATGTCATGAAAATGAAGAATTTTCTCCTTCTCAATAAATAGGAAAGTATTGTCCAAAGCTTACTATTGTATTATTTTAGAAGACTTTAAAGAAAAACTAATGAAAAATGTTTGAAAACTTTGAGTTTTAACGATAAGGGCAAAATAAAGAGTAAAGTGAATAGTACCATAATTGACTTTTTAGTATAAATATGTGATTTTTTTTGTTAAAGTGAACAATAGAATGAGTTTTTCGTTAAAATTCTCAAACTTTAATTGGGTTAATGTGAGAGAAAAGAAAAGTATTTGGTCAAATTTTCTGAAATTAAATTCCAAAAGCCAACTCAAGAGGGAGTCTTCCACATAGATGGATTGTCTGCCCTCCCCTCTCCATACCCTCCACATACTCTCTTGTTTTATGCGACAATGGTTAAACCACGTCAACATTTGCTTTTTGTTTTATTATTTTTATAAAAAAAATTAATATAAAATATTGACGTGACTTAACCGTTACCGTACAAAACAGGAAGGATGTGGAAGGTATGGGAAGGGCGGGGCAGACAATCCATCTCCGTCTTCCACTGTGCCAACTGGCAAGAGGAAAAGGGAGTTGTTCGTCTTGTAGTTCTCATTCACTCAAATCGTCAAATTGGCAGGTTTCTGTTGGGTCCTACGTTTCCACAGCCTTCTTGTCAATGTATGTGCCCCGACACCACTATAATCCAAAAAACGACAAGGCTTTTGATTGGCGTCGGATCAGCCACGTGGCATGAATCAAAATCGTCATTTATGCTATGAGCCTATGTAGCCAGTCGTCAATTTTGTGCAAGTGCCAACTAGTTTAGTAAGTTTGTCATAAGAGTATTACATAGCATTCTGGTAGAGAAATATTATAGAGATTAAATTTGCATAAAAAATTTGTAAAATAAATTATATAAAAGTTGATGATTGAATTATTACTTAAACATTAATAAACGTACTCATTTTTTATTGGTGACACATCATTTACTTTGCAAATTTTGTCAACAAATTTAGTCTCTCTAACATTACTCTTCTTCATACGAGTCTTAAAGAAAACTTAAAACAGTACGGTACAGTCCAACTATAATGTTTCGTCCTAATCAATAGTATGAGTTTTATATAAAATATAACTGACGCAGATCTATTAATTTTTCGTTGCAAACTTTAAAAGTTAATTTTCTGAAGCACTCAGAACAAATATGTCTAAGGCCTCGTTGTGTATGTAAAGGGTGCTGGATACCTTTCATTTTTCTCTATCAAATTAACCATGCCACCCAAGATGAATATGAAAAATCAGTTAAATGAAACTATTCGTGTTGAGTTGTGCAAAAAGAAAGCATCAAACCCCAACTATAAGAAAAAAATTATAAGAGAGCATCAAACCCAACTTAAGAAAAAAATTATAACTATGTGGGGTGTGTTTCCTTAAGATGAGATCAAGAAAAATTATAACTTATTAAATGTGGAATTCCTATACATAACTGATCTCAAGTTGGGACCGAAATTTTTATGACCTTAAGAAGGTTATTTCTTTAAAAAGTATTATTTTAAAGAGTTCAATGTTATTAGGGAAAGGAAGGACCAGATTCGGATTCTTGCTGTGAATGTTTAAAAGTTATTTACCAGTTGAGCCAAAACTCATCACAATTATATGATGATAAACATTTGAGCTAGGTTTGTAATGTACATGACAAATAATTGCCTCTAATGATATAATTACAATCTAGTGAGGATAAACACCATAAACAATGACCTTAAAATGGTGTTTGAAGACAAAAATCCCAGCCTGTAAAGTGAGAGCCACATCATTGGGTCCATCGGTAGAACTCATCCCATATCAATCCATTTATTTTGAGGAAAACTAATGAAAAGGGCTTGAAAACTTTGAGTTTTAATGATAAGGACAAAATAAAGGATAAAGTGAATAGTACCAGGATTGACTTTTTAGTGTAAAAATGTGGTTTTTCGTTAAAATGAACAGTACCGCGGGCTTTTCGTTAAAACTCCATTTATTTTGGCTGTAACGCAAAGAGATCATCTCCCAATCTCTCCCTCCAAAGTTCAGGAATCAAGTAATCCGGGCATTTAAAATTTGATTCAACAACTAAAAATTATTATAGCTTTTAAAAGTTTTTACTAATTTCTCTGTTTTTAGCCGTTGAATTAAATTTAAAAAACCGGGATCACTTGATTTTTGAGTTTTGGAGGGAGAGATCCTTAGCCGTTGAATTAAATTTAAAAAACCGGGATCACTTGATTTTTGAGTTTTGGAGGGAGAGATCCGGAGATGATTCTTTCCCAACATTGATATCTTATAAGGCCGAATTTTCATTGGACGGCTTTCACTTCAGTGGCAGCACTTGACTCAGAGAGAGAGAGAGAGAGAGAGAGAGAGGGAGAGAGGGAGGGAGGGGCTGCTATGTGGTATTTTTAATTTTTTAATACACAACACTGATATCTTAGGGCATGAGGTTGGGTGCAAGTAAAATCATATCAATATTCCACTCTTGTAAAATCACACTCACCAACCTTAGTACCTTACTATGCTTTTAGAATCTCATGGGATATATAGATACAACCGGGTGAGTTGGGCAGCATTTGCATTCACATAAAAGATATTACTTGTAAGGGTAAATTACATAAAAATACTTCAATTATGAGTCAAAACACAATTTCATACCTAATATTTTAAAAATTATAATGTCATACTTCATTTTACAAATTTGTTGCAATATCAAACTTCCATAAGTTTTTCTGTTAATTTATATGTTAAATGTTGACATGGATTGAGACGGTACCCACTTTCTAGCCCAATTAAAATAAAAAATAAAAAATTAAATCATTTTGATATTTTAATATTTTTATTAAAAATGCGGAGCCCACCACTACAAACTCACCCTTCTTCCTCAATCTATCCATCTTTGTTGAACCTTTCTCCTTCCTTCACCACCAAAACCAGAACCCACTCCCTCACCGCCCTCACCCGCCAATCACCACCCTCTCTCCCTGCTGCTCTTCAACCCAAATTATTGACTACCTATTACTTTAACATTTCGGTCCCCAATATTGTTAATTTACTCAAACAAATCAAATCCCGAAATTTTGCAAACTGGGTGGGCTCTGTTGCTACGCCCCTTTGACACCTCTGCCACCGCCACAAGCAAATCCACGTGCATCCATCTTTTTCTTTCCCTTCTATTTCGAACACGTGGTGGCGTGTTTGTCAGTCTTTGCACATACAATCATGCTAGCATCATCTTGGGCAATGGCACTGGGGATATCTTAGGCAACAACAACAATCTTCCCAATCTTCCTAAATTACCAACACCAACAACGATTAATTTAAATAAATTTATATAAATTGAACTGATTGAATGAAAATTTTCAGTAAAATCAACAAGAAACAGACATGTTTGTCGGATTCGGGTTTAGATTCAAATTCAGAGCTAGCATCATCTTGGGCAACGACACTGGGGACTGATTGTTGCTGCAAGGCTTTGGAGATCTTGAAATTGATGGAGGTGGTGCTCCAGCGAGCATGCTCTTGGGCTACTGTTTCAGAGTAGGAAACGAATTCCCATGGGGACTTAAGAGTGGCGATAAGCTCGGAAGGGCTTTAAGGCTTCTTCGTCTTCTTCCTGTTCGTCTTCCTCAGGGGACAGGAGACGGCTGTGCTGGTGTTCTGGGGTCAAAGGGAGAGTGGGTTCGATCGGGTTTGTGGGGTTGAGTTTGGGGTCCGGGAGAGGCGGAGGGGACAATTTGGGATTAGAGGTAAGAGAGGAGGTCGAGCTGGGTGGTGCACTGAGGGTGCGTTTGGAACGCGGGACGGGACGGGACGGGACGGAACGGGACGAAGCGTTCCGTCCCGCGTTTGATACGCCAAAAAAGGGTGGAACGCGCTGTTCCACGGGACATAATTTGGGTGTTTTTGTGTCATGCGTCTACCCCTGGAACGGGTTGTTCCACGTCTGTGGAACACAATATTTTACCATTTTAAGACAAATATACCCCATATCTTTTTCAAAAATTACACCACCTAAATCATTACAAACCCTAAAACAATATCTCTTCTCTCTGCCTGCCGTTGTCTTCCTCATTCCTCTCCTCTGCATCTCCCCCCCTTCGCAACCTTCCTCCTCATCCTCTGCATCTCCCCTTTGCAACCTTCTCTGTGAACTTCAGCTCTGCATCTCCAGTCCAGGTACGATCTGCCTCTCGGTCTCTCTTTCTTTGTATTGCTTCGATCTGCAACTGAAAAAAAAAAAATTGCTTCCAGGAGGTCTGATGCATTTTTCTTTCTGTTCATACTCTTAAATTTTTGGAATCCACCATCCTAATGTATTAGAGTTCCAATCTAGCTTTATATGCAACATCCATCAACTCACTCAATTTGTTGGGGACACACGAACACTGATTTGGTGAAAACACGCCTCCAAAATATAAGACTTGATTTTGGGATTTCCCTTCTATTTAGTTTGCTACAGTAATAAAATCAGAAAATTAAAAAACATGTTCATTTCTGAACAAAAAAAATCTCATAGTTAATTTGAACTCCTTGAGTTCCCAGTTTCATTCCTGGAATTGGAGCCCTTCAACCATATTATTATTTTTGTCTAGTCGCAGCTGTTCTTTTGTGCGGATTAATTACAAATAGGTTGAAGAAATTAAAAGAAATAGCAGAAATGGGTATTATTTTTAGATAGAATTAGTACCAGTAACCATTTTAGGATACGGATTGCACATCTGAAGTTCAATTGAACAGGGGTAAGTTAGTCATTTTCATATTTTGGTTTCATTCTCTGTCTTGCGCACCAAACGCAGAACGGAACAACTCTCCGTTCTGTCCTGCACGTACCAAACGTAACATGGGACCACTGTTCCGTCCCGTCCCGTCCCGTCCCTTCTGCGTACCAAACGCTACCTGAGACTCCATTCGAGCTGGGTGGTCCAGGGAGAGAAGGTGGTGATTGGCGGGTGAGGGCGGAGGTTTGGGAGGGGCTCTGGTTTTGGTGGTGAAGGAATAAAGGTTGGGGGAGACGGGTGGACTGGGGAAGAAGGGTGAGGGTGGTGGGTTTGTAGGGGTGGGTCCCATATTTATTGGGAAAAGTGTTGAAATAATATAATATTTATTTTTTAATATTTAATTAAATTTTTAATTGAGTTGGGCTAGGGAGAATTTAACAGAGAAATTAACAAAAAAACTGACGGATGTCTGACATTGTAACAAATTCGTAAGATGAGATATGAGATTGTGGTTCGACCCATAGTTGAGGTCGTTTTGTGTAATTTACCTTACTTGTAACTTCTAAGCTTTACTTGTTACTATTATGTGGGAAATACACATAAATAACACGTTTTGCATAATCAAAATGCAGCTTCACTTGTGGATCTCCATATCGACCCCTAGGGATTTTTTTTTTGACAAATGATACCGCTAGTGAGTTAAATTGTTAATCTTTAATGGAGAAGGAGGGGGTGGGTTTGTGTTCCCCCACAAGGAGTGGAAGAGTGAGGCCAGAGTTGGGACCTCCCCGTTAGTTCCATTCTTTGGTCCAAATTCAGGCACGTAGGGAGTGTCGCTCATCGTGGTTTCAAAATTTCCAACCATATTTTCTTTTATCTAGGGCATGTGAATCAAAGAATTAAAAATATTCTAAGACTAGGTGTGTTAGAAAAATTCAAAGAGGTATAAATTCGAAAAGAATTGCAAGAGCTTCTTTGAGATTTGAATCAAGCTCTCAATAAAAGCACTAATTTATGGTAGCAAAATTATGCCACTACAAATTTGACGAAATTGTACTTACAAAACAAATTAAACATCTTTAGTTACTATCGAAGACACTTGCCTAGTAAGAGGGGTGTGGTTTGAACAATGAACCTCTGATGTCTAAATCAGTTTCTTTGAGAAGAGAAGGAGATTTTGAATTGAATTGTATAGAAACAACTTACCAAAGAATGAACATGTGATTGGGTATTTGTAGGAGCTAGTAGCCGGCCATGGGGTGTAGGGAAGCTCACGCTACAGGTTGGGGTCCGATTGGCCATAGTTGTCATTTGTTGGATGCATTAGAAAAATATCTTTAAGATGTTGAAATATCGTAATGATGCTTGAGAATAATCCATGTGTCAGCTCCAAAAAATTTTGAAATATTTTTAGCTCCATAAAAAAAAAATAAAAAAATAAAAAAATAATTTCACCCCACTCAAAAGGGAGGCCAAGGGTGACTAGCATAGTAGAAAATTAAGATGAAGAAAATGAAAGATGTTTGAAATGTCATATGAACCTATACACAATTTTCAATTTGCCATATATGAACTAAAATTTTAAGCCAATTATCATGTCAATTTTCAAAATCATTAACCTGTCATCTTATCCTAACTTTGTAAAGTTTTCCATTCAAAATAAGTCATGTGTCTCGCACATAACTTAAGTTCAGATTTGTTTTCGGCATGTCAACACCTCACTCCCTTTCTAAAGTTGCCTTCCACCAACAAAACAAAAAAAGAAAGAAAGAAAAACCTAGAATTCCTTAAAGATAGTCATTGAGGTCCTCCAATATATTGTTTTTGGGATCAAGAAAATGTTGTGGACTTAAAAGCTTGCAATTAGCCACAACTCTATATTAGTGAGCTTAACGTATTTTTTTAGTAGTTCACAATAACTAAACTTTTTAAACGAACACAACATGCTTTTAACTAGCCAAAATTAAAGAGTTTGTACTAAAGAGAAGTAAATAATTTGTGGAAAGGAGTTCAAAAGTCTACAATAACCCTTAATACAAGTCATGTGCACTTATTTTTTTTTATGGAAAACTTAACGTAGTTGATATTACAAATTGTTTAAAATTTTAATTAATATGAAAAATTACAAATTGTGTATAAGTTCATATGACATTTAAAAAAATTTCTCATAAAGAAAGTGATGGTATTTAATTACGTCGCGGGGATTAACTAAGAAAGAAGAAGCGCGAAGGAAGAATACAAACTGTTGGGTAGGACCTAACTGAAAGCTTGCCATTAGCTGGATGGAAAGCAAAGTTGTGATGGAATTTCCATTGGGAAGCCAGTCTTCTTTCCCTTCCCTAACTAAATATGTATAAATAGCCCACATCTTCTCATCATCCAAATCACATTCAAATTATTAATTCCATAGACAAAGTCATGGCCCTTTACCTTAGTTGGAGTTGGAGGGCTGTCTTTGCTTCTTTCTGCTTTTGTTTTCTTTCTTTATTTTCTCTCTCAGCTTTTGGACGACCAGCCACTTTTCTTCAGGACTTCCAAGTCACATGGTCCGATTCTCATATCAGGCAAATCGATGGAGGGAGGGCCATCCAACTCGTTCTTGACCAAAATTCTGGTAAACATAGTTATTCGATCGTGGGGTCAACTTTGGTATTTTTAGTACTAATAATATAGTTATTTTTATATAAAAAGAATATAAAAAAAAAAGTTCGATTCGATCCGAGTATTGTTTGTCTTCACAAAATATGACAAAGTAATGAGTGCTTGCTAAATTTGATACATTATTTTTTCAGGATGTGGGTTTGCCTCCAAGCACAAGTACTTGTTTGGGCGTGTGAGCATGAAGATCAAGCTCATCCCTGGAGACTCTGCTGGAACCGTCACCGCTTTTTATGTAACTTTACAGCTTCAAAACCCTGAATAGATTTCTGGGTTTCTTGATTTCTATGAAATGTTAATCTGATTTGCATTGAAATTCTTTGGCAGATGAACTCCGACACCAATACAGTTCGTGACGAGCTAGATTTTGAATTCTTGGGGAACCGGACTGGACAGCCTTATACAGTCCAAACCAATATCTATGCTCATGGGAAGGGCGATAGGGAGCAAAGGGTTAACCTCTGGTTTGACCCTGCTGCAGACTTCCACACTTACACTATCCTCTGGAACCATCACCATATTGTGTAAGCTGACAAGTTTATAGTCTGTCTCACCAGATATATAACATGTTGTGATGTCAGATAGTTTTCCTTGTGTTAAACAAGAATAAGTCACATATATATTTGACCAGTTTTGATTCACAGACATCTGACAACATAATATTATTCGAGGAGGGAAGATGATTTTTCACACACCCGTTTCAGCCTCTCAAACACCTTTTTTTTTTTTTATTGTCATATCGAATAAATCAAATTGAAACAATGACCAAGATTAAACATGAGTGTGTAAAAAGCTAAAACGGGTGTGTGTTTATCATTTTCCTTCGAAGATATTTCACTACATTAAACATTATTTTTACTTTATTTAAACGTGTGGTCAGAATTTGGTGTGAATGTCTATATTGATGGTGGTGCAGCTTCTATGTGGATGATGTGCCTATAAGGGTGTACAAGAACAATGAAGCCAGAGGAATCCCATACCCAAAGCTCCAACCAATGGGGGTGTTTTCGACATTGTGGGAGGCCGACGATTGGGCTACCAGAGGAGGACTTGAGAAGATCGACTGGAGCAAAGCCCCTTTCTATTCATATTACAAAGATTTTGACATTGAGGGATGCCCTGTGCCAGGACCAGCCTCATGTGCCTCAAGCACCAACAACTGGTGGGAAGGCGCTTCATACCAAGCCCTCAACGCCCTTGAGTATCGAAGATACAGGTGGGTTCGTATCAACCACATGATCTACGATTACTGCACCGATAGATCCCGGTACCCAGTAGCCCCACCAGAGTGCACCGCCGGCTTCTAAGTGGCCTCCAATTGCCAAAAACAATGATTGTTTGTACGTACATCCATATATCATACTTGTTATCACCAACGTGCCCTTGTACATTAACCTGTAATAAGAGCCATGCACAGTAAAGGGTATATTGGGAAATATGGGAAATTCTTGTGCAAATGTAAGTGTGTATATGTGGATGGAAGACCGAGTCTGTTTTAGAAGTGAGCAAATGTCGATATCTATTAGTGGCTGTATGTGTGTGTATCCAGCTCTTATTATTGTACCAATAAAGCTCCTGCGTTATTGTGAAAGGGATATGTGTTTAATTTAAACCCTATCAGTTTTCGAAATTTTGAAGAAAAAATCTTCCCTTGTTTTGTGCTGTTGAAAGAAGCAATTGGTCCATACTGACACGATATAACAAAGAAAAAAATGGAAGCAAACAAAATGATCGGTCGATTTCGTTGAGCACTACTGTTTTCAACTCTTCCGACTGAATCGAATATATGTAACACGAGAACTTTTGCAACGGGTGTTCATCCATCCTTATACTTCTCTCGTCCAGTTTCACTTAACTTCTGAGTGCATGTATCTTACTGCCCAAGAACGTGTTTAACGGTTTAACGTTTAAGGACAGTAAGTGTATGATCTGACTTCGACTGAAATATCTCAGGTGGGGTAATGCACCTTGGTCTTAGCTAGCATAAGCCATAAGTACCTACCACAGAGATGGTCCCAGGTTAATCAGCAGAGTCACAATCAGTTGTTGCACGCATGGCCCTGAAACATGTCACGATTACGAGCATTGTAACCATTGGGACGTCAGATTTATGATCCATGTAGATGTAGGGTTGTAGACTGTGAGAAATATTGTCTACTTTCTGAATATACAAGCAGGTCAATCACTTTACACTCGCAAATGATAATCCCAACTAGCCATTCGGATGGTCTCTCTTTGGTCAATAAACTAAAACAAATTTTAAAGTCCATTATTAAGACAGAAAATTGACAAATTAAAGTGATAAGGCGAAACTCGAATTTTTATGTTAGAATGCTCAGAGAATAAACCATTCAGCAAATTCAACGAAGTAGAACGAACTAGCCATTTCGATGGTCACTATTTGGTAAACTAAAACAATTTTTAAAGTCCAATATGAACATAGAAATTTGACAAATTAAGTGATTATGGCAAAACTTTAAATTGCGTCGAATTTTTAGGTTGGAACAATAAAGTAGAACTGAATGTTATTAGACTAAATGGTTAGTCGGATGTGTTATCCTAGTCACATGGACATGCCTGATCTCGAGCGTATCGATAAGAGGGCATTAAAAAGGGACCCGTTGAACTTAAGATATTAAAAAGAGGGACCATTGCTATGATGAACCAAGCAAGAGAGTCCAGAATTCATGGTGTAAAATGATGTTTTTGCTTGGGGCATGGCACATCTCCTTTGATTTAGTTACTATGCATTTTAGGTCCACAAGTATTGTGCCAAACAAAGTACCTAAAAGCAGGACGTGGTTGCCTTGCATTCCACGATGGTTCAATTCAACCTAATGGCCCGACTGTCGGTATAAAAAGGTGAATTAATTAGCAACAAGAAAGTCCATTTGATAAGTCAATATCTACCACAAGGGTAACAAAAGTTCGTACTCCTTTTTGTTTTTTGTTTTCAGTTTTTATATTTTGGTTTCAATAAAATCTTCCGCTTAATTAGTTTTTAAACTTTTTATAGACTTTGAGTTTGCACAGTAACTCAACTTTGTTGGGTGAAGGAAGAAAATTAAAAACTAGAAAATATATGGGAAAAAGTGAGCGATGAAGGGTGGAGAAAGATGAGAAATTTTTAATTGTGACGGGAACACGGTGGTACACCATGTGTTTTTATGTAAGTAGTAAAAAAAATATTTTTTAAGTTATTAACTTTTTGACACATATATCTCACTATTTATGTAATGACACGTGGTGTACCATCCCATGTGACTGTCACACTGAAAAATCTCTCGGAGGAAGAGAGGCAGAAGAAATTAAAACCTATAAATTGAAAATAATTTGAAGTTTTTTAATTGAAGGTTTTGTTTTATTCATTATCTTTCACTCTCCTTCAGTCGTGCATTAATTCTATTTTACTTCACGTATATCTTCTTTTATCTCTAAGAAAAATAAAATATTAAAAAACTAAAACCGAAAAAGTTACCAAGCAGGCGCGTAGTGATCATGTGAACATGCCAATGGATAAGGGTTAGACAGAGCACAATGGATAAGAAGCTACTTTCCAACAATTGAGGGGTAGTACAAATGATTGAGTGTTGAGCTCTGATGGGATAAGGATGGTACTAGAAGTGATATGACTCAAACGTATTCGGATGTTGCTTACAGTACAGCTTTCTGTGTGTTAGTACTCACATTTCCACACTGCTACAAAATTTACTATGAACATTAATCCAAAATTTGTGCTCTTCCGGTGAGAACTTCATCGCATTTGAAGAACACTCCGGGAAACTGAGAGCATCAACAGATCTTTGATTAGGAGGACTAGAAGACGAAGATTACTTCTTAACGCTGTTGCTTTTCACCGCAACTGGTTCTGAACAGTATGGACAGCTTCCAAATAAGACATCCAATGACCTGTTATGCAAGTATACACAGACATCACAAATCATGTAACCATAAAAGGAAGCCGCGTTTGCCACTAAAGAGTTCACGACTGACAGATGCAACCCAAATAATTCTGAATTCCAAAACGTTGCGATGATTAAAATAATTGCTATTGTCCTCGTAACAGAACGTTTTAATGGGATGATTTCAATCTGGAAGTGCATGTATTTTCTTTGATCATCTGATAGTGAAAATGTTTGCACATGCCGTATAGAATGTCAACCGAAAATTTATATTATCAAATATTGTAAATGGCAAGTAAAGCAACACTCATGCATACAGAAAAAGATGAACCATGATGCAAGAAACTTAAACATACTGCCTTCGTGTGGTGATAGAGCGCAACCAGTCCACAAGACATATGCTGTGGAAAGCCTTGTTGCAGCTGGTATTATCGAATGCATAGTCAGTTCCAGTTCCAGTTCCACTCTTATCTCTAAGCTCATCATCTACATTAGAACTGCCAAGTCAATGACTGAAAAAACTCGGTAAATACCTAAGAATGTATACATAGACTTACCGATGGGAAGACTCTGAGCATAACAAATTCCACATTCACCCAGCTGGTCTTCTTCTCGACATCAGGGGGCGTTGGCAGTTGAGTCTCCAGAAGACATTCAAGTAGATAATTCATAATTGATAGATAAATACATTATCAGTTCGTCTTTTATTTTCTTCAGTGTTCTCCCCGTAAATTCGAAAGACAGCAGTGTTATAACAATATTCCCATTATAGCAAAGTTATTTTTGATTCCCAACCTTTAGTCTAAGGCTAATGTAGAGTTCACTGGTGAAGAAAAGCAGAGGGGATGTTATACAAATTTAAGTGTACTAACAGATACGTAGATTCGTCAAAAAGGATGACTCAAAAGTAACACCACCACAAAATTCATATTTGGGCTACCTTCAAAACAAGTATCAAAGCCAGAATACAGATTCAAGGACAAGGAAGGGATGCAATGATTTACCATCTTTTGCTATTTCTTCGCCATCTGTTTCTCACAAATGCCTGAACCAATAAAATGACATCTAACACAACTTGTTACTCACAATTGAATGAAAAGAAAATGATAGAAAGTAGGAGTTCTAGTAACTGATTGAGGTGCAATCTCACTCTGGTAAAGTTCTAGGATCAACGGAATTAATGGACAACACAATGCAGCAATCATTTCCTGAGAAACAAAAACCTCAACAGATTTAACACAAGAAACAAAAGGGAGAAGAATTATCAGTACGTATGAACTCACCTATAATGATTTGGCAATAGGATACATCGGGGGATGCTTGTTTAGGATCAACAACCCAAAGGGACCTGTCGATATCATCCAAAGTAGACCAAAATGCCTGAAGCGTCTCCAGATGCTGAGTTCAAGGATCAATTGTTGATAGCTTTTAGAAAGCGTCCGAACCCAATAAAATAACTCGACTACTGAGATAGACAATATCTGATGCAACATTTAGTATGCAATTTGAAGAAAACAACAAATACCTTTTTAAACTGCTGCACCACGTCTTTCAATCTGGAGTTTGATGACCATTTTAAATTAAACAAATCTGGTACATTCTGAAGAAGAAACTCAAATATTATTTATCCCTCAAATGGAAAAATGTTAACCATCAAAAAATTTGAAGACGTACTGCTGAAATTGGAGGAGGACTTTTGGGATGTGTTTTATCCAAACAAATTTCCACAACATGCATGCTGCCCTTGCCATCTCTGCTAATCAGATTTAAAAAATTGAGTCTACTATATGATTCAGAATTAACATGTGAACAAAGATAGAAATGAGTGCCAAATTTTAAAAAATTAAAATTACAAAAAAAAAAAAAAAAGAAAGAAAAAAGAATGAGAAAAAGTCATGTCCAACTGCAACAGATTGCAACTACAGCTTCAATGTAAGGAAGATTTTTCCCTAAACAACATCATACTAAAGCAACTACTGAGGAGTAGATATGAACTAGGATAACACTACTGCCTTAGAATTAAAAGGTATATACTCTGAAAAGTATTAGAATTTTAAGTATGATTCATGGCAAATTGAACTTTTATTCTAATAAACTTATGGATTTGAAACTTCACAAACACCCAGGTAACGTTTTATAATTGCTTTGATACTTCAAAATGGTCTAAAAAACATGGTCTCCCTAGCATATTCCTTTTATAATTTCCTTGATATCACGAAAGGAAAAAGGTTGAGACAAAATCAAGAAGAAAAAGCTTGTGGATGAAGATTAACACAGTTCTGAACTCGGTAGCCTGGAAATAGTATCCAACACTTCTCTTTAGATAAAGCACGTTTACTATTCTTTACAGCTTTCTAGTCCATGGATACATATAATCTTCAAACTTTTGATAAATATAGGATTCCGTAATGTGTTTATAGCATAAACAATTTATTGAGACATAACACAAACATGTTTGCTAGCACTAATTCGTTCTGACAACTACGCATCTCCACTTCCTTCTTATATTCAAATCACTATAATTTATCTGGAATACTAGAAACCAAATAGCCCTGACCTTTGTATATAAGTTCTCAACATATCCAAAGTAGAAATTTTTAAGTGCTGCCGACACATTCTTTTTCCACTTTGGCATAAGCAAAATGAATCAAGTAAACAAGTTTGTGGATGATGAATGTGAATAAGAATATCTTACAATATCCAAAAGCTGGGAGATGTTAGATCTCCACTGAACCTCGCCAGGTTCTCCCATCCAACCTCCTCTATCTGCATTTATAGGATCATCATCAAGTCAAGGATCGTAACCAAACAACATTATAGTGACAAACCCATTCTGCCACTGAATATCAATGAAGCAGCAAAAGTTCATACGTAACCAAATTTAAAAATGAATGTAAACCCAGTCGTTGCTAATAAATTCCACAACGGCTTTCACATAGCTGCTAGTGTTAGAACATCAAGATACAGGTTCATGTGAAGAAATAATAATTATTAATTGCTGCAAGCAAAACTTCAAGCAGATTCTTATGCGTAATGCTGGTGTTTTCCTAGTTTCAATGGGAAATTAAATTAAACTTTTATAAAAGGAAATAAAAGTTGAAGCAATGAAAAAAATAAATAACTGAAATGTGTGTGCCTGGCCTCTCTGAAACCAGCCTTTACTCCAAAAGGAGAGGTTTGTCCTTTAAATTGGGGTTAAAAAGGTGATTTCCGCACACCCTGGCCTCTCCTCGTTATTTATTGCTTTCAAATTGAATAAATCAATGGATAGAAATAAACAAGGTGAGTGCAGCTAGAATAATGAGGTCCCAAGTCACAAACACCTATAGCATTTTAAATTTACTTTTGGTCCTTAGAAAGTACATATTTTAGAAATTTCAAACATTTAAAAGATAATTACTTCAAAAATAAGTCTAGCAAAAGATGTGATAATCCTGCAAATAAAATATTCTTCGTTCAAGGAATTTCTAAATGACCGGCAAGAGATAAAGGGAGCATACTCACCACCGAGTACACTGCACGGTAAAAGGTTGATGCTTGGGCCAGCTCTCTGCATCCCCTTTGCTCAGCACATTACTGCGCTCAATAACATTTGGGATACATCCATTTATATATAGACAGATAAACCCATATACAAATACAGTACAGCATCCATATTATACTGGACATTGGCTTCAACGGATGAATAATTTATCCTAAATTCGGATTTCTTAACATTATCATTGGGGAATTTTAGCAAGCACTTGGTGAGCATATTCTTTTGTTTTTTTTTTTAAATACATTTTTATAAGCTAAATGGAGAAGAAGTACCATTTGGTTCGGAGAGAGATAGCCCAAGCGTTCCCATCAACCAAATTGATGTATTGTTGAAATTTTCAGGCTAACCAAAGAACTAAATGTAGATTAAGAAATTAATATGGAATAGTGGGTCCATGCATAACCCCAAACATAGATAGAGATAGCCCAAATTAGTTAGGAGGAGAAGCCTTAGAAATCCAGGTGATAGAGACCTTTATTGCTATGTTTTATCCTAAACAATTCCGGATAATATGATTATATGAGTGGATATCTATAATCTGGACGGATCGGTATATACTAATATTGTTTTAGACAGTGAATGGTGTGTCTCTTGCCATAAGTGTTATGACATTAAGATAAATATATAGGTGGTCATGAGATTAATAACACTGAACACAGTAAATGAGTCTTTTGCATGGAGTTCTATCGACATGTCAATCGAGTGACTCATTAGTTGCAATAATATAAATTAATACTTAGACTTGAGAACCGTCATTGTTGTCATGTGGATTGGCTTTTGACTTCTGTAATTCTACACTACATCACAAAGGCAAGGTTATCGAGTGTATCGCTTAGGTTTATGTAGTGACATGTGAATGTTCAACAATAAGTCTCTAAACATCCGATATGAAACATGTAAATGCTTTGTTTATGATCTTGAAATTCTTCAATTAGGTGTTAAGTGTTTCTGTTACTAAAAGTATTGTCATAGAAAAGTATTTTCACATTAGAGGTTTGACGTTATTAGCCCTACCCTATTAATGGGATAAAAGTATTGTCATAGAAAAGGATTGTATTTCGTTGCAATTCTAACAAATTAGGTTCTTTATATTTGTGCTATATTGACTTGGGGGCTACGTAGGCGCAACTCATCCCTAAGTGCTAGTTCTCTAATTATCACTAAATGTAAAACTAAAATGTGTTTAGATTAGTCTCATTACCTCACCAATTAAGACCTAACATATGACACTCTCAACCCAAAGGTTAAGAGAAATATGTCGAAGTGATAGATTAATCAAAGCACCGGTTAGCAGTATTTTAATAAATTAATTATGATAATTGATTATCAAATGGGACTAAAACTCAAGGATGGGACTCGAAAACTGTTTCGAAAATATATACTGGGTTCCGACAGAGCCCATGTAGGCCATGTCGCCTTAATCACTTTGGGTTTATTAATTGACAAAGGCCCAAACATTGAGCCTAACACACCATTGGCAAGTGGCAGATCTTGTCTTTATAATCAACACTAGGGGTGGGTTCGGTTTGAAACGGTTCGGCTTTTTGTCAAAACTAAAATCGAACCGAAATTTCAGTTCGGTTTAATTTTTTTTCGGTTTGATTTTTTCCGGTTTGGTTTCGACTTGGTTCGGTTTTTTTTTATTTTTTTTATTTTTTTATAAAAGGTAAACTTTCATTAAACTTACATACATAACAAAAGCCAACAACTAAACACAAGCAAAAAAATTGGGCCAGCACAACAACCCAACCCAAGGGTTGAGCCCAAAAAAGAAAGAAAAAACTGAAAACCCTAGCTACTTAGTTCCCTTGCCATCGTCAAAGCAAGCTCCAACGACCATGAATCAGCAACCCAACAAACACTAGAGGTGAAGACCAACCAAGCCTCAACAACAAAAAGAGAAGCAGACGTCTGAAAAGTGATAAACAAGTAAATCTGGAAATTGGTAAAGAAATGAATCTGGAAAGAAACAAATATGCAAGTCTGCAACACCAAGAGCAACACAAGCACATAATCCATCAAAATACTATCTTAATCCACAACTCACAGCAATAATTACATTCATTCATCTGAAATTCAAATAACTAACAAACCCACAACACAAAAATCGAACAAATCTGCAATACAAAGCTGCAATACAAATCTGCAATACAAAATTGCAATTGAACAAATAATTACTGTCATGGAAATAGATGGTTGTGGAAGTTTGTTCCAAGAAAGGCAAGAAGTTGCTTCTCATAAATATGAAGCTTGGAATAGAAAGGAGGATGCGGGTTATGGAGAAGAATGGAGAAGAATGGAGGCATGGACATGGAGGGTCTCACAAATATGAAGCTTGGAGAAGAATGGAGAAATTTGAGACATGGACATGGAAGGAATATGGAGGCAGTGGCGAAGCCAGGATTTTTCGGGAGGAGGGGCGAACTTAAGAGAATGCAAGGGTAAAGAAAAATGGCAACAACTAAATATTTTTATATAGTAATGTCTTCCATAATTAATCAATACAAACAAATTATAATTGTTGTCGGCAAGGTTTCATGTCATAAAAACGTCGCATAATAGGCTTATTATCAATAAAAGCAAATACATATTTCTCAATGTAAACAAGCATGCTATCACTCAATGTAAAAAAGCAAATATTTCTTGGAATATTTGAAGGAGGAGGAGGACTACTCAAAATATTTGAAGCAGAAGGACTACCCAAAATGTTTGAAGGAGGATTTAAGCATTGTTTCTTATAGTATCGTTCCATTACGTAACTGTAAAATGGAAAGAAAAAAAAATCTTAGACTCTTAATCCTAGAGTAAACTATACTAATATCATAATAACTAATCCAACCAACAATTCAATTAATCAATACCAATTAGCATACAAATTATTCAATAAATAAAAATTCAATTCAACTAATCATATGAATAATTGTATACATTATGTAATAATTCAATTGATTAATCAATAATCAAGAATTTAAATTTAAATTTTCACCCTAAAAATTAATTTCATAATATCATATCAATAATCAACAACCAATAACCAACTTAGTGCATTACCATATTAATATGATTCTATTTCTATACCAATTAAATAAAATTCGTATTAAATAATTATTTAGGGTTAGGTAGGGATTATAAATTTACCTTTGGATTGAAGTTTGAAGGTTGGCCTGGTGGCAGCCAGCGGCTCAGTGGCTGGCTGGAGCTTGGAGTGAGACTATGAGAGTGAGAGTAAACTGCGGCTGGAGTGAGCTTGTGAGATGGCTCCATTCCGTTCTGTTGGCTGCTGGGATTGGGGGGGGGCATCTTTGCTGCTCTCTGTGTGTAATTGGCCTTGAGAAAGGCTGAGAGAGAAAAGAGAGGCTGAATGGGGGACACGCGGTCCCCCCCCACCACCATAATTTTTTTTTTTCAAACAGACGAAACGATGTCGTTTCGTCTAATTTTTTTAATTTTTTTTTACCAGGACCAAAACGACGTCGTTTTGGCCTGGATTTAAAAAAAAAAACAAAAAGATTCCACTCTGCTGCAGCAGAACAGAACCAGTTCGAAGGAACAGATGGAGCGGAGCTGCGGAGGGGCTGGGTTTTCCCGCAGAAGGGGAGGGGCTAAACCTGTGTTGGGGCTGTGTTTTCCGGCGAGGGGAGTGGCGGTCGCCACTCCTCGCCCTCATGTGGCTTTGCCACTGTCTGGAGGTAGGGAACAAGAGAGAGAAGAGGGGAATGAAAACTAGAAAAAGTATGGCTGCTACTACTAGTGGCTAGGGTTTTGTTGATTTCTCATAAAAATTAAAAAATTTCTTCGAAATCCTGGAGGCATGAGTGTTCGAACCCATGCGCTCCAGCTTGAAAAGTTTCACTGAAACCAACTTGGCTACATGTTCTGTTTTGTTATGATTGTATGACTAAACTATTTATAAATATTCCCATCTCTACCTAGCACGAGGCCTTTTGGAGACTCATTGGCTTCGAGTTCCATCGAAACTCCGAAGTTAAACGAGTTCGGGCGAGAACATTCCCAGGATAGGTGACTCACTAGGAAGTTCTCATGTGAGTTCCCAGAAACAAAACCATGAGGGCGTGGTCGGGGCTCAAAGCGGACAATATCGTGCTAAGGCGGAGTCAAGCCCGGGATGTGGTGGGTGAAGGAAAATTTGTGAAATACATGTTCATTTAAGCAACATCTATTAGCATGCAATTAACAATTAAAGGCGGAATCATGCTTATATGCACTTAAAAACAAAACATTAACCATGAAATTCAAAGCCTAGTAGTTTGGTGAACCAAGACTCAACTCAAATCAAAGTGACTTGAGAAATTATACCTTTGTAGATTCCTCTTTGCATAAGCAAAGGCTAATCACCCAAAGAGAGGGCCTTCATTCCTTGCTTCTTAGATCCATGGATTTGGATGGAAGAATAGATTCTCCAAGTTCCCAAAATTGAGAACCTCTAAGTCTCCACACCAAGGATAGATTGATGAAGAAATGAGTGACCTAGAGGAAGTAAGATTGCTAGCTAAATTCCTCTAGGGTGGCCAGCCTCTTAGAGAGAAAAGAGAGCTTTGTGTTCTCATATTTTCTCCAAAAGAAACCCTAAATGAATTTTGGCTATAAAGTCATATTTATACCTTTATTCATTGGAGTGACAAACTTGTAATTACGTCCAAAACCCACTCATTCTCTAAATGGCCGGCCATAGGGTTTCATTGGGCTTTTAGGGCCTTTGTGAATTATTTGTCATTAAGTTGTCATACAACTTAAGTCAATGGGCTTGACGTTCGAAGCCCATTGGGCCTTGAGGCCCAATACTAACCCGAGGTCTTTAACGAACTTATTCGTTTGATTAATTAACATATTAATTAATCCTTGCCATAAATAATTAAACCATTTAATTATTCTTACTCATCTCCATTGTTTCTTCAATTTCCACCTTACACGGTGTACGATCCATTAGGTTCCTTTTAGCGAGGCAGTGGGCGATTAAAACCATTTCAAATCGATTGTGAATTGAAACTTACTTTCAATTCTCCCTTTAGTGATTATGCACGTTTAGGACTTCCACAAACCATGAGTGACACCTAGCAGCATATCATGGTTACCCAAGCTAATCAGAAGAGGTGGAGAACCTATTCAGTTTAGGATTACAAATGCAATACGGTCTTTCTCTAATACAATACTCTTGACCACATTGTTTGGTTTGATAGTTTATTCATGTCTACTATCCAATGTGATTCGTGTGCTTATATGATTACCTTGAATGTGATTTGGAACGACTTCCTAAATCTCATTCATACTCTGGCCAGAGATTCTTAATCATATCATAGAGTATTCTCCCTCAAACGGTTTGAAGGTTAGAGATCCCTTGTTGCGCATTTAATTGCCTCCATGGCTAAATGGCTTAACCCCAACGATGCCGTGGACACCCGCGGATGAGGTGACTTTGACATAATCAAAGATCAAGTACCTAACCACAAGACAACTATGATGCCTCAGGTCAAAGGACTACTTTGCATTATCCCAACCATGAGTTCTCATGTGACATGAATATGAGAACTCTTCGTTGATCGTGTTCAGTGAACTCATTCTCTATTGAGCACCTACGTACTTGTCTTGATGTCACACACACCAATGACTCGAGACTAGTCACTCTCCCTGAGAGAAGACATATCACGTAATGATCTTAACGGACTGTCAATGCCCAATTGGAAATCCTATGATCATGAACGTTTAGGATGTGTCTACGAAAGAATGGTCTCATGAATCTAACTTCTTTAGATTGCATTCTCCCAATCACATATTCCTTGGACTTTATCGTTTAAGCATATAACATTTATATGAGACGACTCAAACAATAACCTTTTGCCCTTTATATTTAAACTACATTAGTTTAACTTGTGAAATGTCCGTAAAGTATCATCATATGATTGGTTTTAGGGCACATTTCCAACAGTGGGGGCCCGGGCCGGGATGTGACAATTTGGTATTAGAGCCAATCCTTAGCCGGAAGTGTGCCGACGAGGACTTCGGGCCCCTAAGAGGAGCGGATTGTAACATCCCACATCGCCCAGGGAAGTGGATCCTGGAAGCCTTATATGTATATTCCCATCTCTACCTAGCACGAGGCCTTTTGAGGACTCACTGGCTTCGGGTTTCATCGGAACTCCGAAGTTAAGCGAGTTTGGGCGAGAGCATTCCCAGGATGGGTGACCCACTGAGAAGTTCTCGTGTGAGTTCCTAGAAATAAAACCGTGAGGGCGTGGTCGGGGCTCAAAGCGGACAATATCGTGCTACGGCGGAGTCGAGCCCGGGATGTGGTGGGGGCCCGGGCCGGGATGCGATATCTACAATATGATCAAAAAATTTCTCAACTAAATTAATATCTAAATTATCAAAGGTCATATGTATACTCTCATTTTCGATCTCACTCTCATCCTCTGCTATTTTTCTAGTTGCTTGTAATTACTAAACCTAATTATTGCTTGACCTGTACTAGTTTCATATATTTGTACTTTATCTGGTTGTTTATTTCTTGCTACTTGTAAATTAGGTAATGTCCACTGAGTTCCTTCTAAAAAGCTATTATCTACAGGTTTTGCTTCTATCATATTTACATGTTTACTACCAAATGTTTGAACTAAATTTTGAAATTCTAAATTAAACTTATGATTATATCTATCAGGCACTTTACCAATACATTAAGCTAATACACAAATTTTTATATTCTCCCTTCATATTATAATTTTTTGTTCTTATGCTTACTTTAATATATTTACTAAATTCATTAATTATCATAACATAATTTGGAATACATCATATGACTGCTAAATTTGAACTTAAGTCTACTTCAGCTGTTGCTATTGCTGCTTATTGGTGATTATCCCATCTATCATCATATATGTATACTAATGGTTTTGTGCCTATTTGTGCTTTGGTTAATCCTGCTATTCCAATTAATATTGTTCCTATATGAATCTGACTAAAATGTGATTTTCTCAAATGAGTAACTGCTTCCTTACTAATTAAATTAAGTTTAACTTCTTTATCAATACAACTAACTTCATGTTGACTGATGCTACTTACAATTCTGCTTCTATTTTCAAATAAACCTAATTGATACAAATTATATTTTTATTTTTCTATGTTCTCTCCAAACCTCTTCGAATAAATTCTTGTGCTTCTTCTTCATTTGGATAAATATCTTCAGCTCTAACTATTTCTTTTCCTTTTTTTTTTCCTAAAGAGTTCCATTTTCTATTATAAAAAAGATTTAGTTTAGGTCTTCTAATATTACTATTTGCACTTAAAGTTAAATTTTCTAATTTATCTAGCAAAGATGGTGGAAGTGATGAATATGCGTTATGTAAAACTTGTAATGGACACAATTCTCTCTGTTTATAGTTTCTCTCAAACTATCTCTAACTTACGCATTGAGCTCTGCAAAAAGAGTGTATGAGGGAATGCCGGGAAGAATGTTGTGGTGTGGAACTCTTTGATAAGTGGGTATTCAATTAGCGGGTTTACAAAGGAAGCAATTGAGCTTTTCAAGAAATGTGTTGTTTGAATGTTAAGCCCGATAATTTTACGATTTCAGGCTTGTTGCCCACTTGTGCTCAAATGGGTTTGAGAATCTCAGAGAAGAACGGACTTTGGGATGTATTCATAGGCACATCTTCGATAGACCTGTATGCAAAATGTATAATAAAATACATTCTAAAATCATAAGAATAATAAGACATTAGGATAAAAAAATTCAATAAATTGAATTACAATAAACCAATTACATTTAACTTCTGTAGAATAGAAATCAAAATTCAATAAACCAATTAGATTTAACTTATCTGTAGAATAGAAATCATCGCATGCATAAAAATGTCATCTACTCGCTCCAAACTAAATGTTCTTGCTATGAATAGGGTTTACCACATAATAAAGTGATTAATGTAAGAGTAGGGACAATCCTTCTATATTTGCTAGGATATCTTTCAATCAAGCCTATTATCAAATGAGAGATACTCATAACCACAATTCCATAATTTGTCCCACCATAATAAGTCTTACTAAACAAGGATCATGTAATGGTTAATCAAAGGTTAAGACTCTACTATTCTAACCATATTAGGCCATAAGATCCATTCGAAAATCAAGTTACTAAAATAATAAGTTACTCGAGAATCAGGTGATTTGATTGACAAGTAATTAATACTCACAATTATGTTTACATTCTCCCACTTCAATGTCAAGCTCAGTTTTACTTTATAAATACTTTATAATCACATACACACTCAAAATAATAATATATGTTGCCGATGAAGAGAATGATTGGCGCCTAACGAATAAACCTACGCTTAACATTAATTGCATCTACGGAGGACAGGAACGCCTAGACAATATCAAGGCGCTTGAAGACAAAAAGGCTTGCATCCCTGCACAGAGGAAGGGATCTTCAATCACCATGAGATAGAATGTTAACAAACACCAATAGTATCACCACAAATCCTCGAACAGATTACATGTGCTTCTATTCTTCCTCAGCATAAGAATATATGCAAGCTGTCCATTACGAATTCAACCACGATTGACCTTAACACTATTGTCTACGCGTAAATTGGGAGAATCATCTCTAAAGCCTGCCTAAGTTAAGGCACATTCGTCAAAGATGGACCTTGATAGGATTTTTAACGTCTATGCAAATAGGGTCAAAATCACATGAAATACTTGCAAGAATACAAGGATGTTGTAGTATAGATGCTCATGCAAGGTCGTTTTCCTCAAGGACTATTTGGATAATTTATGTAGAAACAATTCCTAATTAAATACTTAGAATTAAAACTTGAGAAAAGAGAGTTTGAGAGTGGGTAATATTAAAACGAATTTTAAACAAAAACTAATATAATCGAAGAAAAGAGTTTTAAATACCAATTTATAAAGGCACTAGGGTTCCACCATCACCTAGCAATTCTATGTATTTTCACCAATTACTTACGATCTACACATACCAACTTCGAAGGTTAGGTTTCCCTAATATATATTCTCCTCGTGATATTCAAGCAAGAACGTATATCTAACATGCAATCTGTCTGTGATATTCAGATCAAATATGAACATGCAAGACTCATTAAGTTTTATGAAAACCTTTTGAAGAACCATGCAACCCCTAAGAACGTGATATTTGTGACAACCCGTCCCTAATTTTATGAATTTATGAATTTTAAAAGGCATGATTTTACGAATGTGCCCTTAGAGGCAAGGGTTTTGATTTTCTTTGATCAGTGTATGGTGAGGCGTATGAAATTTTGCTTTAGTGTATCCCTGAAGTATTCGACAATACGGGCTCGTAGGCGCAAGTAGAAGAGGATTTGGAGTTATGGTTAAAGTTTTATGGAACTGTAAACCTGAGAAGTAATTTTATTTTGGTTACTATTTATATTTTTATATGCATATAAATTTAAGTATTATTATTTGATTGGTTGTTAAAAAAATAAAGGAAGGGAAAAGAAGGAGGAAGGCGTCGGGGGGAAGGAAGAAAAACAGAGAATAGAAGGGGATTGGGCAAAGCTGCCCAATCTGAAAAGAGAAAGGAGAGACCGACTGAGAAGAGGAGAGAGGAAGGTGAGTGACCAACCAGAAGAAGGAAAGAAGGAAATGAGGGAGAAGGAAAAGGATAGGATCGACCCGGGTACCCCTTTGACCCGTGCGCCGACTTGATTTCTGGGCAGAGAAATCCGACGAAATTCCGATGAAATTCCGACGAATTGAGTCGAGTTATCACTTGGAAATCTTTCACCATCAGTCCGCCTTCCTTTATCATTCAAAATTGAGGTTGTTTGGGCTCAATTTTGGAAGAATCGAAACCGTGGGTTTAAAGGACACCCGACGACAATTCGTTATTTTCTACAACCATTTCTGCTGATCTCCACCACCATTAGACTCCCCTTGAACCTAGGAGCAAAGCCCAAGCAGTGGTGGAGGCGTCGGAACACGTTTGGAGGTCGAATTGAAGCACACCCAATTCTAGGGTTCCGACGAGTTTTGATAAAATTGGAGCCTTTCCAGGCCAAATTGGCCTTGGTCACAGGTGTCGATCGTTGTGATGCCTCGATGTTTATGCTAAGAAGTTGTAGCGCGGACTCAAGGTGAGTGGATCTTTCCTTGCTCACCTTATGTTTCATGATTGATAATTCTATAAATGCTTTTAAATAGAACTGAGAAACTTATGCCATGACATATATATATATATATATATATTTATATGTTATTAAATACTATGAGATGGTTGATTTAGAGTTCATCGTGATCTATCCATATGCGTATTACTTTAAATGATTATTGTGAACTACGAATGGCTTGATCCCTGCTTAGGGTACGTAGGCAGTCTAACGAGACGTTAGATGCAGCCATATAAGAAATGAGATTAAATAATCGAGACCATAGCCTTGTTTAAGGAACTGAACAATGTGTGTGGGCTTTTGGTTTTAAGTATATATATATATATATATATATATATATATATATATATATACGCTTGATGTTTCCTAGAAAATGCAATTAAATGATTTATGCTTTAAAAATACTATGCCTATTGAATAATGCTTAAACGATGAGTTGAATTGTTTGCATATATATATATATATATAATTGTGGTGTTGTGAACGCTCTGAAGTGCAAAGGTGAACGCAGGACACACAGGTAAGTTCAGGTAAGTTTAGGTAAATTCAAGTAAGTATACGATATTAGTTGATTGATGAGATAAGTGATGAGATTTCAATAGGTCGTATAGGTCACTAGAGGTGACTCCGACTATTATATGCTAGCCATGATTGATGAGATATGTGATGAGATATCAATATGTCGTATAGGTCACTAGAGGTGACTCCGACTATTATATGCTAGCCATAACTGATGAGATAAGTGATGAGATATCAATAGGTCGTATAGGTCACTAGAGGTGACTCCGACTATTATATGCTAGCCATGATTGATGAGATATGTGGTGAGATATCAATATGTCGTATAGGTCACTAGAGGTGACTCCGACTATTATATGCTAGCCATAACTGATGAGATATGTGATGAGATATCAATATGTTGTATAGGTCACTAGAGGTGACTCCGACTATTATTATGTTAGCCATAACTGATGAGATATGTGATGAGATATCAATAGGTCGTATAGGTCACTAGAGGTGACCTCGACTTAGATGCTAGCCTATATGTGATGAAATGCTAGCATATATAATGAATACGTGATGAGCTAGAAGATGTGATGAATATGCGATAAATTGCATATGATTATAAATATGTGAAGCATGACTTGAACTAATATATATATATATATATATATATATATATATATATATATATATATATATATATAATATAGATGTATATTTTTATATTCTAATTCTGGAAATTATATAGGTGTTGTAGCGAGGGGTTATAGAAATTTATATGGTTTCTATTAAAATATTATTTACGGGGCCACTCGCCTTTGTCTTGTGTTCACCCTCAAGGTCTTCTTAGTTGAGTATTCTTATCACCAAAGACCCGTGGAGATTCTTAGTATCGGAGACTATTTCGAGGGTACGATTTTTAATTCACATGTTTGTACTTGCTTATGCTCTAGCGTCACGTGTGAAGTGGGTTCATTCCCGCTCATCTGTGCACTCTGGTATTTAGGCACTCTTAGGTTTAAATTTATTTACAATTTTCGACATCATCACACTTTATGGCTTCGTCACCTTCCAGGTGTCGGCCAGCACAACTTAATTCGGAGTCCTAGTGGACATTCCGGGTTGGGGTGTGTCAGTTTGGTATCAGAGCATAAGCTAGGCAGTATTGTGTTCATCACACGCGTGATGTGAGCATTCTTGGTTTTTGTGTCTAATGTCCGAATCTTGCCACCTCGTCGAATATGGAAAAATATGTTAGTTTTTCTTCAGTTTTGGGCGGTTTTGTGGTCTTGACGACATTTTAGAAAATCGATTTGGCGTTTGATCTTAGAATCAAAACGAAATTCTTCATTGTGAAAGAAATGTGTAGATTTGAGGCAAGTTAATGGCCTAAGTTGATGTATTGATAACCGTGTATCACCGGAGATTTTATCAACCAATTCCATCATCATTCTTCCGTTGTTAGAATTGATCCTTTTGAGATTGGAAATCTCAGCTAGTTTTAATTTCTTGGTAGTATCGTTAGAATATCGCCTAATAGAATTCTTGTGAAGTCTACCTTGTTAAAACTCTGGAAATGCCTCATGTGGCAATGTAGTGTTAAAGTGGTAACACTCGGCGAAAGAACATTTGGGACATTCCTTTTGGTCCTTGGTAGTTTAATACTTTTGTGATGTTGCCATCCGATCATCAAGAACCTTGTTGGCTTATTCTTAAGTTTGACCTTGTTGCTTTTGGCCTAAGACCACAACGGAGTTGTTTAGTCTTTCGGCATAATTCATTGGTTGTTTGACCCTTTGATATTCTAGTCTACCCTTGTTATGCTTATACCCCCAGTTTCACCTCCTGGTATTAAAGGTAATTGGGTTGATTTATAGTCACCGGCCTTTTTCCCATATCATTTTGGATAGGGACACACTGTCCAGGAGGATTAATTAGACATTGAAATTGTACATTTAGTCCATACCTCTTGTACTCTAGATTTCATGAACTTGTTTTGACCCTCAATTTCTTGAGTGTTCATTTAACCTTCTTGACATAATTTTTCGCTCAATTAGTGAAGAATTCATGATAGGTCAAATTGGAGGGTGCGTGCACCGCTTCCATGTTGATGCTAGCAGGAACCATTGAAAATATAATCTTATACTGATGGTTTAATTATTAAATTTACTAAGCTAGTGGACAAGACCGTTTATCTTCAGCAATATTTACTAGGAACTATGGTTCAGACCCATTCTCGAAATTCACGAGACAACGAATGTTTGGCGATGTTCATTTTCATTTTAGGCTTTGATTGAGTTCGTACGAATATTTTTCTGACTACATTATTTTATTTGTACGGGATTATATGTAGCATTCCACATCGCCCAGAGGAGTAGGTCCTCTATGCCTTATATGTATGTTTCCACTGCTACATATCACAAGGCCTTGGGATGTGAATTGGGCATGATGACTTGTGGCCGTGAAATTGGGTGAAGAAGACTTGTGGGTGTGTATTGGCCACTATACTACAATCTTTCCCAGACTACTTGTCAACGTCGGAGATAAAAGAAAATGGTGGTAAAATCATGGTGTTGACACTGATAAGTGTGGCTAGAAATATAAAATGTTTGGCAAATGATAATTGTGGTTGGAAATTTGGTATTCATTAAAGTCATTACAACTTATTGAACAAAATTATGGAATGAGATCTCGAGTTCACTGTGTACAAACGTTTTTTAGTGAGTTTTTGCACTTGATGAGGATAATTGACGAGAAAAGTTTACGATTATAAAATTGATTGATTTGGTTTGCCATCAATGAACTATGGCGTGAAATTCTAGTATTTTGGTAGCCACGATAGTCACGGCTTGAAATTTGATAGTCGATTGTGCCAATATCATTATGGCCATAATTCCTGGTACTCGTGTTGCTGAAAGTAATGGGAAGCGGCATTCCCAATAATTACGATGTAAATTTTCCAAACAGCATGAATGAGATTTTATTGAGTGAGAATGGAATCATAAACTGAGGTTATGATTTGGTTATTATAATTTAAAATCGTGGGAAGACCACGAAGTTTTCTCCATTTATTATTGGTGAATATGAATAAAGATTATGAAACGAAATTTTGGGTTCGTTTAAATATAAACAAATTTTCAGTTGTGTGAGACGTGAAATTTTATGATTATGAAAAAGAATTTATGGAGAAAGGGTAAAATTATTAATATGTTGTTTTAGTTGCCATGAGTCATAAGTAGTCATTCTTGGAAATTGATATTGCGAACCAACTGGTGACGAGCATATATTCTCTTGGTTATGGGATTAGTAAGAATTAATTCCATTGACAATTAGGGTTATAAAATGTGAATTCTTCTTCCTTAGTTGGCGAAATGTCAATAATACTCTGGAAGTGCAGCTCACTAATTTATTTGAACCATGGTTACATCTTGAAACAATTTAAACAAGAAGGAAGATAGTATGAGCTTGGAAACATGAAAGAAGAATAATTACATTCCAAACGCGTCGGAATGTCATTTTCTCTTTTGCACAAATGTTCTAATTTGATTTCTGCTTTACGTATTTATATTTTGTTACTCCTATCTACGAGTGCTGTATAACAATGATTTTAAATTTCGGGGACGAAATTTTTAAGGTGGGTAGATTGTGACAGCCCGTCCCTAATTTTATGAATTTATGAATTTTAAAAGGCATGATTTTACGAATGTGCCCTTAGAGGCAAGGGTTTTGATTTTCGTTGATCAGTGTATAGTGAGGCGTATGAAATTTTGCTTTAGCGTATCCCTGAAGTATTCGACAACACGGGCTCGTAGGCGCAAGCAGAAGAGGATTTGGAGTTATGCTTAAAGTTTTACGGAACTGTAAACCTGAGAAGTAATTTTATTTTGGTTACTATTTATATTTTTATATGTATATAAATTTAAGTATTATTATTTGATTGGTTGTTAAAAAATAAAGGAAGGGAAAAGAAGGAGGAAGGCGTCGGGGGGAAGGAAGAGCTGCCTAATATGAAAAGAGGAAGGAGAGACCAAATGAGGAGATGAGAGAGGAAGGTGAGTGACCAACCAGAAGAAGGAAAGAAGGAAATGAGGGAGAAGGAAAAGGAGATGATCGACCCGGGTACCCCTTTGACCCGTGCGCCGACCCGATTTCTGGGAAGAGAAATCCTACGAAATTCCGATGAAATTCCGACGAATTGAGTCGAGTTATCACTTGGAAAATTTTCACCATCAGTCCGCCTTCCTTTATCATTCAAAATTGAATTTGTTTGGGCTCAGTTTTGGAAGAATCGAAACTGTGGGTTTAAAGGACACCCGACGACAATTCGTTATTTTCTACAACCATTTCTGCTGATCTCCACCACCATTAGACTCCCCTTGAACCCAGGAGCAAAGCCCAAGCAGTGGTGGAAGCGTCGAATTGAAGCACACCCAATTCTAGGGTTCTGATGGGTTTTGATAAAATTGGAGCCTTTCCAGGCCAAATTGGCCTTGGTCACATGGGCCGATAATTGTGATGCCTCGATGTTTATGCTAAGAAGTTGTAGTGCAAACTCCAGGTGAGTGGATCTTTCCTTGCTCATCTTATGTTTCATGATTGATAATTCTATAAATGCTTTTAAATAGAACTGAGAAACTTATGCCATGATATATATATATATATATATATATATATATATATTTATATGTTATTAAATACTATGAGATGGTTGAGTTAGAGTTCATCGTGATCTATCCATATGCGTATTACTTTAAATGATTATTGTGAACTACGAATGACTTGATCCCTGCTTAGGGTACGTAGGCAGTCTAACGAGGGTACGATTCTTAGTTGAGTATTCTTATCACCAAAGACCCGTGGCGATTCTTAGTATCGGAGACTATTTCGAGGGTACGATTCTTAATTCACCTGTTTGTACTTGCTTATGCTTTAGCGTGACGTGTAAAGTGGGTTCATTCCCGCTCATCTGTGCACTCTGGTATTTAGGCACTCTTAGGTTTAAATTTATTTACAATTTTCCACATCATCACACTTTATGGCTTCATCATCTTCCAGGTGTCGGCCAGCACAACTTAATTCGGAGTGCTAGTGGACATTCCGGGTCGGGGTGTGTCAATATTCGCCTTAGATGTAATTACAATTATTAATCACAAGAAGCAATACTCAATCCTCCAGTGATATTCCGACCGAATTGCATCCAATCACTTGTCTAAACATCCTAATGGTGGCTAGTCATCAAGACAATTAGATAGTTTAAAACAGTGATCAATAATTCAAAGTGTGCATGCAATCAATCATAAGCAATTAAATAAAAATTACATATGCATGCTAAGGCTCAAGGCTTCGCCCTAGCAAGAGGAATTAGTTATGCATATTCATAGTTGAAATCATAGAAAAATATTATTAAAAATAAAAGGAATGAAAACACCTTAAAGTAGAAAATCTCCAAGAACCCTAGCCAAGTTCTTTGTCTCTGAAGTTGAATAATAATAAGCGTCCCCCCCCCCCAAAAAAATGTAGACGGCAAAAGCATTATATTTGCTCAGCCCTTACAAACCCTAAGACATAGGTTTCTTATTCCAACTAGGAAACTAAGAAAAATAATAAAATATCTTAAAAAATAAAACCCTAATTAAAGTAGGAGAATCTGCCAAGTACTTGTCCAGCCACGTTTTAGCCTCAGATCGCCTCCAAATCCGGCCCAAGATAGCTTGTTTTAAAGATAAGGACGTTCCAAACACATCTCCAGAAGGCTACGAAACCATCCGAGGTCATCTTGAGCTCCAAAAACGCAATTTAAGCCCAGAAACGTCATTTTCCAGCACCGCGCATCGCTCCTTTATTTTATTGCCAGAAAATAACCGCTTGGTGGAAAAATCCCAAATTTTGATACGATCAAGCTAAGTGACTCATGAACGTATTCCAACTGAAATTACTCCAAAATTCGTCCATTTGACCACGTTTTGTTCCAGAGGATGTCGGAAGTCCTATATTGAAAATACAATTCAAAGTATTAAAATTCTTCCAAAATATTAACCAAAATATACTAAGAATAGCGTTAAATATATAATATAAAATTCACTTATCAAAATACCCCCAAACTTAGCTTTTTGATTGTCCTGAAGCAAAATAAAACTAGAAAATAAAAATAAAAACTAACAAACTAGACACTTAACTAAAACTTAGCTAAAACAAAATTCTCACTTTCAAGTTGCAATCCATAGAAAATGTTAAAAATCAGAACATGTTTTCAAAAGTTCCAACCAATCCCACCACAGAGTCTAAGCCATTTAGAATCAATTAGAAAAGAATTCACAAACTTCCTTTGGTGTAAAGTGAACCAACATAGTTAAAGAGACTCGACCAAAACTTTTACCTCTCATCCTTTTATTCATACTTCACACACTAACTTCACATATATTTTTTCTTTCTCTTCTTTTCGACTTTTTTTTTATTTTTTTTATTTTTAGTAACAGTAGTGGTCGTGCAATGTCGGTTCCCTTAAGCTTTCGATCCAACCCATGTAGCGAGCTTTAGGTCAATGACTCCCAAACCACTAGGGTTTTAGGGCACTAGGTGTAGAACACCCCTAAGGACTTAATAACCCGAGCTGGAAAGGCTACGAAACCAACTAACCACCCTGCCCCATGCCAAAACTCTACCGTTTGACGCGAGAATCACTGCTGATTAGGCAGGACTGGCCCGTCTACTCAGCAAAACCTCGGGTGAGACAATTATTACTTTATAACACATACTAACTTTACTTTATTTAGAACAAAAATAAAAATACACTTGGACAAAATGCAAGTGTTTCAATCTCACTCCCCACAAACCATGTTGGTGTGATGTGCAATTTTTCAAAGTATAATTCGTGAATTAGTGTCTAAGTAACGATAAATAGAAAAGACTCTATTTGTTCTAACGTTTAAAATAATCTATGGATATTAGCTTAAAAACGAAAAAATTTAACTGACACCAAAACAAAAATCCTAAATTTTTACTACTTTCCCACCCCCAAACTTATTTCACACTTTGACCTCAAGGTGTGGAAAAAAAAAACAAATTAAAATGAGAAAGGAAGAAGGAAAAGAAATGACTTGAGGTGTCGAACTAAGGAAGGGGAAGACAAAAGGCGATAAGCCTTCACATGCATGCACTCGTGCTGGGGTTGCTTATACAAGCCCTGGGCAATGTGGATAAAAGAATGGAATTGGGCCGTGAGAAAAGAAAAGAATTGTGCAGGCTGACCGAATGCAGCCCACTTGTCATCAAAACCACACCTTGGATTCCCTGTTGCACTCCCTCGAGTCCAGAGTCAAGGACGCTTTACTTGTCATCAAAACTAGAGCCAAACGGCTCTCTGTCTTTTGATTTTCAAAACCCACATGTTTGACAAATCATGGGAAACGGGCAGCCTTGGACACGTGGCAAGCATCAGTGCATTGAAACTCTTAGGATTCCAAACGAACGGTCAGATTACTTTTAATCATGCGGAAATCTTTGGATACCTGAAGTTCTTCTCATTTTCATTTTTTATTTTAGACACTGAAAGAACACATTCATTTCTCTCAGCCCTCATTTCGTTCCACAATGAAAAAAAAATTTCCTTCTCTTTCTAGAAAATCCGAAGAGACTCTCTCGGAGCTATTCCCATGTTCAAAACTGTCAATCCCAGCCATCAATTCATACATCCATATCACGGCAGCTCCGTCATCCTACCTAAGTGCTGCATCCGTAGCCTTCCATAACCCAGCAACAAACAGACCTCCGTGGGTCCCTAGCCGTGGTAGGCTGACAAGCTAAGATGCTGAAGGTAAATCCATCTTCAAATCTTATTAGTTTCGTTTCAGAAGTATTGCTTGTAGGGGGACGCAATGAGATCTAAACATGCATGTGTTTTATCTGTGTGAGGTTCCTCCATTGGTGCAAATCTGAGCCGATCGACACCACTCACTTGTCTTTGCGGAAATCGGAAACCACCCTGCTTCTACCAAGGAAATGTGGGCAATTGTGGCACGTAGGTAAACATTGCCCTGACATTCTGGAAATAAGTCCATTGTGATGAGGTTGAAAAGGAAAAAGGGAAGAAACTGACATGCATTGGTGTCCTGAATATGTAGGAGGTTTTGGATCCGAAGAAGAAATAATGGAAAGGGAAGAGGACAGCACTCGAACAGTTCTGATGCAAAACATCAAGGTAAATCTGTGCATCTGTTTTTCCTTCACGCGAGCAGCTCAACTTTGTGATTTGCATGTGTCATAACTCATGAGGATATGTGGTTTTTTTTTCTCTCGAAAACTTAGGTATTTAAATGCATCTAGAAATGTAGAGTAAGAATAAAATGGAAAAGCAAACTAAAAATAAAATAAGTAAAGGGCTGAGAAAAATTGGGTTGCCTCCCAGTAAGCGCTTTATTTAAAGTATGTAGCTAGACGGTGCAGAAATCTGGTGGCTAAATCACTGGATCCCTCAGAAATAATGACTCGTGTGCTGTATAATAGGGTGATTCCAAGTATGGTTTTAGCCTGTGACCATTGACCTTGAATTCATGACCTGTGACCTTATTTTTTTATCTCCACAGCCCCATGTGAATAAACTTGAGTGACCACATATGGCCCTGTCCAACGTGACTTAAGTTTGCCTGGAAACAACTTTAATCTGGAATTGAAAAACAACACCTTTTGCCCTGTGTAAAATTCCCTGCGAAGGATTTTACTGTCATGAAATGCCTTAGTCTTGCCTTTGTAGATTTTGGAACTTTCATATGCATCATTACGAATTTCATAGAGCTCATTGAGCTCCAACTTACGCTTCTCCCCAGCTGAATCATATGCAAAATTTAGCTCCTTAATAGCCCAAAACGCCTTGTGCTCTAGTTCCATAGGTAAATGACATGCTTTCCCGTACATAAGTCTAAATGGCGACATCCCAATTGGGGTTTTAAAAGCTGTCATGTAAGCCCACATGCATCGTTTAATTTTAAACTCCAATCCTTACGTGTAGAGCCAACTGTTTTCTCCAAAATCCGCTTTAATTCTCTGTTTGAAACTTCCACTTGACCAGATGTCTGTGGATGATAGGGTGTAGCCACGCGATGAGTAATCCCATACTTTGCTAATAAAGCATCAAACTGTTTATTAATAAAACGCTTCCCCCCATCACTAAGAATCACACGTGGAATTCCAAAACACGGAAAGATCACCCCTTGGAGGAATTTCAGAACCACTGATCCTTGATTAGTTGGTGTTGCAATGGCCTCGACCCATTTAGAAACATATTCCACAACAACTAAAATGTACTGATTCCCATGAGATGATGGGAATTGTCCCATGAAATCAATACCCCAAACATCAAATAACTTAACAATTAGAATACTTTGCTGGGACATCTCATTCCTTTTGGATTGGTTGCCGACTCTTTGACGCCTGTCACAAGCTTTGCACCAATTATTTGCATCTTTAAATAATGTAGGCCAAAACAACCCACTTTGCAGAATTTTCTCTGCTGTCCGTTTCTGTCGTCCCCCACATGCATACTGATGAGCAAAACGTAAAACACTGTCTTTATCAACCTCAGGAATGCACCTGCGAATAATCTGGTCTGGACAATACTTATATAAGTATGGTTCATCCCAGAAATAATGCTTGACATCAGACAAAAACTTCTTTTTCTGCTGAAATGAAAAATCGGGATGCACAACACCCGTAGCCAAATAATTAACAATATCAGCAAACCAAGGTGTATTAATTTGGGCAGCAAAGAGTTGTTCATCTGGAAAACTCTCACTCAATGGTAGAGAATCCGCCTCCTTAGCTGCTGGAATAATTAGTCTGGATAAATGGTCAGCCACCATATTTTCACTGCCCTTCTTGTCTTTAATCTCGAGGTCAAATTCTTGAAGTAAAAGAACCCAACGAATCAACCTAGGCTTTGCATCCTTCTTAGACAACAAGTATTTTAATGCAACATGATCAGTATAAACAATTATCTTAGCCCCAACCAAATAAGACCGAAACTTCTCTAAGGCAAACACAACTGCCAACAATTCATTCTCTGTGGTAGCATAGTTAAGCTGTGCATCATTGAGTGTACGACTTGCATAATAAATGGGAAGCTTGTCTTTCCGCTGTCCTAAAATTGCCCCAACAACATAATCTGAAGCATCACACATTAATTCAAATGGTAAACCCCAATCTGGTGCAGCAATGATGGGTGCCGAAGTTAGGAGTGATTTCAACTTGTTGAACGCTTCTAAACAAGCTTCATCGAAATTAAATGGTGTATCTTTAGACAATAAATTGCACAAAGGTCGGTTGATCTTGGAGAAATCCTTGATGAATCGACGATAAAATCCTGCATGTCCCAAAAACGATCTAACACCTTTTACTGATGTAGGGGGTGGCAACTTTGCAATCACATCAATTTTAGCTTTGTCAACTTCAATGCCTTTGCTAGAAATTGAATGACCCAAAACAATTCCCTGTTTCACCATAAAATGACACTTTTCCCAATTTAGCACTAAATTTGTTTCTTGACATCTCTCAAGAACTAATGACAAATTATGTAGGCACTGATCAAATGAATCTCCAAACACAGAAAAATCATCCATAAAAACTTCCACAATTCTTTCAACCAAGCCAAAAAAGATACTTATCATACAACGTTGAAAAGTGGCGGGTGCATTGCATAACCCAAATGGCATCCTCCGATAGGCAAATGTCCCAAATGGACATGTAAATGTTGTCTTCTCTTGATCCTCTGGTGCAATTGGGATCTGATTGTACCCAGAATAGCCATCCAAGAAACAATAAAAAGCCCTGCCAGCCAATCTTTCTAACATTTGGTCAGTAAACGGTAGAGGGAAATGGTCTTTTCTTGTACCTGCATTTGGCTTCCTATAATCCACACACATACGCCAGCCTGTAGTTAAGCGCGTAGGAATAAGCTCATTGTTGTCATTTTTAACTACTGTAATGCCAGTACGTTTAGGAATAACCTGCGTAGGACTCACCCATTTACTGTCTGAAATATGATAAATCATACCCGCATCAAGTAATTTCATAACCTCTGTTCTGACCACTTTTTTCATAATCGGGTTAAGGCGGTGTTGAGCATCAACTGTTGGCTTCACGTCGTCTTCCATTAAAATTCTGTGCATACAGATTGCTGGGCTAATACCCTTGATGTCGGCAATTGTCCATCCTAATGCATCTTGATATTTCCTCAAAACACGAAGCAATTTATCTTCCTCTGTAAGAGTTAAATCTGCTGCAACTATAACTGGTAGCGTTTCTGCAACCCCTAAATGTTCTGGTAAAGGCTTCAGCTCCAATTTTGGTGGTTGCTGTCTGGACGGCTTAAGGGGCTGTTTTGGCTCCCCTAAGCTATCATAAAATTTTCTAAACCTCGGCAATTGTGTGGGCAGACTGTCCAATGCGTGAATGTACTAAAAAACACCTTCATCTTCAGAATCTGTCCCAATTTCCCCTTGTAAAACGTGCAGCAACTGATCTGTATTTGAACTGGCATAAAAACTATCTTGAACCATACTACATAACACATCAATGCGCATACATTCTTGCTGTTCAGCAGGATGTTTTGCTGCCTCAAACAAATTAAATACCACAGATTGGTCTTGAACTCTTAAAGTTAGTGTTCCAGCTTCCACATCAATTAAAGTCCTAGCTGTTGCCATAAACGGCCTCCCCAAAATGATAGGTGTTTTAAGGTCTTCATCCATGTCTAAAACCACAAAATCTGCCGGCAGATAAAGATTATCAACCTTAATAATAAGATCTTCAATAACACTTCTTGGATAAGTGATTGAACGGTCAGCTAGTTGAAGTATAATTGATGTAGGCTTTAAGTCTCCTTGTCCCAATCGCTGGAAAACAGAAAAATGCATCAAATTAATACTCGCATCCAAATCAATTAAAGCACTTTTAAAATAAGAATTTCCAATAGTACAAGAAATATTAAAACTCCCTGGATCTTTATTCTTAGGTGGTAGTTTGTGTAGCAAAACGGCACTGCACTGTTCTGTCAAAACAACTTTGTCCAAATCTGCAAGCTTCTTTTTGTTGCTGCAAACCTCTTTCAGAAATTTGGCATATGATGGAATTTTCTTGATTGCATCTAGCAATGGAATGTTGATTTGAACCTTGGATAATGTCTGCATAAAATCTTTGAGTTGCTGATCTCTGGCTTTAGGAAATACACGTTTAGGGTAAGGCAGTGGAGGATCATAAACACGGTGAGATATCTGTTTTGGGACAATTTATGTACTGTGCAGATTCTGTTTATTTGCAGATTTGTCAGGTTCTGCTGCTGGTAGTTCAGATTCTGCAAAAATTGGTACTGCAGGCAGGTTCTGTTCAGTGCTGTTTGCACGATTGTCATAACTTTTTTCCACACCGTAAAGTCCGAACAACATTGCAGTCTTCATGTCCTCTTGGATTAGGCACTGTTTGACTAGGAAATTTTCCTTTTTCTCTGTCTGAAATATGTGCAACTAGCTGCCCAAATTGTTGCTCCAAACTTTTAATTGATGCTTCAACATTTTGAATTCTTTGATTGCTGCCTTCCATAAATGTTTGTGTTGTAGCTGCCAGTTTAGACAGTTGATCTTCCAAGGATGGTTTTGGTGGCACAAAAGTTTTTTGTACATGCTGGAATGGTTTTGAATTATTCTGATTATCACCCCATTTGAAATTAGGATGATCCCTCCATCCTGGATTGTAATGAGTTGCATATGCATCATTCCTAGGCCTTTAATAGCTGTTCATCATATTAACATGTTGCTCCACAAGCTCTGGGTAAGATTCTTTATGTGGACTGTAGAATAATATCAAACTTGGCATCTATTTTCTTCTCCATTTTTTCCATTTGTGTAGACATATTAGGAGAACCTGTTGATAACTCAAAAATGCCTATTTTCTGTGAATGTTATGCTGCCCACTGTTGAGATTATGTAGCCATCGTATCAAATAATTTAAATGCTTTTCTTGCAGATTTATTTGACAATGAACCCCCAGCTGATGCATTAACATGGCTTTTAGATGTAGAATTAAGCCCATCAAAGAAAATATTCATTTGTGTATCGGGATCAATATTAACATGTGGACACTTTATATACATTTCTGTATATCTCGCCCATGCTTCGTGAAATTCTTCGTTTGGCTTTTGAGTGAATGTCATAATCTCCCACTTGTAATTCAATGTCTTGGATGCCGGATAATATTTGTTCAGGAATCTTGTATGCAATTGTTGCCAAGGAGTAATGCTATTAGCCGGTAGAGTGAATAACCAAGTTTCAGCCTTATCCTTCAAAGTAAAAGGAAAAAGACGTAACTTAATAGCGTCGGCAGAAAAACCCCTGATCAAAATATTTTTGCAACCCATGATGAATTTTGCAACATGTAAATTCGCATCCTCGTTAGTGAATAATTGTAATTGTAAATACATCTCAAATGAATCGCCATCTTCCTGGGCAGGATACACAATACAGTTAGGAACATCATTCGCACGGGCAACCAATGACTCTCTGAGTGGCCTGCCCGCTGCAGGCAATTGCAACGCCATTGTGATTTTACTGTCGACAAAACCAGCAAACAATTCCTGCAGAAATGTGCCTTACAGTGCACAGTCCCAAACCAAATTATTTTCTCTCCTCTGTCTATGCAGTGTGCGTTCGGGTTCTGGATCAAACTGTGCAATCTAGGCAGTTCCTGATCTAGTCTGGACCATGCAGTTTACAGAATCTGCAATAACACAAAAGCGTTAAAATAATTTGAATTTTTTTTTGACGAAAAATAAAACAAAAATTAGAAAAAGTTTAAACAAAAATTATCTAAAATAGTCCCCGGTAGCGCCGCCAATTTCTTGATAGGATTTTTAATGTCTATGCAAATAGGGTCAAAATCACATGAAATACTTGCAAGAATACAAGGATGTTGTAGTATAGATGCTCATGCAAGGTCGTTTTCCTCAAGGACTATTTGGATAATTTATGTAGAAACAATTCCTAATTAAATACTTAGAATTAAAACTTGAGAAAAGAGAGTTTGAGAGTGGGTAATATTAAAACAAATTTTAAACAAAAACTAATATAGTCGAAGAAAAGAGTTTTAAATACCAATTTATACAGGCACTAGGGTTCCACCATCACCTAGCAATTCTATGTATTTTCACCAATTACTTACGATCTACACATGCCACTTCGAAGGTTAGGTTTTCCTAATATATATTCTCCTCGTGATATTCAAGCAAAAACATATATCTAACATGCAATCCGTCTGTGATATTCAGATCAAATATGAACATGCAAGACTCATTAAGTTTTATGAAAACCTTTTGAAGAACCATGCAACCCCTAAGAACATGATATTCGCCTTAGATGTAATTACAATTATTAATCACAAGAAGCAATACTCAATCCTCCGGTGATATTCCGACCGAATTGCATCCAATCACTTGTCTAAACATCCTAATGGTGGCCAGTGATCAAGACAATTAGATAGTTTAAAACAGTGATCAATAATTCAAAGTGTGCATGCAATCAATCATAAGCAATTAAATAAAAATTACATATTCATGCTAAGGCTCAAGGCTTCGCCCTAGCAAGAGGAATTAGTTATGCATATTCATAGTTGAAATCATAGAAAATATTATTAAAAATAAAAGGAATGAAAGCACCTTAAAGTAGAAAATCTCCAAGAACCTTAACCAAGTTCTTTGTCTCTGAAGTTGAATAATAATAAGCGTCCCCCCAAAAAAAAGTAGACGGAAAAAGCAATATATTTGCTCAGCCCTTACAAACCCTAAGACATAGGTTTCTTATTCCAACTAGGAAACTAAGAAAAATAATAAAATATCTTACAAAATAAAACCCTAATTAAACTAGGAGAATCTGCCAAGTACTTGTCCAGCCACGTTTTAGCCTCAGATCTCCTCCAAATCCGACCCAAGATAGCTTGTTTTAAAGATAAGGACGTTCCGAATACATCTCCAGAAGGCCACGAAACCATCCGAGGTCATCTTGAGCTCCAAAAATGAAATTTAAGCCCAGAAACGTCATTTTCCAGCACCGCACATCGCTCCTTTATTTTATCGCCAGAAAATAACCGCTTGGTGGAAAAATCCCAAATTTTGATACGATCAAGCTAAGTGACTCACGAACATCTTCCAACTAGAATTACTCCAAAATTCGTCCATTTGTCCATGTTTTGCTCCAGAGGAAGTCGAAAGTCCTATATTGAAAATACAATTCAAAGTATCAAAATTCTTCCAAAATATTAACCAAAATATACTAAGAATAGCGTTAAATATATGATATAAAATTCACTTATCAGGCCTCAATGTAAAACACATTGTTTCATCGTTTATTATATCTACACTAGTGATTTGATTCTCGTTCTCGGAGATTTGTAGGTAGTCCTATACAGATTCAATCACAGTCACAATCTCCCTTGAACCTCATTCTTTTAAAATAAGAGTTTAGTTTGATTTTCGCGTGACTTTTGTTTTTTTGTTCTTTTTTTTTTTTTTTTATCTGCAATTATGGAACCTCTAATATCTCAAATATCACACATCTTTGAAACTCTGCAAAAGTGCAAGTCTAAAAGTATAAAGTATTAGTGTCAAAGGAGCATGTTACATCCCATTCCATAGTCCGATTAGCAGTTTGAGATGCTTGAGCTGCATCAAATACGGTTACGATAGGCAGACTATGGACATAAGGACATGGCCTCCTGATCTGGAAGTTTCCAATGCAGCATCTAGCCTCCGTAAAGTTTATGCAACCAAATGGTGATGTATTTAACATTTAAACCTAGGCTATGGCTATTCGAGAGAATAATCGAAAGGGCGATCCAGAATCATCCTAGTGTTGGCTCTGAACTCCAACCCCAAGTATTTTTATCCTGGACTAGTTTACTAAGTCAAGTATGTTTTGTGACGATCTCGTTCATAAGCAGGTCTGAATGAGGCATATAGATTAGGAAATTCTCAAAAGGAATTTTATTCTAGTGGAACTTCGATATGTGGAAATACCTTAGCTAAGTCAGCTAAGTGTAGTCCAATTGAAAATGCTCAGGTCCAATGCACACATGGTCTGATAAAAGAATTTCAAAGGTGTTTCCGATTTACATGCAAGTGACCAAGTCTTTAACTAACTTTTGTTTAAGATTCACTGGGAACGAACATGTAATTCAGATTGAAAAGGAAGCTTCTTCTTGGTGACATTTTGTGATTATTAAAATCTTCAGACCCAAAATGGGGCAAGGTGAAAGAACAAGTGGACAGAAAGTCATGCTTAAAAGAAGAACTTATCACAAACACTAAACTTAATCTTCCACAAGTGTTAGCAAGTACTTTTATTTAGCCAACAAGGCAATCTAATATGTTGATCTGACATTAAGATATGGAGACTATACCAGACACGAATCTCCAGTTTCATTCATACTCCATTCTCTTACACGCTGCTTGAGTCTCATATATTGCTTCTTAACTTGACCATTAGAAAGCCAGTGGCTAACCCCACTGTTGCCTAGGTTGTTTTACATGTACTTGCTCTTTTACAGGTTGTCGAGCTATGAAAAATTTTGGGTATCAACAAGTGAATGCGGATCACACCATGTTTATCAAACGCAAGGGTAGTAAGGTGGCCTTGTTGATTATCTATGTTGATTATACAATAGTTATTGGAGATGATACGGAGGAGATTGACAAGCTACAAGGGACTTTGAATTTTGAGTTTGAGACGAAGGATTTGGGTGCGCTTAAATACTTTATGAGGATTGAGGTGGCTCGGTCGAATGGAGGAATTTATTTGTCCCAGCATAAGTATGTGCTTGATTTGCTCTCAGAAATGGGTAGTTAAGATGTACACCTACAAAAACTCCCATCATCCAAAATCATCGTCTAGGTATACATCATGACCAACTTCCAATGGATAAAGGGAGATGTCAAAGGTTGGTTCGTCGTTTGATTTACTTGTCTTTTACTCGTCCCAACATTGCATATGCTTTAATGTTGTAAAATAGTTTATGCAAGCTCCTAGTGAGGATCATATGGTAGTTGTGATAGGATTTTGAGTTACTTGAAGTCTTTGCCTAGAAGAGGTTTAATTTTCTAGAAGCATGGACATTTGGATGTTAAAGGGGATACTAATGCCGATTGAGACGACACTATAGCTGATAGGCATTCGATATCTGAGTATTTCATTTGGTTGGTGGAATTTTGGTTACTTGGCGTAGTAACAAGCAACATGTTGTTGCTCGGTCCACTACAGAGGTTGAATTCAGGGGAATGTCTCATGGTAGTTGTGAGTTTTTATGGCTTCGGATTTTGCTGGCGGAAATTGACTTTAAACCGAAGGGTCTGATGCAACTCTACTGTGATAATCAAGCGGCTAGGGAGATTGCCAGTAATCCAGTTCAACATAACCTTATGAGCCATGTTGAAGTTGATAGACATTTTATCAAGGAAAAGCTGGACATCGAGTTTGTCGGGCTTCGTATGTAAGATTTGAGGATCAATTAGCAGATCTCTTAACGTATGCGGTGTCCGCATGTTTTTCATGAGTCACTTAACAAGTTAGGCTTAGGAAATATCTATGCACCAACTTAAGGGGGTGTTGAAGTGAGTCAAATGTCAACTATTGTAATTGTTATATAATTGTAATTCCTTATTACTTGAGATTTCCTTGTTGTTAGGCATTTTCTTATATCACTAGTCAGTTATTTAGTTTGTATATATATATTTGCCTCCTTGAGAGAAGAATATACACAATACAGTTAAACCTCGAGGATATAATTTTATTTACATGCTACATAAAAAACAAAGCAACACCTGCTGCTTTTCAATGTTCTAAATTAAATATCCTTTCTTTCATATTCTTTATACCTTAATATCATTAACGACCGCTTAGTACTACGGTCTAATGATTTTTTTTTTCCACTTGTAAGTAAGAGGTCTTAAGTTCAATTCTCGCCAAAGGCGAATTTGAACCACATTATAAGGCTATGCCCAACCCTCCCCTCAGTGTAGATGATATCGTTTGTTCAAAAAATATCATTAACATATCTATTCCCTTGGACATTTCAACCAGAAAATCAAGGGCATCTGAGAGAGAATGATTGTGGTTTGACCATAAAATAATATGCCCAATAATTCAAATGCCATAAAAGATAATCTATGTTGACATAAAGGCATGAACATTTTGACCTACGCATGTCTTTTTCATTATCTGCAATTCTCTTCATCATTGTTACTTATTCAGACAACTTTTTCTTGGCCAACTTACAACACGGAGATGCCCAAACCACTTCGAAGCATACATGGAATCTATAGAGAAGATGTAGACGCTTATAGTTTATTTGTAAACTTTCTGTCATTTCTTTAGTGGCTATAAGCCTAAGAGATCAACAAGTATAATTCATTGCTTCTTTAGAGAGAAATCTTAACGCCCAATTCATTGCTCCCTTAACCTCTACACATGACATACTGGCAGAAAAAAGGAGCAAAGGCCACATATTTTTTGCCACGGATCAAATAATTGTAGTCATGGATAAAACAATAGCTATAGGACTTTTATTAAACTTAAAGCCATTTTTTTTGGTTTTTAAAATTTGGGTTTTAATTTTCAAAATTTTTACTGAAACTTGAAAATAATTACTAAATAAGTTTTCAATTTCTATTTTTGAAAACGTGAAACTAAAAATTAAAAATAAAATGATTATCAAACGGCTCCTTAGTATTTACAATAATTATTTATTAAGACAAATGAGATCAAATTTGTACTTAATATAAATTTGAGAATCCTTTGCGTTTCTATGTTGCATACAAAAACAGCTACATGAGAACGCATGAAGATATCAAACGACAATATAAACTAATTAAGGGGCTTGCTTAAGTACATACTTATTATACAAATGCCTTCTCACAAATGGTGCTCATAATAGTATTATTTGTTAATTTCTCAAAAAAAAAAAAAAACTAATGCATTTGTGAGTCTTCTCGTCATCCAAAAAGATAAACTGTCATAACAAAACTATCAGCTAGTCCTCTTTTTGAAGAAAAAGAAAAAAAAAAAAAAAAAAAAAAAGCTAAACGACACGCGCAATACTCCATAGGTTTGGCTATAACTTTGAAGTGGGCTGCCAAATTCCAAAAAATATCCCCAATAGTGTTGGAATTCGTTTACTCGGCTCTTTTTTCTTCCTTATAATTAATTAATCAAACTTCAATGATACAAGACAAGATGGACCTAACAACTGCCACAATCATTCAAAGCAGATAGACTTAATCATGTGGATGCAAATTTCTGCCTTCTTCTCTTTTGATGAAAATGCACTTGTAAAATAATAACACCTAAGATTATGGCCAAGAGCCTCACGCGCCCACGATGAATGGGGGGAGGGGGCTTTGGCCGAAGAATCTCCGATGCCAAAGTTAGAATTTTAGAGGGAGAGTGTTTAGGGGATTTTTGGGAGAGAATGAGCTTAGGTTTTTGGAGAAATATGGGGCTATATATAGGGGTGTGGACCATTATGCTTCGATAGTGCTTCAAGTGTCTCTCTGGATCTCCATCTCCTTTGAAGGATGTGAAATGTGGCATGCTGAACTTGTGTGGAGGCTCTGCCTGCTCAATCTTGTCCGTGAAGGGTGACCTGCTCATGTTGGTCATGTCCTGTCGTAACGTTTGATCGGTAACCCTTTTGCGTTGAAAATCGTGCAATCATTCGGTCAAGAAGCTCTCTACTTCTTCTTAAATTTGACTTTGTTGGGGGTAGCAGAGCTCTCGGTTGCCCCTGGTCTTGACCTGCTAGTCTAGGCTACTCTTCTATATGTTCGACTTGTTTATGCCGCGCATGTGGTACGTTCCTAGTAGGCGAGCGAATTCCTCGCAGGCTGCCAGTTGAACTTGAGCTAGATTGAGTGACTGTCTCTCTGTCCATCGTGTTGCCTACTTTGATGTTAGGTGAAGGATGCTCCTTTTAGGCCTAGCCGCGAATGAACACTTTGCCTGGAATGGTGCTCATGTTGATTATCGGAGTATGGCCCCAACCATGAATGTATGCTCTTCCGTGGGCCTAACCGAAAGTGCACGCTCTTCCACGCGCTAAGACGAGAGTATACGCTATCTCGGGTGCCTAGTCGAGAGTGTTCACTACCAGAACACTCGGTTTATGGCTGGTCAAGTGGCGCACGTGGGTGTTGGGCTTGGGCTCGGCTTGGGAGCATGTTTGGCTCGCGCCGGGTCGCGGGGCTTGGGCCCGTGAGATTTGGAGTGGTGCAACTTGGCCTTGGGGAGCATTAGGCTCGTGTTAAGCCTCGTAGATCGTTGTGGTCCAAACCCTTGGATGTAGGGAGTTCCGTTCGTCGTGTTTTCCGAATTTCTAGCCATTGTACTTTTCTTTTACGTTTTTGTTGACCCTAAAAACTACCAAGCCTACGTGGCGCATAAGCTGAGTAATTAATAAGCTAACCACGTCCTTCAGTTGTGTGCGGGGCGTGCCAACTCGATGGCTGAGCTCGGCCGGTGAGTAAAATAAGTTGATGTTGCATTGAGCGCGCTGCTGACTTCTTGATCTTGCGACTGCGGCCGAGGAAGGAACACGTCTCGGCCTTCGGGTTCTAGAGCTTGAAGACAAGGTTGCTAGTTCTGTGAAGCTCAATATTAAATTCGGCTTTCAATGTGTCGAATGTAGTAACTTGTAACACCTCACTTCATCGAGAAGGCTAATGAGATGACCTCTGCCAATAAAGATTCGAAAATCCTTCTCGACCGAGACTTGGATCGACAACCAGTCGGCCTCGACGCAATGCTATTTATCCAAACTGAAGGTGCTCCGCGGTTGGTTGATAATACGACTCAAGTGATGTTTATCCAAACTGAAGATTTGGCAGGTTGCCTTCACAATGCTGTTTATCCAAACTGAAGATGTGTCGGCGGAAAAGAAAATAAAAATCTCAAGGTTGTTGAGAGGTTTTGCGTAGAGCGAGAATTTGCGCAGGGCAGTTTGTGTGTTGAATTGGAGGGGGCTTTTCCATCGCTGAGCATCTTGTATTTATAGCATTCTATCTTCTGCTTGCCAGATAATAATTTTGTAGAGTCTAATTGCAACTCTAACTCTGTCAAATATCACTTCAGAATTGGTGTCTAATCACCTTGGCCGTCCAATATCTCTAAGATATGATAAAGGCTATCTCCTAATTTTCCTTGAAAATATAAATATATCTTCCCACATACATGACCTCACCAAATGAATGCATCCTATTCCAACTGAAACTTCTCTTTCTCCACCATGTTGGTCCAGGTACAACCGTGCATGTATAATAAATTGCATTTCATTTGCATCACAACCTGATCACTTTAAGAGACCATTTTCTATTAAAAACCATCTGACGAACCTCATTGTCCTTTATGATTATCCATGACAAAAATAAAACCTAGGCTTATCACATCACCAAAAGCCAGGCTTATCACTCTATTGTCACATTAACCCACGCATGCATTCATCCATCCTTGCATGCATCATTGCCGTGTGTATCCCAATATCCCAAATGGTCAAATCAATGGGGATTTAGACAAATATTAGGTTTAAATAATTTAATATATTACTAAGAGATAATATCATGATTAAAATCACAACATTATTTCTCAATAATAATTGAAAATCATTTCAACAACTTTGTCATTCAACGGTTTAAAATTTTGCTCATCCAACAACCTCGATTACTTGGGCGGATAGTGTAATTTTGGGTCCAAACAATTTTATTCAAAGAATTTTATAAAAAAATTCTTGGAACAAGAACGTACAAAAAAATTACGAATGAACAAGAAACGAGAAACTTTTGAAAGCGAGAGTTTTCTTCGAGCGTGTCAATCAAGACTCTCCATGAAAGCACCAATTTGTGGATGCAAATTTCCGCCTTCTTTTCCTTTGGCCGAAGAATCTCCGATGCCAAAGTTAGAATTTTAGAGAGAAAGTGTTTAGGGGATTTTTTTTGGAGAGAATGAGCTTAGGTTTTTGGAGAAATATGGGGCTATATATGGGGGTGTGACCGATCCTATTTGGAGAAATAGGGACCGGCCACTTATGGTGGTGTTTTGAATATTATTGCAAGGTATTATGTCAAATAATCTCTTGCAATTAATTTTGTAATTAATCCCAATTTGAAAGGAATAATTGGGAGTTACCTTGTGGTGAAGATTTGATAAGGAGTGATGAGAGGGTTTTGAATAAATACCATTTTGATCACCTTTGACCTTGATTGAACCGTTATTGTCTGTTGTATGCGTGTGAGAATCCCAGTGTGCTTCAAGGGTAATTTTATCTTTTTCACTCGAAAGTCCACGTGTTGCCTCCATAATTTTCTTGATTATTTTTAGCTCCACAAATCACACACCCATTCATAGGTGTTTATTTGACTCCTAATGACACAATCCTTCTTTCTATTCTCTCTTGATCATAGCTTAGTAGTTAGTACTCGATTCAACAAAAGGAAAAAAAAAATCATGTTGAGAGTTTGAGATCTACATCGGGAAAAGAAGAAATTTTGCATGCGCTTATAGAGAATTGAGTTATTTCATATTGTCAATTGATTTTATGGTGGAAACCATAACTTTGTTCATGGTATCAGAGTAGGTAGGTCCATATGTGAAGCCCCAACGACTACATGAGCTCCGCGTCATCTAATTTTTATTGTTCACGTGTTAGGTTTAAAAATTTGACACGTGATGCATAGTGTTGAGCGTAGGAATCCTACATCAGGAAAAAAAAGGACCTTACATATGCTTATAAAGACTTGAACTACTTTTAATAACTTTTCGATACATTAGATTTGCTTGATTTAAACATGTTAGTTAATATTTACCTCTCATCCACATCAGTGGATTCAATAGGGATTAGGATTAGAGTATTCAATTTCAACATGCATTATCATTTAGCTCTATGGCTTAGATATTTGACACTGTTTCACACCTAAAGGAAGCGAGTTTGTAAAGTTTAGAATTTAGTTAGGTTGGCTTTTCTTCATCAAACAATTTATTCATTATGATCCTATTATCACATGAAGCTCAAATTAAGATAAGAACAATGATATGATGGTGATGAAGCTTTTGTCATAGTTAAGATTCAAGCTATCTCACTGAACAAGGTTTGGTTCAAGCATTTGCCCCTCAAGACTGCATTTTACACTACTTTACTAGTGTTGTTTGCCTAGTCAAGTACGGGCACGTGCATACTTAACATTGTCATGTGATTCTGCTCTAAATTTGAATGAGTCCTCGTACACTCTTTTATTCATGTCTTATCAGAAGAGAATGCTTCCAAACTTAATTATATTCATCCTCAAATGTACAATATATAGGAAATACAAATACATGGATTAAATACAGATACACATCCCTTACTATTTTATACAATGAAACTATGTAAGATTTAATGAGGCTAATTGTTCAATGAATCTAACACTTCCCTCAAGTTTCTGTAAAATATGGCTCAAGCCACTTTTGTAAGAGAATTTCAACATAAGTCAACACTCCCTCTCAAGTTGGTGCATATACATTAAGCATGTCCAAGTTGTCGAGAAACCCAAAATACTTATGACTTGAAATAGCCTTTGAGAGGATATATGCCAACTGATCTTCCGTTCTTATTGTCGATACCTCAATTATTTTTCCTTCCAATTTCTCTTTGATGAAGAATTGATCAACTTCAACATGCTTTGTTCTATCGTGTTGTACCATATTATGTGCAATGTCACAAGGAACTTTATTATTACCAAATAATTTCATGGGAGGATCATGCTTTATACCCAAATCACTTAACAAAAGCTTAACCCATAAAACTTCACAAACCCCTAATGCCATTCCTCTGTATTCAGCTTCTGCACCTGAACGAGTAGCCACATTCTGTTTTTTACTCCTCTGAGTAACCAAGTTACCCTCGATGAATGTAAAGTAAGCTAATGTTGAGCGTCTATCGTCACCGAACCTACCTGACCTTCATTAGTGTAACCTTTAAATCGAAGATGGTTATTCCGTTCAAACAAAATTCCTTTGCCCAGACTTCCCTTCAAACATAACAAAATTCTCAGTGTTGCTTTAAATGTTGTTCTCTAGGGACATGCATGTATTGACTTACTACATTCAAGGCATAAGCAAGGTCTGGTCTTGTGTGTGCAATTTACATTAAACAACCTACTAACATTTGGTATCTCCCTTTATCAATTAGTACTTGATTAGGATTAACACTAAGCTTCAACCCTTCCTCCAATGGTGTAGCTATTGGCTGACAAGCTAACATGCCAGTTTTGTACAGTAAATCAATAATATACTTCCTCTGAGACAAGAAAATTCCAAAACTGCTTCTCGATACCTCAATCCCTAGAAAATATTTCAGAGATCTAAGGTCATTCATCTCAAATTTTGTAGACATGTATCTTTGCAAGGTCGCACGCTTTTCTGGATCACTCTCTGTTGCCACCTTATAAGGCTCTAAAAGACGATAAGCGTTAGTCGGGTGGCCGGCTGGGGCCTAGCTCTTAGATGGCTACGTTGGGCCTAGGCGGATTTAAGTATATGTATAAAATTTTAGGACTTTTTATGTTGATTTTGTAACATTTAGTCAGCCCATTTGTTTCAATCATTGTTGGACTTTGTTTTTTTATTAAAAAAAAATTACGCCTCGTTTTCTTATTAAAAAAAAAATTTATTCCCTAATTGTTTTTAAAGAAATGCCACCAAAGTTCCTAATTAAAAAAAAAACCTAACTCTACTTACGCGAGCTCAGCCCTTCATTTGGCTCTCTGCAATTTTAGATACCTTTCTCTCTTTATCTCTGTCTCTCTCTCTTTTCCTAGCTAAGTCGTCCCTCTTCTTTAACTCTGCAATTGCAAATCCATTCTTCCCTCCCACTTCTTTTACTCTGCAATTGTAGATCATTGTCTATCACTCTCATCACAACCAAGGCGTCCCACTTCTTTACTCTGCAATTGCAGATCAAAACTGTTAAAACAGTCATCCAGCTGTCTAGCGCCCATATAGACGCCACCTACTACGCTTACCAATTTCTTCAATGATTTTGGTTTAATCACGGTGACAAACCGTTGCCCAATGCCTATACGCCGCTTAGGGCAGTTTTAGAACACTATCACCATATTATCCACATACACAATTAGTGTAGTAAGCTTCTTATTTCGTCTTTTTAGGAATAGGGTATGATTATAGTTACTTTATCTGTAACCAAATGCTCTCATAGATTTTGTGAATCTTCCAAATCATGACCGAAATGACTGTTTCAAACCATACAAGGATTTATTCAACCTGCACACCTTTCTTTTGTATTTATCTGAAGGACTACATCCTGGTGGAAGATCCATATAAGTCTCTTATGTTAAATCTCCATATAAGAAGGCATTCTTCACATCAAACTATTGTAAGGGCCAATTAGATTTGCAGCCAAGGATAACAGAACATGGACTGTGTTGATCTTGGTCATAGAGGAAAATATATTTGTATAGTCAATTCCATATTTTTTTAGTGTACCCTTTCATTACCAATCTTGCCTTGAAGTGATCCATTGTCCCATCAGCCTTGTACTTCATAGTGTAAACCTATTTGCATCCTGCAGGTTTCTTGCCAAATGGCAAGTCTGTAATCTCCCAAGTGGCATTCTTCTTCAAAGACTTAAATTCTTTATTCATTGCTGCTTGCCAACATGGATAAGCTAAAGCTTCCTACACATTGTTAGGAATAGATACAGTAGATAATTGATACACAAATGACTTATTTAATTATGACAGGTGACTGGTCGATCATAATACGGGTATAACACATTAGACTCAGGGTTAGGTTTATTTATCGGATACCTAGTCTTGCATTCAAGGTCAGCTTCATCAGTAGTTTAGGAATACCTTGGTTAACACAGTCAGGGAAATGACGCGGTGCTGGTGCATCCAGAATCGAAGATGATTGATTATGGTTACTGGGGCTCAAAGGTGGAAGGACTGACTATGAGACAGTTGGCGACACTGATTTGTGCAGCGATGGGGAAGGTAGTGAGTTGTTCAGCGTCAACTTATTCATTTCAAGGTGTTAAACACTGTTTTCATGTGATTAATCACCACTTGTCTCCAAGATATTACCACTTGATTCCAAGTCATTCACAACATTATTTTCTCGTGAATTATCACTAGTTTCCAAAACAACACCACATAAATCTAAATCATTCACATTACTTATATCTGGAAGAGTATAATTAAGAGTTTGGACTTTTGTCTGATTCTCCCCCTGAAGTGAAGACTCGGGATTGGCAAAGTACATATCATTCTCATGAAATGTAATATCCATAGTGACAAACAACTTTTTCGTTGGAGAGTGATAACATCGATATCCTTTTATTTATTTAAGGCATATCCTATAAACAAACATCGTAAGGACAGACGTTCAAGCTTACTCTTCTACTGTTTATAGAGATGACTGAAGGCCACACAACCAAACACGTGAGCTAGAAGATTAGGGACTGCAAGAGCATCAATATATGAAGATAAGGGTTGAAGTGTTTAGAACACAATTAATGAGAAACGCAGCTGAGGTGAGAGCTTCTCCTCAATAAGATAAGGGGAGACGCGCCTCGAGTAAGGAATCACGAACAACCTCTAGAAGTTGACAGTTCTTGGATTATGTAACCCTATTTTATTATGGGGTAGATGGGCTTGTAATTTAATGAACAATACCATGATGATCGAGAAAGGAACGAAGTTCAGAGTTCACATACTCGCCATCATTATCACTCATGAGGACCTGTATTTGTGACTTATATTGTACTTGCACCATTTTGTGAATTCACTTAAACAAAGAAGGGACTTCACTTTTGTATTTCATCAAACAAACTCAAGTCATATATGTGAAGCCAAAAATAATCCCAAAAAAAATGTGGAGGTGACACATGGATTTTTGGACTAGAAGGACGAGATTACCCTTGAGGCACACCAAAATTTCCACACGCATGCAACAAATAATAACAGCTCAATCAAGGAAGAGTCAAAGGTGATCAATATGGTATTTATTCAAATCTCTCTTATCACTCCTCATCAATCCCTTATGATTTTTTTCAAAAGGTAACTCACATAACTTTTTATTCAATTTAGAAATAATTGCCATGTTAATTGCAAGATATTATTTCACATAATATCTTGCAGTTATTCACCCAATTACACCATATATGGCCTGCCACTCTCCACCAATAAGGTCGACCCCTCTCCTATAAATACCCCACTTATCCTACTAAAATGCTAAGTCATTTGCTACCAACAAACTCTTAAATACATTCTTTTCAGAATTCTAACTTTGGCATTGGAGATTCTTCGGCCAAAACCCTTCCATTCATCATGGCCGCGTGAAGTTTTTGGCCTTAAACGAAGGTGTTATTATTTTGCAGGTGCATTTTCATCAAAGGAAGATATGGCAAAAATTTGCATCCACAAATTGGTGCTTTCATTGAGAGTTTGATTCACACTCTAGAAGAAGACTCTCACATTCAAAGTTTCTCATTTCTCATTCATTCGTAAATTTTTCGTATATTCTTATTCCTGGTATTTTTTTAATTCTTTGAATATCCGTAAGGGAAAAATACAATGGTGGGAAATTTGAAAACCAAGACGAATGGTAGAGATCACGAGATAGCCCCACCACGACGATCCATGAGACTCAACACCACGACAAAATGAGTAAGCTTGCCACCACAGAGCATCACCACCATGGCAGCCACGATAATTGCAGTGGCAGTGGGGGGTGGGACAGCTCCATGGCAACGAGGCAGCCATAAGCCCAAGCCCACGCCACCTTGCAGCAGCAGTGCCAGAAGCAACCCAAGCCCCTGCCCTAGTAACGCAAACCCATTCCTTGCATACAACCACTATACAAGGCCCAAGTCGTCCAAGCCCAGACAGCTGCAACTATAGTCATGGATAAAGCCCACTACTCATGGGCTCAAGGCTAGTACGAGCCCAACACGCTCCAAAGTAGCGAATGGGCCTAGGCCCAACTCGCTCCCAGTGCCGCATAACGACCACGCCCCCTGCACGTTGCTCGGCCCACTTCCACGGCCCAACTCGTTTTCATGGCCTACCTAGCGATCCTAACTGGTCCAAGACCAGTTCAACCGTCCTGACTTTAAATTTCATAAATTTGACATATCCCAGCTCAAATCTTGCGCCCGGAGTCCATTACACTTCCACCACTCAAAGAGACGCATACCATCCAAGCTCTCTCATCCCATATGGTGAACAACACCTATCTAGACAAGTCATAGAGTTAATAAGCACCATTGCGTAGCAAACGTCCCTAGTGAATCAGCTTTGGCAGCACACCGAGATGCAGCGTGCCCTAGACAAGGTGTTCTGATGCAGGATAAAGGTAGACGGTGAACCTCTCAAACCGATCGTTCTGGCAGTGTACGCTTCTATCTGGGCCTCTGAAATAACGTATACTCTCGTCTTGGTGCGCGAATAAGTGTGCACTCCTAGTTAGGCCCACAGATGAGCATACATTCATGGTTGGGGCAACACTCTGATAATCAACATGGACAACCTTCTAGGTGAAGTATTCATTCGCAGCTAGGCTCGAAATGAGCATCATCCACCTCACATCGAAGTAGGCAGCACAGCGAACGGAGAGAAGCAGTCACTCCATTCGGCTTAAATTTAACCGGCAGCATGCGAGTAACCCGCTCTCCTACTAAGAATGTACCATATACACCGCAGCCGCGACATTGACAAGCTGAGCACAGGGAAGAGTAGCCTAGACCAATAAGTCATGACCATGGGCAGTCAAGAAGCTCCTTTGCCCCAGCAGAGGTAAATTTAAGAAGAAGTTGAAAGGCTCCCGACTGAATGATTGTGCGATTTCCAGCTCAACGAGTTACTGACGAGGTGCTCCGACAAGACATGACCAACATAAGCAGGTTACCTTTCATTGACAAGAAAGAATAGACGGAACCATCTCACATACACTGGTGGATACAAAGATTACTTTTGTTTCGACAAACGTAGCAACTTAGCCTAATGGCAAACTGAGAGAAAACGGGTACCAGAAGGACACACCAGCCCAACCACCAAGAACTAGGGGCAGATCTTTTTTTCATCACTCCAGACGATTGAATACTGGAGTAGCACATCACCAGTAACCGAGCACTATGGACCTAGTCGTCCAATTTCTTCTGGTACGCATAACCTGGCCCAAGTTGACCCCGACTCCATGCTCACAGCCGTGCCTACCTACTCCACGACTCACGGCCACCCTTGATATGTCACCATGACTCCCTACTGTGCTAATCTTGCACCATGGCTCAAAGCCGTATGGATCTTGCCCTAGGGCTCCTAACCGCACCGACCAAGCCCACGATACTTCAAGCTTCAAAGCATCCAACGACAGAGTATAATTCGAAGCTTTACTAGCAACCCCTGCCAACGAAAGACTTAGTGGTAAAGAAACTTGCAATCCGTTCAGATTCTCAACTGACCACCAATCAAGCCTCAAAAGAACACACGATGAAACATCTAATGATGATGCAATACTTGAAGAAGGTTCGGAAGTAGCTCACTGCGCTTCTCACTTACACTTTTACGTGGGTTCCATAACCATAACCAATTCGAAGTCTCAAGCAGATTGCTGAACAAGACTTCACATGCCGAGGATTATTTTAGTTGTTTAGCAATCCAGTTTTCCTCAGCTGCGCTAACAATAACGACTTCTATGTTCTCCAGTGCGAGAAGATAAACCAATCCCTCGACACGCATCTGGGTAAGCTTTCTAGTGCAAGAGGGTAAACTAATTGTTGTCTAGTACAAGAGGGTAAACTAATTCCCTGAAACCCATCTAGGTAAGCTCTGTAGTACGAAAGGGTAAACCAATTCCTCAGCACCTATCTGGGTAAGCTCTCTAGTGCGAGAGGGTAAACTAATTTTTCGACACCCATCTAGGTAAGCTCTCCAGTACAAGGGGGTAAACTAATTACTCTCCAGTGGGAGAGGGTAAACTAATTCCCCGACACCTATCTAGGTAAGCTCTCCAGTGCGAGAGGGTAAACCAACTCCCCAACACCTATCTAGGTACGCTCTGCGATAGGGTAAACCAACTCCCCGACACCCATATGGGTTTGCTCACTAGTGTAAGAGGATAAACCAATTCGTAGACACCTATTTGGGTATGCTCTCCAGTGCGATATGGTAAACTAATTATCCGATACCCATCTGGGTAAGCTCTCCAGTGCGAGAGGATAAACCAATTCTCCACCACCCATTCGGGTCTGCTCTCTAGTGTGAAAGGGTAAACTAATTATCCAGCACCCATTTGGGTTTACTCTTCAACGGAAGGGGGCAAACTGCCTATGAACTTCCACACACCTACTCATTTTGATGTGATTAGTTAACGATTGTCATATTCCACAAATCTTTATCATGTTGTAATGCAGGCCACACAACTCAAAGGATCGAATACTCGAACACCAGCTAAGCAGTAAATGGTCAAAGAGTAGTAGCCGATGATAAACCCAACAACTCGACGCCCAAGTAGCCAAAACTCAGTCATAGTGACTCTATGGGATCATTAACTTTTTTCAAAGTAGCGTACCCAACCGACGGTTCTATGGCTAAAAGTTTTGGAAGACACTTCAAGCAAGCAAAATTTCAAGAAAAATGAAGATGTAGTAAATCGAAGAAAGCGGTTTATTTCTAGCAAATGGATACACTTATACAAAGGTCCTCAAAATTCAACACAAGCTAAACAGAGCAGACTACTCATTTAGCAGCTTAGATGACCTTGGGCCCTCAGCAGCCACTTCCCACTCAGCAGTTTGCTCATCCGACATTTCATCTTCAATAGCTCAAATCTTGGCAATTCCATCCTTGATTGCTTTATCTACGGTAGCTAAGAAATCAAACTCAAGCAGTTTCTTCCTTCTTGGTAAGTAGCACAGATGTGGCAGCCCAAACGGTGGCCCATGCCATGCTACTTCCTTGACCCATGCTGAGCCAGCCCTTGGTTCCAGCCAAGCCGTGGCCCCTGCCACACCACTTCCATGGCCTATGTCGAGCCGGCTCTTGGCCCCTACCAGCCAATGTACCGCACCACCCCGACGGCTGCTCCGCGGCAGCACCACCCAAGAAGAAAACAAAGAAAATTAAGTTTTTCTTACCTTTGTGCGATGCGGAAAAGACAAAAAAATCAACGGAAGACAGTTCTTCGCAAGGGCAAGAAAAAAAATGCTAGTGGAAGGGGAACAAATATCCTCTAGCTTTCTCTCTATCTTGTAAGGATAAATAATTGCCTTTCGAAGTTGATTTAATCTCGTACTTAAGGTAGGCTTAAATAGGCTTTGGTCGCAATTTATTTACCTTCCCTAGAAGAATCCAATTCCAAGTCCAAGTGGGAATCTGCATCAAAGTTGGAGATCCCTACACCTACTGCACTTCCCTACGAGCAGTCTAGCAGGTGTGGGGGTATTTATGGAGCCAAAAATAATCCCAAAAAAATCATGGAGGTGACACATGAATTTTTGGACAAGAAGGATGAGATTACCCTTAAGGCACACCGAAATATCCACACGCATGCTACGGATAATAACGGCTCAATCAAGGAAGAATCAAAGGTGATCCATATGGTATTTATTCAAACCCCTCTCATCACTCCTCATCAATCCCTTATTGATTTTATTCAAAAGGTAACTCCCAAAACTTCCTATTCAATTTAGGAATAATTGCCATGTTATTTGCAAGATATTATTTCATATAATAACTTGCAATTATTCACCCAATTACACCATATATGGCCGGCCACTCTCCACCAATAGGGCCGGCCACGCTCCTATAAATACCCCACTTATCTCACTAAAATGCTAAGCCATTTGCTACCCACAAACTCCTAAATACATTCTTTTCAGAATTCTGACTTTGGCATCAGAGATTCTTTGGCCAAAACTCCCCCAATCCATCATGGGTACATGAGGTTTTTGGCCTTAATCGAAGGTGTTATTATTTTGCAGGTGCATTTTCGTGGAAGAAAGAGATGGTAGAAATTTGCATCCACATTACATGTACAATAATCAATAAACGTAACAAACCAATGAGCACCAATAAATATAACAGTATTAGAGGGTCCTCATGAGAATGGATTATCAAAAATGGGGCAGAGCTTTTATTCAAACTTGATGAAAATGAAGTACGCTGATTTTTAGCCAGTTCACAAACATCACACGTAAAGCTAGAAACATCATGCTTAGCAAATAAGCTAGGAAACGACCTCCGTAAATATGCGAAAGAAGCATGTCCAAGGCGATAATACCATAACCAAACCTCTAAAACACTATGCCTATTCTGCTGAGATCTTTCCATGGCAAGAATTTGAGTCAACATCTGGGTACTGTTAGATGTCAGCTTTAAGTAGTAGAGCTTTCATTTCTAATACCATAACCATTAGCAACATTTACGGACGTTTTCGTGGATGGTTTTAGGGCCTGCGCTTGTCTAGAATCACAAGTCATATGTTCAGTAGCACCAGAAACAATTATTGATGTATTATTCATAACAGGTACAAAAACCTTTAACGCCTTACCATTCTTACCTGTTTTAGTAAGCAAAGTAGAAAATTTCTCTGCTATATGTTTAGAATCGATCTTAGATTTAGTATTCGAGGCACAAGTTTTGCCCCATTTATCAGGATAATTGATAAGCTCGAAACATTGGTTTTTGGAATGTCCTTTCAAACCACAATGAGAACATTTGCTAAATGGACGAGCATGGGCTGCCATTCTCAAATAATTGTAATTAGTACATGATAAATGATTTCAAAGGATGGTGAGGTGCATGGCGGCAATGCTTACAGGTGGCAACCACGAGTTCGTACAAACGTGATTCTTACAAATTTCAGTCTAAGGCAAGGATGGTGCGGTGAACTTGGGTCAGCAATGACAGCGTCGCTCGTTGGATAACACGTTGCACAACTGGCTGGGTGGTTGAAGTTTTTAGGTTTTCAGGTCAGGCGTCGCTAGTTGGTCAAATGATGCTAGACAACTGGCTGCACTTCATTTTTGTTCTTTTCTAGCCTAGGCTCTAATACCAAGAAGTGAATGCTTTCAAACCTAATTATATTAATCCTCAAATGTATAATATCTAAGAAATACAAATACATGGATTAAATAAAGATACACATCCTTACTATTTAATACAATGAACCTATGTAAGATTTAATGAGCCAAATTGTTCAATGAATCTAATTAACACTTCCCCTTAAGTTTATGTGAAAGATGGTTCACGCCACTTTTGTAGGAGAATCTTAATACAAGTCAACATTATCGGTATTGAATGGGTGTGCCTTATGTATGAGCTAGCTACAGTTAACTGTTTACAAAAAAATATCCACATATTCATGTTAAATTTTATGTGGTCATGATTGGATTGTGATTTAGGTATTTGAGAATATAAATATGAGCTGAGCCCTTAGCTCGTTTTTAGCTCTTCAGCCCACAGCTTTCTGAACCCTAACAGCAGAAACTTTCCCATTTTGAGTTGGATTTGTATTTCATAGAAATGGTTAGAGAATATTCCAAGTTCGTGATTCATCTTTGATATGAGCTTATAGTTTTTGCATATAGATCTCTAGGTAAGGATTCATATCAAATCTTCTCAATCTGTTGATGTTCGATTGTGAATATTTGTTACACGTGCCACAAGCGAAAAGCTTAAGTTGAATCTCACATGTGCCGCAAAGTAAGGATTCATATCAAATATAGACCGTTAGCTGGAAGCTCTGCTTTTAAATAAGTAAACTGGTCCGCGTAGTCATAGCAAGTGTAAGTTTCAGCTTACAGATTGCCTTGGGTTGCCAGCCGTTGGGTCGTTGGCCAGGTGTCTTACTTACAGAAGCAGACGACCTGCATGACCACATTAGGTGTCGTCCTTGGCTCTCGGAGGCATTTTAGGCTTAAGGTGTAGGTATAATCGCATCTTAGAGGTCATATCCTTCCGAGTTGTAACTTAACTGTGCAGGTCGATCAATTAGTATTGCAAGACTTTAAAGCCAAGCTACGTTCATGAAGACTTGCACGTCGAGGATGGACCATCTAGTCACGCAAATTATTTCATGGGCAGGAATCTTGCACTTAGTGTCTCTTTCGGATAGAGACTCGGGCTCCCTTGGAATTGAATCCTTCAGTCGGCTAAGTCTTTCTATGAGAAAGACTATTATGGCCAATTCTAGGAGTCGTCTGGCGCATGTAGTCAATGCATTCAGGGGGAACTGAGCAGTCGTAAAACCCATCCACGTCTGGATATCCTGGATCAGTTTACCCTCTCCAGATAGGAGAACACACACCATGTCTGCAAGGGCATGAGCGTCTTCTGCTGTCACATGGGTGGTCAGTTTGTTTATGCACTCGGCACACGTTTATGAATAATTCCTTCAATCTTCATTGAATATAGAGAAATGTATTAACTTTGCTTGTAGGCAGTAATAGCATAACAACTAATAATCCTCGGCATGCGAGGTCTTGTTCATCGAGCTGAGTCTTCGAACTTTATTTGTCTTGAACAGGGTCCAATGAATGGTGGGAGGTCACACGTAGTACTTTCTCAGGTTGTAGGAAATCCACTGTTTTTCGATCTTTTTGTCTCTCATAGTGGTGAGGGTGTAGCTACCCCTTCCGCCTACTCGGTTGATTTTGTACAAACCTTCCCAAATGGAAGCCATCTTTTTAGATACTTCACAACGGGCGGTTATGAAGGCTTTTCTAAGGACTAAGTCTTTTGGCTGGAACTACCGGATCTTCACCTTCTTGTTATAGCTGGAGATGAGCTGCTACTGATAGGCAGCAATGCAGGTGATAACCTTCTCTCGCTCTTCCTCTACCAAGTCTAGATTTATGGCCATCTCTTTCTCATTTTTCTCGAAATTCAGTAGTACAGTGCTGATGCTTGGCACCATGACTTTGGGAGGGATGATCGCCTCATAACCATACGCCAAGGAGAATGGAGTTTCGTCGGTGGCTTGTCTCTTGGTGGTGCGATATGCCCACAGAACACCGGGAGCTCGTCTGGCCACTTGCCCTTCTGATCTGGGAGTGACTTCTTGAGGCAGTCAAAGATGGTCTTGTTAGATGCCTCGGCCTGCCCATTGCCCTGCGGATACCGTGAAGGAAATATTTATGAAAACAAATTCGTTTGAGCAACATCTATGTATGCTATTAACAATTAAAAGGTAAAATCATGCTTGTATGCACTCAAAAACAAAACTTAACCCATAAAATTCAAAGCCTAGTAGTTATGGTGAACCAAGACTCAACTAAAAACAAAGTGAGTTGAGAAACTTTATACCTTTGAAGCACCTTTTTGCTTAGCAAAGGTTAATCACCCATGTGAGGGCTTTCTTTCCTTTGTCACCTTGCTCCTTAGTTCCATCGATTTGGATGGAGGAACTTTGCTTCTTGGCTCAATGTTTTCTTGGATATGGATGGAAGAATTGGGTTCTCTAAAAGTCCCCAAAGTTGGAGACCTCTAAGTTTCAACACCAAGGATGCTTAAGGAAGAAGATGAGTGACCATGGAAGAATTAGATGCTAGTAAATTCCCCATGGTGGCCGAGCTCCTAGAGAGAAAAATGAGAGCTTTTATACCTACCTTTAATGGAGTGGCAAACTTGTAATAAATCTAAAACCCACTTCCTCTCTAAGCATGGCGGCCTCCCTATTTTTTTAGCGGGTTAATTGCCCTTTTTTTTAGTTGTCACACAACTTAAACCTTATGTGCCTTGTGGACCAAAACCCTTTTGTGTCCCGAAACCCAAAACTAACTTAAGGTCTAAAACGAACCTTTCGTTCTAGATTAATTACATTTTAATTAACCCTTACCATATACAATTAAACTATTTAATTGTCCTTACTCATCTTCGTTATATCCTTCAATCATTACCTTACACGGTGTATGATCCATTAGGTTCCTTTTAGCGAGGCAGTGGGCAATTAGAACTTTTCAAATCGATTGTGAATTGAAACTTAATTTCAATTCTCCCTTTAGTGATTATACACCTTTATGGCTTCCACAAACCATGAGTGACACCTAGCAGTATGTCATGGCTACCCAAGCTAATCAGAAGAGGTAGAACCTATTCAGTTTAGGATTCCAATGCAATACAGTCTTTCTCTAATACAATACTTTTGACCACATTGTTTGGTTTGATAGTTTATTCATGTCTACTATCCAATGTGATTCATTTACTTATATGATTACCTTGAATGTGATTTGGAACGACTTCCTAAATCTCATTCATACTCTGGCCCGAGATTCTTAATCATATCATATAGTATTCACCCTCAAACAGTTTGAAGGTTAGAGATCCCTTATTGCGCATTCACTTGCCTCCATGGCTAACCAGCTTAACCCCAACCATGCCGTGGACACCCTCTGATGGAGTGACTTTGACAAAGTCAAAGATCAAGGACCTAACCACAAGACAACTATGATGCATCAGGTCAAATGACTACTTTACATTATCCCAACCATGAGTTCTCATGTGACATGAGTATGAGAACTCATTGTTGATCGCGTTCAGTGGACTCATTCTGTATTGAGCACATACGTACTTGTCTTGGTGTCAGTCACACGAATGACTCGAGAGCAGTCACTCTCCCTGAGAGAAGACATAGCACGTACTGATCTTAACGGACTGTCAATGCCCAATTAGCAATCCTATGATCAAGAATGTTTAGGATATGTATACGAAAGAGAATGGTCTCATGAATCTAACTTCTTTAGATCATATTCTCCCAATTACATATTCTTTGGACTTATCATTTAAGCATATAACATTTATATGAGACAGCTTTAAACAATAATCTTTGCCCTTTATATTAAACTAGATTAGTTTAACATGTGCAATGTTCGTAAAGTATCATCATATGATTGGTTTTAGGACACATTTCCAACATACCGGGGTGTGGACATATACTGCTTGATGCCATATTTTTCGAAGAACCTCACCAAGTATTTTCCCATGAACTACAGACCATTATCTGTGATGATGGAGTGAGGGATGCCAAAGCGGCAGATGATGTTTGTCCATCTGAAGCGTTCTATGTCCGTCTGGGTAATTATAGTCATGGGCTCGGCTTCGACCCATTTCGTGAACTAGTCGGTCGCTACGATTATCATGTCTCTGCCCCTAGTGGCAGGTGACATTGGTCCTACCAGGTCAATCGCTCACTGCATGAATGGCCAATGGCTTATTTGCGGGTGGAGTTCGCTTGCAAGTAGTGCGAGTACAGGCTTGAAATGCTGGCAACTATCGTACCTTTGTACATACTCATTGGCGTCTTAATGCATGGTAGGCTAGTAGTAAGAGCTTGTTGCGCCAAAGAGCGGCCTCTAGAGTGGTTTCCATAGATGCTTCGTGGATTGAGCTAAGCATCTTTAGGTTGTCGGGAGGTGATATGCAACGGAGATATGGTATTGAGAAAGATCTACGAACGAGCATGTCGTTCCACATGTAGTAGCGTGCTGCCTTCATCTAGAGCTTCTTAGACTCTAGTCTGTTCGCCAGGAGTGTTCCGTTGACTATGTAGTCGATGATGGGATCTTGCCAACTCGGAGTTGCGTTGATATGCACCACCTTGACTGCTGGTTCCTCATCTATGCTCGGTTTTTCCAAGTATTCGACTGGGATAGAAAGCCTCAGCTGATGGTTTAAGGCAGAGCCTAGGCTTGCTAGTGCGTTTGCGTGGGCATTTTCTGCTCGTAGAACCTGAGTGAGTGTGTACGCCTAGAACGTCGCTAAATACTCTCGTACCTTCTCGAGGTATCAGCCATCCTTGGATGTTTTGCTGCATATTCCTCTAAGGTTTGGTTGGCGATCAACTGGGAATCAGAATAAATCGTGAACTTTTTCATCGCTAGGTCTTTCGCCAATAGAAGACTTGCTAGTAAGGCTTCATTTTCCGCATCAATGAGAGTTTTGGATGTGTAGAATACAGGCAGTTGGGCCCCCAACTCTTCTGGTATGAGAGCAAAGCTCACTGCTATTTTTTATACTGCCAGATAGATGTACAGGTTATCCGCTGCTTTTAGCTTGGATAGTAGTGGCGACGTCAAGTACTACTTCAGATCCTAAAATGCTCTCTCATACTCGTTGTCCCATTTGTCCTTCTGCACCCTCATGATTGCCTTGAAGAAAGGCTTACATCGGTCGGTGGATCGCGATAAGAAACGATTGAGTGCAGTTGCTCATCCGGTCAGACTTTGGATCTCCTTCAAAGTTGTGGGAGACTTCATGTCTAGGATTATTCTGATTTGCCTTAGATGAGCCTCGAATGGGCCTGAGGAGACACCAAAAGTGCACTTGGCTGGGTTGAGCTTCATTTTGTACTCTCGAATGATGTCAAAAGTCTCTGTCAAGTTACAGATGTGGTATGACCGCTGCTTGCCTTTCACCATGATGTCGTCGATGTAGACCTTCATGGTTACTTTGATCTGCTTCTTAAGGCCAAAAGACATGACCTTGTAGCAGTATCTGCCTCGCTTGATCACGAATGCGGTTTTCTCCTTGTCAGGTTCGTACATGGCAATCTGATTGTAGCCTGAGTATGCGTCCAAGAAGCTGAGTAGCTGGTTCCTGGATGTTGAGTTAACGAGCAGGTCGATTCGAGGAACCAGGTAAATTGTCTTTAGGGCATTCCTGGTTGAGGTCGGTGTAATCCACGTTTACTCTTCATTTGCCTTTGTCTTTTTTTATCACTAAAACGACGTTAGCCAGCCATGCTTAATGTGCCACTTTCTCAATAAACCCGGCCTCTAGTAACTTGTCGATCTTTGCCTCAATAATTTCCACTCTTTCGTGTGCGAAGTGTCGCCTTTTCTGGATCACAGGCTTAGCAGTGGGGTCGATGCGCAGCTTATGGCAAGCTATCGCTGGATTAATACCGGGCATGTCAGAGGGTGATCATGCAAAAACGTCACGATTTCCCCTAAGGAGAAATAGTCCCTTCAAAAGTTCGTGTCGTAAAGCTCGCAATGCGCACCCTGTGTTTCTTCTTCCAACGTTCATCATTTCCACAATGAAAGCATGCTCCTTTGGATTTTCTTGCCTTCTTCTTATGCAACCTTTTCCTTGTTATTGCATTCTCACTCCCACTGTCCTTTTTGAAACTTTGTTCAAACTTTCAACACATGTCAATCATCTCGGTAAAAGTATGATCGAATCTATTCACTTTATAGTTTACAATAAACTTAGTGAAATCATCCGAGAGAGATGCAAGGAAAAAGTCTTAGGCCATTTTCCCATCGATGGAAGTTCCTAAACTCTCAAGATCTTGAAAGATCCTTTCCATCTTTTGTCCATGTTTTTGGACCGATGTCCCCTTTGTCATTTTGGCTTTCAATAGACTACAAACATTTGAGAATCGTACGTTACTTGTCTCAATCTCATTCATCTTATGCAAACTATCAACCATGGCACATGAAGTGTCCATGTGCTCATGTAGCTTCTTAAGCTCCTCACTAAGTGAAGTGAGAATTAAGCATTTGGCTTGTAAGTCGTCCTAAAAGTGTCTAGTATAATTTTGACACTTCTCCTTTGAAGCTAGTTTCATAGGAAGTACATGAGGAGGGGATTGCTTGAGCACATACGATATGTCATTCATCTTTGAGACATTCTCAATGTGATGATACCAAGCAAGGAAACGTTGGCCCTTAAGGCCCCTTTTGTCAAGTATAATGGTAGGTGTAATTTTAGGCATGTCGTTAACTACATAACATAACAAAAATCGTATTAGATTGTTAATTTTAAAACTACTTGATTGGGACTTAAATCAAATAGTACCACCTACTATTTTTGGCAAATTCCACATCCCTCAATGGAATCCGAGAGTTATGTTGAACTTTTAGCAGGGTATGGGAGACTCACCATTACCAAGCCCACCTCAGAAGAATATCATATTGGCTAGCAACAATAATGATGAGAGGATAATGCTTTAGCCATTTACAACTTTTGTAATTACCCATCTGGTTTGGCCTCTAGAGAATGATGCCTCAGAAGAATATCATATTGGCACCATTGCACTTAGTTAAGTCATTCCCACCATGATAGTTCAAGTAAGGGTTCAAGAATGGCCTCAGAAGAATATCATATTCACCATACTCGTTGCCTACCTTCACTTCATCATATGTTTATAAGCTTCTCTTGAATGTAAGCACATACTTTGTATACCCCAGAACTGGATGAATACGGTGTTTGAGTCACAAACGATTGGAGCCCACCACGGTGGAAGGCCTATGAAGAGATGTTCATAGCATCTCTCGCTTATCAACTTAATATTCGTTTTGTTGAGGGAGTAGTGCTGGGCTACATCAATTTCATTTTAGGTCTTAGGATGATTATGAACCGTTTGATTTGATCCAACACGAGCCTTGTGTTGGACCTTGGGTGTAAGGTAGGTAGTTGTTGATTTTAGTTACGCATTTAATCTAATTAAACCGTTATTTCCTATTGGGCGTTGGACCCAACTATTCCAATTTGCATGCAAATAAACAAAAAAGGAATACTTGAAATATAGAGAAGGGCTTATGCCCTTTTACAACACATTTGAAGGACTTATGCCCTTTTACAACACATTTGAACTAATCAAATTACATTCAAATCTAAACTACTTAACCCAAACATTCATAATGTAAAGAGGCCAATCACATAGCTCAATTATCGAGGCCTTTGGTTCATAATCACCTTTTTCTTAATCAATCACATTAACTAAGAAAGCAACTTAAACTTGGTTTTCGGATTCATAGAATTGATTTAAATGGAACTAAATGAAATGAAAATCCAATTCTCATTAAAGAAACAAAACCATTTTGTTCTCATCATAATTTGGGCCGAAAATGCAATGACCACAACTATTGGGCCACAATGTAAAAACATAAACTTTTGGGTCACTTTGTAAAAACACAAGAGTCCACAACTTCATGTAATTACAACTAGAACCCAAAAATTTCAACAATTACAAAAACTTCATTAAAGGAGCAAAACAATTTGTCCTTTAGTGATTTTGGGCCTTTACGTAAAAACGTAAACTTTTAGGTCAAAGTGCAAATACACAAAAGTATCAAAACTTATGTAATTGAAAACAAACCCCAACATTACCCTACATTATAGGGTGGCCGGTTATGGAGTGAGTGGTGATTGTGTGTATGAGTTGATTTGTGTGTTGAAAGAAAAATGATTGGTGAGGTATGGTTGAAAAAGTGATTGGTATGGTTGAAAAAGAGAAGTATGGCTTTGAATAAAAATATACCAATCAAGTACACCAACCACGACTAACAAAAAGTCAAATAAACAACCAAACACATTTTGAATCAAAATAACAAACTTTTTGTTCTTGGTATGAACAACAAGAACAAAGCAAGAACTTTGAAGAACATCCATGAATACCCATAAGAGCTCCATGAATATTTTCACTCAATAAAACTCAAATTTTCACTACTCAAAAGAGGGTTAACATCCTAGGGTACTTAGGGGTTCCAAAAGTCACTTTAAAACACTTTTAACAAGACAAACATGAACCCAAAAATCCACCCTTTGGATTTGGCCGATTTTCCCCATAAACATGGCCCAAATTTTAGCTCCAAAATTCATGCTTAAATGAACTACATCTACAACATTTGAGATATTAAATTTTCAAGAAAAATTTATATTCAAAAAGCAAGAACAAAGCTTGTAACATTTACAACATTTAAATCACAAACCATGAAAAACACAAAACCTAAAAGGATTCACCATACACTAGACCTAGGCTCTGATACCACTTGAAGGAAAAAAATTGTCCTAGCTAAGAACATGTGAGAACATAGGCAAACTATTAACACATTAAAGTAGGCATGCATTTAAAAAAATTTCTAAAACCCATGACTTTCAAAGCCTAGTGAATGGTAAACAACAAGACTCTTTAACAACATTAAAGAGAAGAGAGTTTTTGAGATTCATTACCCTTGAAGCTCATCCTTGTTTACACAAGGGATTCACCCAAGTGGAGGGCCTTCAAGTCACCTCCTAGCTCCTTGAATCTTCCTTGTAATTTTTCTTCCTTTTGAATCTCCTTTTCTCCTTGAGGATGTGAGGAAAGGAACTCCAAAAAGTACCAAAGGTTTGGTACCTCTAAGTCTCCACACCAAAGATGTAGTGTGAAGAGAAGATGGATGACTTAGAGAGATTTTAGATGCTAGTAAAAGTCTCCCTAAGTGGCGGCCTCTATAGAGAAAAAGGGAGGAAAAGTTTCTCTTCTTTGCCTCTAGAAAATCGTAGTGAGAGAATGGCTATAAAGTTGCCTTTATACCACCTCACATGTGAGTGGAAAACTTGCAATTAACCCAAGTTTTCTACCACTCACCCTTGGCCGGTTTTGACTTTGTTTATGGGTTAATTTCCATTTAGTTTTAGTTGTCACACAACCTAAACTCAATGGGCCTTGTGGACCAAAAACCTTTTTGGGCCCTAAAACCCAAAACGAACTTAAAAGCTTAATACGAACCTTTGGTAAGATTAATTAACTAATTAATTAATCTTGACCATTCTCAATTAAACTATTTAATTGCTTATCCATCTCATTTATATATCTTCACTTTCATCCTTACTCAGTGTACGATCCATTAGGTTCCAATTAGCGAGGCAATGGGCGATTGTTACTCTTAACGATCAATTGTGAATTGAAACTACATTTCAATTCTCCCTTTGATGAAGATTAGTGTTTGCTAATCCTTAGGGCTTCCACAAACCATGAGTGACACCTAGCAGTATGTCATGGCTACCGAAGCTAAGTAAAAGTGGTTGGAGAACCTATCCAGTTACAATTACAATGCAATACGGTCCTTCTCTAATACAATACTCTTAATCACATTGTTTGAGTGATAGTTTATTTCATGTCTATTATCCAATGTGATACTTCTCTAAATGATTCAATTGAATATGATTTGGAACAAACTTCCTAAGTCATATTCATATGATTTGGCCAAAGACTCCCGAATCATATCTCAGAGTATTCTCCTTCCACCATGGAAGGTTAGAGATCCCTTATTGTGCATTCATATGCCTACATGACAAGATAGCTTAACACCAATAATATCGTGGACACTCTCGATGGAATGCCTTTGACATAATCAAAGATCAATGACCTAACCATTAGACATCTATGATGCCTCAAGTCAAATGACTACTTTGCATATTGCAACTTACGAGTTCTTACATGACATGTATGTTCGAACTCTCTTTTAATCGTAGTTCAGTGTCCTCGATTACCTTTTGAGCACCTATATGTTTGTCTCAGTGTCCAACACTAAATGACTTGAGACTAGTCATACTCACGCTTGAGTTAACGTAACACATACTAACCTTAGCGGATTGTCAATGCCCAATTGGCAATCCTATGGCTAGGAACGTTTTAGGAATGAACATAAGAGAAATGTCTCGTTAATCTTACTTAGATCACTTCTCTCTTAGATTAAATACATTCCTTGGATTTCCTTATTACTTAAACACATAATACAATAAATAGTGAACAATAAGATTTGCCCTTCATTAAACATATCATAGTTTAACACAATAAGTATTCCAAAAGCTATAACAACAGCTCAAATCTTAACTAACCAAGGTCGGCCCAATATCCTATTATGGGGAGATGTCGCTGATGAACATGAAGCTCTGCGATAAGACAATTGAAGGGCTGGTTACGTCAAGCGTGACCGTGCCAACGGCAGTTGTGGTAAGTCCGTTGAATCTGGTCAAAACCTCTGCTTTGCGTTTGATTATGTTTTCCAGGCCCATTTTTTGGATGATTGACAGTTGTAAGATGTTGATTGAGCTGCCGTTATCCACCATAATTCTATCAACAATGGCGTGGGCCAGTTAAGCAGAAATCACCAAGGCGTCATCGTGGGGAAAGTCTACTCCCTCAGTGTCCTGCTCGGTGAAGCCGACGATTGGTCAAGGTACAGTATCTATGACTTAAACCTGAAAGACCGATCTCGCCTGCTGGATCTTCCTCTTCTTGGAACTATTGGTGGCCCCCAGATCCTCGGATTTGGCAAAAATGCCATTGATTCGGATCATCTTGGTTGGGGGTTCTATATCTGCGCCTGCTTCTCACCTTGGTCTGGCAACTGGCATGTCGACATACTGGTCGCACTTGCCTTCCTTCCTCGGCTTCTCAAGGTACTTCATCCATGTGGTGTAGTCATTGGTTGCATTCCCGGGACCTCTATGGAATGTACAGTACTTTGTCTGGTCCATCTTGGATGTGTCCCCCCTCATGAATGGTGAGACTTTGAACCACGGCTTGTCTTTGAGGTCGCGAAGGATCTGGTTGATCGGGACTGAGAACTTGGTGTACGTCTTGGGCGCTAAGCCTCCTTTTGCCGGGGACCGGTCCCTACATCTGCTTCCTGGCTTGTCCTTGTTATTGAGTTGTTTATCGCATTCCGTCTTCTGAGTTGGCTCTGCATCTTTGCGCGGCTGCTCAGGTGGCTTCTATGAGCACTTGGCCTTATCCCAGAGGGAGTACTTTTCTGCCAAAGCATAAGAGTCTGCCAATGTCAAGTTCTTACCCATGATCAATTCTCTAAAAAATGGGTGATCTGCTGGGAGCCCCTTTTGGAAGGCTGAGCATGCAATGCTGTCATCATATCCAACGATCTTCGCCTTTTCCGCCTTGAACCTCTTGACGTATGTGTAGAGTGACTTCTTCGGGTCCTTCTTCGGGTTGAAGAGGTGGTCAAACTTCTTCATGATCGAGTGGTAGGACGAATATTCCTTAGTGAAAACCATGGAAAGTTCACTGAAGTTTTGGATTGAGCGTGGTGGCAGGGTGTGGAACCAGTCTTATGCCTCGCATTGAAGCACATGAGAGCGTTATTGTTGTAGTAGAATGTCATGGCGCTTCGGTAGTGCATAAGGTATTTGTCTAAATCTTCATCTTCTTTGAACAAGGTGAAATATGGCAGGTTGAACTTCCGCGGTAGCTCCGTCTGCTCGATCTCATCTATAAACGGTGACCTACTCATGTTGACCATGTCTCTATGAAGGGCATTGTTAGTAGTATCTATGCGCTGGAATCCGCGCAACTGCTCTGCTACGAGCCTTTGTTTTTCCTCCTAGATTTAAGCTTGGTGGGGCAGCGAAGCCTCAGCTGCCCTCGACATTGACCTGCTGGTCCATGTTACTCTTCGGCATGTCTTGCTCGTCCGTGCTGTGGTCTTAGTGAACGTGGTTCGTTCTGCGCTACTCACCGTAGCGCTTGGCGGGGGCTGCTAGTGGAACTTAAGCTGAACTGCTGTCGTGCTCTCCTTGGTCAGCCATGTGGCTGCTTACTCTGGTGCCTCGCAGGAGGATCTCCTTGTGGGCCTAGCCTCATGTGGACGCTTCACCTGGAATGTCCTGAGTGCTTGTCGAAGTGTGGACCTAACCTCGAATGCACACTAACTCGTGAGCCATATCAGGAATGAAGGTTTTTTTATGCATCTAGGTGGGAGAAAACGTTTTTTCGAAGGTAAACGAGAATGCACGGTTCATGACGGGCTGAGCAGCTCTTTGCTAGGACGTCGCTGGAATGAGTCACATTCTTCTGCCCTCATCCTGCTCTGAGACACCTTGTCTGGGGCGCTCTGCGTCTCGATGCGCTCATGGATTGGAAGAGTCCGGATAATATGTTTCTCCATGTGTCAAAGTGGTCTGTTGCACTAGGGCACTTGTCAAATTGGTGACTTGATGGGGTAGGTGGTGCTCTCCATTTGGATTGGAAGAGTCCGGATAATATGTTTCTCCATGTGTGGTCGAAGTGTAGTGGACTGTAGGTACAAAGCTTGAGCCCAGAGTGGGCATTCCAGCAGAAAAGTGGGGTGAAAATAACCTTGAGTCGATCTCAGGATCGGTGGTCAGAATCTGATCATCGGAAGTGGCCTCAAATTGGATTGGGCGACAAGCCCGGTCGCCAAAACGGGTCACAAGGCGGGCCAACCTAGCTGAATGGTTGGGCCATACGTGTGGACGTGCGTGTGGCGGCTGGCCTTAGGCCTACGCTGCGCGTTGGGTCGGCGCTTGCCCATCTTGGGCCTGGGCTGCATCTGCAGCGAATGGAGCTCGGCGCTGGGCTTGGGTCACGGCGACTTGTGTTGTTAGCTGGGCTCCAACTGTTGCGGATTAGGCCTCTTAGGCTCAGTTTGGGGCTTTGAGGTTATGAGCCTCCTGCCCATGGGCCATGGAATAGACCTGGGCATCCTACCCAAGGTTTTGAAGGTTGGGCTGCTGTTTGTGTCGTGGCCTGGTGGCCTTACCGTGGCTGCTGGGTCGCAGCAACGGTGGTGGTGCGGCTCCACGGCGATGAGGCTCCTCTTGCCGTTGCATTGAGCCTTGAGGATAACCGTCGTAGGGCTATGTCCTTGTCTTCATTCTCTGGTCCAAATCCTTGTACGTATGGGGTTCCGTTCGTCGTGGTTTCTGAATTTCCTACCATTGTATCCTTTCTCTAGGGATTGATCAAGAAACTTTTCTAGGAAAAATTAATTGATACAACGTGCGAGAAATTCAACGTAACATAAAATTCAAAAAACAAATGCAAGAGGCTTTTTCGAGTATTTGAATCAACTCTCAATGAAAGCACCAATTTGTTGATGCAAATTTCCTCCGTCTCTAGGTTTGACGAAAATGCACCTGCAAAACGATCAAGGACCTAAGCCTCACACGCCCAAGTGTTTAGGGTTTTTTTTAAGGTAGCAAAAACCTCTGAAATTTAGTAGAATATGGGGTATATATAGGAGGAAAGGGCCGCCTATAATGTTAGGGTTTTACCCTACACATGGCGGCATCCTATTGGCCAAGGTTTATGGAGAAATATTCTCAAGATATTAAATAGAAAATAATATCTTGAGATAATAGAGTAATTATCCCTAATTGATTTAAATTAGTATTGCTTACTTGGTTGGAGTCAATCTTCAATTGGGAATGTATTATAAAGATAGGATTTTGGTAATTAATCCTTATCTTTAATGTTTTGACTTTTCCTTGCCAAGGGCAGGTGAGCTATGGGTAATCGTATTCAACTGCTGAGACTTTCAAGGGTGTGAGCTGTACGTAGGAATATTTGAGGAGTCTGCCCATTTAATGAGGGCAATCTTATCTTTTTTGGGCAAAAGTTCACGTGTCCCCTCTAAAATTTTTAGGATTATTTTAGGCTCTACAATAGGTGTGAAGACAAAACTCAGATCTCCTTGAAGAAATTCAGGTTGCATAGAGAGACAAGCTGAGATACATGTTGCTCCTTTATATTAGTCTATGATTTGTGCTTTTGTGTGTGTGATTCTGTGTATGAACTTGACTTTCTACTAATAGATGGAGCTCCTGGGAGTTCCCTCGATTTTTTACCCAGGTATAGATTTTTCGGGCACAAATATCTGGGTTTGACCTTTGTCCTCCAACTCTTATCATAAACGAACTAGCTAATTGGGTGATTGGATTGCTGGTAAAATACAGCCTTTCAATAAAAGGAAAACTAATGAAAAGGGTTTGAAAACTTTGAGTTTTAACGATAAAGACAAAATAAAGGGTAAAGTGAATAGTATCAGGATTGACTTTTTAGTGTAAAAATGTGGTTTTTCATTAAAGTGAACAGTATCAGGAGCTTTTCGTTAAAGTTCCCTTCAATAAACCCTGGTATCTGTTATCTGTGTTGCATTTTTTGTATGACTAGGAACTTGTGATTAGTCAAACATGTGTTTATAATCTGAATAGTTGACTTTTGGTTGTTATCCACTTGTGTTTATATTGGGGTTGTCTTGGATAGAAAAAGGTATTGTATTTCTTGTTATTACATATTATTGCAGACGATTTTGTCTGGTACTAATTTCAAAGTTCCGTCTGCATTCTAGAATCTCATTAAATTTAAGATATAATTATTGGTTTACAGTATATATTCTATAAAGATTAGGTTGTTCGCTCATTAAAGCATATACATGAATTGAGTGCAGAACGTGCCTAGTTGATTTTGATGTCCACTATCAGACTATGACTACATATCAACCAGCCACATGGCCAACTTAGCAAGTACCATTGCTGAAGCTCAGACCCTACTTACCGACTGATAGCATGCATGCATTATAGATAGGCCACCTTTTTGGAAGCATGCGGTCACATAATCAACTAGCTTCCATGCAATGTTTCGTATCTTTGGATCGATGATCATGGCATGCTGATGACCAAATGACCATGCCCATGTGCCTTGCTGGCTTGGAACATGTGTGCTGAGTGCTCACACAAACACAGGCAAGCTAAGGATGCTCCTCCACCAACATCAATAACTTCATACATACCAATGCGACTCCTTCCTGTTTGTATAAGAACCCTACAATAGTCGGACCCTATTGCCTTTATTAACTTTGTGCCCCAGTATAGCCGGCATATCAAATCCTTCTAACCGTTTTTCCCCTTACCCCAACCCCCTAGTCAATTTGGCTATGCCTCCCCACGCCCAAGTGTCCCTTGTGGGGACCTTTTCCCGTGATTACTTTCTAAATTACTCGGTACTATCATAATGAAAGGAGATTGCTTCTGAATATATTAGAACTGTTTTTCTAACAGTCATCAACGTTTTTTAACAGCAAAAACACTTCTAGTTATGTTTGGTTGAAAAACTTAGAAGTGATTCTATAGTAGCACTTTTAGAGTAACTATCAAATACTTCTTCAGACACTCTCAAGTGCTTTTTTAAGTTAACTTGGATCTTTTATTTTTTATAGTTGATATATAATAAAAGCATTTATAGCATAAGTGTTTATGAGCAGAGATAATCACGCACAATTAACGTTTTAACTTTCGTATAATAATAGTGTTAAACCCGAAATGCAGCATTGTCATTGTATGCAAGTCTTTCTTTCAAATTAAACAGAATTTCTACTCATCGATAATTGCACTCCATATCTTTTGACAGTATGGTAATTTAAATAGGCATTTTACTTGAGCAACAATTCAAACACGACAAACCATGTTATCAAACAAGTCATAAACCATGCTAACTGACTCAACACCCTAGGCGATTGAAAGCAAAGGTAGTCACCATTAGTGAGGGATGACATGGTTCTATGCTTTCACAACTTTTCAACTTAAGCCGGATGGCTATGTGGGAAAAGGCTCACCCAGTAAGTCTTGTAAAAGAGAGTTCTAGTGGGGCAAGCCAAAGTAGGGGAGAGAATTTTACTCCTTCGTTCTCTCTCCCCTTCCTTCCTCTCATATTTGAACGGTTACAGTTTAGCCACATCAACATCTTATATTGATTTTTTTATGAAGATAATAAGACAAAAAACAATATGTGAGAGGAGAAGAGAAAAGGGGATGAAAATAGGAGGGGAGAGAATCCTACTCCTTTTGCTTTTGCTTTATCAAAAGTCGGTGCGGTTGTTGATACGACCTCCTCCAGAACTATACTTTAAAAATACAGTTTACTCCAAAAGATTATCCTTTATATCCCCTTGAGTATTCGACTTTTTTTGTCATGGTAATGTCCATATTCATCTCAACTCACTTTTTGTGAGTCATGGCACACCTGCTGGCTAGGCACAAAGACATGGTTTTCCTTTACCACCATATTTTATGCACTTGTTATTATAAACAAATACATACATATACACAATCCACAATTCAAGTTTCCATCAATTTATATAATTTCTTTATTATATTCTTTTTGTTGGGGTGTTAAAGGTGAAGAGAACTTGTCACACAAGTTAGTACAAATATAAATTCAAATTCAAAACCACCGATTGACTGGGAATGAGAATATTAACCCATTATATAACCCTAAAAAAGATCACATTTCAAATTCTCACACTCTATCTCATTATATCACAGTCGAAGACTATTATTGTAGTCGCAATTGGATGGTCAAAGAAGAAATATTAAATAGTAGAGCTAGGAGAAAATTATAGTGTTGTGAGCTTATGATTGTTGTACAAATTTAGAAATATGTCAAAGTTGTCATATGGGTGTGTGGATTTCAAAGTTGTCATATGGATGTGCTATCCACACACCCCTTTTTACTTCTCACACACCCCTTGTTAATTTTTATCCGTTGATCTTCTTTAATTCATCTGATCCGACGGCCGAAAACCAAAAAGGTGTGTGGATATCATACCCCTATATACAATGGTATGTTGTAGATACATTTTGCAGATAGCGTGCAACTCATGCATGTTGTTTTTCATGGTAAACTAAACAATGCACGGCATGTTCTTGTAAGTAGCTAGTGTAACATTTTTGCTTCAAAAATTATCGTACGAGTGGTATAATTTTTTGCTTAAAAAATTATCGTAGGTGCGGTACTGTTCGGTTTTCCTGCCGGAGATCTTTCTCAAGGCAACGGAGAGGAAGAACAAGAGGAGCGGATGTTGGAGAACAATTCAGAAATAAACAAAAATAACATAAATAAACAAAACTTGAAATTCTAATATTTTATTAACCAAAAATATTTGCTGTGCAGAATGAAATTACACAATAAATACATAAATTAATATAAGAATATCAATGTTACTAACTTGATTACAGAAGGTAGAGGCTAGCGTAAAAGCTATGTCCTTCGAACAGTATTTTCGTCCCACTCTTGTGCTTGTGATTCTACAACGTCTGCTCGACCAGGATTCAACTACCTAATTCTACAACCCGCACTGGATTCTAGAATTCTAGCGAATTTACTTTGTGTGTTTACTCTCTAGAAAATTCGTACGGAAGAAAAAGAGTATGAAAGGATGATCCCACTTGGATACTATGATTGCAAATATATAGGTTGTTTCACACCCTTTCAAATACATGTTCAGTGTATTTGAAAGTACACAACTCTTTCTAAGAGCTGTGTCTTTTAATCAAAACGTTTTTAATTAATAAATTAATTAAAAACTTAATCCGAAAATTAAAATTAAATTAATGAATCAGATTAATTTTAAATTCCAAGGCCCAAGGCCCTTGTCTTGATTAATTAATATTAATTGTATTTAGGCTATATTATACAAGTCTAATCCACACAACCATAAGGCCCAAGCCTTCAATCCATTTCCAAATGGTCCATGTTCTAATTACTAGACTAAAGCACTAAATCTATATAAAGGTCCTTGGGAATCTTGTTTTCCCCAATGTGGGACAAGAGTCTCAAAACTTCCAACAATACCCCACATTTTGAGACGACTATTTGGTCCTAGAGAAACTCAGATACGAGAGTAAACAATAGATGTGACATACATCAGGAGAGGTGTCTTTTGGACTTGAACCTACCTTAGTATATACTTATCGGATTTACTAGATGACGCAGTGAATATAAAATCTTGAAGTGTTCATCTCCGCAGTAAACCAAGACAATAAGCAAAACATGTCACACCAACACATCGCAAATTCAAACGTTTGTGTTCATTTTGGTCCTGAACAAATCCTGGATTCATGAGAGTTTTAGAGAATGTAGCCATGTAATTCTCATAAATGCGACCCCACAATTACTCTCACATAGGTGATATTGATTATGAATAGGCTGCTACTATTCCACTTGATTTACAAGTATCAATATCATTAAACTAATGTATCCTGCATCATCAGCAGTCACCACACTTCTTCCATCCTAGGAATGGGTATGTAAGTGTGTTTCTTCTTGAATCTAGCCAAACCAGTTTGCCTATTGAACCTAGACCATGGGATATCCAATCAACTAGGTTAGGTTTCCGTTTGGCAGTTTCATTTTACTCTATTGGCTTTAAACCCATTCCCCTCGATGTATGCTTAACTTGCTCTCTAGATAAGCCTTTAGTAAGCGGATCCGCAATATTATCTTTTGACTTGACATAGTCAATAGAAATTACACCACTAGAGAGCCATTGCTTTATTGTATTATGTCTTCGTCTAATTTGTCTAGACTTCCCATTGTATACACTATTTTTAGCTCGATATTGTGCAGCTAAACTATCACAGTGTATACATATTGCCATTACAGGTTTAGGCCATATGGGAACATCTTCCAAAAAATCTCTTAGCCATTTAACTTCTCCTCCAGCCATATCGAGAGCTATAAATTCTGATTCCATAGTTGATCGGGCTATGCATGTTTGTTTGGAAGATTTCCAAGATATTGCTGCTCCTCCCAAAGTAAATACATATCCACTTGTGGATTTCGTATCAGTATTATCCGATATCCAATTCGCATCAGTAAATCCTTCAAGCACAGGAGGATACCTTGTATAATGCAACCCATAATTCATTGTATGCTTTAAGTATCTCAATACTCGAATTAAAGATTCCCAATGATCATGCCCAAAATTGCATGTATATCTACTTAGTCTACTCACTGAGTATGCTATATCAGGCCTTGTACAGTTCATAATGTACATAAGGCTTCCAATAACTTGTGAATATTCACGTTGATATATAACATCACCACTATTTTTCTTTAGTTTGCTATTGGCATCAAAAGGAGTAATTGCATCTTTACTTTCCAAATGACCATACTTTCTAAGTGTTGCTTCTATATAATGGGATTGTGTAAGAATATAACCTTCTTGGTTTCTTTTGATTTTTATACCAAGAATCACATCAGCTAGACCAAGATCTTTCATATCGAAACTTGATTTCAATATCTTCTTGGTCCAATTTATTATCTCTTTGTTAGTTCCCACTATAAGCATATCATCTACATATAAACACAACATAACGCAACATTATTTTGAGTTTTTGTGTAGACACACTTATCACACTCATTTATCTTAAAACGATGTGTGATCATAATATGGTCAGATTTTTCATGCCATTGCTTTGGAGCATGTTTAAGCCCATATAGCGATTTCACAAGTTTACACACTTTGTGTTCTTGACCTTTAACTATAAACCCCTCGAGTTGTTCCATATATATTTCCTCATCTAAGTCTCCATTTAAGAATGTAGTCTTTACATCCATTTGATGTTTTTCCATGTTATGGAGTACAGCTATAGCAATCAATAGTCTTATTGAAGTAATTCTCGTTACAGGTGAGTATGTATCAAAGAAATCCAAACCATGTTTTTGACGGTATCCTTTAGCTACCGAACGAGCCTTATATTTGTCAATTGTACCATATGGTTTTAATTTCTTCTTAAAGATTCATTTGTACCCAATTGGCTTATTACCAGAGGGCAAATCGACTAATTCCCATGTATGATTTTGCATAATGGAATCTATCTCACTGTTAACTGCATCCTTCCAAAATGGAGCTTCAGGAGTGGACATGGCCTCCTTGAATGATTAAGGTTCGGTTTCAGTTAATAAGGTCACAAAATCAGGCCCAAAGTCCTTTCGAATTTTTGTTCTTTTACTCCTTCTAGGTTCAAGTTCTTCTTCTTCTTGAACTCTAGAAGAGGATGAACCATCACCATGTTCACTAGGTTCGTCGTTAACATCAGATACATCATCATGTAATCTCTTTTTCAAGAGATTAGACTTGCCTATTTTATATGGAAATATATCCTCAAAAAATGTTGCATTTATAGATTCTATAATAGTATTGACATGTATATCACTTACTTCGAAATGAAAAACTAAGAATTTATAAGCTGAACTATTAGATGCAAAACCAATAAAAACACAATCTATAGTTTTAGGACCTAATTTTGTTCTCTTTGGCAGGGGGACTTGTACTTTTGCAAGGCAACCCCACACTTTAAGTAATTTAAACGTTGGAGTTCTTCCTTTCCATAATTCATATGGTGACTCCTTTCTCGTTTTAGGTGGAATTCGATTCAAAATTTTATTTACAGTAAGTAAAGCTTCACCCCACAAATTGTGTGGAAGCCCAGAACTATTCAACATAGAATTGATCATGTCTTTAAAAGTCCTATTTTTCCGTTCGGCAACACCGTTTTGTTGCGGCGTGTAGGGGGCTGTTGTTTGATGAATTATGCCATGTGTGGCACAAAATTCAGCAAAAGCATGAGACTCATATTCTCCTCCCCTATCGGACCTTAAGACTTTAATCTTCTTGTTAAGTTGATTTTCAACTTCTGCCTTATATGTCTTAAACATATCCAAGGTCTCATCTTTGCTATGAAGTAAATAAACATAACAATACTTACTGAAATCATCTATAAATGTTACATAATAGTTCTTTCCACCACGAGTTGGATATGATCTAAAATCACACAAGTCACTATGAATTAAATCTAACAAATCATTGGATTTTTCATGCACTGATTTAAAGCTTTGACTTGCAAATTTCGATTCTGTACAAGTTTCACATTTAACATTATCTAGATAATCAATTTTGGGTAGCAAACCTAAATTATGCATTCTAAAAAGAGAACGGAAATTTACATGTCCTAATCTAGAATGCCATAAATTAGAAGAATCAACAATATAAGCAGAAGCATTATTTATTTCATTCATAGCATTAGCAAGTACATTGAGTTTGAATAATCTATCAGCAAGGTAACCCTTTCCCACAAACATTCCCCCTTTAGTTAATACAAACTTATTTGACTCAAAAACTAGTTTGAATCCCTTATTACTAAGGATAGGACCAGAAACAAGATTCTTCCTTATATCGGGGACATGCAACACGTCAAGGAGGGTTAATTCCTTTCCAGAAGTGAATTTCAGAACACACTTCCCTATTCCAGCCACAATAGATGCGGATGCATTTCCCATAAATAGTTGCTTGTTTCCCTCGCTTTTCTGGTACGAAGAGAACATATTTCTGTCACCACATACATGGCAAGTTTCACCGGTATCTATCCACCAATCAGTGTGGTCAGATACAAGGTTGATTTCAGAAATCATTGCAGCCAGGGCATCCACATTGTTTTCAATCAGGTTTGCGCGGTTGTTATTGCCTTGATTTCCAGGACCTTGATCCCTTTGATGGCGACATTCTTGAGCCCTATGGCCTTGTTTTCCATAAACCCAGCAACTTCCCTTGATTTTCTTGAAGTCTTTGCCTTTCGCACCAAGGATAAAGTGTTTTTCCTTCTTTTTAGTTTTCTGGAATTTCGACTTTTGCTTTGATGAACTTCCTTCAACAACATTCGCCTTGGCTTCCATACTCGAAACCAGGCTCTTCTCATTCTTTCTATTATCTTCCTCAATTCTCAGCCTTACAATGAGATCCTCAAGGGTCATCTCCTTATGTTTGTGCTTGAGATAACTCTTGAACTCTTTCCAAGAAGGTGGCAGTTTTTCTATAAAGGACACCACGTGAAAAGACTCATTGATCACCATCCCTTCAACATGAATGTCATGGATGATTTTCTGGAGATCTTCAGTTTGAGAGACAACAGACTTGGAATCCACCATTTTGTAGTCCAAAAATTTGCCCACGACAAATTTCTTTGAACCAGTATCCTCGGTTTTATATTTTTTCTCAAGTGATTCCCAAAGTTCCTTGGCTGTTTTGAATACCACATAGACATCATACAACGAATCATCTAATGCATTGAGAATATAATTAATGCAGAGGAAATCATTATGTTTCCAGGCATCTATGGTCGTTAAAGTTTCTGCAGAAAAAATATTTTCTCCATCTGCAGTAGGCTCAGTCTCGCGCAGAACATTAGCCAAGTTCAGTGTTGTCAAATAAAATAGCATCTTCTGCTGCCATCTTTTGAAATCTCCGCCCTTAAATGTCTCAGGCTTCTCAGAATGAGGTTTAGTTCCTGATTGTTCCATATTGTTCGAAGATTGTTGGAGAACAATTCAGAAATAAACAAAAATAACAGAAATAAACAAAACTTGAAATTCTAATATTTTATTAACCAAAAATACTTGTTGTGCAAAATGAAATTACATAATAAATACAGAAATTAATATAAGAATATCAATGTTACTAACTTGATTACAGAAGGTAGAGGCTAGCGTAAAAGCTATTTACTTCGAACAGTATTTTCGTCCCACTCTTGTGCTTGTGGTTCTACAACGTCTGCTCGACCAGGATTCAACTACCTAATTCTACAACCCGCACTGGATTCTAGAATTCTAGCGAATTTGCTTTGTGTGTTTACTCTCTAGAAAATTCATACGGAAGAAAAAGAGTATGAAAGGATGATCCCACTTGGATACTGTGATTGCAAATATATAGGTTGTTTCACACCCTTTCAAATACATGTTCAGTGTATTTGAAAGTACACAACTCTTTCTAAGAGTTGTGTCTTTTAATCAAAACGTTTTTAATTAATAAATTAATTAAAAACTTAATCTGAAAATTAAAATTAATGAATCAGATTAATTTTAAATTCCAAGGCCCCAAGGCCTAAGGCCCTTGTCTTGATTAATTAATATTAATTGTATTTAGGCTATATTATACAAGCCTAATCCACACAACCATAAGGCCCAAGCCTTCAATCCATTTCCAAATGGTCCATGTTCTAATTACTAGACTAAAGCACTAAATCTATATAAAGTTCCTTGGGAATCTTGTTTCCCCAATGTGAGACAAGAGTCTCAAAACTTCCAACAGCGAAGAGGGAAAGAGAAGAAGTAGAAGAACATATCAAATGATATTTCTCTTCCCAACTAAAAATCAAACTATCTATTCTCAAAGAATAAAATGTCAAGTTTAAGAAAGGAAGGCAAGGATTTGGACAAAGGAGGGATCACTGTTTCTAGAAGATAGTTGAAAATTAGAGTACACATAACAACGAACGAATAAACAAGTTACACAACTATGAATGTTATTGAAAACAAAGAAACATTACAAGATATGCCAAGAAAACTACAAAACTCGTAAGACTACATTGTGACGGACTTTTTTCTTCATATCCATCAGCTAATGCCAGAGTTTAAACCTCCCTTGTTTTGGCCTGTGTGTAAAATAAGAATTTTAGTACACATTTTTTTAATTTATTATTATTACCAAAGAGAGGAATGGTTTTCGGATATGTGAATTAGCTTGTTTTCTTAAGAAGCGTATGTTTTTTTCTTGTATGCACTGTTCTAAAAATCCCCGCCTAGACGCTACGTGGCTGGCCACCGTCCCTATTAATGCCTAGGCGAATTAAGAAAGGGCGCCTAGACTTGCTGAGGCGCCCGCCCAAACCCGCATAAACACCTGCCTAGGTTGCGACTCACTTTAGATAGAAAATAGATAACTTTCATTTTGCATTTTCTTGTTTCCAATAAATTGTAGGAAACTTATTGAACACTTAAATAAACACACATTATATGTTTGATCCCCATGTTTTCATTATGTTTCAATACTTCATAATATGTATGTCATTCTATTTTCTAGTTTATGATGAAATTACATATATTTTAAATATAAACAGACACTTATTTACACGAAATGCAATACATTTATTTAAAGGGATGTGATATCCACACACCCCATTTTACTTCTCACACACCTTTTTTATTTGGGAGTTTTAACGAAAAGCCCACGGTACTGTTCACTTTAACGAAAAACCACATTTTTACACTAAAAAGTCAAACCTGCTACTATTCACTTTACCCTTTATTTTGTCCTTATCATTAAAACTCAAAGTTTTCAAGCCATTTTCATTAGTTTTCCTTTTTTATTTTCAGCCGTCGGATCAAATGAATTAAAAAAGATCAACGGATATAAATTATCAAGGGGTGTGTGAGAAGTAAAATGGGGTGTGTGGATAGCACACCCCTTATTTAAAGGTGTGGAGCCAAAAATAATCAAGAGGTGACACGTGGATTTTTAGGTGAAGAGGACAAAATTGCCCTCGAGACACACCGGGTTTCCTACACGCGAGCAGTGGAGACTCATCCATCAACCGAGTCAAGAGCGCCCCAAATAGGTAACAAGTTCAAATTTATCTCATCCATCTTTACTTCATATCCTCTACAAGGAAATCATTCCATAACCTTCCATATAAATTAAATTAATTAGACTAATTAATGGATTCATTCCAAATTAATCCATTAATCACCAAATTAATCACCATTACACCCCAAAAAACATCCAAGGGCCGGCCATGCTCTATAAATAGGACTCCATTTTCTTTGAAAGACTAGTTCCATACTCTTGCAAAACTCCCAAAAACTCTCCAAATACTTTTCTCTCTAAATTCTAACGTTGGCATCGGAGGTTCTTCGGCCAAAGCCCCCCCCCCAATTCATCGTGGGCGCATGAGGCTCTTGGCCTTGACCTAAGGTGTTAATTGTTTTGTAGGTGCAATTTTGTCCAAGAAGAAGAAGGCGGAAATTTGCATCCACAAATTGGTGCTTTCATTGAGAGTTAAAATTCACACTCGTAAAAGACTCTCACATAAAAAGGTTTTTCTCTATTTTCTAGTCCACTTGTATTTTTCGTACGTTCTTATTATTAGAATTTTTTATTTGCAAAGATTCTTTGATAAAACGAAAAAGAGAAATACAATGGCTAGAAATTTAGAAAACTCCATGAGTGAAAATTCCAATATTCAAGAAATGAGATCGCGGTGATCCACGAGACTAAATGTGATCCTAAGGGGAACGGCACCACCGCCACGGGAACCATCACGATGGCCACTATGGTGGCCACCCGCGGCGAGGTCCATGGCACCACTACCACGGCCCGAGCCGTGCCACCAAAGCAAGCCCAAGCCGTGTCATCCAAGGCCCACGGCACCAAGGCCATGACCCAAGCCATGTCACTCCAAGCCCAACGCGTTGCCAAGTAGAGCTCAAGCCTCGCACCCGCGTGCATCACACGCCGAGCAGCCCACTCTCGTGGCCCAGCTTGCTCCCTCCAAGCAGTCTGCTCTCGTGGCCCAGCCTGCTCCAGCATAGCAGCCCACTCTTGCGACACAGCCTGCTTTCGTGGCCCAACCTGCTCATGTGGCCTTCCAAGCAGCCCAAGTGGGCCGAAAACTATCTTAACCATCCGGACCTACCATTGAGCCGGGGGCATTTTCACCACATTTCTCCGCTGATTTGACATTTCCCAACTCAAATCTCGCGCCCAGAGTCTACCACCCTTCCACTGCTTAAGGAGGCACATTAATTCCAAGCTTTTCCAATCCAAATGGTGAACAACACTTGTCTCGACAAGTCATAGAGTTGACAAGAGCCCTAGCACAACAAACGACCTTGGTGAACCAGCTTTTGCAGCGCACCAAAATGCAACATGCCCCAAACGAGGTGTCCCAAAGTAGGACATGGGCAGATGAAGAACCTCTCCAGCAGTATCCCGACAAGCAGTCACTCGACCATCCACGAACCGAGCGTTTGGGCAGAGTACACTTCCGATTGGGCCCCCGAGATAGCGTATACTCTCGTCTTAGCTCGCGGATGAGCGTGCACTATCGACTAGGCCCACAAACGAGCATACACTCACAGTTGATTACGCACTCTGATGATCAACATGAGCAGTCTTCCAAGCGAAGTATTCATTCGCGGCTAGGCCAGCAAGGAGTATCCTCCACATCACATTGGAGCAGGCAGCACAGCAGACAGAAAGAAGCAGTTACTCAATCCTGCTCAAGTTCAACCAGCAGCCTGTGAGTTATACGTTTGCCTGCTAGGAACATACCACACCCATCGCAGCCACAACATAGACGAGCCGAACATATGGAAGAACAACTTAGACCAGCACATCACGATCGGGGGCAGTCAAGAGCTCTGCCACCCTAACAAAGGAAAATTCAGGAAGAAGTAAAAAGGCTCCTGACCAAGCGATTACACAATTTCTCGCCCCAACCAAGCCTCAAAAGGGCACAAGATGAAGCACCTAATGATGGCGCAATAATTCAGGGAGCAGCTCATTGCGCTTACACCCTTACGTGGGTTCCACAAGCAGTTCGAAGTCTCAAGCAGTTCGCCAAACACGACCTCGCAGCATGAGGATTATTTCAGTTGTCCAACAGTCCAGCTTTCCTCAGCTGCACTCACAACAACGACTTTCATGCTCTCCAGTGTGAGAGGATAAACTAATTGATCTCCAGTGCAATAGGGTAAACCAATTCCCCGACACCCATATGGGTCTGCTCTCCAATGCGAGAGGATAAACTAATTGCTCTCCAGTGCGAGAGGGTAAACCAATTCCCCGACACCCAAAACGGTATGCTCTCCAGTGCGAGAGGATAAACTAATTGCTCTCCAGTGCGAGAGGGTAAACCAATTCCCCAACACCCATATGTGTTTGCTCTCCAGTGTGAGAGGATAAACTAATTGCTCTCCAACGCGATAGGGTAAACTAATTGCTCTCCAGCGCGAGAGGGTAAACTAATTGCTCTCCAGTGCGAGAGGGTAAACTAATTCCCCGACACCCATCTGGGTAAGCTCTCCAGTGCGAGAAGGCCACATAGCTTAAAAGATCGAATGCCTGAAGATCAACTAGGCAGCAAATGGTCAGGTGCAGCAGCCACTTTTGCACTTAACAGTTCACTCATCCAACACTTTATCTTCAGCAGCTCCGATCTTGGCAGCTTTATCCTTGACTGCTCCATCTACGGCAGCTGAGAAATCAAATTCAAGCAGTTTCCTTATTTTTGGCAAGCAGCCCAGGCATGGCAGCCTAAACCGTTGCCCATGCCACGCCACTTCCTCGGCCCATGCCGAGCTAATCCATCAAGCCGAGCAGCATAAGCAATGGCCCCTGCCACACCAACCCCTTAACCCATGACAAGCCGACTCCTAGCCCCTGCCAGCCGACGTGCCGCACCACCCCGACGGCTACCCCATGGCAGCACCTCCCAAGAAGAAGACAAGGAGAATTAAGTTTTCCTTACATCGGTGCGGCGCAGAAAAGACGAAGAAAGCAACGAAAGATGGTCATTTGCATGGGTAAGTGTAGAAGATTGCTAGGGGAGGGGAACAAATATCCTCTAAGCTTTCTCTCTCTTGTAGGGTAGAATAAATCGCTCTCCAAAGTTGATTTAACAACCCACTTAAGGTGGGCTTAAATAGGCTTTGAGAGAAATTTATTTCCTTTTCCTAGAAGGATCTAATTTCATATTAAAGAGGGAATCTACATCAAAATATGAAGGAGTCCTGAAGCAAGAATATCTCTACATATGCTGCCCTTTCCTACGAGCAGCCCAGCAGGTGTGGGGGCATTTGTGGAGCCAAAAATAATCAAAAGGCGACACGTGGATTTTTAGGTGAAGAGGACAAAATTGCCCTCGAGACACATCGGGTTTCCTACACGGGAGCAGTGGAGAATCATCCATCAACCGAGTCAAGAGCGCCCAAAATAGGTAACAAGTTCAAATTTATCTCATCCATCTTTACTTCATATCCTCTACAAGGAAATCATTCCATAACCTTCAAAACCTTCCATATAAATTAAATTAATTAGACTAATTAATGGATTCATTCCAAATTAATCCATTAATCACCAAATTAATCACCATTACACCCCAAAAAACATCCAAGGGCCGGCCATGCTCTATAAATAGGACTCCATTTTCTTCGAAAGACTAGTTCCATACTCTTGCAAAACTCCCAAAAACTCTCCAAATACTTTTATCTCTAAATTCTAACTTTGGCATCGGAGGTTCTTCGGCCAAAGCCCCCCCCCCCCCAATTCATCGTAGGCGCGTGAGGCTCTTGGCCTTGACCTAAGGTGTTAATTGTTTTGTAGGTGCAATTTTGTCCAAGAAGAAGAAGGTGGAAATTTGCATCCACAAAATGGGCTTTTAGATCTAGGTCCAAAAACATAGATGGTTTTTAGGAGTGAGTCCAGTTATCTAATTACATGTTTTTATTTCTTTTATACTCATTTTATATATTTTTTTTAAATATTAAAAATCAATTAAAATATTCTAATATTATGCATTTTTCAACTCCAAAAAAATCTAATTAATATCTTAAAACAACAAAAACTAACACTAACATAAATTATCTACAAAACATTCTACCTTAACTCAAGTAACAAATATATGAATATATATTATACATGTAAGCGAGATATGAAACCTAACTAAAAGGTAGGAAAAAACATAATATACCGACAAGCAAGACACATTAATTTGTGACACGTTGATTATAAAAAAGAATCTATCATATAGATACATAAAAATAATTAACCTGTGATATAGGTTGATTATAAAAATTAAAAATAAAATCTATAAATGTGGTTTAAAGCAGGAGGAATTACAAGAAATAACAAAAAATAAATAATCAAAGAGATAATTATAAAGAAATTTGATTTTTATAATAAATCTTATCATTGAATAGATAATTATTGATAATTAAATAATTAAATTTATGGAATTTGACTTATTTAATAAATTAGACTATTCCTACTATTGGCTAAAAAAATTGGACTTATATCAAGTTTTCCTTTATTTAAATCTGTCTAGTCCGCCCGGACGTCCGGCCGACTTGCGTTTAGCGTCTTTTAGAATCTTAATTGTATGTAATTGTTTTCTATTACATATTACGAGATTAACAACTCGTATATGTAAATTAACCCGTTTCTTAAAGAAGCGTCTGTTGCTTTATTGCGTAATCACTAAGATATACATAGGCTTACAGCCTCCACCGTACGCACGCACAAACAGAAAATGGCAACATGGTCGGCTGGGCTTTAAAGGGAGAGGAAGAGGAGACATCTCACAAAAACCTTATCCCAAATTCTCTCCCTCCATCATTGCCAACTTCTACGCTCCACAATCATCAACCTTTGCCCTCCATGGAATCAAATGCCCTATCATACCAAATCATTGGTGGGCCCTCCATGTCCTAACCCTTATACCCATCCACGTGTCACCCTCTACGCTCCACATTTCTTATTATTATTTATTATGTTATACAACAATATCACACGGGACGAGTCTAATGAAGATGATGATTAAGTAACATAACGAGTCAGACGATAACCAGGTATCAAACTTTTTTTTTAACAAACAACATCTATATTAAGGGGGAGGCTGGGGGTGGGTTTTGTCTCACAATATGCTAGTAATGATGTGGTTCAAAATAATATCTACATTAAGTAACATTTCACATACAAATAAAAAGAAATATTATTAGACTGTAGTACTAAATGGTAACTAGATATCAAACTTAATATCAATATGTTATGTAGTTGCTATTTGTTTAAAAGAGTAAAAAGAAAAAATGAGGGGAGGGGGGGATAGGATTTGGATCCTCTCTTGAGTCCAAAGAGAGGGTCCTCCTGACCAAGCAGTGTGGGCCATTAAATTTTTATCCAACGACTACAAATATGAAAGTTCCTTTAAAATTATATTAATTATAGTCGTTGGATGAAAATCCAACGGCCCATACTACTTGGTCAGCAAGATCCTCTCCTTGGGCTCATGAGAGGATCCAAATCCGGCCGGATAAGGGTGGTGCTGACACATGATCGACAACCACCTCTAGTTTATGGAGTTTATTTGGTTTTATGTCACTTCGTTTTGGTGTACGAATTATTTAACTAATTCATCAATTCAAAGTTTGTTTTATGTTAATTTGTGAATGTGCCCCCAATCATGCTTTTAAAGTGAAAATTGCAAGATACACACGTACATTTTACTTATATTATTGGACCCGTATAAATTAGTTTGATATTCTCACAATATGTCAAAGTCAATGGCTATCAACTTGTGGTCCAAAAATATTGGCTGTAAATCATTTTGATATTAAGCCACTAGATCGATGACGAAAGCTTTGGCCTTTCGACAATCATTTAGATAATTTTAAGGAGACAAATTTTTAAATTAAATTTGAAAATAAAATGATGTGTCACAAATAAAAAATAAGTACGACACATAATTAATCGTGGCTTGCTACCATTTATTTTCTTTTTTCTTAAATATAAGAATTAAAAAATAATAATTCAATCATTTACAGCCATGTCATTTGATTTGCAAATTTAATTTAAAAAATTTAGTCTCTCTACATTATCCTTTCCTAAATATCTATCCTTACTTTTATCAATCACAGTGATAATAATAATAATAATAATAATAATAATTTGAAAATGAGAAAACGACCATGCTACTCAATTATAAGTTTCTTTTCGAGAAAAAGGTTAATATATATATATATATATATATATATAATACATGAAATTAAGGGAGAAGTTGAAACATTTCAAAGACATCTCTCATGATGAGCCATGGTGTAATCTAATTACAAACACGTAATGGACTCATTATTTTTTTTTCTTTTAATAAAAGACTCCTTATATCCTATTTTTAGGTCACATATTGGATGTCATTACTAATAGAGATGATGCCATGTATGTAGGAGGAATGAGTTGTGGAGAATTATATTATATAGTACAAATAGTTTTATCAGACGAGAAATGTGATGTCGTCTTAAGTTTAGTAAACTGGCTAAAGCAGTGTCTTGTTAAGCACTGTAGAAGATAGTTTTACAGTAAGAAAGAAGATGAAGAGTCACAAGACTTAGATTAGAAAGAGTTTAGAGAGATAGAGAAAATATCAGAATGTATTTCATTTCTTGTTAGTTACAAAATATCTGTTACAAGGTTTATATAGTTTGTTATAGTAGCTTACACTCTAAGCTTCTCTATAACAAACTTAACTAACTCTTCACTGTCTTGACATGTGTCTAACTCATAGCCCTAGGATATTAATACTCCTAACATCCCCCCTCAAGCTCAGGAGCAGAAAAAGTGAGCCTGAGATTGGAACAATGAGTTCTGAACAGCGGTGCAGAGAGGCCTTTTGTAAGGATATCAACAAACTGCTCAGTGGAAGACACAAAATGGACCTGTAATTGATTTTTGGCCACCCATTCTCTAACAAAATGTACATCCACCTCAATGTGCTTTGTGCGTTGATGTTGAATCGGATTACACGTCAAGGCAATCGCAGACAAGTTGTCACAAAAGAGGATAGGGTGCGCAGCAATTGGAACTTGTAAAAAATGCAGCAGAGACTTGAGCCAATCCAGTTCAGCAGCCGTAGTAGACAAGGCCCGATATTCTGCCTCAGTGGATGACCGAGACACAGTTGGTTGCTTCTTGGACATCCATGAAATAGGATTAGAACCTAAGAACACGACCATTCCAGTAGTTGACCTTCGATCATTAGGGTCTCCAGCCCAATCGGCATCACTATAGGCAGTGATATCAAGGGAGCCTCTAACATACTGAATACCATACCCTTGAGTAGCCTTTAAGTACCGAAGAATCCGTTTGACAGCCATAAAATGAGATTCCATTGGACGTTGCATAAACTGCAAGACCTGATGCACTGCAAAAGCAATGTCAGGTCTAGTGAATGTCAAGTACTGGAGAGCACCAACCAGGCTCATATACAAGGAAGGGTTGTTATAAGGCTTGCCATCATCTGCAAGCATTCTGTTGTATGGCAAACATGGGGTAGCACACGGTTTGGATAGGAGCATGTCAGACTTAGTTAACAAATCAGTAACATACTTGCCTTGGGACAGAAACAAGCCATCCTTATTCTGCACAATTTGAATCCCCAGAAAATAATGAAGTGGGCCTAAATCTTTGATTTCAAACTCCTTAGCAAGAGAAAGAATGACTTCATTAATAGACTGGGGAGCACTGCCTGTTATGATTATGTCATCAACATATAACAGCAAGATAACCACAGACTTATCAACAGTTTTGACAAATAGAGATGAATCGGTATATGTAGATTTGAAGCCCAAAGATGGTAGGAACGCAGTGAACCGCTCATTCCAAGCCATTGGTGCCTGCTTCAAACCATAGAGAGATTTATGTAACCTGCAAACATAATCTTCATGCCTGGAATCTACAAATCCTGGTGGTTGGGACATATAGACCTCTTCTTGCAATATGCCATGAAGAAAGGCATTTTTCACATCTAATTGTCTCAAAGTCCAGCCAAAATGAGTTGATAAAGCAAGGACTAGTCTCACTGTTGTTGGTTTAACAACAGGACTAAAGGTCTCTCCATAATCAATGCCTTCCTCTTGATTGAATCCTTTAGCCACCAGCCGTGCCTTGTATCTCCCAATTGAACCATCAGCATTCCTTTTGAGCTTATATACCCATTTACAGCCAACTAAGTTCTTGTGTTTAGGCAATGGGACTAAGGACCAAGTATCCTGATTATGTAAGGCCGAGATTTCTTCTTTCATAGCATCATACCAAACTGGAGATTTCAGTGCAGATTTATATGTGGCAGGTTCCACTTGAGTCAGATCAACACCACCATTTTCATGAACAGCAGCAAGTAAAGCAATTCTTTTAACAATCCCACTTTTGGACCTTGTCTGCATGGGATGGAGATTAACTGGAGGAACAGAAAGAACCACTTGCAACTGCTCAGGTTGGAATTCAGGTACCACAGGGATTATAGAAGCTGAGGGCTGTGATGTTGAGGGAACACTGGATTGACTAGCCGAAGAGCTTTCTGAACTGGAGGTTGATACTGCAATTGGAACTTCATTGAAGGAGTCGGAGAATTGACTATCAGTACTTGGCATGACACTAGGTGAAGATCGGGAACCAGGTATGACAAGAACATTACTTTGATCCGGAACTGGAAGCAGGGTTGGGAAGTGTGATGGTAAGGTGGAAGAACAACTAGACTGAGATTTAGACACCAGAGACTTATAGGGAAACTCAGTCTCATCAAATAAAACATGTTTGGAGACATACACTTTGTTGCTAGACACATCAAAGCAAAGAAAACCTTTATATTTGGATGCATACCCCAAAAACACACATTTGGTTGTTCTGGAATCTAATTTGGTATGAATGTATGGTCTCAACCAAGGATAACAAGAACAGCCAAACACTTTCAGATGTTGTATCTCAGGAATAGAATGGTAAAGTAGTTGAAATGGAGATTTATTTCCTAATGATGAAGATGGCATCCGATTGATCAAATATACTGAGGTTTGACAAGCAAAGGACCAAAACAAAGATGGTAAGGAAGCTGATTGTAACAAAGTAATAGAGGTTTCAATTATATGCCTGTGTTTCCTTTCGGCTATCCCATTCTGTTCTGGTGTGTGAGGGCAGGAGAGTTGATGTTTGATGCCTTTTTCAGATAAAAACTTTTGAAATGTTTTACTAATATATTCACCACCACCATCACTTTGAAGAGTTTGAATGGAAGTTTGAAACTGGTTAAGAATAAACGAGTAAAAGGAAACAAAGATACCAGAAACATCACTTTTATTGCATAGAAGAAAGAGCCAACAATATTTTGTACAGTGATCAATGAAGGTGACATAGTATTTGAATCCTTCTAGAGAGAGACACGGTGCAGGACCCCAAACATCACTATGAACAAGAGCAAAAGGTTTTACAGACTTGTCTACTGATGAAGAAAATGGCAATTTACTAAATTTACCCTCTAAACATGATTGACACAGGGAAGGGTCTTTATCGGCAACAAAAGGAACATTAGAGGAATTTAAAACTTGAGATACAATGGAATTAGAGGGGTGACCTAATCTCTTATGCCAAATACTGATTGAAATATGTTTTCCCAGAAATGCTGCTGCTGTCCCCTTATTGGTAGCTGGATGAGAACTTGGTGAGATGATAGGATACAATCCATTATGACACAGCCCTCTGTACAGTATCCTCCCTGTGGCTTTGTCCTGAATCCAAAATGAAAAGGCATCGAAAATCAACCAACAGTTATTATCCAAACAGATCTTATGCACAGACAATAAATTTTGAGACAGTTTAGGCACGTATAGAATAGAGTTAAGCTTAATAGGCTGCATTGGAGTCTTTAGAAGACTGGAACCAATATGAGAGATAGCTAAACCTTCACCATTAGCTACTTGAATGATCTCATTTGAAGGATATGGAGTAGACAATGAGAGATTTCCCATTTCAGAGGTCATATGATGATTTGCACCAGAATCAGTAAGCCACACTTGTGGTTGAACTTGTTGCTGAGGCACTGCAGCAGGCACTGAGAATGAGGAATAAGAACCATTGGTTGGTGCAGCATGCATAGCACTCATTGAAGGAGTTGCATTTTTCTGAAAGCATGTATCTGCACTGTGATATTGATTCCCACATAACTGGCATCCTGAAGAACCTCCAGTATTTCGATATCTGCATGTATCAGCCAGATGGTTATGCTTGCCACAGATTTGACAACCTTGTGAGACATTTGTGTTTCGAAATCGACATGTAGATGCTAAATGATTAGGTTTTCCACATATTTGACAGAGTTGAGGCTGAAACCCATAAGTCTGTGTTCTTGGTGGAGATGTACCAAGTATGCCAGGGGCAGGACTGGAGTGAAAGTTCTTGTTATTGCCATATCTCGGATTGAAATTGGATCCAACCCGATTTCTGCCTTTACCATTCTGATTGAAATTGGACCTATATGCACTTGAATTAGAACTAGCATGATTTCCCCCAGAGCTTGAAAAAGACTGACTCTTGGACACCAAGTCATTGTTCTGTGCCATTAGTGCAGACAAAACAGGTGATGCAGGAATAGTGTCAATCAATGTTTCGTCAGCTAACAATTGAGATCGAAGATCCTTCAATGATATCACAGTTTCTCGACCCCGAATCACAGACTTTATGGTATTGAATTCAGGAGGCAAACCATTGAGGGTAAGAATCACAATATCATCATCATCAAAGAATACACCAGCAGCAGACAATAAATCACTTGCTTCTTTAATTTTCTGCAAATATACAGTGACAGAATCATTACCCTTCTTGATATTTTGAAGCTCAGATTTGAGTTGAAAGATACTAGTTCGTGTGATGGTTGAGAACTGTTCTTGAAGCCTGGTCCACAACTCTTTGGAACTGGTACTGCCGATCGCATACGAAATTCCAGCAGGAGACAAAGTTGCAGTGATCAACTGCATTAAAGCTTTGTCATGCATCTTCCACACTCGGTAGTCATCAGATTGAACCCGTGTAGTAGACTCCTCACATGATTCTTGGCAAAATTGATCAGGACACGGGATCGAGCCATCAACAAAACCAATGATACTATGGCCTTCAAGCAGTAGCTCCATCTGAAAATGCCAGGCCAAATAATTTGTTTCATCCAATTTCACATTAACTGAGCTTGAAACCGACGAAATTAGAGACGCAATTGGAGACTGGAGAATCTGTAGTTGAGCAGCAGTCACCATTGTTACTGATTATAGAAAATCTGAAGAAATCGTGACAGAGGACTAATCACAAACACTTGGTGGGTGTACTTGTGACAATCACGAATCAGAGGAGAGAGAGGACCAAAAAACCTTAATTTGAGCAGAAGAAATCACAATATGCTTTCAGAGAAGAGAAGAGAAGAGAACAGAAGATTGTAGAAGCGGAAGCAACCATATCCAAGATTGAAATCCGTCAAGCTTTCATGCTTGTTCCGGCGATGATACCATGTTAAGCACTGTAGAAGATAGTTTTACAGTAAGAAAGAAGATGAAGAGTCACAAGACTTAGATTAGAAAGAGTTTAGAGAGATAGAGAAAATATCAGAATGTATTTCATTTCTTGTTAGTTACAAAATATCTGTTACAAGGTTTATATAGTTTGTTATAGTAGCTTACACTCTAAGCTTCTCTATAACAAACTTAACTAACTCTTCACTGTCTTGACATGTGTCTAACTCATAGCCCTAGGATATTAATACTCCTAACATCTTTCACCATATGCATATAGATTTGAAGTTTTATTTCCGTTTAGATGAATTTGGAATAAATAATCGTTTGCAAAAAAGAAAAAAAAAGGCAATGCCTCTAGGACTATGATTACTTTTAATTATAATACTAAATAATTTTCTTGAACTCTAATCATTTTATCGATCTTTCTTCAGTCTAATAATTATTAGTTATTTTGTATATAAAATTATAAAGTGACCCTTGGATGTTATGGGCCAAGAGTGGAAAATAAGGAACCTTATACGTTCTTTGAAAGTTTAGGTTCAACCATATATTCTTTATATCATTTTTGTTTTCTCAAATGAACCATATGTAGTCAATATTTCTCCACTGTCTAAGATGTTATTATTCTTTAGCCGAAATATAAAGAATAAGTTTAACCACGTTTTCAATCCATGTTTGATATTTTGAGCAAGTTGAATAATGAATATAGCACCACAATAATGCATTGTGAATTATATATTGCTAATCAAATGTCTCGAGCTAATTCGACAGGTTAAGAAATGTATATGATTCCAATAATCTTAGGGTCTCTGAAAAGCACTTTTATTCAGAAGCGATTTCAATAAAAAACGCTTGTATCATAATAATATTAATATTTAAATGAAAAGGCAAGTGTTTCTTTAAAAAGTACTTGAAAAGTTTCTTAAAAAAAACACATCATAGATGCTTTTTCTAGAAATCATTTCAAGTATTTTTTTTGTAATCCAAATGGATTTTAAAAAAAAAATTGTCAAATATTTCATAAGTATCTTTGATAATCTGAAGCGCGTTAAAAGTCTTTATTATTTGGATCTAAATTTTGAAGTTCTTATAGAGTTAGGTGCATGTGCACCATTGAATATATAGAATTGCATGCATGGCATTTCAAAACAAAATCATGTGATAATGCAAGTGTTTAATAATTAAATCCCCTTTGAATTCTTGATGATTAAGAAAGTTCTACTTTGTATCATGCTTCAAACTTGAACAACTAAAAAGTAAGAAGAATTAATCCCACATATATATATATATATATATATATATATATATATAATTGTGGACATTATATTTCGGTGGAGCAGTACTCATGCCACCACACTATTCTCGTCAATGAATGTCTAAGCTTAATAATTAAACAGTGATCCTCCTTCTCTCAAACCCTAATTATTTGTCCTTAAATTAACATTGTAATTGGAGTTAATAAGCCTGCAATATAGAAGCTTGTATTGCTGTTGTCTTGCGTTGTATTATTTTAGGGTTATCATGTTTTATAGATGACCTAACTACTCAGCTCCCCTCATCAGCATCGATCGTTCGCCGACAAAGCAATAATATTATTGAGAGAGTGCTTAATTACTATTATTTGTATTTGTATTTGTATGAACAGAGAGGAGTAGGTCCCACACACCCCACATCAACTTTCTAGTTAAGCAAAAATCCGGATTCTTGTTGATCATATTCTCGTGGCACAATTATAACTTTTTGAATTGAATTATATTAGCAGTAGTACTCCTCCAATGGGATGTTTTCGACCTACTTTTCTTTTTTCCCTTTCTCTTTATCATTCTCACAAAACAAACAAAGAAAACAAAGGAAATTACTGCTAATCCAACACTAATTATATATGCAATGCTAGATATATATATATATATGTGTGTGTGTGTACACATTTATATTAGTGGACATCTCTTTTTAATCTCTCTCAATGAAAATCATAATTAACCAAGAAAAAATTAAAAACCACCTACCTATCTATAATATCCACCCATCCCCATTAAATAAAAAGTTGGAATGCAATATTCAAAGAGGTGACACATATGTGATGCATGTCCGTCTCTCTAGCCAGTTGAATGAAGCAAGCATGGAGTGGGAGACAGTTCATGTGGGCTGTTACAACTAAAAAGAACTTCTTAATATCCAATCATGATCTTCTCAATATTTATTTATTTCCTTTTCCAATCAGATAAAGCAACCTTTGAATGAGCAAATCCCACACTAGCTAATTTGGCATAAATAATAGAGTCACGTTTCCTTATCTAGTAATTAAGAATATATGATCACTCACAATTGAATTTGATATCATGGCTTGAGATGATGAAATTAAAAACATATTTGTTTAATATACATTTTCAATATCAAATCTAAAAGCGCAAACCATACATAAGAGAACTTTTTTTTTTCCTGATGAAAACATGTCACGAACTACTTCTCCTAGGACACACATGTTCTATAAATCCTCACTTAATGCCGCCTAGGCGTTAGGCTACTAGCTACCGCCCTAATTAATCCCAAACCCGTCTAGGCTCCCACTTCGGTCGCAACTCTCACTTAGACATAAAATAGATAACTTTTGTTTGACAATTTTTTTTTTCAATAAATTATAAGAGACTTATTAAATACTTAGTTGAACACATATTATATGATTGTCCCTCATATTTTCATTATGTTCCAATACTTTATACTATATATGTCATTCTATTTGCAATTTACGTATCCCAATGAAATTATGTAATTTTAAGTATAAGCATACACTTGTTTATATGATATATAACACATTTACTTAAATCCGCCAAGGTCCTGCCTAGTCTCCTAGGCACTATATAGGCCTCAATCCACCGCCCAACTAGCACCTAGAGTGTCTAAAGTCTTTTAGAACCTTACAAGTAAGAAAGCAAACAGAAAAAGTGTGCCCAATAATTGATATACATGTAAAGTAAGAACCTACAAACGCAAGAGGAAGCATATATGAAAAGAAAATTTAAGTAGTAGCTAGCAATAGTTAGAATTGGTACGTTAATGGGTGGCTAAGCACAAGCGAATCATCCTCTTTGATGTGTTTCCCACTGCCATGGGATTCTAGCAGCAAGCAATAGCATATATATGAGTTCTAGAGAGAGAGAGGGGGGGGGGGGGGGATGTAATAGTGGAATGGAGATTTATGTAATATTATGTATAATATTATATGGTAGTGGGACTCAAATGGTCAACCTATGTATAGATAAGAGAGGTACCTTCATAATTTCCCAATGACCCATTCGTTTCTCTACTCATTCCTTCGTTTGATTAATAATCATAGCCACCCACCCACACCCGCCCAACGCCCCCACAAAAGTCTCATTCCTAATTCTCTCTCTCTCTCTCTCTCTCTCTCTCTCAAACTCATAACGCACACCCTTCTACTCCCATAACTTTAACCATATATATTATCTCTCCCAACCCCTCACTTCACATAACAAACCACCAATTACATCTCCTCCTCCTTCTTCTCCTCTTCTGCCAAATGGGTTTTGATGATCATGCTTGTAACACAGGCCTTGTATTAGGCCTAGGTCTCACATCGTCTGCTTCTCAGGAGAGTTCTGACCCTACAAAGTTTGCAAAGAATAATATTAAGCCTTCCCTAAATTCTGCTCCAACAAGTGGTGCTTTTGAGCCATCCTTAACTTTAGGTCTTTTTGGTGAGCCGTATCATCAACAAATGGTAGCCTCCAATATTTACAAGGTTGGTAATTCTTCTCAGGAGGAAACAGTTGATTTGTACAGGCAAGCTGCAGCAGCGTCCTCTCCTCACAGTCATAGCGCAGTCTCTAACTCCTTCTCTAGTGGTAGAGTGGTCAAGAGGGAGAGAGACATCAGCAGTGAAGAGGTTGAGGTCGATGAGAAAGTTTCCTCAAGAGTGAGTGATGAAGATGAAGACGGTTCTAATCAGGGGCGGATCCACAGTGGGGTCGTCGGGGTCGCACGACCCCTTGGAAACCATGGAAACAACCTTGAAGCTCCCATACGCGACCTCTTGGAGCTGGGGTCGTCGGGGTCAGAGTCGCACGCCAAGTGTTCGACAAAAATCCTGAACGAAGCTCGGCACTGCAGGAAAGTCTTCGGGGTGGTGGTGATGTAGAGACGAGAGAGAGAGAGAGGGAAGGAAAGTCCTCGGGTGGTGGTGATGTAGACCTTCGTCGGGGTAGTGGTGTGGGTGTGCGTGGGTGTGGATTCTTTCGTCGGGATAGAGGTAGGAAGATTTCTTTCGTATCAACTTGTTTTGCGTGGGTGTGGATTAAGACATGTCTGATATCTTCGACTTTTTTGTGCTTTGCTTGTCATATTGGGAGGGGTTTTACAGAAACCCTTCTCAACACTTAAAAGCATCCTACCAAGACCCGATGAAATGACGATATACATGCTGTTTCTGTTAAAAAAAAATTTCGCGCTGCGCGCGCTATGACCCCCCAAACATCATTTCCTGGATCCGCCACTGGTTCTAATCCTAGAAAGAAGCTTAGGCTCACCAAGGAACAATCTGCTCTCTTAGAGGAAAGCTTCAAACAACATAGCACTCTAAATCCTGTAATTTCTCTCTCTCTCTCTCTCTCTCTCTCTCTCTCTCTAATCATCATTTTGTTGGCTATTTGATCAGAGGAAGATTTTGCAGGTCGCTATTTATTTTTGTATCTTGATTTTTTTTTTTTACTTTATTCAATTCAAAAGTCAGAAATAAACAAAATGCGCACCAGAAAGGAAACATGTCAGAAAATCATTTATCTTTTATTACTAATATTGTCTCCAGGAAAACATATATTAATTTCATTGGCTTTATTTACAGAAGCAAAAGCAAGCTTTAGCCAGGCAGTTAAACTTGAGGCCAAGACAAGTGGAAGTATGGTTCCAAAATCGGAGAGCCAGGTATCTATTAAAAATTAATTTCAGGCCAAATAAAAATTTCTGGGTTATTGTCCAATAGGTCCAGAAAGTAATTAATACACAGAAATTGATTATGTTGGCTTTGATTGGTTAATTCGCAGGACAAAGCTTAAGCAAACTGAGGTAGACTGTGAGTTCTTGAAGAAGTGCTGTGAAACACTAACAGATGAGAACAGGAGGCTACAAAAAGAGCTGATAGAACTCAAGGCACTGAAATTAAGCCAACCCTTGTACATGCACATGCCAGCAGCCACCCTCACTATGTGTCCATCTTGTGAAAGAATCGGAGGTGTGGGTAGCGAGGGATCCAAGAGCCCATTTTCTATGGCTCCAAAACCTCACTTTTACAATCACTTTACCAATCCCTCAGCAGCTTGTTGATTAGGAAATTAATTATTGTTGTGTTAGAAATGGATTTAAGAGAAATCAAACCCTCATGATCCCTATATTTTTGGTTAAGGGCTTTGTAGTGGAACGAAGGACTGGTGTAATTAATATGTAGAAAATAGTTATTACTGATCAATTACTTATACTTTTTTTTTTAATTATATATGTTTGTAAATCGTCAAGAAATATATATCTATGAAGGGTATATATCCATGAAGGGATTACTATTGCTTATTTATTTGTTGATTAATCGATGCTTAAAAAAAGGTTTCTTGGAGGAGTTGATTTTTGTACCAGGCGTGCATAACTTACGTAAGGAAGCATGAAAATATCTGATAATATATGAAAATTTAAACAAACCACAATCCTCATGCATGACTTAGTGAAAGAGGTTGGCATTGATGTATGAAATATCAGATAGGATTGAAATCTCGAACCACTCAACCAAACAAAGGTTATGTTTTTGGAAGAATCGTAATTATCGGAATAAATACAATATCCACCACAAAATTCTTTTCCTTTTGTATCTTTAAGACACCAAAAATAAGAAGAAGAAAAACAGTGCATATGACAGAAGTATCAATTCTTAGGATAAAAGCGGTTTAGAAGAAAATAGCAATCACTCGCAAACCATAAGTTTGAAGTAAACATGTACGTATATTCTTATATTATTTGAGAAAATTTGAATTTGCTGTAAACTCATTAATTCGAGTTAACTATATATTGTGGGCTCATTTGGGAAATGTCTTTAAATTTTAAAGAACATTTTTTTGAGTTCTAAAAACATTTGAAGTGCTTCATGCATATGCTTTTTGCATATAACGCACTTTAGATGATTTTTCATCTAATATTACAATGTTAATAGATAATATTACAATGTTCAAAAGTTAATAGATAATATTATAATGTTCAAAAAATAAGGTATGAGTTTGTTATATGATTCAAAATTGAAGGTGCAAAATATAATTTATTCAACATATAAAAATTAATAATTTTAGTGAAGGATTATAGTCATGTGACATGCTATGGTTTTACTAAGGACCAATGGGGTCACAACCCACGTGATATACCAATGGCTCTCTTAATCTTATTTCTTTCACAAAATCTTATCGAGAGATTTTGTATCAAAGTCAGAATCTACTTCCCCATTTGATGCATGGACCCCAACCCTAACAAGGATCCAATCCTCCTATGGATTAAAATTCCTAAACCCCTCTAAAAATTCTAAGTTCCGTTTATTTACCCTATAATTCAATAAAAAATATGGTTACCTATAGTTCGATCTAATGTAGCAGTGGAAAAGAAAATAAAATTAAGTTAAATCATCTGTTAGATTAGATCAAACGTTAAGTAACTATTATTTTTTTACACCATAGAGTCCACGATAAAAAAAAAAAACGTATATTCTACCTTTACAATAATGGAACACACAAACGCAATAAGTTGAGAGTAGCTTAGCTATATATTCAGATAAATAGAGGGTTCAGATTGATTAGGAAAAAGAAAAATTACTACATGTTTACGTTATAGGCACGCTATGATGAACGATATTGAGAAAGGTTTGTTCTGAATACAAGTCCACACATCAATCATAATGGATGGTGTAGAGTGTGGACCAAATAAATCATGAGGGGAACTTTCTAGGAAAAAAGTACAGTTTCCGGGAAAACCTCTTTGTCTTGTGGTCTCATCATCACTTTCATCACCCAGTTTTTCTGTCACGATCATAATTTTATGCGAACCCTTCAACCCTTTTTAAATTTTAAAGGAAAATTAATGAAAATAATTAGAAAATTTTGAGTTTTAACGATAAGAATAAAATAGGGTAAAATGAATAATACTATGATTGACTTTTTAATGTAAAAATGTGATTTTTCGTTAAAATGAACAGTACCAGAAGTTTTTTTGTTAAAGTTCCCAAATTCCAAGCTTGAAATAATTAATATTTTGATTGCTAAAGAGTGTGAAAGCTGTGCCAAGCTATATGGGCGGGGGGTTTTGCACTTGTTAGTTTTTGCCGGTTTTGCCTTTTCGGGAGATTTTAGGGTTGTTAAATGCTATTTTAAGGGGATTACTTGTTGTCTACCGCGTGGGGATGGTAATGGGACAAAAGTTTTAGATTAAGAAAATCATAATCAAATTATTTGAAGGCAAAAACCCGTAGGGTCATATGCTTTATAAAAAATGAAAACTAATGAAAATGATTTGAAAACTTTGAGTTTTAACGATAAAGACAAAATAAAGGGTAAAGTGAATAGTACCATGTTTGACTTTTTAGTGTAAAAATGTGATTTTTCGTTAAAGTAAACAATACCGCGGGCTTTTCGTTAAAACTTCATTATAAAAAGCATCCCATGTCTACGTGTGCGCATACGTAAGTAAATAAAGAAACGGACCAGAAAACACATGTCTTCCATTGGATGATTTGCCGGTCCCTCGACTTACATATAAGGAATTGTTTGATATTATTTTCTCTTTCAAAAAGTGATTAGTTGGTGATTCACGACCACAATCTATCCTTCTGAGTGTTGGAAAAGTTCACAGAGATATTTTAATTTTTTATAATCATTATTATGCAATTAATTAATGTTGAGAATTGAACCCAAAACGTACCGTATAGAATACATACTTAAAATTCATCTACAACTACTAAACCACTCTATTGTGATTAATTGGTTGGTATTATTTCGAAAATTACCAAATCACACAAAATTCTGCATCACTTTACGCAGGAATTATATTACACTAATGTTTGAAAGTGTGTTTATTAGGTTGGTTTGTGACCAGCTACCAACTACCAACTACCTCTAGAACTTTACCAATGATAGGTTTTGAACCAGTAGAGGAAAAAAAGTAGTGACCCGTTATATATTGTTTTCCCTCTTACATGTTTATTTGCGAACTTTTATCTGAAAATACATTTATCATGCTACCTTAACGAAAAGTTTAAACACGTCAATGATAAAATGATATTTTATTTATATTTATAATTTAAAAGTCGTATGTGCAATACGCATCTTGCAGATGGTGAGTTCAATAATAATTTATGAGTGGTGTCTACACACTCATTTTTAACTCTCACATCCTCTTTCTCAACTTTCAACTATCAGATCAAAAGAATTGAAGTGTAATAATGAACAAAAAATAATAAAAGTGTTTGAGAGAAAAAAAAAATCGTGCATAAATAGTACTACCCTAATTTATAAAAAAGAATTAAACTTTTAAACACGCTATATTTTTTTTTCTTTCTCTTCTTTTTATGATGCTGATTTTTTTCCTTCATTGTTTTCCTTGATTATGATGATAATCAATTGTTCTGTTTTACTTTTCTTGTCTGTCTTCTTAAAGAACTAAATATATATTACTTGACTATACTTTTACTTGTATCAGGAAAGGAAGATTGGAATTTAGTCTTGAGTTAAAAAGTAAATTTTCACTAATTGAGTTTAAAGTACTCATTTTTTCTTATGAGATAAATAATGTGTTTATGAATATGTTAGGTTAAAAATTCGATTTGCTCCAACTTTTAATCTAAAGAAAAAAGTGTGAAGATGCAACTTTATGTCTATGCACTAAAGACTCACATTAGACCCGGCAGTTTCTGACACGATACGGTGACACGACATGAAAACGACACGAAAATAACGGGTTTCAGGTCAACACGATAACTTATCGAGTCATTATCGGATGACCCGTTAATAACGGGTTCTTAACGGGTATACACGCAGGTAACACGTGGGTAACCCGTTTCGACCCATTAAAAAAAAAATTATTTTGATAATTTTAAAGTTTAATTACTAAAAGATTTATTATAAAATACAATAGCCATATTAATATATACAATATATTCTATATTAAATATATAGTTTTGTATTATTATTCTATATAAGTTTTAAAAAAAAAGTTTTAGTCATTATTTATTTTTATTATGAGAGTTCCTTATTATCATTACTAGGATAAATTTTACTTAACATGTTGTTGTCCAAAATTAAAATAAACTAATATAGTATTTGTATAGGCAAGAACTAAGAAGACATACATACAAGTACGAAAAATGTGAAAGAATATATAAACACTCGTGATTCATCATTATTCCTCCACGAGTAGATAATTGTTACACTTACATTATCGTTTAGATTTTTAAAATCCTCCAAACCTTCATGAATAATGTTTTTTATTTGAGGGAAAAATTAATAAAATTAATAATAATTATTGTAGAAGTGTAAAAAATGTAAAAAATATATACAATCACTCATAGTGACAAACTTTACAACTTTCATGAAGGGGTCAGCTTCGAAATCCAACACTATAATTCATAAACCTTAAATTTATATTTAACTGTAGATTGTCATTTACGCTTTATTCTTCTTACTAAATTTCATTTTTAAAATTTTCTTTTTTGAAAACATGATCATATGGCGGATGTAAGAAGATGAACAGTTCAGATCTTTGATATCATGTTTCGATATTTACGATTAACTAAAATATGAGTCAATGTCATATAGTTTGTAGAAACTTTATAAACATCAAGCAATATTTTCACTAACCATAAAATTCTGAATATAATATCAATGATCCAAACCGTTCACCTTCCTGCATCTTCTAATAGATCAAATTTTCAAAAAAGAAAATCTGAAGAAAAAAAACAAAATTTGATGAGAACAATGAAACGTAAATGTAAACAACAATCAACGGTTAAATTTTGATCTATGATTTATATGATTATAGTGGTGAATTTCGAAGTTAAGCTCTTCATGAAAGTTGTAAAGTTTGTCATTACGAGCGTTTATATATTTTTTCTATATTTTTTTTACACTTCTACATTATTTAAAAAACTATTAAAGACTTTAGGTAAGTGAAAATACACTTAAAAGAAAATTGCGTTTTTATGTTTTGGATGTGACAATATAGTATGTATATACTTATTTAGTATTATGTTTTTCATTTGATTATTTATTGGTTTAAAATATATTTTCCTTAACGGGTAACGGGTTGGGTCATATTACTTGTTAATATTATCAGGTCGATTTCGGGTCGGGTCATTTTGCCTGTTTATTTTAACGGGTGTTACACGACACGACCCGTTAAGATATCGGGTATGACACGAAAACGACACGAACACGAAAAACACGACATGAATGCCAGGTCTAACTCACATGTCTATATATAATTCTATATCACAAAAGTCTTTTTCATCTAAAAAAAAAAGATAAAATTCTTTGTGAAAATCTTTTTTTTTTTAAGAAAAACTAATAAAAAGGGCTTGAAAATTTTGAGTTTTAACGATAAGGACAAAATAAAGGGTAAAGTGAATAGTACCAGGATTGACTTTTTAGTGTAAAAATGTGGTTTTTATTTAAAGTGAACAATACCGAAAACTTTTCGTTAAAGTTCATTTTTTTTTAATGATTCTACAACGTTTAAGAGTTGAACTAACCAATTTCAAAAACTAATGTGTCTATTAGGATGAAATGTTGAATCACGGGAGGCCTTATTTTACAATTTATTTTACAGTGTAAAATTATAGGGATGATTTTTCTTTTTTAAATATGATCTAAGTTGGGACTCGCCTCAAATGAGAAACGTATGCAAGAAGAAAATAAGAGAGGGGGACGAGGATATGTGGAGGCAAATACGTGCATCTAAACACTCACCCTAGAATGTTGTATTTCCCAAATTGGGTTTGGGGATCGAAATGGAGAGGGAAAATCTGATCATGCCCTGCCCCATTGCCATCTCTACGTGAACCATGTCAACTTGTATTTTGTGTAATATTATTTCAATATTGTAGCTTTTAGAACATAAAGAGGGAGAGAACCGAGAAAAACACGAAACTACACATTTTATATTTAGGGTTTTGTTTGATAATTAATGCATGAAGATGACATGACACAAATACACCTAAAGACGATTTTCCCACGGCTCTAATTATTTAGAATTAATACTTCCGATTACATAATTTAGTCACTGGAAAGCAACTAAGCTGAATTCAAACTTGAGCGTGGCTGCGTCATGGGTATAAATCAACACGAAATACGTATGCTATGGTGTCCATCATACATGAGTCAGCAGTAAGAAAAAAGAAAAAGAAAATAAACATGGCTATCAATCATGAGTCATGGGCTGGGCAGCTTGTGACTAGTTCGTACACGCGTGAAGAAATACAACATGCCTCATTAACAATTAGCCAAATTTCAAACAGATAATTTAAACTTCCTTTTGACTAGTGGGTAGTAGATACTATAAAATAATTTTTCCATTTGAGAAGTTATTTTGTAGTACCGAACAACTTCATGTGATATAACTATAATGTATTTGTGTTTGCGTTTTACAACATGAATTGATTATCAATATTGTACTCTAAAATATAAACTCATTGACTATTCATATATTATTACGTGTGAATTTGTTATAAGACAACATAACAATATATTCCAATATTATATATTAATTTTTTATTTTGACTTCTAAAGATACTGTAGTATAGGGCATTGACATTTCCTAAGTAGAGACTTTGGTTTTTGCTCCTCAATCTGAAGACAGAAATATGTAGGTTTGTTTGACCAGGACTGCTCGTCTGCTGAGTTTGGCAAATGTTTCATCTTTGGATAACCAGAATGGGCACTTATTATAGATGGGAATAGGCCTGGCATTTTGGACCAAACCCATTAACCCGACCCGACCCAACCCGTTAATATTTATATTTGGGTGGATGCTTAACGGGTCGGGTCGCTAACGGGTGAACCCGTTAAATAACGGGTCACTTTGGGTCAACCCGTTAGACCCGTTAGGACCCGTTAACACCCGTTAGCACCCGTTTGTTGATGATATTTTAGTAATTTTAGTAAAGTCTTAATAACAAAAAATAAACTTTATACAAAAATAATAATAATAATAATAATAATAATAATTGTTAACGGGTGAAACGGGTGACCCGTTAGCTTAACGGGTTGGGTTCAGGTGACCCGTTAGCTTAACGGGTCGGGTTGAACCCGACCCAAACCCAATAAACCCGACCCGTTTACAGGTCTAGATGGGAAGCCGACCTAGTCGTCATTTGATCTTAAATCATTTATTTTTTTTTGGACAAACTAAGTTACTTTTTCATTAAACATAAAGACTAATACAAGAAAAAAAGAGTCCAAAAGGCATCCCATAACCTAAATACAAGTCCATCAAGAAAAAGTAAAAACAACACAAAACCCAAAAGACATAACTAAAAAACAACAAAAACCCTAAAATTAAAGAGGAAACCAGCAGCCACCACCAAATTTGACGCGCCACCATCGGAAGGCCACCACCACCAAAAAACGAACGAAACAAAGCAACAGGATCAACAGAAAATGGGGGTGAGCGAGCCACTAGCGCAGTGAGCGCTCCCATAATCCTACCAAATAATGCAAAAAACACTTTAACAGCCACCCAAAACCCAAGCGCGTCATCGAGGAGAAGCACTCGGGGCCTGGTAGCAGTGGTTGGTAGTTGTGGCACTCGACGGAAGGAAGCATCGAAGCAAGAAAGGTGTCTAAAGGTTCCGATCTGAGACAAGCTCTGGGAATTGAGACAAAGCTTAAGAAAATTGAGATAAAGCTCAAAGAAAACCAAAAGGAAAACATAAATAAAGCACCACAGGAGAAAACCAGAGGAAGGAAAGCTTGACAGGGGAAGGGGGAAGACTTGAGTGTGTGGGTAACGGGTTGGGTTACGGCAAGAGGGAAAAGGGCAGATGGGGAAGGATGAGGACTTAAGGGCGAGGGTAACGGGCTAGAGAGTAGAAAGAAAAGGGGTAGCAACAAGAGAAATCAGGCTGACTCCAACTAGAGGAAGGAGTCAGCGACGAAGGATGGGATTTTGAGGGGTTTTCTGCGAGAGAGAAAAGCTGGACCGGCTAGGGTTGGCAATATTTTATCTTAAATAATTGAATCTAAATATCACATAGTTTCATGATGCAATTAAATATCGTGCATGTGTTTGGCGCCATGTGCTTTATCCCATGCACGTTGCTCAAACACTTGGTCACTTTAGGCTTGTGACTTGAATTCCTTTTAATTAAATAAAGGTCAAAACCTATTTAATTAAAATTATGTCTAATAGGACCAAATAATTAATCCATATAACTAACAATGAATTATCTTATCATCATCCACAAAATGTTACTAAAACTTATCATAGGTGTTTGATCTTTTAAGTTCTAACTAAAGCAGACAGAGAAATTAATTAAATTTATTTAAGTTCATAAACCATGAGTGACACCATATTCCGATCAAGATTTATGTTAATCACATGTAGTCATCTATGATCACTATGATGTATCTCTTGTTGAAGCCCCCTTCTTACAAACGTATTTTGATCAACAATTACTCTCCGCAGATATTTCCAAGATGGATCTTCAAGTGGCTTTGAGGGATGTCTCCTTCTATGAAATTTTACTAGAAGGTCATAGATTCCTTATTGCAAATTCATGTATTTTCATACTTATACGTATGAAACCGATTATCACACTATTGGGCCTGCGAAACAATGAAGGCTTTGAGGTGATGAAACCAAAGTTCATATCTACAAAAACAAGGTACATATGATGCCTCGGGTCTGAGAACTATTTGCATACTACAACAAGAAGCTTTGTAACGTTTGACATGTAGTAAGCATTTATACGTGTACCTGTATATCCAGCACCTGTCCAACATGTGCAGCACTAGACCATGCTAGCCTTAATGGGATATGCACCAGCCTTTCCAGATAGTTAATGTCCAGTTGACTTTCCAAACGGCTAGGAACTTTGTTTAAGGACTAAGTGACTATGGAATACAAGTATCCTTGCCCTAACCTCGTTTAAGAGTTAGGACATTACTTTCATACCTTAAGTAAGCTCAGAGAGTTGTATTTAGCCTAGAAACAGCTCAGAGAGTTGTATTTAGCCTAGAAACATACTTCAAGCCTTAAGCATCATCATCCATTTAACCTTAGTAACTTCCACAACCTTCCATCAAACGTCACAGCCATTAGAAGCCTTGCTATCACCCTAGGAAAGCCCAAACCATCCAGTCAAGAATGCCATGCAGCCATGCAAATCCCCTCTCTCTCATATTAAACCGATAATCTTCTAACTTCCACACAAAGCTTCACTTGAGCAAGTCATTATCTTGATCAATCATGTTATCTTCGAGCCCTTGATGTTACCGAGATATTTCCTAAGACAAGCTAACTCTTTCGAGATATTCTAGTACTTGGTACAAATCTGAACCAAGGGAGACAAGAGGACGTTCTCAAAGCCCAAGTCCACCTCGACCTAAAAGTCCCCCAACAACAACAAAACAAGTAACACACCAAACAACACACCAAAAGCCTAAGCAAAAGATTAGGCCCACAAACAAATAGCAAACCGACGAAAACCCTAGGTTTCTGCTATAACTGGAGTCGTAACACCTCAAGATCAACGTGAACAGCAACCCAACGAACGCCAAAAAATGAACCAAACAACGCTTCAGAAAGGGAAGGAAGGAATACTCCATTATTCAATAAAGAAATCCTCTCCAATCGTAGCCACTAGGTAGAAGGAAACAATGAAGCTAGTGGGATTCTCACAAGTAGCACTGCCAACAAAAGCAGACCGTAAGAAGATGGTGATATGAATACCTAAGTCGGTGTGAACACCGGAACTCTACACATCTTCTTGATAAGCCGCAACAAAAGGGGTTAAAAGTAATTGTAGATTGGATTGAATTTGGACCGAAATTGAGGAAAACGTAGCCAAGTCAGAAAGAATGATTCAGGTGAAAAGAGAGATCGGAATTGTAGAAGGATGAGGGACGTGAAGATGAAGGGATAGTAGGGAATATAGAAAAGAAAAGTATGGAGACATAGTTTAGTAGGATCTACTACTTGTGGGATGCAAAGACCACGCTGGTCAGGAAGGAAAGCAGGGGAGAAAACGTAACAGAAATGAAGGAAGGGAAATTAGAAATAAAAAGAAGGGGACTACCACGTACTCTGGTCGTAGCTAGGTCCGACGGCTAACACATTAAAAAACTAATAACCATCACACAAACGGTGAAAAAAGCTCTCAATGAGACCGAAATACTCTCACCAACATGGGAGGGAAGTGTGTTGATTAGGGGTGGGTTCAAAAAACCAAAAACTGAAAACCAAACCGGATTGAGGCCGAAAAAAACCAAACCGAACCGAACCGAATCTGGCTAGTTCGATTTCGGTTTTTGAGGTTCGAAAATCAAACCGAACCGATATATATATATATATATATATATAATTATTTTTTTCAATATACATATAAGGCTTCCAAGATCCACTCCCCTGGGCGATGTGGGATGTTACAGTAGATAGCTTATAAAAGATATTGATCATTTAGATGAAGAAGAGTACTTATAAAAATATAGGACATATGATTTAGAATTACATAGAATTTCAAATGAAGAGATGAAAAAATTAATTTTAGAAATAGGAGTAGAACATATTTTAGGATCAAAAGAATATAATAATTTATTAGAATTGAAAGAAGAATGTAATCTAGCAGAAGAAAGTAGTACATCAGGAGTAGAAAATCCAGGACACGCAAGTAGAACTGATCAACAATTTTTTAGACCAACAAATGAACAATATAATGAAAAAGCAAAAGTAGATTACATAAAAGAAAGTATGATAAAACCACCGAGAAAAAATAGGATTCCATATTTGAGAGAGTTAGAACAAATTAATATAGTTGGTAATATATTAAATTAATATAATGTAGATCCACAGGATTTGCAAAGAACGATTGAGAGATGGGACGAAGGTTGCGTACATGCAGCATTAATGTTAGATTTTAGTAATTCACAAAATATGTTAGATTACTTTGAGCATACTTTAGATGGTTTAGTTTTTTATTATTTCCAGTCATGGAAAGTTCAAAATCCAGAACAGCATCAAGCAGCTAAAACACATTTTAATATTGATGGTTTTGTTACTTTGATTAAACAAGAGTTTTTAGATCATAATAGGTTAGATAGCAGAAGCGAACAAGAACAAATAAGAGCAATTAGAAACTTAGAACAATTACAAATTTGTGATGTACAATATATAGCTAAGTATACCACAAATTTCTTTAAATATTTAGGAAGAACAGGTAGAATTAGTGATATTAATTTATTAGATACTTATATGACAAAAATAAAAGGACCAATATGTGAAAAGATTTGGAATGAATGGCAAAAGCATCCAAAGAAAAATGATATTGCAACAGGACCTAGAATTCAACATGTATATGATATACTTAGATAAGAGTGTAGTCAAATAAAAGATAAGAGATAGATTCGGAAACAATTTTACATGAGTTGTAAAAATACAGATTTACCACAACAGTATGGTTGTCATAAGAAAAATAAGCATAAGAAAATATACACAAAGAAATATAGGTCATACAAACCATACAAACAACACAAGAATTTCAACATAAGACCTTCAAGAACATATAGGAAGAGAAAATATATTCCAAAACAATTTAGGAAAAGAAGTGGTAGACCTTGGATTAGAAAATATAAAGTACCAAAAGATAAGAGTACTTATAAATGTTATTCATGTGGACAAGTTGGACACATTAGATCTAAATGTCCAAAATTAGGAAAACAGCCCAGAGAAAAAGTACATTTAATAAAGTTGTTTAAGTTAGAAGAAGATGAAGATATTCAGTCAATATACAGTTTAGATGATTTAAGTGATAATGAGAGTATTTATAGTATACATAGTATAAATATGATAGATTCAGACTCGGAAGATTCAAGTAGCACAAATAGTGATTTAGAATAGTATATGTGTGCATTCATAGAAGAGCAACATGAAGAAGAATATAAATACATTAATCTAGGTTGGCCAAAAAAATGTCATAAGTGTAGTAAATTAGTTGCAAATAAATACTATAATACATATTCAATATTATGTGAAAAATGTTATAGTAATAGGTTATTAGAAGTTAATTAAGCAGAATCACAAGAAAGTACTGAAATATTAGGAAATACTGTTTATAGTATAGAAAAGCCAAAAAAAAATTCTTTAATTACCATAAATTGTGAAATAGAATTAGCAAAAGAATATAAGATACAAACATCTATGATAGATACAAGGAGTACAAAGAGTGTTATGAGAGAAGAGTTAGTAACAGAAAGATATAGACAAGAATTAACAAAACCAGTAAGAATAACACAATTTTATGAGAGACCATTTTACTTATCACATTGTAAATAATGAGTCTATTAAAGTAGAAAAACAACAATTTAATTTACCATTAACATTTGTTTCACCAGTAGGATCATACCCATTCATTCTAGGTTTAAACTTTTTGAAAAGTTTACAAGGTTTTTTATTTATGAACCCTAACATAACATTTTTCAAAAGATGTATTACAATAACTGACCAAAGTAATACTGTAGAAGCATACAAAAGCATAAGTATAGAAGAGTCTAGTGGCCAAGATAGTTATTATTTAGAAAACTCAAAAGAAAATGATGAGCATAATAATATAGAAGAGTTTGATGAGGACATATTTGAACATGAATATCAGATTTTAGAAGAAAGAACCTTTATAGAAATATTACAGTTAAATAAACCAAAGAGTTTAGAAGAATTATTACAATTAGCAAAACAAACTAGAATTATAGGAGAAAACTCACAGTTACATTGGAATAAAAATAAAATACTAGCAAAATTAGATATAATTAATCCAGATTTAACCTTAAGACAGCTAATATGCCTTGTAGTTTATTAGATAAACAAGAGTTTGAGCAGCAAATAAAAGAGTTGTTAAATCTAAAAGTAATTAGACATTCTAAGTCTAGACATAGATCAGCATCATTTATTGTGAGAAAACATTCAGAGCTTAAGAGAGGTAAGGCTAGAATAGTTTATAATTACAAGAAATTAAATGATAATACATATGAAGATAGTTATAAGCTACCAAATAAGGGATAAGCTTATAAATAAAATTCAAGAGAGTAAATATTTTAGTAAATTTGATTGTAAATCAGGATTTTGGCAAATACGATTAGCAAAAGAATCAGTTAAGTGGACAGCTTTTACTTGTCCTGAAGGACATTTTGAGTGGCTTGTTATGTCATTTGGACTTAAAAATGCTCTATCGATCTTTCAAAGAAAGATGGACCAAATTTTCAATAAATATGATAAATTTTGTAGTTTTATGTCGATGATATTTTAGTACATAGTAAAAATAGAAATGAACATAGAAAATACTTAGAGATAGTTTTACAAGAATCTATCAATAATGGAATTGTGATTAGCAAAAATAAAATAGCATTAGAAAAGCAAGATATAGAATTTTTAGGAATGTATATCAAGTCAGGTACAATACAATTACAAGATCATATAGCTAAAAAGGTTTTAGAATTTCCAGATAAGTTAGAAGATAAGAAATAGTTACAAGCATTTTTAGGATTGTTAAATTATGAAAGAAATTTTATCCCTGATTTAGGAAGAAAAATAGCAGTATTACATAGTAAAACTAGCAAAACAGGACAAAAATATTTTAATAGTGGAAATATTAAATTAGTTCAGAATATAAAGGAAGAAATTACTAAACTTAAGCCATTAACATTACAATTAGATGATAGTTACAAAATAGTTGAAACAAATGCTTCATCAGTAGGATGGGCAGGTATATTATACCAGAAAAAGCATAAGGAGTCACCAAAGTCTGACGAACAAGTTTGTAGATATTCATCAGGAAAATTTAGTGATGTACAGTCAAGATTACCATCAACAAATTTAGAAATTTTAGGAATAATTAATTCACTTGAGGCATTTTCTTTATTTTTACATAATGAAGTATTTACGATGAGAACAAACTGTCAAAATATAGTTTCTCATTATAACAAGATACATGCTAATAAACAGGCTACCCGAAGATGGGTTAATTTTGTTGATTCAATTACGGGAAATGGTTTTAAACCAATTTTTGAACATATAAAATGTAATGACAATACATTAGCCGATATCTTATCAAGATTAATTTGTTGAACATGAATGGAATATCGTGGACCATCATCCTCAAATAGCACAAGATCACAAGGTAGAAGAGCACATTTCAATAGCATAATGATTCACCATGGACCTCCACCATTCAATGGATTTCAAAATAGCATAAGTAGACCAGCATCACCACCAGTACCTACTTTCAACTTTAATGGCAATATTGTTGAATGAAGATATAGGTCATGAGTACCAGGACTTTCTGATAGGCAGCAAGTTCTCTTAGATAATTTTTGGAATATCCAAATCAAACAGCTAAGCATGAGGCTATGTCATGAAAAATTAATTAGAGCCTTAGAACAAGAGTTTGATAGTTTTAATTTTAATTTCCACCAAAGCCAGTAACATATTCATTCTCTTGAGCACAAACTTCAAGCCATTTCTAGAGACCATGAGTCATTACCTGGTAAGTTTACCAAAATGAACCAAGAACTCCAATCTCTTAGAATGCAACAAAAGGCAAGTGACACCCTGAAAAAAGAATTGAAAATAGGTTTAGAAATTGATCAGCATAAAAATAAAGAAAAATAGGTTATTGAACCCATAGAACATGAGGCTAATAAGCCCATAGAAGAGATTAAGATTGAGCTCTTAGAAGAAGACATTGAAATGGAGCAGCATCAAAATAACGAGCAGCATCAGCACCTGAGTGACAAAGAAAAACAAGAAAGATATGAAAGTTATCTTAGGAACATATCTTTAGACTTAATATTAGATGATATTTTATTAGAAGAAATTTCAAAAGAAAAATTAAGGATAATGCCACCAGATATGCAAAATGTGATCCTGAGCAGAGCATCACAGTTAGTGAAAGAGTTACAATTCCAATTACAATGTGCTTTGTATCAGTCCATCTTTGATCCAAAACCGGGGATGGATATTATTACAAAAATGTATCCACCATGTCTTTGTGATAGTACAGAGAATTGTATTTATAAACCAAAAGTTAGCATAGTTGTGGCCAGGATTAACATGAGAGATTTTAGACCATGGCATTTTAGTTATGAGCATTAGAAAAAGCATAATGTGGTAAAAGTTACCCCTGCCTTACTATTAGAGTTTGGCTATCTTGATAAAATATTCATTAATCGTATTTCCCAACTAGAATCATTTCCTGAAAAGCTTATAAAAGTAGCATAAGATTATCTAGAAAAGTGGAAAGAAATTTGCACAAGTTTTATTAGTAGTCCTCCAGATTGATATGTCCATATGCATAAGGAGAAAGCTAGGCACATAGCCATGATTAATGAAGAGTCCTTTAGACTATTCCCTATCTCTTCACATAGGTGGACTCCTTCATACAAAATATTCTAAAATTTCGAGGGATCCAAATGTTTGCCTTAGATGAGTTTGAAGATTTTAGGTATGATATGATATTAGTAGCAGAAGAAGAAATGCATATTTACAGCAAGTCAAAAGTCTGCCATCAGCCATACTGGAAACCTCAAAATTTCAAAGGAGAAACATAAGATATGTATTAAAAGGTGAAAGAAGATAGAGAAAGATGCAGAGCTAGTAGAATGTGATGAACAGTACTGGAACAATTTGACAGAAGAAGAGCTACATAACATTGACAACATGATGAAAGCTTGAAGAGCTGGCAACAAATTAGCAAAAGTAGCATAAGATGAATAGCATCATCAAAATAATGTATTGTAATTAGACAAAAATATCAACATCATTGTGGACCCCGCTACAGTAATGAAATAATGGCATAAGAGTAAATAAATAAAATAGCTTGACCCATTATAGACTTTTCATGCATAAAATGTCATTTTGATTAAGAATGAACAGTGAAAAGCCTTTTTTATTAGAACTCCCTTGTTTTTTATGTAGCATGCAGATAAAATTATGGTAAATTACACAAAGCTACCTTAACTATGGGTCGCACCACAATCTCATACCTCATGTTTTAATATTGCAATGTCATACCTCAACTTATGAATTCGTTACAATGTCAGACCTCTGTTAATGATTCTATCAAATTACTCGTTAAGTGATGATTTGACAAATGGAGAGCTTATATATTTGCTAACATGGCAGTCAACTTGTGTCATTAAAAAATAAATAAATAGATAAAACATTTAAAAATATTTTTTTATGTAAAAATTAAATAAAAATGAGTGGAAGCAAAACCTGAACCATTAAAAATCCATCGTCTTCTTTGACGCCCTTTGCACTCACCGATCTCCCCAAAACCCCACTGCAGACACCAATCTGCCTTACACAAAATCTAACATATGAAAAAGAGTGGAAGCAAAACCTTAACCATCAAAAGCCCATTGTAGAGTTTAATTTCTTCAAATTCACCCAAATTTGCAATCTTTCTCCATCGACCACATGAAGTTTTTGAAAATGTTCCTTCTTTTTTCCCTGCTTTCCGTCGGGTTTTCTCACGAGACCTTCAACTCCCACCTCTTGTCATGGCCGTTGACCTCGAATACCCAGAAAACACTGATACCTACTTCAAGGAATTGGAGGATGAGATGGATTTTGGGGATTCAAGTTTGCAGGTTTGCGGATTCACGTATGTGAACACCTTGTTTTTTGGGTTGTTTAAGCCGCTGAGGGAGGCGATTGCGAGGTAGTAGCAGGTGTAGCAAACGAAGAAATACAAGGCGGCATTTGCACCTCACATTGGGGAGTTCGGAGAATGAGAAGGGAAGTTGGTGAAGGCGGAGAGTGTCAGAGAAGACAATGGATTTGTGAATTGAAGGGGGTAGGGCCCACTCTTTTTTATTTAATTTTATATATAAAAAATATTTTTTTTAAATGATTTATCTATTTATTTATTTTTAATGCCACAAGTTGACTGCCACATCAGCAAATATATGGGCCCTCCATTTGCCAAATCATCACTTAATGGCTAATCTGACAGAATCACTAACGAAGGTCTGACATTGCAACGAATTCATAAGTTGAGGTATGACATTGCAATGTTTAAAACATGAGGTATGAGATTGTGGTGTAACCCATAATTGAGGTAATTTTGTGTAATTTACTCATATTTGAGTTTTAATTGTATTGTGTATATTCTTCTCTCTAGGAGGCAAATATAATATATATATATATATATATATATATATATTGTTGCAGTCCAATTAGATTAAGAATGTGATTGTGTAAATCCTAGTATATTTAGGAATATCTCTTATATTCCTATTAGGAGTTGATTACCTATTAAGAGTTGTAATCCTAAAATGGTAAGAAATTAACCTTCCCTACTACTATAAATAAAGGCACAATAAGGTGAAATAGAACACACCTCACAATTACACATCTCTCTCTTCTCTCTATACCGCACCTTCCCTCTCTCTATAGCCTCCATAATTGTTCAATAAATTATGCCTACAACACATTATCAGCACACTCTTGACATTGGCCTAAAGAGAAATTATTCTTCAATCAAGGGAGTATTACGTTTTAATCATTCTTTTTATGATTAATTTATTATTTTATTGAATTTATCTACATGATATTGATTTAATTTAATTTTTCTGTGTTGAACGTGATACAACGCATTGGAAATGAAATTCTAACTTTTATGAGAAAGATCTTCTACAAATTTAAAGGTTTTTGTAGTTTTCTGCCAATCAAGTACGTTTAAAATAAAGGAAGATATTTGAAACGACCTTGAAGCATGAAAACATTCACCATGATGCATGAACCCCCTACGTTTATCTTCCGATATATATATATATATATATATATATATATATATATATTGTATATGTTCATATATTTGTCAATATATATATTAGTTTCATGCATCACACAATTATATTTGCTATGTGGAATATGTGAGTCAAAGTATATTCATAAATTAGAAGCAAATCTAGGGTTTGTAAAACCCTAAATATTTATATATATATATAAAGGAAAATTGGACACCACGGCACCACCACCATCGGCAAAGTCACTAGCCTGAATCCCAGTTGACCATCACAATAACCAGACCTCAACTTGAGATCAATCTCGACAGGGCTTGAAGCCCCGCGCCCACCAAACCGTTCTGGCCTTACTGCCAGCAAGCCTTTGTGCTTTCTGGGACTTGTGTTGCCCTGGCCCGCAACCATTCCACCAGCCCAGTTGGCTAGGTCCCTTCCCACAGCCCGTGCCTCAGTCAGCCAGCCTATGGGGCTGGGCTTAGTCCTTACACGCACAAACCCGTAGGCCAACACTTCGATGGGCCTGACCCATGCCCCCCATTTCGGCCCAAACCAGAAACCCAGCTATGGTTGGGGTTTCTCTCGCACCCGTAGGCCTCTGGGCCTACCCCTGCGCTATGGTTTTTTCAACCCAATGCTATTATTTAGCATTTTAAATCATTTTAACCTGAATGTTATTATTATTTTTGCTTTTACGATCGACCTTGTTTGGTCCCAATCTATTAAATTAATTAAAAGTGACATACAGTCCATTAATCTAATAATGAATCCAAAATTATTGACCTGAATATCACTTTGGACATTAACGATTCAATAATTTATTTTTTTTACTTTGAACCGTTGACATACTTTCGTAGTAACAAAACTATCACACTGAGTTCCCGAAGAAACTCAAATCCACTACACTTAAATGTATTGGATTTGAGTTTCTTCGGGAACTCAGTGTGAGAGCTTTGTTACCCATAGCACCAATCACAATCTTGTTTCCTCTGATTCTGTGGATTGTCGAACCGTCACAAGTTCGATTTCCCTTATTTGGACAATTCTAATAGAAACCACTTTATGTGGGGTACAAGACGTGAATCTCCACTTAACTATCAATAAGTTGAGAAACCATTGAAGCCAACCATGGCATGAAAGAGCTGAATAAGCCTCCGCCATGTTCTTAATTCGAAGACTTATGCCTGAAGAATTACCCACGGAAGTACCTCCCAAACGAGGATTCCATGGCTTTTTGGCTCGCTTTTATGGAAATCATGAAAGACATTGCCTGAAGCACACCATGATTATGTCCATGAATGAGTACAATTATGAAGTTTATAAATCCGATCGAATTTTGACTAGAGAATACTTTTCTCGTCCTTCCATATTTCTAACTTGTTCCTGAAGCATTTGTGTAGAAAACAAAAGTTTACCAAATTCTCGAATCTGATTACTACCACAAACGTGAGAGAAGGGTATGGACCCAGTTCGGCTGGAGTCTACCAAATGGCTCGACCCAGTTCAATCAGGGCCGTCTCTGAGATTTTGGGGGCCCTGTGAGAAATTTATAAAAGCGCCCCTCCTTAAGATAGTCTTAAAAAATGTAGGACAATGTATTGACGCTAGAAAACAATCACTTAAATCAAAACAAAGTTTAGCATTCACTGATTGCAAGTTTAAAAATATCATTAATAATAGGTAAAAAGAGCTACAAACATAACGTTCACTAAATAATCAAAAGCAGTTCAATCTTATACAACCAAACAAGAAAACAAACTTCAAAAACTCTAACTTTAAAGTTTCACTTGAATATGTAACATTATTATATGATAATATTGAAAAAATACCATCTTTTATGGTGTATTATTGGCACTCAAAATATCTTATTGTACTCTAAATTTTTATATTTAGAAAGGAAAAAATTACGCTTAAGATGAGATTTTAAAATGCTAACAAAATCAATTTTTGAATATAGAATATTATTTCATAACAAAAGCAATTTTAAATATATAATATTAGTACATATAAATATTAGGTGACAAAAATTTTGGGGGCCCCTTCAAATTTGGGGCCCTGTGCGACTGCACCTTTCGCACCCCCTCAACGCCCCCTCTGAGTTCAATCAAAGTCTACCAAACGATGATGCCTTGCTTCCGCATGGATGCATCGAAGGGCATGCTCTGCTTCGGCAGAAGTTCACCGAAAGGTAGTACTCTGCTTCAGCAGAGACCTACCGAACAGACTCCTCCAACTTCGGCTGGAACCTCTGAACCCAAGTTTGGGTCTGTCTCTCTCACAATCCAATTTTGAGTTTGTTTTTACAACATATGGTATAATCAGGGCCTGCCAAGGTGTGGCATCATGCCCGAAGCATGATCCTTGGCACCTAAGACCTAAAACTTCAAAAATAAGAGATAGTATTCCCAAACCTTAACCCTGCAGAATCTACTTCTGTCTTGATGAAATAGATCATTGGTTATGCACATGTTCGTGCCTATACCAATGTTGTTAAGGAGTACCATTATAGTAGTCAATATGTGAGAGTAATTTTGCTCCACCGAACACCGTTGGAAGAGCAGAATTTTGACATGAATGGCCTTGTTGGCCGAATCCACCCTAGTAACTTTGGTTTACTTTGTGAACATTTTTCCATGTTCTTGGATTCAAGTTTAGTGTATGTTTTAGTTATGGATAATCTTATTGATATTGTCCTCAAATATAAGTTAATTAAATTCTCTATGTCGTTTAGTTTTTAAGGATATTCGAGAGAACAATGATCATCAATGAAACCACTGAAGAAAATAAAAGTGAAATATCTTTGCACCACCTCCAAAAATGAGCTTGAAGCTTTGATTTGGGACCAATGGGTTGTCTCCTAACTAGGGCACACACCACATGTGGCCAGCTTGGAGCCGGGTGATTCGAGTAGTTTACTTGTTTTCGCACGATTCAATTAAACATGTGATTAGGTAGGAATGTGGAGAAGTTAGTTATCTGGATGAATACAATACTACACACACTAACTTTACAACTAAATCACATCTCTAACATCGACATTAGTTCTATCCAACCTGATTAAGAGCATTGGCACGCTCCTGGTTGTATGAATGGTACTGCATCACCATTTAAGGGACCTTAAATTCTCTCTGTCGTTTAGTTTTTAAGGATATTCGAGAGAACAATGATCATCAATGAAACCACTGAAGAAAATAAAAGTGAAATATCTTTGCACCACCTCCAAAAATGAGCTTGAAGCTTTGATTTGGGGCCAATGGGTTGTCTCCTAACTAGGGCACACACCACATGTGGCCAGCTTGGAGCCGGGTGATTCGAGCAGTTTACTTGTTTTCGCACGACCATTTGGGACACATAGGTCGACCAACGATGCTACGACGTATCTCCTTACCCGAATTAAGGATATTGTGCCTACAAGCACACTTGCCAAACCCTGCTCGTTTGGGAAATTTGATTTTTATATCATCCCTTACAAAGATTCGAAACGACTCCCTTTTCATAGTGGATTCAAGGAAATATATGTGGACTAATCCAACCAAAATGCGGACCATATAAATACTTATGATTTTGGTTGATGAATCGACAAACTAATCACATGTTTGTCCACACACATTGCTGCTAAACCTCTTAGTCAATTAAGGGCCCACCACCCTACTTATCCCTTAAAGTCGGGGAGACTGGATAATGCCGGAGAGTTTATATCGACAATTTTTTATAAAGTATTGCATGTCTTTTGGGTTTATAATTGAACATCGAATTTTGGTGAACATACCAAGTTTTCAGTTTCTGCCTAGGGCTATGCAATCTTGTACGTATTTATGTTGGTCTGCCTTGAGGCCTATTGCCACCTAACCTATATGATGTTACAGTTGGTTACCGAGTACAAACCTGACGTTTTTCGTATTTATGCATTTGGGTGTGCATTCCATGTGCCAAGTTGCACCGCCGCAACGTACCAACATGGGTCCTTAAAGAAAGATGTGAATCTTTGTCGATTATGATTCTCCTTCACACTAGCTCTCTTCAAATCCTTGCATGCGATCTCTTTACCGCTCATTTGTAGCTTGTCACTTTACTGAGACAGTCTTCCCACCGTTAGGGGGAGATAAAAACGTCAATGGCGCGAATTTGCGTGGACGTTGCCCACTATGTCTCATCTCGATCCCCGTACCACACCAGTATGATAAGCAAGTGCGATGAATTCTAGCTTTTAGAATGTTGCTCTAGACTCCTCTGATTTAGCTAAAGTGACGAAATCATATACCAGTTATAAACATGTCTGCAAGGATAGACGTACTTAACGGACGTTGAGTCAACATCCCTGGAAGGTATGCCACCCCTGTTGGATGGTCTGGTACATCGGCGGATAGCCAATCAATCTTTCTTGGCCTGGAGCACAACAGATCACTCGGTTCATATGATGTACTTCCCTAAAAAAGGAAGACACGACACAACAATGAATTACTTGATCGCTGTCTCGAATCATTTCCATCTCATGAGATTAATTCGGATTACTCCTGAGACTTAAAAGTTCTTGGTCCAGTATACTAGTTTGGATAAGCTAAATGGAATTGAAATGAGATTACCATCGATGATGTTTTCACTTATATGGTAGCTACCGACATAAATGAAAAGCGACGATATCAAACCGTGTTTCGTTGATTAAGTGACAATGTAAAATTGATTGGACAACCGAAATTACAATCCAGGTCAAATTCCTTACCAAATTGTGTTTGGACATGTCGTTCCTACATTGCCCAAGGTAACCCTGTTGTGTTACAAGTGGGAAAGGAAATGTTATAAGATGAATGAAATAATAAGATATGATGCACACCTTATGGCGCAAGGTTTCTCTCAAACGTCATATGATTGATAACAGCATTATGAAATGTGGTTAGTGTTTGCTCCATGGGGATATAGATACAGAGATTGACATGTAAGTTCCCGAAGAATTACATGGACTGGTTCAAATAGTTCCAAAACCACGGAACACCCTCTTAACTTGTTTGAGGCGTTCACTTACAATCTGACGAATGTGGTACACCCGTCTAAGTGATTATTTGATCAATCAGGGATGATTTATGCCCTTGCGTGTTAAACTATAAAGTCTTATTCCAAATTGCTAGAGTTACAGTTTATGACGTTGACATGAATCTCACTAAGACTCAGGAAGAGCTTGAGAAAACTTCCTCGCACCTGAAGATGGAATTTGAGATGAAGGATCTTAGGAAAACTCGTTTATGACTTGACCTAAAGTTGAAGCATTATTCTGATGGTATTTTGGTCTACGAGTCGAACTACACCATGAAGGTGTTACCTTTAAGTATACCTATGATCGTCCATACGTTATATGCAAATGAGACCCTTGAAGAGGTTATGGAATCCAAAATTCCATACCTGAGTTCAACTTTACGCTTCGTTGTACTTAGCTCATTGTATTTAGACATAACATTTTCTTCGCTGTTGAGATGCAGCATCGCGCCTACACGCAACCACTAAATTGGTATTAAAGAAGTACCCTAAAAGTACTACGAGGGCAAATCCCAACGCTTCTCAAGCGGATCCAACCCCCCTGATCCTCGGAATGATGCTTACCTTATTTGTTATGCTGACGCTGGTTACTTATCAAACCAGCACAAGGCAAAATCCCCAAATGGTTATGTCTTTACCGTTAGGGATATCACAATATCTTAGAGGTCTATAATATGACCTCACTTCACTACGCCACAAATGAGACATGGTTAGGAGTTCTTGTTGAGCATTTCGAAGTACTTGTTGTCTTTCATCCATCGTTGAGTCCCAACAACGATCCATGAAGACTATGCCGCATGTATCTACCCGACCAAGACATGATACATCAACGAAGTCAACGCCAAGACATATTACGTCTACATCTACATCAGCAAAGCATCAGGAGATTGAAGTCATGCAAGCCGATCCTAGACAACCTTGCCGACCTCTACATGACGTCACTGCCGAAGTCAACCTTCCAAAAGCTTGTCCGAGGAATTGGTATGCCTAACTATCATATGCAATGCTTGTTGTTCTCATTTGAAAGTTATGTCAAACTCAGGGGGAGTATCTAGAAGTATACTCACTAGATCTTAATGTACTTTTTCCCCCTATGATTAGGAGCATTTTCCCACTGGGTTTTTGCTACCTAACGAGGTTTTAACGAGGCACCCATCCTGGGCTGATCATACCCTTGTGAGCTCTTCTACTTGCGTCCAAAAAACGTATAGTTTTGACTTAATGCAACTTCTCACTTTTCTTCTTAGTCTATGGATTTTTCTCCCACCTTGGGTTTTACCATAGCGAGGTTTTGTGAGTTTTACTTTTTTATGCATTCTTCCCGTTGATCTGAGACTCGCATTCACTCATTGTGTTGACGACTTCATCAACTTTACTTACCTCATCGCTAAAGACTTGATGCGCCATTTACTTGAGTATTTACACACCCAAGGGGGAGTGTTGCAGTCCTATTAGATTAGGAATGTGATTGTGTAAATCCTAGTATATCTAGGAATATCTCTTACATTCCTATTAGGAGTTGATTACCTATTAAGAGTTGTAATCCTAAAAGGGTAAGGAATTAACTTTCCCTACTGCTATAAATAAAGGCACAATGGGGTGAAATAGAACACACCTCACAATTACACATCTCTCTCTTCTCTCTCTATGCCGCACCTTCCCTCTCTCTATGGCCTCCATAATTGTTCAGTAAAATATGCCTACAACATATATATATTACATAATTGACTAGTGATATAAGAAAATACCAACAAGAAGGAAATCTCAAGTAATAAAGAGTTACAATTAAACAACAATTACAATAGTTGACTTTTGACTCACTTCAACACCGTCTCAAGTTGGTGCATAAATATCTCCTAAGCCCAACTTGTCAAGTGAGTCATGAAAAACATGCAAACATCGCATGCATTAAGAGATCCACTAATTGCTCCTCAAATCTTACATACGGAGTATCAATAAACTCGATGTCCATTTTTTCCTTGGTAAAATGTATATCAACTTCAACATGGTTCATAGGGTCATGTTGAACTGGATTCTGCGAGCAAAATCTGAAACCATAAAAGCTCACAACTACCATGAGCCATTCCCCTGAATTCAACCTTTGCAGTGGACCGAGCAATGACATTTTTCTTCTTACTATGCCAAGTAACCAAAATTCCACCAACCAAATGAAATAATCAGATATCGAATGCCTATTAGTTATAATGCCTACTCAATTGGCATCAATATCCCTTTTAACCTCCATATGTCCACGTGCTTCCAAAAAATTAAACCTCTTATAGGAAAAGACTTCAAGTAACTCAAAATCCTTATCATAACTGCTATATGATCCTTACTAGGAGCATGCATAAATTAACTTACAACACTAAAGCATATGCAATCTTGGGACGAGTAAAAGACAAGTAAATCAAACAACCAACCAACCTTTTATATCTCCCTTTATCCATTGGAAATTGGTTAGGATGTATACCTAGACGATGGTTTTGGACGATGGGAGTTTCTGCAGGTGTATATCTTAACTACACATTTCTGATAGCAAATCCAGCACATACTTATGCTAGGACAAGTAAATTCCTCCCTTCAACCAAGCCACCTTAATCCTCAGAAAGTATTTAAGCGCACCCAAATCCTTCATCTCAAACTCAAAATTCAAATACCCTTGTAGCTTGTCAATCTCCTCCATATCATTTTCAATAACTACTATATAATCAACATAGATAATCAACAAGGTCCTCTTACTACCCTTGCGTTTGAAAAACACGGTGTGATCCATATTCCCTTGTCGATACCCAAACTTTTTCATAGCTTAAGTAAATCACCCGAACCAAGCTTGTTGGAACCAAATTCGTGCACCATTATGTGTGGAAGAGATGCACAAACTCGAAAACCTGTGAAAGAGCAATTACACGTAAAACAACCTTGGCAACGTGGGGTACCAGCCACAGGCTCTCTAATGGTCAAGTTAGTAAGCAAAATATATGAGACTCAAGCAATGTGTAAGAGAATGAAGTATGAATGAAAACTGGAGATTCATGTCTAGTATAGTCTCTAGATCTTAATGTCCGACTGACATATCAGATTGCCTTGTTGGCTAAGTAAAAGTAATTTCTAACACTTGTGGAAGATTAAGTTTAGTGTTTACGATGAGTTCTTCTTTTAAGCATGACTTTCTGTCCACTTGCTCGTTCACCTTGCCTCATTTTGGGTATGAGGATTTTAATAATCACATCGTGTCATCAAGAAGGGGCTTTTTTTTCAATCCGAATTGCATGTTCGTTCCTAGTGAATCTTAAACAAAAGTTAGTTAGGGACTTGGTCACTTTCATATGGATTGAAAACACCTTTGAAATCCTTTTGTCACACCCTATGTGCATCGGACCTGAGCATTTTCAATTGGACTACACTTAGTTGACTTAGCTAAGGTATTTCCACGTATCGGAGTTCCACTAGAATAAAATTCCTCTTGAGGATTTCTTAGTCTATATGCCTCATTCAAACCTGTTTAGGCACGAGATCGTTGCAGAACGTATTTGACTTAATATGTTAGTCCATGACAGAAGTACTTAGGGTTGGAGTTCAGAGCCACCACTCGAATGATTTCTGGATCGCCCTTTCGATTATTCTCTCGAATAGCCATAGCCTAGGTTTGAATGTTAAACCTATCACCCTTAGGTTGCATAAACTTTACGGAGGCTAGATGGTGCATTGGAAACTTTCAGATCAAGATGTTATGTTCCTATGTCTTAGTAGCCTATCGTAACCATGTTTGATATAGCTCAAGCATCTCAAGCTACTAATCAACTATGGAATGAGCTGTAATATACTACTTTAACACTAATACTTTTAAACTTTTAGACTTGAATTTTTGCAAAGTTTCAAAGATGTGTGATATTTGAGATACTGGGGGTTCCTTTATAGCATAAAAAGAAAAAAAGAAAGAACAAACAAACAAAAGTCACGCGAAAATCTAACTAAATTCTTATTATAAAAGAACGAAAGTTTGATGGGATTTTTGGATTGAATATGTATGGGACTACCTACATATCTCCGAGAAGGAGAATCAAATTGTTGGTGTAGTTCTAATAAACGATGAAACAATGTGTTTTACTTTGATTGAGGTCCATCTTTGACGAATGTGCCTTCACTTAGGCAAGCTTTAGAGATGCTTCTCCCAGTTTATGCGTAGACAGCAGTCTTAAGGTCAATCGTGGTTGAATTCGTAATGGACGGCCTACATATCTTCTTATGATGAGGAAGAATAAAACCACATGTAGTTTGTTCAAGGATTTTTAGTGATACTATTGGTGCTTGATGACATTCCATCTCATGGTGATCTAAGTTCCCTTCCTCTATGCAGGGATGCAAGCCTTGCTATCTTCAAGCGCCTCGATATTGTCCTGGTGCTCCTATTCTCCGTTGATGCAATTAATGTTGAGTGTAGGTTTATTCGCTGGGCACCGATCTTTCTCTTCATCGGCAACATGTATTATTATTTTGAGTGTGTATGTGATTATAGAGTACTGATACAATAAAATTGAGCTTGACATTCGAGTAGAAGAGTGTAAACATAATTGTGAGTATTAATTACTTGTCAATCAAATCACTTGATTCTCGAATAACTTATTATTTAAGTAACTTGATTTTCAAAGGGATCTTATGGCCTAATATGGTTAAAATAGTAGAGTCTTAACCTCTGATTAACCATTACGTAATCCCTATTTGGTAAGACTTATTATGGTGGGACAAATTCTGGAATTGTGGTTATGAGTATCTCTCATTTGATAATAGACTTGATTGAAGGACATCCTAGCAACTATAGAAGGATTGCCTTGCTCTCACAATAATCACTTTATTATGTGCTAAACCCTATTCATAGCAAGAACATTTAGTTTGGAGTGAGTAGAAGACGTTCGTATGCATGCAATGATTTCTCTTCTATAGATAAGTTAAATGTAATTGGTTTATTGTAACCCGGTTTATTGAATTTATAATCCTAATATCTTATTATTCCTGTGACATATTGAAAACTAATTTCTAGCACAGTGACCAAAAATTCTAATATACTCTAATATCCTATAAATTTTGTCCATTACATCTTGATGATTGAACCTTTGAACAAGAATCTAATGGTCAAACCCCAATGTTTGGGAGAGATTTTTTTAAGTACCGAATATATAAGCAATTCTCTGCAGGTTATAATTCAAGTGGAGAAAATGATATATATTTTTGTCTCTCTATTTATTTACGACACTTGAAATGCCTATTTACATACTAGACTTTAAAAAATTAATCGATTTAGGTACACCAAAATCAACTAGAAAATCTCAAAAAATGACTCGATAAGATCTTCCTACTGGACAATCACCCTTGATCAAACTCTAAATTTCCCCATCGCTTTTACATTGTGTTGCTCTAGCAAACACCTGAAGAAATTCTTCAATGTGTCAGAAATACGACACAGGACACCAAGTTTCATAATATAACAGTTGTCTTCTGACAACCAGTGTAGCAGGCTGTGTTGTTATCACATTGAAAAATATCTCATTAAATGTCTCACCAAATATCTCACCCACCTAGAGGTCCTGAAGCGAGGATGATCCTCTCCTGAGCTAAGGATGAGGATCCTCCTGAGTAAGCCTATCGGGTCGTTCAAATTTTATCCAACGGCTACAATTATTATAACTTTTCGAAAGGCTCTTATTTGTAATTGTTGGATAAAATTTGAATGGCCGATGCGCTTGCTAATAGGATCCTCACCCTTAGCTCATGAGAGGATCCTGGTGCCTGAAGCGAACCCCCCAGCTCACCTTCCAAAAACGAAAACACCTCCTGGAAAAAACCAGTTCACTCCCTCAAACAGCAAAACATGCCAAACCCCAAACTTCCTCTCCCGATCATCGTCGTCGTCGTCATCGCCGTCGTCATCACTTCATTCCCGCCCTCCCTTGCACCGCAACCGTCCAATTCCCCCTCCTCCTCCAAATGGGCCCCACGCTTCCTGGGCAAATTCTCAACTACTACGCCAAAACCTCGACCGCCGCACCGGCAACAACAGCAACCGAAAATCCGATACGAAACCCGATATTTCGCTCAGCGGCTTGACCACTTCAGCTTCACGGACACCCCGAAGTTCCAGCATCGGTACCTGATCAACACCGAGCACTGGGTGGGCGCACAGCGGCTTGGCCCCATCTTCTTCTACTGCGGCAACGAAGGCGGCATCGAGTGGTTCGCCGAAAACACGGGCTTCGTCTGGGAGCTTGCCCCTCGCTTCGGGGCCATGGTTCTCTTTCCCGAAGTAAGTTTCTGTTTGGTTCCCTAGAAAATTACAAAAAAAAAAGGTCAAAAGAAGGAAAGTTAATTTGGTTTTTGGAATTGGTTGGCAGCACCGGTACTATGGAGAGTCTATGCCGTACGGGAGTGAGGAAGAGGCGTATAAGAATGCCAGTACACTGTCGTTTCTTACCGCCGAGCAAGCCCTAGCCGATTTCGCTGTACTAATCACGGAGCTCAAGCGAAATTTATCGGCGGAAGGTTGCCCGGTGGTGCTCTTCGGTGGATCGTATGGCGGAAGTATGTGAATTAGTAATGCCCTGTTTTAGTGAAAGTTGAAATTTGTTTTAGATTTGATGAAACCATGAAAATGTTTGATGCTTTGCTTTTTAATGATGTTGAAAACAGTGTTAGCAGCTTGGATGAGGCTTAAGTATCCTCACATTGCAATTGGTGCACTTGCTTCTTCCGCGCCGATTCTTCAATTTGAAGATATTGTGCCAACAGAAACGTTTTACAACATTGTTTCTAATGATTTCAGGGTAACTTGTGCAATTGTGCATCTTGTATGTTTGTTTTGCTTTGTGCTTTTGTGTTGTGCTATGATATTGGCGGAATATTACCTCCATCTTATATCCCGTAGCGCGAAAGTAGTAGCTGCTTTAACACTATAAAAGAGTCATGGGATGCACTAGTAACTGAGGGACAGAAGGATAATGGCCTTGTCCAGCTGACAAAAACTTTCCGCTTATGTCGGTAAGGAACATATGTTTTTTAGTGGAGAGTGGAGATGGTCTTGTTTATACTTGAATTCTTCTTAACTGCCACTGGGTTTCCACTGATCAAAACCATTTTTCAGTGAATTAAAGAAGATAGATGATCTTTCGGACTGGTTAGACTCAGCATATAGCTATTTGGCAATGGTTAACTACCCATATCCTGCTGAATTTGTAATGCCTTTGCCTGGACACCCCATAAAGGAGGTCAGTTGATCATTTTCTCACAGTGCATTGTTAGCTATTATACCCCATGATTATAGTTTGCTTTGAAACCAATTATTAACCATTGATCTCGTGTGATGTGAATGTACCATGTCGTATATATCCCAGCCTCTCTGGGATGTGCAAATGAAATGTTCTTGAAAATTATTAATCTAGGAAAAGAAAATGCGTCCAAGTTCCTTAATTCCCTATACCAGGGTGTCTTCTGTGTATCTGTTTTGAGTTTATAATTATCTGTCTCAAATAATACAGCAAGTTCAATCATTGTACTCTTTCTCATTGGATTATGATTTCTTCAATGAAACAAGTTTTTTTTTCTAATAACCGTACTTCCGAATTGTTGTCACTTTTAGAATAATGGCAATTGGCATTTACATCTTCTTCTTTTTTTGCTTTTTTTTTTTCGGTCTGTGGCATTTACATCTTATCTTAGGAATTAAGACCATAAATTTGTGGCAGAGACTGTTTCGCTTTTTTTTAGATATGCATGAATACTATGGAGTTCTAACCGTGTGATTTCCTGTTTCTCTTTAGTCTTCCCTTTCAGGGCTGTGTTGCTTAAGAATATTTGTCTATGAGAATCTTCAGGAATGGTTTTTTCCTCAGCGGTAAATCAAAATAGTCATTTGGTTCATCTTGTAGGTTTGCAGAAAGATTGACGATTGTCCTGATGGGACTAGCACACTGGAGCGTGTATTTGAAGGAGTAAGCATTTTCTATAATTACACTGGACAAGCTGAATGTTTTGAGCTGGAGGATACTTCCGATGTTGGCACAGATGGTTGGAATTGGCAGGTCTATCAGCGTTACAGGAATATTATGCTCTTTTTCAAATCAACATAATGGTTGAAATTTGGTACCACCAGGAAAAAATAAAAAAATAAAAAATAAAAAAATTCCTTTAATGCAATTTCTTCTTATTATGTCATTTCCATTATACAGGCGTGCACAGAAATGGTTATGCCAATGTCTAGTAGTCGGGATGCCAGCATGTTTCCAACCTATGATTTTAATCTCTCTTCTTTTGAAGACGAATGCTTGAAGAATTATAATGTGAAACCAAGGCCTACGTGGATCACAACAGAATATGGCGGACATGTAAGAGAATGATTCATTATGAATTTATTTGTCTATTCCTCTTTAAAGTCTATTAGCATGTGATCATTTCATTGTTGCTGTTAAATAATAATTACTATAGTGTGAATAGTGCCGTACTGGTTCATTGAATGATGATCTTGTTTTTCTCCCTTATTAATTGTATATTTTCCTACTCTTACGTCGCATTGTGGTTTTTTTATTGTGTAACCTCGTATGCATGGTGATAAAGGATGCCAGGCTAGAAAAGTAATGAAGGGTGATTTTCTTTTCTAATAAAGGCGCTGCAATGTACTGATCTTGCAATAGATTTGGATCAACATAAATTTGAACACCTTGGGTACAGTTTAGATTATATTTATATTACCTATCCAAGAGCAATGATTAACTTCCGATCTGCTGTTTTTAAATTACTCGTTTTCACATTTGTTACAACAATTTTTTGAAAATCTCGATATTAGAAATTTGAAGCAACTACTTCCTTGAATTTTACCTTGCACACTAGTACACCGGTGCAATGTGCGTATCTGCTGTCTGAAGAATGTGGGTTGTTGCATGTACCCGTAGCTACTTAAATAGATGATTTTTATTCCTTCTCAAATTTATAGTTTGATACTGGTACTCTTGGCTATTGAATTTGAAGGATATTAAGGTCACCTTGAAAGCGTTTGGAAGCAACATCATTTTTTCCAATGGCTTATTGGATCCTTGGAGTGGTGGCAGGTAACTGTATTTTTATCTAATTTTGCAATTATAGCCGTCGAACACTAAATATATGAGTTCTAATGTCTGTGAATGATATCTATTACAGTGTCCTGCAAAATGTATCGGAAACTATCATCGCTCTTGTTGCTGAAGAAGGTATCTTCTACACTTGACAGTTGGCTTCACAAAACCATACCTGAGCACTCAGAAAAACAACAGATAGCTCGACGCCTCTTAACTGTTCTTGCTTCTACTAACAGTACAATTCTTTTGTTTTCTGTTTCTCAGGTGCGCATCACTTAGATCTGCGTTTTTCGACAAAAGATGATCCTAAGTGGTTGATTGAGCAAAGGGAAACTGAAATTAAGCTGATAGAAGGCTGGATCGAAAAATTCTACCAAGAACGGAAAGCAGATTTTGACATGTAGCACCGCCAATTCAACGTCCTTGAACGAGTTTGGTTTGATCATGTCCATGGAGACATGATTATCGCAGATAAACTTCCTGCAATAACAAGGTTGTATGTGCACGGTTAGTAAAACATGCGTACTCCAATAATTTCGTACGTACTTTCGTAGCAATTAGAGTATAATTTCTAAAGACATTTTAACCAATAACCACAAACATAATCATAGGAACTGAATCGCCACATGCATTGCCTTTTTTACTCAACGGTCCAACGGATTGGCTTTTCTAGATTGAGAGCATTTTTTGGCTACACCATGTGATTCTTCATGCTAGACCTTAAAAATTACAATTCGGAATATTGTTGTTGCAATACAAATATCATATGTTCGCCGTATAAATTTTATAATAAAAATCTATCATTTTCTTAATTTTTATTTGAATATCATCCTTATGAAAAGTCAACAGGAAATCGTTTTGTCATCCAAATTCATCAAATAAATGAACAGTTCATCATGAGTATGTGACTTCATAGTCACTATTGATTTGTGTCTATAAATTCGGATGCATAAACAATTTCCGATTCAAATGATATTTTGTAGATATGATCTTTAGATGAAAATTAAAAAATTGAAGGGTTATGATTATGAAATCTATAAGATGAAGATATGTTATCCGTACGGCGATGAGAAAAATAATGAAAAATAAAAACTAAGAACACGTAAATTATGTTAATTTGTTATAACACACTAAAACGTTAACGAGTATTGTTAATAAACAAAAAATTAGCTAAACCTTTCCAATATAATATAGGAAACCAATGAAAGACCCCTTCAGAAAACAACTTAACAGTTTTCTGTTGCTTCTCAATGTAGCAGAAACCCTGAGAGGCTTCTGATCAGCTTATTTATATAACTTACAAATCAAGGTACAATTCCAAAGAAAAATGACATCAATGGGAAGCCGAGTAACTATTTTAGCAGCTATCGTATGCATTTTCATGTGTCTTGAGGCCGCACAAGCTCGTCATCATATTCGCCGTGCTCCGACAGCTAACCCTCATGATTTTCTGAAGGTTCACAACAATTTACGACGGAAAATTGGCCTACCGCCCTTGGTGTGGGACGAAAACCTAGCAACGGTTGCTAGGATTTACACGAAACAGAGAGCGAGCATGGACTGCAGGATGGTACACTCGACGGGGCCTTACGGGGAGAACATCTTCTGGGGCAGCGGGAATCAGCCATGGGGGGCGAGGTTTGCGGCGAAGTCGTGGTCACACGAGAAGTTGTTCTACGATTACCAGACGGATAGTTGTAAAACCGGGCAGATGTGTGGGCATTATACGCAAATGGTGTGGAAGGACACGAAGCGTCTGGGTTGTGCACGAGAGGTTTGCAGAAATGGAGCTGGGGAGCTCATCATATGTAACTATGATCCGCCAGGAAATTGGGTTGGAGAGAAACCCTATTAGAAATTATGGGATGTGCATGCATGAACTCGTGGCCACTTGGAATTGGATTATTGTTTTGATGCTTAATTGATCATTACCAATAGTCTAATCACTTTGTTAGAGGTCTAATGTAAATTAATTATTACAAGGGGGTTATTTGTGCTTTGCAAATTGCATGTACGAGAAAAACACCAAGTAAGAAAATTATGAATCCTCGTTGCCCGTTAACCCCACACTTTTAATTGTTGTGTTTCTAACTAAACAACTAACGACTAAAAGACCTTGCGTATCTGCTACTGTGAAGCACCGTAAATAACCTCTATATTTACAATATAATTTGAACTATTTGTGTATTTTAGCATAACAATTTCACTCTCTTAGACCCTATGATCCAAGAAAATTGTGATTGTAGAATAATGAGCATGTGGTCCAATATCCTAGTAGATTAGGATGTTTGGTTTTTACCCATGTGTCATAGGTTCGAAACTCCCCACTCCTAACTTATTGTAATAGTTCTAAATTTTCCCCCTCGTCTTAATAATAATAAACTTAAAAAAAATAAAAAATGATAGCCATTCAATGAATAATAGCCGTTTGTCATATAATCAAAATTCAAGGCCTCCATAACAGAATTGGGTAAACAATGCTCCCAAAAATATGGATTTGCTATGGTTAGGCCAAAGTGAGCTAGGTACCGTTTGGTATGTGGGACGGGACGGAACGGAACGGGACGAAGCGTTCCGTCCCACGTTTGGTACGCCTAAAACGGGTGGAACGCGCTGTTCCACGGGACGAATTTTGGGTGAATTTTCGTTCCACCTCACCCCCCTGGAACGACTCGTTCCACATCTGTGGAACACAAAATTATAACATCTCCGTCTCCTTCTTCTTCCTCGTTTCCATCCGAGGGCATCTTTGCTCCCTCTATGTTATGTCCCGTCCTGTCTCGTCCCGTCCCGTCCCATTTTGTTCCGTCCCGTCCCGTCTGCATACCAAACGATACCTAGTCACAAAGTTTGCTTCCTTGAAGATATGGTTTCACCTTACATAAAGAAATTCAGAGACCAACCTAGAGTCCCCTTCCGCCATTATGTTGTTTATACCGTTGCGCCTGGTGAACAAAAGGTCTTCCTTTAAAGCAATGGCCTCCACAACTAGGATAGTAGTGCCATCACCGGTTTCCCCTCCTCATTCCTTAGAACAAAAGCAGCAGTCGCCATCTCCAAATGACCAAACCATCAAAGTTAGTTTAATAAAACCAGGAGGAGGGGATGCCATCTAATGAGATGCGGGTATAGGTCTATAAATATTTACTAGTTCAAGGTTTTCCACTTTGGGATAAGAGGAATGTTACTGTGATTAATATCTTGTATTTTTACCCCTAGTTGGTGCCGACATGGTTTCTTCCTGTTTTAGTATTTTTAGCTCATCACTAAGCTTCTTCTCCACCTGCAGCTCTCTATCAATGATTTGATTCTTCATAATCGTTTCTTGCACCTCACTAAGAGAACTTAGGACCTTTTTCTTGTGTTCCTTTAAATTACCAAACGCTATTTTATTCCAGCTTTTCACAAGATACTTGAAAGTAGCAGCACATGTCCTAAATTTATCAATTGGGGCAAACTCCCCCATTACAACGCCATGCATTTTTAACAAAATCCTTGAACTCAGGAAGAAGAAGCCACACTGCTCCAAATTTAAAAGGGGTTGTTTTTAATTTCATTAATCATGTTGTAGGTTAACAGAATGTGGCCATGATTAGAACCATAAATTGGATAATTATGAAGATTGTAATCAGAGTACTCAGTTAGCCAGTAAATGTTAACAATACCTTGATCAAGTTTTTCATAGATTCTAGTACCATCAGAGTGACCGTTACACCAAGTATAAGGAACTCTCATCACATTTAACGATATAAGGTTTCCCTTATTCAAAAAGTTAATAAAATTGTTCATGTAAGTCGTCTCCTCTTTTTTTGACACATCCACAATATTATTGGAATCACCAATAAAGCATTAACCCACCAGCCCTTGAAGTGGGATTACAACAAAACACCATATCAAAAACTTTGTCATGGAAGTTCCTTGGGATCTTATCCAAATTCATTTTAGCTTCACATAAACAAAAAAGGTCCAGTACTTCCTTCATGAGTCACTACATTCTGGTGATTAAGCATACAAATACCAGCAAACATATTCAGGCAAGTCAAGTTCCAGCCCTCAGTCAATTGAATCAAAACCAATAACCCTACTCAATTGTCGTTTAATACTCTCAACCATATAGAACCCTAAACACTACGAGGTACACACCTCCCACAACCAGTCAAATTGAAGGACTTTTGCACGAGTAGATTGCAGACATCTAAATAACCTGCTAATCCAACTGAAAGGGCTCATTGCCGACGATCCTTTCCCCAATCCATCTTACCCATAAACCCTAGAGCCCCCCCATTCTTTCTGCTGACATTACATATTAAATTCCTGAATATTACAAACCAAACAAAGATTTAGACATTCAATTCGAGTTTTATCTTCTGCGCATATATTTATTTGGTGTATCAAACACTATTTTAGCGGTTGATATGAGTGCTGAAAATATGTTACAGTCTCGAGCGGTATATGGGTTACATGGAGAGAAAAAAATTAGTTTGTCATCAATTGTCGTGGAATATCTTCTATTCTTTTTTTTAGTACATCGATATTTTTATACTAAGAAGATGGAAAGTTCAGCTAAGTCACACAATAGGAAGCCTAATTTGGCATCGAATTTGCTATTCACAAGATTCGAATCTAAGACATCTTACTTCCAAGTGAAGAAGAATACCATCATACCGTAGTACTGATAGGTTGAATACTTTCTATATTAAATTTGTCAATTTGATTTTCGATTCATTTTTTTTCTTTTCTACCAAATGTTGAAAATCTAGCCACTTAGTATTACGGTCTAGTGATATTCTTCTTCACTTGTAAGTGATAGGTTTTAAATTCAATTTCTAACTAAATGCGAATTTAAATCACATTAGTGCTAGTTCATTGCGAGGCTAGTGTAGATAGTTAAAAAAAATGTTGAAAATCCAAATTAAATAACATATAACCAAATTGATGACGTGGAAAGTTGACTCCAGTTAGCTTCTATTGGAAGAGTGGGATCCCGTCTCGCACGTCACATTCCCAAAGTAAATTGAATTTTAAATCACAATTTGTGCCGCTAATCGGAGAATTAAAAGGCGGCTTAATTACCAATACCCTCTTTAAACGACGTCGGCTCTCCTATCATACAAAAGCTCACCCAACTGAGTCCAAAGAGTAAAAAGCTCTGCTCACCCAACGCACGGGACAAAGGCATCCAAAAAGCAGAGAGAGGAGAGATAGATAAAGAGAGAGAGGAAGAAGAAAGAACTTCGCTTCGAAAAAGCGAGAGAGAGAGAGAGTGAGTGAGGAGAGAGAAAGTTCAAGAAAAAGCTGAGGAGTGGGAGATCAAAAGGTGCTGAGGGAGAATCTAGGGTTTCGTTTCGTGGTACTGAACCGGTGATCCGACATCGTAATGGCGTCTCCACAGTCGGAACCCTTCGGGAGGACGCCGAGTTCCGGCAGAGCTCTCTCAATAACTCCGGGCTCTAGGATTTTGCTGAGCCCTGGCTCCGTCAGCGATGAAACGATCTGGAAGCGCCTTAAAGAAGCCGGCTTTGACGAAGAATCGATTAAGCGGAGGGACAAGGCGGCGCTCATCACGTATATTGCGAAGCTTGAAGCCGAGGTTGTTTTCTCAACTCTGTACAATTTTGAATTTTGTGTTTTGAAATTTGAATTTTTGAATTCTACTCTCTAATTCCAACCGTGGGTATTTTGTTTAGTTGAATTTTTTGGATATAGTTTGTGGGAGGTGTGTATTGGCCGAATGTAGGATTTGGAAATTAACGGAATTCAATTTTTTTTTTTTAATTTTAAATAAGGAATACAATTTGCCGAATGTAGGTTGAGTTCAATTTTTTATATAGATGAGTTTCTTGTTAGTTTCTCTGTTTGATTCGATTCGATTCAATTCTATGGCTGGTAAAGGTTGGAGATAGATAAATGAAATAGTTGAAAAAGAAAAAAAAACTTATATCCTTTCTAGTGAGTTTTGATTGGTCTCAGAAAATGAATATCGTAATAGAATGTGCTTGGACATGTTGGTATGTATACAATGAGTCCTGATAAGAAAACTATTCTATTTGATCCGAAGAAGAAATGACATAAGTCGATATCAATTTCTATCATTTTCTACTTGGACCACAGAAAACCATTATAATGAATGGATCATACTTTTTTTTTCTTTCTAGGAAAGTATACAACATTGAGTCTTTTTTGTGGTATTACTTTTGGTGGTGGGGATATTCTTTAATTTTTTTTTTTTTTTTTTTTTTTTTTTGAAGTGAGAAACTTGAATATGTTGTTCATATATTTTTGTGTGTGGTAGAAAATTTTCTTTTTGTTGTTTTGCTGACCAGTTTAGTTTAATTTAGATTTTCGACCACCAACACCACATGGGCCTTCTCATATTGGAAAGAAAGGAGTTGGCATCCAATTATGATCAAATTAAAGCCTCTGCCGAGACAGCTGAACTTCTGCATAAGTGTGATCAAGCTGCACATTTATCTGCTTTGGCTGATGCAAGGAAACGGGAGGAGTGCCTAAAAAAGACAGTAGGAGTCAAGGAAGAGTGTATAGCTAGTGTAAGCTTTCGACTGAGAATCTTTATGGTAACCATCTCCTTCATTTGCATGTGATGATAACATGTTCTTGCATGGAAATGTAGATTGAGAAGGCGATGCATGAGCTGCGTGCAGAATCTGCTGAAACAAAGGTTGCAGCTGACTGTAAATTGGCCGAAGCACGGAATATGGTGGAGGAGGCTCAGAAGAAATTCACTGATGCTGAGGGAAAGCTGCATGCAGCGGAATCTTTGCAAGCAGAAGCTTGTCGTTTTCACCATATTGCTGAAAGAAAGATGCAAGAAGTCGAAGCTCGTGAAGATGATCTTAGGAGGAACATTCTGGCCTTCAAGACGGAGTATGTGTTTTAAGTTATTTTTAAAATAATTATTAACTTTCTCAGTCTTAGAATCTGTCAGCTTTACCATCACCTGTCAGATAAATACACTTCAGACAAATTCTCATTTGCGGGGCTTGAATGAGGGACAAGTGAGGAACAATGCATCAAGGGATGGATTCACTTAAAATGAATTATTAATTCAATAGTTGTATTAAATCTTGCCATTAAATGCATTGTCCCCCACCTATCCCTCAATGTAGGTCCTTTAGGTGAGTGCTGTTCAAGGCAGGCTAGCTCAATACACGATTTCTGTGTCTTCTATGCATAACATCAGTAGAAATTTTTTTTTTGGGACTTTATTGATTTTGATTTTCTTTTGATTTTGTAGTTGTGAAACAAAAGAGAAAGAGATAAGCCTTGAGAGACAATCTTTAAGTGAAAGGCAGAAATCCTTGCAGCAAGAACAAGACAGATTACTTGATGCACAAGCTCTGCTTAACCAAAGGGAGGATTTCATATTTGGTCGATCTCAGGAACTGAATCGACTTGAAAAAGAGTTAGAAGACGTAAAAACAAAGATTGAGAAGGAGCGTAGAGCCCTAAATGATGGGAAATTGAATCTGGATCTGACTGAGGCTTCCCTTATTAATAGAGAGGAGGTTCGCATTTTTAAATTCTTTTCCCAATCCGAATGTTATTTGTTTATTGAAATCTTCACTAGTGTGATTCTGTTTCGAGTGATTGCAGGCTTTGACCAGAAGAGAAGCTCTATTGAACAAAAAAGAGCAAGAGATACTTGCTTTGCAGGAAAAACTTGTGAGCAAGGAATCTGTGAGTAATTTAATAGTCTATTTCCTGTTAAATTTGTTCTGATGTTGACTTAATATCTGTTAATTCTTTCTTAACCTCAGTCTTATATGGATGGTCCAGGATGTGATTAAGAAAGCCATAGCAAGTCACGAAGCTGATTTGAGGAAAAAGAAATCTGAATTGGAAACGGAGCTGGACATCAAGAGGAAATCATTTGAAGATGAAATTGAGGCCAAGAGACGGGCTTGGGAGTTGAGGGAGGTGGATCTCAATCAACGGGATGACCTACTGCGTGAAAGGGAGCATGAATTGGAAGTTCAATTGAGGGCATTGGTGGATAGGGAGAAAGAAGTGACAGGCATGTCAAATCTTGTTGGCAAGCAAGAAAAAACTTTAAGAGAGGCTGAGAAAGAGTTTGAGATGAATAGTGGTATTTTGCAAAGAGAAAAGGAAGAAATTATCAAAATGAAGCTAGAACTTCAAAGCTCCTTGGATTCACTTGAAGAAAAAAGGAAACAACTTGATTGTGCTAGGGAGAGGTTTGAGCTTTTGAAATCTGAAACAAGTGAGCTATCGGATCTTGAGATGAAGCTTAAAGAAGAAATAGATTTAATCAGGGCTCAAAAGCTAGAGTTGATGGCGGAGGCAGATGAATTGGCTATAGAGAAAGCCAAGTTTGAATCTGAGTGGGAATTGATTGATGAAAAGAGAGAAGAACTGCGTAAGGAAGCGGAGCGTGTATCAGAGGAGAGGTTGGCGTTCTCAAAATTTATCAAGGATGAGCATGACAACCTGAGGCGGGAGAAGGATGAAATGCGAGATCAGCACAAACGGGATGTGGAATCACTTGTCAGTGAGCGGGAGGACTTCATGAGTAAGATGGTCCATGAGCGTACTGAGTGGTTCAGTAAGATGCAGAAGGAGCGTGCAGATTTCTTACTAGAAATTGAGATACGGAAGGGAGAGTTGGAGAACTGTATAGATAAAAAACATGAAGAGTTAGAATGTTCATTGAAGGAAAAGGAGATTGCCTTTGAGCAAGAAAAGAAAAATGAAGTTCAGAATATCAGCTCCCTTAAAGAAGAAGCAGCAAAAGAGAGAGAGCAGGTTGCTCTAGAAAGGAAAAAGCTCGAGTCTGAGAGAATAGAGATAAATTTGGATCGTGAGCGAAGGGATCGTGAATGGGCAGAGCTAAATAATTCGATTGAGGAACTGAAGGTTCAGAGGGAGAAACTAAAAGAACAGAGGGAATTATTGCACGCTGATAGAGAAGAGATTCTTGGTCATATCCAACACCTGAAGGAACTGGAACATTTGAAGGCTGCTTTAGATAGTGCATCTGTGGCTGACATGCAACAATCTAATTTGGGGCCTCGCAGCCGGAAAACTTCTAGACGATATTTGAAGCAGACAACTTCTGTACGAGACACCAATGTTAATTCGCATAATGAAGTAAATGCTGCCAACATTAGCATCCCATCCATGCTAAAGACAGGGTTGTCTCCTTCCAGTTCTGCTCGTTTCTCGTGGTTAAGACGTTGCACGGAATTGTTCTCTAAAAACTCTTCTGAGAAGCAACAATTGGAATTTGAAGAAAGCCATGAGATCTCTCGGGGAAAAACAAACTTGACAGTAACTGAACAGGTAGAAACATCTAGTAAATATGATGGGCATCGGTACATGGGAAATGGCAGTTCACCTGCATTTTCCAGCAAGAGACAGAGTGCTTTTGGTGGACCAAAGGTTATTGTTGAAGTTCCCTTTGTTGGTGACATTGCAAATGGAACAAAGGATTCTGAAATTAAGGAAGTTGATGGTGAAAGTTGTGACCCTGTAGTCTCTGAACAAGTCTTCAAGGGAGGAAGAAAAAGAAGAGTGGACAAATCATCATCCAATGGCTGTTTTGATCCAGTACTTGAGCCTAGGCAGAATGTTAAGAAAAGGAGGCAACAGCAGGATGCCATTGTGAACTCCTCAGAACATGCCATTAGCCACTGGTATAACACTTAAACTCTTTACCGTCTCTTGCCAGTATCTCTGGTAAAAGTACCTTAATAATTCATCATTTCATCTACTTCAATTGTTTGAGAAAATTTTGAACTGAGTCATATATGTATTTTGGCTTCAGTGTTGCATCAACTCAGGAAAAAATGATAGAGGATCAGCATGTATCAGTGCCATCTGATCAATTTCGTGAAGGTGCTGAAGAGGGTAGTGTTTTAATAGTAGATAAAGTCACAAAGGTTACTGAAGTGATTTTTGAGGAGAGTGTAACTGGCACTCTTTCCAATGAAGACAAATTCGAGGCACAGAATTCTGTTGTGGAACCACACCATGTAAAGAATGGTGTCTTGCCCTGTGACACTAAGGCTCGGTAAAAGATACAAGAATTGAACTTGGGGGATGCTGGACAAGTTGTTGACCACTGCCAGGTATTATTTAGACCACTGCCAGGTATTATTTAATTATGCCTGCTCTGATGTTTTTCCTTGCGGATGTAAAGCATTAAATTCTGCTTCTTAATCATATAATGTCTTTGCATGGGATGCTTTGTGTGATAATTATGTTTGCATATATTGCAATTTGAAGTGTTTACGTTACTAGCATCAACAGAAAGGACATGGAATTGATTGTGTCAGTTAAGTTAACAATAAGCAGGATTTTGTTGCCCCCACTGATTTGAACGTTCTTGAAGGCCTCTACTAAAATCATGAGTATGCGTTTCTTATTATTTTTTGAAGTTATGCTTTTGATTGTTTAACATCAATAATTTTTTATTTGGATTATATCAATTAATCGTGTGTGCTTTTGTTGGCTGTGGGGTGATGTCAGTTGTTGAATAGGATTGATTTTAATGCAAGTATAAAACCGGATTTAGGTTTATAAAAAGGTATTTTGTTCTGGCAATGCTTTGGAGTTGCTTGATATCCAGATAACATTTTTTCATTCTATGCGGTTATTATTGTTTCAGACATATTTGGATTCTTCAATGATTCCTATAAATATGCTGTGAAAAGTATGCATAAATTATGGGATCTGATGGAGTGTGCGGATATCTCTCAGAAGACTATCTTACTGGAAGGAATAGTTAGTTTTAATTTCTCTGTGATTGTCATTCCAGACCCCATTTCCCCAATAAAAAGTTAAGAGTTTGTCGGTTAACTGTATTATGTTAAGGCACAAAATCTCTGTATTAAAGTGCGATAATTTTGTTGTTTCGCTTGATGTCAATTATTGCTTGTGATGTTTAATCCCTTTCGTTATGGCTGAAGGAAAATCTATTTTCTATAAATTTTGATTTTTTAAGTTCTATTGGAATCTGAGCAGAGCTGCAATTTTTGTTCCATACCATTATTTGCGGAGATATTATGCCCTGCATTGAATGGTTGTTTCCCAGCCCTCTAAAATTTAGTTTAGTTGTACTGGAGTCAAATTCATGATAGTTTACGAGTCAGCTAAAATAGTTTTAGACAAAAATCTTTGGAACTATGCAGTTCCGCGCTAACTGTACATACCATGCATCTTCTATTTATGAAACCGTACCGCTGCTTCTGTACTCTATATTTTCTCGCGGTTATGGCTTTGAAACTAATGAATGCGTTGATATGCAGATTCAAGAGGAAGATATAACGAAAAAAGAATTTGCAGTCGGAGTGAGATGATATTGGAAAAGTGTGTACAGAAAGAAGCTTAGATATGAAGAGACAAATCAGAAAGCTTACATAGTAAAAAGAGAGTAGTGGTAGAACTTTGGTTGTTGATAGTGTACTTTCGTTTGTTTCCTGGATGGTGAAATAGATGGTGCCACCCCGACTGGTTATCGCTTTTTGAATTTCATTAAGGTGCGTGTAAGTAATGCGAAGTCGTTCGTGCTGATTAGATCTAGTTTGGAGTGGGACAATTTGTGAATGTTTGGTTCGTCCGGTATGATATTTGTTTTCCTTTTGGAGTTGGTGCTTCAGGGGAAACGTGGAGTTTAGTGTGGCATGTTGTTTGTAAGATATAGGACCTTATTTTGTTTGATGATCAAGGGATGTCTGGTTGTTGCTGCTACACTTCGAGAGGCCAACTATATTTCAAGTTGCAGTACCATTTGTAAACAGTAAGTGATTTGCCAAGCGTTAATTAATCTTAGTTGGGTAAGTTAATTATCGTTGCCGCTAATTATGCTGATTATGTGTATTTAATTACCTGGTTTATGACTAGGGTTTAGTTTATTTTCATGGTCTGGATAAGGACGGGACGGCCCTAGAATTATCCACGAACTCTTTATTTTTTTTCTGTACATTTTTTTTTGGAGAAATTAGGTTCACATCCTTCTTTTTGTTACTCTATTAATTAAAATCCTATTTATTTTTAATTTTTTATCAAGGTTCTTGAGTATTAATAACATCATTAATTATTTGAATAATAAAATATTTTATTTTTAAATAATCCTTTACTGTTAAAAATGTTACAATTAGTATATTTATATTTATGGTTAAATTTTTTATCATATATTTTTATTTTTAGTTTGTACCTATTTTTAATTAGCAAATATTTTTTAATTTGTACCAATATTTTTGTGCCCATATTTTTTAAAGTTTTATTTGTGTTTGTACCCATGTGTATACCACATTGTATATTTAATCAATGATAGAAAAATTACATATCGCATATCTATGATTTATGCCTAAACTTTGTATCATATATTTATATTTTTAGTTTGTACCCACTTTTAATTTGCAACATTTTTTTTTAATTTGCAGTATTTTCTTTTTAGTTTTATTTTGTACTCATGTATTAATTTCTTTTAGGGCCAATATTTTTTAAAAATTCATTTGTACTCATAATTTTTTAATTTTTTATATGTACCCTAATTTATTTATAATGTACCCATTCTTCTTTATTAATGTACATATGTGAAATGTACCAATTTTTTTAACACTATGGATACATTCTTTTGCCATTTATTATTTCTTATTTTTACATAGTTTTTATCCATTTATTCAATCAAAATGTTTGAATTCTTTTATTGTAACCGTTTTTAATAGTATTATAATGAGAGATTTTAAATTTATAGGATTATAAATCTCATAAAATATCAAACAATTAATGTCAAAACTATAAAACTATAAATATTAATAGTAATATAATGAGGTGTACAAAATCAAGGGACTTTGATCAAACTTTGAATACTATTAAAGTTTTAATCAAATAATGTTAAGGATTAGGGATTGCATTCAAAGTATCCTTATTTTTTTTTTTTTTTTTTTTCGGTCGTTTTTTATTGAATGATTGAAAAGGATAAGAGGACGCAAATTGACAAGGCAACTATGCTTTAGAGATGGAGTTAACCAACATAGACGTTTCATTAAACATGAAAAATGGCTTACAACGCCCGTCAACCATTTTGGAACCCTCTTTCCATTTACCCATTATTCTTATTGAATTTAGCAAGGTTTTAAAAGACGCTAGGCGCTAGTTGGACGGCGAGTTGGGGCCTAGTGCCTAGGCGGCTAGGCGGGGTCTAGGCGGATTAAACTAAATCCATTACATTTCATGTAAATAAGTGTAAGTTTATACTTAAAATATATATAATTTTATCATAAACTACAAAATAGAATGACACATATATTATGAAGTATTGGAACATAATGAAAACATGAGAACAAGCATATAATGTGTGCTCATTTAAGTATTCTACAAATCTCTTACAATTTATTGAAAAATGCAAAATGCAAAATGAAAGTTTTCTATTTTTTGCCTAAGTGAGTTGCAACCTAGGCGGGTTTGGACGGGCTAGGCGGGCGCCTCAGTAGGTTTATGCGTCTTTTCTTAATTTTCAAACGCCTAAGCATTAATTGGGACGGTGACCAACCATCTAACGCCTAAGCAAGGATTTTTAGAACAGTGAAATTTAGAGTTCTTTAGATTTTGGCTCTTACTATTTTTTAGAATTTAGGGCTAAAGTCATAGTTATCTAGTTTAGTTTACTCGTGTGATGAGAGAGAGAGAGAGAGAGAGAGAGAGAGAGAGAGAGATGTAAAGTTATACTTGAGGATTTAAGCTAATTTGTATAATAACTATTTATAATGATTGTTGACACACCCCGTCCCGAAGGAGGGCATGCTGGCCGTCACGTGAGAGTGACGTAACCATTTACACAGTTCGGAAGCTTAAACAAAAATACAATTTCTAAGATAAAACACCCGAGGGTGAATCCTACATTTATGAATTCTGTCAGAACATCGTTGGATTCCTCGTGGCCACCAAAGCTCTGCTATCTAGAACCTGGAGGGGCGCAAAATAAAATTGAGTGGGTCAGTAAAACAAAGATTTTCGAAAACCTTTCATTTAAAACATTTATAACCCCTCGCTGTAAAACCTGTATACTTTCCCAGAAAATAGCATAATATCATAATACTTTTCATAAATCTCAAATCATCAATTTTTCTCAAAAACCAGAAAGTATGCCATGTTAAAAACTTTCAAAAACAGAATGAATGATGCATCAATGTAACAGGAGAAATGATGAATTAACCGGAGATGATAAGCTCATATTTATACATATTTTACATCAAATTCTCTCGTATTTTCTTAGTTAGTTTCTTATATTTTTGAGTTATTTACTTTGTTTTTGTGTTTTATCGAATTTATCTAGCTAAGAAAATAAAAGTAGCATAAGTATGATTTTATGTAATAATTTCGTCAAAACTGTTTAGCTTTTAAATTAAATAAAATATATATATATATATATATAATAATTCATATTGTTTTGTAGAAAAAAATATAAAAAGATTAAATAAGAAATAATAAAAAGGAACGTGGGCTGCTGCTTAGCAGCTGGTGGAAAGGTGAGTTGGTGTGAATAAAAGAATAAGGAATAAGTGAAAAGTGTGTGCAGTGTGGTAGGTGAGTTGAAATTGGGCAGCTGGCGTGAGGAATAAAAGAAAGAATAAAAGAAGTGAACATGTTGCGAAAAGAATAAAGGACACGGGAGTGGAGCTCCCATCGTGAAGTGGAGGAACTAAATAAATAAGGTGGAAGGAGGGCGCGGGAAAGGAGGAGCTGACGAGACTTGGCAGGAACTTGGCAGAAGTCAGGAGGCGCTGCTTTTAGCAGCTTGCGCAGCTCGCCAGGAATGAGGGATTGGGAAGCAGCAAGGCTGCTGGGCAGCTGCGGAGACAGGAGGCAGCAGGAGAGGCGCGGGAAAGGAAATACAGACGTGAAGCTTGCGAGGAAAGCAAGGGGGACAACTGCCTTGGGCAGCGGGGAGTCAGCTGGGTGCTGCCTGCAGCGCAGAAGCTGCCAGCAAGGAAAGGAAATACTGAAGTGCAACGTGCTGAAGCAGGGAAGGCAGCCTCGGGAAGTGATGGTAGCTGCCTTGGCAGCGTGAGGACAGGAGCTGAAGGAGAGAAGGGCGCGCGCATGCAAGCATGGGAGCTGGAGACTGTGCAGGCACGGGAGACATTGGCAGCACAGGGAGGAATAAATTCCTCAATTCGGTTTAATCCTCCAACTCACGTTTTATTCCTGTTTAATTTTAATAATGTGTAACTAATTTTATTTTGGCTAGAGTTTAATTCAAAACCATGGATATATTTGTAATTTGAATTGATTACCTTCAGTTGTTATTTCTGAGTTGTGATTTAATTTGCTTAACTGCTTGATTGATAACTTATTTTTGTATGTCGATTAAGGATGCATACTTAATTTACATGCATGAATTTGATGCTAGAATATAAGTGAATTTCACCTAATCGTTATGAACTTATATTCACAAGTAGTGAAGGTCGCTTATAAACGATCGCGTTAGGTAAATTCTTGGCATAAGTTTCATGCAATTCATAGTAACAAGTGCCTCGTCAATGCTTATGATTTTCATAAAACTTAATGATTCTTGCTTGTATCTCTATTATGCAATTCATGTAGGGAACTTGTAGGGAATGTTTTGGGTTGTCGTATGCAATCATCCAACCTAATAAAAGTAGGAAAATCTGAAGGTTAATTTAAGCGGACCTAATTAACTTGGGGCGTTGAGAATTTACAATTTATTGAAAGAACAACTGAAAATCAATTTAGGTTGCATATGTGGCATGTGTGGAGAATAATCTCTAGCCAGTCCGTCATTTATCATTTTACCTTAATTTTATGTTTTTGTCAATTTTGTAATTTATTTAAGTTTAATTTACTTTTCATCAAAAATCAATCCCCCGTTTATTTTAAGGTGTTAGATTTATTAGAAATCAATTTAGTTTGTATTTTCTTGAGTCTTGAATTATTTTGTGTCTTTTTAGTTTATTTGTTAGTTTTATTTTGAGTGATTCTAGTTAAATGTTTTGAGTCTAGTTTAGTGTTTTAAATTTTGTTTTTACGTTTTTAATTTAATTTTACTTGGGTTAGCATCCCTAGTTAATCCCCGGCCTAGAACGATCCCTACTTATCCATATACTACAACTGTCACAAATAGGGTTTAAATTTGTGCGTTAGTTATTTTCGCATCAGGAGACCCTGCAGTTGGTCATGTACGGTTAATTCTATAGCTCAACATCCAATCCAACCGGAGTCACCTCGGTGACCTGTACGGCACTACACTGCAGATAAGTCGGAACTACCTGAAGTAGTCTGTACGACATGAATGGTGTAATAATACGCTATAGTGCTTCTCTCATCAATCATCTGTGTACACAATCTAAGGTCACCTATCAGTCGGAACCCTCTCATGGTCTGTTCGACATGTCGGAACCCTCACATGGTCTGTACGACATGCACCTACTTGGATACAAGGTGAGCGTGCGGTGCGAGGTGAAAAATATAAGCACTAACACCATGATTGCAGGTTATGAGCTATCAACATAATATACATCATCAATGATTCACATGAATAACATAAAACTCGCCTGATACTCACCTGTGCGTCCACATCACCAATTCACATATATATATGCATCAATTATCAATTCATATAACTCATATATGCATGCATGGCATTTTAGAAAAACACTTTCATTTGAACTCAATTTTTGGGAATTTCAATAGCATATAGGTATAAACAGAAATACTGCCCACTCACCTGGAGTTCGCCCTACAACTCCCTAGCACAACACATCAAGGCGTCATGACGATCGGCGCCTAGAACAATCATCAAATCAAACCTCAGAATCATATCGATAGAATATATAACTTATATAAAACACGTCACTACGCAGTTCTATCTGGAAGATCTGCAACTCATATTTCAAATCCATAACTTCCAAAGGTCCAAAATATACCTCTAGGACATCATCCTAAAATTTGATTACCATCCAACGGTCGGATCTCCGTCAATTTCCAAAACCAAGTGACGGTTAACATTTTATTTTATGAACTTACAACTCCAATTCCAGAAGATCCGTAAATTGGATTCCCAATCCGTAAGTTCCTATAATCCTCAAATATTACGTATTACAACGTATCAAAGTTTGGTGACGATCCAACGGTCGGATCGTCAATTCACATTTTCACCTAACCACGAATCGAAACGAACTTAGGTTCAATTACTCAATTTACGTCCATCAATTATCAAAACTGAACCTAGAACATTAAACACATGCTAAGAATGACATTGGCGGGCCACGCGCCGCCGTGCGGGCCGCCCCGGCTTGCCGGAAAATCCAACTATTTCCAAAAATTCTCAAAAATACAGAATTGAAGATCTCAATGAGTAGAGCAACTTTCATACCTGTGGCCAAGGCCAATTCGGCTTGAAAACACTTCAATTTCACCAAAATCCGTGCGGACCCTAGAATTTGGTGATCTTCAATTCGTCCTCAAATCAACTCCGATGCTCCAACTAATGCTTGGGCTGTGTTCTAGGCCTCAATGGGAAGCTATGGGTGGTGGCAATTGAAAGAAATTGCTTCGGGATTGGGTGATTTGAAGCCAAAGCCGCCGTACCCCTTTCTTGCGGTTTTCTCCATTTTCAAAACCAAATCTCTCCAATTTTGAGATGGAATGGATAGAGGAAGGCTCCTAGAGTGTTTCCCATGAGGTTTCTTGAAGCAATTCGCCGGAAAAACTGGTGAAAAACGTCGAATTTGGGTGTGGGTGCCGCGGGTTGAAAACCCATTTCTGTTCTTCTTCCTCCACTTCTCGCCCTCTCTCATTTCCTCCTTTCCCCTTCTCTGATTGACCAGAAGCTTCTCTCTCTTCTCCCTATTCGCTCTCATCTTCTTCTTCTCTGATTGGGCATTTCTGCCCAGTCTCTTCTCTGTTTCTTCTTCCTCTCACGCACATACACACACACACAAAACCTTCTTTCTTCTCATCCCAGCCATCCATTTAATCCTTCATTAAATCTGGGCCGTCCATTTTCATAAGAGAAATTTCAGATTTTATTAAAATTAAAATTCCTAAAATGCCCAAATTTCAAACGTTAATAACTTCTTCAATATAACTCCAAATCATGAACTGTCTGTGCCCACGCGTCCGTAACGACGAGTACTACGAGGATATGTCAAGAAAATAAATCTTAGATGGCACGACACGACGATTAACTTCGAATAATGCACGTGTCTCAAAGGGCATTTTTGTAAAATCCTTTATTAAAACTTTAAAAACTCTTAAAATCAGGGACGGGTTGTCACAATCTACCCACCTTAAAGAAATTTCGTCCTCGAAATTTACACGATCCTTACAATCCATCAATATCCATAAAATAATATGGGATAGATCTCTCTCAGCCAATTCTCTGACTTCCAAGTAGCTTCTTCCACTGAAAGATTCCTCCATAAACTTTAACCAAACTCATTGTCATATTTCTCAGCACATCATCTTTCCAATAGAAGATAGTCATTGGCTCCGCATCATAAATCAAATTCCGAGTTAACTTCCAAAGATTAAGGAGGGATCATACGTGAAGGATCTGAAACATAATATCGAAGCATGGAAACATGGAACACATTATGCACTTTCGACAACTCTGGAGGCAACTCAAGCCTGTAAGCAACTTCACCGACTCTTTCGGTGATCACATATAATCCGATGTAACTAGGACTTACTTGTTTTTCTTTCCAAACCGAACCATACTTTTCCAAGGTAATAATTTTAAAACATCCAATCACCTACATTATACACCCGATTAGTGGCATGTCTATCAGTAAGGCTCTTCTATCAATCCTGGGCCACTTTCATAATAGCTTTAATCATTTGAACATTCTAAGTAGTCTCCTCTACTATCTCAGGGCCCACTAACGTCTTTCACCAACTTTAGACCACACAAAGGTATACGACAAGCTTTCCCTTAAAGTGTCTCAAATGGTGCCATCCTAGTGCTAGAATGATAGTTGTTACTATAGGCAAACTCCATCAAATCCAACTTAGCTTGTCAATCATCACCAAACTGACGTACCGAAGCTCTCTGCATGTCCTCTAAAGTCTGAATGGTTCTCTCTGACTGACCATCTGTTGGAGGATGATAAGCTATGCTGACTTAGTAAGTCGATCAACAATTACCTAAACGCCATCACACCCGTTCCGTGTACGAGGAAACTTGTACACAAAATCCATAGTGATATTTTCCCATTTCCACTGTGGAATGGAAAGTGGCTGCATCAATCCAAAAAGACCCTTTTTTTTTCTTTCTGCTTTGACTTGCTGACGACTGATACACCTATTCACAAATTCAACAATTTCCCTTTTTATATCTGGCCAATAAAAATGGTTGAATGGTATGATACATTTTAGTACCTCCATGATGCATTGCATAAGCTGAACAATATGCTTCGTCCAAAATTACTTTCCTTAATTCCATATCAATAAGTACACACATCCTGTCCTCTTGCATAAGCATGCCATCTGATTCTCTAACCCTGAGGTCTTTCTTTTTCTCGTCGTTCCTTGCCTCCATTAATTCTTAGGTCTCTTCATCTTCCATCTGAGTTTCAAGCACACGACCCACTAAAATTGGACCTAACTTGAAAATTAACAAGTAAGGCTTCTTCTTTATCTTCCGCTCCTAACTTCACTCCAGTGAACCGTAATTCATCAAGAAGAAGACCATAACAATCATAACTGGCATGAAGTCTAGCTGAAGTCTTCCTACTAAGTGCATCAGCTACCATGGTTGTACGACCAGGATGATACTCAATCATGCGATCTTAATCTTTTAGCAACTCAATCCCTCTTCGTTGCTGAAGTTTAAGATCTCTCTGAGTAAATAAATGCTGGAGACTCTTATGACCGTAAAATCTTGCACTTTTCTCCTCATAAAGACAATGTCTCCAAATCTTCAAAGCAAAGATGATAGCTGTTAATTCCAAATCATGGGTAGGGTAATTCATCTCATGCGGTTTCGATTGTCGTGAAGTGTAGCAACCACCCTACCATGTTGCATCAACACACATCCTAAACCATTCAAGGATGCATCACTGTAGACCTCATAATTATCATTATCATCTGGGAGTGCTAAAATCGGTGTATGAGTGATATAATACTTCAGTTGCTGAAACTTTGCTCACAATTTTCATCTCACTCAAACTTAACCTTTTTTCTAGTCGATCCCGTCAATGGCAAGGCAATGACTAAAAATCATTTACAAGCGTCTATAGTAGTCTGCTAGACCAAGAAAATTCAATACCTCAGTGACGGTTCGAGGTTGTTCCCAATTCTCAACCGTTGCTACCTTTTAAGGATCAATTTGAATACCTTAAGTGGATATAACATGTCCCAGAAATGTCACTTGATTCGTCCAAAATTGACATTTGTCAAACTTTGCATACTACCAATGTTCCCTCAAACATTGCAACACCAACTCAATTTGACTAGCATGCTTTACTTTCAACTTAAGAGTATACCAGACCTCAACTCTTTTCCTTGCAAACACATAGGCACCTCTAAGCTGATCAAACAATCACAAATGTGCGGTAATGGATAACGGTTCTTACTCGTTACCTGATTTAATAACCCATAATCAATGCATAGCCTTAATGTCCCGTCATTCTTTTTCACAATAACAACTGAGGCTCCCCAAGGTAGTGTACTAGGTTAAGTGGAACCTTTATCAATCAATCCCTGCACACTGAATTTTTCAATCCCTTTAACTCTGTAGGAACCAATCTATAACATAAAATCTGTACTTGGAGACAATTCAATAGTGAACACCACATCTCTGTCTGGTGGCAATCCAGGTAAATCATTCCGGAAACACATTAGGAAAATGTCTACCACTCGTACGTCATCCACAATACTAGGAGTACGATCCTGCAATACCACATGAGCTAGGTATCCTTGGCAACCTTTTGATAACAATCTATTTGCTCTCACAACAGAAATAACGACATGTCTCACTCCACTTTGCCCACTCACAAAAGTAACCTCTGATAATCCAAGACAATGGAAAGTAACTGATTTCCCGTAGCAATCCATATGGACACGATTATAATGCAACCAATCTGTGCCTAAAATCACATCAAAATCCACAATGTCTAATGGGATAAAATTCGCTGGCACAACTACTTCTTCCACCATCACTGGACACCCTGACTAATCATAACCGACATAGAATGACTTACTTGTTTACTTGCTTAACGAATCCAACAAATAAGTTATGGATATTACGGTCTGCAGCCCGCAATAACGATAACTCACTGTTGTCTCGATGAGTAAGCAACAATTCTTAAGGTTGCAATATTATCATCTTGTTCTTCATCAGAAATACATAAATATGCCTCGATCGTGCTCCAATATTACTCTCTTTGGCAACATCGTCCAAAACATAAAGTTTCTGCATCACGACCAATGAACTCTGGCAAAGTGACCAAAATATCTAACGTATCCATAATCAAGTCCGAATGATTCAAAGCATCTTGCAGCTCTATGTCCCATTTGTCCACATGTAAAGCATCCTCTGCTTTCCCGCCTACACTCTCCAAAGTGTATGCTATTGTACCTACGGCATAAAGGTACATTTCCTCTACCAGAGTCACCTCGTCTCTGTAATCTAGGATCTCCAGTAATTCTATCACCTCACATCTGACCAATGGTACTAAAATCTCTGATGGCAGAACTGGAATTAACTCCACTTCTTTTGAATCTCTAAGTCTTTCAAGGTCCTTGATATGACAGATATTTAACTTATCGTCTTTCTTCTGATTCCCATTCTTTTCTTATTCCTCTTTACACTCGCTGATCATGATCTCAGAGTCCTCAATACTCAACAACCTCTCGCAAACTCCTGGTAAAAAAATACAATGAATAGTGGTCACCAAGAACGCCACTTCTTCTCATTATCCAGCCTAAAACGACATAACATCTTGACCGGATTAGCAACAACATCCGAATGGAAACAAGGCAAGTCTGTAAACTTTCTATAATATTCATTCGCCGTCATCTTTCCTTGTCTCACATTTGCAATTTCTTGCTTACAACCATAACAATAAGCTGGAGGAATGAACTTTTCTTAAACAATTCTTTAAACAACTTCCAAACAGCTGTTCTTCCGATAACATCGGATAACATTCATATCTCCACCAGAATGCAGATTCAACGCTCAGAAATTAGGTAGTCATCTCGACCCACCTGTCGGGAGGAAGATTCCCTTGACTTTGCATAATCCGAAACGTCTTTTCCAAATGATTAAGCCATCTCTCTGCTCCCTCAGGTTCTTCATTTCCATAAAGTGATTCAAATTCAACTTATAACCAGTCTCAAAGGGTTCCTTTAGATAATAGACTGAATCACAATGGCAATAGTTTCCCCCTAAACTTCTATATCAAGGAAACTAAGCTAATTTGTATAATAACTATTTATAATGATTGTTGACACACCCCGTCCCGAAGGAGGGCATGCTGGCCGTCACGTGAGAGTGACGTAACCATTTACATAGTTCGGAAGCTTAAAAAAAATACAATTTCTAGGATAAAACACCCGAGGGTGAATCCTACATTTATGAATTCTGTCAGAACATCGTTGGATTCCTCGTGGCCACCAAAGCTCTGCTATCTAGAACCTGGAGGGGCGCAAAACAAAATTGAGTGGGTCAGTAAAACAAAAATTTTCGAAAACCTTTCATTTAAAACATTTATAACCCCTCGCTGTAAAACCTGTATACTTTCCCAGAAAATAGCATAATAGCATAATACTTTTCATAAATCTCAAATCATAAATTTTTCTCAAAAACCAGAAAGTATGCCATGTTAAAAACTTTCAAAAACAGAATGAATGATGCATCAATGTAACAGGTGAAATGATGAATTAACCGGAGACCCTGCAGTTGGTCCTGTACGGTTAATTCTATAGCTCAACATCCAATCCAACCGGAGTCACCTCGGTGACCTGTACGGCACTACACTGCAGATAAGTTGGAACTACCTGAAGTAGTCTGTACGACATGAATGGTGTAATAATACGCTATAGTGCTTCTCTCATCAATCATCTGTGTACACAATCTAAGGTCACCTATCAGTCGGAACCCTCTCATGGTCTGTTCGACATGTCGGAACCCTCACATGGTCTGTACGACATACACCTACTTGGATCCAAGGTGAGCGTGCGGTGCGAGGTGAATAATATAAGCACTAACACCATGATTGCAGGTTATGAGCTATCAACATAATATACATCATCAATGATTCACATGAATAACATAAAACTCACATGATACTCACCTGTGTGTCCACAGCACCAATTCACATATATATATGCATCAATTATCAATTCATATAACTCATATATGCATGCATGGCATTTTAGAAAAACACTTTCATTTGAACTCAATTTCTGGGAATTTCAATAGCATATAGGTATAAACAGAAATACTGCCCACTCACCTGGAGTTCGCCCTACAACTCCCTAGCACAACACATCAAGGCGTCATGACGATCGGCGCCTAGAACAATCATCAAATCAAACCTCAGAATCATATCGATAGAATATATAACTTATATAAAACCCGTCACTACGCAGTTCGATCCGGAAGATCTGCAACTCAGATTTCAAATCCATAAGTTCCAAAGGTCCAAAATATACCTCTAGGATATCATCCTAAAATTTCATTACCATCCAACGGTCGGATCTCCGTCAATTTCCAAAACCAAGTGACGGTTAACATTTTATTGTATGAACTTACAACTCCAATTCCGGAAGATCCGTAAATTGGATTCCCAATCCGTAAATTCCTATAATCCTCAAATATTACGTATTACAACGTATCAAAGTTTGGTGACGATCCAACGGTCGGATCGTCAATTCACATTTTCACCTAACCACGAATCGAAACGAACTTAGGTTCAATTACTCAATTTACGTCCATCAATGATCAAAACTGAACCTAGAACATTAAACAGATGCTAAGAATGAAATTGGCGGGCCACTGGCCACGCGCCGCCGCACGGGCTGCCCCGGCTCGCCGGAAAATCCAACTATTTCCAAAAATTCTCAAAAAATAAAGAATTGAAGATCTCAATGAGTAGAGCAACTTTCATACCTGTGGCCAAGGCCAATTCGGCTTGGAAACACTTCAATTTCACGAAAATCCGTGCGGACCCTTGAATATGGTGATCTTCAATTCGTCCTCAAATCAACTCTGATGCTCCAACTAATGCTTGGGCTGTGTTCTAGGCCTCAAGGGGAAGCTATGGGTGGTGTAAATTGAAAGAAATTGCTTCGGGATTGGGTGATTTGAAGCCAAAGCCGCCGCACCCCTTTCTTGCGGTTTTCTCCATTTTCAAAATAAAATCTCTCCAATTTTGAGATGGAATGGATAGAGGAAGGCTCCTAGAGTGTTTCCCATGAGGTTTCTTGAAGCAATTCGCCGGAAAAACGGGTGAAAAACGTCGAATTTGGGTGTGGGTGCCGCGGGTCGCGGGTTGAAAACCCATTTCTGTTCTTCTTCCTCCGCTTCTCGCCCTCTCTCCTTTCCTCCTTTCCCATTCTCTGATTGGCCAGAAGCTTCTCTCTCTTCTCCCCATTCGCTCTCATCTTCATCTTCTCCGATTGGGCATTTCTGCCCAGTCTCTTCTCTGTTTCTTCTTCCTCTCACGCACACACACACACAAAAAACCTTCTTTCTTCTCATCCCAGCCATCCATTTAATCATTCATTAAATCTGGGCCGTCCATTTTCATAAGAGAAATTTCAGATTTTATTAAAATTAAAATTCCTAAAATGCCCAAATTTCAAACGTTAATAACTTCTTCAATATAACTCCAAATCACGAACTGTCTGCGTCCACGCGTCCGTAGCGACGAGTACTACGAGGATATGTCAAGAAAATAAATCTTAGATGGCACGACACGACGATTAACTTCGAATAATGCACGTGTCTCAAAGGGCATTTTTGTAAAATCCTTTATTAAAACTTTAAAAACTCTTAAAATCAGGGACGGGTTGTCACAATTGTTTTGGTTGAAGAGCCATTTATATTGATTTGAAACGAACTTATAACGTTTTACTTACAAGTGGTGAATTTTTTTGCTAAATCATAGTGCAAGTGATTGAATCATGAGTATAAGTTGGTGGAGCAATTTATCAGCTTATTTTGATTATTTATATTATGACTTGTTTACTAATACGTAATTAGAATGAGATGAATTGAATTGAGGATGAGTTGTAATTCGAATGAGTCAGAATTGGTTTCCTATTAAAGTTGTTTAATAAAGTGTTTTGGATTCAGATAATGAATCGTAATTAATTTCATATAAGTTTTTACTAATCTACTTGAATCAGAACTGAAACTAATATGCTTACTAAAATACTCGCCCTAAATTAATAATTTTATTTACTAATTAATATAAAAAAATCAAATACACGTTTCTACCAATATTAAAAATGCTACAATGTACATTAAAACCTTTTTTCAGAATTTTAATTATTCCAATATTTTTATTTCAAAAAAACTTTCATTCTTATTATTTTATTTTATATATTTAAGAGTAAAAAACTCATAAAAAAAAGAATTTTACATATTACTTTTAAGGAAAACATAAAGCGGTTGATACCTCTCTCTACTCTCCACCCATTTCTTCAAATTTATTTTTCATGGGCATCAGCTCCAACCCCCAAGCATCCCTCTCTCTCAATGAAAATGCAAAGCAATGAGAAATAACACTTATAAGAGATAAAATTTTCAATCCGAAAAATATTAAGAATAGATAAACTTTTATAAATAAGTTTATAATAGTTTATGATTTTTTAACTGACAAGAATAAATACAAAGATGAAACTGGAAATACGAAAACTAAAATTGGTCAAATAAATAAAGCACAGAGACTACTTGGACATTTAAACCAACTAATAATCAAGTTATTTGACTATACCTAATAATCGCTGACACACAAAATTAGATTTATATCACGTTTTCTATTAAGGAAAAACCTCACACTCATATTCAAATCGACAGAGACGGAGGAGAGAGATAGAGAGAGAAAAGGAAGAGAGAGAGAGAGGGAGGGTTTTATTGCTTGTTCAGAGAGAGAGAAAGAGAGAGAGAGCCTTAGAGGTTGAGAGAGAGAGAGAGAGAGAGAGAGAGAGATGGAGAGCAGCGCCGTCCTTGGAGGTCTTCAGCTAAATTACCTTCTTTGCCCCTCCCGCAATCCTTCTTCCTCTCTTCCCATCCGCCCCTTCTCCTTCACCTCCCATTCCTCTCCTCTCTCCCTCAAGGTACGCTCCTTCATCCTCTACTTTTTAATCTCAAATATATATACATACATATTGTTTTTATTTTAATTTTGATTTCGTTTTCAAGTTGGGTTTTGCTCACTGTTTGTTTTGCAGCTCCAGAAGCAGCTTCCTTTGACTTCTCATGGAGCTTCCGCCGCCTCCTCTCCCATTTGCCCATATGCCACATTGTCCGATACATTCGTGTAAATCCTCTTCCTTTCCATTTGGGTTTCTTTTAAATTTTGATATCGTTGTTGAAATGGTGAATTTGATTGATTTTTAACTCATTGTTTGCTTTAATTATGTTGTTGTATCAAACTTTACATTAGTTAATCCCTGCTTTCAGATTTGATTTGATCCTTTTACGTAGTTTTGATTTGGTTAATGTGTTCTGTTTTACTTAGTTTTGATTTCGTTGTCCAATTCGTTTTTCGGGTTTATGTGATTAGATTTGCTATGTTTACATGTTATTGTTGGGCTCAGCAGTGAAACAAGCGAATTAGCTGACATCGAATGGGACAACCTCGGCTTTGCGTTTCTTTCTACCGACTACATGTACGTTATGAAATGTGCTCAAGGCGGAAGCTTTTCCAAAGGTGAATTACAGCGTTTTGGGAACATCGAATTGAGCCCCTCAGCCGGAGTCTTGAATTATGGGCAGGTTAAATACTTAAAACTTTGCACTCTAATGCTATTTTTATTCAATATAAAGTTTTGTACTTTTGGATTCTTACTTTCATAGTAAATTATGAGTGCAAAACTTCAATGGGGGTATTGGAGTTTATAATAGTCCATTGATGTGCCTACTATTACACGAGATCTGTGTGCGATGTCTAAACATTGTTTGTTTTTTTTTCTTCTGATTTGGAGCATTATGTATACATTCTCAGTTTAATCGTGTACTGGCGTGGCGATCCAGCATTTCCTCGTGTAGTTTTTATTTGTTTATGACAGGGTTTATAACCCTAGGTTGTAGAAATTCCATGTAGGATTTATGTTTTAGGGTTTCACTCTCTTATTTGGATGTTAGCCCAAAGTTTGAGTGTTAAACCCTAACACCTAAGCCCTAAATATGCACATTTTTAGTGTGTTCACTGTTTGAACTGCGCCATATGGTGTGATGTTTCCTGTTTTATTTTTTATTTTTGACGCTTTGCATATAGAGTTGGATGAGCTATTAAAATGAATTAAATATAGCTTGTGTGCTATACAACACACTTTGAACAAGTATCATATTCTGCACCAGTTTAGATGTTCTCTTAATTATTTTGGAGTTTGAGATATATAGGAGTCTGAATCTTAAGGTATCATGTTTAAATCTTAAGGTATTACCATGAACATGCTGAGCCTTGTAGCGCAGTCTTGTAACTAAGCAGGGCATTAAAGTGATTGGTTTCATATATGGTGGATAAGTCAAGGGGGTGAGAGATTCGTTATCACCTCATGTTGAGGGCACACCCACCTCAAATAGGTGGTGATCCCAGAAACTTGAGGAATGCAGTTAAACTGAAAGAAAAGTTAGGGAAATAATTTAGTCGGACTACTTGAATATTGACTAATCTCACTTTAATCTTTCTTTTGTTTATCTCTTTAGGGACTTTTTGAAGGTTTGAAAGCCTACAGGAAAGAAGATGGTACAATACTCTTGTTTCGTCCCGAGGAAAATGCATTGCGGATGAGGTTGGGTGCAGAGCGGATGTGTATGCCATCACCAACTGTCGAACAGTTTGTCGAAGCTGTAAAGGCTACTGTTTTAGCAAATAAACGTTGGGTAATATAAACACTCCTGTGTTAAGAAATTTTCATTTTAAATGTTAGTATATGTAATGTTGTTAATGAGTTGTCAATCTCTCGTTTCAGGTTCCCCCTCCAGGCAAAGGTTCCCTATATATCAGGCCATTGCTAATGGGAAGTGGTGCTGTTCTTGGTCTTGCACCTGCTCCTGAGTACACATTTCTTATTTATGTTTCACCCGTTGGAAACTATTTTAAGGTTTGTTGTTGTACTTGCATATTGCTACAAAGTGGAAAATGCCATGTCACTGCCCTTGGTTTTCAGGAATTTTATTCTAATTGATTTTGTTATACCAAGTTTAATATTGGCATTCTATTTTCACACTTAATGCAGTCTTGTGTAATTTGCTTACTAACGATTTATTTGAATTTAAAGCAAATTCAATATTGCTGATTGATTGTACATTATGATGTAGTCATGATTGGTACGAGTGTTTTGAAATCTTTTTAGTGAGTCATGGTCGTGAATACTGCAAGTTACATATTAAGGTTTTATCGTAGTGTTTGGTGCTTGAATGTATGATTCAATTAATTATAGGGCAACACTTCTTGCTTTTTTCATTGGATATGCGGTTTTTTCTCATTACTTTTAGCTTCAACGTTCTTGTCTTATTCCATTTTTTAAATGTAAATGGTAGTTGTTTTTATGTGGTTTTACCCTATTGTAATCTTTTTGTTCTCTAATTCTTTGCTAGTTTTGTTGCATTTCTACCTACAAATATTCAGTGTCTTATATCTATATATCTGGTGGCAGGAAGGCGTTGCACCAATAAATTTGATTGTCGAACATGAATTGCATCGTGCAACTCCCGGTGGTACTGGAGGGGTCAAGACTATAGGGAATTATGCTGCAGTAAGCTAGTGCTTCTCTTATTCTTTAGTTCTTAATTACCTGAATCTTGGCCAAATTCATCTTTGCAAATTATTAGTTGTCTGCTTCTACAACTATGGTCTGGCTTTTCTTGGTGTGAGGTTATAAAACTGTGACCTAATGTTTCCCTGTGCATACGGTTCTTCTTTAGTGCGTCAAGAACTAAAAGCAACAACCCTTTTACTTTCATAGATGTTAATTACAAAGTGATCACATACACTTTTATTCTCTCTTTAAATATGAGGCTCCGGCTGTGTACATCAATGAAAATCAAATATTTATTCTTTAGTGAATTAAGTCAAATGACTGAATGAAGACTCATTCCAATCATTTTCCTGTGGTTTAGTGCTTCTAAATGTTTTATCATTTTACTTTGTTAAGCTTAAAAGTTAAAACTATAGTATGTAGCTGCTGACCTGTTAAACTTCTAATGTTAAATCGTTTATCTGTAGGTTTTGAAGGCACAGTCTGCCGCAAAAGCAAAAGGCTATTCAGATGTTTTATACCTCGACTGTGTTCACAAAAGATATCTAGAAGAGGTTTCCTCGTGCAATATTTTTGTTGTGAAGGTAATGTGACAGGAATTTAGTGGGTGCACGTCTTATTTTATTTGTTATTATTATGTACACAATATGTTACTATTGATTGGTGACTGCCTAGATGTTTCCCTACTCTATGTGCTATGTTTTCATTGTGTTTGTGAGTTCACAAAATGGCATGCTGAATAAAACCATCCACCTGCACTTGCTGCAATCTGGATCCTCATGCCACCACTCGTACAAATGCAGCAGTATGCCAGTATCCAAGCCAGAACTTTTTCTTTTAAGAACCTTACCAAATATCTATATCACTTGGCATGTCTGGTAACCTTAAGCACTGAAATCGACTTATAGAATTGCAACCTTTCCTCAATACTGTTACCATTACAATGGATACTGTAGCATTGCATCATTGTTGTGTCTCATAATCAAAGTAGAAATTTTTACCCCCTTTAGGTTCTGGGACAAGTTCTAGTGTAATTTTGCTCGGTACTTGAACAGCAGCATTGTTTCTTGAATTTAAACGCAGCCTAGTGCTTTCAAGATTAGCCAACCGGTGTCTAATATGATTATTAATGATTTTGCTTATTTGGAGATGGTCTGTTGTCTGCTCTCCCCATATTCAAGTACATTCTTTTTGTGGAACTTAATGTTTGTTGCAACAAAGGCCCCTGCGTCTGGCATGTCATTTGTACTTTCATTAAGCATATATGTCTTATGTTTTCGTTTGAGGTGGTCACACCTAATTTGTCCATGTTTATTGTTTTCCTAGGATAATGTTATCTCTACTCCTGCAATAAAAGGGACAATCTTACCGGGCATTACTCGAAAGAGTATAATTGACGTTGCTCGTAGTGAAGGATTGCAGGTACGTATATGGTACTTATCAATCAGTATGATAGTAATATATGATCAGAGAGTTGGGGATGGGGAAGACATTTCTTGGTGTTCATTTGTTATTGACCTTTTATTTTTGGTGTTTAGATAGTGCAAGGCATACACTACTAGTTATGGAGCTAAAATAATAGCGTGATGTTTTCTTCAATAACTTCATTGCTGAATTCCATCTTGTAATGTGCAGGTTGAGGAGCGCCAAGTGGCAGTGGAGGATTTACTTGATGCTGATGAAGTCTTTTGTACCGGAACAGCTGTGGTTGTATCACCTGTTGGCAGCATAACATATCTTGGAAAAAGGTAAGCTTTTGTTTGTCTAGCAAAAGCTTCAGAGAAAGAAAACAATTTTTTTCTTCTTCTTTGTTGGCCTGCAAAGCAAGTTTTTCTTTGTCCATCAACAAAACGGTAAAAAAGTCTTTACATTTTGAAATGTTTCCTCAAAATGGGAAGTGGAGATTTCTTCTTTGGCCTTTTCTTGTTTGCGGGTGAAGAAATTAATGTAATCTTTGATTATGTCATCCTCTTATAAGTGGAAAAATGCCCTTTAAATTAAACTCTGGCTAAAAGTAGATTCCATGTAAAATGTGTCTTCAGTAGCACTCCTGCTTATAAAAATAGAAGATTGGGTTGGGTTTAGGTGGGATCATCCATACCACATTCAAAGAAACATAATTGTGACCTTTTTCTTGTGCAGGGTTTGTTATGGAGATGGTTTTGGAGTCGTGTCGGAAAAGCTCTACTCTGTGCTTACCAGATTACAGATGGGTCTTTCTGAGGACAAGATGGATTGGACTGTTGAGCTAAGGTAAAGCATACTGAAGTGAATTCCACTCAGCAATCTCGCTGTAGGTGCTGCAAACCAGTCAGTCCCAGTTATATCTTGCTTAGTTCTGTTATTTTCTTATTTCCTGAGTTTGTAGAAAGTAGGTTCTTGAACCAGTATTTGGCGTTTCGTTAGAATTTCTTTTGTGTGCGTCACTAACCTCAATATCTACATATTGGTTTTTGTTGTGTGCTGGTAAATTCAGCCTCGAAAGATAATAAACTGCCGCATTATGGTAAGCCTAGATTTCTACATGGAATTTACTTCAATTACCATCTTTCATTAAGTTAGTTTAATTATTCCGTTGTTCATTTTTGCCAATTGTGAGAGCGAAATTAGTTCCGGTCACGGAAGTACAATGGCTGCTACCTGAGGCACCAACGCTTGTGCTGTAGAGGTGTCCCATGATGGTGCTTCTAAGCGCAAGGCATTGGCGGCACCTTGGAAGGGGAAGGGGGAGGGGGAGGAAACAAGAGGGCTTCTCTAAAAGTTTCTACCCCAGGTCTTATTCAGTGGTATAAATTAATGAGCATTTGCCAAAACCACAAAACCAGAACTCATATAGTGACCAAAATTTTCCTTTTTAACAAGCGAACTCATGATTTTGGATGAATAATTAATGCTCTAATTACTTGGGTTACGAGCTGTATGCAACTTTGTCTGAACTTTAGAACAACGACCGCCTTTGAAGCCGTTGCTTCGGATGATTGTCTTAGTGTATCCAAACTGGATCCCAATTCTTTTCTGTGTTGACATTGGTTTTTTTCAGGACACGTTCAATGTCTTGGATTCTTTAGATATAATTTGAGTTGACAGAGCCCTACCATTTTGCAGTCGCGGACACCGTGCTCTAGCTTGGGGCCGGTGGTAGCCCCTTTCCTACTCTTTCTCCCGCCAGTCTCTTCCTCCCCTCTCGTTCGTGTGGCTCGTCTCTCCATCCCTTAACCCCTCTGCACCTCACCTCCCTTCCTCCTCCCTTCTCCATGGCTGCGCCCACGAGGCCCTCTAATCGTAACCTGCGTCTGCCTGTTCCTATTCTCTTTTCCACCATTTTGCGAACAACCCTCTAAGTTCGACGGAGTAATCTTCTCAAACGTGGGTGGGTCAGATTTGCGGTTGTGGTTGGTCGGATCTACCTCTTATGGCCCAATTTCCATGGTCTTTGAGCGCTAGCCAACCCGTGGTTGTCCCGCCTTACTTGGCCAAATCTATAGCGTTGTTGTCCTTGTGAAGGAGGCGAGTTGATTGGTGGTCCTTTCTCGGATTAGGTAGTTTTTTTTTCTTTCCAAATTTTAAGCTTTATTTATGTTTTGTGTTTGTGCCGCATAGCGGGGTTGTGTAGCTCCGGCCACCTGTTGTGGCCTCGTTACAACTACGATTTGATGTGGCCTCGCCCTTAGCGGCAGTGTTATGTGTGCATTCGGTGATAGATTTGTCGCATTTATCGTCTTTGTGGTAAATTTATATTGTTTGCACTTAGTTTTTGTGGTAGCCAGTAGGAGTTTAACTTATTTGCTGTGTAAATTAATCTCCAGATCAAGAAATTGGTTACTAAAAAATATGTATTTGTTCGATTCCTATTAATGAAATCACTCTATTGTTGCTTGTCAAAAATAAAAACGAAACTTAACTCTCTCAATCCCCACAAAATGGTAGGATTGTGAGGGATAAGTTACTTTCATGACCTATTCATCTTTTGCTTTTAACTTACACAAGATTTGGAAGTTTCGTCCATTTCTTTATAAACATGCATTGAATGCAAAACAGTAACCCAATCCAATTCTAGACACAAAGGTGGCACATTCTAATAAGTTATACCCATGGTATCAAATATCGATGATATTGGAAATATCGGTAGTCCAAAAACATGGAAATTTCGATGGAAATATCGGGATATTATCGATATCGATAAAAATTGAATAAAAACCACGAAAATTGTAAGAAAAACTTGGAATTTTTTATTGAAACTTTGGAGAATGTTTATTTAGTCAATTATCTATTAGTTTATCAAAAAAAAATTAGAAGGAAATGCATTACATGATGAATTTAACTGATTTAAGTTGATTATACAGCGAGCTGGCAAACACTGTGAATGTAGAAAATATGTAGTAATTAATGAAAAAAAGATTAAACACACCATAATCATTTATATATAATGATTTACTACAATATTTTACACTTTATACATTGCATGGTAAGATACATGAGTGATTTAGTACCACATAAAGTTCCTATGAGGTTCAAAATTTTCACTATCTTCATCATCTCTATGTGTAGAGTAAGTTTATTATGAAGAGTATTCATCAAATGATAAATCCCCAAAATAGCTTTGCATGTAATTGTTAACAAGCCACTCATATAAATATAAATATTTTAGCATATTATCACTAAAACATAAGTGATATATGGTGGTTACGGTGTTGGAGGAGTAAAATGGGAGGGGTTCAAATCCCCTTTGTGTTTTTTTTCCTCCCTTTTTTCCCTTTTTTTTTTCTTTTTTTTCTTTTTTTTTTCCCTTCCTTTACATTGATATTTTCGATATTTTAGCGATATTACACCGATATCGACATTTTCCGATATTATCGTCGATATTGTCGATATTTGTACGATATGTACATGGATATGTTCCGAAATATCCGTGATTCAAAAAAACCAAAATATCCTCGATATTATCGATATTTCAGACTATGGTTATACCTCATGATTGAGCTCATGGTGTGCACAACGAAATTAGTTGAGTCCAACAAAAGCCGTATCTCTACAATCCTTCTTTTCCTCCAATATATTCTAAGTTAAATTCTTCTTTCAATGAGCATTCTTCGGTGTTTAGGTTCGTTCTCTGCTTTCATCTCCGTTTTCTTGTCTTTCTCGTCATTTGTCTAAGTTGTGACTGTGATCGTCTAAAAAGATAACATCTCTCTAACGATCAATAGAAATCTCATAAGATATTATTTGTGTATTTTCATGTCGCCCCATTCAATCGAAGCCAATTCTCAGGAGTGTCCACAATTAATACTTTACGTGTTCCGTCATGCTATGCATTACAAGAACAAATGTAGCTAGCGCCTTTTCCTTGACTTTGGATCTTAGCATCCTAGATTTGGAGTTTCCTTAAGGTTGGTAAAGCAAAATGTGCCACCCTAGCCCATTGAGTACTCTACCTCGAGCTATTCATATCATACGCTCTATTGACGTTGTATCATAAGATGGTTCTTAATCTCTAAAGTTAAGGTTAAACCAAGAATTATGCAAAATTATTGCATGTGACAGTAACATCATGTGACATGCCAAAATCAAAAGCGTAGCGTAAATGAGTTTCCTCATGATTATTGACCATCCTTCTTCCTAAATTACTAGGAAGGGATTTTTCCACATATATTCACCTTCTCCACCTCTTTTTAATTGTGGCTTTTAATATCCATTTGATTTGTTCGATCCAATGACTAAAAAGAAAGAACATGGACGATGTTAAAAAGGATTTTCATAAATCAGTCCCGTTACAGGGGAAATGCAACTCAATTACTCAAAACCATGGCTTCTGCAAAATTTGTTATTTTGGAAAACACCATATATTGGAGTCCTTTTCAACTCCAGCAATCTGCTGTATTTGTCGTTTTTGCACGAGTCAAATTGCTTTCTAGTTTCCACTGTATGGAAGATTTGTAGCGTCCCCAGACCTAAACACAATCTCCGGGTTATCAACATGCAAAAGCTAAAACACCAACCTTCAAAAGTAAATGCTAAAATATATGTAAAGTTTATCTGCATCTTTGTCTTATCTATTTTTTCAATGCCTCTGCACCCTCTTTTCCTCCTCCCCGAAAGAACAAGGAAGAAACCGCGTTGCTGCCTTCGTTTTTTAATGGAAAGTAAAGCAAAGCAAAGTTGAGCAGACCAATGATTTTCATAAGAGAAAGGTTCAATTGCTTTCTTCTTAGAAAGTTTTTTGTTGCAGTCAATTATATATGGGAATGCTTCCCTCCTCCGATCCCCTTTGTCACAACACTCACAAAGCATTCGAGATCTGTCGCTGTCCGGCGTTGTCGTCATTACAGAAATTATGATTGCACAGATTTTTTTCTATTTTTTACTGTTCAAGTTTGTATATAGAAGATGCTATTTATAAGTAGACTGCAACAAAGTCGGCGTCATGCGTTGGAAATTTTCACAAAACACAAGGGGGGAACTACTTTTGATTTTTTTTTTTTAAGTTTTAAGCAAACTTTTGGATATAATTAACTAGGGATGCTGTCCCTAAAAATATACAGTTCCAAAGCTAAGTAACAGTGTAACGCATATCATAAAATCATATGTAATAGTTAAACTGTAGTTTTCGTGCTTCAAAAAGAAAAAAAAAAAAAAAAATCTGTTTGTAACAGTGCGGATCAGTATTCATCCTTTTTTTGAAGTGATAAAATCCTTGCATATATAGAAAGTTCAACTTCTAGAAGTCCATTTTTTAGATAAACTTTCCATGCATGGGTAATTTGCAGGGTCAAGGTGTGATCAGTGCTGTCTAAGACTGTCGGTCTTCAGAATCCAAAGTTTTCTAGATACTTCATCCAACTACCGAATTGAGGATTTGTAGGTTAATTTTTAGATAGTCATATCTTCTTCCACTTCTATTCTTCGTTTTATTTACAATATGGTTTAATTATATGAAAAAAAGAATAATACTTTGGCTTAGAGGCATGAAGATGCATGCATGGTGACACACCCCGATCCTAGAATCAAGGCGTGCTGGCCGTCACGTGAGCGTGACGTAACCATAAGTGCGGTGCGGAAGCAAAGATAAGAGAATTACGAAGGAATAAAAACCAGTTACTAGCAATAATAACCAAATAGCATGCTAGAGTGAGTTAAAGTGTGAACACACACATAAACAGAGCTTAAGAACTAGGTGCAGTCAAGTAGGACTATAATCAAATTACAACACCCGCAGGTGAGTCCTACATGCAGGAAGTCTGTCAGAACGCCGAAGAAAAACCTCGTGAGCCACCAACTGCTAACTAGAACCTGGAGGGGCGCAAAACAAAATTGAGTGGGTCGGTAAAACGAAACTTTTCGAAAACCTTTCATTTAAAACATTTCTAACCCCTCGCTGTAAAACCTGTATACTTTCCCAGAAAATAGCATAATAGCATATAACTTTTCATAACTCTCAAATCATCAATCTTTCAAAAACCAGAAAGTATGCCATGCTATAAATATCAAAACAGAATGAATGATGCATCAATGTAACAGGTGACTTAATGAATAAAGCGGAGACCTTGCAGTTGGTCCTGTACGGTTAATTCTATAGCTCAACATCCAATCCAACCGGAGTCACCTCGGTGACCTGTACGACACTACACTGCATATAAGTCGAAACTACCTGAAGTAGTCTGTACGACATGAATGGTGTAATAATACGCTCTAGTGTTTCTCTCATCAATCATCTGTGCACATAATCTAAAGTCACCTACTAGTCGGAACCACCTCGGTGGTCTGTACGACTAGTATGTCGGAACCCTCTCATGGTCTGTACGACATGTCGGAACTCTCTCATGGTCTGTACGACATGCACCTACTTGGATCCAAGGTGAGCGTGTGGTGCGGGTGAATAATATAAGCACTAACACCATGATTGCAGGTTATGAGCTATCAACATAATATACATCATCAACAATGCACATGAATAACATAAAACTCACCTGATACTCACCTGTGCGTCCACAGCACCAATTCACATATATATATGCATCAATTATCAATTCATATCATTCATATCATTCATAACATCCATATCATGCATGCATGGCATTTTAGAAACATACTTTCATTAAAACTCAATTTATGGGAATTTCAATAGCATATAGGTATAAACAGAAATACTGCCCACTCACTGATAAGTCGAAGGGTCGTAACCCCCATGACGTCCCTGGATGCGCTCGTCCTCGGGATAGGTATCACCTATATGCGAAATAACTATAAAAACGTTATTTTAAAGCATATAACCAACAATTCTTAATAACTTCTCATACGGTGCCCAAATTGGGTATATGAATATACCACAGTGACCTGCTCGACGTCACGGACGTCGTGAAATTTTTAGAAAATTTTATTGACGTGGCACGCGCCCCCACGCGCCAGGGTAGGCACGGGTACACGCGCCCCCCACGCGCGTCTTGTTCCTTGGTTCGCCGGACTGTGTTTTCCGGTGGCCGGAAAACTGGGGATTTTTCAATCCCCTTGTTCTCCCTCATTTCTCAACCGTTTTCTTCGTATTTTATATCAAAATGAAGCCCTAAGCATGTAGTTTCACGTTACACTACTTTAAGGCTCTAAAAATCACAAAATCTCACCGGAGAAATCCCACGAAAACCGGCCAACTTTGAACGTGGTGATCCCGACGTCCAAAACTTCCAAACGAACGTCCCCGAGCTTCCTTAAGACCTCACTAAGCTCACTATAAGCTTGGATTGTCCTAAAAATCAACCAACACAAAATTCATGAATAGTACCCAAATCGGACTTCGAGTTTTCAACGTGAAAACGAAGGATTTCTTACCTGAAAATAGTATAGATGAGTTCGTAGGGTCCTCACGAGCACAATGGTGCCCTTGGCACCTTCGATCCGTGAAGAAATGGGAGGTTCCTAGCTTGTCCGTACAATTTTAAGAGGGAGAGAGAGAGAGGAAGCCGTGAGGGAGGAGAGAGAGACACGGGGGAGGGAGAGAGGGAAGGAAGTGTGTGTGTGTGGTCCATCACAACCCCTCACCATCCATTTCTTTTTCCTAACTCCCTAACCACATAAATTACAAACCAACATTTTAATCCCACTTAAATAATTTTATAAAAACTTATGAAATAAATGTATTTAGTCCAAAAGATATGTCACACATACACATACCTTAATACCCGTCAAGGGTAATTTCGTCATTTCACGTCCTCGATATAAAGAATCCCGGGACGGGCTGTGACAATCTCCCCTCGTTATAGAATTTCATCCTCGAAATTCATACAACCAGTCAATCCACTTAGTACTCGTAAAACAACCTCGGATACATCTCTCTCATTCGATCTTCTGTCTCCCAAGTAGCTTATTCTACTGAATGGTTCCTCCACAATACTTTCACCAAACTCACCGTCTTATTCCTTAGAACCTTGTCTTTCCAATCCAAGATAGTGACTGGTTCCTCATCATACGTCATATCCGGATTAATCTCCAAAAGTTGAGGAGGAATCACATGTGAAGGATCTGAAACATAATGTCGAAGCATCGAGACATGAAACACATTATGAACCTTAGATAACTCCGGAGGCAATTCCAATCTGTAAGCAACTTCACCAATCCTCTCAGTGATCTCATAAGGTCCTATGTACCTAGGACTTAGCTTGCCTCTCTTTCCAAACCGTACTACACCTCTTCAAGGTGACAATTTCAAGAATACCAAATTACCCACATCATAAACTCGATCAGTAGCATGTCTATCTGCTAAACTCTTTTGCCGATCTTGGGTCGCTTTCAGGTTAGCCTTAATCACCTGAACATTTTGAGTAGTCTCATCCACAATCTCTGGGCCCTTTAGCACTCTTTCACTAACCTCTGACCAACACAATGGCGTACAACAAGCTTTACCATAAAGTGCCTCAAATGGTGACATACTAATGCTTGAATGAAAACTATTATTGTAGGCAAATTCCATCAAATCTAGGCGATCATGCCAAGAATCACAAAACTGCAACACTGAAGATCTCAACATATCCTCCAACGTCTGAATAGTCCTCTTAGATTGTCCATCTGTCTGAGGATGATAAGCAGTGCTATAAAGCAATTTCGTACCAAGAGCTTCCTCAAAAGCTATCCAAAACTTAGAAGTAAATCTTGGATCTCGATCAGAAATAATATTCACTGGAACTCCATAATACTTTTCTCTCTTTGTGATGAACAACTTAGCCAATTTATTCAGAGGATACTTTTCTCTCACTAGAATGAAGTGTACTGACTTGGTAAGCCGATCTACAATCACCCAAACGCCATCAAATCCATTCTGAGTACGTGGGAGCTTATACACAAAATCCATAGTTATATTTTCCCATTTCCACTGAGGAACAGGAAGTGGTTGCATCCGACCAAAAGGCTTCTTCCTTTCTGCTTTAACTTGCTGACAAACAATACACCTACTTACATACTCTGCAATTTCCCTCTTCATACCCGGCCCATAATAAAATGGTCGAATGGTATGGTACATCTTGGTTCCTCCTGGGTACATCGCATAAGCCGAACAATGTGCTTCATCCAAAATTTATTTCTTTAATTCCTCGTTATTCGGCACTTACATTCTATTCTCTTGCATAAGCATGCCATCCAATTCTCGAATCCTGAGGTCTTTCTTTTTCCCTTCATTCCTCAATTGAATCAATTCTTGAATCTCCTCATCAACCAACTGAGCTTCAAGTACACGATCAACCAAAACTGGCCTGACTTGGAAACTAGTAAGAAAAGCTTCTCTTCGCTCTTCCATTTCCAACTTTACTCCAGTAGCTCTCAAATCTGCAAGTAGAGGAACACGGCAAGCATACAAGGCATTAAGTCGACCTTGAGGCTTCCTACTCAGTGCATCAGCTACCACATTTGCACGACCCGGATGATACTCAATAGTGCAGTCGTAATCACTTAGCAACTCCATCCATCTTCGCTGACGAAGATTAAGATCATGCTGAGTGAAAAGATACTGAAGACTCTTATGATATGTGAAGATCTTACATTTCTCACCATAGAGATAATGCCTCCAAATCTTCAAAGCAAAAACAATGTCTGCCAACTCAATATCGTGAGTAGGATAATTCATTTCATGAATCTTCAACTGTCGAGAAGCATAAGCGATCACTCGGTTATGCTGCATTAAGACACATCCCAGACCATTCAAGGAAGCATCACTGTAAATCTCATAGTTACCACTATCGTCAGGAAGTACCAAAACTGGAGCATGAGTGAGGCAATGTTTCAACTGCTGGAAACTTTGCTCACAATTCTCATCCCATACAAACTTAACATCCTTCCTGGTTAACTTCGTTAGTGGTAATGCAATCATAGAAAAGTCTTGAACAAACCGTCGATAATAACCTGCTAGACCAAGAAAACTCCGTACCTCGGTGACGGTTCGTGGTTGTTCCCAATTCTCCACTGCTGCTATCTTTTGAGGATCTACTTGAATTCCTTGTGCTGATACTACATGTCCCAAAAATGCCACTTGATTCAACCAAAACTGACATTTACTGAACTTGGCATACAACTGATGTTCCCTCAATTTCTTTAGTACCAAGTTTAGATGTCGAATATGATCTGCTTTCGACTTAGAGTATACCAGAATATCATCAATGAAAACAATGACAAACCTATCAAGATATTGCTGGAATACGTCATTCACCAACCTCATGAAAGCTGCAGGTGCATTAGTCAATCCGAATGGCATTACCAAAAACTCATAATGTCCATAACGGGTTCTGAAAACCGTTTTAGGTACATCCTCATCCTTAATCTTCAATTGATAATATCCAGATCTCAAGTCAATCTTAGAGAACACACATGCACCTTTAAGCTGATCAAACAAATCATCAATACGAGGCAATGGATAACGGTTTTTAATCGTTACCCAATTCAATTGCCTGTAATCAATACATAATCTCAAAGTTCCATCCTTCTTTCTTACAAACAATACCGGAGCTCCCCAAGGTAAAGTACTAGGTTGAATGAAACCTTTATCAGTTAATTCCTGTAACTGAATTTTCAACTCTCTCAATTCAGCTGGAGCCATTCTATATGGGGTCAAATATATAGGATCCGTACCTGGAAGTAAATCAATCGAAAACTCCACGTCTCTGTCTGCCGGCAATCCAGGCAAATCATCTGGGAATACATCAGGATAGTGCCTGACTACTCCAACTTCCTCAATACTGCTAGGAGTAACATCATTTAGCACCACATGTGCTAAGTATCCTTGACAACCTTTCGATAACAACTTTTTTGCTCTCATGGTAGAAATAACACCATGTCTCACCCCACTTCTTTCACCCACAAAAGTAACGTCTGGTAGTCTAGGACGAAGAAAAGTAACTGATTTCCCGTAACAATCTATATGGGCACGATTAAAATGCAACCAATCTGCCCCTAAAATCACATCAAAATTCACAATATCTAACGAGATAAGATTAGCTGGCATAACTACGCCATCTACCATCACTGGACACCCTGGATAAACACTATCAACATAACATTTGTCTCCTCTAGGCATAGCAAACTCTAAATCAAATCCTAGAGGTGTAGGGTGAGGTTGTGTCATTTGAGCAAATGTATGAGAAATCACAGAATGGGTAGCACCACAATCAATCAAAACTCTAGCAAAGTGACCAAGGATGTTTAACGTACCCATAATCAAGTCTGGATGGTTCTGAGCATCCTGTAGTGAGATGTGATTAACACGTCCCTGAGCTCGCTGTTGTCCACCACGACCTCTGCTACCTTGATTACCTTGCCCCTGAGAAGTGCGTCCCTGACCTGACTGGCTAGCCTGCCTAGATGGTCCTGCACCGCTAGCAGCAACCTCTCCCTGACGGGGCTGATTTCCCTGATGCCACTGAGATCCACTTGCTGGCATGGAAGGATATGAAGAATAACCTCCAGGATCTTGGGAATACCCACTCTGAGAATAAGGATCATGGGCATACTGATATTGTCCGGAAGCATAGGGAGCAACATCACCCTGATAGTGGTAAGCACCACCACGACCCGTCTGACCATAACTGCCTGATCCATAATTCTGTTGTACAGGTGCTGGAGGTGGCATAGTAGACTGCTGAGGCCTCTGCTGACTCTGGGGACACTGTGCAGCTCTATGTCCCATTTGTCCACAAGTAAAACAACCACCACCACCACCACTTCTCTTACACTCTCCATGATGCCTGAAGTTACATCGACGGCACAACGGAGCACCTGAACCACCAGCACCACTAAAATCTCTCGGCCTCTGAAATCTGGGTCCACCAGCAAATCTTCCACCTCTCATCGGGCCTGTCACACTAAATCCTCCACTGGAAGAACTCGAGCTCGCCCCACTTTTCTTGAAATTCTGCGTCCTACGGGGTCCCGGAATGGAGATACCTTTTCCCCTGTCATCTCTCCTTTGAGTATCATTCTTCTCTTCATCATCATTGTTGTTACTGGGAAGGTTATCAGAATCCTCCATCCGAACCAAGATCTCAGAAAACTCATGATAATCGGCTCAAGGAAGTGCACTAGCAAAAATCCGCCATTTCCTCTTAGTTCCCAACTTAAAGCGGCGAAGCATCTCCACCTAATTACCAGCTGTATCAGGATCATAACGAGATAAGTCAGTAAATTTCCTGTAGTACTCATGCGCCGTCATATTCTTTTGCTTCAATCTGGCGAATTCTTGCTTCTTACGGTCAATGTACTCTGGAGGAAAAAATCTCTTTTTAAAATTTTCCTTGAATACCTCCCAATCAGATGCCATCTCCGGTGACATAAACTGGGCCTGATTCTTCCACCAACCTGCTGGCTCTCGTCCCAAAAACCAAGTGGTGGTCTCGACCCATCTATTAGCAGGAAGGTTTCCCTGACTCTGCATCACCTGAAAAGTTTTCTCAATGTGGTCTAGCCACTTTTCTGCCCCTTCATGACCCTCGTTGCCCATGAAACGGTCTAACTTCAGGTTATACATGGTCTCCAAGGGTGTTCTCTGAGGAGGGGGATGACAGATAGCATTCTGAAAAGCATGAACCATCACTTCCCTTAATTGAGCTATATCAGGGAAGTTAGACTCAGAAGTACGACGTGGTTCCCTACGAGGCGGCATAGTTCTGACAGAAGACACCAACAGATCATTAGAGCATTAACAATTATACAGGACTGCAACCTAGGCTCTGATACCAAACTGACACACACCGATCCTAGAATCAAGGCGTTGCTGGCCGTCACGTGAGCGTGACGTAACCATAAGTGCGGTGCGGAAGCAAAGATAAGAGAATTACGAAGGAATCAAAACCAGTTACTAGCAATAATAACCAAATAGCATGCTAGAGTGAGTTAAAGTGTGAACACACACATAAACAGAGCTTAAGAACTAGGTGCAGTCAAGTAGGACTATAATCAAATTACAACACCCGCAGGTGAGTCCTACATGCAGGAAGTCTGTCAGAACGCCGAAGAAAAACCTCGTGAGCCACCAACTGCTAACTAGAACCTAGAGGGGCGCAAAACAAAATTGGGTGGGTCAGTAAAACGAAACTTTTCGAAAACCTTTCATTTAAAACATTTCTAATCCCTCGTTGTAAAACCTTTATACTTTCCCAGAAAATAGCATAATAGCATATAACTTTTCATAACTCTCAAATCATCAATCTTTCAAAAACCAGAAAGTATGCCATGCTATAAATATCAAAACAGAATGAATGATGCAACAATGTAACAGGTGACATAATAAATCAACCGGAGACCCTGCAGTTGGTCCTGTACGATTGATTCTATAGCTCAACATCCAATCCAACCGGAGTCACCTCGGTGACCTGTACGGCACTACACTGCATATAAGTCGGAACTACCTGAAGTAGTCTGTACGACATGAATGGTGTAATAATACGCTCTAGTGTTTCTCTCATCAATCATCTGTGCACATAATCTAAAGTCACCTACTAGTCGGAACCACCTCGGTGGTCTGTACGACTAGTATGTCAGAACCCTCTCATGGTCTGTACGACATGTCGGAACCCTCTCATGGTCTGTACGACATGCACCTACTTGGATCCAAGGTGAGCGTGTGGTGCGGGTGAATAATATAAGCACTAACACCATGATTGCAGGTTATGAGCTATCAACATAATATACATCATCAACAATGCACATGAATAACATAAAACTCACCTGATACTCACCTGTGCGTCCACAACACCAATTCACATATATATATGCATCAATTATCAATTCATATAATTCATATCATTCATATCATCCATATCATGCATGCATGGCATTTTAGAAACATACTTTCATTAAAACTCAATTTATGGGAATTTCAATAGCATATAGGTATAAACAGAAATACTGCCCACTCACTGATAAGTCGAAGGGTCGTAACCCCCGTGACGTCCCTGGATGCGCTCGTCCTCGGGATAGGTATCACCTATATGCGAAATAACTATAAAAACGTTATTTTAAAGCATATAACCAACAATTTTTAATAACTTCTCATACGGTGCCCAAATTGGGTATATGAATATACCACAGTGACCTGCTCGACGTCACGGACGTCGTGAAATTTTTAGAAATTTTTTTTGACGTGGCACGCGCCCCCACGCGCCAGGGCAGGCACAGGTACACGCGCCCCCCACGCGCGTCTTGTTCCTTGGTTCGCCGAACTGTGTTTTCCGGTGGCCGGAAAACTGGGGATTTTTCAATCCCCTTGTTCTCCCTCATTTCTCAACCGTTTTCTTCGTATTTTATATCAAAATGAAGCCCTAAGCATGTATTTTCACGTTACAGTACTTTAAGGCTCTACAAATCACAAAATCTCACCGGAGAAATCCCACGAAAACTGGCCAACTTTGAACGTGGTGATCCCGATGTCCAAAACTTCCAAACAAACGTCCTCGAGCTTCCTTAGGACCTCACTAAGCTCACTATAAGCTTGGATTGTCCTAAAAATCAACGAACACAAAGTTCATGAATAGTACCCAAATCGGACTTCGAGTTTTCAACGTGAAAACGAAGGATTTCTTACCTGAAAATAGTATAGATGAATTCGTAGGGTCCTGACGAGCACAATGGTGCCCTTGGCACCTTCGATCCGTGAAGAAATGGGAGGTTCCTAGCTTGTCCGTACAATTCGAGAGGGAGAGAGAGAGAGGAAGCCGTGAGGGAGGAGAGAGAGACACGGGGGAGGGAGAGAGAGAATGAAGTGTGTGTGTGTGGTCCATCACAACCCCTCACCATCCATTTCTTTTTCCTAACTCCCTAACCACATAAATTACAAACCAACATTTTAATCCCACTTAAATAATTTTATAAAAACTTATGAAATAAATGTATTTAGTCCAAAAGATATGTCACACATACACATACCTTAATACCCGTCAAGGGTAATTCCGTCATTTCACGTCCTCGATATAAAGAATCCCGGGACGGGCTGTGACACATGGTGTTTAAACTCCCAATTAAATTTTTAGTTTAGTGGACTACAATAGACAGTACTTCTAGAAACAAATTAGACGAGAAAAAACAAGACAATCCGTGTTTATAATAGAATTTAGGAGAAATTAGATTCTCATCCCTCTTTTTACTATTTCATTGATTAAAACTTTATTTCATTTCAATTTTTTATCAAGGTCGTTCAGTTTTAATAAACGTCATTAATTATTTCAATAAATAAAATATTTTTTATTTCTAAATATATTTATTTAGTGTGAGAAATGTTACATTTGAAATATTTATATTTATGACTAAATTTTTTTTCATATATATTTTTTTAGTTTGTACCCATTTTTAATTGCAACCCTTTTTAAATTTGTACCAATTTTCTTTTCAGCTTTAATTTGTACCTGTAACATCCCACATCGACCAACGGAGAGGGGGTGATGTGCCTTATATGTACATGCCCACCTCCTATAGCACGAGGCCTTTTGGGAACTCACTGGCTTCGAATTCCATCGGAACTTCGAAGTTAAGCGAGTTCGGGCAAGAGCGGTCCTAGGATGGGTGACCCACTGGGAAGTTCTCGTATGAGTTCCCAGAAACAAAACTGTGAGGACGTGACCGGGGCCCAAAGCAGACAATATTGTGCTACGGTGCAGCCGGTTTGGGATGGGACAAAATGGTATCAGAGCCACTTGCCGTGTGGTGCGAGTGTGCCGACGAGGACGTCGAGCCCCTAAGGGGGGTGGATTGTAACATCCCACATCGACCAACGGAGAGGGGTGATGTGCCTTATGTGTACATGCCCACCTCCTATAGCACGAGACGTTTTGGGAAGTCACTGGCTTCGGATTCCATCGGAACTCCGAAGTTAAGTGAGTTTGGCCGAGAGCAATCCTAGGATAGGTGACCCATTGGGAAGTTCTCGCATGAGTTCCCAGAAACAAAACCGTGAGGGCGTGGCCGGGGCCCAAAGATGACAATATCGTGCTATGGCGGAGCCGGTTTGGGATGTGACAGTACCCATATATTAATTTCTTTTTATGCCCATATTTTTTAAAGTTTTATGTGTATTTGTATTATTTGTACCCATTTTTATTTTTGCTAAATGCACCCATGCTAATTATATGTATTTATTTTATGTATTAAAATCTATCATTATTTATTTTGTAAAATATGTTAATAATTATGTGGGTACATTATTTTCTTGCTATAATTTTGTGAAGAACAATATTACTCCAATATTTATTTTTAAGTATTTATTATATTTTAAAAATATTATTAGAATTTGTTTAAATTTCATAATTTGTGGGACATTAAATGCATGAGTAAAGTCCCTTAAATGATGTTAAGGACCTCGATCAATATATGTAACTAAACAAGGTTTCAGTTTAATAATTAGGTTGATTAGGGACCGGAACCAAAATGACCTTAGAATTTATTCTCAGACTAAATTGACAATCTCCAATATATATAGAAGGGAATTGTTATTGGCACTCCAAAAATCTCATTCTACACTCCAAACTTTCTATAGTTGGAAAGAAAAATACACTTGTGAGGAGTGTAGAATGAGATTTTTGAAGTGCCAATAACACTTCCCATATAGAATTCTCTTTCTCAGTGCGAAGTCCAATGGTGGGAACCTTACATACATTCACTTCCATTAGAAGCAAACCAATTTCAAAGCAGTATTAGAACACAAATTAAAATCCCCTTCAGGAGAAAACAAGGTGCTTTTAAAACAATACTAGCTAAAATTCAGAGTATGCTAAACATACGAACGAATGGACTACAAAATTAAGAATATTATTTAACTAACTAAAAATAAAGAAATGTTACAAAATTTCTAAGAAAGCAACATAACCTGAAGAGATTACATATTTCTAGACTTATTTCTAAATGAGTTATGTACATCTTATTTACTAACCCTAATTCTAATAGGCATGGAACCCAAATCCTCATCCTACAAATAAACTCCCAAATATTAATAAACTAAAAAACCTAACTAATTAACTTTTCCAGCAGTACTTGTGTTCTTGCATATATGGGTGCACCTCCTTGTAGACCAACTAAAATGAATAATGTATTCAAATCATATAGTAAAGTCCTAATTATAATAGTTTATTTTCTTTATCGCCATTCAAATATCATATTTGTACATAATCAATTGAAGCATTTAGTTATCCACATGTAGTGCATATCCTAACCTTACTACTTGTCCGGGAAATAAGGTTAATTCCACTCGATTGTTGGTGGCAAATAATTAAGTTTCTAATTTGTGGTTGCCAAATTAGTTGATTATATTGCAGCAATTCATGAAAGTTAGCTCACACATGAAGAACAGTTTTGTTTCCATTTCTTGATTGTACTTTTGCTGTATTGCTTTGGTTTGGTTAGAAAAAAAATCCTCGAGAAGGAAGTGGCCTTCAGCTGTATTGCGCTTTGAACCCTGTCAAAATAACCCTTTCACACTAAGTTGGTCTACGATCAGACACAGAAAAAAGAAGATATCAAAAAGTTAAATAAGAAACCATGAGATGGAGAGAGAGAGAGAGAGAGAGAGAGAGAGAGAGAGAGAGTCAGTTTACTTGGCCTAACATGGAAGACCGTTTCCTTCATTTTATCAAAATGTACTTCCTTCAACTTCGACCTTACTTTATTACTAGCTACTTTTTTCTTTCATTATAAAACCAAATTCCTAAACTTTATGTATTATTTTCCTTCCAAAAACTTTCATGTACTTGTTGAGACCACATGAGTAATTCTAAGTAGATTAAATTTGTAGATTAGAATTGCAAACTACATAATGTGTCACAATTAAAAAATAAGCACGTTAAATTAATAATTAAGTAATAATTTAATCATCAACTTTTATATTATTTAATTTATAAATTGAATCTCAATAATATTACCAAACTACGCATATATCCACATGATAAAAAAGAAAATCAAGGCAAATCTTAGCATCATAAAAAATCAACCACCATTTTGTACAAGCCCACCTTTGACTTTTACCCTTTCATACTGAGTCAAGTCAGCCAATACTTTCTTCCTTGGTGTCCATTTTCTCTTTTTCTATGTTCTTTCCCTTCAATAATGAAGCTGGCCCTCTCATGAAGAACATTAAAGATAATTTTATAATCAAAAGAATGATACTGATCGATTGTCGTGATGTAAATTTTCTTTCAAATTCAACCAAAAAAAAAAAAATCTTTCAATTTATTGCATAATAAATTTAAACTCTCTCCCTTACATCTATGTAAATTAGTGTAAAATATCGATTACGAGAATTAAAAAAATACAACGAGAAACGAGATAGATAGGATCAATCATCACCAAATCCTAAAACATAAGCGGAAGATCATACTGCCGGAATACAACAACAAAATACTGAAATCTCTATAAAGTTTAATTGATAACAAATATGAATGAATGTTGAAATACAACCTTTATATAGTCTTAGCTCCAAAAGAAAATTAAAATATGAAATAATAAAATTATAAAGACTTCCTAAAATATAATAAATACGACATAAGTGTTTATAGTGGAATGGTCACAAGACCAATAATCCAGAAACTTAGTGCAAGTTTCTGGAAAACAAGTCTTGGGACTAAAGTCTCAGATATTTGTTAACACCGAACCTTGTTTTTTTTTTCCCTCTTGTGGAGCAACCTAAACTTTTAGAACATTAACTTTCAAGACATGACAACAACAAATAGTATTCGAATTTTTAATTTTTCAATCACTTTTTTTTCATTAAACGTAGCTTCCTCATTTTAATTGTATTGCATCTAAAATAACTCAAATTTGATGCTACATCATAATGAATTTTCACTTAGTACTATGATTTTGCCGTATTCCTAATCTTCATTTAAAAGTTAAAGATTTTAGATTCGACTCTTATAGTTAGTGAATTTGATATTAAATTATTATATTTAACTCACTTAATCAAAATCATGAAAAAACAGACTCCACAATAAATTATAATCAGAACGATACACTACATACAAGAAGGTCTATATGTGATATAATAAAATTGACGGTGGAATTCCTGTATGTGACTGGTGGCTGAATACTAATATAAACAAGTACACTAGTCTCGTAAAGTCTTTGATCATATTTATTATGCCAATAGGGTCCAAATATGGCATGTGTCATTAGCATAATTGGCTGCTTTATAAACTACAATGGTCCATCAGTGTTCAATTAATTAATTAATTAAACCCTTGTTAAACCCATTATTGCTGCCAAGTTTGTTCTGTGGTGTACGTGAGAAGTTTTTGAAAGTGTAGTGCTATTATACACCTATTTTTACTTTTTACATGTTTCTCTGAATTTTTTGTCGTTAGATTAAACGAATTAAAAAATATTAAGACAAAAAATTAAAAAAAAAAATGTAAAAGGTAAAAAAAAATGTATAAATAACACTATTCTTCTTGAAATCTTTGTAACCAATATTGTCACACGACTGATATATAAACCCGTTGTCATATCTTAGTATCACATCACAGTTTCTGATTTAATCTCATGGTATTGGTAATTTCACGGTGATTTAGTTCTTCTATTGGTGGTGTTTCGTTTACCGTAACGAAATACCTTTCCATTATATTCCACACAATGGTAAATACTTGTGGCGTCCCCCGGACTTCATCTTTCAAAATATCTATATATAAAGAGAATGGAAAAGTGAATAGTGATTTTGGTGTCACCAAGCTTCAACAACAAAATTTGGACAAAAATGCCCTCAAGACAAAAAAACTTCAAAGGCATCCCAAAATAATGCGTCAAATAAGACATAGGCATTTTCATCATTTTAACAGTATTTTTTTAATAATTAATTTTTTTGTGTTTTTTTTTTAAATTAGTGCCTCACAATAGACTAGTAATAATGTGATTTAATTTCTCTATTTTAAAACACGTTCAAAACATCTGAAGATGTGTGTAATGCTGGTTATAAAAAAACGTCTTTCACGGATAATAATGTGATTAAATTAGTTGTCAAATGATTTTTTTTTATTTTTTTTTTTAACAAACAATATTATCTACACTAAGGGGGAAGGGGATGAGCTTAGCCTCACAATGAGCTAGCAATAATGTGATTCAATCAATTGTTTATTAAATATTATTTTCTCTATTCTTAATGTAAATTCTATAGAGACCGATTTTATTATGTGAATTCAGCTGTTTTAATTGGTTTATGAGGGTTTTCTTTTAGCATGATCTAAGATTATTCGTTTACTTCAATAGTTAACTTTCCTTTTGTCAATTTACACTAAATACATTTAAAACGTGTAAGTCGTGCGTAACATACAGTGATTCAAAAAATGTCTTCTGCATGCGCATGAAAGCTAGTGTACATAATGGGAAAATGATTAGAGTATAATACACTTTTAATTTCTTAACCTCTTACTACTACAAAGTTTATAAGAAAAGGTTATCACATTTTCTGACAACATTAGCAACACGTTTCAGTTGATTTATTTTTTAACATGTAGTAACAATAATTGGTGCAATAATCTACGTGTCAAATACATTATAGCTAAATAGTTTGAATCTTTTTTTTCCAGACTTTAATAATATAAGATGTTTATTTTGTCAAATTGTAAATTTAAATCATTGATCACACTTAGTTTTTTCATGCATTTGTTGTCCATACTTACGAACTTACGGTCTAGAAATTTTATTTGACTCTAACGTGTAAATATGAAAAGAAATATTATATACAAGATGTAAGAAGTTAGAAAAGAGTGACAATAAATAATGCTAGCCACTAAAGAATTCCCCACTTGTGTTACACTCGAAGCCGCCGGTAGTCCAATTGAGAATGTCATGTAGTCTAATCCAAGGATTAATGAACATCTGCTCTTTACAAGACTCATCCCATTTCTTTACCTTCTATGTTATCCAGGTGAACCGAATACATAATAATTCATAAAGAGTTTTCCCTTTTCAAGTAAATAAAATATATTTTGGTTGTTTGTTCCCATATTAGATGGAGGACACAATTTTCTTATATCAAGTATATAGTGACTGTTACTGCTTCATCCACCATGGGGGGCTGACATATAGTGGTGTGTTCCTTCACAAGAATTATCCCTAATTAACACCTCAAAACCCTCTTGGTATTTTCATCTAAGTAAATATATTATTTAACCAGTAATTCTACAATTACTATATTTTACATAATACATTTGTATCACCTCTCTAATAGAGGTGGGGTCACTAACATATGTGGATTTCATCTCTATTAGAAGTAAAATTGTAGTGTACAAATATGGTAAAAGTAACATTTTTGCTATATAAGTCATAAACGCTACTTATATAGATAAACCTTTTTTTACCTTTAAAACAAAAATTTAAATAATGGAAAAATACCTTAACTCATGCTTAAAATAAGATCCTGACTAGCTATAGAATTTTTATGTGTGCATGAAACATTGTCACGTGGTGTTTTCATTTCACACGTTCCTTGTGTTGCATATCAAGACCATGATAATGGCTGCCTGGACGAATTATTCTTAACCTCTTACTAAAGGCTTGAGGAACCATTCACGGTCATAAACCAGTGGAAGAGTTCAAACCAATTGATGATGTTTGCTTTGTTTGCTTCAACTCTTTAAAGCTTCTAGTTGCGTCACTTATTTTTTGATCGTCATCATCATCCACTATCTTATGTTTCTGAGAGAGAGAGAGAGAGAGAGAGAGAGAGAGAGACAATGAGATAAAACTCTGGTCTCCTGTTCTGGCATTTCCAATTCTCTAATATTCTATAGGTAAAGGCTCACCCTTTTTTCAATTCAACTTTTTGAATTTCTGTGACCCTTTCCATGTCCCCAGCCCTCTCCTCAGCTCTCCAGCTATTATACTCTCTCTCTTTCTCTCTTACATATATTATATTAACATTATCATAAACTTTTTGAAATTATCATCAATTGGTAATCATAATGGGGGAGCTAGCTGATACATATATAGCTAAACCAAGGTACATCACAACATAACCCACACATCCGGAAAAAAAAAAAAAAAAGCCGGGTTAAAGCAAAAGCCATGGGCAGAGCTCCTTGCTGTGACAAAGCCAACGTTAAGAAAGGCCCTTGGTCACCTGAAGAAGATGCTACACTCAAGGCTTATATCGAGAAGCATGGCACCGGCGGCAACTGGATTACCTTACCTCAGAAGATAGGTCAGTAATTAATCACTTCAGATCCTCCTCATCCCAGTTAATTAACAAAATTATTGATCATGATCCAACCTATGTTTTTAATCATTTTTTTTTTTTAATCCAAAGTATGTTTTTAATCATTAGCTGATCACTTTTCATCAATACTATTGTACTACTTTTCATGATCAACGACAGGCCTTAGAAGGTGCGGCAAAAGCTGTCGACTTAGATGGTTGAATTATCTACGGCCGAATATCAAGCACGGCGGGTTCTCAGAGGAAGAAGATAACATCATTTGCAGCCTCTACATGAGTATTGGAAGCAGGTATATTTTTAACAATTTCAAGGCTATATATCTTAGTTTTTAATGCTCTTCAAATTTGGAAGTTTATCACTTTATGAATTTTAAATAGTACTTTTTTTTTTGGACAGGTGGTCTATCATTGCAGCCCAGTTACCAGGGCGAACGGACAACGATATTAAGAACTACTGGAACACAAGGCTGAAGAAAAAGCTCTTGGGCAAGCAGCGTAAACAACAGGAGGCTCAGCAGAGTCGCCGCGCTGCCATCTTTAAGCAAGAGATGATCAAAAGATCAGAAAATAATGAAAATTTTGTTAATATCTCAGCTGGGTTTTTCAACCAAAACCCTTATAACTGGCCAGAGCTACCAGTAGTGCCAGTGGCTAATTATCAAACACATGACCCTCAACTCATGCAGGATGAGGCTTCCATTAAGACCATGCTCATCAATCTTGGAGGAAGATTTTCCCATGATTCTGACACTAGCACCACAAGTTTTCAGTACCCAGTTGATATTTCGTCCACCTTGTCATCAGATCACCAATTCTATCAGAGCTCCATTGATGTTCTTGCTTCTACTTCAGCAGCCAACAGTAATAACTATTCTCAATTTCCAAGCACAAACTTTGATGCTAGTAACGGTACTGGGGGTTCAAGTAGTCCAACCATATTTCATGGGCTGGACGATCAGAATAACAATCTACAGGCTGATCATCTTAACCAGCTAACTGAATTGGAGGTTTACGACAACAATTTTGCTCATCAGCATCAGCAACTGGGTGGTTTTTATTATCAAGCCTCCGAGGAGACGTTGAACAACGGTAGCAGTGCAGGGACCAGTACTGCTTCTGCAGAGAGTGAAATTAGTTGGGGAGACATAAACTCACTGGTTTATAGTACTCAAATGGTTGCAGACTATGAAACCTGCTGCCAACAAGCAGTAGTAGTACCACAAGATCAACATTCTTTTTTTGCAGAGGCAACCTACTTTGGCCTCAAATAACACCAATAATGCATGGTAATTGGGGTTAACGGGTTGTAAGTTGATTTGGTGTCTGAATTCAGTAGGATTTCTTTCCTTTGCAGTCATACTTTGATCCACCTCTCTCTTAATTATTATTATTTTTTTGGTAATTCAACGATGATCCAACTGGGTGCTAGTGGAACCCAATGCCTACTGACCCTTGATTGTACCACTAAGCCAACAAGTTACAAGGGGATCGACGATCTATTTCTCAAATTTTTTATTTATAACTTATAAGCTTCAAGTTCTCTCCCAGTTCAAATTTGAAATACTTGTGGACGATGTTGATTGTTGTGTTAACTAATTTAGGAACTTGAAGTCTTGAACATAGAACAATGTGGTTCTGTTCACCTGCATGGCAATGAGATCAGTTGGGATACCATGTATACTCTATTGACTAGTCTGATATGCAGGTGCAGTTTGAGCAACTTTATGATTTAATTCTTAGTTACAACTTTTACATGGTAAAAATGTACTAGACTACTAGTACTTCTCTTCCCTTCTCTTCATTTCCATGTGGCAGAAAGTACCTCTGAACCCTGCAATCACAATAAAGTCAGTGCTGTGACATTTTGGCCATAACTGGCTCGACTCTAGCATGCAGGGAATCACAATGTGGCTGCATTCCTTTATAATTTTCTTCATGTCTTCAATGGTGACAAGAGCTGTAAAAAACACATTTTCTAGTCCATTTTATGTGTATTTCCAACTAGAAAGTGGAAATATATACATATTTTGTTGCAATTCTAATTTCATTAGGACTGTAATTTTGTAAATCTTAGTAAATTATGTATAGAATTCTATGCGATCTTTCCTTGTTGTATTTGTATTACTTGAAGAGTAAAATTCTCTTTTCCTTATCACTATAAATAAAGGCACAAATGACACACCACAAAATTCCTAAACTCTCTCTATTCTCTCTCCCTGCCGCCAGCCCTCTCTTTCTCTTTCGTTCAGTAAAATAGACCTACAACATGATATTAGCACGGTCATGTTGCTGTTCTAAGGAACGGAAGGATTTTGGAGAAGGATCTTCTACAACCAAAAGCTTCCATCGTTTCCATTCAATCAAGTAACTTCTCAAACACACAATCAATATTTTATAAGCCTTTATAGCATGAAAACATTCACCATGATGCATGAACCCCAAATTTATTTTGCTTTATATATTGCTTATATTGCTCTATTATATATGTTGTTCATGAATACACAATATTTTTTATATATGTTGTTCATGCATATGTAATATTATATTGTATTATTCAATATTGCTATGGTGAAGTGTTTGAGTACAAAGGAAAGCAAGAAAATAGAAGCAAAATTAAGATTTTTTCAAACCCTAATCACGTGTGAACCACGTCCCCAAGCCGCCAAGCTGTGCCGCACACGGAACCAAGCCAGTCCTGTTCCAAAACTCAAAAACGACGTCGTTTTGCGTCATCTCTATCATCGCCCATTTGGGCTCGATGAAACATCGTCGTCTTCGACGACATACATCGAGATTCAAGTCAAATCTCATCGTGATTTGTGGGGTTCACTTCAATTATCATTTGGTTTGGACCCTTCCGTCACGAACTAACCCTCGATGCCGTCTTTCAAGACGTCGCTGACCTTCGAGACCAATGGGCCGCACCTGCATATGCCACTTCTGTTTAAGAATACTGTCACTAGAGGCAGCGCCATTGATCTTCTCCTGCTAAACCGACACCCATCTTTGATGGGCTTTCTCTCAAGTAAACTGCAACCCTATTGGGCTTGTTGCTCACTCGGCCAACACTTGGTTACTGTTGGGGCCCTTTTTTTTAAGCCCAAACCCATTATGGGCTTTCTTCTTTGCTTCAGCCCACACCCAGCTTTTGCTGGGGTGCCTATCCTTACGGGCTAAGCTCAACTCTAGGGTTCCCACCGGCCCTCAGCCACCTGGCCCAAATATGGGTCTGAACCACTTATTTTCTTGCTTCCACTCTCGATCCCTATTTGGATCCGGCCTATTGGATTAATTAAGTGACTTGTAGTCATGGTCTAAAATATCGATGATATCGGAAATATCGATAGTCCAAAAACACGGAAATTTCGATGGAAATATCGGGATATTATTGATATCGATAAAAATTGAATAAAAACCACGGAAATTGTAAGAAAAACTTGGAAAATTTTATTGAAACTTTGCATGATGTTTATTTAGTCAATTATCTATTAGTTTATCACAAAAAATTGGAAGGAAATGTATTGCATGATAGATTTAACTGATTTAAGTTGATTATATACCGAGCTAGCAAACATTGTGAGTGTAGAAAATATGTAGTAATTAATGAAAGAAGTTTAGACACACCATAATCATTTATATATAATGAATTAGTACAATATTTTACACTTTATACATTGCATGATAAGATACATGAGTGACTTAGTACCACATAGAGTTCCTATAACTGAAAAAAAATTAATCAAATTTTAATATGATGTAATTATTTGGACTTGTTGAGGGCAATATAAGTGAGGTAATTTGGGGCCAGAGACTTGCTTAAAATCCCTAAATTGCCAATTGAAACTTGAAAGAACGAGAGGCTCTCCCTTTTCCTCTGTGCAGGTAAATCCATGGCGTCAACGAGTCAACGAACCCTCATTCTCCTCATCGTTCTCCTCACCTTCTCCCTATTCGCCATCTCCGCCATCGCATCAAGGCCCTGAAAAACCCTCTTCGTTTCCTCCTACTCATTCTCCATCCGCCGTCTCCCTTCCTCCTCTTCCCCCTCCAGCTTCGTCACCGTCATCACCGAAATCGGCCAGCTCCGTCCCGTCCACATCCATCATGCCCGCGCGGGAGGGTGAGACCGGAGCTTGAGGTTGTCGTCCTCGCCGCGGACGATCCAGGGGATGATGAGCTGGCCGGCGAGGGCATCCGGGTCAAGCTCGACGGAGTCAGGTTTGGGCTTGGGCTTCGGTGGCGCGAATGTGATGTTGAACTCCTGAGAAGAGGAGGAAGTGGCGAGGGAGTGTACGGATGGGGATGAGAGAAAGGGAGGGTTTGGAGAGGAGGGAATAAGAGAGAGAAGCTAGCGATACTGCTGCTCCTGCCACTGACGCCATTTTTGGTTGCCGGGTTTTTTTGCAACGATATTATCGATAATATCGATAATATCGCGATATTTTGACAATAATTAAGTGGATAAGTGTGAAAATATCGTCATCTCACAAAAACGATATTATCGGTGAAATATCGCCGATAATATCGATATTTTATACTATGCTTGTAGTATATAAGTTCGACAAAAAACATATTCTTGACCATCAACCCACCTTTTATGAATTACGATCCAATATCTTATACATGTATCTTGTGTTCCTGAAGTTTCTCACATATGCATGATGCACTGCAAACTGAATACCTAACTGAAGAAGATCCATGCATTATCTGGCTCGCTTTGATCACTAGAAAGATATATTCTTGCATAAAGTAAGACACGACTGTCAGCATTTACGCTTCCAGGACTTCAAGTCTTTGAATGAATTAGACCTAACGATCGTGTCGTGTTTGTGTCGTTTTTGTGACATGCATGATATCATAACGAATCATGTCGTGTCAAACCCCTTAAAACAAATGGGTAATATGATTCGATCCATTAAAATTAACAGGTAATATGACCCGACCCGTTACATGTTAAAAATATAATTTTTATTTTAATATATAATCAAATGAAAAACGTCATACCAAATTAGTATCTGCATACCACTTTGTCCCTAAATTAATCTACATACGCTAAATCCTAAACTCTAATGTTCCAAATGACGATGTAACCATCGTCAAAGTATAGAGGTTGCGATATCAAGCGTTGGCATAATTTTTCACCTTTTTGCACTTGTAAATGAATTATTTACACATTTTGAACTCCATCTCAAAACACTGTTCATGAGAGTTTGTAGAGTTTTAAAAGTCCAAAAAATGATGTACCCATCGTCAAAGCGTAGAGGATGCGATCACGAGTGTTTGCATATTTGTTTCACATTTTTCACACTTGGATGTACTTTGGAATCAGAATGAGATGTTAGTCGACAATGCATTTGCATACACATTAGCTATTGATATCATGCTGATTGATGAGAAACCGTGTTCCATTGATAAATGTCGAAATAGAACTGATTGGTTAAATTGGAAACAAGCAGTCCAAGTTGAACTTGATTCACTTGCGAAACATAGTGTTTGGACCAATAGTTCCTATACCTCTACATGTGAAGCCCGTTTGGCTACAAGTGAGTTTCATAAGAAAGCGTTGTGAGAAGAATGAGATAGTGATCTAAGGCATACCTCGTGGTGCAAGACTTTTATCAATGTCTTGGGATTGATTACCAAGAGACGTATTTCCATGTAATGGACGTCATAATGTTCTTTTACCTTATTAGTTTTTGAAGAATTGAATATACTACTTATAGACGTGGTAACTGCCTACCTCTATAGGGATCTTGATACGGAAATCTACATGAAAGTTCCCAAAAGACTTACATTGATTGGATCAAATAGTTTTAGACTACAAAACACCATCTCGATTAGATTGAGGTGTTCACTCTACAGATTTAAACAATTCAGGTGGATGTATTATAACTGTCTGAGTGAGTATTTGATTAGTCAGGGATATGTGAGTAATGAACTATGCCCTTGCGAGTTTATCAAGAAGTTACATTCCAAATTTTCAATAGTTATAGTTTATGTCGATTTCTTATTGCGATAGCTGAAGTCAAGCAGATTTGTTCTCAAGACAACCTTGCCAACCTTTTCACGAAGTCACTGTTAAAGTCTACTTTCCATAAGCTTGTTCAAGGAATTGGTATGCATAAATTATTCGATTTTCAATGCTTGTAATTTTCATTTGGAAGTTTTGTCAAACTTATGGGGAGCATCCAGAAGTGTACTTACTTGGCCCTAAAGTACTATTTTTCTTTTAGATTAGGAGCATTTCTTCCATTGGGGTTTTGCTACCTAATGAGGTTTTAACGAGGCACCTATCCTGAACTGGTCGTACTGTTGTGTGCATTTTACTTGCGTCCTGAAAACGTATAATTTTGATTCTATGAGATCTTTATGAAGAAAGTTGAGGTTCCACCATAATACCAATTGGCAATATGGGAGCTCATACATGGTCCCTCTTCCCATCAATGTGGGATTCATTCTCAACACACCCCCTCAAATGTGGTGAATTTTCAAGCGTAACATGTGGACAACACAACTCGGGTGACGTGGAGCATGTGTAAGCATTGGGCTTCACACGTGGGACAACCTACTTTGATACCATGTAGACCCGGCAGTTTCTGACACGACACGGTGACACGACAAGAAAACAACACGAAAATAACAGGTTTCGGGTCAACACGATAACCTATCGGGTCATTATCGGGTGACCAGTTAAGAACCCGTTAATAACGGGTTCTTAACTGGTATATACGCGGGTAACACATGGGTAACATGTTTCGACCCGTTAAGAAAAAATTTATTTTGATAATTTTAAAGTTTAATTACTAAAAGATTTCGTATAAAATACAATAGTCATATTAATATATACAATATATTATATATTAAATATATAGTTTTGTATTATTATTCTATATAAGTTTAAAAAAAAAAGTTTTAGTCATTATTTATTTTTATTATGAGAGTTCCTTATTATCATTACTAGGATAAATTTTACTTAACATGTTGTTGTCCAAAATTAAAATAAACTAATATAGTATTTTTATAGGCAAGAACTAAGAAGACATACATACAAGTATGAAAAATGTGAAAGAATATATAAACACTCGTGATTTACACTTACATTATCGTTTAGATTTTTAAAATCCTCCAAACCTTCATGAATAATGTTTTTTATTTGAGGGAAAAATTAATAAAATTAATAATAATTATTGTAGAAGTGTAAAAAATGTTAAAAAAAATATACAATCACTCATAGTGACAAACTTTACAACTTTCATGAAGGGGTCAACTTCGAAATCCAACACTATAATTCATAAACCTTAAATTTTTATTTAACTGTCGATTGTCATTTACGCTTTATTCTTCTTACTGAATTTCATTTTTAAAATTTTCTTTTTTGAAAACATGATCATATGGCGGATGTAAGAAGATGAATGGCTCAGATCTTTGATATCACGTTTCGATATTTACGGTTAACTGAAATATGAGTCAATGTCATATAGTTTGTAGAAACTTTATAAACATCAAGCAATATTTTCACTAACCGTAAAACTCTAAATATAATATCAACGATCCAAACCGTTCATCTTCATGCATCCTCTAATAGATCAAGTTTTCAAAAAACAAAATTTGAAAAAAACAAAATTTGATGAGAACAATGAAGCGTAAATGTAAATAACAATCAACAGTTAAATTTTGATCTATGATTTATATGATTATAGTGGCGAATTTCGAAGTTAAGCTCTTCATGAAAGTTGTAAAGCTTGTCATTACGAGCGTTTATATATATTTTCTATATTTTTTTACACTTCTACATTAATTAGAAAACTATTATAGACTTTAGGTAAGTGAAAATATACTTAAAAGAAAAATGTGTTTTATGTTTTGGATGTGACAATATGATATGTATATACTTATTTAATATTATGTTTTTCATTTGATTATTTATTGGTTTAAAATATATTTTCCTTAATGGGTGACGGGTCGGGTCATATTACTTGTTAATATTATCGGGTCGATTTCGGGTCGGGTAATTTTACCCATTTATTTTAACGGGTGTTACACGACATGACCCGTTAAGATATCAGGTATGACACGAAAACGACACGAACATGGAAAACACGACACAAATGCCAGGTCTAATACCATGAAGAAAGTTGAGGTTCCACCATAAAACCAATTGGCAATATGAGGAGTATGCCAACTAACTTATAAGCCTACACAGGGTCCCTCATCTCATCAATATGAGATTCATTCTCAACAGTTTCCTTGTTTTATTTGTACTACTTGGAGAGCTAGATTCTCTCTTTTTATCACTATAAATAAAGACATAAAAGGGTGAGAAATTGTACCACAAAATTTTCAAACTCTCTCTATTCTCCCTCCCTACAACCGACTCTCCCTCTCTCTCTCTCTCTAACTAAAATAGGCCAACAACAATGTCATATTTATTTGGCTGATAAAAGAAAAAGAAAAACTCATACAACATATACATAATGTTGTTCCTTTGCTATTGTCCACAAATTTTGTGAATCATATACCTTTTACACAAGTAAATAGTAGCCCTATTATAACTCATACAATTTCGTTTCAATAGCACATGATTACGATTACTTGTAGATACAATAACTTCACCTACAAGAGGAGAATTCGAATTTGAGACCTCATCCAAAAATTGAGAAGAGTGGTACTCCAAATAACTTTTCTTTTTGTTGATGTCAAATTTAATTTCTATCAAGGAAGAAAATATCGGTAATATCGGAAATATCGGTAGTCCGAAAACACGGAAATATCGATGGAAATATCGGGAAAATATCGATATCGATAAAAATTACATGGAAACCACGGAAATTGTAAGAAAAACTTGGAAATTTTTATTGAAACTTTGCAGGATGTTTATTTAGTCAATTATCTATTAGTTTATCACAAAAAATTGGAAGGAAATGCATTGCATGATGGATTTAACATTATCAAGTTGATTATATAGCGAGCTGGCAAACATTGTGAGTGTATAAAATATGTAGTAATTAATGAAAGAAGTTTAAACACACCATAATCATTTATATATAATGAATTAGTACAATATTTTACACTTTATACATTGCATGGTAAGATACATGAGTGACTTAGTACCACATAGAGTTCCTATGAGGTTCAAAATTTTTCACTATCTTCATCATCTCTATGTGTAGAGTGAGTGTATTGTGAAGAGTAGTCATCAAATGATAAATCCCAAAATAGTTTTGCATGTATTGGGAATATTATAAATATGTGATATGGTTCAATCCCGCTAACATACGCCCTATAGATTAGTCACTTTTAGGTTTTAATTTATTTACATTTTTCACATCACTACATTTTATGGTTTCGTCACCTTCCAGGTGTCGGCCAACACATCACGATTCAGGTGTCTAGGTGGACATTCCGGGTCAGGGTGTGTCTTAGGTTATGACATCCTGTCCCGCGATTTATCGTATTTTATTCTTAGTAGTAGTGAAATTACCAAAATACGATGCCACGTAGGCCTTTCACGTGGACCTCAATTTTCCCTTCATTTTTCCACTCTTATTTTACTATTCTTGAGTAATTCTCATTTTTACGAGCACGTGGCTGTAACCGGAACTCAATTCGGAGTTATAACAAACAAGTTATGCTCGAAAATGTGTAAAAATATCTGAGGCGAATTCAAACTCGAAATTCTTGTGCAGTGTACCACTGCTTTGGTCTGATTTTCTGAATAGCCTTGTGGGTTGTGTACGTTGGAAACCAATAAAGTTGGTTTAAGTGTGCAGCAAGTGGACAATTTAATATTGTTTTATTAGGTTTTGAAAATCCACATTTTTGTGCCATCATCCATCAGACATCATTTCTTTTCCATTTTTTAAAATATATTTTCTTTCTCTCCCACAATCTCACATACCTCTCTCTCTCCCTCTCTCTTTTACACACTCACGCACACAACGTACGCACACAAACATCACACACGCAAACACACAGAGACCTCTGTCTCTCTATCTCGATCTTTCTCTATTCTCTCCATTCTCCACTTCCCCACACACACACAGAGATCTCTCGATCTCTCTTCTCCCTTCTCCCACACACACACCACGGCCTTCTGCTCCTCCCTCTCCTTTCTCTCTGCACCGAGACCCACATACACCTCTCTTTTCTCTCTGCACCGAGACCCACACGCACACCATCGCACCTGCTCCGGCGAGTTCCTTCAATTTCTCCGGTTAGGTAAGCTTTGGGTTTTTCTTTTTCTGTTATAGATCGAAGCTTAGATGTGAAATTGAAGTTCTATATCGTGTTTTTGCAAGGTTTTTGGGATGAAATCGGCTCTGGAATAGGCACACCCATCTCCGGCGAGGCCGTGGGTGTCGACGAACTTTCCGAACACCTCCGACCGTTTCACGGCAAACGGACGTTATAAAAATGTTCCTCTCGTCTTCTATTTCATTTTCATACCTAGATCGGAGTCTAGGGGGCTGTTTTACAGTCGGCCGGAGCTGTAGAAGCTCCGGCGTTCGTCTCCGACTTGCACAGTTCCAAAATTTCGCGATAATATCGAGAATATCGCGATATTATCGATATTATCGATAATATCGCGATATTTTGACGAAAACCCTTTGGATACCTATTAAAATATCGGTCCGGCGAAAAACCGATAATATCGGCGATATTTCGCCGATATTATCGGCATTTTCTTCCATGATTTCTATAACACTAGCAAAAGTAGAGAGTGGTACTTCCATTTGTACTCACTAAAATTTTCATCTGCATAATGATTTCAAAAATCTTGACATCTACAATTTCAAGTTAATTTTTTTTTTCACTCTAACACACCAGAAGATTTTCGATCTATCAAGACAGAAATGGAACTTTCAGGTCCTATATTTTGTTGGATGCAGCTGCATTCCTATTGTTGAAAAAACTCAAGACCTTAAGGATTCAAAAATACTACATTTTTATATTGTGTGTCAGTTGTTTCTTGAGAGAGTAGAATGCATTGAAATCAAGTGTGCCTATAAGCCAAATGTTGCTTTCTTTACAATATTCAGAACATAATATTTGAGAAGTGTTTGCAACTAAGTGATCTTTATTATAACTTTGTCCTTGTGATTTAGTTTTGCAATTAGACATGTAGCTCTGGTTTATTTCATATAGATGAGAATCATGAAGTACAATGAGCGAGCGTCTTTTATGTGAAGTTGTTGACCCTAAAAACTACCAAGCCTACGTGGCGCGCAGGCCAAGTAACTAATGAGCTAACTACGTCCTTCGGTTGATGCGGGGCGTGCCAACTCGTTCGCCGAGCTCGGCCGGGGAGTAAAATGTGTTGATATTGCGTTGAGCGCGCGGTTGACTTCTCGATCTTGCGACTGCGGCCGAGGAAGGAACATGTCTCGGCCTTTGGGTTCTAAAGCCTGAAGACAAGGCTGCTAGTTTTACGTAGTTCACAAATTGTCGGTGCCAGATTCGGTCACAGTGATTATATTCGTAAGAGTATAAACACACCGAATCGAGACCAGGGTATACAGACACAAGTACTTAAAAGAGATGTATGTCTTGATGGTGAATGTGGTTTGACCGTCAGAATGCCGAACTTTAAAACTCACTTGCGAATATCCAATCATAAAACAACTCGACGTTCATTGTGCCGAGCCTAGTAACTTGCAACACCCCACCTCGCCAAGAAGGCTAGCGAGATGACCTTTGCCAATAAGGATTCGAAAACCCTTCTTGACCGAGACTTGGATAGATAACTAGTCAGCCTCAACGCAGTGTTGTTTATCCAAACAGAAGGTGCTCCGGGGTCGGCTGATTCTACGACAACAATGCTGTTTATCCAAACTGAAGATATGTCGGTGAAAAAGAAAATAAAAATCTCAAGGTTATTGAGAGGTTTCGCGTAGAGCAAGAGTTTGCACAGGGCCATTTTTGTGTTGAATTGTAGGGGGTTGAATGATTCACTCCCCCTTCTATTTATAGTAGCAAACCTGTTTCTGATCAAATCAAAACTATACTCGGATTAAGACTCTTTACCTCGATCCAATCTTATATCGGCTAGTCTTACTCCTATTAGGACTTTGAACTCATCCCCTTATCAGGCTGTATTCATTCCCAAGTTTCAGCATCTTCATTCTACCGAGACTCCTTATTGTATCAGGATTCAACTACCTATCCTGATAGGACATAGCCGGCCCCTGAGCAACGCTTCCGGGCTGAGAACAATCTTAAGCTCGGCCCAAACCAATATTTTGGGCCTAAACATTGCCCCCTCGCTTCTGAGGTCGTCGACCTATGGTTCTAAAACAAACATTGAACCCTCTCGAGAAATACCACCATGCTTATTTATGAGACATGATCTCACGATCTCGATTTTCCAACCGTCCTGCAATGTGTCGGTCCCTTGGCTAACCTAGCAGTCCTTAATCATGACCATCGAAAACGTGTGACAGCCGAAACATCTATTTTACATTAAAACCGCCGTAACACACAATCGTGCATCCTTAAACCGTGAAAACCTCGGTCTTTTTGCCTGGACTCTCTGAATATCCACAATGATTAGCAACTTTCCCGCTCGATTCTATCCCCAATTTTGAAAAACAAACCTTTAACCTTCCTTCCAAAATGCCTATAAATACCTGAATCTTTTCCATTCGTACCTTACACTTTCCAAAACCCTTGAAAACTTCTTGCCATTTTGCTTTCAAAATCCACAAAAAAAAAAGCTCTTAACCCAGAAATCCTCAAGTTTTCATCAATGGCCTTCTTCATCTCCAAGCTCTCCGATGAATGCAACAAGTGCAAGAACTTCATTGATCAGAGTGCCGTCAAGACTCTATGCTTTGAGAGTGATTTAAGCGCCACTCATCAAATCCTGGGACCTCTTTTCAAGGATGCAGTGCCATCGTCCATCATCAACCTCTTCAAAGACCACTGCCTAACACCCTTGCTGCAAGGGTTTGATTGGTCGAAGTGGTGCCTGATGAAGCCCTAAAGAGCCTGGCCTTCGACCAACGCGACCTGGGAGGCCTGGGTCGAACGGATGGAAAAGTTCTTCGGCAAAGAATAGGCTTGGCATCCACGACGCCATTAAACTTTCGACCATAGAGGTTGCCATGGATAAATAACTCCTTATGGCAACTCTGAGCTTCTGGTGCTCGGCTACCAACAACATAATCCTTCCCTTCGACCCTATCACCCCCACCATCCTCGACATCTCAGCCATCCTTGGGACCTCTCCATCGAGCATCCTAGTAGATGATGCCCTTTTCAGGTACTCGTCAAATCTCGACCTTAAAGCGCTATTTGACGAACAGACCGTCGAGACGCTGAGCCAAGAAGGTCAAGAACCTTTAAAAGAAGAAGTTCAGAAGTTGCACAAAAACTTCTTCAACTACAACACCCTCATCCTCCATTTTGCTGGCCGATGGGAGGAGAGTCTGCGGAAGGGAGAGCATGAAGCCTTCCTATTTTACTAGTACAACAAGTTTATCTGTTGTACAAGTTAAACAAATGCTTGGTCGAAAATATGTTGGTGGCTGAAGCCCTGGCTAGTGGTCAATCCCTGGCGCTCAGTCCAACTATTCTCGCAAACCTCCTGCGCTGTCTGGCCGAAATGACCATTAACAAGATCGACCCGCACCGGAACGGACCTATCTGGGTATTCCAACTCTGGCTGCAGGTCTATTTTTCCACAACTCGACCAAAGATCCCCAATTTTCAGTCCATTGCAGCGCTCGGCCTTCAGTTGGCCTCTTGGCCGGCACCTCATCACCAAGCCGAAGAAGTTTTCAAATACTTCTTCGACCTAGATGTCATATCAGATGACAAATTTTTGATATTTCGTCGTCAAAAATACCCTTTTCCCCTTAGGCTTCCATCATCAACATGGAGTGAAATGCCGATTTCAACGTCATTGCCCATGAACTCGTACGGGGAAGGGTGTTGGGCCAAGAAATCGACTAACGCTTGGCCTTTGACAGCTTTCTGGGGCACATATTGCAGCTGAACTCAAAGAGCGCCATCGTCCACTTGCTGATTCGGCCTTTTATGATCGGCCGAGTGAGCATGTAAAGAATGACATCGGTCTGGGTGATTACCTGAGTGATTAACGGGAGCATGTAATGTCTGAGTTTTAATGCAGCGAAAATAGGGCGAGACAAAGCTTATCGACAACGGAGTAATTAATCTCTGGTGGGTTGAGATTTCGACTAAGGTAAAAAATGGCCTGTTCTCGCCCAACGTCATTGTCTTCTGCAAGAAGGCATCCGATGGATTATTCGGCCGCCGAGATATATAGTTTAAGAGGTCTGCCACGTAGTGGTGGGACCCGGACGGGTAGAGTTGTTAGGGACACCTTGATCTGCGTAAATGCCTCTTGGTGTTTTGTACGCCACTCGTAGATGTCAGAATCCTTAAGTTTCAAAAGCGTGGAGAAGACTTTCATTTTTTCGGCCGAATTAGCAATAAATCAACGGAGAAAGTTAATCTTTCCAAGCAACTATTGTAGTTGTTTCTTAGTCGTTAGGGATGGAGCATTGATGATTGCGCGAGCCTTATTGTCGTCTACCTCAATACCACGATGATGTACGAGGAATCCTAGAATATTACTGGCTGATACGCCGAAAGCACATTTGTTGGGATTCATCTTAAGATTGTGCCGGCGCATATGTAGGAAAGCCCGACGGAGGTCATCCAAATGTGTCTGCCGACATTCTGATTTGATTACAACATCGTAAAATGTGTTGATATTGCGTTGAGCGCTCGGCTGACTTCTCGATCTTGCGACTGCGGCCGAGGAAGGAACACGTCTCGGCCTTTGGGTTCTAGAGCCTGAAGACAAGGCTACTAGTTCTACGAAGTTCACAAATCGTCAGAGCCAGATTCAGTCACAGTGATTATATTCGTAAGAGTATAAACACGCCGAATCGACACTAGAGTATATAGACACAAGTACTCAAAAGAGATGTATGTCTTGATGGTGAATGTGGTTCGACAGCCAGAATGCCGAACTCTAAAACTCACTTGCGAATATCCAATCATAAAACAACTCGGCGTTCAATGTGTCGAGCCCAGTAACTTGTAACACCCCACCTCGCCGAGAAGGCTAGCGAGATGACCTCTGCCAATAAGGATTCGAAAACCCTTCTTGACTGAAACTTGGATAGATAACTAGTCGGCCTCGACGCAGTGCGGTCGGCTGATTCTACGACAACAGTGCTGTTTATCCAAACTGAAGGTGTTCGCCGGTTGCCTTCACAGTGCTGTTTATCCAAACTGAAGATGTGTTGGCGCAAAAGAAGATAAAAATCTTAAGGTTATTGAGAGGTTTCGCGTAGAACAAGAGTTTGCGCAGGGCAGTTTGTGTGTTGAATTGGAGATGGCTTGAATGATGCACTCCCCCATCTATTTATAGTAGCAAACCTGTTTCCGATCAAATCAAAACTATAGTCGGATTAGGACTTCTTACCCCGATCCAATCTTATCTCAGCCAATCCTACTCCTATTAGGACTTTGAACTCATCCCCTTATCAGGCTGTATTCATTCCCAAGTTTTAGCATCCTCATTCTGCCGAGACTCCTTATTGTATCAGGATTCAACTACCCATCCTGATAGGACACAGCGGGTGTGGAGCCAAAAATAATCACAAGGCGACATGTGGATTTTTGGTAAAAATGACATAGTTACCCCTGAGACACACCGGTTGTTCTATGCGCTAACAGTGGACAATCATTCTTTAATCAAACCAAGAGTGTCCAAAAAGGTAACCAATTCCAAATTATCTCATCCAACCTCATCTTAGGTAATTACTTCATAACCTACAAATTATTCCATATAAATGGAGATTAATTGGCTAATTAATGGATTAATTCCTAATTAATCCATTAATCACCAATTAATCACCCATTTTCATACAAAAAACCTCTAAGGTCCGGCCACCTCCATTCCCTATATATGACCCTATTTTTTCTAAAAAAAAAGGTCCACACTCTTGCAAAACTCCCAAAAACTCCCCATTCATTGTGGGCGCGTGAGGCTCTTGGCATTGACCAAAGGTGTTGATTGTTTTGTAGGTGCAATTTTGTCAAAGAAGGAGAAGGAGAAGGCGAAAATTTGCATCCACAAATTGGTGTTTTTCATTGAGAGTTGAGTCCCACACTCGTAGAAGACTCTCGCATCCAAGGTTTTCTATTTTCTTGTCCATTTGTAGATTTTTCTTACATTCTTATTATTAGAATTTTTTATTTGCAAAAATTCTTTGATAAAACGTAAAAGAGAAGTACAATGGCTAGAAATTTAGAAAATTCAACAAATAAAAATTTCTACATTCAAGAGATGGGACCACGGCGATCTATGAGGCTAAATGTGACAATAGGTGGAACGGCACCACCACCTCGAGTTTCTACCATAGGAACCATCATGATGGCTACCACCGTAGCCACCCGCGGCGAGGTCCATGGTGTCACCACCACGGCCTGAGCCGTACCATCCAAGGTAGCTCACGGCACTAAGGCCACGACCCAAGTCATGTCACTCCACGCCCAACGCGTTTCCAAGCCGAGCCCAAGCCTCGCACCCGCGTGCATCATACGCTGAGCAACCCACTCCCGTGGCCCAGCCTGTTCCTGCCGAGCAGCCCACTCTTGTGGCCTAGCCTGCTCTCGCGGCCCAGCCTGCTCCTGCCGAGCAGCCCACTCTTGTGGCCTAGCCTGCTCTCGCGGCCCAGCCTGCTTCCACGACCCCAGCTTGCTTCTGCGACATTCCAAGTAGCCCAAATCGGCATAAGACTATATCAACCATCCGGACCAACCATCAAGCCGGGGGCATTTTTACCATATTTCTCCACGGATTTGACATTTCCCAACTCAAATCTCATGCCTGGAGTCTACCATACTTCCACTGCTCAATGAGGCATATTCCTTACAAGCTCTTCCAATCTAAATGTCGAACAACAGTTGTCTCGACAAGTCATAGAGTTGGCTAGCGCCCTTGCACAACAGACGACCTTGGTGAATCAACTTTTGCAACGCACCAAGATCCAACGTGTCCCGGACAAGGTATCTTGAAGTAGGACAAGGGTAGACGAACCTTTCTAGCAGCGTCCCGGCAAGTAGCCACTGGACCAGCCATGAGCCGAGTGTTCGGGTAGTGTACATTCCCATTTAGGCCCTCGAGATAGCATATACTTCTGTCTTAGAGTGTGGAGGAACGTGCACTCTCGACTAGGCTCGAGGATAAGTATACACTCACAGTTGGGGCCACATTCTGATAATCAACATGAGCAACCTTCCAGGCAAAGTGTTCATTCGCAGCAAGGCCCGCAAGGAGCATTTTCCACCTCACATGGGAGTAGACAGCACAGCAGACGGAGATAAGTAGTCACTCAATCCGGCTCAAGTTCAACCAGCAATCTGCGAGTTACTCACTCTCTTGCTAGGAACATACCATACCGATCGCAACTGAGGCATAGACGAGTCGAACACATGGAATAGTAGCCTAGACCAGCAGGTCACGACCGGGGGCAACTGAGGGCTTTGCCACACCATAACAAAGGAAAATTTAGGAAAAAGTAGAAATACTCTTAAATGAGCGATTGCGCGATTTCCCGCGCAACGAAGCTATTTACAAGGCGCTTCGATGAGACATGACCAACATAAGCGAGTCATCTTTCAATGATAAGATCAAACAGACGGGTCTACCCCATATAGATTGCCGGATATAAAGACTTCTTGTGTTCTAACAAAACGCAGCAGCTCAGCCTAATGGATCGCCAGGGGCAGACAAGTACCAGAAGGACACACCAACCCAACTACCAAGAACTGGGGGCATGCCTTGTTCTCAACACTCCAGACAATTCCTCCTGCTGCGCACAACCTGGCCCAAGCCAGTCCCATCTCTACTTTCACAACCATACATGCCTACTCCACGGCTCCCGCAACCATTGATCTTGCACCATGGCTCCCAGCCAAGCCTAAAAAAGGCACACGACGAAACACCCAATGATGGCACAATAATTATGGGAGCAGCTCACTGCGATTGCACCCTTACGCGAGGTCCACAAGCAGTTCGAAGTCTCAAGCAGATCGCCAAACATGACCTCGCAGGCTAAGGATTATTTCGGTTGTCCTAGCAGTCCAGTTTTCCTCAGCTGCACTCACGAAAATGACTTCCATGTTCTCCAGTGCGAGAGGATAAACTAATTGCTCTCCATTGCGAGAGGGTAAACCAATTCCCCGACACTCGTATGGGTCTGCTCTCCAATGCGAGAGGGTAAACCAATTCCCCGACACCCATATGGGTTTACTCTCCAGTGCGAGAGGATAAACTAATTGCTCTCCAATACGAGAGGGTAAACTAATTGCTCTCCAGCGCGAGAGGGTAAACTAATTGCTCTCCAGCGCGAGAGGGTAAACTAATTGCTCTCCATTGCGAGAGGGTAAACTAATTGCTCTCCAGTGCGAGAGGGTAAATCAATTCCCCAATACCCATATGGGTCTACTCTCCAGTGCGAGAGGGTAAACTAATTGCTCTCCAGCGCAAAATGGTAAACTAATTGTTCTCCAGTGCGAGAGGGTAAACTAATTGCTCTCTAGTGCGAGAGGATAAACTAATTCCCTGACACCTATCTAGGTAAGCTCTCTAGTGCGAGAAGGCCACATAGCTTAAAAGATCGAATGCTTGAAGATCAACTAGGCAACAAATGGTCAGGGGGCAACAACCACTTTTGCATTTAACAGTTCACTCATCCAACACTTCATCTTCAGCAACTCTGATCTTGGCAGCTTCATCCTTGATTGCTCCATCTATGAAAAATCAAACTCAAGCAGTTTCCTCATTTTCAGCAGGCAGCCCAGACGTGGCAGCCCAAACAATTGCCTATTCCATGCCACTTCCTTGGCCCATGCCGAACCAATCCTTGGCTTCAATCAAGCCGAGCTGCTCAAGCAATGACCCTTGCCACATCACCTTCTTGGCCCATGCCAAGCCGACTCCTGGCCCTTGCCAGCCGACGTGTCGCACCACCCAGACGATTGCCTCGTGGCAGCACCATCCAAGAAGAAGACAAGAAAAAATTAAGTTTTTATTACATTGGTGCGGCACAGAGAAGACAAAGAAAGCAACGAAAGACGGTCCATTGCACGGGTATCCTCTAAGCTCTTTCTCTCTTGTAGGGTAGAATAAATCACTCTCCAAAGTTGATTTAATAACCCACTTAAGGTGGACTTAAATAGGCTTTGAGAGAAATTTATTTCCCTTTCCTAGAAGGATCTAATTTCATATTAAAGAGGGAATCTACATCAAAACAGGAAACAGTCATAAGTTTCCTAGAGCAAGAAGATCTCTACACCTGCTGCCATTTCCTACGAGCAGCCCAGCAGGTGTGGGGGCATTTGTGGAGCCAAAAATAATCACAAGGCAGCACGTGGATTTTTGGTAAAAAGGATAAAGTTACCCTTGAGACACACCGGTTGTCCTACGCGCGAGCAGTGGACAATCATTCTTTAATCAAGCCAAGAGTGTCCAAAAAAGGTAACCAATTCCAAATTATCTCATCCATCCTCATCTTAGGTAAATACTTCGTAACCTACAAATTATTCCATATAAATGGAGATTAATTGGCTAATTAATGGATTAATTCCATTAATCACCAATTAAATCACCCATTTTCACACAAAAAACCTCTAAGGGCCGGCCACCTCCATTCCCTATATATATGACCCTATTTTTTCTAAAAAAGGAGGTCCACACTCTTGCAAAACTCCCAAAAACTCTCCAAACACTTTTATCTCTAAATTCTAACTTTGGCATCGAAGGTTCTTTGGCCAAAGCCCCCCCCCCATTCATCGTGGGCGTGTGAGGCTCTTGGCCTTGACCAAATATGTTGATTGTTTTGTAGGTGCAATTTTGTCAAAGAAGGAGAAGACGGAAATTTGCATCCATAGCCGGCCCCTGAGCAACGCTTCCGGGCCGAGAACAATCCTAAGCTCGGCCAAAACCAATATTTTGGGCCCAAACAGAAGTACATAAGTTTACGCATAGAGGATGTCAAAAATATGCACAACAGATTAATTTGTCTTTTTAACTAAAATAGTCTATGAAATTTGACATAACTATTTTTACTTTAGTCTCTGAGAATTAAAATCGACATTGGTTCTTGAATTTGTCCATCATCAATTATTTTAGTCATTCCGTGAAAAATCTCCGTTAAATAATGATAAAATAACAAAAATATTCTTAATTTTTGTAAATCATTTTAACTTTATTAAATTGAGAGTATTTATGTCATTTTTGTCTTTATTTAACATTATTTTTTACGAAATGACCAAAATAATTGATGGTAAACAAACTCGCTCAGAAACTGAAGTGAGAAGTAACGTCAATTTTAAAAACTATTTTGGATAAAAAAAAAAACAAAAAACCGATTAATTTTGTAGAGAGATTGAGAGATGATCAGGTTTGTCCTATGCTCCGCATGTCAAAAGGAAACCGCATTAATAGCAAAGTTAAACAAGATTGACAAAGTCATAAACAGCTAGCCGAAGCGCAAGTCAGGCTCGCAGTGTTTACCAAGTCAATCAGTACTAATCTTTTCAGCATAAAGAGTGTCCGTTGATAATGTGAAAGTATGAATATTGCCTTACAAACACAAACATCTATTTATATATATTAACGCTTGGCTGACATGCATTATACTGCGAAAAATAGAAGATTGAAATTAATTTTATTAAATCTCGAATTTCAGTATAATCTCAAGTATACCAATCGGATAACGGTATAGCATATAAGCACATATATCGTTCCACAAAAATTGAATTGATTATAAAGTCTTACTAACTAAATTGAAACAAATTATAGTTAAGAAACTTTAACGGAAAAATATTTGAACTAAAAAAAAAATTAAGCTCGAAAGTAAAATGCATGAAAATAATCGAATTGAAACATAAGAAAACAAGACATAGGACATCCGAATTCACCGTAACATTTCTACTTAATCCCATTAATATGTTATGAACAAGTAGTTCTCCAATATTGACGATCGTTTTTCCCTAAATTATTCAATGGGCTTTGGCATCTAGTTGCATCAAGCATCCTTACATGTTAACCGTTTGTGGCATCTAGATGAATTTAAACAAGCAAGAACCCATTAAACTCTATGGAAATCATTGGAAAATCACACAAAACCTAATTTCATGGTGTCTACAAATATATGATTATGGTATCAACTGCAAGAAGCTAAATCCAAGTATGACATCTACTTTAACTTGCATAATTTAAACCTAAATGATGATCAAACATCCAAATAAAAATCAAGCGCATTACAAATAGTAAAAGATACTCAATATGGAATAAAAACTTGATATTAACAATGTCACAAGAAAATTAAGTATTCATGATCGTGCTATATTGTAGTTCTAGAAAAGATGAAAAAAAAAAACCCTAGCTTTCTTCGTTATTGCCGCAACCTTCTCCAATTTGATGATTTTGATTTAGTTGAATCCCTTCTCACTAGGAGTTTTAATCTCCTTTTATAACCCACAGCAAAAAATTAAATCCAACTGAATTCTGATTATGAACCCACTAAAATTCTAGCTAATGTACTTTAAGTCTTTATTAAATAAAATAAATATATGAAAACAGTAAAAGCTAGAAATTAAGTCTCCTAAAATCCAATAAATAGCATTTACATGTATTTGATCTTCAAAACCGTTGCAGTCTCATCTTCTTATTGTAATGCATATGTCTTGGTGCAGTTAAATAGAGTCTTGTTCCACTGAAATTAGTCTAGACGTTGAAAAGCTCGTTTTCCCCTTCTTTTTCGCATAACTCCAGTATTGAATGCTTATAAATTAAAACATTAGAATTTGGTGCATTTAACCCATCTAGATATAAATTCCAAATGAGATATATGATAAAAATATGACCACATCAAGTATCCCCTAACAAACAAAACACAACGACTCAACAAAAACAAATTAATAGCTAATTTCTAAATTTTAATTTAGAGATAACACCAACTGTGAGATAATTTTCAAGAAATAAATAAAAATAGTTTAAGACATTATCCAAGAGTTAACTAAATTTGAATCAAATCAACTTGGAGTGTAGTGTTTGTAATAGTTATGTCAATGCAATTCCAAACTTCTTAAAATTATTTTATGCAAACAAGTGACCTCATCAAGTGTACATACACTCATTCACACATATTTACGACTTAATGTAATACACTTAAATGATTTCATTAAACATGCCGTCATATGTTTGCTTATACACCTAACTCAATATCAATATGAAAGAATTTCTTAGATCAAAACATCTTTCACAGAAATCAATGAACTTGAATACGATATAGAAAAGTAACCTGGACTAAATCTAATAACAGCCACAAGTTTTGAACTCGAATGTAGGAACCCACCTAATTAATGACATCGGTAATTATGAAAAATTCATGATGATGATGAGGGGAGACCAAGGAACTTAGTAAAAAAAGGTTGGGTATTTGTAACACAAATTTGTGTAAGCAGTGACGTCAATAGAAGAGAAATAGCGTGGACTGCTAGTAATGGGCTGCTTCAAATATACACACACACCATGCCACTACAACTTCTATGCATAATGTCAAAAGGGTCTGCTCTCTGCTATAAATAATAAAACAAATTGATGAAAGGGTGATCTGGGTTATGCATAATTCTACACAATATACAAGGGAAACTATTATATGCTCCTACAAGTTTAAAATGGAAACTACTATATGCTCCTACAAGTCTAAAATGAATATATGAGCAAGCACTACGTTTCTCTTTCCTCTTCTTTTTTGGTAATCCTAGCTATTGGTGGGACGACGGTTTATATGTAAAATAGTTGTTTGAGACTGAATTAGACGACGGTTTTGAAACATGCAAGACGACGACTTTATCCACCGTCGTCCAAATTCCCACTCATTCCTTTTCTGTTTCTTGCGGTAATCCTAGTGTCTTATGGTGATTTGATCTATAAGCTATGCTCAGATCTAAATTCCCTCCTTCATGCCAATTCTATTCTCGCTATCCTATCTCCGACGTCTCCTATTTTTCCTAAACTTCAAGGGGTAGGATTTTGTAATGGTACCAAATTAAATGGTAGTTTATTTGATGCAGCAGCCTGCGAGTAGTATGTGAACAAAACACATGTAGTAAAGCCTTCTAATTACTTTATTATTGAAGGGACGTGGAAACAATGTCAAATATAACAATTTACTTACAGTGTAATTAGTGGCAAAACATGTGCACAATAAAGATGAATAGTCCTCGACGAGTAGTAGAAAGGGAAAATATCCTCCTATCATACAATCAAAAACACTTCAAATTTAAAGCTACTTTTAGGAGAATTCACATTCTCACACACCATGACATAATTATAATAATAATAATAATTAACAACAATAAGTACTTGATTCACAACCAAATGAACCTTGATCGAAGCGTTGTTGCTGGTAACCCCCATGATAGGACAAAAAGCCCCCCGACTTATTATATTTTACTAAAACTACGTAAATTACTAAACCACATTTCTTTTGTTTAATTATTTAGTGAATTGACACTCACTAACATGAGAAAATAATTTTTTTTATTAATGTCAAACTGTTTTCATCTTTAAAGTTACCAATGCTTGTTTTTAAACAATTAATATTCCTCGTGAAAATCAATGTGTCCATTATTGAAGAAGACGTTTCAAAAAAATTGATACATTGCATTGTAGTTGCGAAAGAGGGGTGATGTGATGGGAATAGTGCATATACTTCATGTGGGAAAGGGATCCGATCCTTTCCAAATTCTTTCCCCCTAATCCACAAAATCAAGAGATTTGGGCCATTGAAATTTAATTCAATGACTACAAACAAGGACTCACTTTAAAAGTTATAATAATTTTAGCCGTTGGATCAAATTTCAAAGACTCAATCCCCTGATTTGGTGGATTAGAAAGAAGATATTCGGAGAAGGTTTCTTTCCATCCATGTGTATTAGGGCTGGGCACGAGCTGGGCCCAAATTTGGAGGAACCTGGCCTTACCCGTTTTAAAATATAACGGGGCGGGGTGGGCTGGGTATAAGTATTTTGAGTTTGGGAACCGGACCTAACCCGACCCTTTTCAAACGGGCCGGTTCAGGACGAGTCCATGGGTCCACTTTTCTGGTTTTGGGCATACTGCCACCAGCCCGCGACCCCAGTTTTCCATCGCAAAGTCCGCTGTGTAAAGGCATCGCCGCTGTCTGCTTGCCACATCTCAGCGATCAACAAACCACAGATTTCCAAAACATGCAATTCATCTTCTACTTCCTCTCTCTATAAATGCAAGTAAATTATTTAACTCCCAGCTAATTTGATTGGCAACTGCAACCCTTTTGATCTGGGTTATGCAAGGGATCAAAGACCAGGCTTCCCAGAAAAAATCCAATATTTTTCAAGCATTTCTCACGCCCCAACCTAAATCCCCAAATAGAACAAATTAATAAAAAAAAAACTTCATACAAAATTTCGAATTCATAAAAAAAAAAAATGAATCCCTAATTAAGCTAAATCCCCAACATTTTTATGAATTTTTCAAGCAAATTAACTGAATCCCAAATTCGAATTCAGTACAAAAATGAAATTAGATGCCGAGAAGAAGAGAAGTAAGAGCCTAGGAACGTCGTCTTCCTCACGGATCCAAGACGGCTGGGACAACGTCGTCTTCCTCACCGACAACTACGATGAGTTCCGGTCCATCGTCCAGTGTCTGCTGCCGCCGCTCAGTTTCTCCACAACCATTGATTTGCGACGACGCGACAGTTACGACTCGACAGCTGGGACTAACGACACGGCTTCTCCATGGAACAAGGTGGTTTATGAGGCGGTTATGGAGTGGTGTCGTCAGAGACTCAGAGTCTCGGAGTCAGGATAGAGAGAGAGAGAGAGAGAGAGGGTGAAGGGAGAGTTTGAGTGAATTGCGTCTGATAAGAAGAAAAAGGGTGATTGTCACAGCCCGTCCCGGAAATACCTATGACGGGAGCATGAAATGACTATTCTACCCTTGACGTGTACCAAGGTACGTATGAATGTGATGTTATTTGGAGATTTATATATATTATTAAGTTGGAAACAAATAAAAGGAATTTTGTTTTGTGAATTGGATTATTTGATTAGGATTTAGAATGGATGGTGTGGATTGGTTTGGACCACACAAAGCACTCTCTCTCCTTCCCCGCACTCTCTCTCTCTCCTCCCTCACGATCTCTCACTCTCAGTCTCTCTCTCTCTAGACACCCCGTACGGACAACACCCAACACCACCCCAAACTTCACGGATCGACGGACTTAGGACCACCTTCGGACTCCTGAGGACACCACGAGTTCATTGGTACCATTTGCAGGTAATATTTCCTTCGAAAACCCTAGTTTCTAAAGTTCCCGTAATGGTGCACTGTTCATGCACACGTAGATTCTTAGGTTTTTGTGAATTTGAAGCTTGTAGGAAGCTTGGTGAAGTCTTAAGGAAGCTCGGAGTGCTTCATTTGGGAAAATTGGACGTCGGGATCATCCAGTTCAAGTTTGGCCGAATTCTTGGATTTTTGGAAGGTTTGATTCCGTGCTATTTAGTGTTTAAAATTAGTCCAACATGATAGTACTCGTCTAGGGCTTCATTTTGGTGTAAAATTCATGAAATTTGGACGTAAAATGAGTTAGAATAAGGAATTAGAAAATTTCCCCAGTTTTCCGGTGACCGGAGTCCGGCGAGGGTAGGTCGGAGAAGACGACGGCATATTCCGTTAACTTTAACGGAATATGCTGACGCCGTTAGTTAACTCTAACGGTAACCGTTAGCATTTGACGGAATATTCCGAGGAATATTCCTGACGCCGTCCATGTCTTCCGTCAGGGCACCTGCGCGTGGGCCGCGCGTAGGGCCGTGGCCTATTCAGCGCGTGGGGGCGCGTGAGACCTCGAAAATTATTTTAAAAATTTTGAGACGTCCGTGACGTCGAGTAGGTCGATGTGGTATATTCATATACCCAAATTGAGCATCGTATGAGAAGTTATTTCGAAATGTTGACGATGTGCTTAAAAATAATGTTATTTTAGTTATTTCTCATATAGGTGACGAGTATCCCGAGGACGAGCGTATCCAGGGACGTCGCGGGGGTTACGACCCATCAACATATCAGTGAGTGGGCAGTTTTGATTTCATATTTACCTATATACTATTGTTTTCCCAGAAAATGCTTTTATATGAGAAAATGAATTTAAATTGCCATGCATGAAAACATTGAATATTTGATTTGATAATGGATATATGTATATGTACATGAATTGATATATGATGCATACATGTTGCATGGTGCTGTGGAGGCGCAGGTAAGTCAGGTGAGTCATTATGCATTGATTTATTGATATTGAAATGTTTAAGCTCATAACCTGCACCCTAGGTGTTAGTGCTTATATTAGTTTCACCACACCGCACGCTCGCCTTGGATCCAAGTAGGTGGATGTCGTACAGACCATGTGAGGGTTCCGGCATGCCAGTTGTACAGACCATTAGAGGGGTTCCGACTGGTGGGTGATTTTAGATTATGTGCACAGTTGATTGATGTGAGAAGCACTAGAGCGTAATTATACACCTGTCATCGTACAGACTACCTTATGTAGTTCCGAATGACTTGCAGAGTTAGACCGTATAGGTCACCGAGGTGACTCCGGTTAGTGAGAATGTTGAGCTTAGAATTAATCGTATAAGACCAACTGCAGGGTCTCCGATTGATTCCTTATTATTCACCTGATTTATAATTTGATTCATGGCATGGCATGTTTTCTTGAAAAATGTTAAAGATTTGGAAAATGAGTTTTGAGATTATATATATATATGATTTTATATATATATATTATTTTCTGGGAAAGTATACAGGTTTTACAGTGAGGGGATAGAAATGATTTTAATGAAATGTTTTTGGAAAAATCTTGATTTTACTGACCCACTCATTTTGTTTTGCGCCCCTCCAGGTTCTAGTTAGCGGTTGGTGGCTCTCGAGGTCTTTTCCGGCATCCTGACAGACTCTTGACATGTAGGACTCACCCGAGGGTGAAGTACCTTTATTTTAGTCTTACTTGACTGCACTAAAACCTATGCTCTGAATTTGTGTATTATCTTAACTCCCCCATTACTCTAGTAGGTTGTTCATCTAGAGATTGGTTTAAATTCCTTGGTATTTTTGTATTATCATGCTTCCGTGTCGCACTGTTGGTTACGTCACGCTCACGTGACGGCCAGCACGCCTTGATCCTCTGGATCGGGGTGTGTCAGTGATAGACAGATAGACGGTAGAGATTTAATTAGGCAATGAACGTTCCAGGCCGGGAGCCCGTTTTCTCCAATTTTTAGAATTGGCCCACCCCGTTATTTACTAGGAACTGGCCCGGCCCGCCCCGTTTTGTATTTATGATTTTTGGACCCGCCCCGTACCCACCCCAAACCACATGGAACCGCCCCGACCCACGGGTCCAGGATCCGTTTGCCCACCTAATGTGTATCATAAAAGTTACAATTCATTTTTGAGAAATGCTAAGAAAAAAACTCTCTCAAAGTAGGATTTTTTATAGATTTTTTGCTACCTCACCAATTTAACATTAATTCTCGTATTAACATTATAAAATACGGGAGCATTTTTACTCATCGCCATAAACTATGGTATATGCTCACCACCCTATTTATCATTGTTATATGAGTTTGAATTTCAAGATTCGTATAGTGGATAGACACAAATCTCAAAATTCAAACTTATCTAAAGATGATAAATAGGGTGGTAAGCAGTACCACCACTTAAAGATGATGAGCAAAAATTCACTCAATACGATACAATGCAAAAAAATATAAGGTGTTAAAGAGTTTATAGAGTCATATTTTTAGAGAGTGTCTTTAACATTTTTCTTCATTTTTTGATCCACTTGATAAGGTAACTTTTATATCAATCAATCATTGGCCTTAAAAAAAAAAAAAAAAAGAGAAGTGTTAATGGTTCTTTGGAAATGTTATTAGTACTATAAAAAATTCACTTTGCACTCTTTTATCTTTTACTGTTACGATATTTGTCAATTTTTCTCCGAACTTGTAAGGAGCTACCAATTTTTCCATGAACTTTAATTTTAGCCAATTACCTGCTGAACTTTTATAATTGGCCAGTCTCCCCTTAAACTTTAATTTTAGCCAATTATCCTTCTGGACTTTTATAATTGGCTAATTTCTCCCATAGCGTTATATTATATATTTTTTTTCATCCATTTGGTCACGTGCACAGCACATGGCAATTGTCTAAGGGTAAAAAGGTAATTTTATCCCTAATGTGAAAAACATATTGTTTTTTTCTTCTTCTTCTCCTCTTCTGCTAGTTCACTCGATACACTTTTTATTTGAATTTTATCCCTAATATGGACATCTATGAATCTTCTCCATGATCTTGCTTTTCAGCAACATGTGGGGGGATGTCATGCCATTTCATTAGTCTTCCTTGTGACTTGATTCACATGACTGTCTCGGTTCATCTATTTCAATTCAAGACCCAAGTTCAAATAATAAAAGTAATTACCCAACTCAACAAAGAAACTGGCCAATTATAAACGTTCAGGGTATCGACTAGAACTAAAGTTTAGGGCAATTGACTCAAATAAAGTTCATGAGATAATTGGCTAAGATTAAAATTGAGGGGGTAATCGGGAAACTTAAAGTTTAGAGGAACATTTGTAGCTCTTTGATGGGTGCATATTTTCATATATTTTTATCATATATTTCCTTTGGATTTTGTATATATGAAGGGGTTAAATGCACTAATTTATTTTGTTTTAATTTATAGGCATTCAATACGGGAGTTACGTGGAAAAGAAGTGGAAAATGAGCTTTTCAGGTGTCTAAAGTAATTCCAGTGGAACAAGAGGCTAACTAGTTGCACGAATACATGTGCATTACAACAAGAAGATGAAACCGAGCAGTTTTGGAATCAAATAGACATGGGAATGCTATTCAATGGACTTTAGGAGGGACTTAATTTCTAGTTTTTATTATTTTCGTTTATTTTTCCTTTTCTTTAATAAGGTTTTAAAGTTCATTATGCTTAAGAATTTAGTGGGGTTTTAATTGGATTTCAATTAGCTTTGAATGCCCTTTGCCGTGGGTGTTATATTAAGGAGATCCATTCTCCTTGTTTAAAAAGCCACGAATCCACCAATAACATATCACACTTTAGAAGGGTTACGGCAAGAAAGAGAAAAGGGCAGAGTATTCCTTGTTTTTTTTTTCTTTCTTTGCTAGGGCTACGATGTAGCCCTAATCATGCATGCTTAATTGCCTTGTGGCATTGTTATATTCAAGTTTTTCTTCCTTATTGAGTTTCTTTTGCTATTCGTAATGCGCTTGATTTTTATTTAGATGCTTGATCACCATATTAAATTAGGTTGATTTGATGCAAGTTAGAGTAGATGTCATACTTAACTTGGGTTTAGCTTCTTGCAATTGATACCATAAACACCTATTTGTAGATGCCATGCAATTAGGGTTTGTGTGATTTTCCAACGATTTCCATAGAGCTTAATGGGTTCTTATTTGTTTAAATCCATCTAGATGCCATAGAGGGTTAACATGTAAGGATACTTTTGATGTAACCAGATGCCATGGCTGTGTAATAATTTAGGGAAAATCGATCATCAATATTGGGGAACTACTTGAGCATAACATATTAAGGGAATTAAGTACAATTGGTTACGGTGAATTCGGATGCCCTAGGTTTTATATTCTTATATTTTTAATTTTATTATTTCATGCATTTTATTTTCAAGTCATATTTCATTTTTAGTTTAATTTCAAATTTTCTCTCTTTTCCATTAAAGCTTCTCAATTACAATTTGTTTCAATTTAGTTAGTAAGATTTTTAGAATCAATTCGATCTCTGTGGGACGAAATCCGTGCTTATATGCTATACTGTCATTTGATTCGTATACTTGCGAGCACAAAAATTCGAGACTTAATGAGCCTAATTTCGGTTATCTAATTTTTGCAACACTCTTTACAAGTTCGCATGGGGGTGAATCGATGAATATCTCTAATCCAAAGGTTTTATTTGTTATCTTTTTATCTAAGGGTTACGATCAGGACACCCATTTGTTGATACAAATATTGTAGGGTCCACTTTGTAAGGTAATTTAACGAATCTAACTACTTATCTTTTAGGTATTCCCTCAAGATCATGTATGCTAAAAATCGTCCAAATTTAAATGATAATCATTTTAGTGTTTATAGGGTCAGAGGACACCTATTTTGACATAGATTTTGTCCAACATTTTGTAAGGCCCACTTCGTAATGTATTTTAACAATCCAACTGTCTATCTTTTAGGTCTCCCCACTGGCGGAGCCAGGTTAAGGGCTGCCTTGGGCTGTAGCCCAGGTAGCTTTCGGTGAAAAATAAAATTTTACATGTAATTTTAATTGAATGTAGCCCACTAAATATTTAGTCACTAATCCGAATTCTCTAGGTTTAACTATATAAACTTATATAATACAGTTTGCATACCATCTCTTTTTCTTACATCATTTTATCATCGCTTCTTGTACATGTACAAGTTTGGATTTGTTTAATTTGAACATGTATTTGTTTAATTACAAATTTTTTTGGCTCACCTTGTGAATTTTTTTTAAAGCTAACTGATACTATGAAAAATACGGTATCAAGTTTCTTTATTTATAAAGATTTAAATTTTTAAGCTAGCCCACCCGATAAAAAATTCCTAGCTCCGCCATTGGGTCTCCCAAAGATTATGTCCGTAAAACATCACCCAAATCTAAAGCCTTATGACCGTTGGATTAAATGATAGTCGTTTAAGTGATTCTCCTATACGAAGGTGATCATGTGCATTGGTTGTACACGACTCGGTAACGACATAAACATCAATATTGTAACCAAATATCAACGTTCTATTAACAAGGATGCATTTACATATCAATTTCAAATATCCTCCATATCAACAATATGTCAATATCTATAAAATATCGATGAAATATCTATTGAAAATGTACATTGTTAATATGAATTAATATTCAGTAGCAATATTGTCGTTCACGCTAAGAGGATTTTTACCACCTGCAAAAGTAGAAATAAAAATACTTAAAAATACTTACAAGAGAATAAGGTAATTATAGTATAAACAACTCAAGCAAAGTAGTTCTCCTCAGGAATTGAATATATATTGTGTATTTAAACTAATTCTTAATTAACCATTTAAATAAAATTTTGAAAAGTTTGATTCTTTGACATAAAATAATAAAAATAAATTTAATAAATACAATTTAAGGGATTCGGCAAAAGTAAAATAATTAAAACGAAAAGGTTTTTGAAAATCAAATTGTAAAAGCACCAAGGTTTTGCCGTCATCTTAATAATTTCACGTAGTTCTTCCAATTAGGGTTGGGCAAGGCCAGGCCGGGCCCAATTTTGAAGGGATCAGACCAAACTCGGGTTTAAAAGAAACGGGTGGGCCGGGGCAGTTACAACAAATTTTAATACAAGAATGAGACCTAACCCGGTCCTTTTGAAACGGGCCGATTCGGGCAGGGTCCACGAGTCCATTTTCATATTTTTCTTTTGGTCACGAACGACCTTGTTGAGGTCATTTTCCTCAGCACAGAAGGGGACCAAGCTCCCTCATTTGTCCCCGTCTATCTTGCCTATCTTTCCCAATCCTATATCGAGGTCTCTGTCTCTCGACTTCGATCGACGACGATGGTGCAAGGCTCCATATTAAAATATGACTCAGATCGACGATAATGCAAGGCTCTAGATCGGTTTGATAACTCATATATTTCATAGATTTATACCATTCATTCCTAGTCTCTTTGTGATATTTTTGAGTTAAACTGGTTGCGTTTTACTCTCTTTTGTGTTAATGTGCAGTTAATTGTATTTTAGAGCCATTTGAGGGTAAATAAGGCAAAATTGTGCTGAAAAAGGAGAATTGAATAAGGATTCTGATGTAGAGAGAGATTCAAAGTGAACAATTGAATATGGTGATGAATATGGCCCTTTTAAGAGACCAATAACAGCAAAAAACGTCTGAAATAAATGCTCCATTACTGGGATGTCTTGGCATTCTATAACAGCCTCTTTAACCTTATAAAACAGAGAGTTTCAACCACTTTTAAAAAAGCTTCCCCTTGGGGTCGCCCAAAGCTCTTTCTCTCTTATTTTTCTTTGGCCTTTCTTCCAGAAATAAAATCCTTTCTCCATTCACCATCCGCAACCACCAAAGAAACCACACAGCCGCGCTGTTTTTGGAGAAGTTCAACATCAGAATTGCTTTAAGGGGGTTTCTTCTATGAGCTTTAATTTCACTCATGTTGTTCTTGATATTTATATATTCTGTAATCATGTTGTGTAATTAAGCTCATAGCTGGGGATTTCGATGTAGCCTTGCAAAACTATTCTATATTATTAAGTTAAAGTATTCGATTCATCAATCTGTTTTCTTGTTTCATTCACTGATTTCATAGTTCAATTTGTTTGTTTATCTTAATGTTTGATCACCATTAGGGTTTCTTATAGATTATTTGATCAAGGTTATAGTACACATCATGCTTAATCTTGATAGACATGTGAATGAATCAAGATTGCTATGCATGCATCTTGCCATGTGATTTCTTTGGTTCTTGGAAGTTTTCTTGTTCTTAATGGATTCTTATTTGGTAATCTAAGTTGAACATCACAACTAGGTTGCATATTAGGAATACTTGATCACAACCACACATCAAATGGATGATCATAAATGAGTAAAACGAACCCTAGTTGCATATTAGAGAGTTGAATGTGTTTTGACTTAATTTTCATGGAATTGGCTTGTAATGGTGAAATCGGTATCCCTAGTCATTCCCATTATTTCTGAATTAGCCTATCATTTAACTTTATCTTTCTTGCATTTTTAAGTTATTTTAGTGTCCAATTCAAAAATCTAAATTCAAGTTTTCATTTTCATTGTTTAGTTAGGGTTCACATAAAGCTAGTAATTTGTAGACTTCTAATCAGTCCCTGTGGTTTGACACCCTTACTTGTGCCATTATACTATCCTTATATTTGCACTTGAAAGGAACACAACACGGTTCAGCAGAGATCTGATGCAGTCGACGCAATTAACGCAGTCGATTCGAGGGGTGGGAGGGAGAAGAGAATGAGGAATGGGTAGTGCCATCAAGGAAGAGATAATGCGTGAACCAGAGATCTCGATGCCGGTGATATGGTGGTGGTTGTTGCTGCGGCGGTGATGGGATGATGATGGATCAGTGGTCTAGGTTTTCAGTGATATTGTCGAGGGAAATAAAGATGAGTATGAAAGATGAGATGAGTGTCGAAACTATGGAACTCGGGAGGGAGGGAGACTGGAAGGAGGACAATCAAGAAGATGGGTTGTCGTGGTGGTCGCCAGACTCGTGACAGTAATGATGTTCTGGGTGGTGGAGAAGATAATTGACAAAGACAAAAAGTGTGGGTGGAAGGGAGGAGACGCAAGAGAGACTCGGGTTTGATTGAGACCTAGGGTAAAAACTGACATTTAAGATTGGATGATATTGTACTCTTTAATCTTGTCCGTCCATTACAATTACAAACGGGCCGGTCCGGTGCCTCGTTTTTAATATATCTGGACTCGGCCCGCCCCTAAAATGGCATTGCCCCTCCCCGCCCCGCCCCGTTTTCCCTCTAAAAAAATTAAAACCGACCTGTACCCGCCCTGAGCCTGGATTACCAGCCCCGACCCGCGATTCCTATACCCGTTTGCCTACCCCTACTTCCAATTACTTATGACTTACTCATTGATATTCTGAAGGTTTGGTTTTCCTAATTTATGCTCTACTTGGATCCCCAATATAGAATGTATATTAAACATGCAAGGCTCATTAAGTTTTATGAAAACCCTTTGAAAAACCATGCATCCCTTAAGATGTGGTATTCATTCTAAGTGAAATTACAATTATTAACCACAAGAAGCCTTTACCAATTTCAGGGACAACCCTACAACCAAAATTGCATCAAGCATTAAGACAAATAGATAGTTTCAAACTCGGTGATTAATAATTCAAAATATGCATGCATAAAATCATAAGTAAGTTTAAAAGAAACTACTATTCTTGCTAAGGCTCGTGGCCTCGCCATAGAAAAAAGAGTTAGTTACGCACAATCATAAAGAAAAATATTATTAAGAACATAGATAGAAAACACATTGTAAATAAACTTGAATTGTCAAAAGCTCTCTAAGTCGAATTCTCTAAAGTAGTGCATTTTTTACCCTAATGGCTAATTAGCCTACGTCTAGTACTACAAAATAAAATCCTTCCGAGAACAGATCTTCTAAAAACTATGCAACAAAATAAGTTAAGAGAAACTAGGAAACATAATCCCTAAATGAAAAGGAAAATCTGCCAGCAAAAAAATAAAGGAAAACTAATGAAAAGGGATTGAAAACTTTGAGTTTTAATGATAAGGACAAAATAAAGGGTAAAGTGAATAGTAACAGGTTTGACTTTTTAGTGTAAAAATGTGGTTTTTCGTTAAAGTGAACAGTACCGTGGGCTTTTCGTTAAAACTCCCAAAAAATAAAGCCACGTTCTGGACCTTAGACACCTCAAAAACAAGTCCAACATGACTTATTTTCAAGCTTAAGATGTCATAAACATATTTGCAAAAAGGTGCGAACCCAGAAAATGCCATCTTGGATGCCAAAAGGCTCAAATAAGCCCAAAACATTACTTTGACAGCACTGCACGCTGCTTCTTTATTTCATCGCCATAAATTAACCACTTCGTAGAAAAATCTGAAACTCTAAGACGAACAAGTTGAAAGACTAACGAACATCTTCCAACTGGAATTACTCCAAAACTCGTCCATTTGATTACTTTTTACTCAAGAGAAAGTCACATGTCGTACATTAGAAATATACTTTAAAGTATCAAAATTCTCACATAAAACTAATAAATTAATACTAAGAATAGAGTAAAATATATAGTATAATATTGAATCATCGCACGCCATAGAGCACAAAAACTGTATTATTGGATACTGCTAATAGGCCGAATTTTTTGTTGGGCTGTCCATCTGTACATCGGCCGGACCAATCTTGAGATTGCATCCTCCCTTGTAGGATATTGGATCACGCCAACCTCTTTTGGAATGAGTCTTACGCCAGAAGTCCGGTCTGAATAGAGGGGTGTGGTGGATGGATTACAATTTGGTGACCTCAAATCCAAATTCTTAGACTAATTCAAACATTGAATTCATATTTGTCCTAAATCCTTCTGGCATTTTAGAATGGACTCTCTTTTTAAAATTCTTATCGACTCCTGGTTTTGGATCTTGAAAAGCCTTAACTGAAATGGCTTGGTGATTCAATGTGGTTGATTTGGCTCATTGTGCATTGTGTTCATACAAAACAATTTTAACAACACGTGCGTAAACTTAAATTAAGTTTAGAATTCCAACCTTTAGATTTCATAGAAGGATGAATTTTTTGTTGAGACTCTCAAGTGTTTGCCCTCTACTAATATCCACACGAATGAATCTCAAGTTGATGAAGAAAGAAGACGACAAACTGCTAGGTCCTTGTCCTCTACTAGGTGCGTCGGCAAGGAGTATAGGGTGTGGTGTTTTGTTTTCCAATTTCTCTAAATTTCTAAAACCTAATTCCCCCTTCTCTCAAATTTTTTTATTACACAATGTGTAAAATCCACACTCTGGGTCAAAAGACCCTCTAGTCTTATATATATAGAACAATTCCATAAACCAGTAGAAGTACAAATTAATCCTCCACCACACATATATGCCGCATGCGATACAATTCATTTGGGCTTGTCGCACAACCCTTTCGTCACTGGATTTTTGCCTAGCTCGCTCCTATTTTAGTTATTTAATTAATTTGGTCTTTCATTTCGAACTGAATTTCCTTATTTTATTTTAGTTTGAATAGCTTACAATAAATATAAGGCCTAAGTAGCACTTAATTTTGAAACTTTGAGTACATATTTGAGAAATATGAATCTTGGGTTTTGTTAAAAGTCTTAGTTAAGCTTAAGCATTGTGCACCATTGAGTTTTGTCCGATTCATCTTGGGCCGTTGGGTTATACCGGTTAGCAACACAAAAACCCAGTTTAAACTTCCTCCTTCCAACGGCTTTTTGTTTGCCCAAAGTAGGCAAAAGGTTATTGGCGAAAAGGAAAAAAGACAAAAAAAAAAGCAAAAAGGTTCAGTTAAGTACGAGACTTCTCAGTATGAATAAAACATGAAGTGGTCTACCACGTGTTATTATTTAAATGGTGAGATATGTGTGTTAAAAAGTTAATAACTTAAAAAATAAAATTTCTCACCACTTATATAAAAACACGTAATGTACCACTTATCTTTCAGTCACAACAAAAAATTTCTCATTAGGTACCACCAAATTAAAGGCAACTAAGCATGTACGTCCGTGAAAAAAAGAAAATTGTAGGCACCAAATACTTTGTTCCGAATATTCAACATCGATCTTGGGGAAAGAATCGCAAGACAAAGACAATTTCTTTGAGTAAAATGAAATTATTATTCACTCCTCCTTGTATGTCTAACAAATGCACAAATTCTTGAAAGCACAGTAAGGAAAAACTTGTTCTTACATATTAAAATATGACTTGTTTGTAAAGAAAAACGACTCATCCCAAATAAGCAGCCAACTAAGCATTTGTTCTTGAATTTAAACCTTTTTTGGATCACCATATTCCAAGCGGCTCCATCCTGAAGTGGCATTCCTCTTGCAACATTTGTCTTTTGAATACAAAATTTGAAGGTTGAAACCTTACGTCAGGACAATTGGAGACCGTCGTACTTCAGCTGTGACCCTCACCACTTCATACCCTATTTTAAAATCGAGCATGCAGTACTAAATCCAAAATTATCTCCAAGGTGAAGGCAGGTTAGGCCTTAGGGTCAGATTTTTTTTACTTTGGACATGCATGAGCTTTCATGGAAGGTGCCCTGCCGGTAAAAGTTTATGAGGTGACCAAATCACTGTACACCACTAAGCCACTTTGGGAGGCAATACGGAAAGCTAACATTTGTATGTGTTACATAAAGGAATACACCGCCTTTGACATTGTATTGGAATCAATCAACAACTTTGTTGATATAAGAGAGATGATGGGGGAATCAAACTCAGACGTTAGTTGTATTGGTGAATGCTCTTAATTGCTAGAAATCTATTGTATAAAGGATGCATGATATAAGATTTTAATTTGTACCGTAAAAAAATCAATCCTTTACTGATATTTGATGTATTATCAAACGTCTAAAATTAGAACCATACATTTAATTAAAATTCATGAAAACAATGCTGGTAAGTTGTTTGGTAAGTGAATTTGCTTAACGTCGTACACGACATTCCCACACAAACTCACCATGAAATGGGCCAGCTAGCTATTATGTCTGCAACCAAACAAAAAAGTGATATGGTATTGGTAACCTGTCCCCTTGATTCATTAATGATAATGACCTATACTGAACTCTCAAACGAAATAGTCATTGGTCAATAACATATCCTGCAAATTGATCCTTGCTTGAAAAAAAAGGCTCTTGAAGAAAAAGTATGTGCACGTAGAAACTTAAAGTATCGATCGTTGCGTTCATTCCTGTTGGCCCCTTCAAGCTTCACTACAAAAAGCTCGTATAACTTTATATATACATGTAATAAAAGTTTGTGCACGTAGAAAGAAAGCTTTGTGTACACGTAGAAAGAAAGCTTTTTCTTTTTCTGTATCAATATTCTCTATGTACTAATATTGAATTGAAGCTGCTGCATGCTAAACAAGAAATCACAAATTAAACAACCAGAAAGTGAGAAATAACAAAGCATTTCCATCATATAGTCCTGTAGTGAAGACAAACATCTCATTTGCTCAATCATTCTAAAAAAAATTCAACTGAGAAACTAATCTAGCTGTGGAGCCTTATTGGTAGATACCCAAAATTTCTTGGTATGGGAAGTACTTACGTGGGTTAGGAAGTACTAGTGTGCGCTCAAGCAATCAGCCATTTTCATGTGATGGCCCTCCTTTGTCTCCACCCATGTATTCATGAACTACGGGAGAGCATATCAGTTTGCTTTTTCACTGAGGTTCTAGAGAAACCTACACCATATCGAACTTTAACGATTCAAATTATTTGTTTTTCAAGTTGCACCCCATAAATTATTTTTACAAAATATTAGCCAAATTGGAAATATTTGAGGTATCAAATTGAGTTCAAAGGAATTAACGAACACTATGTTCTAAGAAATGAAATTTTATTGTGACAATCAAATAAGCAAATGGTTTATGATTGAATTGTATTTTTGCATAGATAATCTATGAATCGAGACTTATAAAATAGACAATTCCGATCATTCATGTTCGATGTGAAATGACACCCACAATTAATCTCCATTTTTAGAAAAAAAAATGAGGATCTATTCGCCTCAAATGCGATACCCCAGGGCTTGCTCATGTTAAACCCACATGTTCATCCATACCCACGTAACCAAAATTTTCATGTCCTGCCGCCAACCGAAAAAACTACCTTGAATATTGGTAATTTGGATATATTTACTACTAATTAATTTTAGAGAGAACTACATAATTTTTTTCTACCTTTCATGTCATTGTCTCTATATGAAGATGATAGTTGTAAAGTAGACACTGTACGGTTATTTTAGGTCTAATGGTAATGCGAAATTTTGGTGTCTGCTTCTTTGTCGAAGTACAATTTTATCTGTCAAAAGGTTTCCGTGTCTTAATTTTTTCTCGTCTTGTCTGCATGAAAAGTAATTAATTAGCTGTTTCCTGACTTAGACACTGCTTTGTTGAAGTACATAGAGCAACTCTAAGAATTTTATTAAATTTTTGCTAAATTAGTCAGTGAATAGTGCTATGCTAGTCAGTTTAACTTAATATTTTCAACAAAACTTTTTATATTAACATAATTTTACGACTAAATGTTAGGTAGACCAATTTTTAGATCAAAATTACAAACTATATGATGTGTTACCAATAAAAAATAGAGAATTTTCATGAAAAGGCTTGGACTAAGTTTATTTTAATAAAAAACTATGCTATAACTTTATTTAATGAAAAATACTTGAATTTTAATGAAAAACTCTTAAACTTTAATAAAAATGACAAATTTTTTTTTTAATGAAAAAGACATAATTTTAATATTAAAAAAAAAAGACTGACGCGCAAACCCGCGCGCCACTCATACAAACTGTTTATGAAACATACTACATTGTTTATAAAACTGAATGGTATTACACTGTTTATGAAACTTACTACACTGTTTATGAAAGTTAACGGTACTACACTGTTTAAGAAACTTAACGGTACGACACTATTTATGAAACTTAATAATACTACACTGTTTATGAAATTTAACGGTTGATGCTTGTCCCAGATTTTCAAGTTTTTTCACCATAATGCAATAAAAAGATTTATTTAAAAAATAAAACAATGATAGAGATCAACGTCCACGCGCGTTAAAATCATACATGGCTAAAAGATTTAAAAAAAAAACATGATAGAGATCAACATCAACGGCCACACCTGACTGACTCCCTCCCAACCATACTGCCCCAAATGTGGTTCTGAGTCGAACAGAACCCACTTCAATTTGAAATTTTAATTTTAGAGGAATAAAATATGTTTGGATTATGTCAAAGGGTTATGCAACTGAATGATTGGTTGGGTGCTCTTTGCATGCGCCTTTAGTTAGGTTTTTTTGCTTTTTTTTCTTTCTCTTGTTCTTATCATTAAATAAAGTTATAGCATGATTTTTTGTTAAAACTCAAAGTTTTGAAACCCTTTTTATTAGTTTTCCTTAAAAAATAAGCACGTTAATTAATACTTAAGTAATAATTTAATCATCAACCAATACGTCATATGATTTACAAAAATATAGTTTAAATTGTTGGCTTCTCTAGCATTATCCAACATTAATATTTTATTACATTTTCAAGAGGGAGAGCTTTAAAAGGAGAGATAAAAAGAATTGAATAGTTGGTGACTTTTAATAATTGGATGGATACCTAAACCATATAATATAAGATGGATGGATGAAGTGAAATAGTGCATCATGTCTGTTGTGCGATCTTTGTATGCCACTAAAGCTCAATGGAATATTTTATAGGACGGCAATAAGGCCAACAATGCTCTATGACACGGAATGTTGGCGGTCAAGCATCAACACGTACGCAAAATGACTGTAGTGAAGATAATACTTCGTTGGATATGTGGGCACACGAAAAAGGACAGGAAAAGAACGAAGATGTCCGATGTAAAGTAGGAGCAGCCAAAATTGAAAATAGGATGAAAGAAATTGGTTAAGGTGGTTTGGACTGTAAAACGAAAACCTACAGACACTTTGGTTAGATGATGTGATTATGAGACAAAGGCTCAGGACCAAAAGGGTAAATGAAGACCTAAAAAGACTTGGAAAAAGACTCTAATATGCCAAGAAATGAGGAAAACATGAAAGAATCTAAAACGTCCACATAGAACTCCGTGTAGCCCAATAGGGGCATTTCGTCCTTTTGCAAATTAAAAAAAAAAACAATTTACGCCAAAATTTCGGGATGCATTATAACAACCACGAACATGAAACACAAAATTTAAATAGTGAAATTCGAGGATGGGATTTCACAATTGGTCTCCTAGTTGGAGAGACTCATGTGCTTCGGCAGGGTGCCTCGGTACAAAAACCTTAGTAGGTCCATGAGGGTATAAAGTGATCGATGCTCTATTGTTTTGGGGTTAGAGCATCTCCACCGGTCCCTTTGCTCCCATTGCAATTAGGTTAAATTGCATCCAAGCCACAAAAACTTTCTCCACCGATCAAAAAATAAAGAGGCAATTGGGCCAAAGGCTTGCAACCTTGCAAGAATTACACGGACTTGCGCCTTTTTAATCAGCAGGAGGGTGAGGGAAGGCCCCACCCATGTGACAGCCTAGCCCAGAAACCCACGTGACAGCACAATTTCAGCACGCTTGCAAACCTTTGGATTTCCAACTGTTCTTTTATCTTAACCGTTAGATTTTCTATGATTAATAAAATTTGATAATTTTGTAGCGCCGCCACGTGGTGCTTTGTGAGCTTTTGATTCAAAAAATTGGAAACTAGGATGGCCATGATTAATGTAACTCTAAAAAATCCAAAATAAAAAAAAATCATAAAAACTACCAAAAAAAAAAAAAGTTATAAAGTTCACACTTTAAAAATCTTACAAAGTTCAAAACACTTGCAAATTAAACATTTAAAATTACTCAAAAATCTACGGCGATAATGATACGTAGGGATAAGAAGAAGAAAAAAATAATATTTGAGAATAGTAATCGCCCTTGCCCTTCCTTCTTCCAAACGGGTGGACTTGCACATAAGTAACTACTGATTAGAGTGAATAGTAAGGACAATTTTATTGTCCTTACCTTCCAATTGCCCTTGCCCTCCACTAATGGGTGGAGACGCTCTTAGTGAAGTAGGTACAAACAATGCTTCTCAAGTTTCCAAAGTGAGAAAAACTTCTCGGTTGTGGACTTCTGTTGTAAAAGGGGAGGAAAACCCTTGCCCTTTCAAAGTGATCCCTCACCTCGCTTTAGAGAGAGCTCTCAGTCCAAAACTGTACCCTCTCTACTTTCTCAAAGGTAACTAGCCTCCTTGTATAATGTAACTCACATTTACACAGTGGAAACGAATCTACACCGACGTAGACGTAAACCACGACATATCTATAAGAATTGTGCTCGATAGTTTGAGCGTATTTTATTAATGTTTATATAGAGATTACAAGTAGAGTTTGAGTGAAGAACAAACTCTTCAAAACAAACCAAAGATAATTTACAGATGATAAAATTAACAAATAATTTATTTGAATTCAAAATCATTCAACAGCCAAAGGATTGGACTGTTGAAAAGTTTCATCTAAACCTTCCTGTTGACTCATTCCATTGTGATCTCCAATAAGTTTTGTGGCGGGAAGCTTTGATTTCAAACATAGCTTATTAATATCTTATTCATTCTTGTGTTTGTGGGATTTACTTCCGGATCTAAGTTGGTCCAAAATCGATTCAATTTTATGAATCATCAATTCAAACAATCCATATATGAAGGAAAGTTCAAGAAAAAAATGAAGAGACAACGTACAGATCTATGCTTAATTACCTACCGTACTATTGCTGAGGTACAAGATTAAAGTGTATGTTTCTTTATAATTAAGTGATTTGACTAAGTAAATATTTTTTGCACTGCAAAAGCTTTAAAGGAAATATATATTTACATCTGCCGTTTGGGATCTCGTTGGCTGTCCTCTTTGACCCTTGATTACAAGAAAAATATTGAGATAGTTAAATATGCTAATTAAATTATGGTGTATGGTAGGCCTACCTGAGATCTTCAATTAGTTTTAATGCACGCAGTCTTACTAAGACACTGATGAATTATAAACCCAGAATCTTTGTACATCAAAAACCAGGTTTTATTGAGGAACACATGCAGAGAATCAACAAAGAGCATGGAAATCGACAAAAATTCCGACTTCTATATTTTAATTGATAATTTATAGGAAAAAATAATTGATACATATTAATTATAACTTAATGAGAGCTAGCCAATTAAATCCTATCACATGCAAAGCCCATGGGCCGTTTGGGAGGTTACTTATCAGAAATTTGTTGCAATAATCGAACAACAACCGGATCAGAATCATCATAAATTTGATTTAATTTGAAACTATAATACGGATGGTAGGTGAATTATTTAAATTTAAATATGTTCAACCTATTTTATATTTTTATTTTTTAGATAATATTTTGCTTTTCTTTTTGGAAGATAATATTTCACGCACTTTCTAATCGATACATGTCAACGGGGGCTAGCAACATTTTATTCTTCTCACATGTCATTGAAATGGCTATTACTTGGACTTCGCATAATAAGATGAAGAAGGCTAATCTAAATTATGAATGAATCCGAAATTCATATTAAACAACACAAATTAAGGAGGCTGCTCACCCCAATGTCTTATTTTCTCATTTATAGTATAGAGTTTTGTTCTCCTAAGGTCCTCAATTTTGAGCACAAGATCATATGGCTGTTACCTGGACTTCGCATACTAAGATGAAGAAGGCTAATCTAGATTATGAATTAATCCATTAAGGGATATTTTGGACGCGGTCCCTAATCCTTAACATTCTTTGATTAAAACCTTAATAGTATTCAAAGTTTGATCAAGGTCCCTTGACTTTGTACACCTCATTATATTACTATTAATAATTTTATTTTTATAGTTTTGACATTAATTGTTTGATATTTTATGAGATTTATAATCCTATAAATTTAAAATCCATCATTATAATACTATTAGAAACGGTTACAATAAAAAAAATTCAAACATTTTAACATTTTGATTGAATAAATGGATAAAAACTATGTAAAAATAAGAAATAATAAATGGCAAAAGAATGTATCCATAGTGTTAAAAAAATTGGTACATTTTACAAAACAATTGGTACATTTCACATATAACAAAGTGGTACATTAATAAAGAAAAATGGGTACATTAGAAATAAATTAGGGTACAAATAAAAATACAAATGAATTTTGAAAAATATAGGTGCTAAAAGAAATTAATACATGGGTACAAAATAAAACTAAAAAGAAAATACTATAAATTTTAAAAAAATGTTGCAAATTAAAAGTGGGTACAAACTAAAATATATAAATATATGATACAAAGTTTATGCATAAAACATAAATATATCATATGTAATTTTTCTATCATTGATTAAATATACAATGTTACGTGAGGGTATACACATGGGTACAAACACAAATAAAACTTTAAAAAATATGGGCACAAAAAGAAACTAATATATGGGTACAAATTAAAAATGAAAAGAAAATCGGTAAAAATTAAAAAAAAATATTTGCAAATTAAAAATAGGTACAAACTAAAAATAAAAATATATGATAAAAAATTTAGCCATAAATATAAATATACTAATTGTAACATTTTTAACATTAAAGGAATATATTTAAAAATAAAAATATTTTATTATTCAAATAATTAATCATGTTATTAATACCCAAGGACCTTGATCAAAAATTGAAAATGAATAGGATTTTAATCAATGGAGTAACAAAAACAAGGATGTGAACCTAATGTCTTATTTTCTCATTTACATATTTACAGAGTTTTGTTCTCCTATGGTCTTTATTTTGAGCACATGTGAGGACTAAACGCATATTAGCCACAAAATTATATTCATATATATCCAAAAGCTTAAAATATTTGACAGCTTAATAAAGCAAAATAAGAAAATAAGTTTTCTAATTGTTCATGAGTTTTAAGTTGGTTTTGCTTTATTAAGGTGTCAAATATTTTAAGTCTTTGAATCTATACTAATATGATCTTGTGGATCCTTAGGAGAGCAAGACTGTTACATTATGATCTCACCCAAAATAAAAAAAATTGAAACACTATTTTCCACCCACTTTATTCCATAATAAACTCTAATATATATATAAATTCTTTTGTAATATTTAGAAGAATAATTATTAGAGTGCTAATAAAGTCAGCTGAGCCTCCACTCACCAAGCTTCCATTCCTGATTTGTATTCCGGTTAGAATTCCAAAATCTGGTCACTTCCTAGATCTTCAGCCAATTGCAACTCTCTTTCCCCTTCTCTCCAGACACCCCTCCACCAACGCAACCCTCTTCCAAAATCTTGCGTAGTGCTGACAATCCGCTTTGAACTTCCACAACAGTTCCAACTTTAGGTTCATTATTCCATTCTAGTACTCCTTTTCAGTTCAACATGCATTGTCATACAAAAAGAACTTCGTGACCCTCAATGGCTTTAAAATTATTAATGATTACTAAACCAAAAACTTTCACTTTTATTTTTAGTAGAGCAATTGTGTTAATGAGTTAGATATTTAGTTGTTAGGGAGACAGAAATCGGTGGGAGTTGAACACACACCAGAGTGCATAGATATGATTGCTTTCCGTCAATGCGACAAAACGTCATTTGCTAAAGCATTTTATTTTTAGTTTGACAAAGAAAAATATATTTTATTTATAGACATTGGATAAATGATGGGAAAACATTTTACTCTTTCAAATTTTGATACTATAAGAGCATATTTTGTACAAAATGACAAAAATAAACTTTAATGAGACATATCTTGCGTAGGCTAAAATAGCTCAAGGCTCTTCAGAGGGTCAGTTTAGAGCATCTCCACTCATTGGTGGAAGGCAAAGGCAAAGACAAACACAACAATGTTATCCTCAAGCCCAAAAACACCTCCATGTAATCCAATAAAGCAAAGGCAAGTGGTGTGCCAACTAGGGCTGGGCAAACGGGTCCTGGACCCGCGGGTAGGGCGGGTAATGCAGGTACGGGGCGGGTACGAGGCGGGTACATATATTGTAAATTCAAAACGGGGCGGGGCGGGGAGGGTACAGGTAAATAACGGGGCGAGGCGGGTACACAAATGGGAAAAAGGGGCCCCCGGGCCGGACCGTTGATTTCCTACCTTGATTTCCTACCATTGATTTCACCCTGTCTCTTTCTCTATCTCTCTCTCTCTCTCTCTCTCTCTCTCTCTCTCTTATTCTTGTCCGGGACTCCCAAGACTATCTCATTCTCAGACTCAATTCCTCAACATTCCCCTATCTCGATCTCTCATCCCTCGATCTCTCCTCCTTGAATCTCATTTCCTCGATCGCCGCCACCATCATCATCAGACCTCGATCTCTCCTCCTGATTCGCTCATCTCTTCCTCGCTTCGTTCGTTGCCATCATCATTAGGCCTCGATCTCCGGCTACGCTTTGTTCGGCGATGATCTCTGGCGACGCTTTGTGGTGCACCGACGACAGGGTCGTCGATGAGTTCATGATGGAGCAGCCAATCCCGCCGTGCCTGTTCGTGTTCGCCGTCGATGAGCTATGGTACCGGGAAGTGGGCCTGAGAACTAGGGTTTACACTGAGGCGGTGTCGGCGGTGCTTGAATCCGACGACAATTGATCCATTTCTCTCTCAATTTGTCTGATTCGTTCTGTCAGAGTCCTCTCGAGTCCTCCACTCAATTTGTCAGGACGACGCTCATCCGAGAAGGAGAAGAACCTCAAGCTCTTCCTTAAAGCAAATTGGACGAGCGCGCGGCCAAAAACACCATCGCCAACACCGCCAACCTCACCGTCGTCATTCACGAGGTACTCACTCGTTGATTTTCTTCTTCTTTTTCTGCTTAATTTTTGGGGTTTTCCGATTTAAATGCATGCAATTCATAATCCCGCGGATGTATACTTTTATTTTACTTATTTTGTTGTTCTTGAATAATTCCAGGCCGTGGTTACTAATGGATCCAGTTTTCTGATTTGTCTCCAGCGGCTCTTCAACTGGGAGTCTGGGTGGGATATTGAAAATTAGAGAGAGAGAGAGAGAGAAAAAAAAAAAAAAGTACCCGTTTGACCCGTAGGAACCGGCCCGTTTTATACGGGCCAGGTTAGGTCCGGTTCTCATTTTCAAAATAGCAAAACCCGCCCCGCCCCGGCCCGTTGTATTTTCAAGCGGGTCCGGTCCGGTCCCTCCAATTTTAGGCCCGGCCCGGCCCGTGCCCAGCCCTAGTGCCAACTACTGCCCATCCAAAAGTCGAGCAGGAGAAGCCCAACCTTGTGCTAGAGAGCAAGCCGACGTTAGTATGACGTCAAACCGATGCCAACGCATATTTTATTTTATTTTTCTTGATAGGGGAGTGTGTTCTTAGAAGGAGAATGGCCCGACAAAATTGAAAAGGTTGACCCTGTTGCAAGGCAAGAAAGGCAAGATGGGAAGGATAGGGTGATCATGTCCCGACACCTCAACAATGAGTTTTCTAATTCAAAATGTTTTTGTTGAAGTGAAAAACATCACATCATGAGAAGAAGACTTATCGTGAAAGATAAGGAAGTTCCATACACAAGATGGACCGAGTCACAATGACTTTATCCCCTAGGTTGAATGCTATTAAGAATATAATTGTTTCAATTTCGCAGTTGGTTAAATTATTAAGGGATTTTTTTTTTGCCTTTTTAAAATTAATTATATTTGTGTAATACTATGCTTTTGCCTTGTATTTGAAATAATTTAATATAATTAAACATTTTCAAACTATAAAAAAAAAATTGAATAGTACTTGGCCTTGCCATTTCAAATGATTGTGTGTGGCCATGATTTTTCAGCGCCAGAGTAAGGCTGATCCGCATACAGTTAGCTCAGAAGTCCAGTCATAAACTCACCAGTTTTGGGCAAAGCTGTATCAGACAGAGTAGCGGTGCCACCATCAATCGACTTCGGGGCACTAGGCAGAGTCCTAGCGACCCTGTTGGATGACCATTCTTGATCCACAAGACATGTGATCTGATACGTATATGGACACAATAAAATCCTATAAGTCTTGGAGTTCTTACAATCTAAGGATTGGCATGCACCACAAGTAATGACAACTCCTAAGAGGGTGCAATATCTACTTCTAGATATCTTCAAGAATTCTCCCGGCTTAGAACAAGGATTCTATCCTAAAAATGTCTCTTAAGGATTCTATCCTAAAAATGTCTCTTTCTCCACAGAATAAAAACACCCACCTAGGGTTCATCTATGGTAACGCAATCTAAACACGTGAATTCTCTTGCCCACTGCTTGAGTCTAAAATCATTCACTAACTTGACCATTGGAGAGCATTTGGCTAAAACACCCCCTCCCCCGGGCTCTTGGCTTGCTCACTGTTGTTTCACTGTTTTGTAGGTTGTTCCGATTTGTGCTTAACCACTGCTCACGGAGGTGCACGAATTTGGTTCCAACAGTTAGAGTTACACAAAGGCAAGTACTATTCAGTATAAATGTTCGTGGTGGGAATTTCCGTCGGGGATGTTCCCTGGCCGACGAGCACACAGCTCCCCTAGAGGTTGGCGTCGATTGATGCTTTGCTGTTGGGCTTCTGCTTTACTGGTGGGCTTGTCGGGCAAGGCTTGTCGGGTAAGGCTGATCGGGCAAGGCTTTTCGGGCAAGGCTGATCGTCTTGCAACTTTCTATCTTTGTGGTTTATCAAGGGGTTTGAGAGCTTTAGAAAAAGGGTAGGGAGATAAGTTTACAGAAAGAAATCGATACTACAGCAAGAGTTGAACAGGGTAGCAGAGCTATTACAAAAGCTTGAGTGAGGGTTTATCCCGAAAGGGATGAAGGCTTGGGTTGACTACAACTTCGTTTTGAAGGCAAATCTGGCTTTGAGCAGAGTTTGTGCTTGTATTTGTTTGTTTGATTGAGTGTCCCTATCTCTGATTTCTCTTTCTTCTTTTATAGACACTTCGGCTTGGCCCCCTGTAGCAGTAATCCTGCCTGAATGCATCTTGAAGGGTAGTGACTCATCAGCTATTTACTTGTACTGCCACTTGTAAAGTGCTTTTGGGCTGATGAGCTGGCTGGTCTATACCACTTGGTCTTTGGGTAGGTGAGCAAGTGGTTCACATGGCCTGTATCCCGTCAGAACAAGGCCTCTCCTACCTCCTGAGATTCGGCTGGGCTTCGGGCTTCTCTCCTCCTTTTGGGCCAACCTCCTTTTGAGCCCAAAGTTTAAGTTTTACCCCAAACAATAAATAATGCCTCTATCCTTGCTTTGCCCTTGTCTTTGACTAATAGGTGGAGATCCTCTTAGACCCTGTTCTAGCCCAAAACTTCTCAAGGGAACAATTTATGAAAAACTGGTAGCCAATGAAAACCAGTCTAGCTTTCTCGTCTAAATTAACACTAGAAAATGACAATACTAAATCCTGCTCAGGACTAGTTAGAGATGATCCAAGATAGTCTTAGGAGTCTAGCTCCATGAGAATACCATTAATATGTGCTTTTTCTCATGGGGATGCAAGTACTATATATATAATCTATTCCTATAATGGTTCCTAGCTCTTCTTTTGATCGAAAAATATTTTAGCATATTTCACTCAAACTAGAACATGTGAATTTGTTTTTATTAATATAGCCTACAAATGGGATATGCAAACATGTCACTTGCGCATATTATAATACGTGAAAGGTACATCATCACCTAACAAGTCTTCAAATACACATAAAAGTTTATGTTCTTAACCGCATATGCATTAGCTAGAACCTCATCTTAAAAGAAGGAAAGTTATTTGAAACCCTAGCACAATATTTGGCTTTCTTTTCTAACAGTATGGCCTCCAACGCACAAAAATACTTTAATTGAAGCAGATCGTAAGCTTAAATATATTAAAATTTGACTTTCCTACACACGGTTTAAAAATGTAGAGGGTATTCAAGCATTAGTGGAGATCTGCCGGCCAACGTCAGGAACGTATATATGACATGAGCATATGAGTCAGTCACCTTCTCAAGCCGCAAACTACAGTGGTGCCATTAAGTATGCTATATGGCAATTGGTAAGGAATGTACGTGTTTGGGTTAATATTTGAACATTGGGTTGCAAGTGTGTGGAAGCCCAGAGATACCAACTAAAGGGAGACTTGCCCGAAGCCCAAGCATCAAGCCCAGAGACAAATTGGCGCATTCCCATTAATGCATAGGCCATGTGCCTATGATTTTAAATGTTAAGTAATGGGGACTAACTCACAATCAGCCAAAAAGCACTTTTAAGTGGTAATACAAGTAAAAAGTTGATGACTCACTACCCTCCAAGTGCTTTCGGGCAAGAGCAATGTCACAGCAGTAGGGCTAATTCGCCTATAAAAGGAAGAAAAGGCCCCAGAGACAACGGCACTCAACCAATCAAACAAACAAACAACCAAACTCTGCTCTCAAGCCAGATTTGCATCCAAAAGCTGTAATCAGCCCAGATCCCAGTTTTTTTAGCAATAGATTCCTTAGAAAAGCTATCTTTTGTCTAGTTTATTAGCTCTACTACTCACCCGGTAGTATTGATCTCCTTTGTAGTTTATGTACAACTCATTTCCAGTCATTTAGTTCACAAGCAATCTACAATACCGGTCATTTACTTTCCTCTGTCATTTACATTTCCAGCAACCTTGTCATTTACATGTTGTTACATTTCTCCACATAGGTAAAGTTCTTATCTTTAAGGCAAAGAAAGGACCTTGTTTTGAGCCACTGCCACTCAATGGCACAATCTCTTGGTTAGAAGTTGAACTGAGGCGCAATCTCAATCATTCAAATCTCGTCTACTAGCGGCATCTAGTAGTGGCACGCTTGCAACCCGCCAGTTCCATGTTCGAATAAATTCCTGGCATGTCTGCGATGCCCATGGCGAATTTAAGGGGTGAACAGATTGGCACGCCCAGTGGGACACATTTAGTCTTGTATGCCAAGAAGAAGAAGGAAGGAGAAAACCTTCAAGTGGAATACAGAATACGAGCCACCCCAGTGTCTACCAAAATCAAGCATGACAGATCAGCTAGAAGATTTCCCTATCTCACAAAGAAAAGCTATTATGGGAAGCTCGACTTCATCCGAGAAGTCAGGAGGGAATGTGACCAATGAAAACTTGCAAGCCACTATGATGCAAGTACTGAAAACTATGGAGTGTATCACTCTGGAAACCAGAGGAGAAGTAATCATACTCTGTTCTTTGATAGGGGGTTTGCAAAGAATATTAGATTTGGAGTACTTTACTCCAAGAAATGGTCATGCCAAGGAAGTAATGAGATAAGCTAGTCCTGAGAAAGAACCAGTTATTCCCTTGTTTCCTTTGATTGAGGAAAATAGGGATAAAGGAAAAAATAAGGAAGGATCTGGAGCTAGTTAGCCAGTGTTGGAGGAAATGCTAGAAGCGGAGTTGCCCGACCCCCTATTATTTTCACTAGATAGTAGGGGGCAGAATGAGAAGGAGAGACCGAGGTATGAGATGCCCCCGTTGATCAGGGAATCTAGTGGAAAATGCGACCCTACCAAGGCAAACAAACCTCTTCCTTATAGCCCTCCATCATTGACCAGTAAGGGAGGGGATGCTAAGTGGAGAAAGCCCGAACCAAGGAAAGAGACTTTCTCGGGCAATGATCCCAGCCCGAAGTGGGAATCCCCACATACCCTATACAACAACGCGGCTTACCAACAGCTCAAGGATGAATTGGCCAAGCTAAGAAGGGTGATAACTTAGAATGCTCAACCCCATGCTCGCCCGCTGTTCAGAATCACTTACCAGAAGCCATACCCGTAGTATATTGATGAACATAATCATTTTCCTCTAAACTTCAAGATGTCCGCATTTCCAACTTTCAGAGGAGATGATGGCAGTGTATCCTCTAGAGATCACATCTTCAAGTTCTCCAACCATTGTGTGGCATTTGAAGATAATCCTAACTATAAGTTGAGGTTGTTGCCCCTCCAATTGTATTGCTAACTGGGGGTAAATGGAGATGGCCTTCCATGAACAGTTCTATAGGATGAAGCTTGAGATGTCCATTAATGACCTTGTGGAGGTGAAACAATATGAACATGAGTCTATAGAAGACTTCATGATGAGGTTTAGAATAACAAGAATGAGGTGCCAGTTCCCTATCAATCATGCCCAACTCATATCCATTGCTCAAAAGGCCTTGAGGCTGCCTTTGAGGAAGAAGTTTTATGATGTGTAGTTCAATGAGTTGCAAGAGTTGGTGATTGCTACCACAAAGTATGAGAAGTTGTTGCTTGAAAAACAGTAAGTGAAGCACTCGTCTAAGGTGCCTCCTTTCTACAAAATCAAAGCTGCAATCCACCAAGTGGATTTTGAAGAGCTAGAGCCAGAACAAAATGATGGTCGTGGAAGGGAAGGGATGGACATGTGTGCAGCAGAGATGACTACCCCCTTTAAGCCTTTAATAGTGAAGGGGTTAGTCCAGCCAGTCAAGAATCAGAAAGTGGTAATGAATGATGATGGTTTTGTCCCTATGAAACCCCATAAATACCAGAGTTACTCTTTTGATTTAACCAAGGCTGTAGAGATCTATGAGGAGTTGGTGCGGGCAAGAGTGATTGTGCCCGACAACACCAAAAAGATGCCTAAGCCAGAAAAGCTGAGAAGGAAGAAGTATTGCAAACTGCATTATACTTCCAATCACTCCATAACCAACTGTGTCCAATTCAGGGATTAGATACAAAACCTTATAGTGAAAGGAAAGTTGTTGCTGGAAAAACCACAAGCCAATATGATGATCGACATGGATCCCTTTCTAGAAGCCCCAATAAACATGATCAACCTGACGTGGCCTGAGAAAGGGAAATGGAAGGCCACCTGGGAAGTAAAAGAAGAAATGAGGCAAGTAGTTGACAGGCCAACAGAAGAAGCCATTAATTTGCCTGAGAAGCCTAAAGCAACCATAGTCAAAGAAGTGGTATTATGCGGCAGGTGTCAGTGTGAATGTGAGTTGGAAGTACCAGCATCATGAGCTATCATTGATCAGGAGTTGATCAAAAGAAGAGAAAAAGAAGAACAAGAAGCCCGTAAAAATGTCTTGCGAACAGTTGAGAGAGAGACCTTAAGAAATGTTTTCCAAAGGTTGGGAGGAGATTCTCAACCAAAGGGCTTGTCAAAAGTATTTAGAAATTATGAAACCTCTGAAGAAGTGGAAGACAGAGAAGCCAAAACACCAAGATGGGTGGATGTGAGGCCACCCCAGCCAAGCTATGCTGGTGAAGATGTCAAAAGAAGGGAAATAATAGTGAATCCAGTCACAAAGAAGAATCTTGCCTGACTCGGGCGGAAATGGTATGTGGTTGGAAAAGATGGGAAACTTGTCAAGGAAATAGGAGCCTCTATGATTAGGAGAGTTCAGAGGTAGCACAAAGCCCACATGAACTCATTGAAAGTCCCCACTGCTCTAGAAACCTATGAGAATGTGAAGTTTGAGAAAGTACCTCATGGGGGAAGAAATCAACTTCAGTGGAAAACAAAAAAAGAGGTAGAAAAAGTAAATAGCAAGACTGAAGGGGAATGAGATCATATGCCACAGAACCCGCATCCAGGAAAGTACAAAATCTTGAGGCGAGCTCAAGAGGACATGGTGATGATATCAACACCAAGATGGAGCCTGGAGCCAATGCTTGGGAACCATCTCACCTGAGAAAGGGCTGCCCGCACCATTACTGGTTGATACTCTCTGTGAAAACTCAACACGGACACATAACTTTGGCATAACTCGGGAAGAAAGGTTGCCCGAGCTGATGTTACCCAAAGAAGCAGAAGCCTGGTTAAATGAGTTCATGAGCCACATTGGGGGCAAGAATGAGGACTAACCTAAGCTAGCAACTTCCACGTAAACATGACATATGTTCTATCTGCCATGTTTTGTCCCAAACATGATCAACCTGCCACAATGGTGGGTGATTACTTGGCAACGGAACCTATGATCGCACATGTTAGTGTTGAAGAAGTAGGAAAAGATGAGTCGGGCATAATAGGTTTGCCCGAGCTTGCAAGGAAAGAGCCCGATAAAGTGTACTTGGACATAATGGTTTTCAGTCGCCCGAGTTTGACCCTAGCTAACGATCTCAAGCCTATTTATATAACTGCTTATCTGGAGGGAATACACTTCAAGAGGGTTTTGATTGATGAAGAAGCTGCAGGTCAATGTGTTGCTGTACAAGAAAATGAAAAAGATGTGTAGAAGTGAGGAATATCTCATCCCCACAGATCTAACAGTTTCCAGTTTCTCTGAAGCCATTACTAGAACTTATGGGATATTGCCCTTGGAGGTTGACTTGGGCTCCAAGCAAATCATGCTAGCCTTCTTCGTTGTGGATAGTACTTCCACATATGAAGCTTTACTGGGCCGAGATTGGATTCATCAGAGTCTCTCGATGCATTCCACTATACATCAATAAGCAGCAATTTACCATGAGGAAGGAGCTATGAGACCAGGATTTTGGGAAATGGTGGAGGTCGAGTCACGACCATTCCTCCCCACTGCCAATGTGGCAGAAGCCAACTTTTATAATCCTAGTATTGAGATTCTCCAGTGCTTAGGAGCTGATAAGAACGGTTGCCCGACTAAGGTGACGACCCAAAAGCTTCTGGAACAAGGGTTATTCCTTACAAAAAAAGAATGGGATAGACCTCATATTGTCCCTACTCGCCGACACTAGTAATGACAGAACAAAGAATAAAGGACCAAGTAATTGTAGTCAGGTCCTTAATCAAAAGACTGTTGATGTATGGAAGAGAGAAGAAACAGGAAAATGAGAACTGTTGCCCGAGCATACAACAAAAGGGTAAAAGTTAAAAACCTTCAAGTAAGGAGAGCTAGTATCGAAAACAATTCTGCCTTTGTGAGCTCAAGTTGGAGGCTTTGGGAAAATGAGTCTTACTTGAGAATGACCTTTTATCATTCACCAAGCACTGGATAAGGGAGAATATTACTTGACAGATTTGGAGGAAAACTTGCAAACACATCCAGTTAATACCAAGTTTTTAAAGAGATATCATCCAATTCTCAGGGATGTTAGAAATTGTTGTATTAAAGAGAGTTAGTGATTTCAGAAAATAAGTGAAGTTAAATGGTGCAGTAAGAGCTTCAATATAATGCAAGAAGTAAAGGCAAAGAATAATGTTATTTCATAAAAAGAAAGTTACAATGGCCTTAGCCTAACAGATCTACATCTTCACCTAGAGTGATTATTCTGGAGAGGTAAGTATGCATAGTTGAGAAAATTCTGCTAGGCTTGGCCAAAATAGTGCTGATATTGATAAGTTAAGACTCGGCATCTTCCAGTTCCATATTTGCCTTCTTCACTTCTTCAATTTGCTGCTGAAGTTTACCAAGGAAAGTTGCTTGCTCAGCCCTTAGCACAGTTAGTTGCTTCTTTAACCTCTGGATCTCAGAAGACACTATTTTGATCCTCTATTCGGTGGTTGATCCTTCATCCACCAACTGTTGGATATGAGTTGGAACAGTGGATTGTTTCTCTTTAAAACACCTCACTCGATTGGCTTACCTTTCAGCCCTTATATATTGATCCCTCAGAGCTCTAAAGTTCTCGAAATATTAGAGAAATGACTCATACTGAACTCTTGATAGTTGATCAGCCTTAAACAAGTTAGTTACAACCTTTTCTACATCATGGAGGGCCTTGAGACTGAATGATGCTGAGAATTTTCTCCTTGACCATTCTTGGAAGACTTGGCGTTGATCTTGAAGACCCGAAGACTCAGAATGATGCCTTGAGGATCTTAGCTTTGTCTTAAGTTGCCCAAACTCTTTAAAAAGCTCGGGCAAAGATGTTGTTGTGGAAGTAGGTGCAGAAGAGGAAAGTAGTGTTCTAGCTCCTTCAGAGAGTGTGGCAAGATAGGAAGTTTAAATAGAGGGAGGTGCTTGAGAAATATGAGCAGTTGGGGTCTTAATCTTCTTCTTAGGCCTAGGGATAAGAGTTCTCGTGACCCTAGAAGCTAAGGGAGGTCGGGGAAGCTCGGTCTTACGCAATAGATGAGGAGGATATTTGCTTGAGTCTTCACCAGAACCCTGTGGGAAACCAAGAAAATAAATTAAGAAGAAAGATTACAAATCAGGACATAGAACAAAGAGTAAAACAAGAAAAGTGGTATACCTGAGTCAAGCCTGAAGCATTGGAAGAAGGAGAAGGATGAGTGGTGACAGTTGGGTGTTGAGAGTGATCATCTTTGCTAACTAGAGGAGGAGAAATGGTGCCCAAACCTTCACCAGAGGCCTGTGAAATCGAAAAAGATAAGTGTCAACAAACTAACTAATGCAGAAAAGAAAAACAGAAGGAGAAAAGTCTCAATACCTTAGCAGGACCCTGAGAATGAGCGGGCAAGCTAGCCCGATCTGCAGCTTGAGAAACTTGCAGGTTAGTAACCTCTGAAACCATAAGGATCTCAGGGAATACAGGCTCCCCAAATGCAGATGTTGCCGATTGATGAACGGTTGGTGCAGGGGAAGACTGAAAAGAGTAAAAAGAAAATAAGTATAAAAGGAAGGAAGGAGGCTTTAAGCATAAAAGTGCTAAAATAATAAATACCCACAAAGTTAGTATCCTTGTCTACAAAATGCATTATTTCCTTTGTCTCTGGATTGAATTGGGAGTCACCGACAACATAGGTTCCCTAACCTTAACCTACAAAGATAAAAGACAAGTGTTAATAAGATTGGTAGATAGACAAGTCAAAAGAATGAAAGAGAGATATACCTTTGAAGACTTAGCCCGATGATAAGAAGTTTGTAACATTCAAGCTGAAGGTGAAGTGGCCTCGGGTGAAGAGATCATTTATTCCCTTATGGCCTATTTCAAGCAATCGGGCAAAGAGTTAAGAAAGGGAAGAGGTTAAGGGAATAATCTTGAGAAGCAGGCCATACCTCTAGTGCTTCAAGGCTAGCATCTTGCAAATCTTTAGCCTGTTGATGCATCTCGACCCCTAGAGGATCATCCTTGGAAACAACAGTAGGCCTCTTGGTTTTGTATGGACCTAAACCCAAAAGAAATTGAGTTTTTTAGTTCTTAAACACAAAATTCAAGTAAGAAGGAAATGTTGAAACAAAATTCACTTATTGGAGGCTTTCTGTTTCTTCCTACCTATGCCCGCCTCAGTCGCGGAAGCGAAAAACTTGGAGGATTTTGAAGTCTATGCCCTTGTTCTCTTCTTGGTAGGGGTTGCCCGCGACTCAAGAATGGAGGGCTGAGCCTGAGGTCGCTCCTCTGGCTCAGACTCTGAAGTCTCCACTATAGTTGCCCGAGGCTCCATTACAAGCTCTACCTCACCCTCTTAGTCTCTAAGCGACTTGGAGACATCTCTGCCCTCTCCAGCACGTTGCATTTCTACCTCAACTATGGCTTCTTAGAGGATGAAGGCTTTTGCGGCATTTTCATCTTGCCCGAGGACCATCTATGTAGGGTTGCCTTGAGCTACAAGTACTGATAAGCTCGTATTTATATATACTTTACATCAAATTCACTTGTCCTTTCTTAGTTAGTTCCTTATATTTTTGAGCTATTTACTTTGTTTTTGTGCTTTCTAGGATTTGTCAAGCAAAGAAAAGAAAAATAGCACAAGTTGGATATTAAGTAACAAATTCGTCAAAACTGCCTGTGCAGGTCAGCTGACTTTGGAAGCAAGTTGTGAACAACTCAAAATGAATTAGAGAAAAGCCTTATATGCTTGGAAAGCTACGAATGTCTATTTTCTGGAGCATTTCGCTGATTGTTAATATCATTTTTGTAGAAGAAGTTATGGCCGTTTTAACACTGAAAGGTTCACAAGAGACTGAGCAGTTTGTAACTGCAATGAAATCAATAAACCCAATAAGTCTAACAACCAAAACTGATGCAGCCAAGAACAAGTCAGCTGATACCTATTCAAATATCAGGGGAAATGGAAATAAAGATGAGAATTAAGTGGGAGTAATGGGCATAAAGGCTACCCAAAGAGTTACAATTGTTTTACCATTTCCTCTCACTTATGGTCATCACCAAATGATTGTTAGTGGGTGAGTTAAGGAGAAGAAAATGGGGTAGCAAGTTAAAAATGGGAAAGGGTGCAGGTTGCAGGGTTGGAGAAAGAAGAGAAAGAAAAAAAAATAGAAAAGAAAGAGGACAAGGCAGCGTTGGGGAAGGAAGGAGGAAATATTGGCATTCTCTTCTCTCGGTTTTATCTTCTCAAACTCATGTCTTTCTTTTGGTTTTATTTGATAATAATGTGTAACTAATTTTTTAGAAGTTAGGGGCTGTTTTGAAGCCCCGAATATGATTGCAAGTTTGTTATGACATTTTGTTTGAATTACTTTTATGAATGGATGAAAATTGGTTCACTACTTGTCTCATTGATGAATTCTTTATTTGTTTTCTATGCATGGATACGTAGTAAGCATATCTAGGATTCTAACGCTATGAATATGTGTGTGCCTGCCCTTGTCAAATGAGGACTTACATATGTTCTAGAGTAGTACTTGTTAATTGCGATTAACATGTGAACCAATATCTAGGATAAGTAAGACAACGCCAGTACTTACGATGCCTTGTGATGACTCAAACTCTTTTCGTTCTTAATGATTTCTACTTGTTAAATCTATGAAGACGCCATTCTAGATTGCATGCTAGGGACTAAGTTAAGTTGAAAACGCCATTCTCTTAACATACTACATAAGAAAGAGTAATATGTCAACGAACATGTAACTTGGGCCCAAGAAATCAAATGCCACAAACCCCTATTTTGATTGTTGAGATCTTTGATGTGTGGGGCATTGATTTTATGGGACCTTTTCCATCTTCTAATGGTTTTCTTTACATTTTATTGGCTGTGGATTATGTTTCTAAATGGGTGGAAGCAAAAGCCACCAAAACTAATGATTCAAAAGTTGTTTCAGATTTTATTAAGAGTAACATCTTTGCAAGATTTGGAATACCTAGAGCAATCATCAGTGATTGAGGGAGTTACTTTTGCAATAGAACATTTGAAGCGGTGCTTAAGAAGTACAATGTCACACATAAGGTGTCTACACCTTATCATCCACAAACTAGTGGTCAAGCAGAAGTATCAAACCGTGAGGTGAAACAAATTTTGGAGAAAACTGTGAGTCATAGTAGGAAAGATTGGAGCATGAGCTTGAACGATGCATTGTGGGCTTATAGGACTGCTTATAAGACTCATATTCGAATGTCCCCATTTCGGTTAGTTTATGGGAAACCATGCCGTCTTCCAGTAGAGTTAGAGCACAAAGCTTATTGGGCGATAAAAGCCTACAACATGGACATGAGTGTTGCTAGATAGCAGAGAAAGCTTCAATTGAATGAGTTAGACGAAATCCGGAATGATGCATACGAGTCTAGTCGAATATACAAAGAGAAATCAAAGGCATTTCATGACAAGATGATATCAAGGAAGAGCTTTTCCATTGGACAAAAAGTTCTTCTATTTAATTCTCGCCTTCGGTTATTTCCAGGTAAACTTCGTTCTCGATGGGTTGGTCCATTTGTTATAACTAATATTTTTCCTCATGGTGCAATGGAAATCCAAAGTGCAAAAACCGGAAACATGTTCAAAGTGAATGGGCATGGACTCAAGCCATATTATGAGTCTTTTGCGGAGCATGATGTGGAGGTTGTACCGCTCCAAGAACCATCTCCCCATGGATGATTACTCTTGGTACCGTTCGGCTGCGAATGTAAAGCAAGCGCTTATATGGAGGCAACCCAATATTTCTATTCATTGTCTTTTTATGTCATTTTCAATTTTCCATTTGTTTTTGTTTTCTGAATTTTCTTGCATGCTAACTGACTTGTTTCTTTTCTTTGTAGGAAAATTTGATCGTGCCCACCATTGGAGTTGATTGCAGAATTGGAGTTTGGGGGTCATTGCTTGATTTTACTGCAAATTGGGGAAGTTTTCAGTCCAAATGCTTCATTTTGTTTCTTACTATTTTATTTTATTTTTATTTTATGCATTATTATGTTTTTTTTTTTTTTGACATTGGGGACATTGGGGACAATGTCCAGTTTAAGTTTGGGGGTAAGGATTGAAAAAAAAATGACCAAATTGAAAATTTGAACTGGTTTGATTTGTTTTCGTGTTGTTTCTTTTTGTTTTCTTAGTTAGTTTTATTTACTGTAAACAAAAACACAAAAACATTCAAAAAATTTGAAAATTCAAAAAAAATATTGTCTTGTTTTATTTATTGCTTTGAATTAGATTTTTGTTAGTTTCCTGACCCAATGATAGAATTGGATTGAATTTGAACCATGATGATCAAGAACTTAGTAAGCATGTGTTGTGTGAAATTCCTTATTCTTTTGTTAGCCTTGTACATGTTTAATCATTTTTGAAAAACCAAATGCACATAGCCTTGTTAATGTGAAACTAAAGTATGACTTAAAGCTTCGCATGTGAATATAGTGACCATATACAACCTATGTGAGTTTTTGAGCCTATTGAAAGTGTGCATTTTTCATACACTTATATTCTTTCATGTGTGATGAACTTATGTGACTTACATCTCTAGAACTTGCGTAACGATCTTTCGAAATGTTTGTCATTTGATTGCATGAACTTGAAAAGGATAGATGCATTAGGTTTATCACCATGGCCCAAATAAGCATGTTTCCTAAAGAGAAATGATGTCATTAGATTGCCAATTTGAGCCATATATGTTGAGCCTTTTATTTCTTATCACCAGATATGTCTACCCTTATACCTTAAACATTTTTCCTTACCCTTTCCAAGCTAGCTAGTGAGCAATGTGAGATTGTCTTATGAGAAATGTTTGTGAAGTACTCTGAAGGAGTTTGGAAAAAGAATAAGTGTGGGGGTATTTCATGTTTGCATTTAGTTATGTGCAAAATTGATTCAAAAAAAAAAAAAGAAAAAAAAAAGAAGAAAAAGAAAGAAAAAAAAGTATACAAAGCAAATAAAAAGTTTTTTTCAAGTTTCAGTTTAGGGGTGTGGTTGGAGGTATTAGTAGAGTGGTTGGAGAGCTTGAGTTCTTGTAAATCTCAACAAGAGAATTGCTTGCAATGGAGCTTGGAACTTGTGTTACCTATCCTTTCATTTCTATAACCCTTTTCCTAAGCCTCATTACAACCAATAAAAGTCCTCTTGATTTAAGTTTTGCAATTATGATTGTGGAGATGAGATCTTTATGCAAGCTTATGGTAGATCTTTCACATTTGATTCTTTGAGCGAAACACGTTAAACTAAACATATGTGTGATTGAGTGTATGTCCCGTGAGAAGATCACTAGTTAGCATGTGGTGTTTTAAAAAAAAAACTTGAAATTGCATTAGTATGGCTATTACACACACTACACTTCATGGATGATTAAAAGGTTACTGCTAACATTTGAATAAGGAAGATGAGCTTGGATTAGCTTGTTTGGTGCTAGTTAAGGTTCTTGATGATTTTTTTTCTTGAATGAAATTCTATGAGGGTCACATAGGGGGAAGCTATTGTTTTTCATGTTGCTACTTTTTCATATTTTCTTCGTTTTGCTCGAGGACTAGCAAAAGCTAAGTGTGGGGGCATTTGATAAGCTCATATTTATATATACTTTACATCAAATTCACCTGTCTTTTCTTAGTTAGTTCCTTATATTTTGAGCTATTTACTTTGTTTTTGTGTTTTCTAGGATTTGTCAAGCAAAGAAAAGAAAAATAGCACAAGTTGGATATTAAGTAACAAATTCGTCAAAACTGCATGTGCAGGTCAGCTGACTTTGGAAGAAAGTTGTGAACAGATCAAAATGAATTAGAGAATGAGCCTTATATACTTGGAAAGTTACGGATGTCTATTTTCTGGAACATTTCGTGGATTGTTAATATCATTTTTGTAGAAGAAGTTATGGCCATTTTAACACTGAAAGGTTCACAAGAGACTGAGCGGTTTGTAACTGCAATGAAAGCAATAAACTCAATAAATCTAACAACCAAAACTGATGCAGGCAAGAACAAGTCAGCTGATACCTATTCAAATATCAGGGAAAATGGAAATAAAGATGAGAATTAAGTGGGAGTAATGGGCATAAAGGCTACCCAAAGAGTTACAATTGTTTTACCATTTCCTCTCACTTATGGTCATCACCAAATGATTGTTAGTGGGTGAGTTAAGGAGAAGAAAATGGGGTAGCAAGTTAAAAATGGGAAAGGGTGCAGGTTGCAGGGTTGGAGAAAGAAGAGAAAGAAAAAAAAATAGAAAAGAAAGAGGATAAGGCAGCGTTGGGGAAGGAAGGAAAGGAAGGAGGAAATCTTGGCATTCTCTTCTCTCGGTTTTATCTTCTCAAACTCATGTCTTTCTTTTGGTTTTATTTGATAATAATGTGTAACTAAATTTTTAGTAGTTAGGGGCTGTTTTGAAGCCCCGAATATGATTGCAAGTTTGTTATGACATTTTGTTTGAATTACTTTTATGAATGGATGAAAATTGGTTCACTACTTGTCTCATTGATGAATTCTTTATTTGTTTTCTATGGATGCATACGTAGTAAGCATATCTAGGATTCTAACGCTATGAATATATGTGTGCCTGCCCTTGTCGAATGAGGACCTACATATGTTCTAGAGTAGTACTTGTTAATTGCGATTAACATGTGAACCAATTTCTAGGATAAGTAAGACAACGCCAGTACTTACGATGCCTTGTGATGACTCAAACTCTTTTCGTTCTTAATGATTTCTACTTGCTAAATCTATGAACACGCCATTCTAGATTGCATGCTAGGGACTAAGTTAAGTTGAAAACGCCATTCTCTTAACATACTACATAAGAAAGAGTAATATGTTGAGTTCTAACATTGAGCCAACTTGATCATCTTCATCCGGAAATAAAAGGAATTTGAATGAAACATAACATGTTTGCATGATTATTTGGTGGTGGATAGAAATTCCCCTAACTCGTTTTTCTTAATTTGTGAGATACCTAAAATCTATTTCTGTCCTGTTTTTGTTCGATTTAATTTAAATAGAAAATCAACTCCAAAAATCCCCAAAATTAGTGTAAGTGTAGTTCTGTGTGTCTAGTATCTTCATATAAAATTTCATAGATTTTAGATAAGTGTAAGTCGGTCTAATAATTATTTTTCGGTGGCTGGTTAGTTGGGACAACAACCAGTTTTTGTGACATTTTAAGTAGTTAGATAAAACAATCTTCTGCGGGAAAGACCCTTATTTTCATATGCTACAATTGACAAATATTAGTGTTAATAAGGAAAATCAATAGGACATTTGTGTGCTACTTTGTGGTGTGCTTTCAATCCTATCAAGTACAAAGAAATCAGGAAAAGGATTCGAGTGGGCAGATTCATAAGAATTTCTAGTTAAAAAGTAAGAAATACCTATCAAAAGGAGTTGGTTTTTCTGATGAACCATTTCCTTCTAGTTCTCAAGCTCATTTGAGCTAAGCTAAGACTTGACAGAGAGATGCTTGAAGAGGCGATCATGGGCTTCGTGCGGGTCTCCTCCATACCTTTTGGTCCACTTTGTCTCCCACCAAGAAGCAAAGCTTGAAGTACATTCAAAATTAAGAGCCATGGGCTTTCAGGCGACCTTGCTCATGACCTCAAGACTGCATCGGGCGGCTTAAAAAGTAACTTCGGGTGGAGAATGAAGATGGTAGAAGGTGCCACATTGAACGGAGTCAAAGAAGGGCACCAGAATAGCTTGTCTAAAGCCTAACTGCCTGCTATAGAAGTTTGGGTGATAGACTTCTAGCCCGCGCTTGTAGCGGTCAGTCCTCACACCCCAAGCCATTTCCCTCGACTGGATGCAGCTGATAAATCTCTTTTTACAAATGAAACTAGCATATTCTCCAAAAGCGTCCTGGAAAGCTTGGTCCCTGAACCATGGGTATCTCCTAAGCACTAAAGCGCCCCACTCCAGATCTGCCCGAGTCCTGCAGACTCTGAAGAAGTACAGACAGCAGAATGTGAAGTGATTGGTGGGAGATGCTTCAGCGAGGATTCGGGCAGAGGCCACTTCTTATGAGAATTCTAAGTTGGGAGCCCGAAGCTTGAGGAGATACCATTGAAGCCAAAGCTAGATCATCCAAGTTAGGCCGTTAAGGTTGGTTTCGAATGGTTTACCCTTTGTGATCTCATATAGAATATGATAAAGATGAGCAAGGAGGAAGGGGCACGTGGCCACAACGTCAAAGTTGTGAAGAGCTTCCACCAGAGGAATCCATTCAATCTTCACTGCCTTGGACTTATTGGGGAAAACATGTTTGTTGAGCCAGTAGAGGAGGAAATACATGTGCTCTTGATCTCTGTTGGATTTGGAGGAAGAGGGGCCAAATTCCTTCTTGGTAAACGAGATAAAACCCTTGAAGGAAGTTCCATAACTCTTAAAAGTCACAGAGTTATACTCCAAATGAAGAAAGGGGGGATGACTGCTCGAACTTTCAGCGGTCGGACGAGAAAGAGGAACCCAGTTGTGGGTAACATCCACATTTTTGCCTGAAGACCTGCGCCATATCCAGGATAGAAGAGGACATTGGACCCATCCTGAAGTCAAAGGTATTGGTGCCCGAGTTCCAAAAGAGAAGAATTGTTGTGAGAAGCTTGGGGTTAACGATCACGGTGGTTTTAGAGAGCATTCTCAGCTCATAAATTTCGTTGTTCATCCACTTCTGCTTAAAGGTGGGCTCGAGTTCTTTTATCCATTGCATCTATGCCTCATCCTTCATGAGTGGGAAGCCACGACGATGGTTTGACCATTTGGAGGAAGAAATGCCTGACTTAGCCTGAAATGGGTTGGGGGTGAACCATTTCTCCTTGGGCATGTTTTTTTCAATGGCAATAAGGACCTGAGAAGTCCATGCAGGTCCCAAAGAGTGCACTCCTCCCTCCTCGAACAAGAGTTCAGTGTACAGGTCGGCCCGAGGGCGATGAAGGCCATTGAGTAAACGGCTCATGGTGGAAATCCCCTTACCAGTCTGGCAAGAGGATTGGATTCGAGCAACTTTGGGTGCCATTAAGGACTTTGAGAAGAAGATAGGACGAAAAGTTGGAATTAGGGGGCAAGAATTAAGAAGGCAAGAACGTACTGGAATTTCTAAGAGTTCGAAGGCTTGAAATGGTTAAGGTGATTTGTTGAAGAGGTTAAGTGAGGATTATATAATAAGTGGTTATTTAACAGTGGAATTCATGGGTTAGTGCAAAAGGTTTTAGTTAGCAAACGGTTGCTTTAAATGATGTAAGTCCCGAAAGAATGCATGCGACGGCTATTTAATCATTATTAGCGCCTGGGATTGTAGCCTCAACAATGATTAAAGGGGGCACTGTTTGGGTTAATATTTGAACATTGGGTTGCAAGTGTGTGGAAGCCTTGAGATACCAACTAAAGGGAGACTTGCCCGAAGCCCAAGCATCAAGCCCAGAGACAAATTGGCGCCTTCCCATTAATGTATATGCCATGTGCTTATGATTTTAAATGTCAAGTGATAGGGACTAACTCATAATCAGCACAAAAAAAAAAAAACTTTTCAGTGGCAATACAAGTAAAAAGTTGATGACTTACTACCCTCTAAGTGCTTTCAGGCAAGAGCAAAGTCACAGCAGTCGGGCTAATTCGCCTATAAAAGGAAGAAGAGGCCCCAGAGAGAACGACACTCAACCAATCAAACAAACAAACAACCAAACTCTGCTCTCAAGCCAGATTTGCATCCAAAAGCTGTAATCAGCCCAGATCCCAGTTCTTTTAGCAATAGATTCCTTAGAAAGCTATCTTTTGTCTAGTTTATTAGCTCTGCTACTCACCCGATAGTATCGATCTCTGTTGTAGTTTATGTACAACTCATTTCCAGTCATTTAGTTTACAAGCAATCTATAATACCAGTCATTTACTTTCCTCTGTCATTTACATTTTCAACACCCTTGTCATTTACATATTGTTACATTTCTCCACATAAGTAAAGTCCTTATCTTTAAGGCAAAGAAAGAACCTTGAGCCACTCTCACTCAATGACACAATCTCTTGGTTAGAAGTCGAACTCAGGCGCAATCTCAACCATTCAAATCTCGTCTAGCGGCATCTAGTAGTGGCACGCTCGCAACCCGCCAGTTCCCTGTTCAAGTAAATTTCTGGCATGTCTGCGATGCCCATGGCAAATTTAGGGGGTGAACAATATGATTATGGGAGTTCACGCTAGAATAGAATATACATGATACACTAATCACATTGTATAGAATCAATAATGCATCATAATCACAATGGAGTAATTTTTGTTTTCGAAGACATAAAGGAAATTTGGTGCCACACAATCACCGAAACTAGTTTTACAAAGGGGTGTGATATCCACACACCCCATTTTACTTCTCACACACTTTTTTAATTTTCGGCCGTCCAATTGGATGATTTAAAGAATATAAAAGGACAGAAATTATCAAAGGGTATATGAGAAGTCAAATGGGGTGTGTGGATAGCATACCCTTTTTACAAATGAAGAGAAAGCCACTTCACATCCCCAAACACGGACCGAGTGCACTTCTCTACATTCGGAGAAAAAAACAAAACTAAAACGAAAAAAAAAATTCAACCAATTAACTTTTTGGCAGAAAAAATGTTTGGTCTAAAATGTAATTTTTCTTAGCGGTTTCTTGTACTCAGACCAGGCTACCTTTCATCTACCGGGAATAGGACTGCGGTCATCGAAGGATAGCCGGGAAACCCACTTCGTGAGCGACTGTCTTCTCGACTGGCTTAAACGGCTGCTTTGGCTGCCGCCATTGACCTCAGGGACGTTGTAATATTCCCCCACAAATGCCTTCAGTCTCTGCATTGCCAAGTCCAGAGTTCTCTCGGGCAAGTTGGCAAAGCAGACACGGAACCAACCAGGTTCCGTGCAATGATAAGACGATCCAGGAGATATATTGAGGTGAACTTCGTATACAATCTTTTTCCAGAGCTCCATTTCGGCTTCAAAGGTGTTGGACCTAAGCAAGTGCCTCATATCCACCCAACAGAACAAGCCAGCATTGCCGTTGAGGCAGCTAATGCCAGATTTCTGAAGGCCGGAGACGAGCTTTTTCTGACGTTGTTTGAGTCTTTTGTGGTTCTCGGCTATGTAGTTCTTAGTGAGTTTTTTGTCGGATAGCATGGCGGAGAGAAGGTGCTGAGTTTGAGAAGAAACAAGACCAAAGCTTGACATTTTTGTAGCGGCGGCCACAACCATGTCATCGTTGGAGTAAATGGCGCCAACTCGAAAACCCGGAAGGCCAAGATCCTTAGAGAGGCTATAGACAACGTGAACTCGCTGCCAAACTTCGGAATTTTCATCACAGTTTCTATCTTTGAGAACTTCCATGACGCTTATAAAGGGTGGGGAGCTAAAAGCCGTGCCGGAGTAAATTTCATCACTAATGAGGTGGATGCCCTTGTCTTCAACGAAGGAAAGGAGGAGGTAGAGTTCGTTTCTGGTCATTGTGGTGCCCAATGGGTTTGATGGGTTCGTGACCAAGACTCCTTTGACTCTGAGATTGCGTTTTTCGGCTTCTTGGTAGGCTTCTTCCAGAGCGGTTTCAGTAATTTGGAAGCCATTGGAGCTTGTGCAGTGAATAGGTACAATCTCGACTCCAGTTCGCCACTTAAGGTCTCTATCAAATCTGTAAGATACGTAAGAAAATACTCGGCTATTAGGGATGAAATTAGTGTTTAGTTATTTCTTATCCCGAAATGGAGTTCATGCCCCACGTCAGAATACTAAAAAAGTAGGTATTACAGTTCAAATTGTTTGTTAAAAACAAAGAAAAAAAATGAAGTGAAGGTTAAGATACGTACCCTGGGTAGTATGGGGTAGGAATAAGAACGGCTTCACCGGGGTCAGCAAGGCAGAAAATAAAGGTCTCATTCGCTGAAGTTGCACCGGCGGTGAGCACTAAGTGGTTGGGATCAAAGGTCACTTTGTCCCCTCGGATTTCCGCCATGAAATCTACCATTGCCTGTAAGAAAAAATAATCAAAAGCTGAGTTAGACATGCAACTGGCTAGAAGACTTGTTCTAGTAGTAGCTTTTAATTGCATTAACGAAAAGTGAGCTTATACTGTAAATTATTATAATTTATAAGTTTACCTTTTTGAACGCGGGAAGGCCATGATAATCTTGGAAGAGAGCAAGCTCTGCAAATATGGATTCTCCATTTTTTTTAAATGCAGCTGCTTCTGGATTCTTAGCCAGCCATGACTCGAGAAGATCAAAACAGAGCTGGAAAAAAAAAATTGAAACGCGCACAAAGTTTATATACTAAATATAACTACATATGGTAACATATATGCATGGTAGTAATAAAAAATTAAGCTCGTAAATTATAATAATTAATTACCTGATTTTCTGCTAGACCCATTTGAATAATCCCGTTTGTGTTGTGGACCTCATGGTAGGGGTTCTTCTCATACTCTTGCCAACCTAAGAAGTAGGAGGAGTCTTGGCCGTGAGAGTTGAACGTAGCGTTTCTGGATAACATGCGCATTTTGGTTAATTTTCTTCTGTATGGATACAAGCTATTTTCTTCTGTATGGATACAAGCTATAAGAAAGAAGTGTGGAAAGGAAGAGAAAGCAATAGAGAGAGAGTTTGAGGTTTTGGTTTTGGATTACAAGTTTGAAGTGGGATATTGGATGTTGTTGGACTGGAGGGGTCTATATATAGCAAAAAAGTAATCATATAAATTTAAATATATAGAAATTATTTGTCTAACAAATGAATGACACGTCACATTGAGTAGTCATATTTTTTAGAAATGCTAAGGAGATTATTTTAAAATGATATTTTCTATGAATTCTCTGTTATCTTATATTTTAACGTTAATTTTTACGCCGACATTATAAATATTGTACTAAAAATATGATAAATAAATTATGAAGAATCTCACTTTTAAGAAAGTCTCTTTAGATTTCTCTGATTCTTTTTCTTAACATTATGATCCAAGTATTTTGATTCAATAAAAATCCAAAAACAACATGATAATTGTACGCGCTTTTGCTCCACCGTCCAAAGCAAAGACATTGATCATGAAGGACCTTCACACACTCCCAAATCCCAAAGCAATGAAGTTTTAGTGTTTACTAATCAACATTAAATAATTAATTAAAGGTAATACTAGAGAGATTAAATTTGTAAACAAAATTTTGGAAACTAAATCATATGGTAGTTGATGATTGATTTATTACTTAAACGTTGATAAATGTGTTAATTCCTATTGGTGACATATTATATAATTTGCAAATTTTATCTCCAAATTTAATTTTCCTAGCATCATCCATTAATTTATTTTCTCACTATTTGCTTGGACTGGGAAGTGGGTAGGGCGTTCACCATTACTTGGCATTACCTACAAACTTGCGTGGGGATTATAAGTGTACATAGAAGCATTAATCGGCTTGTAATTGAAAAAAAAAAAACAAAGAAACAAGAATTAATACTCGGGTCTAGTTTTGTTTTCAAAACCTTACCGATAACAAGTATCATAGAAAATGCCTAGAGTGACCCACCCTGGTCCATATGCTTCTTGACTCTAGTAGCCACAACTAATTTTGTCGGGCATTTTTCTCACTTTCTATTTTTTTTAAGGAAAATTAATGAAAAAAACTTGAAAACTTTGAGTTTTAAACAAAATAAAGGGTAAAATAAATAATACCAGGATTGACTTTTTAGTGTAAAAATGTGATTTTTCGTTAAAATGAACAATACTGAGAGCTTTTCGTAAAGTTTTTTTTTTTTTAACCTTTTTTTTAACCTTTAAGTTCGTACAGGTTTTTGTGTCTGCTCAGTTCATTACTCCAATTACCAAACAATGTTTTGATTTGAGTCAACCTCGAAAATCCGGTACGAACAAAAATGGCATCTCTCTTTTTTTCTTCATTTAACATCATACTCTATCTCCTTTAGAATTAGGTATACAAAACAAGGAAAACACTAGAATCATTTGTTATAATAAAACCATTTTTGTTAAGGAAAACAATGAAAATTGTTTGAAAACTTTGAATTTTAATGACAAGAACAAAATAAAGGGTAAAGTGAATAGTATCATGATTGACTTTTTAGTGTAAAAATATGGGTTTTCATTAAAGTGAACAGTACCGGGAGTTTTGCGTTAAAGTTTCCTTTTTGTTAACCGTTCATTTAGAGGAGAATTTGGATTTTCCATGAGATAAATAATTTAAAAAAGTTGAGATTCCACTAAAAATTAATTGGTAATATAAGAATAGCCTAAATTACTTATAAGTCGATGGAAGTGCTAGAAAAAGAGTTGTAAACACGAAATTCTTGCAATAAATAACCCAAGAATACGTATACAAAGTAATAATTGGTATTAATGAATTTAGGGTTACAATCTCTGCTACAATTTTGAATCCTCTAATTCGATCTTCTGGGTGAAAAAAGTGTGTGTTGTTGATCCGAAAATCGCAATGACTTGATCTCAAATAAACGAACGCCTCAGGGTTTTGGCTTATGGCGATGGAGGAACCGGCATGTGTAAAGGTGCTTGGTGGTTCTTCACAAGTATGACAAAAAATGCATAGAGTTTTCTGTATCTTCTGAGTGTTTGGGAGTTTGAGAGTCTAGGTGTTTTGATGAATTTCTGACTCATTTCTTTGTCTTGGAGCCTCGTATTTACAGGCTCTCCTAGTCTCGCCTAAAGCTGAATTTGGCCTTGATTGTGGATTTTATTCATCGATGAAAGAACCAGAACTTGATTCGAAGCTTGGTTCGCAATTTGACTCCATCAATTAATCAATCACATTTTAAATTTAAATCAATTAATTTATTTGATTTAAATTAAATTAATCAAAGAATTAATAAGGATAAATCCTTAATTAATTTTTGCCAAATGTTGACACGTGTCACTCTTGATGACTCGTCCAGTTTTGATGAGCCACATGCTATGTGTACGATTTGTGAGACACATGGTGCATGCCAAGTAAGCCCTGGCACGTCAAGATTTTATTGTGTTGGTAAACATTTACTTCACTAAAATTTCGATGTCTACAAATGACCCCATTTCAAGGCATGGTGTATATATGTGCTTGTCACATGTAGAATGTGCGTTTTGAAGTCCCTCCACATAGTGAATGTACTTTGATCACTGTGATTTGAAGTCTCTCAACATAGATGTCGATGCAAGACCGTTGAGGCTTGATCTATAATTAGGCTGAAAGTTTCTTCAAGGGCCATCGAGGCTTGTCTTGAATGAAACGGAACCATGAAGAGTTTCACGTGATGGTGGACGAATCGGTACGTGTTTTTTTTTTTTTTTTTTTTGTGCTTGTTGAATCTCCACGAGCTTGATAAAGAACAAGAATGTTTTCTTTGGGCAGAGAGCTTTCTGGTTTCCTCCTAAAGTTTTGATTTACTTCATTCCTCTGGAGCGAATTTTATTCAAGGGTGGTGTACTCTTGGTCTTAAATCAGACTTATAATTTCTTTAGGGGTCGTCGAGGCTTGATCTTGAATGAATGGGACCACCAGGAGTTTCATGTGGCGGGCAATCTTCAACTTTAATGTGGATGAACCAACACATGTATTTGTTGTGCTTGGTAATTCTCCACAAACTTGATGAAGAACACGAGTGTAAGCTATGAAACATGGTTCACAAACTTATGGTTTAAAGCCTCTCAAAGTGAACGCTTTAGTGCTTATTTAGGCTACCACCGTTAATATGAAATGAATGAATAGGCATATGAGGACCCTATGAGACGGACTTGTAATTTAATTTGAAGCCTCTCCTCTTCTTTTAGACTTGTGATTTGAAGCCTTCTATTTTCCTTTGGCAGAGATGCACACTTACTTTACCTATTTGGCTCCATAAAGCTTTAATAGACTTAGTTCTTCCCTCGGGAATGTGGTGAATTATAAAGTGTAATGACTCAAAACTACTCTGCGAATATAGGGAAGCCCTAGGGAGGGTAATGAACGTGAATCGGACAAAAATGAAAAGTTTGTAAATTTTCTAAAACGCAGTTTTTGGGGTCTAAAGCCATCTCCAACCAAATGGTCCAGAGGGCTAGAGGGACGAAAATAGCCCGAAAACTGTCTCCAACCGAGGGCTAGGCCAAAAGGCTCGTGGGCCCCACTGGACAAAAAAGGGCCAAAGGGCCAACTAGCTGGCCCAACCCTGCCAACCAGCCAGCCCTGGGCCAAGCCACATGCTGACGTCATATTTAATTTTTATTTTTTACAAAATTTTAAAAAAAAATTAAAAATTCTATTTGTTTTCCTATAACTTCCTAAGTCATTAAACAACATAAAGTGACATTAAGTAACATGAAACAACATTAAACAATATTAAACAACATTAAATAACATTAAGTAACATTAAACAACATAAAAAAAATTAACAACATGAAATTTAAACAACATTTTTTAAAACATTTAACAACGTGAAAATTATTGACAATCCATAACATAAAATTATTGAGGTAATTTAATTTAAGTAACCATAGTAATTCACTGGGCTCTTTGGCTCTCGGTTGGAGATGGTTTTTTTTTCACTGGGCTATGTTTGGCCTATGGTCCTTTGGCCCCTTGGTTGGAGATGGTAAGAAATATAGCCCTGCACTGTTCATTAAAATATTAATTTCTTGGAGGGCTAAAGGGCTAAAACAAGCCCCATGGCCCTCCTTCGGTTGGAGATGGCCTAAATGACCTTGGATGACCGAAATCCATCTTATGTCACGTTAATGTTGGCACTGCTTGTCGGCTCACTCGCTAATGTTCGCATTGCCAGTTGCGTTTTTGCCACTGTTGTACACTGCACTGCTTGTTGTTGCACCGCTACTGCCTTGCTGCACTGCTTTCTACGCGTTGCACTATTATGGCTGCTTCTTCGTGCTGCACTGCCATGGCATTGACTGCCGCACACTGCTACCGGTTGCAAGGGTTATTGCCTTGCTACAAGGGCCACTACTGGCTGCGAGGACTGTTGCATGGTGTTGTTCACTATTGCACATGGGTCAACTTGCTATGATATCATGACAATTTTGAGGATCCACCATAAAATCAATCAATAATATAGGGAATAACCCAACTTATAATTTGATGCAAGACCCATTCTCCGGTCAATGTATTCATCTCAATACTTCTGTTAATTATGATTCCATAAAATTATATACACTATATACTTTCAAAGGATTTAACATTAGATTATTTATGAATTAATAAAAAAGGTACTATAAATTTCTTTCTATTATGGGTTCGTTTGGAAGTGTTTTTAAAATGTTTGAAAGCGCTTTTAGTGAAAATGTTTTTGAAACCAATCTTCAATAAAAATTCAAGTGCATCATGGAAAAGCACTTAAAGTGCTTTCTGCAAGAAGTACAAAAGCAAATACCTGATGCTTCTTCCAAAAAGCACGCTTTTGGAACCAAAATCAATTTCACCAAAAGCGCTTTCAATCATTTTAAAAGTACTTCCAAACGAGCCTTGTGACAAACTATTATCAGATAAATTAAAAAGAAGACTTTCAAAAGATGACTCATTTATATCATCAACTTACCCATTGCATCTAAAATACTAGTTTCATATCTTACTTCAAAACTAGAATATGCATGCAACTATAAAGTTTTCAAGCAATTAGCAGTTTAGCATTATAAAGAAAACACACAAACTAGTTAGTAAAATCCAGAGATACCAATTACAAATAAATTTTTGAAAAAATAAAATTACATTTAACAAAAACAAATGAAGAATAATTATATACAAATTAAACAACTAATCTCCATACACTGAAAACCAAATAACTAATATCTATCACCGAACTAATAATTATGTTGAAAATATAATAACAAAAAGAAAGAGATATTATATCTAGAATCCAAATACTTTATTTAGGCGGTCCATTTTTTTTAGAAATCAAATATTTTATTTAACGAGCTCAATATATAATGAGTATATGGTATACAGACGCAATTCAAAATCAAAATGGTGTGGTTGTTTATAAATGATTTTATTACTAAATACCTTAAATCTGGTTTTGTTTTCTGTTATTCCAACTAACTTAGTATTATTGTTTGCATAAAAAAACTGTATTATTGCCAAAATCTAAACCATCTTTCAAATCCTTTATTAATATTTTATTTTCTCTCCTAATAATTCATGAGTGGGGCATCCTAATTGGACTACCAAACTAGAGCAGCAAATCTTTGGTAGTCGTATTTTCATGATAATGTCTTGCCTCTTGGACGGCGGCGATCGGGTTTGCTTTTCAAACTTTGAAATGCATTGTTAAAGCTATAACATAAAAATAAAAAATAAATAAAAATACTTAATTAGGTTGAAAATATAAAGTGGTGGTTGGATTACGATTTTATAAAAGCAAACAACAATTATTATTCTTAACAACTTCTAACCCATATTCCGCCCTTTGTTTGTGCTACCTGATTTCTCAGCTTTACTTCCCATTGTAATTCGCATAGATTAAAAGTCTTAATAGTTGTCGCGACAGGAAGTAATAAAGTTCAAAACCCACTTAACAAATGCATTTCTTTGGTTAATTAAAGTGATTAAGAGAGACAGTTGATCTCTTTTTTAATTTGTATTTGATTGAAGCAATTAATTAGTACGTAACAAGGCTGAGTAAGTAGGCGATGGTGATGGGCCGCTTCATTCACTGGCTCCCAGATTTGAATCAAGAGAAGTTAGTGACACCTCACTGTGGCATATAGCTGCACTGATCCTCTCTGGGGTTGATGGCTTCCTATTGGAAGCCTAGGTGGGTCGGTCGATATCAAAGAAACAACCGTTTTTTACGGGGTAATTTTCATTGTATTACTTGATTGAAATATATACATATACAATCCTTTGTTCCATAAGGAAACAAATAAAGGACACAAACAATATCCTACCTAATAAGGACTCCTAGTATTTACAATATTTTACTTTCCTTTTTTTCCCTAAATACCGACTCACGTTTAAACTCCCCCTCAAGTTGGTACATAGATATCACACATGCTCAATTTGACTAGTGAGTCATCAAACTTCCAACTACACAACGCATGAGTAGGAATATCTGCAAGTTGCTCATCCGAGTTCACAAACGGTATTGACACAATCTTCTTCTAAAGCTTCTCTTTAATAAAATGTTGATCAACCTCTACATGTTTTGTCCTATCATGCTGCACTGGATTATCAGCTATATATATCTCTCACGGACTTGTTATCACAATATAGTCTCATAGTCTCATGTAGCTTAAACCCAAGATCCTCAAAGAAGTTTCCGAAGCCAAAGAATCTCACAAATGCCGTGAGCCATGCCCCTTTTGTTTCTTATTTCGCCATGTAACCAGATTTCCTCCTACAAAGGTAAAATACCCAGAAGTAAACTGCTTATCACTTACATTACCTGCCCAATCAGCATCTGTGAATCCCTCAATCTTCAAATGCCTGTGCTTCTCATACAAAACTCCTTTCCCTAGCCCAGACTTCAAATATGCTAGGATACGCATATGATCTACACTCGGTGAATGCATAAACTGACTCACTACACTCACAGTATAGGCGATATCCGGACATGTATGAGCTAAATAAATTAGTCTTCCTACAAGTCTCTGATATCTACCCTTATCAACTGATTTCTGATTCGGATCCAAACATAAATGATGCTTTTCAACAATTGGAGTGTCTACCAGCTTACACCCTAGCATACCAATTTCTTTTGAGAGATTATATTCACACACCCCAAATTACTTCTCCCACACCTTTTTAATTTTTTTAATATTTTCTACACACCACTAACACTTGATAGAAAAATATTAAAAAATTAAAAGGGTGTGGGAGAAGTAATTTGGGGTGTGTGAATATAATCTCCATTTCTTTTAATAAATCCAGGACATATTTACGTTGAGACAAGACGATACCTTTAGAAGAGCGAGCAACTTCAACCTCAAGAAAGTACTTAAAATCTCCTAGGTTCTTCATTTTGAACTCAGCTGCAAGATTTTCCTACAACTTCGAAATTTCATCAAAATCATCCCTGGTTATAATCATGTGATCTACATGGATGATTAAGGTAGTCACCTTATTTTGTCTCCATTTCACAAACAACGTGTGATCAGAATGACTCTGACAAACAACGTGTGATCATCCCTAGCTAGCAAAAAACGCAAGATGGAAAGGACATGAACACAGATAGAATACGATGAAGATGGAAATAATTAAAGAACATGTGATAGTAGCCACGTGGTTTGTAGTGGAGAGGGGGTTATTAGGACACGTGAAACTCTCGTTTAAGTCCCCCCCAACCACACCCAGCGAGCTCTCTGTAAGCAAGATATACATTTACAGTTGGGGGACCATGAGAGACGTATTCCATGCTGACAACTAACATGATGCTCACGTTAGACCACATTGCCATGGACCATTTGCCCCCTTTTCTTCAATTACGTAGGTCCCTTAATTAATTCATAATTCCTCGTTCATATATTGATTAGGAATACCCGTTCTCGTTAACTCTAATGTCCAAAAAAATCATGGTCATTCACTATTCGATATTAACCTAACCGAAGAAAAAAAAAAGTACAACAAAAGAGTTGAATGGTACCACCATTGAATTAAGATCAAATGATGAGTGACTAGAACATGTTTGGTGTATTGGTTAGTTACACTCCAATCCAATTTACATTTGTTAATTTGTATATATGCGTACATTTTGTTATATATTATAATTTTATAATATTAACCATTTGAAGGTCAACGAAAGCTATGGATACCGGCCATTTGACTACAAGAAACAGAATGTAAATTCAACCCTATTGCGTGCGAGAGGAGATCACATTCACGTCCACACATTCATGAATAACCCTCCTCGTATATATCTTAGTTACAGCGTATTCAGATATAGATTCAGAGACTCATAGATTCATGAATCCTCCATATATATCTTAATTATAACATATATATATATAGTTAGCTAATTACGTCGGATTTAAATTAAGCTATATATACGGTTCTCTTCTCCCATACATGGACGTACGTGTTCAAACTCTTCCCCTGCATACGCATGCAATTTGACATATAGAATGCGACAAGACAATTAATTAATTACGGTATGTGTGTCGCTATATTTTGCTTCCCCATTTTCATGCATGATTCTCATTCTTTTCATCTGCATGTCAACCTATATATGGTAGAACCTCAACCACATATATATGTTCACAATTACTGATTGCATATTGAACTACCAAGTTTTACCATCTTGAGGATAATCATGTTCAGAGTATATCTCACTTACGTTGAAGAATATTCGATGTGCACTTTTGGACAAAGGATAATTTGTTCCCCACATTAATATTGGAAATGCACATATTCTACCATTCTCAAATAACGTATTTTTATCATACATGACTTACAATTAGAATTGTTCAGCTTATAAATCTTCATTTGAGGATCATTCTTATAAGAATTATTCGAATCGGAGATTGATTAGTCATTCAAATGTATCAAATAAAATGACGGTTCATATGTTACTTGATACTCATACCGTTCTATTTGTTCTATAAATTTGGATGACTAAACGATATCTAATTCGAATGACTTTTGTAGGAACACTACAGGAAAAAACATTTTGCCAGACGGAAAAACGTCATAGGCTAAACGGCAATTTGTCACCGTAATACTAAACTGATAGAGGTTTGTCAGACAAAAATAGTCGGGCAAAATCCATCGCGCGGAGTTTTATACGACGGATTAAAAAGTCCGTCGGGTAAGTTAATATTTAACCGACGAAGACCGCTGTCGGCAATGCATTTATTTAACGGACATGATTCTTCTTACTCGAAGGAAAGTACCTCGTTCGATAGGAAATAATTATCTAGTGGGGTGAGCTTATCCCGACAGAAGAGTAGTAATATGAGATTTGAGCGACGACAGTTCAGTCGATGAAAATTTATTAAATTAAAATAATATTTAATTTTAACAATAAAAAGGAGAAAAATAAAAATATTAAATTCAAACATTTTAAAAAAATATTGTAAAAATGGAAAATAATATTTACTGCTAGGGCGGCTCTTAGGACGGCTGCTAGGCTGCATAATTCATTGCCCTTCCTTCACCCAACCTTGTCCATCAGCACATGGAAAGACACATCTAGATCCAGTGTTAGCTCCTCCACAGGCACGTCAGGATGATTATGGAAGAGATTGGCGACGTACTCATCCTTCTTCTATACCATAGAAACCTATAAAAAGAAACCCAAAGAATACGAAGTTAGATTATCAATTATAATTAAAACCATGATTATTGTAATGAAATTATAAATAAAAAATACGAAAATACACTTACATAAATTTTCGTCCGCAACCTCATTGCCATGATTAACATGGCTCTCCCCCCAAATCACCGGCACCAGGAACTTTTCCCCAGCCTCTCGCCGACCCGCAAGGCAGGGGGTCGATAACCGAAATGGTGATCGTACGGCTTCTTGTCTTGGTTTTCTATATTTGTCACCGATTTTTTCTATCCATTACAAAATATTTGTTTAACTTGAGTAAAAAAATTACATTAAAATAAAAACTAAAATATTTGTTTAACTTAAGTAAAAAATTATAAAAAATAAAAACTAAATTTCATTACCTGTTAATTTTCACTCTTAAAATGAATTAAAGCCACGCCCACTCGTACCCTCTCCAATAACTCTTGGGGAGGGTCTACAAGTGCTGCCTCAGGCGTCAGACAAGTCTCGTAGTACTTGTGGAGCTCATCTTTCATTCCTTTCATCGACCGCTCTAGACCCGGTCGATGAAATCCACACAAGCTTTATCATGCTCGTTCTACTTGAAGTTGGCCTGCAATTTTCAAATCAAAATCAAAGAGTTGGTTTAAAATGACAAAAAATAAATTTTAAAAAATATTATTAAATTGAGCAAGATTCTATACTGGATGTTTATAGATTGTGATCGATGGTATGTTTAATTGAATATCACATACTTGTATTATTGTCACTCACTCGAGCTTCGCAGCTTACCCGAGTGTCTGATTTGCCCAGTGTGCTATCTGTTGGAAATGTGCCCTAAAGCCATTCATATGATGATACTTTACGGATATTTCACATGTTAAACTAATCTAGTTTAACATATAAAAGGCAAACATTATTGTTTGAGACGTCTCATATAAATGTTATATGCTTAAACGATAAAGTCCAAGGAATATGTGATTGGGAGAATGCAATCTAATGAAGTTAGATTAATGAGACCATTCTTTCGTAGACACATCCTAAACGTTCCTGATCATAGGATTGCCAATTGGGCATTGACAGTCCGATAAGATCAGTACGTACTATGCCTTCTCTCAGGGAGAGTGACTAGTCTCGAGTCATTGGTGTGTGTGACATCAAGACAAGTACGTAGGTGCTCAATAGAGAATGAGTCAACTGAACACGATCAACGAGGAGTTCTCATACTCATGTCACATGAGAACTCATGTTTGGGATAATGCAAATTAGTCATTTGACCTGAGGCATCACAGTTGTTGTCTTGTGGTTAAGTCCTTGATCTTTGATTATGTCAAAGTCACCCCATCGGGGTGTCCACGGCATCATTGGGGTTAAGCCACTTAGTCATGAAGACAAGTGAATGCGCAACAAGGGATCTCTAACCTTCAATTGGCTTGAGGGAGAATACTCTATGATATGATTAAAATCTCTGGCCAGAGTATGAATGAGATTGGGGAATGCGTTCCAAATCACATTCAAGGTAATCATAAAATGCAAATGAATCACATTGGATAGTAGACATGAATAAATAAACTATCAAACCAAACAATGTGGTCAAGAGTATTAGATTAGAGAAAGACCGTATTGCATTTGTAATCCTAAACTGAATAGGTTCTCTACCTCTTCTGATTAGCTTGGGTAGCCATGATATGCTGCTAGGTGTCACTCATGGTTTGTGGAAGCCCTAAACGTGTGTAATCACTAAAGGGAGAATTGAAAGTAAGTTTCAATTCACAATCGATGTAAAATGGTTTTAATCGCCCACTGCCTCGCTAAAAGGAACCTAATGTATCGTACACCAAATAAGGTGGAGATTGAAGAAACAAAGGAGATGAATTAAATGGTTTAATTATTTATGGCAAGGATTAATTAATATGTTAATTAATCAAACGAATAAGTTCGTTAAAGACCTCGGGATAGTTTTGGACCTTAAGGCCCAATGGGCTTCGAACGTCAAAACACATTGACTTAAGTTGTATGACAACTTAATGAATAAAGATTCACAAAGGCCCAAAAGCCCAAATCCATTTAGTGTTGAATTAGGGTTTTTGGTTCTTTAGGTCATTTAAAGAAGTGACTATATAAAGAACTTTATAACCTAAAATTCATAAGTTGTTGATTTTAGAGAAAATTGGTGAGAACACAAAGCTTCCATTTCTCTCTAAGAGGCCAACCACCTTGGGGGATATTGTCTAGCAATTCTATTTCCTCAAGGTCACTCATTTCCTCTCCAATCCAACCTTGGTGTAGAATCTTTAGAGGTTCTCAATTTTGGGAACTTGGAGAACCTATTCTTCTAACCAAATCCATGGAGCTAAGAAGCAAGGAATGAAGGCCCTATCTCTTGGGTGATTATCCTTTGCATATGCAAAGAGGAATCTACAAAGGTAAATATTTCTCAACTAACAAATTGTTGTTTTTAAGTTGAGTCAAGGTTCACCAATCTACTAGGCTTTGAATTTCATGGTAGATGTTTTGTTTTTGAATGCATGAAAGCATGATTCCGCCTTTAATTGTTAATTGCATGCTATATGATGTTATTCAAATGAACATGTTTTTCACAAAATTTCCTTCAAGTGGTATCAGAGCCTAGGTCTAGTAGTTGGTGAATCATTTTGGGTTTTGTAGTTCATAGTTTTTGATTTAAAAGTTGTAATATGTTACAAGCTTTATTCTTGTTTCTTTGAATGTAAATTTTGTTAGAAAATTTGCCATCTCAAATGTTATAGATGTAGTTCATATGAGCATGAATTTTGGAGCTAAAATTTGGTGCCATGTTTTTGGGGAAATTCGGCCAAATCCAAAGGGTGATTTTTTGGGTTCATGTTTGTCTTGTTAAAATGGTTTTAAAGTGACTTTTGGAACCCCTAAGTACCCTAGGATGTTAGCCCTCTTTTGAGTGGTGAAAATTTGAGTTTTGGTGAGTGAAAACATTCATGGAGCTATTATGAGTTTTCATGAGTGTTCTTCAATGTTCTTGAAGTTCTTGCCAAGAACAAAAAGTTTTGAAGTTTTGATTCAAAATGTTTTATGTTTTTACATAAAGTTTTGGTTTAATTTTAGTGGGTGATTTTAGTGGGTGATGATTATTTGTAAAGTATTATTAATGGTTTTAATGGTAGACAAACTTTTTTAAAAGTTTGACATAAATTCAATTAATGGTTATAATGGTAGACAAACTTTTTTAAAAGTTTAACATAAATTCAAAATATTTCATCTTTACCTCACCTAATAAAACCCACTTACAAAAACTTTGTAAAAATCATATTTTTTTCTATCATGGCTGGCCACCCTAATTAAATAGGGTATTTTTGGGTCTTTTATTCAATTACATAAAGTTTTGATACTTTTGTGTATTTGCACTTTGGCCCAAAAGTTTACGTTTTTACGTTAAGGCCCAAAAACGTTAAAGGACAAATTGTTTTGCTCCTTTAATGAAGTTTTTTGTATTTGTTGAAATTTTTGGGTTCTAGTTGTAATTACATGAAGTAGTGGAATTTTGTGTTTTTACAAAGTGACCCCAAAAGTTTGTGTTTCGCAATATAGCCCAAAAGGTTGTGGTTATTGCATGATGGCCCAAATTAAGTAGGGAACAAAAATTGTTTTGTCACTTTAAATGAGAATTGGATTTTCATTTCATTTAGCTCCATTTAAATCAATTTTATGGATACAAAAACCAAATGAAAATGTTGCATTCAATTTAATTAATTAAAGTGTTGATTAATTAAAGGGTGATTATGAACCTAAGCCTACGATAATTGAGCTATGTGAAAGGCCGTTTCAAATTTGTTTGAACCATGGGAATGTGTAGATTAATTTTGGTTGTAATTTGATTTGATCAAATGTTGTAAAAGAGCATAAGCTCTTCTTTACTTTAAAGTAATTTGTTTTATGCAAATGTTGTAAAGAGCATAAGCTCTCTTTTACTTTGAAGTACTTCTTTCTTGCTTTATTTGATATGCATGAAAATGAAGTAGTTGGGTCCAACGCCTCTAAGAACAACACGCCTTAATGTGATTAAACGCGTAACTAAAATCAATCTCCATCCCTAGTCCGAGATTCAACACAAGGCTCGTGTTGAATCTAAACAAAGGTTCATAGTCATCCTAAGACCCTAAGGCAACTATATAGTCCATCAAATGAATGCAAACCTTACGTTAGTAGTATCATATACTCTTGCTTTAAAAATCGTTTTATAAGTATAGTGGGAGTATTATATACAACTAAATTGAATCAAATGGACCAATAGTTGTAATAGGACCAAAATTGTTTTAATAAAGATTAAAATGAATATGTTTATGTGATGAGACCTAAAACCCTCAACCAAACCATTATTAAGTTGAAAAGCGTGAGAGTGCTTAGAACACTCTTTCGTGGCCTTCCACCGTGGTAGGCTCCAATCGTTTATGACTTGTACACCGGCTTCACCCTATCATGGGGGAGTACAAAGTGCATGCTTATACTCAGGAGGAGTCTATATACATACTTGATGAGGTGAGTGTAGGCAACGAGGATGGCCGACATCGTATCATCGTGAGGCTATTCTTGAACCCCTTCACGCACTAAGCATGGTGGGAATGACTTAACTAAGTGCAATGGCGCCGACATCGTATCATCGTGAGGCAACATTCTCTAGAGGCCAAATTGATGGGTACTTGCATTAGTTGCAAATGAGTAAGCGTACTCTCTCATTATTATTAATGCTAGCCAACATCATATCATTGTGAGGTGGGCTTGGTAATAGTGAGTCTCCCATAACCTACTAAGAGTTTCCTCCAAAACTCTCGAATTCCAATGAGGGATATGGAATTTGCCAAAAATAGTGGGTGGTGCTATTTGATTTAAAGACCCGAATCAAATGGCTTAAAATCAATCAATTTATATTCGTTATGTATTTGTTTACCAATATATTTGCAAACGCTATCCAAAACTTGACAAAGAAAATCCGAATGTTTTAGTTTCCGGACTTGGTAACACAATCCCAAAGATTGTCTTAAATGGATTGTGCATGTACCTAAGAAGTCTCATCCTCACAATCTTCCTATTGATAATGTATCATTGGAAGAACATGTTAGAAATGTCTATCATGAAGAGGACAACACAAACAACCAATGCTTATTCCTTCGTTATATGAACAAAGGAACTTATGAACAAATAAGAGTTGCCTTGAACAACTCTTGAAAGTTTGTAATTATGTTTAGAACATAATGGTTGGTTGACAAAAATAGTCCATCAACATGGACTTATGATGATTTTGAATCATTGAGTGTTGAAGTGATAAACCACTTAACGAGACGGAAACTAAGCTAGGACTTCACCTTTATGTCCCTATCCTAATGGTTCACTAAGTTTATTGTAAACTATGTAGTGAACAATAACCACACACTCTCCAAAATGTTTGATGTGTATAAACACAATTGAAAAAGGTTTCAAGAGAGATAGTGGGAGTTTAGGGACCATGACTATTGTAGTCAAAGGAGAAGTCAAATGAAAAAGATATCAAGGGAACAAACTTTCTTTATGAAAGGATGGACATTGGAAGGGGTATTTGCAAGAAATGTCTTGCAAGTGTCAAGAACACACCTTTCGAAGGTGTTGTAAATTGTTCTTGAATAGTTCAAAACAGTTGGTGCTTCTACTTGAATGCATGATTCCGTATTAGTAACTATGTTTTACAATCGTTGTAAAAGTGTGGCTAATAAGAAGTAGAAGATTAATGAGAGAAGAGAAAGTACTTCACATTCGGAACGTGAATAAAATATAGATCTCTGCGAAAGCAGATGGTACTAACTTCCTCATATAAACTACCAAAGAAATTGGAAAAACCAAAGATTGTCTTTACATTCCAATTTTAAGGAACTTAATTCCGTCACTATAATAGAGATGGATGAATGTTTTGTTTGACAAAACATTGTTCTTTATTAATCAATGATTGGATTATAGTAATCTAATTGATTGTCTCTATAGTAGAGATGATATGGTAGCGTTAACTGTTTAGAATATAATGATGCTTAAAACCCAAAAGGTTGCATGTTAGTGGCAATTGTCCACAACATAATACTACTCATGTTGTATGACATTCACCGAAGATCACTCTCAGTTGGACTATAGTTTATTATGAATAAACACAAGTCCGAATACTTTGCAAAAGGTTTCAAAGAATTCAAGAAATGTAAGTTGATGAGTAAGACGTCTAAAGTACTTACCTCCTTAGATTTGATCCAAGGAAAGGTAACACTTTAGATGAGTTTCCTTGAAAGATATCAAGGAAATTAGCATCATAAGATAAATGATTTTCTCCATTAGGAGAAGAACGAACTTGAATAAGATTTAGTTCGTTGGATATTATCAATTACCCATATATAGGATATATATGCTTCTAAGACAATATGATTGTCAATTAGAAGATCTTCCAAAATTTTCATAACTCCATAGGATGTAGTTGGAAAGAAAGACAAATCTTAATCATGTTAAGATTTGGGGTTGTGTGCTAATAAGCAATATTTGTTTAAAAATTATCTTGTGGATATCCTTAAATTAACCTTTGGATATCACTTCTATAAACCAACCAACAAATGTTGTTTGTTGAGTAGTTCATTGTAATCCTACAATGTGATTTGCCTTAGAGCAAATGAACTAGGAATAGAACTCAAAAGAATGGGTTCTTTGAGAGACAAGATGATAATCAACAAATATAACAACCTAGTTCCTATACCACAAGCTCCAAGGTAGTCAAGAAGGATTTATAAACCGTCTCAGTTGAATGGTTTGAACTTTATGACTACATTGAGTGTATATACGATATATACTCAAGGAAATGGTAAAGTACCATTTGACCCGAAATAATGAAACCTTCATAGCTAATTGGTAGCTTAAGGTGACTACAATCAAAGAGAATGGTTGACTTTGAAGGAACCATCTTTGACGTAGTCTTAGTTTCAATTAATTCGAAGATTGCTAGCTACAACTAAATGGTGATTCAATGTTTGGACATGATATAGGTTTCCGAAACCATTATTAAGATAGTCTTGATAATTTATGTCTAAAACTATGAATCACAAAACATGTAAGTTGTAGAGATCCAACCATCATGGATCTTAGCAAGCTAGTGGGAGCCATAAGCGTCTTATGAGAGAAAGATCAAAATTGTTTGATTTCTCATATAGATGTAAATGAATCTTTTGTTTACTAGGTTTACAAAAGATTAGTGGGAGTTAATCATATTCCTAAATTTAAATATATGTATGATATATTAATTTTGGAAATGAAAAGAATACTTCATTATTAAAGTTATGACTTTAAACTTTCTATAACGATAGAATGTATATGGGAGACATAGTCTATATACATGGGATGGAAATCTATAATGATAGATTTTAGGATATAATTGGATTATATCATGCCCTAATAATAGACAAAAGGTTGCTAGGAAGTTTCTCATATGATGATAAACTTTAATAAGAAGAACAACTCTAGTGAGACTAGGAGGTAGCTCTTCTCAAAGGGAACGTACCCTTTGACTCCCAAAGAAATAATGCGTAAATCGAATCCTTTATGCATACGCAGAAAGGTGATTTATGTATTTCATATTGTATGAAAAACATTGATATGAGTTGTACCTAGAAAGGTACAAGGCGATATCAGTGCAAGCCCAGGATCAGAACCATGGCAACTGTCAAGTAAATCCTTAAGTATTTAAGAAATACTAAAGGATAGGTTCCTCGAAGAATGAGGAAGAATTAGAGTAACGTAATGGAAGCGTAAATGTATTAGATTGTGAATCTAATCCATCATTGGATGTTTCTTCATTATGAATGAAGAGATAAACAGATATCTCTTTATTATGACTAAAGAGATATTTGGATGGAAACATTAAAGTAATGACTTTAGTGTGTTCCATTATGAATGCAAAATATATTGCCATATAGAAGTTTACAACAATGTTGTTTGGATGGGAAAGTTCATTTATGAACTCTCTATTCGGTTCCAACCAGAAAGTGTATCTAGTGTACTGACACTACGACACTAATGGGGCGATAGCTCAAGCCTGGGAATCAATGTCTCATCAAGATCCGAACTCATATGAGAGACTGAACCACATGATTGGGAATCATGTATAATGGTGACGTCGATATTCTCAAGGTTGCTTCTATGGATAACATATAGATATCCATTTCCTAGGCCTACTATTCAGCCATTTAGGAAATGACTACAGAAGAGGAATCATAACAGATGACCAAGCTGATTGGCTCTAGTGCAAGTGGGAGATTGTTGGAAATGTGCCCTAAAGCCATTCATATGATCATACTTTACGGATATTTCACATGTTAAACTAATCTAGTTTAACATATAAAAGGCAAACATTATTGTTTGAGACGTCTCATATAAATGTTATATGCTTAAACGATAAAGTCCAAGGAATATGTGATTGGGAGAATGCAATCTAATGAAGTTAGATTAATGAGACCATTCTTTCGTAGACACATCCTAAACGTTCCTGATCATAGGATTGCCAATTGGGCATTGACAGTCCGATAAGATCAGTACGTACTATGCCTTCTCTCAGGGAGAGTGACTAGTCTCGAGTCATTGGTGTGTGTGACATCAAGACAAGTACGTAGGTGCTCAATAGAGAATGAGTCCACTGAACACGATCAACGAGGAGTTCTCATACTCATGTCACATGAGAACTCATGTTTGGGATAATGCAAATTAGTCCTTTGACCTGAGGCATCACAATTGTTGTCTTGTGGTTAAGTCCTTGATCTTTGATTATGTCAAAGTCACCCCATCGGGGTGTCCACGACATCATTGGGGTTAAGCCACTTAGTCATGGAGACAAGTGAATGCGCAACAAGGGATCTCTAACCTTCAATTGGCTTGAGGGAGAATACTCTATGATATGATTAAAATCTCTGGCCAGAGTATGAATGAGATTGGGGAATGCGTTCCAAATCACATTCAAGGTAATCATAAAATGCAAATGAATCACATTGGATAGTAGACATGAATAAATAAACTATCAAACCAAACAATGTGGTCAAGAGTATTAGATTAGAGAAAGACCGTATTGCATTTGTAATCCTAAACTGAATAGGTTCTCTACCTCTTCTGATTAGCTTGGGTAGCCATGATATGCTGCTAGGTGTCACTCATGGTTTGTGGAAGCCCTAAACGTGTGTAATCACTAAAGGGAGAATTGAAAGTAAGTTTCAATTCACAATCGATGTAAAATGGTTTTAATCGCCCACTGCCTCGCTAAAAGGAACCTAATGTATCGTACACCAAATAAGGTGGAGATTGAAGAAACAAAGGAGATGAATTAAATGGTTTAATTATTTATGGCAAGGATTAATTAATATGTTAATTAATCAAACGAATAAGTTCGTTAAAGACCTCGGGATAGTTTTGGACCTTAAGGCCCAATGGGCTTCGAACGTCAAAACCCATTGACTTAAGTTGTATGACAACTTAATGAATAAAGATTCACAAAGGCCCAAAAGCCCAAATCCATTTAGTGTTGAATTAGGGTTTTTGGTTCTTTAGGTCATTTAAAGAAGTGACTTTATAAAGAACTTTATAACCTAAAATTCATAAGTTGTTGATTTTAGAGAAAATTGGTGAGAACACAAAGCTTCCATTTCTCTCTAAGAGGCCAACCACCTTGGGGGATATTGTCTAGCAATTCTATTTCCTCAAGGTCACTCATTTCCTCTCCAATCCAACCTTGGTGTAGAATCTTTAGAGGTTCTCAATTTTGGGAACTTGGAGAACCTATTCTTCTAACCAAATCCATGGAGCTAAGAAGCAAGGAATGAAGGCCCTATCTCTTGGGTGATTATCCTTTGCATATGCAAAGAGGAATCTACAAAGGTAAATATTTCTCAACTAACAAATTGTTGTTTTTAAGTTGAGTCAAGGTTCACCAATCTACTAGGCTTTGAATTTCATGGTAGATGTTTTGTTTTTGAATGCATGAAAGCATAATTCCACCTTTAATTGTTAATTGCATGTTATATGATGTTATTCAAATGAACATGTTTTTCACAAAATTTCCTTCACTATCTCCATGATGTAGGCATTGATTTTACATATGATAGGTCTGAGTAGATAACGAGAAGTAGCTTGGTATTTTAGTTCCGTTTAGTGGTCCGGAATCTTTGCTCTTGCTCATTTTCATAAGTTTAGTCTAGAACCCTAGATTTTTATGAATGGGAATTACCCCCAATAGACCTTGTGAATATAAATTAGAATTACCATGTGTATTACTCATAATCCAAGTAGGGAATTACATAGAGTTCCTTAATTAAATTCGGGAAATTATATGTTATTTCATTAATTGATTAATATAGTTAGATATTAATATCGTGCATCTTGGATTTATGGAATTGATTAATTGACGTGATCTTGGAATGACGTTGGGTATGATTGAGATTATTATGAGTAGATTAGTTGATCATTGTGACTTGAGAATAATATTGTGCTTCGTTGTTCTTTGATATGTTACATACTATGAATTGCAGTATTATGCGAAATAAAGTGATTTATATGATGGATAAATTGGAAAGCATCTGTGTGAGAATGGCATACCGGCGTGCATGATAAGGCGATATTTGTTGTTTGGAGTTAAGGTTGATGTGTAATGTGGTACTTTATGAGTTTTGTTAGAAGTATTTTACAAAAAGTTTTAGAGCTTGACGAATAGTGAACTACGAATGGCTTGATCCCTATTGAGGGTACGTAGGCAGTTTAATGAGGAGGTTAGATGCAGCCATAAAGTAAGCGAAAAATTACTTTGAAATTTGATTCTCTAGTTGTGATTTTCCATATCCCGGAGGCAGGGTATGTGAGATATACGAGTATTTGGTGACGTCACGTGTCGATCCTGGACATATGTCGGGATCGGGGGCGTGACACCTACAATCTGGATCCTTTGCTGAGTGGTTCGACTGATCAAATTTGTCTTTAAGCCTGACCAATGCCCCAAGTGTTTTAACTCTTAAGGATGGTAAGGAGGTGTCTCTCCTACTCCACTGCCTTCATGGAGGCCGATTCAGCTTCTAAGCTGCCCTTAGAAAGCTGAGATGTGACCGAGATGGGTGGTAGGAGTGGCTGATCACAATGACTACTATGGAGTCACTTGGCAGATCGGGCTAGCTAGGGCAATGACACTGAAAAACTAGTGTCGGTGGCCGACTCGGTAGTTGCGGCCTAGGTCCCATTAGCCCTCACAGTGGCACTGGGGACCGACAGCTCACTCTAAGCGAAAGCGAAAGCAGAACGATGGCCACTCATGATCTATCAGGGATTCATCTATCAAAAAACTATTTTAAAACCATGTCAAATAATTACAAGAAGAAGGCTCTTACAAAGAGCTCGAGTAAGGCTGAAAGCCACTGGACAAAGCATGACAACAAGGAATAAGGAACAAGGCTCTTATAGAAAACATAAACCCTAAGGAAGAAAGTGGCAGCTACAACTCACACATATCAATGCTGAGTTGTAGGAGCAACTTGGAACCTATATGCATCACATTCAATTCACTATCAATTCACTTTCAACCTATATGCATGACTTTCAATTTACTATCAATTCACATTCAACCTATATGCATCACTTTCAACTAGTAACCTATATGCATCACTTTCAATTTATTAGGGTTAGAAATTCATTAATCAAATTTTCAAATCCACAAACCCATGATTTACAAACAAATTAACAAATCCAACCTATATCCATAAGTAGCACCCTTGATTCACAAATTCACAAATCCATAAACGCATCCATGATTCACAATTCCACAAACCAATTCATAAATTCACATATGGAATATACATGAACATCATAAATCCACATATTTATCTCAAATTCACAAATTCATACAAATCCACAAATCCATCTCAATTTCTTAAATCCAAAAACAAATTCACAAATGTAAAATGAAATTAAAACTTACAGTGACAGAGAGATTAAGAAAGAGGTTCGTCGGGGATTCTAAGTTTAAGAGATAGTATCGTGACGGCTGAGACCACTGAGTGAGATGAAGATGATATAGGTTTAAGGGAGAGAATACTGAGAGAGATTGAGAGAGTACCTAGAGAGATTGAAAGAGAACTGAGAGAGATTGAGAGAGAACTAAGAGCGAGAGTGAGAGCACTAAGAGCAAGAGTGAGAATGACGCAATGAAGAAGAAAGAAAAAGGTTATGGGCTTATAACATTTTAAACCCTTACCCGATAGACGGTTCGTCGGGTAAAACCTTTTAAAATTTTGACACATGTTCGTTACCCTAATCATTCATTAGGTAAATCGGCAAATATTTCAAAAAATTCAAAATTTTGGTTATGTAAAACAACTTGACTCGACGAAATATCCAGATGGTCGGGCAAAGCTAGTCAACTTGACTTGACGACAATGTCACTCAGGCTCTCATTATTAAGTCAGTAGCCAGCCTTGACAGTTTTGTGCAAACCGAGCCGGTATTTCGATCTGCTAGTCAGCCTCACAACCACAAGCACGAGTCTGTGGAAGCCTTAGCCCATGCCCAAAGAGCTCTCCATCGGTCCGGAGAGTCCAGGGGATCTGTAAAGGGTTAGCAAGCAACCAAATCACCCAAGTATCATAGGCTTGGATCCCATTCGATTACCACTCGATCCCGAATCATCAATGAACGAGTAATAAAGTCAACAGGTTAGTGCCGAGATGCTGAGACAGATTTTGGCAAGTGTACAACTGTTTGGACCAAAACTTAAACTTTGGGCTCCAGAAAGGGGCTGGCCCAAAAGGAGGCCTGAAGGAAGAGTCGGTCGAAGCCCAGCAATTTGGCCGAAGCCCAGCCGAAACCCAGAAAAGCAGGAAAGGGCCTCTTCTGACTTGATGCAGCTCATGAAGGCCACTTGCCCACCTACCCAAAGGCCAAGTGGTATAGACTGACCATCTATACAACCCATAAAGTACTTTATGGTGGCATTACATGTAAAAAAGCTGATGAGTCATCACCCTCAAACCTCATTCGGGCAAGGCTGCTGCTACAGGAGGACATGTTGTGTTGTCTATAAAAGAAGAAAGAGAAATCAGGATTAAGGACACTCAAACAAACAAACAAAAGCACAAACTCTACTCAAACCCAGATTTGCCTTCAAACGATAGCTGTAGTCAGCCAAAGCCTTCATCCCTCTCGGGATCAACTCTCACTCAACCCTTTTTATAGCTCTGCTACCTTGTCTAAAACACTTGCTGTAGTATCGATTTCTCTCTGTAAACTCACCTCTCAAACCCCTTCTTCTTCTAAACTCTCAAACCCTCTGATAAACCACAAAGATAGGAAGTTGCAAGACGCCCAGTTTTGCCCGACAAGGTGAAACCTTGCCTGACCCTCTTTGGTTTTGTCTTTCCATTTATTAAACTAGCAGTATGTTGTATACTTTCAGTTGTATTCAAGTTATTTCTAGTAAAATGATGATTAAAAGACTCTCTCAGTTCTTGAATCCGATTTAAAGATGTCTGCACTATTTAAATCAGATCTAAGTTCTAAGCTTTCGGACATATAAGAGTGATCATGTAAAAGTCCTTGGTCTCAAGGCATAAAAAAGAACTCTATGTGGACTTAACCCATCCACGACAATCTTTGATAAACGAAGAAGTCCGAAGTTACTTGGGGCGCAAGTAATCGACTGATCTCGTAGTTTTACCACTGTTATATTATGATTATTCTAGAACGTTTGAGTATGGAATGAGTTCTGATAGGAAGCCTCAAGGCTTATACCTAAGGCCCCACAAAGGCACCTATTTGGATTCGTTCTAAGCTCTGCAGACTAGTTGATCAGAAGTATAACGGTGGTAATGCTATGTGCGACAACGGAACCGGCAGTGTATATGTCCAAGTGTTGGATTGGTTATGGATAAGAAGCCTCAAGGCCTATACCTAAGGCCCCACAAAGGCACATGTCATAATCAATATGGTCTCTCGGATATATATATACATATATATGTACATAACTAAACTCAACATCCGTTCTACATCTGCCATGTTAAAGATGGCAGTGGCACGCCTGAGCACGTAAAAGTTAACCTTGATTGTGAGCCTTAAGGCCTACACCTAAGGCCCCACAAAGGCACATTTCAAAGTTAACTCTGTCATTCTCTTTCAGCCTTGCCCGACAGGCCTTGCCCGACAAGCCGTGCTCGACGAGCCTTGCCCGACGAGTCTTGCCCGACAAGCCCGACAGCAGCCCTCAACCGACGCCAAACCTCTCTCGGGGAGCTGTGCATCTCGCCGACCAGGAAACATCCCCGACGGAAATTCCTGACGCGAACAACAACTTTTTTAATTTATTAATATCTTTAACTTTAGTTATTTAATGTGGTTTTAAGTGATTTTTTGGTTTTTATTGTTTTGGCATTTCAAGCCAACTTCGAGATCAACATGGAGGACAATGGAATACTGACTGCCTAGGGTGGGTGTGGAGGGAGCAGTATAAGGGGTTGAAGTATGAGCTGCACTGCTGCTACAAGACTTGTCCTAATGCAGCTTTTAATGATCCATTTGTAGAATTTCGGGAGAGGATACGTGAGCGGCAATGGATGTGCACTCAGTTTCAGGTGAAAAATTTAAGGTAAGTTTTATTTATATTTTAATTTTAGTTTAGTTTTTCAATTCTTTTAGTTAAGTTTAATTAATTTTTTTTAACTTATAGAAAAAATCGGCGACAAATAAAGGCAATTGGGAAAAGAAGCCATACCTTCATTATTTTAGTTCTCAACTCTTATCTTACCGCGATGAGGAATAGCGGACGAGTGGTTTGCATTTCCTAGAAGTGGAGGTTTGGGGGAGACGCCTTCCAATTATGGTAACCAGGTTGCGGACGACATTTTTGTAAGTATTTCGTTTTACATTTTAAGTTTAAATTTTATTATAATAAAAATGGTTGAAATTATGATCGGTAATCTTAATTGGTTTCTCTCTTTTTTGTTGTAGACTTCTATGACATAGAAAAAGGACGAGTATCTCGCCAACCTCTCCTAGTAGCTAGGGGGTTCGGTTTTTTGCCAAAACTGAACTGAATCGAAAGTTTGGTTCAATTCGATTCGGTTCGTTTTTTTTTGTTCGGTTGTTTTTTTTCAGTTTGATTTTGTTCGGTTTTGTTTCGATTTGGTTTCCTTTTTGTATTTTATAAAACCTGATTTTTTTTTTAAATATGGATTTGGAAAAGAGGCTTGCATTGGCACACTAATAATAAGAAAATGAGAAATCACAAAAACAAAACCACATATGACGTGCTTGGTCTATCCTTCCATCATCTTCTTCCTACTCTAAAGAGATTCCTTAAGTGTAAAAGGATTTGGTTCGGTTTGTTTTTCGAACCTCCAAAACCGAAACCGAACCAATAAAGTTCGGTTCAGTTTGGTTTTCTTTTTTTTTTCGATTTTTTTTTCGGTTTTTCAGTTTTGGTCTGATTTTTTTCGGTTTTCAATTTTTTGGACCCACCCTTACTAGCAGCAATATACGTGCCTATGGAGGAGCTGACACCTGATCAAGGTGTCTCTACAGTTGTTGATGGACGAGTTTGGGTGATGGAAAGGCAAGAAACTCAGCTGCCTAGGAGCGGGTCAGCTTCGGGACATCAATGGGTTTTTTTGTTCAGCAAGCTCTCATCCTTCGATCGAATCATCTTCTAGACTGTAGCAGGTGGAGGTGGAACTAGCGCGCTAAAGAGAATAAGATGGAGGTAGCACGCCAAAGAGAGGAAGCGGGGCGCGATTGGGAGAAAAAGCTGCTCGTGAGCAAGAAACTGCTACGCGTGACTGAGAATCAATGAGCCTTTACATTGTTGGGATAGCCCAATCCTTGTCTGCTTCTAGCATTCGCATTCTTGAATCCCCGAGCGACCTTTAAGCGCCATTCCCCTAGCCACCTCAACACCCACGTACCCAAGTTGCTTAGGTTTATTAGTTTAGTTTTTGTAACATAATTGTACGAAGAATTTTATTTTGAATGTAATTAAATAAATTTAAAAATTGTCATTAATTTTAGGTTTTTAAATTACTATAATTAGAACTAAATAGTTATTTACTATTAATATTATTTCGAAAATGATTTTTTTTTAAAGCAAATGAAAAAAATTAGCCCGACGAATAATTTCGTTGAGCAAACTTTATATATTTTTTATTTTGGTTTTAAACATATGCCCGACGACATGTTTGTCGAGCAAACTTTATATTGAGGTAATTAGACACGGAGGATACTTCTCAATTTTATAAATGATTGGAATGAATGAGTATTCTTCTTGAATAATTCCTCTCCGATCGCCACTTAGTACTACAGTCCAGTGATATTCCTCTTTACTTGTAAATGAGAGGTCTTAGGTTTGATTTTCGCCAAAGGTGAATTTGAACCACATTATTGCTAACCCATTGTGAGACTTAGCACATTCTCCTACCCCCTTAGTGTAAATAATATTGTTTGTTAATTAAAATAAATAAAAAATTCCTCTCCTACCTCCAAGTTGGCCATAATTTTCATTACTACCTTTTAAGTTTTACCTTAAAACTACTGACTTATCCATTCCAATACAATCATCTATACCAAACGAGGCCTTTAAGTTTTTCTAAGTTCAATAGACAAGTTTCCCACTTTGAAGGTGTGTTAACGTTAGAGTTATGGTATTAACAAAAACTTTAGAGTTATGTCTTCAATGCTAAGGCATTTAGCTCACACATTAGGACTGTCATGAGTGTGGGATAGAGTTATAATTCCTTAATTAGTTGACATAATATTGGTCATATTAGCTAATATAATATCTATATATCTCACCCTAATGTCTTATCTTCCCACCCATCTTTGAATGAATTTTTTGATTACATATTTGTCCATTTGTAAAATGACTACTTACCCTCTTTTGTGTTATTTTTTTTAAAGAAAAGTTTGGGCGTGATAACTCTCGCACTCTGTTTTGACGATTTGTCTACCTTAAACCCTAACTCATCTTCCCATCTCTTTTCATTCGTAGAAAGCAAAAAGAATGAACTTAGAAGATGACGTTTTTATTGAAGATGTAGAAGGTGATGTTTTAGGAAGAAGTAGAATCTTATGTTTTCACTGAAGAGGTAGAAGATTAATTTTATATGTTAATCATTTGAATTTGTCACAACCGTATAATTGATTTTATCGCTATCAAATTTTTCATTTAAATTTGCATAGCTCTATGGCTTTTCATTTGAATTTGCATACCTCTCTGGCTATGATTTAATATTTAACTTTTGCCTACAATATTATAATTAGTTAGGGTTTTGGTCAATAGTGCAAGTCACTTGGAGCTGCCATGGTCGATTGGTTTATGTCTGTTCATATGCGTATTTTATATATACATGTGTGTGTGCATGCCCTTTATGTAAACCGATTCCCATTTTTTTTTTAAATGGGGATTAGGTGTGAGGCTCACTCCACATTTCAACAATCCGAACTATCTATTTTGTAAGTCTCGATTTATAGATCATCCTTGCAAAAATTCAATTCAATCCGAAACCATTTGCTTATTTAATTATCAAGATAAAATTACATTGTTTCTTATATAATAAGTATTTGTTAATTTCTTTGAACCCAATTAGATGTCTTAAACATTTTTGATTTGACTAATATTTTGCAAAGATGATTTATGAGGTGCAACTTGAAAAATAGATGGTTCAGATCGTTAAAGTTCGATGTAGTGTAGACCCCACAACTAATCCCCATTTTTATGGAAAAAAAAATGAGGATCCCTTCCCTTAAAGATTTCCACTGTGTGTGTATATATATATTGAGGGTTATTTTAGGAATAATAGTGGGTGAGAAAATAACATTTCAATTTTTTAACTTTTTATGGTGGGTGAGATTATAAAATAGGTGGGGAAATAAGAAAATGAAGTAGGTCTAGCAACTCTCTATATATAAAGTGAGCATCCTAAAATGATGAAACATTTAAAATACCATAAATTACCCTTTAAGAATTTCAAAACTTACATTTGAACCAAAAGAAGTTAGTATAATTCACCACATTTCAAATTTGAATGAATTTAAAATGTAAAATATAGAAAAGAAAAAAAACTCTCACGTTTGTGGGTGGTTTCATATTTTTGCTTAATTTCTTTCTTTTTTTTAATAATTTTTTTAATAAAATATAAATTTATTATTTAAATAAAAATAGATATTAAAGGCCAATTGTCTCGGCGTGTGCGTGTGGCAACATGCTAGTATATATAAATGGAGCACCCTAAAATGGTGAAACATTCAAAATACCATAAATTGCCCCTCAAGAATTTTAAAATTACAATTGAATTAAAAGAAGTTAAAATAATTCAACAAATAACAAAACTCCAAATTAGTGGGTGGCTTATGTTTAACTTCTAATTTATTTTCAAATATATCTTTAATAATATATATATATATATATATATATATATAGAAAAAACTTAAAAATTTTAATTTATTTTGTAAAAAATTATTTTTAAAAAATAAAACTTTAATTTAACATACAAAGGTCAATTGTCACACGCGTACGCGTGTGACAAGAGGGTAGTGAATAACAAAACTAGATAAATAATATTTTTCTCAATCCTCATGTATATGTATTCCTCTATATCAATATTGACTGATTTATTATAAATGACATGTCGATATATGGATTTCAAATACAACCTATATATACACGGTTGACAAAAAACAAATTAATCAGTAAGTATAGCAGGTGTCCCTTCATCCTTTCTATATAATTGAATCAAATCAAGTTGTTCGAAGTCACACCTCCACTGGCTATAACCTATATCTACCAATAAGCGACTTATGATTTATGAACGGAGGACCATTTCATTTTCGTTACATAGTCTCTGTCGTGCATGGTTCTCTCACACCAGGTCAAATTTTGTCTTGTTATTGGCCATGTGGGTCACTGAAGGAGCAGTCAGGCATGGAGTGTGCCTCAATTCCTCGTCAAGGAGTCACATTTTATGAACAAGTTCTTGTAATTATTTGCAAGCTGCAGGAATCCAAGGCATCCAAATCAACAGTAATCCCAGCGGCCCAACCGAGTCATGCATGCAGTTTTCTCCTTATTGCGGACTCTTCCAGCCAATCTTTGAGAGTGAGAGTTGCTTGCTTTGTTTTATTCCTTCACTGTTTTTTATAGCGTGGCTAGATCGTACGTGTATATTCGCTGTTTTAAATTATAATTTCTCTGACCTTTGAAATTGGACTATTGTATGTTCGCTTGATTGGCATAAGCCATTTGGTTTAGTGATATTCTAAATTAAAATATCATGAACAACATTCGTTTTTTCTTAGTTAGATGAAATACTAAATTTAAATATTTCTTAGTTAGATGAAATACTAAATTTAAATATCATGAACAACAATTGTTTGAATAACTAAAAACAATGTTGAATGAGTTGACATCGTTTTTCGAGCTATTATAATATGTAATTTCGACATAAGAGAAGCCAATTTCATGGCATGCTTTGAATTCAAACAACGGAATCAAATCAAACTTTGGAGCATTGACTTATGCTTGCATTTGTTTCAGCTTTTTGATAAAATGACATTTTATATTAAAGGGTGAAGAATTTAGGCTAAGTCACCCGATCGACAAGTCATAATAATGTGTTGTGAAACTTGTTATTCTTGAAAATTGAACTAAGACCTAACTTGTAAGTAAAAAAAAAAAAAAAAAAAACAAACCACTAGACCATAGTTGTAGTGACATGGTGCAGGTTTAAGGTTGATGGTACCATCTCCTGAGTTCATCTTGTAAGCCTTTCCCCCTAGAGAAAAAAAAAAGGGTAAATTACACAGTAGACCCTCAGGTTTGAGGCCTATTACAACCTCATACAACAACTTTAAAACATTTCACTTTCATACCTCACGTATCATTTTATTTCAAAATAATACCTCCGTTAGATTTTCCATCCATTGGTCTGTTAAATGCTGACGTGGCATTAGTGGACCCTGTTACACGTCAGCCCACTCCCTCCAAAACTTGCACACGTGGAATTTTATAGTCCACGTCATGCCAACTCAGCAAAAATGCCCACGTGGCCAAAATTTGAAATTTCAAAATTTTCCCGCCAATTTTTTTTTTTTAATTCCTATTTCTTTATGGGTTTTGGCGGCTAAATTATGAACAATTGCATCAGATGCAATCCAAAATGCAGAAATGCATATTCCCATATCCAAATATCCAAATAGGCAACTAAAGTAGCAATATATTTCACTTTCTTGGTAACCAAATAACAAGCATGTTCCATATATTGGCAACCAAAGCTAACATCTATGAGTTCAACTGGATATAACCATAAAAAAACCCTAACAAGCTAGCATGTTCCCAAAAGGATATCCAGCCAGTAGCAAAATAACAGTTCCTAATAAGCCACAAATCCAATTGGGAGCAAAATAACAGTTCCTAGCTAAGCAAAAAAACAGTTTCTAGCTGCTGCCAACATTCACAAAAAATTCTAGCCACTAGCAAAAAATTCCAACATCAAAAAACCCTGTTTGTTCTTGTATGGCAACACTTCACTTTCTTGGTTGCCTTGTCTTTCTCTTCTTCACTCCTCCATCTGTTTGAACCTCTGAATTACCACCTCCAGCCGTGCTTGATGCCTACATCCAATGTTCAATACAACAATATCCAAATCAACAACAATATAGGCCACAAGTTATCACAAGAGAATATCCACATCCAATGCATACAAAAGAATCCCTAAGTTATCACAATATAGGCCACAAATTCATTTACAAACCCTAACTAAATAAAACAAGTGAAACAGTGCTTACCTTGGGTTTCCTTCCCCTCTTCCTTGGTACACCATCTGGATTACTAAATGCTCCATGTGAAGAACTTGATGCCTAAAACAAATTAAAGGTTTTCAGGATTAATAAAGTCTTAAATCAACTTAGAAATCATATAACTTTGTATAAGGTTATATGTCACCTTTTGTCTTGTAGGAAGATGCCTGTGATGAGTCCTGGTATTGTGGCCCTCTTTTTTACATATTCCACATTTGACGGTCCCTTGGCCTTTCTTTAAGAGTTGTTGTGGCTGTGGAATATCTCCACTTGTGTTAGTAGCCTCTTTTTGTGTAGGATTAGCTTCTTTCTCCTTTTCTGCAGCCTCTTTGTTCCTCTTCTTCTTGGGTCTTCCAGGTTGTCTAGTATATAGAGGAGGCTGGATAGGTGGATTTTCAGTGACTTCCCACATTGACATCCCATTCATTGGCTGGATCAAGTGTCCATATATTTCCAAGTACATAACCTTGGAATAATAAACATCCACATAGTCTTCTGGCCTATACCGTTTGTAATTAATGGCAGCAATGGCATGGCTGCATGGAATACCAGTGAGGTCAAATCCCCGACATGAACATGTACGCTCAGTCAAGTCAACGACAAATTGGTCACCTCCTCCAGCATCCACTTGGAATTTAGTCACACCAGACCACTGAGCAATGCATCGACCACTTTCTATTTTTGCAACCTCCAACTTTTTCTGAAGCTTAGGGCACAAATCTCCAGGTTGTCTCATCATAATGTCTCTTCTCATTTGAATCCTTCTCATCAACATGGTATGAATGATCTGAAACATGGTTACAATTGGTTTCGACCTTGCCTTCACTATCACGGCATTGAAACTTTCACACAAGTTGTTCAGCAACATTTCACACTTGGTATGAGTTTGAAAATGGGACCTACTCCAGTGAATGGCAGGTCTCTTCATGAGCCAATCATATGCATCTTCGCTCAACAATCTAAGCTCATTCATAGCTCTTTTTTAAAGTGTGGAATTGTAGTGGTCTTGGCAACAGCCCATAAAGCATCCTTCAGTGCCTTACCCTTAAATTGTTCTCTATAGTTTGTGTACAAATGCCGCACACAAAACCTGTGGTGACAATTGGGAAGAACCGCCAATAATGCAGGAATTAAACCCTTCTGCTTGTCACTAATGAATGTCCAACGATGTTGATTTATAATCCCAATATCCTCGGCCAGAATCTCCAAGAACCAAATCCAGGAATCTTTGTTCTCCATCTCGACAACTGCATAAGCTATCACCCAAGTTTCATCATTGGGATCTATCCCCACAGCAACCAACAATTGACCCCCATGCTGAGACTTCAAATGACAACCATCTAAACCAATCAAGGGTCTGCAGCCATGCTTGAAACCTTCCTTGCATGCACCCAAACACACATACATCCTTTGAAACCTTCCTTCATCCAACTTTATCTTCACAGTGCTCCCCGAGTTTGTCTTTTTAATTTCCTCTCCAAAATCCCACAATCTTGTGTATTGCTCAGAATGCTTACCCTCTATAATCTTCATAGCAACAGCCATAGCCCTATAAGCTTTCATCTTGGAGCAACCGTGTTTCCATTCAGCTTGAATGGTGTCCATAAAAGACTCAACAGGCCATGTTGGATTAAGTTGGATCCTATCCAAGTACTGCTCAGTAAGCCAAGACTGTTTCATATTCCTATTCATCCATAATCTACCACATGTGTGGTGATCTAAAATCGTCTTTATCTGCATGCTGTTTGAATTGTGCATCTTCCCACACTTGACAAGCCACGGACAACCTTCTTTGCATGCTGCATCAACCTTGAACTTCTCATTCCGTGGAAAATGGACATCCCCATACCCATTTATCATAGAGTGCATAACTACTGCCTTTTTGAACTGTGCAGCATCCCTAAATATCAACCCTAAGGACAAGTGTGGGTTCTTCATGTCAGTCTTCTCATTAAACTCAGGATAATGCTCACTGTTGCTTGGACCACCGTCTTCATCTTCACGCACACTGTGAAGGCCATCCGAATTGTAATCCGGCTCACCAACAAGATCTACATCAATCTCTTCTTCAAATTCTTCCCTTTGTTGCCGAGATCCCTCCCCAGATTGTGGGTTATTTTGTTCCCTAATGCTAGCCAACACTGCATCCACCTGTGCATCCACATGATCATCTACAAACTTCATAAATTGTAAGTGATCTTCATCAACAGGAAATTCTTCTTCTATGAAGTCACTGTCATTCTCATCTTCTTCTTCCGCTCCTTCGTCACCCACATCAGCCACTCCTTCATCCTCCACCCCTTCATCGGCCACTCCTTCATCATCTACCCCTTTATCAACCACTCATTCATCAACCCCTTCATCTACCCCTTCATCAACCACCCCTTCATCGGCCACTCCTTCATCAACCCCTTCATCTACCCCTTCATCAACCACCCCTTCATCGGCCACTCCTTCACCAACTACTCTATCACCCCTTTCATCAGCCACTTCTTCAACAACTTGAGTCACACATTGGGAAGGCACACTGCATTCACCACCAAGGCCATTGACTGGATATTCTATGGCTAGCTTGCCCTTTCCTCTATTCACTTGCACTGGCCTTTCCTCTATCAAATTGCACTGGTCATCATCATCACCAACAAGTTCTTCAATAACCACCATACTCTGAGCAACCGGTTCAAATGACTTCATAAACTTCATCTCTTGAGAGACACATTCTTCAGGTGTTATCTTCTGAATATACACATCAATCAGAGTGTGGTTTGGCACAAATTTGCACATGTTGATAACATCTGAATCTGTCATTAAAGGCTTCATCCCATTTCGAATTTCCATCCTTGGGATCCTATACTGGTAACTCATGAAGACATTCCCATATCCCAGTTCCTCAACCATATTGTCAACCTCGAGCAATGACATGAAATCTTTGTCACAGTAGTCAAAGAAATCCACCTTCCCTCCAACATAGAAGTCTTCACTGAGTTGTCCACCGTGATACATTTTGATTGTGAATAGTTCATTGTTCCCTGAAATTGCAGCATAAAAAAACCCTATTATAAACTGATGAAACCCTAATTTCTGCTTAAAAAATTCCTATTTTAAAGTGATGAAACCTAAACTTCAAGACCCAGGACCACAAAACAATTCACATATAAAGACACACCACAATTGACAATGTGGTGTCCCAGATAAAGGCATAAATAAAGCATCATACCACAGATAAAGGTATAAACAAAGCACTGCCAAACATATATAACCCACAAGCTTTTTTCCAACATGATTAAACAAGGACAAAAGTACTCCATTAACCGGCAACACCAAACAATTTTTAGTTCCCCACCATTCTTGAACAAAGCAATTTAAAATTAGGAAACATAGATCCAAAATTAAAAAGTACACACAATTTCAGATCCCCAACATTTTCGAACAGTCCAATATCGAACAACACAAAATAAAGAAACCAAAAAGCACTAACCGTATGTTGGGAATGGATCTAACGGATCCTCCCTCATTTCCCAGGTCATTTTCAGCCTTCGACTTCGAATCCCTCACTTCGAAGCACTTGATTATCGTTGATATCAGGAGTTGGTTCTGGGTTGTGGATTGTGGGTTGCGGGTCACGGGTTAAGGGTTGTTATAGGTAGTGGGTATGACGCCGATAGGAAATCGACGGGTAGAAAGTGATGGAAATAAGGTTTCGCGACAGGGTTTCGCGACGGAAGTAAGGTTTCGCGACGAAAGTAAGGTTTCGCGACGGGGGCTAGGGTTACCAGAACTTCATCCTTCTCGATTCTGGGTTTGGGAATGGTGGTGTGCTCGATGATAGTGGGGTTGCATTGGTTAGTGGAAAGGGAATAGTGGGTTAGAGATACAAGAAACTTTTTAATTTTAAATTTGCCATGTTGTCAGTCCACATGGCTCCACGTGGACTATAAAATTCCACGTGTGCAAGTTTTGGAGGGAGTGGGCTGACATGTAACAGGGTCCACTAATGCCACGTCAGCATTTAACAGACCAATGGATGGAAAATCTAACGGAGGTATTATTTTGAAATAAAATGATACGTGAGGTATGAAAGTGAAATGTTTTAAAGTTGTTGTATGAGGTTGTAATAGGCCTCAAACCTGAGGGTTTACTATGTAATTTACCCAAAAAAAAAAGAGTTTAAAAGAAAAAGTTTGGACTAATGAGAATATGTTTGATTAATAATTTAAGACACTCTGGATTGCTGACAAGAGGACACTAGTACATGGGAGCAGGACAAGTAAACCCTGAAATATATTCATAGGCCCAGACCCACAAAGACCAATACGGGACACACAAACCCTGGACCCAGTTCATTTGAGCTCCATTCTTTCCATTTCCTGCACCTCAGGTGGTATGTTGACGACAGTTCCAAACTTGAAAGATGTTTAAACTGTGATGGCAAGATTAAATTTCTTTTATATTCACCCATTTAATTTTCTGTACAAAGTAAAACCAGTGGAATCGAAACATCAATTTGTTTAATGAGTAGATTCCAGGAGCTTCAAGCGGCAAACTATCTTGAAACCTAAAGCACAAAAGCATGGTTGATGCTGCAGAGATTAAGTACAAAGGTATGGTTGATGCTGCAGAGTTTAAGTTTGAGTTGGATCAGCTTCTTCTGGACCTTGTTCGGATAGGAGACAGCATCATTTTTCTAAATCTTCATCCTTAGACTTACACTCAATGGCAGCACGCATGTCTTTGTCTCCAACGGGAACAAACTCAGCAGTTGCAGGATCTTGAAAAGGTGCGTCTTTCGTAGGCACATGATATCAATGTCAACCAAACTAATGGTCATTTGTAGCTGCAACAATCTTAACAATTTGCATAGCACCAACACAAATCCATTTCACCCATAGTTCAAATTTATAATTCATATAACCCTAATTGAAACAATACTTCGTCAATTAACAATAACTCTAAACCGGATAATAATCATGAAAAAAAATTCATAAAACATAGCTCTATAAAATTCAAACATGCGTTGCTGAAGTATGAATCAAAAGGCTTGTTCCAAATGGTTAATAGGTCGAATAGTTAATAGGTTTTGGTGCAAAACTTATAAATTATCACATATACTCATTTTTTTTTTTTTAACATTCACACTCAATTTCAACATATTAAATAAACCTTATACTTATTTGAGACTTCTGAGAAGCCTATTCATTTGTACGGCGCTGCTTTTGGTATGTCCCCATTGATGAAAATCATCGTGGAAACATTGTTGTCCAGAACAATTTTTCCTAAGTGTTTAAAGATGAAAATTCATATTAGCATTTTTGCAATAGAACATGAATACTGGGAACTAGTAAAGACATATTGAAGCCTAAAGTGACGATGTCAAATTGACTGCTTCGTCGAAGCAGCTCGCCTAGACGCCCGTCCTATGGCAAAGTCTTACAAATTACCTCGAGCAGGCAAGGCTCTTGAAGCATCAAAGCGAAGACTAAAGCCAAAAGTGAGGATGTGGGATCAATTGCTTTGTCGAAGCAGCTTGCCCAGCCACCCGTCTTACGGCAAAGTTTTGCAAATCGCCCCAAGCAAGCAAGGCTCTCGAAGCCATCAAGCCAAAACTAAAACCTAAAGTGGTTGCGTGGGATCGATTGCTTCATCGAAGCAACTCGCCCAGCCACCCCTCTTATGGTAAAGTTTTGCAAAAACATAGCGAAATTGCAAGAATTAAGTAAAGCGAAGAAAGCATTTTATTAAATTTCTAGCAAATTGATAAACTAGCTCAAATGCCAACAAAGTTCAAACAAAGCAGAACAAAAGGAAAGAAACAAGAAAATTCCTAAGTTTGAGCAGGAAGACTACTCATTGACAGCCTGCACGATCACTGGATCCTCGATTGTCATGCCTTCAGCAACCACACCACTCTCAGTAGCCAAAGCTTCCATCATTTCATCCTCAGCTGCCTCTACCTGGATAGTCTCACCCTCAATTGCTCCACCAAAGGTAGCCTCAATGAGAAGTTAGGCAGATCCACTGGAAAATGGAGTAAGTCCCGAAGTCTTTCTAGGAAAATTCATAATTCGACAGTCTACCCTAGAAATAGTCTACATAGCCAAGCTTGTAGAAATCAGCCTGATAAGAAGCAAGTGCAACTTCATGACCGACCCTCTCATTCTTCAGCTGCTCATTCTCTTTAACAAGACCCATGTGAGAATCCTACAACTTATCCAATTCATGCTTCAGGTTCTCGCTAGCAGACAACGTACCTTGCAGTTCCAGTTCCTTGGACTCAAGCTTACTGGCAACATCCTTGAGACAAGACACTTCATTATTATGGAGCAAAATATAATCGAGAAAAATATAGAGGCGACACGTGGATTCTAGGGTAAAAAGGATAAAATTACCCTCGAGGAATACCAGAACTCCTACGCATGAGCAATGAACAATCATGACTCAATCAAGGTCAAAAGTGCTCAAAATAGGTAATTATTCAAAACCTATTTCATCCATCCTCATCAAATCTTCTCCACAAGGTAACCCCCAAATCATTCCTTTCAAATTATATTAATTAGCTAATTAATTGATTTATTACTCAATTAATTTATTAATTAGCTAATAAATTGTGAATCACACCCAAAAAACCACCCAAGTGGCCGGTCCCCATCTCTCCCAAATGGGGCGGCCACACCCCTATAAATATCACCCCATTTTCTCCAAAAACCCAAGTGGAATCCTTTTGCTAAATTCTCTAAATTCTCCAAACACTTTTCCCTCAAAATTCTAACTTTGGCATCGGAGGTTCTTCGACCAAAGCCCCCCCCAACCAAATCCATCGTGGGCGCGTGAGGCTCTTAGCCTTGATCTAAGGTGTTATTTGTTTTGTAGGTGCAATTTTGTCCAAGAATAAGAAGGAAGAAATTTGCATCCACAATTATGCGTGAAGCTAAATTCTCGTCCTTGGCATAACATGCAAATCAAAGCTCTAAGTCGACACACTCAAAGTCCTGAACCAGTGGTGAACCCAATCAACTTCCTTTTTCTACAGCTTCCAACATCGCCCCAATCGCGCTAAGCTTAGCTTTCAAATTTCCAACTTCTTGGTGAATGGTTTCCAGCTGCACAAAAGTGGGGGTAGAGACATCAGACCCCTTCAAAACAACAAGTTCAGATTTTAGTTTTTCAATCTTTTCGGCAGTCGAGCTAAGTTGAGCCGTCAACACCGCCTTGACCTCCTTAGCAACATCTTGATCAACTCGCTTGGACTCAACTGCCAAGATCAAAGTATTCTGCATAAATAAGCAGGGAAGACATTCTTAAATAGGCGGGACGCTCCGTAAAAGAGTCTGAGCAAAATACCTTCACGACACTATTAACAAACTTGGCGTATGCATTAACGTTCTCAAACAAGTCAACTTTTAGCAGTGCATAAATTTGGGAGAAGTCAGATCAATGGCAAGTTTTTTAGCAGCAAATGGGTCATCATGAGCAGCAGAAAAAGTCTTTGGCTTCTTCTCAACCAATGACTCTCAAGGAGGTGACGAAGATCTCTTCTTTACACTTTCATTGGCAGCAGGTTCCACGGCGGCGATCGAATGAGCAAGCACTTCCTCCTTGATCAATTTAATCTCTTCCCTCATAGGCAGTCCATCTTTCTCCAGATGAAGAAGACTGAACATCCAGCACCACTCACAGTACTCAGCAGGAATGCCCAAGGCAATGTGCACTTTCTTCATATCCGACGAAGTTCTTGGAGTTGAGCCAAATTCTGAATCTACACAAAGTAAAAAGGATGATCAATAAATTAAAGTCAAGGGCAGCTCAACAAAAATTCCAAGTAGACCAAGAATGAGGCAATTTACTTACCATTGATAATTGCAATCAGAATGCGTAGCTCAGGCGAGGAGTCGAACTATCACTCCTCGCTTACCTCTAAGGTATCTCTCACCTACTCATGATCACTTTTGCAGGAATGTTGTGTTCCTTTCAAGTGAAAATATAAGGATAGTATAATGGCACAAGTAAGGGTGTCGAACCACAGGGACTGATTAGAACTCTACAAATTACTAGCTTTATGAGAACCCTAACTAAACAATGAAAATGCAAACTGGATTTAGATTTTTCAATTGAAAACTTAAATAACTTAAAAAATGCAAGAAAGATAGAGATAAATGATAGGTTGATTCATAAATAATGGGAATGGAACTAGGGATACCGATTTCACCATTACAAGTCAATTCCATGAAATTTAAGTAAAAAACGCATTCAACTCTCCAATCTGAAACTAAGGCTCGTTTTACTTATTTATGATCATCCATTTGATGTGTGATTGTGATCAAGTAATCCTAATCTGCAATCTAGTTTGTGATGTTCAACTTAGATTAGCAAGTAAGAATCCATTAAGAACAAGAAAACTTCAAAGAACCAAAGAAATCACATGGCAGGATGTATGCATAACAGTTTCTTCATTCATTCACATGTCTACCAAGATTAAGCATGATGTGTACTATAACCTTGATCAAATAATTCATAAGCAGCCCTAATGGTGATCAAACATTAAGATTAATAGACAAATTAAACTATAAAATCAATAAATGAAACAAGAACACATATTGGTAATTTGAATACTTTAACTTAATAACATATAATAGTTTTGCAAGGCTACATCAAAATCCCCAACTATGAACTTAATTACACAACATGATTACAGAATATATAAATATCAAGAACAACATGAGTGAAATTAAAGTTCATAGAAGAAACCCCCTTGAAGCAATTCTGATGTGGAAATCCTTTAAGAACAGCGTGGCTGCGTGGTTTCTTCGGTGGCAGCGGATGGTGAAGGGAAATAGGGTTTTGTTTATGGAAGAAAGGCCAGAGAAAGAGAAGAGAGAGAGAGCTTTGGGCGACCCCAAAGGGAAGCTTGTGTAAAAGTGGCTGAAACTCTCTGTTTTATAAGGTTAAAAGAGGCTATTACAGATTGCCAATACATCCCAGTAATTGGGCATTTAATTCCTACGTTTTTTTGCTGTTATTGGTCTTATAAATAGCCTTATTCATCACCATATTCAGTTTCCACTTTTAATTCTTTGTCTACATCAGCATCCTTATTCAATTCTCCACTTTTAGCACCATTTTGCCTTATATGTCCTCAACTGAGCTCCAAAATACGATTAGCTGTACACTAACACAAAAGAGGGTAAAATGCAACTAGTTTATCTCAAAAATATCACAAAGGGACTAGGAATGGATGTTTGTACCTCTCAATGAAATCCCAAAACAACTCATCGAAATTGATCTTGACATGAGCAACCTTGTAGTAACCTACTTTGCCAAAGGAACCACCTTGACGATACAAGGGCGGAGGATATTCATCACTCGTGTTATTGGAGGAAGACATCTAAAAAATTATAAAGTACAAAAATAAATATTTACAAGGTAGCTCGGGAAAAAGAAAACAAAAAGAATATATACGAAGAATCGCAGAATCGCAGCATCCGCACGCCAAGCCCTAACCAATTCTCAGCAGCCTAAGAGGTTGGCTCCTTCTCCATTGTGGGCCAAATAGTAGGAGCCCAGCAACACGCCAGGCTCCATGGCATGATTCATTTTTTCTCTCTCTCATGCTCAGCCAGGCCCAAAGTTCTCTCGGCCTGGTTTGTTAAAGGGGAGCGAGTGCCCATCGCTTATCTCCCTTTCCTTCACCTTCAGTGGGCCCAAGCCCAACTCAGCGCCCCCGTGCCTTCAGCCCATAAGCTGAGTTGTCACCTGGCCCATGCTAACGCACGCTGAGCTTTAGCTTGCACCGCCAGCATCTCAGAGAAACTAACTTAGGCATTGAAGATCCATTAGCCTAACCCCCCTTCCCTCCAAAACCCACCTCGTGGGTGCGTGAGGTTTAGGTCTTTGATCAAGGGTGTTGATTGTTTTGTACGTACATTTTCGTCAATATTGAAGACGGCAGAATTTCGCTACCACACACGTGTCATTTAATGAGTATGGAAGATAAATTCGCGAAGGTAAGAGGCATAGGCAGATCCATCATGGACGCGGTTGGTCCCAGAAGTCTGAAGAAATGTGTGTGAGGATTTTTTAGGATCACCCAACGACCTTGGCAGGTGGTGGAAGAAAGAATACCACCATGGCTGTACATGTTGTGTAACAGAAGCTTTAAACCAACAACAAATATATATATTTTAGACGAAGAGGAACACATAGAAGATTATCATGGCCCTGTTGTTCTTAGACCTTTGTTTCCACGAAGAAAAACTTTCTCTCTCCATTTCTCACGTGACTAACTCCCCATTTTTCTTTTGTTTTTTTAATTTTTGTCTAATCAGGTTGTGCCACCTATCATTTAATTAATAAATTGATGGTGTATTACTCAACAAATACTTTTTATACAATATGTTGGACACCATTATTTATACAAATTCACTATAAATTTATACGATATCTGAAAAATATTTCGTAAAGTGCTACGAACATGTAATCACTTGAACTTTCATCTCATAACATCAAATTCACTAAAATGTTAAAGAAAAATTTTTGATATTTTTATATGTTATATGTTAAACAATAAACCTAAAATAGTAAATTTAAATTCTCAACACAAGTATGTTTTTTTCTCAACACAAGTATAGTGTTTTTTTTTTTTTTTTGAAGTGTAAACATATACTATTTATATGATATAATAAATTAAATTAAATTTGCCTATTTCACTTAGACCTGTCTAGGTGCATAGGTGCGAGGCCCCAATTTGCCGCCCGACTAGCACCTAACGTACCTTGATTAGGACAACCCGATGTTAGAATCTTGGATCTCACCACTGGTAGAAGGTGAATGTAGCTAGAATTCCTTTAAAATCTTACTCCTAGTCCTTGCTCTTTCCACTAGACTTGCACTGAAGCTATCTCCAACCGAAATGGCTAAACATGGCCTCCCCATCTAGAATTATAGGCCTGCAAAATAGAATCTTTAAACAAACAGTATCAAGTCATACTCATATACTATCTTCAACTGAAAAGGCAAAACATAGTCCTCTGAATAAATTTGTTGGTTAATTTAATTAAACTATTGTTGAACGTTTTCAAATCTAGCCGTTGAATTTTAATTAATTATTGCAACGGGGGGTGGCTACATTTGGCTAGCTTGATACCCTATTGGCCAAATAATGACTTGATAAATTCCATAAAATTATGGATCAGCCATCGATTGGGAATTAATTTTTAGGCTAAGGTCATTGTTTGGCTTTTGATGTTTTTAACTCTCTCTATTGGACATAGGGTTGTTTCGGTATGGGATACCAAACCGAAAACCATGTTCCGATTCCCAAACCGAAGTTTTCGGGAATCCCAATTTCAAGACCTATCCCAAACTAAATTTTCGGGAATCCCGAAATAGTGACCAATGCATAAATTGCCTTAAGATTTGCTAAACTGAAGTAACAAAATGACAAAGCTATGCATATTACAGACCAGAAACAAAGTTATACCTTATGCCAAATCCCTCGAGCTCTTTTTCAATTAGACGCAATAACTTTATAAAACCTGAATTGGTAGCAAATGATGCAATAACTTCCCGACTAAATATTATTGTTTGCACTCAAAATATACCCATTTTTACTTATTTGGGCAATTTGGGTAAAATATGGCATTTGGAGGATTAATATGCAAGAAAGCTAACTTGGAGAGATATTTGGTGCAAGTGGGATAGGTTTTACACTATAATATTGTTTCTCCTATTTGTTTGGGTGGTGGAGGTTTGTCTAGCCTTTGTTTAATCAAGATACATGCATGTATTGCAAGTAGATGGAAAGGCATCAGCAAGCTTTCGGGCAAGGAACATGTGAAAGAAGCCAACTTGCTTCTTTTAAATGTTAGTTTATTACAAGTGGGAAAACATGTGCTAAAAACATGTGGTGGAGATGCAAATTCCCCTTTTAATATTGTTTCTACATGCAAGTTGGCAAAAGCAATGCAAGCTACCCAAGTAAGGAAATGCAAGCTGCCCAAGTTTCTTTCGGGCAGGTACAAAACCTCAGCAGGAGGGTTTCCTCCAGACCTCTATAAAAAGGAGCATATGCACAAGGATTAGAGACACTCAAAACAACCAATCAAAACTCTACTCAAATTAGCTCATCAGCTTCCTTGTATACATTTATTTGTAGCCAAGCATCCTTTGCTTTTCTTGTGTATTAGCTCTACTACTCACTTGTAGTATCGATCTTATTTGTGGCTTTTATGTACAACCCTCTTTCAGTCATTTAATCTACAAGCAATCTGCAATATTAGTCACTTTCCTCTGTCATTTATATTTCCAAGCAACCTTGTCATTTACATATTGTTCAATCTTTCTATATAAGTAAAGTCCTTATTTTTAAGGCAAACAAAGAACCTTAATTTGAGCAACTCCCACTCAAATGGCACAATCTCTTGATTTGAAGTCAAAAGGCGCAACCTCAATCATTCAAATCCCGTCTACTAGCGGCATCTAGTAGTGGCACGCCCGCACCCACCAATCTCGTATGTGCAGTAAATCCCCGGCTTGCCCGCAAGGCACCATGGCGGATTTAGGGAGCGAACAATTATGGAAATAACTTACCAACAAGAAAAGCTCTTCAGCCCCATTAAAAAGAAACAGGTCGAGGAGGAACCCATCCAGAATCCACCATTAGCCTTGTGGATCTGAACTGAAATAGTGGAGGGAGAGAGAGATTTGTGGATCTGAACTGAAAGGAGTACATGAGTAGGGAGGGAAGGAAGTGAAGGTGAGGTGAGGTCAGAGAGTTTGGTGGAGAGGTTAGAGAGTGAAGGTGAGGTTGAGTTTCATTTTGAATGAACGGCTGTGATTAATTCTCAACCAATCAAACGGCTTATAATATCTAAAACTATATATATTTTAATTTCGATTCGGTTTGGAAATACCGAAAAAGTCTGATTGTAAGACCGATTCTCGTACCGAATAGTTCGGGATCGGTACCAAAATTTTTGAGATTTTCGGTTTGGTATTTTTTCAGTTCGGTTTCGGGATTTTCGATATTTTTTTCCACCCCTAATTGTACATAGCATTAGGAATCAGGATGGGTTTGGCATCAAGATGGGTCCAAAGACTTTAAATAAAGCAGGAATAAGGTGCGTCATTTAAAGCAAAGTAGCACACGTCGTCTCGTCGTCTGGCTTGTCTCCAACTCCAAGCGATATTTGCTCACACTCTCACAGCTTCTGAATTCTGTTCTATCGGCCCAGGTCGGTTGGCTACTGTTTTTCCCTTTCAATTTTGATGTGAAATCTTACCATGTTTTGGACCAATGTTAGGTTAAATCCTGAATTGGAATTTTGAGTTTTGGGTTTTTTGTTTTCCGAAGTTGAGCTGTTTTTTCTCCTTTGTGGATTGCTTTTATGGCATTGCATGATTTGATGACAGAGAGTAGAGACTAGTACTGGATAGGAACAACCTGAAAATTGAAATGCAACTGCATCCCAAGAGAGTTGAAGGCACTACTCCAACAGTCCAACCACCCCAGCCGGCTTCTCTCTCTGCTCTACAAATTTCAGAACTTGAGACGATGAGGCATTGGGACCAGTGGGTCGAAGAGGCTCTTCACAAGCTTGATCGTCTGCAGCTTCTTCGTTCTCTCAGACCCATTTACCTCCATACTGGACCAACCCAAGAAGCCCAGAAATCTGCCGAAGATGAATTCAATGTGTTCGATGAAATGCAGACATGGGACCGCTCGTCTGTGGAGGTTCACATTCCCGAACCCACATTCGAAAAATGGCTCCATGACATTCCCAGTTCCGGTACAGTTCAATACAACCATTTTCCATTATATTATTTTCTTGGAATTTGGTCTAAATTACATTTCTGGAGTTTTTAGGAGATGAGGAAGGTACCCAGAAGTTTAAAAAGCTGCTACTTTTCTCTGGAAATGACTATTTAGGCTTGAGTTCACATCCTACTATTGGAAAAGCTGCTGCTAAGGTTCTCTTTCGGATACCACTTCTCAAAAGATTTCTTTAATTCACCATGTTCTAAAACCATGTAATGAGAATTTATATTCAACCAGGCAGCGCTAGAACACGGAATGGGCCCGAGGGGTTCTGCTTTAATTTGTGGATACACTGATTACCATAGGCGATTGGAGTCATGCTTAGCAGAATTAAAGAAGAAAGAGGTATAAGCTGCTCTGTATAGATAATATACACTACTAACTTGCCTTCTTTATTTGGATTTTGTCATTCCCTTTTGTGCTGTTAAGTAACAATGGTGACAAGGGACCTTAACCTGAGACTTACTTTTAGACTGTATCCCCTTTTACGAACGGATTCCCCATACAATGAATATCATTTCCTTTTCCATTTCTAGATGAAGATTACAGTTTTGATTTGCATGATTTACTCAACTGAGTATGACCGTCTGAATTATTATTACAAAGTTAAGTTTTTGGGCGAAGTCCTTTGACATAATTGCTTGATTTATTGGCAGTCCAAGGTGTTGGGTAATATTGTTTTGAACTTTTTTTATTTACTCAATTACTTTTTCGTGTTTTAGCTGAAAACTGATGAAATCTTGTTTAAACTTTATCCACTAGGATTGCCTTCTTTGTCCCACAGGGTTTGCAGCCAATATGGCCTTGATGGTAGCTTTGGGAAATGTTGGCTCTCTTTTGTCCGCTGGAAAAATGCCTTTAACTAATGAAAAGATTGCAATTTTTTCTGATGCACTGAACCATGCGTCAATAATCGATGGTATTCGTCTTGCTGAACGACAAAAATCTGTAGAGATATTCATCTATAGACATTGTGACATGACACACCTTAATGCGTTGTTGTAGGTCTTAAACTTTTGGTTTAAATCTTTGTGTCTCTCTTCTTATTGGATATCTACTTCACTATCTCCGTTGGCTAAAAATGCAATTGTTGTTTGACAGATCAAGTTGCACAATGAGGAAGAAAGTCGTCGTGACTGATAGGTAAATGTTGCTATTTTTAGATTCTACTTTCTATACCCTCATTTCAGTCAGAATCAGTTTCATCTTTACAATGTTCTATTTTGTTTTGTTTGTTATCTTTCTCATGACTTGCATTTGTCTCTCACTGCAGCTTGTTTAGTATGGACGGAGACTTTGCACCAATCACTGAGCTTGTGAAGCTACGCAGGGAGCATGACTTTCTGTTAGTTATTGATGATGTAAGTCCTAGTAAAAAACTTGTCAAATCTTGTACACCACATCAAATTGTCATAGTTGTGTTATAGTTGAGTTGTCTAGTTACACTCGCAATTCAACTAGTCCTCGAGTAACTATGTCCATATTGCAGGAAAAAGTTGCTGTTTTCTTTCATTTTTTATTTATGTGGTCTAAGGTATTAATGATAAAAAGAAAATATACTCCTCTACTCAGGCTCATGGAACATTTGTTTGTGGAAAAAATGGTGGTGGAGTGGCTGAGGAATACAATTGTGAAGGCGATGTTGACATATGCGTCGGGACTTTGAGTAAGGCTGCAGGTTGCCATGGCGGATTCATTGCATGCAGGCAATTATTCATTCTAGCTTTTTCTTAGTAAATAATACATATTGTAAATGTTTGGTGTATAGTAGTTGTAGCAAAAATGAAATGGAAATGATGTGCTCTATTCGTGATTTACTAAATTCCTTTGAAATGATAAATATAGAGGAAAAAACTGTCGCAATTTGTGTCAAAACTTCATACTTTAGGTGCCAATGTCAAAACTTCAGACTTTAGGTGTCGATGTATTGGATTCTTGTGTGTTTCATCTCAGTTTGTGGAAAGTTATGAAATGTAACTACTCATTTTCTTTATTGTCATATAAACAGCAAAAGGTGGAAGCAATTCATACAATCAAGGGGTCGCTCTTTTATATTTTCAACTGCTACGCCAATACCAATTGCTGCTGCTGCTCATGGTAATTTATATAATTTTGTTTGGTTAGGGTGCTTTACTTGAATATAATTGCTTTCAAACATGTGCAACTTATTGCCACACTAGCTTTGGCCAACTTGCAAGCCGGCTTGAGCATGGGTCAAGCTTGGGTTGCAGACTTGTGGAAACCCTGTGTAATTGTTTAGAAGGATGATGCAATAATATCGTCATGTTGAGTAGTCTTTCTACGGGCGCTGTGTGTGTGAGATATAAGGGAAGTATATGGGGAAAGGACGGATGAAGAAGGGTGATGGGATAGTTTTTGGCGTTTGGTTTTTAGTTTTCATTTTGTCTCTTTCCCTATACATCTCTCTCATAATTCTTCGTCCACTCTTCTTCATCCTTCATTTCTCCTATGCATTTCCCCTTTATCACTAACACAAAAAGTGAAAACCAAAAACAAAAAACCAAATGGTTATCAAACAGGCCGGCGCTCCATTACTCTATCAGTAATTTATCATCAATTGTTCACTTGGTGTGATTGTAGCATTTCCCCGCTCTTTTGTTGTACTTCCTGTTGTTAATAATACAAATTGAAATTTGCAGCTGCTGTTTTTGTGGCAAGAAAGGAAACATGGCGTAGAAGGGAAATTTGGAATCGGGTGAAAGACTTTCGTGCTCTCACTGGAATTCCCATAAACAGTCCCATAATATCGCTCATAGTAGGGAGCGAAGAGAAGGCTCTGCAAGCCAGCCAGTTCGATTTCCCACTCTATCTGTTTGTCTGTGATTTGTAGATCATTCAACAACTGCATCTAACTTTGTTATCATCAACGAACAGGAGTTTGCTAAAATCTGGCTTCCATGTGACTGCAATCAGACCCCCAACAGTGCCACCCAACTCATGCAGGTCTGTGACAAATCTTCTTTACACTTTCCGTTCTGCTACAGTGCATTTACAAGTTCGGGTTATACTCATCTTGTTTGTTTCGTTTTATGATGGTTTGCTATTTGACCTCATAAGTACTATGTTGTTTCTCTGTGTCCTTTACATCTTCATTTATTTTTTCTGACCAGGTTACGTGTGACATTGAGCGCAACGCACACGAGGAACGATGTCGAGAGGTTCACAGCTGCACTCTCCCGTTGCGTCAATTTCCAAGAAATTGGCATCCATGGCTCAAATGGATATGCAAGGCTTTAGGATTTTCATTCGCTAGATTCCAATAGTTCATTGATGTACTAATAATGAATAGAACATCACAGCTGCACTCTCTATTGGTTGCAGACATGAGCGTAACCAAGTTGGTTAGAATAGTGTTTCTTTCTTTTGCACTTAAGTTTGAATTGACAAATCCCCCTCCATGTAGTTTGTAAGAGTAGAATCTCGCTTTGTTAACAAAAACTAATTTCAGATTTTGAAGTCCCTTTGAAATTAATTTCAGTTTTTGTTTTCATTTTTTTCTCACCCTTTTTCATTCAACAATTTTGTGTCACAGAACAGACATCGTCCAGTCTCTAAACAAGTGTCATCGAAAATAATAAAAAAGAATAATGATAGGAAGCGAATTTTTTAAATCAAATTTGCAAATCAAATGATGTGGTTATTGATGATTGAAATATTATTTAAACGTTGATTAACGTGTTTATTTCCTATTGGTGACACATCATTTGATTTACAAATTTAGTTAAAAAAATTTAGTCTTCATAGCATTACCAATATATTATGTAGCTTTCCACATAAGCTGCTACATAAAATAGTAAAAAAAGTAAATTACACAACTACCTCAACTATTAAACCAGTCACAATTTCATACCCCATCTTTAAAAAATGTCAATGCCATACCTCAATGAATTTATTACAATTTCATACCTTCCGTTAGTTGTCTGTCAATTCCTTTGTTAAATGCTGACGTAGCTTGAGACGGGACCCATTTTATATTAGAGCAGTTCCATCGTGGGAAAGGGCCCCCAGGGTTATCCACTATTTAATCCATCTAGTGAACAGTAATTGCCCTTAATGAACAGTAATTGCCTTTTGCATCTCCACTCCTACACTTGAATAGCCCTGGCAATAAGTAAATAAAATAATAGTATTTTTTGCAACTTGCTTGGAATTTCCCGTGCACTCTCCACTCCCTCACGTCACTCCTTCTCTTTCCACTCATCTTTCTCACTTCTCTCCATTTTTCTGAAGTTCCTCTCTCTTTCTCTCTCTAAAGCTCTTGATACTCTCACTCTCTCTAGAGCTCCAAGAGCTCTCACCCACTTTCCTCTTCAAAAATTAAACAAATCAAACTCCAAAACCATGAAACCTTAATCTCTGGGACTAAAGGATCCTAGCTATACCGTTGCATGCGTCATCGGACCATCACGGTGTAAACCACCATTGAAGCTGAGAGTTAGGTTCCCTATGCAAATCTTGTTTCATTATGTCTTAATGTTGCTTGGGACAAGATTTGTGGTGTTTTTCCAGTTCGAAACCAGAGGTTTAACCCTCTGCAATTTCTCTGAAACCTTGCCCAGTTTTTGGTCACCTCCTCGGAGTAAACTCAAGCAAGTTTGTGGGACACGTATCGCAGATGCGGAGGACTCCGGCTGGGCATCGTTTTGCGAAGGGAGGAGGAGGCATTGGGGAGAGTCGTCGTCGCCGCCGCCCATCCACCGTGAGACGACGACGTCGTTCCAGAACCATGAAGGTTGAGAGAGAGAAAGGGAAGTCCAGGCCCGTCCACCACGTGGCTGACGTCGCCCAGACGTCAACCTTGCGTCATATGCCCTTCGGGCTCTCGGGCTGGCAACTCTTGCTGGGCCTCTCCTTCGGGCCCGCTCGGGCTCCATCGCCAACACACGTTGGACCAAGTTGCTCGGCTTTCTGGCCCTGTTTGAGAGCCAGTCCACTGGGCTATTGCCCAAGGTGGAACTGCTCTTAAAAAATTAAAAATTAAAAAAAACCAAACCCACAGAGCTTCCCCATCGACCTGTCCCCTCCCCCCACCCCCACCCCCACCTCAAAAACCTCCCCAGCTGCTTCGTCTGCGTCAACAAATAGTACGGCGCCGCCCCTTTCTTTGGTTCTTCCCGTGTTCCCCTAACCTACCTTCACCACCCCACCTCTACAACCCCTTCTCCATTTCAATTCAATTCTCTCTCATTTCTCTCTATTTTATCCCAATCTGTTCCAATGTTTTTTAGCTTACTGCGGGAGATGGAGTAATCGAGGGTGGCGGAATGAGGGAGGCAGAGTAGTCGAGGAAGACGACGCCATTTCACGGCGTCATTGCAATCTTCAGGTCAGGGTTTTGGACGACCCAATGCCTTCGGCTTCAACTTTCTCTTCGTTTTTTCAACAACGGCTGCGGTGGCGCGACAAATCGACGCTGCTGGCAGCGGAGGCTCCACCTACGATTGGACCAGCGTTTTCGAAAGACGGGTGGGGCTGCGAGATCAAGTTGATTTGGAGCGAGGGGTTGGAGATCGTGACCAGATTGGGATGAGGGATCCACATATGCAATATTGGGTTCTCCGTTTTGGAGTTTTCGAACTGCGACAACAATGGCTGCAATGGGAAGGTGGGTTTTGTTCCTCCGGGGTCTGGGTCTTCTGTGGTGGTGGATTTCGTCGAAGAAGATCGCGTCGCCATACGATCTAGTGACGCAGACGAAGCAGCTGGGGAGGTTTTTTTTTTGGGGGGGACCAGATCGACGGGGAAGATCTGTGGGTTTGGCTTTTTTGGTTTTATTTATTTTTTAATATTTAATTAATTTTTTGATAAAAAGTGGATCCTGCCTCATGCCACGTCATCATTTAACGGAGGAATTTACAGACAATTGACATAAAGTATGAAATTGTAATAAATTCGTAGATGAGGTATGTCATTGACATTTTTTAAAGATGGGGTATGAAACTGTGACCGGCCCAATAGTTGAGATAGTTTTGTGTAATTTACCCTAAAAAAATGTGGTACAAGCCACTTAGTACTACGGTCTAATGGTATTCCTCTTCTTGTAAGTGAGAGGTCTTATGTTTGATTCTCGCTAAAGGCGAATTTGAACTACATTATTACTAGTCCATTGTGAGGCTTAGCCCACCTCCATCCCCTTAGTATAGATAATACCATTTGTTAAAAAAAACAAAAAAATTATGGTACAAAAATATAGTAAAACTAACATTTTTGTTATTAAAGAGACTCTTATTTACAACTCATATCATAATAGACACTTACAAGATTTTCACTTGCGCATTCGTTTCTTTTAAAATTTAGTTTTTCCATACTTCATTATCCAATTTGTAAAAAGAATAAAACCTAAATTATAAAAAAACAACTTCATCATCAACTCATTAAGGTCCTAGATTTGTTTCTCTTATTGTGAAGTAAACCTTAGACATAATGTATGCACTTTATCTCTCTCTTCACGTGAAAAAATGCGTATAGCATGTTTTTCTTGATGGATAGCCCATAAATTCTTGTACACGAAAGGGATGCAATGGTGCCAAGATAGCTAGAGTGACGTGGAAGACATGCAATGGTGACAAATTGCAAAAAAATGACGTGGAAACTGGAAAGCATGAAAACCATGCGATTCTAGGTTGTTTCGTCAAACTTGTGTACCCTTGAGGCTTCCCTATAAATTAAAGGAGCTAATAGTAGTCATGTGACTATAACATATTATCAAAGAATTGGCAGAGCCGAAATGAGAGACAGGCCTCTCAGAAGCCAATGGAAATGGGTAGCTGGGCGGCCTCATAATTTCTTTTCATCTCCTTCATGAAAATTATGGAGATGACTGTAAAGGTATAAAAACACAGGATCAATCCAATGGCTGATGTGCTGCCATGTGTAAATAGATTAGGCTGGTATGTTTGTTAAGTTTGTTATGAGCTAGCTTAGTTCGTAAGGAAAGTGCAATGTATATATAGCAATAACTTGTAATGATTCAGTGTGAAAAATATAACTGAGAAGAATTGTTTTCTTTTACTCTCTCTAACTTTCTGCAATCTCTCTCTCTCTCTCTAAGTGTGAAACCTCCATTGTTTAAGCTTTAAGCTTCTCTTCTTACATGGTATCCTCGCCGGGACCGGACGGCGCTTCTCGATCCTGATCAGGTGTTGCTTCCTCTATCTTCGATTCTCTCTTCTCACTTCATTCTCTATGTTGGTGGTATGAAATCTTCTCTCTTGAATCTTTATTGGTCTGGCGAAGTATGATCTGCAAATCAGTTGTGTTTCTTGCACGCGAACTGTTTGATGATATGTGTGAATGACTCTTTCTCTCTGAATCTCCCTATTCTTCTCAACAATTTCTGAATATTACTCTCGAAAAGTGAAGTGTGTGTAATTACAAACCCTAGATTCTCAATTTCTTCAAGTTTTATTCAATTTTCTCCAAGAATTTCGATAGTATGGTGACTGCTGCATAATTACAGATAGTTCAATCTCCAATTACAAACCTAATTCCTAATGTTTCGATCTCTGTAACGGTGAAATTAGATGATACAAATTACTTGGTTTGGCATTATCAAATGCGGTTGCTTCTTGAAAGTCATTGAATTTTTGGATTTGTGGATGGAGCACATCAATGTCCAACTCGTTTTGTTGAAGATTTAGATGTTGAAGGTGTTGAATCTGAAGAGTACCAAATCTGGAAAATGCATGACAGAGCTCTTATGCAGCTCCTTATTGCTACTCTCTCCACTACTGCAATGTCGTGTGTCATTGGTTGTTCCAATTCTCATGAAATTTGGACAAATCTGAATGACCGATTCTCTACAATCACCAAAGCCAGCATTTTTCAACTCAAGACTGAATTACAGAATATCAAGAAAGGCTCTGAGACTGTTTCTCAGTACTTACAGAGGATTAAAGATGCCCGAGATCATCTCTCCGCTGCTGGTGTTTCATTTGATGATGTTGATATAGTCATCCTTGCCTTGAAGGGGTTACCTCCTGAGTATAACACTTTCCGTACAGTTATAAGGGGTCGAGAGAATGTTATATCTCTCAAGGATTTTCAAGCTCAGTTACTTGCTGAAGAAACAACTGTTGAGCATGCTCCAGTTCATGAATCATTTACTACTGCTATGACAACATAAAATACTTTGTCCAAAGGAAAGGCCTTGGTACTTGATGAAGGGTCTTCTAACTCTACAACTACTTAGTATCATACTGGTAGTTCATCTGGAGGTTCTTCCAATTCTGGATGACCTTATCCTTCTGGTGGTTCCTATCATTCCGGTAACAATACCAATAATTCTGGCAACTATAGAGGACAAAATTTCAGAGGGCGAGCAAGAGGCAGGCATCCATTTGGTAATAACTTCAGATTCTCTGGTCCTAATAATAGTCCTGGCATTTTAAGCCCTGCAAGACCACATGTTTCTACCTGTCCTGAGCACAACAATGATATCCCTGTGTGTCAGATTTGTAACAAACGAGGTCATATTGTGGTTGACTGCTTTCAGTGCCATTCTTCTACTATTGTTGCCTCATCTCCAGGGCAATGTCAGATATGTTGCAAGTTTGGTCATTCTGCAATGCATTGTTATCATCATGCTAATTTCTCATATCAAGGCAGACCTCCACCATCCTCCATTACTGCAATGCAAGTTAACTATCAGCCATCTGCTCCTCAAGAACAATTTTAGGTAGCTGACACTGGTGCTACATCCCACATGACGTCTGATCTGTCCAACCTCACTTTTGCTACTCCATTCACTGCATTGACACAATTACCACTGCAAGTGGTGCAGGTTTGCAAATCTCCCATACTGGTTCTTCGGTTTTGCATACTCCCAAATCTGTTTTTCAATTAAAGAACGTATTGCATGTTCCGAAACGGTCTCAACATTTGTTGTCTATCTATCAATTGTGCAAAGACAACAAATGTAGGTTTATTTGTGATGAGTTTTGTTTCTGGATTCAGGACAAGATCACAAGGAAGGTTCTTCTTTAAAGACTGTGTAGAGCTGGTCTATATCCCATTCCATTATACATACCATCATCCATTCTCAAACAAGCATCACATACACCTCACTCACACAAACATCAACATTGTTACCTTGGTCATCAAGTGACCACAAGCTTGTGGCACAACAGATTAGGCCATCCCTCAAACACTATTATTTCTCAAATGTTGCATCAGTCTCAAGTCCAATTTTCTATGGATCGTTCTAAACATGTTTGTGTCTCCTGTTTGCAAGGAAAGTTTACTAAACTTCCTTTTTCATTTCCTGCAAATAAAAGTATAAAACCCTTAGAAATCATACACAGTGATGTGTGGGGACCATCACCTACTTTGTCCATTGAGGGTTTTAAATACTATGTACTTTTCATCGATGAATGTACCAGGTTTACCTGGATATTTCCTTTAATGAATAAAAATGAGGTGTTTCATACCTTTGTGCAGTTTCATTCTTTTATACAAACTCAATTTTCAACTGCAATTAAGGTTTTTCAAAGTGATGGTGGTGGTGAGTACATTAGTACCACTTTCAAACAGTTTTTACTAGATAAAGGCATTGTGCATCATAAGTTTTGTCCTTATACACCTGAGCAAAATGGCCTTGCCGAGAGAAAGCATAGGCACATTATAGAAACTGCTCTCACTCTTCTTCAAACAGCTCATTTACCTTCACAATTTTGGTTCCATGCCTGTGCAATTTCTGTTTATTTAATAAATAGAATGCCATGTCAAACTTTGTTCAAACAATCTCCATATGTTTGTTTGTTTCATAAATTACCAGTGTTGACACATTTAAGGGTCTTTGGATGTAGTTGTTTTCCCATGTTGAGACCGTACAATACTTCTAAGTTTCAGTCCAAAACTGCACAGTGCATATTTTTGGGATATGCTGGACAATATAAGGGATATATCTGTTTTAATCCCATTACCAACAAATTTTATGTGTCGAGACATGTGATCTTTGATGAACACACGTATCCCTATTTGACTCTCATTTCTCAATCTCATACTACACAGCCACCATCATTGTCTTCTTCACATGTTATACCACCATCAATCACACTTCATAATGTTGTTGGATCACACACATCTTCATCATCATCTACATCATTGCATTTAGCCCCTCGAGCTCCAGAGTCTTCTTCTATGATCTCTAGTGCTTCAGAGTCTTTGGCATCTCCCACTACAGCTCCAGAGTTATCAAATTCTTCACCCACCAATCCTATGCCTTTTCCTACACCTACTACTAACCCAGATATGTCACCCTCACCCTTGATGGTTCCTATTCCAGCTACACAGTCTCCGATCCCTGTTGATCCTGATTTTCAGCAAGAACATCTAAGTGTAGTACTGCCAGTTCCTTCTGTCAGTTTTCATCTAATGCAAACAAGGTCCAGTCGTGCCTATTACTGAACCATCTTCGTATAAAACAGCTAGTAAAGTCTCTGAATGGCAGGTTGCCATGCAAGACGAGATCAATGCTTTGGAAGCCCAAAAGACTTAGACACTTGTACCTCTTCCTGTTGGCAAAAACTTGGTTGGTTGTAAGTAGGTGTACAGGCTTAAGAAGAATCCAAATGGGTCTATAGCGAGGTATAAAGCTCGTCTTATAGCTAAAGGCTACAGTCAAGAGGAAGGCATAGATTATACTGAGACTTTTAGTCCCGTAGTCAAGCCAACCACTGTCAGGTTAATTCTAGCCCTTGCAGCTCAGTTTAATTGGAGTTTAAAACAATTGGATGTTCGGAATGCATTTTTACATGGTGATCTTCTTGAAGAAGTTTATATGAGTCAGCCTCCGGGGTTTGTGAGCTCTTCTTATCCTTCCAATTATGTGTGCAAACTTCAAAAATCCTTATATGGCCTTAAACAGGCCCCTAGGGCATGGAATGAGAAATTTACAAGTTTCTTACCGGGTTTAGGCTTTCAGGCATCTCTTTCAGATCCTTCTTTGTTTGTTAAGAAGAACCCTACTGGTATTGTGATTTTATTACTCTATGTGGATGATATCATTCTAACTGGCAGCAGTTCTTCTCTTATTTCTGAGGTTGTATCAGCCTTGATACAAGAATTCGATATGAAGGATTTGGGTAACTTACATTACTTCTTAGGTTTGCAGATTACTTACAAGAGCACAGGCTTGTTTGTTTCTCAAACCAAGTATATTCAGGATCTTCTCGCCAAGGTGGATATGCAAGATGCCAAATCCTCTGCTACACCCTGTCTTCCTTATCACAAGCTATCCAAGACAGAAGGCACATTGTATCATAGTCCAGAACAATATCGCAGTATTGTTGGCGCATTGCAATATTTGACCTTTACCAGGCCGGATATTGCATTTGCAGTCAATCAATGCTGCCAATTTATGCACAATCCTCTAGATATTCATGTAGTTGCAGTGAAACAAATTTTACGGTATCTCAGTGGCACTCTTGACTTTGGCATTCATTTCAATCCTGGACCACTCCATCTTCAAGCGTATAGCGATGCGGATTAGGCCGGGGATCCTAATGATCGACGGTCAACGTCTGGCTATGTTGTTTATCTTGGGAACACTCCTATTTCTTGGGCCTCCAAGAAACAACACACGGTGTCAAGATCCTCTACTGAGGCCGAATACAGAGCACTTGCCCTTACTGCTGCAGAGGTCTATTAGATACGGAAGCTTTTGTGTGATCTTCATGTTCCTTTATACAATGCTCCTGTATTATTCTGTGATAATATTTCAGCCATAGCCTTGTCTTCTAATCCAGTCTTTCATTCCCGAGTGAAGCATATTGAGATAGATTACCATTTTGTCCGGGAGCGTGTTATCCGAGGTGATTTAGCCGTGCAACATGTCTCTTCCAAGGAGCAATTTGCTGACATTCTTACTAAAGGCTTGTCTATTTCTTTGTTTCAAGATCATTGTTCCAATCTCATGCTTAGTTCTAATCAGCATGAGATTGATAGGGGATGTAAAGGTATAAAAACACAGGATCAATCCAATGGCTGATGTGCTGCCATGTGTAAATAGATTAGGCTGGTATGTTTGTTAAGTTTGTTATGAGCTAGCTTAGTTCGTAAGGAAAGTGCAGTGTATATTGATTCAGTGTGAAAAATATAACTGAGAAGAATTGTTTTCTTTTACTCTCTCTAACTTTCTGCAATCTCTCTCTCTCTCTAGTGTGAAACCTCCATTGTTTAAGCTTTAAGCTTCTCTTCTTACAATGACTTCCCTCCCATGCCACCCATTTCTATTGCTTTTGGGAGTCTCTCCATTTTCCCTTCATGCCATCCACTCCCCATGTTGATGATCTCTCTCTCTCTCTCTCTCTCTCTCTCTCTCTCTCTCTCTCTCTCTCTCTCTCTCTCTCTCTCTCTCTCTCTCTATATATATATATATATATATCCACTCCCCATGTTGATGATCTCTCTCTCTCTCTCTCTCTATATATATATATATATATATATATATGTTATTTCTGATTTCTTCTACTTGAAATTATGAAGGCATGTGATAATCACTAAGGGATCGTTTGGTATGCTTCTTGAATCCAGTTATAAAATTAATAAATATTGAGTAATGTAGCTATAGTCATTATTTTTTAAAATAAAAAATTGGTTCTAAAAAGATTATCAAACAAGGCCAACTATCTTAGAAAATTTTCCTTTTCAATTTCTTGAGGTCTTCAACAAGATTCAAGGCTAATACAATTTTGGTAGATGTATGTGCACCAAGTTGGCCCTTCAGCTAGCATTGCAATTAGAAATTGTTCTATGAAAGGAATATGAGTTGTACATGCCTGAAAAAAAAAATTGAAAGAAAGATAGCATGAAACAAACAAATTAGTTTTGAGCACTTGATAACAATTAGTAATTATATGTACAGCATATGCTGGGATTTTTTTATTTATTTGTCAAATATATATTCTGGGATTTCGGTCAAGCAAAGCTAGCACACTTGGGAACTCCTCCTTTGCCAAATCAAAAGCATATATAGATTTATTTTTATTATTTTTTTAGATTAAGAGCATACGACTTCTTCAGTCAATTAAATACAAGTATGCATCGGCTGGAACAAAAACCAATTTACTTGTGCTGCCTCAAACAAATAAAGCTAAAAGGAAATAAACACAAAAACCAACTTTAAGGAAGATTATTATTAAGCAAATTACTGCAGCGACTATATGATTATCATATTTACTAGCACATCAAAATATACAGGCAGGAATACAAGAAGAAGGATTGAAGCATATCTGAAAATTCAGTATTTAATTTAAATTTTCAGCAGAATAATAGGGAAAAGGCAAACGAAAAATGAATAGAAATTGACCAAAAAGAAAAAAGAAAAGAAAAGAAAAATACATAGAAAATTGAGAGAACAGTCCACAGACCTACCAGTAGTAGACATTGTCTTTCGATGTTCATGCTGCTTATCTATCATCTTTCTTCAATGGGATTTGAGTCTTTTTTCCTTCCATTCGAGCCCATCATAATCGTTGAGCCGGATTAGTCTCGTTGTATGCAATCATGTCATGAATCTCACAACACCCCTGTAATGTATATTGGCCACTGCGAACCACACCCTAGTCATAGTCATTGTTGCCATTATCCTTCTTGATAAGTCAATATTAAATTATATATTTTACCCTATTCTTAGTATAATTTGGTAATTATTCTGGTAGAATTTTAATATTTTGCTTTATATTTTCAATATAGAACATTTGACTTCATCTGGAGCAAAACATGATCAAACAGATGAATTTTGGAGTGATTCAAATTGGAGGACGTTCGTGTGTCTCTTGGCTTGTTTGTGTCAAAATTTGGGATTTTTCTACCAAGCGGTTATTTTCTGAAGATCACATAAAGAAGCAGTGCGAGTTGCTGGAAAGTGACGTTTTGGGCTTAAATGCACTTTTTGGAGCCCAAGATGACATCAGATGGATTCGTGGCCTTTTGGAGAAGTGTTCAGAATAGTCCAAGCTTTAAATCTAGCTATTTTGAACCAATTTTGGAGCTGATTTGGGTCCAAAACGTGGCTGTACATAATTTTGGACGAATTTATCAAGTTAATTTAGGATTATGTTTCCTATTTTATTTCAATTTATTTTGTTTCCTAGTCTTATTCTAAGACCTTTTACTAGGAGGATTTTAATTAGAGTAGTATAAATAAGCCTTTTTGGCCAGCCCTAAGTAGGGAACGTTCGCAATATTGGAGAGAAGAATTTGGCTAAAGCTTAGAGATTTTCAGACTTTATTCTACAAGGTGTTTTCTATCCTTTTTCTATTGCAATAAAATTCCTTTTGTTTTATGGTTGTTCGTAACTAATTTTCGTTTGCTAGGGCGATGCCTTGAGCCGTAGCATGAATATGTAGTTTTTATTTAATTGCTTATGATATTATGCATGTATACCTTGAATTATTAATCATTGTGCTTTAAACTGTCTTTGTGTTTTAAAGATTCGCGACCATTAGGATGTTTAGATAAGTAATTGGATGCAATTCAGTCGGAATGCCATCGGGGAATTGAGTATTGCTTCTTGTGATTGATAGTTTTAAGTTCACCTAGGATGAATGCCACGTCTTAGGGGTTGCATAGTTTTTCAAAGGGTTTTCACAAAGCGTAATGAGTCATGCATGTTTATATTTGATTTGAATGCCACATACGGATTGCATGTTTGATATACGTTCTAGCTTGAATGCCACAAGTAGAATATGCATTAGGAAAACCTAACATTCAAAGTTGCATGGGTAATTCATTAGTAATTGGTAAATCTACATAGGATTGTTAAGAGGACGGCGGAACCCTAGGCTTTTTACAATTTGGTTGTCAAAACGTTTTCCTTTGTTTTCTTTATTTTGCTAATTTCTTTAATCATTTTAATTAAATTCGTTTTTATTATTTTTAAATTCAAAATCAACATTTTCCAATCTTTGTTTTGAAATAATTAGCTAAGAATTAGTTTAAATACATATTATTCATTCAATCCCTGCGGAAAACGACATTACTTGAGCCGTTTATATTATAACCACCTTGTTCTCTTTCAAGTATTTTGTGTGTTTTTATCCCTACTTTTGCAGGTGATAAAATTCCTATCACTTCTCTTCTTGGTTATCGATCCTCACCAACTCCATGTCCGTTGGTGAACATTTTCTGACCGCAACTGTACCGCTTTCCTTTACCTAGATTGGAGACCATACGAGCTCAAACGTTTTGAAAATATTTAATTGTAGAGCTTAATTAGTCCAAGATTCAGGCACGTTATATTCTGTCATGATCCAGAAATTAGTATTGTCACAACCATCATACTTGCACAGGGATACACACAGGTATCCTCCAACAACCCCTAGATGGCGGAAGGACCTATCGTACTCGTATTCGGCAATGAAAGGCAGAGGCACCACCCGGAACTCCTCCTTGGCCAAATCAAAAGTAAAGATATTAGGTTGTCTGTAGTGTAATCCGAGCCAATGTGGTGCCTCATTGATCAACAGAGTGAATCCATGTCCATGTGATCATTAGGAGCTTCAATCCTTTCACAAACGTTGGTTCTCAATGACTCCGGAGAGTCAGAGACTCTTTCATAGAATTCCAACAATTTCTCCAATGGCTTAAATTTTGAAGGAAGATCAACAGTAGTGTAGTTGATGCTCAAATATGTGAAGTTCAATCTAATTAAAACAATAAGAAATCAGGTTATAAAGTGTAATACTAGTAACTTTTTTTCTTAATGAAAATGCTTATTATATTAACACCCCACATATTGTTGAATAAACCTCACATACTTAATACACCCTACATTTGTTTTTTTAATTAAAAATTATCTTAATACACCCCATATACTTCCCCATAGCACCCTCATACCCTCACATTCTTAACATACACCTCACATTTTCTCCATACACCCCACCTTTTCTATACACCCCACATTTTTCAAATCTTATAACACTCATTTTTAAATGTCTTATGATTTTGTTTTTCGTTCTACTATGTTGTTTTTCGTTCATTTTTAAACGGCTTGGTTGGCTTATTGAACTGTGACTCGAGTTTACTACTTCACCATCCGAATCACGCTCTAACATCTTAGAAATTAAACATCTTATGATTTTGTTTTTCGTTCTACTCTGTTGTTCAAGTAAGGGCTTGCCTGTGTAGCCTATTAATTTTCGATGGTGATTTTGATACATGTGAACTTTTAAGTTGTGCTTTGATGTAGTATCTTACGAAGCAATATTTAGCCCGTGTAGTTCAAAAGCTCTTACCAATTTGTAGGCATTTTTCATATGAAAACTTATGGTTTGCTAACAAATTTTACAGCTATTGGATATTTGTGTTCATCCAATTTGTAGTATTCATGTTTCCTAAATGCTCTGTACTTTCTATTCTGTTAGATAAACCTAGTTAAAAATAACCATAAAAAAATGGAGGGTGGGAGGAGTTTTGATAGTTGATGAAGATAAATAATAAAAGTGATTTATGTTGTATTTAGAAATTTTTTATTTTTTAAAACCTAATAAGGTCAAAATTGTCCTTGCATAGTAGGATACATAAATCATTTAGTATTAAAATTTAATGTGGGGTTCATTCAACATTTTATAGAGTGCTAATATAAAAAGCCCATAATAAATTTTTGAAAACAAATTGTAATGTGAAATATGGATGCGCTAACATAAATGCATGGTCAAAGAATTATATTCAATTTTTAATCTTACACAAGGAATTTATCCAAGTCTGAAACATTTCAAGGATTATAATCTAGTTTGTTGGAATTAAATTTGCACATCGCCGCGGATGGTGGAGACACAAATTCGAGTAACATGCAAAACAGAGAACAACCGTGAACAAGCCTAAGACCAGGGGTGTGTCGGCCAAAGGCTCTCCGATGGTCAAATTAGTAAGCAGCTTTAGACTCAAGCAGTGGGCAAGAGAATTATAGTATTGATATTGCGTTAACAGAGACAAATCCTAGATGAGTGTATTTATACTGTGGGGACAGAGACCTTTTTAGTATAGAATCCTCATTCTAAGTCGGGAGAATCCTAGAGGATATCTAGAAGTAAAGATTACACCCTCTTAGGCGTTGTGATCAATTGGGCGCACGCCAATTCCTAGATTGTAGGAACTCTAACACTTATGAGGATCTGATTGTGTCCTTATTCGGGTCAGATCTTGCATCTTGCAGAACAAGCATGGTCATTCAGTGGAGTCACTCAGACGTCGCCAATTGTCCCAGAACAAGGTGATAGTGGCGCCGCTGCCCTATCTAATCCAGCCTCGCTCGAAGCTAATGAGTCCATGACCGGACTTTTGAGGTATCGATATTCGGATCAGCCTTACTCCGACCCTAGAAGGTAATGAATTTTTAGTTAAGGGACCATTGCTTCAATTGAGTTTAAGTTGATGGACCATTACTACAATTTATTTTAATTAGAATCAGTGATTTGATGGCTGAGAGCTTTCAAGATTTCCGACTTGCCTATTAATTTCCTTTTATAGCTTACCAATTTTTAAAAAGAAAAATTACAAAATAAAAAGACACTTACCAACTCATCATAGTCTTAGATTCGTTTCTCAAGTGAAACTTAGGCGTAACGTATGCACTCTATCTTCCTCTTCGCATGAAAAAGTCTGTACACTCATAATACATGCGTGTTTCTTGACAGAAAGCCCTAAGTTCTAGTACATACGTGGGTGGGCACTTAGAACCGAAAATCGAAACCAAAACACAAACCAAATCAAACCGCACCGAACGGTTTGGTTTTGCGGTTTTGAAATGGTTTCGGTTTTGAAACCGAACCGCAACATAGAAAACGGTTTGGTTTCAGTTTTGGCTTTTGAAAACCGCACCGAAACCGAACCGCACCGCAAATATTAATAAACATTTAATTAAATGTCCATATTAGATTTTATGTTTTAATTGGTTGTTTGTTAGAATCCATACACTTAGTATGGACTCAACCACACTAGAATATCATCATTCATCACTTTCTTTCGTCATTAACTTGAAGGACCTTTGTTATTTAATTTATACCATCACACCACACACACACACATATATATACAAGGGTGGACTAATCTTATTATCAAGAGTTGAACAATCATCTAATGAAGTCCACTCTTTTGAAGCATGATATCACATATTCTAGTATGAAAGTTTCGCTCACCTTTAATGAATTCAAAGTTATTCAACTTGTTTTATGTTATACCTTGTATGGGACACCCTTTTGTTACACAAGCATGTTTTAACATCACAACTACATGCAACATGCTAATTGTTTACATAACAAATGTTTTTTTCCTATTGCTACTGGGAAATACTTATTAATATGTTAAATTGCAAATTGTACATTTTTTCTTAAAAACCAAACTGAAACCGTTTGAAACCGCACCGAACAGAACCAAACGGTTTGGTTTCATTTCGGTTTTGGCATCAAAACCGCACCAAACCAAACCGCAAAAAATTTCGGTTTTGGTTTTGGTTTCACTCAAAACCGCACCAACCCAAACCGTGCCCACCCCTACATACGTGGAAGGCATGCAATGGTTCCAGCGTTAGTAGAGTGACACAGAAAGCATGTTTTATCCTTGGGGAGATACAAATAGCAAATATTGACGTGGAAATTGGAAAGCATGGAAACCATGTGATTCTAGGTTGTTTCTTCGAACTTGTGTATGCTTGAGGCTTCCCTATAAATTAAGGGACCTAGTCCTGTGACCATAACCTATGCTCAAAGAATTGGCTGAGTCGAAATGGAAGATAGGCCTCCCATAGGACAATGGAGGTGACATAATAGGGCTTCCCTCCCATGCCACCAATTTCTATTGTTTATGGGAGTCTCTCCCTTTTCCCTTCATGCTATCCACTCCAGATGTTGATGATCTATCTTTCTATATGTTGTTTTTTATTTCTTCTTCCTAAGATTGAATCACTAACTATTTTAGAAAAATTTCCTTTTCAATTTTCCTTTCTTGAGATCTTCATCAAGACTAATACAATTTTGGCAAATGCTTGTAACCTTTTCTAATTTTTTACAGGTGATGAGCAGGGGCGGATCTACTAAGGGACCAGGGTGGTTCGAGGACCACCCGGAAGCTCACATAAAGGGCTATTGAAACCTCCAAGGACCATCCAAGTCTGGGCTGTGGTGGTGGAGAATAGCAGCCATGGCTGGCGATGCACTACTCGTTTTGTTGCAGGAGGAGAAAGAATATGACTTTTTTGTTTTAAAATGACTTGAAATGAATTGGCCAAAACGCACCGTTTTGAGCCAAGCCAATAATTTTTTTAAAAAAGCATTGTTGACTGCATTTCATTGTGATTGGACATCCTTTAGACTCCACGTGATGGGCTAACAATTTAGAGACTTTAATAAAAAGGAAAATATTAAATTAAGTGGGATTCCTCAACTTTTCCAACCTGTAATAAACTTTTAACTTCTGCAAAAAAATAAAAATAAACTTTTAACTTACCCTCCTCATCGCTATCCTTCTTGCTTACTATTGCCTATTGGGCTTGTATCTTTGTTGGCATTAGGGATTAGCCTCTAGGTTTGCAAATGTCTTCCATTCTTCATTTTGATGCCAAAACCCTAATTAGGGTTATGCAAGTTTTTCTTGGGGAGCCTGGTTTATTTATTAGTGCATGTTGTGAGGACTTGTCACTCAAGTGATCAACATAGTGTTTATCTATGTAAATCTCAAGAGTTTTGATAGTTTTGCATTCATGACAAGAATTATACATTATGTAGTTGTACTCAGTTTTTATTTTGGTAGACAAATAAAAGGGATTATCCTCCAAATATTTGAGATGAGGTCTGAAGAACATATATATTGATGGAGCCTTTTAGAGCTAAAGATCATGATTTTCCATTCACATTCCAAAAATATTCCAAAAAACCGCCTAGGACCTCCTAGGTGCCGCCTAGCCCTTCGCCTAAGAGCCGCCTAGGACAGCCTAGCTCCAGACCAATCCTTCGAAACGATTTGCCCAAAATCAGGGCGGACCTTCATCACGCCTAGGCCAAATTTTAGAACACTGATTGGGACCACCCTATGTTAAGATCCCGGATCCACCACTAGTGATGAGTAAGCAGCCAATTGGAGATGTTCTATGAGCTGCGCCCCAAGCTGGCCCTTCGACTAGTACTGCAAAAAATTATTGTTCTATGAAAGGAATATAAGTTTTACATTCCTGAGAAAAAGTAAAAATTTGAAGGAATACAGCAGAAAACAATTAGTTTTGAGCACCTAATACCAGTTAAGCTCGACACTCCTTGCATATGCTTTGAAATTTAATTTTGGTAACTATATACACAGCATAAATGTTTGTCCAGTATATATTCTGGGATTTCAGTCAAGCTAAAGCACACCATAGAACTATTGAGGAAATGAAAAGACTTTTTCATTAATCTGAAGAATAACATTACAGAGTATATATATACAACCAACTGTGGTAAAACTAACTGTTAACTTATTTTACATTTTTATATACTCCATTATTCTCTTCACACCCCATCAAGCTAAATAGAGAGGATTGGAGGGAAAGCTTGGATCGCAGATCAAGAAATCGTTGACGAGGAAGAGATTTAGTGTGGATGTCAGCAAGCTGATCTTGGCTGCAAACAAACTGAATAGTGAGAAGCTTAGCAAGAACAAGCTCCCTAATATAATGGTAGTCAATTTCAACATGCTTTGTTCGAGCATGGAAGACCGGATTCGAAGCCAAAGAAATCGCTGAAATGTTATCACACCAAATCTGAGGTAAAACAGGTAATTGAAAACCAATATCAGCAAACAATTTGCAAATCCAAGTAATTTCAGATGCGGTATGAGCTAAGGATCTGTATTCAGCTTCTGTTGAGGACCTAGCAACTGTATGTTGCTTCTTGGCACTCCAGCTAATGAGGGAAGGTCCAAGAAATATACAGAAACCTCCAGTAGACCGTCTGTCCCAAAAACAGCCAGCCCAATCTACATCCGAGTAAGCTTTAAGGGTGAGAGTAGATGAGACCTTGGGAAACCACAAGCCAAGACCAAAAGACCCTTTGAGATAGCGTAAAATACGTTTGACAGCTTGAAGATGAGGAACCCGTGGAGAATGCATAAACTGACAAACAAGGTTCACAGCAAATGAAAGATCTGGTCTAGTCCATGTAAGATACTGAAGAGCCCCCAACAATGTTCCTATATTCAATAGGATCTTTAAGTAAAGGACCAGTGCGATCAAGTTTGGCAGAGCCGAGAGGAGTATGACAATGTTTTGCACCATCCATGTGAGTTCTTGTGAGCAAGTCCAAAATATATTTGGATTGATGAATGAATACACCCGCAGGAGATCGCTGGACTTCTAAGCCAAGAAAATAATGAAGGTCGTCGAGATTTTTGACAGGAAACTGAGCAATTAACTGAGATATAACAGTGTTGCAGGCAATAGAAGAGGGGCCAGTCACAATAATATCATCCACATAGACAAGAACAAGAACTAAAACTGGTTGTTGAAGGACAAACAAATTGTGATCCAATTGAGAAGCATGGAAACCAATAAAGAACAAGGCAGATTGAAGTTTTTCAAACCAAGCCCGTGGAGCTTGACGAAACCATACAGAGACTTTATTAAGTGACACACATGATTAGGACGATCTGGATCAATAAAACCTGAGGGTTGAGCCATGAAGACATTCTCTTTCAGATTTCCATGTAAGAAGGCATTACTAACATCCAATTGATGTAAAAACCAGTTAGATTGAGCTGCTAGAGTAAGTAATATCCGGATGGTGACTGGTTTGGCCACTGGACAGAAAGTCTCACTAAAATCAATGCCTTCTTGCTGGTTATACCTCTTTGCCACTAATCTGGCCTTATAACGATCCACAGAACCATCAGGTTTGCGTTTAATTCGGAAAACCCACTTACATCCCACTAAGTTTTGAGAAGGAGAAGGAGGAACAAGTTGCCAGGTTCCTATATGCTGCAGAGCATTAAATTCATCTTGCATTGCCGCCCTATAATGGGGATACTTAGATGCTTGAAGATAGGTTGAAGGGACATATGCACTGTCTAAGGGGGTTGGTAAGGGATGTTTAGTAGATGTGTATGCTTTAGGTTTAAAGATGCCTGATTTAGATCTAGTTTGCATAGGGTGAACAGAGATAACAGGGGAAGGTAAAGAGGTATGTGAAGATATGGGAGAAGTATGGGCAGGGGATGGTGGTGCAGATATAGGTTGGGTAGATGGTGTGGCAGGTTGAGGAGCATGACACGGTGAAGAATCAATAGGATATAGATGAGGAAAGACAAGGGAAAAATGAGATGAAGTATTATGAGAAGAACTAGGGGAAGAAGATGTAAGTGTGTGGAAAGGAAAAGAGGTCTCATCAAAATATACATGTCGAGATATGTAGACTCGATTGGTGATGGGATCTAAACATCTATACCATTTATGAATCAAACTGTATCCAAGAAACACACAAGGTTTACTTTTAGCATCCAATTTGGAAGTGATATAGTGTTTTAACCAAGGATAACAACTGCAACCAAAAACTCTGAGCTGACTATAATCGGGAGGCTTTCGAAAGAACTGTTCCCATGGAGATGGTTTGGAAGGATGAGGCAACCGATTAATAAGGTAAGTGGCAGTGAGAAAAGCTTCCACCCAAAATTGATGAGGCACTTTAGAAGCTATCAATAAAGTCCGGGCAGTTTCAACAACATGTCGGTGCTTCCTTTCAGCACAACCGTTTTGTTGGGGAGTATACGGACAACTAAGATGGTGTTGAATACCACAAGAAGCAAGATGCTTGTGAAAAGTAGAGTTAAGAAACTCACCCCCTAAGTCTGTGCGTAAAGTACCAATCTTGAAGCCAGAAACATTTTCAACCAAAGCTTGAAATTGGACAAAAGTAACAAAGACATCTGATTTATGTTTGAGAGGATACAACCAAGTATACTTGGTGAAGTCATCAACAAAAAGAACATAGAACTTGTATCCACTAACAGATAGCAATGGTGCAGGTCCCCACACATCAGCATGAACAAGTTCCAGTGGTCTAGATATTATACTAACTGAATCATGAAATGGCAACCTAGCACACTTGCCTAAGATACAATTAGAACAAAATAGCTGATCAACAGAAGTAGTAATAGGCAATGAAGACTTAGAAATAACAGATCTAAATGTCTTGAACGTTGGATGTCCCAAGCGTTAATGCCAAATATGAGGTGATGTCCTTATTGCAGTAGTAGCAAGATATCTTCGGGAATGATGAGGAGATGCAGATAAGGGATCGAGACCATGGCGAACAGGGCCTCTAAAAAGCATCTTCCCCGTAGTAAGATCCTTGACATTGAAGTCAAAAGGATTCAGAGTCACATTGAAGGAGTTCGAATTAAAGAAAAGCCAGAGTGATGAATTTGCAAACCTTAGCCATCACCAATATAAACCTTGTCAGAGCCATGATATGGTTGTGGATTCTGCAAATTCTGAATATTATTGGTCATGTGGGAACTGGCTCCAGAATCGATGAGCCATGGAGTAGAGGAATGAACATGAGGATTAGCATACATAGCAAGCTTCGCAGGAGGAACACAACCTTGAAAATTAGGATTCATACGATGACTACAATCAATGGCTTGGTGGCCTTGGTCTTCACAGATCTGGCAAGGAGAAGGCTTGAAATTGTTGAAAAAGCGATGGCCGCCACGAGATCCACCACGATTCTGAAAATTGGAAGTGGAGCGATTGAATCAATTACGATTGTTGTTGGTGTTGTAATTGCGCTGAGTACGATTGTTGTTGGTGTAATTGCGCTGATCACGATTCTGAGGATGAGCAGCGTAGGCTTGAGGTTTAAGGGGAATAGATGGTGTAGGGAGCAAAGGAGGAGCAGTTGTAGATGATGCTTGAAATGCCTGAAAAGGTTCAGTAGAGGAGCCTTTTGCATGCTGCTTCCGTGCAAGCGCCATTTATTTGCTAAGCAAGAAACCATGGAGATCATCAACAGTCGTATCAACAAGACGAAATTGGACAGAATCAACAAACGAATCATAGTCATCAGGAAGTCCATTGAGAATTATCATCAGCAGATCATGATCATCAACGGGTGCGTCAGCAGCCGCAAGAGCATCGGTGACTTCCTTGAGACGCTGGAAGTACTAAGAGATGGAAGATGCGCCTTTAGTTATCGATTGAAGAGTTAACTGAAGTTGATGAATGTGAGATCTCGAGACACCACCAAATCTCCCTTCAAGATTCTGCCATAATTCTCGAGCAGATTGAACACCGACGGTGAAATGAAGCAAATCCTCAGAGAGTGTAGAGTTAATCCAGATGATGATATTCTGATCAGTCTCATACCATAACACGAAGGCAGGATTAGGAATCGAATTTCCTGAAGAATCACAAAGTAATCGAGGCGATGCGGATTCAGATCCATCAACAAATCCAGCAAGCTTGTACCGGCGGAAGATCGGATCAAAGAGAGATTTCCATATGAGATAATTGTGGCGTTTCAGCTTCGTCTGGACCATGCTTCCGATGTTCTGGATTGTGATGTGATTGATCGAGACCTGAGTAGAAGAAAGAGGGGGAATAGCATCCTGAGAAGAATGAGATTGCGCAGGCACCGGAGAAGAAGAAGTAGCCGCCATGGATACAGAAGATCAGAGAAGAAAATAGTGGAAGAGATATGTTTGGTTGGTAAGAAAATAGCGGAAGGGATCTGTTTAGGTACTGAGAAAATGGTTAAAGGATCGAAGTCGGTAGACTTCTAGCGGATGATACCATATTGAGGAAATGAAAAGACTTTTTCATTAATCTGAAGAATAACATTACAGAGTATATATATACAACCAACTGTGGTAAAACTAAAGTTACCAAAAGTAAAAGAGATTATTACAACAGTAACTTTTAACTAACTGTTAACTTCTTTTACATTTTTATATACTCCATTATTCTCTTCAAGAACTCCTCCTTAAGACAAATTAAAAGAATACATAGAATTTACGGGTAAAGGACACAAAATGACCTAGTTCAATATCTCTAGTTTTATCTCTGAACCGTGTATCGCGGGACGCTCTTATGTTTGCAAGACCCCATTCCAAATACGTTTATTAGAAGGGTAATGTTAGGGAGACCAATTTTTTAAACTAAATTTGCAAATCAAATGACATGGTTGTTAATAATTAAATTATTACTTAAGTTTTAATTAACGTACTTATTTTCTATTAGTAACACATTATTTTGTTTGTAAATTTGGTTTAAAATTTTGGTCTCCCTAGCATTATCCTTATTAGAAATACTTGGGAGTTTTAACTATAGATAAAATAATAATGCTAGAGAGACCAAATTTTTTAAACTAAATAATATGGTTGTAGATGATTGGATTATTAATTAAGTGTCGATTAACATGCTTGTTTCTTATTGGTGACACATCATTTGGTTTAAAAAATTTGGTCTCCCTAGCATTACTCTAGATAAAAACATAACTTACCTTTCATAGAACTTCATTAGTTTTGGATCATTTCATGGAGAGACTAAAGCCCAAACTCCAACAAACCTAACCCAAAAACAAGCAAACCAAACTTTTAAAATTTTAGTCCATTTCCTGAACAGACCTATTACTTAACAAAGCCCATCCAACATAACTTTAATGAATTTACACCCTGCCATCAACCCAACCATTTTCCGACCATTTCGGCAGGAGCACTTTCAAAACTATATTTAGAATCAGTTTGTATCATTTATTGTTAAAGTCCAACATTGGTGGGTTCAAAGAAATTCAATGGGTTTAAATAGGATTACCCTACTCTAACTAATATCGAGGCTTTTGGTGGTAAAACTCCACACCTGACGAATTGGGCAGGTGGTAAAGTTGGGGACAATATCAGTGTCGTTAGAGTATGGTGGGCCCGGTGATTCAAAAATCCAACACAATATTAGAGTCCACGGTTCGGGCCCGTGCAAGCCAACGAGCTTGTCACCCATAAGGAAACAAGTCTGAACTTTTAATATACAGACGACTGCTGAGTTCCATTGAAAACAAGTGGGCCAAACGTGAGTCGACCTCTGATTTTCAATTACCAATGTGGATCTCCACGTGTGAACCACTAAATGGGGTTACACGTGAGGATGAGTGTTAAAGTCTCACATCAGTGGGTTCAAAGAAACTCAATGAGTTTAAATAGAATTACCCTACTCTAACTAATACCGAGACCTTTTGTGGTAAAACCCCACACCTGACGGATTGGGCAGGTGGTTAAGTTGAGGACAGTATCAGTGTCGTTAAAGTGGGGCAGGCTCGGCGATCCAAAAATCCAACATGGTATCAGAGCCAAGGTTCGGGCCTCAGGAAACAAGTCTGAACTCTTAATATAGAGACAATCGCTGAGTTCTATTGAAAACAAGTGGGCCCAATGTGAGCCGACCTCTAAGTTTCAATTATCGATGTGGATCTCCACGTGTGAACAACTAAATGAGGTTACACGTGAGGGGGAATGTTAAAGTCCCACATCGATGGGTTCAAGGAAACCCAATGGGTTTAAATAGGAATACCCTACTCTAACTAACATTGAGGCCTTTTGTGATAAAACCTCACACCTGACGGATTGGGCAGGTGGTAAAGTTGGGGATAGTATCGGTGTCGTTAGAGTGAGGCAGGCCCGGCGATCTAAAAATCCAACATTTATTACTATAATTAGTTTAACTATCTGTAGAACCGTTGAACATTGTAGTTGTTATGTACTTAGGACACTTGATATGCTGGCTTATGCTCCATGTACATGAAAAAATCTCTCACCAACATGGATAGTCCTCCATAGTCTATCAAATGAAAATGCTTGAAATTTATTTGACCAACCCAATGGAAATTCTTCTAGCCAGAAAAATGGATAGTTGAGATTCTTAATTTTATATATCACTTGGAAAATATTCCAAAAACAAAAGATATATAGGTGGAATCTCTCTCTGACCCCGATGTCGTCGCACCATCTAGTCGCCGCTTGTATATTTTCAAAAACCCAATTGAAGCCCAGATCGCACTGCACTTTACTCCAACCCAATCGACCCACCATATGCACCCACATGTACTGTCTTCCCTGATCTCGTCATACTAGATTTGAACGATCCTGCACTTACTCCCACGAGTTGAATCTATCACAACCTATCCAGATTCCACAGTTACTTGAACCTGCAACATGAACCCATATCGTCACGCACCTTTACTTGAATGGTTGAACCTATGAAATAACTGCCGTTGAACTTGCTCGAACCTCTCGCTTCATCTGTACCCATATTCGTATCCACAAGCCCGAAATCCACAAGCCCATAAATGGAAAAAAAAAAACAACAAAAAAGAGAGACCAAAAGAGAATGAAATGGAGGAACAGAGATGGTGGTATCGTATTATCAGCTCACTGTAATTGCCGTTCAAAAATGAAGGGGTAGTTTTGGCTCCAACAAAAATTAAGTCTATGACGTCATCTACCCACATGTACAAGTTTTGTCTCCTTGTAAAATAAATTTAACAAATATCCATCCCACTAGATAATTTAATGAAGAGTAATGATAGATAGACCAATTTTTTAAATCAAGTTTGCAAATTAAGTGATGTGTCACCAATAGCAAACAGCACAATAATCGACACTTAAGTGATAATCCAATTATCAACAATCTCATCATATAGTTTACAAAATATGGTTTAAATAGATGATCTCTCTAGCATTACCTATGAATGAATGGTTTGGCAAGAAGTTGCGATTGACACGAAACGATGAGAATGGAGTAAATAGTGACCTCATATTGGCTTAAATTGAGAAATTAAGGTTATCTCTAACCAAAGGAGGGCTAGAGGGCTCGTTTATTTTAATGAACAGTGCAGTGCCATATTTCTTACCATCTCCAACCGAGGGCTAAAGGGCCATATGGCTCGTTTTAGCCCTGTCACAAAAAACCATCTCCAACCGAGGGCCATAGGGCCAAACATAATTTATTATTTAAATTTAAAAACTACAACCACTTAAATTAAAAACTACAACTTAAATTTAAAAACTACAACTTAAATTTAAAAACTACAAATTAAATTTAAAAACTACAACAACTTAAATTTATAGGAAAAAATGAGATTTTTTAAAAATTTTGGCAAAAAAAAATATTTTCAAATCCAATGGTAATTGACGTCAGCTAGCCGTTGGATTTGAATTTTTTTGGGCTATAAATAGGGTGGATATTGGGCTATAATTCACACACCTTTGAATTCAATCTCTTTCAATTCAAGTTTGCAATGAATTCCAACTTTGGATCCTCTCCGAATTCCAACTGGGGGTCCGAATCCAATTCCGAATTGGAAGAAAAATGGGCACAGATGAGACGAGAAGATGATGAGTCTAATGAAGAAGATGAAGCATGGCGCAACACATAATATATAGCAGCCATGGCTGCGTCCATGGTGTGTCAGCCAACTGAGAAACAACCTCAATGGGGTGGCTCTGTTGCTGGTCGCTCTTACAAACCACGAAACAGAGCGATGGCTCATGACAATCAGATGAACAACTACTTCAACCCTAACTCAGTGTACACATAAGAGGATTTCAAACGTCGCTTCCAGATGATGTGTCATGTGTTCGAGCGTTTACTTCATGATGTCCAGCAGGTCAATCCATACTTTCGACAGAAGCTGGACAGAGCAGGCCGCCCTGGTTTCTCACCTCATCAGAAGTTACTATTGCACTCCGAATGATGGTCTATGCCTCCCCAGCTGATGCGATGAATGATACATACGGTATGTCTAAGTCTACATACCTTGATACTCTTGCTAAATTATGTAACACAATTGTTCATCTTTACAAAGAGGAGTACCTTCGTGAGCCAAATCAAGAAGATATGGATTGGCTCCTTCGCAAAGCTGAAGACCGTGGCTTCCCTGGCATGATAGGGTCATTAGACTGCATCCATTGGAATTGGAAGAATTGTCCCACCTGATGACAATGAGGCTTTAGCGAAAGGTCGAGAAAGCCAACTATTGTGTTAGAAGCGGTTGCCTTGTATGACACATGAATCTGGCATGCTTTCTTTGGAGTCCCTGGGTCCCAAAATTACATTACAGTTCTTAGGCGTTTACCCCTCTTCAATAACCCGACAGAAGGTAAATCACCTCAACTTGACTATTACATTAACGGTCCTCGATACAATATGGGGTATTACTTAGCAGAGGGCATCTTCCCAAAGTGGGCGACACTTGTCCAAGCAATTCCAAACCCTGCGAATGACGCAGAAAAGTGTTTTACCTTACACCAAGAGGCATACCGGAAAGATGTTGAGAGAGCTTTCGGTATTCTACAAGCACGGTGGAAGATCATCAAGGAATCGGCAAGAGGGTGGAGTCGACAAAACTTGGACTCCATCATGATGTCTTGCATCATATTACACAACATGATTGTGGAGGATGAGCGAGATGGGTATATTGATGGAAAGTCTGATAACGACCAAGAGGATCCAAATAGGTCAAGAAGGGCTCGTGCAAAAATATATGATGGGCCTAATTTGCCTTTCAATCCAAGAACTGGTAGTATCTCTTTAAATAAGTACATGAGGCGCTATGATACATTCTCGTGCCACAAACAAGTACCTACAACAGGATCTTGTTGCACATCTTTGGGCCAAAAGAAGCATGGAGTAAATGTTTAAGTTTTATGTTGTTAAATGTTTTTAAAAATGTTGTTTAAGTTTCATGTTGTTAAATGTTTTTTTTTATGTTGTTTAATGTTATTTAATGTTGTTTCATGTTACTTAATGTTATTTAATGTTGTTTAATGGCTTAGGAAGTTATAGGAAAAAAAATAGATTTTTTTTTTTAAATTTTGCATAAAAAAATTATAAAAAAACTGTAAAAAAAAATTAAAAAATAACGGCTAGCTGACGTCAGCTAGTTACCGTTGGAATTCAAATTTTGCCGGGACCGGCTGGATGGCTAGTTTGGGCCGGCCGGTTGGCCTTTTAGCCTGGCCCTCGGTTAGAGACGGTTTTAGAGCTATTTTTGGCCATCTGGCCATCTGGACCATTCGGTTGAAGATGGCCTAACTACTTAGACAGTTAGACTAAGAAATTATTGACATAAATCCTAGAATTTTACAAAAAAATGTCAAACCCGCCTAGAATTGTACTGGCTACTAAAATGGCTTACACTTTTGGGGGATAACTAGCAAATATGCCCGCGCTCTGCTTGAGTTTTCAAATCGTAACCCACAATTTAACACACCCGTTTCTAAATTATTTAGAAATCAATCAAAGAAATTGAATTCATATGGTGAAATAAGTTTTTCAGTTTCATTTATATTATATTAGATTTACATTAAGAGTCTATGTACCATACAAATCGAAATTTCTAAGTCCTAACTATTACAATTTACATGATTTTTTTTTGTATGGATTTGAAATACGATTGTTTAATTGTCCCTCAGGTGTAGTAGTAGTGGTTGGTGATGCGACAAAAATGTACCTGCACAAAGATTCAAAATTGAATCCTGATTTCTTGTACCATAAGTAGAAAGGGAAATGGTGCAAGACAATATATAAAATAACTCTGAGAATTGCGTATTTGAGGCACAATTGAACCTGATTTAGAAGATTGACTGTGCACAAACTTGGGATTTGCTATCCTCCTGTGAACTCCCCTATTGGTCATCTCAGTAATAACCTGTTGTTTTCAAAAATCAAATTAATAAATTAGAAAGTTGTAAAACTTGATTATCTATGTTGATATATACGACGATATCTACTAAGAATGCCATGATTTTTCATCTTCTGTACAAGTTTGTCATTGTCCTTCAGATTGACAAAATAATTTACTCCAAATCTCTGAGCTAAAACCAGAGAAATATTGCTGTTAGTATAAATGTTTTCTATTTTTTCCTAGTAAACTACCTGTTAAGTCATGGATGGTAAATCAAAATGGACAAAAATTATCAATACCTTTCTCAAACTTCTTGGGATTCAAGTCAACCCGAATCATCAGTGAAGAAGAAGAATTATCGTCAACCTTGTGCTGTATATTTTTGCAAAGTACTAAAAGGATTCCAATAAATATGTAAGTTACAGTTAGGATAATCAAACATTTTCAGGCAACATATGTGCACCATAAGCATGGCAAACATTTTCATTAAACATTTCTATTCCATTTGTATCCCCTGATTTCTCTTGCTATTTCTAGTTCTTTTTCGCATCATGGGCAAAAGAATTGTAAATGCCAAACTACAGATTGATAGCTGGGAAGAAAATAATGAAATTTAAATTTAAATTTTTCATCACACCTAAATTGTAATTAAATAAAGCAAATACATAATATCATATCACAACCATAGAAGCAAGAATTTTAAAATTCCACAACATTTAAATACTATGCATAATTTATTTTAGAAAGAGTATAAAACTAATCTGTCACAGCATCTATTAATCACTCCTAAAAGAAGATGCTCAAAATCTGGACAACAAGACCTATCCAAAGTAACAGAAGAAAAAACTGATGAAAAATATGCATAAATTTGCTTCAATAAAGTCAAATCTAAACAAATGTGTAAATTGAAACTCTGATTTCAATCCGCCAAAATTTTCAAATTGCTTACCTTGATAACAAAGGACTTTGGATGACAACGGCGTTCAGTAGTAAACCCGGGTAATTATCTTGGTGTGCTAACCATTTGGGGGAGTTCTAAAAAGGCTGCCTTAGCTTATGTAAAGGATAAAATACTTGCCAAGGTGCAAGGGTGGAAACAGTGTTTTCTATCTTAAGCAGGCATGGAGGTTCTTATCAAAGCAGTTGCCCAAGCCGTTCCCGTCTACCCCATGCATGTCTTCCTATTTCCTAGCGATGACATTGGTTCTGCCATAGCAAGATTTTGGTGGGGTCAGAAGGTGGGCGAACGCCGCATTCACTGAACTAGCTGGGAGACTTTGGGTAAGGCAAAGGTGGATGGTGGTTTAGGCTTTCGAAACTTAAAAGAATTTAATTGGGCTTTCCTTGCTAAGCAGTGTTGGAGGCTAATTCATGAGCCCAATTCTCTCTGGGCCCAAGTAATAAAAAATCGGTACTTTCCTTTCGTGCCTTTTCTGGATGCAAAGAGGGGGTAGAGCTTCTTGGGCCTAGTCGAGCCTCATTGCCGGCGGGGATTTGCTGCTTCTTGGATCTCATTGGCAAGTTATGGCTGGGGATCTAGCTTGGGTGTGGGTGGACAGGTGGATTCCCTCCCTTCCGTCGAGACATCCTACCCATTTGGTTGATGACGGGACTAGGGGTTTACTTGTTGTTTCCTCATTAATTGATCATGAAAACTCAGTTAGGCAACTAGATACCATAAGTGATCTCTTCTCTCATGTGGATCGCGAAGCCATTCTCGCTACCCCCATTGGTGATCATGAGAGGAATGATCGTCTTGTTTGGTCAGGAGATCGTAAGGGAAAGTACTCGGTTAAGTCTAGATATAGATGGTTGCACGATGGAAATAGGAGATCCCGTCCCCCTCGGCTGTCAGGTCCTGATTCTTTTAGGCCTAAGCTGTGGAATTGCATTTAGTCCCTGCCCAAGGTTCGAAATTTCATGTGGAGGGCCCTTAGACGGGGGCTAGCTATGAAACTCGGGTTGTTCATCAGAAGGTGTGCCCCCTCCCCCTTGTGTCCTATATGTAATTCTTCTGAGGAATCGGTGCAGATATGATTTGGTGGGCCGTTGGGCCTTAGAGTGGATTGTGGATCCATCTCTTCATTGCAGAAGTGGCTTTTGGGTCTAAGGAGGAGCGGCATAAGGCCTTGTTTATCCTTGCCTTCACTTACTGGCATATTTGGAAGGCAAGGTGCAATGGTGTGTTCAACAATAAACTCTCTTCTCCTACTTAATCCCTCATTGGTCTGAATAGAGCCTCAGCCTCTTATTGGGCGGCGTGTTCCAGTTTGCCCCCTTCACCCCCTTCGTGGATCTAATTTTTTTGAAAATTAATGTTGATGCTTCTTGCAAGCCTGGCCTTTTGGGTGGACCAAGTGGCAGGTTTGTTGGTATTGTGGTCAGGAACTCGGATTGTTGCTGCCTTGTGGTGCATCGTAGGGTGATAAGAGCCGTAAATGTATGTTCGGTGGAGGCGTTGGCGATCCTTGAAGGTTGTTTATTGGCTCTCCAGCGGGGCTTTTCCAATATCATCATCGAATCTGACTACTTGGAGGTAATTTCTGCTCTCAATGGACATATTGATTATTGTTCCAAAAAAGAAAAACAGCCATATAAACCAAAAATCTCAAACCCCAATTGGGCAAATTCCAAATTAATACAGCATCAATCAATTGGGAAAAAACCCCAAATGGAAAAGTACCTCTTCTCTGACTCAACAATCTGTGATCTCTAGAACAAATCAGGGAAGGAAGAAAAAAAGGCCAAAATTAGGCGTTGAGTAAATATGGAAGAGGAGGAGGAGGATGAGCTAACCATGAAAAGGAGAATTGCTGAGCATTTATCGATGCGTAGTGATGTCAGGGAAGCGAGCATCCGAGTCTCCACCATGCGTCCGACTCGGTGGACACCCACGAAGAGACTGATTCAGCTACAGAGTGAGAGCGCTGCATCGCCAATTTTCTGTATTTCTTTCCAAATTCCAATCAAGAAAAATTAAAAATTGTATGTAAATTTAAGCTTTACATGATTGAAATTGATTTGGATGAGCAGTTTTTTGTTTCGATTCACGGTGCAACACGATTGAAGAGGTGGAGAAGTACGGAATGAATGGTGAGAAAATTTGGTTGAGCGGTGCTGCAGAGAAATTTCCCTAGCATGCCACGCGTGAAAAACATTTTTCCATATACACGTATGCCTGTAGGGCAATTTGAGGATTTCACTGTTGCTTATGAACAGTGTTTTTCTCCTTCCGCTTTAGTATATATAAATTTTGAGTTTTGTTGAAAACCTTGGATTTGTTTAAAGCCGAAAGGATTTCCAGTCAAATTTCACAAACGATATCGTTCCACAACTTGCCGAGTACATCAAACAAAGGCTCGAACAATCTGCTTCAATGGAGAACCAAGAACATGATAGATTAATAAGGGAAAGTAAACAAGCACAGATTAACTAATATAAAGTTTGAATAAACAGAATGATCAATCATAAAGAAGTATATATATAATGATCTTAAGCTAGGTAGTATTCATGTTGCAATATTCCACTTCAACGACTTCATCCATCACTCTTCTCTTGCAATTATTGGAGGTGCATTTTGCAGCTTTCTACGTGGTGGGGAAGAAGATAACATTGAATAAAGGTTTGATGTTGTCAATCAACACAAAGACACACACATCACCAATCGCCAAACTATTCTCTTGCACAAATTTCTTCCAACCACTCAGCAATCTGCATCTTCCAGTCTCATATTGTTCTAGTTTGACACGCCAAGTTCTCCCATCTGAACGCCCAAGGAAGACATGATCACAAGTCTTGCTAAGATGTTTCTTCACAAACTTGGATCGCAAGCTCTGGAAAAACAAAGGGGTAAAGCAGAAAGTCAATAATTTAGGCAAGACTGCTTACGATTAAATTTTCTCGGTAGGGATAGATATGTTAACCAAATTTTTGAGGGCTTTATCGCAAGCTTACCAAATAGCAATATTGGAGATATGTGGGCTGCATGGCAACCTTGAGAAAAGGGTATTCAGATGTAAAGGAACTAACCATCTGAAGAGCTTTAGTCTTTTCCCTTGCAGAGGGACCAGCTTTGCCTGTTAAAGAATATGATGAGGATATTTTAAGTTAAACAAGAATGACGCAGAAAACACAGTAAGGAAAAAAATAGGGAATAAAATTAAAATTTGTAATTTCCGCTTCTGATATCGGTCATTGTAGATCTTTGTTTTTCATTGATATCTTGAGCATCATTTCACACATTCAGAATTTCTAATTGGTATGTAAGGATATGGAACCACATTGTACAAGTTTGATATTGGTTTTTGCCTTACCACTTGAACTTGTTATATTCTTCTTGTGAGGTCGAGGACACGGCAATGGAGATTTCCCCTTTGTTTCTCTTTGGCAGGGTGAAAATTCCTCTAAGATTTGAACAGAATCATCGCCAGAATCAGCCTCATAATCATCACGAGCATCATCACTAGAATCATGATCAGAATTATTGGAAATGGAATCTTCATCAGTTTCTTCCTCCTCAGAAGTTTGTAGTGGATAGTCAATCTCTGTGCAGCTTCTATCAAATATGCGAACCAGGAATTTCGAGTTCCCTTCGTACCCAAAAACCAGCCAATGAGCAAAGTCTAGAGAGTAAAAAAGTGAGAAGTCTGGCCAACCTTTCTCAAACCAAACCTCACCATCATATCTTCTAAGTTCCATCTCCCATTCCGAACCACTTGGAACCTGAAGAACAACTGAATTTGACAGACCATCTCCATATTTCATCACAAATTTCGTCGGAATTTTCTGCAAAACAGAGAAAGTTTCGACTTTAATTTTAAAGTGTGAAAAATTAGTTGATCTTTTGTGTCTAAGAAATGAATCATGTCAATAATATATAACCTAACTACTGCAGCAAACATGAGAGAGAGAGAGAGAGAGAGAGAGAGAGAGAGAGGTGCTTACAATTTTGTTGTATTTGGAAGTGTCATTTACAATGATCTTGAAGAAATGGGGAGTGGTAGGGGAATATGTGGTCGGGCAGTCATCAGTTTCCTGGGTTAAACAAGCCATTGTTGAAGAAATTCCAGTATTTCCTTGTTCTAAACTGACGGTGAATTAGGAGAAGGTCGCCAATGAATGAAATTGTTAGATGAAAAATGAAATAAATGTAAAACCAACCAAACCACTCAACCTCAGCAATGATTATTATTTTTTTAATAACTTATGGTCAATTAGGTTGTGTTGAGTCTATTTGTTTCCCTAAATCTCCTAAGCGCTGAAATTGGCTGTGTGCATGGAAATGGCAATTGGATTAAGACCAAGGTTGGAAAAGCCATTACTCCTCAGCAAGAAGGTCAAATGCATGTGTGTAATGTTGAATTTCTTTCTTTGATAAGGGATAATAATTCATAAGAAAATTTTGTATTGAAGTAAAAAGAAGAAATTCAAAAACCATTAAAAATCACAAGTGAGAGAATGAGTTCATCTTCTAGAAAATAATACAAGTATTATTACTTAGGAAAAAGAGTATGACATGTGCAGTAGGTTAATCGACTTAGATAAACAAAACAAACGTAACACAAAAGCAAATAAATGGTATAAGGACTTTTCACCAAATATGCAAAAGAGATTCTTGTAACATTTGTAACTTGTAAGGGTTCGTTCATAGTTATATAAGGGTGTATATGCTCACCATACACCTAATCATTTGCCATGTGTCTTTTCACCATACAACAAAGTTAAGGTGGTGATAAAAAAAAATACTTCCGTTATACAATTCCATCCTAACAGTGAAAAGGATGTAGTTCCAACTTTAGTGATTAAGTTCCATGTATTGAGTTCCATATAACTTGTTTAGTTCACTATAACTTGTTACATTACACTAAGTATGCGCCATAAAAGTTGTAACATGAAATTATAGTATAGACGTGGATGCTATAGCCACATTCGCTAGATCAAATGTGCTCCACTCAAATTCAAATTTTCCCCGGCCAAGTTTAAATTAGGCTAAGATCATCACTAAAATACACAAAGCGTCTAACTCATCATGCAATTACGAGAAGGGTGGTATTATCCACACACCTAATTTTATCTCTCACACACCCCTCTCAATTTTCGGTCGTCAGATCGAATGAATTGAAGAAGATCAATAAATAAAATTAATAAAGATATATAAGAGATAAAAAAAAATTGATGTCTGAATAGCACAAACCTTACGAGAACAGTAATTTACTTCTCCAATTGGTTAATTGATCTGGATAAACAAAACAACTTAGTTACCAAACTATACCTCAAGGCTAAAACATGCAATTGCTTTAAGGACATAATTTTTCCAAATTTCTATTATCTTTGTTTTTTTTTTTTTTCAAATTTTCTACTATCTTTGCTCCTGAAACTTGTGAGTGTTTGTTCAAAAGTTAAATTAAGTTGGTAGGATAATCATGCTAAAACACAGGTTAAACTTTAAAACACTCTTACACTGTATTCTTCTTCATCTAGGAGGAGCTACACTTATTTTTTGGTTGTATGAATTATAGAACACCGTTGCGCTCGGTTTTGCGCCAAGTCTTCCGTTAGCTCCAAATACCCCATGTCATTTCTTAAGGTCTTTTTCCAAGTTTTTCTAGGTCTTCCTCTACCCCTTTTGCTGTAATCCTCTGTCTCACAACCGCATTTTCTAAACAAAGCATCTATAGGTCTTCTGTTCATATATCAAAACCACCTTAATCGATTTTCTCTCATCTTATATTCAATTGCAACCACTCCTACCTTACGTCAGGTAACCTCGTTCTTAATCATGTCATTTCTCATGTACCAACACATCCAACAAAGCATTCTCTTCTCCACAACACTCATTTTTTGGACGTGTTGATACCTAACCACTCAACATTCCATGCCATAAAACATGACTAGCCTTATTGGTGTTCTATAAAATTTTCCCTTGAGTTTTAGTAGCATACGACAATTTTACAACACACCCCATGCACTCTTCCACTTCATCCATCCAGCTTTTATTCTATGGTTGAGATCTCCATCTAATACTTCGTTCTTTTGCAATATAGATCCAAGATAATGAAAGCGTTCACTCTTTGGTACTTCCAGTTCTCCAATCTTCACCCCCTATCTCATTTGAACCCTCATTCCAACTTGCATGACATATATTCTATCTTTGACCTACTTGGGCGAAAACCTTTAGATTCCAACACTTTCCGCCAAAGGTTAAGCATCACATTTACTCCCTCATGCGTTTCATCTATCATCACTATAACATTTGCAAAAAGTATACACCTAGGGATATCATCTTGAATATGTCTCGTTAATTCATCATTTAACAATGCAAAAAGGTAAGACTTAAAGCTGAGTCTTGGTGTAACCCTATGGTTATGGAAAAGCTTTTAGTTTGTCCTTCATGATTTTTTATTGATATCCTTGCTCCATCATTCATATGCTACTCGTACTTCTTTCTTCTCTAGAATCCTCTAAATAATTTCTCTTGGGACCCTATCATACGATTTTCCAAATCTATAAAGACCATGTGCAAATCCTTTTGCATATCTCTATATCGTTTTACCGATCTTCGTAAAGGACAGATTCCCTCCAAATTTATAAAGACTGTGCAAATCCTTTTGCATACAAGAAATACAATCTGAATAAAATAACTTAGAAAATAAGATAAAACTCGGGATGAACTTTGGCTGAAGTAGTCAAAACTTATTGGTCCGTTTCTTGCGAGCCTGGGGTTGTTTTTGCAAATCATCGAAAATCTCAACATAATCATCCGCATTATTATGGGAAATTTGAGTACTCAATAACAGTGCCAGTGGATTAGCAAACAATGAACGACAACTTTAAATACACACAAAGATTGAGGAGAATATATATTGCACTGAGCTAAATGTTTCAAACGAAAAAAATTCTAAAAGCATTTGAACCGCAAATAATCATGTATGATATTTCCCATTTGTTTATTTGCCTTGTGCTGGGTTTTGGTACTTAACAAGAGAAATTAGGATCTCGTCATACTGGATGGAAGAACGTAAAACATCCTGTGCAGTATATTGGTGACTGCAAACCTCAACATTTTTACCTGTCAATCCTTATCAACTTATTTCTTCCATATATACCATATCGCCACAACTGTACTGCTTTCTGTATGAAAGGTCGGTGTCAAACCCGCTACCGACTCATACTCGGAAGACTTGGGGCTCATAGTACAAGTAACAAGGGTGAGGTTCTTCAATCTTTTCCCAGGAGTTGGCTCTCAAGGAGAAGATCAACGACTCACCCGGAACGTCCACACATCATCCTCATAACTAAAATAACCAATGAAAGCTTTGTAGCCATTTGTGGCTGATACATAGCTGAAACCAAGTTTGCAAATTTTTTTACTCCCAGTAAACCTGGGTTATGTAAGTGGTGGAGGAATCCAGTTGATGGGTTCCAGATAGACAAGTTTTCATAGGAATCTAGAGATACTAATACCAAACCATTGCATGATCCCAGTAGAAACACAAGACTATCTGGTTGATTGCACGGGGAGTTAAGCCTTCTAGCCGAAGAATTGCCTCCAAAATACCTAGTTTTCGGGTTGAACGATTCGAGTTGAGTGTTGGTCTCCTATAACACCCTCATTTCTGCTTATGTCGATAGGGGAGAGACTGAGCCGGCATTGAGCTTGTTCGCTGGGATGAAAAATTTGGGTCTTGACAAGGATGGGTTTACCATCTCTGCTGTGATCACGGGCTGTGGCGATGATGTCGGTTTGCTTAGGCAACTGCATTCCGTGGTCGTGTCAGGTGGCTTTGATTCATATGTTTCGGTAAACAATTCTCTTGTAACTTACTACAGTAGAAATGGGTTTTTGGAAGAGGCGAAGTGGGTGTACTTGGTGATGGGAGAGGTGAGAGATGAAGTGTCTTGGAATTCGATGATTGTGGCGTATGGCCAGCACCGCCAAGGACTGAAAGCGCTGGGATTGTTTCAGGAAATGGTTCGGAGGGGGTTCAATGTCGACATGTTTACATTGGTAAGTGTTTTGACTGCATTTACGTGTGTGGAGGACTTGTTGGGTGGACTTCAGTTTCATGCTAAGTTGATCAAAACTGGTTTCCACCAGAATTCGCATGTTGGGAGTGGCTTGATTGATTTATATTCAAGGTGTGCTGGTGGCATGTCGGAATGTAGGAAAGTGTCTATGTCACTGATTTTTCTTTACAATTACAGTCTCATACAGCTATAGAACAGACCTTTTTTCAAGCCAGACAAACAAAATTGCTAGTGAAGAAGTGGAGCTGAAAGATTCCGAGAAAGAAAGAAAGCATGGTATGTAAAACAAAATTCCTTGATACAACCGTTTTATATCAACGGAATACAGATCAGTTCGAGGCCTAATACAAATCACCCTGTATATTCAATCAACTATGTCAATCAATAGTGACTATATCGTTCACAACAAAAGTCGATGTCCTTAACGTATCATATAAAAATAAAAAATTAACCCAGTAGAGGGCTTGTTTTTATACGACAGCTAAAACAAATTTTACCTGTATCAGCCATGTTGCGCATACCAAAACTTGTGAATAAATGATGCTATGATAGTGTATTAGTGATATGAGTTAAGGTGAAACACTTGGCAGCTTGGCTGGTATGATTCCTTTGATGTGGCCTGCTCGAACTTCTTGTTGGCAGCTTCGTTTTCTTCTAAGCTGGTCTGGACAAAATAACGTATCCACCAAGAGGAGCTTCGCATTTTGGCCTAACAGAAAACAAAGATAATATCAGTCATAAGGTCAACCAGCAATACAAACTGATGACTAAACAACCAAAAAAGGAGCATAAGTGATCACAAATGCTACATCGCTAGCATATCTTTTACTTATTTCAAGTTAAAAGAAGGATTAGGGTTTATATGGCCCCTTCATTTTACCAACTAATGCACTTGGATAGAATCATGCTTATCATTTTAAACTCAAGCAAACGATAAGCAGCAGGAGTAATGACCGTCAACTTTACAGAATGTAGGAAACCCCACATAGGTAAGAGTAGTAATCCAACAGTTACAAAGTAGCAGGATGACATCATAAAGGCAGCATATGATCACTTACTGGACGTCCGAATTTGGATAGCTCGGAAACCTTAGCTTTCTGTTGGCCAGGAAAACCTAAACATAAAAGTAAAATAGCAGTGAAATTAGAAATGATTGTTACCAAAATCAAAGGATTAAAAAAAAAACAAATTACTTTCTACTGGAATAGAAAAAGGTTAACGAACATAGAGTCAGAAACACTTGTATCAGTGTATTTCTGGCTGAACTAAAACGGCTAAACATCTCCAAATTCATGGTATGCTGAGGCATTAATCAAAAGAGAAGTACTAGAGTGCAATATATCATTGTGAATCTTTTGACAAAGTGCAATTTATCTCATATGAGTCTAATCAGTTCCGGACAAAACTCCTGCTAACAAACTATACGAAGGCTTTATAACGTTAACACTGCACAAGTTATATGAACATTATAGAACAATATACCTGAAAAAATAACAAGGCCATCAGAAGACACCCTTGCCAATTCTGGAAGAGTCCTATTCAGATACTTCGGAGAGAGGTAATCTAAAGCATCCGAGACAATCACAAGAGAAAAGGACTTCGCTTTATAGGGTAGATGGAACTTTATATCAGCCACCCGCACAATGCCTTTGCGCACAAGACTCCTGCAAGTCCTATCAGCATCCTCTATCTCATATGGTTCTACACCCCATGCTTCAATTTCCTCATCTTTCAACAATGCAGATACAACTGAACAAGTATCAGGGCCAATATGCAAAACTCTGTGCATGCTGCCACTATACGCTTTCTTTAGGAAAGGTATTGCTCTCTGAACTTCTAGCGTGCATGAGAAGTCTCCTGATTATAGAAGCAAATGACAAAAATGCTATTATTACAAGTATGTGAGAAATAGTAATTGCTAAACACTTGTAAAAATACAAAAATCATCAACCCAAACAAGCGCACTCCACACAAACGAAAAAAGTCCAGCATCAGGAATGATAAATCGTACAACATGAACGTAACAATACAAGCAGAAAAGGACCACAACTCACCTTCAACTCTACTAACTACTTTGGCACCCCCGAGGACACCTGAATTTTCAAGAACAAACATTTCAATCAGCACATTCATGTGTAAGTATCCAAATCATAAAATAGGAAGCAATTAAATTCCGAGAACCAACGACATCTGAATATAATGATTGCAGAGCTAGCAGATCGAATTAACAAATTCACACCATTAAATGCAAATCGGATTTGCTAATGCATTCAATTTAACACAAACCTGATCCCTTATAAACATAGCCGATTAGAAGAATGGCTCCCTGAAATTTCAACCAAAAACCAAAACAAAACACAGTTACAACGCGAAACTCGTAATCTTTCCCATTCGTCGTCATAATTTAAAAGCGGATTTCTAAACAATGTAGGAGCTACCCATTGAACACTGAACAGAAACTACATTACAATGAATGGCATACAAGAAATCGAAAAATCGAATCGAAAAAATTTACCACGACTACAAGGCCAATGGGTAACAAAGGCGACGACTTCGATTTAGAGTTGAAGGCTCCGGAAAACGGAAAGCTCCCATTGCGGCGCGTGGATCCCACCGCCCTCCTCGACATGACTGCTGCTTCTTTAATAGGAGACGAGTCCGAAAATTACTGTACACAGAGCATTAATTACAGATTATGGATTAGATCCATATCTACTGTTATGAATGTGAATCGAAGCTTCGAAGTCCAATTCGATTTGGATCTTGTCAAATTTTCCCGCGAAACAAACAGAAAGTTGAATTTTGCAAATAACAGAGAAATTGGATCGAATTTTGGAGTTACCTCAGATTCAGATCGACGAACGGGAGCAGCAAAATAGGGATTTGATCAGGAGCAATGGCTTTGGTTCTTAGATCTGTGGATTTTTTTTCAGAAAACAAAATCGTTTTGCTTTTAGCAGGAGAGAGAGAGTTGAGGAAGTAAGTGGGAATGCATGTTTATATTTGTATGGGTGTATAGCACGCGGCATTGGCATTGTGTGTCGGCGGGATCTTGTTTTTGTTCCTGCAGATAATTAAAGGATACTTTGGACATTCTGTTCTAAAAAGATATAATAATATTAGAAAGATCAAATTTTTTAAACTAAATTGCAAATCAAATAATGTGTCATTAATAAGAAATAAGCACGTTAATCGATATTTAATTAATAATCCAATCATCTACAACCACATCATTTAGTTCGCAAATTTGATTTAAAAAATTTAGTCTCTTTGGCATTACTTAAAAAGATAACAATAAGGTTTCCCCCCCCTAATTCAAGCGATATTTTAATTCAATTTAGATTATAAAATGAAGAATTTGAACTTAGCTCAATTTTCGTTAAAAGCGAATTTGAACCACATTATTGCTAGTTCATTGTGAGGCTGAGTCATCTCTCTCACTCCTATAGTGTAGATAATATTGTTCATTAAAAATAATAAAGTGTATTGAAGTTGTTATTCAACTCTCTATGGAACTTGTTATTTAATGTAACCGATAACAAACTAAACTTAGTAAATAGAGAATAACTAGAAACACGCAAGATATATATTGGTTCGGCAAAACTTTTGCCTACGTCCAATTCTCATTTACGCTTCTTTGAATTAATAATGGAGCGCATGGTGCTTTTGTAAACCCTATAACTAATCCCTCTGACTCGGTTGTCTCTGTTTTCTTCTCTCTCTTTTCTAAACCCCCTACCCTATTTTATGAGTAGTGTGCAGTTTACATGCCTTTTTCATATTAAGTTTCCTACTTTATGAGAGTACACTTACATTCCTATTTTGTTTCTATTTTCAGGGTTCCTAATCTAATTGTACAAGAAAACTTATTTCTTTCTTAATCCTTGCAGGACAAGAATATGTGCACCTTTAGCTTTCCAAATACAATTCAAAACAAAATAAGACACTAACATTGACAAGCCAATTCTTATCAATCTCCACCTTGGTGAGTCAAACCAAGTCTTGATTGTTGCACTCCAGAGTATCTTTGAACCTTTATGAAGCGGCTCTAGAAATCTTCAAGAACATTCACCTTGGCAGACTTCTTTTTGCCTCATTGCACCTCAAGTGAAGAAGTGCTCCATCCCTTACTCAATCAACCAGATTGATTAGGTTCAAGCAATGCTTGAATTTTTTTACTAGCACTATCTTGGTAAGAAATATGCGGCATTGTCGTCCGTGTAAACCTTTTCAACCAAATATCCTTGTCCATCATGTAATACCTCACTTCAATGTGCTTTGATCTTCCATGAAAAACTAGAGTCTTTGCCAAGTGAATGGCACTTTAACTATCACATTTCAGCTTCACGAAATCCTGAGTGATTCCCATTTGGCTTACCAAGCCATTAAGCCAAATTGCCTCATTTCTAACTTCGACCAGAGCAATATACTCTACTTCTGTGGTCGACAAAGTTGTAATTGGTTGTATAGTGCCCTCTAACTAATTAGTCCACCTGCGCAAAATATAACTTGAGGTAGACCTTCTCTTGTCCAAATCCCCTGCATAGTCGGCATCAATGTACCCCAACACCCATGAATTTTCTTTTTGCTTTTCAAACAAAATCCCTTGTCGCCAAGACTTTCAAGTGACACAGAATCTACTTGATTGCATCCCAATGTTGCCTTCTTGGATTTACCATGTACTTGGAAACGACACTGATTGCTTGACCAAGGTAAAGTTGTGTGCACACCGTTGCATACATTAGGTTGCTCACAATATTAGCATATGGCACTTCTTCATCGCTTGTTTCTCTTTCTTAGACTTAAGACATCGTTGGTCACTAAATCTGAAGTGAGCTGCCAAATGAGTTGAAACTGCTCATCACAAAATTTGACATAGTAGTGGGGGGTGGTGGCAATGACAACGGTGGGTGGTGATGGGGGAGAGGGGGGAGGGTATGATGGCATGTAGTGGTTAGGGTGAGGAGGTTACAATGGTAGTAGAGGCAGTGGCAACGACAGTGGTGGTTGTGGTGGCACTAGCGATGGTTGTTGTGGCAATGGTGATGGTGAGGACAAAAATGGTGGTGGTAATGGCAATTGTGGTTGTGGTTGTGATGACAGCAATGATGACGGTAATGACCGTGTTAATGTAAGGTTAGTGGTTGTAGTGATAGGTGGTGACTGTCAGCTTGTACTCCAAGAGAAAAAAAACCTATGTAGAAGGATAAATAATGTTAGTATAAAAATTAACGAGGTTATTATAAAAATTAAAAATATTCATTAAAGGTTCAACTCGCTTTATATAAAAGTAGTTTTTCGAAGCACCCTTCAAACTTCTTTTAAAAGTTGTTGTCTGGAAGCTATTATTTTAAAACAATACCAAATGGCCCCTAGAATTTTCTCATTTTCTTCTCCCATCAAAGGCAATATTTGCTTTGCTTCATGTGAAATATGAGAAATTCCTCTATAGTTGTCGACTACCCATGTAAATGGGTCGTCAGCTATATATAGCCTCTTTCTTTGCTCAAAGATAGTGTAAATGAAAGAAAGAGTATCTTCACATTTATCATTGTTCAACTGCTACAGCGTCCTCCTCTGTGCAAGGGGGCCTCCATTTCTGATCAAATGTACCCCTTTCCACAACATTTTCCTTTGTAAGCTTCTGCAGCTTCTCATCTATGAGCTTCAACAACTCTTGCAACCCAACTCCCAGTAAGGCAGATGTTCTAACATGCGGACTGGACTGAACTGGTGATTTCCATTGCTTTTCTATTCCCGAGTCCTTGGGATATTCGCTTTGTTGGTCATCCGTAGTTTTCAAGGTTGTACAGGACCCATTTTCCCCACAAGGATCTTCGACATCTAATGATGACAACCAACCATCAGAGTAATCGCCTTCTTGGTCATCCAAAGCTTCAAGATTCTCATGTGAAGGATCATTTTCTGCTCCTGAGAGCTCACATTCCATTGCTAGCCTCCCCATCTTCACCTAAAACAAGACATTCATCAAAATCTACATTGTCCTCCTCATATTCAATTTGAGGAATTCCAAAGGATACAGATAACTGCATCGGTGTTCTTTTCAACTTTTAGTTCCATTTTGATAAGTTTACAAGTGGAAAGACTAACAATACCTTATTCCAAACTTCTATCATGTTTTCAAGCTTTTCCTTGGATACGCCAATTTGCTCAAGAATTTGTAATACAGTCGATCGATGATCATCAAGATTAGGAGCCGTACAATCCAATACATGCTGCAAGCATACATAAACATTTATTAGATGTGACATGTTGTGAACCACTCTGCGTATTAGTTGGGCCAAACAAGAAATATTAATCTCTCTGCTGATGTGTTTTATCTCTCTGTCATATCATCAGATGATGTAGGATACCAAACGGAAGCTCAGAGACATATCAATAGCAAGACGTTGATCGCACTGTATTAATTTGTATCATAAAATGGACAAGTAATTAGTCATACCACAAGCAGGTTAGCTTCCACTACTTCTTCTAAAGTTACATGAAATGCTTCCACTAGCTACAAAAGTAGTTTCTATGAGCAATGAACAGGATTAATGATAAGACACTAAATGAGTAAAGTAGTTTGGACATGCTTTCTATATACCTGCACTGGCAAATCTGATATAAATCTGATCGTGTCACTCACGAGCACTTTCTTCCAAAAGATTAGATACTCAGAATAAGCGCAAAAGAAATTCTAGAAATCATCAAAGAAACAACTCGTTATCACAATTCCAAAATACAAAGAACAAGAAATATAGTTATCATTGAGGGTCATATACCCTGAAGGAAGAACACTTCTCAATTTAGGATCAATTGTAGCAAACAATCTGTAAACACACCACATCTTCGTCAAGATATTAAAAGCCAACATCAAGGCTTAAAATACATATGGTTTATGCATGAAATAACATGTTGTGTGAATGGAATTTATTACCGAGTGGCACTAACTAATGTAGATTTCCCCTATCACAAGAAGTGAGAATCAAATGTTTGGATGATTTGTGCAAAATCAAAGTAAACACAATGGATTAGACCACATACAACATTTGTATACCCAAAAACAGCAACGGTAGGTAAACCTTGACCATAAGATCCTCCATGATTCTTGCGACCAGCGTGTTGCACAGCTCGAGTATGACGAACATCTTGAATTTGTGATAACAGACTATTCCTCATTTCTGAAATTCTGAGATTATAGTCTGATTAAGTGGAAGCACATATGCAATAATACTATAATAGTCATCTAGACTCCACTCCTAGCTCAATAGCTCTATTTTTTATATATAAGAAAAGACGAGTATCCATAAAACTTTGAGCTTTAATCTAGAAAAGAAAAGAGGTAATAAAATGAAACAAGCAAAAAAGAAGCAAAGGAACAAGTAAAATGAAGAAAATTGTATTAGTTGGAATCTAGTGGTTGATATAGGCATAAGACTGTTTGGAAATGAATTGGCTGAAATATCACATCACACAATATTTTAGTAAGAGTAACATGTCAAACCGATGCAGTTATGAAAAAATAGTGCTTTTTCTTCATAAGCTCAATGAAATAGCCACTTTCCGTGGAAGTCCCATAAAACTAGAGCACCCAGAAATAAAGATTAACAGAAGATATTAGAGTCGAGGAATGAACCTTCATCGTTAGAGCTGAAGTTCAGTTTCTCCTGCACCACTAAAGAAGCCACGTCCCCCACTTCCTCTCCTGCAATCAAGATCCATCTAGTAAAAATCTTCTCTAAGTACGGATGTACCGAACAACTAAGTAAATTCTCTTATCTACTTAAATTTTTCAAACTTAGACAATACATTACCCTCGGGCACTAATAACTTCAACTTCTCCATCCATTCCAAAAGTAGAGCGTCCAGCTTTGCCACGTAGTCGCACAAGTCTTGTTTTCTTATACATTAGCGCTGCCAACTCAGCCTGTAAAATTTAAAAAAAAGCACCACAGAAACATCCTTCAAAGCTCTTTACTGAAATACTAACTCCTTAACCAAGATAGCACTAATACATGTAGCTTTCCCTCCTTTGTGCAGGCATGAGCATTGAATATCTCTATTATAAGACCCACGCGGTCCAACACTGCCTTTCCCAAAATTTTCTGCCATTCAAATGAGCAATAATAAAATCAATACCATTTTTTTATTTTCTTCATTCAATTTGGTTTGGGACAATATAAGATCCAATTTTTCTTGGGCACCCTGTTAAATACAGAATTGTATTTATAAATACAGCATCTACTTCACCCTGTTAAGATTACACAAACTTTGAAATGCATATTAACATTCTATTCGAGTGATAGTCTATACTAAATTAATCTAAACTACGAGAACGATAAATAATCTTCCCCAACATTCGACACATACAATGTGATCAAAACTAATCTGAAAAAACAAAATAAAACAAAAGAAAAAGAAAAAGAAAGCATCTTTCCTTTTGCTCCACAACATTCAGATGGCATTTAACAACATCCAAAGTCCCCTTCCCAAAATATGTATCTGCAAAATTCATAATATGATCAAATGGGGTTAAAATTGAGTAAATTGTAGCAATGGTCCTTCTACTTTAATCAAATTGGAGCAATGGTCTCTCAACTAAAAATTCATTACCATTAGACCCTCAACTCATCAAAATGTGTTGCTATGGTCATTTTCATCAACTTCGTCAAAATTTTGTCAAATTGAGTTATGTTGGAAAAACCATTGCTACAAGTGGGGTCTCTTAACTCATCAAAATATGCAGCTATGGTCATTTTCATCAACTTCGTCAGAATTTTGTCAAAATAAGTTATGTTGGAATGACCATTGCTACAATTAGGTTAAAGTTGATGAACCGTTGCTCAATTTGGGTTAAAGTTGAGGGACCATTTCTCCAGTTGGATTAAAGTTGAGGGACCAATGGTAATGGATTTTTAGTTGAGGGACCATAGCTGCACGTTTTGATGAGTTGATGGACCAATGGTAATGGAATTTTAGTTGAGGGACATTTGCTCCAATAGAATTAAAGTTAAGGGACCATTGCTACAATTTACTCTTAAAATTTACTTCAAAAATTGGGAAAAAAAATGAAGGACAGACCTGCACGGGTTTGGCGTCTAACAATAGGACGTGTGGAGGAATTTCCTTATCAAAAAAATCGATATCGAAAAACCCATCTCTCTGCTCTTCAAGAGAATTGGCAAGGCAGAGAGCTTCGTTAAGCTTGGCCTGCAAGAAGGTTTCGGGGCGAAGGCGGGGCTGGACGACTAAGAGCTTCGGGGGGACTGTTGGGTCTCTGTTGAAAACCGAAATGACCTCTTTTTTGTCCTCCTTGTCTTGCTTCGACGACGACGATGACGAGCCGAATGAGTGGGAAGTCGGAATCGAAGGCGGTGATGGGGTTTGGTTGGGAGTGGAAGTTGAAGATAGAGGGGTCAGGGTTCGGGAAAAGGATCTGAGAGGAGTCCGTGAGAGGGAGATGGTTCTCAGCATTTGAACAGCTTGTGTGAATTTCCCTGCTGTTGCTTCTTCGATTGCAAGAAACTGGTTGCTTTGACATGCAGCATGCACAAGTGAGCTCAATGAGGAAGACAGTGAGTTGGGCTATCAAATGTAAAGCTTCATTTGGGCAAAGATAATCCAAATACGATCGTTGGGCCACTCAATGTTAAGTTTTGCTTCTCATGGTCGTATATCGAACCGAACTGTTCAGTTCGAGTTGCGTTAGGTCAATTCGAGTTCGAATATATATGTGAGTATTACAAAAGTATGAAGCAAATGACGTTTTACCACAGTGGTAGAAAATATTTATGTTTATGCATTATGATGCGGGATAGATTCTCACCGATTACTTTCTAAACCTTTAGCTCAATACAACGGTTTTACACTTAACATCGTGAGTGGACCACATCAGAGTCCCAGACCTCAAGGGACTAAGCATCTGCTTGCAGGGCATGGTCTGCATCACAGTAATAAAACATAACAGTATGCCTAATATAGCCTACGGCCTCACTTTCCAGCTGCATGCAGGTTTCTATGTATATAATCCTCACCAGTCAGTCACCACCCATTAAGGGAGGAGATCAAATCAATTTATGGCGCATCAATTAACGGTGGTTGTGCTATGTGTATAAACCCATATTAATTAGGAGAAAGTGTAATTAGCTTGTTGAAGATTGTATGGGTGAGTGGTTATATATTTCCAAATTAAATCTGTAGACTAATAGTGTAGGTCAATGTGCTCAATCAGTCTATCCTTCTAGCCAAAACAAGTCGCAGATAGCACTCCCAACTCTTTTTCTCTAATATATAAGAAGCATCAGCGTGGAGAATTTCATCTTTCATCTTCTTATGTCAAGAAAAGTGTGTTGGGTGGTCACTGTTTTGCAATATGCATATGGAGAGTCTTTTGGCAGCAATATTTGTTTTGTTCTTTCTCTTGAGTACATTGAATGTACATTGTAATGAAAATGCAATGAAATACGATCTTAACAGATATTTCAAGTACTATCACAGTCGATAAGAGGGGTGGAGAAAACTTTACCACAGTGCAACAAACCATCGACTCTATTCCATCAAATAACTCAGTTTAGACTCGTATCCTTATTAAGCATGGTGTCTGCTTAAGTGCCATTTTCTTCCAAGTTTTTATTTACGACCTATTTTCACAACAATGAAACCCTAACAATTTGATATTTTTTAGAGACTCTAATTATGGCCCCATATGGTTTGTCGCCCCCTATAGTTTTGCCCACCAACACTTTGCTGGACAAAGGTCGCCGCGTAAAGCTCGTTGAGTGAATTTTTACCAGACAAAAATAGAAAACTGCCGATTAAAGATATTTTGCCCAACCAATCTTCCGACGACAATTTCTTCGAGTAAAAGTGCATTGACCAATGTTGGGGACCTTTTGATCGGGTTGGATTTGGGCCTCGGAGGAAACTCTCAGCTCCTCTAGTTCATTTTCGACATCAAGTCCTAAAATACTTCAAAAGAATTAACACATTTTATGAAGCATTCTAGATGAATCAATGATTCTGATTTAGCAATGATTGAACAAATTCAATGAATTGTAACTTTCTTGAGTGAAGCGTGGAGTTGAATTCACTGGTTTAGCCTGAAAGAGGGCCTAAGCTTGCATGCATGGTTTAAGGATGGATAATCTAAGGTTTTTAATACTTTGGCAGTTTTACAGAGCCTAACAAACTTAAGGGAAGGTTCAGAATAAAAGGAAAGCTTATCGCTCAAGAACTAGGGTTTCCTGCACTTAGAGAAAGTTTGCTCTGCTCGGTGCGTTCTTACCCTTGTTCATCCCCTTCTTCCCTTGTTGGTCTCCTCTTTTCAATGTACTGACCTCTTTAATTTATAGGGATTCTCGCATGTTCTAGCTTGGGAATCTCTGGTTTGTCGTTTCGTCCGGCATTTGCTAAGTCTTCCCTTCCTTTTCCATAGTTGCAGCTATAAGACTCCATCTTTGGCAATGCTTTTTTCTATTTTCTCTCTCGTTTTCCTGTATTAGCTAGGAAGGGAAATGTTCTTTCTCTGCTTATTAAAAAGGCACACGGCTTTAGATTAAACGTGATCTCGTTTTTTATTTGGTTTAGTTAGCTCTGGTTTTGTTTGTTTCCTAAATGTTCTATTTGGTTTGTCTTTTTTTCTTAGGCTTTCCCACGTGGAATTAGAATCATGAACTTGGATTTTTGGTGCTCCCAAGCCGCCCAAAATCTTCCATAACCCTCATTCTAGGTAGGCCCAATGAACTTCTGTAACCATCCACACCACAATCCATTTGGCAAGCCCGTTATATGGCTTGGGTCAACCCAAGCATGCAACGTGGCATCATTTATAACGTTAATAGTATACCATGGCTTGACACAATAAATACGCATGATTTGCATGGGTTGGTACGATTATACAAATGTTGTAAATTATTATTTTATTAGTGTGTCGTGATCGTAAATTCACATACCCTTCGTTTCACACTTTTTGCATAAATTAAACTCGGTTTGCGACGTATTTGCAACAATTAGGCTTGAGCTACAATTGAACTTGTTGGTAAAAATTTTAGGCCCCAACAACCAACTTTGCTTGACAAACCTAACATGCCGGACCAAATTTATCGAGCAAAGTTGTATTTTATGAAAAAAGGTAATAATAAAATACATTTAAGCTAACACAATTTTCACCGGGTAAGCTTTATTAAAAAATTAAAAATATAAATATTTGCTCGAAAGATTGAAAAGCCTATGGCGGAATATCAGCTACCTTGGTCAATCAATGTGGGCCTGCGGCTGATATCGAATGAATATCATAACTCGTTAATGGTCAAGTTCAGGTCAAAGAACTTGCTTAGATTCGAGAATCCCACCATCATGCGAACCACATTCGGGGAGCATTGAGCATGAGCAGACCTCATGGAGCACCTCTTGAAAGAAGTGTGACATGGCAAAGGTGAACCCCAGTACTAAGTAGTATGGGTGGAACTTAATGGCTCTCTTCCCAGCTTTGGCAACCTCAACACACAAATCATGATTGCTACCCTCCCTTACCCATTTCACGCAGATTCTGAATAGGATTGCATGCTTATACGTCTCAAGAGAGTCCCAAAATAGGTCTTCACAACCTATCTTGACCTAAGCAGCGTTAAAGTAGCCAACTTTACAAGAAGACCCGCCTTGACGGTACTTAGGCAAAGGATATTCATCACTCTTACGAGTAGACAGAGGCATATTGAAGAAGTCATGCACAAAAACACCAGACCATATGGAAACTAGCGCCTTAACGCCAGACCATATGGCCCAAGTCAAAGCCAGCAGAGGCCCGGTCTGTGCTGGCTTCTCCCTCACATGCCAAACCCAACGTTAGACAAGCCCAGCAACGCTGTTTCTTCTTGTCAGGCCCGTGCATCTCTCCTCCGCTTTCAGCCCAATCCACAAGGCCCAACTTTCCCTGGCCTTCCCATCTCTTATCTCCCTTTCCAGTAAGGCCCAAAGGTCCAGATTCCTCTATCTTCTCTTTCACGTAGACCCGGCCTGAGTTGGTCCACCCAATCTCTTGGCTCGCGCCACTTCTTTTCCTCGTGCCACCAAGCCAGGCATGGCTTCTGCAACAAAAAAAACAAAAAAAAAGTTTGATTTTTTCCTACCTTTGGTGCGGTAACGGAGAAAACGACGATGATGATCAACTCTTAGCAGGGCTAAAGAAGACTACATGAGGGGTACAATTTCCAGTGGTTTTTTCTCTTACTTGTTGAGAGAATAATTATTCTCTGGGTTTATTTAGTTCTCTACTTATGGTACGTTTATATAACCATAATCAAAATAAGAGGAATTTGATTGAGAATGAATTGAGTTTAGGGGGAATTGGAATGAAAATGAGCCAGAATCAGATTCATGTTGAAGCTATTTACTTAATTGTTCAGGAATCAAAATATGAATGAAACTAAGTTGTTTACCAATTCAGCAGAATTGGAATAGAAATCAGTATGATTACTAAATTGCCCTTGTTTTTTTGTTTTTGCTTTTTTGTTTATTCTATATTTATGTCTAAAAACATTTTAATTAGAATTTTTTATTTATTTAATTAAAGTAGAGTTAAAATGTCAATATTGTTGCAGTCCTATTAGATTATGAATGTGATTGTGTAAATCCTAGTGTATCTAGGGATATCTTGTATATTCCCTTTAATAGTTTAATTCCTATTAGAGTGTAAGGATTTAACCTTCCCTACTACTATAAATAAAGTCACAATGGGGTGGAATAGAACACACCTCAGAATTACATATCTCTCTTCTCTTTCTGTTGCCGCGGGCCCCTCTCCCTCTTTGTCCTTTATATGATTCAGTAAATTAGGCTTACAACACGTTATCAACACGCTCTTGACACTGCGCTAAAGAGAGTTTGATCTTCAATCAGGAGAGTATTACATTTTAATCATTCTTTTTATGATTAATTTATTATTTTATTGAATTGATCTACATGTTATTGATTCAATTTAATTTTTTTTTTGTTGAACGTGATACAATGCATTGGAGATGCAATTCTAGCTTTCAGATAAGGATCTTCTACAAATTCAAAGGCTCAGTTATTTTCTGCCAATCAGGTTCCTTTAAAATAAATGAAGATATTTGAAAAAACCTTGAAGCATGAAAACATTCCCCATGATACATGAATCCCCTATTTTGTATTTTCCTTCCAATTATATATATTGTATATATGTTCATATATTTTGTCAATATATTTATTTGTTCATGCAATACGCAATTATGCTATGTGGAATTTGTGAGTCAAAGCATCGAAATTAATTTAGAAGCAATTAGGGTTTTTAAACCTAGAATTTGAAAAAATATGGATTTTTTTTTTGCGTGGCCGAGCCGCGCCACCACTAGCACCGAACCGAGTTGGTTGGCCTTCAGCCATGCCATCGCCTTGGGACGACGTTGTTTGATGTCATGGACTATCACAGCAACAACCCTCTGGGCTTGTTATACACGCACAAACACCAAGCCTCCACCTAGTAGGGTTTATTGTGGGCCTGTAGTCCATCCAGCTCACTCCAGCATGGCCTACAACCTTTGTTAGGCTTTACTATGTACCCTTTGGCCCAAATTAGCAACCTTTGATTTGCTGGGCTCTGTCATGCATGCCACGACCCACTTGCAGCAAGCTTATTTGCTTGTTGGGTTCCCCAGTGCCTTGGCCCACTTGTTCGCAACCTCTATGTTGCTGGGCTTGCTTTGCCATGACCCAAACCAAAGTCAGCATGTGGCTGGGCTTCGCACACACACCCTAGGCCAGCCCCCGTGCTGGGCCCGTGAAACCCCCCCCCCCCCCGGTGCTATTTTAGCCCAACAACTTGGGCTACTGGGTTCCTTCCCAGACCTCGGCCTGTGGCCTGCAGCCATGATTGGGTTGCATTGCAGCCATGATTGGGTTGCATTGCAGCCACTAAGCCCTTTTAGGGCCTAGCCATGCACACGGCATCCAAGCCCACCGATATTGGGCTATGATTTTTCGAATCCAATGCTATTTTTGGAATTCTCTATAACTTTAACCCGAATGTTATTATTATTTTTTCTTCTACGATCAAACCTAAATGGTGTCGATCTATTGAATTAATTAAAGTGACCAACAGTCCATTAATCTGACATGACATCCAAAATTATTGGCCTAAAGCCCACTTTTTGGCAATTAACGATTCAATAAATTATTTCTTTTCTTTGAACCGTTGACTCATTTTCGAAGTCTAGAAACACTCACACTTGAGTTCCTGAAGCAATCCAAATCCACTACACTTAGTTGTATATTGTATTATGTGTTCTTACAAGTACCTCCTTTTATGAACTGGAAGTTCATAACTAAACTCGAACCTGTAGTTTCGAATTTAGTGCCTTTGAAACCCGAAGTTTACATAAAACAATACACCCATGAAAACCCTACGTTTTTCATGTATACCATGTCTTAGAACCCTAAATGTTCTAACTTTGATGCTTATGGATATCTTATTTCCATAGCACCAATTACAATCTTGTTCCCTCTATTCAGTGGATTGTCGAACCGTAACAAGTTCAATTTTATTGATTTGGACGTTTCTTGACCGAAACCACTATATGTGGGGTACACGAATTGAATCTCCAATTGACCATCAAGAAGCTGAGAAACCATTGTTGCCAACAATGGCATGGAAGAGCTGAATAAGCCTCTACCATGATCTTCATTCGAAGACTTATGCCCGAAGCATTACTCATGGAAATACCTCCCAAATGAGGATTCCATGGCTCTTTGGCTTGCTCCTACGGACCATTTAATCATGAAAGACATTGCCTGAAGCACACCATGATTACGTCCATGAATGAGTACAATTCTTAAGTTTGTAAATCCGATCGAATTTTGACTGGAGAATACTTATCTCGTCCTTCCATGTTTCTAACTCGCTCCTGAAGCAGCAGTGTAGAAAAGGGAAGTTTACCAAATTCTCGAATTTGATTACTACCACAAACGTGAGAGAAAGTTATAGACCCAACTTCGGCTGGAGTTTACCGAACGATAGATACCCAGTTCGGCTGAAGTCTACTGAATGGCTCAACCCAGTTCAGTCAAAGCCTACAGAACGGTGATGCCCTACTTCGGCAGGGATGCACCGAAATGGTATTCTCTTCTTCGACAAAGGTGCACCGAACATTACTACACTGCTTTGGTAAAGGCCTACTGAACGGACCCCTCCAGCTTCAGATGGAACCTACCGAACCCAATTCTAGGTTTGTCTCTTTCACGATCAAATTTCTAGTTTGTTTTTACAACATATGGTAGAATCAGGGCATGCCAATGTGTGACATCATGCTCGAAGCGCAATCCTTGGCACCTAAGACCTAAAACTTCAAGAATAAGGGATAATATTCCTAAAACTTAACCCTGCCGAATCTACTTCCGTCTTGATGGAATAGATCATTGGTTATGCACATGTTCGTGCCCCTACCAATGTCATTGAGGAGTACCATTCTAGTAGTCAATATGTGAGATTGATTTTGGTCCACCGAACACCGTTGGAAAAGCATAATTTTGACATGGAATGCCTTGTTGGCTGAATCCCCTCAGTAAACCATTTACTTTGTGAACATTTGTCTATGTTCTTGGATTCACATTTGGTGTTTGTTTTAGTTATGGTTAATCTTATTGATATTGTCCTCGAATATAAGTTAATTGAATCATGTTTCTTGTATACATGTCACAAAATTCAATTAAACACGCGATTAGGTACGAATGTGGGAAAAATGTCGTTAAGTCTTAAGGATATTCGAGAGAACAATGATCATGAATGAAACCACTGAAGAAAATAGAGTGAAATATCTTTGCACCACCTCCAAAAATGAGCCTGAAGCTTTGATTTGGGGCCAATGGGCTATCTCCCATCTGGGGAACACGCCACATGTGGTCGGCCTAAAGCTAGGAGATTCGACCAGTTTACTTGCTTTGGCACGACCTTATAGGACACTTAGGTTGAACAATGATGCTACGACGCATCTCCTTACCCGAAGTAAGGATCTTGTGCCTACAAGCACACTTGGCCAAGCCTGCTCGTTAGGAAATTGATTTTCTAAATCATCCCTAGCAAAGATATGAAACAACCATCTTTTCACAGTGGATAAGGGAATATATGTGGACTAATCCAACCAAAATGCGGACTATATAAATACTTATGGTTTTGGTTGATGAATCGACAAACTGGTCACATATTTGTCCACACACATTGCTGTTAAACCTTCTGGCCGATTTTAAGGGTTCACCACCCTACTTATCTCATAAAGTCTAGAAGACTGGATAATGTCGGATGAGTTTATATTAACGATTTTCAATAAGTATTGCATGTCTTTTGGGTTTATAATTGAACATCGAATTCCCATGTTCACCCCAAATAGCCTTGCATAGTGATCATAAAGCACAATTTAAATGATCGCCCAAACCTTGGTGAACGTACCAAGTTTTTGGTTTCTACCTATGGCTATGCAATCTTGTACGCAGTTATGCTGGTCCGCCTTAAGGCTCATTGCCACCCAACCTATTCAACGTTACAGTTGGTTACCGGTATGAACTTGATGTTTCGTACTCACGCATTTGGGTGTGCATTCCATGTGCCAAGTTGCACCGTCGAAACATACCAATATGGGTCCTCATATAAGGATATGAATCATTATCGATTACGATTCTCGTTCGCATTAGCTCCCTTAGAGCCCTTGCAAGCGATATCTTTACCACTCACTTGCGAATTGTCACTTTAATGAGACAGCTTTCCCGCTGTTAGAGGGAGATAAGAACGTCAACGTTCCTGTAGAATGTCACGAATTTGCATGGACGTTGCCCAATATGTCTCATCTCAATCCTCGTACCACACAAGTGTGATAAGCACGTGTGATGAAATTCTAGCTTTCAGAATGTTGCCCCAGACAAATTCCTCTGATCTAGCTAAAGTGATGAGATCATATATGATCACTCATATATTTCATGCATTTATACCATCTATTTCTAAAGTCTTTGTGATGTTTTTGTGTTAAAATGGTTGCATTTTACCTTACCTTGTGTTAGTGTGCAGTTAAATTTGCTTTATGATCAATTTCAAGCAAAAAATGAGAAAATGAAATAATAAAAACAAACAAAAGAATTGGAAGTGGAGCTTGTCTCCACGGGTGGTGTTTGAAAAAGAAATCAGAAAGCAAAGTGGGGGAGTGAGGATAAAGTGGAGCACTAGGAAGTGGGATGAGGCTTGTCTTCCACTTGTGGCCTTAGTGACTTGGAAAAGAGCTGCCTTTTGTTAAAGGCAAGAAAAGAAAACACACAGACGGGAAGTGGGAAAGACAGAAGGGCACGGCAGAGAGGAAAAGAAAATGTTGCAGCGTTGGAGAGAGTTGCAGGAGCAACATAGCAAAAAGCAGAAGGGATGACGCAGCTCCAAGAGGATCCGAGAGCTCAGGAGATAGCTTCCTTGTAAAAAAAGGGTTGTCTCTTTCTTTGATTCTTCATGGATAATTTCTTATGTATTCAAATAATTATGTATAACTAATTTCCTTTTGCTAGAGTGAGGCCATGAGCCGCAACATGATTACGTAGATTTCTCTTTCAATTGCTTAAGTGTTGTTACATGCTTGCTTTGATATTTTCAATCTCTAAATTAAACTATCTATGTGTCTTGATGATTGATCACCATTAGGATGCTTAGAAAAGTCATTGGATGCAATTTTGAACGAATGTCACGTTAAAATTGGTTATGCTTCTTGTGATTGAGGATTGTAATTTCTCCTAAGGTAAATATCATACTCTTAGGGATTACATGGTTTAACAAAAGGATTTTCATCAAGATTAATGAATCATTGATGTTTATATTTAATCCAAATGTCATGGATAAATTGCATGTAGTGGTATGCATTGAATGTCACAAGTAAAACATACACAAGGAAAACCCAACCTTCAAAGCATATATGTTTTCGATTACTTAAGCAATTGGAAGAGCTACGTAGGAGTGTTGTTGGTAAAAGGTTGAACTCTAGCACCTTGTCAATCTAATTTTCTTAAATTATTTGTATTATCTTGAGTTTATATATTTACTTGTTTTGTTTAGTTGGATCACTATTCCTATAAGCCAATTCCCATTTTAGATATTTCTTTAAGTCACATCCAGTAGTATTTAGTTTCGTCAAATTAGTGTAGTTCTTAGAGTTAAATAAGTTAAATACACAAAAAAAAAAAACTCGTAAATTGTTTATATCAGTCCCTGAGGAGATCGACCTTGCTTGAGCCATTCTATACTACAAAGACTTGTTCTCTTGCAAGAATTTTCTATGGTTTAACCCTTGTTTTACAAGTGGTAATATCGCTATCAATATACCAGCTGCAAACATACCTACAAGGATAGACGTACTTAACAGACGTCGAGTCAACATCTTTGAAGGATGTGGCACCCTTATTAGACGGTTTGGCCGCCCCTATGAGACGGTCTGGCACACCGGTGGATAACCGATTAATCTGTCTTGGCCTGAAGCATGACAGATCACTCGATTCATAAGATTCACTTCCCTAGAAGAGGAAGGTCACGGCACAACAATGAATCCATACTCGATCGTTGTCTCAAATCATTTCCATCTCATGAGATTAATTTGGATTACTCACGAGACTTGAAGTTCGTGGTCTAGTACACTAGTTTGGATGAGATAATGAAATTGGAATGAGATTATCATCAATGATGTTTTCACTTATATGGTAACTACCGATATAAATGAAATCAACGATATCGAACTGTGTTCCGTTGATTAGTGACAATGTAAAACTGATTGGACAACCGAAATTACAATTCAGGCTAAATTCCTTACCAAAGTGTGTTTAGATCTATCGTTCCTACACTGCCCAAGGTAACCCTGTTGTGTTACAATTGGGAAAGGAAACGTAATGAGATGAATGAAATAGTGCGATGTAATGCACGCCTTATGGTGCAAGGTTTCTCTCAAACGCCATGTGATTGATTGCAGCATTATGAAATGTGGTTAGTGTTTCTCCATGGGGATATTGATACAGAGATTTATATGTAAGTTCTCGAAGAATTACATGGACTGGTTCAAATAGTTCCAAACCCTGGAACACGCTCTTAACTCATTTGAGGCGTTCACTTACGGATTGAAGCAATCCAGCGGATGTAGTATACCCATCTAAGTGACTATTTGATCAGTTAGGGATATGAATGAATACCATTGGGTGTTAAACTATAAAGTCTTATTCCGAATTGCTAAAGTTGCAGTTTATGTCGTTGGCATGAATCTCACTAAGACTATAGAAGAGTTTGAGAAAACTGTCTCGCACTTGAAGACAGAATTTGAGATGAAGGATCTTGGGAAAACTCTTTATGCCTTGACCTGAAGTTGAAGCATTGTTCTGATGGTACTTTGGTCTACCAGTCGAACTACACCCTGAATGTGTTACCTTTGAGTATATCTATGATCTTTCATATGATATATTCAAATGAGACCCTTGAAGATGTTATGGAATCCGAAATTCCATATCTAAGTTCAATTTTGCACTTTGTTGTACTTAGCTCATTGAGTTAGATAGAACATCTCATTCGCTGTTGATCTATTGGTAAAGATGCAGCACTGCGCCTACACATAACCACTGAATTGGTATTAAAAACGTTTTTCCGTTACCCTAAAAGGTACTACGGATTTGGGCTAATCCCAATGCATCTCGAGCGGATCCAACCCCCTTGATCCTCGAAATGATGATTGCCGTGTTTGTTATGCTGATGCAGGTTTCTTATCAAACCAGCACAAGGCACATCTCCGAATGGTTATGTCTGTACCATTCGGAATATCGCAATATCTTAGAGGTCCACGATATGACCTTAGTTGCAAAACGTCAAATCATTCCAAGACTCACCTTACTTCACTACACCACACGTGAGACATGGTTAGGAGTTCTTGTTGAGCATATTCAAAGTACTTGCAGTTTTCATCCATCGTTGAGTCCCAATAACGATCCATGAAGGCTATGCCACATGTATCCACCCAACCAAGACATGATACATCAACGAAATCAATGTCAAGACATATTGCATCTACATCTACATCAGCAAAGCATCAGGAGATTGAAATTATGCAAGTTAATCCCAGACAACCGTGCCGACCTCTACACGACGTCATTGCCAAAGTCAACCTTCCAGAAGCTTGTCCGAGGAATTGGTATACCTAACTATTCATATGCAATGCTTGGAATTCTCATTTGGAAGTTCTGTCAAACTCAAGGGGAGTATCCAGAAGTATACTCACTTGATCATAATGTACTATTTTTCCCTACAATTAGGAGCATTTTTCCCACTGGGCTTTTGCTACCTAACTAGGTTTCGACCAGACACTCATCCTGTGCTGATCATACCCTTGTGAGTTCTTCCACTTGCGTCCAGAAGACGTATAGTTTTGACTTAATGCAACTTCTCACTTTTCTCCTTAGTCTATGGGTTTTTCTCCCACCTTGAGTTTTACCATAGCGAGGTTTTGTGAGTTTTACCTTTTATGCATTCTTCCGTTAATCTAAGACTTGCATTCGCTCATTGTGCCAACGACTTCATCATTGTACTTACTTCATCGATGAATACTTGATGCACCATTTGTTTAAGTATTTACACACTCAAGGGAGAGTGTTGTAGTCCTATTAGATTAGGAATGTGATTGTGTAAATCCTAGTGTATCTAGGGATATCTTGTATATTCCCTTTAGTAGTTTAATTCCTATTAGAGTTGTAATCCTAATAGGGTAAGGATTTAACCTTCCATACTACTATAAATAAAGGCATAATGGGGTGGAATAGAACACACCTCAAAATTACATATCTTTCTTTTCTCTCTGTTGCCACCGGCCTCTCTCCCTCTATGTCCTTTATATGATTCAATAAATTAGGCCTAAAACAAATATTGATTTATTGTGTTTAAATTAGATTATAATCTAATTAAAAGCCAAAATCCTAGCCACATTCATTTTCCTACCCTGCAGAAGAAAGAACCCAGAAATTCGAAGAAATTCGTTTACTCATGCTTATTTCTTTCTCAGGTTTTGGTGTTATGGAATCAATTGGTGGGTTTTGGGCGGAGTGATTTGACAGTCATATCAGGTAGTGAGGGTGAGGTGATTTGACAAATTTGGGTTGCAAATGTTTGTGGCCTGGGCATGGTATTGGTTATACAGTAGTGATGAAGAAGGGCGATGGAGAAGGGAGATGGAGAGGGAGAATGGTCGGGAGTGAGATGGCTGGTGAAGGAGATGAAGGGCAGTATTGGAATACTAAAAACCAAGTGAGGGCATAATTGATAAAAGAAGTCTAAATTCCCCACCAATCTAAGAATTCAATTACCTCCCTTATCTAGGGAGTCCAATTCCTCCAAAATGAGGAGTTGGATTCCTTAATGCGTGTGGACCCCACATGAATTTTGATTCCCCAAGATTACGTAAACAAAGATGTATCCCATAATCGGAATCCAATTTCATAAATTGATTCCGATTACGGGTACGTAAACGTGCCCTTAAGGTAGACTTTAATAAGTCTGAGAGGCTGTTGGTCTCCTTTCCCAAAAGATTTTAACTTCAAGTCGAAGCTTAGAATGTAAAGCAAATCAAGAAACAACTTTCAACTTGTCTACTCAACTTGGGATTTCTACACCTCATACCCTTTCATGCGCAACACAACAAGTGTCGGGGTATTTGTGAAGCCAAAAATAATTCGATAAATTCCTGGAGCTGACACGTGGACTATTACAGCAAAAATGAGAATGCCCTTATTAAAATGGCGTGGCCTACATTTAATCCACGTGCAGTCCAATTTCCTTGGAAGTCTAAGCAGTTGCCTACGACCTTATCAATCTCCCATGCCCATGGCAAGGAGATAAATTGAAGGTATTAAAGATAAGATTAATTACTAAATCCTATCTTTATACTTTCCTAAATGAAGATCAAATCCAATCAGGAATTCCACAAGATAATCCAAGATATTATTTATTAAATAATATCTTGGGATAATTCTTTCATCATCCATCATACGGATGACACACCTTGGTCAATCGAATGTCGATGCACGGCACAACAAAACCTTGCACATGTGGCCGACCCTAGCTTTATAAATACCCTATCTCCACCAATTTCTGATAAGTTTTTGCACGAAATTAAGCCTTAAACTCTCTTTCTTTTAAGAGAAATTGACTTAGGCATCTGAGATTCATTGGCTAACCCCTTCTTCCTCCCCCTCCCCCAGCCTCATGGGCACGCGTGGCTTTGGCCGTTGATCAAAGGTGTTTATTTATTTTGTAGGTACAATACTGTCAAGACGGAAGACTTCATAATTTTGCTATCATATGCAGCAACAAAGGAATGAGAGAATATGGCTCAGAGAAATTGTAGATATGTTTTCCTTGTACCAATGCCTTTATTTACAATAAATCATAAGGAGAGAGATACTTGCTCTCCAAGTACTACAAAACCTAATATGATAGGACAACTAGATTATAGGAAACCTAAACAAAGATTTACACAATCACACAATGTTAAATATTAATTACAACAAATTTCAGATTTTTTGAAAGGAAAAAAAATTCTAAGCTTCCCAAATTTTTGTTCCCTTTCTCTCATTTTCTTTTTTCTTTGTAACAGGATAAATTATAACTGTATTAAATTATAATCGGATTTTCTGCAGAAGTAACCCATACGAACAAAATAATTATAATTCATCCAAGTTCAAGATTCCCTCTAAATGTAATAAAAGTAAAAATTTAATTATGTGCCATGCAATTGCATGATTAATGACTTACTATATTCATTATCTGCAGGAAGTTAAATTAATATGTATATAGTATGAAAAATTCTGATAAAATTTTTAGAATCCAAAAGAAAAATGCTAATTAATTGGTTTCCATTTTCTGCTCTATTTTTGCCTTTCAGCCAAGAACATTGTACAAAGCACTCAAACATTTTGATCTTTTATATGTATATAAGATTGAGATATTCATCTTCTTATATGCCAATCTGATAAGCTTACATACTGTATTGGTTGCAATATGGAGTCTCTTGTAGCAACCATATTTGCCCTATTTTTTTTTACTGAGGAGTCCTCAGTGAGGACAATGGATGCACGCTACAGTCCACAAGATATTGTTTCAACTACCATCACAGTCGACAAACGAGGCATAGGAAATTTTGTCACAGTGCAAGCAGCCATTGATTCCGTACCAACAAATAGCCAAGCGTGGACTCGTGTCGTTATTGAGCATGGGACATACTTGTAAGTACCATATTTTTCATAGTTTTTATTTCCAAGTTGTTTAATAAATTTCAAGCTATGATAGTATGCTACTGATCGAAAACGAAAAGAAAAGAAAAAGCTCTGATATGCTTTCTTTGCATGCAGTGAAAAAGTCATGATTCCAAGGGAGAAACTATATTATTCTTGAAGGAAACCCTTGACATCTTACCACGATTGAATTTGGGGATTCTGGCAGTAGCGCTAGCAGTTTTACGTTTGAGCTATTTGCAGAAAATTCCGTGGCGCGGAATATTGTATTCAAGGTTAAGCATCTATCCTAAATCTTATCATTTCCTAGCACACAAATGAATTGAAAATTTATCAATGATAAAAGTTATGCCTTTTTCTTTTAATGGATAGTACTTGCATTAGTTTAAGTGAGGAATGCACATATTCTTTCATATGCAAATAACGTATTTTGACTGATAAAAATTAACGATCAAAACTGTTCAATTTCTTAATCTTCATTTAAAGATTACCGCTACAAAAATTTATTGCAATCGGAGTTCTAGTTATCTATATTGAGAGAACGATCTCCAAATGAAGATTAATAAATTAAACGGTTCCTATTCGTTGATTTATTCGATCATATAACGTTATTTGCAAATAGGAGATATGTGCATCCCCACACGGGGGATGCAAGTATTATCCCTTTTTATAAAAGTGTTGTATTGGACACTTAAAAAATTACTAGCATCTTGCCCCACGCTTGCACGTAGACCTGTAAACGGGTCGGATTTATTGGGTTTGGGTCGGGTTTCATCCGACCCGTTAAGTTAACGGGTCACCCGAACTCAATCCGTTAAGCTAAAGGGTCACCCGAACCCAACCCGTTAAGATCATTAGTCACCTGTTTCATCCGTTTTACCCGTGAAAGCCCATTAACAATTTTTTTTATCTTTTTGTTTAATTTTGCATTCCAATTCAAATTACGCGTTTTAATGTACAAACAAGATCTCACATTCAAATTTCATTTACAATAGTTGGTTTAGTAGTGAAACGTAAAGGCGCAACAAGAAGCCTGATCTGAAAATAAATAATGGGACTAGTAAAGTCATAGAAAGCTGAACAAAGAAAAACTATTTCAAAAATCCAACACACAATGCCAATATGCAAAACCAATGGAATCAATCCATTTTGATAGTAACCCATGGACGGAACTGGCTTAGGCTCAGCGGGGGCGGATGCCCCCACTCAATTATTTTTGGTTGAAAAAAATATACTATTTTAGTTGCTTGTGATATTAGTATAAATCTTTTATGCACTATTGCCATCGTTGGAAGAGCATATTCAGCTGTAAAATTTCTGTTGAGAAATTGGATGGGAGATCAATAGATAAATTATAACATGATTATTTTTTTATAGAGAGAGATTTGATGGTATTAGTAATGAAGTTGTCATTCAACATTTGAAAACATGAAACACGTTGAGAGATATTGTAATAAGGTGCATAAAAAACCTTATAGATTAATATATAAGTGTTTTGTTGAGTACATTCTTGAACTTTTAATTTGTGACTTTGCTATTTGAGGATGCCCCATCCATGCAGATCTCTGGCTTTGTCCTTGCAGTAACCTCCATTGTCCATCATTTTCGCCGTTTAATAGAGGCCTGCCATGACCTTCTTCTTCAAGTCCAAGACAAAGAAGCACTTGAAGGAAGGATCCCGATCCGGCAAGCCAGAGTACTAGTTGCCGCTGATGGAGGAGAGAAGCTTGACTCTCTTTCGAGAAAGCGGCTGAGACCAAGTGTCAAAGCCACCGGAGGAGGAGAAAGAGTCGTCTGTTGCCATTTTGAGCCAGGAATATAGTCCTGGAGCATATTGGCGACCTCCTTGAAGTGGCAGAGATTTTTTTTTTTTTTTTTTATGAAATATGTTTTAAAAAATAATGAATGTAACCACCTTCAATCCCACCATACATGGTTTTTTTGTGTGATTTTTTTTTTTTGAAATTCTAATAGGAGAATAGTAGTCACTTAGTACTACGGTCTAGTGGTATTACTCTTCACTTGTAAGTAAGATATCTTAAGTTCGATTCTAGCTAAGGGCGAAGTTGAACCACATTATTATGACAAGCTCATTGTAAGACTTAGCCCACTCCCCTGCCGCCTTAGGGTAAATACTATTGTTTGTTAAAAAAAAAAAAAGGAAGAGTAATTTGGGTATTATGAAAGCTTTACCTTTTTTACCTTCTTCATATATATATATACATACACTAGCCTTAAGCGCGCATGCGAGAGGCCTTTTTTAATCAAGTGTGTTGTGGTCAGTGTTCTAAAAATCGGCCTAGGCGGCCGGCTAGGCGCTGGGCGGTGGCCAACCGCCGGGATTAATGGAAAATCGGGAGCAAAATCGGGACAGGGATTAGGCGGGTGCCGAGGCGGCCTGAGCGGCCGTTGGGCGGCCTAGGCGGGCGACTGTGTGGCCTAGGCGGTCTGGGAATTTCAATTTTTTCTGTATTCGAACTTGAGAAAGGATGAATGCTTCTGGTCTGTGTTATGGTTTATCAGTTTCTGGACTTCAACTTCTTGTCTGTGTTCTTGCGAAAAGAGGAAGAAGAAGAGAGACTTCTTTCCACACCCACGTGATTACTTTTTAACTATTTAATTTTTTTTGTTTTTCTGTCCATTCAAGTTTGGACAGCTAGCATCCTACTTTCCTTAAAGTAAAATGGCTGTCAGTTCATCCATCATCAAGTGCTATTAATAATTTTTTTCTCATGTAAAAAAGCATAGCTTGTCAGCCTATCAATTCATAGCATCTAAGTGCTATTGATTTTTTGAACTTGCTAGATACACATTTATTATTCTTTTACTATCTTGAGCTTGAATGCGAAAAGAGAAGTTGAAGCACAAATTACACGTTCTGTGACTGGTTCACTTTCTTGAGCTTGAATGCATTTTCTTCCTGACAAGCTTTGTCATTACATACTTCTCTTTTTGGGCTGCAGAAAATAGCACTTAATCTTGTTAGAATTTGTCAGTATACACTTATTTACAAGATATACAAAAAATTTACCTCAATCCGCCTAGACCGCCTAGGCGCCCGCCTAGACCCCGCCTAGCAGCCTAGGCGCTAGGCGCCAGTCCGCCGCCCGACTAGCGCCTAGCGTTTTTTAGAACCTTGGTTGTGGTAGTTGTTTTCTTTCTCGTATGTCGTCCTAAAAATAAAATACAACATACAATTACAAATAAAAAGTATTGGAATATAATTAAGTTGGGTGCAAAATGCGTGATAAAATAAAGGTTCATTGTACGCGCTGAAGCACATTCAAAGAGATTAGGAAAAAATAAAGGTAAAAATACTTCAAGGAATCAAATAATAATATAAGAGAATAAATTAAACAATTAATCTATGGCATTAAGTTGAAGAGTAAGACCTCATATATATATATATATATATTTTTTTTTTTCCTTACAGTACCACAAAGTACATAGACTTTTATTACATTTGTTTGAACAATTTATCTTATTAAAAATTACTAAAAATGGAGTTGATAAGGTTTCTGGCTTCATAGTATTTTATCTATTATTTCTTGATATATATCTTATCCTTTCCCTTTCCGCCTGCAAGCTGCTTTGTCAATTTTATGCTACTACAATTGTAAGAACTCAATTTAAAAACAAACTCCATTTGAATGAAGCCACCTATTAAGAAACCAAATATTATTCTGATACACATAAACTATGAACTAACCTGGGAGCGAAGATTATCAGTTTTATCCACCAACAGCTCAATCTTCTCACCGCGATCAAGAACCTGCAAAACATATGAATTTACGATGATTAAAAATCGATCCACATTTACGTACATGTAATCAGAATGGAAAAGGAATATGAATAGTACAAAGGAATTAGAGTGAGAAAGGTCAGAATGACTATTCTCCAAATGAAACAGGTATCAAGTTCAACAATAATATTTCCATAAATTTCCCTATAAGAAGAAGGAGAGGGAGAAATAAACCATTCAGTAATTGAAAAGCATATTACGAACTTAAATGAAAACCCTAAATACTCTATAGTCATTCTACCAATGAAAACTCACTGCTCTTATCTTGTCTTCTCCCACGTTCAAAACTCTATAGCCATTCTACCAAATTAAAAAACAAAAACTCTATACCCATGTTTTTACCTTTTTATCCCTCTACGTGGTAGTTTTGTTTTGCTAGAAGACTACAAATTGAAATAATTTTTTCTTAAAATCTGAATCAAATAAGATTATTTTTGGATTATGGTTATTTTAAAATTTTTGTCTTCTGGATTTATATATATAGAAGAAGAAAATATAATAATAGTAAATAATATTATAAAAAATCCAGGCAAAGAACTATTGCATACCAAGAAATTGAAAGAAAGCATGATAAAGAGGGAGATCGAGAGAGTTTGCCTTAATTCATCAAAAGCTTGGAACTGCAAGAAAAATAATAATCAATTTAAATGGTTGTTATAAGCACATGAATAAGAATGCCGAGATTGTAAATAATTGATAGAATCTCACACAAAAAGGATAAAACAATAAAGAATTAAAGCCAGAGATATTTAGTGAAATCGTTACTATTTGTAATCCTGTCATACGGTTACAAGCTACAAATATATAAAAATTGCTAATATAAAAACTAATGAAGTGAAACACCTTTTCCTTATGGATCTACAACATTTGAAGTAAAGGGAGAACTAAAAATTACCATCTTCTGATCCCTCATCAAAACCAAATCCTTACCAAATGGCCAGAACCTCCACGCTATCGCCTTCACCGCCCCTTTCTACGTACTGCGGTAAAATGCCCCAAGCGCAGCAGATTTTTTATGGGATTTTACTAAAAAACTTGTTCCTGTAGAATTTCATAATCAGGGAATATGCCTGTAATGGAAATCCATTCAAGTCTCTAGTTTTGTACCATGAAATACTTAGTTTTGGACACAAAGCGGACAATTTTACGTACCCCTTTGTTCTCAAGGCGTGCAATGAGATGTTGGCTGTAGAAATTGGGAGGAAGGTTTCAGTTCATCGTAAGTTATTTGCAAACCGAGTTGCTCCGTCGCAGAGATTATTCAACTCGAGTCGGAGTCGCATGCTCAACTCCACCAAATAAGGTTCTTGCTGCTCCGGAAATCGAGGTTTCACTGCCCACTGCAACATGCTTCTGATCTAACCTCGATTGCTACCGTTTCAGAGTCGCGTATGAATCCACCGATGGATTCCTTCCAGATTTTCTGTCACAGCCCGTCCCGGGAACGTACATTGTTTTATTATAATGGATGTGAAAAGACAAAAATGCCCTTGAGCGTTGGAGCATCATGGGGCTATGTGTGGTTGAGGGCCAATGTGTTAAGTCACTATTATTTTGGACCCAATTGGAATTTAGAAAATTTTGAGATGTGGTTGGTGACTTGAGGACCACACACACACACACACATCATCCTTCTCTCTCTCTCTCCCGTCTCTCTCTCTCGGTTTCACTCTCCCTCATTGCCATTCGTACGGACAAGCTTCAAGACCACCCTAAACTCCACAGATCGAAGGTTTTGGGTGCACCATTGTGTTCCTCGTGGTGCTACGCGTTGATTGGTACCCATTTTAGGTAAGGAATCCTTCGAAAACTCGTGAACCCGTAACCCAATTTTCATGCATTGTTCATACTCACGTAAAACCTTGTGTTTTAGGGAAATCTAAGCTCATAGGGAGCTTAATGAGGTCCATACGAAGCTCGGAGTACTTCGTTTGAAGATTTTGGATGTCGGAATAGTGAGAACGAGGAGTTCCAAATTTGGCCGGAATTATCGAGGCTTTTTCCGGCCAATTCCCGGCGAGTTGGAGGTCAAGTCAGGTATGGTTGTGTTCATCTTTGTGAGATCTTGAGCTATGAATTCAGCCGTACAGACTACCACATAAGTTCCGGCTAACATATCATATTTCTATAAAATTATTCTTACCTGGATTGTTTACTTTGTTATATTTTGGCATGGCATACATATGAATATGATTATGTGAAGCATGAACTGAATTGATATGATTTCAGATATATATATGTATATACTTACATCTTGATTCTGGGAAAATTATACATGTTTTACAGCGAGGGGTTAGATATGTTGATAAATGAAATGATTTTGTAAAACATTTGTTTTTGCCCACTCACGTTTTATGTTTTGCGCCCCTCCAGGTTTTAAGTAAGCTTGATGTTGGTGGCTCGAGGACGTCGGCTGTTCTGACTATTCTATATTATAGTAGGACATTCCTGGTACTGTATAACTAGTATTTGTCCTACTGGACTGCACCTAGACTTTATGCTCTGAAATAGGAGTGTTTACTGTTGTAATTAACTCATATCACCTTCTGTTTAGTAGTGCATTCTAGTAATGTGGTTTTTAATTATTCGTATATTTGCTATCTTTATCGCTTCCGCACTGTGCACATGGCTACGTCACTCTCACGTGACGTCACTCTTCATCATTATTAAATTACTAATTTTGTAGCATTACGAGCTCGTTGCGGATGTGTATTTTTTTTTAAGTCACTCTCATTAATTTATCCTTGAATTCACAATTTTGGTTTCTCACAGAATGTACATGACCGTCTGCTTATCGATCCGGATGCCTCAAAGAGAACTGCATGGGCACCTGCGGCTTTAATTCAAGCACAAAGCAAGTTTTTATTATTGTTCTTTCATCAGCTTGCAAGATACCTTGACTGATTTCAAAGGTCGACACTACTTTATAACTGCACTATTCAAGGGGGGAAGATGATTCTCTGCCCTCCCACTTCCCGTGCCTTCCTGTTTGTGTGGTCACGGTTAAGCCACGTCAACATTTTATATTACTATTCTTTTTGGTCTTATTATCTCTATAAAAAATATATATATAAAATGTTGACGTGACTTAACCGTGACCACACAAAACAGAAAGGCAGAGAATCTACCTCCTTCAAGGGGCTATGGACTTTATTTGGGGCAATGGCCAGTCAATTTATGAGGTTAAATATCTAATCCTTTTCACTTTTACTCATATTTCTTAATTTTTTTTTTTCAAACAATAGATTTGTTAGATTAAAGAGCCAACGAGGTTCGAACCTACATGATCATGCAAGGACAATACTCTTCTCCATTACTGTGATAGAAGGTCACTTGCACTTGTATTCCTTTATTTGATTTCACATTATACTAGGGTTTGTATACAAGTCGATTAAGAGCAATTTAGAAAAACATGTATGCATTTACTAATTTACTCTCGATCAAATCATTTTGTAGAAATGCCAGATACACATAATGTCGGACAAAATAGGTGGTGGTGGTTATATTACAGCTCAAGGTCGTGACAACCCTAACGATAGTACAGGTTTTGTATTCAAAGATTGCCATATATTTGGCACAGGTCCTGTACTTTTAGGGAGCGCCTACGGAGCATATGCAAAGAGTGTTGTTTGCCTCGACCTACATGGAAAATGTTATTAACCCAGAGGGTTGGTCAGCATGGCATCATTCTGGTTCTGTGTAAGTTTTCTTTTGTTTTGAACAATGTATTTTTCTTCATGATATAGAAAAGGAAAAATATTACTTACGCACATAAAATTAACATCGTTAGTGACACGATCTTATACATATGGATTATGGATTTTACATATAACTAAAGAGTTTATCTCTATTAGATGAATAGTGTCTATTATAAAGTCAGTTGTGTGTGTCTGCATTGAATTATTATGTAGAGAATATATACTATCAGTTAAAAAAAACACACTTTGTCAACCTCTTTAGTAAAGTTTCAAACTTTTCCCTACTTAAATTAAACAAATATTGATTATACAATTCTAAAACTTTAACTCTACTAGTCACTTAGTACTACGGTCTAGTGATGGGTTGCACAGGACTAGGAGCAGATATGACCCATCGTGTTGAATGGGAGAAGCAGTCACCTCCTGAGGAAGTGGCATATTGAACAAATACAGCTTCTTTCATTGACCAAGATGTATGGTTGGAAAGACAACCACACTAAGCAAGGTTTAAGCAACACTAAAACGCAGCTAGCTAGAGGTCCTTGTATCAAATAATCTTCAATTCTTTCATTTCTTCTTGGTCTGTTATTAATAATCAATCCTTGTATCAACAAGCAGTTCAACACAAGCGGTTATTATGGTCACGAGATGTATATTAGGTCAGAAGCAGCTAATGTGAGAGAATTGATGAACAGAACTCGAGTGAATAAGATTCCTGGATTGAGTTGGATTAAGTCATAGAAATGTGTAAATGGGAAATCAAGCATCGTCGTGCCATTCTACAGAACTAATCATAGTTTGAAGGAGTACTGCCATTGATGAAGTTAATACTTCCGTGATCAACGATTAAGCTGTAGCAGTAAAATGGTGAGCTGAAGCGACAACTCTCTCCGTCGTCTCATTGCCCTAACATATTTTTTCCTTTATTTTCGATGCAAACATCTAACATATACTCTTACATTTCTTTCGTCTGGCCATACCACCATAAGATATACATATTTCGTGTTCCTACATCAATGGTTCATGCATTGAGAAAACGGTCCTAAGCCCACAGAAACAATGTTTCAATGACTTTAGGGAAAATACAATTGGATTTCCTCTTATCTATCATTAACAAGAAAGAATTTGCAGGTACCGACTGGTTTGTCTCGACCCTTGACAGCAACAAATTTGAAGCATGACATTGCCTTGCTCTCCCACATCATTTTCTGTAGCTCACTCAGCAGGAGGAGCTCTATGATAAGCTGGAATAGTAGCAGGAAAGAAGGTCTGTCTTACTCCTTCCGCCTTGGTGATGGGGAATATAATACCCGACGCACTCTGGCAAAAGGAAAACGCTCTTCGTTAAGAATCAGGGAAACTAATTGAAATCATGTATACTGTATACAATGACGGCCATGGATCTGCTCAGTTAGAAAATTAGGTATCTAGCTCATACGAAAGTTCATATATAAAGCTTCACCTTGAGATGCAAGGTACTTGTAAGAACAAACCAAACGGCTTCACATTGTATACAATTTTTGTTCAAATAATGAAATTTTGTTCTTTGATTAGACGTCGTGGATTCAATATTCAATGACCATCAAGGAAATTAGGGGGAAAAGAAAAACCTACCAAAAGAAATCTAGCTCCAAGCCACACGCGTTTTAGTGAAGGAAATGGTAGTAGCAAACGACCAACACCATATACCGCCACAGCAAAAAAGTGAAGGACTAAACTCAACGGACGAGGGTTTAGACCAGAAAGCAAAGCCACTGGTCCTGTTGAACAGACACCTCCGAGGCTGAGATAGTCAAAACATGCTTGGCGTATCTCTGTCCTTGCTTCATCAGGGGAGGCAGAGAACACCTTGTATAGGGCACCTGCCAAGGTATTTACTGTAGATGCAACCGGCTGCGAAAACAACATCAAATGTCAGTAGGATGTATAAGTAGTGTGATAATAATCTCGATTACAAGCAATGCAACTATGAAATCAATTTTTATGGAGCTTAACAGGAAACAGAACTGAAACAGTTCGATTTCACATGTTCAGAATTATTCTTTTCCAGAGGAATCACCTTTAAAGTAATCATTCTTTCTGTAACTTTCGCAAGGTATAAAAGGATTCTAGGTATGTGCACTGTGATATTAAACAGTCACACCAGCAACAGAGCTTACCTTCCGCAAGGTATAAAACGATTCTAGGTATGTGCACAATGAAGCTGCATCATGTAGGTCATGCAACGGCTTAAGAAGATCCCTGAGCACGACAATATCTGACAGTGCCACAGTCATTCCTCCGCCAGTTAAAGGATGACGCATATTGAAAGCATCGCCCAGCAAAAGGGCTCCTGGAGTTGGATGTGGACTGGCAGGCATGCTTCTGTTTGGCATTGTTCTAATATTTCCTTTATCAATTGCAGCAATGAAGGCATCATGAAGTTCAGGTGGAACCTAAAACATTCTTCATTAATTCATAGAAGCAAGAAGCCAGCTCAGGCCAAAAAGGAACAAAGAAACTACTGTCGACAAAATAGGACCAACCAAAATGTTTCAATGTTGAAATTAAGAATTCTAGTTTTGAAATTGAAAGGTACCTGTGGAGCCACCACATTCTTCAAATAGTTGGCCAACGCACCATTGGCAATCGGAGGTACCCTTTGGCCGGGTACATCAACCAAGCAACGGACTTCTGTACTGCTGATTTGATAAAACAGGATCGGAGAGGGATCTCCTAGAATAACATGCCCATGATTTGCAAATGGGAGTTTGCAATTTTCCAAGATTAGTCCTACGAAGCAAGAGAGTACTTCTACCTGTGAAAAAAGAAGATTGACGTTATCTGTCTATGTAGAAAGTGTAAAGCGAAAAAGTCAGTACTAATTCAAGACGATTGGATATAGTTCAACCATAAATCTCCGACGCTAGGAGTTGAAAGAATAAATGACTGTATCGGCATCCTAATCAGACCAAGTAATAGTTCAATTAAGGATTTGAGGAAGCAACTTTACCTGAGGCTTGCAAAGAGTGCAGCGCAGATTTGAGAAGCAACCATCACAAACAATTGTAAGAGGAGCGTAAACTTTAAGTTCTTGACCATCCTTAGGTTTGTATTGAACCCCCTTAATTGTTCCATTTTCTTCAAGCAGGGATGTCACAGTACCTTGCTCCAGTTGTACACTGAAAAGAAAACAAAACACAAGAGGATGCATTAGAAAAAGAGGAAGCTTCACTGAAAAAATGCGGATCATTTAACATAAAATCATGCGTCAAGGAATCGAGCAGGACAACAAAATAAGCATTCAAATGAGAAGGCAAGAAACCTTACTTGGGAAGCTGGGCAACTTTTTCTCTCATCCTCTGTATGAATCGGCCATTGTGGAAACTTCTCCCCGCCACATCGGAGTGGAACTGTTCCAGACGATAGGTCAGCCGAGTGTTCTTCCCATCCTTAAAAAGAGCGTATCCAACCACTCGCTGAGCATCAATTTCCTCCACACAATCTGAAACCAGTGCTCATTCGTGTTGATGTCATGGTAAGATTTCACAACCGAAACCAATACTAAGAAAAAGCAGAACATTCAACATTCAACATTAAAACCAAAACCAATCCTAAGAAATAGTAACATTGGTTCCTTCAAGTCCCAACTCAATCAATTTCAGGTACCCCCCCGGCTGGAGAAGCTCACCGACAATTCGATCCGGCTCCGTCAAGTCTCTTTCGATCACATGAACACGTCTTCCCTCCTGGGATTAGCAGCAAACAAAGTAAGTTTCTACATTTCTACATAAACACCTTTACAGCTACGGCGGCCGAATGGTCGTTAAGGGGCAAAGTAACGATCCTCTTTGTGAGGATGCCGGATCCTCCAATCCTCTTTGTTCATCGTACATCATCGTACATCATGCGATCAAAGATCATCATAAATTCGGATCATCGTACGTCGTGCGATCAGAAATCATCGTAAGTTCAAACAGAATTCTCATTGCAAAGTAACATATATATATTTTATTTGAATTCATCTAACATATTTCTATACTCAGCTTACTCTTTACATTCATATTGTTTTCAATTAAACTATCAATATCTCTTTAAACCCAAATTTACTACCTCAACTACCCTCACAAACCCAATTCAATATGTAAATTTATTTTTATACCCATTTGAAAAATAAAAAACCAAAATCAAAGCATTCTCTCCTTTGCCTTCTCTCCTTCCAACAGTTGCTTTTGATGGCCACTTAGTACTACGGTCTAGTGGTATTCTTTTTCACTTGTACATGAGAGGTCTTATGTTCGATTCTTGCCACAAGCGAATTTGAACCACATTATTGCTAGCCCATTATGAGGCTAAGCCCACCCATTCCCCTTAGTGTAGATAATATCGTTTGTTCATAAAAAATAAAAATAAAAAAACAGTTGCTTTTGATGGAGCCTCCATCACCCACTACAGCGTTGCTCTCGTTAAATCTTAAGTTGCTTTGCATGACCATATCAAACAAGTCGTCCCCACTAGACTACCCTCGGGCATGTATTTTGGCTTCTCCAACACACTCGCTAGCGTGTGCCTATATTTGAGTTGGAGTTCACTGTGTTTGTACTAAAAGGCCTCACTAAATTTGAGTTTCATCCAACTGTTGTAACGTTCTTGGTAGGCCGCAGAAACAACACTAATGAACTTAAAAGATTTTATAATATCTTTTCGATTTATCAATCTACATAGATTTTATATGAATTATATGTAAGTTGTCATTTTCAAGAGAAACTTGAAAGATTAGAAAGACGAAGAAACCAGAACTATTATGATGTCAAAGAAAGAAGTATTAAAAAATGATGAACAAGTACACAAATGTAAATTGAAAAACCACATTTTCTTTTAACATTATGAGTTTATGAACACCACATTACGTTCAACCAAAAAAAACCTTCGATATCATGTGATTTCTAACTAATCAAGGAATTGTCTACACAAAATTCAACCTCGTCAGATAATTAAAAGCATGCGACCATAATGTACTTGGTTTAAAAACATTACTGACGGGTCTAATCTCAAAACTCGTCCAGGGAACAAAGTGTTAATTAAATTGGAGGCAGATTGTCCCTTCCCATCCTCTCCTATTTTGTTCGGTTACGGTTAAGTCACGTCAATATTTTATATTAATTTTTTTATAAAGATAATAAGACAAAAAGTAATAATAATATAAAATGTTGACGTGGCTTAACCGTAACCACACAAATAGGAGAGGATGGGAAGGGCACCCAAACAGGAGGGCAGACAATCTGCCTCCAATTAAATTAAAGAGGTATTAGCCAATTTATTGAGTTTTGTCAGAATAGAACGTAAAAGAAAAATTACATGATGATTAGGATTCGATTATTGGATGTGGCTTTATTAATAAATCTACTTTTTATTATTAATTTTATCTTGTACTTGTTGGTAATTATGTAATAGGTTAATAAAGACATTTCATATTTGACAAAGTTAGGTGTAAAAAAAAGTTATATGGGTTCAAATAAAATTTCCTTTTTCAAAATTTGTGAAAGAACATGATGAAAAAAAGAGGTCCATCCCACGTGTTAGCCGTTGTAATTAAAAAATGCATTTTTATCTTACAAATTTTATAATAAAAAATTAATTTTTTAATTTTATATTGAAAGATATACGTATTCATAATAAACTGTCGATTTGCTTCACACATTTGAGCGTCCAAGTATTTACTTTTACTGAACTAAACTATCAATGTTTTTAGGGTAAATTACATAGTAGCCCCTCAGGTTTGAGCTCTATTGCAATCTCATACAACATCTTTAAAACATTTCACTTTCATACCTCAAGTACTATTTTATTTCAATTTCATACAACCGTTAGATTTTCCATCCATAGATCTGTTAAATGCTGATGTGGCTGCCACATATATGACACGTGGCTGCCAAATGTCTGCCACGTGGCAAATAAAATAATTTTTTAATTTTTTTTTTTTTAAAAAAAAATCTGCCACTTTTTTTTTTTTTTTCTCTTTCTTCTTCTTCTGGGTTCAGACCTTTTGTTTTTTTTTTTCTTCTTCTTCTTCTTCTGGGTTCGGTCCCTTTCTTTTTTTTTTCTTCTTCTCTTTCTCTTTCTTCTTCTTCTTCTTCTTCTCTTTCTCTTTCTTCTTCTTCTGGTTCAGACCTTTTTTTTTTTTTTTTTTTTTTTTTTCTTCTCATTCTTCTTCTTCTTCCTCACTCTTCTTCTTCTTCTTCTTCTTCTGAGTTCGGTCCTTTTCGTTAAAAAAAAAGAGGAGGAGGAGGGAGAAGAAGAAGAATAAAGAAAGAAAAAAAAAAAAAAAAAAAAAAGGTCTGAACCAGAAGAAGAAGAAAGAGAAAGAGAAGAAGAAGAAGAAGAAGAAAGAGAAAAAAAAAAAAAAAAAGTGGCAGATTTTTTTTTTTAAAAAAAAAAATTAAAAAATTATTTTATTTGCCACGTGGCAGACATTTGGCAGCCACGTGTCATATATGTGGCAGCCACGTCAGCATTTAACAGATCCATGGATGGAAAATCTAACGGTTGTATGAAATTGAAATAAAATAGTACTTGAGGTATGAAAGTGAAATGTTTTAAAGATGTTGTATGAGATTGCAATAGAGCTCAAACCTGAGGGGCTACTATGTAATTTACCCATGTTTTATCATATTTCTATATCATCTTAGGTGGTATCTGATTTAGACAGTCATATCATTTGAAAAAATTGCAAAACCCAAGGAAATGAAGGAGAAAGACTCCTCGTATACCACAATTATCATTTAATTAACTAGTTTTTCTTAATTATTAATTTATTAAATAATGAATTAAATTTAAAAATCTGATTAATTCAATTCAAATGATGTGGTTATCCACATCAAATGCCACATAAGATAATATGAAAATGTGATACAAAAACAAAGTATAAATAGCATTACTCATTAGTTTAGTTAATAGTAGTATTCGTAACACAAAAACGACCAAAGAAAACTTAATAAGCAAACACTTTCTTGCAAACCAAAAGCATGTTTTCTCAATCCGACACGTTACTCTACCCACATTCACAAATAAACAAACAAAGCTGAATTTCCAATAAATAAATAAAACAATAAAAATTCAAATTTTGCTTTCTCGTTTTTTTTCTTTTCTTTTGTTTACCTTAGCGAGGGTAAGGGCGAGAGCACCGCCAGCAACTCCTGCACCGACAACGATGACGTCGGTGCCAGTGCCGTGAACTAGCGGGACTTCTCCGTCATCGAAGCGGTTGATACTTTTTTCTCGAACGTTCGTCGTATTATTGTTGTTCTTCTGAGCCTTGCTCTTGGCTTTGCTGTAATTACGGCGTCGGAGAACAGACAGAACGAGGAAACCTAAGAGGGAGGCGAAGAAGGTCAAGAGAACGTACGGATCAACGGCCACCATTCCCGCCATTTTAGAAGAAAACCCAGGTGATGAAAAGGAACTCCCGGATGAGAAAGAAGAAGGCCCAGATGGAGAAGAAGAAGAAGAAGAAGACAAGCCAGATGAACAAATGCTGGAGTGGGGTGCAACTAGTAGTTCTGGGTGTTCTTGTGGTGGGTGTGCTGGTTGGTTTAGAATTATGGGAGGAGAGAGAGAATGGAGGGGGATGAGGGTTGTGGTGGTTATGGAGGTGAAGGGTGAGAATGCTTCTGTTGCTGCTTCTGTGAATTGGAAATGATTGTTGTGGTTGAGGATGGAGGAGAAGGGATGTGGGCGGGGGGGGGGGGGGGGGGGTGGTTTGTTGGACCATTTTTGGGTTGGGTGGGGAACTGAAGGCTCATTTGTTTCGTATGTGATTATTGATAGTGTCGTGGTCATTTTGCTTTAGATCAACGGGGCACACCTATGGTTTTAAACCCTTATAACTAAGTGACGAAAGTACCCTTGTGTTCAGAACGACAGAAAACCTACTTACATTTTTCGTTCGTTACTTATATTTTATGAAAGGGGGGTGTGTTATCCACACATCCTTTTTACTTCTCACACATTCCTTGTTAATTTCTGTCCGTTGATCTTCTTTAATTCATCCGATCCGAATACCGAAAGCCAAAAAGGTGTGAGAAAAGTAAAAATGGGTATGTGGATATCACACCCCTTTATGAAATACAAATATTTGAGTGCACTAGTTTGTAACTTTGTTAAGTTAATTGGTATACAAAAAAGTTCATTAACCTCTTCATTTTTTAAGAGATTAAACTCTTATTTGACACACCCCGACCTGATATGTCTACTAGGACTCCGAATCGAGTTGTGATGGCCGACACCTGGAAGTTGACGAAGCCATAAAGTGTAGTGATGTGGAAAATGTGAATAAATTTAAACCTAAAAGTGCCTAAATATAAGAGTGCGCTGGTGAGCAGAAATGAACACATTTCACACGTGACGTCAGATCATAAGTAAAGTATAGTAGAGTGGATAAGAATTATACCCTCAAAGGTAGCCACCTATACTCAGATTTGCCAAGAATCCTCGTCGATACAAAAGTTTAGCAGCTAAAACCTGGAGGGGCAAAAAACAAGGGTGAGTGGGCCTAAAAATAAAGTTTTAATAAAAACCTTTGTCGTAGTTCCGATTTCAATTCTGCTTGCGTTTACGCGTTCGCACCGACGAGTACTTCTGGAATATGGTAAAGTAACAGTTCATACGCGTCGTGAACTAACGGTCAACAAAAGTCAATACCCTCGCATCTAATGCATTTTCGTAAATTCACAATTTAGGGACGGGTTGTCACAATCTACCCACCTTAAAAAATTTCGTCCCCGAAATTTGAAATCATTTGTTATTCAAAAATAGTGAAAAGATAGCAGAAAAATAAATATGTAGAGAAGATATCAAGTTAGAGCAGTTGCATAAAAGAGAATGTCATTCCATCGCAATCGGAGTGCACTGATTCCTCTTTCATGCCTCCAAACTCAAACTTCATTCTCCTTCAATATAATACCAAAATATAATACTTTTATAAAAATATAAGGTCAAAAATAGATATATTAAAACATAACGTCAAAATACGTATGTAGTGAAGTAAAGTTAAAATAATTGTACTGAAATAAACAAACCGAGCATAGAAAGGTTTCACCTACGCCGTCGTAATGTAACGTACTCCGAGAATAAGCATGTAGTATCACTGAGTTAAGCCTAAACGATAAATAATTAACTAGACGTATAAATAAATAAAAATACTAATATAGACGGACCTAAATGTCCACTTGCTTAACGAGTTCAGCAAATAAGTTCTCGATATTACGATCTGCAATTTGTCACATCCTAGTCCCGGCTCTGCCGTAGCATGATATTGTCCGCTTTGGGCCCCGGCCATGCCCTCACGGTTTTGTTTCTGGGAACTCACACGAGAACTTCCCAAGAGGTCACCCATCATGGGAATGCTCTCGCCCGAACTCGCTTAACTTCGGAGTTCCAATGGAACCCGAATCCAATGAGTTCCCAAAATGCCTCATGTTATATGGAGGTGGGCATGTACATATAAGGCACATCACCCCCTCTTCGTGGGTCGATGTGGGATGTTACAATCCACCCTCCTTAGGGGCCATACGTCCTCGTTGACACACTCGCACCGAATGGCAGAGTGGCTATGATACCATTCTGTCACATCCCAGTCCCGGCTCCGCCTAGCACGATATTATCCGTTTTGGGCCCCGGCCACGCCCTCACGGTTTTGTTTCTGGGAACTCGCACGAGAACTTCCTAGGGGGTCACCCATCCTGGGAATCCTCTCACTCGAACTCGCTTAACTTCGGAGTTCCAATGGAACCCAAAGCCAGTAAGTTCCCAAAATGCCTCGTGCTATATGAAGGTAGAGATGTACATATAAGGCACATCACCCCCTCTCCGTTGGTCGATGTGGGATGTTACACAACCCGTAATACCAACAACTCACTATTGTCTGGATATGCAAGTAATAAATTCCCAAGGACGCAATGTTACAATCATGCCCCCCATTGGGAAATACACCTAAAGCAACTAAATAACGACGATCGCACTCATATACTACCCTCTCGGGTGATAACGTCAATAGCACACAAATTAGCTATATTATAAATTCGATTCTTCAATATACATGTTCGTAAAATTCTCATGTCAATCATGTACTATATATAAAATCTCTATACAACGTCTTAACAATGTCGTACCCAAAATTGAAAATTGTAACTGTAGTTACAAGTAACTAAAATAAAGATAATTGTATGTTGTAACCATGCTAATTGTAGGACAAACAAAATGCAACACGTCCACTAAGGTCTGAATAGCTCGTTTCAGACTAATTGTTAGCTTAAGGGTGAAAATGTGGTACTAAACAAAAAGTTAGTACTCATAACCTTCAAAAAGGCTTCCTAAGACTTGAAAATAAAATGTGTGTCATAGAGAGATGCAATCGTGATATGCACACCAAGTAGTCAAACAATGTAGTTCAGGATGTCTTAGCGAGCTGCTTTATATTGAATTTCCCTCTCGAATTTAGCGAAAAACTGCATCGAGAAGGCTAAAAGAATAATCAAGAATATGAGGGTCAAAACAAGTCTATCAAATCTAAAGTACAAGATAATTTGATTGAATGCATAATATCTCACCATAAACGTAGTTTCCGAAATATTCAATCACCAACGGTAACGATTCGTTCAACGGAGTATTTGTTAGGTGATTGAGGAATTAATGGTCATAACTAAAATTTCAATGTCCGAGCAATTCTTTTGAACAATCTATCTACCCTAGAAATAATATGAAGTGTAATATGGTCAACACATACCCAAGGTTGACTGGAATGCCTTCCAGCACCAAGAGGTAAATATGGAATCACAGTCAGAGTAAATGCTAATCAAAATGCCAGAAAATCAGATAAATTCAAGAATGGGTAATTTCACCAAGTGGTCTAAAATGTAGTCCCTGGGCCAATGAAAAGTGAGTTGATTCGTCAAATCAATCTATAATCACCAAAACATCATCATAATCTCTACATGTACGAGATGCCTCGTACCGAAAGCTTATGGTGATATTCCCCATCTCTATTTGGATACAAGAAGTGATCATAAACACTCGAACGATCCTTTGATGATTTGGAAATAACGTCAAATCGATGCTTGCAAACTCCAACTAGAATGGGATAGGAAAGAGTAAAAATGTTCAAGGGGTAGAAACATCTTTTACTACGGTGAACATTAATTACGTTTGCACAACTGGGGTAATACATGATAGTGTAATTGTAGGCGTTGATTTGGTTCTTCCATCATCGCTATAAGAAATTTTAGCTTATCTCAAATGAAGATGTATTTGAGAAATCTAAGGTTAGTAAAGGTTCTGGACACGTTTCTCCACAGAGAAGTGTCAAATGGTTTTCAAGTGAAGATGGTAACTATTGACTTTAGGTCATGAGTAAGATGGTTCATTTCGAACGGTTTTACGCATTGGAAAATATAAGCGATACTCTGTCATGCTACCTCGGCACAGTCAAAATATCCAAAGAACACGTCATCATGGATTTCAAAAATGATCAATGTCATCGAATAGTGTAAAGCGATGGTGAGGTGAGACAACAGTTCGGTTGTCCGAAACTTTATTCATATTCAACATCTCATCTAAACTAACTTTCCTTGGTCATAATGAGGAAAGACTCTATAGCCGAAAAATCGCTAACAAATTGTAGATAAATTGACAAGATCAAAGATATCCCAAACTTCACAACACTTCGTGAGAATTTCAACTTTCTTCCGCTACAACCTTTTGGGAAAAAAAAAAGAATATCGTATACGGAGATCACGTCTCCCAAGAAAAGTACCAATTTAAACAAATGTAATATTTGAGGAATTTGGTAATAAAATGATTGTCGGTGTCTAAAGACTAGATTTCATCGCTGGAGTAGGTAAGTAAGTCGTTGACAAAGCTACTACAAATTCGTCAGGTTATGGAAGAAAACTCGAGTTACAAAGGAAGTTGCAGCTAGACCATCAACTCGAAGTAGGGGATAACGGTTTTTAATCGTCACTCGAGGAAGTTGCGTAAATCTAGGTATGACCTTAAGGTTCGACCTTTTGCCTTCGTGGATAGGTTTGAGGTTCCCTAGATAAGGGGTTTGGTTGAATAAATTGCTAATCGGTAAGCTTTAGTAACTAAGTTCTCTCAATGAAGTAGGACTTGTTCGAAAAGTCACAAGGAAAACCGATATAGTACAAGAAAGTAGATCAATGGTGTATTCAACTTCCCGCTTTAGTGGTATCTCAAGTAAAATTTTGGGAAATGACGCCAGAGATATACGTCATCGAAACGTACGATACCAGTTCTTTCTCTACGATGCGTGATAATAGGTCTTCATAGCTTTCTCGATATTCAATTCACTCTAACAGTGAGAATTTAACTCGTACTTTGATTCTACTATCTACCTGTGGAAGTGATCGAATAAGTGGCTAGTCGGAGAGCTTATCTTTACCTAGATAGGTGATAAGGTAAAAACAACTATGAGTTTACTGTCCTAATACAAAGCTTGCTTCTAACCTTCCGAGATTTAGTTTCTTCGGCTCCAGCAGTCACTATTAATCAGTCTATCAATCGCGCCGCTAATTAACGCATATACAATATTTTGATATTGTTCGCTACCCTGAACTGTGAACTAGTGTTCTGGCATAAGGGTATTACTCCCATATACTAGTATGTGTCCGGTATCGGAAATCATACTGGTTGACAGTTCATGGATACCGGACAGTATCGTCAATTAGTAGCACCATTGTTGGTTGATTACAGGTTAGAGTCCGCTCGGGTGGATGGTTCCGGATGATTGATAAGGAACTGGTCCTGTGAGGTGGTTTCAATATTTCTAGGGAAAATTGATTACTACTTCTGGGATTTCTGCTACTCGAAGGTATAACAACTCATACTCACCGTCCTATGCTCTTCGAAATGACGAGTACAACATCGAAAGAATTCTGGGAATTAGTATTGGTTGAGACACCCTAAGGTTGAAAATAAATTGCTAAAAACTTACTTTAGAACATGTCTAAAAAGATTCGATCTTCCTCCTGAAGATTCAGAACTATACTAGTACATTTGGAAAAGATTAATGCTATCGGGGACCAAAAGTGGCTATCCCCTAGATGTTCTTCTATCTAGTGCTACCACTTTAGCACTAGGCTGTCGCTCATGACATTTCTGAAATCTCGACGAAAGAAAACTTCGTAGGAATTTTTATCGGTGGTATACTAATTGTTGCTACCAAAGAATCAAAATTAATTATGGTTCCCTATCTCTAAAGATTTAGTAATGATGGCGGAAGAGTAATGAGGGAATTGATTTGTAAATCTCTGGTAATGCGTGACTCCAGATGCATTAGCCCTACGTCAGGGCCATCAACTTGTCTCAATTCAGGATTTTTCCTTGGCAGGAAGGTACTTCGTTTAAATATAGAGACGTCCACCAAAACGATGTTCTAGAATGTCGATAAGTCGTCTAAGTCGCTCAAAACTTAGAAAGAAAAAATAAATAAATAAATAACACATTTTCATACTCGACGAGGTGGCAAGATTCGGAAATTAGGCTCAAGAACCAAGAATGCTTACATCACGCGTGTGATGAACGCAATACTGCCCAAACTTCACCTGGAAGGTGACAAAGTCATAAAGTGTAGTGATGTGGAAAATGTGAATAAATTTAAACCTAAAAGTGCCTAAATATAAGAGTGTGCTGGTGAGTGGAAATGAACCCATTTCACACATGACGTCGGAGCATAAGTAAAGTACAGTAGAGTGGATAAGGATTATACCCTCAGAGGTAGCCACCTTTACTGAGATTTGCCAAGAATCCTCGTCGATACAAAAGTTCAGTAGCTAAAACTTGGAGGGGCGAAAAATAAGGCTGAGTGGGCCTGAAAATAAAGTTTTAATAAAAACCTTTGTCGTAGTTCCAATTTCAATTTTGCTTGCGTCTACGCATTCGCACCATCGAGTACTTCTGGAATACGGTAAAGTAATAGTTCATCACGTTGTGAACTAATGGTCAACGAAAGTCAATACCCTAGCCTCTAGGGCATTTTCGTAAATTCACATTTTTAAATTTTATAAAATCATAGAATTAGGGACGGGCTGTCACATATTAATTAAAATTAATTAACTAATAATTCTAATATTGTAAAATTATATTAACTGAAAATCAAAGCTTCTTAAAACAAAGGCATATATGTCGATTTGCCCCCTAAACTTGTATAGAGTTGTCAATTTCCCTCCTAAACTTTAATTTTAGGCGATTACCCCCTGAACTTTTATAATTAGCTAATTTTCCCCGGGGTGTGTTATCCACACACCCCATTTTACTTCTTACACACTCTTTGTTAATTTCTATCCGTTGATTTTCTTCAATTCATCTGATCCGAATGCCGAAAATTAGAAGGGTGTGTGAAAAGTAAAATGGGGTGTGTGAATATCACACCCCTTTTCCCCTTGAACTTTAATTTTAGCTGGTCACCCCCCCTGAACTTGTATAAATAGTCAACTTCCCCACTAAATTTTAAAAAAAAATCATCCAATTTTGTTTCTCCATTTTGATCACGCGGACGACACATGGCAATTGTTTTCATCCTTTTTTTTTTATTCATTATGTTCACGCAGGCAACACATAACAACTATATGAAGGCAAAAAGAAAGGAAAATTGGATTGATGAAAATTAGATGAAAATTTTAAAATCTAACAAGAAAAATTTAAGGGGGGTGTAGTCAAACTTGGATTTGAGAGGATTTTAAAATACTTTAAAATCCTAGTGTAGTCAATTAAAAGATTTTAAAGGATTTTAGAATCCATTCAAATCTAGGTGTAGTCAATTAAAAGATTTTAGAATCCATTCAAATCTAGGTGTAGTCAATTAAAAGATTTTAAAGGATTTTAGAATCCATCCAAATCTAAGTGTATTCAAAAAATTAAGATTTTGGAGGATTTCAATAAGTTGTGGATTTTGTGGGATTTGAGAGCAAAAATTATATATAACCAAAACTAAAAAGAATCCAACCTCACGCCCTAGGATTTGAAATCCTTCCACCACAATCCATTCAAATTCTTTAAAATCCATATGAATTTTGTAGGAGTCTTTAATCCTCTTAAATCCTATCAAATCTATCACTTTTAAAATCCTTTAAAATCTTAGTTTGACTACACCCCCCCCCCTAAATCTAAAACTAGATGGGAAATTGGCTATTTATAAAAATTTAGGGGTTAATCAGCTAAAAGTTAAAGTTCAGAGTGGAAATTGGCTAATTATAATAGTGAAATAATCGGCTAAAATTAAAGTTCAGGAAAAAAATTAGCACCTATGTATATGTTTAGAGGGCAAACTGACAAATACTTCTAAAACAAATGGGCTCATATCATCAAACTATGGACCACAAGTTATTAAAAGCATGCACCTTTAGTTGGCAATCCAATATACTACTGTTTATGAGCTCATTTGGATATGTTTTTAAAATGACTGAAAGTGCTTTTGGTGAAAATGTGTTTAGAATCACTCTTTAGTAAAGATGCAAGAAAATCCTGGAAAAGCACTTTTAGTGCTTCCTGAAAGAAGCACATACCAAACTGACATACCCTGACCCGATATATCCACTAGGACTCTGAATCGAGTTGTGCTGACCAACACCTGGAAGGTGACGAAGCCATAAAGTGTAATGATGTGGAAAATGTGAATAAATTTAAACCTAAAAGTGCCTAAATATAAGAGTGCGCTGGTGAGAGGGAATGAACCCATTTCACACGTGACGTCAGAGTATAAGTAATGTACAGTAGAGTGGATAAGGATTATACCCTCAGAAGTAGCCACCAATACTGAGATTCACTAAGAATCCTCGTCGATACAATCGTTCAGCAACTAAAACTTGAAGGGGCAAAAAACAAGGGTGAGTAGGTCTTTTCCTTTTTATAGTAAATATATGATTGATAGTTTCCACAAATGATTTAAATACTATGATATGGTTGAGTTTTAGATTGCATCATGGCATATATATATATGCATATTACCTACATATAATTGTTGTGAATGCTTTGAAATGCTAAGGTGAACGCGGGACGCGCAAGTAAGTCCAGGTAAGGTTATGTGGTGGATTGAAATGGTTGAATCAATTTGGCATGCATATGTTAATATAGTGCTCTTCATTGCTACACCCCGGTGTTAGTGCTCCCACCCAGGGCCAGAGCACAGCCTTCACGTGTATGTTCACCTCATGCACCTCGCCCAGGGCCAGGGCATAGCCTTCACGTGTATGTTCACCTCCCGCACCGCACGCTCACCTTGGATCCAAGTAGGTGCTAGCCTATCGTACAGACTGCATTAGGCAGTTCCAACTCATAGGTGACCCGCGCATAGCACCAGCTTCACGTGATCGTAGCACTAGAGCATTTATTATTACACCCAGCCTATCGTACATGTCACATTAGGTGACTCTGATTCGTATGTTAGCATAGTCTGATGAGCGATAGGTGCAGTCGTACAGGTCACATTAGATGTCTCCGACTGACATGCTAGTATAGATTACTGAGCACATGATCATATCTATATTACTGTTGAGCTATTCTGCTGTGGCATATTTCTGGACTTATAGTTAGCATGCACTTGATTTTCATACTTATACTTAGTATGATATTTTGGAAACTATACATGTTTTACGACGATGTGTTATAACGTTTTCAAAAAGGTTTTTATAACTATACTTCTTTCAGAAAGCACTTTAAGTGTTTTTGGAACCCAAAAACATTCTCTAAAAACGCTTTCAATCATTTTAAAAGTACATCTAAACAAGTCCTATGACATTTAAACGTGGCCAAAAGTTTATAAGACGTCATTAAATTTCAGAACAATATTATTTACAACAAAAAATTGGCCTATCATCAAGTGTGTTCATCCGATGTAAGATTGTAAATAGGAATCGTACTACTTCCAAATTGATTTTCTCCTTCTGATTCACAAGTTGTGAATTGTGTGTGGCCAATATTTGACCACCACCCTCTCCTTGTGAGTTGTGACTTGCCTTGTACCAGACAATAATCAAATGTAGACAACAAAAGTTGAACCACATCATCTACCCAAAAACAAAACAAATAGTTATAACTGAAAGAGTTTTAGAGAAAATGTTTTTAAATTTCAAAAGTATTTTAAGTGCTTCTTGCAAAGAGCATATGATTTGTGTTTCTTGCAATAACCGTTTTAAGTGTTTTTCCCGAATTCACTTGCATTTTTACTAAAGATTGATAAAACCATTTTCAACAAATGCGCTTTCAAACATTTAAAAAACACGAGCTCTAAAATGAACACTTTTATGATTTATTTAATTATTATTTTTTTTTTTTGTGTCATCAATATGTCATAATTATTTATCTTGTTCATTCAAAGCAATTTGAGATTTGTAAATAGGGGTGTGCTATCCACACTCTCTTTTTTACTTCTCACACATCCCTTGTTAATTTCTGTCATTTGATAATCTTCAATTCATTCGATCACACAACTGAAAATTACAAAAGTGTGAGAAGTAAAAAAGGATGGGTCGATATCACACCCTAAGTTGAACCACATGTCATATTTATGGGCAACGATTGTATAACTGGACAAAGAAGTTGAGCCCGCTTTAAGTTCACTGCAGATGGGTAGATGAATAAACGAGGTGTTTAAAGAAGCATAAATTACCTCTATAACTTGATACAAAATTGTGGGAGTTGGTTGCTTGCTCCTGTTTTAGACAATACATACGGTTGAAATCAAAAGATAACTTAAGGTCTTTCTCTTCTTTTGTATGTGCTTGTCATTGCCTTCGTCCCGCCTCTACGAGCTCTCTTCTGTCCCTGGCATCAGATTTTTACACATCCATTAGCAACTAAATCCAGTCTCCGCCAATTTGTGGTTGGGACGAGGCTACCTTGTATATATATAGCTTCAGTGAAACTGACACGACTTACAATCATGAAGACATTACGTAAAGAAAAGTTTTAAGTACCTCAGTAGTGAAAGTCTTGAGGGGGTCCTTGTTCTTTTTGAATTTTTCTTAAATCCACTGCCGCGAGCAGGGTTGGGGTTTCCCATTGCAGCTCTAGCAAGCTTAACAGTCTTGCTTGCTTCTTTGGTTGTTGCGTCCAATAGATAATCGGGCACATCACAAAGGTGAGGAGCGGGGGGCTTCTTGCTGAGAACCTTGTCATGTTTCAACGGATCTGCTCACAAATTATAATAATCTTTCATTAATATAAAAATAATCAAATTTACATTAAAGGTGAACACGGTCCACCAAAACAAAAAAAACAAAACAAAAAAACAAAAAAAAAAGTGATTTGGAGATACACTTGGGGCATTGATATTCATAGTAACTTGGAGATACACTTGCTAGTAACAGATATTCATAAATATTTTTGGGAATGAAAAACCATAAATTAGAATGTGAATTTGAATTTGATTCTTCCAAAGCAGAGCATCACTTATCGCTTACAATGCTGTCAAGTTCAAATAAATCATCCAGGATGCATACATGATATCCTAGAACTAACCCAGTTAGAGTTGAATGTAAAGAATGATAGCCTGCAAAAACACACCAACAAGAATGTGCAGACGAGAATTTTGTGGCAACTCTGAGTTTAAAACAGCTTATCTGATTCCAAACTGCAAAAAATGGACAATAATAAATTAAAAAAGAGCAGATAGATAATAAGTTATGACTCTGCAGTATAAAGGCAATTACACATATAACGACATATAACGACCCCTCCCTCCCTCCGAAAGATTGTGTTTATTAGAAAGCAAAACGTTATGTGGATGCATCTGAAATAAATCTAAATACCTTTTAATCTGAATCCCATGTCAATTGTATTAGTGAATATCAGAACTTTTTTCTGAACCAGCTCCAACTTCAAGAGGGACAGGATGTACAGTAACTTGTCACCGCAAAGTCAAGCTTTCAGAAATTTCATGGGTTTGGCCCAAACTCAAGCTTTCAGAACTTTCATGGGTTCGGCCCATTTTATAGAGAGAGCTTCTCCACACCCATTCCAAGATTAACTTGTACTACTCACCCAAAAATATTCCTAAAGATAATCAAACACTATAATTTACTCACCATACAATTTTCTTACAATTTTTTTTTAAACAAACGATATTATCTACATTAAGGGAATGAAGATGAGCTTAGTCTCACAATGAGATATCACTAATGTGGTTCAAATTCACCTTTGGCGAGAATTTGAACCTAAGACCTCTCACTTACTAATAAAGAGGAATATCATTAGACCGTAGTACTAAGTGGCTACAATTTGCTTACAGTTAAATATGTTGAAGCTCCACATTCCATTTGGGCTAAGAAAGAACAATTTTTCTTCCATAATACATGGTACGTAGTATTGAGTAGTACAAAAAATCAACGGTTAGATTTTGCATAAAACTCTGAATGGTATGTACTATTGTAGCCGGCCCTATAAAAAAATGGTGAAATTTTTTTTTTTTTTTTAATTTGCAGTGTTGTATGATATATAATTAACTTTTTCCCTTCCAATGTACAGTAGATAATTAATTCTTCGGCAATGATCACATGTGAGGCACCTACCTTCCCCTAAAGGGATGAAGACCATTAGACGCAAAATCCTCCCACCTATCCCTCCACTAATTTTATTGATAATATGCAAGTAAACAAAAAAGATACAAGCGGTGACTATGCCAAGCAATGCAAAGACAAAACAATCAACGAAAACAATAATAAGGACAAAACAAAATGTCACGAGCATGGGTAGAGGCTACAAAGTCTAGAACCATAGACAGTGGCAAAGCCAACAATTATCTACGGGAGGGACAAAATTTAAAAGGGTAAAAGGTTCCAATAAAATTGGGACACCCATTGGAGGTCTAAGTCCAAGGTTTGCAAAAGACTATGTGAACTACCTAGAATATTCAAAGAAGGATTTGAACTAACCGAAATATTCAATTGAGGACTTGAACTACCCGAAAGATTCGAAGGAGGATTTAAACTAACAATATTATTTGAAGGAGGATTTAAGCATTGTTTCTTGTTATATTGTTCCATTACATAACTATATAATGAACAAAGTTCTAAATAACGTTAAGCGCTAGTTGGACAACAGACATGGCTTATCGCTTAGGTGAAAATCTAGGCGGCTAGACGAATTTAAATAAATTTATTATATATTTTATGAATAAGTGCCAATTATTATATAGTATATATTATCTAAAAATATATGCCCTAAATGAAGCTAAAACATCTATAACCTAGTTTCCTTCTTAATAAATATGTGTACAAATAAATCACATTTGATGAAGTCATTATAGACAATTTTTTCAGTTCACCATAAGACACCAAGGTACTGCATTAGAAGTCTTGAAAAGACCAATAGTGATTTATTAATAATGCAACAATCAAGTTTTGATTCAAAACATTTGGTTGATCTGTTATAGTTTTCGATTAGTTGCTTTTTTTCGTAATCTTTAAAATATAGTTTACAAGATAGACAATTGTGATTATTCATATTGTAGGATGAAAAAAAAAGGAAAAATTAGTTTTCAGTCCCTAGTTTCTAATGTTCATTGTGTCACAGCCCGTCCCGGAGGTACTGTTGACGAGAATGTGAAATGTCAGAATTACCCTTATGAGACATTAAGGGACTTGAGAAAGGTTTTGGATGGTGTGGATTGGTTTGGACCACACAAAACTCTCTCTCTCCTTCCCCGCACACTCTCTCTCTCTCCTCCCTCGCGATCTCTCACTCTCAGTCTCTCTCTCTCTACAAAGGTACGGTCGACACCCAAAACCACCCCAAACATCACGGATCGACGAACTTAGGACCCTCTTTGGACTCCTAAGGACACCACGAGTACATTGATACCATTTTCAGGTAACATTTCCTTCGAAAACCCTAGTTTCCAAAGTCCCCGTGAAGGTGTACTGTTCATGCACACGTAAATTCTAATGTTTTTGGGGATTTGAAGCTTGTAGGGAGCTTGGTGAAGTCCTAAGGAAGCTCGGAGTGCTTCATTTGGAAGATTTGAACGTCGGGATCGTCCAGTTCAAGTTTGGCCGAATTCTTGGATTTTTGGAAGGTTTGATTCCGTGCTTTTTAGTGCTTAAAACTAGTTCATCGTGATAGTACTCATCTAGGGCTTCATTTTGGTATTAAATTCGAGAAATTTGGATGAAAATCGAGTGAGAATAAGGAGATGGAAAAATTTCCCAGTTTTCTGGTGACCGGAGTCCGGCGAGGGTAGGTCGGAGAAGAAGGAGGAATATTCCGTTAGTTTTAACGGAATATTCCTAACGGCAGTAACGGTAACCGTTAGTCCTGACGGAATATTCCTAACGGCGTCAACTGACGCCGTCAGCAAGCCTCGCACGTGGCTGCGCTTAGGGGGCGCGTAGACCCGTGCCTAATTCGGCGCGTGGGGGCGCGTGAGACCTCGAAAAATTATTTTAAAAATTTTGAGACGTCCGTGACGTCGAGTAGGTCGATGTGGTATATTCATATACCCAAATTGAGCATCGTATGAGAAGTTATTTTGAAATGTTGACGATGTGCTTAAAAATAATGTTATTTTAGTTATTTCTCATATAGGTGACGAGTATCCCGAGGACGAGCGTATCCAGGGACGTCGCGGGGGTTACGACCCATCGACATACCAGTGAGTGGGCAGTTTTGATTTCTTATTTACCTATATACTATTGTTTCCCAGAAAATGCTTTTATATGAGAAAATGAATTTAAAGGGCCATGCATGAAAACATTGAATATTTGATTCGATAATGGATATAAATATATATAAACAGGAATTGATATATGATGCATACATGTTGCATGGTGCTGTGGAGGCGCAGGTAAGTCAGGTGAGTCATTATGCATTGAATTATTGATGTTGAAATGTTTAAGCTCATAACCTGCACCCTAGGTGTTAGTGCTTATATTAGTTTCACCACACCGCACGCTCGTCTTGGATCCAAGTAGGTGGATGTCGTACAGACCATGTGAGGGTTCCGACATGCCAGTTGTACAGACCATTAGAGGGGTTCCGACTGATGGGTGATTTTAGATTATGTGCACAGTTGATTGATGTGAGAAGCACTAGAGCGTAATTATACACCTGTCATCGTACAGACTACCTTATGTAGTTCCGAGTGACGTGCAGAGTTAGACCGTATAGGTCACCGAGGTGACTCCGGTTAGTGAGAATGTTGAGTTTAGAATTAATCGTATAGGACCAACTGCAGGGTCTCCGATTGATTCCTTATTATTCACCTGATTTATAAATTGATTAATGGCATGGCATGTTTTCTTGGAAATTTGGGATATGAGTTTTGAGATTATATATATATATGATTTTATATATATACTATTTTCTGGGAAAGTATACAGGTTTTACAGTGAGGGGATAGAAATGATTTTAATGAAATGTTTTTGGAAAAATCTTGATTTTACTAACCCACTCATTTTGTTTTGCGCCCCTCCAGGTTCTAGTTAGCGGTTGGTGACTCTCGAGGTCCTTTTCCGGCATTCTGACAGACTCTTGACATGTAGGACTCACCCGAGGGTGAAGTACCTTTATTTTAGTCTTACTTGACTGCACTAAAACCTATGCTCTGAATTTGTGTATTATCTTAATTCTCCTATTACTCCAATAGATTGTTCGTCTAGAGATTGGTTTAAATTCCTTCGTATTTTGTATTATCATGCTTCCGTGTCGCACTGTTGGTTACGTCACGCTCACGTGACGGCCAGCACGCCTTGTGAAGGAAATTTTGTTAAAAAACATGTTCATTTGAATAACATCATATAGCATGCAATTAACAATTAAAGGCGGAATCATGCTTTCATGCATTCAAAAACAAAACATCTACCATGAAATTCAAAGCCTAGTAGATTGGTGAACCTTGACTCAACTTAAAAACAACAATTTGTTAGTTGAGAAATATTTACCTTTGTAGATTCCTCTTTGCATATGCAAAGGATAATCACCCAAGAGATAGGGCCTTCATTCCTTGCTTCTTAGCTCCATGGATTTGGTTAGAAGAATAGGTTCTCCAAGTTCCCAAAATTGAGAACCTCTAAAGATTCTACACCAAGGTTGGATTGGAGAGGAAATGAGTGACCTTGAGGAAATAGAATTGCTAGACAATATCCCCCAAGGTGGTTGGCCTCTTAGAGAGAAATGGAAGCTTTGTGTTCTCACCAATTTTCTCTAAAATCAACAACTTATGAATTTTAGGTTATAAAGTTCTTTATATAGTCACTTCTTCAAATGACCTAAAGAACCAAAAACCCTAATTCAACACTAAATGGATATGGGCTTTTGGGCCTTTGTGAATCTTTATTCATTAAGTTGTCATACAACTTAAGTCAATGGGCTTTGACGTTCGAAGCCCATTGGGCCTTAAGGTCCAAAACTATCCCGAGGTCTTTAACGAACTTATTCGTTTGATTAATTAACATATTAATTAATCCTTGCCATAAATAATTAAACCATTTAATTCATCTCCTTTGTTTCTTCAATCTCCACCTTATTTGGTGTACGATACATTAGGTTCCTTTTAGCGAGGCAGTGGGCGATTAAAACCATTTTACATCGATTGTGAATTGAAACTTACTTTCAATTCTCCCTTTAGTGATTACACACGTTTAGGGCTTCCACAAACCATGAGTGACCCCTAGCAGCATATCATGGCTACCCAAGCTAATCAGAAGAGGTAGAGAACCTATTCAGTTTAGGATTACAAATGCAATACGGTCTTTCTCTAATCTAATACTCTTGACCACATTGTTTGGTTTGATAGTTTATTTATTCATGTCTACTATCCAATGTGATTCATTTGCATTTTATGATTATCTTGAATGTGATTTGGAACGCATTCCCCAATCTCATTCATACTCTGGCCAGAGATTTTAATCATATCATAGAGTATTCTCCCTCAAACCATTTTGAAGGTTAGAGATCCCTTGTTGCACATTCACTTGTCTCCATGACTAAGTGGCTTAACCCCAATGATGTCGTGGACACCCCGATGGGGTGACTTTGACATAATCAAAGATCAAGGACTTAACCACAAGACAACAACTGTGATGCCTCAGGTCAAAGGACTAATTTGCATTATCCCAAACATGAGTTCTCATGTGACATGAGTATGAGAACTCCTCGTTGATCGTGTTCAGTGAACTCATTCTCTATTGAGCACCTACGTACTTGTCTTGATGTCACACACACCAATGACTCGAGACTAGTCACTCTCCCTGATAGAAGACATAGCACGTACTGATCTTAACGGACTGTCAATGCCCAATTGGCAATCCTATGATCAGGAATGTTTAGGATGTGTCTACGAAAGAATGGTCTCATTAATCTAACTTCATTAGATTGCATTCTCCCAATCACATATTCCTTGGACTTTATCGTTTAAGCATATAACATTTATATGAGACGCCTCAAACAATAATGTTTGCCTTTTATATGTAAACTAGATTAGTTTAACATGTGAAATGTCCGTAAAGTATCATCATATGATTGGCTTTAGGGCACATTTCCAACAATCTCCCACTTGCACTAGAGCCAATCAGCTTGGTCATCTGTTATGATTCCTCTTCTGTAGTCATTTCCTAAATGGCTGAATAGTAGGCCTAGGAAATGGATATCTATATGTTATCCATAGAAGCAACCTTGAGAATATCGACGTCACCATTATACATGATTCCCAATCATGTGGTTCAGTCTCTCATATGAGTTCGGATCTTGATGAGACCTTGATTCCCAGGCTTGAGCTATCGCCCCATTAGTGTCGTACACTTTCTGGTTGGAACCGAATAGAGAGTTCATAAATGAACTTTCCCATCCAAACAACATTGTTGTAAACTTCTATATATGGCAATATATTTTGCATTTATAATGGAACACACTAAAGTCATTACTTTAATGTTTCCATCCAAATATCTCTTTAGTCATAATAAAGGGATACCTGATTATCTCTTCATTCATAATGAAGAAACATCCAATGATGGATTAGATTCATAATCTAACACATTTACGCTTCCTTTACGTTACTCTAATTCTTCCTCATTCTTCGAGGAACCTATCCTTTAGTATTTCTTAAATACTTAAGGATTTACTTGACAGTTGCCATGGTTCTGATCCTGGGCTTGCACTGATATCGCCTTGTACCTTTCTAGGTACAACTCATATCAATGTTTTTCATACAATATGAAATACATAAATCACCTTTCTGCGTATGCATAAAGGATTCGATTTACGCATTATTTCTTTGGGAGTCAAAGGGTACGTTCCCTTTGAGAAGAGCTACCTCCTAGTCTCACTAGAGTTGTTCTTCTTATTAAAGTTTATCATCATATGAGAAACTTCCTAGCAACCTTTTGTCTATTATTAGGGCATGATATAATCCAATTATATCCTAAAATCTATCATTATAGATTTCCATCCCATGTATATAGACTATGTCTCCCATATACATTCTATCGTTATAGAAAGTTTTAAAGTCATAACTTTAACAATGAAGTATTCTTTTCATTTCCAAAATTAATATATCATACATATATTCAAATTTAGGAATATGATTAACTCCCACTAATCTTTTGTAAACCTAGTAAACAAAAGATTCATTTACATCTATATGAGAAATCAAACAATTTTGATCTTTCTCTCATAAGACGCTTATGGCTCCCACTAGTTTGCTAAGATCCATGATGGTTGGATCTCTACAACTTACATGTTTTGTGATTCATAGTTTTAGACATATATTATCAAGACTATCTTAATAATGGTTTCAGAAACCTATATCATGTCCAAACATTGAATCACCATTTAGTTGTAGCTAGCAATCTTCGAATTAATTGAAACTAAGACTACGTCAAAGATGGTTCCTTCAAAGTCAACCATTCTCTTTGATTGTAGTCACCTTAAGCTACCAATTAGCTATGAAGGTTTCATTATTTCGGGTCAAATGGTACTTTACCATTTCCTTGAGTATATGTTGTATATACACTCAATGTAGTCATAAAGTTCAAACCATTCAACTGAGACGGTTTAAAATTCTTTTTGACTACCTTGGAGCTTGTGGTATAGGAACTAGGTTGTTATATTTGTTGATTATCATCTTGTCTCTCAAAGAACCCATTCTTTTGAGTTCTATTCCTAGTTCATTTGCTCTAAGGCAAATCACATTGTAGGATTACAATGAACTACTCAACAAACAACATTTGTTGGTTGGTTTATAGAAGTGATATCCAAAGGTTAATTTAAGGATATCCACAAGATAATTTTTAAACAAATATTGCTCATTAGCACACAACCCCAAATCTTAACATGATTAAGATTTGTCTTTCTTTCCAACTACATCCTATGGAGTTATGAAAATTTTGGAAGATCTTATAATTGACAATCATATTGTCTTAGAAGCATATATATCCTATATATGGGTAATTGATAATATCCAATGAACTAAATCTTATTCAAGTTCGTTCTTCTCCTAATGGAGAAAATCATTATCTTATGATGCTAATTTCCTTGATATCTTTCAAGGAAACTCATCTAAAGTGTTACCTTTCCTTGGATCAAATCTAAGGAGGTAAGTACTTTAGACGTCTTACTCATCAACTTACATTTCTTGAATTCTTTGAAACCTTTTGCAAAGTATTCGGACTTGTGTTTATTCATAATAAACTATAGTCCAACCGAGAGTGATCTTCGGTGAATGTCATACAACATGAGTAGTATTATGTTGTGGACAATTGCCACTATCTTGCAACCTTTTGGGTTTTAAGCATCATTATATTCTAAACAGTTAACGCTACCATATCATCTCTACTATAGAGACAATCAATTAGATTACTATAATCCAATCATTGATTAATAAAGAACAATGTTTTGTCAAACAAAACATTCATCCATCTCTACTATAGTGATGGAATTGAGTTCCTTAAAATTGGAATGTAAAGACAATCTTTGGTTTTTCCAATTTCTTTGGTAGTTCATATGAGGAAGTTAGTACCATCTGCTTTCACAGAGATCTATATTTTATTCACGTTCCGAATGTGAAGTACTTTCTCTTCTCTCATTAATCTTCTACTTCTTATTAGCCACACTTTTACAACGATTGTAAAACATAGTTACTAATACGGAATCAAGCATTCAAGTAGAAGAACCAACTGTTTTGAACTATTCAAGAACAATTTACAACACCTTCGAAAGGTGTGTTCTTGACACTTGCAAGACATTTCTTGCAAATACCCCTTCCAATGTCCATCATTTCATAAAGAAAGTTTGTTCCCTTGGAGTTAATTTTATCTTCTTCATTTGACTTCTCCTTTGACTACAATAGTCATGGTCCCTAAACTCCCACTATCTCTCTTGAAACCTTTTTCAATTGTGTTTATACACATCAAACATTTTGGAGAGTGTGTGGTTATTGTTCACTACATAGTTTACAATAAACTTAGTGAACCATTAGGATAGGGACATAAAGGTGAAGTCCTAGCTTAGTTTCCGTCTCGTTAAGTGGTTTATCACTTCAACACTCAATGATTCAAAATCATCATAAGTCCATGTTGATGGACTATTTTTGTCAACCAACCATTATGTTCTAAACATAATTACAAACTTTCAAGAGTTGTTCAAGGCAACTCTTATTTCTTCATACAACAATTTGTAAGTGAAGAATTATGGCACTAAAAGTGTCCTTGTCTTTATGCTAATCTTTTTAAGTTCCTTTGTTCATATAACGAAGGAATAAGCATTGGTTGTTTGTGTTGTCCTCTTCATGATAGACATTTCTAACATGTTCTTCCAATGATACATTATCAATAGGAAGATTGTGAGGATGAGACTTCTTAGGTACATGCACAATCCATTTAAGACAATCTTTGGGATTGTGTTACCAAGTCCGGAAACTAAAACATTCGGATTTTCTTTGTCAAGTTTTGGATAGCGTTTGCAAATATATTGGTAAACAAATACATAACGAATATAAATTGATTGATTTTAAGCCATTTGATTCGGGTCTTTAAATCAAATAGCACCACCCACTATTTTTGGCAAATTCCATATCCCTCATTGGAATTCGAGAGTTTTGGAGGAAACTCTTAGTAGGTTATGGGAGACTCACTATTACCAAGCCCACCTCACAATGATATGATGTTGGCTAGCATTAATAATAATGAGAGAGTACGCTTACTCATTTGCAACTAATGCAAGTACCCATCAATTTGGCCTCTAGAGAATGTTGCCTCACGATGATACGATGTCGGCGCCATTGCACTTAGTTAAGTCATTCCCACCATGCTTAGTGCGTGAAGGGGTTCAAGAATAGCCTCACGATGATACGATGTCGGCCATCCTCGTTGCCTACACTCACCTCATCAAGTATGTATATAGACTCCTCCTGAGTATAAGCATGCACTTTGTACTCCCCCATGATAGGGTGAAGCCGGTGTACAAGTCATAAACGATTGGAGCCTACCACGGTGGAAGGCCACGAAATAGTGTTCTAAGCACTCTCACGCTTTTCAACTTAATAATGGTTTGGTTGAGGGTTTTAGGTCTCATCACATAAACATATTCATTTTAATCTTTATTAAAACAATTTTGGTCCTATTACAACTATTGGTCCATTTGATTCAATTTAGTTGTATATAATACTCCCACTATATTTATAAAACGGTTTTTTAAAGCAAGAGTATATGATACTACTAACGTAAGGTTTGCATTCATTTGATGGACTATATAGTTGCCTTAGGGCCTTAGGATGACTATGAACCTTTGTTTAGATTCAACACGAGCCTTGTGTTGAATCTCGGACTAGGGATGGAGATTGATTTTAGTTACGCGTTTAATCACATTAAGGCGTGTTGTTCTTAGGGGCGTTGGACCCAACTACTTCATTTTCATGCATATCAAATAAAGCAAGAAAGAAGTACTTCAAAGTAAAAGAGAGCTTATGCTCTTTACAACATTTGCATAATTCAAATTACTTTAAAGTAAAGAAGAGCTTATGCTCTTTTACAACATTTGATCAAATCAAATTACAACCAAAATTAATCTACACATTCCCATGGTTCAATCAAATTTGAAACGGCCTTTCACATAGCTCAATTATCGTAGGCTTAGGTTCATAATCACCCTTTAATTAATTAACATTTTAACTAATTAAATTGAATGCAACATTTTCATTTGGTTTTTGTATCCATAAAATTGATTTAAATGGAGCTAAATAAAATGAAAATCCAATTCTCATTTAAAGAGACAAAACAATTTTTGTTCCCTACTTAATTTGGGCCATCATGCAATAACCACAACTTTTTGGGCTATATTGCGAAACACAAACTTTTGGGGTCACTTTGTAAAAACACAAAAGTCCACTACTTCATGTAATTACAACTAGAACCCAAAAATTTCAACAAATACAAAAAAAACTTCATTAAAGGAGCAAAACAATTTGTCCTTTAGCGTTTTTGGGCCTTAACGTAAAAACGTAAACTTTTGGGCCAAAGTCCAAATACACAAAAGTATCAAAACTTTATGTAATTGAATAAAAGACCCAAAAATACCCTATTTAATTAGGGTGGCCGGCCATGATAAAAAAAATAAGGTTTTTACAAAGTTTTTGTAAGTGGGTTTTGTTAGGTGAGGTAAAGATGAAATATTTTGAATTTATGTTAAACTTTTAAAAAAGTTTGTCTACCATTATAGCCATTAATTGAATTTATGTCAAACTTTTTAAAAAGTTTGTCTACCATTAAAACCATTAATAATACTTTACCAATAATCATCACCCACTAAAATCACCCACTAAAATTAAACCAAAACTTTATGTAAAAACATAAAACTTTTTGAATTAAAACTTCAAAACTTTTTGTTCTTGGCAAGAACTTCAAGAACATTGAAGAACACTCATGAAAACTCATAATAGCTCCATGAATGTTTTCACTCACCAAAACTCAAATTTTCATCACTCAAAAGAGGGTTAACATCCTAGGGTACTTAGGGGTTCCAAAAGTCACTTTAAAACCATTTTAACAAGACAAACATGAACCCAAAAAATCACCCTTTGGATTTGGCCGAATTTCCCAAAAAACATGGCACCAAATTTTAGCTCCAAAATTCATGCTCATATGAACTACATCTACAACATTTGAGATGGCAAATTTTCTAACAAAATTTACATTCAAAGAAACAAGAATAAAGCTTGTAACATATTACAACTTTTAAATCAAAAAACTATGAACTACAAAACCCAAAATGATTCACCAACTACTAGACCTAGGCTCTGATACCACTTGAAGGAAATTTTGTTAAAAAACATGTTCATTTGAATAACATCATATAGCATGCAATTAACAATTAAAGGCGGAATCATGCTTTCATGCATTCAAAAACAAAACATCTACCATGAAATTCAAAGCCTAGTAGATTGGTGAACCTTGACTCAACTTAAAAACAACAATTTGTTAGTTGAGAAATATTTACCTTTGTAGATTCCTCTTTGCATATGCAAAGGATAATCACCCAAGAGATAGGGCCTTCATTCCTTGCTTCTTAGCTCCATGGATTTGGTTAGAAGAATAGGTTCTCCAAGTTCCCAAAATTGAGAACCTCTAAAGATTCTACACCAAGGTTGGATTGGAGAGGAAATGAGTGACCTTGAGGAAATAGAATTGCTAGACAATATCCCCCAAGGTGGTTGGCCTCTTAGAGAGAAATGGAAGCTTTGTGTTCTCACCAATTTTCTCTAAAATCAACAACTTATGAATTTTAGGTTATAAAGTTCTTTATATAGTCACTTCTTTAAATGACCTAAAGAACCAAAAACCCTAATTCAACACTAAATGGATATGGGCTTTTGGGCCTTTGTGAATCTTTATTCATTAAGTTGTCATACAACTTAAGTCAATGGGCTTTGACGTTCGAAGCCCATTGGGCCTTAAGGTCCAAAACTATCCCGAGGTCTTTAACGAACTTATTCGTTTGATTAATTAACATATTAATTAATCCTTGCCATAAATAATTAAACCATTTAATTCATCTCCTTTGTTTCTTCAATCTCCACCTTATTTGGTGTACGATACATTATGTTCCTTTTAGCGAGGCAGTGGGCGATTAAAACCATTTTACATCGATTGTGAATTGAAACTTACTTTCAATTCTCCCTTTAGTGATTACACACGTTTAGGGCTTCCACAAACCATGAGTGACCCCTAGCAGCATATCATGGCTACCCAAGCTAATCAGAAGAGGTAGAGAACCTATTCAGTTTAGGATTACAAATGCAATACGGTCTTTCTCTAATCTAATACTCTTGACCACATTGTTTGGTTTGATAGTTTATTTATTCATGTCTACTATCCAATGTGATTCATTTGCATTTTATGATTATCTTGAATGTGATTTGGAACGCATTCCCCAATCTCATTCATACTCTGGCCAGAGATTTTAATCATATCATAGAGTATTCTCCCTCAAACCATTTTGAAGGTTAGAGATCCCTTGTTGCACATTCACTTGTCTCCATGACTAAGTGGCTTAACCCCAATGATGTCGTGGACACCCCGATGGGGTGACTTTGACATAATCAAAGATCAAGGACTTAACCACAAGACAACAACTGTGATGCCTCAGGTCAAATGACTAATTTGCATTATCCCAAACATGAGTTCTCATGTGACATGAGTATGAGAACTCCTCGTTGATCGTGTTCAGTGAACTCATTCTCTATTGAGCACCTACGTACTTGTCTTGATGTCACACACACCAATGACTCGAGACTAGTCACTCTCCCTGATAGAAGACATAGCACGTACTGATCTTAACGGACTGTCAATGCCCAATTGGCAATCCTATGATCAGGAATGTTTAGGATGTGTCTACGAAAGAATGGTCTCATTAATCTAACTTCATTAGATTGCATTCTCCCAATCACATATTCCTTGGACTTTATCGTTTAAGCATATAACATTTATATGAGACGCCTCAAACAATAATGTTTGCCTTTTATATGTAAACTAGATTAGTTTAACATGTGAAATGTCCGTAAAGTATCATCATATGATTGGCTTTAGGGCACATTTCCAACACCTTGATCCTCTGGATCGGGGTGTGTCAGTTTGGTATCAGAGCTTAGGTTGCAGTCCTGTATAATTGTTAATGTTCTAATGATCTTTTGATGTTTCTGTCAGAATTATGCCGCCTCGTAGAGAGCGTAGGGAGTCCCGCCGTGCTCCTGAACCTAACTTCCCTGACATAGCTCAGTTAGGGGAAGCGATTGCCCATGCCTTCCAGAATGTCATTCGTCCTCCTCCCCCTCCTCAGAGGACACCCCTGGAGGCCATGTATAATTTGAAGCTAGATCGTTTTATGGGTAATGAAGGTCACGAGGGGGCTGAGAAATGGCTAGATCATATGGAAAAGACGTTTCAGGTGATGCAAAGTCAGGGGAACTTTCCTGCTAATAGGTGGGTTGAGACCACTACCTGGTTTTTGGGTCAAGAGCCGGCTAGTTGGTGGAGGAATCAGACTCAGTTTATGACCCCAGTGATGGCATCTGATTGGGCAGTATTTAAAGATAATTTCAAGAAAAGATTTGTCCCTCCAGAGTACATTGACCGTAAGAAGCAGGAATTCACCAGGTTGAAACAAAGAGATATGTCAGCTCAGGAGTACTACAGAAAGTTTACTGACTTGTCTCGTTATGACCCCGATATAGCTGGTAATCCAGTAGAGATGCTTCGTCGCTTTAAGTTGGGATCTAAGAAGAAATGGAGGACTTTTGCTAATGCACTTCCCTGCGCCGATTATCATGAGTATTTCGAGATCTTGGTTAGGATGGAGGACTCTGATAATCTTCCTGACAGTGAGGATGACGAAGATAGGAATGATGGTCAGAAGAAAAATGATAAGGGTAAGGGTATCTCCATTCCGGGACCTCGGCAGACGCAGAATTTTAAGAAGAGTGGAGCGAGTTCGAGTTCTTCTAGTGGGGGATATAGTTTTACTGGTCCGAGGAGAGGTGGTGGCAGATTTTCTGGTGGACCCAGATTTCAGGGACAAAGAGATTCTGGTGGTACTGGTGGTTCTGGCGCCCCGTGGTGCCGCCGATGTAACTCTCGTCATCATGGTGAGTGCAGGAGAAGTAGTGGTGGTGCTTGTTTTACTTGTGGACAAATGGGACACCGGGCTTCTCAGTGTCCCCAGGGTCAGCAGAGACCTCAGCAGACCACTATGCCACCTCCAGCACCGATTCAGCAGAGTTTTGGATCAGGCAGTTATGGCCAGTCGGGTCGTGGTGGTGCCTACCACTACCAGGGAGATGCTGCTCCTTATGCCTCTGGACCTCATCAGTATTCCCAGGAGCCTTATTCTCAGGACTTTGGAGGTTATTCTTCTTATTCCTCTATGCCAGCAGGTGGATCGCAGTGGCATCAATGAGGTCAGCCCCGTCAGAGGGAAGTTGCTACTGGAGGTGCGGGACCATCCAGGCAGCATGGTCAGCCAGGCCAGGGACGTAATCCTCAGGGACGAGGTAATCAGGGCAGTAGAGGCCGAGGTGGACGACAAGCTCAGGGGAGAGTTAATCATATTTCTCTGCAGGAGGCTCAGAACCATCCAGACTTGATCATGGGTACGTTAAATGTTCTTGGTCATTTTGCTAAGGTTTTGATTGATTGTGGTGCTACGCACTATGTGATTTCTCATACGTTTGCTCAAGCGACCCAACCTCACCCTTCACCTCTAGGATTTGATTTAGAGTTTGCCATGCCTAGAGGAGATAAGTGTTATGTTGATAGTGTGTATCCTGGATGTCCAGTGATGGTAGATGGCGTAATTATGCTAGCTGATCTTATTCCGTTAGATATTGTGGATTTTGATGTGATTCTAGGGGCTGATTGGTTGCATCATAATCGTGCCCATATTGATTGTTATGGGAAATCAGTTACTTTTTATCGTCCTGGACTACCCGAGGTTACTTTTGTGGGCGAAAGAAGTGGGGTGAGACATGGTGTTATTTCCGCCATGAGAGCAAAGAAATTATTATCGAAGGGTTGCCAAGGATATTTAGCACATGTGGTGTTAAATGATACTGCTCCTAGTAGTATAGAAGAAGTTGGTGTGGTCAGACATTATCCTGATGTATTTCCTGATGATCTACCGGGGTTGCCGCCAAACAGAGAGGTGGAATTCTCTATTGAATTGCTTCCAGGTACTGATCCTATATCTCTAACTCCTTATAGAATGGCTCCTGCTGAGTTGAGAGAATTGAAAATTCAGTTGCAAGAATTACTTGATAAAGGTTTCATTCAACCTAGTTCTTCACCTTAGGGTGCTCCAGTATTATTTGTGAGGAAGAAAGATGGAACTCTGCGGTTATGTATTGACTATAGGCAATTGAACCGGGTGACGATTAAAAACCGTTATCCATTGCCTCGTATTGATGATTTGTTTGATCAGCTGAAAGGTGCGTGTGTATTTTCTAAGATTGATTTGAGATCCGGTTATTATCAGTTGAAGATCAAAGATGATGATGTACCTAAGACGGCATTCAGAACCCGTTACGGACATTATGAATTTTCGGTTATGCCATTTGGGTTAACCAATGCACCTGCAGCTTTCATGAGGCTGATGAACGAGGTATTCCAGCAATATCTTGATAAATTCGTTATTGTTTTTATTGATGATATTCTGGTATACTCTAAATCTCAATCAGATCATATCCGACACCTTAATTTGGTGTTAAGGAAATTAAGGGAGCATCAGCTGTACGCTAAGTTCAGTAAATGTCAGTTTTGGTTGACTGAAGTAGCATTTTTAGGGCATGTTGTATCGGCTCAAGGAATTCAAGTTGACCCTCAAAGGATAGCAGCGGTGGAGAATTGGGAACAACCTCGAACCGTCACTGAGGTACGAAGCTTTCTTGGTTTGGCAGGTTATTATCGACGGTTTGTTCAGGATTTTTCTATGATTGCTTTGCCGTTAACGAAGTTGACTAGGAAGGATGTTAAATTTGAGTGGGATGAAAACTGTGAGCGGAGTTTCCAGCAATTGAAATATTGCCTCACTCATGCTCCAGTATTGGTGCTTCCGGATGATAGCGGTAATTATGAGATTTATAGTGATGCTTCCTTAAATGGTTTGGGATGTGTTTTGATGCAACATAAAAAGGTAATTGCCTATGCTTCTAGGCAGTTGAAGAATCATGAAAGGAATTATCCTACTCACGATCTTGAATTGGCAGCAATTGTTTTTGCTTTGAAGATTTGGAGGCATTATTTGTATGGTGAGAAGTGTAAGATCTTTAATGATCACAAGAGTCTTCAGTATCTGTTTACCCAGCATGATCTTAATCTTCGTCAGCGGAGGTGGATGGAATTGCTTAGTGATTATGACTGTTCTATTGAATATCATTCGGGTCGTGCTAATGTGGTAGCGGATGCACTAAGTAGGAAACCTCAAGGTAGACTCAATGCCTTATATGCTAGTCATGTTCCTCTTCTTGCTGAATTGAGAGCAACTGGAGTAGAGTTAGAGTTGGAAAATCAAAATGGAGCTTTTCTTGCTAGTTTTCAAGTCAGGCCAGTTTTGGTTGATCGTATACTCGAAGTCCAGACGGTGAATGAGGAAATTCAGGAGTTGATTCAGTTAAGAAATGAAGGGAAAAAGAAAGACCTCAGAGTCCGGGAATCAGATGGTATGCTCATGCAAGAAAACAGAATGTATGTTCCGAATAATGAAGAATTGAAGAAGGAAATTTTGGATGAAGCGCATTGTTCAGCTTATGCGATGCACCCGGGAGGAACTAAAATGTATCATACCATTCGACCATTTTATTATTGGCCGGGTATGAAAAGGGAGATTGCAGAGTATGTGAGTAGATGTATTATTTGCCAACATGTGAAAGCAGAAAGAAAGAAGCCATTTGGGCGAATGCAGCCACTTCCCGTTCCCCAGTGGAAATGGGAAAATATCACCATGGATTTTGTGTATAAACTTCCTCGTACACAAAATGGATTTGACGGTATCTGGGTGATTGTGGATCGGCTTACCAAGTCAGCACATTTCATTCCAGTGAGGGAGAAGTATCCTCTAAATAAATTGGCTAAGTTGTTCATTTCGAAGATTGTGAAGTATCATGGAGTTCCTGTGAATATTATTTCTGATCGAGACCCAAGATTTACTTCTAAGTTTTGGGTGGCTTTTCAGGAAGCTCTTGGTACGAAATTGCTTTATAGCACTGCTTATCATCCTCAAACTGACGGTCAATCAGAAAGGACGATTCAGACGTTGGAGGATATGTTGAGATCTTCGGTGTTACAATTTGGTGATTCTTGGCATGATCGTCTGGACTTGATGGAATTTGCCTACAACAACAGTTTCCAATCGAGCATTAGTATGTCACCATTTGAGGCACTGTATGGTAGGGCGTGTCGTACGCCACTATGTTGGTCTGAAGTTGGTGAAAGGGTATTAGAAGGCCCAGAGATTGTGGATGAGACAACTCAAAATATTCAGGTGATTAAGTCTAACCTGAAAGCAGCCCAGGATCGACAGAAGAGTTTAGCGGATCGGCATACTATTGATCGAGTGTATGATGTGGGCGATTTGGTGTTTTTGAAATTGTCACCTTGGAGAGGTGTGGTAAGATTTGGGAAAAGAGGAAAGCTAAGTCCGAGATACATTGGACCTTATGTGATTACTGAAAGAGTTGGTGAAGTTGCCTACCAGTTGGAGCTGCCTCCGGAGCTATCTAAGGTCCATAATGTGTTCCACGTCTCTATGCTTCGACATTATATTTCTGATCCATCTTATGTGATCCCTCCTCAACCGTTAGAGATTAATCCGGATTTGTCATGTGATGAGGAACCAGTCACGATCTTGGATTGGAAAGATAAGGTTCTAAGGAATAAGATGGTGAGTTTGGTGAAAGTGTTGTGGAAGAACCATTCAGTAGAGGAAGCTACCTGGGAGACGGAAGATCGGATGAGAGAGATGTACCCAAGGTTATTTTATGGGTATTAAGTGAGTTACATGGTTACAGGAATTTCGGGGACGAAATTCTATAAGGAGGGATGATTGTCACAGCCCGTCCCGGAGGTACTGTTGACGAGAATGTGAAATGTCAGAATTACCCTTATGAGACATTAAGGGACTTGAGAAAGGTTTTGGATGGTGTGGATTGGTTTGGACCACACAAAACTCTCTCTCTCCTTCCCCGCACACTCTCTCTCTCTCCTCCCTCGCGATCTCTCACTCTCAGTCTCTCTCTCTCTACAAAGGTACGGTCGACACCCAAAACCACCCCAAACATCACGGATCGACGGACTTAGGACCCCCTTTGGACTCCTGAGGACACCACGAGTACATTGATACCATTTTCAGGTAACATTTCCTTCGAAAACCCTAGTTTCCAAAGTCCCCGTGAAGGTGTACTGTTCATGCACACGTAAATTCTAATGTTTTTGGGGATTTGAAGCTTGTAGGGAGCTTGGTGAAGTCCTAAGGAAGCTCGGAGTGCTTCATTTGGAAGATTTGAACGTCGGGATCGTCCAGTTCAAGTTTGGCCGAATTCTTGGATTTTTGGAAGGTTTGATTCCGTGCTTTTTAGTGCTTAAAACTAGTTCATCGTGATAGTACTCATCTAGGGCTTCATTTTGGTATTAAATTCGAGAAATTTGGATGAAAATCGAGTGAGAATAAAGAGATGGAAAATTTTCCCAGTTTTCTGGTGACCGGAGTCCGGCGAGGGTAGGTCGGAGAAGAAGGAGGAATATTCCGTTAGTTTTAACGGAATATTCCTAACGGCAGTAACGGTAACCGTTAGTCCTGACGGAATATTCCGGAATATTCCTAACGGCGTCAACTGACGCCGTCAGCAAGCCTCGCACGTGGCTGCGCGTAGGGGGCGCGTAGACCCGTGCCTAATTCGGCGCGTGGGGGCGCGTGAGACCTCGAAAAATTATTTTAAAAATTTTGAGACGTCCGTGACGTCGAGTAGGTCGATGTGGTATATTCATATACCCAAATTGAGCATCGTATGAGAAGTTATTTTGAAATGTTGATGATGTGCTTAAAAATAATGTTATTTTAGTTATTTCTCATATAGGTGACGAGTATCCCGAGGACGAGCGTATCCAGGGACGTCGCGGGGGTTACGACCCATCGACATACCAGTGAGTGGGCAGTTTTGATTTCATATTTACCTATATACTATTGTTTCCCAGAAAATGCTTTTATATGAGAAAATGAATTTAAAGGGCCATGCATGAAAACATTGAATATTTGATTCGATAATGGATATAAATATATATAAACATGAATTGATATATGATGCATACATGTTGCATGGTGCTGTGGAGGCGCAGGTAAGTCAGGTGAGTCATTATGCATTGAATTATTGATGTTGAAATGTTTAAGCTCATAACCTGCACCCTAGGTGTTAGTGCTTATATTAGTTTCACCACACCGCACGCTCGTCTTGGATCCAAGTAGGTGGATGTCGTACAGACCATGTGAGGGTTCCGACATGCCAGTTGTACAGACCATTAGAGGGGTTCCGACTGGTGGGTGATTTTAGATTATGTGCACAGTTGATTGATGTGAGAAGCACTAAAGCGTAATTATACACCTGTCATCGTACAGACTACCTTATGTAGTTCCGAGTGACGTGCAGAGTTAGACCGTATAGGTCACCGAGGTGACTCCGGTTAGTGAGAATGTTGAGTTTAGAATTAATCGTATAGGACCAACTGCAGGGTCTCCGATTGATTCCTTATTATTCACCTGATTTATAAATTGATTTATGGCATGGCATGTTTTCTTGGAAATTTGGGATATGAGTTTTGAGATTATATATATATATGATTTTATATATATACTATTTTCTGGGAAAGTATACAGGTTTTACAGTGAGGAGATAGAAATGATTTTAATGAAATGTTTTTGGAAAAATCTTGATTTTATTGACCCACTCATTTTGTTTTGCGCCCCTCCAGGTTCTAGTTAGCGGTTGGTGACTCTCGAGGTCCTTTTCCGGCATTCTGACAGACTCTTGACATGTAGGACTCACCCGAGGGTGAAGTACCTTTATTTTAGTCTTACTTGACTGCACTAAAACCTATGCTCTGAATTTGTGTATTATCTTAATTCTCCTATTACTCCAATAGATTGTTCATCTAGAGATTGGTTTAAATTCCTTCGTATTTTGTATTATCATGCTTCCGTGTCGCACTGTTGGTTACGTCACGCTCACGTGACGGCCAGCACGCCTTGATCCTCTGGATCGGGGTGTGTCACATTGAATAAGACCTTATCAGTTTTTAAATTTTGATCAAAAGTCCCTAACATTAATATATTAACGGATTACATGTAAGTTACATAATTTTTATAAAAAAAATTAGTAATTGATTTAGAGTTTTAATACTCACACCTTTATTAAACTCCTAATTAATTTTCAATTCAAACATTTGCCAAATATAAAAAATAAAATTAGAATAAGTTTGTACCCATTAAATTTTTATAAAAAAAATCAATTTTTTAATCTTATATGTATCCATTCTTAAATATACTAATTTTGTTAAAAATGTACCCTTTTTTAATTGAAAATATACCCATTTTTTATATAAAATTTCATTCAATTTTTCTCTAATTCATTTTTTAAGCTTATATGGGTACATTCTATTTCGTTGATTTGAGAATCTATCCATGTCAAGTTTAAGAGAAGAAATTTAATAATGTTATTAAGCCTAATATGTTCTCTCTCTCTCTCTTCTTCTTTTTTGTGCTTTTGAAAAATGTACTCATGCTTTGGTAAAATAATTTTTTGGTTAGTTTTGATGAACGTATCCATGTGTATATATATACACACACAACATATTGGAGAGTATAATTCATCTTTAATATTTTTAATCCCATAAATTATGGGTTTTATTTGAAATCTCATTAATATAAATAAAATAAATTTTATTTTTAATTTAAAAATATAATAACCTACATAGAAATAGATTATTACATTAATGTCAGGAACTTCGATAAAAAACTAAAAACCACCAAGGTTTCCGTCAAAGAACATTGGTAGTTAGCGACCACATCCAAAGTGTCAAAAAAAAAAAAAGTCTTTGGATACAGTCCCTAACCACTAATGTTTTTTAACTGAAACCTACAATTTTGTAACTGTAATTTTGTAACTGTAAAACTACTTAAATTTCTCATTGAAAACACATTTAATTATCTACATTCTAGATAGTTGTTCTCATTTAAATTTCGTACGGGAGACTTACCCATAATTTGAATCAGTAATATTTGTACCCATACTTTATTCTGTTTGATTTTAATAAAGGGTAAATTACATAGTAGCCCCTCAGGTTTGAGGTCTATTGCAATCTTATACAACATCTTTAAAACATTTCACTTTCATACCTCAAGTACTATTTTATTTCAATTTCATACAACTGTTACATTTTCCATCCATAGATTTGTTAAATACTGACGTGATTGCCACATATATGCCACGTGGCTGCCAAATGTCTGCCACATGGCAAATAAAATAATTTTTTAATTTTTTTAAAAAACCTGAATTTTCTCAACAAAAAAAAAACAAATTTGAAACCCACATTTGAAAGAAGAAGAAGAGGAGGGAGGAAGAAAGAAAAAGAAAAAAAAAATAGAAACCCACTGCAAGAAGAAGAAGAAGAGGAAGAGGAAGAGGAAGAAGAAGAAGAGGAAGAGGAGATCGGGGTGGGGGGAGGGTCGCTGGGTCCGGGGGGGGGGACGGGAGGAGGGTCGTCGGAGGAAGAAAAAAAAATAGAAACCCATATCTGCAAGAAGAAGAAGAAGAAGAGGGAGGAAGGGAGCTGGGTCGGGGTGGGGGCGCGCGGGGGGGGGGAGACGGGAGGAGGGTCGTCGGAGGAAGAAAATCAAAAAATAAAAATAAAAAAAAGAAACCCAGATCTGCAAGAAGAAGAAGAAGAAGAAGAAAAGGGAGGAAATGAGCTGGGTCGGGGTGGGGGGAGGGTCGCTGGGCGCGGGGGGAGGGGGGGACGGGAGGGGAGGAAGGGAGCTGGGTCGGGGTGGGGGGAGGGTCGCTGGGCGCGGAGGGGGGAGGGGGGGACGGGAGGGGGTTCTTCTTCTTCTTCTTTTTCTTCTTCTGGTCGCTGGGGGAGGGACAAATTTTTTTTTTCTTTTCCTCCTTCTTTTCCTCCTTCTGATCGCTAGTTGCAGATGTGGGTTTCAATATTTTTTTTGGTTGAGAAAATTCAGGTTTTTAAAAAAAAATTAAAAAATTATTTTTTTTGCCACGTGCTACAAATGTGGCAGCCACGTCAACATTTAACGGATTAATGGATGGAAAATCTAACGGATGTATTATATTGAAATAAAATAGTACTTGAGGTATGAAAGTGAAATGTTTTAAAGTTGTTGTATGGGGTTGTAATAAACCTCAAAACCTGAGGGGCTACTGTGTAAGTTACCCTTTAATAAATTATGCACCACAGTTTTTGTTTTTCAATGTGACGACTATGATTATATGATTATTTACATTTGACAACAATGAACCTAGTCCCCTTTTACTTCAATTTAATCCTTATATGACCAGCCACATGTTTTGATTATTTTTTTTTTAGTACATCGATATTTTTATACTAGGGGGAGAGGGAATTTGGTTAAGCCACGCAATGAGCAGTCTAATTTGGTGTTGAATTCGTCATCCACGAAATTCGAACCTAAGGCCTCTCATTTTTAAGTTAAGAGGAATATCATCAGATCGTAATACTGAGTGACTTGATATTTAATAATTCGAATCTTATCAAATTCCAACCTAGTCCTTCAATAGTCCTAACTCAATCAGGACTCGGACCGAATCAATATCTAAATTTGATTCTTTAGCTCTCTTAACTTCACTAGGACCAGGGCGAATTACTAGCGTCTCAACACTGGGCCGAGTACTTTACTTCCTCGGCTGGACATATCACCACCGGGCTGAGACCCACAACCTTATCTCTGAGCTCACATCTTCTCTCCCTAACTCCTGAATTTGAGGGCCAAACAGAAACGTAACTAGGAGAGGAGTGCAAGGGAGAGAGTAGATGATTTGAGACCACCGTGATAAACATAATTATTTGCCCTAAATGAAGCTAAAACATCTGCATTTTAATTTCCTTCTCGATAAATGTGTACAAATAAATCGCATTTGATGAAGTCATAATTTTTCAATCCACCAAAAGAAACCAAGGTACCCCATTAGAAGCCTTGAAAAGATAAGTGAATGACCAATGGTCATTTATTAATATCCAACATTCAAGTTTTTATTCAAAACATTTGGTTGGTTTGTTGTAGTTTTTGATTTAATTCCTTTTTCACATAAATAATCTTTAAAATATAGTTTACAAGATAGACAATTGTGATTATTCATATTGTAAGATGCGAAAAAAAAAAAAAAAGAGTAGACTTTGGATTTGGTCCCTTGCCACTAATGTTCTTTAACTGAAATCTTATTAACACTACTATTATGTCCTTACCATTTTCAACAAACGAGCAATTTTGTAACAATAAAACTACATAATTTTCTCATTGAAAACACAATTAATTTTCTTATGTGATTAGCCACATGTTTTGATTCTTAAAATAACTCGAATCTTATCAAAACCCAACCTAATTCTTCAATAGTCCTAACTCAATCAAGACTCGATTGAATCAACATCTAAATATTCTTTAGCTCTGTTAATTTCACTATTACTACGATCTAGTGGTATTCATTTTCACTTATAAGTGTGAGAGGTCTTAAGATTTGATTCTCGCTAAAGACGAATTTGAACCACGTTATTACTAGCCCATTGTGAGGCTAAGCCCGCCCCTCCCCTTAGTATACAAAATATCGTTTGTCCACAAAAAATAAATCACTAGGACTAGGCCGAATTACTAGTGTCTCAGCATTGGGCCGAGTACTTTACTTCCTGGGCTAGACACATCACCACCGGGCCGAGACCCACAACCTGATATCTGAGCTCACATCTTCTCAGCCGAACTCCTGAATTTCAGGCCAAAACAGGAACATAATTAGGAGTGGAGTGCAAGGTAAAGAGTAGATGATTTGACATCCCGTTTAAGTGACAAAATAGATAGCCATAATCCCAAGTGACAAAAGTAAATGGAAAATGCACAAGTTGAAAGAATCACACAGTCAATCATGATGTAATGCATGCCATTCTAGGAGGAGGACCCCATTCAATGAGAGGAATGAAACCTCATTTGACCATCTTTTACTTTCGGTGTAAGTTGAATAACAAAATATTTAGAATCTCCACAGCGGTTGGATCGGATCATATCAGATCCCTTATTCTTTAATTAGACACACACAAGTCTGGCGGGGCTAGCGTTTGAAAGCTCAAGAATTTGACATGCCCTTTCATGATCCCTTTTAGTCACAAAATTCCATCATGCGTGTCTCTCCATAGGATCTTTGTCCAGTTTAGTTGAGTTGAGGATTTAACTAAACAAGTTTTATATGTTTTTCATTACCCATAGTGTTGGAATATGGCTTTTGTTCTCGGATTTTGCTAAGGTCGGTTAGTCATCCACTCATGCATGTCAGAATTCGCCAATACATGCATTACAAACGAACTAGAAAATACTTTAATTTTACATCTCCTTTGTCTCAAAATTTCTAATTACATAGTTTAACAGAAGTCCAAGCAATGAGCCTCAAACCCTAAATTGTAATTTACAGAGTAAAAAGAATCTCGAATTATTTGGGTGGGGACAAATAAGGTTGGAGCCTACAACATAATACAAACATGCTACCCGTAAATTGTCAAAGACTTGTTGAATAATTAAAAGAGCACACATTATATGCTTGTTCTCATGTTTTCATTATATTCCAATACTACATAATATATATGTCATTCTATTTTGTAGTTTATGATGAAATTATATATATATTAAGTATAAACAGACACTTATTTACACGAAATAATATAGATTTAATTAAATCTGCCTCATCCGTCTATGCGCCCGCTTAGACCCCGCCTAGCTGTCTAGACGCTAGGCCCCAATCCGCCACCCGACTAGAGCCTAGCGTCTTTTAGAACCTTAAGTAATCATCAATGTAATGTGAAGCTTTGGCAAGTGGCACAGTCAATTATTGTTAAAATTCAGTGCAATAAGTCAGCTTTTTATTTATTTAATTAAAAACTTTGAAATATTTATGCTTTTGTAAACTAGTACAGTAATATACTAATATCAAACTCCAAGTAGAAATAGAGGAGCAGAATGTTGGGCAAGGCAGAGAGAGAGCAAATGATCACCATATATATATATAAAGCCTTCGAGAGGTTCAGAGGTCGACAATTACCAGACCATGTGGTTCTGTTGGTCTCCTACCAGCTCACAATAGCCAAACACTAAAACTGCATGAAGCGGCTCGTTACAGTGTTGCGGTGCGTAATTAGTTTGAAATATCATTATAGTGATGTTTCCACATATCTAAAGTTACATACATTGCACTTTGTGACTAAAACATTGTGTTTTGAACTCGGTTTTTGTACATTGTTGGACTGATGAGGAAGTTATATGGAGAATCGAAAGCACAAAAAATAAAAGTAAAAATAAACTCAGAAAAACCAAATAAAACTCAAAAAATATAAATAAATAAAAAAAAAGAAACCAAAAAATTCCCTCATCAGTAAAAGACAACCAAAAATACCTGAAATTTTTGGCTCAAGCTTTTCAATTGGGGATGATTAAAATTACCAAATTAGCCTCTTTTTCTTCCTCCTCCCATCTCAGTAATCAGGCATGAGGTGGCTGATCTTCCCTTCTTCCAGCGCCATCTTCCGCTCTGTAATTTTCAACCAAATGCAGACGCCGGTAAAACTAAGCACCAAGCTCGCGAACCCACTTCCCAATCCGATGCCGACGATCGCCAGAACCGAAAGCCCCTTGCTTTTCAGCGGTGGCAAAGGGTACCCATAAAGCTCCTTGTTTCCCTCAAACGATGTCGCATTGAATCTCGGCAGGTTCCCGCTCCGATTGCCCAGCGAGACCGGAATCGGACCCGCGAGCTTGTTGTTGGAGACGTCGAAGGCGGAGAGGCGGACGAGAAGGCCCAATTGCTGGGGAATGGGGCCGGTGAGGGAGTTGTCGTGGAGGTCGATGACGTTGAGGTAGGCGCACAATGTGAGCTGCGGTGGAATCGGACCGGATAATTGGTTGGAGGAGAGGTTGAGGACGGCGAGGTTGACGAGGTACTGGAGGTCGGAGGGGATGGGGCCGGTGAGGAAATTGGAAGAGAGGTCGAGGGCCTGGAGGTTGGTGCAGTTGGCGAGGAAGGGGGAGATGGAGCCGCGGAGGGAGATGTTGGTGAGAGAGAGCTTGTAGATGCGGCCATTGTTGCAGGTGGCGCCCTGGAGGTAAGAGGTGAAGCCGCTGCAGGGGTTGGCGAAGGTGGATTTGGTCCAATTCTGGAGGGATTTTGTTGGGTCTTGGAGGGATTCGCTCAGGTGGGTTAGGCAGGCCTCGTCGCTCGGATCTGATGTGGTGGGTCGGAAAACAGCGACGTTTAGCAGAGTTATCAATAACATAGCAGAAGTAGAAGCAGTTCTAGCAGGAGTAGGAGCAGAACCCATCTGGGCAAAAACGTCAAGTTGTGGGAAACTTTGGTTGCTTTTGGTAAATTTGAAGGTTTGGGATTTTGGGTTTTGGAGAAAACAGAGAGAGAGAGAGAGAGAGAGAGAGAGAGATTGGTGTTAAAAAAATAGAGAGAGGGAGCTGAGGAACTGTGTTGCAATTCCGTGTGTGCGTGTTTAGAGAGAGAAGGAGATGAGGGGAGAGAGAGAGAGAGAGTGGGGGAGGGCACTAAGTTGGAGATGGCTATTGGTGGTGAAAATTAAGTGTTTGACACGAGGGAGGGACTGGGGGGGGGTGGGTGGGCCAATGGGCTGTGGGGAGGAGGTAGGGGCCAGCGGTGGCAACCTGCACGTACGACAGGGAGAATACGCCAGGGGTATTTTGGTCATTTAGAGAGTTTATGTTGCTGGGGAACCAGCGCTGCTTCTCTCTATGGCAGCGATTGATAGTCGATCCGGTCGAGGGATGGTCGATGACGGTGAGATTGTGAATTTGTGAGGGAGGAGAAGGGCTTCTTGATCTATTCCCTAATTTCCTCGATTTGTCACCGTTTAATTTGTTAAAAATGGAGACGTACTCTAGATTTTTCCATAAAAATTATAGAGGTTTGTGAGCATTTTGTCAAATATCAACGAGCCTGCGTGCAAAATTCAGAGGCGAGGACTGCCTGCCCCTCTGTCTGTCACTCCATATGGTTCACCTGCACTGCACCACCATGGATTCTAAAATCTTTAGTAAAAATTTGATCTATTGATTGAAAAAGGACAACAACAAACAATAATGGTATGTACAATTAATTGGTATTACAAGGAAAACAAAGGACAATGTGATTTGCAATCTTGTTGCTAATGTCACACTTTTTTAATCCTCCTTCACTCTTCATACTGAGTGTTAAACAAATTGTGACCTTGAGAGGGAGAGATTTTTCAATGTGATTGGTACACAGGGTGGTACACCATGTGTCACTATACAAATGGTAGGATATGTGTGCTAAAATGTTAATAACTTAAAAAATAAAATTTATCACCACTCTTATTAAAACACGTGGTGTACTACTTGGGTTCCCGTCACAACTAAAAATTTCTCCTTGAGAGGGGAGAATGGGGATTGTTGATTGGGGCAGTGGGATCGTTGGAGGTCGAGTTTCTCCCAAAATCGCCTAATACTCTACGTATTCTAAATACAATGAGTTTGATTGTACCGCTGCTTAAGGTGATAACAATAGTCAGATTTAGGTTCTGGTTGCTTTAAGAGTTTAGTTATTTTGCATTTTAGGAGCTTGGTTTAGACTTGTGCTTAATTTTGTTCATTGTGTTTGTGCGTCTTTAGCCTGTTTTAGTTTTGCTTTTTAGCTCATTGATTTTATAGCTCTTTTAAGCTCTTTAGTTCCGTCTCCGAGACTCCGAGTAAATCTTAACTTCGTCAATTTAATCTGCGGAAAAAATAGCAGTGGCTCACTAAGGCACACTACCAAGTAACACAAGTTTTTTCTCGATCTTGTCCGTGACTTGTGTGGTACACTACACACGCTGCTTAGACTCAAAGCCTACCATTTTTGGGCGTGTCATCAAAATGTGCCATCACATTTCCTACTCAATAAAAAATCTGACTTCTGCTGCCCGGAAAAGTCTAAGGTCGTCTACCAAAATAAGGATTAGTACCTCTCATTAGGTTTCGTGTGAAAGTATTGCATTACATGTAGGGCTGGTTCGGTATGAGATTTCAAATTGTGATGCATCAGTATTTCCAATTTTTGGATCCCCGACTGAATTTTCGGTATTCCCAATTTTTGGTATTTCGAGATGGATCAGTACTGGATTATGGGTTTTGGACTTTTAGGCTTCAATTTGAGATTTTTTTGCTGTGGGTTAAAATTTGGGCTTTTGGTCTGAAATTTTGTTACCCAATTTTATATCAATTAAATTTTTTTTTACCTCATACCAATTGAAATAATAATTCATTCATACCAAGCCAAGTTGTTGTTCCAAAGTTCCAAACTACTTAATTTCATATTTCTATCTCTAATATGGTCACTATCAAACTACTTAAATTCAACATTCAACATGCATGCAACCAAAATAAATACATACATACATACATATATATATATATATATGCATATATGTATATATATATATATTTTTTTTTTGGTTCGGTTCGGGATTTATGAACCATTGAATATGTATTCTTGATTCTCATACCAACATGTACAGGATCGTTTCAGTATGGATTCTGAAAATTTTGGTATTATTGGTTTAGGAATTTTTCAATATGGGATCATGATTTTTTTGGTTTGGTTTGGGATTTTCGGAAAAAATTTCCAACCCGAATTATATATGGTCTTTTTTAGATCAACTTACATGAAACTCGTTCAGTGTCACGTGAGACTTTGGAATAGACTCTAAGAAATGACTTAGAGTACTTGGATTTTACGGAAAACATGACACAGAACCGAGCGCAATGACATTCTAGGATTCATATAGCCGACCCCACTTAGTGGGAAAAGGCTTTGTTGTTGTTGTTGTTGGTTACCTTTGGAGGATAAGGATCCTTTCCGCTTCCTCTTTGTGAGGGACTTAGGGATCCTTATATCCTATTCGTTTATCGTACATTGTGCGGTCAGCTTTAGTTAGACATTGTTTATGTTTAATTTTAAATAAAAAAAATCAAAAAATGATTTTTGACCATACGATGTACGATGAACGGATAGAATGTGAGAACCCCTATAATCTTCACAATGGGCATCCGAATTGGATCCAAACTCACTTTGTAATACAAATGTTGGGAAATAAAAGTAGAAAGAATGAGGTAAAACAAAGTTAGTGGGATTTGTCCTAATTAGTATTGATTGCCTTTCTTACTTTTTTAAAGATGTGGTCAAACTTAGAGACTCCTGCTTGACACAAAAGCAACGTTCAAGCAACGCTAAATCTACATGGTTAGGCAATATTATTATTCTTAAGAATTGGATATTCACAAACTAATTTACAAAAGTAGGGTTGTTGTTGCGTACAATATTTGAACTTCGCGTCTTTATATATTCAAATCGGTGGAATTTCAGTTTATATAATTATCTACTATTGAGTCATTATTGAGTCATTGACGTAATCTCAATTGACCCACCAACTTTTTTTTCTTTCAAGTTTCAACGCACTAGCCAATTCTTGTCATGCTTAGATGATATTTATATTTATTGTAATTAGCTAACATAATGAGTAAGATATTCACATGAAAATATATTAGAGTAAAATTTAAATATATTTATTAGGTTTGAGTTAGAAGAGACTGGCTAAGATTGAGGATTATTAGTCACATGCACCCTTAATGCGGACTTAACGGATAAACTAACGGATTGAGAGAAAACAAACTTTACTATAAAGAGTTGAAAATCGAATTACATTATGATAGTAAAATGAAAAATAACCAATAAAACCAGAAAGAGAATATTAGGGTATTCTATAAGACTATAACCCATCCAGCCACAAGCTAGTTCCTATATGTGATTGAGTAAAGCAATCACTCCAATCTACTCTAACCAAGGCAACTATGTCTAAAGATTGAGGTTCATGAATCACGATTCCGTAGAATTCTGTCTACGTATGTGAAGATTATATGACTTTTTTGGTTTGATTTGGATTGAGAACACAAACTACATGTAAATTTCCAACCACATTGCTTTTGTACACACTCTCAAATCTGCATGGAGTATGTGCTTCTGCTCACAATTGTGATTCTTGGTTATCATGCTTTCTAAGATTATGCACCACTTTCCTTGCATGACCCTTCAATAACAGATAGATCAAACTTTATATTTTTGGGAATTGTTATTAGCACTTCAAAAATCTCATTTGACACTCCAAACTTTCTATAATTAGAAAGAAAAATACACTTGTGAGGAGTGTAGAATGAGATTTTTGAAGTACTAATACCAGTTCCCATATTTTTAATATAATAATAGTTTATTAACGTATATATAGATATTGACCCTTTGCCACTCAGTACTACGGTCTGGTGGTATTTCTCTTCGCTTAGAAGTGAGAAGTCTTAGGTTTGAATCTCGTAGATGCCGAATTCGATACCAAATTAGGCTGCCTATTATGTGGCTTAGCCGAATTCCCCATCCTCCTAGTGTAAAAATATCGATGTACTAAAAAAAATATTGACCCTTTATTCAAAGAGATTTTTGTTTTTAAATGGAAACTAGTTATGGGGCCTACTCATCGAACCGTCTATTTTTCAGTTGCACTTGACACACCTCGACCCGGAAGGTCCACCTGGACTCCGAATCGAGCTGTGCTGGCCAACCCTAGGAGGCAACGAAACCATAAAATGTAGTGATATGGAAAACATGAATAAATTAACCTAAAAGTGACTAAATGGAAGAATGCGCATGTGAGCGGGAATGAACCTATTCCACACGTGATGTCAGAGCATAAGTAATTAGAGTATAAGTAAAGTACAATATAAGTAGGATAAGAACCATCGAATGTACTCTCCTATACCAACATTTGCCAAGAATCCTTGTCCACACAGAAGCTCTGCCACTAAAACCTATATAGGCGAAAAAACAAGGGTGAGTGGGCCTAAAATAAAGCTTTGTAAAAACCTTTTCGAAAACATAGTGACCCCTCGCCGTAAAACAAGTATAGTTTCCAAAATATACATACTATGTATAGTATGAAAATATTTACCGTAGCCTGCAGTATCTCAATAATTCAATTCGTCACAATATTTCGTAAATAAACACATAACATCCAGTAATCACATAATCTCGCATTAACAAACATATCATATCAAGTGCTCATCTACATATGTTGACACACGAGTTCATGCAGATGTATCATCACAGGAACAATACTGGGTGAAATAATGATTTACGCTCTAGTACTACAATCACGTGAAGACTGGCACTATGCACATCACATATGAGTCCTAATTGCCTATAGCAATCTAGGACAGGATTGGCACCTACAATGGATCCAAAGTGAACATATGGTGCAATGTCAACATATACGTGAAGCCTGACCTTGGCCCGGGTGAGTATTAACTGTTGGAAATGTGCCCTAGAGCCAATCATATGATGATACTTTACGGACATTTCACATGTTAAACTAATCTAGTTTACATATAAAGGGCAAACATTATTGTTTGAGCCGTCTCATATAAATGTTATATGCTTAAACGATAAAGTCCAAGGAATATGTGATTGGGAGAATGCAATCTAATGAAGTTAGATTCATGAGACCATTCTTTCGTAGACACATCCTAAACGTTCCTGATCATAGGATTGCCAATTGGGCATTGACAGTCCGATAAGATCAGTACGTACTGTGCCTTCTCTCAGAGAGAGTGACTAGTCTCGAGTCATTGGTGTGTGTGACATCAAGACAAGTACGTAGGTGCTCAATAGAGAATGAGTCCACTGAACACGATCAACGAGGAGTTCTCATACTCATGTCACATGAGAACTCATGGTTGGGATAATGCAAATTAGTCCTTTGACCTAAGGCATCACAGTTGTCTTGTGGTTAAGTCCTTGATCTTTGATTTTGTCAAAGTCACCCCATCGGGGTGTCCACGACATCATTGGGGTTAAGCCACTTAGTTATGGAGACAAGTGAATGTGCAACAAGGGATCTCTAACCTTCAAATGGTTTGAGGGAGAATACTCTATGATATGATTAAAATCTCTGGCCAGAGTATGAATGAGATTTGGGAATGCGTTCCAAATCACATTCAAGGTAATCATATAAGCAAACGAATCACATTGGATAGTAAACATGAATAAATAAACTATCAAACCAAACAATGTGGTCAAGAGTATTAGATTAGAGAAAGACCGTATTGCATTTGTAATCCTGAACTGAATAGGTTCTCTACCTCTTCTGATTAGCTTGGGTAACCATGATATGCTGCTAGGTGTCACTCATGGTTTGTGGAAGCCCTAAACGTGTGTAATCACTAAAGGGAGAATTGAAAGTAAGTTTCAATTCACAATCGATGTAAAATGGTTTTAATCGCCCACTGCCTCGCTAAAAGGAACCTAATGGATCGTACACCGTGTAAGGTAGAGATTGAAGAAACAATGGAGATGAGTAAGAATAATTAAATGGTTTAATTATTTATGGCAATGATTAATTAATATGTTAATTAATCAAACGAATAAGTTCGTTAAAGACCTCGGGATAGTTTTGGACCTTAAGGCCCAATGGGCTTCGAACGTCAAAGCCCATTGACTTAAGTTGTATGACAACTTAATGAATAAAGATTCACAAAGGCCCAAAAGCCCATATCCCTTAAAGAGGCCGGCCATATATGTTAGAATTAGGGTTTTTTGGTTCTTTAGGTCATTTAAAGAAGTGACTATATAAAGAACTTTATAGCCTAAAATTCATTAGTGTTGATTTTAGAGAAAATTGGTGAGAACTTGTTTCTTCATTTTCTCTCTAAGAGGCCAACCACCTTGGAGGGTGAATCTAGCAATCCTACTACTCCAAGGTCACTCATTTCTTCTTCAATCCAACCTTGGTGTAGAATCTTTAGAGGTTCTCTATTTTGAGAACTTGGAGAATCCAATTCTTTCAACCAAATCCATGGAGCTAAGAAGCAAGGAATGAAGGCCCTATCTCTTGGGTGATTATCCTTTGCATATGCAAAGAGGAATCTACAAAGGTAAATATTTTTCAACTAACAAATGTTGTTTTAAAGTTGAGTCAAGGTTCACCAATCTACTAGGCTTTGAATTTCATGGTTGATGTTTTGTTTTGAGTGCATGTAAGCATGATTCTGCCTTTAATTTGTTAATTGCATGCTATTGATGTTGCTCAAATAAACATGTTTTTCACAAAATTTCCTTCAAGTGGTATCAGAGCCTAGGTCTAGTAGTTGGTGAATCATTTTGGGTTTTGTAGTTCATAGTTTTTTATTTAAAAGTTGTAATATGTTACAAGCTTTATTCTTATTTCTTTGAATGTAAATTTTGTTAGAAAATTTGTCATCTCAAATGTTGTAGATGTAGTTCATATGAGCATGAATTTTGGAGCTAAAATTTGGTGCCATGTTTTTGGGGAAATTCGGCCAAATCCAAAGGGTGATTTTTTGGGTTCATGTTTGTCTTGTTAAAATGGTTTTAAAGTGACTTTTGGAACCCCTAAGTACCCTAGGATGTTAGCCCTCTTTTGAGTGGTGAAAATTTGAGTTTTGGTGAGTGAAAACATTCATGGAGCTATTATGAGTTTTCATGAGTGTTCTTCAATGTTCTTGAAGTTCTTGCCAAGAACAAAAGGTTTTGAAGTTTTGATTCAAAAGATTTATGTTTTACATAAAGTTTTGATTTAATTTTAGTGGGTGATGGTTATTGGTAAAGTATTATTAATGGTTTTAATGGTAGACAAACTTTTTTAAAAAGTTTGACATAAATTCAATTAATGGCTATAATGGTAGACAAACTTTTTTAAAAAAGTTTGACATAAATTCAAAATATATCATATATATTTCATCTTTACCTCACCTAACAAAACCCACTTACAAAAACTTTGTAAAAATCTTATTTTTTTTATCATGGCCGGCCACCCTAATAGAATAGGGTCTTTTTGGGTCTTTTATTCAATTACATAAAGTTTTGATACTTTTGTGTATTTGCACTTTGGCCCAAAAGTTTACGTTTTTACGTTTAGGTCCAAAAACGCTAAAGGACAAATTGTTTTGATCCTTTAATGAAGTTTTTTGTATTTGTTGAAATTTTTGGGTTCTAGTTGTAATTACATGAAGTAGTGGACTTTTGTGTTTTTACAAAGTGACCCCAAAAGTTTGTGTTTCGCAATATAGCCCAAAAAGTTGTGGTTATTGCATGATGGCCCAAATTAAGTAGGGAACAAAAATTGTTTTGTCTCTTTAAATGAGAATTGGATTTTCATTTTATTTAGCTCCATTTAAATCAATTTTATGGATACAAAAACCAAATGAAAATGTTGCATTCAATTTAATTAATTAAAGTGTTGATTAATTAAAGGGTGATTATGAACCTAAGCCTACGATAATTGAGCTATGTGAAAGGCCGTTTTAAATTTGTTTGAACCATGGGAATGTGTAGATTAATTTTGGTTGTAATTTGATTTGATCAAATGTTGTAAAAGAGCATAAGCTCTTCTTTACTTTAAAGTAATTTGAATTATGCAAATGTTGTAATGAGCATAAGCTCACCTTTACTTTGAAGTACTTCTTTCTTGCTTTATTTGATATGCATGAAAATGGAGTAGAGGGTCCAACGCCCCTAAGACAACACGCCTTAATGTGATTAAACGCGTAACTAAAATCAATCTCCATCCCTAGTCCGAGATTCAACACTAGGCTCGTGTTGAATCTAAACAAAGGTTCATAGTCATCCTAAGGCCCTAAGGCAACTATATAGTCCATCAAATGAATGCAAACCTTATGTTAGTAGTAACATATACTCTTGCTTTAAAAACCGTTTTATAAGTATAGTGGGAGTATTATATACAACTAAATTGAATCAAATGGACCAATAGTTGTAATAGGACCAAAATTGTTTTAATGAAGATTAAAATGAATACTTATATGTGATGAGACCTAAAACCCTCAAACAAACCATTATTAAGTTGATAAGTGTGAGAGTGCTTTGAACACTCTTTCGTGGCCTTCCACCATGGTAGGCTTCAATCGTTTGTGACTCATACACCGTATTCGTCCAGTTCTGGGGTTGCAAAGTATGTGCTTACATTCAGGAGAAGCCTATACACATATGATGAAGTAAAGGTAGGCAACGAGTGTGGTCAATATGATATTCTTCTGAGGCCATTCTTGAACCCCTACTTTAACTAGCATGGTGGGAATGACTTAACTAAGTGCAATGTGCCAATATGATATTCTTCTGAGGCATCATTCTCTAGAGGCCAAATTGATGGGTACTTGCATTAATTGCAAATGAGTAAGTGTACTCTCTCATTATTATTAACGCTAGCCAATATGATTTTCTTCTGAGGTGGGCTTGGTAATAGTGAGTCTCCCATAACCTACTAAGATTTTTCTCCAAAAACTCTCGAATTCCAATGAGGGATATGGAATTTGCCAAAAATAGTGGGTGGTGCTATTTGATTTAAAGACCCGAATCAAATGGCTTAAAATCAATTAATTTATATTCGTTATGTATTTGTTTACCAATATATATTTGCAAACGCTATCCAAAACTTGACAAAGAAAAGCCGAATGTTTTAGTTTCCGGACTTGGTAACACAATCCCAAAGATTGTCTTAAATGGATTGTGCATGTACCTAAGAAGTCTCATCCTCACAATCTTCCTATTGATAATGTATCATTGGAAGAACATGTTAGAAATGTCTATCATGAAGAGGACAACACAAACAACCAATGCTTATTCCTTCGTTATATGAACAAAGGAACTTACGAAGATTAGCATAAAGACAAGGACACTTTTAGTGCCATGATTCTTCACTTACAAATTGTTGTATGAAGAAATAAGAGTTGCCTTGAACAACTCTTGAAAGTTTGTAATTATGTTTAGAACATAATGGTTGGTTGACAAAAATAGTCCATCAACATGGACTTATGATGATTTTGAATCATTGAGTGTTGAAGTGATAACCCACTTAACGAGACGGAAACTAAGCTAGGACTTCACCTTTATGTCCCTATCCTAATGGTTCACTAAGTTTATTGTAAACTATGTAGTGAACAATAACCACACACTCTCCAAAATGTTTGATGTGTATAACACAATTGAAAAAGGTTTCAAGAGAGATAGTGGGAGTTTAGGGACCATGACTATTGTAGTCAAAGGAGAAGTCAATTGAAGAAGATAAAATTAACTCCAAGGGAACAAACTTTCTTTATGAAATGATGGACATTGGAAGGGGTATTTGCAAGAAATGTCTTGCAAGTGTCAAGAACACACCTTTCGAAGGTGTTGTAAATTGTTCTTGAATAGTTCAAAACAGTTGGTTCTTCTACATGAATGCTTGATTCCGTATTAGTAACTATGTTTTACAATCGTTGTAAAAATGTGGCTAATAAGAAGTAGAAGATTAATGAGAGAAGAGAAAGTACTTCACATTCGGAACGTGAATAAAATATAGATCTCTGCGAAAGCAGATGGTACTAACTTCCTCATATGAACTACCAAAGAAATTGGAAAAACCAAAGATTGTCTTTACATTCCAATTTTAAGGAACTTAATTCCGTCACTATAGTAGAGATGGATGAATGTTTTGTTTGACAAAACATTGTTCTTTATTAATCACTGATTGGATTATAGTAATCTAATTGATTGTCTCTATAGTAGAGATGATATGGTAGCGTTAACTGTTTAGAATATAATGATGCTTAAAACCCAAAAGGTTGCAAGATAGTGACTAATCCCAACTGAGTTGTGATACCTCTAAAACATAAATTACGAGTTGGTCATAGATGGATGCTTTGGATCGTTAGATCCGGATCCAATACCTTCTTGTCAAAATTGTATAGAGGCGAAATGTTCGAATCTTTATTCTTTTGGAAAGAAGAAAGAATCACAAAGTTATTGAGGTTAATTCACTTAGATGTTAGTGGCACTTGTCCACAACATAATACTACTCATGTTGTTTGACATTCACCGAAGATAACTCTCGGTTGGACTATAGTTTATTTTTGAATAAACACAAGTCCGAATACTTTGCAAAAGGTTTCAAAGAATTCAAGAAATGTAAGTTGATGAGTAAGACGTCTAAAGTACTTACCTCCTTAGATTTGATCTAAGGAAAGGTAACACTTTAGATGAGTTTCCTTGAAAGATATCAAGGAAAATAGCATCATAAGATAATGATTTTCTCCATTAGGAGAATAACGAACTCGAATAAGATTTAGTTCGTTGGATGTTATCAATTACCCATATATATAGGATATATACTTCTAAAACAATATGATTGTCAATTAGAAGATCTTCCAAAATTTTCATAACTCCATAGGATGTAGTTGGAAAGAAAGACAAATCTTAATCATGTTAAGATTTGGGGATGTGTGCTAATAAGCAATATTTGTTTAAAAATTATCTTGTGGATATCCTTAAATTAACCTTTGGATATCACTTCTATAAACCAACCAACAAATGTTGTTTGTTGAGTAGTTCATTGTAATCCTACAATGTGATTTGCCTTAGAGCAAATGAACTAGGAATAGAACTCAAAAGAATGGGTTCTTTGAGAGACAAGATGATAATCAACAAATATAAACCTAGTTCTTATACCACAAGCTCCAAGGTAGTCAAGAAGGATTTATAAACCGTCTCAGTTGAATGGTTTGAACTTTATGACTACATTGAGTGTATATACGATATATACTCAAGGAAATGGTAAAGTACCATTTGACCCGAAATAATGAAACCTTCATAGCTAATTGGTAGCTTGAGGTGACTACAATCAAAGAGAATGGTTGACTTTGAAGGAACCATCTTTGACGTAGTCTTAGTTTCAATTAATTCGAAGATTGCTAGCTACAACTAAATGGTGATTCAATGATTGGACATGATATAGGTTTCCGAAACCATTATTAAGATAGTCTTGATAATTTATGTCTAAAACTATGAATCACAAGACATGTAAGTTGTAGAGATCCAACCATCATGGATCTTAGCAAGCTAGTGGGAGCCATAAGCGTCTTATGAGGGAAATATCAAATTGTTTGATTTCTCATAAAAGATGTAAATGAATCTTTTGTTTACTAGGTTTACAAAAGATTAGTGGGAGTTAATCATATTCCTAAATTTAAATATATGTATGATATATTAATTTTGGAAATGAAAAGAATACTTCATTGTTAAAGTTATGACTTTAAACATTCTATAAAGATAGAATGTATATGGGAGACATAGTCTATATACATGGGATGGAAATCTATAATGATAGATTTTAGGATATAATTGGATTATATCATGCCCTAATAATAGACAAAAAGGATGTTAGGAAGTTTCTCATATGATGATAAACTTCAATCAGAAGAACAACTCTAGTGAGACTAGGCGGTAGCTCTTCTCAAAGGGAACGTACCCTTTGACTCCCAAAGAAATAATGCATAAATAGAATCCTTTATGCATAGGCAGAAAGGTGATTTACGTATTTCATATTGTATGAAAACGTTGATATTAATTGTACCTAGATCGGTACAAGACGATATCAGTGTAAGCCCAGGATCAGAACCATGGCAACTGTCAAGTGAGTCCTTGAGTATTTGAGAAATACTAAAGGATAAATTCCTCAAAGATCGAGGAAGAATTAGAGTAACGTAATGGAAGCGTAAATGTATTAGATTATGAATCTAATCCATCATTGGATGTTTCTTCATTATGAATGAAGAGATAAACAGGTATCCCTTTATTATGACTAAAGAGATATTTGGATGGAAACATTAAAGTAATGACTTTAGTGTGTTCCATTATGAATGCAAAATATATTGCCATATAGAAGTTTACAACAATGTTGTTTGGATGGGAAAGTTCATTTATGAACTCTCTATTCGGTTCCAACCAGAAAGTGTATGACACTAATGGGGCGATAGCTCAAGCCAGGGAATCAAGGTCTCATCAAGATCCGAACTCATAAGAGAGATTGAACCACATGATTGGGAATCATGTATAATGGTGACGTCTATATTCTCAAGGTTGCTTCTATGGATAACATATAGATATCCATTGCCTAGGCCTACTACTCAGCCATTTATGAAATGACTACAGAAGAGGAATCATAACAGATGAACAAGCTGATTGGCTCTAGTGCAAGTGGGAGATTGTTGGAAATGTGCCCTAGAGCTAATCATATGATGATACTTTACGGACATTTCACATGTTAAACTAATCTAGTTTACATATAAAGGGCAAACATTATTGTTTGAGCCGTCTCATATAAATGTTATATGCTTAAACGATAAAGTCCAAGGAATATGTGATTGGGAGAATGCAATCTAATGAAGTTAGATTCATGAGACCATTCTTTCGTAGACACATCCTAAACGTTCCTGATCATAGGATTGCCAATTGGGCATTGACAGTCCGATAAGATCAGTACGTACTGTGCCTTCTCTCAGGGAGAGTGACTAGTCTCGAGTCATTGCTGTGTGTGACATCAAGACAACTACGTAGGTGCTCAATAGAGAATGAGTCCACTGAACACGATCAACGAGGAGTTCTCATACTCATGTCACATGAGAACTCATGGTTGGGATAATGCAAATTAGTCCTTTGACCTGAGGCATCACAGTTGTCTTGTGGTTAAGTTCTTGATCTTTGATTTTGTCAAAGTCACCCCATCGGGGTGTCCACGACATCATTGGGGTTAAGCTACTTAGTTATGGAGACAAGTGAATGTGCAACAAGGGATCTCTAACCTTCAAATGGTTTGAGGGAGAATACTCTATGATATGATTAAAATCTCTGGCCAGAGTATGAATGAGATTTGGGAATGCGTTCCAAATCACATTCAAGGTAATCATATAAGCAAACGAATCACATTGGATAGTAAACATGAATAAATAAACTATCAAACCAAACAATGTGGTCAAGAGTATTAGATTAGAGAAAGACCGTATTGCATTTGTAATCCTGAACTGAATAGGTTCTCTACCTCTTCTGATTAGCTTGGGTAACCATGATATGCTGCTAGGTGTCACTCATGGTTTGTGGAAGCCCTAAACGTGTGTAATCACTAAAGGGAGAATTGAAAGTAAGTTTCAATTCACAATCGATGTAAAATGGTTTTAATCGCCCACTGCCTCGCTAAAAGGAACCTAATGGATCGTACACCGTGTAAGGTAGAGATTGAAGAAACAATGGAGATGAGTAAGAATAATTAAATGGTTTAATTATTTATGGCAATGATTAATTAATATGTTAATTAATCAAACGAATAAGTTCGTTAAAGACCTCGGGATAGTTTTGGACCTTAAGGCCCAATGGGCTTCGAACGTCAAAGCCCATTGACTTAAGTTGTATGACAACTTAATGAATAAAGATTCACAAAGGCCCAAAAGCCCATATCCCTTAAAGAGGCCGGCCATATATATTAGAATTAGGGTTTTTTGGTTCTTTAGGTCATTTAAAGAAGTGACTATATAAAGAACTTTATAGCCTAAAATTCATTAGTGTTGATTTTAGAGAAAATTGGTGAGAACTTGTTTCTTCATTTTCTCTCTAAGAGGCCAACCACCTTGGAGGGTGAATCTAGCAATCCTACTACTCCAAGGTCACTCATTTCTTCTTCAATCCAACATTGGTGTAGAATCTTTAGAGGTTCTCTATTTTGAGAACTTGGAGAATCCAATTCTTTCAACCAAATCCATGGAGCTAAGAAGCAAGGAATGAAGGCCCTATCTCTTGGGTGATTATCCTTTGCATATGCAAAGAGGAATCTACAAAGGTAAATATTTCTCAACTAACAAATGTTGTTTTAAAGTTGAGTCAAGGTTCACCAATCTACTAGGCTTTGAATTTCATGGTTGATGTTTTGTTTTGAGTGCATGTAAGCATGATTCCGCCTTTAATTTGTTAATTGCATGCTATTGATGTTGCTCAAATAAACATGTTTTTCACAAAATTTCATTCATTAACACCAGTGTAGCACACGATGAGCAGATAACATATATATGATCATGCAACGTTAAATTGATAATTCTAGTTGACATAATACTATTTATGGCCATAAATATGATTAAGGCATCCCTTCATAGTACGCATACATGTGCATCCCGCCTGATGTAGCATAATTTCACAAATTTCATCGATACGCTAATTCTTATAGCGTTAATCTAATCTAGACGTAACGTAGGAAATTATTTATCAAATATATAAATGGAAACTAAATAAATATATAATATTTAAAAGCAAGGACCCACTCACAAATACTTGCGAAGTCGTAGCCGTTCAAACAAGTAAATACAGATCGCCGATGTTAAACGTACCTAAACATAATGGAGACCCATTAGTAAAACTCAATAAAAACATTTGAATTTGGAGAAACGGATGACATATTCAGAATCAGCAAGTTGAAATACGCTATGAAGGGTCTAGGGCAATTTTCGTAAAAGGTCAATGAAAAGTCAATCAAGCCACCGAGGTGGTTAACTACGTTAAAACATTGGAATTTCACTAAATGGATGTCAAAAACAGACTCGGTGCATCGAAACTAGCCTAGGAAGGTTTCCGAGAAAATTTCAAAAAGGATATTCCAAGAATATTCCATTTCAGAAATGGGCCAAGACGGATCCCGAGTTCGGATCTGGATCAGGGTTTTTGGTTCCTTTTTTTTTTTCTGTATCGGGTCGGGTTGACCCCTTTGGGTTCGCAAGTTGAACTCGCCGAATCCAACGGAGAAGAAGGCCGAAACTAGGCGAGTTTGGATGAGAAACTTCCTGAGCTCCGTTTGAGCTTGACTCTCAACTAAACTTCACCATTTAAGTACTAAAATAAAGCTAGGAAGATAGAGATTCGGGTTATACCATTTTGGTTCACAACCGTGGTCGGAAGATGGCCGGAAAACGCCTGTAACATCGCGAAACCATCGTTGGAAACTGGGGAGTGTTTTCCCCGAGTGAATTCTACATCCAAACAACACCAAATTGTCTCAAAAACAACCTAATCGTATTCCTAAACATGATCTACAAATTTTTTGGAAGGTTTCAGACCTTACCTTCGCCGAAGACGGCGAGTTCCGCCAGATTAAGTTTTTGCACAGTGATGGTAATGTGCAGCGAGGGAGAGGGAAAACGAGAGATCTCATCCTGGTCTAGGTTCGTGATGGGAAAAATTTGAGGGTGGTTGTGCTCGCCGGGGTAAAACGTCGGTGATGGTGGCTCGGTAATCCATCAAAAAGGGAGGGGGAGTGAGAGAGTTTTATCAGAGAAAATGACAAGAGAGACTGAGGGAGGAGAGAGACGGAATAGACGAGAGAGAGAGAGTCCTCGAAGTGGGGAAAGAAAATGCCACCTGGAAGAGCCAGGTAAATTTGGTGTGGGTGAAAAATTTATAATAATTATAAAAATTATTAAAATAATAATATAATAATTATGAAAAAATATAAAATATAAAATAATAATTTTTACTAAAGTATTCTTTGGATTCGTAGTTCCGTAAAACCTTCATCGTAACTCCGATTTTAATTCCGCTTACACTTACGCGTTCGTACCGTCGAGTATTTCGAGAATACGGTAAAATAATAGCTCATACAGGTCACGAAATAACGGTCAACGAAAGTCAATAGTCTCGCCTCTAGGGTATTTTCGTCAATTCACTCTTTTAAAATTAATAAAATTGTATAATTAGAGACGGGTTGTTACATCACTTCACATATCAACTTACAAAGTATTAGCCAAATCGGAAATGTTTGAGGTATATAATTGAGTTAAAAAAATTTGACGAACGATATATTCTAAGAAATATTCAAATTTCATATGACAATCAAATGGGTAATGTTTTAGACTGAATGGATTTTTTTTATAAATGATTTGTAAATGAGACTAAAAGAATAAACGATTTGAATCGTTAAGGTTCGATGTGAAGTGGACTCCACAACTAATCTCCATTTACAAAAATGAGAATTTTTTTGGATAAAGGCTCTCTCTATATACAATGGTTGAGGATATATACAAGGGCAGAGCTAGTATTTTTTTCTTGGGTGGGCTAGCTGAAATTAATTTAGTACCACAAAATTATATGTTCATTTTTTTTACCTATATAAAATTGTATAATAATCAACATGAAATAACAATGATGAAATATAAACTGTTCTCAAAATCGTAATCTAATTGACAAATTCAAGGACCATATAAATAATTAACCTACTAATTAAATCAAGAATAGTAAATAAAGCGATTAAGAACGTACCAAATATGACATTCATTGAAAAATCTCAACAGAAAGTAAGGAAATTGCGGAGCTAGGGGTTTAATGGTTGATTAAAAGAAATGTTTTTCTTTTCTTGAGTAAGAAGCACAATGACACACCCCGACCCAGAGGATTAAGGCGTGCTGGCCGTCACGTGAGCGTGACGTAACCAAAAGTACGACACGGAAGCAAGATATAAAAGAATACGAAGGAATTTAAACCAATCTCTAGTAGAACAACCTACTAGAATAAAAGGATGAGTTAAGATAAGCACATAAATTCAGAGCATAGGTTTTAGTGCAGTCAAGTATGACTAAAATAAAAGTACATCACCCTCAGGTGAGTCCTACATGTCAATTGTCTATCAGAATGCCGGAAAAAGACCTCGAGAGTCACCAACCGCTAACTAGAACCTGGAGGGGCGCAAAACAAAATGAGTGGGTCAGTAAAACCAAAGATTTTCCAAAACATTTCATTTAAAACATTTCTAACCCCTCACCGTAAAAACCTGAATACTTTCCCAGAAAATAGTATATAAACATATATATATATACATCAACAAAACTCAGCTCACATCCATCAACTTAATATCTCAGTAATGATATGCCATGCCCAAAATGTAAACAGAATGTATCAAAATCAATCAGGTGAAATAATAAATCAACCGGAGACCCTACAATAGTCCTGTACGGCTGATTCTAAAGCTCAACATCTAATCCAACCGGAGTCACCTCGGTGACCTGTACGGTCCAACTCTGCACGTCACTCAGAACCAAGGAAGAAAATATCGGTAATATCGGAAATATCGGTAGTCCGAAAACACGGAAATATCGATGGAAATATCGGGATAATATCGATATCGATGGAAATATCGGGATAATATCGATATCGATAAAAATTACATGGAAACCACGGAAATTGTAAGAAAAACTTGGAAATTTTTAATGAAACTTTACAGGATGTTTATTTAGTCAATTATCTATTAGTTTATCACAAAAAATTGAAAGGAAATGCATTGCATGATGAATTTAACTGATTTAAGTTGATTATATAGCGAGCTGGCAAACATTGTGAGTGTAGAAAATATGTAGTAATTAATGAAAGAAGTTTAAACACACCATAATCATTTATATATAACTAATTAGTACAATATTGGGAGGTTTTATTTAGGATATTAAAAAAAAAAAAAAAGGAATTGAATAAAATGATGAAGAATAATGTGCCGAATTTGACACTTTAAATTTCTTACACATAAGCATGCGTCTAGGCGTTGAAGTTCCAAATTATAGTATATCAATTAACGATTGAAAATCAATAGGTTGAATAAGACTAAACTTTAATTTGGATGCCGATTATGTTTTTTCAAGTTTATATAAAGTAAAAGAATTGAATTTTGGAAGCCAAGAGTGTGTCAATTGTTTTATAATTCGTCCGGTCAAACCACGGCGAGTTGGCCGGCGTACAAGGTATCAATCTCTTCGTCTCGTCGAGTAGTACAACTTTCCTTTTTGTTTCACTCAATTTCGTTGAGTATTGAAAAAATTATACTCATTTGAATCTTACCCAGTTTCCGGCGACCGCAGTGACTTTCGAGGAATTTTCCGGCCAAACCACGATGAGTCAGACGTCGTGTGAGGTACCATTCTCTTCCTCTCTTTGAGGGCTACAACTTTTGTTTTTGTCTTGCTTGATTTCGTTGAGGTTTGACAAAGTTATGGCCGTTTAAAGTGGGTGTAAATTTTCGGCCGAAATTCTGATTTTCTCTCCCTTGGGCGAGTCCCACATCACCCATGCAAGGGCAATGAGCAAGCAATTTGTCCTATAAAACCCACATTCCCCTGCTGAGAAAGGCATAGCTTGTTCGGCCTTTGGGCTATGATCAAGTGAAGTACGTGTTGAGTTTTCTCAACATATTTAAGTATTTTTTAGTATTATGTCGCGATATTATCGATTATTTTGAAAATATCGTGATATTATCGATATTATCGATAATATCGCGATATTTTAACGAAAATCGTTCGGATAGTTAAAAAAATATCGAACTACCAAAAAAACGATAATATCGGCGAAATATCGCCGATATTATCGATTTTTTCTTCCATGCTCGGAACTACATATAGTAGTCTGTACGATGAAAGGTGTATAAATACGCTCTAGTGCTTCTCTCATCAATCATCAGCGCGCATAACTAAGGTCACCCACTAGTCGGAATCACATCTAGTGATCTATACGACTAGCATGTCGGAACCCTCACATGGTCTGTACGACATCCACCTACTTGGATCCAAGACGAGCGTGCGGTGTGGTGAATAAATATAAGCACTAACACCTAAGTGCAGGTTATGAGCTTTCAATGCAATTCATATAAAATAACTCAGCTGAATAATAATAAAACTCACATGTGCGTCCACCGCGTCAATTCACATATATATGCATCAATTATCAACTAAATATCTCAACCATTGCATGCATGGCAAATTAATTCATAACTTTCATAAAAACGCATTTTCTGGGAAAAACAGTTGTATATAGGTAATACGAAATCAAAACTGCCCACTCACTGGTAAGTCGTGTTGGAAATGTGCCCTAAAGCCAATCATATGATGATTCTTTACGGACATTTCACATGTTAAACTAATCTAGTTTACATATAAAGGGCAAACATTATTGTTTGAGCCGTCTCATATAAATGTTATATGCTTAAACGATAAAGTCCAAGGAATATGTGATTGGGAGAATGCAATCTAATGAAGTTAGATTAATGAGACCATTCTTTCGTAGACACATCCTAAATGTTCCTGATCATAGGATTGCCAATTGGGCATTGACAGTCCGTTAAGATCAGTACGTGCTATGTCTTCTCTCAGGGAGAGTGACTAGTCTCGAGTCATTGGTGTGTGTGACATCAAGACAAGTACGTAGGTGCTCAATAGAGAATGAGTCCACTAAACACGATCAACGAGGAGTTCTCATACTCATGTCACATGAGAACTCATGGTTGGGATAATGCAAATTAGTCCTTTGACCTGAGGCATCACAGTTGTCTTGTGGTTAAGTCCTTGATCTTTGATTATGTCAAAGTCACCCCATCGGGGTGTCCACGACATCATTGGGGTTAAGCCACTTAGTTATGGAGACAAGTGAATGTGCAACAAGGGATCTATAACCTTCAAATGGTTTGAGGGAGAATACTCTATGATATGATTAAAATCTCTGGCCAGAGTATGAATGAGATTAGGGAATGCGTTCCAAATCACATTCAAGGTAATCATATAAGCAAACGAATCACATTGGATAGTAGACATGAATAAATAAACTATCAAACCAAACAATGTGGTCAAGAGTATTAGATTAGAGAAGGACCGTATTGCATTTGTAATCCTTAACTGAATAGGTTCTCTACCACTTCTGATTAGCTTGGGTAACCATGATATGCTGCTAGGTGTCACTCATGGTTTGTGGAAGCCCTAAACGTGTATAATCACTAAAGGGAGAATTGAAAGTAAGTTTCAATTCACAATCGATGTAAAATGGTTTTAATCGCTCACTGCCTCGCTAAAAGGAACCTAATGGATCGTACACCGTGTAAGGTGGAGATTGAAGAAACAATGGAGATGAGTAAGAATAATTAAATGGTTTAATTATTTATGGCAATGATTAATTAATATGTTAATTAATCAAACGAATAAGTTCGTTAAAGACCTCGGGATAGTTTTGGACGTTAAGGCCCAATGGGCTTCGAACGTCAAAGCCCATTGACTTAAGTTGTATGACAACTTAATGAATAAAGATTCACAAAGGCCCAAAAGCCCATATCCATTTTGTGTAGAATTAGGGTTTTTTGGTTCTTTAGGTCATTTAAAGAAGTGACTATATAAAGAACTTTATAGCCTAAAATTCATAAGGGTTGTTTTTAGAGAAAATTGGTGAGAACACAAAGCTTCCATTTCTCTCTAAGAGGCCAACCACCTTGGAGGGTGAATCTAGCAATCCTACTACTCCAAGGTCACTCATTTCTTCTTCAATCTAACCTTGGTGTAGAATCTTTAGAGGTTCTCTATTTTGGGAACTTGGAGAATCCAATTCTTTCAACCAAATCTATGGAGCTAAGAAGCAAGGAATGAAGGCCCTATCTCTTGGGTGATTATCCTTTGCATATGCAAAGAGGAATCTACAAAGGTAAATATTTCTCAACTAACAAATGTTGATTTAAGTTGAGTCAAGGTTCACCAATCTACTAGGCTTTGAATTTCATGGTTGATGTTTTGTTTTGAGTGCATGTAAGCATGATTCCGCCTTTAATTTGTTAATTGCATGCTATTGATGTTGCTCAAATAAACATGTTTTTCACAAAATTTCCTTCAAGTCGATGGGTCGTAACCCCCGTGACGTCCCTGGATGCGCTCGTCCTCGGGATAGGTGTCACCTATATGCGAAATAACTGTAAAAACGTTAATTTAACACATAACCAAACAATTCGAAATAACTTCTCATACGATGCTCAATTTGGGTATATGAATATACCACATCGACCTACTCGACGTCACGGACGTCGACATATTTGTAGAAAAAATTTCTGACGTGGCACGCGCCCCCACGCGCCAGGGAAGGCACGGGTCCACGCGCGCCCACGCGCACCTTCTTCTTCCTTGGCTCGCCGGGCTGGTTTTTCCGGCGGCCGGTTTCTGGCGAGTTTTAAAACTCTTCGTTCTCCTTCGTTTTTCACCCATTTTCTTCATATTTTATATCAAATTGAAGCCCCAATCATGAAGAATCACGATAGACTAGTTTAAGGCTCTAAAAACAACCAAATCTCACCGGAAAAATTCAAGCAAAACCGGCCAAAGTCGAACTCGACGATCCCGACGTCCAAAACTTCCAAACGAACGTCCCCGAGCTTCCTTAGGACCTCCTAAAGCTCACTGTGAGCTTGGATTGTCCTAAAAATCAACCAACATAAAGTTCATGAATAGTGCCACATTCGGTCCTCGGGTTTTAAACGTGAAAACGAAGGAGTTCTTATCTTTGAGTTCGTAGGACACTCACGAACACGATGGTACTAATTTCCACGTCGATCCATGAAGTTTGGGTTGGATTTGGGTGTCGTCCGTACGTTTTGGGTGAGAGAGAGAGAGTGAATCGTGAGGGAGGAGAGAGAGAGTGAATCGTGAGGGAGGAGAGAGAGAGTGCTACGGGAGGGAGAGAAGACAGGGAGTGCGTGTGTGTGATTGTGTGGTCCAACACAATCCTCACCATCCAATTTCATCCTAGCTCCCTAACCACACAACAATCCAACATACCAAAATCAAAAATTTTAAATCCAAAACTTAGGTAAAATTAATCCAAATAATGTCACACACATGTACCTTAATGCCCGTTAAGGGTAATTACATCATTTCACGTCCCCGATATAGAAATCCCGGGACGGGCTGTGACACACAATGGCTAAATTGTATAGGGTAAAAAGTCATTTTTTTGTCAAACAATAGATTTTTTAGATTAGATGTTAAATTAAGTAGCTGACGGGGTTCAAATCTATGCCATGGTGCAATGATAACACTCATCTCTACTACTGTAAAAGGATGCGGAATAGAGAGAGAACTCATTTTACTTTTAGCATAAAAAATATTATTTATTACCGATCATGCACTAAGTATAGATTAAGTATTAACCTATATTAATATTAAATGGGCTATATAGACTACATGCATTAACATAAGCCTTGTGGGTGGCTCCGTCATTGGATATATACTGGTCATGTTATTAACAAGTACGTCAGCTAACCCAACCAAACACACCTCATTATTTCATAAACATGATTAAAAATTTTGTTTATCTTCCCTCGTGAGCTGGATACAATGATTAATAAGTGAACCACATTCTTGGCACGCTGCCTACACCATGTCACCTACCCCACACACGTTAAAATTTAAAATCATAGAGAACCACTACTGTTTGACCTTGAACACGCGATTGATGATATTTCTTTGTTGCTAGCTATACATATACACACGGGTTCGTTATGAAAAACTGTTGTTAATTGTACTATATTTACTGCAAATTGAGACCTGTCATATCTCAAAACTTTGTAAGCCAACTAAATATAATGAAATTATGAAAATCTCACACTTTTCTTTCTTTCTTTAATTACATAGTTATTCCATGTTTGAGTAATATGTAAGCTTTTCAGTATTTAGTATATGAGAATTGCTTGAAATATTAATCATTTTAGCGGTTTTGTTGATGTATTGTCAAAATTCAAATTAATTTTTTATTGTAGGTTGTCCTTATTTGATTTTGATCACTTCATTAGTTAAATTTATACAATTCTCATTTTAATCAATTTATAAAATTTTATACAAGTGATCATTTATGACTATATTGTTTAGGGTAACTAAACAAAATTCCACGATTTACTTTCTTATCGAGTGCAACGGTCGCAAACAACACATATCAAATAAGTTTGAGAAATTGGCAAAATAATCAGTTTTTAAAAATGAATAGATTTCATCATGTCTATATCATTAATATTTAATCGGTATTAGTTAAGGTGTTGGGCTTTCTTCAACTTGACGGGATGGTCCCATTAACAAGGGTGTTTAGAGTGGGTCATGTAGTTTTGTGTGGATCAAATGAGGGGTTTGGGCCTTAACTTTTAGGCCAGGCCTTTATTCTTATGGCTCTCTCACCGAACTGATCAAACTGAGCCCAAATTGGCCCCCCAGACAGCAAATATCTTTTTGCTGGGAATATCACGGTGTCCAAACTCATGTCACTTCCACACGAGGCTTTGGTGGGGTATGGTAGATACTAGAAATCACAATATAACATGGTGCATTATTCGAGCAGCTCCACCCATCAAGAGATGATAAGGGGCGGAGGGCCCTAAAGTTGCCATCAAACTCCAACTCAAAAGCCCTCCTTCACCGGTTTAAATTGGCAAGAGCAAGTGGTGGGCCAACAGAAGTTCGGCCAAAAGTCCGAACATCTTTAGCCTTGTGCCAGCGAGCAAGTCTGACGTCATCCACGTTCAATTATTTTTTGTGTGTTTGGAGTGTGCAATGCACGCATGAACTCAGCGAGTTGGCGAAAAACTTTTGTTGTCGTAGCGCCCACTACATCATTCCAACAAAAGCCACCAATGACTATATGACGTGGCAATTTGTGAGCCATTGAATTTTCAATGGCCAAATGATTTGGACCATTAGATTTACAAATGATAATTTGTTATTATAAAAGTTATCGTTGTGCTAGTGGCAGGTTCTGGAGCGTCGGATTTTAGATAAGTAGAAAATAGCAGCCATGATTAACCCAATGGTAAAAAATTGAAAAAAAAGGACTCATCCATGTTCTTCATTCCCCACATCACAACTTAATATTTATTTTTATTACAATATTCTATATTTGTTTTCCACTTTTCAAATTTATTTTTTTACCAAAAAAATGAGTGAGAAGGCAATTTGGTCGATCGGAGAAGACGTTGCTTTGCTTGAGGGTTGGGGGCCTGTTACTCATGACCCAATTCTGGGAAATGAGATAAGGATGCAACAAATGTGGAAGAATATTCATGCACAATTTGTCGAGCAAATTCAAGGCACATTCCAGATTGAGCAATTTCTGTCGAGTAAGTACAAACATCTACATAAAGAGTTGAGATCTTGGCAAGAAGCCATCGCAAAAGATGAAGGAATTTATCTAAGCGGCGATAATCTAGCCAATGAGGTAATAACATTTTATTATTAATAAATTTAAAATGTAATTAACGTTATTATTTATACCTTTATTATGTAATTTATTATGTTGTTTCAGAATTTTTGTTTCAACAAATACAAGCACAAATGTGGTTCAATCTTGAAAATAAAAAATTATTCACAAGGCACGAACGTAGAAACATTGTCAAGCATTCTCCGAAGTACAACGTTTTACCTAGTAGTCCACAAGTTGTGTTGATCGAGACTCCTTTATACGAATAAACTATTGAAGAGTCTCCATCGAAGATGTCATTAGAGACCCCAATTGAGTCGTTCACACAAATCCAAGAAACCCCGCGGCCTATTGGTAAGAAGGCTACTAAGAAAAGAGCTTCAAGAGGGAGTTCTTCAAATAATTATTATTCGAAATTAGCTGATGAATTGACTCGCCAACATACACTGAATCTGGAGCAAGACAGGTTATCTTACGAGCAAGACAAGGCTAGAGATGAAGTAAAGGCAAGAGACGGAGTTAAACAGGCAGAAAAAGGCAAGAAGAGAAGGATCATGATATTATATCCTGGTGCCTCGACGACATGTCTCCTGATTCAAAATGTTTTTGGAAAGCTAAAAAAATTGTATCACGAGGAGAAGGTTTTCTGCAGAAGATGAGGAAGTTCCGTACATTCCAAGGGAAGAGGAACCAACCCCCACTGATTTTATCTCTTGGGTTGTAAGCTACTAAGAATAATATTGTTTCAATATCGTAGTTGGTTTTGCTAGGATTTGCATTTTACTTTTGATTAATTATACTTGTTGTAATGCTTTGTGTGGTAGCGAATTGCTGACGTCTTTGATCTTGACGAAAATGTGCCTACAAAACAATCAACACTGTTGATCAAAGACCTAAACCTCACGCGTCCACAAGGTGGAGGGGGGGTTAGGCCAATGGATCTCTTATGCATAAGTTAGTTTCTCTTAAAATAGTAAGTGTTTAGGGCTCTTAGGGGTAGTAAAAGCTTACTGAAATTTAGTAGAGATGAAGGCATTTATAGGAATAGAGAGCTGGTCACAGTGTTAGGGTTTTATCCTACACATGGCGGCATCCTATTGGCAAGGTGTATGAAAAGAATATTCCCAAGATATTAAATAGGAAATAATATCTTGAGGTAATGGTGTAAGTATCCCTAATTGATTGAAATAGGGATTACTTACTTGATGGAGTCAATCTTCAATTAAAAATGTATTAACGATAGGAGTTTGTAATTAATCCTTATCTTTAATACCTTTGACTTTTCTTTGCCATGAGTAGGTGAGTTATGAGCAGTCGTATTCAGCTGCTTGAACCTTCAATGGTGTTGAGCTGTGCGTGAAAGTATTTGAGAAGTCTGCCCATTTAATGAGAGCAATCTTGTCTTTCGTGAGCAAAAGACCATGTGTCGCCTATAGGATTTTTGGGATAATTTTAGGCTCCACACTTTGTTTTTACCTTGTATTTTTTATAAATTTTTGGAATTAAACAATCGTTTTATTTTCAGAGAACAAACTTACAAAATTCACACTTAAACGAACTTAAATACACAGTTAACACACTTACGAATAACACACCAAGGCAACCTAAAAAATACAAAATATATTTGTGAATAGTAATCTCTTTGTCATTGCCTTTGTCCTTGCCCAACGAGTGGAAGTGCACGAAGGCAAGTACTATTAAGAGCGAATAGTAAAGGCTAGTTAACTGCCTTGCCCTTACCCTTACCCTCCCTAAACAGGTGGAACTGCTCTAAGAGACCTTGTGGACATGTCTAGATTTTTTTTTAAAACAGAGGACTCACTACATTCAATATATGATAGAAGAAGAAACCAATGTGAACTTCTAAATATTGTTTAAACTGAAGGTAGAAGATGAATTTTTCATCAAGAATTGACCTATGAAACTCATTGTAGACATGCAAATGTCAGTGAAAATAAAGGAATTCCGTGTTTACACTCATCTCTTCCAGTCCTATTATTTTTGTGAGTCATTTTGCTCTTAGGGCTTGTTTGATTCTTAACACTGGATAACTCATTATATTTAAAGTTTGTTCAAAGACCAAATGAAAATATGTCGTCCAAGTTTAAAGTATAAGATAGAGTTAGTCATGAAGGAAAGCTAGCTTCTAATCCATACAAAATGATAGGATGTCAACACATTATAAGTTATAAGTTATCTCTTCTAAGCCCTCATAATGAAAATATTTCCTTTACATTCGTTCTAATATGTGAGTCATCTACTCTAACCTGATTTCAAGCACCAAACCAGTTCTTTTATTTTCCTATGAAGTTGCACCTTTTCTTTTTCCTTCTTGATGCAAGGATAATGACAGTTGAAGATTTGGAGGGGGAGGGAGGTGGTTGTGTGTTAATGATTTGAACTAAACAACAAACTTGGCACTCATTTATTCATTTATTTTCAAGTGATATTAAGAGAGAGAGAACCAAATTTAATACGTCGAGTGCATATATAAATATGCTCTGTAATTTTAATCACTTGAGTTACAAACTTTTATTTTGATACTCATTAAACCAAAACAAAAAAGAAAAAAAAAGGAAAGAGAGAATGTCTCAATCAATGCCAACACCAAAAGCCATAACCAAATGCTTGTTCTTGTCCTTGTTAGCCATTTTGATTGAAATCCAATCTTATCAATGGCTCTATAGTCAACAAATATATATCTACCTTTTTGTATGGACCATGGACCATAGAGCATGGGTTGGACACATTAAAAGTGAGAAAATCTGGCCGTGTATAATTATGTTTCGACAAGCCCTTTCTCTCGAGTCTATTTAGATGTTGATTTGCAGATGAAGTTGAGACAAAAAAAATCTGCTTTTGTGAATAAAGAATAGTAGGAGAGAACGTACAACAACTTAGCATTGTAGCAACCAACCAAAAGCTTCAATTAATCAGCTAAGTAACAAATCTCATGTTTCTGTTTTATAGCTCAAATTATTGAGGCATCTGGTTATATGTCAACAACCTCATGAAATTCTTTGCTTATTAGAGCTCATCGAAAATTCTCCTCTGCGCATGCATGAGGGGAGAGGGGGGGGGGGGGGGAGGGATTCACATATGGACTCGGTAGGTCCCGTGAGCAGTCGAAGGTTGAGCAAATACATGTGAAAGTCCTTCAGAAATTCTCAGAATGTCTAATTGTGACATTTTTGTTTCCATCAAGTGTTTGATTAAATACCTTCTTGGAATAGGCAAACAAGTGCTAGAAAAATTTCCTTAATAAGAAAAGTTTGTGTGTTATGCTCACAAATTCCATCTAAATAAAACTTGAATGTTTTACACTAGAAAACCCCCTCCCCAAGATTAGAATCCCAAATCTGCCACTGTGTGCATGAGTTGTGCATGACTCAAGTATAATAGACGAAGTGATTCGAATGACGATTTTGCAACTGAATATTAACACTATGTTAATGACTTTCGTATATAGTAGATATGATGTTGATATTTGATAGATATTGTTGACATAATGTCAAGATTTGGTAAATTTTGTTAATACAATGTTGCTATTTAGCAACAATGTATGAATATAACATTGTTATTATGGCATTGGTGTTCAGTTGCAATATCATCGTTTTGGATATTTAGCAATAATAACACTGCTAATGACATTGATATTTAATTGTAATATGGTCGTTCAAGTTGCTTCAGTTGCACCGTATCTTGAATTCAATTTATACACAATCCACGCGCACAACCCAATTCCGAAAGGATTGGATTTGTAAAAGGAGAAGTTGGGCCCGAAAAATGGGGAAGGAAAAGGCCTAAAAGTAAAAGAACCAATGCCTAATACTAGTAGTCTAGTATAAACCTAAAATTGGAGACCAAAGGAATATGGTATAACAAAGGGTTGGGGGACCATTAAATGGTCCGGGTTTTTATTATTATTTTTTTTTAACAATCGATATTATTTAGAGAGCTTTAATGAAAAGGGCTTGGGTTAACTTTTATTTAATGAAAAACCACCCTAAACTATTATTTAATAAAAAGAGCTTAAATTTTAATCATAAGGACACAAAACTTTTTTCCTAGGCCCTACAAAACTAAAACACACGGGCTCACCAAAAAGCCCAAACCGCATAACAATTAATATTCCAAAATTGCCCCTAACAGAGCCTAACCCAGGCCCGTTAGCCAAAGTTGCAGTTACTAAAATTCATCATCCCTCCCAACGCCATTAATGTTCACCAACCCCTTCACACAATACCAAAAAATCGAAACCTCCATTACTCCAAACGTCAAGATCTCAAAGCATTTTCAAGTTCGATTCAAGTTTTCAAACAATAATCTACACATCAAATCCGAATTTCTCAACCCAAAAACTCAATTTGAAGATGAAAAACTGAAAACATTCGAACTGTATGTTTGCAGAGTCGAAATCGGACAAACACAGGTATGAACCTATAATTTCTGATATTCTTGATGATTTCTTACTTTAATTTACTAAATATGTACATTTGCATGTTTGAGATTCTAAAAAATGAATTATGTTTTCAGTTCAGAGTTCTGATTTGCATCCAGACGAAAACACACAAAAAAATTGGGAAATAAAAGCAACAAAGAAGAAACAGAGGTACGTACCACAAAATTTTTAATATTTTCGGTGATTTTATAGTAATATGTAAGTTTGCATGCTTCGAATTCATTGAATGAGCAATGTTTCCTCAAAATGGTATATTTTTACTTCACTTTGATAACTGCTCGTTTTCTTATAACCTTTAAATAGTATTTTCTTGTCCTCATAGACAGTGTTTACAAAATAGTTCACGATTTTTAAGTTTAATAAACAGTGTTTACGAAATAGTTTACAGTTTGCTTCATTTGTAAATAGAATTGAAATGTAAGGAAATAGTAAAATTTGGGATGCATTCACGAACGAGTATAAGCATATATTACGCTATTACACGAACTAGTGTGATTCACTGTTAATAATTTGTACATTCAACAAACAATATAGTTTGATAAATAGTGTAGTTTTTTTTATTGAAGTCTTGTTTTCTAGTTCAGTTTGCTTTTGGTAAAAAAATGTGGTTTTCTACTTCAGTTTGCTAAATGGTTAAGTTTTTTGGGTAAAAAAATGTGGTTTTCTACTTCACTTTGATAAACAGTTCAGTTTGTTTTGGTAAAAAAATGTGATTTTCTACTTCAGTTTGATAAATAGTTCATTTTGCTAAATGGTTCAGTTTGCTAAATAGTTTAGTTTGTTTTGGTTAAAAAGTGTGGTTTTCTACTTCAGTTTGATAAATAGTTCAGTTTGCTAAATGGTTCAGTTTGATAAATAGTTGAGTTTGATAAATAGTTCAGTTTGCTTTGGTAAAAAAAATGTGGTTTTATAGTTCACTTTGATAAATAGTTCAGTTTGCTTTCATAAAAAAATGTGGTTTTCTAGTTAACTTTGATAAATAGTTCAGTTTGTTTTGGTAAAAAAGTATGGTTTTCTACTTCAATTTCATAAATAGTTCAGTTTGCTTTGGTAAAAAAGTGTGGTTTTCTAATTCACTTTGATAAATAGTTCAGTTTGCTTTCATAAAAAAATGTGGTTTTCTAGTTCAGTTTGATAAATAGTTCAGTTTGTTTTGGTAAAAAAGTGTGGTTTTCTACTTCAGTTTGATAAATAGTTCAGTTTGCTTTGGTAAAAAAGTGTGGGTTTCTAGTTCACTTTGACTTTGATAAATAATTCAGTTTATTTTGGTAAAAAAATGTGGTTTTCTACTTCAGTTTGATAAATAGTCCAGTTTGCTAAATGGTTCAGTTTGATAAATAGTTCAGTTTGCTAAATAGTTCAGTTTGATAAATAGTTCAATTTGCTTTGGTAAAAAAGTGTGGTTTTCTAGTTCACTTTGATAAATAGTTAAGTTTATTTTGGTAAAAAAGTTTGGTTTTCTACTTCAGTTTGATAAATAGTTCAGTTTGATAAATAGTTCAGTTTGCTAAATAGTTCAGTTTGATAAATAGTTCAGTTTGCTTTGGGAAAAAAGTGTGGTTTTCTAGTTCACTTTGATAAATAGTTCAGTTTATTTTTATTTTGGTAAAAAAAATGTGGTTTTCTACTTCAGTTTGCTTTGGTAAAAAAGTGTGGTTTTCTATTTCACTTTGATAAATAGTTCAGTTTGCTTTCATAAAAAAATGTGGTTTTCTAGTTCACTTTGATAAATAGTGTGGGCTATACAAATATGGATCATTAAATAGTTTACATTTATTAGTTCAGTATCACAAAGTACTATGGTGTAGTTTTGTTCTAATTTAAGGAACAACATAATTTTATTTTTGTTCTATTTGATGAACAGTGTAACCTATTTTGATGTGAATTCAGAATTAATGTGTTTTCATAGTTCACTTTCATAATAAAAAAATTGTGGTATATTTTGATATAGGTACAAAAAATAGTTGTCATAATTAAACTATGTTTATTCTTACAGATGGACGGAGCAAAGAAACCAAGAATGAAGACTTTCGCTGTAAAGAGTCCACGTAAGAAAGAGAATAAAAGACATGCAACTTCTTATGTGCAATACAGATGCAATGTTTTCGGGTTTGCAAATTCAATGCAATTGTACAAACCAATGCTTCAACAACGCCATGATGTCTGCAATCATTTAGCCAAGACACCATTTTGGAGTCTAATCAAGTTCTACATGGATGATGAAATCGTTGCAACGGAAAGAAAAAAGAAGTCTGATATGGATCTGATCAAGATTATACAATGCTATGACTCCAAGCAACAAAAGTTCAAATTTGGAGATCATGAGCCAAAAGCAATAACAAGTGAAGACGTTGTTGAAATATTTGGATTGAACAACCAAGGGGTTGAACTACCAAACACAGACAAATCCACAAAGAACATGAAGGACAACTTTGTCAAAACATATTTCGCGAACCAACAAATAGTGAAAAAAGGACATTCTTGAAGCGTACCAAAAATCAATCCAAGACGAAACTCCTGAAGGGGCAAAAGCTACTGCTTTAATCATATGTGTGCATCTGCTACAATCCCTCTTATTTGCAACCTCTGGAACTTACATCACGTGGAGCTTCATAACAATTTGTGGGGCATTGGACCAAATCAGCAAATACAACTGGGCAAAAGGAGTGAGGGACTACTTGTTCAAGAGGATTAACAAATCAAAGAAAAAGAGGAAAAATGGAGAAGAATCAGCAACAACAAGTGGATGCACTGCCCCTATTTTGGTAAGAAATAAGAACTCTATTTTTAAAACATGAATTCTGTCTTATAAATTACACAAGAAAGTAATTCAAAGTTCTTATTTCATGCAGTATTGGATTTGTCTTCACACCAATCTGGTGGAGACAATAAGTGGGCGAGAAAACATGATTCCTGCCATTGAAAAATGAGACATAATGAAAATCCACAAAGCAATAAGAGACATTCGAGTTGAAGAAATTGAGGTAAGGACAAATAATAAAAGTATTTCAATAAACAATATATTTTTGCACTTTACAGTTTCATAACATAGTGATCTTTACAGTTTAAAGTTTCAGAAATGGTAGTTTCATAATCATACATAAATAGTTCAAATTTGAAGTTCAATAATAATTCAACTTTGCATTTGTACCAACAATGAAACCTGCATAATCTCTAATACAAAAAATCCAGCAATAGTGTCATTTATATAAAACAGAAATAGTGTCAAAAAGAAAAGTGTATTTCAATAAATAGTGATCTATCGATAATGTAATAATACAAAATCCAGAAAATAATGTCATACTACTAATATTGTTAGTTTACAAGTTCAGAAATAGTGTCATAATAATGATATAGGAATAGTTTAGATTTCACGTTGTATATATAGTTTCTCTTAGCATTTCTATAAACAGTAACATATATTACTCTATTACGCAAACTAGTGTGATTCTCTTTTAATAATTTGTACATTCAGTAAATAGTTTGCGTTTTTTAAAGTTTAATAAACAATGTTTACGAAACAATGACATTATTATGTAATTTAACAACTATTTAATGTGTCACCGTGCAGATTGGTGGTGGTATTCCTTGTGCTGAACCAAATGAGCCGATTGGTCGTGGTATTCCTTGTTCTGAAGAACCCACAGATGAGCATTCCAACATAAACCAAGAAGAACGTAATGTCATTCCTTATCCTGAACAAAATAATGAGTCTTCCAAGAAAAAGGAAAAGAAGACAACGGGAAGGAAAATGAAGAAAACTGAAGTTGGAGCTCAAGAAGATCAAAGCGTCACCATCACTGAAGCTCAGTTACAGTTTGATCAACTGTACCAAGAAGAATTGATGAAATTTGATGCAATTTATCAAAAGGACTTCATCGGGATTGATAACACATTAGGTGTGGAAGATTTTGAAAAGTTTAAAAGATGTGCGAGCATGGATCAAAAGAGTCACATGATGATATATGCACTCGACAACCTACACACAGATTCAATTGTAATGAATCAAACAACTGGAGCCCTCAACAGAAACATTGAAAAGCTTCTGCAAGAACGACATGAGGACAAACAGAAGATTAGTTCAATGAAATTTGAAATGAAACAGTTGCAATTAAAGAACACAATAGCTTCTATGAAAGTAAATAAACTTCTGGATGAAATTGGAAATTTGAAGAAGTAGCTACTGGAAAATCAAGCAATAATACCACATCTAAATGCTTCAACCAAGGAAGATCCAGAAGAGGATGAACCACCTAAAGAAGATCCAGATAATGATGATCAAGTTGAAGAGCATACACATGATAAGGATACTGCTACTGAGGATCCAGTTCAAGGGAATGCAACTGAAAATGATGTGGCTATGGAGGATCCAAAACAAAGGCATGCAACTGATCATGATCCAGATGAAAATGAAGAGGATCAAGAACATGAAGGAAAAGACACTGCCATTGCAAAAGGAACCTCTGAAGTTCAACAAGATGTTCAATTGCAGACTCCAACTATCAAGGATCCTGAAAAGCAAGGAAAATAGACTGCCAAAAAGAAGACGAGAACACTGGTCAAAAATATTCGAAGGAGGGATGATCGTAAACCAAATGTCGATCCACAGTATGATTATATCCCCAACCAGAGAAAACAAAAGAAGGCAAAATACATATATGTTGTGAGTGACAGTGAAAGCCCTTCAATTTTTCCGTCAGAAAGCCAACCGTTGGAACCAATAATTGAGAAAGGAAAGGAGGAGCCAAAGGTTGAATCACCCTTGAATCCAATTGCTAAAGAAATAGCAAACAGACCTGCAAAGAAGGCTGCAAAGAAACCTGCAAAGCAAAAGCTTGACAAACAGTATCATCCATCTGCATCAACAAGGGCGTACAAGTTACTTGAAGATGAGACAAAAGAAAAATTCAAGGAATATTACAGACAAGAGAAAATGTAAGTGTACATTATTAATCATAACTTAATACATGTGTACACACACACACACACACACACACACACACACACACACACACACATATATATACATAGATATATAATACGTTTTATTTTCTGATACAGAGACTACTTCTGGATGCAACTAAGGCAATGGTCCATGGTGACTGACCTTGTTGTCCTAAAATCAGATCCGACGTCATTATTTGTGGATAGAGCAATCGACGCCAACATAATTGATGCTTCGTTCTACACAATGGCAGAAAACGAATAAAAAATAAGGCAACAACAAAATCTGTATCTTTCTTCATTCATCTTTGTAAGTGCCAAACATTTTTGTTTACAAAAAAGTGTGCCAAACAGTTTGCTTTGGTAAAAAAATGTGGTTTTCTAGTTCACTGTGATAAATAGTTTATTTTGATATATAGTTCAGTTTGCTTTGGTAAAAAAAAGTGTGGTTTTCTAGTTCACTTTGCTAATAGTTCACTTTGATATGTAGTTCAGTTTGCTTTGGTAACAAAGTGTGGTTTTCTAGTTCACTTTGCTAATAGTTCACTTTGATATGTAGTTCACTTTGCTAATAGTTCACTTTGATATGTAGTTCACTTTGCTTTGGTAACAACGTGTGGTTTTCTAGTTCAGTTTGCTAAATATTTCACTTTGATATTAGTTCAGTTTGCTTTGGTAACAAAGTGTGGTTTTCTAGTTCACTTTGCTGTTCACTTTGATATTAGTTCAGTTTGCTTTGTATACTTGCCTCCTACAAAAGGCCTTGCATTCACTTTAAAACTTTAAATGTGTATTCTTGGTTCAGAATGATATGGAGATTGAAAAAAAAATGTGTATTTTTGGTTCAGTTTATGAATTATTGTTACTTATTAATTAAGATTAATAAATATATGTGTATTCTTGGTTCATAATGATATGGAGATTGAAAAAAGCAAGAGTGATCAGGAGCGCATTGACCAAACATTGAAGACAGTCTTACAAGATAATGTGGATAAAGTAGGAAATGTCTTCATACTGATCAAACATTACTTCCACTTTAGCTTGGTAGTTTGGGACATTAAAAATAGAAAAATGACACACTACAATTCCAAACTACCGAGGGTACATGGGCATACAGACCAACACTTTGATCATACTGTGCAAGTGGTAAGAACAAAACTATAACTCAATTACAAACTATATTCTTATGCTGATAGGAAAAATCAAACTTCATAATACAATTTCTTTTTTTGTTTTTTATGTAATTTTTATTTGTTTTGGCAAAGAGACAAAATAGAGGCATTTTACAAAGATTTCAAAGGAGACAGCAACCTCACAATAGATATTCAAAGATGCTTAACTTGCGCACTACAAAAGGAGGACTCGTAAGTACAAACAACAAGTTGATCTCTATATTTTTCAATCAAATTTATACATTCAAACAAATAAGGACTATGAAAATCATATATACAAACACAAGACTCATACTTGAAAAATAGTTTGCAGTTTGCAAAATAATGTCATAAGAAGTTTAAGAAATAATTGATTTTTCACTCTTTACACTTTACGAAACAGTATTACAAATCCACAAATAGTTCATTTTTTTCAATAATTTAACTACAAATATATGGAAATGAGACACAGAAAACAAAAAAAAACAAAATCATTCTAGGAAAATATACTATAAATTTAGACTGTGCAAAATAGTGTCATAATATAGTATCATATATAGTTCCAGTTTGCATAACAGTGTTACGAACAAGAAATAGTTTCATTTTTCACTTTTAATATGTCATCGAATATTATAATATGATCTCATTATCTGTCATACTTATTTTTTTTGCCAAAAAAAAAAAAATGCATATTGGACTGTGGCATATTTGTCATTCAATTTGCAAACCAAGTAAGATTAATAAATGTGTATTTTTCAATCAAATTTATACATTCAAACACATAAGAAGGACCATGAAAATCATATATACTAACACAAGACTCATACTTGAAAAATAGTTTGCAGTTTACAAAATAATGTCATAAGAAGTTTCAGAAATAGTTGATTTTTCACTCTTTACACTTTACGAAACAGTATTACAAATCAACAAATAGTTCATTTTTTCAGTAATTATATGTCATCTAACTACAAATATATGGAAATGAGACATAGAAAACAAAAAACAAAATCATTCTAGGAAAATATACTATAAATTTAGACTTTGCAAAATAGTGTCATAATATAGTTTCATATATAGTTCCAGTTTGCATAACAGTGTTACGAACAAGAAATAGTTTCATTTTTCACTTTTAATATGTCATCGAATGTTATAATATGATCTCATTATCTGTCATACTTATTTGTTTTTCCAAAAAAAAAAAAATGCATATTGGATTGTGGCATATTTGTCATTCAATTTGCAAGCCAAGTAAGATTAATAGATGTGTATTTTTCAATCAAATTTATACATTCAAACACATAAGAAGGACCATGAAAATCATATATACTAACACAAGACTCATACTTGAAAAATAGTTTGCAGTTTGCAAAATAATGTCATAAGAAGTTTCAGAAATAGTTGATTTTTCACTCTTTACACTTTACGAAACAGTATTACAAATCAACAAATAGTTCATTTTTTTTCAGTAATTATATGTCATCTAACTACAAATATATGGAAATGAGACACAGAAAACAGAAAACAAAATCATTCTAGGAAAATATACTATAAATTTAGACTTTGCAAAATAGTGTCATAATATAGTTTCAGATATAGTTCTAGTTTGCATAACAGTGTTACGAACAAGAAATAGTTTCATTTTTCACTTTTAATATGTCATCGAATGTTATAATATGATCTCATTATCTGTCATACTTATTTGTTTTTCCAAAAAAAAAAAATACAGATTGGATTGTGGCATATTTGTCATTCAATTTGCAAACCAAGTGGAAGAGGGCAAACCAATAGAAGCCACATTTGAGAAGGAAGAAGTATTTGCCAAAAGAGCTCAAATTGCAACCACACTTGTGAATCACGAGAATAGTTATGCAAATGGACTGAAGAAGATACTTGAAGACAGAAGACAACAAAATAAACATGGTCAATATGATGACATTCCTGATAGGGATTTTATTACATTAGCTTGAGTTTTACAAATTACATTTTATATCAATGTACATCTACATACAAAACCCCGAGCTCAGGTGGGCTTGTATGCGGGTGCCCATCCCATACTTGTGTACATTTTATAATTTTTTTGCCCTAGGGGGTCTAACACCATTACTCATCTAAAGAAACCATATAAAAATGAAATAGAAGTAAACTTTAGTATGAAGCCAATCAACTTCACATACCTGATTCTTTGAGTTATAACTTATAAGAATGAGAACTATATTAAAAAATTTCACATCCTTACATTTTGAAACTTCCTTTTTGTTAAAGTTCCCTTTTATTATCCAAAGAATATAGTTACCAAATTAGATAAATTTATGTAAAACAAAAAACTAGATAACTTAAACTGTTTCTGAAATACATGTACACACTATATCTAAAAAATGAAAAATAACAGCTTTTTTTATTTTTTTTCAGTTCCAAATCAGAACCCAAATTTCCCATCCTTCACGCATAATTAATACCTAGCAAAAATCATCATTTCACTCTCGCACTAACTTCACTTTCTCTCCCTAACACCAACTCTCATTTTCACACACAGATAAGCCATTCACGATGAGGAAACTGCATGCACTATAAAAAAAACCAGAAACCCAGCCCCCAGCTCAAATCATCAATCCTCATTTCCCGATTTCGTACATCATTCCAGTTCTTTTACGGACGAATTCACGCAAATTTCAACTTCGCTGAACAACTTGATCGCAGAAATACCCAGAAAATAAACAAAAGGTAACAATCTTACAATTTTTCTCAACATATTTCACAAAATCATACGGTTCATTGTTTATATAACAAACATCTACTGGAATCAAGCATATAGAATAACATGCATCAACTTAAACAAAACCCAGATTATACTATTTGCTTAAATTTATTTTGTTATTTACTCTCAGTACGAATCCATCACAGATCCACCTAAAAAAAGACTATTTACTAGCTAATCGTTCAATATATAAACATACATTATGCTATTACACGAACTAGTGTGATTCTCTGTTTGTAATTTTTACATTTGAGTAAAATAGTTCACGATTTTTAAGTTTAATAAACACTGTTTACGAAATAGTTTACAATTTGCTTCATTTGTAAATAGAATTGAAATGTACGGAAATAGTAAAATCTGGGATGCATTCACGAACAAGTAGTATAAACATATATTACGCTATTGCACGAACTAGTGTGATTGTCTGTTAATAATTTGTACATTCAGTAAATAGTTTGTGTTTTTTAAAGTTTAATAAACAGTGTTTACGAAATAGTTTACAATTGCTTCATTTATAAATAGAATTGCAATTTTTCCAGATCTTACACATAATACACATCCTATTGTACATTTTTATTTCTAATTTATTTAGTTATATGAATCTTATAAAGATTTATGCAGTTATAAAAATGTTTTCTATTTCCATAAATAGTAATTCACCTTGGTATGTTTCAGATATAATTGTGTACTTATTCTGATTTTTATTTGTTTACAATCAAGTTGCATTCTAATAAAAACTATATTGACAAATGGTTTCAGTTAGAATAATTGTACAAATGTCAAACTCAACCAAAGCCAATGTCAAAATGATATCCAAAACAACAAAGAGGACAGAACAAGGAAAATGCTTGGAAAAATAGAAAACATATCACGTATGAAGAAGGAGACAATTCGTCTACAGATTGACACTACTACTGAAGAAGAAGTTGGAGAACCAATGCAAAGTGCAAAGAAAAAGGTGCAAAAAAAACAACCACTACAAAGGCAGAGGAAGAGGGAGACACAACCTAAAGAATAGAACAATTGTGAATCAAAGATGCAGAAGAAAAGATGCCAAACACTCCAACCACTAACAACAATCAATAGAAAGAAAAAGGAAAATGACAAACCAGTTTCAAAGAGAAAGAAAAAGGAAAATGCCAAACCAGTTTCAGAATCAAACAAGCAACAAGTTGAAGAAGCAATAGTGCAAAAAGAGGCAATACAACAAACAAATGAGCATAGTGACAAAATTGACACATTGTCGGACAAAAATGTTTCACCAATGGCAAAAGAAAGAGAACAAGAAACAGATATTGAAGCTCTAAAAAGTAACAATGCTCTCAACAAGAATGATCTACAAGTCAAAAAGCAAACATTCAGCCAAAAAACAACAAAACCAACGACAAAAAACAAAAAGAAAGTCTTGGGTGGAATTCCATCATTCAACCTGGATTTAAAAGATGAGCCTTCTTCACAACCGGATGACCTTCCAGCAACAAATCACATAGACAGCCGTGTGAATTGGACACAACTTCAAGTGTACAAGATGCTGAAACCAGATGATAGAAGAAGAATAACTCAATTATGATCAACAGACAACAAGTGAGTAATACAAAACAAAACTCTTAACGGAAGTTTTTTTACACTCCCATAACTTTATAAGCACTGACGAATTATTGTATAACTAATACTTTTGCACTGTCCTACATCGATGAATACTAGACGGCTGAAACTACAGATTTCAACTATTACAAAATAATGGTGTTGAAAGAAGACCTGCACAGTTTGATAGCAAATGGACCTACATCAACTCAGATTGTTGATTCTTTCTGCTACTTGAAAGGAGAAAAAAAGAACATCACGAAACAAATGAACTTCTATGTCTCCACAACAATCTTTGTGAGCAAACAAAACAACTAATATTCTACAAAAAATTATTTACATATACATATAAAAATTAGAACAATTAATCTGTAATTATGATTTTAGATGATTTTCATTTTCAATAGCACAACATCAATGAACAAAACATTGAAACAACTCTGCGAAACAAGGAAAGACTCTACAACCAATTGATGGACCAATATGGAAAAGTATCAAAATTTTTTTTCTCATTGTTTCATTACAACCATTTCTCCTTGATAGTTTTGGACACAAAAAATGCAGAAATGATTCACTACAATTCTCTTCGACAAAGCACAACAGATGAAGATCTGGACTTTGATTGCTACTGGGAAAATGCAGCAATAGTGGTAAGCAAAAACGCATAACCAAAAACTCTGTCATATTTATAGAAAACAAGCATCTTATTATTACATTATAAATTTTTGCAGGGCCACTTTGTTCAATATTGGCTCAATAAAGCAAGAAAATCAACAAGCAATTCAAATGCTATGGATTCAACTCAAGCCACAATGAAGAAAATCAATTCCATCAAAAGTGACTTTGAATTCCAAGTCAAAGAAGACAGAACTTGTGCACAACAGAAACCAACAACGTACGTTATAAAATTAAAAGCATTTTAGTTATACATATGTATAGTTTGTGCTTACTGCAGTTTCAGAAACAATATGAATAATTTGATACAGTTATAGAAATAGTTTGTACCACACACTTCATTTTATTTTAATACTTATAATCATTCCATGAATTTCTTTGGAAATCATATTAGATTGCAGCTTATACATTATGAGCTTCATTGACCAACTATCAACTAACCGGAAGGTTCAAGGACGTATCAAAGATTATCAAGTAATGAAAGCAAGGAAAAATATCCTCGTGGATTTGATGAACCATGATTTCAGTTGGACAAAGGAACAAGAAGCATATATCGAAATCTCACAACAACTCACAAGCATTGGACATTAGAATAAAAAATAAAAAATATGCATTATATGTAATTTTGATGCGGATGTACTTTTCAAGGTTCAAGATGAAAATCTGAGAGATGGTGGAAAGTATTGGTCTAAATATATATGTTTCATGACTTAATCTAAATTTTAATCTATTTTGATAAATAGTTCAGTTTGCTTTGTTAAAAAAGTGTGGTTTTCTAGTTCAGTTTGATAAATAGTTCAGTTTGCTAAATAGTTCAGTTTGCTTTGGTAAAAAAGTGGATTTCTAGTTCACTGTCATAAATAATTCAATTTGATATATAGTTCAGTTTGCTTTGGTAACAAAGTGTGGTTTTCTACTTCACTTTGATAAGTAGTGTGGTTTTTTTTCATTTTCTCTTACCTAAAATGGACTATTAACTAGATCAAGAATGACAACCAACATACTTGCCTCCTACAAAAGGCCTTGCATTCTCTTTAAAACTTTAAATGCAACACACAAACTTACATACAACCTACAAAATAGATATTGAAACCACAAAACCATAAACTTAGATATGTATTCACTGTTTATCAAACTCAACATACTGTTTCGTAAAACTGGAAATACTAAAACATTGAATTCATATTTATTACTCGAACATAATTCCAAATCAACAATTACATACTCCCAAACACCAATTGAAACAAAATAAAAAAAAATATCCAAAATGAAAATCTGTTACATATCACCAAAAACTCCCATCTCTCAAAACAAAAAAGAAAAAGAATCAACCCTCTTTTATAACAACTTTACATGAAACCTTGTTATGTCCCGAACAACCACACCTACTACAAGTGACAGTCTTCTTACTCCCACTGATTTCCCCAGCAGATTTGATCCTAGTTTTCTTTGGTCTTTCAGACGAAATCTTTGTAATTGGAGGCCTCACACCATTTATGATAGTATCAACATTCGGCTTTTCCAAATCTGTAAATGGATGCATGACAAATTGATATGTTTTCCGATAAAAGCTTGCTTTCCAGTAATCATCAACGTAATAAAAAAACATCTGCAAAGTATGAGAACATGAGAAACAATTATGCTGTCATTGCACACAAGAACATGTCCTATCATCCAGACAAACAACAAACCGATTATACTCCGTCCTAACTTCAAAAACATCTGCATCAGAACCATTAATCCTCCAATGCATGCCCTCATTCAACATCAACTTCATCTCATTTTCTTTCTTTGGACACAAAATCATATGAATATTCTGACCAAATATTATTTTTTCAGCCATACTACCCATCAACCGAACTCTAATGTCTTCAAGAAGATCTATAAGTTGCATACAACGACTATTCGACACCATGGCGTTAAAAGATTCTGAAAGTGCATTGCTCATCGATCCCTATCTCTTACCAGGAAAATGGGCAATAGCATAGTTCTCTTTTGTCAAATCACACAAAAAATTCTTCACATGCCCTTGCCCATTATCCTTGAATTCCGCCATGCAATCATCAAAATCAGATGGGGTACATGCGTACGCACAATTTGCCAACAGATTCATCATTTTCTTCTTTAGTCCTTCACCAGTAGCATTTGGAAATAATGTACTCACATCCTGTTTCAAATGAACAATACAAAATGAATGTGGACACTCGAGAAAGAATTCTCGAATGCTCTTCAAAATACCATCATGTCTATCCGACATAAATGTGATCACCCTCCCTTGAAGCCTCAATATACCAGATAATATTGCCAAGAACCATCTCCAATTTGCTATCGTTTTTTAATCAACAATAGCATAAGCAACCTCAAAAATCTCTGCACAACATAAGTGAAAATGCACTATCAAATGTCAACTACTTTTGAAACTGTAATTGAACTATTTAGTATACTCTGTTTGAACTACTTATGCAACCTTTTTTCTTTATTTGAACATAAAATCAAAGACCAATGCAGAAAAAAAAACAGATACAGTCAAAGTATCACCTATTTATAAGACTGATTGAACTATATCTTAAACTGTTCTTCAACTAGTTCTGGATATGTTTCTTTTGCACAGGAAGAAAACAGAAACAAATAATATCCAATATAAAAGTCTAAAATTATTAACTCATCATTATTACCATTTTTTGCACAACAAGACATAAGCGTTCCCTTGTATTTGCTCTTGATAAAAGTACCATCAATGAATAACATCGGGTGACAAAACATGAAACCTTTTATCCATGTATCATAAGCAATAAACAAACGAAGAAATCTATTGCTCTCCGGTACAACTTCAAGCTCAAAAACAGATCCAGGATTGCTTAAACGAGCAGATTCAACATACCAAGGCAAGAACTTGTAAGCATCAACATCATCACCATTTAACTCAAAAACTGCCTTCTGTTTGCAAAAATATGCAGTAGAATAATCGATATCTAATCCATAAAACTGTTTTAAGTTTGAAATAATCTCATTCGGTTTAATAAGAGGATTTGACTGAACCTTATTCTTGATGAGAGAAGCAACAAACTGTCAGCCAACAACTTTGTTTTTCTTCTTTCGAATCATACCCTTGCATGTATGCAGATTATGCAACTTCCGAATAACAAAAAAACCATTAATATCACACTTGGATGCATACACATGCCAAAGACAACCATCAGATTCATTCCTAGAACACTTCACACTAATGCGATTCTTATCATTCTTCAAATACTTCAAATCAAAACCACATTCAACAGAAAACTTATTCAACTTATCTCGGAAATCAACACAACCTCCCCTAAAGACTTGCCCCTCAGATTCTATGTAATTGTCCAATTCACATGACATATAATTGTGCACACCGTAAGAACCATACTTTCCTAAATGATCATTTTCACTATAAACAATCATAGAGTCTAATGTACGGCAAGAAGAAGATGTGCTTTCCGTAGGTAACTGAACTATGGAACCATCACATTTATCTATAACCAATATTTCTACAATCGATTTCCCAACAACATCAAGAACCATCAGCATGTTTAGAACATCGGCATCACAATCTAACACGCAATTAGGATTTTCATTCAAATCATATCGCAACTCAAAACAACCAACTCTCAAACCCTTAAACCTAGAACAAAGATCAATACAAATCTGATTGAAGGTTGAAGTTGATGAAATAGAACTAACAACGCATAAACCACCATATGGAAACCGAGCTAGTTTACCATTTTCCATAACTGTTTATTACTAAACAACAACTGTTTATTAATCGGTTGCAAATCTAAATTCCAATCTTTGTAAAACAAATCAGTACCTAATAATTAAACAATATGCATATAAAGTGAACAAAAATAACACTATTTATAAAACACAACAATCACAAAAAACAAAAACAAAAAAACAAAAAGTAAACTGAAATATCCACTGTTTCGTAAAAAAAGAACACTATTTCTGAAAAATGTTAAAAACATAAAATGTGATGAACACCTATTAGTTCAACAATATACATATAAAGTGAACAAAAATTACACTATTTATAAAACACAACAATCACAAAAACAAAAAAGTAAACTGAAATATCCACTGTTGCATAAACAAAAAGAACACTATTTCTGAAAAATGTTATAAACATCAAATGTGATAAACACCTATTAGTTAAACAATATACATATAAAGTGAGCAAAATTACACTAGTTGTAAAACACAACAATCACAAAAACAAAAAATAAACTGAAATATACACTGTTTCATAAAAAAAGAACACTATTTCTGAAAAATGTTAACAACATCAAATGTTTATAACACGAATTAATTCATAATAAATTTCTTAAAAAGGAAAAAAAAATCAAGATGACCAACATACAATATAAAAAAAAAACACAACAAAAAAAAAAAAAATCAAAACTTACCTGAGATTCTTCGAAATAAGAAACTCCTAACTGAAAATTTCACAAACCAGAATCAATCTGCTAATCTGAAAACAAATCAACAACAATATATAAGTCAAATAAAAAGCTAAGCATAATTCATGCAAAAATGAATTCAAAATCGAATTCCAATTAAAAAAAAAAACAAATCAAAACTTACATGAGATTCTTCGAAACTCCTAACTGAAAATTTCACAAACCGGAATCAATCTGTTAATCTGAAAACAAATCAACAACAATATATAAAGTCAAATAAAAAACGAAGCATATTACATGCAAAAACGAATTCAAAATCGAATTCGAATTAAATAAAAAATCGAATACAAAACTGCAAAAACAATGTCGATTACCTCCAAACGAAAATCTAACCAAATATGAAAGACGATCACTCCAGTTAAAATATTTAAGAACAACGAACAACATCGATGATAACGATTCGATAGAATCTCAAAATATGCAACCACTGCGAATCTGTTCTAAAACAAAGGTTTATTCCGGAAAAATCCCCCTAACAGGGACGAAGAACAACGGCGATCACGATTTCAAAATGCGCTCTCAACATTCAATTGGTTTATAGGTTCGGCTAACCCCAAACCGACTAATCTAACATAATAGTTAAATTAGGTTAACCACATCCGTTAGGGGTAAAATTGACAAACCACAATGTTATTTAGTCTGGGCTATTGTATTTGGGCTGATATAAAAATGGGCTTTGTACTAACCATTAAATAAACTTTCAATGTGGTTTTTGGTTAAAAGTTAAACTTTTCAAGCCCTTTTGGTTAGTTTTCCTTATTATTTATACTAAAAAGAAGATGTGGGTTTAGCCTCATAATGGGCTAGCAATAATTTTGCCTTTAACAAGAATCGAACTTAAGACCTTTTATTTACTAGTGAACCACTAGACCGTAATACTAAGTGGCTGAATTTTTATTAGTTAATTTAGCAAATGTAATTCAAATTGTTGGAGGCAGCCGGTTTATTAGGTCTCATGGTCTCCTTCTCTTCATTCACTTGGATGTGTGACACAAGGGAACTTGTCGCCTCCTCCGTTCCATTCCTTCCTTATCATCTCATCACACAGCTTGGAAAGAGGGTTTAGACAACTACTTTTTTCTTTTCCAAAATAAAAATGTATTAATTCCTTATCAATAATTGACTACAAAATAACATAAAATAACAGAAAATAAATCAATAATTCACTTGTATTCGATCAACTCCTTGCGACGAACATGATCAAGCTTCAGCTAGGCCATGTTATACCTAAGGCCGAAGACTTGAAAGGGAAGGCTTACTGCAAATTCCACAATTCTAACAAGCATGCAACTAACAACAACGTTGTGTTTCGCTATGCTATCGAGAACTTGATCGATATATAAAGGCAAGGTTATGCCATGGTGCTTGCAGAAGTCAATTGAGTGACTCTTGTAAAGTTACTTTTCTCATAGTGGATTTGTTTCACGGCCTGTGTGCCCAAGGATGTTTCTCCATGTGTTGGAGTTTTAGCTAGATAACAAGGCCGTTTCTGACATTTTGGGGCCCTGTGTGAATTTAATAAAAAGACCCTCCTTATTTAAAAAAAAAATATATGTATTTTTTGGACAATATTTTATACAAAGCTCAATAATCAATATTCAAACTTAATCTAAAAATCAGCACCTCACTCTTACTAATTAAATAATCTCCAACAAAAAATCATGATTTAGGGTTCATCTATGAAAAAATGGAGCACAATTGAAAGAGAGATATGGAAATACGTTTGTATTTGTGGAAGAAAGTAATACACAAGTTTTTTATTGCTAGAGAAAACTAGAAAATTAATATATTAACGTATAAGCTCCACTTAATCAATTGTAATATAGAGAAAATCATATGATGATGATTTTTCTTTTCAGTTAAAACCTTTTTATTATAAATTTGTACTCATATATAATATATAGGAGGATAAAATTTTTTGGGGCCCCTAAAAAATTCGGGACCCTTTGCCATTGCACCTTTTGCACACTCCCAACGTCCCCTCTCCTCGCTAATCCTTGTGTTTAATTTTAAGCACTTTATTTATATGCTTAACAAGATTGATATCCGCTTTCAATCCTGATATCTGATTGTTACATAACTTATTTTCTATTTTCGCTACATACTTGATCAATGTGATTAATAATTTAAGTTTATTGAAATTGAATAAAGCCTATTCACCCTCTCTAAACTTTGTGTTACAACCTATTGGGTTTCCAAACTTCTTTTCCGAATTTCCAATCAAAGTCCGTGATTTAATTTATGAAGACAATTGCATGCGTAGGAAAAGTTCAATTACTGTTTACATGGAGATGAGTCCAACGGTAAATTCAGATATGCGAATTCAAACATAGAGGAGTCAGGGAAGACTTCTATTACCCCGCTTAATGTTGTGCCGCTATTTGAAATGCCCTAGCACCTTTTTTCCCTGAATATTTTCCTCGAGGGATAGTGAGTTAATATTCCTAGCTTTTGTTGAACAGAGAGCTAACAGACGGTAAGTTACTTTGATCTCACGAGGGCGTCTCAAAAAAGTCAGGGTAAAAAAAAAAAAACATTGTAGATCCCATGCAGTTTGATGTGAAATCGATACGAGGGTATGTCGGTCTCTTCAATGCAAGAGAACAAAAAACATTTAGCTTTATAAATTCTCAACATTTTTCAGAGTAAAATAAACACAATGAAAATTCAAAGAACCGAAAACCGTACACCTTTTCTTTGTGCTAGTAAGGACAATAATTTTTCGACTTTAATTTGCAATCTTTTCCACGTCCAGTTGTTAATATTCCTTTTGGACCTCACAGCATGCATGCAATGCAATGCATGCTATTCTCTCTTTATGTTCTTTTCTATTTGTTTTATTTAGACTTCTTATTATTTTCTTCTCACGCATGTCTCTGGCTTCTTTCTTTGTCTTAATACTATCAGTTTTTTGTCACTTTAATTATTTTACCACTGCCTGCACTTTTCCTTTTACCCTTTTGAAACAAAAAAAAAAGGAAAAATAAATAAAGAAAAAGGATTTGGTGCTTCCCTTCAATCAAAAGGCATCGACCCAAATGATCATTAATTTACCTTTTATTTCCATACAACAAACCAACTTTCAGTTTTAATGTCAAAATAGGTGTGCCTAGATGTATGGGTTGTTAAGATTTAAGATATTACTTTTAATTTTTGGATCCTACTACTATAAATTCATTACGTTTGTCCAAGTGTCTTAACCTGTAGAGCAACTCAACAACTTAAAATTCACATGCACCAACCCATCAATTAACTGTGATGTGATCAAGTAGTGCTTTAAACGATAGATATGATATTCATAACGTATTCTTCGAAGGTACAAGACATATACAACAAAGTTACGACACCACCACAAGGCTAGCTAACCACAATATATTGAAATCTTCACAAAGATGTATAGCCATCACATCATGTAAATTGAGCATGAAACTTCTTTCAATTAAGCAAACACAACTATCACTAGACTAAAGGTTCTTAGTCTAGTTGGTAATTGACCCTAATTTCAAGCAAAGAAGTTTAATCTCATATCATATGCATAATGTAGAAATTTATGATTACCAATTTGGTGCTAAAAACAATAATAATTACAATCTATTATGTCGTTCAGGGAGCTGACCATGCCAAACTGAAAATCTCATTTTCCCGCCATATTTGTTACTCAAAACTGAGACAGATTCTAATCATTAGTCTGCCCACAATCGTCAATCCCATGATCAGCTGAGCTGGTGAAGAGCTAAGAAAGACTTGCATGGTAACTAATATTACAAACACAAAACTTAGATAAGTGTTCATCTGGTAACTTATTATGGTTACGTAAATACTTTGTATCACTGGAGCTACAAGTCCTTCAAATTTTTGCAATAGTTTGTACATCTTCATCTGGTAACTTTTTATGGTTAAGTAAATACTTTGTATCATTGGAGCTACAAGTTCTTCAAATTTTTACGATAGTTTGTACACCTAGACCATATCAACATAAGATGAAGTCTAATTCCCAGATCCTGTATATGTACCCAGTCCTGTATTACGCGTGAAGGTTCACATGGCAGTCTATGTTTTGAAGGCCAGAACCTTAAGGGTACTCAACCAATAATCTAGCAGTAGTTTTATTTCTGCAACTGCAAGTACTTCATACTAAGTGACCTCCTCTCCATAATTCAGTACTTATGTTTCCTAAAACTTAGGACTAAGGGTTCATCTACAGTGTGAAATTGCATTGAATACGAACGTGATGAAATAACTTGATATTGATCTACAACCTAGTAAAGAAGTGTGAAACTGTGAATTCATCAAAGTAACGGCTAAAACTATGTTTGCATTGCAGAAAAATCCAAAAAATTCAGAAATAACTTCACCACACTAATCTTATTTATTTATTTATTTATGGGGTTTTATCACAAATGGTCCCTGAGATTGACCAAACTCATCATTTTGGTCCCTCACCTTCAAAATCAATCAATGTCGTCCCTGGCATTGACCACCTCACAACAATTTGGTCATTCCGTTAAGATTTCGTCAACTATTCTGTTAGTTTGTATGTGGGACTCACAAATCCAATCAAATGGTGACACGTGGATTATACAAAATAAGGGTTTTTATCGCAAATGGTCATTGACATTGATCCAACTCCTCATTTTGGTCCCTGACTTTCAAAAATCGATAAATTTGATCCCTGACTTTCACTACCGTGCATCAATTTATTCCCTCCGTTAATGTGGTCCCACTAATCCAATTATATGGCTCAACATGGATTAACTATTTTTTTAAGAGTGAACCAAAAGAAGAGTATTCACGCAGACATTTTTCTCGCATCCCACAACCCCAATTGGAAAAAAAAATTCAATCTAAATTCGATAAAATCAAATCCAAATTCAATTCAAATTTGATAGGATTTAGGATTATAACCAACCAGAGAGAATGAGGAGTGAGTTCAGGAGGCCATGTACTTTAGTGGTGTCATGGTGCCTTTCTTTTCCTTTTGAGCATACCCCGATGAAGACGACGATGACTTTTTTTTTCTTTTAGTTTTGGTTTTTAGTTTCTTATTTTACTTTTAGTTTTAAATCTTAAAAAAAAAAAAGTTTCTTATAGTTAATCCATGTGGTGCCATATGATTGGATTAGTGGGCTAAAAAAATATTGACGAAACTTTAATGGAAAGATTAAATTGATGTGCGGTAATGAAAGTCAGGGACCAAATTTATCGATTTTTTGAACTCAAGGACCAAAATGAGGAGTTGGATCAATGTCAGAGCCCATGGGAAAAAACCCTTATTTTGTGTAATCCACGTGTCACCATTTCATTGAATTTGTGAGTCCCACATACAAACTAACAAAATAGTTGACGGAATCTTAACGGAATGACCAAATTGATGTGCGGTAGTGAATGTCAGGGACGACATTGATTGATTTTGAAAGTGAGGGACCAAAATGATGAGTCTGATTAATCTCAGTCTCAGGGACCATTTGTGATAAAAACCCTTTATTTATTTATTTTTACTTTGTTCACAATATTTTTCTTGAAGCTATTGGATTAAATAAGCTAAAGCAAAATAAGAGACTAAAATTAAAAAGGGTATGCAAAAAGTAAAAGACGGTGCACAGAATTTACTCTCTCTTGCCAAGCATGCATAATGATTCAGTATTATGTTTTGACCTGTTACTGCACGTGTGAAAACAACCAATTCAAAGGTTAATTTGATTTTGATTGATCGTAATAGCCCACGTGGGACATGGGGTTGCATTTTTTTTAGACATGATTAAAGTGGGCTTAGAAAGAAACAACTTTAAGGTTTTTTCCAACAAGAGATAGAGCTTTCAATTCAAAGAATAGCAGACAAAATCCCAGTACTAATGGGCGATCATAATCATTGACAAAAACCCATGCAGTTCATGATCTGGGAATAATCCATTTCCACCTCTCAACGCCCCTTTTTCTTTTGAATTGTAGGGAAGGAATGAAAGGAGTATCTGTTACAGAAAACTTAGGTAAAAAGTAGATCAGCAAGGATGCTATAGTAATGCACATACACAACTAACAACAGATGATTGAGCTAAAACAGGAGAAATTCTACCTTGTAACCGATTCTATTCCTTTCTTTTTATCTCTTCCATCAAGTGATTGCGGTTAAGCCGAGGATTTTGCCCTAGAGGGGATCATACCCTGGTCAAAGCCCAAAAGCAACAGACTATATTTTATGTATTTGTCTCAGCATCATTGGGACACAAACTGAGCTGATCCTGCATTTATAGGGGCAGTAAAGCTGTTGGGAAATTACGAAAATCATATAGCATTATCATTTCATAAATTTTCTTCAATCTTTTTAGAGCACCTTAGATACTTTTTCCCCTCAGTTTCTTTCAACATTTTGATAAGATAGGCTTAAAAACACGAGGGAGATCAGTGAAGTTTTCTCTTACTTTGCTCGCAAAAGGCCCCTCCCAGGACCATATCATTAACCATAATTCACTCCACTAAGATAAAAACTACATGAGCTATTGTTTGCATGTAATTTAGTGAAAAAAACTTTCCACAGATGAGCAAAAAACACAGCGCCTATGGCTATGGCTATGCATCTGTCCAGGCTGTGAAAATCGGCATGTGAGGGTTGGTGAGTGCTGGCCTGGATTGGACTGTTGGGATCCAAGAACTCACTGCATCACTTGAACTTGTGTAAAACTTGGAAGCAGATGGAGGCATTCCAAAGAAACTCGGTTGGCTTGACTTATCAGGGCTCCCTTCTCTTGAGCTACCTAAACTTGTCACCAATGAAGATGCATTGGAAAAATGAGCCGCCCCCATTTTGCCAGAGTCCTCTGCCTCGGCTTGAGTCACATTGCGAGTTTCAGCACTCAGTTGCTTCTGATCAAGTTGCTGGGAGGAGGACTGGTAGAGTGCCATTTCCCAATCTTCACCTTCACTAATGTTCTTCAGTGAGACAACGGCTTCCCCATTGCCGATTTGGGCGACATTGTTTTGATTAGTAGCCTCATTAACGGCCACAACCTCCTTGTTTCGCTTAGCAAGTTCACTGGCAAGAAGGGTATTGCTAGACATAATCTGATCCACATCATACCGTGTTATGTCAAAGTTGGTCACAGCATTCAGTCCTCGAAATTTGATAGCAGCTATGTCATAAGCCTCAGCAGCTTCCTCTTGGGTGCCTAAAGATTACAGATTAAAGAGAACCGAAAAACTTAGGGTTTTACGGAAACTCATAAAAGCATGAGCATCAAATTTTAAAGCTGGGAAAACATGGGGAGCCTCTAAGGGAGCAGCCTTAGCAAAAGTTTAGTGGGAAGGTCAAGCTGACCACCAAAGAACCATACTGTAGTATCCATAACTGGCTAAAAGACAACAGTTCTAAGGCCTGAGAGTGCTTCAAAGATTGGCCTTTTAAAGTCATAGAATCATCTCATTCAATCTCTTTTTTCCCTACTATCTAAAAATAATGATAACATGCTTGAAAAATATACAAAAGAAAGGATATTTTGTCTTCTAAAAGTGAAAGTTTGAAAAATCACTCACTGAATGTCCCAAGATAAAGATCCTTATTTCCAGCAACCCTTCCAATCCTAGCTTGCCATCTTCCATGTTGATGATGTCTGCTACACAGAGAAAATAGAAAACAGATTGATTTCAGAGATTTTTATTTAATATATATTCACTTTTCTCATGGATTTTTTTATCCAAATTATTATTTGAAATTATGAATAGTTAATAAGACCTTGTCACTCCTCTGTACATTGAAGCCCCTCTTGAGAATCCACTGCTTTTCCTGTAAAGACCGCATTACATTACTAAACTAGTTAACGTTTAAGCGCTCATAAATCTACTTAATACATGATTAATAGCTTGAACAAAAACAAAGATCTACCTTCTCAAGTGAGCAACATATTCTTGTCTGGTCATATTCTTCATGTCCTCTAGTTCTTTTTTATAGTCTTCCAACTAGAAGTTGCATTTTTAGTAACCAAAATAAATATAGGTATGGATTGAAAAAAAAGAAGAAAGAAGTACAATGAAAAAACAGAATGATTACTGGGAAATTAATGTGAGTGGGTGGTCCCCAATACTTGAGTGCTGCCAGATCATAAGCTCTTGCAGCTTTTTCCTCCATATCATAACCTCCTAAAATGCAAATTTTGGAATGATTAGATAAACAAAAACAACCTTGTTTGACAGCTAAAATGGTCAGTCAAATTTTATGTAAAAGAAATGCTTACCCAAGTAAACTGAAGATTCATCATTTGATTGTAATTTCCAGCCAATCAAGAAAAATCCAAAAAAATAAAAAACATAGTATGGAAAATAGTCAGAAGAAAAGCAAAAATTGACTGGAAGAAAAATGCATTAAAAACATCAATTTGTTTTCTTCACAAACCTTGCCTTCCCTTCCTGCTCTGGCCTTCTTTCTTGCAAGTATTGTCCCATAGATGTGCTTCATATCGACCGGTCCATCGGTGCCTGATCAATACAAATGCATCAAGAAATCAGAAAATTCAAGAGAAAAATCACAACCCAGTGTGCAAAATTATAACTTTTTACCCAAAACTAGTTTTAAAAGTTGAAAAAACAAAAAAATAATCATGAAAAAAATGAAATGACTAACCTTGTGACTCCTCTGTACTGAGAGGTTCTTTGGCCAAATGTATCCAAGGACTTCCTGTGGACAATCTGCTTTTGATCTACCTTTTCAAGCCCTCTTTTCTTGGTATCCACCAATGTCACACAATCTGTAGTCACAGTGGGAGAAATCTGCTGTGAGCTGGTCACACAGCTAGACTGTGAGCCAGGGCTCATGGACAAGCTCAGACACTGCAAATCCCCATAGGACAATCCCCCATTTTCTCCCATGCACCCAGCAGCCATGTTGTTCTGGTCCATGGCATTGTTTCTGGAAACCCAGCTCTTCATCTCTGCAATGCTCTGATCAAGCCCTATTCTAGCTGGGTGCATATTGTAATAATCTGCTGAAACATGGGTTTGTTTGTGACCCTCCTCCAAGATCATCGCATGGGTTCTGAGGCCTGAGTAGTATGATGATGAGTACTGTTGTTGGTGTTGCTGGGTCTGCTGCTGGTGCTGCTGAAGACTATGGCTCATCAAGTTTTGGTGGTTGCTGGGTACATGATGTTGGGTTGTTGGGTGTGGGTTTTGGTGGTAGAACATGCTGTCTAAGCTGAGAGCCATGGCTTCCCTGTCACTGCTTTCATATTGATGGGTCCCCATGGCTGCACCTCCAAAGAAGTCCTCTAGTTTTGGAGTTGGACTAGTTGTTGTCACCATTGCAGCTTCAGATAAAAACAGTAAAAAATAAAATAAAAAGTTCAATTCTTTTTTACCAAACAAACGCAAGAAATAATAATCCCAGGAGAAAATAGTACCTTGAGGGTGGTGCTGGGACCTGTTGAGTGCTTCCATCATGCAGAGAGAGCCATCAGACTTGAGTGGCATCATGGAAAGAGGGGAGTACAGGACTGGACTGTTATCCTCCCCTCTTCCTCCTCCTCCTCCTTCAAGGCCATAGTAAATTCCATAGTTAAAGTGAGGTGGTGAGTGAAAAAAGCTAGCAGCAGCAACAGAAGAGGAAGATGACTCAATCTTCATGTTTGGAGACAGTGAAAAATCCAACCAGTTATTATTACTGTTACTGTTGCTACCATCATTACTCAAGGACTTCATGGTTTTTGAGATTTCTTCCTTCTATTTTTGTGATCAGAGCTTGTTGGGTAAGTTTCTGTTGTGGCAAGGCAACTCAATCATTGGGCAACATATAAACTAATCATGCTCTCCATTTTCTTCTTCCTCCTTTTTTTGCCTCCCTCTCTCTCTCTTCTTCTTCTTCTTCCCTTTGCCTCTGTTTTTCAAAACTGGGTGTTTTGTTTGGTAGCTGCAGAGCTGATTGGACCAAATCTAACACTCATCTAAAACAAATCCCAACTCCTGCAACTGAATCTATCTATGCTACCTCTCTCTCTCTCTGTGTGGAAAGATGTATGATTTGTAAAAAGGGAACAAAACAAGGCCCATTATACTTAAGCAAAGAGAGTGACATATGCTGGGTATCCTTCCCTCGTTCTATAGGCATCTGTGTCTGTGAGAAAGACCTTCTCTTTTACTCTTTTTTTTCTCCTTTCTTTGCTTTTCTTTAAGATCTCCTTAATAGTTAATACTCATCAAATTAAAGCTCATACCACCAAAAAAATATACAAACACGAAAATAACTTCCCTGTAAACTATTGTATGTTCGTCTCTTTATCTCTCTCATTAAATTTAGTAAATATGTTCGTCTCCTTATCTCCCTCATTATATATTTAGTTAATATGATCACGAGATGAGTGCTATAAAAATGTACAACATGTCGTTGGACAAGTAAAGTAGATAACCGTCTAGTCTAAGGTTATCTTAGTATTTATGTTTTAGGGTTTTCTTGTAGAATAATGATTCATTGCCTATTAGGTTTAGGGTTAGTATTTTTTATAAGTAGGATGTTTATAATTTTATTGGGATGACAAAGTCTGACTTGATGTGGTGTCTTTAAATTACATAGCATTTTTGGCAAGTTTGTAGCGTTTTTCAGTTAATTGAGTAAATATATCTCAATAAGTAGTTAGTTTGTTCGTTCATTTTGCATACTCTCATTTTTCAACATACGTGACATGAAATCTTGTCTTGTATAAACGGATATATTTTTTAGTGTGTCCGAAATACGGTTCGGTACACTAAATGTTATAATACAAGTGATGAATACTTTAAAAAAAAAATTTAATCACTTATATTATGATATTTAGTGTATTAAAATATGTTTTTGACACACTGAAAAATTTCTCGTAAAAACGAGACATTGTTTTCTTATGTAGGTAAATTTAGTGGAGAGCCCATTAATACCCAGTAGTCAGAATGTCACACCCAAGTCACATATTACCTCTCTCTCTCTCTTAAGTTATTGACTAAATTAGAGTTGGTTTAGTGGGTGCAGAAAATAAATGAACTGGGTTGGGTTTTGCTTCGCTTCAGATTTCACGGGCACACGACAAACTGTCCCTCCAGTCACTTTCATAACAGAGGGAAAGCAAAGCAAAGCTAGCTAAGCTAGGCAGCTTCTGTATCTGTAGTGTACTGTACTGGGCTGGACCTACTACAGTTTGCTATGGCAGTGTGTAGGTATCCAGTATATCTACTATCTCGACGACTATTCTGTTGTCCATTGGAGATTGAAGACAAGACAAGCCCCTAACGACGCCGTCTTCAGAAACTGCTCCGCGTGGAGGCTAGACAACAATCGTAAGGGCACTACGAGAAAAAGGCTGCACTTCTGATGATCATGTGATCATCGGAAGAAATGGCGAACTTCCTTCTCACAGTCTTTTGCTAGGCGACAAAGGTTTTTTTTTTTCTCTCGCTAGCGGCTAAAGTTTCAACATGAAAATTGTTTGTCGTTGTATTCCTATCTAGTTATACATTTTCATGCATTTAACTTTCTATGAATGAGCTGATGAAGAGTAACGATTCCTTATTGCTTCGATGATTCACAAAAACGCAACGTACAGAAAAGACTCAAAATATATAATCACCGGTTCACCAGTCCACATACATACATATTAAAACCAATTTCAAGACACAAACGGAGCTAATGATCATGGATCCACTTTTGTACGTCTTAAACCTTTAGTGATATTATGTTGGTTGTATCATTTAAACTACCTATTAATAAAACCTTGTTTGTTAATCAAAATTCTATAAAAGTACCATTTTAACCCCGTTACCAATATTGAACCAAAATAAAAAACATGGGCAATTTGGTACTACATGAAAATAAATTTTGTTGTATTTTACACCAACCTCGCAACCATGAAAGCATAGCATGCCCTATTTAAAAAATGAAAAATATGCCCTCGTAACGTTAGAAGAAGCTGCCCCATTATTGTCCCATTTTTCATAATGAATTTTTTTTTTGAATTTTAAAAACTAATCACACTTCATAAAATAAAATGAAATTGTTCACACACTGTGTGTAAATATTTGCTAGTAAGTAATATGTATCTCGTTTCATGAAACTTCTTCTTCACTAAGTATTCTTTAACTAGCTAAACATTGGTTAGGATTGGATATATTTCAGACATTTTAATGGAGGTGGTGTTCGACCTGGATTGTCACAGCCCGTCCCGAGATTCTATTTATCGAGGTTGTGAAATGACAAAAGTACCCTTGACGATTACTAAGGTATGTGTGTGGCATGTTTTGAATAATGCATATTTTCCTAAGTTTTGGAAAATTTAAGATGGATTAAAAGTTATTTGAAATTTGTGTGGTTAGGGAATGAAAGTTTGGACTTGTTTTGGGATGGACCACACACACACACACGGGACACCTTCTCTCTCCCTTCCCCGTGCCCTCTCTCTCTCTTCCCTCGCAGTTCTTTCTCTCTTCCTCTCGAACCCGTACGGACCAAAGCACCAAACCCTCGAATCATCACAGATCGACGCCAAAAAGGTGAGCTTCTTCATCCTTTTAACCTCCTGATTCGAATGGTGCAATTTTTAGAACTTAGAACCCTCGATATCACGTTGAGAACCCGAGGTCCGATTTGAGTACTGTTCATGCATACGTGAATTGTCGATTTTCAGGGAATTCTAAGCTTACAGTGAGCTTAGTGAGGTCCTAAGGAAGCTCGAAGTGCTTAGTTTGAAGGTTTTGGATGTCGGGATCACTGAGTTCGAAGTTGGCCGGTTTTCTTGGAATTTCTCCGGTGAGATTTCGTAATTTTTAGAGCCTTAAACTAGTACAACGTGATTCTACATGCTTAGGGCTTCATTTTGATATAAAATGCGTGAAAAATGGTTGAGAAATGACGGAGAACAAGGAGATTGAAAAATCTCCAGTTTTCCGGCGACCGGCAAAACCAGTCCGGCGACTGGAGGAAGAAGATGACACGCGTGGAGCGCGTGGGTTCGTGCCCCTCCCAGCGCGTGGGGGCGCGTGCAGCCTCGGAATTTTTTTCTAAAAATACCTCGACGTCCGTGACGTCGAGTAGGTCACTGTGGTATATTCATATACCCAAATTGAGCATTGTATGAGAAGTTATTACGTATTGTTGGTTATATGCTTTAAATAACATTTTTATAGTTGTTTCGCATATAGGTGAGACCTATCCCGAGGACGAGCGCGTTCAAGGGCGTCACGGGGGTTACGACCCTTCGACTTATCAGTGAATGGGCAATATTTTCTGTATTTACCTATATACTATTGATATTTTTCCCAGAAATTGAATTTAAATGAAAATACGTTTTAAAATGCCATGCATGCATATTATGAAATATATGAATTGATGATTGATGCATATATATATGTGAATTGGTGATGTGGACGCACATGTGAGTATCAGATGAGTTTTATGTTATTCATGTGAATTGTGTTGAGAGCTCATAACATGCACCCCTGGTGTCAGTGCTTATATTATTCACCCGCACCGCACGCTCACCTTGGATCCAAGTAGGTGCATGTCGTACAGACCATGAGAGGGTTCCGACATGCTAGTCGTACAGACCACTAGAGGTGGTTCCGACTGGTAGGTGACCTTAGATTATGTGCACAGATGATTGATGAGAGAAGCACTAGAGCGTATTATTACACCATTCTTGTCGTACAGACTACTTCAGGTAGTTCCGACTTATGTGCAGAGTAGCGCCGCACAGGTCACCGTGGTGACTCCGGTTGGGTTGGATATTGAGCTATAGAATTAACCGTTCATGACCAACTGTAGGGTCTCCGGTTGATTCCTTATTTCACCTGTTATATTGATGCATCCATATTCTGTTATTGACATTTATAGCATGGCATATTTTCTGGATTTGATAAAGATTGATGATTTGAGATATATGAGGATTTATATACTATTATGTTATTTTCTGGGAAAGTATACAGGTTTTACAGCGAGGGGTTAGAAATGTTTTAAATGAAATGTTTTCGAAAATTTTTGTTTTACTGACCCACTCAACTTTGTTTTGCGCCCCTCCAGGTTCTAGTTAGCTGTGTTGGTGGCCCATGAGGATTTCCACGGCGTTCTGACAGACTACATAAATGTAGGACTCACCTTCGGGTGTTGTAATTTAGTTATGGTCCTACTTGACTGCACCTAGTGTTTATGCTCTGAATTTGTGTGTTTCACACTTAAACTTACTCTAGCATGTTAGTTGGATATTATTGCTAGTAGTTGATTTTTATTCCTTCATAATTCCTTTATCTTTTGCTTCTGCATCGCACTTTTGGTTACGTCATGCTCACGTGATGGCCAGCACGCCTTGATTCTAGGATCGGGGTGTGTCATGGACGGTCGGATTGAATTCTTAATTATCTTAATTCCAATACAAAAGGAAGAGAGTAAATAACATTGGATTCTAATCACTTCAACCTTTTCTTTTTGTAATAAACTTACAAACGAACAAATTCGACATTTCAACAAAAAACCCAAATTGAGAAAACAAAAACCATTCTCTAATCTTTTTCATGACAAATAATTTATTCTATAATCAAACTAATTAATAATTCTCAAAAAATTCTAACCTATCTTCTGAACTTTAATATGTTAGCTAACAACAGACGACTATACCGTTAATGGATATTGATCTCACAAATGATGCATTAAGGCGTGTTAAATTGATTAGTACAAAGTACCAAGTCACTCCATTTATCTTTTTGTGTTACTAGGCAGAAACAAACCCAAAAGAACAAATAGTGCATAAAAAAGGAAGTAACAAAATGCTAATATTATATGGGGCAGGCAGCTTTTCAATTGTATGCTCATACTGTATAACTGTATAATTAAGGAACAAAATGTACTGTATAACGGGCCATCGAAACACTGGAGACAAAAGAATAAAAACTTGAATTATTGATGAGCAAGAAACAGTGCAAAACCTTTTATATTTGCTTTATTTTGTTCACTTGTTTTGGTCAACACCCCTAGATCAAAAGTGAGATGTGGGTCACTGTGAATAATTATTTAACTTTGAGTGGGATCTAATTATAAGTCATCTTATCTTAATTAAGAAACGTACTGAACTAACTTACTAACTTTAATTGTGGAATTGTTTTATAAATTGCATGATAATCCATATTAGTGGATGCATGTACCTCTGAAGGAACGTATGGTTCTAGCCTTATAGGGTGAGCTTTGCTCAAAGTTGATATCCTAGAATGAACCAAGGTCCCTTTGAGAACATTCTTTTTGTGGGAAATGCATTTTATATCCCACTAATCATTGTAGTCTTATAAAACTCAGACTACAATGCTAAACCAACTTTGATTATTTTATAACTTTACAGTCCAATTCGAAAGCGAAACAATGTCCGAAGGAGCTGTGGGATTGCTCCCTTGATCTAAATATTTGTGAAGTTTTATTATTAAAATAAATTAGCATATTTTCACACTTTCGTTCATTTGGCATACAAATTAAAGCATATATAAAAGTTAAATGAAAAATACATACTAATAAAGTAAGAGTGTGAAAATCAATATACTTAACAAAAATGTTATTTTACGCACATAACAGTAAATCTCAACCTCTCTTCTGTTATGTATATTTTCAGTTTTCCAAAACTAAAACCAATCGAACACCATAAAGAAAAATTTCCAATCAATCAAACAGAGGGGTTGCCCTTTTTTTATCATTTGATTGCATGGAAATTTGCATCGCCAAGTTAATGGAGACAGATTTTCAAGAAGAAATGATTTGGTTTCAAAAAAGACTGTGAGCTTGGGAGTGAAATATGACCAAAGGACAGAAGAGAATGGAGCAAGATCGAGACCCTCACCTTCCTTTTGATTGTAGTAATGATGAGCACATCCATTATTCCACACCCAGCATAGCACTAGAGGCCAATGAGATTCTACTACAAATGGTGCATGGCCAAGCAAAAGAGCTTTGTGCTGCCTCTCAAATTTATTAGTTTTGCTTTTTTCTTTTTTTCCTTTTTTCTTAATTATCCATTTGGTGGGAGGCAGATGGGAATGAAAGGGTTGGTGATGCCTCCTTTCTCTGCACTGTCTGCTTTTATTAGGTCCGATGGCTTAATCCTTTATTAGCAATTAGGGTTAGCTTATCTAATTAAGACCATCTTCAATCGAAAGGGTTAAATATAGTTCCATCCAAAATTATAGGCATGCAAAGAATCTAAATGAACAGTGTCGTGCCATACTCATATACCATCTCTAACCGAATAGGCTAAACAAAGCCTCCTCAATAATTTATTATTTTCAGTTTATAATTAAATTTATTAGTTCATTTAATTAAATTACCGTTTGATGTTTTTAAATATATTCGTTGAATTTGAATTAATTATTGTAATTGAGGAGTTGGGCCCCAAAAAAGGACTAAGAGGGAGACTACATTTGGTCAGTCTGATGCCCCTTTGGCCAAATAATAGCCTAATGGGCTCCATAAAATTATAGTACAGCCATCAGTTGGAGATGAGTTTTTGGACAAATTAGGCCATTTTTCTATTTTTAAACCTTTAGCCCTCTCCATTGGAGATGGCCTAACTATCTTTGACAATTACACATGGAACATTAAGGCAAACACATACATGTTGTTAAGCGCTCTTAAACACGACCCGCCCTACAACATGCTATAACTGAATGAATAAAAAGATGAAGAAAAAGCATTTTCATTCATGTTAATGCATTTGACTGAAATTTGGTAGATGGTACCACACGAGCTGGTCTTGAAATTTTTGAGATATAACATTGAGAACCTAATGTGTACTAAATGACAAATTTAGTCCCGCAATTTACTTAGGTCTCGTTTGGCAACTCGTATAAGGGACCGAATAATACTAATAATACGGCAGTTGTTTGGTGCTTAACGAGTGAAATAGCCATCAGATAAAACAATCTGGTCTCGCCAATTTAATACACCCTACACCCGCTTAGTTATCCTCTCCTATATGCTGGTATAATTAGTCGGCCGTTCACTTTTCTCCAACCTTCTCTGCTTTTGCGCACCGTGAAGTCCTTCTCAACCAAGGTATTGCTGTTCTTTCTCCCTCCCTCCCTCCATCCCAACCACCAACAGAGGCTCCGATGATAGAGGAGCCCAAGAAGGAAGAACAGTCAACTAGGCAGACAAAACCCAGGACTTTCTATAAGAGAGGAAGCCCACACAGCCAAAACCCAATACTAAAACCATCGCTCATCCTCTGTACTTTTAGTTACTATAATTCGCGACTTCAGATCCCGATTTCTCCATTTTCTATATTTTTTGCTTCTGGGTTTTCTACTTTCAAGTACTTTAATTTGCGATTTCACATTGATTTCTTCATTTTCTCCAATTTTTTGCTTCCGGGTTTTCAATTATAGTGCACGAATCAAGATTTCTGATCATTTTCTTCAATCTTTGCATCTAGAGGAAGACTCTGGCTGTAATACCCTTGAAATTAAAATATATGAATATGTGGAGAAAAAATTGAAAATAAATCGATTTATGGTTATGAAAATTTAATTGAGAAATTTTAAAATTTTGTTTCCGGAAATTATTATAATTTACGTCGTAAAATGTATCAATAAGTGAAAAAGACGAACATGGCCCTAGTTGGCTTAACGTAGTTATACGAGGACATATTTTATCTTCATATATTTTATTGTATTTCTTGATGTATCTAGATAGTACTCGTTGATACGAACGCGTGGTCGCAAACGAAATGTAAATTGGAGTTATAACGAAAGGGTTATAAACGAATAAAGACAGGGACTAAATGGTCATTTAATTATTAATCTGGAAGGCTCCAGATTTGTGGGAGCTTTAATCAGGAGGCACGTGTGTGGTTGTGATGGGGAGAAAAGAAGAGAAAGGAAGGGGAACAGACGAATCAGGGGGAGGAAAGAAAGTGACCAATCAGGGAGAAAAGAAAGGAGGGGGAAATGAGAGAAAGGGGAGACACGGGATCCACGACCCGTACCATTTGCAACCCGACCCGGTCGGAAATAATGGTTTCCGGCAAAATTCCGGTGATTTAAACCGAGTCATCACCTGGTAAGTACTCAACAACCCTCCCTTTACCATTTCCACCCTAAATCTGAAGAGATTAGGCTCAAAATCACAAGGAATAGCACCGGTGGGTGCGACGGACCATGCCGACTAATCAGTCAATTCCGAATGCAAACATGTCGATCTCCTCCACCTTTAGACTCCCCTTGAGCCCTGGAACAAAGCCCAATCAATTTTAGGGGCAGCGGAACACCGAGGAAGGAAAATCGAAGCACACCATTTATAGGGTTTCCGGCGGATTTGAGTGAAATTGGGGCTATTCCCGGCTGAAGTGGACCTCAGCCCAAGTATGAAAAATGTTCCTTTCCTTGAGTTGTATATTCCTGCAAAATTTGGTAATTTTTGGAAATAGTTAAATTTTCCAACAAGTCGGGTCGCCCGACCGCCACCCGCGGCAGTGCGTGGCCAGTGGGCCAACGCTGTCTTTTCAAGCAAATTTTGATAGGTGTGATTCAATTGTGAGAACTAATGTTAAATATTTCCGTTATTAGATTATATTCGGAAATGGATAAAAGGTTGAATGGTAAACTACGAAATGCTTGATCCCGCTCGAGGGTACGTAGGCAGTCCAACAGGGTTAGATGCAGCCTTAAATAGTTGAGATTAATCTTTTGTTAGGAATTCGAATTAAGAAAAGAAATTTGGTGATTAATTGTAAAAAAAATTAAATCTAATGTTTTGGTAATTAAATTTGGTTATAGATTTGGTGAGTGCTTAATAAATTTAAAAATAGAATCGTGATTAATGGTAGTAATGTAAACAATAATTTAATTTGGGCCTATCATCGGAATTATTTCTCGAAAATAAATATTTCGAGGGCGGGGCGTTACACTAGCGCTGTAGCTGAAGAACTCGGCAGCGAGTCGAATGCTGACCAAGATCAAGGCTTTGTACAAGCTCTCCGGGGCAAGCAAGATGGAGAAATTTGCACAAACAAAGTTCAGAACGACCTTTTTTGTGGATTATTTATCAAATGTCTTTTCCCTTTTATTCGTTTTATTACCAAAGTTTTTCTTAAAACTAATATGGAAATTGTTTTTCATAAAAATAATAACAATGCAATTTATCCGGAAATTGTTAAAACTCAAGGAAAGGAACAATGCAATTTCTTAAAACTAATATGGAAATTGTTTTTCATAAAAATAATATCTAACACAATATTAAATAGTCGGTCTTTAATTCGATAATGCACCAAACGCCCGACTGATTTAGTCTATACAATCCGGTAACTATTTATTCTATCCAATTGAAATAATCAGTACAGTTCGAGCTGCCAAACGAGGTCTTATGTTTTTACTTTCGTCTCTTTAGTGTTAGATGTTTTCAAAATAAAGGCTATTAAAAGGGTCGGCACTACTATGGTGACTAGTCGGATTGAAGCAGAATTTGGATTTCAAGGTGTTAATATCAAAATTTGGATAAAGCCTGACTGGGGTCAATACATTATTTCTCCCCGGGTGTTTCTTTCGATTTCAATGCCACAAGATGACTTAAAAGAAAAAGAGAACAAGTATGCTATAGTTGACGGCTGCTAACAGATAGTGATTGACACACCCCAACCCAATAACCAACTAGTTAAAAGGTGATGATATGCTTGTTTGGGTTAATATTTAAACCTTGGGCCACAAGTAGGTGGAAGCCCAAAGATGACAATTGAAAGAAGACCTGCCCGAAGCCCAGCATCAAGCCCAAACACAAGTTGACACCTTCCCATTAATGCATAGGCCATGTGCCTATGATTTAAAAAAAATGTCAAATGATGGGGACTAACTCACAATCAACCAAAAAGCACTTTTTAGTGGCAACACAAGTAAAAAGCTGATGATTCACTACCCTCAAAGTGCTTTAGGGCAAGACCAAAGTCACTGCAGTCAGGCTAATCTGTTTATAAAAGGAGGAAGAGCCCCTAGAGACAAGGACACTCAACCAATCAAACAAACAAACATACAAACTCTGCTCTTATGCCAGATTTGCATACAAAAGTTGTAATCAGCCCAGATCTCAGTCATTTTCAGGATCATTCCTTACAAAAGCCATCTTTTGTCTAGTTTAGAAGCTCTGTTATCACCCCTAGTGGCATAGTATCGATTCCCTTATGTAAACTTGTTTACCATCCATCCCTTTTTAGTGAATAAACCCTGTAAACTCAAAAGAGAAGTGTTTGCAAGAAGTTCAACCTTACCGACAAGGTGAAATCTTGCTCAAAGCTCTTTGTTTGTTTTATAAGTTAATAGATCTACTGCTTAATGTCTTCTCCAACATGTATTCAAGTCATTTCCATCAGTTTGCCCATTATAAGAGTTCCATTTGCATCCGGATCTGGCTAGTTTAATGAACATGCTATCATTAAAATTAATCAAGAACCAAGTAAATGACTTAAGGGGATATGAACTCCCTTCATTCGAACATACAAGACTATGAACTGAAAGTCTTTGTTCGCAAGGCAAGAAAAAGAACTTAATGTGGGCTTAACCCATCCACGACAATCCCTTGATAACAAGAAGTCTGAGTAACTTAGTGCGCAAGTAATCGACTAAACATAATCTTGTTCTACATCTACTATATTGAGATAGCAGTGGCACGCCTAACACTTGGTTAGGTTTGATTGCGAGCCTCAAGGCCTACACCTAAGGCCCCACAAAGGCATATTTCAAAACTAACTCCATCATTTTCTTGCAGCACATCAGTAAGCAAGAGCTCGACTACACATCCAAAGTGTTAATCCTTTGGGGAGCTATGCTGAGAGCAGGGGAGCCATCTCACGAGAAAGCTTTGCCAAAACTTAGTTTTGGCACGCCTGGTGAGATCACATTAATCTTGTATGCCAAGAAGAAGAAGGAAAGAGAAAACCTTCAGGTGGAACACAGAGTACAGGCTACCCTAGTGTCTACCAAGATCAAACATGACAGATCGCCCAGAGAATGTTCCCTCCTCACAAGGACCAGCTGTTCTGAGAAGCCCGACCTCATTTGAGAAGTTGGGGGGAATAGTAACCAATGAAGACTTGCAAGCCACTATGGTGTAAGTGCTAAGAAGTATGGAGAAGACCCTGGAAACCAGGGGATTAGTAAGCAGACTCTGCTCCTTGATAGGGAGTTTGCAAAGAAGACTAGATCTGAAGTACTTTACTCGAAATAATTATTGCGTAAGGGGAGCAAGCCCTGAGGAAAAACCAGTTATTCCATTCTTTCCTTTACTCGAGGAAAAAAATGGTAAAAATAAAAACAATGAGGGATTTGGAATTGATCAGCCAGTGTTGGAGGAAATCTTAGAAGCAGAGTTGCCTGACCCTCCATTATTTTCAGTTAATAGTAAGGGGCAGAGCAGGCAGGAAAGAATGAAGTATGGGATGCCCTAGTTGATCGGGGAATCCAGTGGAAAAGGTAAGCCTACCAAGGTAGACAAGCCTCCTCCTTATAAGCCATCACCATAGACTAGTAAGGGAAGGGATGCCAAGTGGAGAAAGCCTGAACCAAGAAAAGAGACTTTCTCGGGCAATGATTGTAGCCCGAAATGAGAACCTCCTCATAGTCTGCCTGATAATATAGCTCACTAACAGCTCATGGATGAATTAGCCAAGTTGAGGAGGATGGTGGCCTGGAATGCTCAGCCACAAGCTCTCCCGCTGTTTAGGATTACCTATCAGAAGCCCTATCCTGAGTACGTTGATGAGCAGAACCCATTTCTAGTCAACTTCAAGATGCCCGCGTTCCTAACATTCAGCTAAGAAGATGGCAATTAGTCTTCTAGAGATCACATTTTCAAGTTCTCTAATCACTGTGTGGCATTTGAAGACAATCCCAACTACAAGTTGAGGTTGTTTGGAAAGTTTTTGGTGGGCTTAGCATCTTAGTGGTACTCTTTGTTGCCTTCTAATTATATTGCCAACTGAGGGCAAATGGAGATGGCCTTCCATGAATAGTTTTACAAGGTCGAGCCCGAGATGATTATTAACGATCTAGTTGAAGTCAAGCAATATGAGCATGAGTCCACTGAAGACTTCATGATGAGGTTCATAAGGACAAGGATGAGGTGCCAATTCCCTATAAATCATGCACATCTCATATCCATCGCTCAGAAGACGTTGATATTGCCTTTGAGGAAGAAGTTTTATGATGTGCAATTCAATGAGTTGCAAGAGTTGGTGATTGTTGCCACCAAGTATGAGAAGCTATTACTGGAGGAATAACAAGTAAAACACTCATCTAAGGTGCCCCATTTCTACAAAAGCAAAGCTGCAATCCATCAAGTGGAGTTTGAAGGAGAGCCAGAAGAGAATAATGGCCACAAATGAGAGATAATAGACATGTGTGTGGCGGAAATGACTACCCCTTTTAAGCCTTTAATAGTGAAGGGGTTAGTCCAGTCGGTCAAGGATTAGAAAGTGGTAATGAATGATGGTGGATTTATTCTCATGAAGCCTCCCAAATACCAGAGTTATTCCTTTGACTTAACCAAAGCCACAAAGATCTATGAGGAGTTGGTTCGAGCGAGAGTGATTGTGCCCGACAACACCAAAAAGTCGCCCAAGCCCGAAGAACTGAGAGAGAATAAGTATTGCAAGCTGCATTACACTTTCAATCACTCCATAACTAATTGTGTCTAGTTCAGGGATTGGATACAAGACCTTATAGTGAAAGGAAAGTTGTTGCTGGAGAAACCGCAGGCCAATATGATGATTGACACTGACCCTTTCCCAGAAGCCCCAATAAACATGATAAACTTAACGTGGGCTGAAAGGGGAAAAGAAAAGCTACTTGGGAGGTGAAAGCAGAATAGAGACAAATTGATAGGCCGACTAATGGAGCTATCGAGTTGCCCGAGAAGCCCAAAAAAGTTATAATCAAAGGAGTGGTGTTGTGTAACAAGTGCCAATGCAAGTGTGAGTTGGAAGTCCTAGAGTCAGGAACCATATCCTGATCAGAAGAAGAGAGAGAGAATAGCAAGAAGCTCGCATAAATGTCATGCGAGTAGCTGAAAGAGAGACCTTTAGGAATGTTTTCCAACGGTTGGGAGAAGACTCTCAACCAAAGGGCTTGTCAGAAGTGTTTAAGAATTGTGAAGCTTCTGAAAAGGTAAAAGACAGAGAAGCCAAGGTGCTAAGGTGGGTGGATGTAAGGCCACTCCAACCAAACTATGCCGGTGGAGATGTCAGAAGAAAGGAAAGAATAGTGAATCTAGTCACAAAGAAGAATTCTGCCCGACTCAGGCGGAAACGGTATGTGGTTGGAAAGGATGGGAAACCCGTCAAAGAAATGGGAGCCTCCATGATCATGAGAGTCCAAAGGCAACACAAAGCCCACATGAATTCGTTGAAAGTCCCATTTGCCTCAGAAACCTTGGAGAATGTAAAGTTTTAAAAAATACCTGATGGGGGAAGAAATCAACTCCATTGGAGAACCAAGAAAGAGGTGGAGAAACCTAATAGCAAGACCGAAGGGGAAGGAGACCATGTGTCGTAGAACCCTCATCCTGGGAAATACAGAATCTTGAGGAGAGCTCAAAAGGATATGGTGATGATGCCAACCTCAAGATGGAGCCCAGAACCAATATGCTTTGGAACTATCTCACCTGAGAGTGGGTTGCCAGCACCATTGTTGGTTGATACTCTTTGTGAAGTCCCACGACAAATGTCAAACTTTGGCATAACCCAAGAGGAAGCGTTGCCTGAATTAATGCTACCAGCAGAAGCACATGCCTGGTTGGATGAGTTCATGGGCAACATTGGGAGCAAGAAGGATGACTAATTTTGGACCTAGCAACTTCCACCTAAACATGACATATGTTTTATTTGCCATGTTTTGTGCTGAGCCTGGTCAACCTGCCATAATGGAGGGTGACTACTTAGCAATAAAAGCTATGATGGCACATGTTAGTGTTGAAGAGGCCGGAAAAGAGGAGTCGGGCATAACAAGTTTGCCCGAGCCTACAAGGAAGGAGCCTAAGAGAGTACACCGACATAATGGTCTTTAGTCGCCTGAGTTTGACCCTAGTCAACCATCTCAAGCCCATTTATGTAACTGCTCATTTGGAGGGAGTACCCTTCAAGAGGGTTTTGATTGATGAATGAGCCGCGGTTAATGTGTTGCATTTTAAGCAAATGAAGAGGGTATGTAGAAGTGAGGAGGATTTCATCCCCACGGACTTAACAATTTCCATCTTTTCTGGAGCCATCACTAAAACTCATGGGATATTACCTTTAGTGGTTGACTTGGGTTCCAAGCAAATCATGCTAGCCTTCTTTGTTGTGGATAGTACTTCCACATATGGAGCTTTACTAGGCTGAGATTGGATTCATCAGAGTCTCTCGGTGCCTTCCACCACCATGCATCAACAAGTGGCAGTTTATCACAAGGAATGAGTTATGGGACCAGGATTTTGGGAATGGTGGATGCCGAGTCACGGCCATTTCTTCCCATTGCCAATGTGGCAGAAGCCAATTTTTATAATCCTAGCATTGGGATTCTCTAATGCTTAGGAGTCGATGAGAACGGTCACCTAAGGTGATGGCCCAAAAGCTGTTGGAGCAAGGATTGTTCCTCACCAGGGAAGAATGGGATAAACCCCATATTGCAGTCAGGTCCTTAATCAAAAGACTGTTGGTGTATGGAATAGAGAAGAAGCAGGAGAGTGAGAGCTTGACTGAGGAACAAGAGGAAGCAACCTCAAGTACCCAGAACAGAAGTGAAAAAGAGTTTTTTAGGAAAAAGTTGGAACCGGTTATACAAATGGCCGAATGTATATATGACCTGGATGGGCCAGAAGACTTGCTTGAAAATCCAGAGTTAGTTGAGTTTTTGTGTGCAGAACCTGACAAACCACCACTAGAGATGCAAGACCCCTTGGAGACTATTAATTTAGGGTCTAAGGAAGATCCAAAGCCTATATAGATTAGTGGCTTGTTAGAAGTGGATGATCGGGCAAGAATTGTCAGCCTTTTGCATGAGTTCAAAGATTGTTTTGCTTGGCATTACACTGAAATGCCGGGTTTTGATCCAACCTTAGTAGAACACATGATGCCTATTAATGAGGGATATAAACCTGTAAAGCAAGCCCCATGAATGATGTCAAAGGAGATTGAAGAGAAAGTTAAAGAAGAAATTGAGAGGCTGGTAAAGGCTGGATTTATTAGGCCTGCCAAATATGTCGAGTGGTTGGCCAACATTGTACCTGTGTTAAAGGCTTTAACTAATACAGTCCGATGTTGTGTTGACCATAGAAACATTAATGGAGCCACGCCTAAAGATGAATATCCCATGCCTATGACTGACTTGTCCATAGATGCGGTTGCTAAACACAAAGTCCTATCTTTCATGGATGGGAATGCCGGGTATAATCAGATAAAAATGGCTAAAGAAGATGTACACAAAACAGCTTTTAGGTGCCCAGGTCATGTGGGAGCATATGAATACTTAGTCATGCTATTCGGGCTAAAAAATGCTAGTGCAACCTATCAAAGGGCGATGAATGCTTTTTTTCATAACTTAATTGGCCATAGCATGGAAGTATACATTGATTACATCGTGGTGAAGTCTAAAACTGAGGAGCAGCACTTGGTAGATCTCAGACAAACCTTAACAAGAATGAGGATCCATAAGCTAAAAATGAATCCAAACAAATGTGTTTTTGAAGTGAGGTCGGGCAACTTCTTGGGATTCCTTGTTCATCAAAGTTGTGTAGAAGTTGACAAGAATAAAGCTCGGGCAATCATGGAAACACCTCATCCCACCAATAAAGTACAATTACAAAGGCTGCTGGGAAAGATCAACTTTTTGAGGTGATCCATAGCTAACTTGGCGGGCAAGATTCAGCCGCTAACTCATTTGCTCAGGTTGAAAGACAAAGAAGAATTCGAGTGGGGTTCGCCACACTAAGAAGCCTTTGATAGAATAAAGGCTTATTTGGCCTCTCCACTAGTGCTCATGCCACCTCAGAGGGGGAAATCTTTGAAGCTTTATATTTCTGCCTTTGAGAAATCTATGGGAAGCTTGCTGGCCCAAAACAATGAAGGCGGGAAAGAACAAGCAATATACTACCTTAGTAGAATCCTTACTGAGGTAGAGACGAGATATACACCAGTAGAGAGGCTGTGTTTGACTCTATACTTCACTGCTTGCAAATTAAGGCGTTACATGTTGCCTTGCCACATCCACATTATCGCCAAGACATATGTAATCAAGTACATGCTATCAAAATCCATGCTGAATAGGAGAATTGGAAAGTGGATTCTAGCATTATCAGAGTTTAACTTTCAGTATGTGGCCCAGAGAGCGATCAAGGGACAAGCAATTGCAGACTTCTTGGCTGAACACCAAGAGTCTCAAGATGAGATTATCAACATCCCAGGAACTCTGGAGGTAGCCAGTATGCTCTGGCAAAGAAAAATGGATCCAACAAGAGATAAAAAGGATGACTAGTCTTTGAATCACTCATTGGACTTGGAGATTATATTTTGATGGTTCTTGCACTCAAAATGCTGTGAGAGCTGGGATTGTTATCATTGATCCCAAGGGTGCTCACCATTGTTATTCATTTCTCCTAGACTATCAAGAGACTACCAACAATTAAGCAAAGTACGAGGCACTGATAATTGGCCTGGAGATCTTGATAGAGTTGGGGCAACTGAAGTTGAAGTATTTGGTGATTTAGAGTTGGTGATCAATCAACTAAATGGAGAGTACAAATGCAGGCACATCACCATGACAGGCTACTATTTGGCATCTGCATAACTATTGAGCTATTGGGGGCACTGAAATATCAATCAGCCATATTCCCAGAGAATCAAACACGATTGTCAATGCAATGGCACAATTAGCTTATGGAGCACATATCCAAGAAAGGAAGTTTGGAGATTATATTTTGATGGTTCTTGCACTCAAAATGCTGTGATTACTGAAGAAATAGAGAGATAGAGGATTGGAGGACACTTATTGTTCAGTATTTAAAGAAGCCATCCTTCCCCACAAGTAAGAAAAATAGACAACAAGCAAGTATGTTTTGTGGGAGGGAAATCTACTGAGGAAGACCCCAGATGGACTGTTGTTGAAGTGCTTAGGCCAAGAAGAATCAATGAGGGTAATGGCCGAAGTACATGAAGGAATATGTAGGGCACATTAGGCTGGAACTAAGATGAGATGGTTGCTTAGGAGGTATGGTTATTTCTGGCTCGACATGGAGAAAAACTGCAAGGCTTATGCCCGAGGATGCAAAAAGTGTCAAAGACATGAACCTCTCCAACATATGCCCTCAGTGCCCTTGAACCCCGTGGTCAAGCCTTGGCCCTTTCAAGGATGGGCAATGGACTTCATCAGGCAAATTCATCCAGCTTCTAGCAAAGGGAAAACATTTATAATTATGGCAACAGACTGCTTCACTAAATGGGTGGAAGCTTCAGTGGTGAAGACCATAACCTCAATTGCAGTCAAGAAGTTTATTGAGACCAAGATCTTACATAGATATGGGATGCCCGAGACAATTGTTACAGACCGCGAACCATCTTTTATTTCGAAGGAAGTAGAAGAATTTGCAAGTAAGTTCAAGATTAAGATGATCTACTCTAGTATTTGCTACCCACAGTCAAATGGTTAAGTAGAAGCCAACAACAAGATCTTGGTAAACATTATTAAAAGAATGGTAGCTGAGAGTCCAAAAAAGTGGCATGAGAAATTGGGAGACACTTTTTTGGCTTACAGGACCTCCAAGAGGGTAGGAACTGGAACTACGCCTTATGCCTTAACATTCGGGCAAGATGATGTGCTCCCCATGAAGATATATGTGAGTTATGTTAGAATTCAAAATCAATTTGTGTTGCACAGTGAAGAATACATTCAGGCTATGTGTTAAGAAGTTGAAGATCTTGATGTAGCCTAAATCGAAGCTCTAGATAAAATTCAAGAAGGGAAGAGAGTTGTTGCCCGAGCGTACAAGGTGAAGTTGAAGAACTTCGAGAAAGGAGAATTAGTATGGAAGGCAATTATGCCTTTTGGTAGCTCAGATTAGAGGCTTTGGGAAGTGGAGCCCCACTTGGGAGAGTCCTTTCATTATCAATCAAGTATTGGACAAATGAGGATATTACTTGGAAGATTTGGAAGGAAGCCTGCAGAGGCATCCAGTTAATGCTAAGTTTTTGAAGAAATATCACCCAACCTTGTGGGATGTTAGGGATTGCTACATCGAAGAAGTATAAACGTTGCGAGTGGTCTAAAGTCAACTTATCTGCCCACTGTAGTTGAGTTTTAGAGAGGAAATGCAAGATAAAATGGATTGAAGAAGTCATTTTCATTTCATTAATGTTGAAGTTACAAATCAATAGTTTTACATCCTTGGTTAAAGTAGCTATCTTAGGATGGCTAACTGAGCTTCAGCATCTTCAACTTTAACATTTACTTCCTTGATTTCTTCAATCTTCTGGTAAGGCTATTTCGATTAGACGGTTATTCCTCCAACCTCTTAATCGCAGAAGACACCTTTGTGATCCTTGCCTCCATAAAAGTGCTTACTTCCATAAGTCTTACCAAAGTCTTCGACATTGTCGTGGTAGTTGATCCCGAAGCATACACCTATGATGATGAAGTGATCAAGAAAGCAGAAGCTATAGGGAAGTTTGGGCTTGTGGATACTAGTGCAAGAAAAGATAGCTTTATATCCACAAGTAGAATCTACGGGTGCGATTAAAGCTGCTTGGTTACTCCTCAATGCCATAGAAGTCCTAAAACAGAAGCGGAAGCAGTGCGTCTTTCTGAGGATATTATGGGAAACCATTTCTCATTGGGCATATTGTTTTCTACAGCAATTAGGACCTAAGAAGTCCATGCAGGTCCCAAGGTGTGCACTCCTCCATTCTTGAAGAAAAGTTCAGTGTGCAGGCCTGCCCGAAGACGATGAAGGCCATTGAGAAGATGGTGTATGATGGAAATTCCCTCTCTAGTCTCGCAGGGAGATTGGGTTTGTGCAGATTTAGGTGCCATTGAGTAGAGTTGAAGGAGACTGAGAAAGCAAAGGAGGATTTTCTGGAAATTATATGAATTTAAAGGCTTGGGATGGCTATGGTATTCTGCTGAGAGGTTTTGGAAAGAATTATGTAGTAAGTAGCTAGTTAATGGTGGAGTTCGTGGGTTAGTGCAAACATTTTAGATAACCAACGGTTGCTTTAAATGGCGCAAGTTCCGAGCAAAAGCGTGCGACGCCTATTCAATCATTATTTACACCTCGGGTTGCAGGCTCAACAACGATTGAAGGGGCACTGTTTGGGTTAATATTTAAACATTGGGCTACAAGTAGGTGGAAGTCCAAAGATGACAATTGAAAGAAAACCTGCCCGAAGCCCAGCATCAAGCCCAAAGACAAGTTGGCGCCTTCCCATTAATGCATAAGCCATGTGCCTATGATTTAAAAAAAAATGTCAAGTGATGGGGACTAACTCACAATCAGCCAAAAAGCACTTTTCAGTGGCAACACAAATAAAAAGCTGATGACTCACTACCCTCTAAGTGCTTTTGGGCAAGAGCAAAGTCATTGTAGTCGTGCTAATCTACTTATAAAAGGAGGAAGAGGCCCCAGAGACAAGGACACTCAACCAATCAAACCAACAAACATACAAACTCTCATCTCAAGCCAGATTTGCATACAAAAGCTGTAATCAACCCAGATCTCAGTCATTTTCAGGATCATTCCCTACAAAAGCCATCTTTTGTCTAGTTTAGAAGCTCTGCTATCACCCCTAGTGGCGTAGTATCGATTCCCTTGTGTAAAATTGTTTACCATCCATCCCTTTTTAGCAAATAAACCCTGTAAACTCAAAAGAGAAGTGTTTGCAAGAAGTTCAACCTTGCTTGACAAGGTGAAATCTTGCTCAAAGCTATTTGTTTGTTTTATAAGTTAATAGATCTACTACTTAATGTCTTCTCCAGCATGTATTCAAGTCATTTCCATCAGTTTTCCCATTATAAGAGTTTCATTTGCATCCGGATCTGGTTAGTTTAATGAACATGCTATCATTAAAATCAATCAAGAACCAAGTAAATGACTTAAGGGGATCTGAACTCCCTCAATTCGAACATACAAGACTATGAACTGAAAGTCCTTGTTCGCAAGGCAAGAAAAGGAACTTAATGTGGACTTAACCCATCCACGACAATCCTTTGATAACAAGAAGTCTGAGTAACTTGGGACTCAAGTAATTGACTAAACACAATCTTGTTCTACATCTGTTATACTGAGATAGCAGTGGCACGTCTACCATTTGGTTAGTTTTGATTACGAGCCTCAAGGCCTGCACTTAAGGCCTTACAAAGGCACATTTCAAAACTAACTCTATCATTTTCTTGCAGCACATCAGTAAGCAAGAGCCTGACTACACATCCAAAGTGCCAATCCCTTGGGGAGCTGTGCTGAGAGTTGAGGAGCCCTATCCGGAGAAATCTTCGCCCGAACAATGCTGGCCATCACTAAATTGACAATAACCTCACAAGGTGACAAAATACCATCAACTTAATGATGAAGCTATGAGTATAGAAATTAAAATGTGAATAAATTCGAACCGAGAAGCTCATTATTATTAATATTAAAAAAATATCTTTAAGTTCCTATACTTCCTCTCTACATAAGTCTCATCCAATACTACGTTCAAAATAGTTAAATACATGAAGAAATAGTATAATCGAAAAACTTATTTTTGAAGAGATCCAATCACAGGTATTCCTAGCGTAAATCCTCAATAGGCACCTTCGTCCGAGTTAGTCAAACTTGTACCTATGAATGTACTATTTAGTTCTACTAATCACATTTGAACATTTCTCTAATTCAACATTCAAAAGTATTATTCAGATATTGATTTTGCACAAACAGAGTACACCACGTGACTCGGAATGTCGAATATACTACGATTATGTTTCAGGTCCCCTACCCGTCGTCGTATGTTCCGCCACAGTGCTATCACGCATTGCCACGCACCGTCACGCTCTAGTTGCTCACCAGTGGACGTCATAATCGCCTGGGCCACGCGTCGGTCGTTGGTTTCAATTTAAGCGTCAACGGAATATACTTTTTCGATGGAAGATTTCTGTACAATTAGAGCAGTTTCACCATTGTGGAGGCCCTCTAGGGCTATCCACCTAGTGAACAGTAACTGCCTTTAATGAACAGTAACCGCCTTTTGCATATCCACCCCTACACTGAATAGCCCTGGCAATTGGCAATAAAATTTTACTATTTTTTTATTTATAAAATAATACAAAATAATTTTATTCGTAATTTCAGATAAGATTTTAAATCGTTCTCGTTGCGCCACGTGTCATTATCCGAGAAGACAATTATTGGTGATGGATTTCTGATAAGATTTTTAATTGTTCTCGTTGCGCCACGTGTCATTATTCATAGTTTCTGCTTCATTTTTACAATGTCTTCTTCTTCAAGGATGATGTGGGAAATCGATTAGTAAGAGGAAGAATTGTTTAACCAATCAGAAGGAATGGTCAATCTCCAGGTGGCCCAAAATGAGAGCGAAAATGATGGGGCGTAGACGGAGTGATTACGAAGCAAGAACGGCAAGAGCCTCACATTCCCGTCGAGTCATCCAAGATGTGGCTCAGATCTCCAGGCCCAGCCGTGCTGGAAACATTGATAGAAACAGGTAACGACAAGGTAAGGATCTCTTGGACAATTATTTTGTCCATAACAGTGCATTCCCTGATACATACTTTAGACGTCGTTTTAGAATGGAACGACATTTGTTCAAAAAAATCATGGGTGCTATTTGCAACCATGATCCTTACTTTATACAAACGAAAGATGCTTTTGGTGCTATGGGTCTCCTGCCTGAGCAAAAAATTACTGCTGCCTTGCGGATGCTTGCATATGGAGCATCTATAGACGAAGTGGACGAGATAGCGAGGATGGGGGAATCAACCATTCTTGAATCCCTGATGAGGTTGTGTGGAGCAATCAAATCTATTTACACTGCAGAGTACCTCCAGAGACCTACTGAGATGGACTTGCAAAGACTTCTGAAGAAGGGCGAGATGCGAGGTTTTCTCGGGATGTTTGGAAGCATCGACTGTATGCACTGGACCTGGAAAAAACTATCCAAGTGCATGGCAAGGCACTTATGGGGATAGAAAAGGATCAAAAAGTATCATTTTGGAGGCGGTGGCATCTTTTGATACATAGATTTGGCACGCCTTTTTTGGGGTTCCAGGAGCTCAAAATGACCTCAATGTCCTTGCTCAATCCTCAGTGTTCAACGATGTCCTGCAAGGAAATGAACCAAAAGTCACGTACTGGGTCAACGGACGTAAGTACGACGGGCCATACTACCTAGCAGACGACATTTACCCAAGGTGGTCATCGTTTGTCAAAACAGTGCCACGTCCGCGAAATGCAAAGGAAAAACACTTTGCAAGCTGTTAAGAGTGGTGCAGGAAGGACGTGGAGCGTTGTTTTGGCATCCTCCAAGCTCGCTGGGTGATTGTCAGGGGTGCTGCCAGAATGTTTGATATAAAGTCACTTCGATCCATCATGATGATGTGCATCATTCTTCACAACATGATTGTTAAAGATGAGTAAGATTATGATGCCGTTGATGAATATGAGCCAGACACAATGAACAATTCTAGAACACAAATATATTGTGCCCATGACACTATCGAAGAACCCGTGCAACACGAGGCATTAGAAAGGGATGGACGTTACAATGATAGGCTCATTCAACGATATACTGCACTTCAAAGGCCATATATGCACAATGCCCCAACAAATTGACTTCATAGAGCACTAGTGGGAATTGAAACAAGCTGAAGATATTTAAGTTCATTTAGTGTTTGTTTTTATTTGGTGTTTTTATTTAATTTTATGTGGTCTTTTTTTTAGTTCATTTAGTGAGTTTTTTTTTTATTTGGTATGTTGATGTAATTTTATTTGGTGTGTTTTTATCATTTGAATAAAGATTCTCTTAGTATAAATAAATTACCAAATTAAATAAATTTACTCTCACTTTAAATAAAGTACTAAATTCAATAAATTGGAAACAACATAAAGTACTATATTCAATAAATAATAAATTACAACCCAAAGTGATTGGAAAATTATGGGCTCCGATTACAAAAAGTACTCTATTCATCATCACTTGTGGTGCTAGGATGATCTTCTCTTGCCGTGCTAGGACATTTTCCACTTGCTCTCGCTTCTCTTCCACGCCTCCTTCACACCACATCCACTTTCTCTGACTTCCAAAAATATTTAGAATTCGGAGACTTCCCTTCTAAAGGCTTGTTCATAATTTCACGATCTTGTTGAGTCATTCTTTCTTCTCTAACATGTTCCCATTCTTGCCTAAGTAGCTCTCTTTCTCTCTCATTAGCTTGAAATGCTCTCTCAACAGCTGCAGCTCTTGCCTCTTCTCTAGCTTTATCAGCCTCAAATTTCGCCATTTCCCACGCCAAAGTCAATTCACCTTGGCGAGCAAGTTCTTCCATATACTTTGCATAATGATTCTTGGAAGCACTCCCTTTTCTCTTTGAAGCCTTCTTACCTTGAGGCCTAATTGGATAACGGGTCGACCCCGACGCTTGTTCAGGAGGGCGTTTCGGGCACTTCTTCTGGGTCATCTTCATGAACATGCGAGGTATGATCAAGTGTAAAGTGTAGAGGGGTGTTGTTCATGAAAACTTATGGACCGACATACACAACTCTGAATTTAGGACGATCTTTGACAATATTCCAACATTCCCACCGGTTGAATGATTTGTTTTTGCTTTTGGTTTTGGCATTATACCAAGCTTGTGCTTGAAGTTCCTACACAATGCGGGAGAAGAAATAATTATAATGAAAGCAGGTAACGAATAAATAATACAAACAAATAATAATACTGAAAGTAGGTAACAAATAAATAATACAAACAAATAATTATAATCAAAGTAGGTAACAAATAAATAATACAAACAAATAATTATAATGTAAATTTTGGTATAGTACAAACAAATAAATAATATATTGTTACCTGATCCACTAAATTTTCCCCACTTCGAAGATTACCACTAGCTTGTGCCAAGGCGTCTCTCCACGTACTAAACGATTGGCTAAGTAATTTCCAACGACTGGACATCGATTCTTTGGTTTTTTCCCCACCAATTTTCTCAAGAAAATTAGTATGAATATGACTCCACATTTCTCGCAACTGCATCTCATTACCCATAATCGTATCATGAGTAACTTCAACCCAATTAGTACATAACGCAACATCTTCAATAAACGTCCAATTCGTACCTGCATCAGTAAACATTTTGTTGGAAAAAAACTAGATTGAAACTTTGAGAGAAAGATAGGAATGTGGTTGAAAGTAGTTGAGAAAATATGAAATTGTGGTGTAAGGTAGAAGATAATGAGAAGGTATTTATAGAAAAGTAAAATCAAATTTTTTTTTTAATTTTTCAATTTTTTAATTTATTAATTTTTTACATTTTTTTAAATTTTTATTCACCTAATTAATCTCTGCCGTTGGATTAAAAAAAATTGAATTCCAACACTCTAGATTGTGCCATGTGGCACAACGGTAATATTTCATAGTTATAAACAGTTTTTTCTTTTTAAAAAAAAAAAATTATAAAGGCGAATAACGTGGACCGTTGATCTCAGATCCAACGGCTGAAATTAAGTAAGGTTTTTTTACTGTTGGATATCCAACGGTCCACAAATTGTTGCCTTTGAAATCCAACGGACTAGGGGAAGCTATGTGGCTTCCCAACGGTAACATTTTCTCAGTGCGCCGCGGGCTCTGGTTGCTGAAATCCTGTCGGCCTACGCGCGCTTGAGGCCCACGCGCCTGACAAAAAAAAAATAAAAAAAAGTGGCCGATGTCTGGGCGATGTCAACCTTGCTTCAGGATGCCTTCGGGCTCTCGGGTTGGAATAATATGAAAAGATCACCAAAATACAACCCAAGTTTTGGAATAACACAAATCAGAGTTGCAGTGTCTGTTTTCTAATTTTGTTTTTTACATTTGGATTCAATCGCTGTGTTGCATAGTCCATTTCATAGTTTTGTTTTTTCCATCACTCACATGCCTCATACGTGCCCGTTTTTACATTTGAATTCAGACATTGTAATGCAGTGTCTGTTTCTTGGTATTATTTTTTATTTTTCGATTCAGACACTACGTTGAAGTGTCTGTTTCCTAGTTCTATTTTTTTCATCACTCACATGCCTTCTATGCATAACACCACACGTGACTGCTAATTTCCACATTTGAATTTAGACACTGCAATGATGTGTCATTTTCCTGTTATGTTTTTTACATTTAGATTCAGACACTTCAATGCAGTGTCCATTTCATGTATCTGTTTTTTATATATATATATTTGAATTCAGACGCTGCAGTGTAGTGTTCATTTTGTAGATCTATTTTTTACGTTTGGATTCAGACACTGCAACGCAGTGTCCATTTCCTGTTTTGTTTTTTTACATTTGGATTCCTGATTCTACTTTTTACATTTTAATTTTGAAGCTCCATCGCAGTGTCCGTTTCTTAGTTCTTTACTAGTTGATATACACGTGCAACCACTCCTTCCCAAACCTTGCCGCCATTATCCACTTCATGATTTCGTGAAGGTGGTTGATGGTTTGGAAGGAATCATGTCAATCGCGATGTTGTAGTAAATTCAGACTCTGCATTGCAGTTTGCATTGTGAAACAGAAATTGCAATGCAAAGTTCCCACACTTTGCCACTTGAACTCCTTAAACCCAGTCAAAGGCTCTGCTTCCATCATTGAACTACCAATTTTGTCGTCCTTCTAGCTCGGATAGGCTTAAAAAAAATAGTCTTAGTCATATATTACACAATTCGTGTGGCCCTTCTCACTTACCCCACAATTTTTTTCCTTTTTTCCAGTAGTAAACTAGAACTATTGCCCGGTGTATCACAAGGAGAACCCATCAAGCATGAACAAGACAAAAACAAAATCAGAAAATTCCTATTGAAAGTATATAATAACACAAAATCCATTTGAAATTCCCTAAAAGCTTAATTTTGCTCTGTCTTTCTCATCCACAACAGTTTCAAAGGTCTCCCCAACCACAACTACAAGCTCGGCGACCTTATCATCATCCTCCTCTTGTGCGGTGGCTCCACAAACACCATTCAATTTCTTGAACTTGAAATTGAAGAGACAAACCCATACCTTCCAACCAATTTGTGTGGCCACCACCAGAACGTGATATAGCAGTGGCGGTGAAGGCAAACGGATCTCATAGCGAATTAAAAGGATTTAAGATGAAATCGAATAGATTGAAAACAAAATTGATTGGCGTTTGCGGTAAAGATCGTGTCTATTTCTTGTAATTTCATAAATTTGTTTGGGTTATCAAGAGCAAGAGTCAGAGAAGTGAAGGAGAGAGAGTACAGAATCTTCTTTTAATCTTAATATGGGTTAAATAGTACTTTTCATGCACAAACTAAGAAAGCACATAAAACACGAGCCCTATGCCTTTGATCTTAAAATAATTAATAAAAATAATTCATTAATCTAGCCCAAAAATGAAATTTACTCCTGATATATCCCTAAATACAAAAGAATTTATTGACTTTAACAGAAAAAACCTTTTATTATTCTCTTTGTTGCATTGCATCAATTATCTTGACTTTTAATACTCTTGTGCTTTAGAAACTAATATAAAAAGCGGTGAAAACCTTACAGTTTTTCGCAGATTGCTACATCTTGTAAGTACATGGTTAATTGTTTCCCAAACTGAAACTATATGAATAAAAGTGGAATGTAAATTTTACAAAAGTGGAATGTAAATTTTACAACGGTGAAATTTGAATATTTGGCCTTTAAACTCGATTCATTAACCAATGAATCGTGGAGTATGTGTACATATATATATAGTTTGAATCGAGTTGAGAAGAACAAATATTTCATCCAAAGAGGAGACAAAGAAAGCACAGCAAACAAACCAGTCATGTGACCAAAACTAATAATCTTTGGTGGTTTAGGACCCAAAACTTTATGTGCCACATGCCTACACTTACATGCGCGACAAAGCAAATTCCGTCGCGCAAGGACGCCTTGCACAACGAAGAACATATCTTTGTTGGGCAAGGTTGGTAAACTTTGCGTGACAGAGAACTTCATTGTGCAAAAATGTTTGTACGACAAAAAAAAAGATGTTTGTCGCGCAAAGCCAGCAAGAAAACCGCGGGTGATTTTTTTTTTGGCACGAAAATAAATGTGTGACAAAGATTTTCCCGCAGAACCTCTGCGCGACAAAGGCTTCGTCATGCAAAGCTTGTTCAATTTCTAGGGCAGAGCATTCAATGCATGGGAAACTGAGGAAAACTTGCACGACAAAGGCTTCGTCATGCAAGTTACAGTCAGTTTTGAGTCAGAGCATTTAGTGCATGTGAATCAATAGGAATCTACACTGCATTTAGTGCGGGTATTTATGCAATAACCTTCCTATAAAAATGTGCTTTTGCTATCCTTATGCTTCACAATTCTGTTATCCATATTCCTCATAATTCTGTTAAAAACAAGGATCAGAGCGTGCCCGCCAACCCGAATGATTTGAGGCAACATGTGGAGTTCATGCATGCGATTGTTGTAGCCATGGGGAATAATTGTCCTACTGCTGAGTGACGTTATTGAAAAAATGTGCCCTAGAATGTGAAGAAGGCGGTGATGGATGAATTATTAGTAAGTATACTGTTGATGGATCAATAATTAATTTTGCGAAATGTGTAAGTATACTCTTGATGATGATACGAATGAAGAATTGAAGAAGTTGATGGAGGTGGCGTTCGAGGGAGGTTACAACCAATGGCGTTATGACGTCGAGCAGAATGGAGCACCATCAAAATAGTAGTTTTAAATTTATGTTTTTTATGACAATATTTAAATTTAAGGTTTTTTTTTATAAGTTATGTATTTGGACTTAATTATACTTTAATTCCTGTTTGGTTTTTAAATAATTGAATGGAATATAATATCAATTTATTTAAGGTTTTAATTTTTTTTAGAATAAATATTAAAACTGAAAATTTGTTTGCAAATGATTGATCGGTTAACTGTATGTGTTAATTTTATTAGTTAAATAATAATGTTTGTTAAATATAATATAATAGTGAGTTTTTAATTTATTAATTTTTGCATGACAGTCTAATAGGGACATTGACAAAAATGACCCAAATCTGATGAAGGCTATAGACAACATGTTCATGTCGCGTTTCCGGGAGTGGAAGTTGGATAATCATTGCGCGACAGAACTGCAACAAGGACCACAACTACCGGCGAATGAGTAGAATAGGGTTTTTTATTTTAATTTTATTGCTTATTTAATAATTAGAACTGAATTTTAAGTTTTTTTAGTATGAAGAGTTTAATTAAATATGTAGTTAATGTTTAATATTAATAAAATTAATGCATTTTAATAAATATGTATATTAATTAATTATGCAGAAATGGTATAATGAAATAAGTTCTTGATTTATTAAGTATTTATGTGGTTTGAAAAAAAATTGAAGAGTGAATGAAAAAATTAATTTTTCTTCCGAAAAAAGGACATTAAAAAGAAAAAAGTAATGCGTCGGGATTGTCGTTAGTCTCGAAGATATAATTTTTCTTAACTAACTTATTTAATTTCCATTCATTTAAATTGTGTTGTATGTAGTTTATAGATGTTGTGAGTTTATGTATTTGTATGCAAACATTTTTGTATAGATGTACAAAAAATGGTTTGCAATGTTCATATGAGCTTAGTTTCTCCTTTGATAATTAGTTGGATTTCGCGAATGGATGCGAAAGTATGACTGCGGTCCAATTAATTTTTAAATTGTCCCAAAATTTTGGACAGTTTGAGAATGCACAATTACATGTTGTATTTTGCGGTTCACGCATTAGAGTTTGAATGTGGGAAATGTGGTAGCATCTCTTTGCGTTCTTCGAGTGCATTGTAGTTTTTTGTATCTAAGTCCTGCACTTGAAGAACTGTAGGAAAATGCTGCCGAAATTTTCCCACGATCAAACTCTAATGTGTTGGAACCGTAAATTACAGCACGTAACTGTGCATTCTCGAATGAGATAGGACCTATACCAGAGGTATAAGGTGGCATGTCATAACTGAAGTTATTGTAACCCTTGTAATTTTTTTGGTTTGCAGGTGAAATGGACAAACAGTGGATACATAATCCTAACAAATGTGCTAATGATTATCTGTATGGAATAAATCAGTTCATTGATTTTGCAATTGCAAACAACAGCGGTTCAACTCAAATTCGGTGTCCTTGTAGAAAGAGTAACAACTTAATGATTGAATATTTTGAAACTGTTCGATACCATTTAGTCAGAAATGGTATGATGGAAACCTATACTATATGGAATCATCATGGAAAACAAATACAATATGCTTCATCCTCCCACATTACTCGAGCAGTGGATACAGGTGAATTTGTTGTGGACCAAATGACCAAATTATGGACATTATCAATGATGTTTTTCCAACCGCTAGTTCGAATATGAATGAGGAAGTGGAAGATGACATCCTTCCTACCATGGACAGTGAAGCATTCAAAAAATATGAAAAACTATTAAAAAGTGCCAAGTAAGAATTATACCCATGTTGCAAAGGATTTTCAATGTTCACGACCTTTGTTGAGTTGATGCATGGCAAAACAAAGTTTTGTATGTCAAAGCAGTGTTTTGATTACTTTTTTTGGGTTTTCAAAAGGATGCTTCCAAAGGACAATTGCCTTCCTAAAGATCATAAAAGTGCTAAGAAGGTGATGAGTGGTCTTGGATTGGGATGTGAAAAAATTCAGGTGTAAAAATAATTACATTTTGTTCTACAAAGAGAATAAAGTGTTGGGTAAATGCCTTGTATGTAATGAGTCTCAATTTAAAATGACCTTTCAGAATAAAGCAACGAAGATTCCATAAAAAGTTATGTGTTATCTCTTATTAAAGCCCAGGTTGCAGCGATTGTATATGTCGACGCGCACTGCAAACGACATGAGGTGGCATAAGGATAGACAAGTAGATGACGATGTTATGAGACATCCTGCTAATAGAGAGGCCTAGAAAGAGTTTGATCGGCTGTACCCCGATTTTGCACGTGAGCCCCAAAACGTTAGATTGGGACTTGCGAAAGATGGGTTTAATCTGTTCGGGGTTCTAAACCAAAACCACAACACTTAGCCAATTTTCAGAATTCTGTATAATTTGCCACCTTGGAAGTGCATGAAAAAAGAATATATGATGATGACGTTATTGATAACCGAAGATCCGGGCACGTCTATTGATTTGTATTTACAACCATTGGTCGATGAACTAAAAGAATTATGGGAAAACAATATTCCCACGTACGATAAATCTACCGATAAGATGTTCACTTTGAGAACAGCCGTGATGTGGACTCTAAACTATTTTCTTGTGTGCATTATGATGTTTAGGTGGAGCACTAAGGGCTATTACGCATGGCCAGTTTGCAAAAAGAAGACAATGTCTAGTTGGCATGAGGGAAAAGTTTGTTACCTAAGGCATCGTAGATGGTTGATGTGGGACCACAAGTGGCGTCAGAACGAGACAGCCTTCTTCAACAGCACAAAGCTTCGGCCAAGACCCAGAGAATGGTCCGGCGATGAAATTTTGGCTCAGGTGAATCGGTTGGATTTTGCACCGTTGGGGAAATCCGTGAATAGGACAAGACCAGACGCACATCTAAATTAGACACACAAGACGAGGTTGTTCGAGCTCCCGTACTGGTCCAAATTAAAATTGAGACACAACATCAATATAATGCATGTTGAGAAAAATGTGTTTAATACATTGGTCGGAACTATACTAGACATCGAGGGAAAAACAAATGACACAATAAAAGCTTGAATCGATCACGAAAAAATGGGCATTAGGCCAGGTTTATGGATGATGAGGGACAAAGACATAGCAAAAAAGAAGCTTGCATCATTTTCAATGAAACCGGATAAGAGGAAATAGTTTTTCCAGTTTCTATCTTCTGTAAAGTTTCCAGATGGGTATGCTTCAAACATCGGCCGTTGCGCAAATGTGGATGGAGGCAAATTTTTCGGCCTCAAGAGTCATGATTGTCATGTTATACTTCAACGCCTTCTCCCGGTGGGAATTCGACACCTCTTGCCCGAATACGTGGTGAAGCTGATTATGTTGTTGGTGAGATATTTTTCTCAATTAACTGCAAGATCTTTGTGCAATTCTGATGTTAAACAATTGTACAACGATATTATTGAAGTGCTATGCAAGTTTGAACAAATATTTCCTCCAGCTTTCTTCACAAGCATGATTCACGTGATGATTTACTTGCTGGATGAGGCACTTCTAGCCAAACCGGTCAAGTATCGATGGATGTATCCGATATAAAGGTATATAATCTCCATAAATACTTTAGTTCATGATGTATGTATGATTTGACTAATTTTATTGATGCAAACTACTGGGTGAATTAAAAAATAGTGTACGGAACAGGGCAAAGCCCAAAGGATCAATCGTCGAGGCATGGGTCGATTTTGAGTCTCTTACATTTTGTGCAATGTACCTACAAGACATTGAGACTACGTTCAACCAACATCAACGCAATAACGACAGTGGTCTGAGAAGTGAAAAACTTTATGTTTTTGCCCAAATTGCATGACCCTTTGGCGAACAAATCAGAGGGTAGTCATTTGACAAAATAGACATGAAGGTAGCATATTGGTTTGTACTTAACAATTGTGACGAGACAATTACCTACCTAGATGAGTATGAAGAGTTGATGAAGCGGGAATATCCTTCACATTTATATGCCAAAAAGCATCGTGAATTGTTTCCTTGATGGTTTCGTGAAAATGTAAGTTGTTCGTGTTTTGTGTTATTTGCATAATTGTAAATGTTAAACTAACAAAACAACTTTTTCTCATTTATTTAGGTGAACAAATTGAAGGAAATGAATTTGCCCGCTTACACTGAAGATTTGTACAACTTGGCTATTGGGTCCCTAAGCGCAGAATTGTACTCCGGTTGTCATGTAAATGGCATCAATTTTTTGGTAACTGATCGCAATGACAAGATTTGTACGCAAAATAGTGGGCTACATGTCCCTGGTGTAGGGGACTTTGCAGACATTGATTTTTATGGAAAACTGACAAGTGTTGTGCAATTGTTTTACAAAGACCAATGTCAAGTTATCATGTTTAAGTGTCGTTGGTTTGATACAAACCCACATAGGGTTAGAGGTGTTAAGCGAGACGATGGTTTGCTATCGGTCAACACTAACAAATGTTGGTATAACGACGACCCCTACATTTGGCAACGATGGCCAAACAAATTTTCTATATAGATGACCCTAAGGGCTGGATGAGATGGAAAGTAGTTCAGAAGATTGAGCACAGAAGGCTGTATGATATTCTAGACCGAGATCCTGTTGTCGATGACGATTATGGTGATGTTGCTGACCAACAATTGCAGACTTCAACGGAACTTGGTGCAGATACATTGTGGGATATGACTATTGTACAAGAACCGTATCATGTAGCCAGAGGTCCTGAAATCAAAATATTGATCGACTCCATTATGATTGACCTTGGGGATCTACCACGATACAATGCACCCGAGCGCGCAAACGACAATGTTGACATGCCTACAGACGAGGAGGAATAGGAGTCTGAATCTGACGATGGTGATGATATTTATTCTAGTTCAGACAATGATTAATGAAAAATTGTGATGTAAATGTAATGATCTTTATTGAATGGTATTTATTTTATATACAAATAAAAGTTTCCTTTAAAATTTGTAACAAATTAATTAAAAAAAAAATTTATTATTTAAACCGAAAAATAAATTAAATTTACATATATACGCGACAATGTTTTAGAAATGTTTGTCGTGCAAATATTTAAAAATTTGTTTTTATTTTAAAACTGGTGGCTCGACGAAACTTTAAACACCCTCGTCGCGCAAACATGTAAAATTTTGATTTTTTTTCCCAAAATTGGGCGCGTTTTTTCCCAAAATTGGGTGCATTCAATTCACTCAATCTCATACTCACTCAATCTTTCCCTCGATTATGTCCGAACTCAAGCTCCTCTCTCTCGATTCTCTCAAGCTCCTCACTCTATCTTTCTCTATCTCAGTCTCTCCCTTTCTCCCTCTCTCTCACTCTCTCTATTTCTCTGTCTCTCTGTCACTCTCCGTCTCGCATCCGCCGCACTTTGACGCCCCACCTTCTCCCCGCCGCCGCAACATTACTAGCTAAGCATCCAGTCTCCCTTAATTCATCTCCCTTAATTCAATTATTTATAAGTGCAATTTTCTCAATTTTTCTGTTGAATTGTTTTATTTACAACATTTAGGGATTTAGGGTTCGAATTGGGAATCCTAGGCTAGGGATTTAGGGTTCGAATTGGGGATCTTGGGTTATTGATTAATTTATTAATTAGTTTTGATTATAAATATGTATTCGTATTTTATTTCTAGATAATAAAAAATGTGTTTTACTAGGACAACATTTTTTATTAGGATAGTTAGAAATTTGAAAGGATGAAAACGCGCAACCCCCAACTTCGTGAAAACACACTTCTTGAACTCTCCAAGGTCTAATCTTTTTACTTTCATTGTTTCTGAATAATTCAGTTCCTCTGTGTTTGATTAATCCCTTTTAGCATGTTGGGTTTAGGGTTTGTGATTTGGGTTCTATTGAGTTTTGTTTTGTTTTAGCATCATTTCGTTGTTCTGTGATTCTATTTGTTTGCTAAGAAAATCAAGGCAATTGGGGTAATGAAATGATTATTTTTGCATGATATGTGTTTCGTGAGAAGAGGGATTGCTTGTTTTTTTTTTCTTGTCAGAGTTGAGACTTCAAATTAGCATCTTTGTAGTCACAGCATGCATATGGTACCCACCTTATAACTGTAGTTGTTCCTAGGGTAGGATCAAAATTGGATCTTGATGCATTTCTTTATGTTTCCGGTATGTCTGTATCGATTATGTTTCAGTTATTGGTTATGGAGAAGGTGTGTACTTACAATCTGTTTTGTGTGTCTGGGTTTAGAATGGTGTAGTCGTTGTTTAGAGTATAAATCTTTACGTCGAGACCACAAAGCCATGCACATAATTTTACATCACGTATCTAAGCACACAATCTACATGTTAAGCCCCAATGGCTACACGTGCTCTCATGTCATCCCATGTATGTGTTGTCCACGCGCTTAGCTCCATGTGTTTAGCTCAAGTTACTCTACACTACACATGAGGGTACTGTTGAGTGTGGTTACACAATTAGGATGTGAAGTCTCACATAGGAATATATTTACGATCTTGTGCCTCTCAGCTCATTGTCGATTGGTCCTTGGTTGGGTGCTCCAACTTTATCAGTGGTATGGGAATGAAAGTGATATAAATGCCATTATAACATACTAAATAGGCTGCATAATTTCTTAATTTGCTTTATTAGTTTGAAGTTTTCATTGACTACATTAGTAACAGTTGCATATCAGATCTGGAAAGAAGTTGGTTTTATCCATAAGAGCCTGACGATGCCTTCAAGCACCTACCAAATAATATTTTGACCAAATTTTCTCTTTATTTTTAAAGGTATAAGAAAAGAAAAAATGCCTATGACTATACCTGCGATACAACGATAAATTTGCCACCCCTGTGTGAGCTATGCTCATATGTTCTTCACTGAGGAAATAAGTTCTTAGTTCTTACTGCTAAAAATGATGTGAGCAGTTAGTTACACTTTCGAAATAAAATACTAACACCTTATCTATTGCATTTTTCATTGTCAATGTCATGATACTCTGGATTATATTTTTGTTCCTCAATCTTATAATCATATACACAGAAATAAAATAAAAGTCGGAGTCCTTGTCTGAGATTTTTACCTTCATTTCTGAGTTTCTTCTTCTGTATGTACAATATCATCAATCCAACTGCAGATTCTAATTGCTAAAACCTCACTAAAACCTCAACTAATTTTCACCATGCAAAATCTAACTACTGCCTATTATTGATTTGATAATATGTTGGTTTTAACATTGTCATGGCATGCATTTGATAATTATTTGGAATTAATTTCATCATGTCATTTTAAGAATGCTTTTGCTCTAAGTTCTCATTTTATTTGGTTGCTAGGAATTAAGGTATGTGTTTAACCACAGTCATCCCATTCGCTAAGACATTTAGCTACTATCTCACACATTCTAGCCTCATTCACATTTGCATTACACATGTTAGGGATGCAACAAGTTTTGTACCTGTCACGGTACCAGTTGCTGTCAGTTTGTTCAAGTTTGCTAACTGTATTCCATTCATAATTTGTACAAGTTTTGTAATTTAGGAATGTATTTGGAATTTTGTTTATGATTTTATTTATTTATTTGTAACTGTAAAGGTTAGGATATGTTTTAGTATATCCAAACCAGATTAAAGTAGTGGAATGTAACTTTTTAATTAATTGTTTTTGTAGATGTCGAACTTAATATCAAATCAGCGGGCAGCTAGTAGGGGCAGTCAAACACCTTCTCCAAGAGGTAGTGCTGCTGCCACCTTCGCACCTGATATGGCCACGATGGGTGTCCCTTTGGTCACGCCTTTGGGGCCAACGGTGTCTACGTCTCCTGCATCATCGACTTCTTCAGTGACGCATACTATACTAAGTGTCCGGCGAACTCATCGACAACCCCAGAGTTTTGAGGAGGCTCAGAAATCTGGTGAGGCTTCCTCTGTCCATAGAGAAGGGTCCCAGACAGGTAAGCTTACTCTGTCCATTAATAAGCTTGATTCTGGTTTCATGATGGTCAAAAAACATTTACATTAGTTTGTAGGCATGCTTGAACCTTAAAAACTGTCACATTCCCATTAATTAGAATGAACTTACTAAGAACTTCGCTTTTAGTGCTTTGCCTCTATTGTTGTCAGTTAGTAGAACCACTATTGTAAACGATTTAAGTGTGGCACACCTAGCCTTGCAAGCCAAAACTTGTTGCAGACTCGCATTGTGAAGTCATATCAACAAGTTGTAAATTTTGTTTTAACGTCCCCAATTGATATAAATTGTTTGAATTGTTGGGTGGATGTGTTGTTTTTGTTATTGTATTGTTTATAGGTTTTAGGAAATGTTATAGTTTTAGGGGAGGTTCTGCCAAATTTTCGATAGAAAATAGAATTCGTCTAATGTTTACATTGTTTATTTGGTAGGTAAAAAAAAAAAAAAAAACCCCAGGGGCCCTTACAGACTACTTAAGACGTCATAAACCACTCGCACCACAACCGAGAAGATCACCATTACGTGGGATCCTCAACATCATGCGACTGCAAAAAAGGAGCAGCACATTGCATTAGCCACCGACATTGGGTTGGTTATCAAGAACCATTGCCCCCTCATGTGGGAGTTGTGGAGAGTTGTCCCATAAGAATTCAAGGAAGCCGTTCTTCATGAATTATCGGTAAGTATTTTCAACATCAAATACTAAATTTTTATTAAAGTATACAAAGATTATAATTTTAACTACTATTTATTTGTTGAGTTTTACAGCATCACTATGAGCTCTCCAACCTTGATGCCAATCAATTGCAGTACATCAACGACCTTTGCTCCGGTAGGTTCACTTAATGGAAGAGTGACCTCCACAAGAAGTATGAGCTATATGACGGTCCGGAGGTCACTCTAGCAGTTGGGTGCCCTATAGAGTTGGTGGATCGTCGGGCTGAATGGGAGTGGCTCTGCGGCCATTTTCAAGACGAGAAATACCTCGTAAGTATAATATATATTTCAATAATATTTAATCAAAATTTTTATATTTTTAAATAATATGTTAATTTTTTCATTAATTTGTTATAAATATGTAAACTAATACGTTTTGTTAATTCAACAGAAAAAAGTGAAGGCAAACTCAATCAATCGGTCGAGGAAGAAACTTCTTCACCGATCTGGCACACGATGCTTCTCTTGTAGGTTGGAGGAGTGATGTAAGGTAACCGTATATTTATTTTAAGTTTTCAATCTTTTTACTCTTTATTACACAATTGGTAATCTATGTTAACACTTTTTAAATTTTTTCAGGGGGGGTCAAAGTTTCCTGAAATTAACATGTTCAAGGAGGTGTATGTTCGGCCCGGGGATGAGCTGGCGGAGCAGCTTCATGTAAGTTATTTCAATTTTTAATATTCAATTAGTATTAATATTAATTACATGTATATTCAAATTAATTTGTTTATTTCATTTTTCTAGTCCACCATGGTGGAGAATGGCCAGACCGTTCTAGAGGAGGTGACTTCCCAGCTTCCCCTAGAGACCCCGATCAAGGAGGCGGTTCCCCCTGAGGATGCTTGTTTTCAGATCATGACAGACACACTTGATCAGACCCTCGATCGTCGGCATGGGAATGTTCACCGGGGGCTTGGGAAAGCCCGCCTTCGGGACCCATCTGCCCCATCCTCCAGGCAGAGAACACAAGAGGTCGAAACGCTAACATCTGAAGTGACTAACCTAAAGGAGCAGATTGCGGCCTAGCAGTCTCAGATTGCGGTCCAAAACAATTTGATGAACCAAATTCGTCCGCACTTCAAATCTCTGGCATCCACTTCCCCAACGTTGAACCACCTCCTGAAACGACCTCCCAGCCCCCCACCTTAGCAGCTACAACGTCCCAGCCGCCTGACACAGTAGCAACACCACCAGCCAGCAATTGTGACGTCAACGACTTCCTATTTTAGTTTTGTTTTAAATTGTTTTCAAATTTAAAAATACTTTTTTCCATTGTATGTACATTTACAATAATTTTTTAATTCAATATTCTTCTTTACATTTTCTATTTTTTATTTCATTAAATTCATTTTTACATAAAACAATATTAGCAACATTTAAAAGGAAAATAATAATAATAATAATAAATTATTTAAAAAACTAATTTCAAAACTTTACTGCGACGTCCTCTATATCCGTCGTGCAAGAGTTTGTGGGTCGAACCCCTATGTCCGTTGCGCAAGAGTTTGGGGCTCAAACCCGAGTTTTGTCGCTCGGTACGCGCAACGACCACCAGTTCTGTCATGCAATCTTCATTTTACGCAACGAAGAGTTTCCCTCCATTGCGTAATGCCTGACGTCACAAGCTTTGCGCGACGCTCTCTTCGCCGCCCAATGTTTCCGGCGACGCTTTCCCCTTCATCACCCAAGAAGTTATTCTTAGTAGTGCTAGCAAACACACTACCATCTGTTGCTTTGCTTCCTTGAGAAGCCCTAGCTCTCTCAGCAATGGCCTCCTGGAACTCCTTATAAAGTTTCCAATCCTGACCGTCCAACCTCTCTATATTTGCACTCCCAAAATTTGATCTAACGGCCCTAGGCATAACCAGAACAACATCAATCCCAAAAGGCTTCAGTTCAACTCTCAACGTGTTTGACATTGCATGCACTGCTGCCTTGCTTGCACAATAAGAACCTGCCCATGGTGTTGGTACTTTGCCCACAACGCTGCTGATATTTACAATACTGCCACTTCGCTGTGATGCCATATAGGGCACTACTTGTTGTACAAGTCTGAGTTGCCCGAGCGTGTCAATCTCCCAAGCCTTTCGTATAGTGTCCAACGGAAGCTCCGCGATAGGTCCCGTGCTTCCTATTCCGGCATTATTAACAAGTACGTCAATGCGGCCGTACTGGGAAATAATTGTCTTTACAGCCAATGCGACACTTTCGTCCGAAGACACATCAAGCTCGAGTGTGTCGATGTTGTCCGAAAGACTTAGGTTTATGTCGTTCATGCGCTGTGAGATATCGGTGCCGAAAACTCGGCATTTCTGCTCGGCGAAAGCCTTGAAGTATTCATAGTCAATTTGGCCTTTGGCACAACCTGTGACTAGAACAACCTTAGAGTCACTGGTACTCATATTCTTCAATTTCCCTTGATTAATTAATGGATTGGATTACATAAAGCTTATATAGAAGGCATGCATGCACATTGTTTGTTCCGCCAAGGTGTATAATTCTTGTTGCTGATTTTATATTGTGTGTATCGTATTAGAATATCCTCGTGCGCATATGTTATTTCAATCATAATCGGCCGGCTTTAATGGACCAAGCAACGGTATTGAGGTATCGTTTAATGATTATTCTAGTTTAACGTTTTTAGTTGTTTATGATTAATGTGAAGGTTAATAGACAGACCTCTCTTTGTGGGAAATGTTTCAGTACGCCCGACTGAATATGGCATGCCACATGCAAGTAGAATCGCAAATGAGCTTGATTAATGCAGGAATTCTCGGTTTTGTGTAAATGGCCGTGCAGACACAGTATCCGTGTCAGAATAAACTTGTTGAATGTGAACCAACAATACTAATAAATTAGTAATTATATACTCCTTAAGATATGCAGATGGGGAATGTCGCATTTGACATTTGAAAACGTGAATTGGAAACAAAATCTAATTCGAAACCAATCCCATTTCTCTGCAAATCTCCAAAAGCCCATTACTCTCTCTCCCACACAGAGACACAGAAAACTGTGTCATGTCACATTCAAAAATTAAGATTCTCTCTCTCTCTCCAGCTACTTGTATAACTGGAACATCTAGAGCTGCTGCTACAAATTTCTTTGACATTTTCATTAAGTGGGTTTTCCTATTCTATATGCCTATAGATTTATTCTTCTGCTAGATTTGGAGGAGAGTAGGAGGTGACCTACTGACCCTAGTAGATTTTCAAATGCACTGATAGGAGAGGACAATCCGATATGCAAGAAAGTAAGTAATAACATGTTTGGGAATTCTTTATCATTTCAACATTTTTAGTTTTATTGTATGTTCTAAATTTTTTATATTTAAAAAAATTATTTATGAAGAGTGTATGATAAAATTTTTGAAGCACAAAAATAACAATTCTCATATCTTTTTTTAGTAACATAGCCATTATAATTCAATCATTACAATTCTCCCATTCCTTTTTTTTTAAAGCAACTATAGATATTTCATTTCCAACAAAAAGAATAGTTGATACACAGTGTAAGCACAGCCCTCACATAACACAACCATTACAATCAATTACTGATAAGGATTTTACCACACACGCAAATGGGTTAAAAACCCCTATATTACTTGCAAGAATGACAAGGTTATTGTAGTATAAACGGATCTCGCAAGGTTATTCTCCACATGGATTATTAAATAAATCAAAGCAAACCAAATTCCAATTAATTATTGTAAAGCAGAAAGTTGAGATGCTTGATTTTTATGACCTACTTAAATTAAAAACGAATTTAATTAATAAAAGTAAGCTAATCTGCAATATTAAAGATGAAAGAAAAGGAAAAGTTTTGGAGAAATCAAATTAAGAAAGCACTAGGGATCTACCATCACCTAGCAATCCTATGAACTTTTACCAATCACTTATGATCTACACATGCCACTTTGAAGGTTAGGTTTTCCTAATTTATATTCTACTTGGAACCTCCAACATAGAACGTATATCCAACATGCAATCCGTCCGGACGTTCGGATCAAATCTGAACATGAAAGACTCATTATGCTCTACGAAAACGCTTTGAAAAATCATGCAACCCTTAAGACGTGGTGTTCATCCTAAGTGAAATTACAATTATTAATCACAAGAAGGCAGCGTCAATTTCAGAGAACATTCCGACCAAAATTGCATCAAATTACTTTTCTAAAGATCCTAATGGTGATCAGGCATTAAAACAATTAGATAGTTTTAATCCTGGTGATTAATAATTCAAAGTATGCATGCAATTAATCATAAGCAATTAAATAAAAATCACATATTCATGCTAAGGCTCAAGGCTTTGCCCTAGCAATTGCTCTCTGTCTCCAAAGTTGCATAAAAGAGAAGCGTAGAGAAAAACTGTGGATGGCAAAGCAATATATGTTGCTGTGCCATCGCACAAACTGTAAAAACCAAGTCCTTTATTCCAACTAGGAAACTAAGAATAATAATAAAATATCTTAGAAAATAAAATCCTAATTAAGTTAGGAGAATCTGCCAAGTAATTGTCCAGCCACGTTTTAGCCTCAAATATTCTCCAAATCCGGCCCATAATAGCTTGTTTTGAAGATTAAGACGTTCTGAACACATCTCCAGAAGGCCACAAACCTATCCGAGGTCATCTTGGGCTCCAAAACACAATTCAAGCTCAGAAACATCATTTTCCAGCACTGCATACTGCTTCTTTATTTCGTTGCCAGAAAATAACCGCTTGGTAGAAAAATCTCAAATTTTGATACGAACACGCCAAGAGACACACGAACGTCCTCCAATTTGAATCACTCAAAAATTCGTCTGTTTGATCACGTTTTGCTCAAGAGGAAGTTGAATGTCCTATATTGAAAATATAAATCGAAGTATCAAAATAATTACCAAAACATACTAAGAATAGGGTAAAATAATCACCATCACTGCTGCAAACAAACCTAAACGCGCCGCTGCAAACTGCAATGGAGGTGAGCGTGCAGCACGAGAACTACACGAAGGACCTACGCTTGTAGGATTTTCTCGCAGCGGCTAAGGAAAAAGCTTGGAGCCTTGGATAGGGTGATGTCAATGTGCTTCGGTAATTGCAGAGGAGAGTGGGATACCGAAAATTGATCGATTTCATCGCTCCAGTTCTCTTATTTGTCTCCGGTGGTGACCTCTTCTTGTCCTAATTCGATTTCGAACTCGAATCCGAACTCGATCGAGTGTAAATTCAATTGGGAATCTAGGTTCTGTGATACTGAAAATTAGAAGAAAAAAAAATATGGTACCCGTTAGACCTGTAGGAACCGGTCTGTTTTATACAGGCCGGGTTAGGTCAGGTTCTCAGTTTTAAAATAGTAAAATCCGGCCCGCCTCGTCCCGTTGTATTTTCAAGCGGGTCCGGTCCGGTCCCTCCAATTTTGGGCCTGGCCCGGCCCGTGCCCACCCCTAGTCTTAAGATTTCATACAAATGGGATATGCTCAGTCCTATTTTAGGATTACAATCAAGTATGCATGAATATGTTTAGGACAATTAGCAGAAATAATTATGTTTTGGGTAGAAATGATAATTTTTTTGTAACAACGACATAATGATTGACATAACGATGGCATGATGATGGCAGAATGACCACACAATGACACTTGATCATATCTACAACCAAAATGATCATTCTAGCTAGACATATTAATTATATATTGAGCACACAACGACAACACAAATGATGATATAATGACGACATAATAAACACTAATCTTTTTTGCAATAATGTATCCAAATATGTTAATTGTAGCTAAATGCCCTAAGAGATTGTGTAGAATGAGGGGAAAAAGTGTGCAAAAATGAATTCCCTGCTGCGGTGACATAAGCAGTAATGTCTTGTTTTTTATTGTTATATCTCCAACGTGAGAACCTAATCTAGTACCATAATAATCTTTAGACTCCTCATGGTCCAAAACCAATATCACAAAAAGTCTCAGTGACATTAGCAGTTAACCTCCAATTGTAAATATTATTTTAATTCATCTCAAATATGAGACTACTCTCCAAAACCAATACAAGTTTGCTAACATCACCTCGTTTTTATTGGGCAATTAACTAGAATGATCAGTTTTTGACATTTGATTGCTTAAATGATTAGTTTTTAGTAACAACAATATATTGATTATATATCGATGACACAACGATGACAAAACAACAACACAACGATAATATAATAACAACATGCTAAAACTGATAATCCTCATAATTATCTTTTTTATTTTGTTTTTGTGATGTGATGAACTGTTTTGTTCTGTTGATATGGCTTGAGGTGACACACCCCGACCCGAAATGTCCACATGGACTCCGAATCGAGTTGTGTTGGCCGACACCAGGAGGGTGACGAAGCCATAAGTGTAGTGAGCGGGAATGAACTCATTTCACAGGTGATGTCAGAGCAAAATTAGAATAAGAACTATACCATCGGAAGTAGTCTCCGAGAACAGCGTTTGCCAGAAATCCTCGTCGACACGAACAATGCCACTAAAACTTGGAGGGGTTAAAAACAAGGGTGAGTTGGCCTAAAAATAAAGTTTTATAAAACCTTTTTGAAAACATTATAACCCCTCACCGTAAAACAAGTATAGTTTCCAAAATATACATACTACGTATAGTATGAAATACCTAACGTAGCCTGCAATATCTTAACATTTCAATATGTCACAAATTCGTAAATAAGCATATAACTTCTAGTAATCCCAATATCACATCGAGTGCTCATTGACACATGCTAACACACGAGTTCATGCAGAGGTATTTTGACATGAACATGACTGGGTGTAATAATGGTTTACGCTCTAGTACTACAATCATGTGAAGACTGACGCTATGCCCATCACATACGAGTCCTAATTGCCTATAGGTTTGTTTCAGTACTTTATCACAAAGTTTTTTAGTGTCAAATTCCTAGTGGGTTAATAGTACTTTATCACAATGTTTTTTAGTGTCAAATTCTGTTATAATGTTTCCTTGTTGTCAGGTTTGTTTCAGATTTACATCTTTTTCTTTTTGCCTTTGCTAGATTTTCAATTCTGTTATAATGTTTCCTAGCGGGTTAATAGCACTTTATCATATTATACATGTAAAGCTTGGCATGCCCGTCTTTGCTTCAATCTTGAGGTCCAGTAGCTTTTAGTGTCAAATTCCATTTGATCATGAATTGTAGATCATCACCTGCTTTAAAATTCAAAACTTGTCTGCCTGCTTTGAATTGGAAGGATTCAGTTTAAGTTTAAAATAGGGAATAAGTTGACTTACTTTGAATTGGAAGGATTCAGTTTAAGTCTGCCTGCTTTGAATTGAAAGGATTCAGTTTACGTTTAAAACTTGTGATTTAAGTTGTTGAGTTTTTGGCTTTCGCTTCAAAATGCTCATGGATTAAGGAAAGTTTCCTGTTATTTGATTTAGTCCTCTCAGTTCTCGTATGTGGTTATGCATCTATTGCGAATTCTTAGGGCATATCGCATTTGTCTTTAGGCATTCAATTATTTAGAGTTACCGTACTTACTCTTGCACTCTTGTCACCATTGATGATCTATATGCCTGTGTATTTGCTTTGTTATATATGTTTTGGGTCGTGTCTGTAATTTGTACTTCTATAGTTAAGTGCGTGGGGTTTGGCTTTTTGATGTTTTAAGGTCATTTAATTGCAGATAAATGGTTGAATTTTTCAGTGCAAAGTGTTAACTAGATTTCTTGTGGGATATGGTCAATGATTGGGCAATCTTTATGGGATTCGGTATCTAAAATTAAAGATTACTCCATTCTTTTCTGTTAATGTGGATTGATATGCTGCTGTATCTTTAGTCGGTTCCCTTTTTCAGGAGGTTATGATGTCTTTGGGGCTTGGTGTCATTCTACAATGTAGTTTTGATTGTAGGGTTTTTATTTTGGGGTATATCTCTTGTATTGCTGGTCCATTGCTTGTTGTATTTTGCTATTTAGCACATTTTAGTAAAATTTATCAATCTTCTACAGAAAGCATTATTTTTGTAAAGTGATCTGTATATATTGTGCATGGCCTAAAGTGTGTTTTTCCCTGTAGGCATCTCCAATTCATTTAGCTGGAAGGCAAGTTTACATTGAGGAGTAGAGACCAAATAGCACTAGATTAGCAGCTCGAGGAAGTATGTGCTTAATTTCATTATTTTTTTCTTAACATCTTTGATGTGGCAAAATTGTCAGACTTATGAATGCATGATGTTATTCTTAAATACTGTATCTATTCGAAAAACATGAGTGTAAGGGGATGTATCGGGGATGTTGTGTGGAGTCCTCGAGTGGCCCTTACGGTTGTGTTTGTGCTAATGTTGGCAGCTGCTGCAAGGAAGTGGTGTTGCCTTCATAAATCTTAGAAATTTTTTGTGGTAGAGATAGAGAACATGCTTTTTCCTAATCAGTCTAGGAATCAAATTTGCATTGCAATCTTCCTTCTTCTAAGATGTCGTTTAGATGTGCATTACTAGCGTCAAGGATTTTCATGGAACCAAATCATTTGTCCTGTTCATGAGCTTACTGAGTCTATTGGCATAGCCAACATTTATAATGTGATCTACCAAACTATTAAGCATATATGCATCTGTTTTCATTAGAGATAACATTTAATTTGCTCAACTTTTGGTCTCCTTACGTGGATTTTGAATTTTTCAACCAGGAGGAAGGGGCAGAGGCAGAGGAGGTTACCAAACTGACGCCACTAGGGGGCGTTTTGGTGGCCGGAGTTCAAGCATGGGTAGTTACTAGGATGGAGATTACAACAGACCGAAAGGCAATGGTTTTCATCAGCGTGGCAAGGCTACACCACCAGCCGATACTTAGTAGCCTGATGCATCAAGCCTAGAAGACTACTTGTTGTAGTTTTTTCTTTTATGTTTTTTTTTTGGTCAATTAGTTTTTTCTTTTATGTTTGAACATCTTGTGTGTACATTTTCATATATTTTATAATTAAATACCTTTTTTTGGTTTATTAATGATTGTTTATAATTTAATTACAATATTTATAAAAAATTAAATAAAAAAATATTTTTACCAAAACAAAAAAAAAAAAAACACTTTGCACGACGTAGGAGGTGCGTAGCGCAAAGTAGTTTTGCACGACATAGGGACATGCGTCGCGCAAAGTGGCTTTGCGCGACGTAGGTTACTTCTTCATCGCGCAAACTCTTCTGTCACTGCCTTGGCGCGACGGTTGGCGCGCGACGAAGGTTCGTTGCACTAATGTTTGCGTGACGATTTTTTGACTTTGCGCGACGAAGGACCTGCGTCGCGCAAAGTGTTTTTTGTACTAGTATAAGATGTAAGTCAGCTATGTTTTTATTTATGAATTCCTTTCTAAATGCTAAGCAAATGAGGAGATTTGGTAAATGTCAAACGCCTGTGACAGTTATTGTTTTCTTTGTCTCTCAGAAAAAACAATCCAACATGGAACACTATCCAAAGATTGAAGGGAGGAATTTGTTAACCGTTGCCGATCTTAATTTTACCTTCACAATCCATCTCATCTTTCTCTTTTTCAGTATCTTAATTTTCAAACCTTTTACACTAATTTTCCAGTTCTAACAAGTAATTCTCCACTTTTATGTCTTTCAAACATTCTAATTTTTCTTATGACCATAGCCCCTAGTTATTGTTAAAAAAATGTTTGAAACCGTGAGGTCTGTAGGAATAAGATCTTCTGTGTCTCTTCCCAACTTTTTCATCTGCTTGGCTGGCAGTACATTAACAGCTGCTCCTCCATCAATCAAAATCCTTTTGAAGGGCACTCCCTCCAAATGAGTTGTCACATATATGGGCTTCAGATGATTAGCAAGTGAAATGTTCGGGCGGCTGAACACCATCTTGTCTGTATAGACCCTTAAAGGACCCTCCTTGAGCGTTTCAGATGATTCGGCTTTTCCCGATTCTCTTTCTTCAGCTACCTCCACATTGCCATGAGCCATCATTGGCTCAGTTGCTACGTAATCCCCTTCCATGGTGGCGGGCTGATTTGGTTGGGCACCAAACATGGCGGATAGCACATACGCCATGTTTATATGAAAATTGCTAAGCTCCGGCAGTTCTTCTTTCTTGTTCCCAATCTGGTCCATAAACTCATCCAACCAAGCCATTGCATCTGGTGGAAGCAATGGTTCTGGCGTTTGCTTTGGAACTTCCCCGAAAGGATCCACTACTGACAGAGAATGTGGTTTTCTTTCAGGTGAGACAGTTCCAAAACAAATAGGCTGCTTTGTCTTCCATCCGGGAGTTGGCACCATAACCATATCTTCTTGAGTTCTCCTCAAGATTCTATATTTCTCGGGGTGTAGGATTTGTGGCACGTGGTTTCCTTCGCCTTCAGTCTTGCTGTTGGCTTTTTCTACCTTCTTCTTACTCCTCCAGCGGAACTGACTACTCCCCTCAGACAACGTTTTCTCCAACTTTTGATTTGTAGATGCTTCAGACGTCGCAGGGGTCTTTAAGGAGTTCATGTAGGCTTTGTCTTGCCTTTGGACCCTTCTGACCATGGAAGCCCCCATTGGTTTAACAGGCTGCCCATTCTTCCCAACCACGTACCATTTTCTCCCAAGGCGGGCATGGTTATCTTTCTGGACAGGATTTGTTATTCTATCATTCCTCTTGGCTTCTCTTCTCGTATGGCCGTGCTGAGAATGCTCTACACCCTTCCCTTTTGGCCTTTTAGCTTCCTTATCTTCTGCTTCCTCAGAAACCTCATGATTTCGAAATACTTCTGATAAAGCTTTTGGTTGGGAATCTCCTCCTAGTCGCTGAAAAACACTCCGGGAGGTGTCTCTTCCTGTTGCCCGCCTGGCTCTTTCGCGGGCTTCTTTCTTTTTTTCTTCTTCCTTCCTCTTGATCAGCTCATGATCCATGAGGATTCCTGCGGGTGGTATTTCGAGTTCACACTCGCATTGGCATTTGCTGCAGAGAACCATCCATTTGATTATGGCCGCTTTTGGATGTTCAGGCGATCTGACCACCCATTTTGTGGGTTTGTCAGCCAATCTTCCCTCTTCTACTTCCTTTGTGACTTTTCCTTTCCCCTTCTCAGCCCATGCCATGCTGATCATATTCACTGGGGCCTCTGAGAAGGGATCTGTAGGTTCATACATCACTACTTCCTCTGGTTGATTGATTTTAAACCCTTTCTTCTCCCTACCACCTTTCTCCCCAAGGTGAGGTAAAGATGTAGGAATAAGTGGTTTTAGAGCCGGGTTATCTTCCTTTCTGGAGCCTGCGGAGGCGTTCTCCAGTCTCTGTAGCATGTGTAACAAGACAGTTTGTAAATCTTCTGATCCTTTTGACATATTTCTTTGATAAAAGGATCCCACAGGGCGTGCCAAAACTATGTTCGCGGCGGGAATTTCCATGGAGGATGTTTCCCGGCCGACGAGCACACAGCTCCCCGAGAGGTTGGCGCCGGTTGATGCTTTGATGTCGGACTTCTGCTTCACTGGACGGCTTGTTGGGCAAAGCCTGTCGGGCAAGGCTTGTCGCGGCGGGCAAGGCTTGTCGGGCAAGGCTGAAAGAGAAGGACAAAGTTTACTTTGAAAGGTGCCTTTGTGGGGCCTTAGGTGTAGGCCTTGAGGCTCACAATCAAATTAACTTTTAAGTGCTCAGGCGTGCCACTGCCATCTTCAGCATGGCAGATGTAAAACGGATGTTTGAGTTTGCATATATATATATATATATCCGAGAGACTATCTTAGTTACAATAGGTGCCTTTGTAGGGCCTTAGGTGTAGGCTTTGAGGCTTCCTATTAATAACTAACTTTAGTACTCGAATATATAAGGTTCGTTTTCTTGGTTATATGAGTTTTATAACCATTATACTTCTGATTACCTGAGCCCGAGGAACAGAGCGAATCCAAATAGGTGCCTTTGTGGGGCCTTACATGTAGGCCTTGAGGCTTCCTATCAGAATTAACTCTATACTCAACGTTCTAGCCCGAGGAACAGAGCGAATCCAAATAGGTGTTTTTGTGGGGCCTTAGATGTAGGCCTTGAGGCTTCCTATCAGAATTAACTCTATACTCAACATTCTAGCCCGAGGAATAGAGCGAATCCAAATAGGTGCCTTTGTGGGGCCTTAGATGTAGGCATTGAGGCTTCCTATAAGAATTAACTCTATACTCAACGTTCTAGCCCGAGGAACATGATGAATCCAAATAGGTGCCTTTGTGGGGCCTTAGATGTAGGCCTTGAGGCTTCCTATCATAATTCATCTCGTACTCAAACGTTCTATGGTCATCATATAATAGAAATAAAACTAAGTGATATGTCGATTACTTGCGCCTCAAGTAACTTCGGACTTCTTGTTTATCAAAGCTTGTCGTGGATGGGTTAAGTCCACATAAGGTTCTTTTTTATGCCTTGAGGTCAAGGACTTTTAAATAATCAAATCTTACATGCCCGAGGGCTTAGCACTTAGATCTGACTTGAACTATGAAGATATATTCAAATCGGATTCAAGCATTGAGAGAGTCTTTTAATAGCCGTATCACTATAAATAACTTGAATACAACTTGTAGTATACAACATATTGCTAGGCTACTGAATGAAAAGACAGAAACAAAGAGGGTCGGGCAAGGTTTAACCTTGTCGGGCAAGGCTGATAGTCTTGCAACTTCCTATCTTTGTGGCTTATCAGGAGGTTTGGAGGCTTAGAAAAGGGGTTGGGAAATGAGTTTACAAATAGAAATCGATACTACAGCAAGAGTTGAACAGGGTAGCAGAGCTATTACAAAGGCTTTGAATGAGGGTTTATCCCGAGAGGGATGAAGGCTTGCTGACTACAGCTTTGTTTGAAGGAAAATCTGGCTTTTGAGCAGAGTTTGTGCTTGTATTTTTGGTTTGTTTGAGTGTCCTTATTCATGGTTTCTCTTTCTTCTTTTATAGACAACTCGGCTTGGCCTCCTGTAGCAGCAACCTTGCCCGAATGCAGTTTGAGGGGTAGTGACTCATCGGCTATTTTACTTGTTCTGCCACTATAAAGTACTTTATGGGCTGTATAGCTGGTCAGTCTATACCACTTGGCCATTGGGTAGGTGAGCAAGTGGTCTGCATCTAGTCAGAAAAGGGATTTCCTTGTCTTCTGGACTTCGGCTGGGTTTTGACTAGGCCTTCGAGTTCCTCTCCCTTTTAGGCTGCTCTTTGGGCCAACTCCCCCGAGCCCAAAGTTTCAAGTTTTGATCCAAACAGTGCCCCCTTCAATCGATATTAAGCCTGGAATTCCAGGCGCCAATATTGATTGAAAAGCTGCATGCGCATGTACCCCTGATCTTGGAACTTGTATCTGCTGGTTGAGATTTAACGCTACCCGGTGTCTCTTGATCTTCCCCCGACCCTTGAACTACCTTATGCTATTCCTTATAAATTCCAGCCCTCTCAACAAATCATCATCGATCCCAATTTTTATCCAATCCAAGTGTTTCTACTTCCTAAGTTTTCTCTAAAAACTGTGAAATGAGTTTTTCAGATTTAAAGTGGGGTTTCTTGAAATTCCCCTTTCGTGAGAAAAATAATTTTCATCAGATAATCTCTATCTCCAACACCTTTGGTCAAACACCCCGCTATCTCCAACACCCTTGGTCAGGCGGTTTCCTCACGAAGGCTTGCCTTCCTGCTTGCTGTCGTGATAAATCAGGCTTCACCATCACACATGATGGTGATTCTGTCTGAGGATCCCCTACCAGGCGCGTCTTGGCCGCACAACCCGATCACCTAATCGGGTCCTATCCAGGAAGACATCGGAAAACTAGCTGAAAACAACATTGTACCCAGAAGGAATCGAATGTAGTACGTCGAATTTGGATTTGATGCTTCGCTGTCGGACTTCTGCTTCACTGGCTGGCTTGTCGCGGCAGGCAAGGCTTGTCGGGCAAGGCTGAAAGAGAATAACATAGTTAACTTTGAAAGGTGCCTTTGTGGGGCCTTAGGTGTAGGCCTTGAGGCTCACAATCAAGATTAACTTTTAAGTGCTCAAGCGTGCCACTGCCATCTTCAGCATGGCAGATGTAAAACGGATGTTTGAGTTTGCATATATATATATATATATATATATATCCGAGAGACTATCTTAGTTACAATAGGTGCCTTTGTAGGGCCTTAGGTGTAGGCCTTGAGGCTTCCTATTAATAACTAACTTTAGTACTCAAATATATAAGGTTCGTGTTCTTGGTTATATGAGTTTTATAACCATTATACTTCTGATTACCTGAGCCCGAGGAACAGAGCGAATCCAAATAGGTGTCTTTGTGGGGCCTTAGATGTAGGCCTTGAGGCTTCCTATCAGAATTAACTCTATACTCAACGTTCTAGCCCGAGGAACAGAGCGAATCCAAATAGGTGCCTTTGTGGGGCCTTAGATGTAGGCCTTGAGGCTTCCTATCAGAATTAACTCTATACTCAACGTTCTAGCCCGAGGAACAGGATGAATCCAAATAGGTGCCTTTGTGGGGCCTTAGATGTAGGCCTTGAGGCTTCCTATCATAATTCATCCCGTACTCAAACGCTCTATGGTCATCATATAATAGAAATAAAACTAAGTGATATGTCGATTACTTGCGCCTCAAGTAACTTCAGACTTCTTGTTTATCAAAGCTTGTCGTGGATGAGTTAAGTCCACATAAGGTTCTTTTTTATGCCTTGAGGTCAAGGACTTTTAAATGATCAAATCTTACATGCCCGAGGGCTTAGCACTTAGATCTGACTTGAACTATGAAGATATATTCAAATCAGATTCAAGCATTGAGAGAGTCTTTTAATAGCCGTATCACTAGAAATAACTTGAATACAACTTGTAGTATACAACATATTGCTAGGCTACTGAATGAAAAGACAGAAACAAAGAGGGTCGGGCAAGGTTTAACCTTGTCGGGCAAAGCTGATCGTCTTGCAACTTCCTATCTTTGTGGCTTATCAGGAGGTTTGGAGGCTTAGAAAAGGGGTTGGGAAATGAGTTTACAAATAGAAATCGATACTACAGCAAGAGTTGAACAGGGTAGCAGAGCTATTACAAAGGCTTTGAATGAAGGTTTATCCCGAAAGGGATGAAGGCTTGCTGACTACAGCTTTGTTTGAAGGAAAATCTGGCTTTTGAGCAGAGTTTGTGCTTGTATTTTTGGTTTGTTTGAGTGTCCTTATTCCTGGTTTCTCTTTCTTCTTTTATAGACAACTCGGCTTGGCCTCCTATAGCAGCAACCTTGCCCGAATGCAGTTTGAGAGGTAGTGACTCATCAGCTATTTTACTTGTTCTGCCACTATAGAGTACTTTATGGGCTGTATAGCTGGTCAGTCTATACCACTTGGCCATTGGGTAGGTGAGCAAGTGGTCTGCATCTAGTCAGAAACGGGCTTCCCCTGTCTTCTGGACTTCGGCTGGGTTTTGGCTGGGCCTTCGAGTTCCTCTCCCTTTTAGGCTGCTCTTTGGGCCAACTCCCCTGAGCCCAAAGTTTCAAGTTTTGATCCAAACAGATTGGTTGTTAATGTTTGAGAGCACTTTTTAGAATTGTATGCTTTCCTCTCTAATGCAAATTGAGAGCTCATATCAAAAGATTATGCAAAAGAAGGGTTAACTGCGTTTTCTATTTAATATTTTCTGCCAATGAACAAGGGACCCAGATTATGCAATGAGTTATTATGTACCACGTTCTATAAACATGGGTTGATTTATTTTAGATTTTGGTAACAATAACAAATTTATACAGCTCAACGTGGCAACGAAATCATAATAAAGAATTTTACATTTGATATTATCTTGATTGAGCTTTTTGTCTACATATGTACATTTTAATTACTACTTACTTACTTTATGCAATTTACGCTTCAACTCATATTCTCATTTCAATGATCCGTTTGCAGCCATGGAAAAAAGTACTAAAGTTTTGGGAGCATTGAATTTACGGAAGAGCTTGCAGGTGAAATTAAAGGGAAAGTTTAACACATATGTCAAGAAAAATAGTAGAAATTATATTATGAATCCACAAACCCTATCAACTCATATTTAATTGGCAGCTTTTAATAAGATAAAGTGTTCAAAGAGATGTGATTTAAGTGAGCTGTATTTTGTGGTATTTTAAGGACAAGATGATACATATAAATTCTAGCTCAGCTTATTGTCATGAATTAATTGTTTAGTTTTTTTTTTTATCAAACACTATTATTTGGTTCCTTGTTGGATTTCTTCCTTTATTCTTTCGTTAACATCTTCAAATGTCCTTTCGCATGCAAAGAGCTTTTTGTTTATTACGCATTTTACACACAACTTAGTTATGTCCTATTTCCTTTTTATTTGTAAGTGTATGTTTTATTTTATTTTTATGAAGCGGTATGATAAAGAAAACAACTAACACAATACATCTTAAAGGGCATGTAAAGACTTACAATGCCAAGTTGTCGACATATATATAGTTGAAGACAATAAAAAACTGCACAAATTTATGACAAGTTGATGAGTAAATTACTCTTTGTTTTGCATTTTTTCCTTTGGTAAGCTATGTCTAAAACTTTATTCATTTTATTGTTGGATTGAAGAACAAAGATCATTGTCTTCCGTCAAGCAGTTTTTTCTTAATACCGATTGCCAACCTATTTGCAATAATAATTGGATAGTTTAATTTCTCTTAGTTCAATTTTAGACGTTCTTCATAGTAAGTGTGCACACTATTTTTCTAGCTATAAGTTTGTATATGATTCGCTATGTACTATTTTTAATGAAAAAGTCTTTTCTAAATGCAATATGAATTACATGGTATGTGGACAAAATTCTATGTAGGCGTAGAAGACTTTTGGCTTGCGATACTGCATAAGGATTGCTTGGCTGAGGAACTTGAAGATTCAAGCCTTTTTTCGGTTCTCTTTTCCGTTGGTGTTTGGAATGATTCATTTTTATGTATTTTTCTTCTAAATGCCTAACAATCGGTAATCTAATTGTATCATTGCTTTTTGTTAATTCAAGATTTTAGAATAATTGAGGTGGTCATCTCTAATGCTTTTATTTCATTGTCAATACCAATTAAAATATTATATACAAATGTTTAAAATGCAATGCAATATCTATGACAATGTGATTTGGTCATACATAAATGAGTGTAGTTGTAAAATCCCACATCGCCCAGGGGAGTGGATCATGTAAGCCTTATATGTATATTCCCATCTCTACCTAGCACGAGGCCTTTTGGGAGCTCACTTGCTTCGGGTTCCGTAGGAACTTCGAAGTTAAGCGAGTTTGTGCGAGAGCAATCCCAGGATGGGTGACCCACTGGGAAGTTCTCGTGTGAGTTCCTAGAAACAAAATCGTAAGGGCGTGGTCGGGGCCCAAAGCGAACAATATCGTGCTACGGTGGAGTCGAGCCCGGGATGTGGTGGGGGCCCGGACCAGGATGTGACAGTAGTGGAGTAGGAATTAAGCTTGGGTGCTCAAATAGTATTTCTCCAAGTTGAATGAAATTTGCATTCTATTGAGAATAATAACACGTATACAATGGTGTCAGTTCCATGCTTGCAGTAAAGACAATACAAGAAAAATCAAAGCAATCCCATAAGAAAAAACTGTGAAGAAAGCTACAAATGATGCATTTTCCTTTGGATATGACTTTTTTTTTCTTATTTTTTTTTTCAATGTATGTGCATTTTAATTACTACATACTATAATGCAATTTACACCTCAACTCATATTCTCATTCAAAAACTCCGTTTGCACTTATGGAAACAAGCATTAGTGTTGTGGCGCTATTGAATTGACAAAGCAGTTTGTAGGTGAAACGGGAAAAGTGTAACATATATGTCAAGAAAATATAGTATATATTATACTATGAAGATAAACGACAAGGAAAAGATGATATATGTGAAATATCTTGGTTCCTTGCTGTATTTCTTCCTTTATTTATTACTAGCCTCTTCTAACGTGCTTTCGTGCGTGCAAAGATGCCTTTTTTCTCATGCATTTTACATGCGAATTAATTATGTTTTATTTCCTTTTATTTTCAATGTAAGATATATTTTATTTTAAGACGCAATATGACAAAGAAAACAGCTAGCACAACACATCTCAAGGGGCGCGTAGCATCTGTGATAAAAAAAAATACCTCTTGCATAAAAAGGTAGGAACGTACAAAATCCTACCTTTTTATAGTATGAACACCTTTGTATAGGTGTTAGCTCTTCCGTTGGCATGTCTACTTACTATTTTTTATAGTAGTCTGGGCGAGTACTTAATCTTTTTATCTCCTCTTTTTTTATTTACATCTACTTACTATTGTTCATGGACTTTAGGTAGGAACTTGCATCCAAAATCCCATGGTGTTTGACAATTACATGAATAACATTTAAATCATTACTTTACGCAAAGTGAAAACGAAAAACATGACAACTTTTTAGGATGTGCATGGTAAAGAAAAAGTTCATCTTTGCACAATACATTAAAAATATATCTTGACAATTACAATGGAAAAAAACTAACGCAATACACCTTGCTTTTAATCGACAACTGCTTTGTCTAAAGTTCATAAACCCTATTCAACCTCAAAAAAAAAAAAAAAAAAAAAGTTGATAAACCCTAAACCCAAAAATACTATTTCAACATAATTTCAAACTCCAAAACAACTAATTTTGAACAAAAACATAATCTAAAATATAAAAAGGGTTGTTATTGATACTCATTTAGTGTCATCATTCAATAATTTTATTTTATTTTATAAAACATAAGAGAAATTGCAATTCTAAGCGTCTTAAGGTACCTGTTTGGAATTAAAATCACAGTTTTCTATATAAATCATAAGCTAATACCATATGTCAAATTCATTAATCAAAACCTGAATGCGTCTGAAATTACAAGCACTTAATCATCCGACCCCTAGGAATAGACTTGGTGGTCATATGGACATACATAAGGCAAAAGATAACCAAGTGTACGACACCCTTCTAGGTGTCCAAACTCATAAGGACACAAACAACTAATGCAGTAAACACCACTATAGTAAAAATTTCCAGAATTTCCAAACCGATGAGGCCTTCTTCCATAATCGAATACTACTCGGTTACGGTCATGTGTCGTGACCGGATTCTTCTTCGAACCCATTGGCTGTGCCCTCTTTACCTCCACGAATTTATCATTCAGTTCATGATATTTGTTCTGCAGAACATCATCCACCGCCTCCTCTGATTCAAAAGTGATGAATCCAAAGCCCCTGGACTTGCCACTTTCCTTGCAACATTTTATAACCGCATCTGTAACTGTGTCGAACTTCTCAAAGTAGTTCTTGAATTCCTCTTGTGTTAGATTGTGTGGTAAACCTCCAACAAAAATCCTTTTAGAGTTATAATATGGTTCTGATTGAGCATGTTGGTCCTCTTGATTTTGTTTTTTCACAGTACTGTTTGGTGAAGCTGTCTTCACATCTACCTACATTATAATTTGAAATAAGGTATACCATGACCCAAGAAAAGAGAGGTGACTATTTAATACACAAAATTAAATTGAAAAAAATATAGATTCCTAAAATTTTGAACAAAACTAGCAAAGTATTTGACCCCTTTTTTTATTAAGAAAAATAATTAAAACCAAATAGCTCTTAGTATGCTGTTGTTTTTCTTCTCATCGGTAGGAAAATAAAAGTCATGAGTATGAGTCAACCTCCCGCCTTGACAAAAAAAAAAAAACAATTTTAATAAAGCACTTAAATTAAAACATAAAATTGTTATTGGACAGATGCAACTGTTATCAGTTGATAGATGAATAATTTTAATAACAATTTTATGCTTCAATTTTAACTGTTTAATTAAAATTGTTTTTTTTTTTTTGTCAGTGCCGAATGATGACTCAAACTCATATAAACGTTTTATTAAAATTGTTATTTGACAAACTCATATAAACGTTTTATGAAATTTGTATAAACGTTTTATTAAAATAACAATTCTATGTTTCAATTTCCTCTAAAAAAAACTTAATTGAAAATAAATTAGAAAAGTTTTGTTTAGGAACAAACCGTTATATGAATATGGATTTTTATAAATTATTCTTATACAAACCCTAAACCCTCTGTCATAATTCAAAATTAACGAAAAGTTTTACTAAAAGTTTAGTAGAGACGTGAATTAAATCGTAACACCTATGTTGTATACAAATTTACAAAACTAAAATTGAAACATACCTTTCTACCAAGGACGATGTGCCTTTCTCCCATGACTTTTTCAGCCACCGATGGGTCAGTGAAGGAAACAAAGCTAAATCCTCTAGGGTTACGAGTAACTTTATGAAACTAAACGGCACTATACTATTTATTGGTCCAATTTCATAAATAGTGCCTAGTTTTTTTCCACTTTCATAAATAGTGTCTAGTTCTTGATCATGTTTCATAAATAATGCCTAGTTATTGGGTCCAGTTTCATAAATAATGTATAGTAATTGGTACAGTTTCATTAATAGTATCTCTTTCTTGGTTCGGTTTCATAAATAGTGTCTAGTTATTGGTCATGTTTCATAAATATTGTCTAGTTCTTACTCCAGTTTCAGAAATAGTGTATAGTCCAGTTTCATAAATAGTTTTCACCTATTGGTTTAGTTTTGGAAATAATACCTAATTCTTGTTTTCGTTTCATAAATAGTGTCTACTTATTGGTCTAGTTTCATGAATAGTGTCTACTTATTGGTGAAGTTTTATAAATAGTGTTTAATTCTTGGTTCAGTTTCATAAGGTTTGAAACTTAAACCCTTTTTGGTCCTGTAAAAGCACCAATTGTGCTGAAAACGATGAACCCAGAAGTGACTCTTTAGATCAAAACCTTGAGAAGATTATGTTCTCAGTAATTATATTTAAAAAGCTGTTTTCAATTAACAAATTAAAATTTCCTCACTTTTTTCATATACCTACAATTACAAATGTAGCTCTCCATCCAATTTCTTGAGCTTGGGTGTCATCTTGGAGAAAATTTTTCTTGTGTCCGTAACACAAATGGTATACCACGTGTTATTACATAAGTGGTGGAAAATTTTATTTTTTATGTTATTAATTTTTTAACATAAGAATCTCACAACTTGTATAAAATGTATCACCCCATGTTCTGGGTACATTGAAAAGTTTCTTCTCATCATGACTACTATTGAAAAATAACACCCCAAAAATAAAATAGGAGAATGTAAGTCAATTTGAAGTATTTTTCTTATTCTAAGGAAAAAAAAACCATAAATGTAGCTGACGATGGGACGAAAAGATAATAGGAAAAAGTGGAGTGTTTGAAGTTGGGGAGGGGAGAGGCTGTACACGCCCCAGCGCAAGTTGGGTTTGTTAGGTTTTTTTTATTTTTATTTTTTATCTTTCTTATTAGTCTTTTGTCCTTATTATTAAAATAAAGTTAGTAGGGGTTTTTTAGGGAAATTTTATTTAAACTCATGTAACCTCTTTTTACACCCAACTTACTTTTACACCCATTTGATTTTTAACTAAACTATCAATATCTCTTTAAACCCAAATTTACTATCTAAAATACCCTTACAAACCTAATTCAATATGCAAATTTATCTTTACACCCATTTGACTCAATATGTACTAGCAGCAGCAGCATAAATCATATTGGAGGGTGTTTTCGTTTTGGGGTGCAGACAGACACCGAGAGAGTGTTTGCAACAATTTTTTGTTGCAGCAAGTTTAACAAAGGGTACTATGCGGGATTGATGGAAAAAAAAAATTGAAACCCAAATAATCATCTTGTAAACTCCAAAAAAAAAAAAGTTAAATCAAACAAATAAAATATCCACAAATCGAGTCATACCTTAATTGGAGGATTTAAAACTTCAAAATCACTATCTATCAATAACATAGAATGATGCTAGTGTTTAATTATAGTGTGTGGGTTTATTGATAAATTTGAGTTTTATTATTAATTTTATTTGGTACTTAATAGTAATTATGTAATATGGTAAAATAGACAATTAACATTTAAAATTTAAGTTGGGTGTTGTGACAGCCCGTCCCTGATTTTAAGAGTTTTAAAGTTTTAATAAAGGATTTTACAAAAATGCCCTTTGAGGCACGCGCATTATTCGAGGTTAATCGTTGTGTCGTGCCATCTAAGATTTGTTTTCTTGACATATCCTCGTAGTACTCGTCGCTACGGACGCGTGGGCGCAGACGGTGTGTGATTTGGAGTTATATCGAAGAATTTATTAACGTTTGAAATTTGGGCATTTTAGGAATTATAATTTAGTAAAATATGGAATTTCTTTTATGAAAGTGGACGGCCCAGATTTAATGAAGAAATAAATGGATGGCTGGGATGAAAAGAAAGAAGGTTTGTGTGTGTGTGTGCGTAAGAAGAAGATGAAGAATAAGAGATTGGGCAAAACTGCCCAACCAGAGGAAGAGAGAGCAGGAGCTCCGGGAGAGAAAGGAGAGAGTGCTGGCGAATGGGGAGAAGAGAGAGAGGAGACCGGCCAATCGGAGCAGAGAAAGGAGGAAAGGAGAGAGGGTGAGAAGCGGAGGAGAGAAGGAAGAAAAATGGGTCTTCACCCGCGACCCGTTTCGACCCGCGACACCCACACCCAAATTCCGACGATTTTCACCGGAATTCTCACAAATTGGATCAAGGTACCACTTCCAATCAACACCTAGGCCTTCCCTCTTCATGTTTCACCCCAAAAATCATGAAATTTGATGGTGAATTGGTGAAGAACGCATCCGTGGGTGCCGCGACTTTCTTGTTCAAATTCTTCAAATCTTGAAATGTTTTCTTTCAATTACTAACACCTTTAGCATTCCCTTAGGACCTAGAACAAAGCCCAAGCATTGGTTGGGACGACGGAGTTGATTTAAAGACGAATTGGAACTCACCCAATTCTAGGGTTCCGCACGGATTTTGGTGAAATTGAAGTGTTTCCAGGCCAAATTGGCCTTGGCCTCAGGTACAAAGTTTACTCTACTCATTGAGATCTTCAATTCTGTATTTTTTGAGAATTTTTGGAAATAATTGGATTTTCCGGCGAGCCGGGGCGGCCCGTACGGCGGCGCGTGGCCAATGGCCCGCCAATGTCATTCTTAGCAAGTGTTTAAGGTTCTAGGTTCAGTTTTGATAATTGATGGACGTAAATTGAGTAATTGAACCTAAGTTTGTTACGATTCGTGGTTAGGCCAAAAGGTGAATCGACGATCCAACCGTCGGATCGTCACCAAACTTTGATACGTTGTAATACGTAATATTTGAGGATTATAGGAACTTACAGATCGGGAATCCGACATACGGATCTTTCGGAATTGGAGTTGTAAGTTCATAAAATATAATGTTAACCGTCACTTGATTTTGGAAATTGACGGAGATCCGACCGTTGGATGGTAATGAAATTTTAGGATGTTGTCCTAGAGGTATATTGTGGACCTCTGGAAGTTATGGATTGGAAATCTGAGTTGCAGATCTTCCGGATCAAACTACGTAGTGACGTGTTTTATATAAGTTATATATTCTATCGATATGATTTTTGAGGTTGGATTTGATTATTGTTCTAGGCGCCGATCGTCGTGACGCCTTGATGTGTTGTGCTAGGGAGTTGTTGGGCGAACTCCAGGTGAGTGGGAAATATTTCTGTTTATACCTATATACTATTGATATTTTTCCCAGAAATTGAGTTTAAATGAAAGTACGTTTTAAAATGCCATGCATGCATATTATAAGATTTATGAATTGATAATTGATGCATATATATGTGAATTGGTGCTGTGGACGCACAGGTGAGTATCAGGTGAGTTTTATGTTATTAATGTGAATCATTGATGATGTGAATTGTGTTGAGAGCTCATAACCTGCACCCCTGGTGTTAGTGCTTATATTATTCACCGCACCGCACGCTCACCTTGGATCCAAGTAGGTGCATGTTGTACAGACCATGAGAGGGTTCCGACATGCTAGTCGTACAGACCACTAGAGGTGGTTCCGACTGGTAGGTGACCTTAGATTATGTGCACAAATGATTGATGAGAGAAGCACTAGAGCGTATTATTACACCATTCTTGTCGTACAGACTACTTCAGGTAGTTCCGACTTATGTGCAGAGTAGCGCCGTACAGGTCACCGTGGTGACTCTAGTTGGATTGGATATTGAGCTATAGAATTAACCGTACATGACCAACTGCAGGGTCTCCGATTGATTCCTTATTTCACCTGTTATATTGATGCATCCATATTCTGTTTTTGACATTATGGCATGGTATACTTTCTGGTTTTGATAAAGATTGATGATTTGAGATATTTGAAGGTATATGGTATTATGTTATTTTCTGGGAAAGTATACAGGTTTTACAGCGAGGGGATAGAAATGTTTTAAATGAAATGTTTTCGAAAAACTTTGTTTTACTGACCCACTCAACTTTGTTTTGCGCCCCTCCAGGTTCTAGATAGCAGAGCTTGGTGGCCACGAGGAATCCAACGGTGTTCTGACAGAATTCACAAAAGTAGGACTCACCCTCGGGTGTTTCATCTTAGTAATTGTATTTTTAAAGCTTCCGGACTGTGTAAATGGTTACGTCACTCTCACGTGACGGCCAGCATGCCCTCCTTCGGGACGGGGTGTATCAGGTGTAGAAAGATGATACATGGGTTTAAATAAAATTTCCCGGTTTTTTATTAAAACGTAAAGATTTAAAATCTTTTTCATTAGTTTTACTAAAAATGAATCCCTCCAACTCCCCACCTTATCCTCCCCCCGTCTTCCATGTTATTCACCCGTTCTTTTTCTTGCCAAATCCACCCATTCTTTAAGTAAATGCTTTATTTCACTTGAAAATTAAAATTTTAGTTCAAAGAAAATGGAATCGAATTACTCACCATGTCCCATTTCACCCATTCAACTATGGATTTCTCTTGTACTAAAAAAATAAAAAAAATAAAAACTATGGAGTTCTCATCTGGGTTTAATTCCCACGTTATGAGATTACTTTGGACAACCGTTTTTCTTTACCAAATTCATCCATCACAACTCACAAAATAATCTACAAACCCAACAAATCTTTCATAAACAATCGAAGCCCAGGGCAAATACTTTATTGCAGTTAAGTTTTGTAATTCCGTGAATTCATAATATATGTTGCAGTTTCTATTTTATTATAGTTAATTTAGGTAGACCTGACAATTTCTTACACAACCCGTTAACACGACACGTAAAAGACATGAAAATATTTCGGGTCAAGACGATAACTAATCAGGTTATTATCGGGTCACATAATAAGAACCCGTTAATAACGGGTCCTTAACAGGTTTACACAAAAGTGATATGCGGGTAACCTATTTCAACACGTTAAGAAAAAAGTTATTTTGATGATTTTAATTTTTTAAACTACTAAAAAACCTTACTATAAATACAATAGTCATAGTGTATATGTATATATTGTATATTAAATATTAAATATGGATTATTGTATTATTATTCTATATAAATTTTAACAATTTAAGTTTTATTCATTTATTTATTTTTATAGTATACTATAGGCAAAGAGTGAGATTAAAAAAAATTATAAAACACATTAAAATAAAAATATCAAGTAATTTAAAAATACCAAACACATTAAAAAAATTATAATAATTAATTTACAAGATGTTAAAAAAAATGCAAAGGCTTATGATCGCATCCTCTACACTATGAGTATAAGTACAACGTCGTTTGAATTTTAAAACCATACAAACCCTCATAAATAGTATTTTTAAGGGAGTTCAAAATAAATAAAATTCATAATCATTAATATACAAGTCTAAAAAATGTGAAAGCATATATAAATGTGCAAGGTTCCTCAACCTTGAAACGCAACTTCCTTCACTTTGCATATCCTCAAACATTTGGTATTTTATAGTAATGTACTAATTTTTTTCATTAGGCTCTCATTTTGGAGTATATAATACTTGAAAGACAAAAAATTTTATTAGGTTTTGGAGTAATATTTATGTGACAATGTGGTATGCATATACTACTTGAGTACTATGTTTCCCTTCTTTTTTGTCAAATTATGTTTTTCATTTTCATTATTTATTGATTTAAAAAATATTTTCTTTAACGGGTAACAGGTCAGGTCATATTACCTGATAATATTAACGGATCGATTTCGGGTCGGATCATATTACCCGTTTACTTTAACGGGTATTACACGATACGACCCGTTAAGATATCGGGTATGATATGAAAACGACACGAATGCCAGGTCTAAATTTAGGCACATCTAATTTTGGATTGTAGTATTATAGGAGCCTGAAACCACTCATACTAAATTTGAATATTTGGTATGACTAATTTGACTACACTAAAATAGAAACCATAATACGAATTTGAAGTCGCAGAACAAAACCTGCAGTTGCATAGTCTGAAGTCGGGTTGACCATAAAACCTCATTCTTAAATCTAAAAAATTTTAGAAAGTGTCTTCCAGCTTGTAATGTCAGCTGCTAAGTAATGGTATTAGACTATTAGTTATAAAATGGTATTAGACTATTAGTTATAATGTTTTTTAGGTGCATTAGTATACCGTAAAACCTCGTTGACTTATTTATAATACGCATAGTTATAGTTGATATATTGTTACTATAATATAGATGAATAAGGAATCATATCCAAATACTTTAAAAAAAAATTAAAAAACTTTCAGGCCCATTTTTATGGAGTATAATTCTCTCATCTCTTTTTTTTCTTCCCCTTCCCTCCCCTCCTATTTGAACGGTTACGGTTAAGTCACGTCAACATTTTATATTAAATGTGAGCTACTAGACTCACCCCGTTGTCTTATTTTCTCACTCACGTTATATTTACACCCACTATAAAAAGTTAAAAAATTAAAATGTTATTTTCCCACCCACTATTATTCCTAAAATAACCCTTAATATATATATAATTAATTAATTAAAGATAAAAAGTCACAGAGCTATGCTTTAATTATTTGATGTCGACAAATCAAGATGATCCACATAAAATTATCTTTTACCTCTTCGACGGAAACATAATTATCTACTTCTTCCATAGAAACATCATCTTCTAAGTTCATTCTTTTTGCTTTCTCTGAATGAAAGGAGATGAGAATGATGAGTTAGGGTTTAAGGGAGACAAATCGTCTAAACATAGCGTGAGAATTATCACACCCAAACTTTTCTTTTTTATTTTTTTATCAAAAAAAAAAGTAATGCAAAATAGGGTAACTAAGGTCCTTATTAGTCATTTACAAATTAACAAATTTGTAATTCAAAATTTCATAAAAAGATGGGTGGGAAGATAAGACATTGGGATGGGAATAACAACTCTCTATTAAATAAGAGAATGTGAGAGGATGGGATAGAAGGGGATGGAAAGAGGAAGGGAGAGAATCCTAGTCCCACTTTTATTCCCTTTTTGTTTATAAAGAGTAAGGTGAAAATTGTTTTTGGGAAGGGGAAAAAGTAGTATGCTGCTGTTTTGGGAAAACAAAGTAGCAAGTGGCTACTTATTGAACTAAACAAATTAAAAAAGGTGGAAAAATTGGTGTCAAAGATTTTTCAAGTATGTCGCTAGTCTGGATCCCAAGATCAGCTAATATGGCGGATGCTAAATTTACATCAAAGAGTTTACTAAAATTTGGGTCGTGAGACCTCCATCTTCTCTGGTGCATATCCAAGAATGGCTTACCTAGTCCTCCGTCTAGTTAAGTTTCAGGGGATGTTGTGGAGTGAAGCTTGGCACTTAGTGCAACTTCTAGGTCTTTGTATCTCCACAACATTCCTTATGCTGTGTTTGTTTTTGTGAAGTTTCAGATTTTCATTAAACTTTAGGTAAACTTTACAAGGCTTTATACACCAAGAGGTCTACAGAATATAGGGGTCCTGTAGTAGCTATACAATACAATACAATCCAATTAAATGATAACAGCTCATCCTAACTACCCTTATCTACATTCCCCCCGCAAACTTGACGCCGGTGAGGAGACAGTTTTGGAACACAAGGACTGAAAACGTGTCTTCGACAAGCCTTTCGTAAAAAAGATCAGCCAGCTGCGAAACGGAAGGAAGAAAGTGAACACGGTGAGTTCCTGAAGCAACACGTTCCCGGACGAAATGATAATCCAAAGCAAAGTGTTTCATGCGAGCACGAAAGACGGGATTAGTAGCCATATATGTGGCACTCAAATTGTCACAATGCATCAGTATTGGCTCAAAGACTGATACACGAAGCTCACGCAAAAGACCCATTATCCAAATAGAATCAGCACATGCAAAGGCAAGAGCCTAATACTCCGCTTCGGCACTAGATCGAGATACCGTCCGTTGTTTCTTAGCACACTAAGAAATCAGATTGTCACCAAGAAAAATACAAAAGCCTGTGGTTGAACAACGTGTGTCAGGGCACCCTGCCCAGTCCGCATCAGAATAAGCAATGAGACGAAACGGTTGTGAAGACGAAGTTAAACAAAGTCCCATACCCAAGCTACCCTTAAGATAATGCAATATTCGCTTAACCGCCTCCATGTGAGCAGTAGTATGATACCCATAAACTGAGAAACATTTTGTACAACAAAGGAAATATTCGGCCGAGTTAACATAAGATACTACAAAGAACCCACAAACTATATTTGTTCTGAGACAAGTGAATGCCATTGGATAAATAAGATACCTCTATGCCAAGGAAATAGTGCAGCTTGCCGAGATCCTTTAATTCAAACTCAGTGCTCAAAGTTTGGATAAAGGATTGAATCAAGGGAGATGAATTACCCGTCAAAACGATGTCATCCACGTATAGAAGAAAAACAAGGATAGTGGAGCCATGATGATATGTAAACATCGAACTATCGGCCCGACTTTGAACAAAGCCATGAGAAAGGTGTTTACACGTTGAAACCAAGCTCACGGAGCTTGTTTAAGACCATAGATGGCTTTTCGAGCTTACAAACATAATTGGAACGATTGGGATCAACAAATCCAGGTGGTTGGGTCATATAAACCTCTTCCATAAGTGAACCATGGAGAAATGCTTCACGTCAAGTTGATGTATCGACCAACCAAAGGACACGGCAAAGTTAAGCACTGTTCGAATCGTGGTAGGCTTCACAATGGGACTAAAGGTCTCTGTGTAATCAACCCTAGGTCGTTGATGGAAACCTTTAGCGACAAGACACGCCTTGTAATGCTCTATCGATCCATCAGAATGACGCTTCATTTTGAACACCCATTTACAACCGACAATGTTAGCATAAGGAACATAAGGAATTAAAGTCCATGTACCTTGTTTGAGCAACGCATTGAACTCATCCAACATAGCCCGGTGCCACTTAGGAGACCGTGAGGCCTGTGTAAAACAAGTGGGCTCCGCATCGAATTCAACAAAAGCAGTCATCGCAAAGGGAATAGGATGATGACTAGCAAAGTAGGCCTTGGCTTTAGGTTTGATAATTCCAGACTTTGACCGTGTGTGAGGTCCTGAGGAATGAGCATAAGCCACGCCACTAGTTGGAAACTGAGATGCATGTGGATGTGATTGGTGTTGCTGAGTTGAACCAAGAATTGACGTGGGGACAGTTGCAAATGTGTTGACAGCATCTAGTTCCAGATTTTGAGGCACAATCACGGGTGTTGCAGGCAACATGGGTGCCACGCCACCAGCTGGCAAGGGAGATGCATATGGATGTGAGGGTTGCTGTTGAATTGCAGCAGGGACTGACGTAGGGACAGTGGTAAACGTGTTGACATTGGCTAGTTCCAGATTTTGAGGCATAGTCACGGGTTGCATGGAGGACAACATGGGTGACAAGGCATTGTTGTGATGAAGTGGGGCAAGTATGGGTACAATAGGAACAAATACCAAGTCTGATTGTTGCACGGAAGACGATGTCATAGAAAAATGCAATGGGAAATTGTCATCATTAAACTTAACATGACGGGACAGGTATACACGTCCAGTGGGGGGGATGGAAGCAACAATAACCTTTATATTGGTCATTATAGCCAAGAAAAACACATGACAAGGATCTGGGTTGTAGTTTGTTAGTTGCATAATCACCAAAATATGGAAAACAAGCACACCCAAACATGTTCAAAGCCATATAATCAGGAGCTCGGCCAAATAAAATTTGAAACGGAGAAGCCCACTTGAGAACAGAAGTGGGTAGCCGATTAATTATATAAATAGCGGTGCAAAGTGCCTCAGCCCAAAATTTATGTGGAAGATTGACAACAAGTAACATGGTGCGTCCCATTTCTGAGATATGATGGTGCTTGCGTTCTGCAAGTCCATTTTGCTGCGGAGTATGTGGACAAGAAAATCTATGGTGAATCCCCTTATGATCACACAATTGACGAAAAGACAAATTATCATACTCTTGACCCCCATCACTTTGGAGTATTGTAACCATTATAGAAAACTGATTAAAAATGAAAGTTATAAAATTGTTAAAGTGATTAAAGACCTCGAACTTCTTACGCATAGGATAAATCCATGTGTATCGTGTGTAATCATCCGTAAACAAGATATAGTAACGAAAACCCGACACCGACACAAACATCAGAATGTATTAATTCAAAAAGAGACATAGCATAGTGTTCTGAAGATGTAAATGCTAGGCGATGGGATTTAGCCAACGCACAGTGATTACAAAAATCTTTAGTGGAGACAGTAAAAGACAAGCCTAATACATCACTAGATGCTAACACACTAAGAACTTGACGGGAGGGATGCCCAAGACGACGATGCCAGAGTGAGGGTGACGCAAAAATGGAAACAAAAGCATGTTTGGCAGTAGAACCATTTCTAAAAACAAGACCAAACTTAATGGGATAAAGACCATCTTGACATGGGCCTTAAAAAAGAACAACACCCGCCTTTAAGTCACGTATGACAAAACCCCATGGAAAGAATATTAGACTGATTATCACGTGTAAACTTAGCAACTGACAATAATTTTTTTCGAATTGCTGGAACATGCAAAACTTGGGATAACCGAAAAATGAACGACCCGAACTTAAAGGAAATATTACCAGTGTGCGTAATAGGGAGGGTCTCACCATTACCTACAACAACCTTGTCATTAGAACCATACCCCGTAGTCGAAGTAATAGAGCAAGAGTCACTTGTCATATGGTGAGTAGCACCAGTGTTCGGATACCATGTAGGATCAGATGGGGAAGTAATGTGCATGCCAGCGAAAGCTCGAGAGAGATCATTATTAGAACGAGTCGTTCGAGGACACAACGCAACTATATGACCAAATTGATTGCATGCCCAACATTGTGGGCCACGAGTAGCAGGACCTAGTCTAAGGATGCCAGGTTGTTGTTGTGCAACATGCTGACCATATCGGCCAACACCACCATGCATAGTAGAACGGCCACCACCATAAGTACGAGGATGCCGATTGCCACTTGAAGTGCCATGATGTCGGGAGGGCAGACCAGGACGTCCCTGAGAGAAATTACCACCAGAATTACGTGCAGAGTAAAAAGTAGAAGGAGCCAAAACAACTTGAGTCATATCATGTTTGGCTTCATAAACCAGAAGACGAGCACGCAAATCGTTGAATGACGATAGTGGAGGAAAGTTGGTCAGCACTAAGACAAGAATCTCATATTCAGGCCCCAAGCCATTAATTACATAAGTCACCAAATCATCATTTTGAACAGGTTGGCCAATAAAAGCCAATTGATCTGCCAAATGTTTGGAAAGATCCAGATATTTCGAAATCGTTTTAGTACCTTTTTGAAGAGGCAACAACTGAAACCGAGTATGGGTAGAGTTGGCGAGGGATTGTTGAGAAATTTTTTGACAAAGATGCTCCCAAATCTCATGAGAGGTAGACAACCCGAATGTCAAAGAGAGAACAGGCTCTATAAGCATAGCACGTAACATGCTAACAAGTGTTTGATCAGACTGGTACCACACCAGGTAATCGGGGTTGGGAATGCTAGTAGCCACAAGAGGCACCACTGTGGAGAAGTCGGAATCAATAGAGGAATTTGGTGAAGCTACATGAGTGGTGATGGTGATAAACGGAGGAGGGCAAGGATGGGTTCCATCTACAAAATGCCAAAAGTTTTGGCCAATCGAGAATGGCTTAACTTGACTTTCCCAAGGTAAGTAATTAGACTCAGAAAGTTTGACAGAAACTAGTGTAGAGATATTAGGGATTGGAGATGTAGGAGAGAAAGTTGCAGAAGCCATGAAAAAAAAAAAGGATCAGAGGCTCAATACCATGTGAAGTTTCAGATTTTAATTAAACTTTGGGTAAACTTTACAAGGCTTTATACACTAAGAGGTCTACAGAATATAGGGGCCCTGTAGCAGCTATACAATACAATTAAATACAAATTACAATTAAATGATAACAACTCATCCTAACTGCCCTTGTCTACAGTTTTTAAGTGTTTCTGTTAGCCATGCTTCGGCTTTCCATGTACTTTATTAGCTTTTGCTCTGGTATTGAATGTCCAGTTTCTATCCAAGAAAAAAACAGAAAAAACAAAAGAAGCTATATAAGCATATACAGGCGGGTCTTGCAAAAATGATTAGTTTTTAGTAATGATGGCATATTAATCATCTATTGATAATACAATGATGACATAATGACCACATAATGCCATAGCAAAAATTGATCATTTCTGCAAACAAATATAAAAAAAGGGATGTGATATCCACACACCTCTTTTTACTTCTCTCACACATTTTTAATTTTCGACCGTCGGATCGGATGAATTGAAGAAGATCAAAGGACAAAAATTAACAAGGGATGTGGGAGAAGTAAAAAATGGTGTGTGGATAGCACATCCCTAAAAAAAATGATCTAACTAAGCTAATTGTCCAAACATTATTTAAAAACAGAAGAGATATGTTGTTCAAACTTCTAAAATAAATAGATTGAAAAGGCAATTGAAATGAACCTTAAAATCAAGATCTTTTCTACCACCAATGGGTCAGCGAAGGTAACAAAGCCACATCCTTTTGGGTAACGTGTAACTTTGTCGGTAATGATCTCACAATATCTTTTTTTTTCCAAAAAAGGGATTAGTTGGGCATTTCATTATTTCGGGGATCGAAAATACTCATAGAGGCATTTCAGCCTTTTCTGGCCACCATCATATGATCACCGACACCAGGAATTAAATCCAAAACGTGCCCGTAGTGGTTTGATCTCACAATACTTAACTTCACCGTACTTGCAGAAGTGTTTTTTTTTTTTTTTTTATCACAAATGGTCCCTGAAATTGACCAAACTCATCAAGATAGTCATAAAATTCAAAATCGATCAATGTAGTATCTGAAAGGAGTGTTACAAATCAATGTAGACATTCCATCACAATTCTGTCAAAAATTTTATTACCTGCTGATGTGGCACGTAGTTGAATACGTCTAATTAAATATTGTCATATGGATTAAAAATATTTAAATAAAAAAAAATATTTTTATATAATTAAAAACTTTAAAACTTCCTCTTTCCCCTGTCCTTTTCCCCACACATCCCAACCTCTCTCTCACTGACTTCTTCAAAACTTCCTCTTTCCCCCACAATCTCACCCTCGCCCGCGCCTTGCTCAATCTCAACATCCAAAAAAACGACGCCGTTCTCATCTTCGCCCCCAATGCGTAGAGAGACGAGAGACTAGGGATTTGAGTTGGAGAAAGTTTAGGGTTTTGTCGATTGCGGCGTGGGCTAGGTTGTGAAGGAAAAAGGAAGAGGTTTGGAAGAGGAAGTCGGTGAGAGAGAGGTTGTGATCAATGGGGAAGGGGAAGAAGAAGATGACATCTTTCAAAGTTACTATCCACCCGATATGCTAAATGTTAAACATAAATTTGAAATTATAATTATGATTTAAACTAGGGGTGGGCAAACGGGTACAGGAACCGCGGGTAGGGGCGGGTAATTCAGGTTCGGGGCGGGTACGGGGCGGTTCCAATTTTTTGAGAATAGAAACGGGGCGGGGCGGGGCGGGTCGATTAGGATTTAAGGGGGGGCCGAGTTCTAGGATTTGAAATAACGGGGCCCAGGATGGCCCGTTTCTAACTATATACAATCTCTAACCCTAAACCATTATCCTTCGATTCCATCCCACTCTTCAAAACCCACCCCCAAATTTCATTCCTTCGAAATCCAAAACAGGGCCGCCGAGACTCACACTCGTCTCCCCCTCGACAACGACGACAGTCACGACACCACATCGCCTCACCATCGGAGAAGACGAAGATTGCGCAGCACTGACCACCCAATCTTGTTCGAATCGGCCGATTCAGCGGCGCTTGTTCGGTTCTGCCTCTGCTCACTCACAGAATCCTAGCTAAAACTTTGATTTTATTTATTTTTCTTAACTTGAAATCCAACATATTGGTCGACAAAGAAGCATTTGTAATTTCTTTTTTTCCCCCAAAAAAGTCTATGTATCTGTGAGTTATATTGCAGTTAGGGTTTTGTGAGTGATGTTGCTAATCTGTGGATTTTAGTTGAGAGGAATAAAATATTAGGCAAGGCATGAAGAAGAAGAGAGGAAGCCTGACAAATTAAATTCACCGATTCTCTTCTGTGATGAGGAAGACGACCTCAACGAGGTCATCCCTTTGTTTGTTTTTTTTTGTGAATTTGTTGTGGTTTCTTAGAGAATTTGAGTTTTCAACGAGGAAGACGACATCTTCTGTGATGAGGAAGACGACCTGAACGAGGTCATCCCTTTGTCTTTTTTTTTTTTTTGTGAATTTGTTGTGGGTTCTTAGAGAATTTGATTTTTCAACGAGGAAGACGACATCAACGAGGCCACTGCCGCCGCCTCCTCCTTCTGCTTCAATCTCAGTATGCCCAAAATCGGGGAAAAAAAAAGAACCGTAGACCCGTCCCGAACCGGCCCGTTTTAAACGGGCCGGGTTAGGTCCGGTTCCTAGATTCAAAAACCCTTTACCCGGCCCGCCCCGCCCCGTTACATTTTTAAACGGGTAGGTCCGGTTCCTTCAAATTTGGGCCCGGCCCGCCCCGTGCCTAGCCCTAATTTAAACCAATAAAAAGCACGGTAAAAATATCAATTATTAAATCATTTAAACCAATAAAAATTAATAAAAGATATTTATTAATTAATAATTATTTAAACATTGTAATATCATATCTCTCTTTGTATTAATTTTTTTGTTAAATGCTAACATGGTAGGAACTTGACCCATTCCTTCACCAATTGAATAAAAAATTATTTGTTATTTATTAACGAAATTAATTAATTAATAATAAATTATTTGTTATTTATTTAACAGTTAAAAAAAACAAATATTTTTTTGGGCCCTATCCCCATTCCCGGTCACTCTCTTTCTCCCTCAACTGGAACACAACACCCTAATTCTTATCCAATCCTCCTCCCCCTTCCTGGCCGACACCCACAACCGGTCTTCAATAACCCTAGTTATCCCAATAGCTCCAATTTCTCCAATAACCCACATCGACACTCCCCACTCTTCTTCCCCAAACTTCCATGGACTCGGAAAGGCTCACACTTTTCCGAGAGAACCCAGCTTTTTCCCTGCACACGTCCGCCGGTATTGAGTTAGCTCAGAAGCCCCAGCCTCCCACTCCGATCGGCCGACGAAGCGATCAGCTCCTTGTTCTCGTCGCACAATTGCGGTGACACCGTACTCTTGGAGCTGGATATCAGACGATGATAGAAGCGAAATCAACGTCTTAATCGCGCCTTGGGCGATTTTGAGCCGATTTTCGAACTTGCTCTTGGCCAGGTGCCTGATCTCCATTGCCGGCTGCTTCTGCTCCTCAATCGAACCGGTCTCGAGGACGGCCGTGAGCTGTTGAATCAGATTGTCTGAGTTGTCGGAAGTAGCTTTCCTCGTAACCCGAGAGGTCGTGGGTGACTAGCGACGGTGGGGGAGTGGGTTCTGATTTTGGTGGTGAAGGAAGGTTGGGGGAGACGGTGGACTGTGGAAGAAGGGTTCTGGTTTGTAGTGGTGGGTCCCATTTTTTATAAAAATATTTAAATGATTTCATTTTAAAATTTAATTAATTTTTTAATTCACTTGGATTAGGAGTGGGTCCAGCCTTAAGTACGTCAATATTTAATAAAGAAATTAACAGAAAAAACTTAAGAATGTTTGACATTGTAACAAATTCGTAAGATGAGATATAATATTGTAATTTTTAAAACATGAGGTATAAGATTGTGGTTCGACCCATAATTGAAGTAGTTTTGTGTAATTTACCCTTATTTTGTTATAACTTCCGTATGGTGTGATGCAACATAACACAATAATGTCAACTTGGATGAAAACCAATTCAAAGTGTGATACAACACAATACAATAATGTCAACTTGGATGAAACCAATTCAACGTTCACCTAGAAGTAGTAGATAGAAGAGCATTCTCCATATTCTTTGTTATCAATCCAAGAGAAGTTTCAAAAAAAAGCTTGAAGATCTTCATATTTCCTTCCCTCAACCGGATCACTAACGAATCACCATTCGATCCTGCAGCCGGTGCTGCCATCGTCACCGTTGATTGGGACTAATTGCATGGTTGCAATGTACGACTTGAACCTGAGATTGTTTTCATTGATCTCATAGCTTAAACAATGGTTGATTGAACAATCATGAGGAGCTTCTCTTTAGCCCACTTGATGGTCGTCCCATCGTTCGGATAAGGGAGAGGAGCGGTGCAGTAACGGATCACACCCGGTTGGCCAGGGACTGCGTCAACTAGGTAACATGTGTCAAAGATTGACAACCATTTGTGCAAGTTACAAAAATCAGCCAAGAGAGGCCAAACTTGTTCTGCTGGTGTGGCCTTTGAGCGCACTAGAGGTTTTGCCTTCCCATTTTAATGGTGTTTGGTTTTCTCCCATGACAAATAAACAAAGAAACTAAGAACAATTGGGGGTCTCTAGAAATTCTTTTTTATGAAATTCCTGAGAAATGAAAAAGGATGTTGTATTTATCACCAAGTAAAGATAAATACTATATGGTAGCGGGACATGAATATTGGTTATTAGGGGTCTCTAGAAAGTCATTTTGATGAAATTTTTGAGAGGAGAACATGAATTAATGGATGCCTTTATATACATGTTAGGGTTAGGCCAATGAAGGTGATGTGGGATCTGCGGAAACTACCTCACCATCTATTCTAGAATTGGTTGATGCCTTAGTCGGAAATCTTATTTTTATTTTAGACATATATATTAGTTGGCCACTCACTTCAATATACAAGATGCTCGAAGCCTCTAATGCACACGGCTTATATAATTTTCTGGTTCTATAGCACCTTTCTAAGTGAGTCGAAAGTTTTGACTTTGATTCGGATTCTAATAAGCGGGCCACTACGAAAATCTTGTTATAAGCTCAAGCTCAAACAATTTAATTATATATATTGAAATCATATATAAAATAATGTGCAAGGGCTCGTAGTTTAGTTGGGAAATAGAATTCAACATCTGACATATGACATATGATAAAAAAATATACAATTAATATTTGGGAGATTCCACACATAATATATCATCGAGATTCCTGGTGATAAAACCAACACCAAAGAATAGGTAATATCGGTGATGAATCATACTGTGCTTATAAAGTTTATGTAGTTTTGACTTCCCTTTCTTTGAAAATATTTTGTTTATTTTTTTATCATAAATTGCAACAACTCTTATACGTTTAAGAACTTTTCAATTTCCTTGATAGCATCTCATCCGCTGTAGCACAATAAAGCTGGACTATGGCTTTACTAGAGACTTTTAGGCAAATGAAGACATTTTTTTGTTTAATTTTTTTAGGCAAATGGTTTTGCTGGTAAATTGCTTTGTAGTTCTCCAATAAGCAACATATTCTGCTGTAGCACAATAAAAGTGGATCGAGTTTACACATCCGGGTTTGACTTCGGGCGGCGGAAAACTAGTTCCTTAAGTTGACCTCTACCTTGAAGATGTTCCTTAAAATAAAAAATTCATCAATATTATCCTTGAATATGGGTTTCACAAATTACTATGATTCTTGTTGTCTAAAAGCATCTCTAAAGGATGAGTCAAAAAGTCCACATTAGTAATAAAAAAGATAGCATTAGTATTTTCCAACAGAAATGCTAATTTCTATGTGGTATAATGTGAATTGACTGTAAAGGTGGTTGCTATCAAATTTGAAAAAAACTTTAAATATATTTTTAGTGATTAATAAATGTTTTTTATCATTTCTATTATTATTTTTTCTTTTAAAAATATGTATTATAATTATGAAAAATAAATGATGAATAAATAATAGTTTAAATTTGAGATATCGATAGAAAAAAAAATTTGAGGAAAAAAATCAAAGTGATGCATAAGCTTTCAAATTCAAATTTTATGCTTAAAATTTAGCATCTTCTTCGGATTCTGTCAAATATTTTGTATGTGTGAAGATATGGCACACGAGAGTTCCACTGATCTAATTATATGGTGGCACCTGAATTAATCATAAAAACTAACTTTCTTTTAAAAGGGTTTTTACTACAATAGTCCCTGAAATTGAAAATCGATGAATGTAGCCCTGGAAAATGGTTTTCCACAAATGGTTTTTGAAATTAACACTGTAACATCCCACACCGCCCAGGGGAGTGATCCTTAAATGTATATTCACATCCCTACCTAGCATGAGGCCTTTTGGGAGCTCACTGGCTTCGGGTTCCGTAGGAACTCTGAAGTTAAGCGAGAAAGAGACCAGAGCACTCCCAAGATGGGTGACCCACTGGGAAGTTGCTCGTGAGTTCCCAAAAACAAAACCGCGAGGGCGTGATCGGTGCCCAAAGCGGACAATATCGTGTTACGGTGGTGGAGCGGGCCCGGGAAGTGATCCGCCTCGGGCCGGGATGTGACAAACACACCCCATCAAGATAGTCTGTGAAATTAAAAATTGATCAATGTAGTCCTTGAAAATATGTGTCATAAATCAACATGGTCATTCTGTCACAATGCTGTCAAAATTTATTTTATGTGATGTGATACATATTTGGGACTCACAAGTTTAATAAAATATTGCCATGTGGATAAATGATTCAAAATAAAGAAATAATTTGAAATAATTAAAACTTAAATTAAAAAGTAATAAACAAAAACATTAGATTTTTAATCCACATGACAATATTTAATTAGATTAGTGAGACCTTGTTATGTGTCACACTCACATCAACACATAAAAGAATTTTTGACAAAATTGTGATAGAATGATCACATTGATTTGCGACACTCATTTTCAAGGTAAATTCATCGATTTTCAATTTCAAGGACCATCTTGATGGTGAGGGTCAATTTCAGAGACTATTTGTGATAAAAACGTGACTATATTTTGTTAAACTTGTGGGACCTAAATATGTGTCATATAAGCACATAACAAAAATTTTGATATAATTGTAACGAAAGAACCATATTGATTTGCATACTATTATCAAACCGGAGGGTGACAGTGTAAACACGTCACATGTAAGTTAAATTGCTCTGGTTTTAGAGAGTTTCACCGAGTGGTGGGATTATGTGTTTGTAACTTTGTAAGCTTCTTCCGATTTGTTCAGTCATCCATATAACCATGACGATGAAACAATTAAAATGAAGGTTAAGCGTAAACGAGTGATGATTTACTCTTGATCGAAGGTGCACAAAATATCATGTGTTACTATTTATGTACAAAAATAAAGTTTTTTTTGTGTAGTATGTGAATCTATATGGTATAATTACATAATCTATCTACATTCATTAAATTATAAGGAAAATTAATGAAAATTGTTTGAAAACTTTGAGTTTTAACAATAAGGACAAAATAAAAGGTAAAGTGAATAGTACCAGGATTGACTTTTATACAAATGTTAAGGCATGCATGGTCTTACTGGCACTGTTTTTTAACGTCTGATTACTGCTGCATGAAATATGAATGACCGTATTTCGTATAGAAACACTACCTGGTTTACGAGACTCAAACTTGGCGGCGAACATCGAAGACATCACCTAACGGGGCATGATCACCTGTCCCTTCGTCTTTCCGAGCATGCAACAATTGCTTACCTTTGAAGACAAACATCCCTCCCTGATTTACATTACAAATAAGAAAAGTAAAAGATCTTTCCAAAAAGACTCAAGTGTAGACTAAATCAGAGTTTAAACCTGTTGTAACACGCTACGTACTTCTGTCATCTGGAGTGGCTTCGATGGTATAGTTCTTCAAAGCTTTCTGCAAAGCCTCAAATCTTGAAAATACCTTTGCCTGCATATATCATAGTTTTCCAAAAAAAATATGAATATCATAGAAAGTAGTAGCTGGATTGAAGATAATAAGCAGAAAGCAGGAAAAGAGCGTACACTAGCTGGGATTGAAGAAAGTTCGGCCAAGTCCATAGTATAATCCCTATTTGAGTTAAAATTTGAACATTGGGCTGCAAATGTGTGGAAGCCCAGAGATACCAACTAAAGGGAGACTTGCCCGAAGCCCAAACATCAAGCCCAGAGACAAATTGGCGCATTCCCATTAATGCATAGGCCATGTGCCTATGATTTAAATGTTAAGTGATGGGGACTAACTCACAATCAGCCAAAAAACACTTTTCAGTGGCAATACAAATAAAAAGTTGATGACTCACTACCCTTCAAGTGCTTTCGCGTAAGAGCAAAGGCCCCACAAAGGCACCTTTCAAAACTAACTTTGTCTTCTTCTTGCAACACATCAACCGGCAAGAGCCCAACTACACATCCAAAGTGTCAATCCCTTGGGGAGTTATGCTTAGTGTCGAGGAGCCCTCTTCGGAGAAATCTTCGCCCGAACAATCCCAAAACATCATATGCCTATAACAGAAGTGTCAAGTCAAAGTTACATTCACCAGAATTAGAGATTCAACAACTGAACATACACAATGTTGTACACCAAAAAATTTATTACCTTGCGATCAGGATCAGCATAAAGGATATCCATTGGAAATGGTAACTGAACATAGGACATCATGGGGAAAAGAATTGTTGGCGTGAGCCCTAATAGATTAGGAATATAATGAATTCTATTTCCTAGTTTAGTTAGGAGTCCTTTACTATTGCTTGTATTACGAGAGATACATTAGTATATATATTACCTCCAAGAGGGAGAAGAATAATATGGAAAATAGATTAAAACCCTAAAACTAATTTTATCTTGGCATCAAAGCAGGTTCTGACCTGTCTCTTTCTCAACCCTAGACTCAGTTATTGTCAGCGTGAAAAAAAAGAAATAAATAAATCTTGCTCACTGCCCAGCCGACTGCAGAAAGCCCAGAGTTCTTTGACTTGCTGCCAAAACCACAGGCCAAAAACAATTACCTATTTTCAAAGGTTGAAAGTCTCAAGGCAAGAGACTTTCATAAGAATCTTGAATTAGGATCAAACAGAAAAAGAAAAAAAAAATCACAGAAGCCACAACCTATGGCTGCATCTGCTAGTGGGCTTACCAACCCATTCGAACAAGGAATGGTTGCAGCGCCTGGAAGCAGGCCTGGCCAGTCATGGGTCCAACAAGGAAAAGAACTTGCTGCAGCATATGGAAGCGGGCTTGCCAAGTCAGGAGCCCGACGCTCCCATGGAAAAGCAACAGCAGACTATGCAGCCGGTCCAAACAACATGGGCTCAACCTTCCCACCCGCGGAAAACGGTCAGAAAGCAGACCCAGATGAATTGGGCTCGCAACTCTCTTTATTAAATATTTCAAAAGAGGAATCCGATGATCCAGGTAACACATACACAACTTTAATAGCATTTGTTGATCTTGATACAGGTTGGATCATTGACTCCGGAGCCACTGATCATATGACTTATGATTGTACTTTATTTAACTATACAACACCTTCACTACGGGATAGTATTGTCGCTGCCAATGGAGGCATTGCCCAGCTTACAGGGACGGGTTCGATAACACTCATTCGTAATCTATCATTGCATAACTGCTTACTTATTCCCACACTCTCTAGCCATTTGTTATCCGTGGGACAGGTCACCAAGCAATTAGACTCTGTTGTGCAAATGTTTCCGTCATTCTCTTTACTTCAGGATATCCGAACTCAGGCGATCATTGGACATGGTGCTTAGAGGGGGGGGTTGTACTATGTGAGTTCCCAAGAATCCGCTTCCGTACTGCTTAAAAATAAATTATTTTACTTCCCCTCAAATAGCCTTACGTTCTATTAGGAATGTAGTGCTATAGTGTTGGATTTTAACACTATAATATTACGTTACTAATAGAGTGTGGCACTGTTACGTGTCCATTTTTGGGGCGTTACATACTATGTTGACGATGTTGTACAGGGTTGTGCTCATCAAGTTCAAGGTCGTAATAATGGAAAATTGAAGATTGTTCAGTTATAGCATCGTCGGCTAGGTCATGCCTCCTTTAGTTATTTGCGAAAATTGATTCCGTCATTATTTGGTAATATTCCAGAGTCCTCGTTAAAGAGTGATGTTTGCACATTAGCTAAAAATCATTGAGCTTCATATTCTCCAAGTTTTAATAAAAGAACAATTTCATTTGAGTTAATTTATTCTGATATGTGGGGGTCATCTCCGGTTACTACTCAGTATGGTGTGCGTTGGTTCGTAACATTTGTTGATGACTGCACTCGAATGACTTGGTTGTACATCATGAAAAATAAAAGCGATGTGGGTGGCATCTTCAAAACTTTTTATCACATGGTCTATACTTAATATTCACTCCCTATTAAAGTGCTTCAATCAGACAATGGTGGTGAGTATCTTAATCAGGATCTTTCTCAATTTTTATTTTTTTATTTTATAGAAAATGGCATTCTTCATGAAACTACGTGTCTTCAAACCCCACAACAAAATGGAGTTACTGAACGAAAAAATCGGCACTTCCTTGAGATTACCCGTGCTATTCTTATTGGTAGATGTGCACCCAAGACATACTGAGCTGATGCAATCACCTATGCTATTTATGTCATGAATCGCGTGTTCTCTCTTTTAGAACACATTTGGCCGTGCTTGCCAATTATGTTTTGCTACCCTTCACTCTTCATCTCGAACCTCGGGTTTTTGGTTGTGTGGCATATGTCCATCTTCACAAAAAACAACGAAGTAAACTTGATCCATGTGTAATGCAGTGTGTTTTCCTTGGCTTTAGTCCTCAACAAAAGGGTTATAGATGTTATCATCCATCTACTCGACATATGTACGTCACCATGGATGTTACCTTCTCTAAAGACGAGTTATTTTTTACTCTCAGCCATACTCCTTAGAGGGAGACAACCTTAATTGATGATTATAGCGGGTTCGATTTAATTAATGCACCACCTGCAGATTGTAGCCTTGAATGCCTAAAAACTGAACCGGTCAGCAGCCCAAGTGGGCTTGATATTTATGCCACTATCAATAGCCCAAGTGGGCATGAAAATCATGCAGTTAGCAGCCCAAGTGGACGTGAAAATCATGCAGTCAACAGCCCAAGTGGGCGTGAAAATCATGTAGCTGTAGTCAGCCCAAGTTGGCTTAATTCAGAAATAATAAATGATGGCTAAAGTGGGCCCAGTTCGGTATTGTTTGGTGCAGACTTGAGTGGGCAACTTAATAGCTGTAGTGAAGCAGAACACGGTAATCCCCCCATATTCCACAAGTACACGTACATGATCCAACAGATATCTCTGAGGTGAGTGTTCACTCAACTATTAAGAAATCCTCTTATGTGTTGCCTTCTCGACAAAATAGAGGAAAGCCACTAGACAGGTACTCTCCAGAAGGGAAAGTATGATATTCAATTGCTAACTATGCCTCCATTCATCACCTCTCGTTGAGATATTGTGCACTTGTTCAACAGATGGAAACTATTAAAATACCTACCAAAGTGGAAGAAGCCTTGAGAGATCCAAAGTGAGGCAATGCAAATTGAGAAGGAGGCGTTACAGAAGAGCAAAACATAAAGCGTGGTTACACTTTCCAAGGGAAAGAAATAGGTGGGATGCAAATAGGTGTTCACTATCAAACATAAGGTAGATTGAAAGATAGATAGATACAAGGCGAGATTGGTAGCAAAAGGGTATACACAAACCTTTGGCATCGACTATCAGGAGACATTTGCTTCGGTTGCAAAAATGAATACAATCAAAGTTCTGTTATCTCTAGGTGCTAACCTTGATTGGCCTTTAAGGCATTTTGATGTGAAAAAATGCATTTTGCATGGGGATTTAGAGGAAGAGGTATATATGGATTTCCTAACAGGATATGGTATTGAGAACTCCAGTGAAAAAGTATGCAGACTTCGAAAGGCATTGTATGGTTTGAAACAATCGCCAAGAGCTTAGTTTGGGCGATTCACTCAGGCTATGAAGAAGTATGGATACAAACAAGGGAACTCAGAACATACTTTGTTTATCAAGCGTAAGGATGGTAAAGTGACCTTACTCATTATATATGTGGATGATATGATTGTCACAGGGGATGATACAAAGGAGATTGAACAGTTACAGGGGTACTTGTCCTCCGAGTTCGAGATGAAAGACCTAAGAGGACTCAAATACTTCCTAGGAATAGAAGTTGCTAGGTCTCGATAAGGCATATACTTATCACAACGTAAGTACGTGTTAGACTTATTATCAGAAACTGGTATGCTAGCGTATAAACTGGCATATACCCCAATTATGTAGAATCATCATCTTGCAATCTATGAGGATTAAGTTCTGAAAAATAAAGAGAGGTATCAAAGGTTAGTTGGAAGATTGATTTACTTGTCACTTACACGACTTGATATTGCTTATGCAGTAAGTGTGGTAAGTCAATTCATGCATGCACCTAGTGAGGATCACATGGCGGTAGTAATACGGATTCTTAGTTATTTACAAGGGGCTCCTGGAAAAGGGTTAACGTACAAAAAGCATGGACACATGGAGGTGAAGGGATATACAAATGTAGATTGGGCTAGAAATATTACTGATAGGCGGTCAACATCAGGCCATTTCACGTTTGTTGCTGGTAATCTTGTGACATGGCGCAGTAAGAAACTGAATGTGGTGGCAAGGTCGTCCGCAGAAGCCGAGTATAGGGGCATGACACATGGTATTTGTGAACTTTTATGGCTTCAAATTCTACTTACTGAGATAGGGATCAAGCCGAAAGAGCCTATGATGTTGTACTGTGATAATCAAGCAGCTCGAGAGATAGATAACAACCCAGTACAACATGACAGGACAAAGCATGTTGAGGTGGATAGACACTTCATAAAAGAGAAGTTGGATGTTAAGCTGGTTGATATTCCATTTGTAAGAACAAAAGAGCAGTTGACAGATATTCTAATCCACACAGTTTCCGCTGGAAGGTTTCAGGACTTACTTAGCAAGTTGGGTCTAGGCGATATTTACGCACCAACTTGAGGAGGAGTGTTGGTGTGAGCCCTAATAGATTAGGAATATAATTAATTGTATTTCCTAGTTTAATTAGAAGTCCTTTACTATTGCTTGTATTACAAGAGATATATTAGTATATATATTACCTCCAAGAGGGAGACGAATAATATGAAAAATAGATTGAAACCGTAAAACTAATTTTATCTAGAATCAGCTCCAAGGATCAGGATATCAAACCCATGGTATTAGCATGCAAATTTGTAATTAAGAAATCGCAATGATTAATTTGAGCATCTAAGGAGAATTAAAGATGTAGACCTGTATAAAATTATCCGTTTGAGAAGAGATGATTACACTTTCTTCTATAATACTAGTCCATGTATCTCATAAACATGTCTCATAGAAACTTCATTACAGAAAATACCAGACCTACTACTTATGCCAAAGCCCGGTCTCCTGCAATAGAAGACCTACTACATATGCCCAAGTCTGGTATCCTCGATACGGAGCTTCTAGTACCTGTTACTCAAAATGGTATGACACAACCAAAATTACATAAGCAAACCAGGTAAAGGATCTATTTGGTCATAGTAGATGTAAACAGCTTTCTCCAATTGGAAAGCATATAAACAAATATTATTAACCACCACATGTCACATGACATGCTTAATTAAAAAAATAGGTTCCATTCTATGATAGCATCATACGTAATCGCAAGCTTCTGACCTAGAAAGTCAAGGAAACAGGTACAAGAAGAGTCTCAATTCTTATCATCTTAATACAGCTTTGAGTCATCGAAGGCTCATAGGCTTTCTTACTTTTTCCATTTTTCTGAACCGGTTAATATGATAAAAGGGCCCTTTTTAAGAGCCATAAAAACACATACTTTTACACAAACCTTCAACCTCCAGATGGGGAACTTTAGATCCTTCCACATTTAAGAGTTGAAGATGCGTATCACACACATACACACACACCAACAATAACTGCACATTCTACGAATTATGTTTCCTATCATCACCCTCCATTTCATCTCTCCATCTCCCATTACTCTTATTTCCCTCTAACCATTATCTCACTAACTTCTCCTCTCTTCACCCTTCACCCACTTATTCAAAATCACAAAATAAAGGGCTAGTTTGGATTTCTTAATGGCAATAAGTGTCAACGGATTGTTGCAATGGGTGAATAAATGCTCAACAAAGACATCTGCTTGATAAAAAAATAAACTAGTTAAGTAATGTAAAGAGATGTTACAAGAACCTCGTACATGTAAATACTATTCCTAGAAAATAATATGCACCCTTCAACTGTTAGATACATATCTGATGGTTACAAATGTGTCACCCCAAACAGATACTCATTGTAAACAACAACAATAGTGTAATACAATACACTAGCCCAAGATCAACACACAAAGATGTAAAGAAGAACAAGCTAAAAAGATGAATAAAAAAACTCCAACTTCTATTTTCTGCACACACAAAAAGATCTTGTACCGGGAGGAGGAAGGGCACAACTAGTGTCTTTTCGTTTCTTTCTAAAGACTCCTCCTTTTTTTCTCTCTCAGAGACAATAAAGCTGGACCTAATAAATAATACCCAAAAAGATAATTCTAGACACTGCCAGCACATACAAACAAAAGACAAAAAATACATGGCTATTTAGATTCTCCAAAATATCAACTTTAATGTTTAACACTCCCCCTTAAAGTGATGTTTTGGAAACGAGTCCAAGCTTCACACGAAGAGCTTCAAATGGTCCCCTTGAGAGAGCTTTAGTAAAGATGTCTGCAACATTCTCCTTGCTGCTCACATGTTCATTCTTAACGGTTCCATCAAGAACCTTTTCACGAATGAAATGATGCTCGATCTCAATATGCTTGGTCCTAGCATGGAAAATAGGATTTGATGCAAGCTTGATAGCACTCTGATTATCACAAAAAAGAGTAGTTGATTTGCCACAAGGTTGATAAACATCCTTGATGAGTCTCCGTAGCCAAACACATTCTTGAGCTGCAAGTGAGGCAGCCTTATACTCCGCTTCTGTAGTAGAGAGTGAAACTGAGTCTTGTTTCTTGCTGCACCAAGAAACACTTGTAGAGTCACACAAAAATACATAACCTGATGTGGATCTTCTGTCATCCATATCTCCTCCAAAATCAGCATCTGTGTAACCATTCATCACAAAGCCAGCACCTGTTTTGTAAAGAAGTCCAAAATCAAGTGCAGAGTTTACATACTTCAGAATATCCTTTGCAGCTTCTAAATGAGGCTTTCGAGGCTCCTACAAGTATCTACTAACAATCCCAACAGCAAATGCAATGTCCGGCCTTGTTATAGTCAAGTAAAGAAGACTACCAATAAGAGCACGATAGGTTTTAGGATCTGGAAGAAGTGATCCTTCCTTACACCTTAATTTCTTATCTTTGTCAAGGGGAATATAGCGTTTCTTGGACAACTTGAGCCCAAACCTTTCAACAAGCTTCTGAGCATATCCTTGTTGTGACATAAAAATTCTATTTGCCATGTTTTGCACTTCTAAGCCAAGAAAATGACTTAACTCACCCAAGTTCTTCATATCAAATCGAGTAGATAGTTCCGCTCGAAGCTTTGCAATCTTATTTTCATCACTTCCAGTAACTATCATATCATCCACGTACAAGAGAACAACCATATGCAGATTCCCATGTTTCTTAACAAATAAGCTTGAATCTGAATCTGAAGCACGATAGCCACAAAACTGCAAGAACTCAGCTATTTTTCCATACCAAGCACGTGGCGCTTGTTTCAACCCATAAAGGGCTTTCTTCAGTTTGCACACATAACCTGGATTGGTTTGGGATACATATCCGGCTGGTTGCTGCATATAAATATCTTTGTCAAGATCTCCATATAAAAATGCATTTTTAACGTCAAGTTGCCACAACTTCCATCCTTGACACGCCGCCAACGAGATCACCACACGAACAGATGTCATTTTTGCTACGGGACTGAAAGTCTCTTCATAATCATCTCCATAGCTTTGAGAGAAACCACGAGCAACTAGCCTGGCCTTAAATCTGTCTATGCTTCCATCAACTCTTCTCTTCAATCTGTAAACCCACTTACATGTAATAAGATGCACATTTTTAGGTTGCGGCACCAAATCCCATGTCTCATTCTTCATAAGGGCATGCATTTCTTCATCCATGGCTATCCTCCATTCTTTGACATCTTTGGCTTCTTCATAATGAGAAGGTTTTGCTTCATCAATTGGACCTGCAAAAAAACAAGAATAAGTACTTGTAAAGTTTTCATCTCGAAACCTTGTCGGTTTGGTGATGGTTCTTTTTGGCCTCTGATTTTGTTCAACTTCTTCTTGCTCTAGAGATCTTACATCCTCCATCATTTCATCATTTTGCGGACTAACATTCCCCCTTTCACCTTGCTCACCAACATGTGAAGTATCATGAACACTAGGAGGATTGGAAGACGAAGGCAACTCAATTACAATAGGTTCTTGCGTGTTGTCGCCGGCTGATTCATTTTTCTAGCCATAAAAAGAAGAGATTTCATCAAAGATCACATCCCTTGACACAACACAACTGTGCGTCTCAGGATCCATACATCTCCAACCTTTTTTTCTTTCATCATATCCCACAAAAATGCATTTTTTTCGCCTTCGAATCTAGCTTTCCACTCTTAGAGTCAGGCACATGAACATAACAAATTGAGCCAAACACTTTGAAGTGTTTTACACTAGGCTTATCACCAAACATCAACTCATATGGAGTTTTCATATTATTCGGACTGAGGGGCAACTGATTAATCACATGGACTGTACACATCATACTTTCTGCCCACAAGGCTTTCGGCAAGTTTTTAGCATGTAACCAGCTTCTACATGTCTCCGTCAAATGTCTAATCTTCCGTTCAGCAACTCTGTTTTGCTACGGAGTTTCAGCACAGGATAATTGCCTTCTTATGCCAAATTGTTGACAAAATTTGAAGAAGCTTTCGGAAGTAAACTCCCCACCATTATCTGTACGCAAGCATTTAATTTTCAAACCAAGAACACCCTCCACAGTCTCCTTGAACTCCTGAAACTTGGAGAGAACCTCTGACTTCTGTTTTATGAAATAGACCCATGTAAATCTTGAAAAATCATCAACAAGAATTAGCATGTAGCGAAAACCAGAGAAGGAAGGAGTTCTAGTTGGTCCCATAACATCACCATGAATGCATTCTAAAGGAGCTTTGCTTCTAGAATTAGATTTGGCAAAAGGAAGACGATGAGCCTTGCCAAATTGACATCCTTCACAAATGACTTTGCTGGGAAAACTTGAAATATTAGGCAGCCCATTTACAAGATTTTTCTGAACCATCACCTTCAATTTTTCCATATTAACATGCCCTAACCTAGCATGCCATAAGGAAGCATTTTCATTGCAGCTAACTTTATCAATATATGATGAAAAGGCAGATAAAACAAATGTATCTTTTACCCTCCTACCGGTATGGACAACATCAGCTTTTAAAATTTCTATATTCTGGAGAAATTTCACATCTTTTGGTCCAAATAAGACAAAATTACCAGCATCCACAGCATTAGGAACAGAAAATAAATTTTTCTTCATCCCCAGAACATGGAAAACATTTTTCAATGTGATAGAATCATTACCTCCATCATTGATGATCACAGTACCTTCTTTTTCAACTTGGTGCACTGTGTTGTCGACTGTCACCATTGCTTCATTTCCTTTGTGCGGCTGTAAATGGACAAACTTTGACTCATCACCTGTCAAATGATGGCCACAACCGGAATCCACAATCCATTCATCTTTAAAGTTAATAGCCATGGCATCAATGGTTGAAGTTTCTGCTAGAAAACACTTCCCCCAGTTTTCTTCATCTTCTGAATTGCTAGAAATACGAGAGTTGCCATTTGTTTCAGCCACGTTGCCTTCGCTCATTTTAACTCTACAGAAGTTTTGAATGTGACCAAGTTTTCCACATCGATGACACTTAGAGGCCTTTTATCTCTTTGATTAAATGACTCTTTAGGTGCAGCATCAAATTTCTTGTAATCCCTTTTATCAAACTTAAAATTCTTCTTTTTTCGAGTAAAAAGAGCATCTCCGGAGTTGTTCGAAATAGACACTCCAGCCATTTGATGAGCTAAAGACTCTTGAGATGACAACAAATTCTCAAACTCTTCCAAGGTGGGTTGTCGATCCCATCCTTGAATTGAAGTCACAAAAGGAGTGTACTCTTTTTTTAAGCCACGAATAATGTGTCTCCTTATTCGAGCTTCAGAAACAGGCTCATCCGGATCTAAAAGGGAAATTTCGGAACACAAGTTCTTAATCTTCAAGAAAAATTGAGAAATTGAAAGGTCACCTTGACTTGAATTCGCCAATTCATTCTTCAGCATCTGTAGCCTCCCAATGTCCTTTTTGTTGAATAGTCTGTCAAGAGTCTCCCAAATGTTATTGGCAGACTTGCACTTGATGATATGTTCGAATAACCCATGAGAAACAGATCTCTTCAACACGAACTCAGCTTTCGCATTAGTCATTACCCACCATTTCAAGTCATCGGCATCTGCACCGTCTTCGGGTTTGGTTGTGTACGCTCCTCCAACAACATCCCATAAATCTTCACCAACCAGATACGACTCCATACACGATCTCCAGATCTTGTAATTTGATGGATTGAGCAGCTCTATGCCGAGCCCAGTAACCCGACTTGAAGATTCCATCTTTTGGAGCAACACCAGCTGATCTTCTTCACCAAGGGATTCAAGCAAACAACCAGTTACCACCCTGTGGCTCTGGTACCATGTAAACAACAACAATAGTGTAATACAATACACTAGCCCAAGATCAACACACAAAGATGTAAAGAAGAACAAGCTAAAAAGATGAATAAAAAAACTCCAACTTCTATTTTCTGCACACACAAAAAGATCTGGTACAGGGAGGAGGAAAGGCACAACTAGTGTCTTTTCGTTTCTTTCTAAAGACTCCTCCTTTTTTTCTCTCTCAGAGACAATAAAGCTGGACCTAATAAATAATACCCAAAAAGATAATTCTAGACACTGCCAGCACGTACAAACAAAAGATAAAAAATACATGGCTATTTAGATTCTCCAAAATATCAACTTTAATGTTTAACACTCATGTCACGTGGCTTTTTATTTAATGATCAGAAAACTAACATGCTTAGCATCACGATTAGAACCATTTACTAAAAACCTTAGCATCTCATTCCTTGATCCAACATGTATACTGGATGCATGTGGATGCATTCCTGACACATAACAAATAAATCCATACTGCAGTTTAACACATACCCATATTCTTTTCATGCCATATCTATTTATGCTTATTAAACAAGCACTCAAAGTACAAATATAGCCCTCAAAGATTATAGCATCGAACACAACTTTATAAACTGCAGCGTCAGAAACATTGTAGTGACACACTGACACGTGAAGGAAAATAAAGATACCCGTTCTGCGAGGATACGAGCTTTATCAGGGGTACCAACACCCACTGCTATTAGTTTCACACCAGATGAGTCGAATCTCGCATTATTTTCTTTGAGAGATGCAGCAAGTTCCCAACACGATCAAAACCCAAAGAAAAAAAAAAGTCGATGTCAATGAAACGCAAAGCAAAACCCGTCACATGATGGGCCACGCCAGCACCAGGACATGCCCTTCTTCTCATCTCAAAAGGCATGAGCTTATACGACAGGTCCTCACCGCTATCAAACCTTTTGGGCTTCAAACTTTTCGGATCAACCAACAGTGTAGGATTTGGATGTATGTATGACCTTTACTTCATCGATGGTGCAATCCTCGGATAAAAAATGCAGTACTGGCGATGGCCCAAGTGGGTACAACCTAAGCAGAGAGGCTCATATACAATGCTTCGAAAATAGGGTAGTTTGAAAACGTCACACTTAAAAGACTCACAATTATAAGTAGAGATGAACAACACTAAACTGCAGTTGCACTAATTAGAAAGTGTAAGTCTACTTTAATCATTATTTATCGTTAATAAGCGAGGTCTTGTTTCAGACAAAACCAACCGCCCCCAAACCCCCCACCCCCGAAAGGTGAGGTCTTGACAAGTTTTTTAATCAAAACATCATTGAACAGATTTGATGAATAATTGGTGACTCTTAGAAAGAATTAACCTGTCTATGGTATCATTAAAGAATTTTCTAGTGCTTTTGAGTATTGGTCAAAACCACACAAATTAAAATCCAACCATTAAAAAGTTTAAATTATCTAATAATTTGAAACACGGAAGAATTCTTTTATACCTTAATGCTCTAATTAGGAGGTAGGTAGAGTTTTTTTTTTTATAGTCAATTACAGCATTACATGTAGATGAGTCAAGCTTCTAGTAAAGCCATAATTTAATGCAAAGCTAAAAGAGCAGGATAATAGCATTATAGGACCCAAAGTAGAAAAACATTATAGTACCTAAATAAGGCTAGAGAAATGTTAAGGGGACTCTCGATGGATTCTCTGACACCTCATAGTTTAACGTTAATTTTTTAGTCAACATTATAAAGTATTGTGCAAAAACATGATGTGAGTCTATGGAAAGTTTCGCTTTTGAAAATCTCCTTAGCATTTCTCATAAGGTAATATCATAGCACAACTTTAAGACAAAAACCATGAACTTCCAAAAATAAAAATGATAGCGCATGTGTTTCAACTTGACAATGACCTTTTCTTGGAAGGGTGGTGTTTGTTCCGCCTAGTGCCGCCTAGGCCCCGCCTAGGCGCTAGGCGGCTGGTACCGCCCCGATTAATGCCTAGGCGTTTGAAAATTAATAAACGGCGCCTAGACCAATTGAGGCGCCCGCCTAGACCGCCTAGCCCACCCAGACCCGCCTAGGCACCTGCCTAAGTTGCGACTCACTTTGATAGAAAATAGATAACTTTCAATTTGCATTTAATTTTTTTTCAATAAATTGTAAGAGACTTGTTGAATACTTAAATGGGCACACACTACATGCTTGTTCCCCATGTTTTCATTATATTCCAATATTTTATAATACATGTGTCATTCTATTTCGTAGTTTATGATGAAATTATATATATTTTAAGTATAAACAGACATTTATTTACCCGAAATATAATGGATTTACTTAAATCCGCCTAGTCCGCCTAGGCGCCCGCCTAGACCCCGCCTAGCCGCCTAGGCGCTAGGCCCTAACCCGCCGCCCGACTAGCGCCTAGCGTCTTTTAGAACCTTGATATTATCTACATTAAGGAAGTTTGGGTGGGCTAATCCTCACACTTGACTAGCAATAATGTAGTTCAAGTTTGCATTTGGCGAGAATCGAACCTAAAACCTCTCACTTATAAGTAAAGAGGAATACCAATAAACCACAGTACTAATGACGAAAAGATGGTGTTATTCATACACTCTGTTTATCTCTTACATATCTTTTAATTATTTTTATCCTTAAATCTTCTTCAATTTATTTAATCTGAGCAAATACTGAAAAAAGTGTGGCTGTGTTGAATAACGACACATTTTTAGCAAGTCTACTTTTACCACTTTTGGTTTTGCACCACGTAACCTGTGACAGCCCGTCCCGAAGATATGTATTATTTTATTATCGAGGACGTGAATTTACTATTTTACCCCCGGTTGTGAGCATTGTGGTGTGTTATGTATGTAAGTGTTGAGATGGATGGCACAAATGGAAAGGAAAGAAAATAAAAAAGAGAAGGGAGGTCACGTGTGTGTGTGCGTGGCTGGTGAAAGAAAAAGAAGAAGAAGAGATTGGGCAAAGCTGCCCAACCAGAGGAAGAGAGCAGGAGCTCCGGGAGTGAAAGGAGAGAGAGCTGGGCGAATGGAGAGAAGAGAGAGAAAAGCCCGGCCAATCGGAACAGGGAAAGGAAGAAATGAGGGAGAGAGTGGCGCGGGGGATCAGCCGGATCCTCTTGGCCCGTTCTTGACCCTGTCGGCACCCATGCCTATTTTCGATGATTTTCAACCGTTTTTCCGGCGAATTGCTTCAAGAAACCTCATGGGAAACACTCTAAGACCCTTCCTCTATCCATTACATCTCAAATTTGGAGAGTTTTGGCTTTGAAAATGGAGAAAACCGCAAGAAAGGGGTGCGGCGGCTTTGGCTTCGAATCACCCAATCCCGAAGCAATTCCTTCCAATTGGTTGGGACGGCGGAGTTGATTTGAGGACGAATTGGAACTCACCTATTTCTAGGGTTCATACGGTTTTGGTGGAATTGGAGAATTTCTAGGACAAATTGGACTTGGCCGCAGGTATAAAGTTTGCTCTACTCTTTCAGATCTTCATTTTTGTATTTTTTTTAGAATTTTTGGAAATAGTTGGATTTTCTGGCAAGCCGGGGCGGCCGACCGCCACCCACGGTGGCGCGTGCGGCGGCACGTGGCCAGTGGGCCGCCAATGTTATTTTTAAGCTATATTTGATGTCATGAGTTCAGTTTTGATAGTGGCTTAACGTTGGTTGATCATTTGGACTTAATTTTCGATACGATTTATGGTTAGGCCAAAAGGTGAATCGACGATCCAACTGTCGGATCATCACCAAACTTTGATACGTAGTAGTACGTAATATTTGAAGAATGTAGGAACTTACGGATCTGGAATTCGATGGACGGATCTTCCCGAATTGGATTTGTAAGTTCATAAAATAAAATGTTAACCGGCACTTAGTTTTGGAAATTGGCGGAGATCCAACCGTCGGATCGTAACGAAATTTTAGCATGTTGTTTTAGAAGCTTAATGTGTATCTTGGGAAGTGACGGATCGGAAATCTGAGTTGTGGATCTTCCAGATTGAGTTATTTGGGGTTATGACCCTATCGTCGAACTTAGTCGACGGTTGACCTTTGATCAACGGGTCTCGCATTATTCTTGAATGCCCTTGAGGATATGTGTTATGTGAATTACATATTCTATGGATAAGAGTTCTGAGATGTGGTTTGATAACTGTTTTAGGCACCGAGCGTTAGGGACGCCTTGGTTCTGATGTTAGGGAGTCGTAGCCCGGACCCTAGGTGAGTGGGCAGTTATTTTCAGTATATATATACTTGACGTTTTTCCCAGAAAACGTATTTAAAGGAAATGCAATTTAAATGCCCTGCCATAAATGCCATGCATATACAATTATGTTTCGTGCATGAATTGATGTGTGATACGTTATATAAATGTGGTGCTGTGGAGGCACAGGTAAGTGCAGGTAAGTTATGTTTGGTTTAGGTGAACTACGAACGGCTTGATCCCTGTTTAGGGTACGTAGGCAGTCTAACGAGAGGTTAGATGCAGCCATTCAATAAATGAGATGAACATGTTTATTGTCTATATGAGATGTGATTGAGATAAAGGCCTTAGTTGTGAATAGAATGATTATAAATGCATTGATGATCATTGAGCTCATAATCTGCACCTGGGTGATTGCGATTTAGCCATAGAGAGAATTGGCACAAACATGTATATTATGTCACCTCCCGCACCATATGCTCACATCGGATCCAATTAGGTGCACAGTCTTGTCGTACAGACCACTATAGGTGGTTCCGACTCGTAGGTGACTAACGTATTATCGCACAGCTAGCATTGAGAGAGTAAATTGAGCATAATTATATTACACCCAACCTTGTCGTACAGACCCTTTCCAGGGGTTCCGACTTATGTGCAGTATATTGCGGTATAGGTCATAGTAGTGACTCCGGCTAGATTGAGTTTGAGCTATGAATTCAACCGTACAGACTACCACAGGAGTTCCGGCTAACATATCATATTTCTATGAAATTAAACTTACCTGGATAGCTTACTTTATTATATTTTGGCATGGCATACATATAAATATGATTATGTGAAGCATGAAATGATTTGATACGCGTTCATATATATATATTTATGTATTCTATTTTCTGGGAAATCAACCATATACCTGTTTTACAGCGAGGGGTTGGTATGTTCAAAGGAAAATAAGGTTTTCGCATAAATGTGTTTTACTGACCCACTCAACTTTGTTTTTCGCCCCTCCAGGTCTTAGATAGCAGAGTTTGGTGGCCATGAGGACTCTAACGGTGTTCTGACAGAATCCGAAAAAGTAGGATTCATCTTCGGGTGTTGTATTTTAGTAATCATCCTACTCGACTGCAACTAGACGCTCTTATTGCTCTGAAAGTGTATTTATACACTTAAACTCTCACTGGCATCCTTTCTTAATTGGGATTGTTAGTTAATAGGTTTTAAATTGTTAGTATTTCTTTTACTCTTTATCGCTTCCACTTTGCGCTCATGGCTACGTCACTCTCACATGACGGCCAGCACGTCTCGACTCCGGTCGGGGTGTGTCATAACCTATTCTAGCTAAGCTGATAAAATTATTACCCACACCTGCTGCTCATTGATTATGAGGAAAACTAATGAAAATGGCTTGAAAAGTTTTAGTTTTAATAAAAAAAAACCATGTTATAAGTTTTGTTTAATGATCAGTACAAGGCCCATATTAAAGTAGTCCAACTAAAAATGGCCTAACTATAATAAATTATGATTTGTCGATTTTACCACTAACTTTTTTAGGTTGAGTTCCAGATTTTTGTCGTTAATGGAGTTTATCGTTATTTTGCAGACCTTCTTCTTTTTCGTTGAAACAAAAATATAGAACCTTATGCTATTTAATTTATATTTTGTATTATTTCGTTGAAATGTGATCGTCGTTATTATTCATAAAGTATTCGAGGTACTGTTTTTCAATTTTTTTTCATTAGTGGAGTTCATCGTTTGTTTCTCCAGAAAATAAATTTGAGATCTGCATGTTATTCAATAATAACGGCATGTCACTGTTTCTGGAGTGTAAAAATAAACTGTTTCTGGATTTTAAATAACAATATTTCTGGAATCTAAGTCATTGTTTCTGGATCCAAATGAAATAGACACACTGTTTCTTAAATGTAAGCTAGAAAAGAAATAGTGAAATTCATTGTATTTGGATTCAAAGCAAAATAAGCATCATGTTTATTAAATATAATCAACTGATGCATGAAAGAAAAGAAACAATCAAAGGTTAAAATATAAACTGTTTCTGGAATCTAAGTCACTGTTTCTAGAATTTAAGTCACTGTTTTTGGAATTTGGTTCTTTGCTTTCCAGATAGAGTGTTTGTTTGTGCACAGAAAAAATAAACATTGTATCTAATTTTTTTTTTCCAGAAACAGTGTTATGTTTTGGGTTATCCAGAAACAGTTTTATGTTTTTGTTCTTTTTTGTTTCCTATTTACAAACGACTGACATGTACATCATCGGGATCGTAGGTCCTTATTGGATCTGATTGGAATGAAATACTAACACTATAAATTGTTCATGGTTCAGATAAGAGGATGAGGATGAGGACGATAACGAGGAAGAGGAGGATAAGGGCACGAAAAAGGTAGACAATAGTTTTGCATGGTTTTTTATTAAACTTTGAGCCCGTTTGGTTAAATAACATTTTAGGATAGTTTTTGGTTAAATATTTGTTGGCTCAAGCCCTTTTCATTAAAGCTCCCTTGATTATGAGCATGTCTCACTCTAGTTATGAAGCTAATGAATCTGGTTTGGCTTCCTTATTTTTCACATAATATTACGGTATAATAGTATTACTTTTTACTTATTGTTAGGAGCTCTTATAATTCAAATAGTACCACTCCTTTGAGTTTTAAAAGATTTGGGTTAAAACTTGGTTTTGTGTTAAATTCTGCCCAAAATACCAGCCAAGGCTAAATTTTATGACCCACCATTGCGCTTGCGCGAGCATGAAAAAAACTTCACTGCATTGACACGCCTCACATCCCACACGCGACAGAGCTGCAGCGGGTGGGAACCACCACTGACAGCTTTGTCGACCACCCAAATTCTCCCCGAATGACTACTTTCATCTGACGACCCACATAATTGGACCGTTGGTTGATCCAACATTCCAAATTCAATTTTTTTTTATAATCTAATTTATAAATACAATAAATCCAACGGTTGAGATAGAATATGAACAAATCTAAAGATAAAATAAAAGATGTGACGGTCCAAAATTAAATCCAACAACTAAATTATTATTTCTCGGAATCTAAATATTTTTGGGTTAACATGCTCAAAAAAATAAATTAGGATAATCAACATAAATTTTATTTTTAAAAAGTTACCAAAAAAAATTAGGCTAAATTCATTCTTTAATAATCTCAAACTAAAATTTTAACCAAAACTATTAGAGGAGAAAAGTTGTTTTTAGGTTAGAACCAAGGTATTAAATATCGATGATATCGGAAATATCGGTAGTCCGAAAACACGGAAATATCGATGGAAATATCGGGATATTATCGATATCGATAAAAATAATATGGAAACCACGGAAATTGTAAGAAAAACTTGGAAATTTTTATTGAAACTATGCAAGATGTTTATTTAGTCAATTATCTATTAGTTTATCACAAAAAAAATGGAAGGAAATGCATTGCATGATGGATTTAACATTATCAAGTTGATTATATAGCGAGCTGGCAAACATTGTGAGTGTAGAAAATATGTAGTAATTAATGAAAGAAGTTTAAACACACCATAATCATTTATATATAATGAATTAGTACAATATTTTACACTTTATACATTGCATGGTAAGATACATGAGTGACTTAGTACCACATAGAGTTCCTATGAGGTTCAAATTTTTCACTATCTTCATCATCTCTATGTGTAGAGTGAGTGTATTGTGAAGAGTATTTATCAAATGATAAATCCCCAAAATAGTTTTGCATGTAATTGTTAACATGCCACCCATATGGATCCGAGATTGGTTGACGTTGTCCATAAGCAAAATCATTTGAAGATTGAGTCTCAGATTGTTTCCATGAGTCGCTCGATTCCATCCCAACATGAATGGGATATGAAGGGTAGGGAAATGGTTGGTTATGAGTATAACCATAGTTACTACTTCCCACTCCAACAGAGTCCGAAGTTATAGATAACGAGTCATCTTCTTGACTTGACAAAATCCCCTTGCCTCTTTCTCTACGAGTATAGTCCTTCCCTATGGCACAAATTCCAAGTCCTGCCCGCCTACTTCCATGGTCCTCATCCTGTGTTGCATGCGTGAAGTTTGCCTCACCAGTGAAGAGGCTCATAAATCTGGGAGGTGGTCCAACATAGTTTCCATATCCACCACCACTACCTCCAACTCCACTATATCCTTCATCATTCCCACCTCCAGTGGTAGGTGAGTCTCCTGATCTTGTACTAGAGCTATCATTAGTATCAGCACGATGTTGTGGTTGTGTAGGATTGGAAGAAGGTGGAATTCCAGTGTTTCTTGGTCTTGGGCGCAAATGTTCTTCCAAAGAGTCAGCGCTGCTAGATCCCACCTCCTCCTTTAATACTCTTTCTACATTTATCCCTTCATTACGTGCTTCTTCAGCAACTCTGGGAGCTGGGTTTCCTTCATCATCATCTAAATGAAGAGGTCTAATCCATTGATAAAGTTGGTTACCCTCTGTATCATCATCTTCAGCAACAATATCAAACACATCTAGTGGGTCACCACGGTCGACATGATCTATTTCTGCTTCCTTATCTCGAATTTGAAGCTTCATATTATAGTAGCAATAAACTAATTTTTCCAACCTACTATGAGCCAACCTATTTCTTTGCTTTGTGTGTATGAGTGCAAATGTGCTCCAATTTCTTTTACAAGCAGATGAGGAAGTTGTTTGTGATAATACTTTGATTGCTAACTTTCTCACAGTTGGTGCATCGGTCCCATACATGATCCACCATTCAGCTACAATGAAAAACAATGTTGATAAGCCTAATAACTCCAACAAATTCTATTATAAACTTATCGTGAAATATGTTTGCACTCACTAGGAGACATTTTTGTTCGAGCAGCAACTGATGTTGGTTCTCCAAAAGTTCTTCTTGCATCTTTAAACCATGTTAGCTGAATTCAATAAATCGTGTTAGTTTAATCCAACAAAGTAATTATTAAAATTTAAGTAATTGTGTACCTCATTTCCAAATTGGCCAACAGCTGGTGATGCAGGGTCTAATTTAGAGTATACATTATGTACAGCACGTATAAGGGTACCATCATCTCCAACACTGGGTCTGTATTGGTATCGAGGATTCAAATAATATGTTGTTCAAAGAAACACATACTCTAATAAGAGAAATAATACTTATGCAACTAAAGAAATGAATTGCAAATTATGACATAATTTATAAATGCTGCATGCAAATCGTGGTATAAAGTTTTATACCATCGGTCTTCAATTATCTTTATGACCCACCTTGCACCATGTTTTCTTTCCAATTCATCCTTCACTACACGCATCAACTCATATATTGCCCTCATAGTAGGATACACTTCTGTGTCAACGATCCGTAAAACTTTGTAAAGAGGTTCAAACACTTGGCACACATGTTCTGATTGAGTCCAAAAAGCATGATCAAGCACTATACTTTCCACCATACGACCTGCATTTAAGCGGCTCAAATTGTGGTTGGCCCAATCGTCACTAGTGAATAGTTGCTTCAACCCTGCTTTCTTCTTAAGTAGGCTGTCTAATGCAATATAGTTGGTGGCGAATCGAGTGGTAGCTGGACAAATAATTTATCCTTTGCAAAATTCACGCATCTTTGCCAACAACCAACCGTGATTGTAAACATAATTTGTGATCATTCTAGCTCTTTTTAACACAGTAGCAACATTCTCTCTCTTCCCCATTGCATCAAACATGAGATCAATACAATGTGCTGCACATGATGTCCAAAACACATTATGATGCTTCATTAACTTTTTTCCAGATTTGACAAATGCAGAACCATTGTCGGTCACGACTTGGACAACATTATGCTCTCCCACCTCCATGATTACATCCTTCAATAATTTGTAAATATACTTGTAGTTCTTTATATGGTCTGAAACATCAACAGACTTCAAAAAAATTGTCTTTCCCTTGGAGTATACCATGAAGTTTATGATAGACAATCTGGTCGGGCCAATCCATCCGTCACACATGATTGTGCAACCATTAGTTTCCCACTTTGACCTCAACTTGTTAACATACTCGCCAATGTCTTTATACTCCATATCCAAATATTTGTTTCTTATCTCATAGGGAGTGGGAGGTTGTACTCCAACACCGGCCTGTTGACATCCCACTACCATATTTTTGAAATGATGTGATGATGTTTTCTCAGCAGGGACATTTTCATAGATAAAGAACTTGCTAATTAGACACCCCATTCCCTCCTTCACATTACCTCCAGTGAAATAACTCCAAACACTCTTTTGACGTGCTTTGGATGACTTATATAAACTTGGGGCTATTGGTGGTGTTGGTTTTGATTCTCTAAGACTGCCTCCCCGTCTCATTTGTGCACCACCACTTGTCCCGGAACCTTGTGCTCTATTAGGAATTTTATGAAGGTGTTATCTTTCCCATGCTGACTGTTTGGAGGCACGTAATGCTTGTTTCAAACTGCGTCGTTCTTCAGGTCCCATGTCATCATCACATTCGTCCTCATCGTCATCATCATCACTGTCAACCGCTTGGCCAATGACTTCTCCTCGTAGCCCAACTCGAATATTTTCCATTCCATGTGTTATCTTTTCCTTCTGCTGTTTTTTATTTTTTAATAATGTGCTGATGAATGTCTTCACTTCTGGGGGGACATTATCGCATCGTTGGACATTTTTTGCTGGATCTAATCCACTAAGATGGTACTTAAGTCGTGTCACTTCGCCACTCTTCATTACCCGACCACAATATTTGCAAATTGTGCCATGTTTGTTTCCGTCTATTGGGTCTCCATGTTCCCAAGCTGGATCACGTTTAGTAACTCCACTGGACATCTTAAACGTAACTATATTGATTTTTCATGAAAATTAGACAATTATTTTTTGACCAAAAAATATAGTAGTGAATAGTGATGACGGTTATATAAGAGAACCTAAATAATAAAGTTATTCTACAGAAGAATTAAATACGAAGTAAAGAAAATGATTGTAAAAATTTAAGTAATTATAAAAATAATATGGAATAATAAAACCTAATATAAATATAAGTTTGTAAACTTACCTTAAATATGGAACCCTTTGTGTTCAAGCTCTGGAATGGATCTGGAATGGCTTTGAAAGGGGTAAGGGAAGAAGAAGAAACGAAAATGCTCTGAATGGCTCTGATACTCCACCTCTGAGAATGTGAAAGAATATCACAGACAGTGGCACACGGTTTTGAATGTGAAAGAATATCACAGACTCACAGTGGCACACGGTTTCATTATGAAAGCACTATTATTTTTGTCCATGGTCTGAAATTGTAAAAAGTGATTGTAAAAGTTGTCAGGTGAGTCAGATGACCCAACCACACACACACAGACACGCCACCACACATGCACACAGAGATCACACACGCACACAGACATCACACGCAGACAGTCTCTCTCTCTCGATCCTTCTCTCTTCTCTGAGCTCCCTTCTCCCCCTTCTCCATTCTCCCACACACACACACAGATCTCCCACACACACGCACAGAGACCCAAGGTCTCTCGATCCTTCTCCCACACACACGCACAGAGACCCAAGGTATCTCGATCATTCTCCCACATCGTCTTCTGCTCCTCCCTCGTCGGCGCCGTCTCTCTCATTTCTCTCTTCACCGAGGGTCCGAGACCACATACACACACGCACACCATCGCACCTACTTCAGGAAGACACCCATCATCATCAGTAACCTCGTCTTTCTCCCTCTCATTCTCGTCTCTGCAACTCGGCGAACGCAGGAACTCCGGCGAGTTTCTTGAATTTCTCCGGTTAGGTAAGCTTCAGGTTTGCCTCTTTCTGTTCTATATTGAAGCTTATATGTGAAATTTAAGTTCAAAATCGTGTTTTTGCAAGGTTTTTGGGACGAAATCGGGTCGGGAATAGGCACACCCATCTCCGGCGAGGCCGTGGGTGTCGACGAACTTTTCGAACACCTCCGACCGTTTCACGGCAAACGGAATTTATAAAAACATTCATCTCGTCTTCTATTTCATTTTGATACCTAGATCGGAGTCTAGGGTGCTCTTTTACAGTCGGCCGGAGTTGTAGAAGCTTCAGCGTTCTTCTCCGATTAGCACAGTTCCAAAATATCGCGATAGTTTCAGAAATATCGCGATATTATTGATAATATCGCGATATTTTGACGAAAACCCATTGGATACCTATTAAAATATCGGTAACGTGAAAAACCGATAATATCGGCGAAATATCGCCGATATTATCGGCATTTGAGACATTGGTTAGAACCTAAATTTTAGGCTTTAACCCCACTCATTGGAGTTGGTTTTAGGGTTTAAGGTGTGATGAATCCCCAAAAATATCGGATCATTGAATTTATCCTCCGTTCAGTCCTATTTGAACCCGTCCGAGCAAAGACCTCCTTCCTACTGCAAGGTTAGGTTTACCCTTCCCCTAGAATCCACTACGGATCACAGAGATCTATCATGAGTTATTTAGGTTATGAAATTTTATCTCTGGTTAGGGGTTAAGTTAATAGTTATAAAACGTGATGCTGGTTTTATATGTAAGTGAGAAATATTAAATTCAAATCTCATAGATGATAAGTTCAATTTCAATTTATTTTTCACTCCCTAATATATATATATATTGCATTAAGGTAGTAAACAACGGATTTGGATATTCTCCTGAGTCCAAGGAGAATATCCTCCTGACCAAGACACGTGGACCGATCCAACGGCTACAAACAAAAGGGTTCCTTTAAAGTTATAGTAATTATAGTCATTAGATGAAGATTTAACGGTCTACGTGTCTTGGTCAGGAGGATTCTCTCCTTGGGCTCAGGAGAGGATCCAAATCCGTAAACAACAATTTTGGTAATTAGTTGTATGGACACCAGCTGTCCATGAAAATAGAGCAACTAGCTTTTGGTTTTGGGATGCAGTTAAGAAGATTTGTCTGTGGTGATGATCCCAACGTTAAAATATGGCTAATACATGTCGAAACCACAGGACATGCAATTGCTTCAGTTTACTTGCTACTTTTTGTCTTTTAATTAGATGGGGATGCACAACGCACTCTTGGCTTTCCAGAAATTCAGATGGAATCATCCTCCACATTGCATCTAAACTCGAAATGGATCGAACTGGAATTTGGATGCTAGTTATCTTGGATAAGATCAAAATTATTTGTTCACTCGTGGGGTTAGCTCTTTTAGTCATGTTATTCTTAGTTATAGGTTCAAAAGCGGAATCACCACCATTCGTTAGTTGTTAATTAGCAATCCGTTTAATTAGCGATTCAAAGTTGTTCAAACGCAGTTTAGATGATTATGCATGATTAGTATTTCTTCAAGAAAATGAGATGGATTGGAGTGCAAAACCGCGTAATTGTTGTGATATATATACTGATTGTTAAAATAATATAATCAAAGATTCAAAGTTGTTTAAGCACAACGATTGTGATTAGTATCTACTAATAACAAGATGTTTAAACGCCATGCGTGGATAATCGCTGAATGATTTGGAGGCATATGTAACAAAGTCGAAATCCTATTGATTCATAAAAGAGAAGGTAGCGAAAAGGAGGTTAGTGAAGAGGGCATCTGGGTGGTCTAAGTTTAGAGTGTGTTGAGGGTCACATGCCAAACATTTTTTTATAAGAAATTAATGAAAATTTTTTGAAAACTTTGAGTTTTAACTAAAATGTTAAAATAAAGGGTAAAGTGAATAGTACCATGATTGACTTTTTAGTGTAAAAATATAATTTTTCACTAAAATCAGTACTGGGAACTTTTCATTAAAGTTCTTTTTTTTTTGATTTGGATCATCTCCTGAGCCAATGGAGAGGATCCTCCTGACCAAGCATTGTAGGCCGTTGGATTTTCATCCAACGGCTATAATTATTATAACTTTAAAAGGACTCCCTATTTGTAACCATTGAATAAAAATCCAACGGCCTACGATGCTTGGTCAGAGGATTCTGTCGATTGGCTCCCTTTTTTTTACATGCAACCATATGAAACAGTCCTGACAGATAAAACTCAAAGAAGAAACCCTTAGCGCACTATTTTAGGGTAAAAGACAAGAATACCCCTAACTGATGCTGTTACGGAAAACGACAGAGCCTTGATAAATTTATGAAGTGACATCAATGCCCTCACCGATTTTGTTTGGACTTGGGATATCAATTTTGAGCAGATCTTTTGCACATTAATCGTGTCCAATTTGCATGAATGAGGATCCGGATCCTCTTTGTGAGAATTCTAGAGATTCTTAAATTGTGTCCGTTCATCGTATATCGTGTGGTCAGAAATAATTTTAAATACTTTTATTTAAAATTAAATATGAACAATACCTGACTAAAACTAACTATACAATGTACGATAAACGAACACGATTTGAAAATCTTCATTCAATTTGCATAAATGTATCCCACACGAGACTACAAAATGCTTTGCACTTTTCCTTTTTACTTTTTAACTCACAAATTAATCCTTTAGATCTGTGTGAAATCTACCTATGTATGGTATAACATGTTGTCTAAGGTAACACATTGACCACCTCAATTTCACGTGAGGCGGCCAATCAATTAATCATGTACATTCATAATTTTGATCTAATTGTTTGATTATAGAGATACGTTTTTACAGTATAACAAACTGTTTAAAACTATCATATATGGGTCACTTAGTACTACGGTCTAGAGGTATTTTTCTTCACTTGTAAGTGAGAGGTCTTAGGTTTGATTCTCGCCAAATGCGAATTTAAACCATATTATTGTTAGCCCATTATGAAGCTTAGCCCACTCCCCTCCCCTTTAGTGTAAATAATTTCGTTTGTTAAAAAAAAAAGACATATATGGGTTTTCTACAATGTTTAGTAACGCCTTGACAACATTAATTTGACGACAAAATTCACATAAGGCCAATTAATTAAGAAACTAACAAGGGTGCCAGATAAGGTTCTCTGAATCAAGGCAAAGTCTCATCTACCTCAAACGATGAAGATATTTTTCAATGTACCAATACTACTGTCTACTCTCTCTGCCAATTTCGATCCCAGGACATATTGTATTCGAAGTTTCGAACATCAGTCAAATCCAACAATGTAAATGAAATCTCATTACAAAACATTTACTATGCATGCATACATTTCTGAAGGATAATTTTTCCTCTTGATGAAAGAAACACATAGAAGTCCTCAATCTTTCGATTCTGCTGCTAATGCAATTAACTTTTATTGCAAACATGAGCTACTAGTGTGGATTTGCGTATGGATTCGCGACATTATTTTTTTATATAATTTTTTACAGATGTTTTGTGAAACTCACTCTATAATGTATTTTAAGAATTTGAACTGTATCGCTCTTAGGTCTTACTTCAAGGGTCATGTCTATAAAAAATCACCTAAATCTAAATTTATATGACTGTTGAATTAAGGATTTATGGTATCTTTGTTGCGAAATTTAAACTAACCGAAATTAGTCCAACTTAGTTCCAAATTTTATGCTCGCAAATGTACGAGTCGTTCGATAGTATAGAAATCAAGCACTTAATATCGTCCCACAAAAATTAATCTAATTTTAAACAACTAACTTAAATCCAATTGCAACGTAGTGAAATTTAACAAAGATGAATAAATAATGATGGTTTTGAGAGTTGATACTAAAGTAAAACAAAACAAATGAAAACAAGAACGTGTGATCACAATACAAAAAGTGGCAGCCAAGAAAACAAGTTGTAATTCAATCGAGTAAAACACTAGAGCGTCCGACTCACCATAACCAATCCTACTTATTTCCTGCAACGAATTATTAACAAGTAATCAATCTCATTGATAGTCAAATTTCCCTAATTCATGTAATATCTATGGCATCTAGACTATTACGTATATTCCACTATGCAACCATCCATGGCATCTAGATTAGTTTAACATAATGAAACTCATTACGATCAGTAGAAATTTATATAAAGACTACACAAATCCTAGAGTATGGCATCTACTACTAGGTAATTTATGGTATCTATTTGCAAGAAGCTATCACTCAAGTTGAAAACATGACATCTGCACAACTTGCATCAAATTTACTAAGAAAAAGTCAAGATGGTAGCTAATCACCAAGACTAAAACCAAGCATATAAGCACATCAAATGATACTCAATGAAAATTGAAAATTTGAAAATAATTCAATTTAGAATTTAAGCATTCATAGTCATGGCTACATCGGAGCCATAGCTAAAAGAAATTAGTTCCGAAACATAACCATAAATATTATTGAATTCATAAAAAATTAAAAGAAAAATAAGTTCAGAAAAAGCATGAAAATCCCCTTGCTCTACCGCTACATTCTTCTCCTTGCTCTGCTGATGCCTTCTTCAACGATAATCCTCCTTCTTCTTTTTTAATCTTTTTGTTTTCACTTGTTCTTCTTCATTTATGATTAGCCCCAATTGACTAGATTAATGCCCAACCGTTTCTGTTTTTCTTCTTTGTCTTCCCTCTTCTCGCTATAGCTTTTTTTCTCGTAACCGACAAAGGTTTAAAGCCAAGTTATTGCCTTGTACCACATGGGTTTACTCACTGCAGTCATAGCCTCCCAATCAGTTTCTTCGACTCTCTAGTTGCTTAGTAACTAAAATTTTAATCTCCCAACTCGACTTCCAATAAATCTGAAAGTGGCTAAATCCCTAAATTAGTTGACACCAGTAAGTTATGGACCAATAACCAAAACCCATGCTTCTACTAAGAACCCACAAACTGAAATTTGAAATGGAAATTTGGGTGCCCATCTTTCTGAATCATTCTCATTCCTGGATCGAGTTGTCGCCGTGGTATGTATAACAAAAGAGAAAGCAGAGCTTTATTCTCTCTTTTTCGTGCAAATGAAAAGATGAATACAACCTTGTTGTTGAAGTGGTCACGTGCCTTTTCCTTCACCCTTCACAAAAGTTAAATAATACCAATGTAAACTATTGAAGCCCAATGACATACACAAATATAGGTCAATGATATTTGAAACAATTCCCAGACCTATTTGACTAGCCATGGAAACCAATGACTTATAATATAACTAGCCTCCATGCATGCGCTAACGAGTGTGCAAAAGGCATTTTTTAAATCACGACGTGCTATGAACGACTTACACGTTTTAAATGTATATATATATATATGTGTGTGTGTGTGTGGGTGTGTGTGTGTGTGTAAATTGACAAAAGGAAAGTCAAACATTTGAAGTAAATAAATAATCTTAGTTCATGCTAGAAGAAACCCCTCATAAACCAATTAAAGCAGCTGAATTCACATAATAAAATCGGTCTCTATAACATTTACATTAAGAATAAAGAAAATAATATTTAATAAACAATTGATTGAATTACATTATTGCTAGCCCATTGTAAGGCTAAGCCCACTCGCTCCCCCTTAGTGTAGATAATATCGTTTGTTAAAAGAAAATTATTTAACAACTAATTTAATCACATTATTATCCGCGTGCGAAAGACTTTTTTTATAACCAGCATTACACGCCTCTTAAGATGTTTTGAACGTATTTAAAATAGAGAAAATAATATTTAATAAACAACTAATTGAATCACATTGTTATTAGCCCATTGTGAGGCTAAACCCACATCCGTTCCCCTTAGTATAGATAATATCGTTTGTTACAAAACAAAAAACAATAATTTGACAACTAATTTAATCACATTATTATCCGCATGTGAATGATTTTTTTATAATAAACATTACACGTCTTTTAAGATGTTTTGAACGTGTTTAGAAATAGATAAATTGAATAAAATTATTGCTAGCCTATTGTGAGGTACTAATAAAAAAAAAAAAAACCACAAAATAATTTAATTATTAAAAAAATACTATTAAAATGATGAAAATGCCCCTACCTTATTTGATGCATTATTTTGGGATGCCTTTGAAGTTTTTTGTTTTGGGGGCATTTTTGTCCAATTATGTTTTGAACGTGTTTAAAATAGAGAAAATAATATTTAATAAGCAATTGATTGAATCACATTGTTGCTAGCCCATTGTGAAGCTAAACCCACCTCCGTCACTTTTAGTATAGATAATATCGTTTGTTAAAAAAAAAAACAATCATTTGACAACTAATTTAATCACATTATTAAGAATCTTTTTTATAACTGGTATTACACGTCTCTTAAGATGTTTTGAACGTGTTTAGAAATAGATAAATTGAATCAAATTATTGCTAGCCTATTGTGAGGTACTCATAAAAAAACAAAAAAAAAAACCACAAAATAATTTAATTATTAAAAAAATACTATTAAAATGACAAAAATGCCCCTACATTATTTGATGCATTATTTTGGGATGCTTTTGAAGTTGTTTGTTTTTAGGGTATTTTTGTCCAATTATTTTTGTTGAAGCTTGGTGACACCAAAACACTATTCACCTTTTTCTTCTCTCTTTATATATAATAGATTCTCTGTCATATTAATCTAGCTATAAAAAAATACATAAACATGTCATGACCTCAACTAAAAGCAAAGATATCACTACAAAATGTTGTTTTTAGGGATAAAATAAGTAGTACAATTTGTGCTTATCAATATTTGTAGAACCGTATTTGTCCATTTTCTTTACTGGAAATGAATTTCTTAATGGTTTTGGATTTGTCTAAGATAAACGGTACGAATAGTTGAAATATATTACAGAATGAGTCCCATAAAAATAAGTGTAAAAAAATAGTGTCACAGATCCGATCCCCCCCACACACACATACACACACGTATATATATACACACACACACACACACATATATATATATATATATATCTCCCATTATTTATACATTCCACTCCATCATTTTTCTTGAGGACTTTATTTTTAGCTAGTACTAGTGCGGATATCTCAGTAGGTATTTTTAATGTCAAACTAACAAAAGACTAAAAGAGTACGTAGTTGCTATTTCAATTTTTTTTCAAGAAGGAAAAGAAACAAATTGAGGATTTTAAATTTCAGATTTTTTATTAATGGAAAATTAAGGATATTAGATAGTCCTACCTGGTTTTAAGACAGAAAATATATCCTAATTAAATTGTAGTTGGCAGTCAAACCCTAATTAACTCAAGTTCATATGTACCTAGTTCATTCTAGAACGAGGTTTAGAAAGATTTTAGTAAATTAATTATGCGTATCCGCTTCCAATTTAACAGTAAATACAAAATTCAGTACCTTAACACCGAAATAAATTTTTTATTTATTATGCCTTGTTGTATAACATGCGTTAAAGAATAACATTAAGATCTTTTATTTATTTATTAAAATTTGGTCAGAGAGTCCAAAAAATCTAGCGAATTAAAACTCCGGTGCATACCATGCTCCAACGCAACATGCATAGCAAATATCTAAAATCTTCATGTCAAAAAATAGTTGAAAAAAATTGCCAACATTTTCCCCTTTAAATAGTGATGGATAAACTTGTTCGAGCATGTCTCAGAAGTGGTAGGGAGGGTGTTTGGTACTGCTACTAGCTTAGCTTTGTTTGTAATTGTGGGAAAACCCTCTCTCATCTCTCTCATCTCTCTCTCTCTCTCTCTCTCTCTCTCTCCAATTATTTGTTTTTTACTTGTCAAAGAAAAAAATTCCTTTTAAAAAACCAGCTCTTTCTCTCTCTCTACTCAAACAGTAGAAGAAACCCAACTCAAGATGCGCCTCTCCTTCTCTGTCACCCAACTCTCTGAACCTTGTTCTTCCTCCTCTTCCTGCTCATGAACTCAACGCCCGCGGAATGGCCGAGGTGTCCGGAATGGATTTTGGGCTGATGGGTTTGGAGGGTTTGGTGGGTCCCGACGCCGGAGGAGGAGAGGCAGCGGGAAAAGTTGGTGACGGATCTGGCTCCGCCTCCGCCAAGCAGCAAAGATCTTGGCCGGCGGACGACGACTGGAGGACCTCAAAAATGCCGAAAAACGAAGACTTGAATGCTCCCAAGACAATGCCCTTGCAGTACCAGGGGACACCTCTGCTGCGATCTAATTCTCAGCTGCTTCCTCCTCCAGCTGAGACTCACAGGCAGGAGCAAATGCTGAGCTTTTCTAACAACAAATCAGAAGTCAGTTTTCTCAGCAAAGATGGAGACTTTGCCTACTACCAGAGGAATCCCACTCCCATTCTCTCTCCTTACCCAAGGAATGCAGGCTCACCAGGTATTTATTTATTTAGTTCATTATTTTTTTATTTTTTTGGGGTGGTGTGTTGGTGGTCAATGTTGGACATGGATTTTATGAGATGGGGTTTGGGATGTGAAAGTGAAGGCAGATATTTCATTTCAGGGACATTTTTGTGCAATTGATAGATGGGTTTTTGCTATAATTGTTGCCCGGTGAGTCTTTTCATAAGGCATTTTGTAGAAATTTTAGTTCTCAGGTCTTTTCATAGAAACAGCTCAAAGATTGATAGAAACCAAATGGGAAAAGAAAATAGGACTAGCAGATGAGACTTGTTTGGGATAATTTTTAATTTAATTTTTTTTATAGTTTTTTTCATGGTTTAAATGTAAATATAGTAAATCGTACAAATGGTTGATGCAAATGATTTTTTTTTTGTTTCAGGTTATGGAAGCTTGAATCTGAGCATGCATGGGCCTTTGACTGGGGCTAGAGGACCCTTCACTCCTTCTCAGTGGATTGAGCTGGAGCACCAGGCCTTGATCTACAAGTACATGACTTCAAATGTGCCTGTCCCTTCCAATCTGCTCATACCTCTCAAGAAACCCCTCTACCCTTATGGCTTGTCTGGTCCTTCTAATCCCACCTCAAGTAAGCTCCTTCTATCGCTGCTCAACGATTTCTCGATTCGTCGAAATGCATCTGTATTGAAATTTAATTTTTAAGTTTTGAACTTAAACTACTATTTGTTCAAAGAATGAAATTTCCAATTTTTATGTATGTTGTTCGAAAGTTCTGTCCAGGATAGTGCTTGCAATGAGTATGTAAATGCTAGGTTTGATTCAGAAATCGTGTTCTTCTTGTTTTCCCTTTTGTCCGATTTGTCTATTTTCCAATGCCTCTATATGTTGTGATTTTGATATTGATATAGTAGCGTGGGGCGCTTACCATCTGGGCTACTCTGGCATCAACGATCCCGAACCTGGGAGGTGTCGCCGAACGGATGGGAAGAAATGGCGTTGCTCGAGAGATGCTGTTGCAGATCAGAAGTATTGTGAAAGGCATATTAACAGGGGCCGCCATCGTTCAAGAAAGCCTGTGGAAGGCCAGCCTGGCCAGGCCGTCTCTGGGGCCAGTAATTCAAAGAGGGTGCCTATGAATTCGTCAATGTCAACATCCGTGATGGCAAGCAATGGCGCATCCAACAGCGTCACAACCGCGCCGCAGCAGTTCAAAAGCTTGCAGCCTGCTGTTGCTGCCAATCCTTCTTCTGCAGATGCCTTTGTCAACAGGTGAAAAATTAGGGCTTCTTATCTGTTTTAGTTCTGATTAGGCCTTCTAGCTTTATTATAAGATTTCGATTTAAAACAACCTTTTTCCTTTACTTTATTTGGAGACCCCATCATTCCATCTTTACTTTGGTGACAGTGACTAGTCCTACTAATTTGGATACTCGAATTAGGACCTTTATCTTTGAAATTGTAATGTAACTATAATGGCTGTGCATATTTCTTACAGGTGTTTCTGTTTCACTCTTCTACTTTACTTTATGCACTGTGTTGGGCATTTTCTAATCAATTAGATAGTGTGTTTTGCAGGATGCAAGATCCACGAGGACTTTCCGTGATGTCTGCTCCTACCCTTAAGCCGAAATCCAACAATTCGACTTCTAAAATTGGAAAACAAGAATTCCTAGTGGAAGAATCCTCCCAATCAGAGTTTGGAATTGTTTCTACTTATTCACTTCTCAACCCTTCACATAGGAACTCTTACATCTCTAAAGATTTTGGTGGTTCTTTCCTAGACTTCAGTGATCAAGAAACTCAAGACCAACATCCGCTTCGCCAGTTCATGGATGATTGGCCTAAGGACCAGTCCAGTCACTCAGTCTCTACTTGGCCTGAAGAAATAAAATCAGACTGGACTCAGCTATCAATGTCGATCCCAATGGCATCCTCGGAGTTCTCATCATCCTCTTCCTCCCCAACGCACGAGAAACTTGCGCTCTCACCGCTGAGGCTATCCCGGGAGTTTGTGCCTGCCCAAATGAATATGGGAATGAGCAATGACCTTAGCGAATCAAGCCAGAAACAAACTAATTGGATACCTATCCCCTGGGGAAATTCAATGGGGGGTCCTTTAGGAGAGGTCATAACCAACACCACCAGCAGTGGCAAGATCTCGCCGCTTAACCTCTTAAATGAAGGGTGGGATGGCAACTCTCAGTTGGGATCTTCCCCAACTGGTGTCTTGCAGAAGTCAACTTTCTGTTCGCTTTCAAACAGCAGCTCAGGGAGCAGCCCAAGAGGAGGTGAGATCAAGAAGAGTAGCCTTGATGGGGCAAGCATATATGATGACGTGCTAGGTTCGACCTTCGCAAGCTCCTCAGTTCCATCCCTGTAAAATTGTCAAAGCTACAAACAGAGGAGACAAGACATGAACTTGCAGTAACCATTTGTGATCTTTTCAGTTTCTCTCTTTTTCTTGTTCCTTATCCTCCTTTTAATTGTTTTTTTATTCGTGGGGTTACAAACTAGAGACATGGTGATCCGAATATGCATAGGTATTAGCCAGTTTGGCTAGTGTGGATTTGTTGGTATCTATAGTTTCTCCCTTTATGAATTCTAAGAGAAGTTCCAGCGTGGGAGCCCTCCCCCAGGCAATTCACTATTCAATTCACCCAGTAAACAGTAACTGCCCTTAATGAACAGTAACTGCTTTTTGCATCTTTAGTGTGGGAGCCCTCCTCCCTGTCAATAGACAATAAAATATTAGTATTTTATTTATTTATAAAATAATACAAAATCATTTTATTTGTAATTTCGGATAAGATTTTTAATCGTTTTCGTTGCGTCACGTGTCATAATCCGAAAAGTTATAAAATAATAAAAAATAATTTTATTTGTAATTTCGGATAAGATTTGTAATTGTTCTCGTTGCGCCCCGTGTCATTATCCGAAAAAGACAATTATTGATGATGGATTTTCGATAAGATTTTTAATCGTTCTCGTTGCGTTACGTGTCATTATCCGAAAATACAATTATTGGTGGTGGATTTTCGATAAGATTATTAACCGATCACGTTGCGTCACGTGTCATAATCTGTTTACAATCTTTGAGGATAGATTTCCATAAGATTTTTAACGAATGACGGGGCATTATCTACAACCTAATCGTTTCTGAATCCTCCATATAATCCACCATCCATCCTCACAAATCTCACACCAATTTTCTCAAGATCTCTATCATTATTCATAGTTTTTGCTTCCTTATTCACCTAAATCTCTATCATTATTCATAGTTTTTGCTTCCTTCTTACAATGTCTTATTCTTCCTCAAGGATGATGTGGAAAATCGATCAGCAAGAGGAAGAATTGTTTAACCAATCAGAAGGAATGTTCAAACGCCAGGCGGCCCAAAACGAGAGGGAATAGGATGAGGAGCGTATACGGAGAGACGACGAATCAAGAATGGCAAGAGCCTCACATTCCCGTCGAGTCATCCAAGCTGTGGCTCAGATCTGCAGGCCCAGTTGTGTTGTAAACATTGATAAAGACATGCAACAACTAGGTCAGTATCTCTTGGACGATTATTTTGTCCGTAACAGTGCATTCCCTGATACGTACTTTAGACGTCTTTTTAGAATGAAACATCATTTGTTCAACAAAATCATGGGCGCTGTTTGCAACCATGATTCTTACTTTGTGCAAAAGCCGAAAGCTTTTGGTGCTATGGGTCTCCTACCTGAGCAAAAAATTACTGCTGCCTTACGGATGCTTGCATATGGAGCATCTGCAGACCAAGTGGACGAGATAACGAGGATGGGAAAATCAACCATTCTTGAGTCCCTGATGAGGTTTTGCTCGGCAATCGAATCTATCTACACCGTAGAGTACTTCTGGACACCTACTAATATGGACTTGGAAAGACTTCTGAAGAAGGGCGAGATGCGAGGTTTTCCAGGGATGATTGGAAGCATTGACTGTATGCACTGGACTTGGAAAAATTGTCCAAGTGCATGGCAAAGGGCTTATGGGGACAGAAAAGGATAAAAAGTATCATTTTGGAGGCGGTGGCATCTTTTGATACATGGATTTGGCACGCCTTTTTCGGGGTTCCGGGAACTCAAAATGACCTCAACGTCCTCGGCCAATCCCCAGTGTTCAACGATGTCCTGCAAGGAAAGGTACCAAAAGTCACGTACTGGGTCAATGGACGTATGTACGACGGGCCATACTACCTAGCAGACGGCATTTACCCAAGGTGGGCATCGTTTGTCAAAACAGTGCCATGTCTAAGAAGTGCAAAGGAAAAACACTTTGCGAGCTGTCAAGAAGGGTGCATGAAGGATGTGGAGCGTTGTTTTGGTATCCTCCAAGCTCGATAGGCGATTGTCAATGCTGCCAGAATCTTTGATGTAGAGTCGCTTCGATCCATCATGATGACGTGCATCATTCTTCACAACATGATTGTGGAAGATGAGTACAATTATGATGCCGTTGATGAATATGAGCCAGACACGATGAACAATTCAAGAACACATATATATTGTGCTCATGACGCCACCGAAGAACCCGTGCAACATGAGCCATTAGAAAGGGATGGATGTTACAATGAATTGGTCATTCAACGATATACTGCACTTCAAAGGCCATATATGCACAATGCCCGGCTAAATGACTTGATAGAGCACCAGTGGGCATATAAACAAGCTGAAGATAATTAAGTTCATTTAGTGTGTTTGGTTTTATTTGGTGTGTTTATTTAATTTTAGTTGGTGTGTTTTTTTTAGTTCATTTTTTAGTTCATTTTTTATTATTTGGTATGTTTGTGTAATTTTATTTGGTGTGTTTTTGTCATTTGAATAAATATTCTCTTAGTATAAATAACTTACCAAATTAAATAAATTTACTCTCACTTTAAATAAAGTACTAAATTCAATAAATTGGAAACAACATAAAGTACTCTATTCAATAAATAATAAATTACAACCCAAAGTGATTGGAAAATTATGGGCTCCGATTACAAAAACTACTCTATTCATCATCACTTAATCAATTTGTGGTGCTAGGATGATCTTCTCTTGTCGTGCTAGGACCATCTTCTCTTGCTCTCGCTTCTCTTGCACGCCTCCTTCGCACCACGTCCGCTTTCTCCGACTTCCAAAAATATTTAGAATTTGGAGACTTCCCTTCTAAAGGCGTGTTCATAATTTCACGATCTCATTGAGCCATTCTTTCTTCTCTAACATGTTCCCTTTCTTGCCTAAGTAGCTCTCTTTCTCTCTGATTAGCTTGAAATTCTCTCTCAATACCTGCATCTTTTGCCTCCTCTCTAACCTTATCAGCCTCAAATTTCGCCATTTCCCGCGACAAAGTCAATTCACCTTGGCGAGCAAGTTCTTTCATGTATTTTGCATAATCATTCTTGGAAGCACTCCCTTTTCTCTTTGAAGCCTTCTTACCTTCATGCCTAATTGGATAACGGGTCGAACTCGACGCTTGTTCAGGGAGGGGCATTTCGGGCACTTCTTCTGAATCATCTTCATGAACATGCGAGCCATGATCGGGTGTAGAGTGTAGAGGGATGCTGTTCATGAAAACTTCTGGACCGACATGCACAACTCTGAATTTAAGACAATCTTTGACAATATTCCAACATTCCCACCGGTTGAATGATTTATTTTTGCTTTTGGTTTTGGCACCATACCAAGCTTGTGCTTGAAGTTGCTACAAATAAATAGGTAACAAATAAATAAATAATTATAATGAAAGTAGGTAACAAATAAATAATAATACAAACAAATAAATAATACAAACAAATAATTATAATGAAAGTAGGTAACAAATAAATAATACAAACAAATAATTATAATGTAAATTTGGGTATAGTACAAACAAATAAATAATATATTGTTACCTGATCCGTGTAATTTTCCCCACTTCGAAGATTAGCACTAGCTTGTGCCAAGGCGTCTCTCCACGTACTAAACGATTGGCTAAGTAATTTCCAACGACTGGAAATCGATTCTTTGGTTATTTTCCCATCCATTTTCTCAAGATAATTGGTATGAATAAGACTCCACATTTCTCGCAATTGCATCTCATTACCCGTAAGCGAACTATGAGTAACTTCAACCCAGCTAGTAAACAATGCAACATCTTCAAGAAGCGACCAATTCGTACCTGCATCAGTAGTCATTTTGTTGAAAAAAATTGAATTGAAACTTTGAGAGAAATATAGGAATTTGATTGAAAGTAGTTGAGAAAATATGAAATTGTGGTGTAAGGTAGATGATAATGAGAATGTATTTATAGAAAAGTAAAAACAATTTTTTTTAAAATTTTTCAGATTTTTTTTTCAGATTTTTTACAATTTTTTATTGAACTAATTAATCTCTGCCGTTGGATTTAAAAAAAATTGAATTCCAACACTCCAGATTGTGCCACGTGTCACAACGGTAATTTTTTTTTAATTTTAAAACTATTTTTTCTTTTATTTATTTATTTATAAAGCAGAATAATATCTACCGTCGATCTCAGATCCAATGGTTGATATTAAATAAGTTTATTTTTATTTTTATTACCGTTGCAAATCGGACGGCCCATTTTAAAGAGCCGTTGAGATCGAACAGACCATGGGAAGCCACGTGGCTTCCCAACGATAACTGAAGCAGACTGCATCGCGGGCCCCTGGGGTCTGAAATTTGTCGGCTGATGCGCCCCCACAAGCGGGTGAGGCGCAGGCGCCTGACATAAAAAAATTTAAAAATGGGATTGACGCCAAGCTAACGTCAGCCCAGCGTCAGGTCCACCTTGGGCTCGTGGGCTGGCGATTCCTCACAGGCCTGTTGCTCGGGCCTGCCCAGTCCCTCAGGCTCCCCACGCTGGAGGGCTTCAGCCGGGCTATCATGCCCTGTTTGGTCCACCGTCCCCCAAGCAGCAACCCACAGTGGAGTTGCTCTAAAGTAATTGATGCTTTGTTAATATCTCACCTTATCTTGGTGCTTTCTGGGTTCCAAGAGACCGCGGTAAATGTTCTTAACTACTTCAACTACATGCGTGATGATGCAATAGACCAATGATTTGAAACCGGTTAATATTTGCATTATTGGTTGAGGTAGGGCAGGGTATATCTTTTGCAGGATTGTGGAGTAGTACAATTCTAGTGAGGAGGATCTGTCTGTCCAGAGACCGTAAAAACAGTGGGGACAAAGGCAAGTCAATGATGGTTGTGAACCTTCCATCATGATAATATAGAGATACCTTCCAAAACACATTTGTTGATAGATCATTGAAGGGGTACCCTATAAGTATAGGGCCCTCATTTCTGGTGGCATGGCCCTTTCAACCTCCTGGTTTGGTTGATTTTGTAGTTGCAGTGAATGATATTCAAATCAGAAAATAGAAAATAAGGTCTAGGAGTTCCCTGGCTTTGAGACAAGAGGCACTCTTGTGGGCTGTCACCCAACATTCAACAACTCTGTTTGGTTGCTTGGATGTGGGCCCGGGATTATAGAGTGTGGTGGAGACCTACCACCGCTGAGTCTGACCCTTATTAGCACATGTTTGGCTCTAGCCTAGTCCGACTTGTTATGGAGGCTAGCCTTAAAAGGCCGGATGCGGTCAAGGATTTTCATCCAAATAATGTTGTGATGGGACCGAGGCAAGCAAATAGAGGACCACCCCTTGTCTTGATATTGCTGTGCTTTTAAAAAAATTATTTATGATGTACTGTGAGAATTAAACAGTTGTAAAATAAGTTGTTGAGTGTTTAGTAAACTTTTTTTTTTTGTAAATTTGCTTTTAACAAAAAAAAAAAGTTTTATGAGCATTTGGTAAAATTTTATATAAATTGCTGATGTGAATATGTTAAATGACTAAAAATGATATATCATTTATATGATATAATAATTAACAAAGACAATAATGTAGGGGCAAAAATTGTAATTTTGTAAAATATGTGGGGGTATACTTGTCATTTGAAAATTTCATTAAATGAGATTATTATGTTTTAGAAAAAAAGCACTTTTTTAGAAGCATGGTAAACCCTACTTCTGCTTTTCTATACTGTCAATGACAACATGTTTTTAAAAAAACACTTTTTTTTGTTTGTTTTTGTAGACATCGAAATTTCGGTAAATAAATGTTGACCGATAAATCAAAGTTTCAACGCTCATGTATTACATAAATTTTACACGTAGCGTGTGTCTAAACGAAAAATTGAAATGAGTCGGGAAAGTCATCAAACAGGACACGTGTCAACACCTGGCAGAAACGACTTATTTCATCTGGGATATTATATTCAAAATTAGGCCTTGGAAAATTCTATAAATAGAAGCCAATTTCATTCATTTCATGGAACCAATTCATATTACACCTTGAAGCTTTGAAGCTCTGAAACTCCGAAGCTTTCAAGCATCCAGGTTCCCGAAGAATCAAGAAAGCCTTCTTCGTTCTTCGTTCATCGTTCTTCCAAGATCAAGCCCCGACGGCCCTTGGATCAACAATCATCCAATTCAAGATCAAGCCCCAAAGGCCCTTGAAGAACTTCCACCAATTCAAGATCAAGCCCTGACGGCCCTTGAAGAAAGTGTTCATCGTTCATCATCCGTTCATCCTAAGATCAAGCCTCAACGGCCCTTTGGATCAACAACGTCGACAAATCCATACATCCAACCGTTCTTCAAGATCAAGCCCAAAAGCCCTTGAAGATCCGTTCATCACCGTTATTCAAGATCAAGCCCAAAAGCCCTTGAAGATCCATTCATCATTGTTCTTCAAAATCAAGCCCAAAAGCCCTTGAAGATCCGTTCATCACCGTTATTCAAGATCAAGCCTCAACGGCCCTTGAAGAAACGCTCATCCTCAAGATCAAGCCCCAACGACTCCTTGAAGATCTGCTCAAATCCACCTTCAAGATCAAGCCCACGGCCCTTGAAGAACGTTCATCCTTAGATCAAGCCCAACGGCCCTTTGGATCAATCGCACATCCACAAATCAACACCTTACGGAGATCGAATCAGAGGATCAAGTTAAAAGAGATCGTAACCAAAAATCAAAAACACAAATATTTGTTTGTGCACGTTGTTCTTGTCTCTTTCGTTTCAGGAAAAATACGGAGATCGAATCTGAGGATCAAATTTGAGAGAGATTGTAACCCAAAATCATCAAATACAAATATTTGTTTGTGCACGTTGTTCTTGTCTCTTTCGTTTCAGGAAAAATTCGTGTTCACAGTTTTACTAAACACATTTGATGTTCCGGAGTTTTTTTAATAAGCTATTTTTTTTTTAAATCACCACAATCCCAAATCGGCCATATGTTTGGACGAGAAATTTGTGAGTAATTTGTTAGAAATGTACCACGGGATTAGATGAATTGACTTGGGTATGCCTATTCATTAATACAGCTTGCTTCTTCCATTCCGATCTTCGAGTGAGAAATTTTGAAAGAACAAATGGATGACAACTTTCTTATTTTGTTCAAGTTGAAGGTTACTTACGAAGAAAAGTTGTCCATTTCAATCTATTCATTTTTGTGAATTGTGAGGATTAGGAAATATATCTTTTCTTCATAAGTAACCTTTAACTTGGACAAAGTATGAGAATTGTCATCCATTTTTTCTTCAAAATGTCTTGAATTTAGTAATAGTCTTGTCGAAATCAATTCTATCTAACAAACCAGTCCCAAAAGATTAGATGAATGAAGTTGAAATGAATAGATCCAATACATTATGAGCCATTTGCATATATAATAACAATAACAAAGTCTTTTCTCATTAAATAGTGTCGGTTGTATAAGCCTATAACTGTTTAGGTGATATCTAATAAAATTCCTTCTCTTCCTTTCTCCATGATTGGGTCAAAATTGAAATTGACCCCTCTTGGTGCTAACATATTTTCCAACATTTCGTTTTGATTATTTTATTCTTCCCCTTTAAAAATTTCAGATCCTTTCACCATTTCACATATGGAAAATGTTAAATTGCACCTTAGTTTGTTTGACTGCTGGACCTGCCAATTGGTATATCATCATCGCAGTGACAACTGCCATGAAATTCCAATCTGTAATGGCTTGAGTGCAACCAAAATGGGGCGATACTACAAGTTATGCTTCTGTTTTATAGAGCGGGCACTTCTTGCCACTGTTTAAAAATTGTATCAAATTCTGAGTTTCAATAATCTTTTGTCTCAAAATTTACTGCATTCCGGTGATTTTTTACTGTTATATTTTAGTTATTACATACCATAAAGTTTACTAGAAAGTTGCTCTGTCTCATCACAATAGCAACTTTCATAAAACAATTACACCACATCCCGTGTCACTGAAATATAATGTAGGTAAAAACTAACACATAATGTGTTATTAGTATGGATGCAACAATAAAGGTGGACGTGTGTTATAAGAGGTCTTCTCTGGTCGCACACTCAAAATTATGCTAAAATTGAATTAGTTAATACTACAAAAGATCCAATATAACATTAGATCTAATATTACAAAATTGACGTTTAGTGCACAAGTCCAACAATCTCTTATTTTACTAAAGCCAATCATCACAATAACGCACACCAAAACTATTAGTTACCTATCAGGCTGCTTCTGTGTTATTGCCTTTGGGTTCCCTACTTAATTTTTATGTGTTAGGGCATTAGTGATTGGATTCAAGACGACTTCATCATCAATTGGTTCTACATTTGTCTAAAGATCAAATGTGCTTACTACTTGAGTATTTAGTATTTATACACTCATAGGAGAGTGTTATAGTTAGTATTTAACATTAAGTGTGATTGTGTAACTTGAAAGTAGAGATCATGAACTCTCTAAGATCTAAAATATATTGCCTATAAGTAACTGTATTACTTTGGGAGCAAGAAATCTCTAAGATCTAATTTTAAATTTAGAACTAGTAATAATTTGCAAATATATATTACTAACATTACAAATGGGAGACGAACAAGAAGAAAATAAAAAACTGAAGGTGAAGAATGATTATAGCATTTAGAAAATGTGGAAGAGAATAAATGTTGTTACAATTGCTAGTTGATGCTACATGTTGTGAATGACGTGATGCTAATGGTTGACTAATCAAAGATGTGACAACTAGAATACTTACAGTGTAACAAAACTTGTAGGCAATACACATGTAGGCAATACACATTATCTTGGGCATTAAGGTATGGTCAGTTCCTTTTAATTATTTTGGTGTTCCCATTTTTAAAGACCACGCGTTAATTTTGTTCTAGGCATCGCAGATAAGATCAAGGCGAAGTTATCTGCATGGAAGGGGTCACAACTTTCTATGGCTGATCGACTCCAATTATTAAAATCCGTTTTGGCTAGCATGCTTGCCTACAACTTTCAAATTTATGAATGGCCAGTCTTTTTACTTCGTAAAACTGAGACTTGGTGTCGAAACTTTCTGTGCTTTGGCTCTTTTGATGAATGGGGTGTTCCTTGGTTGTATGGAGTCAATGTTGTAAACCTATGGTGGAAATGGGGTCTTGGCCTAAACAACTAGTGGTGCTCAATAAGGCTTTTTTGCTGAAAAAAAGGTTGGGAGATTTTATCTTCTATTTCGTCTGATTCCGAATTTCTTCGAGACCGATTTTGGAGGGGAGGTAGGATTCGCGTTGTGCCCCTTGCTTGGCCCTTTCTCTAAGGGGTTGTTGTGTAACAAGTGCATAATGTCCTGAGACAAAGATGGGCTGTCAAGAATGTAAAGGAGGTAGAATGGGTAGTTGGTCAGATTTAGTATGGATCGTACATGGACGGTAGTTGGAGTTGGTGGCTCTCCTAGGGTTCTCTCATTTGGGATCCTTGGGGAAGAGGATCAAGTTGGCCCTTGCAAAACAAAAGATACAGTAAAGCTAGGACAATTATTGTATGAGGTCTACCTAATGCTAGATGCAGAGGCACATAATAGATTGAACTCTTTTGATTTCTATGATATAGAATCAAATAAATAACAAAAAGGGAACTGTGAATTCTTGCACAATACATTTTCATGTATGTTATGACTTAAGTAGTTTTGTCGAGTGTAACGTAGGCTTAGCAGTTCTAGAACCATCAATGATTGGTGAACCCGTGGATCCATTTGCAACTCCTTTGTTTCCTCTTCTATTTGGCCTGGCAACAAGGCTGTTTTGCCTGAAGTTCTTTATGATTCCCGTTATTTGCTTGGCAAAGACAACGATTTCCTTTTTTTTTTGTGGGATATGTTTATCGGGCAGCCCCTAGCAAAGTATTTTGGTCTTCACCATTCTTTACACCACATATGTGTGAGATCGTTTCAAATTATTTTTTGATGGCGAGTGGCACCTGCCACCTCTCCTAATATTTCATTACCCGATTGTTTGTGACCTAGTTAAGCATATTTCTTTTTTTTCGTGATCCTAATGCGGAAGATCTCTTGATTTGGGCTCCATCTTTTTTTGGCAATTTTACTGTTACGGTCTCTTATTAGTTCACATGTCCTAAGTCTGAGCCACCGAAATCTTTTCTTGTTTGGAAAGTGATGCATGGTAGACTTCTTACTGAAGTTTTTCTTCATAGGTGTGGTGTTGCTCTTGCTTCTATGTTTTTTTTCTTTTCTGCAGGATGGCTAGTAAGAATATAGATCATTTGTTTATCGAGTGCCCTTTTACTTCTGTTTGGAATTCAATGTTTGCTCATTTTGGTATGATTTTTACTCCAGCACCTCTACACGTTATTCTTGCTACAGGCAAACATGAAAAGTTTAGCCCCCAACTTATGGATTTGTGCCTCCTTATGTTATATAATACTGCTTGGCTTATTTGGGATTTACAAAATAAGTTGCGATTTGAAGAGAAGGTTCCTACAGTTTCTTATGTTTGTCGCGCCATTGTTATCTGTGTGCGGGCATCAAGTTATTTTTAAAGTGGCATATGTCTAATCAGGTGAGTGACCTATGTGTAATTCGTTCTTCCGGTGTGAGTTGTCAGCTTAGAAATTGCCCAAAAATTGTTGAGATCATGTGATATCCTCCTAATTTTGGTTTTGTAAAAATTAAGAGTAATACTAGAGAGATTAAATTTGTACACAAAATTTTGAAAACTAAAGAACATGAAATTTGATGATTGGCTTATTACTTAAGCGTTGATAAACGTGCTAATTCTTATTGGTGACACATCATTTAGTTTGCAATTTACTCTCCAAAGTTAGTCTCCCTAACATTATCCTCCCCCCTCAGATACATCATTACTCAGACTTTCTGCTTTTCTTCTTCATAAGTTAATTATTGACCTTTATCCCCTATTTTGTTATTGGTAGGTCTCCGTTGAAGGTTTGAGCATTGACTCTCCTTCCTTAGTAAGCCACGATGATCTCCTTCAGCAATCAAAGGAAATGACTCCCCCTCTACCTCATTCCAAGGCTTCAGGCTTAATTCAGGTATATTGACTTTTCTTACCTTGCCCTTCCTTGACTTGTAAACTTTTCTCTTAAGATGTTAGTCTTGGTTGCAACATGGTTCTGGAGTGGCCTCGGGCAAATCTCCACCACATATAGTGCGCAAAAGAGATCTTCTTCGTCCTCCTTCGGTTTCTGGGATCCCAGGGCACTCCGCCTCTAGTCCTGTGAAGAAGTAAGCCAAGACTACCGCAACAGCTACTTTCATTCTTGCTTCTGCTCCTATTCCTGCAATCCATCCTACTCTCTTAACTGAGGTCGCCCCTACTGCCATGAATGAAGGTGTAAGAACCGTGCCCTCAGCTTCATCAGCATCATCCTTGCCCGATCTGGTTAAGAAGTTCGGGCAAATAAAAACTAAACTGCATTCACCTCCACCATCTTCTGAGTCTCTTATTCTGCAAAATGCTTATCAAATCTTCAAGGATTAGATGAAAAGGGACTTCACGACTTCTTTCAGCCTTAAGATTCTCTATGAAGCAGAGAATGCTCTTATTGAGCTTTACAAAGCTCAATTGTTGTCCAATGCTCAGCATGAGTCTTTTATGAGTTTCTTCGAGAATTTGCGGGCATTAAGGGATCAACATCATAAGGCGGAGCGGGCGTCCAATAGAGTGAAGTGTTTTCAGGAAAAACATGTGAAGAATACAACCACTATTCGACAGTTGGTGGAAGAAGGATCCGTGATGGACAAAAGGATTGCAGTAGTCGATTATGAGATTCAGCGTTTGGAAGAGCAATTGTCTTTACTCAAAGCCGAGAAAGTGACCATTACCAACCATTTCTCCCAAAAGGTAGAAGAGATGGAGAAAATTTCTCAAGAGATTGAGGATTCTGAGAACCAACTTGTAAATAGCAACATGTATTTAGGAGAACCAGGCCGAATTTTTACTATCATGCAAACTTACTTTTCTAGAGTAGTTGCTCTGGCCGAGGATGTAAAGTTGTTAGACTAAGATTTCTATAATCCCTTCATGAAATGAAATCTTCTTCTATTTTAACCCCATTTTTTTGAATTTTTAATAGTAGCAGTCTATCTCCACCTTTCTCACCTTACCTAGTTCTTTAAATTTGCCCGATCTTTGTTTGAAAAGCATATTCTTTAGGACTTGTTTTCAACTTATGGAACCTTATCCTTGTCAGGGCTTGCCCGAGGTCTACTAAGTGCTGCTCTTCAGTTTTAGACTTCACCACAATGTCGTCAATGTATACTTCCATGTTATGGTCGATTAAGTCATGAAAAATGGCATTCATTGCTCTTTGATAGGTTGCACCAACGTTTTTGAGCCCGAATGACATTACCAAGTACTCATATGCTCCGACATGACTCGGGCACCTAAAAGTTGTCTTATGTATATCTTATTTAGCCATTTTTATCTAATTGTAACCAGCATTCCCATCCATGAAAGATAGAACTTTGTGTTTGGCAGCTGTATCTATGGATAAGTCGGCCATGGGCATGAGATATTCATCTTTAGGCGTGGCTCCATTAATGTTTCTATAGTCAACACAACATCGAACTGCTTTAGTTATAACTTTTAATACAGGTACAATGTTGGCCAACCACTCGACATATTTGGAAGGCCTAATAAATCCAGCCTTCACCAGCCTCTCGATCTCTTCTTTGACCTTTTCTTTGATCTCTTCGACCTCTATGTTCTACTAAGGTTGGATCTAAACCTGTTATTTCAGTGTAATGCCAAGCAAAACAATCATTGAATTCGTGCAAAATACTGATAATCCTTGCCTAATCCTCGGTTTCCAACAAACTACTGATATGTATAGGCCTCGGATCCTCCTTAGTTCCCAAATCAATGGTCTCCAAGGGATCTTGTACTTCTGGGAGCGGCTTGTCAAGTTTCGCATACAAAAATTCAACTAACTTTGGATTTTTGGGCAAATCCTCTGGCTCATCTAGATCATATATGCACTCAACCATCTGTATGGCTGCTTCCAACTCAAAACACTTATCTTCTATTCTGCTGCTTGAGGCTCCTTCTTCCTATTCCTTTTCTTCCTTGGTTGAACTCTCCCTCTCTTGCTTTCTTTCTTTCCCATACACCAACAGTCTTTTTATTAAGGACTTGACTGCAACCATCTAGTACTTTCTTTTCTGTTCTGACATTACTGATGTTGGGGAGTTGGGATGATATGGGGCCGATCCCATTCTTCCCTTATAAGAGATAACCCTTGCTCTATAAGCTTCAAGGTCGTCACCCTGGTTGGGCGGCCGTTCTTATCAGCTCCTGAACATTGAAGAATCCCAACACTAGGATTGTAGAAATTGGCTTCTACTACATTGGTTGTAGGGAGGAATGGCCGTGATTCGGCCTCTATTATCTCCCAAAATCCAGGTCTTGCTTCCCATTCTTTAGGTAAACAACCACTTGTTGGTGTATGGTAGATGACACAGATAGACTCTGATGAATCCAATTTATGCCTAATAAAGCCCCGTAAATGGAAGTACTGTCAACAACAAAAAAGGCTAGCATGATTTGTTTAGAACCCAAGTCAACTTCTAATGGCAGTACCCCATGAGTCTTAGTAATGGCTCCCGAGAAACAGAAAACTGTAAGATCTGTGGGGATGAGATCCTCCTCACTTATGCACATTCTCGTCATCTGCTTATAAGGCAGTACATTGACCACAACTCCACCATCAATTAAGACCCTCTTGAAAGGTATTTCCTCCAAATGAGCAGTTACGTATATGGGTTTGAGATGGTTGGCCATGGCCAAACTAGTGTTGGAGATAAGCCATGAAAGTCAATCTTTGGAAGCAACCTTTCAGGACAATGTCTGTATGTATAGATGACTCTAATACAACAAAAGGCACAGTCACTCATTGGGACTATCTCATTAATCGATATACGTCCTAAATAGTGAATCCATGGACAATGGATCAATGGAAGAAGTAATCTAATAATGTTAGATTGCAGAGACCTTCTTCACATAACCATAATGTCCAAAAGGTTCCTGGTTATAAGATTGTCAGAGGGATATTGACAATACATAGACCAGTACATACTATGTTCCCTTTCAATGGGAAGGATGGAAAGTCTCATGCCATTCATGTAGTGACACTAAGACAAGTATGTAGGTGCTCATTATGGGAATGAGTTCACTGAACATAATCAAACAAGAGTACTTCAATGGAGGTCTACTCACATGTCAAGCAAGTAACTCTACTAGTTGGAATAATGTAAGTAATCCTTTGACCTGAGACATCATAGTTGTCTTGGGGATACGTTGCTGATCATTTGATAATGAGACGTGACCACATCTCATCTTGGATGTCTTCTATGCATTGTTGGGTCAGTGGTTTATTCTCAGAGGCATGTGAATGATCAACAAGGGATTTCTAATCCTCGTTATGAGAGGATGAATACTCTTAGATATGATTCGGGAATCTTCGGCCGAAGTATCGAGCGTAATGATGGAAAACGTTCCTATACGACTCAATAGAATCATATAAATTGATATAATCACATTAGGGGGTTGACATTAAGTATCCATACCCTAGTAATGTGATTGTGAGTATTGTATTAGAGAATGATCAAATTACATTGTAATTCCAACTGAATAGGTTCTCCGAACAAATTCTACATTAGCTTGGGTAGCCATGATATATGGTTAGATGTCACTCATGGCTTGTGAGTTCTTCTAGATGATTAAATAAGTATTCACCAAAGAAGAAGGAGAATTAACAGTAAGTTTTAATTCACTAAGTGATTGGATAAATAATAATCAATTGGATTGATACCAATCACCTCACTGCCTTGCTAATTAGAACCTAAAATGATTGTACACCGAAACACTCTTGTGGTGAGACAACTAAAGGATGATGGAATTAATTAATTGGATAATTAAGTGTTATGATTAATTAGAAAGTCTAAAGAAATCAAAGAAGCGATGAAAGATCGTTTTGGACTTAAAGAAAACGTTCGGGTTCATTTGGGTCCATTGAGCCCAAACTCATTGGGCTTTTATTCAAGCATAGGATGAGTTGAAATGATAAAAGCCCAAAGCCCAAACAACACAAAAGGGGCCGGCCAAGGAAGAGAGAGAGAGTAAAAAAGGATGACCTACTTCTTTTACATATATAAAGGAAGCTTAATGAAAAGTTTCATTAGGGTTTTTGTGTGTTCTTTTCAAGAAAAGAGAAAACAAGTCTCTCTCTCTCTCTACACACTTATAGCCGGCCACCAAGAGGAGGGAAAACTAATCATCTCTCATCCTTTTGGTTACTCCAACATCAATTTCACTACACTTGTGGGTGTGGATCTTTAGAGGTCTTCTACCTTGGAGACTAAAGGAGAATCAAATGAGTTCCAAATCTATCAAGGTGGAGGAAGCAAGGAGGGAGGCTAGACTCAAGGAGTTTCAAGAACAAAGAGCTTGGAGGTGGTCCATCCTTGGTCTAAAGTCTAGATCAAGAGGTATAAAACTCAACCTTCACTTTGTTCTTCAATATTTTGTTTGATGCATAAGATATGAACTTATGCTTCTTGAAGGGGATTTGCATGACTATAGCTTTGATAATATGTGATAAAATGCTTCCGTTGTTTATGTATATAAATTTAGAAATTGTAAATGCATGCTAGTCACTAGAAATCCCACATAAATCTCATATTTTCCCTTCAAGTGGTATCAAGAGCCAAAAGTTTATATTTGATGTGTCCTTTTGGATTTTAATGCATATGGGTTTTGATTTTATGTTTGACATATTATTTCTTCATTGAAAATATGTTTATCTTTTTGTTTTTTAAAGTGTTGAAAAATGTGTTTCAAGAGTTGAAAAAGATATGTATGCAAAAAGTGTTTTGGATGCATGAATGAAGAGTGAGTTTTTGAACAAAATTTGGGGCTTTTGTACCATAGGGGAGGACACGGTTTTTGGGGGTTTTTTTGGCTTGTGTTTGTGTTTTATTTTAAGATACACACACACTTTGAAGCTAGAAAGTAAAGGCTTTGTCACTTTTGTTTTTTTTGTTTTTTGGTTTGAAAACGTCACCAAGAAAGTGCAAATCTTGAAATTGTTTTCATGGTTTTGTTCTTGGTGTTCATGGTTTTATTCTTGTGTTCATACTTTGCTTTTTGAATTTGGGTGATAAACTTTCCATCAAAAGCTTTCCCTAGATTTACTCTTCCCTAGACTTGACTAGGTGGCCATAACCTAACCATACCTTTAAAGTCAACAAGTACAAAAGGTGACAAGGAAAAGTATGGGCTTCTACTTTATTTTGAAATAAAGGGAACAAGTTTGACATTGTCCCTCTCCCCTTCACACAACCGGCCACACCTAATGATGAGTCCTTTATGGGCTCTTTTGCAATTTTAAAAGTTGATTATACTTTCTAGTAGTTGCGGTTTGACCCCTAACTTTCAATATTTGCATTTCGGCCCCACCTCTCTAAGAGGTCAAAATACTTTGATTTTAATTTTTTGTAGTTTAAACTCATCATACAATTATGCCCATATGTACTAAATCTAATTGATTATGTTGCATTCCAATTAAATTATTTAATGTGATTAAGTAGTTAGAAAAATGGTTGACTATGGACTTGTGCCTTAAATGATAATTAAGCTATGAGAAATGCCGCTAAATTCAAATTGTTTGAACCTTGGGAATGTGTTTTAATTGCTATTTCAATTGGACCTCAACACGTTAGACGTTAATCTTTCTCTCCCTCTTAGTATATGTAATTTGTAGGAATTTGTACAAATCGGTTTGTAATTCTTATTACTTCTTTATCTCTTTCAATTAGTTGATTCCCTCTAGTACTAGACTAGAGTTTCTTTAACTATTGGTAAGGAGACATATTAAAAGGGGTTTTTCATGAGATTAAAGATTTGTTGGTTCCAACGCCCTAATTAGCAATGAATGATTGTCTTTCGTTTCTAATGGCTCAATGAAAAATTGTTTTAATTGGATTGAAAGCGCGTAATTAAAACGAAACATTCTTCCCTAGATCTTATTCAACAATGTTGGCTTGTTGTTGAATCAACCTAATAAGTCCATAGTCATCCAAAGAGCCTAAGATAACTATAAAGTCCAAATTTAAAGGAATGCAAAAACCTTAGTAGTAGTAGTTACTTCCAATATTTGAAAAATTTGTTTTTGATATTGATTTGTTTTTCTCAAAACAAATAGTGGGGGTATCATATGCTACTAAACTAAAATGAACACAATTAGTAGTGATATATATCTCCAACATTTTGAAAAATTGTTTTGATATTGATTTGTTTTGCTAAAACGAATAGGGAGATATCATATGCTACTAATTTCATTTACTTTGGACTAGTAGTTGTAATAGGACACAATTTATTATAATGTGATTAAATAAATAAAATGATGAGACCTTAAAATCCCTCAACCAACATCCAATATTAAGTTGAAAGCGGAAAGGTGCTTTGAACACTTCTTTGTGGCCTTCCACCATGGTAGGCTCCAATCGTTTATGACTCATACACCGCCTTCACCCTATCATGGGGGAGTTCAAAGTATGTGCTTATACTCAGGAGGAGTCTATTTCAAACATTTGATGTGGTGAAGGTAGGCAACGAGTATGGCCGACATCGTATCATCGTAAGGTCATACTTGGACCCCTATCTAAACCGGCATGGTGGGTCAAAACTTAACTAAGAGAAATGGTTCCAACATCATATCATTATGAAGCATTGTTCTCTAGAGGCCAACTAGATGGGTAATCACGAGAGGTTGTTGTGAATGGGTAGTTCTACCCTCTCATTATTATTTTTGCTAGCCGACATCGTATCATCGTAAAGTGGGCTTGATAATAGTGAGCCTCCCATAACCCGCTAGGAGCTTTAATTGAAATCTCCCGGATTCCATCTTGAGGGATATGGAATTTGCCAAAAATAGTGGGTGGTGTCATTCGGTTTAAAAACCCGAATCGTTTGACTTAATCAACAATCAAACTAATTTATTTTATTGTTATGTATTTAGATATGGTTGGAAGCACACTTGCAAAGATACTCGACAAGCATTGCCTTGAGGGGCACAATTTCCCATCATGGTACCGTAATGTTAAGATTCTCCTAACCTTGGAGAAAATTGTTTACGTACTAGACAAGGCTCCACCTCACATACCTCTTGGCCCTGAGGCCACTGAGGATGAACGTGCTAAGTATGACAAGCACGTTGAGGATGATACACAAGCCAAATGCTATCTGTTGGCTTCTATGAATGAGGAGTTGCAAAGACATCACGAGGGTATGGACAGTGCATCCTCCATCATACTCCATCTTACGGAGTTATATGGTGAATGGACGCGCAACCGTCGTTTCAGCACTGTCAGTGAACTTGTGAAGACCAAAATGGTCAAGGGAGCCCCAGTACATCAACATGTACTGAAGATTATTGGACTCATTGAACAACTGGAGAACCTAGGTACTTCACTTGACGGGGAATTGGCCCAGGACTTCATCTTGGCTTCTCTTTCTGATTCGTTCTCGCAGTTCGTTATGAACTACAACATGAACAAGATGGATAGCACTCTCTCTAAGTTACTAAACATGTTAGTAACCGCTGAGAAGACTATGAAGAAAGAGAACGTTGTGGGGACTGCTGCAGTAGCCTACAACAAGCCATCCACTTCCAATGCTAAGCTGAAAGGCAAAGGCAAAGGAAAAGAGAATAAGTCACCCACTCCTAAGGCACAAGGAGGAGTGAAGAAAAAGAAGGCAAATGAGCCCAAGGGGACATGCCACCATTGTGGAAATGACGGGCATTGGAAGAGGAATTGCAGGTTACACCTTGCATCTCTGAAGGACAAGCCACAAGGTATGGTTTTTGTTCTTATCTTCAATTCTAATTGTTAGATCTTCTAATCTTTATATTTGATATAAAATGCTAATCACTTATGCAATTGCATGTAGGTGAAGGAGCCAAGTAGAAGATGGACTAGCAAAGAAAATGATGGAGTGAAGAGTTCGGCCATTAATTTTTTGCTAACTACTTAGGAAGTTTGTTAGGCACTTAAAGATAGTCTTTAAACTTTCTTATTTTGCTAAGAACTTATTATGTGGCTTCATATGATGGAAGACCCACTTTTGGTGCCTATATGAATGTATATAATTAGTCTCTAATATAGGAGCTAATTCTTTTGTATTAAAACATTATGAATGTTTAACTTATCATATCAATGTAATGTGATGAATGCCTTCTACTATACTTGTTCCTCAAAGTAGTGTTATGAATTGAATATTGTCTTGTTGTATTCTAGTTGAGATACAAGAAATGTATCACTTATATAATGCGATATCCAAACTTTGGATTTATCAATTAAGGATAGATCTTACATGTTGGCCATAGATGGGTACAATGAATCTTTAGATTTGGTTCCAATTGCCTACATATGAGTTCTATATGCATTGAGACAGTCTAGAGATTCCTTTCTTGAAGAAAAGGAAGATCACATTATAATAACATAAGTAATACATAAGAAAAACGTTTCTTATATGGTTATCACTTAACCACAATAACCAAGATCACTCTTGGTTCAATTAGTAGTTTTGAACAACTAATTGGACATTCTTAAATTGTTTTAAGAAATGTCAAATGTGTTAGTGATCAAACCAATGATGAAGTGTCTAAATCTATAAAAGGTTTAAAGACTTTAGTCACTTAATAACAAGACATCAACTTAGTGGAGTTGGAATAATAAGCTTAAAAGGTTTTAAACTACTCCACAATGTCCTCTACCCGTATACTTCATGATTATACACTTTGAATGTATAATGCGATTTCTCATTAAGGTCATGAGAAACAGTGGGAGGTGAGAAAAGGATATAAACTTGAATATGATTGGTTTATAGTTGTCTAAAATTAATAGTATAAAACTATTATTAATGAGCTTGTAATTTTAATTGTTAAAGGTCCCAAGCTCTTCGAAGCGTTAAAATCTATGTTGTGTAACATTCTAAGAATAATCTATGAATGTTGGTTTCACCAACCTAGCATAAAATGGTTATATGTTGGGAGCTGTCCATCATTCTCTTTTACGAGAACAAGCTAAGTACAAAGCGAATGGACAAGTTGATGAAACAAAAGGGAATAGTTTCAAAATGAGTCACAACATATAGTTTGACAACAAGACAATCCGATTTCGACACCTCATGTAACTATAATGATCTACGTAGTTTTAATAAGGAATTAAATCAACCACCTAGAAGGAATGGTTGAACTCCTATATCCTTAGTAGGAGCCATGCTTCCACTAATGATTTGTATAATTCTTATATGACTACTTTAAAAGGTTTTAGTATGAATAAAACTTGAAATATGATGTTTGACACCATATAATTTAAATGAATGGACTTGATAAAACAAGTCATACATTTCAAATGGAATTACTTGAGAAGGAATTCTTTTGTGTATGTTCGTTTAAATAACTTGTGTTAGCTTGAATTGTTGATTGTCCAAAACTGTTGAGACATCATCAATAAGCTAATGGATCTTAAAAATTGTCAATAGATCCAAGACAAGGTAGTGGGAGCTATATGCATTCAAGTCAAGAAAATATAAGTGTTATGTTTTTCTTAAGGTTTCGAATGAATGCTTAGTTACAACAAGGTCAGTGGGAGTGATGTCATACTTTTGAGCAACATATTATGAATGAAGTCTATTTGATAGACGTATTGATATTGGTTATTTCACTCACTACATTTGAGAATGTGGTGTAAGGTTTGGTTAATTTGATTTTGAAAAATGTTTAATTCTCTTAAGTTTGGTGACCATCTCTAAATTGCTTTGAGGCTAATTTATGGAAGGTCTATTGTTTTCCTTGTCTTTTATTTTTATTTTGCTCGAGGACTAGCAAAAGTTTAGTTTGGGGGTATTTGATAGGTGCATTATTTATCATATTTTCAGGTTAATTATCCCTAAGTTTTGTTAAGGAATTGGTCATAAAAGAGCCTTATTACTTTCTTTTTCTTTATTTCAGCCAATATGCGCATGTAGGACGTTTTTTATTATAATTCGACTTTCCGGAGGAGTTTTGATGCAAGGACAATTAGAGAAGGAATCTAAGATTTTCCATGGAGCCAAACGTTCCAGTTTTCAAAGTTAATCCTGTAGAAGTAAATTTCCCGTCAGAATTGCGCAGCTGTAGGATAATGAAGATTTGAAGACTTTCTCGATTTTTCCTAGTGGTGTACGATATATGCTTGGAAAGATAAGAGATAAAGCTACGTTTCCCATATTTTTACAAAATTTTCCAGAAGAGAAATCGACCTCAAATTTGACGTGCAAGTCTGATGCCGTGTTTCCCAAGTCAAGAAGGATTCTTTCCTAGTTTCTCTCATTGATTATTTATGAATTTGATCTCTTTTAGGAGAGCTTTTTTATTAGACTTTTTAGGATTTTATTAGAATAAATAGAGTGCTCTAGCCTATCTTAAGAGGGGGAAAACGGAATACATACAAAATTCGTCCAAAGGGAAGGATGACAGTTTAGCGTGCTCTTACCATTCTTTTCCGAGTTTTATCTTTTTCCATGACTTCTTTTGTGATTTATATTAGGGTTCTTTAGATATAGACCCTTGCAACTCTTATTTCCTAGACAAAAAACCCACCTAATTATAAACATCCAAATAAAACCCAAATTTAAAAATGATTGCCAAGTATATAAGTAATTGACCTATTATTACAAAATATTTACAATTTGTACCACAATATTCAAAATAAAATCAATAAATGTTATTACTCACATATTATTACCCCTAACACACACATATATATGTTCAAATGTATATATTACTACCATAAGCTCAATATATATCTGTATATATATACATATATAGTTTACCTATATATATATATACGTATATATACATACATACATACACACACATACTATATATATACAGTACTACTATACGTTCACACACACACACACACATATATATATATACATGCACAGTACTACATATATGATCAAACATATTAAACTAATTAATCTACCTATATTTAAATTTATGATGAGCAAATAACATATATTTTGCAGGTAAATTAATATTGAATCAAATAACATTCTTTTATTTTGTAGGTAATTTATTTTTCATGTATTATTACATATATTTGGCACATTTTATTATTATAAGATATATGTACAAATAATAGGTAAATTAATCTTGAATAAAATAAAATTGCTTTATTTTGTAAGTAAATTAATTTTGAATCAAATAACATTTCTTCATTATGTAGGTATTTTATTTTGTATGTATCATCATATATATTGGGCACATTTTATTATTATATGTACAAAAATAGGTAAACTAGTATTGAATAAAATAATAACATTTTTTATGTAGGTATATTATTTTGCATGTACTTTGCATATATTGGGTTTGCTTTATTATGTAGGTAAATTATTTTGCATGAATTTTTTTTGTATATCAAGCTTCTTTTTTTTTGTTATATATATATGTGTGTGTGTGTGCGCGCGCGCGCGCGCGAAATAATTTACCTACATTTATATGCAAAAGATAATTTTGTTTTATTGTTATTATATATAGGCAATGAATTTTTTATTTTTTAATTATTGTGAAATCATTAATTCTCCCTTACAATTTGTATGGAATTAATTGTGTAAATCAAACATTCAAATAGGGGTGTTTTGGGCATCGAAATTTTTTCAATGTGTAAAGTCAAATATAATTAATGAATTTGCTGATGTGGAATCTAGTCAATAGGTTTTATTCGAATACAAAACTTATGTCGGATTTTATGTGGAAAAAACTAAGTTTCAAGGGCTAAAGTAATAATTTCAGTTTTTATTATGACTATGTGTAACTAAACTACTTTTCTAAGGTTTATGATGAAGCCATGACATGATTATTTCCGAAGTATCTTGTTGATTATTATCTGATTAGATGCCATGTTTAGTTCTTAATCCGTGTGCTTAATCTATTCTAGTTTCGAACGTTCTTGTGATTGACCATCATTGTGAACTTGTTTCTAGATAATTAGATAAATCTAAGAGGATGACCAATCAATTAGGTTTATTGGAACTAAGATTAAGAAGAGTAGACAAACTAGTGAGGATGACCAATATCAAACTAGTCCTACTTGGTTGACATAATTCTTCAGTGCCTAATGGATTTTTATGTGTTTAACTGTATGCCTAACCAATAGGATATGGTTGTCATGTATAGACACACGAGTTGATGCCTGACCACATATTAATTCATATTTTATAAAGAACAACCTTAAATATTGGCATGGTAATTGGAGAGTATTCGGCTTGAAGAAAAGGAAATAAGATTGTTATTGGTGGATTCATGACCTTTGGCTTTCATCACATTAATTTCTTTTAAACTTTCATTCATTGTACGTTTCCGTTATTCATATTTCTGGTTTAATTTTAAGTTGAAGTTTTAATTATTTTTCGTAATCAATTCACCAATCATTTGTTTCCTAGTTAAGTTAAGTTTCACGCAATATTTCTATGTGGGATCGACCTCGTATTTGCATTTATTTCTAAAATTGATTCGTGTGCTTGTGAGTTTAATTTTGTTTAAATTAATCTATTATTTAGGTTAGTTTAAATGTACATCAGTGGCCGAACCGCCCCCTTTGTTTTTTGGTTGATTTTTGAACAATTTTCCTTTATGTTTGGATTATTTGTTGGTGATTTGTCTTTGGATATTAAGTTTTAATTAATTACCATCCTTGAATAAATTAAATTATTTTGAATTGATATTTGTTTTTAAAACTTTTATGCATGTGACCAATTCAAATTAATTTTTCATTCTAGGTATGACTAGTGGGGAAGTTAGTTGTCTGGCAGATAGTGCAACCACGCACACCGTTTTGCGTGAACACATCTATTTCACTAACTTCATACCTAAGAATGCACCTCTGACAACCCTCTCCGGCCCATCCAACCTGATAGAAGGATACGGTAAGGCACGTATAATGTTGTCTAATGGTACAATCTTGACCATTGCTGAGGCACTCTATTCTCCACATTCTGGAAGAACGTTGTTAAGTTTTAAGGACATTAGAGATAACAATTACCACGCTTAAACCCACGTAGAAAACGGAGTTGAATTTTTGTGCATAACTTCCTACAAATATGGCCATAAGCTTATTCTAGAGAAGATGGAGCGTATCCCGAGTAGTCTGTATACTACGACCATACGCCCCATAGAATGCCACTATGTGGCCGGCCCTACTACTGGGACCGTGCACGAAATTACACTTTGGCATGATCGTTTAGGACATCCTGGACAAATAGCGATGCGCCGTATCCTCAAATTATCACACGGGCATCCACTAACCCAAAGTTTAGGTTCGATCCAAGGAATCGCATGCCAAACATGTTCTATGGGAAAACTTATCACTAAGCCTTCTTATGACAAGATTCGTTCGAATCCTCCCATTTTTCTACAATGCATTCAAGGGGACATATGTGGACCGATTCACCCTCCCTGCGGACCATTTAGATGCTTTATGGTTTTGGATGACGCTTCCACACGTTGGTCACACGTGTGCTTGTTGTCCACAAGGAACGCTGGATTCTCCAAACTGTTGGCTCAAGTTATCAAGCTCAGGGCTCACCACCCTGATTATCCAATCAAATATATTCGATTGGATAATGCTGGATAATTCACATCTAAAACTTTTGATGACTATTGCATGTCGGTTGGGGTTGAAGTTGAACATCCCGTACCCCATGTTTATACCCAAGACAACTTAGCATAAGCTTTCATTAAGCACTTACAAATGATTGCTCGATCGTTGGTCATACATACCAAGTTCCCGATCGCTGCTTAGGGCCACGTAATATTGCACGTAGCAAAGTTGGTTCGCCTGAGGCCTGTTGCAACACAATCATCTAGTGCCCTTCAGTTGGTTACCGGATAGGAACCCAACATATCGTATCTGCGCGTTTTTGGTTGTGTGGTCTGATGTGCCAATTTCACCATCCTTACGTACAAGAATAGGGCCTGAGCGAATGATAGGAATCTATGTCGGATATGATTCTCCTTCGATTATTTGTTACTTAGAACCTTTGACAGGAGATCTGTTTACCGCTCGTTTTGCTGATTGTTGCTTCTATGAGACAATCTTCCCGTCGTTAGAGGGAGATAAGAACTTCAACGTTCTTGAATAACGACGCGAATTATCGTGGACAACCCTTACTTTGTCTCATTTAGATCCATGCACCACTCAGTCTGAAACTGAAATGTAGCACATATTAGATCTCCATAGTATAGCTTAGAGCATGCTAGATGCTTTCACTGATCTAGCGCGAGTGACAAGATCATATATTCCAGCTACGAATATGCCCACAAAGATAGATGTACCAAATGTATGACGGACTTCCCTCCTGGATGCCAAAGACGCCAATCTTGGTGATCCACGTACATTAGCAGCTAGTCAATCATCTGTCCCTACACAAAAGCGTGGCAGACCTCTTGGTTCAAAGGATTCACACCCCCGAAAGAGGAAACTCACGGCATAAAGTCCGAAAAGCCTACCGTGAATCCGACTATCACTTATTCATTCTATCCAACTCATGAGGAAATTCTAGATTATGGAAGCGTCCTTGAAGAGACGAATCCTCCTCCCGAGAATCATGAGATTTCGGTCTATTATGCTAGCTTAGATGATGTGTGGCATAGAAATGAGATGATTGTCGACGATGCATTAGCATATGCAGTAGCTACTGAGATCATGTTGAGCGATCACATTGAACCGCGTTCCGTTATTGAATGTCGACGTAGAACTGATTGGTCAAACTAGAAACAAGCAAACCAAGTCGAACTCGATTCGCTTTCGAAACGTAAGGTGTTTGGACCTATAGCTCCTACTCCTCCACATGTGAAGCCCGTTGGCTACAAGTGGGTTTTCGTTCAAAATTATGCGTTACAAAGCTCGTCTTGTTGCACAAGGCTTCTCACAACGTCCCGGGATTGACTATGACGAAACTTATTCACCCGTTATGGATGTTATTACTTTTCGTTACCTTATCAGTTTGGTAGTTTTCGAAAAACTGAGTATGCAATTGATGGACGTAGTAACTGCGTATCTCTATGGGGATCTTGATACGGAAATTTATATGAAAGTTCCCAAATGACTTACATTGACTGGTTCAAATATTTCCAAACCCTGGAACACGCTCTCAATTCGGGTGAGGTGTTCACTCTACGGTTTGAAACAATCCGGAAAAATGTGGTATAACCATCTGAGTGAGTACTTGACTAGTCAGGGATATGTGAATAATGAACTATGCCCTTGTGTGTTCATTAAGAAGTCATATTTCGGATTTGCGATTGTTGCAGTATATGTCGATGACATGAATCTCATCGGAACTCCTGAAAAGCTAGCAAGAACAGCCGTGCACCTGAAGTTGGAATTTCAGATGAAAGATCTAGGTAAGACTCGATATTGTCTTAGTCCTGAGATAGAGCATTGTTCCGATGGAATCCTAGTACATCAATCGAACTACACCCAGAAAGTGTTGCGATGCTTTAATGAGGATAAAGCGAAGCCTTCAAGTACTCTTATGGTCGTTCGATCGCTAGATGCAAAACGAGATCCTTTCCGTCCGACGGAGGATGATGAAGAGATTTTGGAGCCTGAAGTTCCTTATCTAAGTGCGATAGGCGCTTTATTGTACTTAGCTCAACGCACTTGACCCGACATCTCCTTCGATGTTAATCTTTTGGCAAGATACAGTAATGCACCTACACGTAGACACTGGACTGGCGTGAAAGACATCTTTTGTTACCTTAAGGGTACTACGGATTTGGGCTTGTTCTATCTCTACGGATTCTCAAATGATGCTGCACCCCCTGCTTCTCAAGTCGATTCTAGCCTTGTTGGTTATGCCGACGCATGATACTTATCTGATCCACACAAGGCGCGTTCTCAAATAGGTTATGTCTTTACCGTTGGAGGCACCGCAATCTCTTGGAGGTCAACTAAGCAGACCTTAGTTGCCACTTCGTCTAACCATGCTGAAATTCTTGCCTTACATGAAGCAACTCAGGAATGTTTTTGGTTGAGAGCAGTTGTGGGCCATATTTGAAGCTCCTATGATCTTTACCCCACCGTTGATGTCCCGACGACGATCTTTGAAGACAACGCAACATGCATCGAATAGCTCAAGAAAGGTTACATTAAAGGAGACAACACCAAGCACATTGCGCCGAAGTTCTTCTTTTCACATCAACAACAAGAGCATCAGAAGATTGAAGTCACATAAATCCATTCACAAGACAATCTGGCCGACCTCTTCACCAAATCACTGCCAAAGACGACGTTTTAGAAGCTTGTTTATGAAATTGGTATGCGTAAACTTTCTGAGTTGTAACATTGCTATTTCTCTTTAGAATTGTGTCAAACTCAAGGGGAGTATCCTGAAGATACTTGTTGATCTTAATGTACTATTTTTCCCTACAATTAGGAGCATTTTTTTCCACTGGGTTTTTGCTACCTAACTAGGTTTTAACGAGGCATCCACCTTGGGCTGGTCATATCCCTGATGACGTCCCGTAAACGTTTCTTTTGACTTTGCATTTCTCATAGATTTTTCTTTAGACTATGGATTTTGTCCCTCCTCGGGTTTTTGCCATAGCCTTAGGGTTTTTTTTAGTGAGACTTACTTATTTATGCAAGTTCCTACCTTATTGAGAATAAGCGTTGTTCCTTAGAATCAATGCCGACGAGTCGACTTCCTCAACTTTTGCATGATGCTAAATCTATCTTGAGTATTTACACACTCAAGGGGGAGTGTTGTAAACTCTTTTAGTTTAAGTGTGATTGTGTAAATCCTAGATTATATTTTATTCTAGTTATCATTTCCTATTACAACTTGTATTCCTTGGGGATGAAGGAATTTCTTCTCTCCTTTACTACTATGAATAAAGGCACTAGATAGGAGGGATAACACACTCATATTCCCCTACAATTCTACAAACACATCTCTCTCAAATCTCTCTTCTCCTTGTCGCCGGCCCCCTACCCCTTGTCAGATAAAATAGGTTACAACACCTATATAGAATTATAGCCATCATTTTAATTTTATGATAATTACAATCAAACTAATGTAAAAGTACTAATATACCGTTAATATTAGGGTTTCTCACAACAACCAAAACACAACCTTTAAACTACCTTAAAATGAGGAATTAATCTCTGTCACTTTTTTGTTTTTATTATTCTCTACAACTTTTGAACTATTTTGTGCAACCTTTTGGATTTTTGCAAAAGGATACAACCATATTTTTACCTTCGCTGCAATTTCATTGTTCAATCACCCATCAATTTTAGAATCTTATTTGAATTACCAAGATGCCTAATAATTTAATCTCAAAGACTTTGTTTTTTATTTTTTATTTTTTATTTTTTTAATTCATGCTTTCATTTTGGTTTAAAGGTTGCAGACATCCAAAGATGTAGTTAAAGGTTGAGACATCCGAAGCTAGTTCAAGGTTACATATAATAATGAAAACAAAAAGTAATAGAGATTAATTTCTCAAATTGGCGCCAATTTGCGAAAAATAATGTGGAATTTGGAAAGCTTTCTCCATCTATATTCAAATCTGCCGTATTATAGGTAGTGTTTTGGTTGTCGTGAGAAATCATACTATTAAGGGTATATTAGTATTTTTATATCAAGTTTTGGTTGTAATCATCATAAAATTAAAGGGGTGATTATAATTATATATAGGGTCCAAAACTTGGTAATTTTCTAAATTTTCCGTACCAAATTGAAGCCGACTCATAATTTGGATGTATCATTATAAATTTGAAATGATTTCATTAATTTTTTCTTTTTCTTTTTTTAGCAAACGATATTTTCTACACTAAAGGAAATGGGGTGAGCTTAGCCTCATAATAGGTTAACAATAATGTGGTTCAAATTCGTCTTTGGCGAAAAATCGAACTTAAGACTTCATTATTTTTTTTAAATAAAATGTTTTTGTTTCGTTCCAACCTTTCCAAATTTGTCTATATTATCTAAATAAATTACATATTAATAAAACTTGTTTTGTCAACCAATAAAGGGTAAAAAAACTATTTAGTCTTCTATCACAACAAAAAAGTTAATAGCAATAACGTAATGTTACAAAACAAAATTTTGTTGTTTTTTGTTTAATCCTCACTACATGTAGTTTTAACATATCTAATTTAAAAAAAAAAGCAATAAAAAGTGAAAAAATAATAATCTCTCTCCCCACCCACTCTTACGTTCTCTCTTACTCTCTTACTCTCTTCTTCTCTTCAATTCTAAAAACGAAAATAAAAAGAATTATACACACACTGTGTGTGTGGTATATACTAGCATCCAAGAAATGTAGCTATAAACTTTTAACAATTAGAACTTTGAAATCTTGTGGGTTCAGGGATTCCGGAAATTACCATCTCTGCTTAACCGTTACAGATTTATTGAGGTCATGGATTCTAGAATTTTCCTTCTCTGTTTATTTTCTAGAGAAGTAGTCCTTATCCTCCCTTGAAAAAGAGAAGTCATCCTTTTCCTACATGGCTAAGCAATGGCTATATAAACCCAGAACTAATGTTCATTTGAGTCTACAGGTGATTGAGATCGTTAAATATAGCAAACGAGGTTGAACCAAATTAATAGTTATAATGCGTCTACAGGTGCTTATTGTACTCTTTTCCTTTGCCAGTGCTCGTGGTTATAGATTTCCTGGTACTTGGGGGCCTATAAAGAACACCAGTGATCCATATGTGATAGGCATCGCAGAGTTCGCTGTTTCAGAACACAATAAGAATGCCAAAAAGAATTTGGTCTTTCAAAGTGTTGTCAATGGAAATTTCTCCAGCGATTTATCAAGAGTCGATAAGATCCTTGTCCTTAAAGCCAAGGATGAGTCATCGCCGGCCTCGACCGCAAAATATCAGACTGAAGTTTGGGACTTCTCTTTTGGTCCTAGGGAAATGGTCCAATTTCTTAAACTTAAGTAATTTTGTATTGATTGCAACACCTTTTCTGAAAAAATAAATAATAAATAAAGTTGATATTCTAACTCATTTTTTAATTTTTTAATGTTTTATATGTATGAGTTATTACTATTACTGAAAATATGACTTTAGCCCCTGAAACTCAAGTTTCTTTACATAAAACCCGACATAGTCTTTTTACCTGAATAAAACCCAATGACTAGGCTCCACATAAGCAAATTCATTAATTATATTTGCCTTTACACATTTTGCATTTTTTAGATGCCTAAAACACCCTTAATTACAGTTTTAATGTATACATTAAATTCTATGCATATTTGAAGGGAGGGATTAATGAAAAAAATGCATTAATGTTTAAAATTATTGCATATTAATATATCATAACAAATTGTATGTTAATGCTTCTGGAAAAAAAAAAGCACTAATGTTATACTTTCCTTAAGATTTCGTAATTGTTTTTCAAATTTGCATACAATTTGACAATTTTAATTTAATCTTGTCATTTTCTTACCCAAATGAAAATCTGAAAGGGCACTATAAAATTTGTCCAGTAATAATAAATGCAAAATAATTTACTTATAAAGTTAAAGAAATGTTATTTGATTCAACAGAAATTTATCTATATTTTATATAATAATATAGGTGAAACATTGCACAAATATATATTAGGAATAAAATGTGCCCAATATATATATAGATATAGATATATAATAATGCATGCAAATAATTCACCTACAAATAAAGGAAATTTGGTTAAAAATAATATATCTACTACTTTCAATTTTCCTTTTTTTTTTTTAACAAACATAATGTACCTACAATATAATTTACCTATTGTTTAATCAAATAAAAAAATAACGTATCTACTGTTTCATTTTAATGGCAATAATTTGTCTTGGTTTAGTTTTTACGAAATAATTTAGGCACTATTTAACTTGACCAAAATAATGCAACTACTACTTTATATAATAACAAATAAAAAATGTCTAATGTATGTAATAATCTATGTAAAATAATTTACCTACAACATAAAGAATATTAATTGGTTTGTTTTTTTTATCAAACAATGTTATTTGATGGAAAATAACTGATTATACAAAGGATTTTCTTTTTTCATACGAAAAATGTGCCCATAATTGTTTATGAATATGGATAAATTAGTGTGTATATATATATACATGTTACTAATATTTATGATACAAGAAAGGAAAATTTTCCATATGGGGTTAATTGCTAATCATAATTAGGGTGAGTAATAATATTTATTGACATAATTAGGGTTTTGTGGCATAAGTTGTAAATATGTTGTAATAATTGGTTACATATTTGTCTACATGGTAGTCTATTTGAATTTTGGATTTTATTTGAATATTTACTATTAGGTGGGTTTTTGCTTGGAAAATAGGAGTTTCAAGGGTCTTTCTCTAAAGAACCCTTGCTATTATTTTGTATTTCACTTACAGCTTGTGATAACCAAGATTCACAAGCGCTAGGGGGGATGCAGATATACTAAAGCAAACCAATGCCCTTAAACTTTTTTGCCGATACTCAGCTCTGTGTGCCTAAGTTCATCGATAAGAGATGCGCCTCCCCAGAAATCACACAGCGTTGTCTTCACGCCTCACATGCTGGGTTTAACCAACCCAGTGCGCTGTGCCATAATTCTGAGCTGAGTTGATGAGCTCAACAAGCTCAACAAGGCCCAATTACTTATCATGAGTCCAAAAAGACTCGCAGGTGGACACAGCACAGTAGGGCTTGATATAGAAAGATCCAACATGATAAACACGAGATCATAATCCATATAAACATGGCCCAAACAATTTATGATGTTAAGAGTTGCTCTAAAGTGATTTCTGATTGGTGCTCCTCATACGGCACCATCAGTTGACCATCATTGGCTAAATGAGTGGGCTTACGTTGATTTCAAACCAATTTAGAGAGTGCCACGTGTGCCATTATAAATCATCTCAAGCTGAAACTTGACACTACATAAAGGCATGCCCATTTCCATGAAAAAGTAATTGTTCTTAGCCAACAAATTTAGAGAATCCTCAAATGAGATGTCAAAATGTCTAAATTATCATAACAGTCATAAGAGCAGCAATAATGTTTTCCAACCGATAAGTCAAATCTGATATGACATGACATGGAATGGAAACCTTCACCCTTGCAGCCAAATTTGACGGCAACCTTCAAATAATTTTTAATTCATTATTAAATGTTTTTTATTGTTTTAAAACCTATACTATAATTAATTGTTGATTGATACCGTTCCATTCCTTACAAATTCTTCCAGTATACAACAGAGTACAGTGGCTAACGCTTGCCACCACCATCGTCTGCCCTTGCCTTGAGTCTTCTGAGATTTCATTACTTCTTCCTTCTTGCCCTTCTTTTCGTCTTGGTCTTCTTCATTCTTTCCTTAATTTCACGAAGTCCAGCTTCACGTGCAACATCACGAAATTCTGGCATCTCTTGTAGATAACCTCCAAGCTTCTTGACGTCTCATCTTCTTCATAGCTTCTGATATTCTATTGTTAATGAACTTTTATTTATGAATTATTTATACATGTAACATTTAGAATATAAAATAGAAATTATGAAAAGAAAATAATTTAATTTGACACATTCGGTAGAGTGCAAAATTTTAAAATAGGGCGAATTACATAATACCCCCTCAGGTTTGAGGTCTATTACAATCTCATACAACATCTTTAAAACATTTCAATTTCATACATTCACTTATGATTTTATTTCAGTTTCATACATCTGTTAGAAAATATGTTAACTAAACCTTTAAGTGATGACATGGAAAATATGGGGTCCCCATTTGTGCTGACGTGGCTGCCACATTTGTGCCACGTGGCTAAACAAATAAAAAAAATTAAAAAAAAAAAAACACAAAATCCCCCCCCCCCTTCTTCCACCCGACCCTCCATCTCCTCCAATCTCCATAACCACCACCTCTCAACTTTCCTCCACTTCCTCTCTTTTTTCTTCTCCACCCAAACCCCAAAATCCCTCTTTCTTCCAATCCCTTCCCAAACCAAAACAAACCCTAATTCCAAAATCCCCAAATCCCAAATTCCAAATCCCCAAAATCCCCAAATCCCATTACGTACGTGACCTGCCCAAATCCCATTTCATAGTATCAAAATCTCCAAACAAAACAAATAAAAAATCTAATCGGAAATGGGCGGCGGAGACGAACCTCAATGCCCTCGGTGGTGGAAGCGGTGGCTGCACCATCCCCCATCCCCCCATCACCCATCCCCCCATCACCCATCCCACCGCACCCCCACTTTCTCCCACCCCAAAAAACCCAGATTATTTGTAATCAACCAAAAAATCTGGGTTTTGGGTACAAGGAGGAGCATAAAGGAATTCTAGGTATCAATGGCGAGGATGAGGATGACGAGGAAGCCAACGAGATTGTAGCAGAACATGAGGATGGCGAATGAGAGGGTGGGTGAAGAGGGAGTAGGTGAGGATGGCGAAGGAGAAAGGGAAGATAAGGGTTAGGGTTATGAGGTAGAAGGTTTTGGGGGACTGTTTGGGGATGAAGGTGAATTCTTTGAGGATGTTAGAGATGGTGAGAAATTGGAGCTCCTCTGAGGCCAGATCCATTTGGATTTGGAGGGTCTGTTTGGATGAAAAGAAAAGAAAAGTTAGGTTTTTGATTGATGGGGTGTTTGAGTTTTAGAAGGAGAGAGGTAGTGAGCTCAAGATCTTATTTTTAGGAGATGAGGACATAGAAAGGGGAAGGTGGTGGGTTTTTTGGACACGGGTGGGGAAAATGGGGTGGGAGGTTGTTGGGAGGCTCGGGAGGGGTTGTGGGGAAGGTAGGGTGGGTTCTGCGTTTTTCAGTTTTTTTTTTTTTTTTTTTTTTTAAAGATTGAGGTTTTTTTTTTTGAAAAAAATAAAAAATTATTATTTTTGCCACGTGGCACACAGGTGACAGCCACGTGGTACAAATGTGGTAGCCACGTCAGCTCTTAATGGATCAATGGATGGAAAACTCATAAAAATAACAATCCTTAGTCTTAATAGGTATTCATAAAACATGCTACTAAAATTACAATTGCCCTCGACGAGTTTTCATAGTCTAAAATCTTCTCATAATCACATCATTGTCAATATTATCGAGTATATATTTCTCGATATATATTACCATGCTATCATTCATCCACATATCTCCCATTTGGTTTCGCAAATCACTTTTCAATATATTCATAGAAGAAAAAAAAAAACTCTTTTGACACTAGCAGTAGCAACCGGTAAGAATAATGACAATGTCACAATCAAGTAGACCAATGGATATACCTTGTCTTTTTTGTCTCAACCAGTTTTTCTCCAAGATCAGTAATTCCTTTCAGCCCCAAAAACACGTTTGTTGACCGCATATCAGATATATATGTCTTAATAGTTCATTTTCAAGTGCTAAGAAATCACGTTCAGAAAAATCCCTTGGATGAAATTGAGTTAGACGAATAAATTTTTGTATGTTGAAAGCAGAGAATGAATCAAGTGGACTTAGACATGCTAGACAACGAAGCAACTCAATATTAGTCTCATTAAAATGATTGTTTAGCTCTTTAAGTTGCAAATCTATAATTGCAACAAATAAATCAACTCGATAATAATGCAAATTTGTCATTTTTGGAGTGCTTCATCGCTATTGGCCTGCAGGGAAAAAATTATCCTCCATGTTAAGAATGTCAATATCATGTTTCTCACAAAAATAAACAACTTGACTAAGTAAAAAAATCTCATCCATCGTCTCTCATCTGTTGTAGTTGTTTCTTACTTAGTGTAACCAAGCTCATTGCATTTACAATATCTTGATCTCTCCTCTACAATGCATGAGACAATTGATTTGTGATTCCCAACAAAGTTTTCATCAAATTTAGACTGAATGCAAAATCAAATGATTCCATATAGTCTAATAGTTTCGTTGCGTCATTATTTTGATCAGTGGAGGACCCATCAGCTTTGATAGTTTCAAGCAATTCAACTATAGATGAAAACAAATTGATGATGCTTATAAACGTACCATAATGGGAACCCTATCTTGTGTCACCTGGTTGTTTAAGAGTGGTTTCTTGATTTAAAACCCTCTCACTTGAAATTTCTTCAGCATTAAGAGCAATCTTGGATGCTTGTTTTTCTCAAAGAAAATCACAACGTTTACATGAGCCAAGCAACAGTCACTAAATTTGTAACAAATATGAAAAAATCATTGATTTGGATATATTTCTTTTCTACAGACACAAGAGCCAACTAAAGTTGATGATCAAAACAATGGAAATTAAAAGCAGACTCATTCTCCTTCAGAATTAAAGCTTTAAGACCATTGAACTCTCCACGTATAATATTAGCCCCATCGTATCCTTGCCCACGCAACCGAAACATGTTGAACACCTACAAACCGCTCACGTACACATTCGTTGTGCACATATCGCAATACAATTGCCATTTGTTCTTTTCTAGATATGTCATGAGACTCATCAATAAGATGGAAAATAATTCATCATGAACTTTTACAACAATCATATTGATAGTTTCAACTGCAGTAGCATTAACTATATCTTTCTAAATATCAGGTGATGTTAATTTGAGATTTGTGGGAGCATTTTTTAGTATAACTTATTTACTTTCTCATTGTTATTTGAAAGCCATTACAAAAGCTCAAGAAAGTTTCCTATGTTCCTTGAAACTTCAGATTCATAGTGACCACAAAATGGCAGCTCTTGTCGTAAAAGATAACGAGTGCATTCAATTGATGCATTTAAGCGCATACGATAATCACTTCGAGCTTGATTTGACTGCTTATTGAAAAATGTCTCAACATGTTGCTCTTGATTTTGTAAAGCCTCACACATTCGCCTAGCCTGATTGTGAGCACTATTGATTTTTTCAACATGAATTCGAAACTTCTCATTCTTTTTCTAGTTTTTAAACCCTTGACCAACAAAGCAATCACCACCAGCTTGTTCTCCAATATTTGGCATGAACAAATAACAATATAGACAATATGCATCATCATTTTCTTTGCTATACTCCAACCAACTTGGAAATTCGCTAAACCAAGCACTATTGAAACTTCTTAATGTATCACTAAAATCCGTTTGAGGAAATTTATGATTTTTAGGATGCCAAGGACCGTTTTGTAAGTAGGCTCTAGGTACTTGATCTCGAACATTAGGATTGTAATCCGAAATTGGAATTCATAAACCTGGGTATGTAAGAAGTTCTGACAAGTTGATTTTCCCGCAATTAAGTTTTGGAGCACCATCATTTGATCTGTCTCTTGTTGTTGAAGATGACAACTGGGTTGTGGCCTTTCTTTTAAAATATCTCCCCATCACTCTATGAATTACAATATTTTAAATTAGAAAAAAATAATAATTTTAACCAATAAACAACAAAATCACAAAGAAAATTGTAAACTAAGAGTTAAGAATCACCTAATTGATTTGTTGATTATGAAAAGAATACCAAAGGTGAACAAGTGAAGGATTGTTGTCTTGGAGTTGGAGATGCCAGATTCTTTGAATAGAAGAAGTGTAAAAGTTTTTTTGTTGATGGATGAGAAGTTTAAAGTTTAATGCTAATTGATCGATTACCTTTTTGGGAATTCTTTTTTTTTTTGAAATGTCATATGAATTTGTACGCATTTTTCAATTTGTTATATAAACTAAAATTTTAAGCAATTTGTCATACCAACTTTTTGAAATCTATTATATTGTCATCTCTCCCTAATTCCGTTAAGTTTCCATCCAATGTAAGTCATATGCGGGAGTTTCCCATCCAATATAAGTCATGTGCCTCACACATGACTTGTGTTTAGGGTTATTTTGGTCATTTTAATATCTTACTTCCCTTTTATTAAGTTATATTTGACAAAAAACTGTAGGGTTTCTCAAGCAATGGAACAATGTTTTTTATATTATAGCAATGAAATGATCATGCAACGCATTCTCTTTTGGTTATTCCAAATATGTAATGATACACAAGTGGGAGTTTGCATTTTAGCATGTCACGAGCTCTATAAATGAGAAACAGGTTGACATTTTGTGCCATAAATGGAATTGTAGATGCATATGTGCTAAAGAAAAGTAAAAAAATTTAAGTGTTCGTACTAAAGAAAAGTTAAAAACTTGGGAAAATATGTTAAAATGACCTAAATAACCCCAAACACACATGACTTATATTGGATGGAAAACTTAACGGAGTTAGGGTGAGATGACAAATTAATGATTTTGTAAAGTTGGTACGACAAATTGCTTAAAATTTTAGTTTAATTATATGACAAATTGAAAAATATGAAAAAGTTCATATGACATTTCAAAAATTTTCCCTACCTTTTTCAGTGTGTAATTCCCATTTCTAAATATTATTATTAAATAATGAAAGAAGAGAAATAGGTAAATATAAAACTCTACCATTTTGGGACTCTTCGGTCAACTAAGAGTTAAATTGTTTAGTGGTCAGAAGGGTTAAATCTATAAGAATAATTTAAATCATTAATAAATTATATACTATTTTAATGAGTATTATTAAAACCTTAGGAGGGTCAAATGACCATCATCATTACAATGTGGCCTCGCCCATTTATAGATTATGATTCATTTCCTCACTTTACTCTAGCTTAAGCATTGGAGGCTTTTTACTCATACCACGCAAGTGTAACAAGGTTTTACATCAGTACGTATAAAAAACTTACACAAAAGAAAACACTTAAAAGAAATAACATGCTAATGGGTCTTTCCCACATATATACATTGCAACAGATACGTAAGACATAGACAACAAAGTATACAAATATTTACTTGGTTTAATATCGATAAAATACATTCACTAGGAAACCACTTGATCACGTAAATTGAGGTAAGATGCCACTTACATGCAGACCGAGGTACAAATTACTTGGGATGACAGCAGACAAAGCTAGGTTCACTAGGCTCCGTTGAGTCACATATAATACTGGTAACATGCTAAGAAATCCCATGCCGATGCAATGGCCGGTTCTCCGCCAATCCCATAATTGAGTGACAGTCCAAAATGGTTGACCCACCAAAAGATTGGATCTTAAGAAACCAAGTGCTGGAACCAAATTCACGCGCTACCATGTGTCGAGGGTTGTGCAAAAACTCAACTACCTATAAAAGAGAAAACAAATGTAATACAACCTTGGCACTGATGGGGTACCGTGTAATGGCTCTCCAACGATCAAGTTAGTAAGAAATATATGAGACTCAAGCACTGGCAAGAGAATAGAGTATGCAATAATTGCGTTACCAGATATCAACCTTAGAATGGTGTATTTATACAAGTCGAGGTAGAGCTCTTTTAGGATATAGAATCAGTATTAAACTGAGAGAATCCAAGAAGATATCTAGAAGTAAATATTGAGTCTTCTTAGGAATGTGATACTTGAGGCGCATGCCAATCCCTAGATCGTAGGAATCTCCAACAATATAGAAAACTTATATGATCCCAATCAGATAAGGTTTCCGTATCTTGCAAAACTAGAAGGGCTAATTATAACGAAGTTGGCGGGCTTCGCAGGGGCGGAGGGAAGAAGAGAATAGGGGCCTATCCTCACATTCTTTTTGCAAGCCTTCCCCTATAAACATCTTTCATTATTCTTCTTTACAACCCTTCTCCTATTAGTCAATAATACAAAACACATTATAAATTATCTCCTATTTAAAATTCCAACTTCCATATTTGATTCCATCCCAACACTAATTTAATATTTATTTATTGGTCATAAAATCAATAACCCTTTTACATTTTGATAAAAAAAAATCTCTTAACATTAAACCCGTTCACTTTTAATTAAAACAAAAAACTTCTTTGGTCCTTCTTTCACAGTCAACCTAGGAGCAAGAGTCCAAGACTAAAAAGCTATTATTCTTCTCATTTCTTGAAATTTCATATCTATTTTCATATAAAATTCAAATTAATTCAACAAAAACAATACTATTTGTAAAATCTATCTTACTTTCTATAATTTTTTTTATTGCTTCTCGTCTATCTTACATCTTACTTAAGTGTTAAGAGTTTGGACCGTTTGATTAATTCTTCTTATTAAATTTAACATTATAGATAACGACATTATCATGCAACGGTTTCAAAATATGAAAATTCTTGAGAAATAATTATGATTATTGATAATATGATTATTGAAAATTCTTGAGAGATAATTATGATTATTGAAAATTCTTGAGAGATAATTATGATTATTGAAAATTCTTGAGAGATAATTATGATACTTGAGAGATAATTATAGATGCATGTGTTATTATGGTGTTTTGATTAGTAGTTTTGTAACTAATATTCATCATATTTTTTTGCATTTGTGAAAGGCCCCTCCTCACATGAAATCCTGGCTCCGCCACTGGGGCTTCACTTATCTTCCATGAACACAAGATATTGGTGGCATTGTTGGTCCATCAATCTGATTGAAGCTGTCCATGACTGGACTTCTAAGGTATTCGTATTCCAATCAGTCTTACTCCGACCTCGAAAAATCATAGTCCAAACACCGAGCTATGCACAGGTTCACACTAGAAGAAAAACCAACATCTACCACGGTGAATGCCCGTGATAGATCAAAATCCACCACGGACATTGTGCCCGTTAGGATTCTGGATGTGATAAAAAGTCTCAACTTCTACCACGGGCAAACCACGTTGTTAATGATATAATAATCACGAACAAAGTCCGTAGTAGATTAGAATTTTACATCATGCGCTACGATCGTTGTAGTTTACTATAATACCATATTTCATTTAAATTCATATAGTCAAATGTATTACAAGGGGTGCAAAATTAACACCACCACTAATTTATACTAAAATTTTACAAATTACACATGCAGCACCAAATAGGCCTCTACTAACAAGGAAATGGTCACTTGAAAGACTTTACTTTTCCTTGAACATCTCCAAACGAAGTCTTTGAGAGTGAAATACTTCAAACCTCTATCATTGATAACCTATGAATAACTGAAAAAAAAAAAAAAAAAAGTAAATTAGAAACATTCGCTAGTACTAAAAATCAAAGAGCACCCACAACAACAAACAGATTCAAACCTTTCATTCGAAAGATGTTTGATCAGAAAGGAATAGGTATAATGTGACAAATCAGATCATTACAGTTGATTTCGATCTTGTTCTTCATGCCAGATGTTGCTGATTGATACAAACAAGAACACACAAAAATGGTCAAAAAGACAAACAATAAAATACAGAGAACAAAAAAAAAAAAAAAACAAGGTCTACAACAAAAAGGGCGAAATCGAAACCAATAATTGAGAATTAAGATCAATACCCATGATGATTGTAGAGAGAGAAAGTAAAGTCTAGAGATGGGCATATAAGAAAACTGATGGATGCCAGGGTTGGGCCAGAGTTGGATCGATCTTGTTCCACTGCAAAACCGTCAATTTGACTGATCACCATTGCAGGATTTGGTGCAGTTCAGTTGAGTAGCACTCTATCCGGTGGAAAAATGCATCGGAACCAAAAATAGTAAACCTGCTTGTATTCTAATTTCAACCATCAGTGTAACATCCCACATCGCCCAAGGGAGTGATCCTTAAATGTATATTCCCATCCCTACCTAGCACGAGGCCTTTTGGGAGCTCACTGGCTTCAGATTCCATCGGAACTCCGAAGTTAAGTGAGTAGCGCGCGAGAGCAATCCCATGATGGGTGACCCACTAGGAAGTTGCTTTTGAGTTCCCAAAAACAAAACCGTGAGGGAATGGTAAGCCCAAAACGGACAATATCGTGCTACGGTAGTGGAGCGGGCTCGGGAAGTGGTCCGCCCCGGGCTGGGATGTGACAAATGGTATCAGAGCCAATCTCTGGCCGGAAGTGTGCCGACGAGGACGTCGGGCCCCTAAGGGGGGTGGATTGTGACATCCCACATCGCCCAGGGGAGTGATCCTTAAATGTATATTCTCATCCCTATCTAGCACGAGGCTTTTTGGAAGCTCACTGGCTTTGGGTTCTGTAGGAACTCCGAAGTTAAGCGAGAAAGAGGCCAGAGCACTCCCAGGATGGGTGACCCACTAGGAAGTTGGTCGTGAGTTCCCAAAAACAAAACCCTGAGGGAATGGTAAGCCCAAAGCGGACAATATCGTGCTACGGTGGTGGATCGGGCCCGGGAAGTGGTCTGCCCCGGGCCGGGATGTGACAAATGGTATCAGAGCCAATCCCTGGCTGGAAGTGTGCCGACGAGGACATCGGGCCCCTAAGGGGGGTGGATTGTAACATCCCACATCGCCCAGGGGAGTGATCCTTAAATGTATATTCCCATCCCTACCTAGCACGAGGCCTTTTGGGAGCTCACTGGCTTCGGGTTCCGTAGGAACTCCGAAGTTAAGCGAGAAGGAGGCAAGAACACTCCCAGGATGGGTGACCCATTGGGAAGTTGCTCGTGAGTTCCCAAAAACAAAACCGTGAGGGAATGGTAAGCCCAAAACGGACAATATCGTGCTACGGTGGTGGAGCGGGCCGCTTTGGGCTTACCATTCCCTCACGGTTTTGTTTTTGGGAACTCACGAGCAACTTCCCAGTGGGTCACCCATCATGGGATTGCTCTCGCGCGCTACTCGCTTAACTTCGGAGTTCCGATGGAATCCGAAGCCAGTGAGCTCCCAAAAAGCCTCGTGCTAGGTAGGGATGGGAATATACATTTAAGGATCACTCCCCTGGGCGATGTGGGATGTTACAATCCACACCCCTTAGGGGCCCGACGTTCTCGTCGGCACACTTCCGGCCAGGGATTGGCTCTGATACCATTTGTCACATCCCGGCCCGGGACGGACCACTTCTCGGGCCCGCTCCACCACCGTAGCACGATATTGTCCGCTTTGGGCTTACCATTCCCTCATGGTTTTGTTTTTGGGAACTCACGAGCAACTTCCCAGTGGGTCACCCATCCTGGGAGTGCTCTGGCCTCCTTCTCGCTTAACTTCGGAGTTTCTACGGAACCCGAAGCCAGTGAGCTCCCAAAAGGCCTCGTGCTAGGTAGGGATGGGAATATACATTTAAGGATCACTCCCCTGGGCGATGTGGGATGTCACAATCAGCCTTGAGAATGTAAATGGGTGGGAATTGAGGTTAGCGCCGCCTCTGCTTGCGGCTGTAGAGTGAGATCGAAACCCTATTGACGGTTGCTCAGCTATGAGGCATCATATATATAGGGAGAAGGGTTTTAGTCTTTTAGATGGTAGTGTGGGAGAGAGTGGGTGATGAGATTAACCAATAAAAGAAACAATTTGGATTTCTATTCCTTTATATTTTGAATTTTGTGCGGGAGTCTGCTTAAGTGGTGTGAAAATTTCAAATTTTAAAATATTTGAAATTTTACAAAAAGTTTAGTGACCTGCCAATTTAGTGACCTGCCTTGTTAATTTTTTTTTAATCTAAGTATATATGAATTTATCACACATTATGCTCGTGATAGATAACAAAACGGTGATGTGGATACTAACAATATTGATCACGAGCATTGCTCGTGGTGGATTACTATACTTACAACGTGCAACTTTGTGAGTGGTCAATCACTGTTATTTTACAACGGGCTAAAATTTGTCTGTGATAAAAACTTATTATTCACCACGTTTATGCCCGTGATAAATTGTACCTTTTATAACGAAATCATAAAGCCCGTGATTAATTTGTCGTGGTAAATGAGTTGTTGTCTTGTAGTGTCACAAGGTCACCATAAGGTCTTTGGCACTTAAACAACACCTGTGAATAGACCTCACACACCGCCACACATGGTGTCAGCCATGGTAATTTCTTACTTGATTAGGTTTTCGTGTCTTGAGGAACAAGCATGGTCAATCTCAAGGAAGTAGTCAAATTCGCCCACTGTTACGAAACAGGATGATGGTGGCATTGCTACTTCGTTTGTGTAGCTTTACTACGGAAGTTGTTAAGTCCATGACCTGACTTCTGAGGTATTCGTACCAGTAAGGCGGATCAGAATATGAATACCTCAGAAGTCTGGTCATTGACTCGATAGCCTCCACTGCGGAGCTGAATAAATGAAGCAGTGATGCCATCATCATCCTAATCCAAAATTAATGGGTGAAGTCCGACGACTTCGCTGAGAGTGACCATGCTTGTTCCACAAGATATTGAAACCTAATCCAACAAGAAATAAGCAAGTTTTCTATAATCTTAGAGTTCTTACAATCTAAGAATTGGTGTGCGTTGCAAGTCCTCACACTTTAAAGTCCTCACACTTCTAAAAGGATGCAATATCTATCCCTTGATATCCTCTGGGATTCTCCTGATTTAATAAGGATTCTACTATCAAAAAAGTTCTTATCCTCGACTGGTATAAATGCAACCTTCTAGGGTTCACCTTTGGTAACCTAATTATCGCATACTTATTCTCCTGCTCATGCTTGAGTTTTATATTGCTTACAAACTTAACCATCATAGAGCCTTTGACCGGCACACACCTTCCCCCCTCCTTTGGCTAGCTCATGGTTGTTTCTGTCAAGATATCCTTGTCCTTAAAAGCCAGGGATGAGTCATCACCCGCTTCCACAGTAAATTATCATACAGAAGTTTGGGACTTCTTTTGGTCTTAGGAAAATGGTCCAATTCATAAACTTAAATAAGTTTGTTTTGATTGCGTCAATTTTTTTTTTTTTTTTTGACAAAATAAATAATAATATAAAGTTGACATTCAAACTAATTAATTTGTAGTTTTAATATTTTACATGTATGAGGTTTTATTATTATTTATATTTCCTGTAAAGCCTGTGGTAACCAAAATTCAGAAGCACTAGAGGGAATGAAACTGTACTAAAACAAACTAATTGAACGAATTTGCCCTTAGAATTGTTGCCGTTACTCATCCTCTTGTAGTTGAGCATTAAATGATTCGGGATATGTCACACCAGAAATCACACAGCGCGCTCTTCATACATCATATGCTGGGCTAGCACAACCCAATTTGTTAGGCCACACCTCTTAGTAGAGTTGATGGGCTAAAATGATTGAGCAAGGCCCAAATACTTAAAATGAGATTCATTTCTTTACTTAAGTTTAACTTAGGCATTTCACTCCGACTACATCCGTGTGACAAGGTTTTACATCAACACATATTGAACAACTTACACAAAGAAAATACTAAAAAGAAATAACATGATAATGGGGTCTCTCTCACATATATACAATGTATCAGATATGTACAATATAAAATACATGCAATGCAAATATGTACAACATAAACTACTTAACTAAAATGTTGATATAATTTAACTTTTGAAAATGACATCTGACTCACATTCCAACTAACGCCTTTTGTGTTGTAACATGAATTGAGGTCTGACTTACTAGCCTTCACCGATATTAGCTCGGAGCATTTTTTTAGCACCTCTTTTGAAATAAAGCACCTTATGCTTTGAAAAGTTTCATTGGCTAACCATGCAACTGGGGTTCATGGCTCAATGATGAACATTACAGTGCCAGAGGAGGTCGGAACAAACATCTAAGGATCGATCCTTAGATGCTTTCCGTTTACACTAATTGTAGTCAGGTTCATGTAATAATAGTATGCAGTAGCGCTGCCTGTTCCATAGTGTCGTGTTCTAGATATCTCAGCAGTGGTTATATCTGACCTAATATCCAATGTTGGTTGCAATACGTATCGAACAACTTACACAGAAAATACTTGAAAGAAATAACATGCTAGTAGAGTCTCCCCACATATATATAATGCAATAGATATGTACAACATAGAAAAACATGCAATGCAAATACGTACAACTAAAATATTAATATAATTGAATTTTGGGTCCCTTAGATATAAGCCCACGTGACACATCCCGACCGAGATCGAGGCATGCTGGCCGTCACGTGAGGGTGACGTAGTCATGTGCACAGTGCAGAAGCAATAATGATAATAGAGAGTACGAATAAATGAAAAACCAACTCATAAGAGTACTAGTTAAGACAAGTGCTAGAATATGTGTGAATACACAATCAGAGCGTAAGTAGCCTAAGTTCAGTCCAGAAAACAAGTACTAGTTAAACGACACCCAAAGATGCCTTACATTTGTGATAGTCTGTCAGAACCTCCAATCAATCCTCGTGAGCCACCAACGAACAAGCTTATCTAAAACCTGGAGGGGCGCAAAACAGAAAGTGTAAGTGGGCAAAAACAAAGCTTTTCAAAACCATTTCATTTATCAAATGCTCTAACCCTTCGCCGTAAAACATGTATAACTTTCCCAGAAATGGAATATATATATTCAAATCATGCTTCACATATCCATATTCATAAGTATGACATGCCAAAATATAAAACAGAATAAGTAACTCAGGTGAAAATAAATTCATGGCAAAATAACATATTAGCCGGAACCCCTGCAGAAGTCTGTGCGGCTGAATTCATAGCTAATTAGTCAATCTAGTCGGAGTCACTGCAAGTGACCTATACGGCACTACACTGCACACGAGTCGGAACCACTGTAAAGGTCTGTACGATAAGACTGGGTGTAATATAGTTATGCTCAATGCTACGCTCTCATGATAGCTGTGCGATAAATCGCTAGTCACCTACGAGTCGGAACCACCTATGATGGTCTGTACGACAATACTGTGCACCTAAATTGGATCCAATGTGAGCATATGGTGCAGGAGGTGACATTATATACAGGCCTGTGCCATATCTCTGGCTAAATCACTAACACCGGGGTGCAGGTTTATGAGCTTAATGTTTCTCAATTAATCACAACCATTATTCACATTCACAATTCATAAACTCACATGGGGCTTACCTGAGCGTCCACAACACCACAATTATATATATATATATATATATATATATATATATATATATATATGCAAACATCATATGCATATTCTAAATGTAAAACATTTGGCATGGCAATTTAAATCATAACTTATTTAAATGCATTTTCTGGGAAAGATACTAAGCATATACATATATACTTAAAACCAAAAGTCCACTCACTGGTATGTCGAAGGGTTGTAGCCCCCGAGCCGCCCTTGACTACGCTCGTCCTCGGAATAGGTCTCACCTATATGCGAAATAACTGAATAAACGTTATTTAAAGCACATAGACAAAACTAGTTAATAACTTCTCATACATTGCTCAAATGGGGTGTTTGAATATACCAACGTGATCTACACAACCTCACGAACATCCCCATATTTTTAGAAAAATTTTCCGACCACCCACGTGCCGGCAAAGGCATGGCCAGACGCGGCGCCCACGTGCGGGCACGTGCCAGGCACACTGACGGTAACCCTAAAGACGTTAGGGAATATTCCGTTAAATAATAGCATATACCGTTAAAACTAACATGATGCCATTAGAATATTCCGTCAAAGTTGACGGAATATTTGCTCGTCTTCTTCCTTCGACTCTGGTGACCGTTGCCGTTGCCGGAAAACTGGAATTCGAAAAACCTTGATATTTCAGTCATTTCTTATCCGAATTACCTCAAATTTGTCCCAAAATGAAGCTTGTAACTAGAAGAACAAAACCTTACCAATTTCAAGGCTTGAAATCCACGGAATCTCGATGGAGAAAACTCGATAATCCGGCCAAAACTTACAACTCGTCAAACTCGACTTCCCGACGTCCAAATTACTTCGTTTTTCTTCTCCGAGCTTCTTAAGGAGGTCCTAAAGCTCCCTATAAGCTTGAAATCCTCTAAAAATCTTGCATTTACGACTGCATGAATAATGCTCAAATCGAAGGTTATGGTTTCTCGGGCTTTTCGAAGCTTTCACGTCCAAAAATCGTATAGATGGGCTCATGACGATGAGATGAAGATGATGATGGTGTCTACAAGCTCGATCCACGAAGAAATGGGTTAGTTTGGAGATCGTCCGTACGATTGTACGGATAGTGAAGGAAATCTGAGAGGGAGGAGAGAGAGAGAGTACACGGGAAAGAGATAGTGTGTGGTCCTAGTTTGGGCTACCAATCACAACAAACCAAAGCTTACTTCCCATTGGGTCCCCAAACTTGGGAGAAATTTTTATTAGCTAATATCCTTAGCCCAATACATACACACCACCACCAAACGTTAAGGGCAATTTCATTTTTTCACATCTCCGAGAAAAATATTTCGGGACGGGTTGTCACAATCTACCCCCCTTAAGAAAATTTTGTCCCCGAAATTCCAAATAATAAATACAATCCACTAATAACCATAAAAAAATCGTGGATACATCTCTCTCATCAGATATTCTGCCTCCCAGGTAGCCTCTTCCACTGAATGATTTCTCCACAGAACTTTCACCAAATGCACTGTCTTATTCCTCAGCTCCTTATCTTTCCAATCCAAAATAGTCACTGGCTCCTCATCATAAGTCAAATCCGGATTAATTTCCAATGGTTAAGGAGGTATCACATGTGAAGGATCTGAGACATAATGACGAATCATAGAGACATGAAAAACATCGTGCACTTTTGATAACTCTGGAGGCAACTCAAGTCTATAAGCAACCTCACCGACTAACTCGGTGATCATATACGGTCCAATGTACCTAGGACTCAACTTGCCTTTCTTTCCAAACCGCACAACACCTTTCCATGGTGATAGCTTCAGAAATACCCAATCACCTACATTATACATCCGGTCAGTGGCATGTCTGTCTGCTAGACTCTTCTGTCGATCCTAGACCGCTTTCAGGTTAGACTTAATCACCTGAATATTCTGAGTAGTCTCATCCACTATCTCAGGACCCACTAAAACTCTTTCACCCACCTCTGACCAACACAAGGGTGTGCGACAAGATTTACCATAAAGAGCCTCGAAAGGTGACATACCAATACTGGAATGAAAGCTGTTGTTGTAGGCGAACTCCATCAAATCCAAACAATAATGCCAACCATCGTTAAATTGCAGTACTGAAGATCTCAGCATATCATCTAACGTCTGAATAGTCCTTTCAGACTGCCCATCTGTCTGAGGATGATATGTCGTACTATAAAGTAATCTCGTACCAAGAGCTTCCTGGAACGCTACCCAGAACTTAGAAGCGAATCTAGGATCCCGATCCGAGATAATATCAACTGGAACACATGGTACTTCACAATCTTTGATATGAATAACTTAGTTAATCAGCTTAATGAGTATTTTTCCCTCACTGGAATAAAGTGTGCTGACTTAGTGAGCCGATCAACTATCACCCAAATGTCGTCATAACCATTCTATGTAAGAGGAAATTTATACACAAAATCCATGGTAATATTTTCCCATTTCCACTGTGGAATGAGAAGTGGCTGCATCAACCCAAACGGCTTCTTCCTTTCAGCTTTAACCTGCTGACAAATGGCCACCTACTCACATACTCAGCAATTTCTCTTTTCATACCCAGCCAATAATAAAATGGTCGAATGGTATGATACATTTTGGTACCTCCTGGATGCATTGCATATGCCAAAATATGTGCTTCATCAAGGATTTCTTTCTTTAACTCTGCATTATTCGACACATACATTCTGTTCTCTTGCATAAACATGCCATCAGTTTCTCGAATTTTGAAATCCTTCTTCTTGCCTCGATTTCTTGCCTAAATTATTTCTTGGGTTTCTTCATCAACCATCTGAGCCTCGAGCACTCGATCAATTAATATTGGTCTGACCTGGAAATTAGCTAATAAAGCTTCCTCTTTATCTTCCAATCCTAACTTCACTCCAGTGGACCTCAAATCTGTAAGAAGAGGAACATGACAAGCATAAATGGCATTAAGCCTAACTGGAGTCTTCCTACTAAATGCATATGCTGCCACATTCGCACGACCAGGGTGATACTCAATCGTGCAATCATAATCGCTAAGCAACTCAATCCACCTCCGCTGTCGAAGATTTAGATCCCTCTGAGTAAAAAGGTATTGAAGACTCTTATGATCTGTGAAGATCTTACATTTCTCACCATAAAGATAATGTCTCCAAATCTTCAAAGCAAAGATGATAGCCGCCAACTCCAGATCATGAGTAGGGTAACTCTTCTCATGAGGTTTCAACTGTCTCGAAGCATAAGCAATCACCCTACCATGTTGCATCAATACACAACCCAGACCATTCAAAGAAGCATCACTCTAGACCTCAAAATTACCATTATCATCTGGGAGTGCTAAAACAGGTGCATGAGTGAGATAATACTTCAACTGCTGAAAACTTTGCTCACAATTATCATCCCACTCAAACTTAACATCGTTCCTGGTCAATCTCGTCAATGGTAAAACAATAACTGAAAAATCCTTAACAAACCGTCTATAATAGCATGCTAGGCCAAGAAAACTCCATACCTTAGTGACAGTTCGAGGTTGCTCCCAATTCTCCACAGCTGCCACTTTTTGAGAATCCACTCGAATACCTTGAGCTGATATAACATGTCCCAAAAATGCCACTTGATCTAACTAGAATTGGCATTTGCTAAACTTAGCATATAACTGGTGTTCCCTCAAACTTTTCAACACCAATTTAACATGTCTAGCATGCTCTGCTCTAGACTTAGAGTATACTAGAATATCATCAATGAAGACAATGACAAACCTATCCAAATATGGCTGGAATACTCGATTCATTAAATCCATGAAAGCTGCTGGTGCATTAGTAAACCCGAATGGCATCACCAGAAACTCATAATGACCATATCGAGTCCTGAATGTTGTTTTCGGGACATCTTCACTTTTAATCTTCAACTGGTAGTAACCAGACCTCAAGTCAATCTTAGAGAACACATAGGCACATCAGAGTTGATCAAACAAATCATCTATACGTGGCAACGGATAACGGTTCTTAATTGTTACCCGATTCAATTGCCTGTAATCAATGCATAGCCTCAACGTTTCGTCTTTCTTCCTCACAAATAAAAATGTAGCTCCCCAAGGTGAAGTACTAGGTTGAATAAATCCCTTATCAACCAATTCCTGCAACTGAACTTTCAATTCCCTTAATTCAGCAGGAGTCATTCTATATGGAGTCAAAGATATAGGATCTGTACTTGGAAGTATAAGTCTCTATCTGGCGACAATCCAGGCATATCATCAGGGAACACATCTGGAAAATGCCTGACCACACGTACATCCTCCACACTATTAGGAGCATTATCATTCAACACCACATGAGCCAAATATCCCTGACAACCTTTCGACAACAATCTTTTGGCTTTCATGGCAGAAATAACACCATGCCTCACCCCGCTAGGCTCTCCTACAAATGTAATTTCAAGTTATCCAAGACGATGGAAAGTAACTGCCTTTCCATAGCAATCTATCTTGGCACGATTGTAGTGTAACCAATCAGTGCCCAAAATCACATCAAAATCAACAATGTCTAACGGAATAAGGTTAGCTGGCATGACGACATCCTCAACCATCATTGGACATCCTGGATATACCCGATCAACATAACATATTTCCCCTCTAGGCATAGAAAACTCTAAATCATATCCTAGAGGTGTAGGATGAGGTTGCGTCACTTGAGCAAATGTATGAGAAACAACAGAATGCGTAACACCACAATCAATTAATACTTTAGTAAAATGACCAAGAATGTTCAACGTACCCATGATTAAATCAGGATTGTTCTGAGCATCCTGCAGTGTCATGTTGTGGATACGTGCTTGATTTTGCTGTCGTCCACCACGACCTCTGTTAGCATGAATACCTCGTCCTTGCCTTGGCTGACTCGATTGTCTCGAAGATCCTGCACTGCTAGCAGCAATCTTTACTTGTTGGGGATGTCCCCCTTGGTACCACTGAGATTCATCTGCTGAATGTGGCTGATATGGCATAGAACATCCCTGATACTGAGGATAACCACCCTAATAATGAAGGTCATGTGAGTACTGATACTGCCCTGAAGTATAAGGAGCGACGTCGCCTTGATAATGATAAGTACTTTCACGACCAGTTTGGGCATAACCACTAGGTCCTGAAACTTGTTGGGTCGGCGCAGGTGGTGGTAAGGAAAGCTGTTGGGGCTTCTGCTGATTCTGAGGGCAATGTGCAGCCTTATGCCCCATCTGTCCACACGTATAGCATGCATTGCTGCCTCTCCTACACTCCCCAAAATGCCTATTATTACACCTGCGGCATAAATGAGTACCTGAACCACTAAAATCCCTATGCCTCTTAAATCTAGAGCCTCCAGAAAATCTACCACCTCTCCTCTGTACATTAGAGCTCAAACCTCCACTAGAAGAGCTGGAACTGACACCATTTCTCTTAAAACTCTGGGTCTTACGAGGTCCCTGAGATGATTGACCTTTACCTTTATCATCTCGCATTTGGTTCCCTTTCTTTTCTTCTTCATCTTCACTTTCACTGGGCATGTTCTTTGAGTCCTCAATCCGCAGTAAAACCTCATAAAACTCCTGGTAAGTGACACAGGGTGTCGATGTCGCTATAGAACGCCATTTCTTTTTAGTACTCAACCTGAAACAACAGAGTATCTCAACCGGATTAGCAGCAACCTCTGGATCATATCGAGACAAATCAGTGAACCTCCTGTAATACTCATTCGCTGTCATCTTTCCTTGTCTCAGATGTGTAAATTCTTGTTTCTTGTGATCAATATACTCAGGGGGGATAAACCTTTTCTTAAACAACTATTTAAACACTTCCCAATCAGCTGCTACCTCTGGTGACATCTGATAAGACTCCTGTCTCCACCAGGATGCAGGCTCCGGACCCAGAAACCAGGTAGTCGTCTCAACCCACCTATCAGGAGGAAGATTCCCCTAACTCTGCATCACAAGGAAAATCTTCTCGCCATAATTAAGCCACTTCTCTGTTCCCTCATGTCTTTCATTACCCATTAAATTATTCAGCTTCAGATTATACACAGTCTCAAGAGGTGTCCTTTGAGGAGGACGGAGCGAATACTGAATGGCATTAGCTATAGCTTCCCCTAACTGAGCAATATCAGGGAAACTAGGCTCAGCTCAGTGACATGGCTTTCTACGAGGCGGCATAGTTCTGACAGGACATCACAATGATTAGATTATTCACAAGATATGCAGGACTGCTAAACCTAGGCTCTGATACCAAACTGACACACCCCGACCAAGATCGAGGCATGCTAGTCGTCACGTGATAGTGACGTAGCCATGTGCACAGTGCATAAGCAATAATGATAATAGAGAGTACGAATAAATGAAAAACCAACTCATATGAGTACTAGTTAAGACAAGTGCTAGAATATGTGTGAATACACAATCAAAGTGTAAGTAGCCTAAGTTCAGTCCAGAAAACAAGTACTAGTTAAACGACACCCAAAGATGCCTTACATTTGTCATAGTCTGTCAGAACCTCCAATCAATCCTCGTGAGCCACCAACGAACAAGCTTATCTAAAACCTGGAGGGGCGCAAAACAGAAAGTGTAAGTGGGCAAAAGCAAAGCTTTTCAAAACCATTTCATTTATCAAATGCTCTAACCCTTCGCCGTAAAACATGTATAACTTTCCCAGAAATGGAATATATATATTCAAATCATGCTTCACATATCCATATTCATAAGTATGCCATGCCAAAATATCAAACAGAATAAGTAACTCAGGTGAAAATAAATTCATGGCAAAATAACATATTAGCCGGAACCCCTGCAGAAGTCTGTGCGGCTGAATTCATAGCTCATTAGTCAATCTAGTCGGAGTCACTGCAAGTGACCTATACGGCACTACACTGCACACGAGTCGGAACCACTGTAAAGGTCCGTATGACAAGACTGGGTGTAATATAGTTATGCTCAATGATACGCTCTCATGATAGTTGTGCGATAAATCGCTAGTCACCTACGAGTCGGAACCACCTATGATGGTCTGTACGACAAGACTGTGCACCTAAATTGAATCCAATGTGAGCATATGGTGCGGGAGGTGACATTATATACAGGCTTGTGCCATATCTCTGGCTAAATCACTAACACCGAGGTGCAGGTTTATGAGCTCAATGTTTCTCGATTAATCACAACTTTTATTCACATTCACAATTCATAAACTCACCTGGGGCTTACCTAAGCGTCCACAACACCACAATTATATATATATATATATATATATATATATATATATATATATATATATATATATGCAAACGTCATATGCATATTCTAAATGTAAAACATTTGGCATGGCAATTTAAATCATAACTCATTTAAATGCATTTTCTGGGAAAGATACCAAGCATATACATATATACTTAAAACCAAAAGCCCACTCACTTGATTGCGCTCGTCCTCAGGATAGGTCTCACCTATATGCGAAATAACTGAATAAACATTATTTAAAGCACATAGACAAAACTAGATAATAACTTCTCATACATTGCTCAAATGAGGTGTTTGAATATACCAACGTGATCTACACAACCTCATGAACATCCCCATATTTTTAGAAAAATTTTCCAACCACCCCTACGCCGGCAAGGGCACGGCCAGACGCGTCGCCCACATGGGGGCACGTGCCAGGCACACTGACGGTAACCCTAACGACGTTAGGGAATATTCCGTTAAATAATAGCATATACCGTTAAAACTAACCTGACGCCGTTAGAATATTCCGTGAAAGTTGACGGAATATTCGCTCGTCTTCTTCCTTCGACTTCGATGACCATTGTCGTCGCCGGAAAACTGGAAATTCGAAAAACCTTGATATTTCAGTCATTTCTTAACCGAATTACCTCAAATTTGTCCCAAAATGAAGCTTGTAACTAGAAGAACAAAACCTTACCAATTTCAAGGCTTGAAATCCACGGAATCTTGACGGAGAAAACTCGATAATCCGGCCAAAACTTACAACTCGTCAAACTCGGCTTCCCGACGTCCAAATTACTTGGTTTTTCTTCTCCGAGCTTCGTAAGGACGTTCTAAAGCTCCCTATAAGCTTGAAATCCTCTAATAATCATGCATTTACGACTACATGAACATTGCCTAAATCGGAAGTTATGGTTTCTCGGATTTTTTGAAGCTTTCACGTCCAAAAATGGTATAGATGGGCTCGTGACGATGAGATGAAGATGATGATGGTGCTACAAGCTCGATCTGCGAAGAAATGGGTTAGTTTGGAGATCGTCTGTACGATTGTACGGATAATGAAGAAAATCCGAGAGGGAGGAGAGAGAGAGAGTACACGGGAGAGAGAGTGAGAGAGAGTGTGTGTGGTCCTAGTTTGGGCTACCAATCACAACAAACCAAAGCTTACTTCCCATTGGGTCCCCAAACTTAGGAGAAAGTTTTATTAGCTAATATCCTTAGCCCAATACATACACACCACCACCAAACGTTAAGGGCAATTTCATCTTTTCACATCTCCGAGAAAAATATTTTGGGACGGGCTGTAACGCCATGCAACACTTATTTCCTTCACAAAAACCCATCTCATTTTAAACATCCAAATAAAACCCAAATTTAAAGTAGACTGCCATGTAAACAAATAAATACCTATTATTATCAAACTATTTACAATTGTGCCGCAACACTCTAATTATGTTAATGAATTTAATTAAGAAAAACTAACGAAAAGTAAAAAAAAAAAACTTTAGTTTTAATGAAAAATGACAAATAAAGGTGTAGTGAATAGTACCAAGGAAAGGTAAAAATGTGGTTTTTCGTTAGAAGTGAACAGCACCGGGAGTGTTTCGTTAAAACTCCCATTTAATTATCCACCATAATTGTGGCAAATAAGTGCCTTATTATTATAAAATTATCTACCTTATACTTCTCTTACCATCATATGTTTCATTTCTTTTATTTGTTTGACAATCATTGTAGGTAAATTATTTTGCATGTATGTATTAGGCATATTTTGTTAAAATTATATATATGCGTGCAAATAATTTATCTATTTTTATGTAAAATAATATGTAATTAACTAATTTTGAATCAATTGTCTAAAAACATTTATTTATTTTGTAGGTAAATTATTTTTCATGTGATAATACATATATACTAGTCACATTTTGTTATTATTATATAGAGTGTGCAATCAATCGACATTCTTTTATTTTGTAGGTAAATTATTTTGCATGTAGGTAAATTGTTTTATATATATATATTTTTTTTTTGAAAAATATTGGTATTTAATTAATTTTGAATAAAAAATATTTATTTGTTTTGTAGGTAAATTATTTTGCATGTATCATTACATAATTTACTAGGAACTTATATTGTTATTATATATATGTTGTGCAAAATTGTAACATCCCACATCGCCCAGGGAAGTGGATCCTGTAAGCCTTATATGTATATTCCCATCTCTACCTAGCACGAGGCCTTTTGGGAGCTCACTGTCTTCGGGTTCCGTAGGAACTCCGAAGTTAAGCGAGAAAGGGGCCAGAACATTCCCAAGATGGGTGACCCACACTAGGAAGTTCTGCTTGCGTGAGTTCCTAGAAACAAAACCGTGAGGGTTTGGTCGGGGCCCAAAGCGGACAATATCGTGCTACAGTGGAGTCAAGCCCGGGATGTGGTGGGGGCTCGGGCCGGGATGTGACAATTTGGTATCAAAGTCAATCCCTGGCCGGAAGTGTGTTGACGAGGACGTCGGGCTCCTAAGGGTGGTGGATTGTAACATCCCACATCACCCAGGGAAGTGGATCCTATAAGCCTTATATGTATATTCTCATCTCTATTTAGCACGAGACTTTTTGAGAGCTCACTGGCTTCGAGTTCCATGAGCGTATATTCCCATCTCTATCTAGCACGAGGCTTTTTGGGAGTTCACTGGCTTCGAGTTCCATCGGAACTCCGAAATTAAGCGAGTTCGAGCAAGAGCAATTCCATGATGGGTGACCCACTGGGAAGTTCTCGTGTGAGTTCCCAGAAACAAAACCGTGAGGGCGTGGTCGGGGCTCAAAGCGGACAATATCGTGCTACGGTGGAGTCGAGCCCGGGATGTGGTGGGGGCCCGGACTAGGATGTGACAATAATGATTTACCTATTTTATATTTAAATATTCATAATTTTGAATAAAATAACTTTTTTATATTTGTAGGATATACTAATTTACTTGTTAGCATCATGTGAAAACAACTATACAAGGAACATTGGTATCATGTAAATTTTTGTTATTAAATGCATAGGAATCATGACATTTAAATTTTTTTCCAAATCCCCATAAGGTATTTGAAGACATTTAATTGAATGAAATAATGTAAAATAAATGTAGATAATAAGTTAGAGTCCCAAAGTAAAAGTTATTAGGGGTAATTTAGACATCCAAAGATACAAATTTTGCCAATTCAAACTTAATTATGGATATTGCTTAGTTGGAGCCTAGTCATTGGGTTTTTGTTAGAGAAATTTACCATGATGGGTTTTAGTTAAAGAAAATTGAATTCCAAGGGGTGTACTCATATTTTCAGTTGAATGTTTTGGAAACCACATCTGACTTACATTCCAATTAACATCCCTTGTACTGTAACATGAGTCAAGATCCGACTTACTATCCTTCAACGGTATTAGTTCAGTCCATTTTTTCAGCACCTTTTCAGAAACAAAGCACCTTAAGCTTTGAAAAGTTTCATTGCCCAACCACATAAGTGGGATTATTCCTAGCTCAATAATGAACCTTACAGAAGGAGGTCGGAACAAACATCCGAGGATCGATCCTTAGATGCTTTCCGTTTACACTAATTGCAGTTTCACTTAATAATAGTATGCATTGTAGCGTTGCCTGTTTCATATTGTCGTGTTCTGGATATCTCAAGCAATGGTTACATCCGACCTAATACCCAAGTTGGTTGTAGTTTGTTTTCTCTCTGAGAGGCAGTTTTTTGAACGTCAAGCAAGCAATAAGAGTACTTGTGTATACTTTTGTTCGAGTTGAGCTAGCTTAAAAGGCTGAGAGGATGCCCCATACTTAGACCTAGTTTGGGAGTGAGGTGCTTAAAAAAAAAGCACCCATGAAAAAAAGCTGTGAGGGTTTTAGGTGTTTGGTAAACTGAAAAAAAAAGAGCTTATTTTGGAAGCTGCTGTGAGAATAAGCTGAAGCTGCTATTTGCAGCTTTGGAAAACTGGCTTTTTTTCAAAGCACACGGAGCTACAGTGCTTCTTTAATGAAAAGACCCACTATTAGACTGCTTTTTTTTTCCAAAAGCACTTTTACAAAAAAGTTTACCAAACACTCTGCTGATTTATTTCACAGCCGCTTATTCTCACAGCACAGCCGCTTATTCTCACAGCAGCTTTTTTTCAAAGCACAGCAATACCAAACCAGCCCTTAATCCAATTAGATTGGGTCCGGGTCCAGCGTGATGGCAATGCCAATGTTTCTTTCAACATAGGATCAATTGCCAAATATATGTATCGAAATATAAGATATATATATATATATTTTTTTTTTCGGAAAACCTCGACGGTACGAGGGTAATTTTATTGATAATGAAAAAACAAGTTACACCTAGTCAAGGGTGGACATAAACAAAAAGTATATATATTTAAATAAATTAATGTACTTAAATATATATATATATATATATATATATATATCGAAGTATGTGTACCGAAATAATGTACTGAAGTATGTATACCGAAGTATATAAGTACCAAAATATAGTACTGAAGCTTGTGAACTGAAATATATATAGGCCAGTTTGGTGAAGCATTTTGAAATGCCAAGAAAGCCCCTTTGTTTTCTTCACAATCCAAATCCAGAAAAATCGGAAAATGAGGACAAACTGGTAAAAACAAAACAACTGTGTTGAAGGAAAAAAAAATAAATACGTGCTAAAAATGATGTAGGAGGAATAAGCGCCAACTAGTTGGCGGTTTACTCTGGAGGATTCCCACGATCTGAACTAAGTTTAGTGGGAGGTTCAATAGTAACTATCTACACCCCACTAATATTTAGAGATGAATAACCGGAAGGAAATCCCTTTTCGTTTTCACCAGATTAGTGTATGTAAATCTGTTATATGTTGCAGTATGCTTGCAGAACGAGGTTGCTTTAGACATAGTAAAGAGTAAAATTATCAAGTTCAACCCATTTTCTCAATAAAATGGTACTTTTCTCCTATTTGTCAAATTTACTCAAGGTTCTATTCGGAATCATTGTTAATACTGTGTTTCTTCGTTTTTACAGGGAATGAAACCGCTCTCTTCCTCTTCTTGATACCCATGTTGATAGCATTGATCTTCAACAGCTAAAGGTGAAGTCTCATCTACCTCCAGTCCCTCATCAATAATTTTTTTCCCATCCCTTTTGTAAATTTATTTTTGTTTGCTCACTATGACGATTTCAGGGCATGCTTTAGTTTACAGTCTTCTTTTCCTTTTTCAGTGTATGTATCAATTTTCAGCACTTTAGTGTGTGCTGAATATTCATTGACATATCCCTTTTTAGGTGCGTCCAAGGGGGGGCTTTCTAGCATCAAGGTACAGCAATTTTTATTTCAATGGATTTTGTTTTTTGGCTATAGGGAGTTTTTGTTTATAATAATCCATTTTCCGATTAATCGTGCTTTTTCCATTAGGTTTTCAAATTATTTTCCAATCCTTTCTTTATTAGTCTATGTATTTTATTGATTTTTGTTCCTTCTATTGTATAAAAAACTTGAACTAAACTCTTACTGGGTTTGTGCTTCAGATTTTTGTCCTGCCAAGACTTTCTACTATTTTGACTTCTTTGAATTTCATTATCTGAACTCTGTTATTTGAATTTGGTTACCTAAATCGTGCCTAATATTTGATGTGGTCCGTGGCTTTGTATGGCTAGCTGGTGTTATTTGGGGGTGTTTTTAGTTATAATGGGAGACAGGGCACATTAGTTATATATGTGCTCATGAATTGATTAGGATTAGGATAGTAGAGTTTCCGCTAATGTGATTGTGTGTTGTAGATTTTGGAGTTCGTACGAAATGGTGATAAATCTCTGATGGAAGTGATGGACATTACGAAACAACTGCTGGGAAAGTAGTGGTGTGAACTGTGAAGGATTTTGCAATGGGTTTTGAAAAGGAAACGTTTATATCTAATGTATTTTCCGTTCCTTCATACATGAGGATTCCTTTATTAATTTTTGAATGTTAGCCGCATTTTCTCTTACAGTTGATGAAAGTAAACTTGGTGGCACATAATAGCCAAGTAAACTAAACTTGGTGGCATCTGTCACTCTATGTGTCCTTCGCTTTTTGTCTTTACAATCAATTTCGATTGGATTATTATTGTTGGGTTTTCAATTAGAAAAAACCTCAAATGAAGTATGAGATTTCAAATTATGGGGCTTTTGCGATTCTTCGTCCTAAAAAATGACTTGGGTTTTGCGTAGTGTGATTCTTCAGTTATTAGAGATTCCAAATTTTAAGAAAACGGGGTTTTTAAAATCTTCTCAAAGTAGTAGGATTTGGAAATGAACTCTACTGGGTAAGTTTAGTTTCATATTAATTTTGGCAATTTATTTGTAGTCGTGCAAAAATCAAGGAGAAGACAACGAGGGGGAGGGAGAAACAGACAGATAGATATATTGACAAAGACTCTTCATCTACATCGACTGATTCTTACCGCACGTACCTTTCAATCTCGGATTCTCCATGATCTCTGCATTCTTTTCCGGTGGTTGTCCACCATTAACCAAATTCATTTTTCCTTCTATTTTCATGTATGATTGTTGGTTATTTTCTTTTGAGTGAAAAACTTGGATTTGTTTCTTCTCCATGTAAGTGTCTTTATGTTTCCCTTTGCATTCGTTACATTCCAATGAAGCCCGTTGGTGAGGTTCTTATGCTTACAAGGAAACTCTTGGCTCTGGGGAGTTTTTGTTTATATTAATCCATTTTCCAATTATTTATCGTGCTTTTTCCATTAGGTTTCAAATCATTTGTGTTGGTGTAGGCGGTGGAGATAAATGTGATGTGTGTTGTCTGGGCGAGACAATATTGTAGGGTTAGTAGTATGAAAATTTTCAAATTCTTTCTTCATTAGTTTATGACTCTTATTGGGTTTATGCTTTATGTTTTCAATTTTGTTCTGCCAAGACTTTCTACTACTTCGACTTCTTTAAATTGTGACAGATCATGATGTGAGGAGTGGGCCTTTTGTTGCTTCAGGCAAAAAAAATGCACAGTGCAAAGCTTCCTGTAAGGCTGTAAGAATCTGGACAAATCGTGAGTGTTCTATCAATTAATGGAATTTTCTTCTACATTTGATTTTGCTTTCAATTCTTCTTTTTATTTTAATGAACTTTCTAACTGGACAATTTGCCGGATTTAGAGTTTTCTTATCAAGAATCCCTCTCAAAAGCATTGATACTGCTGGGCTTCCATTTGAACTTACAAGAAAGCAGTTTCCAGTGAAACTAAGTTTCTCTATCACTATAAACAAATCTCAAGGTCATACAATACCACATGTAGGCATTTACCTTCCAGATCATGTCTTAAGTCATGGACAATTATATGTGGCTTTATTGAGGGGGGTCTCAAAGTCAACCACATCCGTGTTAGTAAAAAATGGACTATAGTAGGCCAACAAGGTGTATTTACACGGAATGTAGTATACAAAGAAGTCTTGTTTCATTTCAGCTAATCATGGTGATTCCTAATAGGTAACAACTTTATTAACGATAACCTTTCAGTATGCATTTCTCACTTATCAATTAACTCTTTTTATTTGATTTTTAATTTTCTCACTATCGTTTGTAGATTGGGAATGAAAATTTGAAGCATCAATCAAGAACAAATGGGTGGAAATTGCAGCATTGATGTCAATATGTAAACTTTCTTTTCAAAAGAAACAATGCAATATAAACTTTATGGGTATTGTGAATAATGTACATATTGTGATGTAGGTTTTATATTTTGACATTTAAGTTGTTTTGTATTTTGCTACGAGTACTTAATGTTTTCATATACTCTTTTTTTATTTACATCTACTTACTATTGTTCATGGACTTTAGGTAGGAACTTGCATCCAAAATCCCATGTTGTTTGACAATTGCATAAATAACATTTAAATCATTACTTTACGCAAAGTGAAAACGAAAAACATGACAACTTTTTAGGATGTGCATGGTAAAGAAAAAGTTCATCTTTGCACAATACATTTAAAATATATCTTGACAATTACAATGGAAAAAAAAATAACACAATACTCACCCATTGCGTAAGATAGTCACCATTCCAAATTAATGACAGAAAAAAAACCAAAAAATGAACCCTAGGAAGTTGGGTACCTGGAGAAGATGGCAATGAAGGCGACGGTTTCAGTCACAAATAGCTTAATCGAAGCAAGATCTAGATGAATAACAAATGGGTAACTGAGATAGAGTGAGAGGAAGATTGAAGCTTACATGAAAGTTGCTGGTGCGGTTGGATCTGAGTGAATTAGTGGGAAGAAAACTCCTTTGTATTTCTGCTGGCGCGGTTGCTGGTACGGTTGGAAGAAAACTGCAGTTTCCTTCCATTACGCGTGCTGTTCTCGCAAGGTAGTGGAAAGAAACTGCTTCTACTATTATGTTAATTTATTTTTTTATGACAAAATTATCCCTACTGTTTTGTTTGTATTATTTTCAGCTAGTTATGGATTTTTTTTGTTTAAGGGGCTTTATAGTCCAATTATTTTTGGTGAAGCCTTGAGACATCAAACTCTCCTTATGGCTTTCTAATATTAAAGATGTGTTTGATATAATATTGTTAATGTTTACCTTTTTTTATAGTTACTCTTTACCTTTTTTTATCATGATATTATGATATTTATATTTTTTTTATTCTATTCTTAACTCACAGGGATCATTTCTTCTACCTTATCCCTATTTTTTTTGGGGTGTGCTATCCACACACCCCTTGTTAATTTCTGTTTGTTGATCTTCTTCAATTCATCCGATCCGACGGTCGAAAACCAAAAAGGTGTGGGAGAAGTAAAAAGAGATGTGTGGATATCACACCCTTTTTTTTTTTTTGCAGAACCTATGTACTTCTCTCTTCCGCCCCTCTCTCCCCCTTCTCTCTCTAACTGTCTCTGCCAGATCTCTCTTTGACTGTGTCTGCTAGATCCTAAGGAAGGCTGGGTAGCATGGAAGGAAGGCTAGGTCGCATCAACCGAAGCCCAGAAATCCGACGAAGAAGCCCCGAAATTCGACAAAGCCTAGAAATCCGACGAACCTCCCGCCGCTGATGTCCCAGAAATCCGAACAAGCTCAGAAATTCAACGATAGAGAGCAAGGCTGGAGGAAAGAGGAAGAGAGGGCAAGATTGCCAATTTTGAAAAATTCATTTAATGTTACTGTGTTTCCATTTCTTGTGCAGATCGGCAAAGACGTTTCTGGTGGGTTTCTGGGTTTTGTGGAGATCGGCAAAGGAGCACCTTTTATGGTTTGAGGGTGTTATTGGACTTTAGAAAGTTTCATTAAAAGAGCACTGTAGCTCTGCGTGCTTTGAAAAAAAAACCAGTTTTCCAAAGCAGCATTTTGCTGCTTCAGCTTTTCTGATGATTTCAGCTTATTCTCACCGCAACTTCTAAAATAATCATTTTTTTTTAGTTTACCAAACACCTTCAACATAAAAACTTTGAAAATAAGCAGCTTTTTTTTTAAGCACCTCAATGCCAAACCATACCTTAATATAGTTGAACTTTTGGAAATGACATCTGACTCACATTCAAACTAACGACCTCTGTAATGTAACATAAGTCGAGATCCGACTTACTATCCTTCATAAGGTATTAGCTCAAGGTTTTTTTTTTTTCAGCACCTCTTTTGAAATAGAGGACCTTAAGCTTTGAAAAGTTTCACTGGCCAACCATTATTGGCAAAAATTCTAAAGGAAAATTTGGTATACATAGTTAGGTACATATATTTCAATACACATGTTTCGGTACATAAAATGTGGTATATATATTTCGGTATACATACTTCAAAACATACATTTCATTATATATACTTTAGTACATATATTTCGGTACACATACTTTGGTACATATATTTCTGCACACATGTATTGATACATATATTTATTTAAACATACTTCTATACATATACTTTAGTACATTTATTTAAACATATGCCTTACTTATATTTCAATACATATATTTAGTTTTGGTCAAAGAGACATTTGCATTGCCTTCTCGCTGGACTCGGACCCAATCCAATTAGCGTTATGATTGGATTAAGCACGGGGCATCCTATCATCCTTTTAAGTCAGCTCAGCTCCAATAAAAGTATGTGTAAGTACTCTTATTTCTTACCTGACGCTCAGACAACTACCTCTCGGAGAGAAAACAAATAGCAACCAACAGTCGAAAGCGACCATTGCTGAAGATATCCTAAGCATCGAAATTTTCAACAGTCAACGTTGTGATTAGTGTAAACGGAAAGAATCTAAGGATCTATCCTAGGATGTTTGTTCCAACCTCCTCTGACACTAAAGGGTTCATCATATATCCATGGACCTACTTAGGTTAGTTTGGTATTGTTGTACTTTGAAAAAAAAACTGCTTCTGGTGTACTGTGAGAATAAGCAGATGTGAAATAAAGCAGCAGAGTGTTTGGTAATCTTTTTTTGTAAAAGTGCTTTTGGAAAAAAAAAACAATATGATAGTGTTTGATAAACTTTTATGTAAAACAGCTGTGACTGTGTGAAATGACCAAAAATGGTATAAAATGAGTATAATATTAAATGTAAAATAATAAACCAGCCCTATCTTTCTTTTATCCATCTTCATTTATTAATAATCCATGTCTTTTATTTATTAATAGTCTCTCTAGAAGTCTCTCCTCTTTCTTTTATTAACCTTCTTTCTCCTTCCGTCTCATTTCGCCTATCTTTCTCCGTTGTGCGTTTGCCTTTCAGATAAGTCATCCTTCAACTTAATTTGGGGTTTTTTTGAGGTTCTTGAAAATCCAATTCGATCGGATTTGATTTAGGGGCCTTGAAATTCTGGGTTCGTTGAAGTCTAAATCAATGGGTCTAGTCTTTCTATGACATTATGTTTCGTATCCGTATGCTCCACTCGTTCTCCGTTGTCTTCCTCTACTGGTTCTACGTTTTCTAGTGAATTAATCGCATCAATTCCTTGCCTTCAATTCGAATCCCAATCCTAATTTTATTTTCGCCACAATTCTTTCAACCCTAATCTAATTTAGGTAACAAACATCAATTCCTAATTTTTGCAATTCTTGGGTAAATTACCCGAAGAAAGGAAGAAATGTCTTCGGTTCAGCGCCAATCAAGCTTAGGTTCCGACGGGTCCACGACAGTGGACGAGAAGAAGAGGAAGAGGATGTTGTCCAACCACGAATCCGCGAGGCATTCGAGGATGAAGAAGCAAAAGCAGATTGATGATTTGACGACTGAGATCACCCGTCTGGAGATGTCGAACAATCAGGTTCGGCAGACAGTCGATGCCAAGGAGCAGAGCTACAATGAGATAAAGGGTGTTATTGGACTTTAGAAAGTTTCATTAAAGGTTCAATGTAGCTCTGCGTGCTTTGAAAAAAAAAGCTAGTTTTCCAAAGCAGCATTTAGCTGCTTCAGCTTTTCTGATGATTTCAGCTTATTTTCACAGCAACTTCCAATAATAATCCTTTTTTTTTTTAGTTTACCAAACACCTTCAACATAAAAACTTTGAAAATAAGTAGCTTTTTTTTAAGCACCTTGATGCCAAACCATACCTAAGCATTAAATGATAAGGGTTTTTTTTGAGGTAAAAATGATAATGGTTACGTCACCCTGAAAATCACACAGCGTGCTCGTCATGCTTCACATGCTTGGTTACCACAATCCAATTTGCTAGGCCACTCTTCTCACCAAAGTTGATGGGCTAAACAGGCTTAACAAGGCCCAAATACTCGTCACAAGTCCAAAAAGACTCGCTGGTGGACATAGCCCAATATGGCTTGATGTAGAAGGATCCAACATGATTTGCACAAGATAACAATCATATAATCATGGCCCAAAGAACCTATGATTTTAAGAGTTGTCCTAAAGCTACTTCTCACTGATGCTCCTCATAATGTCTCTATTAATCAACCACTGTTAGCTAATTGGGTGCGATAATGTGGGTTTCAAACCAATCACATAAGGAGCACTGAATCGACCTGTAAGAAGGAGGAAACACAAGAGCTATTGCAGTTGAGAAACAAGTTACCACGTGTGCCATTATAGATCACCTTAAGCTCAAACTTGCCATTTACATCAGTACGTATGAAACAACTTACACAAAAAGATGTTTAAAAGAAATAACATGCTAGTGGGTTCTTTCCCCCATACATACAATGCAACAGATATGTACAACATTCAAGAAATGCAATGCAAATATGTACAACATAAACAACTTAACTAAAATCTTAAAATAATTGAACTTTTGGAAACGACATCTGACTCACATTCCAGCCAAATCCCCTCTGTACTATAACGCAAGTTGAGATTCGACTTACTAACCTTCACCGTTACTAGGTCGGGGTATTTTTCAGCATCTATTTTTTCAAACCTAAGGTGCTTTGTTTCAAAAGAGATGTTGAAAAAATAACCCGATCTAGTACCAGTGAAGAATAGTAAATCGCGTCTCGACTTTTAGTTGAAATGTGAGTTTCATGTCGTTTCCAAAAGTTAAATTCTATTTCCACAGTGATGACGGTGATGGTCGTACGTCCAATATCGTGCTGCAAAATTGTTTATCACAGTTCACATTCCGGATGAGGAATTGTGCATGCCTATCATTATAATCAACCCCTTTCCTGACGTGAAAAAAAAATAATGAAAAAAATGAGAAATATTTACATATTTTATTTGGTGTTGATTAGGTAAAAGTATACGTACCTGCTTTCAATTTTTGGCTCATATTTTATTTTAGCTAAAAGAACCGCCACTAGAAAAATGTTTTAATTCTAGGAGCTGATTCACTACAAGAAATAAGGCTTATGACAACAACATTCCACTAATTTACCTTGTGAAATACATAGTGAAATATATTTGTTCCGAGTAACGTTGCCTGCGCGCGATATCAAAAGCAGATTTTGTTGGTGACACAATTTCCCCTTCTACAAACTAACCAAGTTCGTTCACAATAACAAGAAATTTTTTAATTTAAATAAAGGATTAGTGAATGGTAATATGACGATTAGAAAACACTGCAATTGAAAGGGAGAAAACATAGCACATATGCCATAAGACATTAGGCAAGCCAGACTACACATGAGGAATGAGATTGTAGCTACAAATCCAATGTACCTTTTTCCCACCCAAACCAATTAGAAGGAGCCAGGGCCACCATGGAACGGCCCCCCATCCCTCTATGACCTCAAACTAAGGTCATCTCCAATCGAAAAGGTTAAACATAGCCCCATCCAAAATTATAGCCCTGCAAAAAATTATTTTTAAATGAATAATATCAAACCATACTCATATACAATCTCCACCGAATGGACTACATAGCCCGCTCAATATTTTATTAATTTTAAGTTTATACTTTAAATTATTGGTTAATTTAATTAAGTTACTGTTGGATGTTTTAAAATTTAGCCGTCAAATTTGAATAAATTATTACAAATGAGGAGTTGGGCCCCTAAAAAAAAGCTAAGATGGGGGGCTACATTTGGCCATGTGTTGCCCTTTTGGCCAAATACTGGTCTGGTGTGCTCCATAGAATTATAATCTAGTTATCGGTTGGAGATGAATTTTTAGACAAATCAGGTAATTTTTAGCTTTTAGACTTTTCTTCCTCTCCATTAGAGATATCCTAAGAAAACTCAAATTAATTATTACCTTATTACAATCCTAAAATAAAACAATATAACAGGAAATAGTCTCGACAACAAATTTAATTAAAAATTATAAGATGAATGAAAGATCGTGTACCTTATTCATTCTTTGTGGGATACCTGTATAGGTGGTGCTTGTGTTAGTAACGTTGGTGATTGTGCTTGTGCTTGTGCTTGTGGTAACCAATTACGAGATTGATTTTTATGCTTGTGCGTGCAAATTATTTGTATATAAATAATACGGTCACTGAAAATTGTACCCAAGGGCAACCCTCTGTGTGTGTGTGCTTTCTGTTAAATTTTTTTTTATGCATTAATGAAAAATCACTATCGCTTATTGTCACAAACACACATGAATGCACTCAAGCACGAACTGATTAGTAAGTCAATATGGCACTAACCGATGTATTGAGTCCGTTCACATGAAAGAAGAGAAAAAAGATATGAGTGATTATCTTCCTTCTCTTTCTTGAGGGGGGAAGAGAAATAGGTTCTTATGGAGGGAGGGGAAAAGGATTAGGCGTACCTATCTCAATTGACACCTTCAACCCCAATATCCTCCAAACACCAGGGAAAACACGTCCTGGTCGACACCTGAAGGTGATTAAGCCATTAACATGCATGTAAAAATATGAAGAATGAATGAACGTAAATAAAACACGTAAATTTTATTAATAGCTAATATGCAAAAGTGGGAACGTGTTCAGAGCATACACTAATAAAGAATATTGTAGAAGGAAAGTTATGAAATGTACAAACAAAGGAATGAGTCCTAAACCGAGAGGACTCGAAGATACCAACAAGGGAGTGCCTTGACACCGGAATTGTACGGCTCAATTCTAAGTCCTGAAGGGGGCGCAAAACAAAACATGAGTGAACCAAGTTTATATATACATAATACTAAAATAATTATTCTTCAACGTACTAACCCTAGTTTATAAAAACTCGTATTGCATAATAAGTAATAGGTTTTCCAAAAACCCTAGCATGCCATGAAATCCTTCATAAAACATATATCATATTTAGTGTGCTTAGTAGTGGTATCACAATTGCCCGAAGGCACATATAAATATCTCCCATCCGAAGGCACTACATCCCCCGCCCAAAGGTTGTATATAAATATCTTCCGCCCGAAGGCACTACATCGCCCACCCAAAGGTTGTATATAAATATCTTCCGCCCGAAGGCACTACATCACCTGCCCAAATGTCCTATATAAGTATCATTCGCCCGTAGGCACATAGTGTGAATAACCACTAAGTAAGCACAAAAAATCATGAACATAACCTTTCCAAAATATAACTCATCAGAGCCCAATAGCTCAAACATCATATCATAAATCCATGTTCATAAATATCTCAATAAACATAAATTCGATAAAGCATGATATTTCATAAATCCGATTCACTCATAAATGTTTCATAAAATGTAGTCATAAAATCATGTTTTTCATGTATGCATTTATAGTAATTAAAATCATGCATTTTGGAAGGGGTCCACTCATAGATACTTTGTCGTCAAAGAGCTGTGCAAACTAGAGAAGATGAGGTTGCCCCTAACAAACGCACATAAGCACTTAAAGGGACCAATTAATAAAACTCTACTAAAATGATTGAATTTGGAAAAATGAAGTCATAAACGGATTTAGGACGTTGAAAAACCTAAGGATAGACCTCGGGTTCCTTCATGGGCAGCCGCATGCGTCGGCCATGACAGCCTTCTACGCACGCCCACGCGCCGCCATGGAAATCTGAGATTCGGTTCCGGGTCGGGTCAGATCTGGATCGGATTTGGGTTTTGGTTTGCTAGGTTGGGCTTGGTTTTGGGTTGGGGTCTGGTCGACCCAGTTTCAGGCCATGGGTCGGCCAGTTTCTGCAAAAATGGCCAGGAAGCTAAACGGAGTCCGATCAGCTCCATTTCACCAATATAACTAGCATGCCATTTATGAATTTGAAGATACGAATTAGAGGAATAGAAATATACCACTGGTGCTCTTGGCCATGGCAGGAGTTGGCCGAAAAAAAGGCCTGCAAGTCACTGCATCCCTCACCGAAAGTTGGGTTCGTTACCCCCAAGCTGATTTTGTGTTAATCCTTCACAACAATGAGTATACCACTTAACAATCAAACTCAAACATCGATTTAAGACAGAGAAGAGTGACTTCGAGGCTCACCTAATCGAAAAAGGAGGAACTCGCCGGCGTGGTGGGTGAGCTAGGTTCGGTGTCTTTGTGCTTCACAGAGAGAGAGAGATGGATAATAAAGCTTGAGGATGAGAGTCACGAGAAGGAGGGGGAGAGAAAGCCCACAGATGATGGTGGATTTGTGTTGCTTGCCAAAGGGATTGGCGAGTTGTTTGGGGGGGGGGTCTTGGGTCTCGGCTCGACAAAGAAGAAGAAGAAGTATGTGAGAGAGTGAGGGGGAAAAGAGAGACTGTCGAGAGTCTAGGGGACACGGCAAGAAAGGATGAAAGGTTGAGTGGGATGTGGGTCCCACATGGCACACTAAACAATCCCATAAAAGACAAGCATGCAAATATCTCCCGCACGTGAAAATATCAATTTACCCTTGTCATTCTGAAATTTATAAAATTTTGGGACGGGTCGTTACATCAATAGGACCTCATAAAGGAATGAGAGTTGTTGAAGGGTTGTAAATTGTTGAGCCGAAGGGCAGCAGTTATGTACGTGACCGTAGTATGCCATGTCGTCTCTTCCCTGCAACATTGAAGTGAAATGTACTTATGTACTATTTCCAGTTCATTGATAAGGAAGATAAAATTGGGGTGGGGGTTTACAATGTGATACTTAGCCGGGGAGGATATGCGGCTAAGGCTAATCTGATAAGTGAAGTAGTTGTCATCTGATCAATTGGCTCAGCCACTTAACCACTCGTGCTCGCCCATTCTTTCTCGCTCTAAATTGGAATGACTCTTTTAGTTATGTTGCACCAAGACCCTTGTCCCCATGTTCTCTCTCATCCGCCTATAGCCATATACAGTTCAGGGGAATAAGAGAAGGCCAATCAGAGTGCAGAGAAGGCTTGAGTTCTTTTTATTACTCTTTTGGCTTAGTCGTGAGTATGTAGTTTTCAATGTACCTGTTGAAGACCATAAAGTAAGTTACTTAGCCCACTCTAGAACAAAATCTAATCATCCGAAATTCCGAATCGTCATTTTAAAAACCTTTATTTGAAGATCATACTTGCAAAAAAATTAGTCAAATCAAACAATAGTTAGTCATGTAACTATAATCAAATAAATCAATACAATTTCCCTATAACTAATGAAAATTTTCACAAGAACAATCAAACAATGAAATGATTGCCAGTTTCACTAAGCTTTTTTTTTTTTTTTTGTAAAGATGAGCCTGAATGATGATCTTTAAAATAAACGGTTCAGATAATGAGATTCTGTTACGAAGTTACACACACACATATGGGTTCAGATCTTTGACAGTTTAGATCTTTGAAAAAAGCTATGGAGCGAGCTCTACAAAATGTATGCTAAAAAATGGGTGTCTCTCTATATTTATAGGGTAGGTTTGGGAAAATCAAATATCTCGTATTGTCGAACATAATTTCATGTATTGTGGTAAGTAGACTTGAAGTTTTCACTTGGACTGCAATTTTTTGTGGATGATTATGAAAAAAGAGAAAGGAAGGGAGGAGAAACTTTAGCAGAAAGGAAATTTTATTTGAACTCATGTAATCTCTTTCTTCACCCAACTTACTCTTTTCACTCATACTACTTTTAATTAAACTATCAATATCTCTTTAAACCCAAATTTACTACCTAAACTACCCTCACAAACCTAATTCAATTTATAAATTTATCTCTACACCCATTTAGAAAATACAAATCCAAAATTTGCAAATAGAAGTCCATTTCAAGTTAAGACTACAAAAAAGTGGACAAATTCATAATCTACGCAATATGATCGTCCTTGCATATTATGATACGGTTACAATCAATAATATTTCAACTTTTGTTTCACTAAACTAAATTATGAAACTATAAAAACCATGCACTCGTTTTTTTTGGAGAGAGCTCAACAAAGTTGAAATCAAACCTCCTACTGAAGTATGGCCCTTTTTCTCCATGGATATGACATAGGGCTAATTCAAGTTATTTTGTATTTGTATGGGATACATCAAATTTACTTGATTTTAGTAATGTCTGGAAGAGTGCTATTTGATTTAATGTGTGTGCATATATTTCTGTAGGGTTTAATCAATAATCATTTTTCATAGCTTCAAACCTTGAAGACTAGTGCAGCTCCCGAATGCCCTGTACAGTTGATCAGCACTTACTTGCGTGAGGTTGACACAATCTTATCCAATTGACAGGGGGAAAGATACCCCTCTATCCGTACCAGAAGTAGATGATGTTTCAGTGATTGCTAGACTCATGGTTTGAATGAATCCCGTCTCACCCTTGGTATTGTATCTGCAGTGACTTAATCAAACAAAACAACCATGCACTAGAAGGCCAGATGAAACCATTGCATGGATTATTTGGAGAAACAAGGGGTGATGGTAGGATTTAATTATAGAACGTGTGTTTATTGATAAGTTTTAGTTTTATTGTTAATTTCATTTCGTACTTGATGATAATTATGGAATAGAGTAAAAAAGACAATTTAAATTAAAATTTAAATTAAGTGTAGAAAGAGATTATACGAGTTCAAATAAAATTTCTCTTCGAAGAATTTCATGTGTATTCTTGCGATCAAACTAATTACTTTATGGTCTTTTAAATTTGACTTGGAAATTGAAAATTGAAGGGAGGCGGGAGGGAAAAGGGTTTCTCGATTGTTAATTTTATTTCGTTATTAGATCCAAACGGGCTTAAAAGATACTGTTGGAATGGTGCCCCTTGGTTTGGGTCCTGGGCTCTTGTGCTATAGCTCTAGTAGCCTTTAGGTACGATTTGTTACTACCGTGATGATCCGAGGAAGCTACTAGCGGTTAATAGTATTCTCTCACTTATTTCACTTGTAAGTAAACAATTTTTGGCTTAATTCTTTATACTGACAAGTGTAAACATGAATTTCATGTGACAAATCAAACAAAAACACATGTACAAAATAATTTTTTGTATTAGTGTAAATGTAGGGTTTACAATCTCTGTTTATAATTTTGAATCATCTGATTCGATCTCCGGAATGTAAGTGTATGTGTAGGATTGTTGTTGATCCAAGGGTTGCAATAACTTGATCTTAGATGAATGGAAGCCGCAAGGGTTTGGCTTGTGGTGATGGAAGAATCGGAACTTGTAGTGGTGCTTGATAATTCTTCACGAGTTTGATGAAGAATGCAAAGAGTTTTATGATTCTTCTTGAATGTTTGAGTGTTTGGGAATTTGGGAGTTTGAGGGGCTTGAGATCTTTAGCGTATGGGTGTCAGAATGATTTTTTTAGACCTTTTTTTTTTGTCTTGGAGCCTCGTATTTATAAACTCTCCAGTCTTTGCCTACGAAAAATCCAAGACTTGATTTGTGTCTCTATTCATGATTTGACTCCATCAATTAATAGTTGATTTAATCAAATAAAAAATATCAAATAAATCAATCCTCCCAATTTGGCATTTTCATTGAATCAAAATTTAAATTAATTAATTAAAAATTAAAATTAAAATCAAATAATTCATTTCCGCCTAGTGTTGACATGTGTCATTTTTAATGACTTATCCGGTTTTGATGAGTCACATGTCATGTGTACAATTTGTGAGACACATGGTATGTACCACGTAAGCACTGACATGTCAAAATTTAATATATTGGTGAACATTTATTTTCACCAAAATTTATATGTCTACAACAAGTTTGATACCAATTTATAATTTGTTCATTTTATAACCTACCGTAAATGATTTAGAGTATTGATCTGATCGATAGAATGTCCACATAAAATTTATTTTGAACATGATCTGTATGAATCTATGACGATTGGGCGAGTTTCTCAAATTGAGTTTATCGGCTTGGCTCATCTTCGCATGAATTAACTTCTTTGATTTCCTTTACTAATTTATTTCTTCTTCTTCTTTATTTATTTTGTTTGGTTGTCAATTTCCTATCTCCTTTTTCGGTCAGTTATGATTGCTCATCTCGTGTGTCTTACATCTAATCCGAAACAGGAAAATTCATTTGTTCTCATATGTCTTCATTGGCCAATGACCTTATGTTACATGATGATATAGAATTATCAAAATTTGTTACCAACGTCCTATTCCTTGCACTTGACTCCAACCGAACTAAGGTAATTGTAACTATCAAAACCAGATTTTTATTAATTTTTTATTAGGTAAACAATTGTGGTCGTGCCTCCAACCCTGGCTTCTGCACGTAGAAAATTCTACCAAAAAATAAATTAATAATACTAATAGAGATTATTCTTGGAAGGTTCATAATGATCCTTTTCATAGTTCATAATTTTCTTGGTCTACCAGCTGCCAATCTATCTACCAAAACAAAGACTTGTAAAGCTGTTCCAACCCGTACATACTTTGAACTTTCTTTAGGTAGTAGTGCGGATGTAATCCACATGCTGAAGGACTAAACAAAGAAAAATTGAAAAAGAGCAAAAGAAAAGAAATTAACAAGGGTTTTGACTACCTTAAAGTACAATCTTTAAGACTATGTGAGAGTTGATTTAAACATTCAATGGAAATGAAGTTGAAAGAAAAAAAGATTGCATAAGGACTTGCGTTTTATAACTTTATATGTTGAAGAGGAAGGCAAAATATGACACGTAGTTTTTTTGCTTCTAACCATTTTTATTATTTTTGTTTCTTTTCTTAATTTTTTTTTTATTTGAGGTTACTTTCAGAAGCAAAAGAAAACAATATGCATTTGGACTTAAGATGGATTGGGCCATTAATTTGATATGGAGTAAATTTAAAAAACATAAAAAAAACTAATGATAACTAGAGGCAATTTTGTGTTTTGAACTAAACACTCCAAAAAAAAAAAAGAAACCGACTATTTCCACTACACCAACAAATCAATTATGATATTTCATACTTTTGTTATATTTATATATTATTTACAGAATATATAAAAAATATGAGGCCCCAGGGCACTAGGCGACTGCCTTACCGACTACCCTCAAAGCCGGCCTTGTGTGCAATTAGTTATTTTATGACATTTGCAAGTTACGATGAGAGTATAGGGGAACTCCCATATCTCATCGATTATTTCAAAGGTAAGAATCTCGTTAGTATATGTTTGCCATCAATTATATGTTTTGTTATTCCTAATTTGTGTTGTTGCATAAGTAGATGCATTATTACGCCACTAGGAATAGCCTAATGGTGAGGGTGTGGGTAAGGGGTGGGGTATATTAGGCCATTTCCAACCGATGGCTGGCCAGATGGTTCGTTTTAGCCCTCTGGCCTTCCAAGATTCTCTAAGATATTAATATTTTAATGAACAGTACAGGGCCATATTTGTCTCCGTCTCCAACCGAGGGCCAGAGGGCTCGTTTTAGCCCTATCACAAAAAACCGTCTCCAACCGAGAGCCAAAGGGCCATAGGGCCAAACATAATTTATTATTTAAAAACTACAATTTAAATTCAAATCTAACGGCTAGGTGACGTCAATTTAAATAGAATTGAAAAAAAATATGAAACAAAATTTGATTAATATGAAAAGGAAAAAAAAAGGGAAAAAAAAAAGTTTAAATTCATTAAAAAAAAAAGGCCTAATAATACAACGGCTACTAGCCGTTATATTAAAAAACATTCAAACTATTAGTGTCGGTTATAACCGACACTAATAGTAGAACTATTAAAAAAAAAATAAAACCTCTTTAATGCTGTCGGTTTTAACCGACAGCAATAGAAAACATTAAAAAAAAATAAGCCAGCCCTCTCTGATCCCGTGGGGCCCTCCCAGATTCCAGAGCCCTCTGGCCTAGCCCTCGGTTGGAGACGGTTTTAGGGCTATTTTTGGCCCTCTGGCCCTCTGGACCCTTCGGTTGGAGATGGCCTTAGGTCCCAGGTTCGAGGCCTGGTTGTGGGTGGGGTGGGGTGGAAAAAAAAAAAAAAGGAAAAGAAAGTAAATGCATTTCCATGACTTTTTTTATGAGAAAAAGAAAAATATAAAGCGATTGTAATTTGGTTTCGAAGTACAAGTGATATATGAATGGCGTTGCATGTCTGTGCCAATGGCTAGTTTATTCATGAGCTGTGATTTTCACACTCTTAACTACTTTTCCCACACCCTTCCCTATTTTTTAATAGTTAATTGGTATCATACTCTTTAATCTTCCATATATACCCTTCCAACTTAAACTCTTTCAAAGGGTCGGGTCCCATGTGTAACGGAAAAATGATGACTGTTCGTTACTATGAGAATAAAACTTGTTTAATTATCTTGTTTATCTGTCACGAATTGACGACAAAGTTTTAAGCATTTTCTACAATGTGGGTGCATTACTAGGTAATCCATGTAGGAAAAGTACAAAGATTGGATATTTCGGAGTAATGGTAGGTAGACTAAATTAGGTATTTGCAAATCAAATGATGTATCACAAAGTAATAATCCAATCATCAACTTCCATGTTATTTGATTTACAAAATTTAATCTAAAAATATTGTCTCCCTAACATTACCCTTTATATTTTTATATGTGCATAGAGACATTGGTTTTTACCAAGTAACTGTTGATAATTTTGTTTTTGTTTTCCATATTTTGTTTGTTGACAAACTACAAAATAGTGTACAATCTACACTAAATTCTCTAAACTACGAAAATGAAAATTTGAACATAAGTGCAGAGAAAGAAGCATAATGCTCTAATTAAGCAGCTAAGCCCAAATACCGTTTAAATAGATTTCAAGTTCATATTCCTTCCATTGATTCAAAAGATAGCTTTTATTTCCACGGCTTCTAAATGATGGTAGTTACCTGATTAAATTGATGTGAGAAGTGTACACACTTGATTACAATGTGCTAAACTCTTCAAGAACCATTCTAATTTTGACATAAAAGGCAAAATTGTATGAAAGGCTAACGACCTTCTGAGTTATGTAGTTAGTCGAACTTGTCCTTCTCGAATTAAGTGGAAACAATTATCACTAAATCAAATACTGATTCATGTTTATTACTGATTCAACGAGACTGGGCTAATCTTACATGATTTTCTCACTCTCTATGATTTCCTTGTATATTGGGAATTTGTTAATATTAACATGAATTTTGTTACTCTATAGTTTCCTTGATGTAGTTGGAATTATGCATTATCTTACCCGATTTTCTCACCATATCGAACAAGGATTCGGATCCACGCCTACACAAAGTTGTTAATAAATACCCCCATCCCACACCACCAACTCAATAATTCCAACATTGAATTCGTCAAACCAACTGCCACTGCCCCATTATTTTTCGTACCACACGCTCAAACTCTCCAACTCCCGATTGACCCACAACAAACGTATGTTTTTCCTCTGCACATTAATAATAATTCACATCTTAATCTCTTGAATAATTTCGTTTTACAAACGAATCATCTTCCTCTCACGTTATTCTTTCTCCTTTAGGTAAATCTGCAGTTAAAGAGCACCCGGTGCATGAAAACTGCCTTTTAAGCCTCTCAAAATCCACATTCTCTGAAACAAAACAAACCCCAAAAGCAAAAACCAGATCGCAAAAGATGAGTCACAGAAAGGTTCATTCCCAAGGGAGCATACCCTTTTCATGGGAGGACAAGCCAGGTGTCTCCAAGGTCATCACAAACCAAGAAGACAACTGCCCTGCAGAATTAGCGTTTCATGCCCTTTGTTTCCTCTCTGATCAAGATCAGCAGTACTCTGGGGATAGCCCAAAACCAAAAGTGTCGGACAATCATGAGATAAAGATTCCTCCACCTCCATGCCCAATTTCGAGGGCTCCAAGTAGAAGCAGTTCCACCAAGGGGCTTAGGTGGCAGGCAGAGGCAGACCCTTTTCTTTTGGCTTTCAAAGAGTGCACCAAAAGCGCTTCTACTTTGAATTATGATTCAGGTAAGTTGGGTAGTGAGAATAACAAGAAAATTTTTAGGTTGATTAGAACTGGAGTTAAGAAGAGCAGATTCAGTATGTTTTCTTGCAAGAGTTCATGTGGTGTTAGAGATGATAATCTTGTAAAGCTGTCTCAGCTTTCTCCTCTTCCCAGAGACACAAGTCGCTCCTTTAGGTGAATTTTAAATTTTTTATGAGGACTTTTTATGCTATTTCCACCTCTTATAAATCTGTCTAATCTTCTCTTGTAAAGCTGTAAATATTCCAAATAACACATATATAAATATATACACTTTTTTCTCTCTCAAGATTTAGGAATATATATACGGTTAATTAATTAGTGATACTATTGCGATGTAGAATTTATTAACGTTTTTGGTATCTGATATACATACCCTTCAATTTAATGCATGGGCAGATCATGGACTGAATTGATTATTTGTTCGATTCTTTTGTTCTCATTACTAGATTACAAATTCAGATGAATATGTTAGTGATGATAGATCAAGTCTTATGAATATTATCCAAGAAATATGCAGGCCTTGCTTGGTTTGTTTAATGTATTAGTTTCTCAATCTGAAACAGACGAATTAGTACAAAACAAAAATGTTCAAATATATCCACGCGTTTAATTACAAACTGGTCAAATCTTTAAACATTGTTTAATTACAAACTGGTCAAATCTTTAAACATTATGTATGTTCTTATGTTCATATGTTCATATGTTAACCATCAAACGTTATGCATATAGATGGCTCAGCGCATACGAAACATTGGGGGATGTATTTGATGGTAGACGGAGGTAGGGTTAGGCTATTTCTTAGAGCATCTCGTCCACATAAGTTATAAAAGTAAAAAAAAGACGGTCACTAATTGTTTCCAACCGAAATGCCAAATCCTATATGGCATGACATGGAATGACAGCAAAAGGGCTTGCTGTCAAATTTGACAGCAGCTTCAAATTTTTTTACTAATTATTAAATGTCATTTATTATTTGATTGTTGAACGGTAGACTTCTTTTTTAATCAGCAAATTTGTTTCAATTATCCATCTTCCATTTTCCTAAAACCCTGCACAAACACCTTCAAAAACCCTCCAATGGCGGACCTAATCTCTTAACCCTCATCACCCCCTTATCATCGTCCTAAGAAAAAAAAAAAACCCACCTCACTCATGGAGCTCTCTTCTTCCTTCACACAAATCTCCAACCTATCCGCTTACCATAACTACTCCTTCTCCTCCTCCTTCTCGTAGTTCTCAACCCAAATCCGCCTCAAAACCTCCAAATTCCCAAACCGCAGATCGCAAAATCTCCACATCCTCGCCGTCACTGTCGACCCTCAATAGCAACTCCCCCAAAACAGCCCCCAACGGCTCCTCAAAGAGCTCTCGGAGCTCAAAAGGGTGACTTCTCCGAAGAAGAAGGTGCCGCCGAAGCGGTTTATATTCCGGCCGTCGTTGGACGACAAGAGATTAATATGACTTTTATTATGAATTATTTATAGGGAACTTTAACGAAAAGCTCCCGGTACTGTTCACTTTAACGAAAAACCACATTTTTACACTAAAAAGTCAATCCTGGTACTATTCACTTTACCCTTTATTTTGTCCTTATCATTAAAACTCAAAGTTTTCAAGCCATTTTCATTAGTTTTCCTTTATTTATATGTAAAATTTAAAGTATAAGACAGAAATTAAGAAAAAAAAATGTAATAAAATAATAGTTTAATTTGACATATTTGGTGGAAAGTAAAACATGAAAATATGTCAAAATGTCACATAAGCTGTCAAATTTAAATTTTAGGATCAAAATTTGACATCGCCTTTGGAGATGGTCTTAGAGCATCTCCAAAGGAGATGTTAAAATCTTAGGTGGAATGCGGACATCAAAAGCCTTTCCAACCGAAGTGTTATTGGCTGACTGGATTTGAAGGCTTTGTGATTTGGAGCCAAATTTGACATCAATGTCAAATTTATTTTTTCTTCTTTTAATGGTGGGTACCTTATTCCGCTAACATTTCAACGAATAAAAATTTTGTTTCAGCAATTTTTTTTTTAAATTACAAAATTTAAAACTCTATTGAAATAATAAAATAACAGTTGATGCACAAAATCAACGAGACTTTGGAACAACGTAAAAACGTCAAGTTTGTGACCTTCACCCAATTGATCCGATCACCTAGTGAGGATAATATGTAAAAAGATAGAGATAGGGAAGCAAACATAGGATGTACATGGTTCACCCTAAGTTTGGCTATGTCCACGGGGTATAGGAATTCTAATTAATATAAAGAGTTTACACAATACATAGGTTTAAACATAATCATCATTAGTGGGTTCTAATGATGAGTTTAAGTATAGTGATGACATTAGTTATTAATTGTAGCAGAATGGTCTTCTTTTATAATTGAGGAGAGTCTCTGACTTTCGTCCACGGTCGACGTGGGACTCTAGGAGTTTTATTCTGACATTGATACATGTTGTGCTGTGATTGGCCTCCTGTATGGAGAGAAACTCTTGTGCTTTGGCAGGGGTGCCTCAGCATGAACCCCTCAGTGGGTCTTTGAAGGTATGAAGTTGACCGATGCTAGGTAGTTTTGGGATTGGTCAAGTATGGTGCAAACAGTGCTCCCTTAAGTTCCCGAGTGAGGAAAGCTTCTCGGTTGGGAACTTGAAAAATCCAAGTCACTGAGTAATCACGAAACTTCTGATTACCGAAATGTAGTAGCTTATAGTGGGAGTCCCCCAAGTTTCCAAGCAAAGAGGATAGCCGAAGGAGGTGGCTTGATATTCTTGAGTCATTGAAGAAAAAAGACTTCAAAAATTCTCTCCTCTTTTTTTTTTTTTGGAGGTAGCCCATTTATATATATATTTTTTTCTTAAGCACAATTCATTCTTTCTTTTTGCTGAGAAAAGAAAATGTGGTTGAAACTTCTTTCTTTGTGTATATAGCTTGAGCGATTGAAGCTTTTTTCCTTGGACACATGGCTTGAATGGTTGAAGCTAGTCATAGGACCCCATAAATTGATTTTGCTTCCCTTTTTTTTTCTTTTTTCGTTGAAGCTTTTTGGTTGTTTGTGGGCTTTGGATGAGGCTCTTTGGTTGAAGCTTTTTGGTTGAAAATCTTTGGTTGAAACTTTTTGGTTAAAGCTCTTTGGTTGAAGCTCATTGGTTGAAACTTTTTGGTTGAATCTTTTTGGTATTAAGTTTTTTTTATTGTGGTTGTTTTTGTTGAAGCTCTTTGGTTGAAGCTTTGTGGTTGAGACTCTTTGGTTGATGCTTTTTGGGGTTGAAGCTCATTGGTTGAAGCTTTTTGGATGAGGTTTTTTGGTTGAAGCTCTTTGGTTGAAACTCTTTGGTTGAAGCTCCTTGGTTGAAGCTCTTTGGTTGAAACTCATTGGTTAAAGCTTTTTGGTTCTAAGTTTTTGGTTGTGGGTTTTTTTATTGAAGCTCTTTGGTTGAAGCATTGTGGTTGAAGCTCCTTGGTTGAAACTTTTTGGTTGAAGCTCATTGGCTGAAGCTTTTTGGTTGAATCTCTTTTGTTGAAGCATTTTGGTTGAAGCTCCTTGGTTGAAGCTCATTTGCTTAGGCACATAGCTTGAGTGGTTGAAACTAGTCATAGGACACCATAAATTGATTTTGCTTCGCACAGTCTTGATCAAGAGTGTACGAAGCTTTCTACATGTTGTAATGTTGAAGGTTCGGAGAACGATAGAAATTGATTTTGTTTCGCATAGTCTTGATCAAGATTGTATGAAGCTTTCTACGAGTTGTAGTTGTATCATGTGTCGAAGCTTTGGTTCTTCTCCATATGTCATAATTAATTAATAATTAGTAATTATCGAAACAATTATTAATTAATTTTGGAAATTTTTTTTTGACATATTTTTATTCTCCCTCCCCCCCCCCTTTTTGTCACATTTTTTGTTGAACTAGGGACAAGAAAATGGGGGAGAGACCACATAAATAGATTTTGCTTCCACACTGTTAAGTAAGAGTGTGTGAGGCAAACCACATATTGTAGTAGTTGAAGGTTCAGAGGAAACATATAAATTGATTTTGCTTCGCATAGCCTTGATCAAGAGTGTGCAAAGTTTTCTACGAGTTGTAGTGTTTGCATTGTTACAGAGGGAATGTTTGAAGTAGATGTAAGAGGGCTGAAAAGGTTGTAAGAGGGCTGAAGAGGTTGGTTTTTGTATACCATGCACTGAAGCCTTTGTTGGTTTGTAATAAAACTTTATTGGTGACCATAACCCTTGTTGCGCATAAGTGCTCCCCCATTTGGGTTGAGTTAAGCTTGCTTATTCCCTTTTTAAGTTGTAAGTCTTGAGGGTTTTTTATTATTTGTGAGCTAAGAGTTCACATGTACAAGTTGTACCGCTCTTCACCTTGTTGGTGGGAAGAATGGTGAGTTGCCGAGGCAATTTTTTTTATTAATAGTACTAGTTGTACCCTTATCGCCTGATTGGTGATATGAAGGTGAGTTCCTTCATCACCTGGTTAATGGCAAGTTGCCAAACAACAAAATTGATTATTAGAGTACGGGTTGTACCATTCTTCACTTGGTTGGTGATACGAAGGTGAATTCCTTCATCACCTGGTTGGTGAGAATAACGACAAGTTACTGAGGCACATTGTAACAAGTGTCGAAGGGGAAAATGTATGTATGAATGTGTAGAAATGTATGCTATTTATGTTAATTGACATGAGTGATGCTTATGAATGTTTATATATACATAAAGGAATCCATTATTTGGATATGTGAACCATGTTGGTTGCAACACTTAAGTTCACTTACTTTGTGTTACAATACTCATGTTGAAGCTCTGAGTTAGGGTATAGAGGTAGGTTAGTGTAGACCAAGTGTTCCAGTATTATGAATGTAAAAGACTCAGAAGTTGTCTGAATTCCTTCCTCATTAAATATTTGTCGAATGGCTTGTATTACAAATGATCTCAAATAGTTGAAGTCAAAACATTTGTAATGTGTGCCTTCTTATAACAACATTTCCTTCAACACCTAGTCCTCTTACTTTTAAAGAGCGAGGTTTGACTTCATTGTCATAATAGTTGAATGTACGTTCACCCCTGGTTGTCTTAATGCGAACCTTTTTCCCCTGTATTGTAATGAGCCTGCTGAGAGTAAAAATCCTTCATCTTGCTAAGAGACAAATACGTTTGGTGATTTAGTTGGTAGCTAAGTAAGGAATGAGAGGTTGAATGGGTGTCTGAATAGCCAAAGCCTTTTAACTTGGTAGAACTTGACTTCGATTACCCACTTGTTAATAAGGGTTAACCATAGGAGGGTTACCTTGGTATGTCATTGCCTCGGTAAATGCATAATTGTAAGCTTACATCATCGCCTTAGAGTAAGTCTTCCAAGGGTCAACATTGATCATGTACTTGAAGAAGCATTCAAGCATGCCTACAGTGAAAACCCTAACTGTTGTTTTATCATCTGCCTCAGTGCAACGAGAGTACTCGTGGTTGAAACGACTAGCATATTCACGCAATGACTCGTTTGACTTCTGACAAATGGTGTATAACTCGTCAGCGGAGTGTAAGTGATCAGCTTGGAAATGTGTTTAGCCACAAAGAGTCTTTTTAGCTCAACGAATGAATCTACATTATTCGGTTGAAGACGACAATACCAATTGAGAGCTCCACCAAAGATAGTTGAAAAATGAGACATCGTTCCTCATCATTGTGTCTTTGGTATGCCATGGTAGATTTAAAGACGTGGATATGCTCAATTAGATCTTCCCTCCCAGTATACGAATATAAGCCAAGTTTCTGTTTCATTTTTTCTTGTAGAAGGGTGTAGAGGATCCTTCTTGTTAGAGGGTCTGGCCTTAGTTGATTCCAGTAGGTATCTTGGCCTAACACTCAGCCTTCAGCTTGTTCACTTCCTCGAGAAGCTGCAGGATAAGGGGGTCTTGAGTAAAGTTAGGCCCCATTGGAACCCTCATTCGTAAGTTTTCATCATTTATTAAAAGTAGGGAAGCTTGGTTAAGGCCATGTTGCCTTTCCTTAGATTCAATGTATTGCCTATCACGATGTGCCTGTTGAAAGTCCCTCAAGTCTCATACACCTTCTTGTTTCCTCAAGTCTTGTCATTCCTTTCCTGAATTAGGCGCTAGCTTGGGTTGTGGTAGGAGACCAAGTCATTCGATGATCTTTGGGTCATTGATCCTTGAGCCTATGTGGATAAGTATTTTCTCGACACTGCCTCAAGAAATCTTGAGAGTTGCGATAAACAACTTTTGGTCTTTCCATTCATTATGCAAGAAGATGTCTACTTCCACATCTCATGCTTCGGTTTGAAGCTGTTGGGTTAAGAGAAATCTCGTGTTGATCAATATCTGGGTGAGAATGTCATTTTTCATTAAGAACACCTATGCTTAATACATGTAAACCTTTATGTTGGTGGGTGCCCATGGGGTGATCCACAGTCACAGAGGTGATGGGCTCATAAAACTGAGTCTGTTTAGCCTCATAGAGCATCTCAAAGAGCTTCTTGTATTGTTCTTAGAGGATCTCATTCTTGATCACCATTTTGTTATTTTGAGCTTCCAACTCCTCAATTTTTGCTTGAAGAGCAACATTCTTCCATTCCCGTCTTCGTTGCCTTGCACCATGCATGAGGATGGTGTTCTGCATGCTGTGACTTCCTTCGTTTCCCATGTTGAAAAGGGATGCATGATCAAATGAGAGTGTACGAACGATGGAAACTAGCTTAACAAAGCTGGAGAGAGTAGGAATAAGTGTCGTTCCCACATACGGCACCATATGTTGATGCACAAAATTTGCGAGACTTTGGAACAACGTAAAAATTTTAAGTTTGTGACCTTCACCTGGTTGCTTCGATCACCTAGTGAAGATAATATGTAAAATGATAGAGATAGGGAAGTAAACACAAGATGTACGTGGTTCACCCTAAGTTTGGCTACGTTCATGAGGTAGAAGAGTTATCATTAATAGTGAAGAGTTTACACAATACATAGGTTTAAGCATAATCATCATTAGTGGGTTCTAATGACGAGTTTAAGTATAGTAATGACATTGGTTATTAATTGTAGGAGAATGATCATCTTTTTATAGTTGAGGAGAGTCTCCGGCTTTTGTCTGTGGTCGATATGGAACTCTTGGAGTTTTATTTTGACGTTGACAAGTGTCGTGCTATGATTAGTCTCTTGGGTGGAGGGAAACTCTTGCTTCGGCAAGGGTGCCTCAGCATGAACCCCTCAATGGGTCATTGAGGATATGAAGTTGACCGGTGCTTGATAGTTTGGGGATTGGTCAAGTATGATACAAACATAACATATGACAATTCAGTTTGAGGCCCACTCTTTTTAATTTAATTTTTGACAAAAAATTATTATTTTAAATGATATGTTTTATAAATTTCTTTTTAATGGCACAAGTGGACTGCCATGTTAGCAAATATGTGAGGCATTCATTTACCAAATCATCACTTAATGGCCAATTTGATAGAATTACTGACGGAGGTTTACCATTGCAACAAATTCATAAGTTGAGATATGACATTGCAATGTTTAAAACATGATGTATGAAATTGTGGTGCAACCTACAGTTGAGGTAGTTTTGTGTAATTTATCGTATAAAATTTGACATAAAACTTCAGATTGCCACGTCAACCATCAATTGTAATTTGACATTTCCTTTGGAGATGGTCTTAGGAAAATTTTCTAATGTGGCACACCGCAACCACCCTAAGGCCCGAAGTTGAACTTGGCGGTATACATATCATCAAGAATGGTAAAAATCGTGATGGTATAGGATTACTCGAATAAATATCGAAGTTTCCTGAGGATTTTGCATTGTCATCAAGGTTAATTTCCAAAACCAGTCTATATTGATAGAATTTGATTATTGATCATTATTTCTCTACATTTGATCCTCAAGATTATTTTCTTTATCCTTTTTTTTGGTCGAAAAGTAACATTTCATTGTGTAAGAAAAGAGGTTACAGACCTACCCATAGGAAGACAGAATAACCAAACATACATTTGGGAGAAATCATAAACACAAAAGCCCAACCTAAAGTGAAAACAAACAAATTCTAAAACCTTAATCCCTATCCTTTAAACACATAGACTTGTTACTGTTGCCGTCGCTGCCACGAACGTCTTGCCAGCAGCCACCAAGGTAGAAACACTAGAGAAAACGATCGAGTGGTCATTCGACCAAGACATTGTACAAAAATAACAACCTGGCAACCAGAAGAGCACCACAACAAGATTTTGAAGGGGGGATGGAAGTTTGTGTTTGAAGATACACAACCAGAGGAGAATGAGGGTGGGAATCAGACGAAAAGTGCCATAGAAACGGCAATGAACGCCGAAGAAAGGGCATGAAGCTCAGATCTGAGACAAGCTCATGGGAAAATTGGAGACTAAGCTCAAGGAAAACTAAGAGAAAACCCGGAACAAAACTAAAAAGAGATAGAAAGGAAAAAAGAGAAGGAAAGTATGAGGAGAAAGAAATAGGGTTGTCACTGGGCCTCAAGCCAAAGGTTAGGGCCAGTGGGTTAGGTTTCCTGTGTTTGTGTTTTCAACAGAGAGAAATTGCAAAAAATTTTAAGGGCTAATGAAAGTTGAAGTCTCATTATCTTTAATTGGTTGTTCCAGTTTTGGAGTCATAATTTACTTAAGCATCTCTAATTATGCTTTCTATTTGTAGTTAAATTTTAACTAAAAGACTAAAATGTTACTATAGGAGCTCCCTACAAATTTTTTACTTCATTCAAAACATCTCCAACAGTTTGGTTTAGGGACAGAAATGCAAGTTTGTTGATCCACATGGCAGTTTGAAAACTAAAATCCAACTGACCAGGGATGGCAACATTTCGGTTTAGGGACAGAAATGTTATATCTATCCTCATAACTAGGAAAATTAATCGTATGCATAACTGTAAGATAACCATCGGGGATTATCCATAACCATCCCAATCGAATAACGGATTCCCCATCAGTTAACGGTTATATCCATCTTTGTCATTACAAAAAATATATTCATCCAATTGACGCATTATAATATAATAGATACTAATTTCATCATTATAATATAATAGGTACATTGATGAGTTGGCTTATGTTTGATCTCTCCCATAAGCACCATTGAATTCTCATTGGTTTTATGCAAAACTTTTGAACATTTTCACAAAATGAAACTTTGGTAATTTTCAAGGTAATGGGATGTCTATTTATATATATATATATATATATATATATATATATATATATATATATATATATATATATATATTATTTGGGTCTGATTCGGAGACGGATACTGATCGTGAACTCCTATAACCATATTCAAAACCACAACCGAATTATATTTTGAGTTTTTCCCCATATTCAAAATATAACCAAATTTTCATCCCCAAATCCATTCCATTTGAACGGTTATCCATAGTTATTAGGTTTTACGATTTGAATTGTCATAACTACAACAGACTCCACAAATAATTTAACATAGACACATTATCATAAAAGTGGTCTCTGAGATTGTCCACCATCCATCATTTTGGTCATTCCGTTAAAAACTCTGTTAAGTGTCCCGGAGCTCTTGGCCGGAAGTTTGGGCAATTTTCAAAGCTTCGTAACTCAATCGTTTCTTAACCAAATTCGACCCATAATATATCAAAATGAAGATAGGAAAGTGTAGGATAATATTATACATATTTGGAAGCCCAATGGCTGCTTGAGATGGCCGGAAAAAATCCTCAAAGTTGACTGGTCTGAGGGAAAACTGGAAAACTCGCCGGAAACTGGATAAACTTTAAACGTTCATAACTTCTTCAATACTCAACAAAATCAAGTGATTCAAAAACACAAATCATACTTCTCAATGAGCCAAAGATAATGGTACCTTTTTAGATGACTAAATCACCGTGGTTTGGCCGTAAAACGGCTCGAAAGTGGCTAACTTGAGACCAAGATAGCTAATTTCAAGCCGTTTTCCAGCCAAACCACGACGATTTAGGCATCGAAAAAGGTACTATTCTCTTCGTCTCGTCGAGAATTATGATTTTTGTTTTTGAATCACTTGATTTCGTTGAGTATTGAAGAATTTATGAACGTTTAAAGTTTACCCAGTTTCCGGCGAGTTTTCCAGTTTTCCTTCGGACCAGTCAACTTTGAGGGTATTTTCCGGCTATCTCTGGCAGCCATTGGGCTTCCAAATAGGTATAATCTTATTCTACACTTTCCTATCTTCATTTTTATATATTATGGGTCGAATTTGGTTAAGAAACGATTGAGTTACAAAGCTTTGAAAATTGTCCAAACTTCCGGCCAAGAGCTCTGGGACACTTAACGGAGTTTTTAACGGAATGACTAAAATGATGGATGGTGGACAATCTCAGGGACCACTTTTATCGATTTAAAATGTTAGGGACCAAAGTGATGAATTATGCAAATCTCAGGGACCATTTTGGCTATTTAGCCAAAAATGTTTGAAGAGTGAGATAGAGTCTGTAAATATAGAGTGTAGGACAATTTCTAAATTTGAGTACTCATTTGACAACTTTGTTGGAGCACAAGAAGTCCTACACGGCACGTCAAATATAGTTTTGTGAACTTTCTTGGAGATCCTCTTATACTCTTTAGTTTAGGGGGTCATAAAGATTCTGGACCTAAATCTGAAGAGATGTTTGCTTACCCAAATCTATAGGAAGGCTGAGGATTAGAAGCGTTGAGCATTTTAACAATACTTCTTTGTTCTAGCTTGCTTGGAAGGTGCTGACGAATGAAATATTTGGTGGGTGCAAGTTGTGAAACAAAAATATTTGAGATATGAGCACTTGCTTACCACTAAAATACGGCAAACCCATTCTTTGGCCTAGAAAAAAATCCTTTCCTCTAGAAATATACTCCTCAAAGAATGAGATGGGTTGTGAGAAATGGTCAAAACATTATCCTTTAAAAATTCAAGTGATAACAAAGTTATGAGTTATGAGGTAGCTACCTAGCTATGTACATCCTCCTTAAAACAAAAGTAAAACTAAAACACGAAACCAATCCAAAAGCTTGATTCTACTTTCAACCATAAAAATTTGAAAACAAACATTAACATTAGTTTACTGGAAAACGGGGGTTTTGACCCCGGATGCTTACAAAGCCATAGCTCTCGTCTTGTGGAACATGCACATCTTCCTTTAATTAGTGCTCATTCAAATAATTAATCTAAACTGCTCATTTTATATTTCAGAGTAGTTTGACGTTATTTCCTATTTGGCATTCTTTCCTAGATTCTTAATCATAAATAGTTCATTTGAGTTACGTACGTACTTGATTCAGATTGAAAACATTACAAATAACCTAGTTGTTTTGCGGTACGGTTGCACTCCTAGGATTCTAGGTATCTATCTGTTTGTGCCTGAAATAAAGGTTTAGACTGAGAAAAAAATAACACGATTTGAGAGGCCATGATTCTCGGTCTAGTAATGATTTTGCAGGCCAGTTGACTCTTAGTCCAAAAGAGCATTGATTCGACCGACTACTTGTAGGACTAGGACTATTAAGGGATCAAACTCAAGAATGATTCGACCGACTCCCAATAGGAGTTGTACTTTTAAGGATCAGGCAACCGTGGCTTGGTCGAGTCCTAAGCAAAGTAAAATTGTTAAGGATAGTTGGTTCTAGTAAGATTGGAATTATTCTAAGGATCAGAATTTATATTTGACCAGTTGAGAATGAATCAAGTGCATAAAAGGACTAGGTTTATAATCCTGATTAAAGTCGAATAAGTTGAGACTGGATAGAGATTGAATTTCAGCTAAGGAAAGGCTAAAGAGGGAATATCCAGGTAAATTCCGAGTAGGCACAACCTCATCAAGACTCTGCATCGACATATTTGTTTATTATGAAGTACATCTTTATAAATAGAAGAGATTCTGCAATGTGAAGCTCCCTTCAACTCAACAAACAACTCAAAAATGCTCCACGTGAAAACCTTCGCTGTACGAGAAACATTTCTCACACCTTTGAGAAAATACTAATTATCATAACCCTCCAATCAACACACATTTAGTTTGGATAAGTAATTTTGACAATTGGAGGCATCTTCTGTGTGGATAAGTAAATAGGACTAGAGCCGTACAACCAGACGATTCATGAGCACCTTCAGTTTGGACAAGTACAATATTGCTTCTGGTTAGTTGGTTATCTATCCAAGTCTTGGTATGTGAAGAGTTCTCAATTCTTTCGCCTAAAGTGGTCACTTCATTAGTTGCTCGGCGAAGTGAAGTGCTCTATGATCGGTTACTCTCAGGTGCACTTCATAGTTCAGCATTTTGACGGCCAACCACATTCATTATAAAAATAGTCATCCCCTTAACCTACTACTGGTTTGGCGCACTTCTATTCTCACAAATTAGGCAACCTTGTCTTTAAGTTCTAGAAGCCGGGCCAAGGTGTGTTCCTTCCTCGGCCATTGTCGATTAGGATGTACAAAAGTCAGGCACCACCATCAGCATGTCTATTCTACTTGCCCGATTGAGCTCTGTCGCAAGTTGGCACACCCATATCCACAAAAAAAAGACGTAGTTAGCTCATTAGTTACTTTGTGTGGAATAATATAACACAAAGGCACATAAAAACATAATATAACATGATTTTGCATCAGTTAATATGACTAATAACCGATTAAAAATATATAATTTATAGTTTTTTTTTTTGTCAAAGATAAACTGTATGAAATTCTAACTGAAACGTTTACATCTTGAGCAAGAATATTAAATAAGAACTCTGGACCAATCACATCCCAACGCAAAGCACCTCCATGTGAGGCTACATAAGAGGCAACAACATGCACAGCGGTATTGCCACTCCGCTTAACAAACCCAAACCTCACCCTTCCTAATTGCTATACCAGAAGTCCAATATCATGAATAAAACAGTCCAAAGTAGCATCGATATCATACTCTCCCATAATCATTTCAATAAGAACCTGAGAATCTGATTTAAGCTCCACATCCATACAGCCCAACTCAATACGAACCCACAAAGCAGGTCGGATTGCAGCAGCTTCAGCCATTACTGCAGAGTTGAAAAAACAAACCCCCTTCCCCTCCAGTCGCTTGCAACAACCCAGCAAAATCCCTTAGCACCCACCCATAACCACCTTTGCTCGTCTTCCTGCTCCATGCACCATCACAATTGATATTCAGTACCCCAAAAGAAGGACTCATCCATCGAACCCGCTTCCTAGCAAAGTTAACACCACTCCCTTCCGCACCACCGCCCTCATCACTCCTCTTACTGCCTAACCCAGCTCTAAACTCCAAAAGACTACGTCGCATTACATTCACCATCTCCATAGGATTAACCAAAACACCATTAAAACCATTTCATTCCCGCTCTTCCATATCCTCCAGATGACAAACACACTCCTGCAACAGCTCCACTTGTCGATCGTTGTCCCGAAACTTACCACAAAGCATCTGTCAATACTCACAGAAATCTCTACCAACCACTGATGCCATATCGAGTTGCAAAGAACAACAGTACCAAAACACCCGACTAAACGGACATTGAAAAAACAGGTGATGCTTCTTTTCCTCCGCTTCGCCACACATAACACACTTGTTATCCACTTGCATACGGCGTTTAATCAGATTACATCACACCGCCAATGAATGGTTACAACACCGCCATATAAACAACTTTAACTTATTAGGAACCTCTACCTCCATAAATTCCCCCAGCTGCGGTCACCCACATCACGCCCACTCCTCCCCCCCCGTCTCTTTCCTCCCAAACTTTCCATTCTCCCTCATCTCCATGGCAACACCATCGAACCGTATAGACACCATTAGTAAAATAGTGCCAAATAAGTTTGTCTGAACACCCCAATAAACTTAGGTAGCCCAAGAATAATAATACCTTTTTCCTCCTCAAAGACCCTCCGTATAAGATCTTCCCTCCAAACACCTCGCTCTGAATCAATCAAAGCATCCACCATCACGGGCCTATCCACATGTTTCGACCTGACCTTATATGTATGAGGCCTTGGCAACCAAAGATCATTATAAATATTGATGCTTATCTTTCCTCCCCTGGATAATACCCTTCCACCCCCATGAAGATCTCATCCCCTGGCTAGCCTCCATAAACGGCCTATCCAGGAAATACTTGGCTTTAAGAATGCTTCCCAACAACGACTCCGGGTTACGTAAAATTCACCATCCAATCTTAGCTAAATAAGCCAAGTTAAACGACAATAAATCTTTAAACCCAAGCCCTCCAGCCTTCTTCCTCCGTTTCATTTTTTGCCAAGAAATCCAATGTATACCGCCCTCATCCTTATTCCTTCTCTACCAAAACTTAGCAATGACCGCTTCCAACTCCTTACAAAGGCCAACTGGAAGCTTAAAGCACGACATCGCATAGTTTGGTAATGCCATAACTACTAATTTAATAAGAACCTCTCTACCTGCGGGTGATAGAAATTGTTCAGCTCATCCATTGATTCGTCCCTCCAAAGCCTCATGCACCCCCTAAAAAACTGCCTTCTTTGAAGATCCAAAGTCAGCTATTATCCCTAAATACTTGCCAAAATCATCTCGACCCATAATATTAGTACACGAGGCAATTTGCTTCCGTCGTTACCTTGAACAATTAGCCCCAAAATACAAGGAGCTCTTATCTCTATTAATAACTTGGCCGGAAGCATCCGCATAGCACTTTAGCACATCCATAACCAAGAGGACTTCCTCCTCTTCAGCCTTAAAAAAAATAACAACGTCATCGGCAAAAAACAAGTGGGTTAATGCAACCCCACTAGGCGCCACCCTCACACCATGAATAGAACCCCGTTCCTCCCTCATACGTAGCAATGCCGAGAACCCCTCAGTACAAATTAGAAAAAGAAAAGGCGACATTGGGTCACCTTGCCTTAACCCTCTTTGAGGTTGAATAAATCCCGCAGATGCCCCATTAATCAGTACACTATACGTAACCGTAGTTACACACTCTGCAATTAGACGACAAAATCCCCTAGGGAAACCCAAAGCTTCCATCATTGCCAGCAGAAAACGCCATTCAACACGGTCATAAGCCTTTGCTATATCTAGTTTCATCGCCATCAAAGCCTCGTTCCCATCCCCTTGGTGACTCAAAGAATGCAAAACCTCATGCACCACCAGTACATTATCGTGAATCTGTCTCCCCGCCACGAAAGCCGATTGATTTGAACTAATGATATGTGGCATAACCTGCTTCATTTTATTAGTCAAAAGTTTAGCAATCACCTTATATGCCACGTTACACAAAGAAATTTTGGCCCTAATTGAGCCATTGTCCAAGGGCTAGCCACCTTGGGGATAAGGACAAGATGGGTATGGTTCAACTTCTGCAGAAGCTTACCAGAAAACCAAAACGCCTGAACCATCTTCATAATATCCTTACCCACCACATCCCAATATTGATGATAGAATCTCCCAATAAACCCATCCGGTCCCGAAGACTTATCAGCAGGGATTTGGAACATAGTATGGTGCACCTCTTCCTCCGTTACTGGCTGCATTAAACCCCTTGTGTCCTCGACCGAAATCCTATCCTCTACACACTCTATTATCTCTGAAACCCGTATTGGATTACAAGTAAGAAAGAGGCTTTGAAAATAATTCACTGCAATCGCATCCACCTGACTCGGTTTAGTACACCATACCCCTTGAGCATTTTCCAATCTCATAATCTTATTACATCGACGCCGTTTCACTGTTTAAGCATGAAAGAACTTAGTATTTTTATCCCCCTCTCGAATCCACTGAACTCGAGATTTTTGCTTCCAATACGCATCTTCCTCCTTAATTATCCGTTTGAGCCCACCTTCCTTCCGCCGAATATCATCACTTGCAAAAACCGGTGATTTATAAGCCAACCTTAACTTTCTTTTCAAAGTATCGATACAAGCCTTCGAGTTACGCCCCTTTAATCTTCTCCAGTTCTGTAACCCATACCGTACCCCCTTGAGCTTCTCCACAACCCGGAAAGCATAGGAACCCACAACCCCACGCCTCCATCTTGTTGCCACTATATCATGACACTCATCTACTTTATTCCACCTGGAATCATAAATAAATCGCCTAGTCCTACTAGGAGGTGCAACATTCGTACCCAAAATGAGCATAGCATGGTCGGACCTTTCCAATACTTCGTGCATGACTGTCATCTCATGATACATATTAATCCATCCACTTAACGCCAAACCTCGATCCAACCGTTGTTGTATGGGCCCTTCATCTCTTCGGTTCCTCCACGTAAATGGATAGCCAACAAAACCCAAATCCAACAGTCCATTACTCACAATAAACTCATTAAATCCCTTCTACTTGCCACAGATCTATAGTTACCTCCTTCCTTCTCCGTATCCTCTAAAATATCATTAAAATCACCAATAAGTAAACACATATTACCCGCCGCCTCAATCCTACGAGACAACACCTTCCACTGCTCTTTTCTTTTATTATCATCTGTACTTGCATAGACCGCAAATAACCTCCACTGCACATTTTTGTTCCCATCATAAATGCCAACTTCAATTAAGAAATCCACATACTTAACAAGTAATACATGATCATAACTCCTCCAAAAAATACACATACCACCAGCAATTCCCCGTGGTTTCACCGCATGCATGAAATCCATCCCAAGTCTTCTCTTCAAATAACCATAGCGAGAACTTCTATTTTTTGTCTCTAGAAGAACCACTATGTCGGGGGTGTGGAGCCTATTATGCTCCAATAGATCGTCAACTGTCAGGTCACCCCCGATACCTTGACAGTTCTAACAGATTAGCTTCATGGGGACTTGGGAGACCCCTTAGAGCAACTCCACCCTTGGAGCCCTCCCCCCAGGCAATCCACTATTTAATCCACCCTGTGAACAGTAACTGCCTTTTGTATCTCCACCCTTGCACTTGAATAGCCCTGGCAATAGGTAATAAAATATTAATTTTTATAATTAATATTATATTATTTAATTTGTACAAATTAATATTATATTATTAATTTATCTTTTCCAATCTCTTCCCGAAACTTCTACCATTTTTGTTTTCTTCTTCCTTCCCACTCTCTGACTCCCCTCTCCCTCATTGTCTTCCTTTTTTTTCTCCGGCCGACAGTCTCCCTCCCCGCTCTCTTTTTCTCCCCCATTTCTCCCTGTTTTCTTCCTCAAACGAGGAAGCTGCAAATTTTGAAAGAGAGCAGCACCGAACCCACCCACCTCCCGCCATGTCTAAATCCACTGACATGTCCTTCTTCCTCCTCCTGGTCCTCTGCGGCCAGTCCCAAGGAGGCCGCCTGTTTTTTTCCAACTTCAACCAATCAACGTCATCCGATCTGATCTCCGATGGAGTCACCACCACCACCGGTCCCACACCTTCGCTCCCTACCTCACTCTCGAGAACGCCCTTTCAGCGGAAGACTCCACCTGCAAGCGGACCTACGGGTTCCTTCCCTGCATCACCACCGTGATCGACAACCTCTTCCTGATTCCTGACATAAAAAAAAATTTTAAAAAAAGACTGACGCCAGCCTGACGTCAGCCCCTGCTCGGGCTCTTGGGCTGGCAATTCCTCACAGGCCCTTTGCTCGGGCCTTGGCTGCTGCTCGGGCTTGCTCACGCTGGAGCTGGTCGACAGGGCCTCGGGTCCTTTCTTCTCCCCCGTCCCTCGAGCAGGAGCTCCCGCTGGAGCTGCTCTTAAGGCTGGTCTCCTCCGCCTCAGAAAAAAAAAAAACACTTTCTTTTGTCGACTAGCTGTAGGTTCAAACCATTCCACAGGCTCCACATACTCCACTTCCCAAATGGACCTCTTCCTGCCTTTCTGTTCCCTCATCACCGACTCAATAATGGATATCAAATCAAAAGGATCATCCTCATTCCCCCCATTTTCTCCTACACAACCCCACATTCACTGTGCGCCTCCAGCCCATCTGCCATACCAACCATGTCACCAACACCTTCCTCCCCATGTTGCACCATGACATTTAAGTCAATTTCTCATCCATTCTCCTGTGATACATGAACAAAATTAAGTCGATCATCCTCCTCCGGCATGGAATTAAGGACTACATTCTCTACTCCCTCAGCAATCACACCTCATGGCCCAATTAAACCACCATCATACGTAGCCTAGCCCTCCTCGCCTCCTCATCTGGTTGGTGAGAAATTGCAGGTATCGAATATATTTGAATATTTTGTTCAATTGGCCTGGAATTATTGTGAACTGATTATTTGTCTATTTGACAATTATTCAATGTGCATAGCTTTCATCCTAAAAAAGCTTGACAGATAAATTGAAATGCTTTTATGACTTGAAATGGCAGCCGCTTGATCTGGCCCTCCAATTTCCAACATGTTTTGCATCATGTGGATTAATTGGTGCAGGTGCATCATACCGCGCTACACTAAAGCAGAGCCTTCGCACCAGCCCAACCAGATTGAACGTGGACAAGGATTGTCTGCTCTCCCTTTTTCCATGCCCTTCCATGCCCTCCTGTTTGTGTGGTCACAGTTAAGCCACGTCAACATTTTATATTACTATTCATTTTTGTCTTATTATCTTTATAAAAAAAAAATATAAAATGTTAACGTGATTTAACCGTGACCACACAAAATAGGAGGGTATGGAAGGGCATGAAAAATGGAATGGCAGACAATCCTTGTCTATTGAACGTGGCGTAGCCCATGCATAGATTAGTGCTAGACCGTCCCTACAAACGTGGCTACAGCTGGCAAAGCTCTTAGGAATTGGTCTTGGAATTTTTCTTGGAGATTCTTTTCGGGCCTCCATTGGAGATTTGTTTTGGGTAGAAATGGGCCGTTTTGGGCCATCTGGCACTCCATTAAAGTTGACCCAAGGGTTTTTCCATATTGGTGCAACATATCTATTTTAATGTCAAACGAGAAGTTGATATTTGCGTTACAATTTCAATACTTAACAATGCCATCCCTTGCAATGTAATGAAGCACTTAAACTATCAAATCAACTTACCTTAAAAAGAATATGCATATATATAGGTTAGAATCGGAGTATACACATTTTGTAAGGTTTACTCTGTACTTTAAAAGAAAAAAAAAACATAGTTTGATGAAGATGGAGATATTTTTAAAGAAAAATATCGCCAAGTTCAAATGGATGGGCAGTGTTAAGTGATGATCAATAAGCAAGAATCATGTGTACAGAAATACGGCGACTGTGATGGGTGGCTTTCATTCCGTTTACGTGGTTTACAAAGAAAAATCGTTAGGGAGATCATATTTTGGTAGATCATATTGTACCAAACTCTTTTGATCGTTCCGCTTATGTTGTTTCTATAAGGAGAATGCTGCTAGAAGACCACATTTTAGTATACTATATTATACCAGTTTTTCTAATAAGGGTGAGACCAACTTATGTTGATTTATAGAGTTGCTACAATATAGTCTGCTAAGATGTAGTCTCCTTAACATCGAAAAAATATTATGTTGAAGAACAATTCAGAAAATAAATAAAATAACAGAAATTGAAATACTAATTCTTTATTAACGAAGTATACTTGCAATACAGACTGAAATAGCATAAATAAATACAATAACTAAATTGATACTAACTTGGTTGAATCACAAATAGAGGCTAGCGCAAAAGCTATGTCCTTCAAACAGTATTTCCGTCTAGCTCTTGTGCTTGTGGTTTTATGATGCCTGCTCGACCATGATACAATTATCTAATTCTACAACCCACACCGGATTATAGAATTATGGCGAATTGATTTTTGTGTTTACTCTCTGTAAGGTTTTGTATGGGAGAGATGGGAAAAAGAAAAGATGATATACGATGGAACTGAGGCTTCAGTTATATAGGCTCTTTCCTACCTCTTTAAATACTTTTTGGATGTATCTGAAACCACAAAACTCTTTCCAAACAGTTGTGTCTATTAATCAAAATGTTTTTAATTAATTTAATTAAAAACTTAATTCGAAATTAAAATTAGTGAACTCTAATCAATTTTAACTTCTTAGGCCCCAAGTGCCCCAAGGCCCTTGTCTTGATTAATTATTATTAATATTATGCTATAATCATCAAACCTAATCCACACAATTAATGGCACAAACCTCAATCCTCATTTCAAATGGTCAAATACCTAATCACTAATAAAAGTGACTAACCTAATATAAGGACCTCAAGTTCCCTTGAGTTCCCCGATGTGGGACTAAAGGAGCTCAAAACTCCAACATATTCAACGGACCATAAAACCATACATTGCGATCTTTTCCTTGGTTGAGTACTCACTTTTGAGGTTTAAAACCAATTCAAATTACTGCATGAATTAATTTCATTTTATTAGTTTTTGATGTTTATTTGATTTTCACACCCCACCCGTGTTTGAGTGTGTCAATGTATACGTTTGCAACCATCACGGGGTGACCTAGTTGTTGATGACGACTTTCAGGCTCATATTTCATACGACACATCCTAAGTTCGATTCCTGGCGTTGGTGAATCGCATGATGGTGGCCAGAGGGTGGTTAAAATATCTCTATGAGTCTTCTCGACCTCCGAAATGGTGGATTATCGTGGCAAAGCACCAACTGTTCCCCTAACTTAAAAAAAGATGTCTAAGTTCGTGTGCAAGACGAGTCAACATGCAATTGAAAATTTCATTACAGTAAAACTTCTATGTAGCATACCCTATACCCTAAATTTTGTAAACTAAATGAAATGAAAGTTGATAATTGGAATATTATTTAAGTGTTGATGGATGTGCTCATTCCTATTAGTGACACATCATTTAGTTTACAATTTTTTTCTACAAATTTAATTAGTCTCCCTAACATTAGCATTAGGATAAACCTAACTTTTCTGGCTATGAAAAATAATCTCCCCCACTATCCCATACCTGAGGAGGAGCCGAATGATTGTATAAAATAGTTTAGCAGTACTATTTTGGCATGCTTTTGTATGCTTGCCTAATTGAATTAAACTTATATAGAAATAATTTTTTTTTTTTATAGAGGATTGGAAAATTTGAGTGTGATGCCAATTTATATATTGAAATCATACTAATATAGTAGTACTTTTATAATTATCAAACTCAAGCTGTATGATTCTAATATATATATGTATCACACTCACTTAAATAACAACATAAAACCTTAATTGTTAGTTATCACACAACCGTTCATCTTCCAACATTTTTCATACCTGAAAAGAGGACATAATAAAATTCTTAAGCGTCGACAAAAGATTCTGTCCCACAGCTCACTTCTAATATAGAGGATTCAACCTTACAAGTTCTGGTCAAGTGTGCTTAAACAATGACTAATTATTGTTAATCACAACGATAAAGTGGAATGCCCCCAACTTTGGGCCTATTTATTTAATAACTACGTCAGCAACCAAAATCAAACTTCCACTTGGAGCAGTCCCAACTTGCAAGGGGTCTTGGGACCCCTTTAAATGGTGCAAAAATGGCTGTGGAGCGTCATCGTAGTAATTTAAAATTGCAGGTGAAGTGATATTTTATGCACATATCTTAAGAGGATCTAGAAACATCGAACCATACTCGTTCAATTTTGTATAAACTATGTGTGAACAGAGTGACAGGAACAAATAATATGGGAACCAACGACTGCAGGAGCTCCACGAGTCCATTTTCTTTGCTCTAGAAGACGAGTAGTTGGGATTTAAAACTTTGAAGTGAAGAAAGAAAGGGACAACAGGGGGGACACTTCAAAATCTAAAAGTATAAAACATAAGCATTCATCATATATGCTTTTTATTTTTTAAGATCATTTTATATGGGTTTTAATCCATACCTACCCCCACTAATTAATGGAAAGGGATATTTCACTTGAGAGTTGAGGTCAAAATATATTTTTGATTCTGGAACTAAGTTAAGTGACAGTTGAAAAGAAAAAAAAAAATCTATTTACCTATGAAAATAAAGTGACTATTGACTTATTATGATAAAATACAAAATTACTTAATTAACCCTAAACCGAATTTCTTATAATGAAAACCATGTATTTATACAACTAAATATTCAATGTGTAAATTAAATATGTAGTTCTATAAATACAAAACACTAGTGAGGTTTAGTAACTTTACATGATCAAATTTATTCTTGTTTGTACATGTTTATCTTGAATATCAACTTCCAGAGTGAGATAAATTTTGCAGAACTTGAGCTACAGATGGTTCATTTCATAACCATCGCATTTTCTGGTCCACACGTTTATTAAGATGATCATTTTTTTTTTTGTCTATTAGATAAGAGTGTTATTTGTGGAGTCAAAAATAATCACAAGGCGACATGTGGGTTTTTTGGATAAAAGATGACAAAAATACCCTTGAGGAACATCGGGATTCCTACGCGCGAGCAGCGGGCAATCATCCCTCAACCAAGTCAAAGTGCCCAAAATAGGTAACAATTCAAAATCTGTTTCATCCATCCTCATCAAATCTTCCCCACAAGGTAACTCCCAAATTATTTCTTTCAAATTATGTTAATTAGTCAATTAATGGATTTATTACCTAATTAATCTATTAATAACTAATTAACTACAAATTACACCCAAAAAATACCCCAAATGGCCGGTCCCTATTCTTCTAATAGGGCCGGCCATATCCCTATAAATAGCTCTTCATTCTCTCCAAAAACTACTTCAAATTCTCTTGCTAAAATTCTCTAAAATTCTCAAACACTTTCTCTCTAAATTCTAACTTTGGCATCGGAGGTTCTTCGGCCAAAGCCCCCCCCCAATTTATCATGGGCGCGTGAGGCTCTTGACCTTGACCAAAGGTGTTATTTGTTTTGTAGGTGCAATTTTGTCCAAGAACAAGGAGGAAGAGATTTGCATCCACAAATTGGTGCTTTCATTGAGAAAAGAGTCACATACTCGTAGAAGACTCTCGCATCAAAGGTTTTTCTATTTTCTTGTCCATTTGTAGATTTTTCGTACGTTTTTATTATTAGAATTTTTTATTTGCTGAAATTTTTTGATAAAACATAAAAGAGAAGTACAATGGCTAGATATTTGGAAAATTCAACAAGTGAAAATTCCAATATTCAAGAGATGGGACCGCGGTGATCCACGAGGCTAAATGTGACAATAAGTGGAGTGGCGCCATCATCACGAGTTTCCACCACGGGAACCACCGCGGTGGCCACCACGGTAGCCACCCGCGACGAGGTCCATGGTGTCATCACTACGGCCCGAGCCATGCCATCTAAGCAGGTCCAAGCCATGCCATCCAAGGCATACGGCACCAAGACCACGGCCCAAGCCATATCACTCCACGCCCAACGCAAGCCTAACGTGTTGGCAAGCCAAGCCTAAGCCTCGCACCTGCATGCATCACACGCCGAGCAGCCTACTCCTGTGGCCCAGCCTACTCCCGTCGAGCAGCCCACTCTCGTGGCCCAGCCTGCTTTCGCCGAACAGCCTACTCTCGTGGCCCAACCTAATCCTACGGCCTAGCCTAATCCCACGGCCCAGCCTGCTCCCGCCGAACGACCTACTCTCGTGGCCCAGCCTACTTATGTGGCCTTCCAAGCAGCCCAAGTCAGCTTAAGACCATCTCAACCATCCGGACCTACCATCAAGCCGAGGATATTTTCACCATATTTCTCCTTGGATTTGACATTTCCCAATTCAAATCTCGTGCCCGGAGTCTACCACATTTACATTGCTCAAGGAGGCATATTTCTTCCAAGTTCTTCCAATCCAAATGGCAAACAACACTTGTCTCGAAAAGTCATAGAGTTAACGAGCACCCTCGCACAGTGGACGACCTTGGTGAATCACCTCTTGTAGCGTACCGAGATGCATAGTGCCCCAGACGAGGTGTCTCGAAGTGGGACAAGGGCAGACGAAGAATCTCTCCAGTAGCGTCCCAACAAACAGCCACTTGACCAGTCACGAACTGAGAGTCCTGATGGAGTACACTCCCGACTAGGCCCTCGAGATATCGTATACTCTCGTTTTAGCGCGTGGAGGAGCGTGCACTCTCAGTTAGGCCCACAGACGAACATACACTCATAGTTGGGGCCAGACTCTGATGATCAACATGAGCAACCTTCCAGGCGAAATGTTCATTCGCGCCAAGGTCCGCAAGAAGCATCCTCTACCTCATATCGGAGTAGGCAGCACAGCGGACGGAGAGAAACAATCACTCAATTCGGCTCAAGTTCAGCCAGCAGCTTGTGAGTTACCCGCTCACCTGCTAGGAACATACCACATGCACCGCAGCAGCGACATAGACGAGTCGAACATATGGAAGAGCAGCCTAGACCAGCAAGTCACGACCGGGGGTAGCCGAGAGCTCCGCCACCCCCAACAAAGGCAAATTTAGGAAGAAGTAGAAAGACTCCTGATCGAGTGATTACGCGATTTCCCGCGCAATGAAGCTATTGACAAGGCGCTCCGATAAGACATGACCAACATAAGCGAGTCATCTTTCAATGACAAGATTGAGCAGACGGGACTACCTCACATAGATTGCCAGATACAAAGACTATTTCTGTTCCGACAAACACAGCAGCTCAGCCTAATGGCGCGTCGAGGGCAAACAAGTACCAGAAGGACACACCACCCCAACTACCAAGAACTGGGTGTAGGTTTTGTTCTCAACACTCCAGGCGATTCAATATTGAAGAAGCACATCACCAGTAGCCGAGCATCACGGACCTAGTGGTCCAATTCCTCATGCTGCGTACAACCTAAGCCAACCCCAGCTCCACTTTCACAGCCGTGCCTACCTGCTTCACGGCTCCCAACAGCCATTGATCTATCACCATGGCTCATAATTGTGCCAATCTTGCACCACGGCTCCCAGCCGTGCCGATCTTGCCATGTGATGGCGGAATAATTCTGGGAGCAGCTCACTGCGCTTACACCCTTACATGGGTTCCACAAGCAGTTCGAAGTCTCAAGCAGTTCGCCAAACAAGACCTCGCAGGCTGAGGATTATTTCAGTTATCCAGCAATCCAGTTTTCCTCAACTGCACTCACGACAACGATTTCCATACTCTCCAGTGCGAGAGGATAAACTAATTGCTCTCTAGTGCGAGAGGGTAAACCAATTCCCCGACAGCCATATGGGTCTGCTCTCCAGTGCGAGAGGATAAATTAATTGCTCTCCAGTGCGAGAGGGTAAACCAATTCCCCGACACCCGTATGAGTTTGCTCTCCAGTGCAAGAGGATAAACTAATTGCTCTCAAGTGCGAGAGGGTAAACCAATTCCCCGACACCCATATAGGTTTGCTCTCCAGTGCGAGAGGATAAACTAATTGCTCTCCAGTGCGAGAGGGTAAACCAATTCCCCGACACCCATATGAGTCTGCTCTCCAGTGCGAGAGGATAAACTAATTGCTTTCTAATGTGAGAGGGTAAACTAATTGCTCTCCAGTGCGAGAAGGTAAACTAATTCCCCGATACCCATTTGGGTAAGCTCACTAGTGCGAGAAGGCCAGATAGCTCAAAAGATCGAATGCTTGAAGATCAACTAGGCAGCAAATGGTCAGGGGGTAGCAGCCACTTTTGCACTTAACAGTTCTCTCATCCGACACTTCATCTTCAGCAGCTCCGGTCTTGGTAGCTCTATCAATGACTGCTTCATCTACGACAACTGAGAAATCAAACTCAAGCAGTTTCCTCATTTTTAGCAAGTAGCCCAGGCATGGTAGCCCAAACCGTTGCCCATGCCATGCCACTTCCACAGCCCATGCCGAGCCAATCCTTGGCTTCAATCAAGACGAGTAGCATAAGCAATAGCCCTTACCAGCTGACGTGCCGCACCACCTCAACGGCTGCCCCGTGGTAGCACTTCCCAAGAAGAAGACAAGGATAATTAAGTTTTTCTTACATCGGTGCGGCGCTAAGAAGACAAAGAAATCAACGGAAGACAGTTCTTTACACGGGCAAGCAAAGAAGAGTGCTAGAGGAGGGGGAACAAATATCCTCTAGCTTTCTCTCTTTCTTGTAGGGATAAATAATTGCCCTCTGAAGTTGATTTAATCCCCTACTTAGGCTTTGGAGACGATTTATTTCCCTTTCCTAAAAGAATATAATTCCAAGTCCAAGAGAAAATATGCATCAAAGTTGGAGATCTCTACACCTGCTGCCCTTTTCTGCGAGTAGCCCAGCAGGTGTGGGGGCATTTGTGGAGCCAAAAATAATCACAAGGTGACACGTGGGTTTTTTGGATAAAAGAGGACAAAAATACCCTTGAGGCACATCGGGATTCCTACGCGCGAGCAGCGGGCAATCATCCCTCAACCAAGTCAAAAGTGCCCAAAATAGGTAACAATTCAAAATCTGTTTCATCCATCCTCTTTAAATCTTCCCCAAAAGGTAACTCCCAAATTATTTCTTTCAAATTATGTTAATTAGTTTATTACCTAATTAATCTATTAATGGCTAATTAACTACAAATTACACCCACAAAATACCCCAAATGGCCGGTCCCTATTCTCCTAATAGGGTCGGCCATATCCCTATAAATAGCTCTCCATTATCTCCAAAAACTACTTCCAATTCTCTTGCTAAAATTCTCAAACACTTTCTCTCTAAATTCTAACTTTGACATCGGAGGTTCTTCGGCCAAAGCCCCCCCCCCCCCAAATTTATCATGGGCTCGTGAGGCTCTTGGCCTTGACTAAAGGTGTTATTTGTTTTGTAGGTGCAATTTTGTCGAAGAACAAGGAGGAAGAAATTTGCATCCACATTACTATTATCATCCTAAGAGTATCTTCAAATGAGATGTCAAATTTTAAATAACAAATCAATATTTAATGGCTTATAAGACAATTCGACATTTTCTACAATTTTTTCTCCACCAATGTGTTGAATAATAATGTTATTCTATAAAAAAAAAATTCATCTCTTTGTGGGGTCCAATTATTGAATCAACTAATCAAATACTTGGAATATACAACAACATGTATTATATATTGCATCACATCTATTAAAAAATCATTAAATGAATTTGACTGTCAAATTTGACAGCAAAAGTCCGTCTTCAATTGACTTAGCGCTACGTAAGAAATTGAAGGCCCTATTGGAGAGAGTTTGTTGTCGTTTTTTATTGTCCTATGTCTATGTAGTAGTTTTGACATCTCCTTTGGAGATAGTCTAATGTCTTATTTTTGGCTTATTAATTGACATTCACCATGAAACTGCCTTTTAGTCTCAACTTACCTCCTGAAACTCATTTTGTCTCACCTTACCCTTGAAATTGACACTTTTAACTCTTTTTAGTCTCACTTCACCTTATTCCATTAAAGAAATGTTAAATTTAAGGGTATTTTGGACATTTTATTTTTTATAAATCTATTTACTCTAGCCTACACACTAAACAATCTCAATACCATTTTTGACAACTCTTATTCAATCACTATAAAGGTTCATGGCACTACAAAAGTTCATGGGTCTTTTTTTTAAAATAAATTATTCAATCACTATAAAAGTTCATGGCAACAAAATCATTAAAAGCAAAATAAAGGTTACAATTTTGTTCTTAGAGTCATTTCATTTGCTAGGCATTCATGTACTGGCTCAACGGAAACTTTGTATTTGAAATGGAGAGGTGCTCAACTTTGATATGGGATCTAGGAAAGGAGGAGAGGAGAAGGGGGGGGGGGGGGGGGGGGCGTTCGGAGTCTAGAGAGAGTAAAGGGAGAGGAGTTGCAATCAGCTAGGCAATGACCATATTCTAAAACTATAAGCGGACAAGAAAGGAAATAGAATAGAAGGTTGTGGCAGTGAGCGAAGGCTAGAGTCACCAGATTTAGGGTTGGTTTGGTATTGAGGTGCTTTTATAAAAAGTGGGTATAAAAAAAACTGAGCTCAAAAATGTGTTTGGTAAACACTTAAAAACAACTTATTTTCACAGTTTTGGGTGAAAAAAAGATGAAAATGTGAAGCAGCAAAAAATAGCTTATTCTCACAGCATAGCAGAAGCAAAATTTTTTTTAAAGCATAGTAATACCAAACCAGCCCTACTCGTCATGCGAATGGCATTTTCGAGATAAAATGAATGGGAAAAGCGTATGACTACTTTTTCATTTTCTTACGAGGATAATAAGATGAGTGTGAAGATAAGAAAAATGAGTTGGTGTGATAGTTTCCTTAAATAATTTGATATGATTGGCTTTAAAAAGTAAAATAAACCAAAATACAAAAAATATTGAAGAATTACTTCCACGTGTCAATTGACACAAGAAATCCACTGTAGCTTGGCCCATTTCGAAACACTAATGGCACAATTATGTACCGGTAATTGGAATAAAAAAGCAGAATTAAATTTTCGATTACAGAATATTCTAGTGTTTACCAAATAATGGGAAATAAAAATAATTGGTATGACCTATGCATTTTGGAATCTAACTATGACCTATGCATTTTGGAATCTAACTCCAAAATTTAGGGAATTGAATTCCGAGTTATTAGGGGAATCAAAATGCATTTATTCTCCCCATTACCCCCTCACTTGTTTTTAAATTCTAAGATTGCCCTTTTACATTAAACTTACTCTAAATTTTTGTTCTTTCAGCAAAAAATATAAAAAATAAAAAATGAAAAATAAAAAGAATTAAAATTTTTCTCACAAAACAATAAAATAAATTGTTATGGTCTATTTTAACTGACAGGGAGATATGGCTGGCAGCACAGAGAGAGAATAGGGAGAGATATGTGTTTGTAGGGTTGTGTAAAGGATGTGTTATTCCTCATACGCAGTGCCTTTATTTATAGTAATAAGGGAGGGAAGAAATCCTTCTCCTCCAAGGAATACAAGTCATAATAGGGAAGAATAACTAGAATAAAATCTAATCTAGGATTTACACAATCACACTTAAATAAGAAGTTTATAACACTCCCCCTTGAGTGTGTAAATACTCAAGTAGATTCGGCATCATGTAGAGTTGAGGAAGTCAACTCGTCGACACTAATTCTGGGAACACACTAGTCTCAAAGTAAAGTAGAAACTTTCATATGGAACTAAGTCTCACAAAAAACCCTATGGCTATGGTAAAACCCGAGTATGGAACAATTCATACTCTAAGAAAAAATGCGTGAGAAATGCAAAGTAAAATGAAACGTCCACGGGATATCATCAGGGATATAATCAACCCAAGGTAGGTGCCTCATCAAAACCTCGTTAGGTAGCAAAAACCTAGTGGGAAAAATGCTCTTGATCGTAGGGAAAAAGAGTACATTAAGATCAAGCAAGTATACTTTAAGATACTCCCCCTGAGTTCAACATAATTCCAAAGAGAACTAACAATGTTACAACTTAGAACGTTTATGCATATTAATTCCTTGAATAAGCTTGAAACATCACATTCAGTAGTGATTTGGTGAAGAGGTTGACCAAATTGTCTTGTGAACGGATTTGCGTGACTTCAATCTTCTGATGCTCTTATTGTTGATGTGGGAAGAAGAACTTCGACGCAATGTGTGTCGTGTTGTCTCCTTTGATGTTACCCTTCTTGAGCTGTTTGATGCATGATGCGTTATTTTCATAGATCGTCGTTGAGACGTCAACGAGGGGTAAAGATCACATGAGCTTCGAATATAGCCCACAACTACTCTCAACCAAAAGCATTCTTGAGTTTCTTCGTGTACGGCGAGAATTTCAACATGGTTAGACGAAGAGGCAACTAAGGTTTGTTTAGTTGACCTCTAAGAGATTGCATGCCTCTAACGGTAGAGACATAACTCGTTGAGAGCGAGCCTTGTGTGGATCAGATAAGTATCATGCGTCGCCATAACCATTAAGGTGAGAATCGACTCGAGATAAAAGGGTGCGGCATCAATCGAGGATTCGTAGAGATAGAACAAGCCCATTTCCGTGGTACCCTTAAGGTAGCAGAAAATGTCTTTAACACCAGCCCAATGTCTGCGTGTTGGTGCATTACTGTATCTTGCCAAAAGATTAATAGTGAAGGAGATGTCAGTTCTAGTGCATTAAGCTAAGTACAATAAAGAACCTATTGCACTTAGATAAGGAACTTTAGGCTCCAAAATCTCTTCATTATCCTCCTTTGGACGGAATGGATCTCGTTTTTCATTTAGTGATCGAACGACCATAGGAGTACTTGAAGGCTTCACTTTATCCTCGTTAAAGCGGGGCAACACCTTTTGGGTGTAGTTCGATTGATGTACTAAGATTCCATCCAAACGGCTTTCTATCTCGAAACCGAGACAGTATCAAGTCTTTCCTAAATCTTTCATCTCAAATTCTGACTTCAGTGCATGGTAATTTTCTCGAGCTCTTCAGGAGTTTCGATGCGGTTCAGTCGTCGACATAAACTGCAACAATCGCAAAACTGGAATATGACTTCTTAATGAACACACAAGGGCATAGTTCGTTGTTTATATATCCCTGACTAGTCAAATACTTACTCAAATGGTTATACCACATTCTTCCGGATTGCTTCAAACCGTAGAGTAAACGCCTCAGCCGAATTGAGAGCATGTTCTGGGGTTTGGAAATATTCGATCCAGTCAATGTAAGTCATTCGGGAACTTTCATATAGATTTTTGTATCAAAACCCCCATAAATACACGTAGTTACCACGTCCATCAGTTGTATACTCAGTTTTTCGGAATCTACCAAACTGATAAGGTAGTAAAAAGTAATCACATCCATAACAGGCGAATAAGTTTCGTCATAGTCAATCATGGGGTGTTGTGAGAAGCCTTACTTAACAAAACGAGCTTTGTAACGCACAATTTCGTTGTTCTCATTATGCTTCAGAACGAAAACCCATTTGTAGCTAACAAGCTTCACATGTGGATGAATAGAAGCTACAGGCCTAAACACCTTACATTTTGCAAGCGAATCAAGTTCGACTTGGATTGCTTGTTTCCACTTTGACCAATCAATACTACGTCGACATTCATCAATTGAATAGGGTTCAATGTCATTGCTCAACATGATCTTAGTAGTTACTGCATATATTAATGCATTGTCGACGATCATCTCATTTCTACACCAAACATCATTCAAGCTAGCATAATGGACCGAAATCTCACAATTCTCGGGAGGTGGATTCGTCTCTTCAAGGATGCTTTCGTAATCTAGAATTTCCTTATGAGTTGGATAGAATGAGTAAGCGATAGTCAGATTCACGGTAGGCTCTTCAGGGGCTTATGTTGTGGGTTTCCTTTTTCGGGGGTGTGAATCCTTTGAACAAAGTTGTCTGCCATGCTTATGTGTAAGGGCAGATGATTGGCTAGCCGCTAATGTACGTGGATCGGCCAAAATGAAGTCCCGAACCTACAGGAGGGAAGTTCGTCGTACATTTGGTACATCTATCTTTGCAAGCACATTCGTAGCTGGAATATATGATCTTATCACTTGCGCTAGATCCGTGAAAGCATCTGGCATACTCTAAGTTATGCTCTGAAGATCTAATATACGCTGCACTTCAGTTTCAGACTGAGTGGTGCGGAGAACTAAATGAGACAAAGTGGGAGTCGTCCACGATAATTCGTGTCGTTCTTCAGGAATAATGATGTTCTTATCTCCTCTTAACGACATGAAGATTGTCTTATAGAAGTGACAATTCGCGAAACGAGTGGTAAACAGATTGCCTGTTGAAGGTTCTAAGTAACAAATGATTGAAGGAGAATCATATCCGACACAGAATCTCATCCTTCGTTGAGGTCCCATTTTTATACGTAAGTAGAATCCCATCCTTCGCTGAGGCCCCATTTCTATATGTAAGGGCGGCAAAATCGGCACATAAACCGTACAACCAAAAACTCGCAGATATGATATGTCGAGTTTGTGTTTGGTAACCAACTGAAGGGCGCTATATGGTTGGGTTGTAATATGTCTCAGGCGGACCAACATAGCTGCGTGTAATATTGCATGACCCCGAGCAGTGATTGGGAACTTGGTACGTATGACCAACGATCGAGCAATTATTTGTAAGCGCTTAATGAATGCTTCTGCCAGACCGTTCTGGTGTGAACATGGGGCATTGGATGTTCAACTTCAACCCCAACTGACATGTAATAGTCATAAAAAATTTTAGATGTCAATTCTCCAGCATTATCCAATCGAATATATTCGATAGGATAATCAGGGTTTGATAACCTGAGCCAACAGTTTGGAGAATGCAGCGTTCCTTGTGGACAATAAGCATACTTATGACCAACGTGTGGAGGCATTAACCAAAACCATTAGATATCTAAATGGTCACAGGGAGGGTGAATCAGTCCACAAATGTCCCCATGAATCTTTTGTAGAAAAATAAGAGGATTCGAACAAATCTTGTCATAAGAAGGCTTAATAATAAGTTTTCCTATTGAGTAGGTTTGATATGCAATTCCTGAATCGAAACTAAACTTCAGGTTAGTGGATGCCCGTGTGATGATTTGAGGATACGACGTATCGTTGTTCGTCTAGGATGTCCCAAACGATCATGCCAAAGTGTAATTTCATGCGCAGTCTCAGAGGTAGGGCCGGCCACATAGTGGCTTTCTATAGGGCATATGGTCGTAGTATACAGAGCACTCGGGATACGCTCCATCTTCTGGAATACGCTTCTGGCCATATTCGTAGGAAGTGATGCACATAAATTCAACTTCATTTTCTACATCGGTAGAGTGATAATTATTATATCTAATGTCCTTGAAACTTAACAACGTTATTCCGGAACCTAGAGAATAGATTGCATCGTCAATGGTCAAGATTGTACTATTGGACAATGTTATACGTGCCTTACCGTATCCTTCAGGTTGGATGGTCCTGAGAGAGTTTTCAGAGGTGCATTCTTAGGTATGAAGTTATCGAAATAGATGTGTTTACACAAAACTGTGTGCGTGGTTGCACTATCTGCCAGACAACAAATTTTCCCACTAGTCATACCTAGAAATAAAAATTAATTTGAATCGGTTACTTGCATAAAAGTTCTAAAAACAAATATCCTTTCAAAATAACTTAAGTATTCAAGGGTAGTAATTAATTAAAAACTTAATATCCAAAAGAAAATACCAACAAATAATCCAAATATAAAGGAAAATTGTGCAAAATTAAACCAAAAACAAGGGGGGTTTCGACCACTAGTGGAATTTGGTCCCATTGTTCCAAATTTCAACTAAAAATAGTTTATGTCTAAGATTATAATCTTCTATAGGGGTGGTATCCTCCTAAAAGTCAGAAACTTCCATCTTGGTACTCTTCGGTTCATCCACGTGCATAAAGTTTGATTCAAACTTCTTACGACAAGAATGATATTCAACTACAACCTTCTGAGAAGCAGGGCAAACATGGGACCAATGGTCCTTTGAACCACAACGATAACACATGTCTACATCCATGGTTTCAAGTGTTTTGCCTTTATTCTTGAAGTTTGAGGCCTTGAGAGCGAGGTTAGGGCGCCTTTGGGCTAGATTTTCTCCCTTAGATGGGCCTTGGCTCTATTGACCTTGACGGGGTGGCTTCTACCACCCCTATGTTAGTGTTTTGGGTGTTAGTTTGTGCTATAATATGCTTCAGGCACATCAGTCGCCCCCAGTAGGTCAAGCTTAATGATTTTTCATTAACACCTGATTCTACTTTTCAGTGATAAGCAAAACAGAGATCAAATCTGAAAACGTAGTGAACTTCTGAGCCTTATATTGTTGATGTAGGACAATATTAGTAACATAGAAGGTCGAATAGGTCTTCTGCAAGAGATCATCTTCGGTCAAGTTCTCGTCACAAAACTTAAGAAGTGATCGGATTCGACAAACTTCATAATTATATTCATTCACAGACTTAAAGTCTTCGAAGCGCAAATGCTGTCAGTCATGTCTTACTTCAGGCAAGAAGATATCCTTTTGGTGATCAAATCGATCAGCCAAAGCGATCCAAAGTGTTCGTGGATCTTCCTCAGCACTCAATTTGCAGTGCATCATAAATGTGTCTTCGGATGAAGATCATGGCAGTGGCTTTCTCAGCTTTGCCAACCGGGTTGTCCGTTTCATCTTCAATGGCGAGACGCAAATTCTTTGCGGTAAGGTGGAGTTTCACATCTTGGACCCATTTGAGGTAGTTTCTTCCATAAATTTCTAAAGCGGTGAAGTCGAGTTTGTTCAAATTCGACATGTCCCTATCACAAAATAAATGGACAAGAATGTGGTTAGTGTAATGGAGAAAAAAATCAATCCATTCACATAGAAGTTGAACATTCAGGTTCTAATAGACATTTATTGGTTTAAATTTTCTTGAAAAAGTTTCGGGTTTTCATGGGTGATGTTTTTAAAGGAAAACTTCAGGTTTTCAAATAAGGCATGTTTCTAGAAACTTCAAGTTTTGAAAGAATTATGAATCTTCAAGTTCAGATGTTCCTACAGACAAACACATATATATATACAGAAATATGCAACAATAAATATGCAAATAGATCTTTAAGTCTACAATTATAATTGAATTAATTATTTGGACTTCGGTCCAAAATTGAAGTTTGAGTGAAAAATTATATAACCATAAGACCTAAAAAATAAACAATTAAGCTCGGGGCCCAAAAACAAGGACCAAAAACCCAGGGGTGGGTTGAGCAAATTGGTGCCATGGTCCAGGCCCAAAATTTTGAGATAGGTTCGGCTCGGCCCTGGCATGCAGGCAAGCCCAGCATCACAAAATAAATGGGTTGTAGGCGCAAGCCTAAAAATAAAGGTCTGTGAAGGGCTCTGATCTGGTGTGATGCGTACACAGATACATCAGTGTGTGGACTGGGATCCAATGCAACGCGGACATAGATACACCAACGTCTGGGCTGGGATCTGGTGCAATGCGGAGCATGGAGGGGACATCAAAGCCTACTTGGGCTGGTGTCATTCATGGGCCATGAGTCTAGACCAGCCCAATAAGCTGTTTGGATTTAGGCCGTGGCAACAAAGGCAACTAGCAAGCCCAAAACGGTACTATGCAATGCAGGCTCGAGGGTCCGAGGCCCACTAGGGCTCGGGTTAAGAAACCCAGAACACCCCAATGGGCTGGGTGTGGGATTCGAACTAGAAAAATCTTCGGCGTCGCTTCAGGTAACTTCCATCATTCAGTTACGGCACGGCGATGCATGGGGGCTCAATTGGAACCCTAGTTTTGGATGGAAACCTAAGTTTCAACATCGGTGGTTATCAGATTTTTTTAGAAACCAATGGTCTCCGACGATGGTTGGGTCCCAAAAACATGACTGCATGTTGTGATGTCCTAGAGAGACGGTGGTGAGGTCGTCGCTGACTATAGGCGGCAACTGGGTTTGTGGGTTCAATGCCAAAATGGCATCGTCTTCTTAGATGGAGCATTGGGGGTTTTACTTCGGTGCATCGCAGTTCAAGAACGCTCGCATGAGCTTGGGTTTTGAATTCGACAAACCCTAATTTTTTTTTTCAATTTCTAGATTAATTCAATGCATATTCAATTAAATAATTTAATGCATGGACATATAATTGATGCAATTCATGGCGATATCAAATTCACATAATTCAACAATTATGGATACAATGTATACATAATTTAAGTAGAATCTAAAATTCGGAAAATGTAAATTTGGGTCATGCATTATTGTGAATGTTCACTCTATCAGAGCTACAAAAATATCGAGATAAAAATCGTTGTTTTGAAAGAACCTGATTGCGTGATAATATTGATGAACTGGTTTGATGCAGAAAGGCTTCCATGTCAGATTCCTAAGCGCAACTGTAGGAGCGTGCTGATAACATGTGGTGGCCTATATTTAACTATCAGGGAGATAGGGCCGGCGGCACAAAGAGAGAATAGGGAGAGAGTTGTGTTTGTAGGGTTGTGTAGAGGATGTGTTATTCCTCCTACGCAGTGCCTTTATTTATAGTAATAAGGGAGGGAAGAAATCCTTGTCTTCCAAGGAATACAAGTCCTAATAGGGAAGAATAACTAGAATAAAGTCTAATCTAGGATTTACACAATCACACTTAAATAAGAAGTTTATAACATAAATTAAATTTTATACCAACATAAATTGAATTTTATAAAAAAACTAAAAAAGAATAAGCATATAAAATAAATTACGAGAATATGAGCATTTTAGTAATTATATTTATTTTTATTCTAATTTATGTAAATTAATAAACAATTTATATGGTTCAGTACTATTTTTACATCGATTCTTGAAAATTTTAGTAAACAATTTTAATAGGAATTTGATTTTGATTTTACCCTATTCAACATTTTTCTCAATTCAATTTATCTCATTCTGACAACTTAAGAGTAAACGAGCCATAAAACAATAAAGATTATGTCCTATGGATTCGTCCACCGACAAGGATCCCCCAAATCCACCATTTTTAACGGCCCAAGGATTTTTCTAATGGAGCTTTATTTGAAGACGACCCAAAAGTGTTCTTCCCTTCAGTTTCAAGTTTTAAATTACCCCTTGCTCCTCGGGATTTGTGCATATAACGAAGCACGATATTTCTTAAGCTCAAAGCTCTTCCCTCTTGGTCTTGGATTTCATGGTAGTAGTTATCTACGAAATTATGTTCATCAGGATATCCAGAACCATTCAAAAGGAATTTTATTTCTTCTTTTTACATGTTTTCTTCGTTTAATATTGGAAACTAAATTAAAATTGAGATTTTAACTGGATTAGAGTTCACTTTTAACAACCATAAAATGAGTTTTTTCGATTCTACAGTGGACTGCTGAGACAGTTTCCAAATGGAGGGAAAGAAAGGGAACGTGTGACTTTTGATTTTTCTTTCGGTGTCATTAACTCACGGAACAAAGAGTAATAAGAAGCCCAATTGGAGCAATATTGGAAATGGCAATTCAGGGAGTTGAAAATAAGTGTAGATCCGGATATTTTTTGGTGCAACAACATGGACCAATTTGATTTGGGAGGTGGTGATTTAGTGGCAGTGGAGGGCAAGCCAAAGTTTTAAAACAAGAAAGTTGAAGTTATATTTTACGCGAACATTGCCAAAGATCATGGGGGTGAACCCATATTTGGTGGAGTAGGTGAATGTACTCCTCAGATGCTTCAATTGTCGATTATGGATTATTGAGTAGTATTTACTTGGGATTGTAGTTCAATTGGTCAGAGCACTGCCCTATCAAGGCATTCGAGCTTTTCCTGAAAGTATGGCATGAGTTACTTCAGCGTAATAGAAAACAAACTCTTTATTTTTGTTAATTTTTTGAAGTAGGCCCAAGCTGCAGTGTATTTAATAGTGTTAATTGACACGTGGAAACAACTCTGTAGAGACTTGCTTTCCTGCTAGAATTTCCCAAAAACTATAGTTTGCTCTATGATGATTTTATGATGTGGTTCTTATTTAGTTTCAAAAGTATGAAGACATTTTAAAAATATAAAGGGCTAAAATCTGGCCCGACGAGAAAATAAAAATCCATCACAAAAAGCTCGTGAGAATTATTAAAGGGAATTTTATATAAGAATTATTTGGTGGATTTCAAGTTTGTCCAAAGTCGGACTTAAAACTAATAAATCATTGAGTGAGTTATGTTTAGCTCTTTCAATTAGATATTGTATATGAATATGGTCTAATACTAAAATGTAATTTCTTGAAGGGCTATAAATCCAGACGGGGCTATGTTTAGCCCCTTCGGTTGGAGATTGCCTTAATTTAACTTACTTCCACAATGTTAACCTAGCTATAATCACGGATGGATCCACATACAATCCTGTGTATGTAATGTTCCCCATTTCCATTATTGTTATACAAAAGAAATTGTATAATATTCATTTGGTAGATAAATTTTTTAGTCTGACATTATCACATGGTGCTACTAGTCTGTGTGTTACAAGATTGGAGGACAACAAGACTAAATGAATCTATGATAAGTGTTAATAAGTAGATACAATTGCTATAGCATGAGTCAACTGGTAGCATTATTCAACTGTCACCCTAAAAACATATTCTTTTGATGTTCTCCTTGAGTATGGATACCATGGAAGCAAGATGCTTCGCAAATATTCTTAAACATGCTTAAGCAAAGTAAGGAGATAAAGTCAACTTCACAAATTGACATGTGAGCTTCATCGTTCTACAATAGGAAAAAAATATAGGATTTGCCATAGTAGTGAGTAAATGAGGCTAGTGATTACAAGCTCTATGATTAAAATGAGTATAACTTTACATAGATTATGGTTGGGCACGATTTAGGCAAATCGAGGCCGAACTTAACTCAATTTCTAACCCTCAAAAAAATAAAAAAATAAAAAAATAAAAAAATCTAGACTACCACTTAATGGTTCATCACATTGATGTTTAGGTTTGGGTTAGTCATGTCATTAGCAAAAGTTCAAGACCGAGGTATCCAAGTTTTGATGTTAAGATTTAGGCTGAAAGATTGACTCCGAGGTCAAAGACGATGGCCTAAAGGCAACAACATAACGTTGATGACCTAAAGACAAGGTCTTAGGTTCGATTCTTACCAAATACGAATTTGAACCAAATGATTATGGCTAATCCATTGTAAGACTTAACTCATCCCACTATCCTTAGTAAATATAATATTGTATGCATTAAAAGAAAAAAAAATGATGACGGAGACAATGACTTGAAGACGGGGACTTGAAGGGAACTGTATAGTGGAGTGGGGAAGGTTGATTAGGGTTTTCAGATTCTATTTTGGATGTGATATGTTGTGAAGAGGACTACGATAAATTAGTGGGTGCCAACATAGACAATAGACATGTCTGCTTATATTTTGAAAAATAGACCAATTCAGTTGTAGAAAGTATTGGACATATATAAAGCAAGAAAGAGTGTTGCAGTAATGTTTAATAGTAAGAGATTTTTAGAGACAAAAATTATTAGACTTGAGGAAGAGGAAAGGTTTCTACATTAAGGCAATGATCTTACAGAGAGTACATTACACTATTTCATCCATTAATCCTATATTGTTATCATCATCCCTCAAGCTCAGGAGAGGAGACACCAAGCCTGAGATTGCAGCAATGAGTATGGAACAATGGTGCATATAATCATTTTTTCAATATATCAACAAACTGTTCATTGGATAAGACAAACTGCATATGAATCAGTTGCTTAGCAACTCTTTCTCGAACAAAATGAACATCAATTTCGATGTGTTTTGTTCTTTGATGCATCATTGGATTGCATGTGAGAGCAATTGCAGACAAATTGTCACAATACAATGTTGAAGGCAACGGGACATGAAGCTGCAAGAAAGCAAGTAACTATCGAATCCAATCAATTTCTGTTGCAGTGGAAGCAATAGCATGATATTCAGCCTCAGTTGAGGACCTGAAGAGTGTGTTTTGCTTCTTTGATGACCAAGAGATAGGATTAGATCATAAGAACACTACAAGACCTGTTGTTGGCCTCCTGTCATTAGAATATCCAGCCTAGTCAACATCATTGAAGCCATGTAGATCCAATGCTCATTTGGCAAATTGAATACCATAAGTCTGTGTGCCCTTCAAGTATCTCAAAATTCTTTTCACAACAAGAAAATGAGATTCCATTGGACAATGCATGAACTGGCACATTTGATGAACTGAAAAGGTAATGTCTGGCCTTGTAAATGTAAGGTACTACAATGCACCTACCACACCTCTATATAATTCAGGGTTATTATAAGGAACTTCATCATCTTTAAGTAACCTGTGAGAAGGCAAGCAGGGAATGGCACATGATTTGAATTCATGCATTTCAGTTTTTTTAAGCAGATCACATACATACTTAGCCTGAGATAAAAACAATCCATCATTGCTTTGAGTGATATGAATCCCAAGAAAGTAGTGTAAGGGTTCCAAGTCTTTGATATCAAACTTAGTTGCTAGAGCTTCAATTATTTCATTGATTGCAAGAGTTGCACTTCCTGTAATAATGATGTCATCTACATACAAAAGGAGAATGACTATAGCATCACCAACATGTTTCACAAACAGAGAAGAATCTGCATATGTGGACTGAAAACCTGATGAAGGCAAAAAGGTTGTGAATCTTTCATTCCATGCCTTGGGGGCCTGATTTAACCATATAGAGATTTATGTAACTTACAAACCAAGGAAGGATGTTGTGAATCAATAAACCTTGGGAGTTGTGCCATATACACCCCTTCCTGCAAAATGTCATGAAGAAATGCATTTTTGACATCAAGTTATCTTAAGGACCAACCAAAGTGTGATGCTAATGACAAAACCAATCCCACTGTTGTTGGCTTCACTACTGGACTAAAAGTCTCCTCATAATTAATTTCAGCCTATTGGCAACCAATTTTGCCTTATACCTAGAAATCTTGCCATCTACATTTTTTTTATCTTGAATACCCATTTACACCCCCACTAAGTTTCTATCGGAATGAAGAGAAACAAATGACCAAGTTCCCTGAGAGTGTAATGCAGCCAGCTTTTCTTGCATTGCATTATACCAAACTGGGGATTTTAGAGCATACTTGTAAGTTAATGGTTTAATCTACGATAAATCCACTTCAGTAGTTGAAGAAGTTAATGAGAGAGATGTCTTTTCTTTGAAATTCCACTTTGTGACCTTGCTTGCATAGGATGCAAGTCTAAGGCCGGAATAGGCAAGATTACATGTAAACTTTCTGGTTGAAACTAAGGTACCACAGGGATATCAGATAAGAATGACTGAAAAGTGACAGTAATGGGTTGATTTGAATTTACAGTATGAATTGGAGAGTATGAGTCCTCAATTTGAACTGTTGAACTTGATTATTGTAATGAAGTATCACTAGCAGTAGCAGAGTTAGAATAAGGTATGGATTGTAACACAGGTGGTGGTGAAATATGTGGTATAGGTACAATAACATTTGAATTGGTGACTGAGACTAATAATGGGTTTACAGGTTGTAATTGAGAAGGTTGTAATGACACTCCAGTAGATGACTTTCTAGACAGATGATGATATGGGAAATCAAACTCATCAAAGATGACATGTCTAGATATATATATATATATATATATACCCTTTTGCTTGTAATCTCAAAACATATATATCCATTGTATTTAGAAGCATAACCTAGAAAGATACGTTTGGTTGCTTTTTGTTGCAGTTTTGTGTTGTTGTATAGCTTTAATAAAGGGCAACAAGAACAACCTAAAACTTTGAGATGTTGAATTTCGGGATTAGAATTAAACAGTCCTTCAAAAGGGGATTTATTGCTCAAAGTGGAAGATCGCATTCGATTTATGAGGTACACTTCAGTTTGGCAAGCAAAGGACAAAAAAAAAAAAGATGGCAGTGAAGCAGTTTGTAACAATGTAATGAAGGTGTTTCAGCAATGTGTCTATGTTTCCTCTTTGTTAACCCATTTTGCTATGGGGTATGAGGACATGGTAGTTGTTGACTAATTTCCTTATCTAACATAAAATTTTGAAAGACTTTGCTTATATATTCTCATCCTCCATCACTTTGCAAAACTTTAATTGAAACTGCAAAATGATTTAAAATAAACTGATAGAAGCCAATGAATAGAGAACAAACTACACTTTTATTCTGTAATGGGAATAACCAACAATATCTAGTGCATTCATCAATGAATGTCATATAATACTTGTAGCCATCTACTGAATTACAAGAAGCAGGTCCCCAAACATAATTTTGTACATCTTGAAATGGCATTACAGATTTAGAAATGGATGTAGGGAATGGCAATTTGCTAAATTTTCCTTCTAAACATGACTGACATAATAGTGGAGAAATATCAGGTTAAGCTACCATGTTTGACTTTCTCAAGATGGTAGATACAAAATAGTTAGAAGATGACCTAATTTGCTACGCCAGAGACTTGTTGTGACTTGTTGTTTAAGAAATGCAGCCTTGAATGCTTGCTGACGCATGACATATGAATTTGACAATGAAAATTGGATACAACTCATTATTGCACTGTTGTTGGAATAGAATCCTCCATGTGGCCTTGTCCTGAATCTAGAAGTTAAAAACCTCAAAGATTAGCCATCAATTACTATCCAAACATATCATGTGCACTGAAAGTAAATTATGTGTAATTTTCGATACATATAAAACTAAATTCAATATGAGACATTGGTAAACCTGCACCATTAACAGTCTGTATAGTCTTAGATGTTGGATATGGTGTGGACATGGATAGATTCTGCAAGTCAGCAGTCATATGATTGGTTGCTCCTAAATCTGTGAGCCAAATTTGTTGAGAAGAAGAATTAGGACTCATGGGAGGTGCATATGGAGCCACATGCATTCCAGTCATCTAAGAAAAAGATTCAGAGACATTGGCATTCCTGAAATGACAAAACTGAGCACTATGATTATTCTTGCCATAGATTTGATATCCTTCAATGATAAACACATCATTTCTGAATCGACAAATGTCTGCTAAATGTCCATACTTGCCACAAATTTGACAGGTGGATTAGATTGAGATTGTGGACGAGTACCAAGTATGCCAGGAGCAGCATTATTATATCCATTTCTTGAATTTCCAAATATGTAATTAGAACTGTAATTGTATTTCCCTTTACCCTTGTTCTTGTTGTAACTATTCTTGAAGTAAATAGCTTGATTTCCATAAGATCCCCCATTTGAAAACCCTCCAGAAGAATAGTTATTACCTTAATTGGAGAAGGATGATCCTCCATAACTGCCTTGAATAGAGAAAGATGGCCCTTTTGGAGCAGTTTCATTGTTTCGAGCAACCATTACAGTCAAGAAAGGAGTAACATAAGTATTCTCCACCATTAACTCTTTAACAAGAAACTGAGACCACATATCTTGAATGGAAATGACATTTTCTCTTCCCCTGATGATAGATCGAATGATATTGTTTTCAACAAACACATATTGACCGAGAAATATCAAACACCTGGAGTGCGTGAGAGAGAGAAAATATTTTCGCAGAATTGGGGAAGAACAGAAACCCTAATATCAGAAGAAAGCACAAGGTTGAAGAAATAAGAATCCAAAATTTGAACTCTGTTGAGGGAATGGAAGCAACAAAACCAGGATCGGAGAACCGTAAAGCCTAAGCTTTTCCGGCAATTGATACCATGTAAAGCAACAGAGGGTGTTGCTGTTATGATACCATTGATATGACCCAATTCTCAATTCCCTTAATCAACCTGCAAGTAGCACAAGAAAGCTATGGAAGAAGAGGGAATGAGAGAATGAGCAAGCTCCAATATATTTTTGTATTTTGATTTCTTTCTTGTAAATTCTAATCTGATACATTTGAGGAAGCTGCGCTGCTTTTATACAGTCTCTACACTTTTAAATACCAGCTGGCATATTAACAATTCCTCACAGTAATAAAGCATAAAACCTCAGTAATAACTTAGGTCATAACAATACTTCCCCCTTGAAAATTAGCCTTGTCAACAAGGCTAAAAAATTTGGATGTGGGAACTTGTTTGAAAGCAGCAGCACATTCCCTTGTGATGGTCATGTTCTCAATTCTAGATATGCTCATTGCAATCCCAATATCAGCAAGTTTCAAAACAAGTGCATCATTCAGTGGTTTCAAAGCACTAGTTGACATCTCATGAAGGGCTTGCACGATATAGTTCCTTGAGTTATCATTCAGTGGTACAACAGTGCCATCAAGCAATTGAACCTTAGTGTTTTTCTCAAGCAAATTCTCTACAGCACCCTTCACTGGCAATGACTCCTCCCCTGAAACAGAGTTGACAATTACACCCGTGGATTTCTTATCGTGATCAAACTCAAGGGTTGCAATTCAGCGTTCAAATTCACTCCACTTCTGGCAACAACCAAGAAAATCCCTTCCATTTGATGATTCCGCACCCTTGGACTCTTCAGAAATGACCATCTTCTCAACTAAAAACTTTAGAGCTGCCTCAGTAGGCATTCCATAGGCAACATACTTCTGTTTTGCCTGTTCAATGCTAGCATTATTGTAGACAACAACTACATTTGCGATCATTTGAAGATTAGCATCCATTTGACCAGTTGGCCAGTTAAGAATTTTACCATCAAGTGGACTGTATGTAATTCCATCCACCCTAAACTTTAGTAGTATAATAGGCCTAGGACTCCAAGCTACAAGTTTTGCCACTGCCATCTAGTTTGTAGTCATGGTCCTTGTTTTATCATAAGCTCCAATCAACATATTTGCTACTTGAATATCATAGGTTGAGCACTGCCATTCCCTTTCCAAGTAGGAAGCAAAGTGATGTCTCTAAACAATCAGCACAACATGACCACTACCCTTTTTTGGCATGATTTTCTTATCAAATTTGAAGGTCCAATCTATTCCTATAAGTTCAGCCTTGTTCACTTCAACCTTTGAAGGCTGAATCTCCTTCAATCTCAAAACAAGCTTCGTTAAAGTGCAAGCCATAATTGACTCAAGCAAAAATTCACAAGAATGTAGACATTGTAAATGTTTCACCTCATGTGATATGTGGCCCTCAAAAGATAGAACTGACTCTGAGCCGTTTTCCCCACTTTCTATGCAGTGCACCATGCTAACAAGTTCAATGCCGAAAAGAGCTTTAACCCAGTATGGACTTTCACTAGAACCTAATGACCGTAGAGAATGAGAAAGGGTGTATAAAAGTTGTGACCAACATTCTTTCGTATCCTATTGCATGAAGGTACTGTTATATTGCTGACCAAAATGAGGGTACTTGTTGAGCAATACCATCCAAAATTGCACAGGTGCCATAACCTTGATACCTTTATCCAATTCACTAATTAAAGCACAAGATGTAATAGTCAACCTATGAGAAGTCTGATCGCCCCATCATTTCTTTCAGAATGAGAATACTTGATCAAAGCTGATTTCAACTTTGGAACAGAATGCAGAAAATGTACAGTGGAGTTCATATAATAGGTGTTTCCCAAGTAAAATAAACTAGCATCATAAACCAAGTTAATAGGTACTTTAACAAGGTTTTCTTCTATGCGTACTTTGCTGCTAGGATCCCCACTCAAATCACCATGGGCATCTAACTCAATATCATCCAAACCAACAGAGTGTGTAGTTTGATTTATGCCAACCACGCTTTTAGCTAACCGAAACATCACAATGTCTACAGGGGAAGATTTTTCATCTAAGCCTTTGCTTTCAATAATCTTGATCTCAACGTGGGATACATTAGCTTTTTCTTCATAAGAAATTTCTTTAACCATTTCTTTATTCCATATGGCACTAGAAGCAAAACCATGTTTCAGGATTAGCTGCTCCAGATAGGAAAACCAACATCTGTGAGAAACATGCCGACGAAGTTACACAGATGCAACCCACTGGTCAGGGATGACCTGAACCCTTGGACATGATTCACACCTATATTCAATTACTGCTCCACTAAGAGTATTTATAATACTGTTATTGATGCAGGACCCTGACAAGTTGAGAGCTAAATAACCATATATCAAGAGCTTCAAATATACCAAGGCATCCCGATTGCTCCACAATGACTGAGATGCAACATAGACGTAGAGGGATGACTCATATATAGTCAACTGGTTTTCGCAAGCACTATTGAGATTGAAGGTGATATGACAAGGAATAAGCCTTTGCAGGTGATGTATGAGATAGTAAATGAAATCGAAGAGTGTTCCCATATTTTTGTTACCCCGTCTCTTAGACATTTCATCAAACAGGGTAGATGTACACATATCCTTCTTCACAAACTTACCCACAAGATACCAATTAACCCATCCAAATTTATCTTTCAGGTATGCACCATAGTTATTGATCATAAGAGAAGGGAACTTAGCCTCCGGAGTTGATGAAATGATACTCAAATTAAGAACTACCTCAGGTCCAATTTTCGTACTATCGGAGAACGAGTGCTTATGGAGTAGCTGCGGAGCAGAAATCATCGTCTTCGATTCCGGAAGCAAGACTGTAGATGCAGGAGACTTGTTCGAGTGTGGCTTGACGGTCGAATTTGCCAGTGTTCGCAACATCCGTGAAGATGAGAGCAATGGCAGAATGGAATGGTCGTGGATTGTCGACGGAATTCGGAGTGGGTTGTCGTCTTCGTTGTGAGGTTTTTGGTGACCGACCTCGATTGATGCAGCTTCCTCGGAACACATCGAGGCTGGATCAGAATCTCCCTCGACGCCGAGAGCCAAGTCACGGTGTAACTGAGTAAGGTCACTGCGGATTTCGGTTGGTACAAGATTCATAGCCTTGTGAATGGCGGTGAGTGCAAAATCCATAGCCTCGCGGATCGCATCACGGATCGCAGCACGCATCGAAGCTTCAAATGAGTCGATTGCAGCGGAGAGGCGTGCATCCATGGCAGGAAGACGGGTCGCGTGGGTGTGCACAGGAGGGAAACCAGGATTCGAGAAGGATGATACCATTGTTATGATACCATTGATACGACCCAATTCTCAATTCCCTTAATCAACTTGCAAGTAGCACAAGAAAGCTATGGAAGAAGAGGGAAGGAGAGAAAGAGCAAGCTCCAATATATTTTTGTATTTTGATTTCTTTCTTGTAAATTATGATCTGATACATTTGAGGGAGCTGCGCTCCTTTTATACAGCCTCTACACTTTTAAATGCCAGCTGGCATATTAACAATTCCTCACAGTAATAAAGCATAAAACCTCAGTAATAACTTGGGTCATAACAGTTGCAGTAATGTTTAACAATAAGAAATTTTTAGGGAGAGAAAGTATTAGACTTGAGAAAGAAGAAAGAGTTTATGTATGAAGGCAATGATCTTACAGGGAGTACATTACACTATATGTATACATTGTAATGCCTTATAGGCTGAGCTAACACTAACAAATTTATAACAGACTATGTAATCTATTGACACATAGCACTATTTCATCCATTGATCCTACACTGTTATCAGTTTTGAGCCAGGCCAGCTGGTCTGGTTCCATGGTTCTGCCAAAAATTTTAAAATTATATAGGGAGAGCAGATCAAAGTGTACCAGCCTATCCGGTTTGATCGGTTTTGTTGAGAGATTGGGGGATTTGCCCACCGCTTGTTATAGACTACAAACATAGTGAAGTGTCATCTCAGTAGCATAGCACAATTTATCACCAGATAAATGATCACAAATAAAAGGTAAGAAGGTTTATCTTCTGTCTGTGTTGCTTTTAAATATAAATTTTTACTCAATAAAACGTACTTAATATGGGGTGACGATGGCTCCCTTTTTTTTTGTGGAATGAGGATTTTCTCCATATCTTATTTGTGACGATCTTGAGGATTCTTTAGTCACGTTCGTTCATCGTACATTGTGCGATCAGAAATTACTTAAATTTTTTTTATTTAAAATTAAATATAAACAGTATCTACCGAAAACTGGCCGTACAATGTACGATAAACAGACTTTATCGAAGGATTCCCGAAATGCTCACAAAAAGTATCCGGAGAGGATCATCATTCTTTTTTGTGATACATTGATTGGATTGCATCACTGATCACAACTTCTAATAAAAAATTCAGAGAAAAACAAACTTTGTGGCACCCTTCTCCTCAAAATATAGTATTAAAGTCCTTAATCACTTTATTTTTCTACCAAAGCTCTCATTTTCTTTGCACTTAATCCAAAATCAATCAATTCAAGAGAGGTATGTACTTGCTTAAGATTAAAATTTGAATATATGTAAAAAGAAGAATATAGAATAATGACAATCTTAGAGACACATTTATTACACTGAAGTCCATGAGTTTTCTTTTATTTCCTTTTTTCTTGCCAGATTTATGTTGGTGGAAGTTTCTTTTCGAAAATTACTTAAGAGCTGTTTTAGTAATTGAAATTTCTATTAACTAGTGGGTGGACTAACCAATTTTAGATGTGAAAATTGAAGCTTCGATTGTAATTATTGACCAATACGATAAATACTAAATTACATAGTATGATGATATTACTCTTAATAAATTCTGAATCCTAACCAGTAATTATTTCTTCGAATTCTCGAACGAACAAAGATATTGTTAGGTAAGTATTGGTTGTTCTATCACCATAGACATATATTTAATACAAGCAATATTTCTATTTTTAAGGAGCCGAAGTGGGAGGGTTTGAACCTGTAACACAATTAATTAAAAAAAAGACCCTAATCACTAAGACAATCCATCATTTGTAGCAATGATCATTGTATAAACAAACATAAGTGGATCTCATTTGTAAGAAATTGTGCGATTAATATTAGATGAGCGTATGATAACACAACAAGGGAAAAACAAAAATATTGCTAAGTATGAATAATTCTTCCTTGATTTCATTGGATTTGCATTTTGAATGCTTGATAACCAACATTCCCCTATATGAGTAAAGACATTGCTCACTATTCAAAAAGTGAACTCCTTAAAAAGTAATAGTCCATTGCTTGATTAGTGATTTTGCCATCTCTATTTATTGTTGAAGTGGTCTATATGTTTTAAAGACAATATTAACCCTTTAGAATATTCGTTTGTAATTTCTTTTATTCTTTGAAGAGATTCGTTCGCAACTTTGTAATTTCTTTTCCCGTTTGTCCATTTCAAGTTTAGTGCTCTCGTGCATACCAATTATCCAAAAGAGCTCCAACATCATAGTATAATTAATTAATTAACTTATGAAACCCAATCTGCACGATATAAAATGGAAAAACATTGGCAGCACATTGGCACGTTTCAGCGTTCGACCGACACTAATTTGTAGCCTTACGTACTAAAGTGGACTAGTAGTTGAGAGGAAGAAAAAACAAAAAAACGATTGAGACTTGGTAATTCCAAAAAAAAAAAAAAAAAAAAACAATACTACAAAATGCTTCCATAAACAAAACATTAGTTGCCTAATATTTTTACAAAATATATTGTAAATAACCCAAAAGGTTTTCCACACGAAAACCATGATTTTCCAAACCCTACTTTTTCCTTTTTGCAAAAATCACCATTCACCATAAGACATAACCCCACCATTCACTTAGCAGCTTTTATATATAATTTACAGAGAGAGAGAGAGAGAGAGAGAGAGAGAGAGAGAGAGAGAGAGAGAGAGAGGATCATGGCTCATTGTTCTTGTTTTGAGAAATTAATGAGGTTTTTTGCTACTTATAATATTACTAGTACTAGTCTAATAAATTACGTAATTAATTATGGGGTTTGTTGTGGAATAATGGTATCGCATGGCCATGCAGAAGACAAGTGCTGCCGGAAAACCAGAATTTGGCGTATGTCCGACAATTTCTGCAGGAGCATAACGTGGTCGGATTGGAGCCTATCGTTGTCTGTCCGTACGAGCTGAAAATGGTACAAAACGATCCTCAACCGGTTGTTCAGTTCCCGGTTCTCAACCCTAAGCCGGTTCATCTGGTTCCTTAGGTTTTCTATGTGCTTTTGTTTTCGCATCCGTGACCGCCTGGCCGACTCCCGGTTCGATATCATCCGCCTCCTCTTCCGCTCGTCCACCACCGAAACTCTACGGTTCGAGTCGTCATTTTGGCATAACTTCGCATTGGCATGGGTCCGGTCCGGCCGGTTCGGGTCGTCATCCGAACCAGAACTCAAAATTACTGTTTTGGGAGACTGAACCGGAGATGAACTTAGGGCTGAGATCACGGGTATTGGTGATGGGATTGCCGGAAAATGCTCCGAGCAATCCCACGGGGTGAAGCCGCCGGCGATAAAGCCCCCGTCGAAAGTGGGAAAATGGAGGAGGGAGTCAGAGGGAAGCATGGCTGGAACAGCAGACAACATGGTTGCTACAATAAAAACTCTCTGAAGTTGTAATTTAGACAGAGAGGGAGGGGGGAGGAGGAAAGGGAAGGAACGAAGCGTTGGGGCTTCATATTTAAAGCCAAACCTGAGTGACCAATTGGTGAAATTAAGTTGGGTTACCAAGGGTACTTTTGTCCAAAACCGTATTGCTTAAGTAAGCCGTATATGTACAGGGCTTTGCTTTTGAGTCAGGTGGCACTATAGAGCGTGGGGCCTTAGAGTTTGGGTTCTAAAGGACGGAATTGGATCCTCTCCTGAGCACCACGAGAGGATTCTCCTGATCAACATATGTGGATCGTTATACTTTTATCTAACACTTACAAGCAGAAATATCATTTTAAAGTTATAATAATTATAACCGTTTGATGAAAATCTAACGGTCCACGTGTGTTGGTCAGGAGAATCCGCTCCTTGTGTTCAGGAGAGAGGATCCAATTCCCTAAAGGACCACACTTGGTGTGACGTAGCCGTCGGTGGGTCCCAAAAAAACACTCGATATTTAAGCTTAGTTACGAAGAAACAAGAGACTAGCTGGGATCTACTAAGGACACGTGTCAATAGCCCATATGAAAAACGCGTGGGAGCCAATGGTTAGGGGGTTTGATGACGTGAGAACTAGGGTTTGGCTGGGCTTGAGCAAGCCAAAGCTGAGATATATTAGTGCCGAGGGTCTGTAGCACCAAGCCGATTGTTGATTGGTCAGAAACAATAGTGTAATGATTAATGGAGAAGTATAACCAACCAGTGACGAACATTACAAAGTGACGTCCCATATGCTTTTATCTGTGGGACGAGTATTTCCGATTTTTATGGGGGTAATCTGTAAAGAGATAGTGACAGGGCTTGGTTATATTTTAATGTTGCGTGAATTATGGGCCTCCAACAATAATAGAAGATGATGAATTGGGTTTCTAAAAACAGCGGAGATCTATATATATAGAGAGAAAAATTTTAAGAGAAAGAATCCCTATTTTTTTTATAAACATAAGAATTAGTTGTGGTACTTAAATTACATCAAACTTTAACTATCCGAACGGTCTATTTTTCAAGTTGCACCTTATAGATCATATTTGCAAAATATTAGCTAAACCGAAAATTTTATTAATAAACAATGAAATTTTATCTTGATAATTAAATAAGCAAATGGTTTCATATTGAATTGAATTTTTGCAAGGTTGATCTATGAATCGAGACTTACAAAATAAACGATTCGGATCGTTGAAGTTCGATGTGGAGTGAACCCCACACCTAATCCCCATTTAAAAAAAAAATAGGAATGCCTTTGCATAAAGGGCTATATATACACACACACACACGTACATACATGTGTATTTGCTTTGAAGGGACGCTGGTAATTATTGTTATCTCCATACCGTAACAAAGGAAAGGTCGGGGGTTCATGGGACTCTCTTTTATGTGTTCCAACATTCATGGGATTCTACATGGTTTCTGGAGTAGAGAGTCGGTAGTTCTAGTGAATTGGAGTTAAAAAGAAAAGTAAAAAGTAGTAAACCAATAGTATCCTGCATTCCTTTAAAAAAGTACAAATAATGCTGTCAATAAAGTTAAAATTATAAAGTTATTTGAGATAGCTCAAATGATAAAAGATCTATTATATTATGTTTGGATATGGAGGCCATTCCAAGTCTCAAATCTAAGATTTTATTTCTAAGAGAGGTTAAAAAACCATTGCGAGAAGACTACAATGAGCTATTCAAAACTACAAAGAAACTGAACAAATGACTTGAAAGTTCAAAGGTCATTTTCTAAGTCCTTCCACATAAGTAGTGCATTTCTAACTAATTTAGCTTAAGCAGAACAAAATTTTAAAGTCTTCTTTTTTTCCACTTTCCAAAACAAATTATTTAGAATCCGGCCTTTTCTTTCCATGTTGATTAGACAATTTGATGGTTTAGAGCAAGCATGCACATATATAGCATATAAATCTGGCTTTATAAGGTTGTTGATCATATATATGTGCCCCTTATAATTAATTAATTGGTTCGGGAAATGCAAATTCGGTTGATTACTTAATGGCAAAGCTGCAACTCCCACATTACTTTTGTTGTGTGTCCAAAGTATTGGTTGTAATTTAGGGAGATCTAGACAGCTTTCATCTTTTGCATCGCATCTGCCATGTTTTATGTCTAAGGCTTGGGAGGAGGAGGATTAGTAGGCCTCATGTGATCGTGATACCCTTAAAAAAATGTTCCCAGTCTTGGCTGTTTTACTGGTGAATGATACAAAGCAAAAGAAAGATGCCCACATTACTTGTTTGGTAGAAAATGTCAAAGGGAAATTACCATTCTTGGAAATTATAAAATGGAATAGTGGCATGGAGGTTGCATAGCTGCGACATATTTGGCAGAAGAAAAATATAAAGTTTGAGCAATCCATGTGAAAGCAGGCAGAGATCAAAAAGCGAAGTACCACAACAAATCAAAAGAAATATTGTTGGTGAAGAAAAAGCAGATTTGAATTGGTTGCTTTTGCTTTTGTGTACAGAGAGCCCTAATGGCCGGGCACACAGTTGATTTCTTGACCATGCCTATCACATGGATTAGTATCCAACGAATATTTAGTTCCATGAGACTTTACAAATTGACGTACATACATGCATGTCACAAGCTAGTTCAACTAGATGATTGAGGACCACAGACCCTAATGGCTTGTGGCTTGAATAAAAGTGTCCTATGAGTCTAGGGCACGTCTAGGGCACCATATATACGTAATGGACAATCGGCTGTGGCAGTTCTAGGGCACCATTTATCCTTTCCGGGCCGGAGAGGCTACGGGAAATTTTGATAGGTTCCTTGCTCTATGTCTTCGTGATTGCACAGAGAGAGAATGACTAACAGAATTCCACTATTATTTCCATAACTGTCCAACTATCAATTACAATGCTCTTCTTATAGTAACTACCCTCCAACACTCTCTAACAACCTCTAACTAACTCATATCCACCATACACTTGTCACAATCTTATGATGCTATTAGAGTGTCCTATCAATACCCCACCTCAAAACATAAGTGGTATTGTCCCAATTGTACTGAACAACAATAGAAATACAACAAAATTTGTAAACTAATGACAGAAAGGACACTTTGCCAATTGATCATCACAATTGCACCACTTCTAGAAACTTGAGCTTTAATTCCTGATAAGATTCCCAAGTTGCTTTTTTTTTTTAGTGGTTCTGCCATTGCAGTAGCACCTCAGTTACTGCAGTGTTGTTCTTTTTTATCATTTTGCGATTCAAAATGGCCACTGGTGCATCCTTAAGTATTCCTGAATCTGTAATGATTGGCAAATTCACAGTAGCTTGAACATTAGCTCCCAACTGCTTCTTTAGGCAAGATACATGAAAGACAAGATGCAGTTTACAATGCTCAGGTAACTGCAACTTGTAAGCTACAGGTCCCACCTTAGCTAGAACTTGGAATGGTCCATAAAACCTTGGTTGGAGTTTGTGGAATGGATGAGAGGCTAATGATAAATGCTGTTATGGAACTAGCCGCAAGTAAACCCAATCACCAACATTGAAAACTCTCTCAGACATATGTTTATCAGCTTGTACCTTCATTCTACCTTGAGCAAGTGCTAGATTGCTTTTCAGCAAGGTCAACATTCTGTCCCTATCTCTCAAGAACGATCCACTGAATCCACCTTAGTAGTGCCAACCTCATAAGCTTGACCATACACAATTTCAAAGGGTGTCATTTTTGTAGCCGAATGAAAATTGGTATTATAAGACCATTCAGCCCAAGAAAGCCAAAGAGCCCATTTCTTCGGTTGCAAGCAACATAAGCATCTCAAGTATGTCTCAAGGCATCTATAAACCATTTATGTCTGGCCATCAGATTGTAGATGGTAACCCGAACTATAACAAAGAGAAGAGCCTTGCAAACAAAAGAATTCCTTCCAAAACTTGCTTAAGAAAACTGGGTCCCGATCACTTGTTATTGACTGAGGCATTCCATGTAATTTGAAGATATTGTCAGCAAAGAGTTGTGCTACCATGGATGCAGAATAGGGGTGACTTAAGACTGTGAAATGAGCATACTTAGAGAATCTATCAACCACTACCCAAATTATAGATTTACCTTTGCAAGGAGGAAGACTTACAATAAAGTCCATAGAGATATCAGTCCAAACCCTAGTAGGAATAGGGAGAGGATGTAGCAATCCCGGAGGTGCCAAGGTCTCATATTTATTTTGTTGATAGGTAAGACAGCAAGCTACCAACTCCTTAATAAACTTCTTCATTCCCTTCTAGTAGAAGCATCGAGATATTCCTTTTTAAGTCTTCAAAAGCCCCTCGTGGCCCGCAGTGGGAGTAGCATGGTGCTCCGAGAATATTCTTTCCCTCCAAGTTCTGGTAGGACTCAATACAATTCGATCCTTATACTTGAGAAGACCATTATCAACCTTGAATTTCAAATTAGAAATAGGTACATTATTATCCTCAGTAGCCCCAAGATTCTGAATCTTCAAAATAATCCATTGGTCTTTCTCTAAATCCCTACTGAGATCATCCATCCACTGAGAATATGGATATGAAATAGCTCGTAACTCTCCCTCATGTAAAGCATGCAATTGAGGATCAATAGTTGTCAATGGTGATCTGGATAAAGCATCAGCTGCCTGGTTGTTGCACCCTTGCTTGAACTGGATTTCATAGTCAAATCCTAGGAGTTTGGTCACTCATTTATGTTGAAATGGAGTGTGTGCTCAACCTTGAAGGAAATACTTCAAACTGTGATGATTAGTTTGAATAAAAAAGTGGTTGCCAACAAGATTGCCACTTGTGAACTGTATGAAGAATTGCCAACATTTCTCTCTCATATGCTGACAATGTTTGATTTCTTAGACATAGGGCCTTACTTGTAAAAGCAATTGACCTACCCTCTTGTTGGAGAACTGCACCAATGCCATGTACTGAAACATCTGTCTCAATGACAAATGGTTTGCTGAAATCTGGTAAGGCAAGCACCTATGGAGACAACATTGCATTCTTCAGGGTGAGAAAAGCCTCATTAGCTTCTAGGGTCCACTTAAACCCATCCTTCTTAGTCAAAATAGTCAATGGACTAATTATTTTCCTAAAGTGAGGGATAAACTTCTTGTAGTATCCAGTTAGACCCAAAAATCTCCTTAGTTCCTTCATAGACTTAGGAACTAGCCGTTGTGCTAATGACTCCAAATTTGTGGGATCTGCAGAAACTCCATGTTTAGACACAATGTGGCCCAAATGCTCCACTTGAGACTTCCCAAAAGCACACTTTTGGATTGCTTAACAAATAAACAATGCTCCCTCAATGTACCAAAGATCACCTTGAGATGTTCTAAGCAATGTTCTAAAAAACGCCTAGGCGGCTAGGCGGGCTAAGCGGGGCTAGGTGGTTTTTTTATTATTTTTAATGCAATTAAAAAATAAAATAAAAATTCATATCTAAGTCTAAGTGGTTTAAAATTGTGAACTTGTTGTACATTTGTCATCCTACAATACTCCTCACTATGGTTATATGGCATATATGCTTAATGTGTTTTTAAATTTTGGACTTGTTGGATACTCTTTTTGCATTTTATCATTTTTTATTACCTTATGCATGGATTTCATACAAGTATAATTTTTTTGTAAGTGTCAATATGCACTTATTTACAAGATATACAAGAAATTTACCTAAATCCACCTAAGCCACCTAGACACCCGCCTAGCCTAGACCCTGCCTAGCCGCCTAGGTGCTAGGCGATTGCCCCCCGCCCGACTAGCGCCTAGCGTTTTTTAGAACCTTGGTTCTAAGTGCAACTGCCATGTGGAGCTATAGACCAAAATATCATAAAAGAAAACTAGAATAAATTTCCTTAAATGTGGTCTAAAAATCTCATTTATATGGCATTGAAAGGTTGCAGAAGCATTTGTTAAACTGAATGGCATCACCATGAATTCATAGTGCCCATCATGTGTTCTAAATGCAGTTTTTTTCAATATCTTCTGGATGCATTCGAATCTGATGGTATCCAACCCTTAAATCTAGTTTGGAGAAGTACTGTGAACCATGTAGCTCATCCAATAACTCATCAGTTAGAGGTATATGGAACTTATCATTCACTGTGATGCAATTCAACCCTCTGTAATCCATGCACATACGCCAAATACCCTCTTTTTCTTACAAGAATCACTGGAGATGAGTAAGGACTGTTGCTTACTCTTATGAACCCAGCTTCCAACAATTCTGCCACACACTTCTCGATTTCAGCCTTTTGTATTGGACCATATTGATATGGTCTATTATTAAGGGGTTTACTCCTATGCAGCACAAGAATTATATGACCATGGCTTCTGTAGGGAGGTAAAGATGTAGGGGGTGCAAAAAATGACTTTATATTCTTTCAAAATAGCATGTAACCGTTGTAATTGTGTGTCGGAAAGATCTTGAGAATTTTGATCCAACAGTTTTACATCTAACTGCAACAATTCAGAATCTATTTGATACAAAACTACTCCAATTGTTGTTTCTTGCTGTAGAAGTTTCTGCATTTGTAATGCGGAGATGTCTTAGATTTGATCTACACTAGAATCAGGGCTGTTAATACAAAAGGTTTGAGATCCTTTTGTGAATTGCATATAGAGCTTATCAAAATCCCAAAGTATAGGCCCCAAGGTTCTAAGCCATTGCACTTCAAAAACAACATCACACCCACCCAAGGAAATTGCATATAAATCTGAGATACAATTGAATTCCTGTATAGTAATTAGAACCCGAGCTAATGTCCTATGAGTAGCCACTTTCCCACCATCAACTATCTTGACATTGAAGACATGACCCTTATCTAAGACCCCTTTCAATCTTACCAATCCTATATCGACAAAATTGTGAGAACTACCTTAATCAATCAAGATAGTCACAGGACAATTCTTAATATACCCAGAAGCCTTCATAGTTTGAATTATTGGTGGTACAGGTGTACCAAACAATGCACAAGCGGTTATCTCTAGTTCTTTAATCTCTATATTCTCAGTATCATCTAACTCAGAATCTTGCACATCAATCAAAATGAGTTGTTTTCTTTCGCAAGTATGCCCCTTAACAAATTTATCTTTACAATGAAACCATAAACCATTCTTCCTACAATGGTTGATCTCTTCAGGAGTTAAGCGCCTAATGTTAGAAGGTCTAGGACGATTATCACCCACCATAGTAGTGTTCAAGTTTTGAAAAGGGAATCCAAAATTAGATTGCAAATAAGGGGGTTTAGCTTTCACCTTAAGATTTGTGAGTTTGGAATCAATTTGATGAGCAAAAGCTGTAGCTTCAAGAATATTTTTGGGCTTCAATAGCTTCACATCATGTCTCAATTCTGGCTTTAATCCCCCAATGAAGCACAATTTGAGTAATGTTGGACTAATGTCCCTCGTTCTATTGGGTAATCTTCTGAAATCCAACACATAATCTTTGAGAGTTCCCAATTGTTTTAATTTGACCAGATTCTCCGCGGAGTCTTCAAGCTCAGATGGGCTAAATTATTAACATAACACTGCTGTGAAATCTTCCCAGTTCGGATAATTGCTTAAGCATCAAGCCCATTGAAACCATTGTAGAGCTTCGCCTTCCATATGAAATGAAGCTAATTTCACCTTCTTCGAATCTTCAATGTTGAAGAAATCGAAGTAGTGTTCAACTTTGTATATCCATCCTAATGGATCATCACCTTCACTGAATATGGGAAAATCCAGTTTCAAGAACGGATGACAATTCTGCAGATTGTTATAGTACCCCATGTCCTAGCGATTAAAGTTGAAAGGCATGCGATCTTAACCCATATTCTCGCCAAGGGTAGCCTATGAAGATTCACCCAAAGAACCACCATTGTCGTGCGCCATAAGTGACTGCAACTGCACCAAGATCCATTCTTCAGTCGCCTTCATCTCCTCCTGCGAACTCTTGAATTTGTCGATCTTCGTTTCCAAATTCACAACCCTAGATTCCATATTTTTTCGTGAAGCTTGACGCGTCATGCAACGTTGAAGGATTGAGAGGAAAGCCTGGCTCGATACCAATGATAGGTTCCTTGCTCTACGTCTTCGTGATTGCACAGAGAGAGAATGACTAACATAATTCACTATTATTTCCATAATTGTCCAACTATCAATTACAATGCTCTTCTTATAGTAACTACCCTCTAACACTTTATAACAACCGCTAACTAACTCATATCCACCATACATTTGTCATAAACTTATGATGCTATTAGAGTATCCTATCAAATTTCATCCTACCTGTGGCCACATGCAAGCAAACTTACCAGTTCGGAGCATCGAATCCAGGACCTCCCACATTTTTTTGTTTATTGGGGAGTTGTAGTATGTGCCCTTACCACTAGGCCACTAACTGTGGTTCTAACCCTCTTCAACTAACTCTTCAAATTTTATCTTTCACTTCAAAATAATAATAATATTTTAACTTCATCTTATCTTGTGGGCTTAAATTTCATTTTCAAACTCTTCAATAAACATCACTTTTAAATAAAATATACTGCGAAACGCAGTTTGCTAATTTTTTATTTTGCTAATTAAGTAGCTACCTCATTTACAGATGTGTTTTTCTACACGGCATAACAAATATAATTCCATCTTTTTAATCATCTTTTGCTTTATTTTTCTTTTTCCTTTATACATGTAGATATACCTACTATGTAAGTAATACTAATGCTCGTACAAGGACTGCCATTGTGGGAATTTTGCATATTCAACACAAAACAACCATTGGTAAATACCTAGGTATTCATAATATTATGTCATAGAAAGACCCGATAAATGAATGTGAGTTAATTAAAAGAGTTAAACAAAAGCTTGTTGGTTAGAAGGCTAATACCCTCTCTAATCCATGAAGATTGACCCTTGTTATGTCAAATTTACTAGTATGCCTAATCATATAATGTTGTGTTTCACATATCCTAATTGAGTAACTGAAAAGATAAAGTGCATGGATTTTTTCTAGGAGAGAGACAATAAATTAAAGCCTAATGCTTGGAAGAAAGTTTGCACCTCAAAGGAGCATGGAGGGCTTGGTATTACGAGATTTTATCATTTTAATAATGCGTGCCTAGCCAAACTAGGTTGGAAAGTATTGACTAATGAGAATAATTGGTGGGTTCAGTTTTTCAAAAGGAAATACTTAGGGAGAGATAATATCTTGAGTTGTAAAGTTAAACAAAAACATTATTTAGCTTGGAAAGGCATTCTTAAGCGTAGGGATGTTATTTACAAAGGTATGAGGTGGATTGTGGGTAATGGTAAGAATATTCTATTCTGGATCCATCATTGGGTTTTTCCTTATCCATTGTTCCATCTTATCCCAGAGAATCAACGGAAAATTTTGAATTGGGAAGCTAGAGTTAGTGATTTCATTGTTAATAATGGTTGGGATAGAATTCGTCTTTCTCAAGTCCTGGATTTCGACATTGCTAGGAAGATATGTATTATCCCTTTTCCTGTTCAAAATAAAAGTGATTATTTTATTTGGGGGCCTTCGGCTAATGGTGAATTCTCAATTGAGTTGGCAACTTGGATCCAAAACCATAATCATCAAGATATCAATAGATATAAGTTACTGAAGAATTTGTGGAAGTTGATCATGATGAGCAATTCAGTAGCATCACTGGCCATGATCTCATTGTTTCTATCCATTGTTTCCATCACAAGGCAAAACAAAACTAGTCCTTGTAATTTAGCAGCAGCTTTGTGGTTTCTCAATCTTGACCACACTATATCAGGATTTTTTAATCCCAATTCTTTTCTTGCTCTCTTGTTTGCCGACTTCTCATTGAACCGATCTTGGGTGGGGTTGAATCTGATATTGAATAATTCCTCTTGTTTCCACACCTGGGATTCTTCCTAAACGGTAAAAAAACTACCTTTCAAGCGGCTAATTTATGATTGGAGCTAGTGCTTTTGTGTCCCAACTGTTTTACCCAAAATTGACTTTTACCTAGGATCGTAAGGAAAGTCTTCATGATTTACCTACGTAGTAAAACGAGCCTTGTCTTTGTTTTCCATTGTTCTTGTAAAGTGACATGAGCTTTCACTTTTAACATTTGAATAAAGGAATTTCTCATCTCTTCATAGGAATCAAGAATCCTTTTTGCTTCCCATGCTCTTTTATTCTCCTCACACATTTGAATATGTTTCTCCAGTTAAGCTACACCTTGTCCAATCGGCTGAACTGAACCAAAGTGGAATATTGAAACATCATTTGAACTTCGCAATTGTTAGCATTTAGTCCCACCGGGCATGTCAAAATGTTGCCTTTAGAAATTACAAGGCCTATGTGGCGCATAAGCCAAGTAACTATTTTTGAGCTAACTACATCCTTCTATGAATGGTTATTGATGCAGGTGTGCCAATTCGCTACAAAGCTTGGTACTGTGAATGAGATGAATGTGGTGGTGTGATGATGAAATGTTTTGCTGACTTTTTCACTGAGCAACTTTGTCCGAAGAAGGAACACTCTCCGCCTAGGTTTTTACTAACCTGAAGACAATGTTATGTCTTTTGCTTTGAAGTTCAATAATGGTTCGACTTTCAATGTGCCGAACACTAAGTAATCTAGTAACACTTTACTTAGCCGAAAAAGCTAATAAAGTGACCTCGTTCAACGAGAGAATCAAAGACACTTTGCCCGCAGAGACTTAGATAAGTAATTGTGGGACCATTTTTTTTTTTCAAGGTCGAAATAAGTGGGTTGGAATACAGTTACCTCAGAAGTCCGATCATGGACTCAATAGCTCCAAGCAGAGCTGGATCATCGATCCTGTTCTGAAGCAGTTGGCGAAGTTTGACTGGCTTCACTGAAATTGACCATGTTTGTTCCGCAAGACACAGAAACCTGATCCAACACAGATCAGCCAAGTTTGCTATATTTTTGGAGTTCTAACAATCTAGGAATTGACGTGCGCCACAAGTAATCACACTCCTAAGAGGATGCAATATCTACTCCTATGTACCCTTTAGGATTCTCCTGACTTAACACATAATTTTATCTTAAAAACGTCTTTATCCGTACTAGTGTAAATACACCTTTCTATGGTTTGTCTCTGGTAATGCAATCATCTTACTCTAATTCTCTTGCTCATCGCTTGAGTCTTATACTTGCTTATTAACTTGACCGTTGGAGAGCCTTTGGCAGGCATACCCGCCCTGGTCGTAGGCTTGGTCACGAGTTTTTGCTATTTTACAGGTTACTCGAATTCATGCCTCCATCATCTACAACGGTGTGCAAATTCGATTCCAACAGTAACCAGCCGAAATAAAAGTAGTGATGTTTAACCGAACTGAAGGTACTCATTGATCGACTGGTTCTAGGACTCCTGTGATGTTTAACCAAACTAAATATGGCGTCGGTTTGTCAATGATGTTCAATCGAACTGAATGTGCTGATGAAGGTTAGTGAAGTGGTGAGTTATTTTCTCAAGATTTGAGAAGGTTTCGTGGGCGTTTGTTTGTGTGTTGAGTTGAAAGCCCTCTTTATGTTGCAAAGTCACTTCTATTTGCAGGGCTAAGGTACACCTTGAATGATAAGTTATAGAAGAAATTTCAATTGCAACATGACTCTTAAAACTTTATCCTACACAAATGTTTGCAAGGTGCTACGCAAATCACCTGATTTTGACATTGGACACTTCAAATACTTGTAGCCATGATGTCCCATCCAATCACTCTATAGTCGTAGTACCTGACAATATCCAAGCTTTATTTGAATAATTTTAATTGCACTAGAGAATCCTATTCTCAGCACGTAGGTTGACCTCTTCATGTCAACCACATGTTAATTCTGTTCTGTGTTAAGAATGAATCTCACATTGATGAGAAGAGAAACCTTGCATGAACTTATAAGTAAGTTGGGCTATTCCCCATAAATGGTCAATTGGTTTTATGGTGGAACCTTAACTTTCTTCATGGTATCAAAGCAGGTTGGCCCACGTGTGAAGCCTAATGGCCACACGTGCTCCACGTCACCCAATTACTATTGTGCACGTGTTTGGCTTGAAAATTTACCCCACGTAATGGGTGTGTGAGAATGTGAAGGTAAAAGAGTCCTACATTGGTGAAGGTAGGAACCTTGCAAGTGCTTATAAGAGGTTAGGCTACTCCTCATATTGCCAACTGGTTTTATGGTGGAACCTCAACTCTTCATGGTATCAAAGCCAGGTTGTCTCATATGTGAAGCCAAACAGCCACACATGCTCCACGTCACCCCGTTGTATTGACCACGTGTTAGGCTTGAAAATTCGCCACACGTGAGGGGGTGTGTTAAGAATGAATCCCACATTGATGGAATGGGAGATCTTGAATGGGCTTATAAGTAAGTTGAGCTATTCACCATAATTTCAATTGGTTTTATGGTGAAACCTCAATTTTCTTCATTCTGATCGTCACCAATAACATCTCACCAAATTCATGCTAATCCCAATTATTTGGTGTTTAACAAATACAACCCTTATCGAAAGGATAACCCGCACGTCTTCTGTATGGGATGCAAATAAAATCCTCGTCCAACTTTTGCAATATTATTCCAAACCAAACTGATTAATTGATAATTAACTTTGATGGAATCCAGCGACACCACAACTCTGAAAGCTCCAAAGATATTCTCAAAATATTTGCAACGATAATTCAACAGTAATGTCAAGAAACATCTCTTTGTTTTTATAGTTATCCAACGGCCAAAGCACATACTCGAAAGCCGTGAAGAATATCTTTGGAGCTTTATAATCTGAGTACAAAAACAAAGATATTCTTCACGGCTTTCAAGTATGTGCTTTGGCCGTTGGATAACTATATATGTGTGTGTGCGCTTTGGCCGTGAAGACTTCAAAGTTTTACCCTAATTAACCATTTTTATTGTATATTTATTTATTGCATTTCATGATCCTGTCATGGATACAAATTATACAATACAAATACGTCAGAATTAATATTTCTCACATATCACTGACGCTATTGGGATTTCAATGGCACTTCCTCCTGGCATCCATTGCCATTAAGAGCACGGTAAACAGAATCATCAGCAGGGTCGTCTTTGGTATCGATATTGTTGGAAAATTAGTTTTTTTTTTTTATTATTGTTTATGGTTTTCTTGTGGGTCAAGGATATTAGAGTTTCTTGCCTGTTAAGGATTAAGGTTTTTCTTTAGTTTTCACTATATATAGTAGTGCTTGTATTAGTTAATTTCAATAAGTTATTCAAGATGTAGTCTCTTCGGTTCATGTAGCCTTCTTGGCAATTCCATTTAATATTTATATTCAGTTAGTTAGTTAGTTTGTTGTGTACTCTGATATTCAACTTGGTATCAGAGCAAATTCGATTCTTCGGGGTTGATCTGTTATTGGTGGTATCAATTTGTTTTTTAGTCGCCGGATATCAGTTCGGTTGTAGTTTGTTTTGTCTTTGTACTTAGATTAGGGTTTTGTCGTTGAAAAAAAAAAACAAAAATTGAACTCGTTGCACCAAGCTATCGGAGCCTTAATCCATTGTTTAGTGATGTATGATCTCATGGTTTCGAACTGCCGCCGCCTCATTTACTTGACGGAATCATCCCACCTGCATCATCCCGTCTCGAACCTCGCTTGCTTGAACCACCGCGCCACAATCTTCTCGAACGACCTGCATTCATTATCTTCTACATCCACCACCGCTGCTACTCGACATCCACGAACCCATCACTTGTTTGACGAAGCCCAGACCCGAGAACCACAAATTCGGATCGAGTTCGTCTTCGCCTTGCACTTTGCCGCAGTCTTGTACTCGCACCACACCTCCAGACCACTTGATCAATGATATGCACCATCTACACCGTGGTTGAAGGAAGTCCTTAGGAAGAAAAGAAGAAAGGTTTTTTGCGTGATTGAAGGAAGCCCCCAGAATAAAGGGCAAAAGTAAGAAAAATGATGGTTGGTTTTGACATGAGGCCAACGCGGGCCTACTGTGTTGGGCCGAGTCTGCATTTGTTGGTTGAAGCCTACACTCTTGTATTGGAAAGTCTATTGTTCTTGCCTACCACAACGATCGTTCGAGTGCTTGGATTGATGATCGCTTGAGTGACGTTGTGAGCATGTTAATAAATTGGAGTGCCTGATGTTTGTTGTTGCTGATGGGGTATGGGAATCCGTTCGTTTAGTGATGGAGAGCATTCATATGCTTTTTATTCATGCTCCTATGTTGAATTTGCTGTTGAGTGATGATTGGTTGATTGGAAATTGCTTTCTAGTTTGCTAGTATTGATTGTTCGCTCGCTTGAATTGTTCGTTTGAAGTGCTCATTGCTCGCTTGTCTTGCCTTGTCCGCTTAACAGAATTTGTCTTGTCGTATCTGCCTAACAGAGCTTGCCTTATCGTGTCCGCCTAATAGAGCTTGCCTTGTTGTGTCCGCCTAACGGAGCTTGCCTTGTAGTGTCCGTCTAAAGGAGTTTGCATTGTCGTGTCCGCCTAACGGAGCTTGCATCCGCATCTTCTTGTTGGCAAACTCATGACGTGTACCGTCATGAGTTTGACGGAGGGTGCTAGAAAATTAGTTATTATTTTATTATTGTTTATGGTTTTCTTGTGGGCCAAGGATATTAGAGTTTCTTGCCCGTTAAGGATTAGGGTTTTGCTTTAGTTTTTCACTATATATAGTAGTGCTTGTGTTAGTAAAATTTCAATAAGTCAGTCAAGATGTAGTCTCTTCGGTTCATGTAGCCTTCTTGGCAATTCCATTTACTAAAGTTTTATATTCAATTAGTTTGCTTGTTTGTTGTGTACTCTGATATTCAACTAATATGAATGCAAGAGAAGTGCTGCAGAGACGCAAAAAAAGCTGCTGCCATGTTGTTAAGCAGCCATCCAGCCAATCCGTCGAGCTTTTTGTAGATGGGAACGCCACAGGAGCTTATGTTGGCTGATGTTGTTAGGCTTTTGGGGTCGTCCACGTTGTGGTCTGGAGTCTCTGGACAGGCTTTGAAATGGCACAAGTCGGTGCAGCTCTTGGAATTGGTTGTTGGATCCATTGTTTAAGCTAAAATGAAGAGGATGGTACCAACCCACATGCTCATAGCTATAGAGGAACTAGAGTTTGGGAAACAATTTAATGGGTTTTTATATATATATAAAGGCTACAACTTTTAATTATTTTGAAAATGTTAATAGGAAATTTATAATTTAATTAGAAGTCATTTGCTGAGAGTCTCCCGAAATCTTCCCTCTTTTCCCACATATTGGACCACTCGAGTGCGGCACGAAGCCGCTGACGTCGACTTGGCTCCTATGATACTAGGCTATGCCCTGCTGCTTAGTCCCCCAACCCCCACCGCCACGCTTGCAGAATCAAAACCTGTTCCACAAGATCCTGTATACACTATACATCCTCCTTGCACTTATGCCTGAATAGTTGTTGTGATGGAAATTCATGCCTCTTAAAATTGCACTGGTAACAGCAAGTGGACCTAGCTACAGTCAGACGTGGCTGTCAAAACGAGAATAAAAGGGCAGATGAGAATCAGGAAAAGGATGGCTTTATATTGGAGTAACTTCAAGAATTTACGCTGGAATTTTAACTTTAACACTTGGGGGTTTAGAAGCCATACTTTGCCTACAAATTAATTTAAGAATCAAAGCAGCAGTAACAAGTAATCCTAGGGCTCTTACGCAAACGGTGTTGTCAGATAACCTTTCCAAGATAGAATATTTTTTCTTCTTCCACAAGGCTTTCGCCTCTGCTATTTTCCGCCGCCGCAGACCTGCTGGTGAAGTTGCTTCTGGGCTACGACCTCAGCCAACTCGTCTGGCCCTATGGTATACTTATTGAAGATATTTGTTGGAGGACCCAAAGTTTCATAGTCTACAGATGGTCCAGTTACCTCTATGCCTTTTTATCCGACAAGCCCAAACCAATAATACCCACACAATAAACACATGGGAATTATGGTTGGCTCGATAATTTCTACGTCCATGAAAGGAAAAAAGTTAGATTCCCCATTAGAAAAGGAGTTGCAAACTCTAAAAAAGAGTTGCAACTCCCACTGCTGTGATATATATAAGAAGAATTTTGAGAAATTTGAAAAACGTGTCTTTTTTAGAGGCCCAAAAGGACTTGATATTTTTTTGTAATACTTCAAATAGTTCATAAGTTATTTATCTGGAAATAAGATCTGTAGATAATCTTTATAAGTTTTTTATCTTATTGTTGACTCTAAAAACTACCAAGCCTATGTGGCGCACAGGCCGAGTAACAAATGAGCTAACTACGTCATTCGGTCGATGCGGGGCGTGCCAACTCGTCTGCCGAGCTCGGCCGAGGAGTAAAATGTGTTGATGTTGCGTTGGGTGCACTGCTGACTTCTTGATCTCGCGACTGCGGCTGAGGAAGGAACACGTCTCGGCCTTCGGGTTTTAGAGCCTGAAGACAAGGCTACTAGTTCTGCGAAGTTCACAAATTGTCGGCGCCGGATTCGGTCACAGTGATTATATTCGTTAAAATATAAGCACGCCGAATCGACACCAGACTATATGGGCACAAGTACTCAAAACAAATGTACGTCTTGATTGTGAAAGTGGTTCGGCCGTCAGAATGCCGAACTCTAAAACCTACTTATGAATAACCAATCATAAACAACTCGGCGTTCAATGTGCCGAGCCCAGTAATTTGTAACACCTCACTTCGCCGAGAAGGCTAATGCAATAAGGATTCAAAAATTCATCTTGATCGAGACTTGCATAGATAACCAGTCAGCCTCGACTCAGTGCTGTTTATTCAAACTGAAGGTGCTCCGCGGTCGGCTGATTCTACGGCAACAGTGTTGTTTATCCAAACTGAAGATGTGTCGGCGGAAAAGGAAAATAAAAATATCAAGGTTATTGAGAGGTTTTACGAAAGCGAGGGTTTGCGCATGGCAGTTTGTGTGTTGAATTGGAGGTCCCTTTTCCGTTGCCATTGCATATGTATTTATAGGACTGATGTACTTGCTTGGCACGGCTAGATAATTGTGTAGAGTCCGACTGAAACTCTAACTCGCTGAATAAAATATGATCTGTGTCATAGGCCAAGCATATTCTTCAGACTGCAGTTCGTGACTTTTCAAACAAGATAAATAAAAAACCTATCTAGGCAAATCATATCACATCAGAAGCCTAGACAACTTAGACTTTTGATCTCATAATGATCCGTCAGAAACCTTTAAACCCATTTGATCACTTTCATCACCACCAAAAACCTAGCTTTTCTAGGCTTGTCTCATCAAGTCCATAGGCTGAAGCCTACTCCTTTTTTTTATCTAGATATAATCATCCTAATCACATAACATCACCATCTCACAATTTCACCTTTATCCCATGCATATCATTTATTCTGATAAAATGAATTTTAGCTTCCAAGTGCCGTCAGACATCCCACATCAATTCGAACTGCACTTCTTATTTGGGATATAATTCGCATCCTATTTATCTGATTTAAGAAAATGCAGATAATTCATATTCAAAGATAATTATTATGATAAAAATCATAATATTATCCTCTAACAATAACAAAAATTATTTCCATTTTTTCATCCGACGGTTGAGAACTATGCTTACTCAACGGCCTTGATTACACGGGCCGATAGTGTAAATTTGGGTCCAAACATTGCCCCCCAGTTTCCTTGAACTTCGGCTCGTAAGCCAAATGGTTAAGAAAATTTATGCTTGTATTTGAACTTCTGCAGCTGCCAAATAACTCCACCGAATACATACTTATTTGGCAAAAGCATACTTAATCTCCCATGAATCAAAATCTCTGGTGGAAAACCTTTGGTCGAAGCCTTCAGACCAAAAGCAATATTTGATGATATTGATGGAATTTGGATAAACCATGTCTTTTATCAAACATCCCTACCGAGCTAGCATGGGTGAAACGGTGTCAAGGTCGTCGAACATGATCCAGCGTTGGTCGAACTGATTTGCCGGAGTGGTATGCTTCACGGCCATGTGTAATTGCCAGTCGAGTGCCTTCTATCTCACAAGCATTATTTTATTTCAGCACCATCGAAACTAAGCTGTAACCGCCGAGAACCAACAAAACAAACTGCTTGAAGTGTCTCCACAACCAGTCGAAGTCACCTCAATAACTGGCCGAATACACCTCACTAGCCTGGTAGCAAATCATGATTCCTCACGCCACATGTCCATAGGCTGGCCTTCTACCTATTTATGTATGCGTTTTTATATACATATTCCCCACCTAAATCATCGTCAACATCATTTTTTATTTCACAAGCACTGGCCGAATGAGTGTTGTGCATCGGTTCGACATGTAGGTCGAATGAGTCACATCAAATCTCTCTGCTTACCTACCCCAAGAAAGGATGCAGCATGGTGCCAAATGGCCACCACAAAGTAGCCTACCTTTCAGATATTATAAAATAAGTCGAGACATCATGATCTTTATATATATATATATGTGTGTGTGTGTGTGTGCGCGCGCGCGCGCGCGCACGCCTAGAAAAGCTAAGAGCAAAAAATTGGGCTGATGTCAAGAATTGGGGGCCCAGACAAACCATTCTTGACAGCTCGACCTGTCATCAATCAATGTCAGCAACGCAGTAGACCAACACTTTTTCATGTAAGCTAACTTTATATATATATTTCCTACGGGCCGAATGACTTCATGGTCGAGAACTATATTCCCTGCAGGCCGAATTACCTTATGGTAACCTGTGCCGAGCACCAGCTCATACTAGCCGAGCTCGGCAAACAGTTGGCTATATATACCCACCAGGCAAATAGTTGGCTAGCATACTCTTATCCACCAGGCTACGTGCATGCATTGAATTGAATGGCTCGGCATAATATATCTTTTGGCCGAGACTCCAATTTGCATGCCATGATACAACTCCTTTTTTGACATCGAAACTGCCAAAAATGTTGGTCACGCTATGCATGTCTATTTCCTTTTTTTTATTTTTTATTTTTTACTAATCTTTTGGCCAACAACCCAAGCTCGCCCAACGATGCTGTTAAGAATCCATGAACTTGTATTTGAATCCAATGATTCTTCTGGCTACAATCGAATGATTAAGAAAATAATTTGTTTTTGTCGAGACCGCCACATGAACCGAGATCGCCACACTCGGTAAATATCGCATGATTTCCAGCCAACACCAAGACTCTATATATATTATATGTAGTCTCTGCAAGACCAAAATTTTAACCACCTAGCATATCTGCCAATGTTGACCTTTCCTTATGCATCAGCCTAAAAACTACCATATATTTTCAATGTGGTTGGGCAAACACATGCTCTCGGCGAACAAGTTAGCATGTTCCCACATGTCTCTTCCTTCAATAGGCATCATGCTTGTCTGGCCCCCTATTTTCTTAAGTATCGGCCGAAAGGCCGAATGGTTAAGAAAATAATATTTTTTTTATTTTTTTTTAGCAAATGGAAATAAAAGTGGCCGAACCATAAACAGGAGGAGGCCAACGATGCTTTATTCCAAGCCGAGATCTTTTAATATCAAAATTCTCAATTTGATTTCGCTCTAGGCCGAATAAAGAATCATCTCCAAATACTTTTAACTTGGCGAAATATTTGTTATCATCGGCTGCCGAATGTGCTGGACAATTATTAACCCCCCCAGGCATAATAATTTCGCCAATTTCGGCTCTTAACTCGAACAACTTAGCCGAACGAGGTTTCTCCATATCGGCTTTATCGCCAATAACCATATCGACTGTCATGGTTTCGGCATCTAAGACCATGTCTTGGCCATGTTCGTCATTGGAGCACTCCTCTGACGAACAATTTTCAAAGTTGATTTGTGGCTCAGAAACTGGAACCTTTTCTTCTAGGCCTACCACAATTTCAGTCTCAACCGAAAAAACAGGTGGCCTAGGTTCTTCGGCCGTCTCGACAATGTTCTAAGGTCGAATTTTGATTGTGGCCGGATTGAAAAATTGCCCCCCGGCCTCTAGCCCTTTTTTAAGAACTCTACAGTACTCCTCAAGGAGTTTTGTTTGCTCCTCAACATTTTCCTTTAATAAGCGCCAAATATCACCCTCACTGAGATCTTGATGTATCATATGAACTTCGTAGTTTTAGCACTGTGTCCCACTAGGCTTGCCAAAATGTTGACCCTAAAAACTACCAAGCCTATGTGGCACGCAGGCCGAGTAATTAATGAGCTAATTACGTCATTCGATTGATGCGGAGCGTGCCAACTCGTTGGCCGAGCTCGGCCGATGAGTAAAATGTGTTGATGTTGAGTTGGGTGCGTTGCTGACTTCTTGATCTCGCGACTGCGGCTGAGGAAGGAACACGTCTCGGCCTTCGGGTTCTATAGCCTGAAGGCAAGGCTACTAGTTCTGCGAAGTTCACAAATCGTCGGCGCCGGATTCGGTCACAATGATTATATTCGTTAAAGTATAAGCACGCCGAATCGACACCAGACTATATGGGCACAAGTACTCAAAACAAATGTACGTCTTGATTGTGAAAGTGGTTCGGCTGTCAGAATGCCAAACTCTAAAACATACTTGTGAATAACCAATCATAAACAACTCGACGTTCAATGTGCCGAGCCCAGTAATTTGTAACACCTCACTTCGCCGAGAAGGCTAATGAGATGACCTCTGCCAATAAGGATTCAAAAATCCTTCTTGACCGAGACTTGGATAGATAACCAGTCGGCCTCGACGCAATGCTATTTATCCAAACTGAAGGTGCTCCGCGGTCGGCTAATTCTACGGCAACGGTGCTGTTTATCCAAACTGAAGATGTTCGCCGGTTGCCTTCACAGAGCTATTTATCCAAACTGAAGATGTGTCAGCGGAAAAGGAAAATAAAAATCTCAAGGTTGTTGAGAGGTTTCGCAAAAGAGAGGGTTTGCGCAGGGTAGTTTGTGTGTTGAATTAGAGGTCCATTTTCTGTTGCCATTGAATCTGTATTTATATGACTGATGTACTTGCTTGGCACGGCTAGATAATTGTGTAGAGTCCGACTGCAACTCTAACTTGCTGAATAAAATATGATATGTGGCATAGGCCAAACATATCCTTCAGACTGTAGTTCGTGACTTTTCAAACAAGATAAATAAAAAACCTATCTAGGCAAATCATATCACATCAGAAGCCTAGACCACCTAGACTTCTGATCTCATAATGATCCGTCAGAAACCTTTAAACCCATTTGATCACTTTCATCACCACCAAAAACCTAGCTTTTCTAGGCTTGTCTCATCAAGTCCATAGGCTGAAGCCTACTCCTTTTTTTTATCTAGATATAATCATCCTAATCACATCACATCACCATCTCACAATTTCACCTTTATCCCATGCATATCATTTATTCTGATAAAATGAATTTTAGCTTCCAAGTGCCGTCAGACATCCCACATCAATTCGAACTGCACTTCTTATTTGGGATATAATTCGCATCATATTTATCTGATTTAAGAAAATGCAGATAATTCATATTCAAAGATAATTATTATGATAAAAATCATAATATTATCCTCTAACAATAACAAAAATCATCTCCACTTTTTCATCCAATGGTTGAGAACTATGCTTACTCAACGGCCTTGATTACACAGGCCGATAGTGTAAATTTGGGTCCAAACACTTATATATATATATATATATATATATATAATCTCTGAACGACTAATACTCATTCTTTTACGGCTTAAGTCTTGAATTTTGTTACAGCGTTAGATTGATTTCGGTTGACCTTTAACTCATCAATCTAACTTGCTCCGCTTGAATCTTGCACCTGCATAATATAGCAGTTGTGGGGTTCATAAAAAATGACCTCAACAGGAAGTGAAACCACTCAATATAAAGAGGTATTCATCAATTTCCCCCCTGAACTTGTGACTATTGGCCAATTTCCCCATCAACTTTAATTTTGGCCAATTTCCCCCCTCAACTCTCATAATTAGTCAATTTTCCCCCTCAACTTTAATTTGGCCAATTTCCCCCATCAACTCTCATAATTAGTCAATTTGCACCCTACTGTTAATTTTTTAATTTGATCATAATTAAACAAGTGTGTGTAAGAAACTAAATAAGATGTATGTTAATCATTTTCCTATGTCTTTATCCTATTACAAATAGATTAAAATTTAGAATTTTACAATTTATCATAGATAGTATTATTAGTCATAATAAATCAGTATGGAGTAATGTTATTTGATTTTTTACTATACAAAATTGATAACGAAAAGGATTGATGTGTACATTTTTGTATGTGAATACAATTTTCTTTATAAAAGTGAAAACTAAGTTCAAGTAAATTGCGGAGAATTAAGCTTTAGTGCAAAAATGGCTAGTCAATTCATAATTTTCGACTCCTTATTAAGAATAACCCATTTTATTGAAATAGGTCTGATCCATGAGTTTAGGATTATTATTTCCTCTTCTACATGCTTTAAACCCGATTCATAACTTTTTCTTATAATCAACCCATATCACATACTAATTGTATTATGTTTTTGTACATTTTACCCTATATATTGCAGGTGAGTTTATGTTAATTTTAGTACTTTGTTGGAAGTTATTAGAAAGATTGAAAGAAAAAAAAAGAATAGATGGAAAATTAAAAAAAAATTAACAGTAGGGTGCAAATTGACTAATTATGAGAGTTGAGGGGGAAAATTGGCCAAATTAAAGTTGAGGGGGGAAATTGACTAATTATGAGAGTTGAGGGGGGAAATTGGCCAAAATTAAAGTTGAGGGGGGAAATTGGTCAATGGTCACAAGTTCAGGGGGAGAATTGATGAATACCTCCAATATAAATGTTGGATTCTCATGCTGTCCAACACACCCCTTCAAATGTGACCATGAAATAGTGAGCCACATGTGCAACCAACTCTACATTGTCCTTCCAAGTGCATAAGCAATGCATTGTAGTAAACGCAGTATTTAGGAAAAGTAAGATAAACTCAATTTGAGCCTAATCGATCAAGTCGCTTTGATACTATATCAAAATTTCAAAGAGATGAGTTAGCAGCCAATTACTATTCTCACCAATACTTTCCTTATTTTCCCGAATTTCTATCTTACCACATGTACCGCACGGCAAGTGTCAAGAATTCATCATAGAATGACTCAGTATAATTAAGCGGAATTACTCAATAAGTCATATATTCAATTTTATCAGTCCTCCAATATGTAATTATTGTATGGGTAAATTACATAGTAGCCCCTCAGGTTTGAGGTATATTACAACCCCATACAACATCTTTAAAACATTTCACTTTCATACCTCACGTACTATTTTATTTCAAAATAATATCTCCATTACATTTTCCATCAATTGATCCGTTAAGTGTTGACATTGCTGTCACATTTGTGCCACGTGGCAAAAATAATAATTTTTAATTTTTTTTTTAAAAAACCTAAATCTTCAACCAAAAAAAAAAAAAATTAAAAAAAAAACCTAAATCTTCAACCAAAAGAAAGAAAAAAAAAAAAAAAAAACAAACCTACCTAGAAAACCCATATCCCATCACCCCATCCTTTCCTCCCGCCCGCCAAAACCCTATCCCCTTCATCATCTTCCCCATCCGTCGTCCCTCCCTGCAACCCAAACCCAAAACCACTCCCACCCATCCTCCACATCCTCCTCCGCACCCATCCTCCACCTCCTCCACACACCCATCTTCCCATCGCCCCCACCCACCCGAGCCCAACCTACAACCCAGAAAAAAAAAAAAAAAAAAAAAAAAAAAAAAAAACAAAACAAAACCATCTTCATCTTCCCCGACCCCCCTTCCCTTCAACCCACCCCTTTCTTCTCCCTCCCGTCCATCCTTAGCAAACCTAACTCCATCCAGGCCACCACCAACCAAGCACCAAAAATTTTCAAAATTTGAATACATACCTTGTTGTCGGAGCCGGCCGAAGCCCACTCAGCGATGTGTTGGGTCCGTGTTTGTTTTGGGGAGGGCGGGTGAAGGTTCCGGATCTGGGTTTGTTGGGGTGGAAGTTTTCTGGGTTTGGTTTCATCCGCTAGGGGGGGACTTTTCTGGATTTGGTTTTGTGGGGGGGGGGGGACCTTTTCTAGGTTTGGTTTTGTTGGGGGGGGAGGTTTGTGCTTTCGTTGGGTGCGGGGGTTTCAGTTTTTTTTTTTTTGGTTGAAGATTTAGGTTTTTTTAAAATATTTTTTTTGACACGTGTCACACATTTGACAGCCACGTCAGCACTTAACAGATCAATTGATGGAAAATGTAACGGAGGTATTATTTTGAAATAAAATAGTACGTGAGGTATGAAAGTGAAATGTTTTAAAGATGATGTATGAGGTTGTAATAGACCTCAAAGCTGAGGGACTACTATGTAATTTACCCTTATTGTATTTAACAATATAACAATAGGAAATGGTGTAGACAAAATTTCGAGACATTTAATTGTTAATGAACATTTTTGTGGCTAATGAAGAAGAAACGAAAGCTTCCAAGGTACGTATGTAAAGAATGTCATCTAAACATTACATACCAACTCATTTTGTTACTTTTTGGCTCTTGAAATTGCCATCTCACTATCAAAAAAATATTATTTGTTCGACAAAATTTAACCCGACAAACCACATTTTGTCGGATAAAGTCCCTTTGTTGAAAATTTACGTTGGTTGAGCACTGGTCAACATTTAAGATTTTGCCGATGGCTTTGCATGATGAAAATCTTTCGCAGGCCAAAAGCACCTCCGTTCGATAACATTTTGGCATCAAGGGAAAAAAATGGCACGTATTGTGTAACTATTTGCCTTACAAACCATCCAGGTTCCATTGCGCAAAGCCGTAAATCCATGTTCTAAGTTTAGGGTTTAGGCTTAGGGTTTTTATTTCGTTGGGTCAAGTGGAAGTATTTGTCAGATAAAGTGAGAGACATAATTGGCATATTTAATTTCTTCGATGATTTTCGCGCAGAATTAATTTCAACAATTCAACCTTCAAACTTGTTTATATATACTCCAATATCACTTTATGCCAAAAATCTCCAAAATCAAACTTTTTAGGATTACGTAACGGAACGAAATCCTTCGACGGTTAAAAACGAAAAATCACGATTTAACGGTCATTTTAGCTTTGATTTTTATGATTTTTGAGAACTGTACTCTTCGATACTAGTAGATACAATGAACAAACACAATCATCAATTTAAAATATTTACACTAGTGGATATATACCACAAAAGCTTACATTCTACTTAATGGAAATATAGAATAAACTCTAAGTGTTTGTTGAATCTATTGTTTTGACGGAACTAGTTTCAATGCACATGAAGAAATCCTTCGATGGCTACAAACGAAAAATCATGATTTAACAGTCATTTTAGCTCCGATTTTGATGATCTTTTACAAATACACTCCTCAACCCTAATAGAACACAATGAACAAACCCAATCATCAATTTAAAGTATATACACTAGTGGATACCACAAAAGCTTATGTTCTTCTTAATGGAAGTATAGAATAAACTCTAATTGTTAGTTGAATTGTTTTGATGGGATATGCGTTCTACGAAATTAGTTCAATGATTCAACCATTAAACTTGTTTATATATACTCTGAGAGCACATACGCTAAAAATACCAAACACAAATGTTCGGAGAATAGGTAAAGGGACAAAAACTTTCGACTGATACAAATGAAAAATCACGATTTAACGGTCATTTTAGCTCCGATCTTGATGATTTTTTTTACAACTACACTACCGACCCTAGAAGAGTACAATGAAGGAATCAAATCATCAATTTAAAACATTTACACTAATGGATACCACAAAAACATATGTAATGGATGTATAGAATAAACTCTAATTGTTTGTTGAATCTATTATTTTGACGGGATATGTATTCTACAGAACTAGATTTGACGATCCAATTGTTAAACTTGTTTGTACATACTCCGAGATCACATACACCAAAATTCACAAAAAAACAAATGTTTGGAGATTAGGTAACGTGACGAAATCCTTCAATGGTTACAAATGAAAATCACGATTTAACGACTATATAACCTTTGATTTTGATGATTTTTTTAAATGACGGTAATTGAACCTAATCACCAAATTCGATGATCTTTTAACCGTTTGAAATTAAATTAACAAAAAATGACTTTGCCCAACGAGTAAGGTGCAAATCGTCGGGCAAACATATAAAGATTTGTCTGGCACAACACTTCTAAATTCATAGGGCAAACCTAAAATTCCCCCCAAATTTTTGCCATAAATCATATTTGCCACCATAATAAAAGGTTGCCCGATGAAATGTTCCAAAATTTCGTTTGGCAAACTTTATTTCCCACCAATTTTTGGTCAAAATTAAACTATTTCAGTCAACCTTTGGCCGGTGAACCTTCTGAGTTTGCCCGACAAAATTTTAGGGCTTTGAATACATGTCAGTATTTTTAAAACTTTTTCGACGAACCCTTCCGCCGGGCAAAGGTTTAAAATGTTATAACACCAAGAGCCTCCTCGTGCCACTTCGCAATTGAAATTCTCTCTCTCTGCCACCATAATAAAAGGTTGCCCAATGAAACATTCCAAAATTTCGTTTGGCAAACTTTATTTCACACCAATTTGTGGTCAAAATTAAACTATTTCAGTCAACCTTTGGCCGGTGAACCTTCTGAGTTTGCCCGACAAAATTTTAGGGTTTTGAATACGTGTAAGTATTTTTAAAACTTTTTCAACGAACCCTTCCGTCGGGCAAAGATTTAAAATGTTATAACACCAAGAGCCTCCTCGTGCCGCTTTTCAATTGAAATTCTCTCTCTCTCTCTCTCTCTCTAATCTTTCTCTACTATATCTATCTCTGCTCAGGGTCGACCCTAAAATTTTAGGGGCCCTATGCCAAAAGTAAATCGAAAATCCTAAATAATCCTAAAACTGTAATTTTCTTTTAGTTGTATTTATATAAATTCCAACAAGACAAAGAATCTTATAAAAACAACTGAAAATATAACTTTAGCCCCTGAAATTCAAGTTTCTTTACATAAAACCCGACATAGTCTTTTTATTTGAATAAAACCCAATGACTAGGCTCCACATAAGCAAATTCATTAATTTTGTTTGCCTTTACACATTTTGCATTTTTCAGATGCCTAAAATACCCCTAATTACAGTTTTGATGTAGACATTTAATTCTATGCAGATTTGAAGGGAGAGATTAATGAAAAAAATGTATTAATGTTTAAAATCATTGCATTAATATATCAAAACAAATTGTATGTTAAGGCAAAAAAGAACTAATAATGTTATACTTTCCTTAAGATTTCGTAATTGTTTTTTAAATTTGCATAAAATTAGACAATTTTAATTTAATCTTGTCATTTTCTTACCAAATGAAAATCTGAAAGAGCACTATAAAATAATTTACCTATATTTAAAAAATATAGGTAAATTATTTGGACATGTGTATTAGTAATAAATTTGCCCTGTATATGTAATGATACATGCAAAATAATTTACTCCAGGGTACCCTCTTGGATGATTGTATGTTGTCTTATTGACATTAATATAATTGCTATCGTTTCAACTCAAAAAAAAAAATTATAAAATAAAAAATGTTATTTGATTCAAAATAAATGTATCCATATTTTATATAATAATATAGGTAAATTATTGCACACATATATATTAGTAGTAAAATGTGCCCAATATACATAATAATACATGAAAATAATTCACCTACAAATAAAGGAAATTTGATTAAAAAAATAAAATATCTACAACTTTTTGTTTATGAATTTCAATTTTTTTTATATTACAAACAGAATGTACCTACAATATAATTTACCTATTGTTTAATCTTATAAGAAAATAATGTATCTACTGTTTTATTTTTTATTTTTTTTGTCGAATATGTACTATTTTATTTTAATGGAGATAATTTGTCTTGGTTTAATTTTTACGAAATAATTTAGGCACTATTTAACTTTACCAAAATAATGGAACTACTATTTTAATTTACCTACAAAATAAATGCTATTTGATTCAAAATTAATTTTCTTATATTTTACATATAAATATAGATAAATTATTTTTAACAAGCATATATGATAACAAACAAAAAATGCCTAATGTATGTAATAATCTAGGTAAAATAATTTACCTACAACATAAAAGAATATTAATTGGTTCTTTGTTGTTTTTATCAAATAAATTATTATTTGATGCAAAATAACTAATTATACAAAGGATTTTTTTTTTCCATTCGAAAAATGTGCCCATAATTTTTTATGAACATGGCTAAATTTATATATATATATATATATTCCTAATATTTATCATACAAGAAAGGTAAAATTTCCATATGGGGTTAATTGCTAATCATAATTAGGGTGAGTAATAATATTTATTGACATAATTAGAGTTTTGTGGTATAAGTTGTAAATATGTGATAATAATTGGTTACATATACTCTATTTGAAATTTGGGTTTTATTTGGATGTTTAATATTATGTGGGTTTTTGTTTGGAAAATAAGAGTTTCAAGGGCCTTTTTCTAAAGAACCCTAAAAACAACTGGTAGTGTGGTGCATTAGTGTTTTTCATTGATTTTAAAGGGACCAAAGTTCGAACTTTTGTGTCTTTTTTTTTTTATGAAAATTCAAGCATTCAATTACAAAAGAATTCAAACCTAAAAAAAAAAAATGAAAAGAAACCAAAGGTGGGATTCGTACCCACTTCTGAGTGATGATATAAAGTAGCACAAAGACCACTAGCGCTCAAAACTCATTTTTGTAAGTTAGCTACACATTTAAATATTATACATATATAATTGCTAAAATGAAAAATCTGCAGCCCTGTCCGATGGCACCACTTACACACCATCAAGGCTGGCTCTATTTGTCATCTCTCACCAAGGTATGTACAAATTTAAACTTTTTAAATTTTGTAAAACTTTTGAAAGTTTTTGTTAATTCGGTTAGGGTAAAATTTGTGAAATTTGTTGTTGTGATGGTTATGATTTGGGGGGGGGGGGGCAGGGGGGGATGGGAAAGAGGGGGGGGGGGGTTTGGGGAAGAATGGGGTGGGTGGGTGTGAATATTGTGATTTGTGAATATTGTGGATATTATGATTTTTGTGTTGTAATACTAGCCACTCAATGTGGATGGCCACCCATCCCACTAAGCTTTGTCTACCACTAGCTTTACCTATAAAACAAAGGAGCAAATGAAGAAAAAGAGATATATAGAGATACAGAGGAAATGAAGTAAGGAAGAAAGAGAGAAAGAAAAGAAGAGAGAGGAGAGGAAGAATAGGAAAAAGAGAGATACAGAAGAAAGTACCAGTGAGCTGGGCTAGAGAGAAGAGAGAAAAGAGTGAGAGTTATCTTTGTACTCCTGTTATTTTACATAATGAGAGAAAATATTGTTGTTGCCCCGAGGACTAGGCACACTTGCCAAACCTCGTAAATATAGTGTGCCATTTACTTTATATTCCACAACACACATACCACCGATTTTACACCATGTTATCAACACGAGAAGCCCTCGTGTCGGTGGAAAGCACAACACCATAAATCCGGTGAAGCACTACCTACCTCTCACCTTTGTCAGCTGGAATTTCACAGATAAGGAAATTCTTATATTTTATTCTCACATCTCTGTACGACTAATTTTCTTAAATCAAGTATATATCTTGTTTCATGAATGTATATCATTATTTGGAAAAGCAAAAACGGTACAGACTTTAAATTCACAAAAAATCCGACAGTCATGTTACAAACTCTAAAACTCCAACTTCCTGTGCTCAAACATGAACACTTCCTTCATGAAAGTTATTACTTATCCCCTCTCCTATAACATGCAAAATTCCAGAAAGATCCAATGGTGAAATCATTCCAAATCTTTAAAATACTACCATAAATCAAATCCCGCGGGAAACTGGACAATCATCTTATGAGTGCCAAAACTTCATTTTCAGTAGATCAGATCGAAACTGTTTCTTCAAGAAAGTTGTTTGGTATCTCTTATCCATATCATACTATAATTTGAGTTAGATATAATGGTTTGATCTTCTCATTTTACTTTTTTGAAACTTATTGGAAGAAGGGCAACAACTGGACTTAATGGTTACTATTACCTCCTGAGCAACTAGTAGAACTTGGAGATGTGAAATGAAAACAAAATAAAAAGGATATGAAACAAAAGAAAGTGGCCGACAAAGAAAAAGAAAAAAAACAAAAGATGGAGACTTAATCATTGCCTTTTCTGTTTTGGCATATTTATGTGAATGGTGTTGGTTTAAAGCTCTATCACAAGTTCTATTTATTTAAAGCAATTTATTTACAGTGGGTGGAATTATTACCCTTTGCTTTAAGCTTTGATATTTATGTGAATAGTGCTGAATCAAAGCCCTTGTCACAAGCTTTATTTACTTAAAAGCAATTTATTTACCATGGCTGGAATTGCCTGAAGTTCCCTAATCAAATTAGAACACGAAGTTCCTTGATTCTCATCATACAGATCGGGCCCAAAGTTCCTTGATCAAATCAAAACTTGAATTTTTTTCAACTGAGATAGCAGCAGTTCCTCAATTAAATTAAAGTGACGGCCATAAGTGCCTCAGTCCATAGACTACTAAAGGTTCTAATGATGTCGATATCGAGAATAAATTTCAAGTACATATGGATAATGTTTTGACCCGAATTTCAAAATATGAATAATGTTAAGAGCTTGAAGTTCTAACATTTTGTGCAGACATGTGTAATTTTCGTCATACCTGAATTTCTTCCTTTTGGTGAGAATAAAAAAATGGTGAACTTAGCAAAACCCGATTTTGTGACCATCGACGTCTTACACAGATATTTTCATGAATTCATAATGCCCGAGAATTCATGTGGAAGCATATGATATTAGAAAACATCTATATTTAAATGCTCATTGAATTATATTCATGGAACCATAAGTTTCCATCATCTCTTCATTAATTCATTAATCATGGAACCAAAAGTTTCCATGGGTTCCTATATATAACAAGCTAAAGCAGAAGCTTTCAGACATGTATAAAATCAAATGGGCGAAAAGTTTTTTACATACACGTGCATACACATGAGTTACAACTACAAAAACAAACAAATAGGGGACCTTCACAAAGGTTGCTCATGTGAAGCCTTAGCACTTGGCAGTACCCCAGAAGAGGGAGGCACTGGAGATTGGTCATGTGATGCCCCAGTACTTAGCAAAACACCAGAAGGGGAAAGCACCAATTACCTTTGAAATCTAGCCACGAATCTCTTGTGATCACTTTGAATCTAACTTTCGGATTCCTATAGTTGGTCAAGCTTTCTTTTCATCCTCGTTGAGTAAATATTTGCAAGTTTGTGAAAATCTTTATTCTCGTGCTTGAGCCCTTTGATCTCTTGTTTAATACTTGCCACCTCAGCCATTAATGATTCGACTTTGTTGACCTTTGTTGGATACAGTACCTGCACACTAAACACTGAAAGCCAAAGAGTCTTAAACAGCTAATTCATCAGACCTTTTTGAAAGTATTCTTTTATCTCTGGTTGTGAGAAGGTTCCTAGCTACTAATGTAGCCGTTATATCATCAGTCATCATAGAGTCTCCAATCGTAAGAGGACCATTATAACATAATAAGGACATGCATCATATATTATCCTGAAGCAACATGTGTGCATCTATCCCGAGACTCTAATTTAAACAAAGGTTAGATAGGAAGCCATTTTCCGAAATGATGAAAGAAAAGGGTTGGATGTAGTGAAATCTTATAAATACAACAGAGACAATTTTTATAGGCGGGCAACTTTCAAAGCGTGCAATTTGGATATAATTAATACCTATATAAAAGGAAGGCAGCATAGCCACTTGTTCAAAAACCTAAGAGACACCGCTCTTCGAATTTCAAAAGCCGGATTTTCTATAATAAAGTTCGTTAACATTTCTCAGAAGTAATCTCAACTTTCTGAATATCAAGGACAACTCTGTCAAAATATCTCTAGCAAAGTTAAAACGCATAAAGTTCACTATTCCAACTACACCATTGTTGCCAACAAGTGTGGGTGACAAGTTCATAACCACACCACTACCTACTATTAGAAAATCCCTATATATGTCGACATTCCTCCTCCATGGCAAGGCACACCTCCAACACACCTAACTCATCTTCCTTGCCGAGAATGCATATGCAACCAAACCTCTTAACATATTTAATCTTCCTTCTCTCTCAAAATACCTCTTGAACCAAGTCCCTCAAAATGCCAAACTAATTTCCTCAGCAAGAAACCCAGTAATTTCGATCGAAAAGGTTTACACCAGCTTCAAAATCTTATATTGTTTTTCTTCAAAAGAAAAAGTATCTCATATCATCAGGGTTGAGAGTAAGAGTATCTCATATCATGCTCTTTCCCTGTCTTTTCCTTTGCCTTTGCTCTTACCTGCAAGACAAGGAGGAAGAAAGCAATTAGTCAAAACCTGAAATCAAACTTCCCCTTTGGAACTGATTGCATGAAAACCTGAAATCAAACTTCCCGTTTGGAACTGATTGCATGGAACCTTTGTCTGGTTGCTTACCTTGTAATGCTCTCAAATAGTCATCTTCAACCATTGTTGGAACCGGGTTTCAAGTCACCAACGTCGCAGAACAATTGGTACATTGTTGGCTCTTTACACTAAAGCTGCCAAGTATGGATGAGTCACCAAGAAGTGATGCTTTGAAGGACCATTCAAAGGCAAAGGTTGCGCACCACTTCTGTTGTGCAGGAGGCTAAAGCTAAAGGATCAATGATGAACCCATACAAGTTCAAAGGGAGAAATGAGTGGCTAATTAAATGAATGGAAGAACAAAGTTCAATGCTGGAATCCTACCCACAACCCTAACAAACTCTACCAATTAATATCATTCACATGATGTACAAAAAGGAAATCCAAAATTTGAAAATTACAAATTGATTACAAGTTACAGAGATACCGCATAGATTGAAGTCTTAGTAAGACTATTCATTGACTTGGCACTATTGAACTGTTGCATGCCCGAAGCATGACAGTCTCAACATGGATTCAAGTTCCAAAAGGATAATCCACGGACATGGCAATTTTAATATATCTCATGCATGAAGTATGATCGATGTGTAGGTTCCAATGATTCAGCTCGCTAGAAGTGGAGTTTAAAAATCCAAGCTCTATAACGCTCTAGAGGAGGTTATGATCCAAATTCTCAAAACAATTCATCTAAGAAGAGATGACTGTCCTAAAAGAGACAATGTAAAGCCCTTGAAGAGGCAAGTATCCAAAGTAATGAAATGCTTATAAATATGCATGCGTATGCACGTGAGAACTATGGCATCACGAATTGATAATTACCATTGTTAATTTTGGTTTTATAGTAGCTACGAAATTCATCAATAAGCTGTGTAGATATCGAGCCATGTTCTTTTGTTCGTTAACTAAAAGGAAAAATTATTGGCCAAAATGGAGAAAGGCAATTCCATTACAATTTATTCAGAACGTGAAAAAATTGACCTATAGCATAAACCGCCAAATGATGTTGAACCCAGGAGGTTACATATGGCATTTTGTTTGGACCCAAATTTACACCATCGGTCCAAGTAATCGAGGTCGTTGAGTGAACATAGCTCCTGACTGTTGGATGAATAAATAAAGGTCATTATTAAAAGATAATGATTTTTAAAGTGATGATTTTTATCATAATTATCTTTTAATAACGGTTTATTATGAGATATATATCTTGAAGTATGACAGCACAACTGGCGTGTGAATGTGTGGATGGGATTGGATTTAAGTGACAACCATCAAGATGCATGCAGGGATGAGTTTAAATTATAGGAAACCTAGGTAGACTAGGCTGTTTTTTACTTGGTGATGGATGTGGTAGACTTTCCGTGGGAATGACTAATAGATATATATATATATATATATATATATATATATATATATTTGGTGGTGGCCGTACTTTTTGGCAGCCTGCATGCCATGGGGAAAGTGCAAACTATATATATATATATATATATATATATACACACAATTGGTGGTTGTGTGCAGAAGGTTATCCAAGTCACGTCAGATACATGGGAATTTGAAATAGGACTCTACTCGAGAATTAGGCCGTGCCAAGCAAGTACATCAGTCCTATAAATACAGATGCAATAGCAACAGAAGAAGGACCTCCAATTCAACACACAACTGCCCTGCACAAACTCTCTCAACAATCTTGAGATTTTTTTATTTTCTCTTTTCGCTGACACATCTTCCGTTGACATCAACAGCACTGTGAAAGTAACCGGTGATATCTTAAGTCGGCATAGATAGCTCTGTCACCGTAGAATCAGCCGATCTCGCAGCATCTTCCGTTGGCATCAACAGCACTGCGACGAGAACGGTTGATTACCTATCCAAGTTTCGGTCGAGAAGGATTTCTGAATCCTTATTGGTCGAGGTCATCTCATCAGCCTTCTCGGCGAAGTGAGGTGTTACGAGCTACTACATTCGGCACATTGGAAGCCGAATTGGATATTGAACTTCGCTAAGTTAGCAGCCTTGTCTTCAGGCTCTAGAACCCGAAGGCCGAGACGTGTTCCTTCCTCGGCCACAATCGCAAGACGCAGAAGTCAGCTGCGCACCCAACGCAACATCAACAAATTTACTCCTCGGCCGAGCTCGGCCGACGAGTTGGCACGCCTCGCATTCACCGAAGGACGTAGTTAGCTTATAGATTACTCGGCCTGCATGATGCGAAAATAAGTTAACGCACAAATTAAACCCTATTTGTGACAATTGTAGTAATGATGTAAGTAGGGATCGTTCTAACCGGGGATTAACTAGGGATGCTAACCAAAGTAAAATTAAATTTAAAAATGTAAAAACAAAATTTAAAACACTAAACTAAAATCAAAACACTTAACTAGAATCACTCAAAATAAAACTAACAAATAAACTAAAACAAATCAAAAGACTCAAAATAACTCAAGACTCAAGAAAACACAAACTAAATTGATTTCTAACAAATCTAACACTTTAAAATAAATGGGGGATTGATTTTTTTTTGACGAAATTGAACTTAAAACAGAAACTTAAAAACAAACTTCAAAGAAAATATATTTTATAGAATTAAAATGATGAGACGTTAGTTAGAGGGTTCCTTATCCACACATGAATATATACATACAATTTGATTCCCAGTTATGATTTCAACAAACGAATAAATGACAATGCTCCAAATTAATTAGGTCCGCTTAAATTAACCTTCAGATTTCCCTAGATTCATTGAATTGGACGGGATACGCATCACAACCAAATTATTCTTATCAAGTTCCCTAACTATGGAATACGCATGATAGAGAGACATATCAAAGATCATTAAGTTCAATGGAAATCATAAGCATCGACTAGGCATTCATAACTATGGAATACGCATGTTAATCCAACCTAGGGTTTACTAAACACAATCGTGACTAGCGATTTTTACTACTCATGAATATAAGTTCATAACGATTAGGTGAAATTTCCTTATATCCTAGCATCAAGTCTAAGCATGCAAATTAAGTGTCGACCCTCAACCCACATACATAAACAAGTTCTTAATCAACACAGAAAAGTAAACCACATCCAACGTTCAAGAATTCATAACTGGAGTAAATCAAATCATAATAAACATTTATCCATGGTTTCAAATTCCCCTCTAACTAGACAGAAATTAATTATACATTATTCTTAAATTAAACCATAAAATAAAACATAAGTTGAGGAAGAATAACACCGAAGTGAGAAGGCAGCTTGCTGTGCTCTCCCACGTCTCGCCCTTCTCTCTCGCGTCTCTCCCTCGTCTCTCCTCCTGTTGTGCTTCTCTTTGCACCTTCTTCTGCCCGAGGCAGCATGCAATTTCTGCACAGTTTTTTTTTTTTGTGCTTCTGTTTTTCCTCTTTGTTCTCTGTTCTCTCGCTGCCTAAGGCAGCTCCCCCTATTATTATTTTCTGCTTTCAAACAAAAGGGACAGTGACAATGCAGTTAACAAATTTATTAACCAAATAGAATGGGTAAGGTTGTTTTAACGAATTTATTACTTAAAACCTCACTAGTGCTATTTTTATTTTCTTAGCTAGATAAATTCTATAAAACACAAAAACAAAGTAAATAGCACAAAAATATAAGAAACTAACTAAGAAAAGACAAGAGAATTTGATGTAAAATATATATAAATATGAGCTTATCAAATACCCCCACACTTAGCTTTTGCTAGTCCTCGAGCAAAACAGAGAAAACAGAAAAAGTAATAACATGAAAAACATTAGTTTCTCCTATTTGACCCTCATAGAATTTGATTCGAGAACACAAATCATCAAGAACCATAGCTAGCACCAAACAAACTAATCCAAGTTCATCTTCCTTATTCAAATATTAGCAGTAATCTTTGAATCATCCTTGAAGTGTAGTGTGTGAGATAGCCATGTTAATGCAATTTCAAAATTTTTATTTTTAAAATCACCATATGCAAACTAGCAACCTTCTCACTGGAAACATACTCAATCACACATGTGTTTAGTTTTTAATGTGTTTCTCTCAAAGAATCAAATGTGAAAGTTCTACCATAAGCTTGCATAAAGATCACTTCTCCACAATCATAATTGCAAAACTTAAATCAAGAGGACTTTTATTGGACGTAATGAGGTTTAGGGCGAGGGTTATTGAAACGAAAGAATAGGTAAACACAAGTTCCAAGCTACATTGCAAGCAATTCTTTTGTTTAGATTTATAAGAACTCAAGCTTTCCAGCTATTCTTCTAGTCACCTCCAACCACAACCTTAAACTGAAACTTTAAACACTTTTTATTTTTTTTGTAAACAAACTTTCTTTCTTTCTTGTTTTTTTTTTTTTTTTTTTTTTTTTTTTTTTTTTTTTTTTTTCAAGCAGAAACAAATATGAAAAACCCCCACACTTATTCTTTTGCCAAACTCCCTCCGAGTACTTCACAAATACTTCTCATAAGACAATTTCACATTACTCATTAGCTCGCTTGGAAATGGTAAGGGAAAAAAAATATTTCAGGCATAAGGGTAGACATATCTGGTGATAAGAAATAAAAGGCTCACATATACGGCTCAAATTGGCAATCTAATGATATCATTTTTCTTTGGGAAACAAGGTTATTTGGGCCATGGTGGTAAACCTAATGCCTCTATCATTTCCAAGTTCATGCAATCAATGACAAATATTTCGAAAGATCGTTATGCAAGTTCTAGAGAAGTATCTCACATAAGTTCATCACACATGAAAGAATAAGAGTGTATGAAAAATGCACACACTTTCAATAGGCTCAAAAACTCACATAGGATGTATATGGTCACTAAATTCACATATGGAGCTTTAAATCATGCTTTAGTTTCACATCAACAAGGCTATGTGCATTTGGTTTTTCAAAGATGATCAAATATGTACAAACTAACACGAGAATTAGGAATTTCACACAACACATGTTAACTAAGTTCTTGATCATCATGGTTCAAATTTTATCCAATTATATCATTGGGTCGGGAAACTAACAAAAATCTAATTCAAAACAATAAGGAAAACAAGGAAATATTTTTGGATTTTTTTAAATTTTCCGATTTTTTTTTTATTTTTAAAACCAACAACTTAATTAAGAAAATACAAAGCAATAACATGGAAACAAATGAAACCAGTTTAAAGTCGAAGGTACAAAAATTTTCAATTTGGTCATTTTTATACTCTTTACCCCCACACTTAAACTAGACATTGTCCCCAATGTCAGAAAATGTAATAAAATGCAAATAAAAATAAAATAAATAAATATAAAGAAACAAAATAAAGCAATAGGACTGAAAACTTCCCTAATTTGCAGTAAAATCAAGCGATGACCCCGAAGCTAAAATTCTGCAATCAACTTCAAGGGTGGAAATAACCAAAAGTTCCTGCAAAGAAGAGAAATAATTCAGTTAAGTAACACAAGAAAATGTAAAAAAAATTGCAAACGAAAAATTGAAAATCACGATAAAAGACAATGAATAGAACTAATAAGTGATCCTTGGTCGTGCTCGTTGACTTTCCACAGCTTTGAACTCGAACTGGCCTAGGGAACTTCTTGGCAAGGAAAATGAGACTTGATTGGTGGTGGTGATTTGATGGCCTTGTACGGCGAGGCTGTGCTCTTTGGCGACTGATGCGTCCATTTGTTGTTGAAGCTTCTCGAGCTCTTGGTTTCAACTCGGACTCCTTCTGCCGGGTTGATTGAGTCTGCAAGCTGCATTCTTCTCTGTTTGTTTCTTCTGCACGGCAGGTAGGCACGAGGTAGAGGTGGTGGTCTGTTTCTTTGTTCAATCTGTCCAAGTGCCGACCGATTGCCTTCTTTCTCCTTGTCTCGCAGGCAAGAGCAAGGGTAAAGGAAAAACATGCCATGATATATCTTTGCCTTTGACTCTGATGATATGAGATACTTTTGCTTTTGAAGAAGTATCGTTCCACAGGTTTATTCTTGAACTGGGCTGGGGAATTTCTTAGCAAGGAAAATGAGACTTGATCTTGAAGATGAATCAGCACGTTGTCTCCACATGCTTCAAGTTATCATTTTCACTTGCCTTATATGTTCTCCAGGCAGATGTGGCGTCTTCTTCGGAAGTACATCAGCAGTTGAAGATGAGCACTCGAGAGCAATGCTAGGTAAGCAATCAGGAAGGATTTCCAGGCAGTCGGTTCTTAGATCGGAAGATTGACACCGAGTGCTGGCTGATTGCTTGCTTTCTCCTTGTCACAAAGACAAGGAAAAGGACAGGGAGAAAGCATGATATGAGATACTCTTGCTTTCAACCTTCATGATATGAAATACTCTAGCTCTTGATGACTTGTTTGCAAAGGTATCCCAGGGAATGAGAAACACAGAGTAACTCGAGAGGCTTCGTTGGGAATGCATTTTCGGAGATGAAGAAGTGCTGAGGGGGTTTGCCTTTGCAATGGATGGCGAAGGTAGACGTTTATAGGAATGATTCTTCACAACCGAAACTGTTCCTTTACCCCTGTCGGCAGCTGGTGGATGGATGAACAGTACAAGTTACGCGATTTCTGACAAAGCTGCCCGTAATTTCCGCAAAGCTGACAGTGCGCGTGACGAATGACGACAAAACTGGAAAAGCTGCTCGCCTCGTGATTCCTGACGGCTCCGTCTTTTGAGAGAGGCGCCCGACTTTTGAGAACGGCTTCCGACTTTTGAGACGGAGTCCGTCTTTTGAGAAAAGAGCCCCGACTCTTCGATTTGCGAGAGGACGCCTCTTTGATTTCTGATGAGCGCCTCTTTGATTTCTTCTTTTTATAGAGGCGCTAATTTTGTTCCACAACACACTTGAGCTCCCTCCTGTAAACACTCCCTCCTGTAAACACTCCCTCCGAGTACTTTTTTAATCTTGATCAGTTCGACCTCTTCTTTTTCTTCACATCTTCAAATATGTCTTGCCCTTCTGACCGTCGCCTTAACTTGAATGTTGGGGAAGATATTGATATGTCTTCTCCAACCAACATTTGGCAGCCGTCATTCATATCCCCAAATGGTCCTCTTACAGTTGGGGATTTCATGATGATGAATGAAACAACCGCTTCGGTGGTGGCCAGAAATCTGCTCACTCCTAGAGACACTAGGATACTTTCCAGGCGGTCAGACGAACTGGCTGTTCAGGACTCTCTGGCCTACAGCGTCCGATGTGCAGGCTCAGTCTCAAACATGGGCCAACGTCTTCTTGCTCGATCTCGTCAGGTTGAGTCGTTGATGGCTGAAGTGGCTAGTCTTCGGCAAGAGGTCAGAGTTCTTAGGCATGAGAATAAGGAGTTGCACATGCTCGCAACTAATTACTCATCAAGCATGAAGAGGAAGCTTGATCAGCTGCAGGAGTCCGAAGTGCGGATTCAGAGTGATCATCAACGGTTTATGGCGTTACTCCCGAGGTTTATGTTGCCTTCGTCCTCGGGAGCTACACCAAGTATTGAGGCTTCGAATGATCCAACTCTGGCGCTTCGTCTTTCTGGGGCTCCGTCGACCTCCGAGGCACCACCTACCAACGACCAATGAAAGCTATTAGTTCACATTATTGTAAAATATTTATGCTTTTAAGTTTATTTAATTATATATATAAATATAAGTATTTTTTTTGTTTTTTTTTTTGTTTTTTTTTTTTTTAAAAGGATGTTTATTTATTTTATTATTATTATTATTATTATTTTTTTAAATTAAAAAAAAATCAACGTAAAATAAATAAAATAAATTCACACAAGAGCAAACAAACAATGAAAGAACTAAACAAAGTAAAATAAATTCAGTAAAGAGAAGGGTTTAGGAATGCAAATCTGATTGTGGGCGATTCCTAGGCCTCCATTCTTTAAATGCACAGGTTTATCCTTGAACGGACGGTGGTACAAAAAATAAAAGATGGCTTACTATCTCGTTCAAACTCAATCACAAACACCACGTCCTTGAAAGTTTCAGGGACTTTGCACTTAGCCAGATTGCATGTGATGATTGTGACATGGCCCTTGTTATCAAACTCAACTTCTTTGGCATTGGTTGTCTCAACTACATCCTCTTTGATGCATTCAACATATTCTCCGGCCACTTCCTTTTCTTGAATAGTTCTTCTTGGTGTACAAGTCTCTTTGAATGTTTCAACATCATCGGGAACATGATTTGGTGCACCAAGAATTGGGATATCACTTTGCACCTTGGGAAGAGCTTCCACAACGTATTTATCATTCACTTCTTCCTTGGGATTTAAAAACCTGCAAGGAAAAAGGACAATTGGCGGAATGGGGTTAGAATGAATTGAATTTAGAACCTCCTCACCTGAGTTGGATGGCATAAGGACTTGAGGGGTTTGCGACAAGAATTCTTCTAAACTGCCCAAGTCGTCATCCTCATCTTCTTCTTGAAGCAGCAATTCATCCATGTTCGGGCTATGTTTGGATGGTTCTGGGACAACTTCATCCTCCATATCACTTCCCAAAGTGATGGCTTCATTGATTTCCATTTCTCCCTTTGAATTTGCAAATGTGGAGTTGGAGAGTTCACTTTGATCTTGAATCTGTGCCATGATCTCCATAATCTGCCCAACTTGCTTCTCCAATGCATCCACCTTGTTGGCTTTATTTTGCATCTCCTTGTTTCGATTTTCTACTTCCTGGTTCAAAAAGGTGATTAATTGAATAAAATTATCATTATCAACTGACGAACCTGAATTTGGTTGGGGAGATTGTGGTGGAGGCTGTGGTGGTTCACATGGCCATTGATAGAACTCCTCACACGACTGCCAATATTCTCCTTGGTGAGTCTCCTTAGCTTGATTTTGTGAACCCTGCACCAAAGAGTTTAATTCATTAAGAATTTGATTATAATCTATTGACGAACCTGAGTTTGGTTGGGAAGATTGTGATGGAGGCTGTGGTGGTGCACATGGCCATTGATAGAACTCATCTGATGGCTGCAATTGTTCTTTGTTTTGTGAGCCCTGCGTCAAAGAAATGAGTCCATCAAGAATTTCATTATAATTCATGGGCATACTTGAATTCGATTGAAATTGTTGTGGGGGAGGTTGTGGTGGCTGCATAGATCTTGAATAAAACTCCTCATCTTGTTGCCAATATCCACTTTGTTGAACCTGTTGAGGTTCTCCCCACCTATGATCTGAATAATTTCTCCAATCCGAATTGTAAGCGTTGGAAAACATGTTGCCCCTTGATTGGTTATGGCCTTGATATCCCCAAACATCTTCATTTGCAGAAAATTGGGGACATTGATGAGTTTGATATCCTTGCCCATACGATGCACCAAATGTAGGGACACTTGGCATTGTGGCCCTTTCAACATTCTGAGTTAATTGAGAAGTAAGATTTGCCAATTGAGCGTAAATGCTATTAAAATCCATGTCTTACTTCTCTATTACCTAAAATAAAAGAAAGAGAACTAAATCAAATATCAAAAGTAAAAGACATAACAAAAATAAAATAAAATAAAATAAACACAAATAAAAAAAAATAAAAAATAAAAAAAAAAAAATAAAAAAAAAAACACAAACAAAAACATAAACAAGGGATTAGCAAATTTGCTAATCCCCGGCAACGGCGCCAAAATTTTGATGCGAAAATAAGTTAACGCACAAATTAAACCCTATTTGTGACAATTGTAGTAATGATGTAAGTATGGATCGTTCTAACCGCGGATTAACTAGGGATGCTAACCAAAGTAAAATTAAATTTAAAAACGTAAAAACAAAATTTAAAACACTAAACTAAAATCAAAACACTTAACTAGAATCACTCAAAATAAAACTAACAAATAAACTAAAACAAATCAAAAGACTCAAAATAACTCAAGACTCAAGAAAACACAAACTAAATTGATTTCTAGCAAATCTAACACTTTAAAATAAATGGGGGATTGATTTTTTTTTGACGAAATTGAACTTAAAACAGAAACTTAAAAACAAACTTCAAAGAAAATATATTTTATAGAATTAAAATGATGAGACGTTAGTTAGAGGGTTCCTTATCCACACATGAATATATGCATACAATTTGATTCCCAGTTATGATTTCAACAAACGAATAAATGACAATGCTCCAAATTAATTAGGTCCGCTTAAATTAACCTTCAGATTTCCCTAGATTCATTGAATTGGACGGGATACGCATCACAACCAAATTATTCTTATCAAGTTCCCTAACTATGGAATACGCATGATAGAGAGACATATCAAAGATCATTAAGTTCAATGGAAATCATAAGCATCGACTAGGCATTCATAACTATGGAATACGCATGTTAATCCAACCTAGGGTTTACTAAACACAATCGTGACTAGCGATTTTTACTACTCATGAATATAAGTTCATAACGATTAGGTGAAATTTCCTTATATCATAGCATCAAGTCTAAGCATGCAAATTAAGTGTCGACCCTCAACCCACATACATAAACAAGTTCTTAATCAACACAGAAAAGTAAACCACATCCAACGTTCAAGAATTCATAACTGGAGTAAATCAAATCATAATAAACATTTATCCATGGTTTCAAATTCCCCTCTAACTAGACAGAAATTAATTATACATTATTCTTAAATTAAACCATAAAATAAAACATAAGTTGAGGAAGAATAACACCGAAGTGAGAAGGCAGCTTGCTGTGCTCTCCCACGTCTCGCCCTTCTCTCTCGCGTCTCTCCCTCGTCTCTCCTCCTGTTGTGCTTCTCTTTGCACCTTCTTCTGCCCGAGGCAGCATGCAATTTCTGCACAATTTTTTTTTTTGTGCTTCTGTTTTTCCTCTTTGTTCTCTGTTCTCTCGCTGCCTAAGGCAGCTCCCCCTATTATTATTTTCTGCTTTCAAACAAAAGGGACAGTGACAATGCAGTTAACAAATTTATTAACCAAATAGAATGGGTAAGGTTGTTTTAACGAATTTATTACTTAAAACCTCACTAGTGCTATTTTTATTTTCTTAGCTAGATAAATTCTATAAAACACAAAAACAAAGTAAATAGCACAAAAATATAAGAAACTAACTAAGAAAAGACAAGAGAATTTGATGTAAAATATATATAAATATGAGCTTATCACTGCACGCCACGTAGGCTCGGTAGTTTTTAGGGTCAACACATTTATAATACAGTGAAATACACTCACATGATATGACGCAAGGTTTCCAATTGAAAATTGTAATTGTAATGCACTCCTGGAAATATGACTTCTCAATCTGAAGATTGTTCATTTCAGTGGAGAATTATACATATGCCCGAAACATATCTCCACGAGTAAATCCCTCAAGTATACATGGAAGTAAGTTGCTCTGTATAAATTCCAAAAGAGAATGTGTCATGAAGTATAGAAAAGCCCTTAAGGATTCAAATTGCTTGAAGAAAGCCTTGGAAGGGTAAAGCATACATTATGTACTCAATACTAATGGATGGTATAAATTGCCTTATTGAGTACTATCATTATGATATTGTTGCAACACATTAAATCTCTTGCAAGAGTTGGTATTAGTTTGGAACTTCTGAAGAGTCTAGAAAGATTATAAAGTGTTGAAAGGAATATTGTCTCGAGCTGCAGATCAAACAATATGCCAACACAAATCTTATCCATGATGTTTATGGTATTAAAGAACCATGTGGATTGAAGATCATGAGTTGAACACTAAAATGGTTAATCAATTTTTAGGCACTAAGAAAGAACATTCATCCTCCTGAGGGAAATGATGAATTGATATTTGATCCAAAAGTACCATATCTTAGTAAAGTATATGCCTTATTGTATTTAACACAATATCATTTATTACATTTCTTGTGGAGCACAATACCAATAAATGGGTATTGAAATGAAATAAAGCTTATCTATTGATTCTCCAAGAAATTATAGACATGTGCTTGTTCTATTCCTATGAACACTAATATCCATGGTCTTACTGGGCAAGCAAAATCTTAATCTCTCCCTAGCCTGCATACAAATCACTCACAGAAAGGATTTGTATTTACATACGAAAACAGTTTGATCCTACAACACCCAACGAAGCAAACATTTGTTGCTACAACTTCATATATGTCATAGTTATATATCTCTAAAGTCTTCACTGCCAGAAGTTCAAAGATTGGATCGACACGCATCCACATGATGACAAGCTAGTTAATCCAAATTTATTATAATTAGGGGAGACATCAATCAAGGGGAGCATCTAAGAGTCTGCTACTTTGGCCATATGTGCAAAGCATTTTTTTCTTCCGAACAATCCATTGAGGAAATTCCAATAAGACAGTCAATCGAAGACTTGTGGCCATCCAAGGGGGAGTGTTGTAATTCTAGCCGCTCAATGTGGATGGCACTCATCCCACTAAGCTTTGTCTACCACTAGCTTTACCTATAAAACAAAGAAGCAAATCAAGAAAGAAAGATATATAGACATACGGAGGAAAGGAAGTAAGGAAGAAAGAGGGAAAGAAAAGAAAAGAGAGGAGAGGAAGAAGAGAAAGAAGAGAGATACAGAAGAAAATACTAATGAGCTAGGCTAGAGAGAAGAGAGATAATAATGAGAGTTATCTTTGTACTCCTATTATTTCACATAATGAGAGAAAGTATTGTTGCTGCCCCGAGGACGTAGGCACACTTGCCAAACCTCGTAAATATTGTGTCTCATTTACTTTATATTCCACAACACACATACCACCGATTTTACAACATTTTGTTAATTATTAGGAATATTGTGATTTTTGTGAAAATATTGAATATTGTAGAAATATATGAAATTATTGGTAAAACTGTAGAATTGGCAAGTGGGAGTGGTTGTGCACTCATTTTCAGATGCCAACATTTTTGGTAAGATTTCTTTATATTTTATTTTAATTTAATTTTCAGTTTTTTTAATTATGTTTAATTGATTTTTTTTTTTAAATTTAAAATGTAAATCGACGACAAATAAAGGTAACCGGGAAAGGAAGCCATACCTTCATCACTCTAGTTCTCGGCCCCTATCTTATTGGGTTGAAGAACAGCAAGTGAAGCGTTCGCACTTCCCAAAAGTGGAGGTTAGGGGTTTATGCATGCCAATTATGGCAACTGAGTCACTAACGACATTTATGTAAGTATTCCATTCAACATTTTTAATTTAAATTTCATTACCCTAAAAAAATTTAAATTATGATGGGTAATCTTAATTGGTTTTTTTTTTTTTTTGGAGGTTCCTTCCTATGTCGCAGAAGAAGGATAAGTACATCACGTACCTTTATGGCTGGTTCGGTATGGGATACCGAACCAAAACCCTTGTCCCAATTCCCAAACCGAAATTTTCGGGATTCCCAATTTCAAGACCGATCCCAAAACAAATTTTCGGGATTTCGGGACAATCCCGAAATAATCAATTAGAAAGCTTGTTTGCTAGACTCTATACTATACCGGTGGAACAAACTCTATATAGATTGAGTTTATTGGACAAAAACTTCACTATACAACAAGAGAAAAACAAAGGAACAATTTGGGTAGTAGAGTTGTTTCTTACTAGCAATAACTTGAAGGGAAAATCCAATAATACTAGAAGACAAAAACTCATAGAAGACATAAATGGCATCTGAATTAAGACTAGAGACCGATAATATTAGGCATAAAATGGCTTAAAAATCCAGTAGGATAAATAACAGCTACAAGATCAACTCGTAGAAATTAGACTATTACAGCTCCCAAAGCTCCTTTCACCATACCCTGCCCTACTGCATCTTCAAAGATTCATTTCCCCCCAATGAACAAAAAAATAGCTTTCACACCTGGAGCTTAAAGACTTGCTCTAGAATTTGAACAAAACCCTAAACTATACGAGTCTGCTTTAGGAATATAATATTGACATTTAAATTAACTTGTTTCATGCCGATTTAAGACTCGCATTCAAAATTGAACACCACCCTAATCTCTTCAGTCACTAAAACAACCTATATACATGATAGAGACTCGAGACTTACATTGAATTTCGGCAAAACCCCAAATTGGAGAAGTCTGATCAGTCACTAAAAGTCTAAAACATCCTAATTTTATAAATTTTTATTTTGGGAACATAATGAAGAATTAAAATTAACTTGATTCATGCTGATTTTTATACTATTCAATTTTCTAAAATGTGGATAGAATGCATGCAGAGTTTCAAAGCTTGAATTATTCTGCAATTCCCTAGGTTCTTGTCTAGACACTGACGAACGAGAATCCAAAATTTTCAATAATACTCAAATAATCCAAAATTTCCAATAATACTCAAATAATCAATTAGAAAATTACATACTTTGAATTCCTTAACGACGAATTTCAGCACGGCAGTGATAGGGGCAGTTCCAAAACAAGTTATTCTCCAGCGAGGTGAGGTGAGGTCGACAGAATGACTAAGTGAGGGTGACTGTGTGAGGTCGAGGAAGACGAGGAGGGTGAGCCGGTGAGGTGAGGTGAGGTCGAGAGAGTGGGTGAGGTCGAGGACGATGAGTAGGGTGAGCCGGTGAGGTCACTGAGGTGAGGTGTGAGGTCGAGAGAGACTGAGAGAGAGTGATTAAGTCTCTGAGTCTGAGTTAGGGTTTATTTAGATTCAACGGTAATCGGATGGCTATTACAATTCAAAATATATATTTAAAATTAAATAATATATTTTTTTTATTTCGGTTCAGTTTGGGATTACCAAACAAATCCAAATCTGAGACCAATTCCCATACCGAATTTTCGGGATCGGTTCGGTAATGGATACCGAAATTTTTGGGATTTTCGGTTTGGGATTTTTTTGGTTCGGTTTAAGGATTTTTTCGGTTCGGTTTGGAATTTTCGGTTTTTTTCCCACCCCTACCTACCTTTCCCAACAACTGACACCTATACAAAGGTGTCCGTACGGTTGTTGATGGATGGGGTTGGCCAACGAAAAGGCCAAAGACTACTGCAGCTTAGGAGCGGGTCGGGTTCAGGACCTTAGGTCGTATTCTTTTTCATCTAGCTCTTATCCTCCAATAAAGACGTCTCCCAGATTGCAACAGTTGTAGGTGGAGTTAGCGTACCAAAGAGAAGAAGATGAGTGCCAAAGAGAAGAAGTTGCTCGTGAGCAAGAAACCGCTGCACGCGACTAAGAAGCCATGCGCCAATACATTGCTAGGATAACCCAAGCAATGACAAATTCTGGCATTCGAATTTTCAAGCCTCCGAGCGATTTTCAGCCATCTCACCAGCTACCCCTGGAGTTGTATTTAATTAGTTTAGTTTTTACTACAAATCATTGCACAAATATTTTATTTTATCTATTATATATAAAGTGAGAGCCCCATTTTGGTGAAACATTCTAAATCCCTAAAATGCCCTCACTTCAAAAAAAAAAAAACCAATTATCCTAATAGAATACGGTATAATCGTAATATACGCAAATATGATAGGGTTAAATTGTAATACACAATTTGTAGATATTTGGCTGCGGACAATGTATGTGTGCATGCTTATGAAGAATGATAGTTTACAACCGTCAGATAAATGGGACCTACACTTTCTAAACAATTGTGACCCTTCGATTATGCGTCCTACAAGTACTGTATACATTCTTTCTTTCCACCAAAAACAAAAAAACAAAAAAAAAATATAGAAAGATTAAACCCAGCGAACTCAAGCGGTTCCAGAGTTTGCATGATGGAAACTACCCATCCAACACTAGCGGTTGCAGCGTTGCACGATGGAAACTGTACCCTATTACCAAACGTTCGGAAGGCTTCAACCGGTTACTCAGTCCAACTGTTCATACAAAAGGGAGAAACGAATTCAATTGCACAGACCCCTCTATCAAATCGTGTTTTTTTTTTTGGCCGTCTTCTTCATCCACCTTTCAATTTGATGCTTCTGGGGAAATGATGAATTAGGATCAACAAAGTACTACAATTTGCAAGTATCCATCAAATCGTTTTTTTTTTTTTTTGGCCGTCTTCTTCATCCACCTTTCAATTTGGTGCTTCTGGGGAAACGATGATTTAGGATCAACAAAATACTACAATTTGCAGGTCCGGCCACCAAATCCCCTATTTTATGTGATTTAAGATATTGGAGGTTATCATCTTCTCCCGGTACCCAACTTCCCAATTTAAAAAACCAAGGTTTATTTTTGGGTTTTTTCCTGTCGTTAATTTGGGAATGGTGACTATTTTACGCAATGGCCGATGATAGAGCTAGGGAAAATCCCCAAGTCTAGTTTTCACTCTTTTCATTTTTTTTGTTCCTTGCAGATTCGTGAAAAAGATTGAGATTACAAAGTAGAAGCTCTGAAAAATTCCGCTCTGAAATTTGAGCTCCCTCGCCAATGATTCGAGCGGGTATTGTTGTCTTCATTTTTCATTTTTACCATCACCAATTCAATCAAAACCTTTGCCATGCTTAATTATCAATAAAAAAAAGGCAGGAGATCATACTTTTAGGGAAAAGAAAATGTCGTACATGTGTGCTTTTGCGCCAAAACTTGATCTTTTGTTTAAATTTACGAACTTTAGGCACATTTTGGAAAAGGGTGTTCTAAATAACACGTTTTTATCTAATGTGATTGTGTGTTGTAGATTTTGGAGTTCGTACGAACTGGTGATAAATCTCTGGCGGAAGTGATGGACATTACAAAACAACTGCTAGGAAAGTAGTGGTATGAACTGTGAAGGATTTTGGTAATGGGTTTTGAAAAGGAAATGTTTATATCTAATGTATTTTCTGTTCCTTTATACATGAGGATAATAGCCAGGTAAACTAAACTTGGTGGCAACTGTCACTCTGTGTTTCATTCAACTTGGACTTGAGTTTCTTCATTGAAAGGCAATCCCAAGCTTACATGTTTCCATATTAGTTGTGCTGCTACTTTGCCTTTTCTGTGCTTATTTCTTTGGGCAATTTGGTTTTTACAATGTGGAGGCGCTCCAAATTTTATATAACTCTTATGAATTTGGGATATTTCAGGGAATTCACAAGCTGACCAATAGTATTACTTTTTTACGGCAAGTGTTTCTTATCGTCTATTATTTTTTATGGTTATCTTTTGGGTAAATTACATAGAAGCCCCTCAGGTTTGAGGTCTATTGCAATCTTATACATCTTTAAAACATTTCACTTACATACCTCAAGTACTATTTTATTTCAATTTCATACAACCGTTACATTTTCCATCCATGGATCTGTTAAATGCTGACGTGGCTGCCACATATATGCCACGTGGCTGCCAAATGTCTGCCACGTGGCAAATAAAATAATTTTTTAATTTTTTTAAAAAAAAAACCTATCTGCCACTTTTTTTTTTCTCTTTCTTCTTCTTCTCTTTCTCTTTCTTCTTCTTCTGGGTTCGGACCTTTTTTTTTTTTTTTTTTTCTTCTTCTTCTTCTTCCTCCTCCTCCTCCTCTTTCTTCTTCTCTTCTTCTTCTTCCTCCTTCTTCTGGGTTCCGTCCCTTTTTTTTTTTCTCTTTCTTCTTCTTCTCTTTCTCTTTCTTCTTCTTATTCTCTTTCTCTTTCTTCTTCTTCTGGGTTCGGACCCCTTTTTTTTTTTTTTTTTCTTATTCTTCTTCTTCCTCCTCCTCCTCTTTCTTCTTCTCTTCTTCTTCTTCCTCCTTCTTCTGGGTTCGGTCCCTTTCTTTTTTCTTTTTTTTCTTCTTCTTCTTCTTCCTCCTCCTCTTTCTTCTTCTCTTCTTCTTCTTCCTCCTTCTTCTTCTGGGTTCAGTCCCTTTCTTTTTTTTTTCTTTTTCTTCTTCTTCTTCTTTTTCCTCATCCTCCGCCTCTTTCTTCTTCTCTTCTTCTTCTTCCTCCTTTTTCTGGGTTCGGTCCCCTTTTTTTTTTTTTTTTTTTTTCTTTTCTTCTTCTTCTTCTTCCTCCTCCTCCTCCTCCTCTTTCTTCTTCTTCTTCCTCCTCCTCTTTCTTCTTCTCTTCTTCTTCTTCCTCTTCCTCCTTCTTCTGGGTTCGGTCCCTTTCTTTTTTTCTTTTTTCTTCTTCTTCTTCTTCTTCTTCTTCTTCTTCCTCATCCTCCTCCTCTTTCTTCTTCTCTTCTTCTTCTTCCTCCTTTTTCTGGGTTCGGTCCTTTTTTTTTTCTTCCAATTTCAGGTTTTTTAAAAAAAATTAAAAAATTATTTTATTTGCCACGTGGCAAACATTTGGCAGCCACGTGGCATATATGTGGCAGCCACGTCAGCATTTAACAGATCCATGGATGAAAAATGTAACGGTTGTATGAAATTGAAATACAATAGTACTTGAGGTATGAAAGTGAAATGTTTTAAAGATGTTGTATAAGATTGCAATAGACCTCAAACCTGAGGGGCCACTATGTAATTTACCCTTATCTTTTCCAGTCCTAGATTTATGAACTTAATGACTTTTAATTTGTCTTTAAACCATAGAAATGTGCATAACTGGTAGAACCATAAATGAAGTTCCCCGTGAAACAACACCATCTTCTCCTCTATCAATAATGTCAGCATCATCAAATCTTTCATCACCATGTCCCCATAAGTCTGGCTTCCCTTTCTCTATTATAGATTGAATTCAATTTTGGCTTAAAGTAAGGCAACACAACTTGATACATATTGGTTCACAAATCATCAGCTGAGAGAGAAAAGAAACCGACATAGCACTATGTTGAAAAAAAATGGATGATTTTGGATGAGTGAAGTTTGAAATGGTTTAGGATATTGAGGTAGGGAAAATCCCCAAGTGCAGTTCTAATTGTTCACTCTTTTCATTTTCTTTGTTCCTTGCAGATACGTGAACATGATTGGGACTACAAAGTGGAAGCCCTGAAAAATTCCGTTATGAAATCGGAGCTCTCTCGCCAGTGATTCGATCGGGTATTTGATCATATCCCCTTTCCATTTTTACCATCACCAAATTGGATGTGTGTTTTCTCTTGATTTCAGTTCTTGGTTCTATCCATTTTGCACTCCTATAATTTCCCAAATCAATTGCATACAAACGGACATAAAAAACATAGAGACAGACAATTATGGAGTGCATGTTGATGCTTATTTAACTGAATTTTTTGTTTTTATTTTCGTATAAAAGTTTTCTTTTACCAATTGGTTTGCAGCCCTGTTATATTTGCAGAACAGTGCCTCATGTTTATTATGATCATCTTAATTAGTTAGACTTTCAATTTAATGTCATATATGTATTCTAACTCTTCAGCTTAATATTATGACGTGCTATGACTTTGAGAAATACTATTATGTTTGACACTATTTGACCAATTAGTTAGACTTTCAAAAATCTTGGTTTTACAGAACATGTTTATCATTTCAATTAAATTATATGGACAGTTGTGACATAGCCATTTCTTATTTAGCAGAAAAAGATGTACTGAATTAAGCTTAACTGTTTTATGATGTAATATTTATAGTGTTGTCAGGAATAACCTCAATTATTTCAGTTGGCTTAGCCTGGTCTTCTCTTGGCCGATTCTTCATCAACTCCTCCTACTTAACATCAATTATTTCAGTTGGCATTAGTTGCAGATCCATTTGTCATACACACTTATTGGTTGCAGACCCATTTGTTGAGGCTCAAAGAAAAGGAAGGGGGGGAAGTGTATTCTTGCCATAGATTTTCTGTTGGCAGTGAGCCTTGAAGAAAAGGGAAGGTGATAACAGCGGAAGAGGTGGCTTTTTGCTTTTGGCCTTTTGTTTTCTTCATTTTGCTGAATGTTGAGACTTGAGAAAAGAACTTCTAATGTTGAACCCCAATTCGATGTGAAAACGTAACCTAATCATGTTAGCATACAAACTTGATTGTTATTTTGTTCAATTTACACCTTTATGTTTCCAAATGAATATAAATTTCCATTTTGTATTCGCATTCGAAACCGATGCTCAAAAAGCTACCCAGTGTCAACTTTATCCCATATTTCATCTATTCCCACTCCCTTATAATCCTAAAAAAAATTAAAAGAATTATGCTCCAACCAAATGCTTGACTTAAATATTTGACAATTATATAATGTCCATATATAAATTAGAGGCATTCACATTAAGCTAACTCGACAAGAAACATATCTCATTGGTGCAATAGGAAATGTTGACATTAAACAATGAGGATCTTTTTCCCCATCCGTTGCTTGACAGATCTGATAGAAAAATATTTCACCCTGTACAATGGAGAGCAAACTAATCAATCATGAACAAATGAGTGGAAATTGCAGCATTGATATCAATATGTAAACTTTCTTTTCAAAAGAAACAGTGACATATAGACTTTATGGGTATTGTGAATAATGTACATATTGTGATGTATGTTTTAAATTTTGACATTTAAGTTGTTATGTATTTTGCTATGAGTACTTTTCATCTACTCTTTTTTTTTATTTACATCTACTTACTATTGTTCATGGACTTTAGGTAGGAACTTGCATCCAAAATCCCATGTTGTTTGACAATTGCATGAATAACATTTAAATCATTACTTTAAGCAAAGTGAAAATGAAAAACATGACAACCTTTTATGACGTGCATGGTAAAGTAAAAGTTCTTCTTTGCACAATACATTTAAAATATATCTTAACAATTACAATGGAAAAAAAACTAACACAATACACCTTTAGGGGCGCGTAGCGCCCGTGACGCAAAAATGTCTCTCGCACGCACATTAGTGCATGCGGAGAGGCTAGTAATATAATTAAATAACGTTTGTAAGTTGTGATTTATGTTAGCTTTTTCAATTAATATAATTAGATTTAAATAAACTATTTAAATTAAATATTGTTCTAATTACAAATATTAAAATAGAAATTTAACACTTTACCCAACGAACAATTTCTTCGAACAAACATTTTTCCCATTTTTCATTTTTTTTATTTTTGCCCATTTTATATCGTCGGGCTAAATTTAGTATTTAATTTCCATAAAATTTTAACTACTTTACCCAACGGACTCATGACAGAACTGGAAACAAATAGAAAGGAAGAAGCAAAGAGAAAAACGAAGAAGACTGAATTGAGATAGCTTGTATTTCTGAAGGAAATGATACACTTGATTGAATGATTCTTACACCAGTAATTGGCTTATATAGCCTCTCTGTGCTAACTAACTTTAACAATCAATCCTAACAACCTGAATTGGTTATAACAATATTAACTGACTAAATGCCAAGTCATCATCCGAGTCACCAATCCAAGTCACCAGTCTTTAATTCTAATATTGCCATGTCATTAGTTGATTGCCAGGTCACCATTACAGTCAATATCCCCCCTCAATCTCAACTAGGATTTCCTAGTTGCAGATTGTAACAATGCTTAACAAACGCAGGACTGTGCAATCCCTTTGTTAAAATATCAGCGATTTGATCATCTGTAGGAATATACACCACCTCTAGATCACCTTGTTGTACTCTTTCTCGGACAAAATGATAATCTGTGTCCAAATGTTTGATCCTCGAATGAACTACAGGATTCGCACTCAATGATATCGTAGACATGTTATCACAACTGATCACAGGTGGATGAGGAAGAAAAACATTCAAATCTTTTAAAATATATCTCACCCATGTAATATCTGCAGCTGTATGAGCTAATGCTTTGTACTAAGCTTCTGTGGAGCTTTTGGAAACTGAATTTTGTTTCTTTGACTACCAAGAAATAGGATTATTTCCAAGGAAAACTACATAACCTGTCATTGATCGTCTGGTATTAAGATTTGTAGCCCAATCTGCATCTGAAAACGCATTTAAGCTTACTGCTGCAGTCGCAGAATAGCAAATACCAGCTTGAATTGTACCTTGTAAGTATCTCAGAATGCGTTTCACTGCTGTTAAATGAACATCAGTTGGTGAAGTCATGAATTGACATACCGAATTCACTACAAAGGCTATGTCTGGCCTTGTGAATGTCAAATATTGTAGAGATCCCACCATACTTCTGTAGATACTAGGATCAGCCAATGGTTTGCCTTCTGTCACAAGCATCGAATTATGAGGTTTGCAAAGAGTTGTTGCAGGTTTACATGACTCCAAACCTGCTTTGTGTATAAGATCCTTGATATACTTTGTTTGATTCACAATGATATCTCCATTATCCCTATAGTGAATCTGTAGCCCGAGAAAGAATGTAAGTCTTCCAAGATCTTTCAAATCAAATACGTCAGACAATTCTTGTATTACTGCATTGATCTTTGAAGTGTTGGAACCTTTGAGGATAATGTCATTGACATAGAGTAATAAAATCACAATATCATTATCATCCTTCTTTGTGAATAAACTGGTATCTGATAATGAAGCTGTGAACCCCATTGCAACTAGATAACTAGTAAATTTTGAATTCCAGGCTTTTGGTGCCTATTTAAGCCCATATAGAAACTTGAGTAACCTGCAAACATGATTGGGATGTGAAGGATCAATGAATCCTTGTGGCTGTTTCATATAGACCTCCTCTTGCAAGTCACCATGAAGGAATGTATTTTTGATGTCCAATTGTTTTAAATCCCAATGATTCATTGCAGCAAGAGACAATAATTCTCATTGTTGTATGTCTTACAACAAGACTAAAAGTCTCTGAATAATCTACTCTATGCTCCTGAGAAAACCTTTGTGCAACCAATCTAGCCTTATATCTTGATATACTCTCATCTGCATTCTTTTTCACTTTGAACACCCACTTACTCCCTACTATGGATCTGTCAATGGGCGGAGAAACCAATTCCCAAGTTCCTTGTGCTCTCAAAGAATCATATTCTTCTTGCATTGCTTGCTGCCATTGTGGTATGCACGAAGCTTTCCTGAAACTTGATGGTTCTACAATATCAATGACTTGAGTAACAAAGGAAAACCCCTCAGAAAATGGTTCATCTTCTGTTAATTGCAGTGTATGAAGCTCAGGAAATGTCACTAAACATGCTGCATAATTTCTCCTTGAAATTGTTCCACTTTTCAATCTTGTTACCATAGGATGTTGAGAATTTGAATTTAGCACATATGTAGAATTCTCAGAACTTGTATTATCATGTGCTAAGATAGGAAGAATTACCTCCAATTGTGAGCTGTGATGGACAGGCAACAAGGGTGATGTGGAAGAAGTTGGAATAGAGTGATGATGATGAGGAGTGTTCAGTGTTGCTGAATGTGATACACTTGAAGAACTTGTGGTCTCAATTTCAAATACAGACTGACCTACATTAATATGCACCAGACTCTGTTGACTATCTTGAGTTGAGCTAGAATGTGACAAGGATTCTGAATTGTTATCTTCCATAACTAGTAGTTGTACCAATATTGGCACATGTCTAGGCTTTTGTAAATCTGAGACCTTTTCGTCACGCTTTGCAAATGACTTCTGATATGGAAAAACTGATTCATCATGTATAACATGTCTTGATATAATCAGTTTGCCAGTTTGTAAGTTGTAACAAACTACTCCTTTGTAACCATTTGAATAACCCAGAAAAAGACATTGAGAAGACCTGAGTTGTAATTTATTGGCATTAAATGGTCTAAGATAAGGATAGACAGCAGTGCCAAACACTTTAAAATGAGACAATTCTGGTACTCTTCCAAACACACACTGATATGAAGATTGCATTTGAAGAACTCAGCATGGCATTCTATTAATCAACATAGTAGAATGTGCACAAGCATGATACCAAAACTTAGGTTCCAAATTTGCTTCAGCCATTAATGTTAATGCAGTTTCCACCACATGTCTATGCTTCCTTTCAGCAAGACCGTTCTACTGAGGAGTATAAGGACATGAAACCATGTGTTTGATGCCTTTATACCCCAAAAAATCACTAAACAGTTTGCTCATATACTCCCCACCTCCATCAGATTGTAAACACTTTATAGTTATCCCAAACTGATTCAAAACAAAAGCATAAAACTTGGCAAAAATATTGAAGGCTTCTGAATTATTCACCATGGGAAAATCCACATGAATCTTGAATATTCATCTACAAAACTCATATAGTATCTATACCCTTCTATAGACTTTGTTGGAGATGGACCTCAGACATCAGTGTGGACTTTATCAAAAAGACTACTAGCTCTAGTTTGTGTTATTGGAAATGGTTGCCTACACATTTTGCCTTTGATACAAGAAGAACACATGGAAATACAATCATTAGACTTTGTACTAACTGATATTTTTGAATATGTCAACATTGCAGTCAAGACCTCTTGACATGGATGTCCAAGTCTCTGGTGCCAAACTGACTGTTGAACTGTCTTCTCCAAAAAAGCAGCACAATTACTCAACTTCGCAGCAAATGATCCTGAAAAAGTGCTCACTGGAATCTTGAATAACTCCCTATCACCACTCTTTCCTTGGTATAGTATCACCCTTGTGGCCTTATCCTGTATAAAGAAGGTAAGATCATCACATATAAACCAACAAGCATTGTCTCTACATAATTTCTTAACTGAGAGCAAATTCACAGTAATCATTGGAACATGCAACACATTATGCAATTTTAATGAATGATTCGATGATATAGGAATAATAGAGGACCTAATATGCTTTACAGCCAAACCTTCACCATTTCCCACAACAATCTTTTCATTTCCAGTGTAAGGTGTAGCATGATTTATTGCATTCATATTGGCAGTCATGTGATGTGTGGCCCCTGTGTCCACAATCCAAGTCTCAACTGCTGAGAAATCATGAGCTGTTGATGCAAATGCATCTTGCTGACCAATATGTCCTTGTGCAGTCATTGCAGTTAATGAAGATGATGGTGGAGCACCTTGATAGGAAAAATTGGTTCTGTGATAACACTCTAACGCGATGTGACCCCTTTTTCCACATAACTGACAAACTATAAAACCACCAGAAGATTGTGTATTACTGTTGTCAACTCTGTAGTAGCAATTTGGAGGCGTATGCCCCATTCTTGAACAAATCTGACATTCTGGAGAAACCGAGGACTTGTAATTTGTATTCCCATGCCAATAGTTAGTTCTTGTATTCCAAGAGTTGCCATTCTGAGATTGCTTTCCATTGCCAGAGTAATTGCTACTTCCATTGCCATCATTTGAATTCTCATTCCTGTTGCCATAACTTCCAGAGTAAGACTTTGAATTATTGCTCCCATTATTGAACCTCCTGTAATAATAATTTTGCCCATTGTTCCTTTGTTGAAACGATCTATTTCTAGTGCCAACATAACCAGAGCCTCCTGAAACATTAGATTGACTCCCATGATAAGAATCCCCATTAGAGTTAGAACTTTCACCATGTTCATAACCTCCCTGGAATCTTTGTGAATTAGACCCTTCACCTTGCACCACCATTGCAGCCATAGAAGAACTCAGCGAGTGCATTCGTGTCTCAATACTTGCTTCAGCACCAAGTAATTGCGCCCTGAAATCTTTTAAAGACATAGCTGTTTCCCTAGCAAGAATTACAGTCTTGATCATCTCAAACTCCACAGGCAATCCAGATAATACAACAATCATATAATCATTGTCTATGATTTTCTCTCCAGCCGAAATCAATTGATCTTTTATACCCTTCAGTTTCAGCATAAACTTCTCAACATATTCCCCACCTTTCTGTGAAGAATAAAACTCAGTTTTCAATTGATTAACCCGTACCACAGATATAGATGCAAACCTTTCTTGCAAACAAGTCCAAGCATCATGTGAAGTTTTGCATCCAATGACATATTCCATCGCATCATCCGATAGAGTAGCAATTAATAAACTGAGCAACGCCAAATCTTTCTTGACCCAATTCTTATATGCTACTGTAATTTCGTTTGTGACACCTGCCTCAGTATCAATCACAAATCTAGGTGGACATGGCGACTCACCAGTAAAATGATCAAACAAATCATAACCCCTTAGTACTGATTGAAATTGATAGCTCCATTTGACAAAATTGTCATCTTGAAGTTTCACAGTCAACATACCTAACAACCCCTCGATTTTCACAGAATCAGACATGATTGACTAATCAAGAAACACCCAAAAAAGATTCAAGATAAACCAAGAATTCAACACTACAACAAAAAACAAGAACTCAACAATGCTTATCAATACTGCACTTCAGCTTTAAGAAATGCAAAAAGAAATCCAGAAAACTTTTCGAAGATCAACCCCAAAAAAAAACAATTTGTATGCAAGAAAGATTGGCTTCGGCCTTTGTAATCTTTCAACTTCTAATACTTTTCATCCTCATTCAACATACATGGCATCGGCCTTGAATATCATCAATTTTCAACTAAAATTCTTACTGTGACAATTTAACAAACAGTTCATCAACATAATTTCTGAAATAGAGACTGAAAACCTGAGATCACCCAGAAAAGTGCACCATTGAAGAACACCGATCACAAATCACCAATCACCGAACAAGAGCTTCAGAGAACACCAATCACTGCAGATAGACACAGCGGAAGACGCACCATAGATCATTCCTCGGCGATGATACCATCATGACAGAACTGGAAACAAATAGAAAGGAAGAAGCAAAGAGAAAATCGAAGAAGAATGAATTGAGATAGCTTGTATTTCTGAAGGAAATGATACACTTGATTGAATGATTCTTACACCAGTAATTGGCTTATATAGCCTCTCTGTGCTAACTAACTCTTAACAATCAATCCTAACAACCTGAATTGGTTACAACAATATTAACTGACTAAATGCCAAGTCATCATCCGAGTCACCAATCCAAGTCACCAATCTTTAATTCTAATATTACCATGTCATTAGTTGATTGCCAAGTCACCATTACAGTCAATACGGACAACTTCACACCTATTGCACTTCGAGAAGGGGAATTCTCCAGTCTAATGTTGTTGTTATTTTGATCCTCCACGTAGCGGATTTCACCTAAGTAACCTTGTGCATTTCATATGATATTTGTCAAATATTTTGAGATTTTGCTGCAAGTGTAAATGGTAAATATGAAGGTGCTATTGCTACTTTTTTGTATCTCTTGCACACTGTTTAATTTGTTTATCGTCATATATATGAATAAGAAAGATGATGAGAAATGTGTCGTTGGTTGGGAAAGAGGAGGAAACGAAGCGAAACAAAAAGGTTATATGGAGACTTTACTGATGTTAATAATTTTGGAATGTTAGCAGACTCGAGATTGCAGGTTGGCAATTGGTGGTGCTAAATGATTTGTTAGATTCATTCAATAGCAATTTTTTATTTTTCCTTATCAATTATCGTTTTAAAGGGTGAAAAAGAGTGAGGGACGCAAGAGGGGAGAAAGAGGAAAACAAAATGGTTTCCGCTACTTTCAATACTTTGGGTAAAAGAAAGACGGTTTCATTTCACTCGCTTTGTTTTGGAACTTTTCGTTTTCTTTAGTAACTCTTGCTATATCTATAGTCTATATGTTTCTTCTTTATGTGTTTCTGATTCAGATATTGTGTCTCTTTTGCAGAGCATGTGGTGTGGAAACACACCAGCGGGGCCTCACACACGAGTAAATATTGTTGATATCTTTAGTCACCAGGGAGATTAACTGGTAAGAGGTTTTAACAAAGGCTTCGACAATAGTGTGTGTGGTACTAATAGATGGTTCTCCTCACTTTCGACGTCGAACTCAAATGTGGCTGTAACCTAAGCCCCCAAATTCCAACATAGCATGCAGGAACACTAATGTTTTCCTACGTGTTCTTCATACAAAGGTACGAAGAACTAAATATGGTTAGTTTACTTTTTGGATGCTTAAAAATATAATTTTAGCCAAGTCCCAACATGAGGTTGATGTTATAAATTTTTGAACTCCATTTTTAGAAAAAAATGGCATTTTCATCGGATAAGGTTCTTTCTATTTTGGACTGTGGGTCGAAATTATTAAGACACTGATGCTTGAGTGTTTTAAAAATAGGTGCAGGACATATGAGCGTTTTGATCAAGAAAGAGCTGCTACAATTACTGTATTATTTGACTTACTGTATAGTGCTTCAAAGAGAAGTAGAGACAATTAGTTCTCATTAGAGTAACTATGTAACCGATTCAATGGATGATGTACAATTCTTTCAGTCTAACTATTTAGATTCCTTTTTCCTTTTTATATCACAATAATAGATTCATTAATGATGCCATGTACAACTCTTTGAATTTATAAGAGCTATATGCAAGGTTCTAAAAGACTTTAGGCGCTAGTCGGGCGGCAAGCTGAGGCCTAAGGCCTAGGGGGCTAGGCGGGGTCTAAGAGGGCGCCTAGGCGGACTAGGGGGATTTAAGTAATTCTATTATATTTCGTGTAAATAAGTGTTTGTTTATATTTACAATATATATAATTTCATCATAAACTACAAAATAGAATGACATATGTATTATGAAGTATTGGAACATAATGAAAACATGGGGAACAAGCATATAGTGTGTGCTCATTTAAGTATTCAACAAGTCTCTTACAATTTATTGAAAAAAAATTAAATGCAAATTGAAAGTTGTCTATTTTCTGTCTAAGTGAGTCGCAACCTAGGCAGGTGCCTAGGTGGGTCTGGGCGGGCTAGGTTGGTGCCTAGGCGTTCTAGGCGCCCTTTCTTAATTTTCAAACGCCTAGGCATTAATTGGGGCGGTGACCAGCCACCTAGCGCCTAGGCGGGGATTTTTAGAACAGTGGCTATATGTAAAGTTACAACAATTGTATCAAATCATCATACGATCAGTTTTTTAATAAAATATTATATTTTCTATTTTTAAACACAATTAAAACATCTTAAGAGGCGTGCAGCGCTCGTGATTAAAAAAAAACCTGGTTTTAAAAAGAAAATGTCACTTAACTTCAAAAAAAACCCTGAGAAACTAGCACAAGAGAGGCATTTTTTAAATCACGCGCTTGTAAAGATGTGTTGCGTTAGTTGTTTACCTTTTTTATTTGTTTGGTATAGACATTAATAGCAAAACTATAGTTTTAAGTTATAAACAAACTCACTAAATTTGGTTGGGTCTCTCCAAGTTTAATGAAATTTGCATTCTTATTGAGAAAAACACCGTTCTCTTCTTCTTTTAACTAATCCAAGATAAAAAAAAAAAATTGCCTCAGTTTCAGTAGTGTTTTCTAATAACCCACACAAAACAATTAGCATGGAGATCACAATTAACTGTCAAGCTAAACAACCGAATTCCAGTACGATAAACTATTATAATTAGGAAGTATATAGTTCCACCAATTATGTGTGAGAGAGTATCCACAACAATAGCTTCCAGTTATGTGCAGCCGTCTTGCAGATTTCATCCTTCACCTCCATACTTGCAATGAAAAACAACTAACGCAAGACATCTACAGGAGAGCTATGTGCCCGTGACTAAAAAAATGCCCCTTGCACACCTGTGAGTGCGTGTGGAGAGACTAGTATTATATAAAATGACCCAAAATATCCATTTCCAAGGTGCTTACATGAGAGTCATCCTAGACGTAATCCCACTAGACATGAGCTATCAGTTACAGAGATTGTTTGCACTCTATTGGCGTAAACTGTCTTCTTATTTCAACCCTTGGTCTTGGTTTTATATGGATAAAAGTGGACATGGGTTCATGACAATCCACTTGCAAAATCCACTCACAGAAAAAGAATTAAATCCGTTATTAAATAGATTAACAATTAAGACCGTGCTAATCAAAGTTCTCACTGTTTAACTGTATTTTCTTGGTCGAACGACCTTAAAATATACAATGATAATTGTTCACTGGATAAAAAGAAAAAAAAAATACTTCAAGTTTCTTCAAAGCTCTCCAATCCACTATTTGACATGATTGATTGAATATTGATTATGCATGGCGCATGCTCAAAGCTTATTATGGAGTATCAATTAAGAAAAGCATATCGTTACTCTGATTGCATCCCTTTAAGATCAATTGATTAGTGCAGTAAAAGTGTGGGACACAACTGATAAGCCCTCGTTTTTCCATAATTGTCCTCTGCACTTTGTATTCAAAACTGTAACATAAATTGAGAATGATATTTTTTTGTTTTCTTTTGGTTTAATTTGATACTTTGTATTCACACTAAAAAACAGAAACCAATTTCCACTCTTTTGACTGTCTTTTGCAGTAAGCGAATACATGGAGATCATTCGTTGATCAACCTTCCATTTATTCTCCAATCATTCAAGATATTTTTGTAAGAAATAATCTATCTTTGAAAATTGAAGAAGATAAAGTTATAGTAGACTTCAACAATAAGCTCTTTATTTATGTCAGATACACAATACTTAACCAAACAACAGGCATTTGGTCCAATATTGAGCATTTTTTACTGTAATAACAGTGACTACTATTTATATAGATGTACAATATTCTTCTATTAGAATCATTGTAGGAAACCAACAATGTCTCCCACTATTTTTTTTCTTTTTTTTTCTTGAAACAAACATTGTCTCCCACTTTTAATATAAGCGGGTAATTTTAGACTCAATCCCACTTTCAATCGTATGTAAACTAGAAGATCCAAACCTATTCCAATAAGACTTTTTAAACCAATTTGAACTCAAACATCTGGCCAAAATACTCCTACACTTATGCTCATATTCTAACAATTTTTTGTATGTTATCAATACAAGAGCAGACAATTAAACCCTAGTTTTGCGTCTTCTTATTTTGTAAGTAGTGAATTGTCTTGTTGGTTAGGGCATTTCTCTCAATTCATTGCATTTCAAGTTCAACTCCTCTCCTGCCTTTAGTGTAGTTTAGAATATGATTATCATTTGTGTTCAAAATTAAACCCGAGGTAAACGTACAAACTCATCTCTTGTAGTAATGATTGAACTTGTTATGGTTTGGGCTTAACACCATATGATATTTACCATCTCACCATAATTTATCCAATCTGTCAATACCTCAACTGCTAAATTATTGCATACTAATTCCACTACCTCTTCCTCATATAACTTTCACATATATCCCTTTTTTCGATGCAAATGATGGAACGTATTTTTGGTCAAGTCCAAACTTTAGGCTCGGCTCTGTGTTGTAATGTGATGATGAGACAGAACTGAGGTTTGCTAATTGTCACTGACAACTACAAAAGCTTGAAAGACATGTCCATGAAACTCAATAAGGCAAACCACTGAAAAAAGGGCAACTGGGAGAAAGGACACGAAACCGCATATTTTGTCTTGCATGTAACAAAATCTCAACATGTAATGCAGACTAGGAGGCAAGATTTACATGTGTTGTCTTCACAGTTCTAAAAATCTTCATCTAGGACTTAGGCGCTAGATAGCTAATCATTGCTTCGATAAATTCTTAGGCAGCTAGACCTGCTTAGGCGCCCGCCTAGACCGCATGGGCGCCCACCTAGACCGTCTAGGCTCCCGCCTAGACCGACTAGCCCGTCCAAACCCACCTAAGCATCCGCCTAGGTCACAGCTCCTACTTAGGCAGAAAATAGATACCTGGCATTTTGAATTTTATTTTTTCAATAATTGTAAGAGATTTGTTAAATACTTAGATAAACACACATTATATGCTTGATCCCCATGTTTCGATTAATCACTATGTTCTAATACTTTATAATCTATATGTCATTTTATTTTTTAATTTACGTCCAAAAAGTAGACATTTATTACGATATATAATAAATTATTTAAATCTGTTTAGTCTCTCTAAGCCCCGCCTGCCCCATCTAATAGCCTAGACGCTAGGCCTCAGCTTGCCGTTTAACTAGTGCCTAACTTTTTTATTTTAGAACATTTGTCTTTGCTGTAGTCAAAAGCCTGTTTTGGTTTCATATGTGTGAATTCAGCGGAGGTGGGGAATGAACCTTTGATGTTTTCTGTCATGGAGCCCACGGCCATTACATGCAAGCAATTGTACCACACTGTGGAAAACCTTTCATATTTTATTTGTTCTCTGTTAATTCATGACCATATATGATCGCTAAATACGTAATTAGTTAGTATTGTAATACGGCGTTAAATTATTTGTTAAACCTATTTCACAATGTAATCTCATTCGAACTGCGCAGATTTTTGGATATTATTAGTAAATTATTCTTGTAAAAATTCATGCAAATCGAAAATCATTTATATCTCTTTAACTATTGTTGTGAACATTTTAATATTTTATCGACAACCCTGTCTTGGTCTATTTTATTATGTCATAATTAGATAATCACATGATATTCGATTTTAGTTAGTTTTTGCAGGGATGATCTTTCCATGATAACCTTAAAAAAAACGATATGTTCAGATTATGAGAAATATTGTTCAATAAGTCCAAACAAGTGGCTAATTTCATATTAAAATACTAACTGGTTAGCGGTGAACGCTTGTCACATCAAACGATACATCAATATATGATACGACAATATAATCTCCCTAATATTTTCTATATCTACGCACATAGGAAGGCTACCTAATAAATAATTGATAGAATCATGTGTACTTAAGTAATGAAGGATTTGAACACAAAACGCACTAAGTTAAACAAAAAAATAATAAAAACCCTAATCACGAGATAATCCACTTCTCTTGTACTCGATTTCTGATCATTTTCTAAAATCTAATATTCTATTTACACATCCGCGATGCACGCACAACAATATGTGTCATATTTTGCAGTGAACCCTCAAAAATTTTCTAAGTATCATTCACACCATGTAATTTTCTAGCTAACCATTCATTCATCTCCTCGCAGAGGTTCATGTACTTTAAATTTCTGAAGCCTGTTTTCGGTTAATAATGAATTCTGCATTAATAGGAGGAGGAATTTTATATTAGTTTATAAGAAGTTGGTTTGCTTTTCATATTATCAATTGGTTATATAGTGGAATCTCAACTTTCTTCGTAATATCAAAGTAGATTGTCTCACGTATGAAGCCTAACGGTCACGCATGCTCTATGTCGTTTCGTTTGTGTTGTTTATGTGTTAAGCTTGAAAATTTGCCGCACGTGAGTGGTTGTGTTGAGATTGAATCTATATTGATGGGAGAATGAATCTTGCATGGGCTGCTACTAGACCCCTTAGAGAAGTTAATCTTTGTATTGTCAATTAATAATTTTAAGAAAAACTAACGAAAAAATCCAAAAAAAACTTTAGTTTTAATGAAAAATGACAAATAAAGGTGTAGTGAATAGTACCAAAGAAAGGTAAAAATATTGTTTTTCGTTAAAAGTGAAACCGAGAGTGTTTCATTAAAACTCCCTTAATTTTATGGTGAAACTTCAACTTTCTTCAAATAGTATAAAAGGTAAAAAAAAAAGAAGTTGTCGAACCCAATGTCACTTTACCTATACCGAAAGAATTTCAACATGGAAATCTTTTGACTCATTCAAGCGGTGGCTTTCGGCTGCACAAAACCCTTAGCATATATGCATGCCTTAAACTCGGCATTATTCTCTTTATTTACTTTAATTTGCTGGATGTGCTTTATTGTTTGTAACCGTCTTACGCGGCTATCACCTGACAGTTTCTTACACAACACGGTGATACGACACAAAAATAACGGGTTTCGGATCAATAGGATAACTAATTGGGTCATTATCGGGTGACCCGTTAAGAACCCGTTAACAACGGGTTCTTAATGGGTATACACACGGGTAACACGTGGGTAACCCATTTCGACCCGTTAAGAAAAATAAATTATAATTTTAAAGTTTAATTACTAAAACATTTATTATAAAATACAATAGCCATATTGTATATATTGGTATATTCTATATAAAATATATATTTTTGTGTTATTATTCTATATAAGTTAAAAAAAATTAAGTTGTATTCATTTATTTATTTTTATTTTGAGAGTTTCTTATTATCATTAATATGATAAATTTTACTTAACATGTTGTTGCCCAAAATTAAAATCAACTAGTAGTATTAGTATAGGCAATAAGACATCCCACAAGTATGAAAAATGTGAAAGAATATATAAACACTTGTGATTCATCATTCCTCCACGAGTAGACAATGGTTACACTTACATTATCGTTTAGATTTTTAAAACCCTCCAAACCGTCATGAATAGTGTTTTTTATTTGAGTGTAAAAGTAATAAAATTAATAATAATTATTATAGAAGTGTAAGAAATGTAAAAAAAAAATATACAATCACTCGTAGTGACAAGCTTTACAACTTTCGTGAAGGGGTCAACTTCAAAATCCAACACTATAATTCATAAAACCTTAAATTTGTATTTAACCGTCGATTGTCGTTTAGGTTTTATTCTTTATATTGAATTTCATTTTTAAAATTTTCTTTTTTGAAAGCATGATCTTTTGGGGGATGTAGGAAGATGAACGATTCGGATCTTTGATATCACGTTCCGATATTTACGGTTAATTGAAATATGAGTCGATGTTATATAGTTTGTAAAAACTTTATAAACACCAAGTAATATTTTCATTAATGATAAAACTTTGAACATAATATCAACGATCCGAACCGTTCATCTTCCTGTATCCTCTAATAGATCATGTTTTCAAAAAACAAAATATGAAAAAATAATTTGGTGAGAAAAATGAAGTATAAATGTAAACAACAATCGACGGTTAAATTTTGATCTATGATTTATATTATTATAGTGGCACATTTCAAAGTTAAGCCCTTCACGAAAGTTGTAAAACTTGTCATTACGAGCGTTTACATATTTTTTTCTATATTTTTCACACTTCTACATTAATTAAAAAACTATTAAAGACTTTACTTAAACAATAGTCATATGATAAATGAGAAGAGAGTGCTAATGTAGAAAGCCTCACTGAAAATATCATCAATATAACTCTTGAAGCCAATATATCAAGCCAAAGTTCCAATACGTTTCTCATGGTGATTGATGAAAATTGAAGAGTTTGATTGTAAGAAAATGTGCAAGGTTCCAAACCTTGAAACATAACTCCCTTAATTTTGCAAATCTTTTGAACATTTAATATTTTGTAATGTTCTAATGTTTTATTTTTTTATTTTTTTATTATGCTCTTATTTTGGGTATGTAAATATGTAATACTTGAAAGACAAATGTGTTTTTATGTTTTGAATGTGATAATATGGTATGTATATACTTATTTAGTATTATGTTTTTCATTTGATTATTTATTGGTTTAAAATATATTTTCCTTAACGGGTAACGGGTCGAGTCATATTACCTGTTAATATTATCGGGTCGGGTCATTTTACCCGTTTATTTTAACGGGTGTTACACGACACGACCCGTTAAGATATCGGGTATGACACGAAAATGACACGAACACGAGAAACATGACACGAATGCCAGGTCTAGCTTAGCTGATTCAATGCATACGGCCAAAACTATTCATAAGTTATCTACATAATTTACATTGGGGTTTTTGAACATTAGTTCATGAAAAATATTGAAATTTGAAAAAAAAAATTGGTGTTAGATTATGTATTTATTTTAATTGTTTGAAGTATACTTTTAATAAAATTCGTATTTATTTTTGTTATTTAATGTCTTCACAACAAAATTTTGATTTTGATTTAAAGTGTATAGAAATAACTGTACCGAAATATTTTGAATTGACTTGTTCGTATCATATGTTTGTACCCAAATGTTTGTATTGAAATGTCTGTACCAAACTATATTAGTATGTATTTGCCTAAATAATTGTACCGAAATATATTTATAATGAATTAGTGTACCTAAATATTTTATCAAAATATATTATAATCAATTTGTGTAGACTTAGAAAAAGAAAAATCATGAAATTACCAAAAACAAAATGACATGATGAAATATAAATCCTGGCATTTAAGTAGAACCAAGGGACTAAACTCAATTTTGAATCTTATACCAGGCATTAATCTAAACGTCATCTTATTTAAGAATTAAAATCTAGTTTTATAATTTATTTTCTTTTCATTTTTATAGAAGGTACGTAATCACGAGGTCATACACATACATAAATATATACACTGATAACTAATGCAAAGATGATTATTGATTCCAAGGAAATCTGTGTTAAGATCAACTTGTACTTTCATTAACCTTAATTATTTCTTTTGTCAACGTAGTACGGCACAAGTGGTGTAATTCATGATTATGTCAATCTGATTGTTGTTAGACTGCTAGTGTGGATGGAAGAAAACTTTTGTTTATATTACTACATATCTTATTATTCTTACTTCGTTTCGTGATGGAATAGTTTTTCTTTATGTTTTCTCTTTAATTATAGAACCTTCCATCGTGACATAATAAAATTATCTTAATCAGTGTACCAAATATTATATATATATATATATATTTAATCACTCCTTAATTTGAAGTCGCCTCTGTTTAATTTTTAATTTCTTAATTATAGTGATACTTGATGTATATAATATACAAAAGGATCGTAGTGTAAGAAAAACCGTTAAAGAGGAGGAAACCTTTTCTCATGAATTGAGTCAACAGGTATCTTTACGGGTAATTAATCTTAAGTGCTAAGGGTAATGAAGTCGAACGGAATATATACGTGGTTCTGCAAAAGAAAGGGAAAAAAAAACCATGCATATGCACATGTCATGGTGACTTATAGCATGATTCAAAGCCGGAAAATGAAAGAATGAATGGCCGTTCTAGAAATGGTTTTGACTCTTTGAATAATCAACCAGAGTAAAAGCTCAAGAACATTCTTGTGTGCATGGTGGACCACTAAGTTCGACATTAACAATCTCTTATTCGACTGTTAAATGACCAGTGTATTAAATAAAAGTCAAATTCTTTAATGTGATTGAAAAATAGAATACGAAATGCAATAGTATCACTCTTAATTTTACCGGATGCCTATTAACAAATGAGCGTTGGTACAGAAAATTCTCCAAACCTAATTACCTTATGAATCATTTTAGAGAAAAGAATTTATACGCTCATTGGAAACATGTGTCGTTCATATAAAATAATCTGTTGATCACTAAGTAAACATAAAACAAATATTGTGAACAGTAAATGCATGCAAGTTTTTCTTGTTTTCGAAATTAAACATCGGACTGAGTTATACTTTATTTGGCTGGGAATATTTGACACCATTTAGCTGAATATATCTTTTTCTTTTTCAGTTTATTCTTTAGCCAGCAAGAAATCATTTTTGGATTCTTTGGCCTCTTTCCTTTTTAACGACCAAAGAAACCTCTTCATGTGGTTCAAAATGTAAGTCGGCTGAAGCCATTATTCTACCAACAACATGCAATGAAGCAAATCCCCGGCGATATCAGCCATGAGAAGAGTTTCAAATCATTTATGTTTTATTTCTACTTTTTTCAGCGGTCGCATTTATTTTTGCCAATTTATTAATTATTTGCCATAGGCTAGAACTGCATAAAAATAATAATCAGAATTTGAAAGAAAAAAAAGTCTTCCTTTTATTAAGTATGTTATTAATGGCCCATAAAGTACAAAACGTTTGGGTCCATACTCCTGCTGCTCAAAGTCGTCCTTCTCTCCTAGTTCACACAATAAAGCCTAAAATGGTCATCTTCTTATCACATTTCTATACATTCATTCAATTCCTCACTCTCTTTTCTCTGTATATCAAGCTCTATATATACCCCTACCCTTTGCATATAGTTCTAGTACAAAAACACAGAGAGAAATGGCCGGATCATATAAAGCCCTCTTCTTCTTAGCTCTTGTCCTGTGCTCTACTGTAGTAGTTTATGCAGCAAGACCAGAACCAGCTTTTTCAGCAGCGAAGTCTGCGGAAACCGAACTCGAGGTTTGTTGAGTTTTAATGTTTTTATTGTGTTTTAGTATAACACTATTTCGTTTTTATTGTGTTCGAGTACCGGGATTATGAGTTTGATATATATATATATGGGTTTTTGGTGTGTGTGTTGTTTAAGGGTGTTGAAACAGAACAGGTTGATGAAGTTCAGAGCTGTGAAGGAGTTGGAGAGGAGGAGTGCTTGATGAGAAGAACTCTGGCTGCTCATGTCGATTACATCTATACACAGAAGCATAATCCCTGAACAACGTTTGTTAACTATATGTATTGTGATTATCTGCTGATTATATATGAATTACTTGTTAGCAATAAAAAGAAATGTTCAGTAGCAGTTTAGCTGATAATATATAATCAAGTTTCCCGTTCTCTCTCTCTCTCTCTCTATATATAGTACTACTTACAGTGAATTTGAACCATATTAATCCGTTAATTTGGTTCTTGCTCAAAGTATGTATTTGCCAACCTATGTTTAGTAAGAGAACATTACTCAGAATATAACAAAGTTAGTCCAGCAAAGAATTATGTTCTGTTATTATTGCAACTAAATAAGCTGCCATAGGTTATGAATCCCTGCTTTTACAACCATTGTTCTAAAAATTTCCATCTAGCGGTCACCGTTCAGATTAATCCACAATTGTTTGAAAATTAAGAAAGTGCGCCTAGCCCGTCTAAACCTGCCTAGTCACTCACCTAGGTTGCGACTCTCACTTAGACATAAAATGAACAACTTTCATTTTGCATTTTATTTTGTAAATAAAATGTAAGATTTGTTGAATACTTAGATGAACACTCATTATATGTTTGTTCCCCATATTTTCAATATGTTCTAACACTTTATAATCTGTATGTCATTTTATTTTGAATTTATGTATCCCAATACAATTATGTGTCTTTTTAAAATATAAATAGACACTTACTTATATAATATATACTAAATTTACTTAAATCCGCCTAATTGCTTAGGCGCTAGGGCCCAGCCCGTCATCCGACTTGCGTCTAACGTCTTTTAGAACATTGTTTACGACCATTTACTAATGAGAATTGTTATTGGCATTTCAAAAATCTCATTTTGCACTCCAAACTTTCTAAAATTAGAAAGAAAAATACATTTATGAAGAGTGTAGAATGAGATTTTTAGAGTACTAATAACAATTCTCTTACTAATAATCTTCAGTAATCTAGAAAGTTTATTTATATGTCAAAGAAAATGAAAAGAAAATTTACTAATACCTTGTAATAAAGAAAGTATGTCACCATGAGGCCCTAAACGTCAATTTTCAATTTTATTTATGGATAAATTTCAAGTCTGTGTTTCACACCGCACGTCCTAGTTCGGTGCTGGTAAATCACACCATGGTGGTCAGAAGGAGACTGAAATAACGAAATCGCCTTTTAAAAAGATAAAAAAAAATTGTTTTTCTGGTCTATATATGTCAAATCAATAAAATTGGTATTAAAATACCATGCAATCTAGAAAGTTTATCTTCCAGAATATATCTTGAATACTTTTCCGCATGCTGTATTTAACATATTGTTATAATCACATCACAATAAATAATATTAACATTTTTCTTTTCAAATGAAACGGTCTGTGGTCTGTTTAAAACCAACCATCTGTTGATATTTTTTAGAAGGGATACTTCGGATGCGGTTCCTAATTCTTAATATTCTTTAACTAAAATCTTAATGGTATTCAAATATTGATCTTGTACACCTCATTATATTACAATTAATATTTATATTTTTATAGTTTTGACATTAATATTTTGATATTTTATGAGATTTATAATCTTATAAATTTAAAATCCCTCATTATAATACTATTAGAAACAGTTACAATAAAAAAATTCAAACATTTTGATTGAATAAATGGATAAAAACTACGTAAAAATAAGAAATAATAAATGGCAAAAGAATGTATCCATAGTGTTAAAAAATGGTACATTTTACAAAAAAATTGGTACATTTCACATATAGCAAAGTGGTACATTAATAAAGAAGAATGGGTACATTATAAATAAATTAGGGTACAGATAAAAGATTAAAAAATTATGAGTACAAATGAATTTTAAAAAAATATAGGCGCTAAAAGAAATTAATACATGGGTACAAAATAAAACGAAAAGAAAATACTACAAATTTAAAAAAATGTTGCAAATTAAAAGTGGGTACAAACTAAAAATATAAATATATGATACAAAGTTTAGGCATAAAACATAAATATATCATATGTAATTTTTCTATCATTGATTAAATATACAATGTCACGTGACGGTGTACACATGAGTACAAACACAAATAAAACTTTAAAAAATATGGGCACAAAAAGAAACTAATATATGGGTACAAATTAAAAATGAAAAGAAAATTGGTACAAATTAAAAATAGGTATAAACTAAAAATAAAAATATATAATAAAAAATTTAGCCATAAATATAAATATACTAATTTTAACATTTTTAACACTAAAAGAATATATATAAAAATAAAAATATTTTATTATTCAAATAATTAATAATGTTATTAATATCCAAAGACCTTGAAAAATTAAAAATGTATAGGATTTTAATCAATAGAGTAACAAAAAGAAAAATATGATTCTAATTTCTCCTTTTCAGAAACTGCTACTTTTGCTTTTATCAAAACTTAATTAAGAGTTACCTGGGAAGTAACTAAAGGAAGTGAGTGTGGTTGAGCAGCGTGTCAATTGAATGCTTTCCTCTTCCTGATCTCTACACCTGTAAGAAAAATCATGAATGTGAGCAACCACTTAAAGTAATTTCAGTTGGGGTTCTTTTAATTTTCTCCAAAGATGTAAGCAACAAAAACCACAAACTGTTCTCACCTAAAACAAAAGGTGACAAGTTGTTTAAGGCGGTGAATCAGTGATAAATAGGACTTCCAACTCAAAAGTTAGAAGTTATTAGGTAAAGTATTTATGACATTTATAATACATTACATGGATCATTCTATCTATTCAATTTTTGGTTTCTAACATAAGCTATATATTATATATTACACACACACACACATACTAAAACCCGCGTTTACTGTTTACGAACAGTAAAGTGCCGAAAATGCCCCCTATTTGCTCTTGGTCGTGCATCTTTTCCTATTTGTACATAGCGAAATGGCAAATTTGCCCTCATCGCCCACGCGTCCATCATCATTGAAGAAACCTATTCTCAACTCTTCTGCTTCATTCCGCTCTCTCTCATCTAAATCCAAAAGATTAGTTCGCAACTTCTCAAACTCTCTGTCGCACCGCCAACATGGGCGTCGCAACTGCTGGGTCCCCAAAGGCGTCGTTTTGTGAGACGCTCTCTACTTAAGGCAAGTAATTTGAAGTTTTGATCCTGTTTTCAATTATTATGCCCAATTTCAAATTTAAATCTATTTACTTTTTTAAATTGATTTTGGGTTACTGAAATCATCGATGGAAAATCTGCTAGAAAACTCAAGATTTCAGTATTCAAATTATGGGTTCTCTTCAGACTTCACAATTGTTGGATCTGGGTTCTCTTCAGACTTCACAATATGCTAGAAAACTCAAGGTTCGTCTCTCTGTTATACCTGTGATTATCTTAATCACAGTAAAGGGTTTACTTAATGTTTTAATTGAGTAATTAGTTAGGGTAAAGTACAAAAAACTACATCAACTATTGATGTCACGACACTTTCATACCTCATCTTTTAAAATTGACAATGTCATACCTCATTTTATGAATTTGTGCCAATGTCATACCTTCCGTTAGCTTGACGTGAATTTCTCAGTTAAATGCTGACGTGGCTTGATCTGGGGCCCATTTTTTATTAAAAAATTATTAAAAACTAAAAAAAATCATTTAATATTTTTAAATATTAAAATAATAAAGAAAAGTAAAAAAATAAAAATAAAAAAAACCAACAATTTCGTCCCCTTCCCCCCTTCTCTCTCTTCTCCCCATCTTCTCTTCTTCCCCCTTCCTGCAAGTTCAACCCATAAAAAAGAAAAGAAAAAAAAAAAAAACCAATTTGTCTTCCCCACCCCCTCTTCTCCCCGCACCCACACTCCGCACCCAACCTCCCTACCTTCCCACCCACCCTCTGCACCCAACCTCGCACCCACTACCTGCAACCCAAAAAAAAAAAAACCCAGATCTCGTTGAGGTGGAATCGGGAAAATGGGGGGAATGGACGTGGAGGGAAGAGGGTGGGTACGCGGCAGGGGGGGGTCGGATGGACGAACTGGGTGTCCTTTTTTTTTTCTTTTCCTTCTCTCTTCTTCTTCTTCTGCAGGTTGGGTGTGGGGGGGGGTCAGACCCTTTTTTTTTTTTTTCCTTCTCTCTCTTCTTCTGCAGGTTGGGTGGGGGGACGGACGATTTCCATTTTTTTTTTACCTTTTCTTCTTCTTCTTCTTCCTCCTCCTCCTTCTTTCTGGGTTGCAGGGGATTGGGTTTATGGTGGGGGGAGGGGGGGACGAACAGAATTTGGTTTGGTTTTTTTTTTTTTTTTTTTCTTCTTCTTCTTCTTCTTTTTCCTCATTCTTCTTCTTTCTGGGTTTGTTAAGGGCGGGATGAACTGGATTGGGTTTTTTTTTTTGTTTTTTTGTTTCTTATTCTTCCTCCTCCTTCTTCTTGCTGGGTTGCAAGAAGATGGGGAAGAGAGAGAGGGGGAGGGACGACTTAGAGAAAGAGAGAGAGTTTAAAAAAAAATTATTTTTTGAATTTTTAATTATTAAAAATATATTTAATTATTAGTGAGTGGATCTGCATGTAGCCAGGTCAGCACTTAACAGGAAAATTAACAGAAAAATTGACATTGACACAAATTCATAAGATGAGGTATGACATTGTCAATTTTAAAAGATGAGGTATGAAAGTGTCGTGACACCAATAGTTGAGGTAGTTTTTTGTACTTTACCCAATTAGTTATGTAGTTTGTTAGGCCAACTGGCAGAGAATATTTGGAGAACCTATATGTAGCCAATTGTGGATGTAATGGAACAATGGTCAATTTTATAAAGAAATATTTTTACAAAAACATCTCTCTCTCTATCTCTAGCTACTCCTCTTTCCCATTCTTCATTATTGTTACTACTTGCAGGTTGAGTTAGGACTCTGAGAATTGGTACATATCAATTGGTATCATCCTGGTCGATCCTCGATTCTCTCTTGTATGCCCTGTCACGCTCCGACTACTCGATTAACAACTATGGACTCCCGTCTTTCCACCGTTGAAGCTACTCTCGCCGATCTTCCTAATCTCATTCACTCTTCCATTTCGATGCCGAACGCTACTGGGGATGGGCAAATATCCATTGGTTATGGGTAACCGTGGTTATCGCCCATTTAAATTTGACGGTTACGGTTATGGGTGACCGTTTAGATAAATAAATGGTTATGGGTATAACCGTTTACCCGTGAAATTTAAATGGGCGGTTATGGGTATTATTCGTTGTTATAAACGGATACCCATTTAACCATTTATTTTAATATATGTAAAACTAAAAAAAAATAGCTTCTAGCTAAGTTTAGTATCCCGAGACATATTTGGTTATAAAGGGCCATATAATATATATATATATATATATATATATATATATATATATATATGTCTCACTTGAGAGAAAAATATAGTTGATAGAACGGTCCAATGTTTAATATATTTGATTGAATGTGCTAAAGCATTAGAGGGTTCGACAGTTTTGTTTTGGAGTCTTTTGGAGCTTTGGCCAACTCAGGATAATGATTACCTTGAGCTTTTAGAAACATATTATTGTCGGCCGATGAGTACCTATATATATGTATATATATTTAATTGGCCTCGAGTTTTCAATAAATATTTGACACAAAAATTAGAAATCAATTAAATGGCTTGGATCGATGAACATATGTTTCTAAATAAAAATCCAAATATATATCAAATTAGCTTATTAGCAGATACATACATACATATATCTATAATATATATATATATGTATGTATGTATGTATGTAAACACGAATATTAATATATATATATATATATATATATATATATGTGTGTGTGTGTATGCAAACACGAATATTAATTAACCTGCAACCATGCATGATTCTTGTAATAGATTGACTGTCAAATAATTGGGAGACATCGCATATATTCATAAATAATATTGCCGTTAATACAAAAAATTCATGTTAAATGTATTTATAACGGTATTTAATTGTTAGAAAAAGAAAAGGCTTTTTTTTATTAACACCCCACATAATGTTGAATACACCCCACATTGAAATCTAATATTAAATGACTTATATACCTTATTATGCAATGACAATTTCGACCTTATAAGATTTAAAAAAAAATAAGAAATTTATAAATACACTCTAAATCACTTTTAAAGTATATTTATCTTCAATTCTCAAAACCCCTTTCACCCTCCATTGTACAATAAAATTCTAACCAATGAAACTAATACGTTGATTGAGAATTTTTTTTTTTACAAATGAAACACGAAATCGATGTTTTAGAAACTTCTCACAAGGTAAGACTCCATATTTTTCATTTTTTTAGTGATTTCAATGACATCTCCCTATATAAAGTGAGAGATTAGTCTTTCGATAGAGAGAATTTAGGGTATGATCATATTCGTTTGATGAACTATGAAACTTTAAGTAGTCCGAATTTGTGAATTACAAATACTGCAAATACTTGCATGCGATTCCCAGGAAACCATAATATTTTGTTGTGTGTTCAAGCTCTTAATAGGAATTTAAGATTTTATGTCATATCATTTCAAGTGCATGCAGTCACGGGTTGTATCTGCACCATGGTCATGCAGAACCCTCCCAACAATTTCAAGAGAAAATAATCAGCATAAGACATTTGTGATTATTTTTCTCCTTCTTTTCCCTTTTTTTTATTGGGTTTTCTCATACCCTCTATACTTTATGCATGGTATTTTCATGCATTCTCATTTTTGTGATTGGAAACGAAATTGTAGAAGTCCGAGTTATCTGAATATATGAACGGGAAAGTCTTCTGTAGTGAGTCTTTATATGCAGTGAGTATTTTGTAGTCAAAACCCTTGACAGTAGAACACTTTGAGATGCAGACACCAGTTTGCTCCTTAATTTACTCCCAAGCCAATTTAGTTTACAATAATTAAAAATGAGTATTATAAGATGTGGAGGATGTAGGGTGTATGTAGAAAATATAAGGTGTATGTTGAGAATGTGGGGTATGAGGGTGTTATGGGAAATGATGTGGGGTGCATTAAGATAATTGTTAATTAAAAAAGCAAATATGGGGTGTATTAAGTTTGTGGGGTGTATTCAACAATATGTGGGGTGCTAATATAATAAGCCAAAAGAAAATTATGACAAATTTCTTTTTAATTTATAAGTTGTTAAAAAAATAGGTAGACGGGTGAAAAGAAAAGGAGTAAACGGGTTAAAAATGAGAAAACGGGTACGCGGTTATGGTTAAATGAATATGCGGTTATGGGTAAATGGGTATGCGGTTATAGATATGATTAACCGTTTATAAACGGTTATGGGTATGGATATACCCATTTATATAAATACCCAACAGATAAATTATACGGGTAAAATCTTAAACGATTATAGGTAAATAACCGCGGTCACCTGCCCACCGGAACCGTTGCCCATCCCTAAACGCCACCTCGTTGTTGTTTTTTCCGTCGAACTGGATGCTAAACTTGCTTTCTCATTCGAGCAATTATAGCGTGAGCAGTTCTTTGTGGGTGGTGCTGGCTCTTCCACGAACCCAGTGCCTCCAGCACACGATCTGGGTCATCCATCACCCATTATTACGGAGGAGGCATATCTCCGTTTCCTGGAGACTCCTCATCTACCTCATCGTGATCAGTATGAGCCTAGAGGATGGTCCCCAAGGCCTCAGTGGCAACAGAGGGTGGAATTTCCTCGATTCTCCGATAGCAATGATCCGATCGCCTGGATTTATAACGGTGAGCAATATTTTGCTTGTTACAGTACTCTAGATCCTCAAAAGGTTCTTACAGCTTCATTTTACATGGAAAATGAAGCGTTCAAATGGCGAAACTGCATTCACACTACACCAACTTAGGAGAAATTCACCAGTGTTTTTTGTAAGGAATTTAGACCCTCTGAATTTGAAGATTGCACAGACACATTGTTCAAATTAACTCTTAAGGAATATGTGAATTAATTTACAATGTTAAATTGTTGAAACCTAGTAATGTTCATGATGCCATATCCATTGCTATGCAACTTGATGCTAAACTTTCTGATATGAAGGTAGTCACTCCTAGGCAAAATCCTACACCCAAAATCCATCCACTACCTATTTTAACACCTCGAAATAGACCCCCTCCTTTCCAATTCAAAAAACTCACCCCATAAGAAGTTCGAAGGAAGAAAGATAAAGGTGAGTGCTGGTTCTGTACTGAAAAATGGGTTAGGGGTCACAAAACTTCTCATGTTAGATGTGTGTGAGGATGAGGAGTTCGAATCTGGGCAAACACCTGAGGTACAAGCAGAGTTGTAGATAATAAAGTTGAGTAAGTGTGCCTTTTATGGCATCACTGAGAAACATACATTGCAAACTATGAAGGTGATGGGTGTATTGAATAACCACCTTGTGCAGATTCTCTTGGATTCTGGAAGAACTCATAACTTCATAGATTCTCGACTATTGAAGAAGGTTGGGTGGGTAGTTCAATCAACCAAACCATTTGATGTCATGAATGCAGATGGTGGTAAGGTGGGAGGTCAAGGGTGTTGCCAACAAACTGCTCTAGAATTAGGAGGATATCATTGCAGCACATATTTGTATTCTCTCCTTTTAGGAGGCTGTGATGTAGTGCTCGAAGTCCAATGGCTGTCTTTTGTGAGTCATGTCCTTTGGGACTTCCAACTCCTAACTATGGAGTTCGGTGTAGGCCAAGAGAAGTATAAAATATCCCACAATCCTTCAACACAGGTTGCAACACCATTGATTCAAGAAATGACATTGCAGCAATTGGATAAAGAGTTTGGCAGCTCTAATCTTGGGGTGTTATTGTACTCAATAGAGCCTGTAATAGCTGGAAGAAACAATTTAACTCCGCAGCAGATTGCATAATTAAAAACAGTCCTGGAAAACTTTGTTAATGTGTTCAAAGTTCATTCTCAGCTTCCTCTTGCTAGATCTTATGACCACAAAATCCCTTTAATTCCAAGTTCCAACCCTTCAAGTATCAGACCATACCATTATAGTTCTGTCCAAAAAGATGAAATTGAAAAGGCAGTGCAAGAATTGCTCCATTATGGGTTCATTGGACCTAGTCACAACCTATTCTCATTTCTAGTATTGTTGGTTAAGAAGAAAGAAGGCACATGGAGGTTATGCATGGATTATAGGGAATTAAACAGTATCACGATCAAAGACAAGTATCCCATTCCTTTAATTGATGACCTGTTAGATGAACTTTATGGAGCTAAGTATTTTACTAAGTTGGATCTCAGGGCTGGCTATAACCAAATCCAAATGCATGAAGAAGACATTGCAAAAACTGCCTTCAGGACACATGAGGGACAGTATGAGTTCCTTGTGATGCCCTTTGAATTGACTAACGCTCCTGCAACCTTTCAGATTCTGATGAATGATATTTTTAAGCCCTATCTGAGGAAGTTTATACTAGTATTCTTCGATAATATACTGGTTTATAGCAGATCGTGGGATGACCACTTAGACCATTTGCATAAGGCATTTCAAGTCTTGCAAGAGCATCAATTGTATGTAAAAAAAAAAAAAAAAAAAAAAAAAAAAAAAAAAAAAAAAAGCCAAAGTGTTCTTTTGGGCAGAACCAAGTGGAATATTTGGGACACATTGTCTCAAGTGAAGGTGTCTCAGTTGATCCAACAAAAATGAAGGTTATTTTTGACTGGCCTACTCCTAGAATAGTGAAGGAACTTAGGGGATTCTTGGGATTGACAGGGTATTACAGGAAGTTTGTTCCTGGTTATGGTAAAATTTGTCAACCTTTATACAAACTCACCGGCAAGGAAAGGTTTCTTTGGTCTGAAGACACTGAGGAAGCTTTCAATAAGTTAAAAGAAGCCATGACCTCTCCCCAGTAACTTGCACTTCCAAACTGTCAGGTTCCTTTTGTGGTGGAATGCGATGCCTCGGGAAATGGGATTGGTGTAGTGCTTCAACAGTAAAGGGAAACCTATTGCTTTTATGAGCCAATCTTTAGGGCCAAGGAATCAAGCACTGTTAACCTGTGAGAGGGAATTGATTGCCATTGTTTATGCAGTCAAAAAGTGGCAAAACTACTTACAAGGGTGCCATTTTATTATCAAGACAGATCATAGTAGCTTGGAGTACTTTTTTTAAGTCAGAGAACTAACACCCCATTCCAACAAAAATGGGTTTCAAAGTTGTTAGGCTTTGACTATGAGGTGCAATATAGGCAAGGCAAGGAAAATGTTGTTGCTGATGCACTGTCTAAAGTTTCTGGTTCCCTACCATTACCTGAGAAAGCATTGGAGGAAGAGAGTGAGTTGTTTTCCATCACCTACCCTTACTTTGGATAGTTGGATGAGTTGAGGGGAGAGAATTAGAGCATGATCAGTGGATTACAATGAAAAAGATAGAATTGAAAGCCAATAATCAATCGGGAAAAGTTTACTCTAGCCTATCCAAGTATCACATTAACAATGGCTTTCTCAAATACAAACATAGGATTGTCATTGGTACTTACTCATCTTGGAGGAAAAAGGTTTTTAAGGAACACCACTCCACTCATATGGCAGGGGCATGAGGGAGTGTTGAAAACTTATCAAAGGTTAAAAAAAAAAGGGTTTTCCTGGGTAGGAATGAAGAAGGACATCAAGACTTAGGTGGCTGAGTGTAGAACCTGTCAACAGAATGAATAAATATGAAACAATTTCTCCCCCTGGATTGTTGCAGCTCCTTCTAATTCCTCAGCAAGCTTGGAATAACATCAGTATGGACTTCATCTGTGGTTTACCAAGTTGCAAGGGTAAATTTGTGATACTAGTGGTTGTGGATAGGCTCTCTAAATATGCCCACTTCATACCCTTGGGTCATCCCTACACTGCTAACATAGTTGCACAGGAATTCATTAAACATGTGTTTAAATTACATGGTATGCCTATGACCATAGTAAGTGACAGAGACACCATTTTCCTGAGTGCTTTTTGGAAAGAGTTTTTCAAAATGCAAGGTTCTAAGTTGTGCATGAGCTCTAGTTATCACCCTCAAAGTGATGGCCAAACTGAAGTAGTTAACAGATGTGTAGAAACCTACCTTAGGTGTTTTAGCTGTCAACCCAAGAAATGGTTGCAATGGCTCATATGGGCTGAGTGGAGTTACAATACTTCATTCCACACTTCATCCCTGTCCACACCATTTGAGATTGTTTATGGATTCTTCCCTCAAACATTGCTTTCTATGAATTGGGAACTGCTAAGTTAGACAGCATTGAACAAGGACTGTTGGCCAGGGATAAAATGATATCTATGCTCAAGACCAACTTACTTGTAGCTCAGAATCGTATGAAAGTGCAAGTTGCTAAGCACAGGTGTGAGAGAACCTTTAAAGTTGAAGATTTAGTCAATCTAAAACTCATCCCATATCAGTTGCGGTCCTTAGCTACTCATGCTTACCACAAAATTCACCCAAAGTTCTATGGCCCTTTTGAAGTTTTGGAAAAAATTGGCAGTGTTGCTTATAAACTGAAGTTACCAGAAGGTTCGAAGATTCACCCAGTGTTTCATGTTAGTTATTTGAAGAAACACATTGGTGCTGATGTAAGTCTAGTCCTATTACTACCATTGGTCACTGATGATGGTCTCCAAGCTCAAGAACCGGAAGCAGTTTTGCAAAGGAGGATTTATAAGAAGAACAATGCAGCAGGAGTTCAATTGCTTTTGCAGTGGAAGGGCAAGAATGAAGATGAATCCTCATGGGAATACTATGAGGAATTCATTGATAGGTTTCCAGATTTCAAGCTTTAAAAGTCTAACCTTGTGGACAAGGTTCAACTGAAGGGAAGGGGAATGTTATATATGTGATTATCTTAATCACAGTAAAGGGTTTACTTAATGTTTTAAGTGAGTAATTAGTTATGTAGTTTGTTTTGCCAACTGGCAGAGAATATTTGGAGAACCTATATGTAGCCAATCGTGGATGTAATGGAACAACGGTCAATTTTATAAAGAAAGATTTTACAAAAACATCTCTCTCTCTCTCTCTCTCTCTCTCTCTCTCTCTCTCTCTCTCCCTCTCTCTCTCTCTCTCTCTCCCTCTCTCTCTAGCTACTCCTCCCTCCCATTCTCCATTGTTGCTGCTACTTGCAGGTTGAGTTAGGACTCCGAGAATTGGTACATATCACTCTCTCTCTCTCTCTCACCTTTTTTTTCAATTCATGATCGAATTTCCTTTGCATGAATGTTGGATCTGTTGCTTTCAACAAATTCTGCACTCTGTTTGTTGCACTTAATATTGTCGTTTGATTTGGTGAATTCTTGGGAAAATCCAAGCTGAGTCCCGTTTTGATTCGAAGAAATTTTATACCCAGAAAAGCTTGACTGCTGTTCTGATTTGAAGAAATTTCAAACCCATGAAAGCTCGTGTTTCTTGGTGAGTTCTCCGACATATTTGTTTCGGATTTGGTTTTTGGGTTCTCTTTTTGTTCAAATTTTTATAATTTTAATTTTAAAAATCTGGGTTAAAGAATTTTTTTTCTTTCTGAGTTTAGCATTTAGCTGTTGGATTGCATGAAATCAGTATTTAAAGAAATCTTTTGTATGAGAATGCAATGATGGACATTTTTTTTGCCCAGCGAATTAACTCACAGAGCTTCCTGTGAGTTAAAGTCTTAAACTTTTGATTGAAATCTTTTAGTGTTTTTATCGTTTTTGTTATCTATGCTGATGTTAACTGGGAATTTTTCTTTTTTAATCATAATTTTGTTTTATTTTCTGTTGGGCAGCTTTTGGTATGCTGCGGATGTTGATTCGGCAATGCGTTTACGATATTACTCTTTGCATACGCTTTGCCTTTGAGCTATTAAGTACATCAAGGTATACTAACTATTTGACCGCATGTGTGATGGTTGCATTATAGTGAGGTTTTGAAATTTTAATTATAATATAAAAAAAAAAAACTGTATGGATGTGATCATTCATTAGAGCAGTTCCACCGTGGGCAATAGCCCAGTGGACTGGCTCTCAAACAGGGCCAGAAAGCCCAAGCAACTTGGTCCAGTGTGTGCTGGCGATGGAGCCCGAGTGGGCCCAAGGGAGAGGCCCGGCAGGAGTTGCCAGCCCGAGAGCCCGAAGGGCATGTGACACAAGGCTGATGTCTGGGCGACGTCAGCCACGTGGTGGACGGGCCGAACTTCCCTTTCTCTCTCAACCTTCATGGTTCTTGAACGACATCGTCGTCTCACGGTGGATGAGCGGTGGTGACAAAGCAGAAACCCCAAATTTTATAGAACAAAACCCATTAGAGACAATACCGAAAACCCAGCACGGAAATTGGATGATCCGACCCGGATCGGATAGGACGGGGCTGAGAAGTTGGGAAAGTTGCGGCTTGGGCTCCGAGTTCATGCTAATGATGATGACCAGGGGAATGAAGCCGTAGTGGGTGACGACCTTGGCCTTCTTTAGGGCCCACGTGCTCCACTCCTTGAAGGATTGAACCACCGAGCGCTCCTCCAAGCCCTTGGAGGGCTTCGCCGGAGTCTTGCCCTTGCTCTTCAGAGATATTCTAGACACCATTGAAATTTGCTTCTAGGGTTTGTGCGAGTTTTGATTTGATTAGTTAATTGCTTGAGCAAACTGTTTTAAAGATGAAAACTTTAGTCAAAATTTAACTAGTTAAAATGTGAGAAGCTGCATTAACTTTGCAATGGAATTTGCATCTTTAATCTTTAATCTTTAATTTGTACTTTTCTTAAAATAATTATTTTGTATTATTTTATAAATAAAAAACTTACTATTATTTTATTACTTATTGCCAGGGCTATTCAGTGTAGGGGTGGAGATGCAAAAGCCAATTACTGTTTATTAAGGGCAATTACTGTTCATTGGGTGGATTAAATAGTGAATAGCCCTAGGGGCCTTAGCAACGGTGGAGTTGCTCTTATATGTCGATACAGAGTGATGATTCCTTGGTCGTGAGGCGGATTTTTCCAACGAAAGTACGGTACTTCTCTGTCTTCATGGGGGATTTGAATATTTAACTTGACTCTCTTGTGGAATTCTAATAACTATTTTGTATGAACAGGTCGAGCTTATATACTAGATATGTACGACACTCGAATATATCCATTTTTAAGTTTCCTGCTCTCCTAATGTTCTAAGATGCAAGCTCTTTGCACCAAAGTTACCAGCTGTACTGCTGTACAGGTCTATGAGAGCAGGATTCTAGCATAAACCAAGTGTTTAAATCCACCTTTACTTGATCTTCTTTAGGATTATGAAGCAAGGAGATACATTGACCAGAAGGTTGGAGTAGGTGAGCCATTACTACCACACTCGCATATCAGATAATAGTTGTTTGCTATTATGAACTTCTGTAGTGTAATCCTTTTTCTTGAACGTAAACAGAGTGGAACGACAACGAATGAGTACCTGAGAAAGTTAGATAAAGCGCTTGAGGTATAAGGTTAACGATGTCGTCATATATGCTTGACCTCTCATTTTCTTTTGTAATAATATAAGCTCTTTATGGTTAAGCAGTCGGTACACCTTATTGTTTCATCAAAAAAAAAAAAAAAGGTGAAAAGAACTACATAAAAAATTGCATTTGTGTATGCTTGGTTGAGAAGAAAGAATGCCTTTCAATGATATTTTATTTCACATCAAAACGAGGTATATATACAACTCTATACAGATATGGGAAAGAATAATTATATCCTAAACTAGGAAACCAATTACAGTAGGAATCCCACAATTATAGGAATCCTAATACAAGTCAACACTCCCCCTCAAGTTGGTGCATAGATGTTGCACATGCCCAACTTGTCTAGAAATCTGGAGAACTTGTTACTAGAAACCGCCTTCGTGAGAATATCTGCTACTTGGTCGTCCGTTCCTATGGGAGGAACCTCAATTACTTTACTATCTAGCTTCTCTTTAATAAAGAACCGATCAACCTCTACATGCTTGGTCCGATCATGTTGCACAGGATTATGAGCAATATCCCGTGCAGCTTTATTGTCACGGAATAACTTCATAGGCAGACCTTGTTTGACCCCCATATCTTGCAACAGAAACTTAAGCCACAAAAGTTCACAAATACCGAGTGCCATGCCTCTAAATTCGGCTTCTGCGCTTGACCTTGATACGACATTCTGCTTCTTGCTTCTCCACGTTACTAGATTTCCCCCAACAAAGGTGAAATACCCAGATGTCGAGCGTCTATCATCCGTCGATCCTGCCCAATCAGCATCCGTATAGCACTCAATTCTGAAATGCTAATTTTTCCGAAATAAAATTCCTTTACCAGGGCTTCCCTTTAACTAACTCAATATTCTCATAACTGCACTCATATGTTGTTCTCCTAGATTGTGCATATATTGACTAATCACACTTAAGGCATGAGCAAGATCAGGCCTAGTATGAGCCAAGTACATTAATCTTCCTACTAACCTTTGATACCTCCCTTTATCAACCGGTACTTGGTTCTGATCTATACCCAACTTCATTCCTTCGGCCAATGGAGTAGACACCGGCTTACATGCTGTCATACCGGTTTCTTCCAACAAGTCAAGAACATACTTCCTTTGTGATAGAAATATCCCGGACTTGCATCTTGATACTTCAATCCCAAGAAAATATCTCAAAGGGCCAAGATCTTTCATTTCAAATTCTGTGGACAAATAACTTTTCAAGGCTGCTTGCTCAACAGGATCATCACCAGTAACCACCATATCATCCACATACACGATTAGAGCCGTAACCTTTCCGTTCTGGTGTTTCAGAAACAACGTGTGATCCCAATTACTCTGTATATACCCAAATGCCCTCATGGACTTGGTAAATCTACCAAACCAGGCTCTAGGAGACTGCTTTAATCCATACAGTGATTTCTTGAGCCTACATACCTTTTGTTTCCGTCTGTCCGAATCACTGCACCCTGGTGGAAGGTCCATGTAAATCTCCTCAGTCAGATCTCCATGGAGGAAAGCATTTTTTACGTCGAACTGTTGCAAAGGCCAATCCAGATTTGCTGCTAAGGACAGTAGAACACGAACTGTATTGATCTTTGCCACTGGTGCGAACGTATCAGTGTAATCAATGCCATATTTCTGTGTATACCCCTTTGCCACCAATCTTGCTTTAAATCGATCTACCGTTCCGTCGGCTTTATATTTTACTGTATAAACCCATTTGCATCCCACTGTTTTCTTTCAGGCTGGCAAGTCAGTTATTTCCCAGGTAGCATTCTTCTTCAACGATCTCAATTCCTCGTTCATTGCATCTTTTCAGCGGGAATCTGCTAAAGCCTCCTGCACACTGTTAGGAATAGATACAGTAGATAATTGATATACAAATGACTTATTTGATTCTGACAGGTGACAGGTAGACACATAATGGTTTAATGGGTATCTCACTCTGGAATCAGAGTTTGGCTCACTCATGGAATACTTGTGTTTACACTCAGGATCTGCCTCATAAGTGGGTTTGGGAATACCTCTATTAATACGCTCTGGAAGGCGACGAAGTGGAGGTGCATTCGGTGTAGAAGACGATTGGTTATGAGAAGTAGTATCTCGTGACACATGCTGTAATTGCTGCTCTGTTTCACTGCAATTGGGCGGCTGCATCTCATCTTCCAACTCAATACCCGTGAGACCCGTGGGCTGCTCCTCTTCCTGACTTGTTGGCTGCTCCTCAGTAGGCTGCTCGGTAGGACTAAACCAAGAAAACACGGGCTGCTGCCCTTCTCCAGGTGTCACGGGCATTGGCTGCTGCCCTTCTCCAGGTACCATGGGCTGTTGCCCTCTTCTAGAAGCCGTGTACTCCAAGCTCAACACATCCCTATTATCGCGAGTCAGAACTTCATCATTGCGGTACTCCCTCTGAAGTGAGGACGAGGAGGAACCAAAGAACATTTCATTCTCGTGAAAACTCACATCCTTAGTAATAAACATCTTTTTACTCGAAGGATGATAACAACGATACCCTTTCTGGGTAGTAGCATACCCCAAAAAAACACAACGAAGAGCTCTAGGTTCTAGTTTAGTCTTCCGTTGAGGTGGATGGAGGTGAACAAACGCAACACATCCGATGACCCGTGGGGGAAGATTGGGAGTCGGGGGGCTGCTAGTCTGAGATGTGAGAGCCTGAAATGGCGTATGGAAGTTGAGAGTCCGATATGGAAGGCGATTAATAAGATAAGTTGCAGACGTAAGTGCCTCTCCCCAATAATGGAGCGGCAGATGTGCCGCAAGTAGGGAAACACGAACCATTTCCAACAAGTGTCGATTTTTCCTTTCTGCAACCCCATTCTGTTGAGGAGTATACAGACACGTGGTCTGATGAACAATACCATGCAACTCGAAGAATGAACGAAGTTCCATATTAACATATTCTCCCCCATTGTCATTGCGAAGAACCTGGATACTCCTGTTGTATTGTACATCAATCATTTTATGAAACCGTTGGAAGGCCGAACTAACTTCACTCTTCGACTTTAACAAAATAACCCAAGTCATGCGGGTACAATCATCAATAAAAGTAACAAACCAATGAGCACCACCAAGAATGGCTACTTTTGACGGTCCCCATACATCAGAATGCACAATCATAAAAGGAACGGTACTTTTATTTAAACTGGGAGGAAAAGAGGTTCGATGGCTCTTAGCCATTTCACAAACATCACACTTAAACTGAGAAACATCATTCTTGACAAACAAACTAGGAAATAACTTATGCAGATAACCAAAGGAAGCATGCCCAAAGCGCCGGTGCCACATCCAGATGTCTGACACTTTATTAGTAACCCCTTGAGAATCATCAACGGAAAGAGCTTGAGTCAGCAAGCTAAAACTACTAGTGGTCAACTCCAAGTAATAAAGTTTCCCTCTTCTAATACCATAACAAATCGTCTTCCGCGTCCGGATGTCCTTAAAAACACAATAATAGGGCAAAAAAATAACCAAACAATGTAAGGCAAGGGTTATTTGAGCAACGGACAACAAATTATAATTTAGAGAGGGAACCACAAGAACAGTGTCAAGTTTCATGGTATCGGAAAGGGAAACAACGCCTTCCCCAATAACAGGGACGGCATTACCATTAGCAACATTGACCTCGGTTTGTGTGGATGTTTTTAGTGATGGAACCTGTCTAGAATCACAAGTCATATGTTCAGTAGCTCCGGAATCAATTATCCATGTATTATTCATAACAGAAGTAGAAGTACTGAGTGCCTTACCATCACTTCTTGCCGCAGCTATCATGGCAGATGCCTTGTCCGCTATCTGATCCGAATCATTCTTGGTTTCGGCAATGGAGGCTCGAGATTTGTTGCACCGAGGATCACGGGTCTTATCCCAATTCTCGGGATATCCAATCAGCTCAAAACAACGACTCTTGGAGTGTCCCGTCAGGCCACAATGTGGGCACTTACCTTGTGGACGATCCCGGCTTGTCTGGCTCGGCTGAGTTGATCCAGGCCGGTTTTGTACCCCTTCTCGGTTCGACCCACTAGATGATCCACGGGCCCTTGCTGCCATGGCAGTAGACTCCCCCTTGTCAACCTCTGTCTTCATTGCTTCCTTTCGATCGGCTTCTCGACGAACATAGGCATAAGAAGCCTGCAGGCCAAGTGGGGGATCCTTCCGCAGCATTTCTCCACGCACCTGATCAAACCCATCATCGAGACCACCAAGAAACACATAGACCCATTGTCTCTCAGTGGATTTCTGAAACACTTTGATGTCATTCTCACACTCCATGGATACTTTATTAAAGTGATCCAATTCTTGGAAGATCTCAGTGAGCTCCCCAAAATAGGTAGCTAAGGGTCGACCATTCTGACGTAGACGGGATGCCTTCTGATTCAACGAATAAATTCTAGCCTCGTCATTCTCATCAAAGTAGGCTGCCTTCAAGGAGTCCCAAATCTCCTTCGATGTAGACAACCGAATGTATCGTTTCATAATCTCGGGCTTCATTGAAGACAAAAGCTAACTCTTAATTTTTTGATCTTCAGAAAACCAATCATCATATTTAGGATCGTCTTCGCTAGGTGCCTTGATAGACCCACGAAGATATCCCATCTTCTTCCTTTCAACAATATGAATTTGAATGAGAGGAGCCCATAAATCATAGTTCTTTTCATCCAAAACCATACCAATATTAAAGCTTGAATTCTCTGACTGCACCATAATTGGAGCAGCCGCTGAAACAATCTGTGAACCAGCCCCCTTTTCTTCAGCCATCTCTCTGTTGCTTTGGTGTTGACTGACACAAACTAGGCAGAGAAAAAAAAAACAGCAGCGGTGATGGGACCTAGAACATGTTGGACAAATCAACAGGGCAGCAACACCCTATCTGGTGCTCGCTGCAATCGGTCAGGGCAGCAACACTTTCTCTGGTGCTCGCTGCAATCAGTCAGGGAACGGGCAGCAACAACCCTAAGGTTGCTCGCTGCAATGGATCAGGTACACGGCAGGAAAAAAAAATTAGGGTTCAGTGTTTTTCTAACCCGACTCTGGTGCCAAGAAGAAAGAATGCCTTTCAATGATATTTTATTTCACATCAAAACGAGGTATATATACAACCCTATACAGATATGGGAAAGAATAATTATATCCTAAACTAGGAAACCAATTACAGTAGGAATCCCACATTTATAGGAATCCTAATACAAGTCAACAGGTTGTTGTGCATAGTTTTGATCCTCAGTTGATATGTTGGAAACGATATTCTAGACGGAGATCCTCTAGGCCTGTTGAAGGTGTTATCGTTCGTTGATTTTTTTGGTCATACAGAATATTACTTTCCTCCATTCTTTTCAGTTCCACATATGGCACACAATCCTGAAATGCAAGTACATGAATTTCCACATATGGCACATAATCCTGAAATGCAAGTACATGAATTTTATTAATCAGTTTTCTGTTAACGTATTTGGTTTGGTTCATATAGAGGAAAAACAATTAAATTTTCTGCACAAAACTGGTTTGTAAACAAATTTTTAGTCAAGATGTTGTGATAACGAACCGATGTTTATATATAAAAGGCCACTTGATGAAATATATATGCATAACTGGAGGTTCTGTATGAGTATATAAACTGGAGGTTGTAAGCCAGTTATAATAGCTCATTCTTTTAAAATATATAAACCATTTTATCTCCAATCAGTAGACATTGAGGATATCGGCCTAACTATATATCACCTGTATGAGGAGACCAATTTAATAGTTTCCTACGAGTCTATAAACAAGTTATACAAGTCAATTTCCAGTTAGACCATCTATTTCCGATCTTCCAATATGTTAATACTATAGCTTTTATCACAAACCTTCTACTTTTTTTATTACCAGTTAGTCTTACAATTTTCATTCTTTATCACAAACTGATGTTTTTCCCATGAGAGCTTTTACATCAGGAGTTTTCAATCATCGAGACACAAATCTATTTATCGTTTTTGATTAGTTGTTAGGTTTGTCATTTAATGAGATCTTTATTACCTGCTACTACTAAGTGATCAAAATTTTCTCATTTGTATGTTTATGATACGCATAATGAGGTGTAGAATCGTCTGAAAGCTTTTAACTGTGGTGAAAAGAATGAAAGGTTTGATCCAAAAATTGTAGAAGGTGGTACCCAAAGCAACCGATGAAATCAAAATTAACCCCCCCCCCCCCCCCCAAACCCCCTTTTATTTTTTCTCTCTTTCTTCCCTCCTCTCTTTGCTCCTAAGCCTATGCTTTATATATATTTGTATATACCCCCCCCTCCCCCAACCCCCTTTTCTTTTTTCTCTCTTTTTTCCCTCCTCTCTTTGCTCCTAAGCCTATGCTTTATATATATTTGTATATATATGAAAACAAAGTTTAGACATGCAGGATGCTGCAATGTTAAATTATGTGCTTATATATATTGTATGAAAGATTATACTAGGAAGATATAAAAAATTGTGTTGCAAAGATCAATGCTGTTTCTTGGTAGATTTTTTTTTTTTTTTGTTGGTTGTTTGAAAGCACTGAAATTTTAAATTTTAATGTGGAGATTTTGAGTTGTGGAGGAGACCCTTTTGAGATTAAGGTTTAATATCTTCATTAACACTCATTTTTCTTATATGAATTTATGTTAGGGTAAATTACATAGTAGCCCATCAGGTTTGAGCTCTATTGCAATCTTATACAACATCTTTAAAACATTTCACTTTCATACCTCAAGTACTATTTTATTTCAATTTCATACAACCGTTAGATTTTCCATCCATGGATCTGTTAAATTCTGACGTGGCTGCCACATATATGACACGTGGCTGCCAAATGTCTGCCACGTGGCAAATAAAATAATTTTTTAATTTAAAAAAAAAAAAAACATATCTGCCACATTTTTTTTTCTCTCTTTCTTCTTCTTCTCTTTCTCTTTCTTCTTCTTCTGGGTTCGGACCTTTTTTTTTATTTTTTTTTTCTTCTTCTTCTTCTCCCTCCTCTTTCTTCTTCTCTTCTTCTTCTTCCTCCTTCTTCTTCTGGGTTCGGTCCCTTTTTTTTTTTTTTTTTTTCTCTTTCTTCTTCTTCTCTTTCTCTTTCTTCTTCTTCTTCTCTTTCTCTTTCTTCTTCTTCTGGGTTCGGACCTTTTTTTTTTTTTTTTTTTTTTTTTTTTTGTCTTCTTCTTCTTCTTCTTCTTCTTCTTCTTCTTCTCCCTCCTCCTCCTCTTTCTTCTTCTCTTCTTCTTCCTCCTTCTTCTTCTGGGTTCGGTCCCTTTTTTTTTTTTTTTTTTTTTCTCTTTCTTCTTCTTCTTCTTCTTCTCTTTCTCTTTCTTCTTCTTCTGGGTTCGGACTTTTTTTTTTTTTTTTTTTTTCTTCTTCTTCTTCTTCTTCTTCTCCCTCCTCCTCCTCTTTCTTCTTCTCTTCTTCTCTTCTTCTTCTTCCTCCTTCTTCTTCTGGGTTCGGTCCCTTTTTTTTTTTTCTTCTTCTTCTTCTTCTTCTTCTTCTTCCTCTTCCTCTTCCTCATCCTCCTCCACTTTCTTCTTCTCTTCTTCTTCTTCCTCCTTTTTCTGGGTTCGGTCCCTTTTTTTTTTTTTTTTTTTTTTTTTTTTTTTTTCTTCTTCTTCTTCTTCTTCTTCCTCCTCCTCCTCCTCCTCCTCTTTCTTCTTCTTCCTCCTTCTTCTGGGTTCGGACCCCTTTCTTTTTTCTTTCTTTTTTTTTTCTTCTTCTTCTTTCTCCTCCTTCCTCTTTCTTCTTCTCTTCTTCTTCTTCCTCCTTCTTCTGGGTTCGGTCCCTTTCTTTTTTTTTTTGTTTTTTTTTCTTCCAATTTCAGGTTTTTTAAAAAAAATTAAAAATTTATTTTATTTGCCACGTGGCAGACATTTGGCAGCCACGTGTCATATATGTGGCAGCCACGTCAGCATTTAACAGATCCATGGATGGAAAATCTAACGGTTGTATGAAATTGAAATAAAATAGTACTTGAGGTATGAAAGTGAAATGTTTTAAAGATGTTGTATAAGATTGCAATAGAGCTCAAACATGAGGGGCTACTATGTAATTTACCCTTTATGTTATCATAAACTCTAATATCTTCATTTTTTTCGTTGTTTTGCTATATCAGGACAATTTACCTGTACTCTTCTGATGAAAGATAGAAAGGACTCATTCAACATGGAACATGGAGATGTTATTAGAGTTCCTGTAGGGGCTTCTATTTACTTAATTAACAATAACAATGATGAACCTCTTCACATTGCAAAGCTCATCCGTTCTGTTAACAGTTCTGGACGATTTGAGGTAACCAAAATCATCACTTCATTTCATCAATATTAGCTGTGGTAATTTATATTTTTATTTGTTTGAGCGATTAATTACCTACAAATCCAATTAAATTTTCACACATAAACTTGAATTTTGTTTTAGTTTTAATATTTGGGGTTGGTAATTTATATCATTGCTTTAATTTCTGCAGGAATTCTTCCCCGCTGGTTCTGGAAATCCCAAGTCATACTTCGACAGTTTCAGCAATGACATTATTGAATCTGCCTTTATTGTAATTACAATTCTTAATTTTTGTTCTTTGCCCTTTACTTGATTTAATTTGTTCACATGGATTAATTAGGCTCTAATTTACAACTATTAATTATTTGATCAGACCCTAAGAAAGAGCTAAGAGCAGGATTTTAGACAAAAAAGGGGCCAACAAGGGGGTCAAGGCATAGTCATGAGCTCCACAAAAGAGCAACTTGAGGCACTGTTTGGTGATCACCCACACCCAAGATCGGTACCTGTAACCCTTGCACATGTATACTTTTTTTTTTTTTTTTTATTACCTTGAACTGATGACAAATAGTGCTTTTTTTCTCTGCCACGATTCTTTTTGGTTCCATGATTTGCAGCATGTACAATGCCATCATTGTCATAATTAATTCATTTAAGCTTGCCTTCTATAAAATGGAATCCACGTTATAAAAATTGCCTTCACTATAAAAGTATAAATTGTAGAGTTTTATATATTTTGGAGATTGGCTATTTTTCAAGGTTTATCATGAAGGTTGTATTTGCATGACATCTCTTCTTATATAAAGAGAAAATATATTGACTAGAAATTTTTTGATTTGTTAAATGTTGCTCTTTCTTTATGTTCATAAGATAATTCACAAACTGGTTAATTACACAAGAAATGAACAACTTTTTGGCCAACTAACCTTATTTTAATGCTTTTATACGCTACTTCCCTATTTCCAATCCTACTTAAATATTGAAGAATGGCTATTCTTGCAGAGTTGTATTGGACAGAAGCCATCCTCAGAGTTACACTTGAGAATTTTGGAGGTGATCCCATTTGAGGCCATTTGCAGCTAATGATTCTCAATTTCTCGAGTGCACCAGTATGTCATTTATCTTCATTTCTCATTGATATTTGTTTTCTTTGATAACATAGTTGACAGTGCTTTTAGCCTATTATTATAATTACTGTTAACAATTACTTTTAAAGAGAGATGAATATACCAACTAATGCATTTTCAAGGAGTACTATAACAGCATTATTGGAATTGGACAACAATACTTGCTATAACTTTGGCAAGGAATCAGTTGACAGTGTGGGGTTCATGGATTTGGATTTGGCATTCTATGATATTAGCCAAGGAGTGCAAATTTTGATTGGTTTGACTGGTAATTCGGGTATGCTATTTACATTCAACATTTTATAATTATAAGACAAACCGATGTCATTGTATTATATGTTTTATCAGCATTCAACATTTATAATTGTAAACAATCTTTGTGTGTTTATTTTATTTTATTTTATTTTTATAGTTTTTCAATTTCCTAAATGAAGTTTTGACATGTATACTAGTATAAAAACATGTTTGCGCGACGGAAACTTGCGCGACGTAGCAAATTTCGTCACGCAAAATATGTTTGCGCGACGCTACATAGAAAACGTCGTGCAAACTTCCTTTGCGCAACGACACTTTGCGCGACGAAGCCTGGCGTCGCGCAAAGTTTTGGCGCCAAATCAAGATGTTTTACTACTTTTTTCCTAACTTTGTGCAACGCTGGTGCACAAACGTCGCGCAAAGATGTTTTGCGCGACGTAGGTTTACCTTCGTCGCGCACAACTTCTTTGCGCGATGTATGTCTTCGTCGCGTGAAGCTATTTTGCGCGACGTAAGGGTGCCTACGTCGCTCAAAGTGTTTTTTTTTTTCCTTTAGCTTTTCTTTTGGGGTTCTTGCATTGCCTTTTTCTTTTGTGGTATCCACTTGTGTAAATGTTTTAATTCGTTGATCGAATTAGTTCATAAGCAAAAGGGAAATACATATTTATAAAAAAAAAAAACACTTTGTGGGACGTAGGGTTCTTGCATTGCCTTTTTGTTTGTTTTTTTTTTAGCCTTTTGTTTTTCTTTTGGGGTTCTTGCATTGCCTTTTTCTTTTGTTGTATCCACTTGTGTAAATGTTTTAAATTGACGATCGAATTAATTCATTGTATTCATATAGGGTTAAGGAATGAAGTTGTAAAAAATCATCAAAATCGGAGTTAAAATAACCGTTAAATCGTGATTTTTCATTTGTCGCTGTCGAAAAGGTTTGTCCCGTTACTTGATATCTGAATGTTTTTTTTTTTTGCAATTTTTGGTGTATGCGATCTCGAACATGTACAAACAAGTTTGACGGTTGGATCGTTGAAACTAATTTCGTACAATGCGTTTCCCATCAAAACAATAGATTCATTAACACTTGGAGTTTATTTATACTTTCATTAAGTATAACATAAGATTTTGTGGTATTCACTTTTGTAAATGTTTTAATTCGGTGATCGAATTAGTTCATAAGCAAAAGGGAAATACATATTAAAAAAAAAAAAAAAAAAAAAACTTTGCGCGACGTAGGTACCCTTGCGTCGCGCAAAGATGTTTTGCGCGACGTAACCCCTACATCGCGCAAAGTATTATTTTTCATTGTATTCATATAGGGTTAAGGAGTGTAGCTGTAAAAAATCATCAAAATCGGAGTTAAAATAACCATTAAATAGTGATTTTTCGTTTATTGCCGTCGAAAAGGTTTGTCCCGTTACTTGATATCTGAATGTTTGTTGTTTGCAATTTTTGGCGTATACGATCTCGAAGCATGTACAAATAAGTTTGACGGTTGGATCGTTGAAACTAGTTTCGTACAATGCGGTATCCCATCAAAACAATAGATTCACTAACACTTTGAGTTTATTTATACTTTCATTAAGTATAACATAAGATTTTGTGATATCCACTAGTGTACATATTTTAAATTGGCGATCAAATTAGTTCATTGTATTCATATAGGATCAAGGAGTGTCGTAGCTGTAAAAAATCATCAAAATCGGAGTTAAAATAACCGTTAAATCGTGATTTTTCGTTTATAACCGTCGAAAAGTTTTGTCCCGTTACTTGATCTCTGAATGTTTGTTTTTTGCGATTTTTGGCGTATGCGATCTCGAAGCATATACAAACAAGTTTGACGGTTAGATCGTTGAAACTAGTTTTGTACAATGTGTATCTCATCAAAACAATAGATTCACTAACACTTTTATTTATACTTTCATTAACTATAACATAAGATTTGTGGTATCCACTTGTGTAAATGTTTTAAATTGACGATCGAATTAGTTCATTGTATTCATATAGGATCAAGGAGTGTAGCTGTAAAAAATCATCAAAATCGGAGTTAAAACTACCGTTAAATCGTGATTTTTTGTTTATAAACCATCGAAAAGTTTTGTCCCGTTACTTGATTTTTGAATGTTTGTTTTTTGTGATTTTTGGCCTATGCGATCTCGAATTATATAAAAACAAGTTTGACGGTTGGATCGTTGAAACTAATTTCGTACAATGCGTTTCCCATCAAAACAATAGATTCACTAACACTTGGAGTTTATTTATACTTTCATCAAGTATAACATAAGATTTTGTGGTATGCACTTGTGTAAATGTTTTAAATTGACGATCGAATTAGGTCATTGTATTCATATAGGTTTAAAGAGTGTAGCTGTAAAAAATCATCAAAATCAGAGTTAAAATAACCGTTAGATCGTGATTTTTCGTTTATAACCATCGAAAAGTTTTGTCCATTTACTTGATATTTGAATGTTTGTTTTTTACGATTTTGGGTGTATGCGATCTCGAAGTTTATACAAATAAGTTTGACGGTTGGATCTTTGAAACTAGTTTAGTAAAATGCGTATCCCATCAAGTTGAATGGTATATATATTTATTAAGTAGTTTTAAATTTATTTATTTTGTATGTATAACACTTAAGAAATTAAATGGTATATATATATATATATTTATTAAGTAGCTTTAAATTTATTATTGTAGTTTGGATCGGATTTTTGTTAGAAAAATATATTATTGTGAGTTTTATGTAAAAAAAAATTAAATTTGAAGGAAATAAAGTTAAATTTTCAGTAAATTTTATAATATATTTTTTAAAATAAAATTACCTTGTGTGACGCACAAACCAATGTGTCGCGCAAGTTGTTAAAATTTTGGCACTCCAAGTGAAAAAAATAGGCACTGTTTTTAAAATTTTCCCAAATTACTCATAATAGAGGTGCAATTGGAAGAGTCCAGACACTACCCTCTCTCTCACTCGGTCTCTCTCTTCCCTCTCGCTCATCTCACCCTCTCTCTCACTCTGTCTCGCTCTTCTCTCCCACTCCGTTAGACGAAGACAAAGACGAAGGAAGACCCAGCCACTACACACTCATCTGCTCCTCCTCCGCTCCACCCTCCGTCGGAATTCCTCTCCGTTTCTCAATTCTGAAGTCCCTTCACATCTCTCTCTCAATGTTTTGCTAGGTCCAGATTTCAATATTAGTTTGTGTACATAGATTTCAATTTTAGGTACATCAAAATTGGAATTCAGATTTCAATTTTAGTTTGTGTAATTAGATTTCAATTTCTGGAAATAGGTTGCTGTAAATTTATGGGGTAGTAGAATTTGGTATGCTGTAAAGTGTTTCTTGGTATTATGAATTTCTGGAAATAGGTTGCTGTAAAATTTACAGAAGTTTGTTTTGTGAATTGGGTGTATGAATGATTTGTGGGTTTTGGTTTTGCAGGAGGAAGCTTGGGGTGTGGGTAAGTTGCGGCATCGGCGGCTTGCAAATTTGATTGTGTATTGCTGTGATGGGGATGAGAGGCTGCTTGTTGCTGAGTACATGGCTACTGATACTTTGGCTAAGCATTTGTTCCACTGTATGTCAACACAAAATCTATCTTTACTTACTATTCGTCTTTCGACTTCACCTGGTTTATTAAGAATGCTATTTTTAGCTCAGCTTCTAAGATTTCTCAGTGACCCTTTTGTGAAGTACGTCTAAATACATAGCTTTTTAACAAGTAAACATTGAAATGCAAGATGGTATTGACATTAGTTTTCTACAACATGACACGTTCCATTAACCTTTGTTTTTTTTTTGTTAATGGTTCAGTCATTGATCTTAGTTGGCCAGTAATCTTACGATTCTTACCTTGTAGTTTTGTTAATCCCAGATGATATTAAACATTGCCTTTCATTTGGAGAAGTTGTGGCGAGGTGGTTTTTACTTTTTAGTATACTCTGGTATCTAGTGTACCAGTACTGTGCTTGTCTTTGTACTGCTATTTTATTAAGTTTTGCATAAGCAATCAATTCAATGTTTTGAGTTTTGTTCCTACAAATTGAGAATTAGTTGTTGTGTTCGTCAAAAATTAATTTTTGGGCTCTGCTTGTTTATACAGGGGAGAATCAAACCATTGAGTGGGCCATGCGTTTAAGAGTGGCTCTTTATATTGCTGAAGCTTTAGATTATTGCAGTACTGAGGGCCACCCGTTATACCACAATTTGAATGCTTATAGGGTTCTCTTTGACGATGTATTCGATTCTCAAATTCAATCATCTTAGTTTAAAATGTATTTTCAGTCACTTCAGTGTTCACTACTTTTTAGGGTGATAATGTGGTATCTGAATGGACTTGTAGGATGATGATCCTCGTCTTTCATGTTTTGGCTTGATGAGAAATAGTAGGGATAGGAAGAGTTACAGCACAAATCTTGCTTACACGCCACCTAAATATTTAAGAAATGGTAATAACTTCTCTAGCCTAGATATCACCTATCCCTTTGATCATTTTTCTTGTCACTATTCTAGTTTTCCTATCTAAACTTTTGCTTGAGATATTCTGACTTTACTGGTTGTTTAGTTACTTTGTAGGAAGGGTCACTCCAGAAAGTGTTGTTTATAGCTTTGGCACCGTCCTTCTAGATCTGCTTAGTGGGAAGCACATCCCTCCAAGTCATGTAAGTGGACTGCTATAAATGTGTGGCATCCACATTTTACAGGTACTGTGTCCTACTCCTTTGCTTACGTATTCAAACCAGAGTCTTTAGTGTTATACTATAGTCATGTTGGAGCGTGTCAACTTGTAATTGTTCGCTCAAAGTTGAAGTTAATTGATTACAAATAATCTTTAGTGGATCTGTTTATACTAAACTTGAGTAGTTCAAAAATGAATGTTAAACAACGTGGTACTCCTTTTATTTCGTCATTAATGGCTCTGTTTGATAGCTTATTTCAAAGTATTTGGTATTGTATTTATTACAGCTTGTGTATTCGTTTCATGCCAACTACTCCATTTTGATGATGCAATTTACTTTGGATTTATAGCTTGTGTATATAAGGACATGTCATTGCCCTGACAGAGGAAGTGGAATCCCTAAAAGATAAGATTGTTGCCCAAGAAGCAGCCTGGGATGCTCGGGAAGCCCAGATTGCTGCCCAGTTTTCGGCCCAAGACGAGAAAATGAGCATGATCTTACGGGCCTTACAGATGTCCGGCATCCAAATCCTGATGCCAGCACCTGATCTTGCTCCACCTTTGACCTCTTAGCCGCTTCGCCCAACCGATATCTAGTAGCCTGATGTATCAAACCTAGAAGACTACTTGTTGTAGTTTTTTCTTTTTTGTTTGGACATCTTGTATGTACATTTTCATATATTTTATAATTAAATACTTTTTCTTGGATTATTAATTATTGTTTAGAAATTAATTACAATATTTATTAAAAATTAAATAAAAAATATTTTTGCCAAAAAAAAAAAAAAAAAGGTTTGGGCGACGTAGGCTGTGTCGTGCAAAGTATCTTTGCGCGACGTATGGCGTTGAGTCGCGCAAAGTTACTTTGCACGACGCAACCTACGTCGCGCAAAGTAACTTTGCGCGACGCATGTTTCTTCTTCGTCGCGCAAACATTTCTGTCACTGCCTTGCCGCGACGGTTAGTGCGCGACGAAGGATGTACGTCGCGCAAAGTGTTTTTTTTACTAGTGAATTTGACAATTTATCTTCATTTGCATTCTTGCATTTGAACTTGCAAGTCAGTTTATGCTAAATGATGTTTAATAATTCAGCTAGAGAAAACGTTTCAAATGTTTGTCGTGAACTTGGTGATTTAGAATTAGCTTATCAATCTTCCATACAATTTCTAATCCCGCAACAACGCGCAGGTAGCAATTTCTAGTTTATATTAGAACTTAGAATGATATATTTTTGTGTTGTACAACAATCTTCAAACAAGATTAGAGAACCTTTAGATTTCTTTCTTCTTTTGTTTTTGCTAATTAGACCTTAGAAATATGAAGTTGTGATTTGCTACCCACCTATTGAGGGTGAGATGTGTCATACTAACTCGAGGGGCGCTTGACATCAGTATGATGTGATTGTAAATCTCTCACCTCTTTAACTTATTATCCACACAACTAGTCACCTTAGTGCTTACAACTCATGCTACTTCAAGCACTATTTAGGCATGGTAATTTGCTACCCACCAATTGAGGGTGAGATATGCCATACTAACCCGAGAGGCTTGCCCATGCTTAATGTGACATCAGTATGATGTGTGTAGACATGTAAATTTCGTTGCATATAAAACGATGCATCACAAAGCTCCACGTGGCATATGACTCATCACAAATGGACAAATCATCAATGACATGTGGCACAAATCAAGCAAGGGAAGTATAAAACATTCCCTAAATTCAGCTAAGAGAAGAAACATCCTTTAAATTCGGCAAATGAGATCCAAAATCTTTCAAAATCGGAAAAAAAAGAAGTTAAAGCATCTTCATAAAACAAGTAAGAATTGAAGATTGCTCACAAAATAGGCAACAATGTTCTTAAATTTGGCTAAAGCAAGGAAAGTGGCTGAAATTAATACACAAAACATGCCTAAATTCTTTCATGGACAAATTAGGACACAAATCAAAGCCAAATCCTCCCAAAGGCAAGCCTTGAGAAGTCTATAAATACAAGGTCTTCCCACAAGCATTGGTGGTTGAAAAAATCTCTACATAGAAGAACCTCTGCAAAACCTTTGAAGACTAATACGTTGCCAAAGATCTCTTTGAAGAACATTCAGCCAAAGCTGAAGCTTTCTCTCGACCAAAGCCGAAGCACTGCCTTGAAGAATCAACAAGTGCTCGTGCCGATTCCTTCAAGACTTTGTTACAAGCTTATAAACTTGGAGCAATGTTCATTTCAAGATCAAGTCACTAAGACCCTTGAAGCAACGAAATCTCGCATCAAACACTACCTTTGCCGCACCCTTGAGGTGAAGATCATCCACGCGTTGTTTTCAAGCTCAAAATTTGAAGCAATCGTTCAACCGTTCGTCCGAGATCAAGTCATCACGACCCTTGGATCAACAATCATGCATCTACATCAAATTTGAAGACTGAATCAGAAGAAAAGTTGTAAACAGAGATTGTAACCTACAAATTCAAATCAATACAAATCTACTTTGTACACATGTTCTCGTTTCATATGATACAGAATTTTCGTGTTTACAATGTGATTGTAAATCTCTCACCTCTTTCACTTATTATCAACACAACCAATTACTTTAGTGCTTACAAACTCACACTGCTTCAAGTACAAACTATTTAGGCAAGGTATAAAACCAATTTAATATTTTTTTTTTCTTTTTAACTCTAGTTGAACTCCAAAACTGAGACAAATTTAAATTAATTTCCATATCAAAGGTTACAACATACACATATACGTGTATTAAAAGGTCATATATATAATCATGTTGGTAATTTTCTTCTCAAAAAATGCTTAGATGGTATTGTAGGTAGACATGAAAATGACCAATAATAAGAAGCAAGTGGAGCAAGAAGCCTTTAGATAGTTGTTCGGCGTGCATGTGGTTTGACGTTTTAATATTCCAAAATCTGAAAAAATAGTTCTGACTGTAAGAGTTTTTATAAAGTGAGTAAGATTAAACTCTCACTTGGGGATATATATGTCGACATATAAGTGTATGAACTGATATTATTATTGGCGATTGTTCATGGTGGGAAGTTTATTTCTGGTTATTCTCAGGGTTTTGACACTCAGATAATTTCTTCTTTGGGGATCCAACCTATCCCTCGCAAGGCACCTACTATTCTTCCTATCCTTTGGTCTCCTCCTTGGTTTCCTTGGGTTAAGCTTAATACAAATGGTTTGTCTAAAGGAAATCCCGGTCCTGCTGCATGTGGAGGAGTTTTCAGGAATTGCCATGGTCGTTTTCTTGGAGGATTCTGCCAATGGATTGGTCATCGCAACTCTTTTTTTGCAGAGTTATCACCAATTATTATTGGTATTGAGTTTGCATATCAGCAGGGTTGGCATTGTCTTTGGTTGGAAAGTGATAGTTCTAGTGTTATTTCTGCTCTTTAATCGTCTGATTTTGATCCTCCTTGGCCTCTTCATACTCAATGGTCTATTTGTTTGGATCGCATTCGGAAAATGACTTTCTACACATCTCACATATCATGAAGGAAATCTTGTTGCGGACAATTTTGCTAACATGAGATTGTCTTCTCCATCTTTAACTTGGCATGATTCTCCTCTGATGGTGGTTCGTGCTGCTCTGTTTTCAGACTATGTTGGTTGGCCTGGTTACCGCTTCTCAAATTAATGTGCATGTCGGCATCCAGGTTTGTCTCACTTTTTATTTATTTATTTATTTTCTCTTAACTTTATGGGGTTGTTTGACTTGTTTTGCAGGTTTAGACCTTTAGATTTGATTTTAGAGGGGTTAGGTTTCATGTCCCCCCTCTTTTCTTTGTATCATTCTCCCTTTTTGTTTCTAGAAGGGTAAGGTTTATGTTCCCTTCTTATTTTTCATGTATTCCTTTTTATTGTCTCTGTTTTTTGAGAGGTAAGGTTTATGTCCCCCCTGTCTAGATGTAACTTATTTTTTCAAAATTACCCTCGTACCGTCGATGTTTCCCAAAAAAAAAAAACTGATATTATTATTGGACTTAATATTGTTCAAACTAGTATTAAACATTATGGATGGAATGAACGCAATTTCGAAATAAGGGAATAAACTCAATTTCGAAGTAAGGGGACTTAATAATATTGTTCAAACTAGTACTAAACCATGATAAGAGGAGTAGTTATTATTCAATTAAAAATAAAGAAAACTAATGAAAAAAGTTTGAAAATTTTTAGTTTTAATGATAAGGACAAAATAAAGGGTAAAATGAATAGTACCAAGATTGACTTTTTAATGTAAAAATGTAGTTTTTCGTTAAAATTTTCTTAAAAATATGATCTAGTCTCTCTTCTCAGTTGAAGTTGTTAATTACGGGCTCGTCCTATTGAGAGCAGGAACTCTGCCGAATAGGACGATCATGTCTACATCTGCAGTGGTGTCGATGTGACTCATTTTCACTGACATTTTGCTTCTGGAGTTTGGCTTTTGCAGCACTAAACTAGAATTAAAATCAGAAGCGATGGAATGAAGTTCGTTGTACTGTAACTACATATAAACATGGTCCTTTGACTGTGACGATTCACACTGCACGCTCGGATTTTATGGTCCTTTGCATTGCATCAGTTTGAACTTTATCTGTAAGTCGCATGGCCCTAAATCTAAATGTATACGAAGTCTATAAAATTTATCAATGATCAGAAAACAAAGTAAACAGAATGTTGATCACAGACAAAGGTTACTGTGTCCTAGACAAGGATGTTTTTCGTGTTTGCTTTGCAAGATTTTGGTAGAAAAGTCTATATGGATGATGAGAGAAAATTTATTTGAGACTGTTTCTGCTACGTAGTAATATTAGATAGTAAAAAATTTCAAACTGAAAGATTGATTATTCCTCTTCCTACATTGAGGTAATATAATATTAAAACTAATTAGAATGTTCAAGCTCGTAGACTTTTGACCATCCATGTAGTCAAAGCCAACTGCCTCAAGATAGTAGTAGACTTGCAACGAGCCAATGAGCGTACGACCATGCTCTATATATCGGAAAGGGATCACCAAATCCTTCTCATCAACTAATTCAGGCCCTTGAAATTTGATCAAACTGCTAAAAACATGGATCTATTTTAAAAGTTATAATAACTTTAACCGTTTGATCAAATTTCAAAGGTCCGCGTTGATTTATGGGGAGGATTTGGTGGAAGGGATCCAGAGAGGATCCCTTTCCCTATATATCATTAGGTAGGTATAATGGTCCTCCAATCTCTAGTCGGCTAGAAATAGAGGCTAGGAAGAATTTAAATGATGTGGTTAAAAATGGAAAAGTGCAATAAGATATCAAATTGGACATAAAGTAGATACAAGCGTGGGGTTGATGGCTATCATCTTCTACGCCTCTTTTGTTACATGATTCATTATTAATCAACATTGATATTGTCTTCAGCTCTACTAGTCAACATCAATATTATCACAAACTTAACTTTTTGTACAATCTACTAAGTGTGGAGGTTTTTCAGTTTGTGGTCCCAATTCGTGTTTAATTGGGACTAAAGATCGGCTCGCTTTAACTATAAAGTCCAAGCATGCAGAAGATGCTTTAAAAAGTAATGTAAATGGTGCTTGGGAGAGCGACGAAGAGGTTGAGTGTGTAGGGGTGGTTATTTGTAACTCTGAAAAATAGGGGTGGGCACTTGGAACCAAAAACCGAAACCGAAACACGAACCAAATCGAACCGCACCGAACGGTTTGATTTTGATGTTTTGAAACGGTTTCGGTTTTGGCTTTTGAAAACCGCACCGAAACCGAAATCGCATAACTTTATTAAATGTTAAATTCTAATTGGTTATTTCATTGAGTCCATACATTTACTATGGACTCAACCTCATCATAATATTTCCACATAATCTCTATCTTTTCTTTCTTCTAGTCTGTACTACTCAACTTTATTCATCTAAGCTTCTAACTCTCTCTCTCGGCCTACCTTTCATTCCAGCTCCTAGCCTCTAGAGTTCATGGTTGGGTTTTGAATCAAAAGGGGATTTGGTTTTTCGTTGGTTAGTCTTCGAATTTTCTTCAACATCAGAATGTCAGAATGTTGTTGATTGGTAAATAAATTATTCATACATATAAACCTGATAAATCAAAGTAAAATTGAATATGATTCAAGTTCACGGGTTCTGCAAAAACAAAAGACAAAATGTCATATATGTTCGTAGATTAGTCGATATAATCCACTTCTTATTAGATCTAAGTATTAAATTTAGTAGATTAAGTATTAATTAGGCTTGTTGCTTACTGGAATGGCCATGCCTTGAAATTTCATTTTCTTTCAATTTTTATATAAAATGCGAATAATGGGTAGATACTAGATAGGTTTCCGCCTAGTATACACAATTACACACACCTACACGAATTGAATCCGCCCCCTTGATTAAGGAGATGTTCGCATTACTTAGGGTTGCATGTTGATTTCAATCCCTGCATCATGATGTGAACTCTCTTGAACTTAAGATTGAATGTGTATTGCATGCTTGGTTGTTGACTACAATAAATAATGCTGCATTTGGGCTATCGAAGGACTTGTTTTTAATGTCAAAAGTTTAAAACACCAAAACTTTTTTATTGAATTGGATGAAATGAGATAAACTAGGTAACCATAATAGTTTTTTCAAACAATGAAACCAAACCAAAACCGTTTAAAACCAAACCAAACCGAACCAAATGGTTTGGTTTCATTTCGGTTTTAACCTCAAAACCGCACCGAACCAAACCGCAAAAACTTGCGGTTTTGGTTTTGGTTTCACTCAAAACCGCACCAAACCGAACCGCGCCCACCCCTACTCAAAAAGCTTTGTTCGATGGTTTAGCATGTTTTAATAATGTGTTTTATCCCCAGCTCGTCGAACCTTAGTTGCAAGAGAGGTTTCATTTTGGCGTCGGACAAGAGGCGGGATCCGAATTACCTTATGATTTGTAAGAGTGAATTTCTCTAAATAATTTTTTACTTGAGTAAATTGTAGCAATGGTTTCTTAACTTTAACTCAATTGGAGCAATGATCCTTCAACTAAAAATCAATTACCATTGGTTCCTCAACTCATCAAAACATGCAGCTATGGTCCCTCTATAAACCTTTTAGAGATCGATACCATCAAACCAATGCATATTAGTATTCAGTAAATCTACGTTGTGCGTTGTCATTAAATGAACATGTATTAACCCTAAATACTTGTATACAAGGTTGACAAACCTAACTTGAGTTTGCAGCCATCTTTAGCACTCGATGAGTAATTCCTAGGAGAATGATTAGACTTCTCCTCTCTTGTGATTACATTAGAATTCTCCAGTTTTCAATGGGACAAACCAATCTATATGGAACAAAGGATACATCACCGAGAAGAGGGACCAAACATATTTATTTATATGCATTGCAACTGCTTCCTCCCATTAAGTGAGCAGTTGCAATTAGTTATCAAAGAAACCATAACAACATCATTCTAATTTTCAAATTAATTTCTTATATTTTCCCTCCAAATGGTTGTTATCTGGTCACAACCCTAAATAAAGTCTTACTTCCTATATAGCTCATATTACTTATGTTATTGCACGACTTGGTGTTTGATCATGCTTACTGAAGTAAACCTTACATTCTCCCATATGAGCAAGATTAAACACTCTAACATTACTGCATTAGAACAAGTAAATGTGATCACTGAGCTATTAAACAAAATTGACTTATGACTACTTATCATTCAATACATCAGACGAACTTTAGAGAAGCTGATATCAAAACATGCATCAGTTCTTCTAAAATCTCAACTGATCATATCAAATATAAGCATTGCCAATGAGGAAACTTTAGTTGGGATCATTATAGTATACTAATTGTGCTCCCACATTTCATTGGTCCTGAGATATTAAATGAGTATCTCATACATGTGAAACTTGCAAGAATTAACACATGCACTTGACATTATTTGATGTTGTACTAATTCATTATAATCATTAAATTTATTAAGTACTCATGATACATCACAAAATAGTAAGACATTAATCATAATAGCCTCACTACCACATTCAAACTCAATCAAATGAGTTATGTAAGCCCATGCTTGTAACATGCTTATTGAAACTTGTAACATGTATGACTTTTGTTAGAGGATCAGCTATCATATCATGAGTGCTGATGTGCTCATTGTCTACAATACCTTCCTTCACTTTGTCCAGCACCTTTAGAGTATTTAATGTCCATCAACCTCGATGCTTCAGACCTCTTATTGTTCTTGGCAAAGAACACTGTAGATGTATTATCACATAAGATCTTGACTGGCATTTCAATGCTTTTAACTACTTTCATATGATAAATCAAATTATTGAACCAGTTTGCTTGTTTCATTGCCTCGAAGCATCCAATATACTCAGACTTGATTATTGACACTGCCCTCGTTTGTTGTGTCTTACTTCTCCAAGAAATTGCACATCCAGCTAACATAAAAACATAACCACAAGTTGACATTCTATCATTAACACATCCTCCAAGATCAACATCAGGATAACATGTTAATTATAGATTTTCAACATAGTGGTAACACAGTACATAAGATTGTGTCTTCTTTAAGTACCTGAGTACTTTCTTTCCAGCATTCCAATGAGAAAGTCCTGGATTCGATTGAAACCTTCCCAAAACACTTAATGCAAATGCAAGATCTGGCCTGGTACAAACTTGAGCATACATCACACTGCCAACCAAGGAAGCATAGGTTTTCTCTTTCATCTGTTGAATCTCAAATTCAGTTATGGGACATTGCTTGGTAGAGAGTTTGTCTCCCTTACCAATTGGCACATCTCCATTACTGCAATTCTTCATATTGAACCTTTTCAATACTTTAATGAAGTAATTCTTTTGTGCTAGCCGCAAAACTCTTTGCTGCCTATTTTGACAAATTTCAATCCTCAAAACATAATGAGCCTCTCCTAAGTCTTTCATATCAAAATAGCTTGATAGCATGCTTTTGGTTTCTGTAAGCAAATGAGAATTTGTACTAGCAAGCAAGATATCATCCACATAAAGAACCATGAAAATGAATTAAGACTTCACCATTTTCAGATAAATGTAGTTGTCTATCTTATTCTCAGTGAAACCAAAACCTGTCACAACTTGGTCAAATTTCTTGTACCATTGTCTTGAAGCCTGTTTCAGTCCATAAATGGACTTGTTGAGTTTGCAGATCCAATGATCTTTCCCCCTTTCAACAAATCCAAGTGGCTGCTTCATGTAAATGTGCTCATCCAATCAACCATTTAAGAAGGTTGTCTTAACATCCATTTGGTGAAGTTCTAAGTTGAATTGTACAGTCAATGCCATAATCACACTAAATGAATCTTTGGTGGAAACTGGAGAAAAGGTTTCAGTGTAATCCACACCTTCTTTTTTTGTACAACCTTTAGCCACAATCCTTGCCTTATGTCTCTCCACATTGCCTTTTGAATCCCTTTTTGTTTTGAACACCCATTTGCAGCCTATAGCTTTAATCTCTAATGTTGGTTCCACTAAACTCCATACATTATTACTGGACATAGAATTCAATTCATTAACTATTACAGCATGCAAAAAAGAAGCATGGGTACCTGACATTGCCTCCTGATAAGTGATTGATTGGATCATCTAAATCACCAATGTCATAATCAATTTCCTGCAAATACACCATGTAATCATTTGATATGGCTGACTTTCTTTGTATAGAAGACTTTCTTGTTGGCTGCAAAGTTTGATCACTAGCTGTTGATTGTGAAGGCTGCAATGAAACCAATGTAGTACTAGTACTAGGTCCCTCAATATTGGTATCATGAGTATCAAGAGATGGTTGCAATAAGGGTATAAAGGGCTGAATATTACTCACTGATACAATAGGTGAATGAGAAGGAATGTGTGCAGTCAAAGTGTCAACAGGTGGAGTCAACATGGGAACTGGCAATGTTAACATTGAACCATGATTTTAAGAAGGCAAATTGGTACATGCAGACTGATTTTCTTCCTCAAAAGTAATCGAACAATTAGAGCTAACTTCATTACAACTATCATCTTCAGTAAATTTTGCATTATGGATCTCTACAAGTCTAAAGTGAGATTGTGGGCAATAAAATCGAAATCCCTTGGATCTCTCAGCATAACCAACAAAATAACAAGTTGTTGTCTTCAAATCCAATTTTCTTTCATTTGGATTGTAAAGTCTGGCTTCACACCTACATCCCCATGTATGAAAATGTGAAAAACTAGGTTTCTTTCCTGTCCAAGCTTCAAAGGGTGTGATATTGACAGCCACTCTATTGAGGATATAATTGGTTGTTTTAATGGCTTCACCCCATAGAAATTCTGGAAGATGTGCATATGAAAACAATTTCTTCTCTCAGCTACTCCATTCTGTGATGGTGTACTTGGTGTTGTATACTGAGCCACTATACCTTCTTGCTGCATATACAATGCAAATGGTCCCTTAAGTTGCCCTTGTTTTGTGTATCTCCCAAAGAATTCACCTCCACGATTGGATCTTACTATTTTGATTTGCTTGTTTAATTGTTTTTCAACCTCAACTTTGAAAATTTTAAAACAATTTAAAGTTTGAGATTTTTCAGAGATAAAAAACAAGTAAGTATATCTTGAAAAGTCAACAATAAAGAGAAAGAAGTAAGAGTGTCCACATATCGTTTTTGTTGGAAATGGACCGCACAAATCTATGTGAATGATCTCCAAGAGATCACTGCTTCTTTTAGCTTTGTTCTTGTTGGTTAAATTAGTGGTCTTGCCCTTAAAGCAATCTATGCAATCCCTGAAGTCATCAAGGTCAACATTTGACAACATACCATCCTTCATAAGTCTCAACATTCTGTCTTTGGAGATATGCCCCAATCTTCGATGCCAAAGCATGGAAGATGTATCATTAGTGAGCATTCTCTTTGCTACATAATGCACAATATTGAAACAATCATGATAATATGTACATTCAATTTGCCAAAGGTCACCATTCGGGAAAGCATAGCCAATAACACTGTCAAACTAGTTCTTAAGATAAAATTTTATTTGATTGGCATCTCCAATATAAGAGAACCCATTTTTAACAAACCGAGTCACTGAAAACAAATTCCTTCTAAGTGAAGGTACATAAAGTACATTGTTCAATGTTAAAATATAACCAGATGACAGTTTCAACATGACAGTACCAACTGCTTCAACCATGACTTTATTTTCATTCCCAACATAAACATTATAGGACTCTCTACTTGTCTCCTTATGGCTTTAAAATCCCTGCAAAGAATTCATTATATGGATAGAACATCTAGTGTCAAACCACCAAGAGTTTTGAGGTACAAAAACCAAATTGATTTCACAGTAACAAAAACATAAAAAACAGCCATACATTTCCTGATTAACCATGCCTTAAAAGCTGGGCAATTCTTCCTTAAATGTTCAGTAAATGTTCAGTGGATTGATAGTGATAACACTTTTTAAAATGAGGTTTTTGAACCTATAAACCAAGTGAGGTAGATGATCTAGCAGTTTTGAAGGATACACCAGAACCCTTGAACTGTTTCTTGGGACCAATTGTAGCATTTAGAGTGGTTCGAGATCCAGAGGGTTTGTTGCCCTTATAATTATCATTTTCGTTCCCCACGATCATTTTCCCTTTGCCTTTGCCAGTATTGACAAGATTAGCCAGTTCCATTCTTTCTGCTTTGGACTTCTTCAACCTCTCTTCCTCTTGACAACAGATGGCAATGAGTTCATTGACACTCCATGTTTCTTTCTGAGTGTTGTAGTTGACTTTGATCTGGTCATAATCTCTAGACAAAGAATACAAAGCTATATGCACCAAAAATTGATCGGTGATGCCAATTTCCATTGCATTCAATTTGTTGGAAATATTCACCATCTTCAACACATGCTCACGTACACTGCTTCACCCATCATGCTTGTTGTTGATGAGTGCAGAAAGTGATGTACCCACTTCTGCCTATCAGACCTCTTAAACTTCTCCTCAATCCCATATAGTCCTTGGCTAAGTCACAACTAGATATACCACCCTTGATGTGTTCTTCCATTGCATTTTGCATAATGAGAAGAGACATCTCATTGGCTCCTTCCCATTTGGCAAAATGTTCCCTTTCTTAAGTAGTGCTTCCATCAACTAAAGTTGTTGGTTGAGGAGTCTTAAAAGCAACGTTTTCCCAAGTTCATTTCAATCTGTTGCTTCCAAGTGTTGAAGTTGTTACCATTCAACTTCTCAATGTTAGCAAGGTTAAGCATATTAAACCCTGCATCATGAGACATTTGGATTGAAAATTCATAAGTATTGTAAACAAGAACTAGTCTTAATTGTCTTGTTACACTTAAACTATGAAACCAGTTACACCTAATTTGGGCAAGAAACTGTCCATAAAGCATATGAATTTCAACTTCATTGTATAGCCAAGTATAAAGGACATAATCTTATGTAATACTACACCTTTAGGCAAGAAGAATCACATAAGTGCTTGATTTCATCACTTAGTATACATCAATTCATAACAATCCCAGTAAATAAATCTCTTTGGAAATTTCTTAACTTGACAATATTATGAACTGCTATTTGAAGTACTCTTTATAAATGCATATAATCTTTATACTTATTCGAACACTTTGGTGTAAGAGTTAAGTGAATTACATGATATCAGTACTCAAAATTCGACACTTATTCCACACATATATTTATGTTGCTGATATATCATTTGCTGCAGTGCGCAATAGTGCAGACTCTATGATAATTTGAGCATATCTCAAGTCTTATTGAAATAATATGAACTACACTATCAAAACATCAAAATTTAATTAAAAAAATAATAATAAATAAATAAATAAATAAAACCATGATTATATTTTGCTTTACAGATTGATGGATCCAGCATAAACCGGAAATAAACATCAGGATATATTTGATCTCACAAATGTATTAACAGCAGCGGAAAGTTCATTATGAACATCATACATATATATGTATAACATAATTAGGTTTGAATGGATTGGCTCTGATACCACATGTAAACTTTTTAGAGATCGATACCGTCAAACCAATGCATATTAGTATTCAGCAAATCTACGTTGTGCATGGTCATTAAATCAACATGCATTAACCCTAAATACTTGTATATAAGGCTGACAAACCTAACCTGAGTTTGCAGCCATCTTTAGCAATCGATGAGTTAATTCCTGGGAGAATGATTAGCCTTCTCCTCTCTTGTGATCACGTTAGAATTCTCTAGTTTTCAATGGAACAAACCAATCTATATGGAACAAAGGATATATCACCAAGAAAAGGGACCAATCATATTTATATATATGCGTTGCAACTGCTTCCTCCCATTAAGTGAGCGGTTGCAATCAGTTGACAAAGAAACCATAACAGCATCATTCTAATTTTTAAATTAGTTTCTTATAATTTCCCTCCAAATGGTTGTTATCCGGTTACAACCCTAAATGAAGTCTTACTTATATATATAGCTCATATTACTTGTGTTATTGCACGACTTGGTGTTTGATCATGCTCACTGAAGAAAACCTTACACCCTCAACTAAAATTTCATTATCATTGGTCCCTCAACTTTAATCCAACTGGAGAAATGATCTCTCAACTTTAACCCAATTAGAGCAATGGTCCCTCAACTTTAACCGAATTGTAGCAATGGTTCTTTCAACATAACTCATTTTGACAATATTCTAACGAAGTTGACAAAAAGATCATAGCTACACATTTTGATGAGTTGAGGAACCAATGGTAATAAATTTTTAGTTGAGAGACAATTGCTTCAATTTGATTAAAATTAAAGAATCATTGCTACAATTTACTCTTTTTACTTCGAACATGACTAGCATTGGTTCATCATGCCAATGAAATTGCGCATCATTCTACTCATTTTGTATTTAAAATTTACGAAAACAGGAATTCAAACTTGAATGTAGATGTAGCTCAAAAAACTGGACTGAACTCAAGTATGCGCCCTAGTTTTATCTTTAACAAAGGGGTAAAGTTGTCTTTGAATAAAACTTGCAGCAAACCGGGGGAAAATCGATTTCTTCCCAAAGTTGTGCTGCAAACCGGTCTAAATTAAAAACCCTCAAAAAGGAAGAAGCTGAAAACCCCTGAATTCTGGCATGCATACAAATTGGAACAAGAACCAGAGTGTTTTGTATAGAAATGTTTCGGAGAAGATTCCTCTCGTTTCCTTTGGTAATTGGAGCAGCCGTGTAAGCCCATATCTTTACAATTCAATTCGAGTTTGTTGATTTATCAAAATCGAGCAATACCCTTTGTGTCGCACTGTGTTTATCAGCTGTCCTGCACTTTCTTTATCTCTCAGAACGCTCCATTTGGTCTTTTGGGTTTGTGCCAGGTTGATTTGCAGATGCATACATTATATTTTTGTTGATTAATTCGTATTTTTTTGACTACCCATTATTAGGTTCCTTTCTGCAATCTGATTTACTTGATTGTAAAAACTGCCGAATCATTCACTAATTGTGTTTTTGTTCCAGTATTTGGTTTGGTTTAAAACTGATTGCTGTGAATACTTTAAGAGTTTAAGTAGTTTACTTGGTCTGTATATTGCCTGCCTTAAGTTCTGACATTGTGAATTTTTGTAGTCGATTTATAGCCAATTCGATATGTAAAATGGTAGGAAACGGCAATGTGAGAGTTTGGAATGTGCAATAGTCGCGGATAATCGATATTAAGGGAAAACAAATCTTTATGTGGTGTTTGTTATTGTTTATCATGGGCTTCGTATTGATAGAAGATGAGACATTTGTATTTAGAGAGCTAAGACATGAGACGTTCCTTCTTTGAGACGCTTCATAGGTAATCAACTAATCCATAATGTAGATTTCAATGCTGCGTTCACTAGGACAGCTATGTTCAGGTCATGAGTAGGTTCTACAAGGGCAAACATTGTTTCCAGCAACCCTCTTTTTCTCAAGTGTAGATTGTTTTGCTTTGTTTATTTGTAAGTTTTAGTTTGTTTCATCATTTGCCTTTCCTTACATTTTGTAATGCTAATTTAGGAACCAGGTTTTGACATAAGGATCTGCCTCTTAAAAGGATCTCAAATTGATAGCCGAGATCCTAACAGGCTAACATAATGAGTTATTTTTAAACCCTGCATGAAATTAATGTATTCAAAACTGCAACTGTCTTTTTAGTCCTATGGAAAAGTCTGGCCAGTAACAACTTCATGCAGGTTTCATTTTCTTGTATCCATTCACGAGGCATATAATTTATTTGATAGTATGGAACCACTAGGTCCTCTATGAAGTCAATGAGAGTCTGTAGCCTTTCTTTCATTCTGGCATCTATTTACTGGATTGGTGAGGCTTCTCTCTAGCGATAGAAGTACTTCCGTCTCTGTGTTTGTGATTGTGCGTGGTTTTTTAAGTTCTTAACTGCAAGCATAGGCTTTTAGGCTTGTTTTCGTTCTTCTATCTTTTCACTGTATTGCTGAGATTACTGAATTCTTGAGATAGGGATTACACGAGGTAGTAATAGGGAGATCTTGAAGCATTTGGGTACACAAAAAGTGCAGTGGATTTCATAGAAACAATTGAATTACTAAAAATAACAGCATCTCATTTACACTTTTTTTTTTTTTTTTTTTTTTCAGATTGCGTATGTTGTTCTTTTTACTACAGATATATACGAATGAAGAATCTGTAGATTGAATATATTTTCAGCAATTCCTTATTCTTCTTAATGCATTACATCCCATTTAATCTTGCTACTGTGTTTCCTGTCCTTTGTGTCTAGTGAAAATTATCTGACATCAAGACTAGGAGACCTTCAGTCATCTAGGTCTAGTTGATTGTTAATGAGAGAATCATTAAAAGAATTGCATTTCGTATCAGATAGCAGTTAGTGCTTAGTTTCTTTTCTTGGCTGAAATTTCAGCTGTGAATGTGCTAACAAAGTTTTACTGCTGGAATGTACCATTTTTTCCATTTAATGTAGCTTCCCGAGAGCCGTGGTACTTGGTATGCTGTTAGTGTACCTTAATATTTTCCCATCCAATTTTCAGTCAGTTATAGACACTTGTATGCATGTGAGTGATCTGATTTTAAGTGACACTCAAGCTAACCCGACAATTTTACATGAAATTTGCAGGATTGGAGTTGTTTCAGGCAAGGCAATATTTGGACCCCCACTTGATGAGTACTGGAAAAAGAAGCAGCAGGAAGACGTGGCGACAAAGGAGACTGATGCAAGCTCAAATTAACCAATACTTTCTGAAACTTCTCATGTTCGGTCGTTTCGTAGAGGAGTAAAGCGATGGGATGGGAATTGGTTATTAATTCATTTGTTCGCACTTAAACAGTAGGATCACGGCAACAGCTACAGCTACTTTTTTGAACGCGTTACGCATGGGATCTCGGACATTTATTGTGATGGAAAACAGAATACTAAACAGGATCGGAAACCGATATCATTGAACTATCGATCATTAGTCTCGGCTCTTCAGGATGGAAGAATTCTGTATAAGACCGGTGCCATTGTCAGAGGAAATTCATTCTACTGGTTAACCATTCCATCCCTTCTCTGAGACGCCATTGTGATCGAGAGCTCAACGATATCGGTTTCCGATCCTGTTACTATTCCGTTTTCCATCATGTTGAAACTATCACAGTGAAGGTACTCAAAACTAAGTACCTGCTGAATTGTATTTAATTTGTAACATTTCAATAAATACTGTTTTTTGAGCTTTGCTGATATGAAGAGGAAAATTGCCCTACTATATAAACTTCATGCAGATTAATAATGAGTTCTTTCCCATTTTGCTTTGACACTATTATACTTTTAGGGGTGTGATATCCACACACCTCATTTTACTTCTCTCACACCTTTTTAATTTTTGGCCGTCGGATCGGATGAATTGAGGAAGATCAACGGACATAAATTATCAAGGGTGTGTGAAAAGTAAAATGGGGTGTGTGGATAGCACATCCCTACTTTTATTCTATCATACAATTGGGCCTTTGATTTATGATTATGATGATTTCATCGACAGAACTGTGTCGGTTTATTTATTAGATCGTAGTTAACCAAACGACTTTCGATTTAAGTGAACTTTTATAGGGATGAGTTTTCAACGATGACCTAAAAAAATGATCATTCGAATTATGAGAAATAGTTCAGAGGGGCCCATTCTTGTGGTTTGCGCCATCTGAAGTTACTAACTGGTTAGCTCATAAGTGCTCATGTATATATAGTCTTTTAATTCAAATAGAGGGAAGCCAGAGTCAAAACTCTTATTTAGGATTGGGGTGTAACCAAGCAAGTGATCGACGACTAGAACTCTTGCAAACCTTGACTACTTATGAAGAAGGGTAATTTCTTGGAAATAATATATTAATATTGACCTGTCTGTAAACTGAATGCCAATTCTTTGCTGTTGTTTCTTCTCACCAACAAGGCAAGCAAGTTTCCATAATTAGATTGGATAATATAACGGGATTTTCTACGGTACTGCGTATGAGATATTTTTGGTGTTTTAAACAAAAGATCTTTGTTTAAAAATACAAAAGTCAATATCTAACAGTTGAAATATCCAGCGTACGAGATTTTTGTTGGATAACTCATAAGTGTATGTTAAGGTAAAATTTATGATTTTGAGAGCAAGTCCACCGGAGTGGACTTTGCCCAGCACACTGTCCAAATAATAGCCCAGCACCCAGTCCATCACCTCCAGCCCGCGCAACAAACTGGCACCCAGCCCATGCTGGTCTCTGGGCCAGCACAAAATAGGCTGACCAAGAAGCTGGGCCATTTGCTGGTGTTGGCCACGTGGCCGATCCTGGGCTCTTGGATTTGAATATTTTTCAAATCCAACGGTCCAGATTAATTAACTACATTAAAATTAATTAAAAAATATAAAAAAATACAGAATTTTTTTTTTAAAAATACAGTAAAATTTTTAAATAGTTATTATTTTTTTTCTATAAATACCTAACCCTCATCTTCCACCTTATACCACATTTCAATATTTTCTACACCTTCTACCAAAGCTTTCATATACTTTTTGTGTGAAAAAAAAAATACCAAAAAGCTCATCCTTAATTTTTTTTGTCCATATAAACCATGCATCCCTACATCCATCTTCATCGTGTATTTGAAGAATAAAGTTTGTGGTTGAAGAATAAAGTGTATTTGATGAGTTTATGTAATTTCATTTTAGTGTGTTTTTTTTATAGTTTATTTGATGAGTTTATGTAATTTTATTTTAGTGTGCTTTTTTTAAGTTTATTTGATGAGTATGTAATTTTATTTTAGTGTATTTTTTTTAAGTTTATTTGAAATTTTATCCGAAATTGGTTAAAAATCTTATCCGAAATAAACTTAAAAAAAAAAAACACACCAAATAAATGCGCTGGGTGCCAGCGCATTTTTTTAGGGGTGGAGATGCCTTGGCCTATTACTGTTCACTCCAGTATATTACTGTTCACTTGAGTGGATAAATGCGCTGGGTGCTGGCGTAAAGTCCTTAGGGGTGGACTTGCTCTGAAGGAAACTCATCCTTTCTAGTCTTACCATTTTGTGGAGATTGTGAGGGATAAGTTTCCTTCAAGAGTAATCCACAGTCTGCCTTTAATTTAGACAAATTTTCTTCATTTTTGCCTTCAACATACCTTAAATATAGTGAATTGTCCTCTCCACTCTAATTCTGAGGGTCAGACGAGCCCAAGTTCCAATCTACAAATGTACAATAAATCAACAACGGTACCAATCCACAAGAATTAATGGAACTTGAAATTCTTCTCTTGAATGCATCAAATCATAAATTCTCCTCCGTCGTAAGCAGCAGTCTCTAATCAGTTCTTCAATCGAACCAATGCAAATGAAATTTACGGCCTTGAACGAAATACGTACAAGCAGTTTCAAAATGAGAACGTTCACAGCAAGCTAAGATGGCACCAACGCCCACGGACTGTCTATTGTGTGTAAACACAGAGACACAGATATAGTAGCAATAACAGAGGATTTTGCAGCAGCATATCTCACTACCTCAAGACCCCTGTCCACGGTTTCCTCGTGAACAGAATTTACGCTTCTTTTCATCCCATCGTTTAATCTCTCCAACAAAAACTCCAAGAATGATCCAACTGTTTCAAACGTAACCCTCCCGGTCACGTCAAAAACAAACCTCCGATTGCTTGGCACTGCCAAAGTACTGGACACATTTCTTGCCTTTGAATGCATCGATAACGCCTGCTGCCTCACGCCCTCATCTCTAGCTGGAATTGAGCTCGAGTTTGATTTTGAAGGGTTCGCCTTTGAATTTGAATCCGTTAACACTTGGTGAGATGTTCGGGTAACAGTTTCAACCGCACCATTGCAGACAGACGACACCATGTCTCTCACTTTGGTTTCATGCTTGGGGCTAGTTAACCCAGAGAGGATGTCATCATAGGTGTTGATACTCATAGTCTTGTCAAGATAAACCGCAACAGCTGTGCTTACAATAACTGGATACAATTGCCAATCAAGTCTCTCAACTTTTCGCCTGAAACCACATTCACCCATCTCGGAACATCATTCGTTTCTGACATATGATCGCCAATACTCGAGGAATTGTTTCCGCCACACTTCCCATCTGCATACAAAGCTACTACCAAATTCCTAGCAAAACTTCCAACAACAGAAGCAAAACCCGACCCGGCCTTGGTAAAAAGCTTATCCATAACCTGGCCTTTAAAGCTTGAACCACCAGAAACTGCACCATCCCCATCACGTGCTGTTTTCGATTGATAAGCCCGCAATACCCCCAAGGTTACAGCCTGTGTGACCGTAACAACAGACTCCGAAAACTCATCACACCTAGCGATTTTCGATAATTGCTTCAAACTATTTTCGGAATTCATCAGAAACTAAAGCCCCTAAAAGCCTTAAAATTCTCTTTCTTTTCTGAGATACTGAAGGAAAATGATAAACCCTATACACACCATAACCGGAGAAGCCTAAAGCGGCCGCTACAACGAGCCACTTCTTCCTTTTCCGGGCAAATTCGACACCCTTTTTCGCCAATTGCAGGTCCATCAAGAATTCGAAAATCTCGAGGACCCATTCTGATATTTGCTTCAAAATTTCACCAGCTATTTGGTTTAGTTGAGAAAAGAAAGCGTCAAGATTCTATTATAGTACGTCAAGTGAAACCAATAGTTGAGAAAAGAAAGCATCAAGATTCTATTATTTTATGGATATAGCAAACACAATGGTCATTTGGGTTTTTCAACAAACTGTTGGGGGTCCCTTTATCCCGATTGCAAGACTATGTCACAGAGGGAGAGTCGAACCTGTGAAAGTGAGAAGGGGATGTGTTATGAATTGTAAAAGTTTGATTTCCTTGATTACACTTTAGTTAATTGAATTAGGGGTGTAGTCAAACTCGAATTTGAGAAGATTTTAAAAAACTTTAAAATCCTAGTGTAGTCAACTAAAAGATTTTAAACCCAATAAACAAAAAATGTGGGAGGTTATGGGTTCGAAGCTCCGAGCTGGTGGTTTGCTTGACTGTGGCCACAGGCAGGGTGATATTCCCCATAGCCTCTCCGGGCCCGGAAGGGGTGGATAACCATGGTTTGCCACTAGTTGTCCCTCTTTATAAAAGAAAAAGAAACATTAAAAGATTTTAAAGGATTTTAGAATCCATGCAAATCTAGATCTAGTCCATTGAGATTTTATTCGAGATTTTAAAGTCTATCCAAATCTAAGTGTATTCAGAAAATTAAGATTTTGTAGGATTTCAATAAGTTGTGGATTTTGTGGGATTTGAGAGCAAGAAGTATATATAACCTAGACAAAAAAGAATTTGACCTCACCACATTGGATTTCAAATATTTTTCCATATGGGCAGTCCTCAAATCTCTACCAACCCCAACCACACACACAGTGACGCAGACAAGTCGACGAACACCAATCAAGAAATGTTGCCTGACTATTGCCTCTAGCTTCTCTAAAAATGTTGTCAAAATTGATGGCAAAACAAATTCCAACGATGAGGATGGTGACGAGGCTGATTTTTCAAAGGTTGCTGCAATTGCCGGCGAACTGAACATCTGCTAAATAAATATAAAGAAAAATCGAATGAACAAAATAAAGGGCAGTCTTTGATGATGGTCACCGGTAGTGCAAAAAAATTCACCAAAGGCTGTTGATGTATCAATTGAACCAAAATCCATCAAAATCTACAAACCAAGTCCATTCTAATTCTTTAAAATCCTCCTAAATCCTATAAAATTTATCACTTTTAAATACCTCCTAAATCCTAGTTGGACTACGCCCCTCTAGGGGGTGTAGTCAATTTAGGATTTGATACGATTTTATAGACTTTAAAATCCGGATGTAGTCAATTAAGTTTTAAAAGAAGATTTTTAACAGACTTTGAAATCATGATGTAGTCAACTTAAGATTTAAGAGGATTTTGAAGAATACATTCAAATCCAACAGTAGTCGATTAGGATTTTAAAAAGTTCATTCAAATATGAAGGTATTTGAAAATGTCATAAATTTTGAAGGATTCCTTCTTTTCTTTTCCTTTTTGGGTGAAAAGTTGCTTTTTTCCAACACAATAATTACACAAGAAAAGGCCCATATACATACACATACACATAAACAAAAAGAAGGACCTCAGAAGCAACTAAAGAGCCCAAAACAAAGAAAACACCGAAACAAACCCTAGCCGCTTCAACCCGCCGTCGCCGGAAAGCCGCTTACCAACCAACATAAATGAACGTTCCCTGCACACACCTGAAAACAAGCTGAACAGAGCCCCAAAACTAGAAGAAAACTGAGTGAAAACAGAACCTAAAAACAAATCCCCAAACACCGCCGAGCACCACACCGGTAGCTGCCACACATCGAAAGAAGCAACCCGTTAACAATAGGGCCAACAAAGTGAAACCCAAAACGAAGGAAACCAGTGGGAAAGAGCAACCTACTAGCAACAGTGTCATCAAAAGCAATCCCAAGGAAGGAGGTGGTGTGAACACCCGAGCGAAAACTCTACACACCTTCCGGGTAAAACGCGAAAAATTACAGTACAAAGATGTAGAAGCCAAACCAGGATGTGAAGTTGAAGAAGAATGAGGCTGATCGGGTTGAAGATAGTAAAGTGCTGAGGAAAGTGGAGGAAAAATGAGAAAAAAGATGGAAAGAAGATGCAAGAAAGGGAAAAATGAAGAAACGGCAGAAGGAAAAAAAGGGAAAAAGGTGGAAGGAAAGAAGAAAAAAAATGGAAGGAAGGAAGTAGGAAAGTGGAAGGGAGAAAAAAGGGGTAAAAGTGGAAATGAAGTGGGAGGGAGGAAGGAAACCAGGGAAAAATGGCCTACAGACAAAGAAATCAGGGGCAGAAGAAGTTGGAAGAAAGTGGCGATCAGGCCCCTGAAGAGAGGGAAACAGAAGCTCAGGGAGAAGGAAAGGAGAAGAAAAATGGAAAAGGAGAAGAAGAGGACTGCCACCTACCTTGGCCATAGGACGAAATGGGGAACACTGATGAGAAAGGCTTTCACAAGGAGAGAAAAGCTCTCACAACCGGAGAAAAGCTTTGTAATTTTTATATGGGCTTTTGGAGGGATTTCTTTAAGTAAAAGATTTTGTAGGATTTAGGAATGAATTTTATGCATAACAAAGGCTACAAGAATCTCATCTTCCCCCCTAGGATTTCTTTTCAAGCTTCAATTTGACTTTTCTCTCCCAAGCCGATATAAGTACCAAATTGAACTCTGGGACCTTTCTTCTTCATTGTGTTCTTGGGTCCCACTCTTTCATGGTATGCATCTGTTAAGTGGTCAATTTCCATTTTTTTATGGATGATTTTTTTTTTAAGATTATGGTTTGTGGGTTTTTCTCCTTTGATTTCAAAAACTGTTTGTGAACAGTGTGAGAGGTTTTTTGTTGCGTGAAAAGTATGAAGGTTTTGTTGTTGATTTTGTTGATTTGTGCTAACAACTAATAAAAAATATTGAGTAAATTACATTTTACACCCTCCTATTTGTGTTCAATTGAAACCTCATAAGCCTCTTTAAAACATTTCAGTCCAATATATTTACTTATTATTTCATTTTATGTCATACATCGGTCTCAATTTCTGTTAGTTTCTTTGTTATCTACAAAGAGTAAATTACATTTTATCCCTTAGGTTTTAGGGTCAATTGCAATATCAACATCTTTAAAACATTTGGTCTCATACGTTCACTTTAATTTCATTTCAATTGTGTGCAACTATTAGTCAATTCATTAAATTAACCGTTAAGTGATCATGGGCAATAAAGAATGAGAGAGAGCTAAAGAAGGAGAACGGAGTCATAACATCGTCAACCCAATCGCCGCCAGCGCGACAATGAAATCAACGATGACGTCATCGCCTAAGAGGAGAAGGAGATGATGGAGACGTCGAGCATGGAGACCCGATTGCCGACCATCACCCCGACTGTTGCTCCCACCGAAGAAACAGCTACCGCAATGAGGTTATTGATACTAACATAGTTCAAATTTCAAAAGAATTGGTAAATCGAAGATGAAAAATAGAGAGAATTCTGATCTGGGTTTTTAAGACTGAACAATTTCTGAAGAACCTCATAATTTAAATTTGATTTTTGACCTTGGAATTTCAAGAATTTTGTAGAATCATAATCTCAAGAGAAATGAAGAAAGATTTTTTTGGTATTTAGTTTTACCAAAAAATTATAACTTAATAAAAAAAGAAGAAGCAATGGTCTTAGATCTTCAAACATGGAAGAAGATGAATCTGATTAGGAGAAATCAAACTCCATGGGAGGTGGGAAGGCTGTGGAGATTTTGGAGACATTAACGATGGTGGGAAGGCTATGAAGATTTTGAACACCTAGAAAGGAGAGAACCTAGATATGAGAAAACACATTTGGCTTCTTGAACAAGAAGTAAATACACGGCGCCGCGTCTGATTTTATTTGAATTGTGTAGAGGCTTCGTCGCGCCGCCTCTGAAATCAGATGACGTTGTTATTGGAATTATTGTTGTTATTGTTTTGAGATTTAGGTGTTGCAAACAACGACGCTAAGCATGGTTGGGTTTATGCATCTGGGCATCATTTGGGAGTTGTTGTAGACAACGCTACGTAGCATTGCAAAGAATGCAAGTTTGGAGACGGGATTAGGTGACTGTTGAGATTTGAGTAAGCTTGTATATACAGGAATTGGATTTTGAAAGGGAGCTGAAAAACAGAGAGAGTGAGAGACAAGAATATTCACAACTATAATCTCTACTAAACTGCAGAGAGTAACCTTTCATTCATATTCATTCCTTTCTCTTACATCAGACATCATCACCGTTCAAATACATGAACCAATGTGATTATGACACACGGCAGTACAAGGCATATAAGCCATCGGAAATGAGTCCTGATTTAAGACCATACACTTGGCATATGAGCACAAGTTATCACAACATAAAATAGCTACACAATAGAACAAAGATAAAGTAAATAAGTAAATCATTTACTAGCATGAAATTAGTAAGCAATTTACTTTTCAACACTCCCTTCTAAATTGCTAACTGATTGCACACCCAGTAAACTTCTCAAGTTGTTGAATCTGTCTTTGGGAAGAGCCTTGGTAAAGATGTCTGCAATATGTTCTTCACTCTTGCAGTAAATCAGATCAATGACACCTTCTTGAATTGCATCTCGAATAAAATGAAACTTCCTGCCAATATGCTTGGTTATTTGATGAAACACAGGATTCTTAGACATAGCTATAGCTGAAGTGTTGTCATAGAATAGCGATGTTGCTGCAGCTTGCTCTTCTCCAAAGTCCTTGAGCACAAACCTAAGCCAAATGGCCTGAAATGTTGCTTCAGCTGCACTAACATACTCTGCTTCTGCAGTTGAAAGTGCTACACTGTGTTGCTTAACTGAAGCCCATGAGAATGCCCAATTTCCAAATGAAAAAGCATACCTTGAGGTGTTTTTCATATCCTCCTCAGATCCACTCCAGTCAATATCGCAATAGCCAATCAGTAAGGCAGATTTTCCATTCAAATATTCAATTCCAAAGTCAATTGTTCCTTGAATGTACCTTAGGACTCTTTTAGCAGCTCCATAATGTTTCTTGGTAGGCTTGTGCATAAATCGTGCAAGCACACCAGCAGAGAACATAATATCTGGTCTAGTTGCTGTTAAATACAGAAGACTTTCAACAATTTTTCTGTACTCACACTCATCTGCAGGTTCACTTCCATCTTCTCTTCTCAGTTTATCAGTTGCAACCAATGGAGTGCTCACTGGTTTGCAATCTTTGAGCCCAAATTTATCCAAAAGAGATAGAGCATATTTTTCTGATGTATAAATATACTCCCTTCAGTTTGAGTTACCCCCATTCCAAGAAAGTGATGAAGTAAACCCAAATCTGACATCTCATATTTGCACATCATTTCAGCTTTGAATTCTTCCATCATTTCTGCACTGCTCCCTGTGTACACAATGTCATCAACATAGATTGACATGATCAAGGTACCAACACCTTCCTTGCTTCTCACATATAAAATGCTTCACTTGAGCTTCTGTGAAATCCACAGTGAATTAAATATGCGTCAATTTCACTATACCAGGCCCTTGGTGCCTGTTTTAGACCATAGAGGGCCTTTCTCAGCCTATACACCTTGTCTTCAGCCCCTTTAATCACAAAACCATCAGGTTGATCAACATATACCTCATCCTCAAGAACACCATTCAGAAAGGCTGATTTAACATCCAATTGCCACAGTTTCCAACCTTTCTGTGCAGCTAGTGCAATTAGTGTCCTAATATTATCTAACCTTGCCACTGGAGCAAAGGTTTCATTAAAATCAATTCCTGGTTTCTATGTGTAACCTTTGGCTACAAGCCTTGCCTTGTGCTTTTGAATGGAGCCATCAAGATTCAGCTTTGTTTTATATACCCACTTCACACCCACAACAGGTTTGCTACTGGGTCTGTCAACTAATTCCCAAGTGGAATTCTTTTCAATCATCAATATTTCTTCTGTCATAGCCTTTTTCCAAGCATCATCTTTGACTGCCTCACTGAAATCTTCAGGTTCAATGATGCTCATGTTGCATTGAGCATATACATCACTCAAACTCTTCCATTTCTGTGGAGTATGATCATAAACTTCGGAGATTGGAACTGGAGAACCAAGTGAAACAGGTTCTTAAGATGCTTGCAGATCTCCAGTTGATTGTGATCTCAGAGGAGACTGCATTGACTGAGGTGAATCACTTGAATCTGGATCAAATTCAGATATCCTTGAGCTTCCTTCATCATTCCAAGGACTAGGAACTTGAACTGATTCATTAGTTTCCCAGTCTTATATTGCTTTCTCATAAAAAATTACACTTCTTGATAGTTCAACCTTTTGAGTTCTCAAGTTGAAAACTCTATATCCTTTTTCACAATTTCCATATCCAACAAATACTCTATTCTCACCAGTTTCCTCCAGTTTGTGTCTTTTCGGTGAAGGAATGTGAATATAACACAAGGAACCAAATATCTTCAAATGTTTGACACCTGGCTTCCTCCCACTAAATGCCTCAAATGGAGTTATGTTGTTCAAAGCACTTGTTGGACATCGATTTTGCAAATACACAGCTGTGTTGACAGCTTCAGCCCAAAACTTCAAGGGAATCTTCTTTTCAATCATCATAGTTCTTGCCATTTCAATTATTGTTCTGTTCTTTCTCTCTGCAACACCGTTTTGTTGCGGAGAGTAGGCAATAGTCAATTGCCTTTCTAATCCCATATAGTCACAGAACCTTGAAAACTCTAGAGATGTATATTCTCCACCCCTATCACTTCTGAGTTTCTTAATTTGATAGCCACTCTGTAGCTCAACCATGGATCTAAACCTTTTGAGCATGTTGAAGACTTGAGACTTGTGCTGCAAGAAAAATACCAAACACATCCTAGTGTGGTCATCAATAAATGTGAGAAAGAATATGTTGCCTCCTGAAGTAGTTATCTGCATTGGACCACATATATCAGAGTGAATAAGTTCTAAAGGTTGTGATGCCCTCTAAACTTTTCCCTTATCAAATGGTTCCCTGTGACCCTTCCCTGTAGCACATCCAGAGCAAACATGCTCAGAGACTGTAGTCTAGGTAAACCCTGCACCATTTCTTTCTCTTGCAGAAGCATCAAACTAATGTAGTTTATATGTCCATATCTTCTATGCCACAACCGAGCTGACTCTTCAACAGTTGCTCTATTAGCCATGTGAGAATTAACATATTCCAAACTTAATGGAAAGCATCTGTTTCCTTTCATTGGAACACTTGCAATCAGATCTTCCATCTGTCTATCTTCATAAATATCAACCATGTAATCACCAAACACAAGCCAATATCTATGTTCTACCATCTGCCCTACACTCAATAAGTTTTCATCCAATCCAGGTACAATCATAACTTCTTTAATATACCTAGTCACACCTTTCATCTCTATTACCAATGTGACTTTGCCTATTGACTGCACTAAATCTCCAGTGCCCATTTTAACTCTACACTTCACATTCTTATCAACATCAATAAACAAGGATTCATGGGAGGTCATATGATTATATGATTACTACATGCACTATCTACATACCATATATTCATACTTCTTCCAATAGTAGCAGAATGGCAGGCATAATCATAAAACATGGTTGCATATTCTGTTACCTGATTCGTAAAGTTTACAAGTTTCCCAGCCTTGTTTGGTTGATCACAGTCCTTGATGAAATGACCAAACCGATTGCATCCATGACATTTCGGCTTCCCTTTAAACCAGCACTCACCATAGTGCAGTTTATCACAACGCTTGCATTTTCCCTTAGACTGATCAGATTTTCCTCCTTGATCATATTTGCCACCTCGATTAGCAAGATTATGAGGTTTAGGATCCTATTTCTTTCCTTTTGATTTCCAATCCTTCTTTGGTTTAGGATTACCAAACGAGAGATTTGGTTGAGTTTCTTTTGAGTTCAGATTCAGAGTACTGAAAGCTCTTTCAATGGTACTCTCAGCATGCCTATCAAGGCGTTGTGCAAACCCTCTTAATGCTGCAATCACTTTTTGTACCTTAATAGTTTCAATATCCTTAGTTTGTTCAATTACATAACAAACAGGATCAAACTCCTTAGTTAAGCTTATGAGCAATTTCTGGACTAATCGCTCTCTGGGTAAATCTTCCCCATAACCCTTCATCTGATTCACCAACTCGAGAAGACGAGTGAGATACATAGACAAGGTTTCATCATCCCTCATTCTTGTGTACTCGAAATCACGGCGTAGACCCTGTAACTTGATGGATCTCACTTGCTTATCGCCATGAAATTCCTGATGTAGGATATCCCAAGCACCCTTTGAGGTCTCTTCGTTTGAGATTCTGGGAAAGATGTCATCCGAGACAGCTCCTTGGATTATACCCAGTGCCTTAGCATCATTCATTAGCTTATCGCTCAGAGAAACTCTCTCCGACTCCGATGAGCCTTCATCTCCAATCTTCTTAACCTTCGATTCTGAAATTTCAAACCCTTTCTCAACTAAATCCCAAATTCCATGTGATTTGAAAATAGTTCTCATTCGGATCTTCCAAAATTCATAGTTGTCACCATTGAATATTGGAGCCCGAAGATCACTACCACCAGATCCAGCCATTTGAGACTTGAATCGACAAACCGAGTCGGGAATTTCACGTTGGATTTCCGAGCACAACTCTCACAGATCTGACGCCCCGATTCCAGATAGAACCTGAGCTCTAGATACCATGTTGAGATTTGAGTAAGCTTGTATATACAGGAATTGGATTTTGAAAGGGAGCTGAAAAATAGAGAGAGTGAGAGACAAGAATATTCACAACTATAATCTCTACTAAACTGCAGAGAGTAACCTTTCATTCATATTCATTCCTTTCTCTTACATCAGACATCATCACCGTCCAAATACATGAACCAATGTGATTATGACACACGGCAGTACAAGGCATATGAGCCATTGGAAATGAGTCCTGATCTAAGACCATACACTTGGCATATGAGCACAAGTTATCACAACATAAAACAGCTACACAATAGAACAAAGATAAAGTAAATAAGTAAATCATTTACTAACATGAAATTAGTAAGCAATTTACTTTTCAACAGTGACGAGGTCGATTTGGGCGAGGTGTCGAAGTTGGCGACGAGGCGTCGCAGATGATGCAGGATAGACTGGGTTTGCAGGACGCTGCTTGCAGACTAGGGAGACGAGATTAGCAATCTCATAGTTAAGTTAATGGGGTCTCGCAAAGACCACCTAGTGAGGCATTTAGGGCGAGTCTTCCTTTATCCCATTAAACTTAGTCCTGCCTATAACAAATATATGCCTACACTAATATGTCATCCGGTTCAGTCCAATAAAACTTAACGAGGCCAAACAAATGCGCCCTAAAAGACTCAACCAAGTCCACTGTAACATGATCTTGCCACAGATCATCATCCGGTGTCCATTTGAATGGCTTGATGGTTACTCTAATCGGAGAGAAACAACCACGCACAAAGTCCGATGAGGATGATGAGTCTTAGGCTGAATAAGTAAAACCCTAAAATGACCAACCAGTCCTCGACAGAAAACATGTTTGTCTCTCTAATAATAGCTGCAATCCCTAAACAGATTATAAACCACACTCTGGAAATTTGGATGTGGACTTACACAAACATTCATACAACGAGACGCAGTTGCAGAAAACATCAATCATATAAAATCGAGGAGTCGGTCCCCTGCCACGTGGCGGCGTGATTCGTACGTGGATCATTGGCAACCAAACTCTTAAGTCTTCCTAGGAAACCTCAGTCACCCCTGCAGTGACAACACGTTTGATAAAAATAAAACCCCAACAGATACACTAAAATAATGTGAATGTGAAGATTAAAAAGCAAAGGCGAAATTGACAACAGAAAGAAGTTAAAAAGGAGCACAGAGTTGGGTTATAATTGTTGTTCGTCATAACCCATCTGTTTCGGTTCTGTGTTTTGTCACCAACAAAAGCATACTAAAAATATATACAAGAAGAAACCCCTTCTGAGCTGCTTCTCTCTCCCTCTCTCCCTCTCCAGTTCTCTGTGAATTTCGCTTCTACACAATCAAGCAGCTGTGCCCAAGGTGAGTGTTTAATTTTTTTGTCTGTTTGTTGATTTACATTTTTTTTTAATTCTCTATAATTAAGAATCTTTATCCGAGCTAGAAATATGTATATGTACTTCGATCAATATTTAATGAATTCGAGTCTTTATCAAAATTTTGGAGAGTTTTGATCTCGGACTTACTTTAGGTTTTCTAGCTTCTCAATAATTAAATATAAATACTCTCTTTTCAACAAAATTTGATTTTTCTTTGCTATACAATTTCATAACTAGGTAATTGATCTCTTATTTCGTTTTTTTTTTTTTTTACAATTGATATTGGATAAGTGGATTCAAACTCGGGACCTCAGGGCAAGAACTTAATTCTTTCTTGGTTGAATAAAAAATCCTGCTGGTTTTGTTTCCACCATTCTTCTTTCTTCCTTGATTTCTTAATTTCCACTGTTTTTTCAATCAATCCTCTTCCAGTGGATTTCCTGGACAAAATAATTATATCGTTAGGGCAAATCTTAGTCTTTCCCTAGAACATAGCTATGTACTTCAAAGATTTGTGATTTAACTTCCAACACTAACTAATTATACGATTAATTATATAATTGTATAAGATAATCAATAGGTGCCGTAATTTATCTCTCTTATCTCATAATAATTAACTTCACAAACAAGCTAATGGCAACAGACGACACCTATCTCCTCTACACCTTCTCATACATGCATTACATGTATATACAGCGATCAATTAGAACTGCAGCAAATGCTGCTATCTCCTTATTGTAACAAAGGAACTGCAAATTGTTCATACATGTTCTGAGTAGAAGAAGAAGATGGAGATAATTTACCAGCCCTACATCGATCCGGAATTTGAATGCCTCATTGAAAGAATCTACCCTCCATGGTATGTATATGAACTTCATTAACTTTGTGTTGGAGAATGCTGGAGGAAATCATATAATTGGGTTGGTTTTGGAATCTGCAGGGTTTGTATCTGTTGGAAATTCAAATAAAAAAGCCATGTGATGTCTAGCTGTCTGTCCATGTGATGCTAGCTATTCTTTCCAGGTTGTTTCCAGCAACTACAAACATCATTGCTCCCTCCATCTGTTAACCGAAAGCTGATTACAAGACAGCAGTGTGCTGCCATGTGATGTGCTAGCCGAAAGTGTGTTGATTGCAAGCTGGAAAGATAGCTGCATATGTGTGCTAGATTGTCCAAAGTTCATATGATCTGTTTGTGTGTGCTGTTGTGTTTATTTTATTAAAAGCACTTGAGTGGTCCTTCATTTTCTGCTTGTATAAATAAGCCTCTCGTAAGGCTTTAGAAAATGTCTCTGATTTGTCATTCCATTTCAGTAGTGTGTTTGCAAACTTTTTTAAATATATCAAAGTGCATTGTTTGCCGAAGCTTGTAGCTTCCCTCTTTTCTCTATTTCTTTGTCCAATTTTATTGAGAGTGCAAAGTGAGAGGTGTGATAGAGTTTGTAAACTTATCACCCACATATTTTGGTATTGAGTTAGTAAACTCTTGTGAATACCAACAGTATCGACAATGACTCATACAAAGATTGCATGCCTGTGAAGGTGAGATCATTATTCATATTATTTAACAACTTCAATCATCTACTTATCTAATTAATTAGTCTATCTTTTATCTTGTTGGTGGGTGAAGGACATGGGTTATGGAAATTCTTTATTCATTTATTTTTGTGGGTTTTGTTTTTTATTGGCAAAGTTTGACACCCATAGACTCAAAACCAAGGGTATAGTAGCTAGTATTGGATACCAATTTGCAATACCTGATATGCCAAAGTTATCGACAAGTACCTATAGGTTAGTTACCAGCGACCGCAGATTGGCATGGGTACTGAACAAATATTTACCCTAAAATAATAATGTATGATGCGTGCCATGATCAATGATGATCATTAGAAACTAAAGACTAAACACTTATTAATGAGCTTTTAATCTAATTTTAAGTGATTAGAAACCACACCCACTACTGTAAGCCCAACTTGACCTGCATATAAATAAATAAAGAGGATAGCAGCTGCAGAATTTAAAGTATGAGGGAAACTCTGTTCTCTGATGGCCACCGAGAGGAGGGCCACTAGGAAAGTAGAAAATATCAAATATTAGTTGTTTCCAGAGAAAGGAGGTGGTAAGCTTTTGTTTGTTGTCGTCATGTATTTTCCGTTTGCTTTTCAGTTTCCACCCCAGAGTTAACAGTTCCATGCACGTTATCATCTTTGTTAAAACTTGTCTATCCATATGCAACCTGGTTCCTGGCATGCAGTGGCAAAACCCTAACCAGATGACGTCATCTAGTTGTAAACAAACCATAAAACTTTTATTTTTTTTCCTTAACTGATAATTTGCAGGTTGACAGTGCAAACAAGCACGGGATTTTATTGGAAATGGTCCAAGTTTTGACAGATCTTGACCTCGTTATTTCCAAATCATACATATCCTCGGATGGTGGATGGTTTATGGATTCTCCCTAATCCACCTTCAACATTCTTAAAATACACATGCAGTCCTTTTATTATATTCTAATAATATCATCCGATTTTATTGTATAAAACTAAATGCTTCTGAATATCTCTATTTGTTCGTATTAATCGAAGAATTGGATTTAATTCTTATAACTTTCTGAGATATGTGCGAGTCGTCCACGAGTACTTGTGTGCCGGATTTTCATGTGGGTCTGTTTTGATTGCATGGTTGTTGCAGTGTTCCACGTTACGGACCAACTCGGCAACAAAATCACTGACGAAAGCCTCATACTCTATATTCAGCAGGTTTCCTCCCTCACTCTCTCTCTTTAGTCTCTTCTCGTTTTTCCTCTCTCACAATCAAAGAAATTTTTGTGTGTTACATATATGTATTCATCTAAATTATAAACATTAAACTCGATATGTTCCAGTGAATTTATAACACCATGCATGTCGATAATCACATAGCACTAAATTTTACTGAATCCATTCTGTACTGATTTTAATGGCTTGGTGATGCAATTTTGGTTCGTTAATCTGTCTATTTAAACAGAGCCAAACAAGACACGGTCTAGATAAAGGCAGGCGTAACCCCTAGGGGATATCCAATAAAAATTGAAACGATACGTAGTAGATCGAGCCAGGCAGCTGCATGTGCAAAATAAAACCCATAATCTCTAGCATTTATTGTTATATAACAAATTTTATCATAATCTCACGTCTCACATTCTCTAATCATCATACTCTTAGTTCTGTTCCTTCATTTGGTTTTAATGATAATATTTAACAAAATTTTCAGGCACTGTGTACCCTAGGTGAGATTTCAAAGGAGGCGAGAGTATGCCTAAGAAGAGAAGTAACACTGGAACTGAAGGACTCGGCCTTAGAGATGACCAGCAAGGACCGACCGGGACTCATGTCCGAAATATCGGCAGTCCTTGTGGAGTTGGGCTGCAACATTACTGCTGCAATGGTTTGGACACACAGTGCCCGGGCAGCAGGCATTTTCTACATGGAAGATGGGTTGAAAGGAGGACCCATCACGGATCCAATTAGACTGGCTCATGTGACGGTGAGAAGAGGAGCGTAAAGCTGACCACCCCGGCTGGTGGCCACACCCACACGGAGCGGCGGCTGCACCAATTGATGTATGCCACCGACGATTACGAAAATTGTCGTGGTTGTGACGGCGGTGGCAATAGTGCACACAAGAAGGGCTGTGATCGAACCCATGTAAAGTTGTAAGGAGAAAGGGTATTGGGTTGTGAACGTGAGAAGCCGAGACCGTCCTAAGCTACTGTTTGACACGGTGTGTGCCCTAACCGACTTGCAGTACGTGGTGTTCCACGCGGTGGTTTCCTCCAGGGGCACCATGGCTGATCAGGTACATACTTTTCAATGACTTTGTGCACTGCAACTGAAATCTTTCTCGTTGTATGGTGTGTGATGCTATTTAAATACGAATGTCACGTCACAAGAGTACTTCGTACGGCACAAGAACGGATCCACTTTGAACACAGAGAGTGAAAGACACAAGCTTACTCTATGCTTGGTGGCTGCAATCGAGGGGAGGATCCCACAGGTATGTCCATTTATCCGACCATTGCATCTTACGATTCTAAAATACGATCTTTCTAGCATTGCTTGTCTACATTATGGAAAACGGAAATTCTTGCAGGGACTGAGGCTGGACCTCTGCGCTAAGAATCGGATGGGGCTGTTATCCAACGTCACAAGGGTTCTGAGAGAGTACGGGCTATCAATATCAAGAATCTCACTTGGAATAAGCGGTGAGAAAGCAGTAGGATCAATCTATGTCACAGATACTTCAGGACAGGATATATAAGTCCAAGCACGGTGGAGCTGATGACAAAAGAGATCGGAGACTCCGTTATCGCAGTTCACAAACCACAAAAGTGGGCTCTTGAGGGCTCCTTGTCAAGGACGATCCAGAAGGTAGCCAACAGAAGAGAAGAAGAAGAAGAAGAAGAAGAAAGACCAAGATTCTCACTTGGAAGCTTGGTCTGGTCACATCTGGAGCGACTTTCCAGCAGTTTCGGACCCGTCAGATCATAAGTTGCTGCTAAGTACTTGGTCCTTTAGTTTAATGTGCTGTATGTGTGGTTGTGCCTGTAAATGAGAATGTTGTCAACGGTTAGCTTGGTTGATGTTTCACTGTACAGATTTGGTTAATTCTTTTTCCTCTGCACTTTTTAGGAAGTTATGAACCTCACATACTAGCTTCAGTCTCATCCCAGGCCACTTGAGCAAAGGCTCATGGGCATTTATTCTACGGATGAGTTCTCGTAATCGGATCTATAACCTCCAACGTACTGGTACCTAACACCATCGCTGCCGCAGCCACCACCGTCATCAATATATCCCTAACAAGTTTTATTTTCCCTCTGGTTGGACGTTATCATTAATACGTAACACATAGAAAAGATAATTCTTAGCTCCTTACCGTTGAAGAGTCATTTCTCTGTTGAGTGCAAATCGCAAGCCGACGCACTAAAGTCAGTCAGTTGTACAAAGAACAAAACAAAACGTTGTACAAAAAAAGAAAGAACAGAGAGATGCCCCAAATAACAAACAGAGAAATCCCTAAAGCCAAAAAAAAACTGAACTACAATAAGCCTCCATAACAGAAGAAAAACAGGAGCAAATCACAGTAAAAGCTTCAGACCTGAAGCACCAAAAAAAGGAGTACACGCACACAATCATACACCTTACCCTATTAGGTGAGGGGATACCGCCATTCTAGTAGGCATTCACCAAATTGTCAACTACATGCTAATAGAGGTTTAAGCCAAACTAATGCAAAACAAATACATTATCAGAACATACTAAAAACTACCGCCACATAATTCTCGAAAATGGAAATAACAACTTTTCATGTTATATGTAACATGAGAGATTAATATTTGTCGATAGGCTTTAGCATCTCTCAGGTCACCAGCTATAATGATAAGCTTCTTTCAACAATAACTCTACTTCTTTAAGCAATTAAACAGCACTTGAAAATTTTCTAGAGTTCCTTAAACAGTGAGGCTACATTTCATACAATGCACAAACCTGAGATTACTCCTAGTTGATATGCTTGACATCTCTCAAGGACCAGCTCTTAGGATCACTCAACTTCTTTAAGCAATTAAATGACACATAAGTTTCATTTAACGAGAGAGACCACATTCAATCCTGTTTTCGTCTTGTAGAAATCTTCAACCTAGGTTATCTTTCTCACAAAATCTAACCATCCCAAGGGAACAATCAAGGATTAGAAATAAAACCTCAACTACTTAGGGATTCCAGCATTGACCAGAATGAGATTAATAAAACACAACTTCATATGAAATAAATCCAGATTATTGCATGTTGTTGTATCTTGCTTCTCATAAATACATTCTTCATCAAAAACAATAGTCGAGTAACAGGCGTTATGTACAATAATACGGTTTCATAGCCTAACTCATACTCATGAAACATTTCACATCTATACAATAAGGTATGAATGAGAAGAAGAGGCCATATTGACCTGAAAAGGGTTCTTATGAATTCATCATATAACATCAATGTCTTCAACATCAAGCCAGTCATTAGATTCCTTGGTCTCCAAGTTACGAGCACTTACCTGACCAGACCCAGAATGTCTAATCTCAACAGAGTTGCTGTCCTTATCTGAATCGGCAGAGGCTCTGGTAAGTTGAACCCAATCTCTTGAGTCTCTTGTCGACGAATCAGATCCAGATGTGACCTTCTTGTAACTTGCTGGTGCGTCTCCATCATCCTCCTCCAGATCACTGAATGATACATCCTCATCATTCTCTACAGGGATGGAGGTTCCACCAACACCATCCATCTCTGAAGTTTCCTCTCTCAACCAATCATCACCATCATCCTCATATTTCTCATCCACGACTTTAGAGGAAAAATTAGAGAGTGGCAGTTGGCATTTTGTCTCTTTTACTGGTCCTTCCTCAATAACAGGCTTGTCAATAATTTGGGTTTCGCTACTCTGAATTGGGTGCTTGTCTGTCTCGACATCAACTGCCGGTGGGCGAGGAGCTGATCTGATGGTAGACGTATTGGGCGGTGCAAAGTCAGATTGAGCACTAGGTGGCACAGAAAGATGCTGTTCTTTTGGGAAATCGGAAACTCCTTTCACATAAGTAGTGCTACTTCCTGAAGGGTCTGTCTCTGAATTTTCATTAGTTACCTTCTTAAGCTGATGAGACAACATGGCTCTAGCTTCCACTATCTGCAGACATATAATCAAGTCAAGCAAACCATAGTTGCTCAAACAAAAAATAACTAAGAAAACAAAGGCAATGAGAAAGAACAATGGAAAGGGAGCTTTGTTAGGAACTGGCTAGTCAATGTTAGTGTCCTATTTTGTTTAGGATTGTATTAGGGAAACTAAAGGTGCAAGATTCTTGTCCTAAAAGAATTAGGAAAGAATTAAGTTTCCATGTACAATTAGATTGGGAATCCTAGAAGCATATTTGGAAAAATAAATAAAGTGTACTTCATATTCCATATAAAATAGGAAATAAAGTACTTTCCTATTTCCATATAGAATAGGAAACTTAATTAGAGAATAGGCATATAAACCACACCTTATACTTATAAATAGGTGCGGCAAGGGTAGAAAAAGAGAGAAGAGCCAGAGACAACCGAGAAAGGAAAGAGAGGGATTAGTTTTAGGGTTTGCAATAGTACTGTAACTCTATTATTAATCAAAGACGTCGCGGTTTCTCTACCCAAAGAAATCACAACTGGACGCAGGCAGAAGTTCTCCAAAACCAGTATAAATCTTGTTTGTTGCTAGTTATTCTCTAATTTACTAAGTTTAGTCTATTGCCGGATACATCACAGAGCAAGATCTAAAGGAGAGTCAGAATTATAACAAGTTTTGTGTCAGTACTACATAGAATCAACTCACCTTAGGTGTAGATAAAAGCTCGGCATCATGTTTACTGAGTCTAGGGTGCAAGAGCACGAAATAAATCATCCAAAAGTGAGACTCGCTCATATGCTCAGGGCAAAGTTCAATTCTGAGAGCAGCCAATGATGGTGCAAGCCGCTCAACAGCCAGAGCATGCTCTTGTTGAACATCAGACAATTCAAAATCTGGAAAATCAAAACTCACAATGTTCTTATTCCAAAGCCGTACAGTTTTTCAAATCTACTGAATCATTGATCAAGCACAAATATTATGATTTACAACAAATTTATCCAAATAAATTGAACAAAGCAGCAAATTGGCAATTACATGTGAATAAAACATCAACTCGGATTTTAATATTCCCTGAAGAAATTAAAGTTTTAAGTCCTTACATCACAACCTGAACTGAGATTTAGCTCATTGAATCAGAATACAACGCATTAAATTCAAAGCTGCAATTGAAACAAATACGAATCGAAAACTCCATATTGGCAACACAAATAGCTCAAATTGATCATTTACGAACATTGACCATAAATCGACACCAAATTACAATAAGATAACCAAATAATTCATGAAAATAAAGCATAATGATAACCAAATAATTCATGAAAACAAAGCACATTGAATTGAATTACACAATGGAATGGTCAAATCGAAGCAGAACATACCATCTGAGTCTTCGTCGTCGTCAGAGAGAGGGAAATCGAGCCAAGTCTCCGGGTGCATAGAGATATTCCTGACAAACGCGAGAACTTCCTGGGTCACACCAAAAGCAGCACCAGCTGCCTCCGCCTCCTCTTCCGATCCAAACTGAAGCAAATTCGAAGCGATCTTAGTGAACTCCGAAACCGCTATGTTACTTGACAGCTTCGAGATCCCGGTCTTGAACTTCCCGCCGATCTCCGCGAAGTCGCTGCGGATTCCGGAGATCACGTCCTCGTCGGAGGGTTCTGGATCGGAGGGATGGGCCGGGTCGGACGGGTTGGGGGGAGGAGGAGGGGTAGTGGGATCGGGAGGCGGGGCGAGGAAGGAGGCGACGCCCCAGAACTGGCGAGTTAGGGTTTTGGTTAGCTCGGAGATGTCGTCTTTGACGGTGGGAGCCGACGGTGAATTGGATTGGGGTCGGGTTGAATTTGGGTCTGTACCATTGTTGGAGCTAGGGTTTGGGCCATCGTAATCACCGTCGCCGTCGTCGTCGAGCTTGAGTGAGTTGGCAATGGATTTAGCCAGCCATGACATTGTGGATGGAAGAGATGACGCCGGTTCGGAAAGCTGTGAGCCCAAAACCAAATGATGGTGTTTCCTTCTGACTTGCAGAGTCGGTCTTGGTTTGGATGTGCTTTTAAAATGACTGAAAGCGCTTTAGATAAAATGTTTTTTGGTTCCAAAAGCACTTACAGTGCTTTCTACAAGAAGCACCAGTTATATGCTTCTTCCAGAAAGCACTTTAAGTGCTTTTCCAGAATATACTTGCAATTTTACTAAGAATTAGTTTAAAAAACATTTTCAACAAAAGCACTTTCAGTCTTTTTAAAAGCACATCCAAACGAGGGATTAAAGTGCTTCTTACGGCGTCGTTGCGTTTTATCCTCGTTTTAATTTAGCCGTAGGCATCTTGTGTCGCCAATCACCATGTGTGCAGTGTGCCCACAGGCAACTTTTATCGGAACTCAGATACATCGCGCACTTTTCGTAACAGTGTTTTTTTTTTAATATAAAAATTTTAAAGTGTCAATATATTTTTTTGAAAATTGTAGTTTTTTTACTAATTATTATTTTTAGCGATAGAACTTCTGATTGTTTTGCATTAAAAATAGTAAAAAAAAAAGAATTTTAACAAAAAGCTTCCGGTACTGTTCATTTTAACGAAAAACCACATTTTTACACTAAAAAGTCAATCATTGTACTATTCACTTTACCCTTTATTTTGTCCTTATCGTTAAAACTCAAAGTTTTCAATCTCTTTTCATTAGTTTTCCTATAAAAAAAAGTACATACAACATACATGTTAAATGTGCTTCTTAGAACAACACAAGAGATTACACATGCAATAAAACATCACAACCTTACAAGGCTACAATTACAAACATATCAAAAATACAACATGATTCTTCAATCATGGAGGACCCTTAGTCCTAAACCCTAATTCGTTTGTTGCACCGAACTATCTTAGATTGACTAGTTTCAAAGATTAAGCTGGATTGACTTGCCATAGACTAACCGGTACTAAAATTGTGAAACGATTGATGTAGGACTACCGAGGACTAAATTTTATTTTCTACTTTTATGAAAACTTCCTTGTCTAAAAAACCTTTTTTTTTCTAAGAGAGAAAAGATGTCTTATTCAGAATATCATTCATCCTAGAAAACACAACGGAAAAAGGACTTTGCTTTACATGAAAGTCTACATATTTTTTTTCACCATCATCGGCTATCAATGCATTTACAAGTTGCAACTACTTGTGCTTAAACTTGAGTTCCTTCACATATTCTTCAGTGCCCTTCAACTACTTGTGTAGATCTTGAGTGTTTCAATTGGAACTGCACAGGCAGAGAGTGTCCACAATATGTAAACCCATGACAAAAAGAACCAAACTTTTCTCTAAAAGTGTATGACATCTGAAACTTCTGGGCTCACAAGAACAAAGCCGATTAGCATATATGCAGAAGAAAGAGCCTTCGACACAGATATAAGGTCCGGTTTAACGTTCTATTTGTTACACCCATGCACATAGCCAAGCCTTCGAAATCATAGATTACCTCGTCCCCATCGTCGGCAATAAATATAATGTCGTATTGTTTGCTAGTCTCGTAGAGAACTCTTCTGTCTCGCCTGGAAGGTGATGGCGCATATACTACGGGCAGTCAGCGTGCAGAATACAAATGGAGCTGGAAGATCAAACTTTCGATGCATCAAGATACTTCTTCCCATTGCTGTCATAAACATAGCTACCCTCAGACTATTCTATAATCAAAGGATGTAAATTAGTACCCTGCCACCCAGCTGTGAAGGGTGCAAGCATATCATGCCCCTTAAACCCGAGGGCTTTTTCATCAATTGTTGATTCTTCCTTTTGCACAGATGACACTGTACCATAGGACATGGCTAGAAAGGGAACCACAAAGAGATGCTCCTGTGGACTTCTAGATACAGATGTCAATTCGAACACATGAGCAATGAACGATAATTTCGCGGATAAGTACTTTGAGTGTCATTTATGAACACTAAAGTTGAACTAACGCCATCAAGGGCAGCTCAATTGATGTCAATGTGTTATTGATATTGAAATTCTAAAATACATACAGAGCATAATGCAGCTCTTAAACCAACAATTGTACCTCTCACTGAGCTAGAGAGCAATGTCCCTGCAAAATTTTCTTAGTTTTCCTCCATTGGCTGCAATAACACGAAAGCGTGAGATCTGGAGCGGTAGCAAATACAGTAGCATATTTTGTGCATGAAACAAGCTGGGTTCTGAGATTGGATATAAACAGAAGCAAACCGAATGATGTGAAGAAATGTTTAGCTTAAAAAAAAAAACCAGTAATCATAGGCAGCAATCACTAATAACAATTTGGCCATGAATATGCAAGCACATCAAAATATATACCCATTTTGCTAAAAATATTGCAAAAACTGCAAATCTTTTGACGGTTATGCTAATTTTGCTAAACATCCATAACATAATGACAGCAATTTACACAAAAGCTTATTATATTAACACCCCACAAATTGTTGAATAAACCTGTCATACTTAATAATACACCCCATATTTACTATTTCAATTAAAAATTATCTTAATACACCCCACTTCCTTCCCCATAATACCTCACACCCCACATTCTCAAAATACATCTTACATTTTCTACATACACCCCACATTTCTCAAATCTTATAACACTCATTTTTTATTTTTCCGAATGATTTCAAACCATCTAAACGTTAGTTTTCCGAATGATTTCAAATTGAATGATTTGAAAAATGTTTAGGTTCATTTGAACGTTTTTCAATAACATTAATAATGATTTCAAAGCTACCATGTTGTTTCCATTTTCTTGTGCATATTTTGGTCAAACCAAGTCGACCTGCAAGAAAGCATCTTAGAATAGCGCAACAGTTCAGGGGCCATGGCTTTTGAATTATGAGTTTCATAAGTGCTAATTCTTGAATTATGAGATTGAGTAAGACTTCGAGGGCCATGGCTTTTGCCCTCACTCTGCAATCAGTTCATGATCTCCTAGAAGGACATGGCCATACTATATTCACTGCAACCATTGCCTAGTTGAAAATCACCATTAAAAAATAGTCTTCTTTTTACAAATGTACTCTCGCCTGACACTGAATATATTTCAGTTCAGTTTCTAAGAATCATACAACCATTGCCTTGTATGTTATCCTGTTTAAATACACCAAAAATTTGTATCATATCCTCGTTTATTTACTAAGAATCATGCACCTCAATTATTTGCTAAGAATCATCATACAACTCAATATCAATATTAGTCTAATACTTTAATCATTAAAGGGGGGCATAGTCTTATGCAAATAATCAATAAAGCTTCTTATTTGGATGCCGACTGGAATTTTGACAAAAGATACCGCCTGGGATTTAAGCATATGTGGGTTTGTTTTCAATTCCACCATTAAAACCCATGTCGTCTATTTTTAATATTAGGTGGTAATTTTAGGTGTTTAATTCTTCATGTAATCCCTGTGCGCTAAAAGATGAATACGAACATAGAAGCTTAAATAACGCAGCAAAACCAAGATTAAATAATTATCAATGTCGTCGAAATCACTAAAACAATGAAAAATATGAAGTCTTACCTCATGTGAAGCTTTCGAAATACTGATTTCGTGTTCCATTCGTCAAAAATAATTTTTCTCAATCAACATGTTTGTAGTTTCATTGGTTAGGTTTTATTCAACAATGGAGGGTGAGAAGGGTTTTGATAGTTGAAGAAGATAAATAATATGTTAAAAGTGATTTGGGGTGTATTTAGAAATTTTTTATATTTTTTTAAACCTAATAGGGTCAAAATTCTCATTGCATAGTAGGGTAAATAAGTCATTAATATTACATTTTAATGTGAGGTGCATCCAACATTTTGTGGGATGCTAATATAAAAAGCCTTACACAAATTCTACCACCAAATTCACAGATAAATTTGTAAAAATTTATAAAAGAAAAAAAGAATTTCAAAACAAAAATTATGATACAGAGAGAGAAATTTCAATACATACTCAATGTCATTTATGGGCTTTTTTATAAAACCCCAAAATGCGAAGCAAACGACGAAGATGACATAGTCGATGAGGGCCTTGTCGGAGATAAAGCAATCAAAACGTCAAGAAGGACGAAGCCCAAATCCCGTTCCGTCGAAAATCGAGGTCGAGTTTGAGGTGAATCGGACGACGGAGCTCGTGGGTTCTTCGATTGAGGTTCGAATCTGATGCCTTGTTCGTGATTTTGGGTTCGGGGCGAGTTGAAAAGGAGAGGACGCGAGAAGAGAACATGATGGAGCAAAGGTCTTAGAGCACTTCCTCCCCTCTCAAATCTCCTAGGGGATAACGAATTAAGGAGAGTGCATTCTCTTGAGATTTTAAGGTATTTTATTGGATTTATATATCCATAGAATTTGATAAGTTTAATTGATTTTTAGAGATTCTATGAAAAATTTTGATTCATTTTCCTCGAAATCTCAGGGGAGGAGGTAAGATTTGGGAATGCTAAAATACACTATGAAATCTCTTCAATTCTCTCAAATTCTTCATCTTTTTAAAATTCTTTAAAACAAATTCCTAACACCTAGAATGTTATAAACTTCTTTAAAATCCTAATTGAATACTCTCAGATTTCTAAGGATTTTAATAAACTATTTTAAAATTCTGATTGAATACTCGTAGATTCATTAAAATAATTAAAATAATTTTAGAGAATCACTTAAAATCCTAATTGAATACTTCTAGATTTATTAAAATAATTAATATCTCTCAAAATCCCAATTGAATACACCCCTATAAATCCCCTCCCTCCCCCAAAACTCCTCCACCCCATTCCACTCACCTAGGCTAAAATCTACTAACCTAGTCCTAGGCCATGTGACGCAAGGCTGACATCTAAAAAATTAATTAAAACTACAAAAAAATTATTAAAAAAATCCTCAAAATTAATTAAAATACAAAAAATATAAAATAATAATATTTTTTTTCTATAAATACCTAACCATGTTCTTCCACCTTATACCACATTTCAATATTTTCAAATAGTTCCAATCAATATTTTATTATCATCCGAAATAAAAATTAAATTATCTTTTATTATTTTATAAAATAGTTTAATAATATTTTAATACGAATTGCCACGACTATTTAGTTTAGGAGTGGAGATGCACTTGGGTAGTTACTGTTCACTAAAGACAGTTGCTATTCACTTGGGAGGATTGAATTGCCTATTGCCCGAGGGGCTTTTTAGGGTAGAAATGCTCTTATGGAGTCCATGGTTTAGGGGTTCTCCCTAAGACGGTCTAACGAGTTCTTTAGGTGAGCCGAGTCCTCATTAGTCACATTAAAGCTAGTTCTAGAAGGCAACAAACAAAAACTAAGTAATATTTAATCCAGTCTAGTCCAATGAAAGCTAACGAGGGCAAACAAATGCCCCCTAGACCTAAATCATGAGGACTAAACACATTGCAAACCCGAGTGTCGTACAGGCTCCATGAAGAAAGGGCTGCACCAATCTCTAATGATTTTACAATTGTTGGTAAAGAAGCCCTTCTATGAGTCTCCTCCAACAAACGCCGAGTTTCCTTCTCATAGTCCTTTTCCGAGTGCACAAACCATAAACACCACTACCAACAACAATCTCGGCTATAGAATCTGAGATTGAACAAACCACGACCATAACTAAAACCTTAACGCATACACAACCAACTTATCACTTCAACCTTATCAGCATACACCATCATAACCATTAGAGTAGCGGAAACAGATGAGAGAGCAGCACATACAACGATGAACATGATGAACAACAACTAAGAATGCAACCCAGATGAAACCCCAGACAAAGATTACAATGAAAAGCTCCCCCAAAAGAAAAATAAAAAAGATTCAGTAATAGAAAACCCACGAAGAATCGATGGCTATCGATAACATATTAATAGAACTGAAGAATTACTGTTGGTGAACACTATGAACTCCCAGAGAGAGAGAGAGAGAGAGAGAGAAACCAACTTATCACTTCAACCTTATCAGCATACACCATCATAACCATTAGAGTAGCGGAAACAGATGAGAGAGCAGCACATACAACGATGAACATGATGAACAACAACTAAGAATGCAACCCAGATGAAACCCCAGACAAAGATTCCAATGAAAAGCTCCCCCAAAAGAAAAATAAAAAAGATTCAGTAATAGAAAACCCACGAAGAATCGATGGCTATCGATAACATATTAATAGAACTGAAGAATTACTGTTGGTGAACACTATGAACTCCCAGAGAGAGAGAGAGAGAGAGAGAGAGAGAGAGAGAGAGAGAGAGAGAGAGAGAATGTAAAAAGCTGAAATGATTTCATTGAAAGAAACAGAATTATTACAGGGTACTTATACTAAGCAATGGTAACAAACTATGCCTATGTGGCAGCACACCTCATCACTACTCTAACTACCTCATTACAACATACCAACAATTCTAACTAACCCAATCAGTAAATGACAGATAGCATTTCAGTTTTATTGGTTGTTAAAAGGCACTCAACAAATCTAACATGATACCGCTATCTAAAATAGTGGTATGTATACAATCTTTAATCTTACATTGAGAGCGGTAGTTATGACTATCGTCCTAATCAAACTAGGACTATATAATATGAATATAAGTACAATTTTAAATCGAGAAAATTACTCGACAAACACTCTTCCTTAACTTGGTGCAAAATTATCACGCACACCTAATTTCTGAAGCGAGTTGTAAAACACTCTACTTGTGACTGCCTTAGTAAGTACATCATCCACTTGGTGTCATGTCTTCACAAAAGAAAACACAATCCAGCTTTTAACTTCTCTTCGAAGAAATGCCAATCAACCTCAACATCTTTCGTGCAATCATGTTGAATCAGATTAATTGCAATATCAATTACAACCTTATTATCACAATACAAACTATCGCTTTCTTAGTTAATCCAATATCTAGCAACCAAGTTTCCATCCAAGGTAACTCAAGGAAATGTACACCCAGAAGTGGAACGCCTGTGAGTAATTGATATTGCATCACGTGTATACGTCCACATATGAATGATTAGAAAACATCAATATTTTACCAGGGATAGACTTCAAGGACATCAACATTTGGGTCATGCTTTCTACGAGTTTCATTGAGAGCAATAGCATGTATAAATTGACTCACTACACTAATCGCATAAATTGTCATGTTGCATAGAGACAAAGAAAAATAAATCAATGTTTCCAAAAGTCTAGTATCGCTCATTATATATAAGCCTAACTTGCTATAAGAGAGTGTCATTATATATAAGTCAATAGATTTACAATCAAACACACCATATTCAGTTATTAGATCTAAGAAATATTTATTTTGAGATAGAAAGATATCATGTTTTAGTCTAGCAACTTATATTCCAAGAAAATATTTCCCAACTCTTTCGTTTCAAACTTAGCAATTATTCTTTAATAGTCCGGACTACTTAATATTATGAAATTAAATCTCTCTTCACAATTAAATCTCTCTTCTCTCTCTCACCGCCGCCGGCCTCCCTCTCTCTATTCCCTTAGAATAGCTCAGTTAAATAGGCTTTCAACACGTTATCAGCACGATCTTACCATAAGCTGAGGAATTGACGGATCGTAGAATGAGGCTCTCTTCCACAACATTCAAAGGCTTTTATTTGTTTTCTGCCAATCAAGTACGCTTAAAATAAAGGAAGATATTTGAAACGACCATGAAGCATGAAAACATTCCCCATGGTGCATGAACCCCCCTATGTTTATATTTTCCTTTCAATATATGTGTGTGTGCGCGCGCGCGCATGTGTTTCATGCATTACGCAATTATATTGCTATATGGAATTGTGAGTCAAAACATATAAATAAATTAGAAGCATATTAGGGTTTTTCAAACCGTAGAGATGCCGAAAAAAAAATGGGAACTAAGAGGCACCGCCACATCATCATCGGACTACCACTGGCCTGAAGCCTAGTCGTGTGGCGCACATCATGACACAATGTCGTTTTTTACACCCTTGGATCACACGGCAGAAGCCTTTGGGCTTGCTGCGCTGACCCAGACACCCTAGGCCTTCAACCTGATAAGCTCAATAGAGCCTGAAGTCCCTTAGCCCAACCAAGAAAGCGGGCAGCCTTCTTGGCCCATTGTCCCATGATTTGGCCTGCCTGTAGCAGCCCATAGCCCACTAGGCTATGCTATGCGCCCCGGCCCACTTCCCGCATACTTGTTTGCTGGGCTTAACTCACCCTGACCCGGACCCAGTTTCCATTGGGCTTCCCAGACCAAACCCACGACCAATTTTTTAGTTGGGCTTGCACCCGTGTCCAATTCTCTAGCCCAAACGCTAGCAGCTGCTACTGTTGGGCTCACTAGCCTCGGCCAGTGGCCTATAGCCACATATGGGCTTTTTTGCAGCCAAACTCGAGACCCAATAGCCTCTAGGGCTTTGCCCTACTTATGGCACCCAAGCCAAAACCCTTTTGGGCTATGGTTTTTCGACTCCAATGCTAATTTTTGGCATTTTAAATAATTTTAACCCGAATGTTATTATTATTTTTTGCTTCCATGATCAATCTCGTTTGGTCCCGATCTATTGAATTAATTAAAAGTGACCTACAGTTCATTAATCTAATAATTAATCCAAAAGTATTGACCTGAAGATCACTTTTGGACATTATCGATTCAATAATTTATTTGTATACTTTGAACCATTGACATCCTTTCGTAGTCCCTAAGCTCTCACACTTGAGTTCCTGAAGAAACTCAAATCCACTACACTTAAATCAGCATATTGCATTATGTGTTTCTTGTAGGAACCTCTCCTTTATGAACTAATCATTCATAAAACTAAATTGAACCTGTAGTTTCATATTTAGTGACTTTGAAACCCGAAGTTTTCATTTAAATCTTACCATATGAAACCTGTAGTTTTCATGTATAAATTAAACCAATACATGTCTATAGAACCCGAATTTTCTACAATGTATGTATGTGGATTACCATATGAATAACCATATTTTGTACCCTCCATTTTAGGGACATGTTGAACTTGAACAAGCTCGATTTCACCGTTTTGGAAGTATCTGGAAGAAACTACCTGAAGTGGGTGCAAGACGTGAAGCTTCATCTTACTGCAAAAGGTATTAGAGCCACCATCGAGGCACCTACAGGCAACAAACCTGTCGACGAAGCTCAAAAAGCTAATGCAATGATCTTCATTCGAAGACACATCCATGATGATATACAAACCAAGTACCTCGCTGAGGAGACCTTCTGGTTTGCTCTGGCCGACCGTTTCGATCACCAGAAAAACTGGTAACATCTTTGCTTCCAAGACTTTAAGTCCGTGAATGAATACAACTTTGAAGTTTGTAGAATCCGATCACTGCTGAAGTTATGTAAAGTGGAATAACCGAATCAAATCTCCTGGAAAAGATCTATTCGACCTTCCATGCCACCAATATTATCCTGCAACAACAATATAGGGCACAGAAGTTCACCAAATTTTCAGATTTGATATATGTCCTACTTCTCGCTGAAAAGCAGAATCAGCTTTTGATGAAGAATCATCAAGCTCGATCGAAAGCTGCTTTTGAAGCGTACGCGACCAATTCTAGCAGCCACAAACGACGCAAGAACCGTCGTGGCCGTGGTAATGGGCAGCAAGCTCAACCATAGGTCCAAGGTCCACAGAGTCAAGGCCTACCCAAGGGAGGAAATGTGACCCAGCAATGCCAACCCCTTGCCCTTAAGGCCCCAAACTTCAAGAACAAGGGAAAAACTACCATTCAATCGGTTTCCAATGAAATGGACATGTGCTAACACTGTGGATCAAAGGATCATTGGTCACACGTATGCCAAGCTACCCCCAAGGCCATTGCCAAGTATCATTCATGTCGTGAGTTTAACTTTGCACATGTGGAACATCCGGAATATGCTATTACATCCATGCAGATATCAGATTTTCAGGAGGCATCTGCTCCTACAGACGAATAAATTGTAGACATGTTTTAGGGTGTTTTACCCCTAGTGGCCGAACCCACTAGGATTGGCCGGACCCCCCCTATTTTTCTAGGTTTATGGTTTAATTTTGGTCAATTTTACTAAGTATTTGGAATAATTTGTTTGGTTTTGGTTTGTTTTGAATTATGGATTGTTATTTTATGGATATTATTTCTCGAATTGATTAATTGAATAAATGAAATTATATTTATGCATGTAACCAATGCAATCAATTTATTTCTAGGTATATGTCTAGTGGGGAAGTTAGTTGTCTGGCTGATAGTGCTACCACGCACACAATATTGCGTGAGCGACACTATTTTACTAACTTTGTACCCAAGCCAACACCTATGACAACTCTCTCAGGCCCATCCAACCTAATTGAAGGATATGGAAAGGCATGTATCATATTGTCCAATGGTACTGTTTTAACCATTAAAAAGGCCATTTATTCTCCACGTTTTGGAAGAACGTTGCTGAGTTTTAGAGATATTTGAGATGATCAATATCATATTGAAACCATTGAAGATAATGGTTCTAAATTTCTTTGTATCACTTCGTACGAATATGGCCAGAAGCGTATTCACGAGAAGTTAGAACGTCCCCCGAGTGGGTTGTACATGACACCATTCACGGCGTAGAAGCCCACCATGTGGCCGGCCATGTGCCTGAGTTCCAGAGCACTTTGCTGCTTTGGGATGACCATATAGGACATGACATGATACGTCGTATCCTTAAATCATCACATGGGCATCATTTACCTTCTTATGTTAGATTCCCGCCATGCAAAGCGTGCTCTTTGAGGAAGTTGAATACTAAACCCTTGATTACAAAGATCATTTACAACCCTCATAAGTTTCCTTAGAGGATTCAAGGGGATATTTGTGAACCTATCCAACCAACATGCAGACCATTTAGATACTTTATAGTGTTGGTTTATGCATCGACATGATGGTCACATGTTTGCCTGCTGTCCACACTCAACGTTGTATTTACGAAACTCTTAGCATACATTATTAAGCTAAGGGCTCACCACCCTAATTATCCGATCAAGTCGATTCAATTGGATAACGCTGGAGAGTTTACATCACAAACTTTTGACGATTATTGCATGTCAGTAGGGATTGAAGTGGAACATCTTGTACCCCATGTTCACACCCAAAACGACTTGGCAGAAGTTTTCATAAAACGCCTTCAATTGATAGCTCGGACTTTGGTTATGCGAACCAAACTATCGATATTTGCCTGGGGCTATGCACTATTGCACAAAGCTATGCTGGTCAGCCTGAGGCACACCACTACCTAACCTCATTCACAGTTACAGTTAGTCACTGGATACGAGCCTGACGTCTTACATTTACCTGTGTTTGGGTGCACAGTTTAAGTGTCAATAGCGTCGTCACTACGTACCAAAATGGTCTTCAGAGAAAAATGAGAATCTATGTCAGTTATGATTCGCCATCAATTGTTCGCTATTTAGAACCCTTGACAAGAGATCTCTTTACTGCACGTTTTGCGGATTGTCACTTTGATGAGACAGTCTTCCCGTCGTTAGGGGGAGATAAGCATGCTAACATTCCTAGAGAATGTAGCGAATTGTCGTGGTATGCTCCCACTATATCTCATTTAGATCCCTACACTGCCAAGTCTGAAACTGAGCTGCGACAAATTATATATCTTCAAAGCATTGCTCAGAGCATGTCAGATGCTTTTAATGATCTAACAAAGGTGACAAGATCACATATACCTGCTGCAAACACACCTGTAAGGATAGATGTACCTCGCGTACATCACAATCCCGCCTAGGAAAGCCGAACCATCCCCGAAGGTAGGGAGGCCGCACTTTCCACGCAGCCCAGTACATTGGCGGCTAGCCAATCATCTTCTTTGACTCTGAAGCGTGGTAGACCCCTTGGTTCAAAGGATTCACAACCCTAGAAGTGGAAATCGGTACCAACTAGTGACCCTAGTTTGAATCTGACCATCGTCCACTCATCTGTTCCAACGCATGAGGTTATTCTAGATTACGGTGATATCTTAGACGAGACAAACCAGTCTCCCGAGAATCACAAGATTTCGGTCCGCTAAGCAATATTGGATGAGGTTTGGAATCGAAACAAGATGATCGTGGACGATACATTTGCGTACACAGTAGCTACTAACATCATGCTTAGCGATGACATTAAACCACATTCCGTTGATGAATGCCAACGTAGAACAAATTGGTCAAACTGGAAACAAGCAATCCAGGTCAAACTCGATTCACTTGCGAAACGTAAAGTGTTTGGACCTATTGTGCCTACACCACCACGCGTAAAACCAGTTGGCTACAAGTGGGTTTTCATAAGGAAGCGTAATGAGAAGAATGATATAGTGTGATACAAAGCATGCCTCGTAGCACAAGGTTTCTCTCAGTGTCTTGGGATTGATTACGTGGAGACGTATTCCCCCATAATAGAAGTTAAAACGTTCCGCTACCATCAGTTTGGTAGTTTTCTGAAAAACTGAATATGCAACTTATGGACGTGGTAACCGTGTATCTCTATGGGGATCTAGATATAGAAATCTACATGAAAGTTCCAAAAGGACTTCCATTGACTGATTCAAATAGTTCTAGACCACCGAACACTCCCTCTATTAGATTGAGGAGATCACTCTATGGATTGAAACAATTCGGGCGAATGTGGTATAACGATCTGAGTGAATATTTGATAAGTTAGGGTTATGTGAACAACGAATTATGCCCATGCGTGTTCATAAAGAAGTCACATTCTGGATTTGCAACCGTTGCAGTTTATGTCAATGACATGAACCTCATTGGAGCTGCCGCAGAGCTTGAGGAAATTGCTGCACACTTAAAATCGGATTTTGAGATGAAAGATCTTGGGAAAACTTGATATTACCTCCTCCTGGAGATCAAGCATTGTTCAGATGGAATCCTAGGACATCAATCAAAATATACCCAAAAGGTGTTGCGACGTTTTAATGAGGATAAAGCGAAGCCTTCGAGTACTTATATAGTCGTTTGGACTCTAGATGCTAAACGAGATCATTTCCGTCCAAAGTAGGATAAGGAAGAGATTTTGGAACCCGAAGTTCCATACCTAAGTGCAATTGGAGCTTTTTTATGCTTGGCTCAATACACTAGACCTGACATCTCCTTCGCTGTTAATCTTTTGGCTAGATACAGCAATGTGCCCACACGTATGCACTTGAATGGTGTTAAAGACATTTTCCACTACCTCAAGGGTACGCCGGATTTGGGCTTGTTCTATACCCGCGAATCTTCAAGTGTTGCAACCCCCTCGGTTCTTGGATTGATTCTCACCTTGTTGGTTACGCAGATGTTGGATATTTGTCTGACCCACATAGGGCACATTCTCAAACGGGCTATGTCTTTACCGTTGGAGACACCAGTATATCTTAGAGGTCTACCAACCAAACGCTAGTAGGGACTTCTTCGAACCATGCTGAGATTCTTGCCCTGCATGAAGCATCGTGTGAGTGCTTTTGGCTGAGAGCAGTTGTAGAACATATTTGAAGCACTAGTGGTCTTACTTCCGTTGTTGACCTTCCTACGATGATCTTTGAAGATAATGCAGCATGTATCGAGCAGTTAAAGAAATGATACATCAAAGGAGACAACACCAAGCACATAGCGTCGAAGTTTTTTTACACTCATCAGTAACAATAGCATCAGAACATTGAAGTCAAGCAAATCCGTTACCAGGATAACCTGGCCGATCTCTTCACCAAGTTATTGCCCAAGTCTACTTTTCAGAAGCTCGTCCAAGGAATCGGTGTGCGTAAATTATCTAAGTTGAATCGCTTGTAGTTCTCTTATTTAGAAGTTATGTCTAACTCAGGGGGAGTATCCTGAAGCATTCTCACTTGATCTTAATGTACTCTTTTTCCTTCGATTAGGAGCTTTTCTCATTGGGTTTTTGCTACCTAATGAGGTTTTAACGAGGCACCCATCATGGGATGATCATACCCCGTTGAGTTCACTACTTTCATCCTGTTTGACGTTTGTTTTAGACATTATGCATACTTCTCACTTTTCTCCTTAGTCTATAGGTTTTTCTCCCATCTTAGGTTTTACCATAGCGAGGTTTTGTGAGTTTTACATCAATACAAACTATCTTAAATTTAAGACTCGCATTCACCCGTTGTGTTGCCGACTTCATCAACTATTCTACCTTATCTGTTGAAGATTTGATGCAATGGTTTGTTGAGTATTTACACACTCAAGGGTGAGTGTTGCAGTCATATTTAGAATGGGAATGTGATTGTGTAAATCCTAGTGGATCTAGGAATATCTCTTATATTCCTATTAGGAGTTGATTACCTATTAAGAGTTGTAATCCTAAAAGGGTAAGGATTTTACCTATCCTACTACTATAAATAAAGGCACAATAGGGTGATACAACACACACCTCATAATTAAATCTCTCTCTTCTCTCTCTCAATGTCGACGGCCTCCCTCTCTCTATTCCCTTAGAATAGCTCAGTTAAATAGGCCTACAACAAGAATAACTTATAATTTTCATTTTCAAGTTTAAGTGTAATTGCAATTTCATACCTTATCTTTAAAACATTGAAATGTCATATATTCAAACAATTGTGATTTAGTTGTAATGTCATATACCCGTTAAAAAATCTGTTAACTAGATACTAAAGTGATGACATAGCAGATATAAATGCCAAATTTTGAATATGAAGCCTAACATAAAAATAATCTAAATTGTTTTTTTTTTTTGAACGACGATATTGTCTACACTAAGGGGGATGGGATAGGCTATAAGCCTCATAATGAGCTAGCAATAATATGATTCAAATTTTCCTTGAGGGCTAGTAATAATGTGGTACCCTGATTTATTAATCTTTCATGAAGTATTTAATTAGAGTTTTGTTATAAAAAAAATAAAAAAAGTATTTAATTAGAGTTAATTGTGATTTGGGGATTTTGTCGAAATAGGGCTGTGATTTGGGAATATTGTTGAAATGAGGGTTGTTATATGCGAAGGTTTCGTTGGTACGGGAATGGAGACCAAGAACCCAACTACCACCATCATCCCTGCTTTGAGGCGATTGGGCCAGGGACAGAGAGAGACAACTGGTCGACGACCTGAGAAGGGTCGAATTTGAGTGGCATATGGCTTCTTCGGCGCAGGGCCGGTCCTTAGAGTAGCCCAAGTAGGCGTCCGCTTCGGGCTCCACTTCAGAGGGGACCCCAAATTTTTTTAATATCTTGTAATTAACATATAAATATAGAAAAAAGTAAGAAATATTGTAATTCATTTGTTGGTGCGGTGAAAATATTTGGCTTCCTTTTTTCTTTAGGGTGTTGAATTTGAAATACGGAGTTGCCACTTTAGTCACTAGATTTTTCTTTTTCAAATTTACTCCCAATCCATCTATCCAAATGCATATAAAGTTATAAAACCCAAGTCCCCTTGCAATCTTTTTTTTCTTTTAACTTCTCAATCTCTCCATTTCTATCGAATGTTTAAACCAACAATCACATGGTCTTGAAGATTGTACTTTAAAGTAATCAAAACTTTGAATTTATATTTTTCTTTTCAATATTTTTTTATTCAATGGATTATTTTAATATTCGATTCGTTAGTGTGATGTTAATTTTAGAAAAAGAAAAAAAAACATAAGAGAAACAATTGGCATTGTTGAATTTATTATACTCGTCAATCAAGTTTTATTGTTCTTCACGCTCAATCTTAGACTCTTGACTGCAAACATTGAATATATTTGCGTCCAAAAACATGAGCCGTGTAATGTTTAAGTAATGTTTGTATATTTATCTTCTTTTGATATTAATTTTTAATGATGTTTGATGTGGAAATAGAATTTTTTGTGTATTTAACGAATTCTTTTTTATACATATCAATGTACAAGGAATCGGAGATTAGAGACTTTCGAGCCCCACTTCGAAGGCTCGCCTAGGGCCCCCAAATTCTCAGGGTTGGCCCTGCTTTGGCGGCACTATGAGTTTTGGAGACATGACAAATTGTTGGAGATCCGAATCGATTGCGATTCTACCCCTAGGCCAAACGATGCTGGAGGAAGGGAGGATGGGGTAAGGGTGAGGTAGGGATGGGCAACGGTTATGGAGGGTGGATAACCGCGGTTATTTACCCATAACTATTTAAGTCTCTTACCCTCATGACCATTTACCCGTTCGGTAATTGCATAAACGATTACACATACACATAACCGTTTATAAATGGTCAACCATACGCATAACCGCGTACCCATTTAACCGCAACCACAATCCCGTCTACCCATTTTTAACTCATTTACCCCTTTTTTACCCATTTACCCTTTTTTTACCCATCTTCACAATTTTTTAACAACTTGAAAATTAAAAAAGAAATTTGTCATAATTTTCTTTTTCTAACAATTGAACACCGTTATAGGTACATTTAACATGCATTTCCGTATTTCAATCTTTTAAGTCATAATACGATTCCAATAATTAAAATAATAGTTTACGGATGATATTTTTATCTGTTACCAATGAAGGTAATATAATATATTTGCTAAGAATTGATTTGTTTACTAATTAACAAAATACCTCTCATTACTTGAGCAAGCATATTGGAAAGAACATTCATGCATTTTCAACATATTTTGCTCCTACACATAAGCAAGTCTAAGCAAGTCTTCAATTATAACATTTAGACTGAGAGTAAAATAAACCAAACTCCATACGATTATAAGGTAAAGTTTCTAAAAACTCAATGTAATCATTATCTTGAATGCTAGATGATTCAGAGCCTTAAAATATTTCAAAACTAAACTTTCAAACATTATAATGCTTTAGCACGGTTAATCAGCAAGTCTCATCGATTTGTTGTCACCAAAAAAGGCCTACAAAAGAAATGTATAAATTGAATTCCCAATTAATCACCAATAACTCAAAAAAAAAAACCAAAAATAAAGATTAATTTTTACCACATTCACATCAGTATCATCACCGAATGAGAAACCTCGAGAAGTAGAGTTTGAATCTGGACAACAATAAAAATTAAAATAGGCTAAAATAGTATATTAGGAAGACACACACACATATATATACACATACATAATTTAAATGAAATTTATATAAAATACTAAATTATGGAGCCGACAGTGAAGCTAAAGAAGAGACCGCCGTGAAACTTCGTCGTGGATGTAGGTTTCAGGTGCCACCATCATCGATGACTTAAAAAGGGCAACAAACCAACTTTTTGGCCGGAGATAAGAAAGAGAGTTGGAGTTGAGAGAGGGCAGGGAGGAGTGAAAGATGAGTGGCAGGAGTCTGAGAGAGGTAGAATGATTTTAGGATTTTTATTTTTTATTTTTTATTTTTTTTATTTACATATATTAAAATAAATGGTTAAATGGGTACCTATTTATTAGGCCTGGCAAATAGGTCATGTATGTTGTGTTCGTGTCGCTTTCGTGTAACACATGTTATCTTAACGGGTCATATCGTATCACACCTATTATCTTAACGGGTCCTTAACAGGTCGGGTTTTATGACCTGTTAAGAAAAATATATTTTTTTCTTAAATTTGCACATACCACACATTGCCACATAAATATTACTTCAAAAGATTAAAACACATTTTTCGTTTAAGTACTACATTTACACTCGAAAATAAGAGCCCAATAAACAAACATTCATACACTACTAGTCTATTACAAAATATTAAATGTGCAATGATATGCCGAATGAAAGAGTTTTTGTTTTCAAGGTTGTGAAGCCTTTCTAAAAAGTTTAAACCTTGCCAATGGAACTCAAAGCTTGCATGTTATTCCATTTACAAAATCCTCAATTTTCATCGATCATCATGACATAAGATTTTGTGGTATCCACTAATGTAAATATTTGAAATTGAAGATCGAATTCATTCATTGTATTCATATAGGGTCAAGGAGTGTAGCTGTAAAAAAAAATCATCAGAATCGGAGTTAAAATAACCGTTAAATCGTGATTTTTTGTTGATAATCGTCAAAAAGTTTTGTCCCGGTACTTGATCTCTGAATGTTTGTTTTTTGCGATTTTTGGCGTATGTGATCTTGAAGCATATACAAACAAGTTTGATAGTTGGATCGTTGAAATTAGTTTCGTAGAATGTTTATCCCATCAAAACGATAGATTCACTAACACTTAAGAGTTTATTCATACTTTCATTAAGTATAACATAAGATTTTGTGGTATCCACTAGTGTAAATATTTGAAATTGAAGATCGAATTCATTCATTGTATTCATATAGGGTCAAGGAGTGTAGCTGTAAAAAAAATCATCAAAATCGGAGTTAAAATAACCGTTAAATCTTGATTTTTCGTTGATAATCGTCAAAACGTTTTGTCCCGGTACTTGATCTCTGAATGTTTGTTTTTTGCGATTTTTGGCGTATGCAATCTTGAAGCATATACAAACAAGTTTGACGGTTGCATCGTTGAAATTACTTTCGTAGAATGCGTATCCCATCAAAACAATAGATGCACTTACACTTAAGAGTTTATTCATACTTTCATTAAGTATAACATAAGATTTTGTGGTATCCACTAGTGTAAATATTTTAAATTGAAGATCAAATTCATTCATTGTATTCATATAGGGTCAATGAGTGTAGCTGTAAAAAAATCATCAAAATCGGAGTTAAAATAACAAATGTTCTAAAAATCGGCCTAGGCGGCCACCTAGGCGCCAGGCGGTGGGCTTTCGTGGCAATTTTGAGCAAAACATTCAATAAAACAGAGAGGGTTTATGCGGCCGACTAGGCGGTGCTAGGCGGCATGGTAGGCGGTTCCTCGTCTCTCCGCTTTGTGTCTGTGCAAACTGCAAACCCAGAACATCTAGATGTCTCTCGTCGTGCTGCATCTCAGATTTGACCAGTATTGCAAACCAAGACTTTTGTGCATGAAAATGGAGAAGTGTGGTGGTGGATAGAGGGAGATGTGTGGTGGAAAGATGAAGGGATTGAAGGAGTTGGTTCAATTTGGAGGGATAGAGGAGATATTTTCAATGTTTGATTTGTGGGTTTTCAAGAAAGAAGAAAATTGAGGGATAGAAACGGAGAAGACGAGGTAAAAGAGAAAAGTCTGAAAAGATGAAGATGAAGATGGAGCGGAGAGATAGAACGGGCAGCAGGGAAACTTGGGAAAGTGGAAAAGTCTGACTCTGAAAAGATGCTTAATCAGTTTGGCGTGGTGAAGTCCACCAACCTCTGCCTTATCACAAAATAAAGGGGTAAACAATAATTACCCACCCCCTAATAAATAAATTATATAAAATATTTAGATAATATTTTATTATTTGTTCTTTTTAAAACAACACCATATTACACTCTTGCAGTATATTATTTTATTATTTTTCTTTTTATGATCAGAATAAGATCAGCTTATATTATACTATTATGTTTAGATATGTATATTTTTTTTAAATAATGTATTCCTCAATATTTAATCATCTACTATAAAATAAATTTAACTAATTTATATGGTATATAATATATTTATTCCAAGATATACAAGAATATTTTTTTTTAAATGTCAATATGCATTTATTTACAAAATATACAAGAAATTTACCTAAATTCGCCTAGGCGCCCGCCTAGACCCCGCCTAGCCGCCTAGGCGCTAAGCGCTAGCCCACCGCCCGACTAGCGCATAGCGTTTTTTAGAACCTTGAAAATAACCGTTAAATTGTGATTTTTCGTTGATAACCGTCGAAAAGTTTCGTCCCCTTACTTGATCTTTGAATGTTTGTTTTTTGCGATTTTTGGTGTATGCGATTTTGAAGCATATACAAACAAGTTTGACGGTTGGATAGTTGAAATTAGTTTCGTAGAATGCGTATCCCATCAAAACAATAGATTCACTAACCGCTAGAGTATTTATACTTTCATTAAGTATAACATAAGATTTTGTGGTATCCACTAGTGTAAATATTTTAAATTTAAGATCGAATTCATTTATTGTATTCATATAGGGTCAAGGAGTGTAGCTATAAAAAATCATCAAAATCGGAGTTAAAATAACCGTTAAAATCGTGATTTTTCGTTTATAACCATCGAAAAGTTTTGTCCCTTTACTTGATTTATGAATGTTTGTTTTTTTTTTTTGCAATTTTTGGCGTATGCTATCTCAAAGTACATACAAACATGTTTGACGGTTGGATCGCTGAAACTAGTTTCGTAGAATGCGTATCTCATCAAAACAATAGATTCACTAACACTTAATATTTTATTCATACTTTCATTAAGTATAACATACCACTAGTGTAAATATTTAAATTGAAGATCGAGTTCATTCATTGTATTCAAATAGGGTCAAGGAGTGTAAGTGTAAAAAATCATCATAATCAGAGTTAAAATAACCGTTAAATTGTGATTTTTTGTTGATAACCGTCGAAACATTTTGTCCCGTTACTAGATCTCTGAATGTTTGTTTTTTGTGATTTTTTGCATATGCGATCTCGAAGTATATACAAACATGTTTGACGGTTGGATCGTTGAAACTTGTTTTGTAGAATGCGTATCTCACCAAAACAATAGATTTACTAAAACTTAAGAGTTTATTCATACTTTCATTAAGTATAACAAAATCTAGTGTAAATATTTTAAATTGAAGATTGAGTTCATTCATTGTATTCGTATAGGGTCAAGGAGTGTAGATGTAAAAAATCATCAAAATCAGAGTTAAAATAACCGTTAAATCATGATTTTTTGTTGATAACCGTCAAATTTTTTTGTCCCGTTACTTGATCTCTGAATGTTTGTTTTTTGGGATTTTTGGCATATGTGATCTGGAAGCATATACAAACAAGTTTGACGGTTGGATCGTTGAAATTAGTTTTATTGAATGTGTATCCCATCAAAATGATAGATTCACTAACACTTAAAGAGTTTATTCATACTTTCATTAAGTATAAGATAAGATTTTGTGGTATCCACTAGTGTAAATATTTTAAATTGAAGATCGAATTCATTCATTGTATTCATATAGGGTCAAGGAGTGTAGTTGTAAAAAATCATCAAAATCAGAGTTAAAATAACCATTAAATCGTGATTTTTCATTTATAACCGTCGAAATGTTTTGTCCCGTTACTTGATCTCTGAATGTTTGTTTTTTGTAATTTTTGGCATATGCGATCTTGAAGTATATACAAACATGTTTGATGGTTGATCGTTGAAACTAGTTTCGTAGAATGCGTATCCCATCAAAACAATAGATTCACTACTTAAGAGTTTATTCATACTTTCATTAAGTATAACATAAGATTTTGTGATATCCACTAGTGTAAATATTTTAAATTGAAGATCGAGTTCACTCATTGTATTCGTATAGGGTCAAGGAGTATAGTTGTAAAAAAATCATCAAAATCAAAGTTAAAATAACCATTAAATTGTGATTTTTCGTTGATAAACGTCGAAAAGTTTGTCCCGTTACTTGGTCTCTGAATGTTTGTTTTTTGCGATTTTTTGCTAATGCGATCTCGAAGCATATACAAACAAATTTGATTGTTGGATCGTTGAAATTAGTTTCGTAAAATTTGTATCCCATCAAGTTCAATGGTATATATATATATTTATTAAGTAGATTTAAATTTATTTATTTTGTACATATAATACTTAAGAAATTGAATGGTATGTATATTTAAGCCGATCCAATGGTCACCAATTTTTAATATTTAATTTAATATATGTATATATATATAATTATTATAGTTTTTAGGGGTATAAAATTGTTAAATTAATATAGTATTTTTTTAGGGTTATAAAATTATAAAATTAATATTTTGCTTATCGTGTATCGTGTTACCCACGTGTATACCCGAACCAACCCGTTATCTTAACAGGTGCTTATCAGGTTACCCGATAACAACCTGATTCATTATCTTGTCAACCTGAACACCTGTTAATTTCGTGTCGTGTCGTGTCGGGTAATCGGGTTGTGTCAGGAATTGCCAGGCCTACTATTTATAACCGCATGTAATATCCATAACTATTAATTTAAATTTCATGGGTAAACGGTTATACTCATAACCGTTGTTTAAACTGTTATTCATAAGCGTAACGGTGAGTTTTAAATAGACAGGTAACTGCGGTTATCTATACGTATAGATATTTTGCACATTCGTAGGTGGAGGTTGATTGACAACTTGTTCTAATTATTTATTAAATGTTTTAAATAATTAAAATATATAGTTTTTAATTTTGTATTCACATGGTGGTGTCCACGTCAGCAAAAAAAAAGACCCACACCTGCTACGTCATCACTTAATTGTTTAGTTGATAAATTTTCTAACTGATATATGACATTGTAATGCTTTAAAAATAAAGTATGAGATTGCAATTGTACAAAAACTTGAAAGTGCACACTATAATGTACCCTAATTGTTAATTTGTTTTCATAATCTTACCTTTACTTTTTTGCAATTAGTCACAATAAACATATTCTAATATTTTGTTATACAAATGATCAGTGTTTATTACGTCGTCATTAAATTAGTTTTGTGTTTTTGTTATGTAATCATTATGTCAATATGTCGTCGTTACTAAAAAAATGATTATTTCTATAATAAATGTCAAAATTTATTTATGATAACTATTTTTCCTTTTTTAATTCTGTTATTTCTTTGGTCATAATTGTACTCTATCGAGTACTCCAAAACTAAGGGAGCAATAAGGAAAGGGATCCTCTCCATATCTCTTCCTCCTAATTCACCAAATTAGAAAATTCGTGTCGTTGAAATTTGATCTAACGGCTACAAACAGAGTCCCACTTTAAAAGTTATAATAACTTATGTCGTTGGATTAATTTTCAATAGCACAGATTCCCTGATTTGGTGGATTAGGAGGAAGGGATCCGGAGAGGATCCCTTTCCTAATTTATATCCTTCAATCAATAACAAACTGAAGTTTAGGGTTTAGAGTTAACTGCACTTCTCCTTCTCTTAGTGTAAAAATATATTTGATGTACTAAAAAATAACGAAATGAAGTTGACTATCAATTGTCTCATTGTTTTGCCTTAGAAACTAAGGTTTTTCTACATATAATAGTACTTTGATTTCAGTATCCATTTTTTGCCTTCCATTTTATCTTTAAAAGTTAATATAATGAAGGACAAGAAGTCAAGAAGGAGGTATTTTCTTAGGAAGAAAAGCTAAAAAAATAAAACAAAAAACAAAACAAAAAAAAAGAGGTTCGATTTGAGAAGTAGGGGGAAGAACTGTTGAAGATGGAAACTCGTGTTGACGTAATACAAGTAAGAGAGAATTTATCACATTTATATATCATGCATGCATTCATGTACCATTTAGTTGTATAAGAGTGACTTTAGATGTACTTGTAAAGACCTAAATATATATGACGCAAATTGAATAGCAATAAACAAACAGGAAGTAATCTTATAGCCTAAAAGATTATAGGAAAGAAATCCCAATTCTTACACACACACACACAAAAAAATCTTAATGCTTGTCCTTCTAAAAAATCTTAATACGCAAAATTCTGAAATACAATGTCTATCTTTTTTGGTGTGTCATAATGGTTCACAAAGAAAAACAAAAGTACTAGTTTGTTTGATTATAGTTCCTCTCTTAAATAAACAATTACAGCACAGTGAACTGGTGATACGAGATTTTCACGAAAAGAGGGGTTGTCCCCATGGGATCAGGATCTCTCCTGAGCTAAGGGTGAGGATCCTCCTGAGCAAGCCCATCGGGCCGTTTAAATTTTATCAAACGGTTACAATTATTATAATTTTTAGAGGGGTCCCCTGTTTGTAACCGTTGAATAAAATTTGAACGGTCCGATAGACTTGCTTAGGAGGATCCTCACCTTAGCTCAAGAGAGGATCCTGATCCGTCCCGAAGGGTTAGTTTTTAAATTTTTCAATTTTTTTGTCAGTACATACTGGGTAACAGTGGAAAGTTGTCAAAAATGTTTGAATGCTGATGAGTGTAGTGATCAAAGTGAAGGGTACAATTTGTAGTGCCTAAACAATTTTTATTTTTTTTTGGTGTGTGTTAAAGGTAGGCCTGGCAATTCCTAACACGACCTGATAACCCGACACGACACAACACGAAATTAACAGGTGTTCGGGTCGACACGATAATGAATCGGGTCGTTATCGGGTAACCCGATAAGCACCTGTTAAGATAACGGGTTGGTTCGGGTATACACGTGGGTAACACGATACACGATAAGCAGAATATTAATTTAATAATTTTATAACCCTAAAAAATACTATAATTATATATATATATATATATATATATATTAAATTAACTATAATAATTATAATAATTATATATACTATAATAATTATACCCCCAAAATATTAACTATAATAAATATATATATATATATAATTTTAAATTAAATTTTATACCCCTAAAAACTATAATAATTATACGTACAAAATAAATACATTTAAATCTACTTAATAAATATATATATACCATTGAACTTGATGGGATACAAATTATACAAAACTAATTTCAATGATCCAACCGTCAAACTTGTTTGTATATGCTTCGAGATCACATCATTAAAAAATCGCAAAAAACAAACATTCAGAGATCAAGTAACCGAACAAAACTTTTCGACGGTTATAAAACGAAAAATTACGATTTAACGGTTATTTTAACTCCAATTTTTATGATTTTTTACAGCTACACTCCTTGACCCTTTATGAATACAGTGAATGAATTAGATCTTCAATTTAAAATATTTACACTAGTGGACTTAATGAAAGTATGAATAAACTCTAAAGTGTTAGTGAATTTATTGTTTTGATGGGATACGCATTCTACGAAACTAGTTTCAACGATCCAACCGTCAAACATGTTTGTATATACTTCGAGATCGCATACACCAAAAATATCAAAAATCAAACATATAGAGATCAAGTATCAAGACAAAACCTTTCAACGGTTATAAAAAGAAAAATCACAATTTAACGGTTATTTTAACTCCGATTTTGATGATTTTTTACAGCTACACTCCTTGACCCTATATGAATACAATAAATGAATTCGATCTTCAATTTCAAATATTTACACTAGCGGATACCACAAAATCTTATGTTATACTTGATGAAAGTATGAATAAACTCTTAAGTGTTAGTGAATCTATTGTTTTGATGGGATACGCATTCTACAAAACTAGTTTCAACGATCCAACCGTCAAACATGTTTGTATATACTTCAAGATCGCATACGCAAAAAATTGTAAAAAAAAAAACATATAGAGATCAAGTAACGGGACAAAACCTTTCGACAGTTATTAAAAGAAAAATCACGATTTAACTGTTATTTTAACTCCGATTTTGATGATTTTTTACAACTACACTCCTTGACCCTATATGAATACAATGAATGAATTCAATTTTCAATTTAAAATATTTACACTAGTAGATACCACAAAATCTTATGTATACTTAATGAAAGTATGAATAAACTCTTAAGTGTTAGTGAATCTATTGTTTTGATGAGATACGCATTCTACGAAACTAGTTTCAACGATCCAACCGTCAAACATGTTTGTATATACTTCGAGATCGCATACGCCAAAAATATCAAAAAACAAATATTCAGAAATCAAGTAACGGGACAAAACCTTTCGACGGTTATAAAAAGAAAAATCACGATTTAACGGTTATTTTAACTCTGATTTTGATGATTCTTTACAGCTACACTCCTTTATCCTATACGAATACAATGAATGGATTCGATCTTCAATTTAAAATATTTACATTAGTGGATACCACAAAATCTTGTTATACTTAATGAAAGTAAGAATAAACTCTTAAGTGTTAGTGAATCTATTGTTTTGATGGGATATGCATTCTACAAAACTAGTTTCAACAATCCAACCGTCAAACATGTTTGCATATACTTCGAGATCGCATATGCCAAAAATTGCAAAAAACAAACATATAGAGATCAAGTAACGGGACAAAACCTTTCGACGGTTATAAAAAGAAAAATCACGATTTAACGGTTATTTTAACTCCGATTTTGATGATTTTTTACAACTACACTCCTTGACCCTATATGAATACAATGAATGAATTCGATCTTCAATTTAAAATATTTACACTAGTGGATACCACAAAATCTTATGTTATACTTAATGAAAGTATGAATAAACTCTTAAGTGTTAGTGAATCTATTGTTTTGATGGGATACGCATTCTATGAAACTAGTTTCAACGATCCAACTGTCAAACATGTTTGTATATACTTCGAGATCGTATATGCCAAAAATTGCAAAAAACAAACATTCAGAGATCAAGTACCGGGACAAAACTTTTCGACGGTTATAAAACGAAAAATCACGATTTAACGGTTATTTTAACTCCGATTTTGATGATTTTTTACAACTACACTCCTTGACCCTATATGAATACAATGAATGAATTCGTTCTTCAATTTAAACAATTACACTAGTGGATACCACAAAATCTTATGTTATCCTTAATGAAAGTATGAATAAACTATAATAATTATATATATGAATTTAACAATTTTATACCCCTAAAAACTAAAATAATTATATAATATAATGTTTTGAAGTAACATTTATGTGACAAAGTGTGGTATGTGCAAATTTAAGAAAAACATATATTTTTCTTAACTGGTCATAACGGGTCAGGTCACTTTACCCGTTGGGTAAAGTGACCCGACCTGTTAAGGACATGTTAAGATAACAGGTGTGACACGACATGACCCGTTAAGATAACAAGTGTTACACGAAAACGACACGAATACGACATACACGACCCGTTTGCCAGGCCTAATTAAAGGCATGAGATGGGGGCCTCTTTGTAGTGCTAAATTGCTAATACTGGGTTTAGGTGTTCTAATTCACGTAGTATAAAGATGCCGCTTAAAATGATCTTGACTATTATTTTGGAAGTTTCTCTCTTGTTTGACAAAAAAAAATATTTTGGGACTCAGTTACAAACTTACAATGCTATAAATAACCAATATTTGAGGTGTTTCGTTGAGTCTTGTAATGAACGTTTGTAATTAAGTAGAGAATTAAAGTGATTCGTTGTATGGAGATTTTAATGATATGTGGGTAAGAGATTTTTCGGAATCTCAACTGAGGTCAAATCAAACACGCTCTAAGCCCTATGTTCATAGGGAATCCCCAATGGGCGGTAGCAAAAATGAACTTTTTCTATTACAATGATTATTTACAATGTGGAGGAGGTATGCAGAGTAAGCCACACAATGATTTACAAATAACAACAAAGTCTTGTCTCACTAAGCGGGTCGGTTGTATGAATCCTAAAATGCCATTGTGCTCGATTTTGTGTCAAGTCTTTCATTATATCCAAGTACTCTAAGTCTTTTCTTGGAGTCTCTTTCTAAGTTTTTCTAGGTCTTCCTTTACCCTTTTCGCCTTAGGCATTTGTCTCATAATTGCATCTTCTAACCTGAGCATCTGTAAGTCTTCGTTTCACATGTCCAAACCACCTTAACCAATTTTCTCTCATTGCTTATTTTCAATTTTGTCTACTCCTACTTTACCTTGGATATCCTCGTTCTTAATCCTGTCATTTCTCGTGTGCCCACATATCTAACAAAGGATTCTCATCTCCACAACACTCAGTATTATCGAAATTATCATTTATGAGATTTCAATATAAGACATTTTATTCACAAGGGAAGACGAATATTTGAGGTGTTTCCTCATGGTCTAGGAAATGCCACGATCTGGGTGGAAGCCACCAATCCCATTACTTTTCTTAAAGAGGTATTCATCAATTTCCCCCCTAAACTTGTGACTATTGGCCAATTTCCCCCTCAACTTTAATTTTGGCCAATTTCCCCCCTCAACTCTCATAATTAGTCAATTTCCCCCCTCAACTTTAATTTGGCCAATTTCCCCCCTCAACTCTCATAATTGGTCAATTTGCACCCTACTGTTAATTTTTTAATTTGATCATAATTAAACAAGTGTGTGTAAGAAACTAAATAAGATGTATGTTAATCATTTTCCTATGTCTTTATCCTATTACAAATAGATTAAAATTTATAATTTTACAATTTATCATAGATAGTATTATTAGTCATAATAAATCAGTATGGAGTAATTTTATTTGATTTTTTACTATACAAAATTGATAACGAAAAGGATTGATGTGTACATTTTTGTATGTGAATACAATTTTCTTTATAAAAGTGAAAGCTAAGTTCAAGTAAATTGCGGAGAATCGAGCTTTAGTGCAAAAATGGCTAGTCAATTCATAATTTTCGACTCCTTATTAAGAATAACCAATTTTATTGAAATAGGTCTGATCCATGAGTTTAGGATTATTATTTCTTCTTCTACATGCTTTAAACCCGATTCATAACTTTTTCTTATAATCAACCCATATCACATATTGTATTATGTTTTTGTACATTTTACCCTATATTATGCAGGTGAGTTTATGTTAATTTTTTGTACTTTGTTGGAAATTATTAGAAAGATTGAAAGAAAAAAAAAATAGATGGAAAATTAAAAAAAAATAACAGTAGGGTGCAAATTGACTAACTATGAGAGTTGATGGGGGAAATTGACCAAATTAAAGTTGAGGGAGGAAATTGACTAATTATGAGAGTTGAAGGGGGAAATTGGCCAAAATTAAAGTTGAGGGGGGAAATTGACCAATGGTCACAAGTTCAGGGGGGAATTGATGAATACCTCTTTCTTAAATGCTACCAAGCCCGTTACCTTTTTTTAGGGTTAATCTCAGTTTACTACCATGAAATTTCTTGATTTTCAACATTTTATACATCAAGTTTTTTTTGTCCCAATTTGGTACCTAAAGTCATAATTATGAGATAGTTTCGTATATCCGTTAAGTTTTCCGTCAAAAGCTTCGTTAACTGATGATGTGGCACTTACGTGGACAATGACTAGGTGCCACGTGTCAATATGGACCTATGTAGATATTAAAAAATAAAATGAAAAGTTAAAAGAAATTAATTAAAAAAAAAAATCTTGTGCGTTCCCTCTCCTCTTCCCCAATCTCTTCCCCGCACATCCTCCCCGCAAATCCCAGATTTTGGTCTCGATTTTCCGGGAATCCAAACAAGAAAAGAGGGAGAGAAGGATACCCAAATCCAAGATTTCACATTCTCCCATCTTGAAGATTGCCCAAGTCCCCAACGTCTCCGTCTTCCTCTTCGCCGTGGAAGCTTGAGAGCTTGGCTGCTAGCTTTCCCTGGGTTTGCAACGCCACCGTCAAGCAGAGGAGGTCGAAATTGACAACAACATGGAGGATAATTGTGGGGCCTGATCAGACGTTGGCATTGATTAGGTTTGATCTCATCGATGTCAGATTGGGAGGAGGCGTAGAAGGGGACGGTGTCGTGTTCGGAGTGTGGGGAGTCAAAGAGGAGAGGAGGTTTGGGTGGGTGGGTGGAGTTGAAGAGGGAGAGGGAAAGGTGGATGTGCGGGAAGTGAAGTGGAGAAGAGGGTTGGGTGGGTGCAGATGAGAGAAGGGAGGGAGGTGAGGTAGGAGGCTGACAAGAATATATATATTTTTTTAATTAATTAATTTTTTTTCTTAAATTTTTCTTATTTTCCAATTTTTTAATTTTTAAGTTTTTATTTCTTTTTAATATCCACGTGGTCTATATTAACACGTGGCGTATACTCATTATTCAGGTCAGCACCACGTCATTAATTAATAGAGCTTTTGACGAAAAACATAACGGAGGTATGAAAGTGTCCCAGAATTATGACTCTTTAGGTACCAGACTGAGACAAAAAAAACTTGATGTACCAAATGTTGAAAGCTAATAAACTTCAGAGTAGTAAACTGAGATTAACCATTTTTTTAAGAATGCCACCAAGCCCAATACTTGTGTCATGCAGAAAAATGGTCATTGACGTTTATTTTCGAAAATTTATGCTTTTGATGCGTTGAGGTAACGAAAGTTTGGTGTGTCTTCCAAAAAAAAAAAAAAAAAAGTTTGGTGTTTGATCGTGAAGTTGTCATGATTTTACTAATCAATAATGTTATTTAAACATACAAAATTAACTATATTGTTTACACATTCTTTAATATAGGTAATTTTATCATTATACACGGGACTTACAAATATTAGAGTGTGTCAATAATGTGATTAGTTTTGTGTGTTTAACATTACTCTTAATTATATAATCATGTGTTATATATAATATGGATTCTCAATTTTTATACCACCTATGTTGCACATAACATGTTAAAATTGCTTAATTTCACGCAAAAAAAAAAATCACAGCGGGTCCAAAGTTAACCAAATGAACTATTATTACATCACTTTAGATACGAGTTGACCAAAAATGAGTAAACCAATATTCCGATCTTAAGAGACAGGGGAACTATTGAATATGATCAACAACATGTCAACTTACCTCAAGCCTATTGTCAAGCAGAACACTGACAAGATATACATTTGCAAGCAATGTGTATGATTCTTATTTATGTGATATCATGTAAATACTAACAGATGAAGAATGAATAACCTTTATTGATTATGTATGGGTACCTAGAAAATTCTGATATGGATTTTATGAATTACCAAGACGGCGCTTGTTTATTTCACACTCATTCATTCTCAGCTTCATTACTCTCTTCTTTGCTTCTCCAACTCCAGGTAGGTAAACATAGCCTAAAAAAATATTTAATAGAAAGCAAAATCTTTTTAAAGTATAAGAGTATCTTCAAGAGATCCTGTAAAATAGCCAAAACTCTACTTTAAAGAGTCAAATTTAAGAAAACACATTTCCAATAGACTCTATAAAAGAGTCTCTATTATAGCAAACTGAACAGTAACTCTTTAAATTTATAGAGCAACTGTATCGACTAATATTAAAAAAATAAAGGGTAAATTACACTGTACCACCTCAGGTTTGTGGTATATTACAATCGCATACAACATCTTTAAAACATTTCAATTTCATACCTTTGCTATTATTTCATTTCATTTCCGTACAACCATCTGAATTTCTGTTAATTTTTCCGTTATCTGCTTACGTGGATCTCACAGGCTCATTATACTTGTGCCATGTGGACTAAAAATTAATAAAAAAGTAATTTTATTCAAAAATGTTAATATAAAAAGGAAAAGAAATTAAAATATAATTTGTTTTCAAATAATAGTGGGTCCACCCCTTCTCCACTCATCTTCAACCTCTTTGTCAACCCCTCCCCCTTCAACCCTAGCCACAATCCTTCATCCAGCCACACCTCTATCTCCCTCCCTGCTGCCACACACTTATCATTTTCTCTCTAACTTAACCCCAACCCACTCGTTCTTTCTCTGTGCATTCTGTGACTTCCAACAATGGCGTTAGGTCAGTGACGCCGATTTCGAAGCTCCTTCAGTACTCCAGCAATGGTTGCTCCTCCGCCATCCAGCCTCTTCGCAGCGGACTCTTCCTCGTCGATTTCGTCAGCCTGTACGATAAATCGAAGCGGAGCCGCAGGAAATTCGGAGCCGCCTTAAAGAGAAATAACAAATCTCGATCAGATCCCTTGTCGAAGCCTCCCTTTTTGCCTTCGGTTTCTGTCCTGTAGTTGTCGAACACAGTCGAGTTTGTCCCGTCTTCTGGGTTCTTGCATAAGCTATGGGTTTTCCTTGTGTGGTGTGGATCTGGGTTCTTACAGTTTGGTGGGTCGCAATGGATTTTTGTGATTTGAACCGCTTTTCAATCTTTGCTTCAATTCTTTGAAATTCATAGATTTTCCAGCATTTTTTGTTGTTTTGGGTTTGCAGATGGGTGGGTTGCTATGAAGTTTTTGTTTTAGTGCTTAGTGCTAGCAAGGTGGAGACTTTGAGATGGGAGCAGCGCAAATAGAAGGGGAGGAAGAAGAAAGACAAATCACCACCATGCCGGCGCAAATCGTAAGAGGCAAAGCTGGTCAAGGGAAGAGAGGGAGTCTAGTGGTTCCTAGAGAAGAAGAAAGAGGATAGTGAGGGTGGGCGGAGGCCAAGAGAAGAAAAGAGAGTAAGGAAAGGGTGGGCTGGAAAAGGGGAGACTAGACTCTAGAGAGTGTGCACTTTCTATAATTAAAAATTATTTTATTAATTTTTAATCCACATGGCACAAGTATAATGGGCTCGTGAAATCCACGTAAGCAGATAACGGAAAAATTAACAGAAATTGAGACAATTGTACGGAATTGAAATGAAATAATAGCAAATGTATGAAATTGAAATGTTTTAAAGATGTTGTATGCGATTGTAATAGACTCCAAACCTGAGGTGGTACAATGTAATTTACCCAAAAATAAAATAAAACTCAAGGTGAACCCTTGAGCAAGGAGGAAAGGAAGAGAGATAATGCTGTTTTAGAAAAGGGTAATGCTATGAAGACCAACTATTTAAACAAAATTTTAAATTCTATGATGTGGTTGTTGATAATTGAATTATTACTTAAATGTTGATTAACGTACTTATTTTCTATTGGTGACACATCACATGGTTTGCAATTTTGATCTAAATAGTTGGTCTACCTAGCATTACTCTAAGCAAATGAGTGGGTTGCGTTTGAATTGTTAATAATAAAATATTCAAAGTATGCTAAAATAGAAAGTGTTGTTGAAGATGAAAAGTTAAAGTGAGTATCTGAAATAGTTTTATGACATTGTTCACTTGTTAGTTTATAATTTTTTTTGGGTAAATTACATAGTAACCCCTCAGGTTTGCGGTCTATTACAACTCTATACAACATCTTTAAAACATTTCACTTTCATACCTTACGTACTATTTTATTTCAAAATAATACCTTTGTTAGATTTTCCATCCATTGATCTGTTAAATGCTGAGGTGGCTGCCAAATGTGTGCCACGTGGCAAAAAAAAATTATTTAAAAAAAAAAAAACCTGAATCTTCTAAATTTAAAAAAAAAAAAAACCAAAAACAAAAGCTGAAACACACATCCCCGCAACCCCCAAACCCAGAAACCTTATCCCCCCACGACCCACGCAGACGCACCTCCCTCCCCCCTCATCCTCCTCTCTTCTCCCCCATCTTCATCTTCTTCCCCCTGTAGCCCACATAAAAAAAAAAAAAAAAAACCCCTTCAGTTCGTCTTCCCCCTTCCTCCTCCTCCTCCTCCTCCTCATCTCTTCTCCCCCATCTTCATCTTCTTCCCCCTGTAGCCCACATAAAATAAAAAAAAATAAAAAAACCCCTTCAGTTCGTCTTCCCACCTCCTCCTCCTCATCCTCCTCTCCTCCCCCCCCCCATCTTCATCTTCTTCCCCCTGCAACCCACAAAAAAAAAAAAAAAAAAAAAACAAAACCCTTCAGTTTGTCTTCCCCCCTCCTCCTCCCCTCTTTTCTCCCCCATCTTCATCTTCTTCCCCCGAACCCCCTACCTGCAACCCAGAAAAAAAAAAAAAAAACCCAAATCCCGTCTACGCCGCCATCGCCGGGTTCGTGAGGTGAAAATGGGAGGAATGGGTGTGGATTTAAGGAGTGGGGTGTGTAGAGGAGGGAAGAGGGGTGGAGGAGAGGGAGGTGGGTGCGAGCGCGAGGGTGGGTGGGGGTGGGGGTGGGGGTGGGGGTGGGGGGAAGGGGGTGGGGGTGAAGAGGAGAAAGGGCTCGGGGATGGTGGGGGTGGGGTGGGTTTTGGGATGGGAGGGGAGGTGAAGAGAGTGGAGGAGAGGGAGGTGGTTGGAAGGCTTGGGAGGGAGAATAGGGGTGGGGAGAGGTTGTGGGGGTGGGTTGTGCGTTTTCTAAGGTTTTTTTTTTTTTTTTTTTAGAGTTGTTCTAAGCCAGGAGAGAAGCTAAGGGTTGTCACTTGGCATGGGTTTTTGACCCTCGGAAATTTGAAAAACTACACACTGTAGTCTATTTCGTATTGATATCAACCATTTGGGATTTTTCCTAATTCCTATGGCTTGGATGGACCCTAACGCCTAACGAAGACGTTGATTTTTCTTCTTCTTTTTGTTTGTTTTGTTAAGTATGGTAAGTTGTTAGACCTGACTTAGTGCTCGTGAATTAATCTGAGCCCTTTGTAAGTATTTCTTCTATACGAATCACTTCCTCTTACATCACGCCTTTTTTTGTTGCCGTGAGTGTGAAGTAAAGTGTTCTACCACGGATGAAGTTTTAAGCCTTCATGAAGAGAAGAGCAACCTAGATTGGGTTGGCTGTTAGTGTGACCCTGCCGGACGATCTTTATCAACAGATCATCAGGCAAGTCAACTTGATAGAGTGAGCAAATATTTGAATAATTCGAGATGATAAAATCTGTGCGGATGATCCTTGATCTATTTGTTATTTTAATGTCAATTAAATCAATATATAAAAACCTATTCAGAAACAAGAGGTAATGTATGAAGCTATACCAACTGAGGTGACTACAGATTATTGACTTTTACAAAATCTCTTAAGCTGTCGTTTGGTCAGTTTTAAGAGACAATTCCCTCTATTCTGACTTAGCAAAACCATAATTTTCAATTCACCGCCAGTCTCAACATGATATTGGAGTCGATATGTGGCTCTAACAGACTACATTGAATTTGGCCTAGTCAATATTATCCTGTTTTTGATAAGCAAGCTCAAGCGACATACGAGTATAAAAATAACAAGTGATGAATAACTACGTATCTAATTGGAGAAGGTTGATTTTTTTTTAAAAAAAAAAACCTTGAGGAGGTGAAAGTCTTGTACCTAGCTCCTCGGCACAAGATCTGCTCCTGTAATGCACTGGAGTTCGAATGTCTACTCTCAAAGTGGAATATCATTTATATAAAATAGAAATCTCTTCGACTCCTAGATTACATTTTTTATATTTAATCTACTTAGAAATTGTAGATTACTTATATTTATCTATCTATGTCACATGCTTTGTAAATAATCTATATCATCCAGTAAATCGTTTTGGCTAGTTATATTATAAGTGGTTTTTTGTTTGTAATCTACCTTTTTAGAATTAGTTGTGTTCATTTTTATCTTAAATATATTTCTTGAAAGGTTTGTAGTTTGCTTATGATGTAAGTGTTACAACCAGAAATTCTAAAGAACAAAACTTTCCTATTAGAATTAATTGTATTTATTTCTATATTAAATATACTCTTGAAACATTTTGTAGTATTCCTATGATAGATGGTAACTTTAAAATAATTGACTAATTATGAAATAAAAGATTATATATATATATATATATATATATATATATATATATATTTCCATTTTAATTTAATGGGAAAAACGGACATAAGAAAAATATAACTAAACTTGAACTGATTAATGTTGGGGGACCTTTTGATCGAGTTGGATTCGGGCCTCTATTGAACTCTTAGCTCCTCTGATTTGTTTTTGGCTTCGGGTCCTGAGATACTTCGAAAGAATTATCATGTCTTAGGAAGTACCTCAGTTAAATCAAGGGCTCAAAGACTAAATAATTGCAATAAGTTAAGACTTGCATAAGTGAACTGTGGCGTGCAAGCTAAAAGCTTATTAGTTTAGCTTGAGAGAGAACTCAGTGCATGCTTGCATGGTTTTGGGAACAGCAAATTGTCACATCCCAATCCCGGCTCCTCCGTAGCACGATATTGTTTGCTTTGGGTCCCGGCCACGCCCTCACGGTTTTGTTTCTAGGAACTCATACGAGAACTTCCCAGTGGGTCACCCATCCTGGGAATGCTCTCACCCGAACTCTCTTAACTTCAGAGTTCTGATGGAACCCGAAGCCAGTGAGTTCCCAAAAGACCTCGTGCTATAGGAGGTGGGCATGAACATATAAGGCACATCACCCCCTCTCCGTTGGTCGATGTGGAATGTTACAATCCACCCCCCTTAGGGGCCCGACGTTCTTGTCGGCACACTCGCACCATACGGTAGAGTGGCTCTGATTCCATTCTGTCACATCCCAGTCCTAGCTTCGCCGTAGCATGATATTGTCCGCTTTGGGCCCCGACCACGCCCTCACGGTTTTGTTTCTGGGAACTCACACGAGAACTTCCCAATGGGTCATCCATCCTGGGAATGCTCTCGCCCGAACTCGCTTAACTTCGGAGTTCCGATGGAACCCGAAGCCAGTGAGTTCCCAAAAGGCCTCATGCTATAAGAGGTGGGCATGTACATATAAGGCACATCACCTCCTCTCCGTTGGTCGATATGAGATGTTACACAAATCTAGATTCCTAATGTTCTAGGAATACTTGTAGTGGCTAAGGAAATTTAAGGGAAGCGTGAAGAAAATCTCTAGAAGGTTAGGAGAATTCTCCCTTTAAGAATCAACATTTCCTGCACTTAGAGAAAAATTTGCTCTGCTTGGTGCAATTTTGCCTGATTCTCTCTCTACGTTGTCTGTGTTGTTTCTCCCATGTTGTGTCCCCTCTATTATGCTGATTTCCTTCTAATTTCATAGGCGTAGGACTACTTTCCATCTTTCCCTAAGGAATCATTTGAATTCCTCATTTCTTCCTATTCTAACTAAGTCTTCATTTCTTTTTTCCCTGGGCGCATCTATGGCTTTCCCTTTCGGTGTAACATTGAAGAACACTGCTAGCCTCGTGAAGATTGGGTTGCGCACATTGGCCAAACACCCTCTTCTATGGTTAATTCCCAAATACTTTTCTTTTCGAAACAGTAGTCTCTTTGTTTTCCTTCCTCATTTTCCTGTGTAAGCTTGGAAGGGAAAAATCCTTATCTCCTCATTAATGGAGCTCGTTGTTTGCACATGATCTTGTAGGCAATTCATCTTTGGGTTCTGGTTTCTTCCTAAGTATCCTAGTTGGTTTGCAAGGGTAAGGGAAACTTGCTTTTGTTCTCTCTCAAACTTCAATTAAACCAAAAACTATGGGCTTGGACTTTTGGTACTCCCAAGCAGCCTTAAAGTCTTCTATAACCTTAGTTTCACATAGGCCCAATAAACTTCCGTAGCCATCCACACCATGATCAACTTGGTAAGCCCTTATATGTGGTTTGGGCCCACTTTAACGTGTACCGTGCTTGGGGTGATTTAATTACAACATTGGTGGCGTAAAATTGCTTGGCGTGATAAATGTGCATAAATTTACATGGGCTCGGCGTGGTTATATAAACGTCTAATTTATAAATTATTATTTTGTTGGCATGGCATGATCATAAATTAACAAATCCCTCGCTTTTGCACTCGTGCATATATTTAAAGAACTCAGATCCTCGCCGGATCCTCTTTGTGAGGATCCCGAGGATCCATCAATCTTGTCCGCTCATCGTACATCGTGCTGGCAGAAATTATTTTAAATATTTTTATTTAAAATTAAACACAAATAGTACTTGACAAAAACTGACTGCATGATGTATGATGAACGGACACGATACACGGATCTCCAGAATTCTCATCAAAAGGATCCGGAGAAGATCCTGTTGGATATTTAAACTTGACTCGTAGAATTTTTACGATAATCGGGTTTCAAGATGTAGTTAGGATTGTGCATGATATTTTTGGACCCCAACAATTAGGAGGCTACTGGATCACTCCAGCAATTTTGGTTAGCTTGTTTTTGGACCGGAATCTAACCGCCTCTACTTTCTATTTTAAATATTTTTGTTCTTAATAATATTACATAAAATAGAATTTTTATAAGACAACAAACATTTCAGACTGGATCCTCCACGGATCCTATTACATACAAATCAAATAAAAGCCTATGAGCTATTTTTGGAGAAAAAATACAAAACCAAATACACAATTGACTGCAAGTATGTGCTAGATTACCAACCATCAACTACCATATTGCCTTCCTTGTAAATGTGATTCATCATATAATTAGGAAATCGGTCAACAAATACCATATATCCTTGATGAGAGAAGATAGTCTCCATCATTCCATGGAATTTGAATCTCCTTCTTGATCGCTTTTATTAAAATTTTAGAGTCTACTTTATCAAACTTCATTCGGATGATTCATTCAATAGCTCTCCTTAAAGATGTAGCTTCAGCTTGTAGAATGAAAAACATTTATTAAACTTGACGACCTACCGAATTACTAGTTGGAAACCATGCAGCAGAATTACCATTAGATTTTAATACCTAATTAACATAAGTATTCAACATCAAAGTATAAATTGTTAAAGATCAAATAAAATTTCTTAAGAAAATTTAACATCACATTTTGTTGCGTGTATGTTGCTGTAAGCATAAAAATACTCGTCCGTCCCTTATAAATCGTCCATCCATTTTATAAGGGACAAATTTCAGTACACGTAACAAAAGAAAGAATGATTCTAAATCGCCCATTGTTCCACCGGCAGCTACAACTTATTAATTTTTTATATTCGTAACACTCTGTCTTTAATTGTATTTTAAGGTATCTAGTATAAAGTATACTATTTCGTGAATGGTACTCTTGTTCTTATCATATACTCTTATAAATAATTCTGATCCGGCTTCACTGTGACAAAGTCCATTATCCCTCCAATTTGTGCGCTCCGTCTGTCCGTGTTAACTACCTCACTCGCACAAAGCAAACCGCGCACTCACTATCCCTTGAAATTATAATTTTTTTGTCAGTAATATCACAATGGGTCGTTGATGTGGTACTATTATCCTGGTTTATAATTTGGGTGGTGCTATTTACACTTTGTTTTTATCTTTTACATACTACTGTTATTTTTATCATTTAATCCTCTTTAATTCATTCGGTCTGAAAGTTGAAAATTAAAAGCGATGTGTGAAAGATAAAAAGAAGTACATGGATAATACCATCTTAGATGTTTATTTGACCGGATTAAAATTGAATTGGCTATTTAACACTAGTCACAACATGACTAAACATGAGGTTGATTAACAACTAGATAAGCTGAGATTATACTTTTTCTATGTACGCTTATTTTATACCATTTAGGCCTAAACAGCCAACTCAAGCCAAATTGATACTTATAATTAGTCTAAACAGAACCAACTCAAGCCCAATTGATACTTATAATTAGTCTAAACCAAGTCAATCTAGCGTATCAAACGTGTCCCATAAAATTAATACGACCATGTTTTGTGTAATTGCATGTGGCGGTACACTAATTTGGAATTGGATCATCTCCTGAGCTTGGGCTCAGGAGCCTCCTGACCAACACACAAGGGCCGTTGGATTTTGATCTAACGGTTATAATTATTATAACTTAAAATTCAACGGCTACAATTATTATAACTTTTAGAGGCCTCCTCCCTTTACATTAAGAAAAGCCGCCATCTAATCTAATCTCCAGAGTTCTATATAATATTCTTGCTCGCTTTCCCACCTTTCCTTGATATATACTTACGTACCTGTTTTCTAGCGTGGGGAGAGATCACATAAGCCAAAACTATTTGGTGTACAAATTTCCAAGACTAGCTACAGTTGCATGCTCGATCATGGCAAACATGAAGAAACCTACCAAAGAAAGCAGACTCACAAAGTTCATGAAGGCCCCCCTAAGGGTTTTAATCAAGGCCAGGGATTTCTACATCATGAGCATGACCGAGTGCTCCGGTCGATTCGATTACGGCACGGTCATGGGATGCCCTGCTGCCCAAGTCCCAAGTGCTTTGCCTAGAAGCTTCAGCACAAGCTCTACCAAATCAAGCACTGCCGATAACGAAGATTACAGGGAGCTTATGAGGGCTGCTTCTGCTAGGAGCGTAAGGAATAAAATTGAATTCGATCTGGCGCGAAAAGTTCAGCTCCCTAGGCAGCCTCCGGTGGCGGGAGTGCCCAACGCCATGCCTCGCAGTCGAAGTGTTGGAATCAGAAGGATCGACGAAGACAAGATGTGTGAATTTGATGAAGAAGAAGAAGTCAAGATCAAGAGAGCGGTGTATCCGAGGAGTAGGAGCTATGCTGTTTCTAGGAGAACAAATTAGAAGGGGTAGCTTTTTATATCAAAGTCAATTGTATTATGTTGATCTTAATATCCTTTTTAGTTCAAATGCTTGAGCTAGTGGATTGTAGAGTGGGGGTTGTTATAAAAGATTTTAGTTCTGGAGATTTTGAACCAGTATTTGCTATGTAAAACATTATGTGAAATGAAAGATGTATATTATAGAGCACGTAATGTGTTCATCAGTTATCGGAACTGTCAATGTGTTCATCATTTGGATCCAGGAGAAAAGGACTGCAAAACCACAGAGTAAACTGTGAATTCCCCTCCTGAATTTTCCCTTAGCCTTCGATTTTCCCCTAAAATTTTTAATTGGAAATTTAAGGACTTAAACTAATTTTTATTTTTTTTTGCCGATTTCCCCCCTATCCTTAGTTTTTTTAGATCTCATCCAAATTAACGTTAACTCTTATTACGTGCACACCACGTGGCACTCCTTTGAGGAAAAAAATGTCACTTCGCTAGACCTTCAAACACAAAAGTTATAGAATCACACATTTCCGTAGGTCGATATTTTAGAAATCTACGGTTTTCAATTATTTAAAAAAAATGAAGCAACCGAACTATCCTCACATGTTGTGCACATGCTTCCATTTAAGAGAAGTTTGGATAAAATGAATGAAACTAATAGCAAGGGGGACATTGGCCAAAAAATTAGTTTGAGTACTTAATTTTCCGATTAAAAAGTTTAGGGGTTTGACCAAAAAAAAAAAAAAAGTTTAGAGAGGAAATCGAAAGTTGAGTAAAAATTCAGGGAAAAATTGGCATTTTACTCCAAAACCAAATGCATGTGGGTTATAACAATTCCTTAATTATCTGATCATTTTCGTTGGTCTTTATTTGTTTCCTAAGAAAATTTATTATTTTAATAAAAGTTTAAATGGAGAGATTCAGTTAACAGAAATTTTGTATTGGTCACATGATGATCAAGGAATCCATCACAAATGGTGAATAAATAAATGTGCTTATAATGTTTTAATATCAATCTTTGATATTAAATTCAAGGATTGGATGCTCTTATGAAATTCGACATGTCATTTGAAACATTAATTTTGTTGTTGATATTTGGCTTGTTTGAGTTTATCTTGCAATTTGAGTCTAGTATTTTTTGAGTAAGTTCCTCCATCTTGTCGACATCTCCTAACTGTTGATATAGCAGAGGTCACTTGGCTTGGTGACATTTTATTGTAGTTTTATATTTATTTCTTTAGAAAAAATTCAAACAATGAGTGACCACAAATCCTTAGTCGCCAAATGATCCAGAAAACGAGACTCTAGAAGTTAGAACCTTTTCTGATATTGGGAAATCAGAAAAGAAATACCACTAACTTCAGAGTTAGTTGGTTTCTAAAGAAATTTATTAAATACAGTCTACTAGCTGTTGGATTTTAGAACAAAGTTAGAAAAGAGAATCTTCATATTGAAGTCTTCCCCAAAAAAATGATAGTAACATACCATAACTAGTGTTAGAGCCGCTAACATAGGTGATACAGTATGCGAGCCGCTAGCATAGGTGATACAGTATACGCATATATATGGTCCCAAATTGCAATCAATATGCTGTTATACGACCTGTAAACGGATCAGATTTATTGGGTTTGGGTCGGATTTCACCTGATGCGTTAAAGTTAACGGATCATCCGAACTTAATTCGTTAAGCTAACGGGTCATCCGAACCCAATCCGTTAAGCTCATTGGTCACCGTTTCATCTGTTTCACCCGTTAACACCTATAATTTCTTTTGATTTTTTTGTTTAATTTTGCATTTGAAATTACGCATTTTAATGTACAAACAAGATCTCAATTTCAGATTTCATTTACAACAATGCATTTAGTAGTGAAACATAAAGGCACAACAAGAAGCCTGATCTGAAAATAAATAATGGGACTAGTAAAGTGATAGAAAGCTGAACACAGAAAACTATTTCAAAAATCCAACACGCAATGCCAATATGCAAAACCAATGGAATCAATCCATTTTGACAATTACCTCCATTGTCCACCCTTTTTGCCGTTTGACAGAGGCCTGCCATGACCTTCTTCTTCAAGTCCGAGACAGAGAAGCACTTGAAGGAAGGATCCTGATCCGGCAAGCCAGAGGACGAGTTGCCGATGTTGGCTCTCGAGAAAGTGGCCGAGACGAAGTGTCAGAGCCACTGGAGGAGGAGGAAGAGTCGTCTGTTGCCATTTTGAGCCGGGAATGTAGTCCTGGAGCATATCGGCGATCTCCTTGAAGTGGCAGAGATAGACTTTGAGTTTGAGGGCTTCCAATTATAACTATTGAAATTACACAAAAGTTCTCAATAACGGGTTTCGCGAGGTGACCCAAAATGACCCGTTATTTAACGAGTGATTAACGAGAGTCGTTAACAACTCGGCCCGTTAAATACTCACCCGAATACTAATTTTAACGGGTGGGTCGGGTTTAAAATGCCAGGTCTAGTTATACGTCATTCAATAATGCGTTGCACTAGGAATGAACCATTGTGGTGGAGCAAAGTTTGGATGATGGTACTAAGTGGTGGATTGTCCGGTGTTTAGTGTGGATGCAAATTTCTACAGTCTCTTCCTTTGATAAAAATGCACCTGCAAAATAATAATACCTTCGAGTAAGGCCAAAAGCCTCATGTACGATCAATAGGGGACTTTGGTCGAAGAATCTCTTATGCCAAAGTTAGAATTATGAAAAGAATGTATTATTAGGAGTTTGTGGATAGCAAAATGGCTTTGCATTTTAGTTGGATAAGTGAGGTACTTATAGGAGTGGCCGGCCCTTTGGGTGGAGAATGGCCGGCCATATATGGTGGAATTGGGTGAATTATTGCAATATATTATGTGAAATAGTATCTTGCAATTACCGTGGTAATTATTCCCAAATTAAATAGAAAGTTTTGGATGTTACCTTATTGAATAAAATGAATGAGGGGAGTGATGAGTGGAATTTGAATAAATTTCATAAAGATCACCTTTGACGCTTCGTTGTTTGAGCCGTTATTTTTCGTTGCATGCACATGAGTATTTATGTGTTTCTCAAGGGTAATCTCGTCTTTCTTGTCAAAAAATCCACGTGTCGCCTACTGGATTTTTGGGATTATTTCTTACTCCAAAGTTAGTATTTTTATTTTCAACCAATTATGTTTTAGGTGTAAATTATCTCCCCACCTTTTAATACAGCTGAGAGTAATAATGTAAATAATGGTTGCATTTTTTTTTTATGGAGATGAACTCATTCTCCTACTTGCAAATAACGTATATTCATTGTAAAAATTTCATAATCAGAACCATTTAATTCCTTGATCTTCATTTGAAGATCATTCCTATAAAAAATTATTCGAATTGGATCAAATAAATCAACGGTGTATGTATACCAAGAACACATTAATAATGTATCATCCATTTATTTGATACATGTGGATGACTGCACGATCTCCGATTTGAATAATTTTGTAAGAATGATCTTTAAATGAAGATTAAGAAGTTGAATGGTTCCAATTATAAAATTCCCACAATTAACACATGTCATTTGTAAGTGACTGGAAGAACCCCCGATTTAATAGGATATATTATCTCCTTTACGTAATTTAATCTGAACAAAATATCCCATGACATTGGACTGTGCATGGTGGCACAAGCATACTGGCATTGGATATATTCGGATTTTATCCTACTTTAGGTTTTACCATAGTTAAGTTTTGTGAGTTTTATTACTATATGCATTCTTCTGTTTGTTTTTTAGACTCACATTCATTCATTATGCCGATGACTTCATCACCTATCCCTACATCATCGTTGAAGAGTATTGCAGTTCTAATTCCATTCAGGGTGTGATTGTGTAGCAGTTCTAATTCCATTCGGAGGTGTAAATCTTAGTAGATTATGTGTAGAATTCTATAAGATCTTTCCTTGTTGTATTTGCATTACTTGGGTAAGAAATCGCACACATAAGATTCTCTCTTCCTTATCACTATACATAAAAGCACAAAAGGTAAGAAATCACACACAAAACCGCTGGCCCTCTCTCTTTCCCTCAATAGAATAGGCCTACAACAATTGTCGTCTTGTAAATTTTAGATTTTTTTCATGAAAAGTACACCCGTTTTTTTTGTTGGTCACTTGAGAAAGCAACTTAATACATGTTCAAACCGTGGAAAAAGTTCATCCATTTTGGCTCTTTCCATCTTTTGGATTGAAAAATTAAAATAAAACCCAGTGAAAACTGATGAGTGTCGCACAAAAAACGTTGGACACTTGCAAGTTGCAACATGTTTATCAACATTTAGCAGATACACATCACAAACAATGGACACATGGCATAAACCCATGCAAACCAGATAATGCATTTGAGCCGAAAAACAAAAATTTATTGGGTGTACAAATATGCAATACTGCAATTACATGATCATAATTCATGACCAACGATATGTACAAATCTAAGAAAGATCAAAGAAAATTCAGCAAGTTGATGAAGCTTCCCAGAAGGCTTTTGGTAAAGGCCAGGGACTTTTATGTCCAGAGCATTACATAATGCTCTGGACAATTCGACTGTAATGCAATGATGGGTTGCCCTAGTGCCCAAATTCCAAGTGCTTTGCCTAGAAGCCTCAGTGCCAACTCCACCATATCAACCGCCAGCAGCGATGAAGATTTCAGAGAGCTTGAGAAGGCTGCTTCTGCTAGGACTCGTGGTAGTACTAATCTAGGTCTAGTTGCTGGAAAAACACAGCAGCCTCGGCTGTCTCCGAAGGCTGGGACTTGTTCGTGGCAGGAATTTCCGTCGGGGATGTTTCCTGGCCGACGAGCACACAGCTCCCCGAGAAAGGTTGGCGCCGGTTGATGTTTGGCTGTCGGGCTTCTGCTTTACTGTTGGGCTTGTCAGGCAAGACTCGTCGGGCACGGCTTGTCGGGCAAGGCCTGTCGGGCAAGGCTGAAAGAGAAGGACATAGTTAACTCTGAAAGGTGCCTTTGTGAGGCCTTAGGTGTAGGCCTTAAGGCTCACAATCAAGGTTAACTTTCACGTGCTCAGGCGTGCCACTGCCATCTTTAGCATGGCAGATGTAGAACGGATGTTGAGTCCAATTATGTACATATATATATATATACCCGAGAGACCGTATTGATTATGACAGGTGCATTCGTGGGGCCTTAGGTATAGGCCTTGAGGCTTCCAATCCATAACCAATCCAGTATTTGGACATATACATTGCCTGTTCCATTGTCGTACATAGTATTACCACCGTTATACTTCTGATCAGCTAGCTCGCAGAGCTTAGAACGAATCCAAATAGGTGCCTTTGTGGGGCCTTAGGTGTAGGCCTTGAGGCTTCCTATCAGAACTCATTCCATACTCAAACGTTCTAGAATAATCATAATATAACAGTGGTAAAACTACGAGATCAGTCGATTACTTGTGCCCCAAGTAACTTCGGACTTCTTCGTTTATCAAGGATTGTCGTGGATGGGTTAAGTCCACATAAAGTTCTTTTTATGCCTTGAGACCAAGGACTTTTACATGATCACTCTTATTTGTCCGAAAGATTAGAACTTAGATCTGATTTAAATAGTAAAGACATCTTTAAATCGGATTCAAGAACTGAGAGAGTCTTTTAATCATCATTTTACTAGAAACAACTTGAATACAACTGAAAGTATACAACATATTGCTAGTTTAATAAATGAAAAGACAAAACCAAAGAGGGTCAGGCAAGGTTTCACCTTGTCGGGCAAAACTGGGCGTCTTGCAACTTCCTATCTTTGTGGTTTATCAGGGGGTTTGAGAGTTTAGAAGAAAAGGGGTTTGAGAGGTGAGTTTACAGAGAAAAATCGATACTACAGCAAGTGTTTTAGACAAGGTAGCAGAGCTATTACAAAAAGGGTTGAGTGAGAATTGATCCCGAGAGGGATGAAGGCTTTGGCTGACTACAGCTATCGTTTGAAGGCAAATCTGGCTTTGAGCAGAGTTTGTGTTTTTGTTTGTTTGTTTGAGTGTTTTTATTCCAGATTTCTCTTTCTTCTTTTATAGGCAACTCGGCTGGGCTTCCTGTAGCTGCAATCTTGCCCGAATGTAGCTTGAGGGATAATGACTCCTCAGCTATTTACTTGCTTCTGCCACTGTAAAGTACTTTTTGGGCTGATTAGCTGTCTAGCCTACTCCACTTGGTGGCTTGGCAGGTGAGCAAGTGGTGTAAGTGAATTGCACCAAGTCGAAAAAGGCCTTTTCCGATTTCTGGGCTTTAGTTGGGCTTCGGCCATCTCTCTTTCTTGGCCCCCCTTTGGGCCAATTCCTCCTTTAGGCCCAAAGTTCAAGTTTTAACCCAAACAGGACTGGATCGAACGTCATGGCTCGCAGTCAAAGTGTTGGAATTGGGAGGATTGATGAAGACAAGCCTTGTGAGTTTGATGCAGAAGAAATGATCAATGTCATGGGAGATGTGTAACCAAGAAGCAGAAGCTATATATATATGTTTATTTCTAGGAGAACAAGTATGTCTTAGTTATTTTGATTAATTAAGCAATTTCTGTATTGTTAATTTTGTTGTTCTTATGATTTAATCTAAATGACTTTTTCCCAACAATCTTGACAATCTCCACCATCATGTTGATCAATGCAACTATGGTAGTTCTTCAATTGACACAAAAGATATCAAATCCAAAGCCTTGTATGAGCTCTGTGACCACTTGTTGTGCAAGAATTAAACAAGGAGAAATTAGGTTCTCATCATTCATTTTGCTACTCCATTGATATAAATCTTATTCCTTTTCAATTTTTGATCAAGGTCCTTGGGTATTAATAACACCATTAATTATTTCAATAATAAAATATTTTTTTATTTCTAAATATATTCATTTAATGTTAAAAATGTTACAATTAGTATATTTATATTTATGACTAAATTTTTTATCATATATTTTTAGTTTTAGTTTGTACCCATTTTTAATTTGTAATTCTTTTTTAACTTGTACCAATTTTCTTTTCAGTTTTAATTTGTACTCATATATTAATTTCTTTTTGTGCCCATATTTTTTAAAGTTTATTTGTATTTCTACGCATATATTTTTTTGTATTTTGTACTTTTTATTTTGCTAAATGTACCCATGCTAATTATATGTACTCATTCATGTAAAACTTTTTAATCTTAAAATGTACTCATTCTTAAATATATCAATTTGTTATACGTAAAATGTACCCTTTTTTTATATAAAATCTATTCAATTTTTTTCTAATCCATTTTTAAACTTATATGGGTACATTATTTTAAAATGTATCCATGTCAAATTTAATCGAACAAATTTACTAATGTTATTAAGTCTAATATCTTTCTTTCTTTTTTTTGTGATTTTGAAGAATGTACCCATGTTTTGATACAATAAATTTTTTTGGTTAATTTTGATGAATGTACCCATGTTTATATATACACACACACACAATAGTATATTTATATTTTAATATTTTTAATCCCACAAATTATGGTTTTTTTTATTTAAAATCTCATTTATATAAACAACTAAAATTTCTAATTTTTAATTAAAAAAATATAGTAACGTACATAGAAATAAATTATCACATTAATTTCAGGGACCTCGATCAAAAATTAAAAATCAACAAGGTTCAATCAAAGAATATTCATAACTAAGGACCGCATCCAAAGTCTCCCATTAAACAATTTTGGCATTAATTTACTTAATCTAATTTTTAATATGTAGTTGACATTTTACCATAGTAACAGAAAACAAAGTTAATGTTAAAATACAGACACATGGCTCGTGGCCAACTTTGCCAAACTGTGCATCATCATGCATGTATTGATTAATTGTTGATGAAAGCTGTGTTGAGATATTTTACTTATTGTTGGAAGACTATAAATGAATTTGAAAGGACGTGTGTACTTTTTATGCGGAAGTTTGAATCTCAACACACTCCTACAAACCCGAACAACTACTATGATCCTCCGTGCATGTCTAGAACCTCGCATGTCGTCGGGTTGGCTATGGTATGTCGAGTTGCCCCTTGGTTTTCACCTCCCAAGACCTAGAGCCGAAAGTGTCTAAAGACCTAACTAGAATATTTGAACTATGAAAAATCTTGTGTTTCTTATATTTTCTCTATTCCCCAAAGCCTTCTTATATAGTGGTTGGGAAGAGTGTACAAAGACTGAAAAGCCCATGAAAATCCCAAGTATATTCTAATATGAATATCTCTTGATTTTCATCTAATTATCACATAGATAATTAGGAGGTTAATATCCTCATGTGGGTGGAATATCCTTTGATATTTATTTATCCCATAAGATAAATCCTACTTTATGATGATTTATGTTAAGCCATTTATATGTAATATTAGTTAGACCTGGCATTCGTGTCGTGTTTTCCGTGTTCGTGTCATACCCGATATCTTAACGGGTCATGTTGTGTAACACCCGTTAAAATAAATGGGTAAAATGACCCGACCCGAAATCGACCTGATAATATTAACAGGTAATATGACCCGACTCGTTACCCGCGTTAAGGAAAATATATTTTAAACCAATAAATAATCAAATGAAAAACATAATACTAAATAAGTATATACATACCATATTATCACATTCAAAACATAAAAACGCATAACATTCAAAACATAAAAACGCATTTGTCTTTCAAGTATTACATATTTACATACCCAAAATAAGAGCATAATAAAAATTTTAAAAAAAACATTAGAACATTACAAAATATCAAATGTTCAAAAGATTTGCAAAATTAAGGGAATTATGTTTCAAGGTTTGGAACCTTGCACATTTTCTTACAATCAAACTCTTCAATTTTCATCAATCACCATGGGAAACGGTATTGGAACTTTGGCTTGATATATTGTCTTCAAGAGTTATATTGATGATATTTTCAGTGAGGCTTTGTACATTAGCACTCTCTTCTCATTTATCATATGGTTATTGTTTAAGTAAAATCTTTAATAGTTTTTTAATTAATGTAGAAGTGTGAAAAATATAGAAAATTATATAAACGCTCGTAATGACAAGCTTTACAATTTTCGTGAAGGGCTAAACTTTGAAATGTGCCACTATAATCATATAAATCATAGATCAAAATTTAACCGTCGATTGTTGTTTACATTTATGCTTCATTTTTCTCACCAAATTTTGTTTTTTTAGATTTTCTTTTTTGAAAACATGATCTATTAGAGGATACAGGAAGATGAATGGTTCATATCATTAATATTATGTTCAGAGTTTTACCGTTAGTGAAAATATTGCTTGGTGTGACACACCCTGACCAAGATCAAGGCATGCTGGCCGTCACGTGAGAGTGACGTAGCCATGTGCACAGTGCAGAAGCAATAAAGATAAGAATTATACGAATAATTAAAAACCAAATTACTAGAGTGCACTACTAAACAGGAAGTGATAGGAGTTAGTTACAAAAGTAATTACTCCTAATTAGAGCATAAGTCTAGGTGTAGTCCAGTAGGACAAGTACTAGTTATACAGTACCAGGAATGTCCTACTATTATTTAGATAGGTCAGAACTGCCGACGTCCTCGAGCCACCCACAACAAGCTTACTTAAAACTTGGAGGGGCGTAAAACAGAAAACGTGAGTGGGCAAAAACAAATTTTTTACAAAAACATTTCATTTATCAACATAACTAACCCCTCGCTGTAAAACATGTATAATTTTTCCTAGAATCAAGATATAAGCATATACATAAATATATATGAAATCATATCAATTGAATTCATGCTTCACATAATCATATTCATATGTATGCCATGCCAAGATATAACAGAGTAAGCAATTCAGGTAGGAACAATTTCATAGAAACATAACATGTTAGCCGGAACCCCTGTGGTAGTCTGTACGGCTGAATTCATAGCTCAAACTCAATCTAGCCGGAGTCACTACTATGACCTATACGGCAATATACTGCACAAGAGTCGGAACCAAATGAAAAGGTCTGTACAACAATAATGGGTGTAATACAATCATGCTCAATACTACTCTCACATAATAGTTGGGCGATAAATCGCTAGTCACCTACGAGTCGGAACCATAATAAGGTCTGTACGACAAGACTGTGCACCTAAATTGGATCCAATATGAGCATATGGTGCGGAAGGTGACATAATAAACAGGCCTGTGCCATATCTATGGCTAAATCACAATCACCCTAAGTGCAGTTTTATGAGCTCAACATTATTCAATCACATATCACATCATCGATGATTCATATAACCAAACATAACCAAACATAACTTACCTGGGCTTACCTGAGCGTCCACAGCACCACAATTATATATATAACGTATCACATACCAATTCATACTTGAATTATGATTTATATGCATGGCATTTATGGCATACTATCATTTAAAACACATATTTCTGGGAAAATATCGAGTATATAATATATACTGAAAACCAAAAGCCCACTCACTGGTATGTCAAAGGGTTGTAGCCCCCGAGTCGCCCTTAGATACGCTCGTCCTCGGGATAAGTCTCACCTATATGCGAATTAACTATAAAAACGTTATTTTAAAGCACATAGGCAAAACTAGCTAATAACTTCTCATACAAAGCTCAAAATGGGTATATGAATATACCACAGCGACCTACACAACCTCAGGATCCTCCCCATATTTTTAGATAAATTTTTGGAAGCCTCACGCGCCCCCACGCGCCGACAATGGCACGGCCAGACGCTCCCCCCACGCGTGGCCATGTGTCAGGCACACTGACGGCGTCCATTAACGCCATCAAGTATATACCGCGAATATTCCGTTAACTTCTAACTGTTACCGTTAAATCTAACTAATGGCGTTGGAATATTCCGTCAGACTTGACGGAATATTCCTTCGTCTTCAACCTTGGGACTCCGGCGACCGTCGCCGTCGCCGGAAAACTGGGGATTTTTAACTTTGATTTCCCACTCGTTTCTTCACCATTTTTCACGCAATTTATACCAAAATGAAGCTCTTAACTTGTAGAACACAATCATACTAATTTAAAGTTCTAAAAGTCACGGGATCTCACCGGAGAATTCCAAGAAAAACCGGTCAAACTTCGTCCACACTATCCCGACTTCCAAAACCTTCAAACGAAGCACTCCGAGCTTCCTTAGGACCTCACTAAGCTTCCTACAAGCTTCAAATTTCCAAAAACATCCATAATTACGTGTGCATGAACAGTGCACAAATCGGGGGTTATGAAAAACTAGGGTTTTCGAAGGTATCTTTACCTGAAATGGGTACCAATCGACTCGTCTGAGCTTCACAAACACAATGGTGCCAACTTTGACCACGATCCGTGAAGTTTCAAGGGTTTTGGGTGTTTGTCCGTACGAGTTCGAATGAGAGAGAAAGAGTCTGCGAGAGAGAGAGAGAGAGCACAGGAAGGGAGAGTGAGGGAGTGAGTGTGGTGTGTGTGTGATCCACGTGGTCACCAATCCAAAACCACACAATAACCTCTAAGTCTCAATATGTCACACATACACACTACAATTTTCCCGTCTAAGGATAAAATTGTCATTTTACATCACTGATAACTGAATTTCGGGACGGGCTGTGACAATCTCCCCACCTTATAAAATTTCGTCCTCGAAATTATACATAACAATTACATCCACTAATAATCATAAAACAAGCGTGGATACATCTCTCTCATCCGATCCTCTGTCTCCCAAGTAGCTTCTTCCACTTAATGATTTCTCCATAATACTTTCACTAAGTGCACGGTCTTGTTCCGCAGTTCCTTATCCTTCCAATCCAACAGAGTCACTGGTTCCTCATCATAAGTCAAATACGGATTAATTTCCAAAGGTTGAGGAGGAATCACACGTGAAGGATCTGAAACATAATGTCGAAGCATCGAAACATGAAATACATCGTGCACCTTGGACAACACTATTCATTACGGTTTGGAGGGTTTTAAAAATCTAAACGATAATGTAAGTGTAACCATTGTCTACTCATGGAGGAATGATGAATCACGAGTGTTTATATATTCTTTCACATTTTTCATACTTGTAGGGATGTCTTATTGCCTATACTAATACTATACTAGTTGATTTTAATTTTGGACAACAACATGTTATAAAATTTATCCTATTAATGATAATAAGAAACTCTCATAATAAAAATAAATAAATGAATAAAACTTAATTTTTTTAACTTATATAGAATAATAATACAAAAATATATATTTAATATAGAATATACCAATATATACCATATGGCTATTGTATTTTATAATAATTTTTTTAGTAATTAAACTTTAAAATTATAATTTATTTTTCTTAACGGGTCGAAATAGGTTACCACGTGTTACCCGCGTGTATACCTATTAAGAACCCGTTATTAACGGGTTCTTAACGGGTCACCCGATAATGACCCGATTAGTTATCGTGTTGACCCGAAACCCGTTATTTTCATATCGTTTTCGTGTCGTGTCACCGTGTCGTGTAAGAAACTGCCGGGTCTAATATTATTACTTGATGTTTTAAGTTGTATACAGTTATAATATCTGTGAATATGTCAGGGAATATGAATAATGAGTGATGCTGCGGTCTGACTGAATTATTAACGCTCATCTAGATGACTTGAATACAGATGAAAGAGTTAAAAGTTTGGTTGACAGCAACATATCAGTGATGCTTCTAACGTTTTATCCCCTTTTTTGCAAGTATTTTCCTTTTTTTGCAAGTATTTCCAGCCGAAAAGCCCCAAAGTAAGTATTTCCAGTTCCTTTTTTTTGTCAAACCATACGTTGCGGCGGTGCCTTTGAAATGTTTTCTTGTTTGTTCATAACAAATTATAAATGAAAATCGATATCACCACAAAGTCCAATCCAACTTCATCTTCTAACCACAGCAACCCTCCCCCAACCCCACCGCACCGTTTCTCTGAGTCCCTTCTCTCTATCTTCCCCCACTACTACAAAAGGGCCTTATAGTGTCAGCAGGTGGGTCGGTTTAATATAATATAGTGGCGGATAAGACAGTTGCGACACTACCTGAACATGACGTCGAATTTACTGTCGCTTATAAGCGTCATAAAATGTCTACGTCGCTTTTAAACCGACATAAACATTTAATGTCGCTTATCACTACTACAAAATTACCTATAATTGGCGGTCCAAAAACTGACAAAAAACATATATTATTGTCGGATTTTAAGCAAAATCCGACAGAAAATGGATGCAGTGACGGATACACTAAGCGACAGAATTGCTAGCGTCAGGAAATAAATTTTCCGACAGGAAATACTCTAAAACCGACAGAAATTGTGTCGGATATAACCGACAGAGAATATTATAAATCCGCCAGTATTTCTGTCGGTTTTATCCGACAGAAAACACCAAATCCGCCAGGACTTCTGTCGGTTAAATCCGACAGAGAATTTATTAATATAAATAAATAAAATCATTCTTGTCGGATAAAACCGACATAAACTATTTTAATAATAAAAAAAAATATTTATATCAACCGATAATTCAAGTCCTTCATAATCTTCGAAAACCTCAACATGCTTATTCTTCTCTGACATGCTTGACAGCCATTGCCTTCCTCTTCCGCGGATGTTTCTTCTTTGGATTGTAATTGCCTTTCTTTTCCACCTGCAAACTTGAGCAATTCGCCGAATAAATTAACATCCCAAGTAACACCCAATTTTTTCTGTGCAATCAAATTATGCAGTGTCACTAAACTAATTAACCCATGAAAGTTATCGACTTCTGCAAATAATTCCCATCAAAGTAAAAGGCTATACCAAAAGCTAATTAACTTCTCCAAAAGCAACAAAACCCAGATTGAAAATTCCAACTTCTCTTGAAAGTTCATCACTTTATGAGCTTACCAATAAAAAAATTCACAGCAATCCACCAAAACCAAGAAAACCCAGTGTGAAAAATTACCTCTTTGAAAGTGTTGTTGAAAGAAATCCGGTGGCCATCCTTCTCTGTGTCGACAAGCAGACTGAAGAAGGTCATAATCAATTTCCCCTTCATTTTCTTCTATATCTTTACAGACTGGCTCAATGGGTTCTTCATCACCCCCATACACACACGCACGCATTTTCCCCAATTGAGTCGAGCACTTCTTGAAAATATAACAAGAAACCCAGAACTTGAAACCCAGAATTTTCTTCTCAATAATTTTCTCGGCATCCAAACACAAAACAAGACTGAAGAAAATAATCAGAACGACGAAAACATACGATATGTATATAATAAAGATGGAATTTTGCTCTTTAAGATGGGATTACTTTGAGAAGCAAAGTGAGCCTACTGGCCATTTCAGTGTTCTTCAAATTTGTAGGAATCATGTGCTGTTTACAAAGTGATTGAAGTTGCGAGCATGGGATTCTGGCGTTTGAGCTTGACGGTGGAGGAGGATGAGGACTGCGAAGAGGCGGCACTGGCTAGGGTGGTGGTGGAGGAAATGGTGTTGGTGCAATCGGAGAGAGGGTTTGGGGCTCTCAATCTTCTTCTAGATGGTTCCGCTTCCATTTCTTTTTTCAGCTACTTCATAGGTTTTATTTTGGAAAATGCTCATTACTGTCGGTTTTAACCGACAATAATTTTAAAAAAAATACATACCGACAGAAAATTTTCACCTACTGTCGATTATAACCGACAGAAAAAAAATATGGCCACCAAATTGCTCCCAAAATTCCCTTCCAAAATTTTAAATTCCCTCCCAAAATTTTAAATTCCCCCCCTCAAAATTTTGTTACAAATTTAAAAAATAAAATAATAATTGTTTGGTTTAATAAATAAATAAATGAAAAAATTAGGTTCACGTTCTTCTTTTTGCTACTCCATTGATTAAAATCCTATTTTCAATTTTTGATCAAGGTTCTTAGGTATTAATAACATCATTAATTATATAAATATTTAACGATAGATTTTAAATTTATAGGATTATAAATCTCCTAAAATATCAAACATTTAATGTCAAAACAATATAAATATTAATATTAATAGAAATATGATGAGGTGTACAAAGTCAAGGGAATTTGATCAAACTTTGAATACTATTAAGGTTTTAATCAAAGAATGTTAAGGATTACGAACTGCATCCAAAGTATTCCTAAATAAATCATATGTATTTAAATAGAATACGTTTAAAAATAATAATAATTTGATCTTTAATTTAAAATATTTACACTAAATTTTTATACTTAGTAGTACTAAGGAAGATGAATACCACTAAATCGTAGTACTAATTGACACACCATTTTTAACTTCTCACCATTTCTTTTCTTACAGTTATACTCCTCGACCCTATAAGAATGTATTGAACAAATTCGATCTTCAATTTAAAATATTTATACTAGTAGATAATTTTTTTATACTTAATGGAAGTATAACATTAACTCTAAGTGTTTGTTAAATCTATCAATTTGATAGGATATGCATTCTACGAAACTAGTTTGAACGATCCAACCGTCAAATATGTTTGTATACTCCGAGATCGCATACCTAAAAAATCACAAAAAAAAATCATTCAGAGATTAGGTAACAGAACAAAAGTTTTCAACGGTTATAAACAAAAAATCATAATTTAACGGTTATTTTTGCTCCAATTTTGATAATTTTTTACAGCTACACTCCTCGACCCTATAAGAATATGTATTGAACAAATTCAATCTTCAATTTAAAATATTTACACTAGTGGATAATTTTTTATACTTAATGGAAGTATAACATCATCTTAAGTGTTTGTTAAATCTATCAATTTGATAGGATATGCATTCTACGAAACTAGTTTGAACGATCCAACCGTTAAATATGTTTGTATATACTCCGAGATCGCATACCTAAAAAATCACAAAAAACAAACATTCAGAGATTAGGTAATAGAACAAAAGTTTTCGACGGTTATAAACAAAAAATCATAATTTAACGGTTATTTTTGCTCCAATTTTGATATTTTTTTACAGCTACACTCCTCGACCCTATAAGAATGCATTGAACAAATTCGATCTTCAATTTAAAATATTTACACTAGTGGATGATTTTTTTATATTTAATGGAAGTATAACATTATCTTTAGTGTTTGTTAAATCTATCAATTTGATAGGATATGCATTCTACAAAACTAGTTTGAACGATCAAACCGTCAAATATGTTTGTATATACTCCAAGATCGCATACCTAAAAAATCACAAAAAACAAACATTCAGAGATTAGGTAACAGAACAAAAGTTTTCGACGGTTATAAACGAAAAGTCATAATTTAACGGTTATTTTAGCTCCGATTTTGATTATTTTTTACAACTACACTCCTTGACCCTATAAGAATGCATTGAACAAATTTGATCTTCAATTTAAAATATTTACAGTAACTCTTAGTGTTTGTTAAATCTATAAATTTGATAGGATATGCATTCTACGAAACTAGTTTGAACGATCCAACCTCAAATATGTTTGTATATACTCCGAGATTGCATACCTAAAAAATCACAAAAAACAAACATTCAGAGATTAGGTAGCAGAACAAAAGTTTTCGACGGTTATAAACGAAAAGTCATAATTTAACGGTTATTTTTGCTCCAATTTTCATGATTTTTAACAGCTACACTCCTCGACCCTATAAGAATGTATTGAACAAATTCGATCTTCAATTTAAAATATTTACACTAGTGGATAATTTTTTATACTTAATGGAAGTATAACATCATCTTAAGTGTTTGTTAAATCTATCAATTTGATAGGATATGCATTCTACGAAACTAGTTTGAATGATCCAACCGTCAAATATGTTTGTATATACTCCGAGATCGCATACCTAAAAAATCACAAAAAACAAACATTCAGAGATTAGGTAACAGAACAAAAGTTTTCGACGGTTATAAACAAAAAATCATAATTTAACGGTTATTTTTGCTCCAATTTTGATAATTTTTTACAGCTACACTCCTCGACCCTATAAGAATGTATTGAATAAATTCGATCTTCAATTTAAAATATTTACACTAGTGGATAATTTTTTATACTTAATGGAAGTATAACATTAACTCTTAAGTGTTTGTTAAATCTATCAATTTGATAGGATATGCCTTCTACGAAACTAGTTTCAACGATCCAACAGTCAAATATGTTTGTAAATACTCCGAGATAGCATGTGTAAAAAGTCTCAAAAAAAAAAAAACATTCAGAGATTAGTGAACGGGACCGTGAGTGAAAAACAAAATATTTAAACCATTTGTTTGTTTATTTATTTATTTTTAATCAATATAACATTTTAAATAATAAAATAGTCAATTTCTGTCGGTTATAACCGTCAGAATAATAAAATAATAACCGCCAGAAACTAAAATAATAAAATAGTCAATTTCTGTCGGTTATAAAAACCGCCAGAATACGTTAAAAATATTTAAAAAAAAAAGAATTCAAAAATACTGAGGGTTAAATCCGCCAGGAAAAATCCGCCAGTAATTTATGTCGGATATATCCGACAGAAAGTAACTTTAATCCGACAGTAAATAAATTATGTGTCGGATATTTTTTATCCGTCAGAATGACTTATTAACCGACAGGATCATCCGACACCTAAAGCTAATATTGTAGTAGTGTATAACCGACATATATTTTAATAATTTTTAAATACGAGCGTCGCTTTAAACAAAACAGTGTCGCTTTTAAGCGACATAAAGTATGGGTGTCGCTTTTAAGCGACACAAAGTATTTTTTTTAAATATTTTAAAGCTTGCGTCGGTTCTGAGCGACATAGATTTTAGTTTTTTTTAATATTTTGAAACCTGGTGTCGGTTGTAAGCGACGGATTGATGGTCTTTATATACTCTCCCCCGTGTTTTCTTCTTCCTCTCTTGCATTTTTCTTATTTGTTCTTCCTCTCTTACAAACCCTCCCCGTGTTCTCTCTCCTGGATCTTTCTTATTTGTTTCTTCTTCACAACAGTAAGTTTTTCTTACTTCTAATATTTTTATTTTCTCCTCTTATGTGTAATTTTTATTTACAATTCATTTTTGTAGGGAATTTATTTGAGCTGCTTGAGTACATAAAGAATTGATCGATGACGGAATTCTTCCATAATTCAGGTTTCTATCACTAAATTCTTTAATTTTGAAATTGTATAATACACAAGTTTATTTATTTAAAAATTCTAATTTAAGTACTTAGATAAATTGCTACTATTTTTGTTAAATTAATTTATATTTAGTCGAATTAATTAATTTTGTCACTTGAATTGTTATGAGAAAATGGAAATGAATAATATTTATTAGCATTTATGTTAAATTAAAAATATTAAATATAACATAAACTTATAATATTTAGTAATATAAGAATATATTATGTTAAATTAATTTGTTTTGCATTGTAATTGTTATTTTAATTTTTTTGTTGTTGTTATTTTGATAACTTTGATAACTTTTGTTTGGTATTTATTAGAATGGATTAGATGAGCATAATTTTGATAACTTTTTATTGTTATTTTAATTTGTTTTTACTATAATAGGTGTTGAAAATTAAAAGATTTCAATCGTGATAGAGTTCGAGGGTTGAAAGATAGAAATTGAAAATTCTAATAGTTATGCCTACATGATAGGGATTGAAAGATTGTAGGCATCTTAGTGTGAACGTAATATTTTGCCCTCGTAAAGTGGTAAAGCATGGACAAGAGTTGGTTGACGATACCTCGAAATTTTGAAGCGTATACAGTTGAAATCAATTTGTTTTTGGATCAAGCAGTTGCAAATGGTGTTGGTCCTGATAAGTTTAGATGTCCTTGCAAAAGATGTTGTAATCGATATACTTTTGTTAGGAACACTATTGTTGAACATCTCATATTGTATGATATGGATAAAGATTACAAAAACGCTTGGTGGCGACATCATGGCGAGCAAAACATTGGAGAGCAAAATATGGCAATTGGAGAAGAAGAAACAGGAGATGAGGTGATTGACATGCATGATTTTCTTAATGATGTATTTGTCCAACCATTAACAGAAGAAGGTGTTGGGCCGTCTACTGAACCCCCTATTAGGGAAGGGTGTCCAGAAGAGGTGGAGACTTTTTTTAGGTTGCTTGAAAAGGCAGATCAAGATTTGTGGTCAGGTTGTAAGGAGTTTAAGAAATTGGAAGCAATTGTAAGACTGTTATCATATTAAGTGTTTAGCGGGAATGCCAGACGAGATCTTCACCACTTTACTGGAGTTAATTAAAAGAATGTTGCCTGAAGGGGATTGTTTGCCTGAAACCTGTTACAAGGAAAAAAAACTTATAAATGACTTGGGTCTGTCGTATATGAAAATTGATGCATGTCACAATGATTGCATGATCTATTGGAAAGATACTTCGGATTTGACCGTGTGCTCGATTTGTGGTAAATTAAGATATAAAATTACCAACGCAGAGGATAGCTCGAGAAAAAAGATCGCAGCTAAGGTTATGTGGTATTTTCCTTTAAAACCACGATTGCAACTATTTTTTATGTCGAAGCATATGGCTGAACATATGAGGTGGCACGCAACTGAATGTCTTAAGGATGAGTTTATGAGACATCCTTCAGATTCTCCAGCATGGAAGCATTTGGATAATTTATATCCGGATTTTACGTTAAAAATTCGAAATGTTTTATTGGGGTTGGCTAGTGATGGATTTAATCCTTTTAGGAAAATGAGGAATGACCATAGCACATGGCCTGTGGTGCTTTCTGTTTACAATTTGCCGCCTTGGATGTGCATGAAGCAACCAAATTTGTTGTTGTCTCTGTTAATACCAGAACCACGCAGTCCTGGTAAAGAGATTGATGTATATATGCGTCCATTGATTGACGAGCTGAATGAGTTGTCGGAGGTGGGCACTCCCACTTATGATGCATATTCCAACCAAAGTTTTACGATGAAGGTTGCTGTCTTATGGACTATAAGTGATTTTCCGGCTTATGGAATGTTGTCAGGATGGAGTACACATGGCTATAAAGCTTGTCCACATTGCATGTATGATAAAGAATCTATTTACTTGCCGACGAGTCGTAAGATTTGTTATATGAGGCATCTACACTTTCTTGAAGATAATCATAGGTTTCGAAGGCAAACCATAGCTTTTAATGGTCGCCGAGAGCATCGTAGTGCACCAAGGCAGTGGACTGGTTTACAATGTCTCAAAGAACTTTTTACATTGAGATTTACTTTTGGAAAACCAAACAAAGATGCTTCAGTTGGGCAACGCAGAAGAAGAACTTCGAGCAGTACAAGTAGTAACAGTCAGTGGAAGAAGAAATCTATTTTTTATGAACTACCTTATTGGAGACATCTGTTGATTAGACACAATCTTGATGTTATGCATATTGAGAAAAATATATGTGACAGTGTAGTGGGAACATTGCTAGATATAGAAAAGTCTAAAGATGGATTGGCTGCACGTGCAGATCTTGAATTCTTGAACATAAGACGTAGTCAACACCCACGTAGAGAAGGAAATAGAACATTTCGACCTCCAGCATTGTTCACGTTGAAAAGAGAAGAAAAAACTGTGTTTTGCAAAGTGTTGTCTACTATTTGGGTCCCCGATGGATATTCATCAAATTTGTCGTGATGTGTACACATGAATGAACGAAAAATACATGGGTTGAAAAGTCATGATTGCAATGCAGCAGTTACTCCCGCTTGCAATACGCCAGGTTTTGCTAAAAGCTGTTACTATGGTATTATTAGAGTTGAGTGCAATTTTCAGACAGTTGTGTAGTAAGAAGGAGTCTGAGGAAGGATTCAAGCAACTGAATTCAAGAATTGCCTTGACATTATGTCAACTTGAAAAAATATTCCCTCCTGCATTTTTTGATATAATGGTGCACCTCCCAGTTCACTTGGCAGATAAAGCAGCTCTTGCAGGGCCTGTTCAATATAGATGGATGTATCCAATTGAACGGTAATGAATAAATTTTTATAAATTTTTTACAATTGTAGTAACTTTAATTAATAATTATAATGATTTGTATTTCGTTTTATAATTGTAGGTATTTGCAAACACTGAAGCGCTATGTTCGTAATAAGGGTCATTCTGAAGGTTCTATTGCTGAAGCATATTTGGTGGATGAATGCTTGTCTTTCTGTTCCATGTATCTTAGAGACGTTGAGTCTCGTCGTACTCACAGAGGCCGAAATGAAGATGGTATTGGACGTGGAGTATCTGGTAAGTTATCAATTTATGACTCGAAAGGATGTTATATGGGTTCAGGAGAAAATGTGGAGCTAGATCTAAATGTTCTTGATCAGTGCCATAAATACATTCTAAATAATTGTGATGAAGTTAGCCTATTTCGAAGGTAAGAACGTTTAATCATACAACTTAATGTTTTATTGGTTTTCTTAACTTTGAAAAATTAATTATCTAAATTTGGACATAATTGTCTAGGCAACATGTGAGTTGATATAACAATCACATTATTTATTTATTGTTTTGCATTTTAATTATAACATGTTTATAGTTATTCAGTCAATTTTTATCTTCATACTTATTACAGATGAATTCAAGATGTCATGCTAATGACACGTTGATATCTCAAGACTTGCATTGGCTAGCTAATTATCCAAGTAAGGTTGTGAGTAGATATAAAAGTCACATTGTTCGTGGTTTTAGATTTCGTATAAAATCTGTGGATGATAAGCATAAAAATCAAAATTGTGGTGTCTTTGTACCTGCAAATGTTCCTGGAGCACTTGGGCAAGTGAATTGTTATGGCAGAGTTGTAGATATGTTCGAAGTTAAATATTGTGGTCCTACTGAGGCAGGAGATAGGGGTCGAGCTGTGATGTTATTTAAGTGCGAATGGGTTAATAGTGAAAGTCCACGAGGAATGAAGACCGATCAATATGGATTTACTATGGTGAATTTCAATCAATTGGGATTTAAAGAGGATCCTTTCATATTAGCATCACAAGCATTACAAGCATTTTACGTGGAGGATACAATTGAAAAAGATTGTCACGTAGTTGTTCGAACACAGCCGAGGGATTTGTTTGACGTATTGGAGGATAGTGATGAAATTGATGATTATTGCATACCTAACTTGGATGATCGAATTCTTGATAATGAAAATTTCCATACAAGGGTTGGCGTGGAAGAGACTCATTTTCTTGAATCATTGTTGTTGCCTACCGAGCTCGTTAATCAAGTCAATGCTGACGACGAGCTAACAGATGATGACAGGGAATAAGTATATTGATTATTTTATGTATTAATTAGACCATGTTTCAATTAGTGCGTGATGATATCTTATCATAAAATTATATTTCTGTTTTTTATTAAGTATTATTTATAAGTTAAATTTTATTTATTAAAATATTATATGAGATAACATAATAGCTTCTTTTTTAACTTTGGGTTAAACGTTTTTTTTTTTTTTTTTTTTGCTTGCTGTCGCTTTTAGCCGACTGCATATGTCATCTGCATCGGTTTAGTTCAAATATTGTGGGCGGGAATTTTCCCCCTTTTTTTGCACGGGGAAATGGATTGGAAAAACTATTTCAGTCATGTCAGAGTTAGTGTCGGTTTTAACCGACGCAACCCCTTATTAATCCAACGCAAAGCTCTCTTATTCCGACGCAAATTTGTGCAATGTCGAGGCCACTGATACAACAGTCATGTCTGTCAGGCTTAAACCCTTCTCACAATCCGACACAAAGCTCTCTTATTCCGACGCAAACTTGTGCATTTTCCCGGTTTAAACCGACGCAATGTGACTCTATTTCGACGCCACTAGCGTTTAGTCAAAAGTTTGTCAGGCTTTTCAGTAAAAAATATGTTAGGCTAGGTGTAGCTATTTTGTGTCAGGGATATTGTCGGTTTGAACCGACGCAAGGTGTAAATATTTCGACGCAAAGTCCAAAAATGTCAATTTGTGAGAGATAGTGTCGGTTTGGACCGACAGAATGTGTTCATATTTCGACGCTGAAATTGTATACATATTTGAGCCCCTTCTTTCCCATTACTTCCGTGCTTCCATTTCTCTTTCATTTCTCTCTCTCGTTTACTCCCTCCCCTTCTCCCATTTCAGCCTTACTATTTCCCCCATTTCAGCCATATTCCTTCTCCCTCCACTAACTTTTGCTATGGATAATTCTAGTGAAGATCAACGTTCTTTGGAACTTCATTGGGAAGAGGAGTTCGAAGCTGGTTCGTTTTTGAATTATTACTAATTTCAGTTTTTGTTTGTGTTTAAACTAGTATTATGCTTAAACTGAAAATTTACATTTGTTTCTTGGTTTTTAATTGTTTTTTTTTTTGGTAATAATAAGGAACATCTCAACGGAGGCGTGGACCCTCAATTCCTAAATGGACGAAACAACTTTGTTCGTTTGATTCGTCCGGAAAATGCATTAGTGATAATTCTAGTGCTTTTTCAAAACTTGTAGCAGCGAAGGTTAGAGACAACAGAAATTTCCCGTTGGAGAGGGATTGGCATAAGATTAAGGAAGATGTTAAGGAAGTTTTGTGGAATAGAATAAAGGTATATATATATATATTTTTTCCTTGAAAATAGAAGAAAAAGTCAATGAATGTAATAATAATTGATTGGCTTGATTATTTTTTTTATGGATGTAGGGAAATATTTATTTTGAAGATGCAGATATAGTAAAAATGCCTATGATCCGCCATATGACGTAGGGGTGGGTTTAAAAAACCAAAAACCGAAAAAAACCGAGAACCAAGCCGGACCGAGGCCGAAAAAAACCGAACCGAAAACTATCAAACCGAACCGAACCGAATATGGTTGGTTCGGTTTCGGTTTTTGAGGTTCGGAAACCGAACCGATATATATATTTAATTATTTTTTATAATATATTAATTATAAAAATCATAAAAATTAAAAAAATATCTGAAACCGTGGAGGCTTAGGGTTCCAACCCATGCTTTTCAGGTGGAAAGGTTTCACTGAAACCAACTTGGCAACGGATCTTGTTTTGTTATGATTGTAAGATTAAAGTATTTATAAAGATTGAAATCTATAGTCTTTTGTGGAATTAGAAATCAACAAAACCCTAGCCACTAGTGGTAGCAGCCATACCTTTTCATTTTTCATTCCCCTCTTCTCCCTCTCGTCCCATGCGCCTTCAGACTCCCTCCCTCCATGTCCAATTGACCATGCCTCCAATTTCTTCCTTCTTTTCTCTCTGTTTCTCGATCTTCTCACTCCAAGGTAAGATCTCCAACCTCTCTTGTTTATTTTTTCGATTTATGTTTTTTTTTAGAGTAAATTCCATGGAGGGAATCTGAAATTTTGATGTAAATTTGTGGGTTGTTGTTATGGTTCGTATTGCAGATTTGTTTGCTTTTTGTGTTGTGAGAGTCTCACCCATTTTTTTCCTTTTCTTTTTTTCTCCCCTGATATCATTATTTGCTTGCTTCTCCTCTTTCTTTGCCTCAGCTGCAGCAAGGGCAGCGGCAGCACCACCACCACAACCAGTTGCAGCAACTGCAACAACACCACCTCCACCAGCTGTGGTGGTCTTGCCGCCCAACACAGCCAACAAGTATGCATCGACCACCTTCATGTCTGCTTGAGAGGGCTCTGGATCTACGGAGTGTGTAGAGAAAGGGTAAATTTGCAGCCAAATGCGGAAAAAAAAAAGTGCTTCAAGCTCCAGATATTAAAAAAAAAATTCATGAAAAAACCGAAAAAAACCAAAATCGAACCGAAAAATACCGAACCGAAAAAAATTGGACCGAACCGAACCGAACCGAAATTTCGGTTCAGTTTCGGTTTTGGCAAAAAACCGAACCGTTTAGAACCGAACCCAGCCCTAATATGATGCTTAAGGTTGCGGAGCATGCTCATAAAGAATATAGAAATAAGTTAAAAAAAGAGCATTATACTAAAAGAGCAGAAGAGGAGCGCATCCACCCTCCTCCTGAAGTGAATCATGCACAGTGGGCTGCATTGGTGGCATACTGGAATAAAGAAAAAACAAGGGTAATCGTTATATGATTTATTTCGTTATAACTTTAAATTTGCCTAATAAATTCCTGTTTTTTTGTCAGGAGGTTGCTGAAAAAAATAAGATTAATCGGAAAATGAAAACAATGAACCATACTACTGGTACAAAATCTTTTGCAAGAGTACGGGAAGAATTTGTAAGGATTGTAAATTTTAAAGAAATGTTATTAATTTTAAATAATACGTAGTTATAAATTTTATTTTTAGTATGAGGTGTGCTTAAAATAATTTGTAAGAAATTTTATTTTTCATAAAGCAGAACAAGCATGGGAAAGAGGCAGATCCAGTAACCTTTTTCCGTGAATGCCATACACGAAAGGATAAAAGTTGGAATGATGAAACGTCGGAGCGTACATCGGTAATTGATTTTTTCGTGTTAGTATTTTGTTATTAATTTTTATTATCTATAGCTTATTTTTCAGTTTTAAGATTGTTTGAATTTTTATTTTTAAAAATTGTAATGCAAGGCAACAATGGAGGGCAATTTGCAAACTTTGATTGAGTCGAGCCAAGAGGATAATGAAGAACTTAGGACCCGTGTTTATGTTGATACAATGGGTCTTGAGAGTCATAATAGAGTCAGAGGATATGGTCATGGGGTGACTCCTGATATGGTGTCCTATGCATCTTCTTCATCTTCTACATCAAATTCCTTTAGGAGGTCATCTAAGAGTGCAATGGCATTGCTGATGACTCAAAATAATGAGTTGAGAATGAGAGAAGAAAATACTAATAAACGGATTTCAGACCTAAAGGGTAAGATTGAACAAAGTAATCAGTTGTTTGCTATGTTTCTCTAAAAATTTCAGCCACAACCACCGTATAGCCCGGGAACCCAATAGTCAGGCCAGAGTCAGCCTCCTCAACAGTCGGGCCAAAGTTAGCCTCCCCCTGCATATCCGTATGCTGGCCATAATCAACAACCTTCATATCCTATGTATCTGATGCCTACGCAGCCCATGACATACATGCAGCAACCGCCCATGCCACCCATGCCATATATGCAGCATCCTCCCATGTCATACATGCAGCAGTCGCCGTCTTATCAAATGCCAGTATATCGACCCAAGATGGCTGCTCCTGCTAGATTTTGTCTTGAAGTTCCAGCTGGGGGGTTTTCTGGAATGCTTGCGGGTGGTGGATTTGATGTGGACTTGACAAGGATTTTTGTAGCAGATGGAGGATCTCAATGAGGAGAAGGAACTGGGCCACATTCAGGATTAGGTTCAGTTGAGTAGTATATTTGGTTCGCTTTCTTGTCGGATAAATATGACACATTCGTTCTATCTTTTTGTTTTTGTATGTTATGTTTGTAATGTCGGATTTAGTGTTTGTTGTGACGGATGAGTTTTTGTATATTATTTGGAATGTTAGATGTAAAATATTTGTATATTTTGGCACTATTTTTCTTGTTAATTATTTTTATTAATATTTGTTTTGGCCAATACCCGAAATTTATTAATTTGGTTATACAATTTTTTTAGTACCAATTAATTGAAAATGAATGCAGATTCACGTATTTTTATTATTATTAACAAGGGTAGTGTCAGTTAAGACCGTTACTAGTTTGAATATTTTATTTATGTAATTGTTTTCTGACGTCGGTTTAGGTATATTTTATTTATTTAATTTTACCACAATGTCGGTTAGAACCTACAGTAGGGTGGATATATATTATAATTAAATTGCTAAGTTTGAATATTTTATTTATTTAATTGTTATCTAACGTCGGTTTAGGTATATTTTATTTATTTAATTTTATGACAATGTCGGTTAGAACCGACAGTAGGATGGATATATTATACTTAATGTTCAAGTATACGTCGCTTTAAACCGACATCAATGTCAGTGTCGCTTTTAAACGACGCTGCATAGTGGCGGATTAAGCAAGCAAATAGACACTGAAGGCCTTTCGTGACGCTAGCATTAGTGTTGCTATTCCAATCTGACATTACATTGTTTATGTTGGATTTTTGCCAAATTTTCGACAGAAATTGGGTTTCTTGTAGGTTTTTGCTTCGCCGGTGATAGCCTATATTGTAGTAGTGCCCTACCCCTCTCTCTCCCTTTCATGCTCTCTATTCTATTTTCAGTTCAAAGAATTAGGGGCTTGTGCATTTGGAGTTTTGAAGAATTTCTAAAGTTTAAAATTTATGTGGTTTTAATGGACTCCCACGAAATCCGTGTGAATTTTGAGCAACTCTGAATTTTAAGTTAGTTCTCTCAATGATTCATTTTAAGTTAGTCCATAAAAAGTGAACACTTACAAAGAACTATGAAATCTCTTCTAATTCCAATAAAATACATCATTTAAAAATTAAATTTTAATTAAATACACCTGAATTTTTATGAACTTTTATAAACTCTTTTAATTTTTTATTGAATACCTCTTTTACTTTCAAAAATTCATTTAAAATCATAGTAAATTATAAAATTCTTCAGCCGACCTGAAATTAGGGCTAGGTTTATCTTGTTTGGGCATGAAAAACAAAGGAAAGTATTATTCACACACCTATTTTTACTTCTCGTACATTTTTATTAATTGTGTCCAATTCATTCAATTCTAGGGTTGGAAATTCATGTGTGGGTAAAAAATGAAAATAAGTGTGTGAAGCACTACCAAAAAAAATAGGGAACTTTAACGAAAAGTTCCAAGTACTGTTCACTTTAACAAAAAATCATATTTTTACACTAAAAAAATCAATCATGGTACTATTCCCTTTACCCTTTATTTGTTTATTTTGTTCTTTTCGTTAAAACTCAAAGTTTTCAAGCCCTTTTTATTAGTTTTCCTAAAAAAGATAATATGCTTGGTCATGACCTTAAATAAATTCATGATCGAAGAAAAGGTATCAAAGTATATGAATAATAATTCTTCTAAAGGAGGAACGTCCTCATTTTTCACTCACGTTTTATTATTTTACTATGTAAACATAACAATTAAATACATTAGTTCTCCTTATCATCTAAGGGCTCGTTTGGATGTGCTTTTAAAATGACTGAAAGCATTTTTAGAGAAAATAATTTTGGGTTTCAAAAGCATTTAAAGTGTTTTCTGTAAGAAGCACCAGCTATGTTCTTCTTCCAGGAAACACTTTAAGTGCTTTTTTAGGATTTACTTACATCTTTACTAATGATTGGTTCTAAAAACATTTTCACCAAAAGCGCTTTCAGTCATTTCAATAGCACATCCAAACGAGTTCTAAATATCATTTCACAAAAAAATATTATTAGATTTAGAGCGATTTAGGGGGTGTATTCAATTGAGAATTTGAGAGACTTTAATGGATTTATAAATCCATGGATTTTTATGGAGTTTAATTGATTTGTAGAGATTTCATATAAATTTTTGATTCAATTCCTTCGAGAAATCTCATGGGGAGAAGTGAAATTTATGGATGTTTAAAATACACTATGAAATATCTCCAATTCCCTCTAATTCCTCAACTTTCTCAAATTCTTTAAAATCAATTTCTAATTAAATACACCTGGAATGTTATAAACTTCTTTAAAATCCTAATTGAATACACCCGGATTTTTAAGGATTTTAATAAACTATCTTAAAATTCTAATTGAATACATCTTAAATTTCAGAGAATCACTTAAAATCTTGATTGAATACCCCTAGATTCATTAAAAGAACTAAAATCCCTCAAAATTCCAATTGAATACACCCCTAGTCTTTTAAAGAATATAAAATTAATAGTTTATTCATTTATGCAGTGATCTCAAGTATTAGGATTTATTCATTAAAAAAAAGCTTTGTTGGATAAAAATACTTTATTAAACATCAAGAGAATATACATAAACATATAGAATAATGCTACTAAATTGTTAAATCAAATTTGCAAATCAAATAATGTGTAACCAATAAGATAATCAACAACTAATTAACAATCCAATCAACAACCATCACATTATTTGATTTACAAATTTAATTTAAAATTTTGGTCTTTCTTGCATTACCTGTATACAAGATTCTAAAAGATACTAGGTGCTAGTTAGGCAGCATGCTAGAGCCTAGCGCCTAGCCGGCTAGGCGGGCGGTAGGGGAGGACCTAGTAGACTTGGCAATTTTTGACACGGCCCGTTAACACGACACGTAAACAATACGAAAATAACGGGTTTCGGGTCGACATGATAACTAATCGGGACCTTATCAGGTCACACGATAAGAACTCATTAATAACGGGTCCTTAACAGGTTTACATGAGAGTGATACGCGGGTAACCAGTTTCGACACGTTAAGAAAAAAAAAGTTATTTTGATGATTTTAATTTTTTAGACTACTAAAAAAAACTTACTATAAAATACAATAGCCATAGTGTATATGTACATATTGTATATTAAAATATGTATTATTGTATTATTATTCTATATAAATTTTAAAAGCTTAAGTTTTATTTATTTTTACAGTACACTATAAGCAAAGAGTGAGATTAAAAAAATTATAAAACACATTAAAAATAAAAATATCAAGTAATTTAAAAAATACCAAACACATTAAAAAGAATATAATAATTAATTTACAAGTGCGAAAAATGTGAAAAACCATACAAACCCTCAAGAATAGTATTTTTAAGGGAGTTCAAAATAAACCAATATCATTTCCCTTGGTGATTGATGAAAGTTAAAGTGTTTTATTGTCAAAAACATGCAGGGTTTCCTCAACCTTGAAACGCAACTCCTTTCATTTTGCATCTCTTTGAACATTTGGTATTTTGTAGTAATGTACTAATGTTTTTTCATTAGACTCTTATTTTGGGGTATGTAATACTTAAAAGACAAATGTTGTTTTTATGTTTTGAAGTAATATTTATGTGACAATGTGATATACATATACAAATTTAGTATTACGTTTTCAATTTTTTTTGGGGTCAAATTATGTTTTTCATTTTCATTATTTATTGATTTAAAATATATTTCCTTAACGGGTAACGAGTCGAGTCATATTATCTGAAAATAATAACGAGTCGATTTCGGGTCGGATCCTATTACCCTTTTACTTTAAAGGGTGTTACACAATATTACCCGTTAAGATATCGGGTACGTCACGAAAACGATACGAACATGGAAAACACGACACGAATGTCAGGTCTGGGACCTAGGCAGACTAGGCAGATTTAAGTATATTTATTATATAACGTATAAATAAGTGCATGCTTACACTTAAAGAATACAAAATGCATTGGGGTAAATAAGTTACAAAATAAAATGACATATAGATTATAAAATATTAGAACATAATAAAAACATGGGTAACAAGCATATAAGTGAGAGTCGCGGCCTCGGCGGGTCTGAGCGGGATAGGCAGGTGCCTAGACGGTCTAGATGCCTTTTCTTAATTTTAAACGTTTAAAGATTAATCGAGACGGTAGGTAGACCTAGATGGCACTAGTAGAAATTTTTAAAACAATGTCTATATGTAATAGTACAAACTATTTAAACTCAATAAAGAGTTGTGTCTTTATAAAAGGCATGCGGCATGATTATCATGGGGCAGCATAAAATATAAAAATTGAATAGCATCAACACTCCTTATTATATACAAAAATTGTCGAAAGAAAAATCTAACAGACTAGTCAATATACAACATCGATGGAGGCTTCAGTAAAATAGAGTATGATTTTCTCCCCTCCTATTTTCATCTCATTGCTTTCCCTCCTCTCATATTATTTTTTGTCTTATTGTCTCTATAAAAAAAAATCAATATAAGATGTAGATATAACTTAACTGTGACCGTTCAAATAAGAGAGAAGGGAAAGGAGCAGAGATTAGGAGGAGAAAGAATCTTCCTCCCGGTAAAATATCTTCTCGAAATAATTTACGTGAAAAAAGAAAAGAGCGCACAATACATGCTCTAGATCAAATATTAGGAAATAGACATGAACACGCATTTTTTATGTAAAATGAGTCCAACACGGAAGTCATACTAATAGACACTGCATTATGAATATATCGAAGACACGGTTTGATATATGTGTAATAATACAATTAGTTAGAAATTTAAAAAATAAAATTTTAATGTATTATGATATTTGTGTGCTAGATCGTGTTTCCGACCGACTGAATTTTGTTTTCTTGTGCAGCATTTATGTTACCGTTCAGACTTCAGCAGAAACGTAGAACAAAATACGAACATGTGGCATCGGCCATGCAACTAAAACAACACTGAAATACATATACAGTTTGATAGCGCGCCCAAACAGGGGAACGGATCCCCTCCTAAGCTTAGGAGATTGAGCCTCCTGAGCAAATCATATGGGCCATTGGATTTTAATCCAAGGGCTACAATTATTATAACTTTTAGAGGGCTTCATGTTTGTAGCCGTTTGATCAAAATCTAATGACCTGTGTGATTTGCTTAGGAGGCTCAGCCTCTTAAGCTCATGAGGGGATCCGTTCCCCCAAAAAACACCATGAAAAGAAAAAAAAAATGGAAGCACTACTTTTTGAGAGCATGCTGGGAAAGTTTATTTTTGCCAAATATTTCAGGTGGCTTTGTTTGCATACGATATTTGTGCTGCTTCTTTTCTCAAAGCCACAGCTGGTTTCTTGCAGTGCCATTATCAAAACCCTACCAGGATTCCATGGTTCTCTTTCCTTCAAACTAGAAACTGGGTGAGTAATCTTTCATCTTCTACTGATTGAAAATTTCAGTCTTTGTTCTTCATTTACTGCATAATTTGCAATTATTTTGGTGTAATATATAATAATAGATTCTCGTTCTCTTAGTCACCCGATAACCAAGAATTTCATAGTCGCCCAATCTTGAATATGCAGAGTTCAGATTAAACATTAAAAGCACGTTCATTTATTCTTCTTCTTTGATACCAAAATCAACTAGTACGTGACCATTAATTTCTCGGTTACGAAATGATCAAGTGAACATCTATCAATATTAATAATAAATAATCCATAAATCTGTAAGAACACCAAATTTTCAGCACATTTGTGTATTAATTGTAGGTATATTGGGGTTGATGAGAAAGAAGATGAGCAGCTCTTCTATTACTTGATTGAACCGAAAGGAACCCAAGAGATGATCCTCTTTTTCTCTGGCTTACTGGTGGTCCTACTTGCTCTGGTCTATGCGGACTTGTGTTTGAGATAGGTGCTACACCCAATAATAATATGCAACTACGTACACAAATACTGCTATATATAGTGTCCCACAACGGCCATCTCTATGAGAAAAGAAGTTTAAATATCTTTAACCTCACTCCAATTAACACCGAGATTTTTGTGATAAAACTCTACACCTAACAGATTGTGCAGGTAGTAATTACCAAGTTAGAGACAATATCAGTTGTGTTGGACGCCAGCCTTTGGCTCTCTCTGATAATTCTACATATAATTTATATTTGTATGACGTGATATGATATGCCCATCATGTTTCTCCTGCATATATATCGATAAGGCATATAGATAGGATCAGGGCCGGTCCAGAGATTTTTGAGGCCCGGGGCGACGTCAAAAAAAGTGCCCTAACTTCATGTAAGAAAATGATTTATTTTCACATATAAGACATCGATAAAATTATACTTAGAAAAACACTTCAAATTCAATAATTTAGAAACACAGAAAGACTAATTTATTTTGTATTGAGAGAGGGAAACAAAAAAACTTCGGGCTTACAAGTAGATAGATGATGAGTTTTGTTTTCCATCTGAACTTTGAATGTGTTTTTGAATAAATCGTGAGGTGTTTTTTTTCTTATTTCCTAACATTGTCAATATGGGACTAAAAAATAATGATGTTCTCGAGTCTTTAATTGATATGTATTATTAATGAATGTGCACTAAATTAAACATTTTGATGACATGTCATATAATTTGCAAATTTGGTCCACGTATTATTCTTTGTTGAAGATTAGACTTGAATTAAAACGAATATTTAAAAATAACAACCCACATAGCTACTAGATAGTAACTAAAAATAAATTAACAACCAAACAAAAATTTGTAAAGATTGAAAAGAATAAACATGCACATAGCATTTCGAACTTAGGACCTCTTGTTAATTTTAAACAACAAAAATCATTGTTTCTAATTAAACTTCTTGATCATTTAACCAAATTTTATAAATTTATACTCTTATAAAAAGAAATTTGTAAAAAATGGAAAGTAAATAAGCACACATGGTGTTTTGAACCCAAGACCTTCTCATTATTTTCAAATGACAAACCACCATTTCTAGTTAAACTTCTGTGTCTTTGAACCAAATTTTATAAATTTATACTCTTATAAAAACATATATAAATATATCACCCTAATAATTTTGGTGCCCCTAATTTTTTTGGGCCCCGGACGGTCGCCCTGCCTGCACTGGGCCTGGGCCGGCCCTGGATAGGATGAGAATTGAGGGACACATACTTATGATACATATTTTTGTAGGGTCCATTTTGTAATGTATTTTAACTATCCAAATGTTTATCTGTTATATTTTACTTCAAAGATCATGTGTTCCATGAATTACCCAAATCAGAAATCATATGATTGTTTGATTATTTTTTTTTTTAGTGTCGTATTTGTTCATTTTCTTCACTATAAAATGAATGTCTCACTGATTTTGAATTTGTCTTTTTTTTTAATTTTATTTTTTTTGCAAAAGATGATGATGATCTATATATGAATAATATACTAAAGGTTTGGATCGTTGCAATATATTACGAATTGGGCCCTAGAATATGCATATGAAAATGCATGTCAAAATGTGTCTAAAAACGTATGTCTCCTTATTCTAATTCATATATATCCTAATTTATTTGTATCCTTGATTTATTTATTTATTTATTTATTGCTTTATTCGGTCCAAATGTCATAAATAAATAAATAAGAGAGTGTGTGCATAGGTAGGGAGAAAGAGGGAGAATAAATAATTTCCCTTTTAAGATACGAACCTTTTGTATTTTTCTTAACTACACATACAGTACATCACAAGACAATCACACTAGTTTCGTGCCAATGCTTTCAATTAATGTGAAACTCTGACCTACGTACTAGTTTCGTGTTATGACTGTGAATCTCAACAACACATACATCCCAAGACAGTTGCGACGTTGTCAATATGAACAACACACATCACACTTAGGAGCAAAAACCTATGTAGTGTGGCGTTTAGACTGAGAGTTTGACAAAATAACGTTTATTATTGTTGACCCTAAAAACTACCAAGCCTACGTGGCGCGCAGGCCGAGTAACTAATGACCTAACTACGTCATTTGATTGTATGCGGGGATTGCCAACTCGTCGGCCGAGGAGTGAAATATATTGATGTTGCGTTGAGCACGCGGCTGACTTCTCGATCTTGCGACTGGGACCGAGGAAGGAACACTATCGGCCTTCAGGTTCTAGAGCTTGAAGACAAAGCTACTAGTTCTGCGAAGTTTACAAATCGTCGGCACTGGATTCGGTCACAATGATTATATTCGTTAAAGTATAAGCACGCCAAATCGACACCAGACTATATGGGCATAAGTACTCAAAACAAATGTACGTCTTGATTGTGAAAGTGGTTCGGCCGTCAGAATGCCGAACTCTAAAACCTACTTGTGAATAACCAATCATAAACAACTCGGTGTTCAATGTGCCGAGCCCAGTAATTCGTAACACCTCACTTCGTCGAGAAGGCTAATGAGATGACCTCTGCCAATAAGGACTCGAAAATCCTTCTCGAATGAGACTTGGATAGATAACCAGTCGGCCTCGACGCAATGCTGTTTATCCAAACTGAAGGTGCTTCACCGTCAGCTGATTCTACGGCAACAGTGCTGTTTATCCAAACTGAAGATGTTCGCCGGTTGCCTTCACAGTGTTGTTTATCCAAACTGAAGATGTGTCGGCGAAAAAAGAAAATAAAAATCTTAAGGTTGTTGAGAGATTTCGAGAAAGCGAGGGTTTGCGCAGGGCAGTTTGTGTGTTGAATTGGAGGGGGTTTTAATGATGTCCTCATCCCTCTATTTATAGCAGTCAACCTGCTTCTGATCGAATCACAACCATACTCAGACTAGAAGTCCTTCCCCCAATCTAACCTTATCTCGGCCACTCCTACTCCTACTAGGACTTTGAACTCAACCCCCTTATCAGGCCGCATTCAATCCCAAACTTCTACATCCTTATCCTGTCGAAACTTCTTCTCGTATCAGGATTCAACCACCCATGGACTCCTAATAGGACATGGCCGACCTTGGCTATGTGGCCCATAAGCAGGATGACCCCCAGTGACTCCTAAGCACCGCCTCTGGACTGAGAACAATTCTAAACTCGGCCCAAACCAATATTTTGGGCCCAAACATTGCCCCCTCGCTTCTGAGGTCGTCGACCTACACTCCTTGGTTCGAGCCTCGACCTTGAAGAAGTGAAACCTACATAAAGACAATCATTGAATCCTCTTGAGAAATACTACCATGCGCATTTATGAGACATAACCCTACGACCTCGATTTCCCAACCGTCCTGCCACATGTCGGTCCCCTGGTTAACCTAGCAGCCCTTAATCATGACCTTCGAAAACATGCGACCGCCGAAACATCTCTCTTGCACTAAACCTGCCGCAACACGCAATTGTGTGTCCTCAAACCGTGAAAACCTCGGTATTTTCGCCTGGATTTTCTGAATATCTACAATGATTAGCAACTTGCCCGCTCGATTCTATCCTTAATTTTGAAAATCAAACGTTTAGCCTTCCTTCCCAAATGCCTATAAATACCCGAATCATTTCCATTCGTACCTTACGCTTTCCAAAACCCTTGAAACTTTCTTTCCACTTTGCTTTCAAAACTTTCAAAACCCAGAAAATCCCAAGCTTTCACCTCAAAAATCTTTAAACCTTCATCAATGGCCCCCTTCATCTCCTAGCTTTCCAACGAGTGCAACAAGTGCAAGGACTTCATCGATCGGAACGCCATCAAGACTCTGCACTTCGAGAGTGACCTAAACACTACTCATCAAATCCTGGGACCACTCTTTAAAGACACAGTGCCATTGTCCATCACCAACCTATTCAAAGAACACTGCCTAACACATTTGTTGCAAAGATTTGATTGGTCGAAGTGGTGCTGCCTGACAAAGCCTCAAAGAGCCTGGCCCTTGACCAACGCAAATTGAGCGACCTGGGTCGTATGGATGGAAAAATTCTTTGGTAAAGAGTGGGAGGCTCTCGGCTTCCACGACCCCATTAAGCTTTCGACCATGGAGATTACCATGGATAAAAAACTCCTTATGCCAGCTCTAAGCCTCTGGTGCTTAGCCACCAACACCATGGTCCTTCCGTTCGGCCTTATCACCCTCACCATCCTCTACATCTCAGCTATCCTCTGGACTTCTCCTTCTGGCATTCCAATAGACGTTGGCCTTATTGGATGCCCATCAAACCTTGACCTCAAGGTACTATTCGACGAACGGGTCGTTGAGACGTTGAGCCAAGAAGGTCAAGAGCCTTCAAAATAAGAAGTTCAGAAATTGCATAAGAATGTTCTCAACTACAACACCCTCATCCTTTTTTTTGCTGGCTGATGGGAGGCGAATCTACGGAGGGGAGAACATGAGGCCTTCCTATTTTACTGGTACAACAAGTTTATCTGTTGTACTAAGTTGAATAAATGCTTGGTCGAAAATATGCCAGTGGCGGAAGCCCTGGCTAGTGGTCACTCTCTAGCGCTCAGTCCGGCTATCCTTGCCAACCTTCTACGCTGCCTGGCGGAAATGACCATCAACAAGATCTACCCGCACCAGAATGAACCTCTTTAGGTATTTCAACTCTGACGGCAGGTTTATTTCTCCACACTTCGGCCAAAAATCCCGAACCTCCAGTCTACTGCATCACTCGGCCTTCAGTTGGCTCCTTGACCAGCGTCTCCTCACCGAGCTGAAGAAGTCTTCAAACACTTCTTCGGCCTAGACGTCTTTTCCGACGACAAATTCTTGATATGTCGTCGTCAGGAATACCCCCACTCCATTAGGCTTCCCACATCAACCTGGAATAATGGTGAAGATGCTGGTTTTCGTCAAAACTGGGGGTCGTTCGTGTTGACTCGCGACCTTCCCCTCGGTTGCGATGCTCGCCGAGCAAGTTGGGAAGTCTACCACCCCCACTTTGCTGCCCGACAGCTTGGTTACCTCCAAGGTTGCCCGGTGCCTCTACTTACTTCCCGTTCCCTTCTAAGCAGATGACGTCTCTCTGGTTCCTCAGAAAGGGAGTGCAAAGACACTAAGAAAGAGTTTCAGGAACTGTGCAAAAAATTCCGCCTTCGACCAACTGTTCCTGAATTTATTGGCACCGACACCTTCGACGACTAATGGGAAGAATACACCCACGACTTTTTTGGTGCCCCGGTCGATAACGTGGTCAACAAAATTTTTGGCGACCGACCTAACAAAACTTCTGCCCCTCAATCCAAAGAGACGCCCCAGGGTATACGGTTATCTCTACCTTTATTCTTCAAACAGTTAATCGATTTAACTAATTAGATTTGGCTTTCTCAGGCAGTCGAGTATTGAAATAGGCAGATGTGATCACTCTGGCTGCGGCCAGAAAAAATTGGCCCCTTCTTCCAAGAAATCTGAAACCGGCGCGTAAAATGCACCGAGCAAACGGCCTCGCCCGAACATCGAGACGATAGGTGAAGTCCCTCGTCCCTCAAAACGCATCAAGAAATTGGTGAAGAATGAGCACTAGAGATTCACGTTATCTCCAGCCATACCACCGGAGCGACCGCTCCTAATGCCTCTCATTCGGCTCCTGTTGTCCACGCCTCAGCCGAGAAACAGCCATCTTCAACCAGCCCGGCAACCCAAGCTTACCGGGCCCCTGAGGACCCCGATGTCACAGTCGAACCAGTTGTTGTACCACTGGTCGAAACGCCTGCAGCTCAAGGGCCGACCCTAGCACCCGTACTGGGGGAGGCAACCCCTTCGGTCGGGAAAAATCTCCTCAATAATCCAAAACAATCAGTGATCATTTTAGAAGAGGTATGATTATACTGTTGGTAACTTTCTTTTCTTATTAAATTCAAAAGTATTAACAGCTCTTTTGTTCCAGGATGATGAGAGTGACGAGATTCTGCCAGCGAGTCGCCCTTGACCAACTGAACCTCATTCCATTGACCTTCCCCTTATGGTTGAGGCGACTGATCAGGTCGATCCTCCCGTAGCCGATCGTGGAAAACAACCTCTCGTCGAGCCTAAAGCGACGCCAGAAACCCTAGTTCACCTGCAGGATTAAGACCTCGGCATCCCTTTTCAAGAAACGACTTCAGCTTTTGTAAGGCTTGATTACTTCCTATTGTTAATTTTACTATAACGAGTCGGAACTGAGAAAAATATTAAATGTCAGGTGCCCAGTCATTCATTTCACCGAAAATTCTATACGCCGAAGGGTGTTATCTATATTTTTTGGCCACCCCAGTGGTCGTTGAACATAGATAGCCTTCATCGGCCGCGTGAATTAAGAAGCAGTCTAAACCACTGAGCTCGTCCATTAAATTATCTCGGTTCGAGCAATGAACCAGTAGACATGGCCGAAGTCTCTTATCGACAAGTCTAAAACAAATTCTCTTTGCTATATTCTATTATGATTTTCTTTTTTCCTAAATTCTTTTCATGTGCAGTCTTCATGGGAAGTCGAGTTCGATGCTCTAATATCGAGTACTTCGGGAGCAGCTGGCCCTTTGGGTGCATGTCAGCTTCACAAGTTCTCGAGCGCCAGGGCATTGATTCGGTGGGTGCATGTCTGAACGATCTCGCAACTGATGGTCAATTGAGCACCGAGGCTATTACTCAAGTGTCTTTTACCTTGGAACGGACCCGAGAATATTTTGGTATTTTCGAGAAAGCTCTTCAGGCTGACGACAACTTGAAAGCTACAATAGTCGTTCGAGACGCTCTTCGTCCAAAGGTCGAAGTGTTAAAGGCAAAAAATGAGACCCTGGCCGTCTTTGACCGTCAAATTGCCAAACTCCAAAATCTAAGGTCTGCAATTGCTTCCGAGCTTGCAAAGGATTTTGAGTCAAGCGGTAAATTTTGCTTAACCGAATACGCGGCTAGCGTGAGGCAGGTCGAGCAGCTAAAGATGGACAAGAGAAATCGGCAAGCTGAGGTCACGATGGGCGAAGTGCGGTGGTTGAAGTTGAAGGCCATTCTTGAATCTCTGCTACCTTCATCGCCCTAGAATTATTTGATTGTAACTGATCGACCCACTCTATTTGTACACCTTTTTGTGAATTTAATGGAATGAACTTTTATTCCTGCATTTCCCATGTGATTGGATAGTATTTCTTTAAAAACCTCTCGTTGATTGGCAACTTGTGAACTGCACTAGTTCGATCCTTAAGACGATATGCTCCATTGCCGAGAACTTTATGAATAACGAACGGCCCTTCCCAATTCGGCGACCACTTACCGAACCTGGGGTCTTTAATTCCTACGGGTAGTACGATTTGCCAAACCAACTCTCCTTCGCCGAACATTTTTTGTCTGACTCATTGATTGTAAGCTCGCTTGACAATCTTCTTTTGTGCCACTAATAAGTTATAAGTATCGAGCCGAGCTTCTTCTAAATCTTCTAACTCTTGTCTCATGGCCCAATCGTACTCGGCGCTGAACAAACTACTTTGTTCAATTACTCGCAATGAGTTTATACTTAGCTCGACTGGCAACATTGTGTCGTGTTCGTAAGTCAATGCGTAAGGAGTCGTTCCAGTGGTTGTCCGTAGAGAAGTTCGATAGGCCCATAACGCTTTGTTTATCTTTAAATGCCACATACCTGGCCTCTCTTTTATCATCTTTTCAAGAATACCGATTAGAACCTTATTACTCGCTTCGGCCTGTCCATTCGCCTGCGGATAATACAGCGTAGATTGCTCAAGTCGAATCTTTAGATTTGCTATATATTCCTTAAATCTGTCAGATGTAAAGATCGTACCATTATATGTTATGATTGTTTCTGGCACGCCGAATCTAGTCACAATGTTTTCTTCAACGAAATTACAAACTTCTTTAGATGTTAACTCGGCATATGACTTGGTTTCGACCCATTTGGTGAAGTAGTCTGTTGCAACGAGTATCCACACATGTTTGGCTGTACCAGAAAATGGTGTGATTTTACCGATAACATCTATGGCCCATCCTCGGAACGGCCATAGTTTAGTGACAGAATGTAATGATTCTGCCAGTACTCTCTATATAGGCCCATGGATTTGACACTGTACACAACCCTTTGCGTACTCAATACAATCCTTCAGAATACTCGACCAGAAATAACCGTGCCACCGAAGTAGCCAACGTATTTTTCGTCCAGATTGGTGGGCTCTGCAAATTCCTTCGTGTATTTTTGCCATTGCTTGAGCAGCTTCCTGCGGGCCGAGGCACAGCAACAATAACTCATCCTCACCTTTTCGATACAACTCATTCTGGTATAATACGTAGTTTATGGCATGAACCCTTGTCCGTCGGTTGTGTTTTTCATTGGGGTTATCAATATATCGCATAATCGTCCTTCTCCAATCGTCTGGTAATGCCTCAACGGCACAAACCTCAATAGTGTCCTTCCATTCTAACAACGAAGGCAAAGACATGACCCGTGTACGGATCACGCAATCACGTTGGAGAACTTGCTGATTAATCAAGGTCGAATGTGCTTGTCGTGACACAGGCATTTCTCAGCCTAATTTGCCCCCCATGAGTTGTGCTTCGAAGGCTATTTGAGCTAATTCATCGACGTCAGTGTTATGAACTCGTGAAATATGTTTGAATGTAACGTCGTCGAATGATTCAGCCAAATAGCTGGTAACCATGTGGTAAGGCGCCAGAGTACAACTCTTGCAACGAAAAGTCTCGTTGAGTTGATTAATGACACGTTCGGAGTCACCAAGAACAAGGACACGAGTTGCACGCAAATCGTGTAGCACGCCGAGGCTGATAACAAGGGCTTCGTATTTGGCCTGGTTATTCGTACAATCGAAATCGAGCTTGAGAGAAAAATACCAACGATTATGAGTGGGGGATTGAATAACAATCCCAACGCCAGCCGAGGCTGAAGTACTAGAACCATCAAAGTACATCATCCAGTAATTATCACGTGTTTCCACCATGCCGATGTCAACGTCATTGCCTCTGAACTTATACGGGGAATGGTGTTGGGCCAAAAAATGGGCCAGAGCTTGACCTTTGACAGCTTTATGGTGCATATATTGCAAGCTAAACTCGGAGAGGGCCATCGTCCACTTACCGATTAGGCCCTTTACGATCGGCCGAGTGAGCATGTAACAAATGACATCGGTCTAGGCGATGACCTGAGTGACTGATGGGAGCATGTAATGTCTGAGTTTTGACGCGACGAAAAATAGGGCAAGACAAAGCTTCTCGACAACGGAGTAATTAATCTCTGGTGGGTTGAGGTTTCGACTAAGGTAAAAAATGGCATGTTCTCGCCTAGCGCCATTGTCTTGTGCAAGAAAGCATCTGATGGATTCTTCGGCCGCCGAGATATATAGCTTAAGAGGTCGGCCCCGTCGTGGTGGGACGAGGACGGGTGGAGTCGTTAAAGAGACCTTGATCTACGTAAATGCCACTTGGTGCTCAGCACGGCATTTGAAGTTGTCAGAGTCCTTAAGTTTCAAAAACGTGGATAAGGCTTTCATTTTCCCGGTCGAATTAGCAACAAATCGTCGGAGAATGTTGATCTTGCCGAGCAACGATTGTAATTGTTTCTTAGTCATCGGGGGTGGAGCATTAATAATTGCGCGAGCCTTATTGTCGTCCACCTCAATACCAGGGTGATGTACGAGGAAGCCTAAAAAATTTCCAGCTGATACGCCGAAAGCACATTTGGCGGGATTCATCTTAAGATTGTGCCGGCTCATGCGCAGGAACTCCTACCGGAGGTCATCCAAATGTGTCTGCCGACGTGCTGATTTGATGACCACATCGTCGATGTAGACTTCGACGATGGTACCAATTAAATCATGGAAAATAGTGTTCATAGCTCGTTGGTATGTGGCACCGGCGTTCTTGAGGCCGAAGGGCATGACAACCCATTCGTATGTGCCGAGTGCCCCGGGGCAACAAAAAGCGGCCTTATTGTACTGGGACAAACTCGGCCTTCCCTTTCCCTTTGCTCATGGGCAAATGTTTTTCTTTAATATCACAAGCGTCAACCGTCATTCGTTTTTCAGGAAACTTTAGCTCACCCTTGTCAATCCAACTCTGAATATCATCATGGAATACGACACAGTTGTTCGTGGTATGCTTAGTTGAGTTATAGTACTTGCAATATGTCTTCCCTTTAAGCTCTTTGGCCTTGGGAATGTTATGTCCGGGCCGAAGTTTGATAATCTTTGCTAACAACAATTGGTCGAAAATTGCCTTGGCCTTTGTGATATCAAAAGTGTAAACTTTCGATGTTTTCGCCGTCTCTTCAGTGGTCGAGCGGGTTTTGGCATCCTTAGAATTTATTTGAGTCAATGCCTTGCAAACATATGGTTTATCTATTACTATCTCGGTCGCGTCCACACTGACGTATTGGGAATCTTCGCCTTCGACCGATGCGTAGCTGACCGTGGGACTTTTGTAAATCGTTCCTCGGGATGGGGATTTTGAGATCTTTTCTTCTCGGAGTAAATAATTATATTGCTCAACATGTTGGGCTAATTCATACATATCCCGGAAGTTTGTCCCCAGGAATTTCTTTTTGTACTCCAGGTCGAGCCCATTCAGAGCAAGCCTAACAAATTCGACTTCAGGAAGAGGTACTCAGCACCAATTCTTGGCCGATTTAAACCTCGTAAGATAGTCCATTGGTGACTCATCAGATGCTTGAGCAATCCTAGCCAATGAAGAAACTGACATTTCCATCCCCGGCCGATAGAACTGTTCGTGAAACTTCTCGACCAACTCCTCCCAGCTTTGGATATAATTAGGTGGGAGGTTGATATACCATGCGAATGCTGACCCTGTCAATGAAAAGTTGAACCATAATTTATGGAAATCAGTATTAACATCTCCGCATTGCACAGTGAAACGAGCCACATGTTCTAACGAGGATAAGGATGATTCTCCAGCAAAAAGGCTGAAATCTAGAATCTTGAAACCTTTAGGATATTCGAACTTTTCCACATAAGCTGGATATGGATTGATGAATTTCGGGAACTTCGGCCCTTTTTTCATGGCCGAATCAATCATTCGTTGGACCTCGGTCATATCGACGGATGTTGTTTCCATTCTCTGGTCGGATCCATCTGACCTACTACTTGATCCTCCCCTTTTTTCTAAGTCAATCGTTTTGGGCCGAGTAGACACTACTTCGGCCTGTAGCGAATTACTTCTTAGTGGAAGTTGCTGAGCCTGATTAGCAGATCCTCATTCGAAGACTCTGCTAACTAATAATTCAAGCAATTTGGTATGGGTCTCACCATTACTTCGTATTACCTCGAGCAAATTGTTCATTTTTTGAACAACTATCTGTTCAACTTGTCGAGATTGTTCATCAAGTTACCTTCGAAGAAACGACTTGGTTGGAGGGTCAGAGCCTTCACCACCGTCTTCGTCACAGTCTTCCACTATTCCTTCAATGAAAATGCCAGCGGTTGTGTTTCGAGGCTGGGTACCGAGGCAAACTTCCTTTTCTCGGTGTGTCACACTTGCAGCCTCAGGGGTCACAGTAACAAGAGGATTTCGCGCATGTGACACTTCTTGTCCAGGACTCTGAATCGGCAGATTGATCGCTGATTTTCCCATGGTTGTTTTCTTTTTTACTGATCGTGTCTCAATGGTCATGAACTTCGTAGTTTTAGCACTGAGTCCCACCGGACGTGCCAAAATGTTGACCCTAAAAACTACCAAGCCTACGTGGCGCGCATGCTGAATAACTAATAAGCTAACTACGTCCTCCGGTTGTATGCCGGGCGTGCCAACTCGTCGGCTGAGCTCGGCTGAGGAGTGAAATATGTTGATGTTGCGTTCAGCGCGCGGCTGACTTCTCAATCTTGCGACTGCGGCCGAGGAAGGAACACGCTCGGCCTTCGGGTTCTAGAGCTTGAAAACAAAGCTACTAGTTCTGCGATGTTCACAAATCGTGAGCACCGGATTCGATCATAGTGATTATATTCGTTAAAGTATAAGCACGCTGAATCGACACCAGACTATATGGGCATAAGTACTCAAAATAAATGTACGTCTTAATTATGAAAGTGGTTCGACCGTCAGAATGCCGAACTTTAAAACCTACTTGTGAATAACCAATCATAAACAACTCGGCGTTTAATGTGCCGAGCCAAGTAATTCATAACACCTCACTTCACCGAGAAGGCTAATGAGATGACATCTACCAATAAGGACTCGACAATCCTTCTCGACCGAGACTTGGATAGATAACCAGTCGGCCTCGACGCAGTGCTGTTTATCCAAACTGAAGGTGCTTCACGGTCGGCTGATTCTACGGCAACAATGTTGTTTATCCAAACTGAAGATGTTCGCTGGTTGCCTTCACAGTGCTGTTTATCCAAATTGAAGATGTGACGGCGAAAAAAGAAAATAAAAATCTTAAGGTTGTTGAGAGGTTTCGGGAAAGCGAGGGTTTGAGCAGGGTAGTTTATGTGTTGAATTGGAGAGGGCTTTAATGATGTCTTTCTCCCTCTATTTATAGCAGTCAACCTGCTTCCGATCAAATCACAACCATACTCGGACTAGAACTCTTTCCCCCGATCTAACCTTATCTTGGCCACTCCTACTCCTACTAGGACTTTGAACTTAACCCCCTTATTAAGGGTAGTAATGTAAATGATGTTGAGTAAGTGTTGTTAAAGTTATTGTGAGAAGTTTGTTATACCTTACTTAGTTAATAAGTTAGGTAGTTATCCTATATGTAAATGATGGTATATATACCAAAAGTGTAACATTATTCAAGTAATGAAAATTCACCATTTCATTTCTCTCTTCTCTCTCTATTTTTCTTACTGGATCTCTCTCTAGATTCTAACATGGTATCGCCCCAATAACTCTCGATCTTACAATTCTCGCCCGAATTTCTCTCGCCAAGGTCAACAAAAGAATAATCGTGGCTCCAGATCCAATTTCAATAATTTCAACATAAGAAATTCATGTCAAATTTATCGTCAACTTGATCATGAGGCTATTGATTGTCCGCATCGTATGAATCCTGGTTATGGCAACAAGAATTCACAGACAGCCTTTCATGCTAACACTTCTTCCACTGCTCCAAAATGGCTTCTTGATACTGGGGCCAGTTCTCATATGACCAACTCTTACACAAATTTTCAAAGTCCTGAATCCTATAATGGTCTTGAGCAGTTCTATATTGGCGACAGCAAAGGTTTGCCTATTACTCACTCTGGTTCTTCTAGTCTTCATACTTCTACTCATACATTTGATTTGAACAATGTGCTGCATGTTCCTGATCTGAAACAAGATTTGATTTCTACAAATCGATTTGTAGTTGATAACTGGTGCTCCATTCATCTTTATCCCTTTCACTTCATTGTGAAGGATCTCACTTCGAGGAATGAGCTTTTTAAAGGCCCTGTCAAACCTGGATTCTATCCCTTTCTTGCACTCTTTGTTGCTAGAAATCATCATGCTTATGTGACCAGTACTAAAGCTTTTCAGGGCATTTGGCATCAACGTTTAGGCCATCCCTCTTTCAAGATTTTAAATAAACTAGCTTCAAAGTCTAGTATCTCTCTTTTAGATAGGATAAATAAATTTGTGTGCTCCAGTTGTGCTTTAGGTAAATGTTCTCGAAAATCATTTACCTCTGTTTCTTGTAACACAAGCAAACCTCTTGAGCTATTGCACATTGATGTATAGGGTCCTGCGCCCATTTCTTCTGTCAATGGATATCGGTATTATCTTCTCTTGGTTGATGATTTTACTAAGTATTCTTGGTTCTTTCCATTGAAGTACAAATCTGAAGTTTTCAGTACATTTGTTCATTTCAAATCAGTGATTGAAAACATGTTGGGATTCAAGGTTATTACTGTGCGATCTGACTTTGGTGGTGAATTTGTCAATCACAACTTCTTTGATTTCTTTAAAACACATGGGATCTCTCATTAACTCAGATGCCCTCATACTCCAGAACAAAATGGTTGTGCTGAAAGAAAGCACAGGCATTTAGTTGAAATTGCCCGGACTATTCTTGCATCATCTCAAGTTCCTCATATATATTGGGTTGAAACATTTTCAACAGCTCTTTATCTCATCAATCGAATGCCCACTGGTGGTAAACCCTCTCCTTGGGAACTCTTATTTCATAAACCACTAGATTACACAACTCTCAAGGTCTTTGGTTGTAGGTGTTTTCCTTGGTTAAAACCTTACACATCCTCTAAGCTTGATCTTAAAAGCAAACCTTGTGTATTTTTAGGATATAGCCTAAATCACAAAGGCTATAGATGTTTGGATGCTCACACTGGGAAACTTTATATTTCCAGACATGTAATCTTTGATGAACACACATTTCCATTTCATCATAACCAATCCACTGTGAGTCATCTTCCTCCAGTTCAACCTATTTCCAATTTCCCATCCATCCCAACCTCATTAACCTTTACTCATTTTTTTACTCCTTCTTCATCATCTGCTTTATTAAACTCACCCTCACAATCCAATTCCTTATCTACATCACCTACTCCTTCACTTGTAGATCCCTTACCTACCTCATCCCCTATTCACCCTCATCCCCCTATAACTAATATTCATCATACGACCACTAAGTCTAAGTCTGGCATTTTCAAACCTAAGGCTCTTTTAGCAACTAAACATCTTCTCTCATCTCATCTATCTCCTGATTACACACCTTCCACATATCTTCAAGCATCTAAACACTTGCACTGGAGACAATCTATGCAGGAAGAGTTCAATGCTCTACTTCAAACTGGTACATGGTCTCTGGTACCTCATGATTCCTCTCAAAACTTGGTAGGGTGTAAATGGGTTTTCCATATTAAAAGAAAGCCTGATGGTTTAGTTGACAGGTATAAAGCCCGTCTTGTTGCTAAAGGATTTCATCAGCAACAAGGTCTGGATTACAATGAAACCTTCAGTCCGGTTGCAAAACCAGTTACCATTCGACTTCTTTTAACTCTAGCAACTAAATTTGATTGGTTTATCAACCAGTTAGATGTTAGTAATGCATTTTTGCATGGAAATCTCACTGAGTCTGTTTTCATGGTTCAACCTCCCTGGTTTGAAGATCCAGCTCAACCACAGCATGTTTGTAAATTGAATAAGTCTATGTATGGCCTAAAACAGGCTCCCAGAGTTTGGTATGCCAAGTTAATAGCTGCATTACACTCTATTGGATTTTCTGGCTCTCAAAATGACCATTCTTTATTTATCAAGAAAGATGCTTCAGTGGTATATATCTTGGTGTATGTTGATGATATTTTAGTTACAAGACCAGATTCTGCAGCATGTAAAACTGTGATTTCTCAACTCTGTGAGTTATTTCCTATTAATGATTTAGGATCACTTCATTATTTTTTAGGCATTGAGTTCAAGAGATCTTCCAATGGCATATTCATTTCTCAAACTAAATACATTATGGATCTTCTCAAGAAGGCACACATAGAGGGTGCTAAACCCTGTGTCACTCGACTGAGCACAGCTAAATTGGATCACTTTTCTCCGTTACTGTCTCATCCAGAAGAATACAGATCCTTAGTTGGAGGGCTTCAATACTTAACCTGGCTCGACCAGATTTGTCCTTTGCTGTAAATCTTGTCTATCAGTTCATGCAATGTCCACGAGAATCTCATTTCCAGGCTGTTAAATGCATTTTCAGATATTTGAAGGGCACTATTTCTCTTGGTCTCTGGTTTCCAAAATGTTATGCACCTCTTAGTATTCATAGTTTTTCATATGCAGATTGGGCCGGTTACACTATCGATCGGCGATCCACAGGTGGTTTCTGTATTTTTCTGGGTGATTCACTTATAAGTTAGAGTGCTAAGAAACAACCCACCATGGCTAGATCATCAACTGAAGCAGAATACTGATCTTTAGCTACCACTGCTGCTGAGTTAACTTGGATTTGCAAATTGTTAGTAGATATTGGTCTTGTTCTTCCCTGTCCTCCTAAACTTTGGTGTGACAACATATCTGCTATATCTCTTGCTAAGAATCCCTTTTTTCATGCTCGAACCAAGCATGTGGAGATTGACTACCACTTCATTAGGGAGAAAGTCTTGGCAAATTCTATCACAGTGCACTTTGTATGTACACAGGATCAAACTGCAGATATTTGCACTAAAGCATTATCCAAGGATCGGTTCCTACTTCTCTGAGACAAACTTTCTCTTCGGCTAGCTCGGCTTAGTTTGAGGGGGGATATTAAGGGTAGTAATGTAAATGATGCTGAGTAAGTGTTGTTAAAGTTGTTGTGAGAAGTTTGTTATACCTTACTTAGTTAATAAGTTAGGTAGTTATCCTATATGTAAATGATGGTATATATACCAAAAGTGTAACATTATTCAAGTAATGAAAATTCACAATTTCATTTCTCTCTTTTCTCTCTATCTTTCTTACTGGATCTCTCTCTAGATTCTAACAAAAGGTACGTAAGATCATATGTTGTAAATGACTCTATGTTAATTGTCTTTATTAATCCTTGGGTTGTTGCTGCTGCTACAATTTCCTAATGTTGTTTTCGACGTAATCATGATATATTAATTAGGTTTCCAGCATTCTATTTGTTGATGCCCCTATTGGCATTGGGTTCTCGTATTCAAGGAGCACCCAAGGATCTAGCGATATATTGTTTGTTGATCATATGTATAGCTTCCTCACAAAGGTAATTGACACAACAACAATTGCATCGATATGATATGCAAACACAAGCACCCGGACTTATATATGCACATTAAGATCTGTGTTTCATCAACTAGATTCACGTTGTGTCTATTGTGATTTTCTTATACATCATGCAGTGGTTGATCAGTCACCCTGAATTCATTTCAGTTCCATTCTACATTGGCAGTGACTCGTTCTGTGGCATGATTATTCTAGTTCTAGCTGAAGTAATAGCAGAGGGTAATGGTGCACTTTTTCAACCTTAATCAAATGATATAATATAACTCCTGTAATTGAATGTAGTCCAAGAACTTATAACGTATTACCTAGCTTGTTGCAGGTATTGAAGCCAAAAGGATACCAACAATTAATTTCAAAGTATTTGTTCAAGCTAGGACCAACTTTTAACTTTTATTACAGGCATTCGAAATTCATTACTCCGGAGGCCTAACAATTATAGAAAATTTTCCAGGGTTATCTACTCGGCAACCCATTGACAGTTACAAATAGTGATGATAATGCACGGGTCACAGATGGCCCAACGCCAGGTACTTATACCTGATGAACTCTACAAGGTGGTTAAAACAATCTCTTCACTAGCTATATTCTCAAATACATCATCCAAGAATGCATCTACACTAGTTTCCATCTACCGTTTTAGCACACGCTATGTTTGGAATATGAACATCTAAATGATAGCATGTATTTCTCAGTCGGCAAAAAAGAATTGTAGAGGACAATATAGATAAATCAACCAAAGCAATAAACAATGTGCAAAAGATCTCCAGGCTATCACAATGGTGGGGAAATGCATAATTTTTTTATATATGTACGTATATATTCTTTTTCCTATTCAAATTCAAACGAATTCCGGGCCATTTTGTTTGCCTTTGCAGTTGACTGAAAAAATAAATCATGAATGCATCTTGGAGCCTCAGTGCAGACCAATCTCTGTTGCATATAGTAAGATGGCTGACCACCAAAAAGCTCTCCTGGAAAGGTCAGAAGAGTCGCATATTAAACTCAACTCGATGCAAACGAGCATTAATCCAATGTTTCAAGGACTTGGTTTTCCTAAATTTGGGTGCATGGTAAATTCTCATCTTCTATACAACCACTAGTAGCTCCAATGAGCAGGCTGCTTAAGAAATATGAGGGCCTTCTCCTCTTTGTTGCAATTTTACGAGAATTTGCTGCTCCATGTTTGGGCAAATGATGTTAACGTTCAAAAGGCGCTTCGCGTTCACAAAGTAAGTGAATGTTGATCACCAACCGCAAAATAATCTGATGTAACAAAAACTGATGACATTTCATATAATTACTTTTGGGAATGCACCAGAGGAGTTACTGAGATGCAATAGCAGCAGCTTGCCATACAGAAAATATTTCCAGAATGTGGTTAGTTATCATCTATCGCTCAACAACCGAGGGTATCGAACTCTAATATACAGGTTTTGTTACTTGTTCCTTCTCATGTAGTGAACATCCTCTAAAAGTTTAATTACCCTGTATGGTATATATATACTAAGGCCTAATTGCCCGATCAGTGTGTTTATGCAGTGGTGATCATGACATGACTGTACCCTACCTTGGAACCCTAGGATGGATTAGGCCATCTCCGAGCCCTCTGGCCCTTCAAGAAATTAGTATTTTAATGAACAGTGCATGACCATATTTCTTACCATCTCCAACCGAGGGCCAAAGGGCCATAGGGCTCGTTTTAGCCCTCTCAAGAAAAACCATCTCCAACCGAGGGCTATAAGGCCAAACATAATTTATTATTTAAATTTAAAAACTACAACAACTTAAATTTAAAAACTACAACTTAAATTTAAAAACTACAACTAAAATTTTAAAAATACAACTAAAAATTAAAAACTACAACTAAAATTTAAAAAATACAACTTATATATTTCAAGTCAAATGTGAGAGGTTTTATTTAGAGTATAAAAAATAAAAAATAAAAGAAAAAGGGAAGTGGGTCGGAGAGTCCCACATCGGCTGTGGGAAAGGAAGTAGAAAAAAAAAATGGAAGTGGGTGGGAGTCCCACATCGGATGTGGGAGGGATTTGAGCAAGCTCTAAAGCCTATAAAAAGAACACTCAAACATTCAACCAAACATAATTTATGGGCCTATTATTAAACAAATTTTGTAAAAAAAAAATTTCAAACATAACGGCTAGCTAACTGTTGCTTTTTGAATTCCAGCCCGACCCGGGGTTGGCTGGCTCATTTGGGCCGGCCGGTTAGCCCTTTGGCCCTTTTTTGTCCAATGGGGCCCACGAGCCATTTGGCCTGGCCCTCGGTTGGAGACGATTTTAGGGCTATTTTCGGCCCTTTGGCCCTCTGGACCCTTAGGTTGGAGATGGCCTTAGGTCTCTGAACCTTACCATCGTGGATCGCTGGAGACCGTGGTTGGTTGCTGGTGAAGTTGCAAGGTAGGTTTTGAGTATTGACTACGTGTCAAGTATGGTTTAATTAGAACAAAGCTTCACACTTCGTAGAGGTACGAAATTGCGAGTTGAATTCTCTTTTACTATGTTATATGTTATATTGTTTGATGCCTGCAGATACTCAACAGAATATTCAAACGACTTTATGTTTGCAACTGTTAAAGGAGGAGGACACACAGCTCCAGAATATAAGCTTAAGGAGTGTTTTGTCATGTTCAAAAAGTGGATCTCCCAAAAAGCACTTTGAATGTTGGGAATGTTCTTAAAATATGTTCTCCCCAGGAAGCACTTTTTCTTCTGTTCTGCCAATAGGACCATGTTTTTTCCTAGATGTTTCATGATATTGATGTTGGATTTGACATTAAATCAACATGCCTAAACTAAAACAAGAATCAAACAAGGATTAGGATATCTTGGACACAAGATATTTGGATTTTTGTTTCCTAGTTGGTTTGGGATTTGGTTTTAGTATAGGATTTGGTTTCCTATATTCTAAGGACTTTGTGTAAACCTATGACATCTGTTAGTATAAATAGATGGATGTGGGATAAAGTTTTGAGTGTGAAAGTTGTGAGAGGCATAAGTTTGTATACTTGAGAACACTTTGTGTTTGTGAGTTCTCTTGTATTTGTTGTAATCAACAAAGCTTCCGTTGTTAGAGAGGTACTCCTATATTGGATGAACTCTAAAATTGTTGTGTTTTGTTTATTGCTTGATTGGTTTTTGGTTTAGTTTACAACAAGTGGTATCAAGAGCTTAGGTTTTTACGTGGGTTGTGACCATCAAGCAATGACAAAGACTGGTGATTCCACCAGTAGTGATGATGTTGAAGAAAAGTTTGGTACTAGTGAAACCAAAACGACGGTTCAGAGTGCTAGGTTTGAAATTGAGAAATTTGATGGAACGAACAACTTTGCTATGTGGCAGTGTGAGGTTCGAGATGTCCTGATACAACAAGGTTTGGTTGTTGTATTAGGTGACATGCCGTTTTCGATGAAAAAAAGAAGAATGGGAAAGATTGAATGCTCATGCATGTTCTACAATTCGGCTATGCTTGGGAAAGCAACAGAGTATGGTGTGATGACATAGCTTTTGCGAAAGAATTATGGGTTGCATTGGAGACAAAATATATGAAGAAGAGTGCAGAGAATCCACTACATCTCAAGAGCAAGTTGTACAGGTTCTAGTACAAAGAAGGCACGAAGATGATTGACCATCTAGAAGAGTTTAACAAGCTTCTAGCTGAATTGGCAAATCTTGAAGAGATAATCAAAGATGAAGACAAGGCTTTGATCCTGATGAACTCATTGCCTGAATCCTATGAGCCTTTCGTGACTACTTGGATTTATGGCAGGGAGATAATTAAGTATGATGAAATCTCAAGTGCTCTTATGAATCATGAGGTGAGACACCTTGACATGCAAGAAAGGAATAACTTTGAAGCTTTGATGGTGAGAGAGAGAGAGATCTAAAGAAAAGAAAGGTTTGTACAGGAAAAATAGTAGGTCTCGTACTAGAGGAGTCTCAAATAATAGGAAGTTCTTGGACAAAGATGATTGTGCTTTTTGTCATGAAAAATGACACTGGAAGAATGACTGCCCTAAAATCAAAGAAAAGACTAGAAAGAAGAAGGATGACTCAGAAGCAAATATGGTTGGTTGAAGTCGAGAATGAGGAACTTGTCTATGCCCTAACTGCATCGAGCACTGTGGATTATATGAAAGAGTGGGTGCTCGACACAGGTTGTACTCATCACATGACTTCTCAAAGACATTGGTTTTCAAGCTTCAAAGTTATGAATGGAACTGTGTATATGGGAGATGATAACCCATGTACAACTCAAAGAATTGGAAGCATCATGATCAAGCATCATGATGGTGTAATTCGAGAATTGCATGGTGTAAGGTATGTCCCAAAACTGATGAAGAAAAGATGAAGATGGATGGTATTCCATATGCTAATTTGGTTAGAGGATTAATGTATGTTATGGCGTGTACTCGTCGTGATATAGCACACGCAACTGGAATTGTTAGTAGATTCATGCACAATCCTGGAAGAGATCATTGGAATGCTGCTAAGTGGATACTAAGGTATTTACATGGAACGAGGGACAAATGTATTTGTTTTGAAAGATGTGATGAAGAAATTGATAAGTTCTCAGTTGGATATGTGGACTTAGACTTTGCTGGAGACTTAGACAAGAGAATATCGACGACTGGGTATGTGTTTATTATGGCAAAGGGTCCTATATGCTAGAGATCAATATTACAACCAACGGTGGCACTATCAACCACAAAAGTAGAATACATAGCGATTGCTAAAGCTATCAAAGAAGCAATGTGGACTCTAGGGTTGTTAGGAGATTTAGATGTAGAACAACACAAGTTGGATGTATATTGTGACAGCCAAAGTGCCATTTATTTGGCCAGATATTAGGTACATCATGCTAGGACTAAGCACATTGATGTACAATATCATTTTGTGAAAGAAGTCGTAGCTGAAGGTGAAATTCGTTTAAAAAATGTTGCTACAGAAGATAATCCAGCTGATATGTTGACAAAGGTGGTTAATGCAGCTAAGTTCGAGCACTGCTTAGATTTGGTGCAGTTGAAGCAAGTTTGATCTTGCGATATGGTGGAGCAACGAAAGTTGTTTGATGCCTCGCTATAGATTTCATGCCAAGGTGGAGATTGTTGGATTTGGCATTAAATCAACATGCCTAAACTAAAACAAGAATCAAACAAGGATTAGGATATCTTAGACGCAAGATATTTGGATTTGTGTTTCCTAGTTGGTTTGGGATTTGGTTTTAGTATGGATTTGGTTTCCTATATTCTAGGGACTTTGTGTAAACCTATGACATCTATTAGTATAAATAGATGGCTGTGGGATAGAGTTTTGAGTGTGAAAGTTGTGAGAGGCATAAGTTTGTATACTTGAGAACACGTTGTGTTTGTGAATTCTCTTGTATTTGTTGGTAATCAATAAAACTTCTGTTGTTAGAAAGGTACTCCTATATTGGAGGAACTCTAAAATCGTCGTGTTTTGTTTATTGCTTGATTGGTTTTTGGTTTAGCTTACAACAATTGACTCATTTGAATAAGGAATGGTGTTCAATAAATTTGTAAATATACAACTCTATGGACATAAAGAGTACTTGGATGTGGATGTAACTTCAATTTGTTCTAGATGTTAAAAATCTTCTTAATTGAAAGCTGCAATTAAAATTTGCAAAGCAACGTTATACTACTAAAGTAGACGTTGATGATGTTAGTTAGAAAGGACATTGTGTCTACTTCTTGCACTAAGATTGCACTCAAATTTTATTTTTTAAATGGCACTGTCATTTATGGTATTCTGAGCTACTGATATGACTATATGTGTACATTGCTCCCGTAAATTAGTGTCAACTATAACTTGTGAATAAAAAAACAGGTGTTGCAGGCAAACTTTCTTCTTCAAACTCAAAAGGTTAAGTTAGCTAACATCTAAACGAAGCAAGGAATTGGACCAATTGGGTTCCTTTTGGTCCCCTTATTCCATAAAAAATGCTCAGGGAGGAGAAACGACGCAAGCTGCATGAGGCCGTCCTCAACATGCTCCATCCTCCTCCATCACCTCCAGTACTCTCTTTTTCTCTCTCTCGGATTTTACAGTTTCTCTGCAACTTTTTTATAGTAAACATGGATTGTTTTTACAGCCAAAAGATGAGCCTGGAAACGTACCGTTGAGCATTTTAGGCGAAGACTTTGAAGCAGACGGCTTAGGGGAAAGTGGGTCTTCAGCATCGAGCAGAGAAGACTACGGCAATGACGAAAGTGAGGCTCAGAGACTTACAAGGGCTCAGAGGAAGAGACTCCGCAAGAAGAAGCTCAAGGAAGATGCTTCTCGCCGTAGGGAAATTATTGGGCCTCTATTACCTTCCGCAACCGATCAATGTGACAGTGAAGCACAAGGTGTTCGACGTAATGCCTCTGAGAAACCTGGCGCTGCTGTCACTGAGGAACCGGGTTAGAAAGTTGACATATTTCTGTTGATAATTTATGTAACAAATTGAAGGGCATTAATAACCATTTTGTTTTCAGTTTTCAAATTTTTTTAAACCGAAAAGGAAATGGTTATCAAACGGCTCCGAAAATTAACGTGAGGCTGCATTTGTTCAGGAGATGAGCCACCCGCTTGCAGTAATCAGAACAAAGTAAAGCAAAGGAGGAAGGCAAAGAAGCAGGCTAGAGAAAGAGAGCAAGTTTGAAAGGAAGGGCAAATATTAAACTATTCAATGTTGCTTACATGAATGATTTGTATTGGTTTGTACACTTAAGTGTTGAATTGCATACAAGAATTATGTTGTTGACCTACATTACAGTCATGGAATTCTCTCTTTCCCATCACAGTTTTCGTTCTCCTGCATTGTATTAAAATCATACTGAAACTGAAAACTGCGGCTAGCTTTAGAGAATGGCATTCTCTTTCACTGAATTGTTGGAAAATGAAACTGAAAATCCCATGTCAGATAACAGTAGAAACTTGCCCGGTCGTGGTGCTACTGTTATCTGACGTGAGATTTTCAGCACACTGGATGTGGCCTACGCTCCATACTTTTTGTTAAACTTTGGCAAAAACGACATACCTGGGATGGGATCGCTATGAAGATATTTGTGTACCATCTAGCGACAGCACTGTAACTCGGTTGAACACTATTGTTGAAGCGCTAGTGGAGTACCTAATTAACATTTTAACCATCGGCTTAGCAACTTCATTGTTTGGTTTGCCTATGGGTTTGACACTCTTCTACTCAATCTTCCACCGCAATTATGGGTTCGAATCGATTTGGTACGCAAAACTTATTTTGGATGTTGGATGAAGAAATAAATGCGACTTTCAAATTATAATAAAGAAAACTTATTACTAATAATTCTACTATTTTGAGGGGATTAATAAAAGGAGTAACTTACAAATTTATCTTCTACTTTCAACTTGTTAGTCTCGTTTAATGTCTAAGATTTGATTGAATAAATAATCCACTATATTCAAGATATGTTGAAAGAAGAAATAAAAAAGTTTTGTCCAACTTGAAGATGGATGATAAATTACTCGTTAAGAATATTATCCGTCTCAATCTCTATAAGATAGTAGGATTAGAAGGGAGAAGTTTCCTTCATGTCTAATCTCCCCAAAATCCACCTCTACCCTTAATACTCATTGAACTTGTTTTTTTTTTTTTTTTTTTTTAACAAATGATATTAGCTACACTACGGGGAGGGGATAGGCTTAGCCTCACAATGAGCAAGCAATAATATGGTTCAAATTTGTCTTTGGCAAAAGTTGAATCTAAGATCTCTCACTTACAAGTAAAGAAGAATACCATTAGACTGTAATATTAAGGGACAATGCATTCTAATCCTAGATATCGAACAGGAACATTGATCAGGAGTTGTACCGTTGCCACTTGCCAGTTTTGTGCAATGTCATTTGATGTCCTACGTTCGTCGCATCTAAGTTTTTTCATTTTCTTGTATTTTTTTTTTTTCTTGTTATAGCAAAGTGAATAGAGCGGGGTGTTTCAAACTTAAAACATGTACAAAAGAATTAAGAGCTAGTTAGTTCTTTGGCACAAGTCTTGGTATTGCTAAATTTCGGCTACAATGTTAAAAAGGTTGTAAGTTGTGGGAGCTTGCGATTTTTGTGAACCAAATTTATTGCATAGTTATATGTGAATTTACAAGAAGTACATCCAAAGAAATCAGAGGCGAAAGGGAAGGGAGAGATGCACTCATAACTTATATATACATCTCCAATATATATATATGTATGTATGTAAATGGAGTAAGAAGTAGGAGGGGGATAAATAATGTAGAAGAAAATCTCAACATAAAATAGAGATTAAAGTGTCTCCTACGTGACGTGAAAGTGCCTCCTCCATATAAGCTCCTGCCATCTGCATGCCATCAAAACATGAAGAAAAAAAAAACATCATAAACTTTAATAAAGTCATTTATTTTGAATCCACCAAACTCTATCTAGAAATGCCCCAGAATAAAGTCATTAATTATGCAAATCTGTCAATATTTCTGATTAAGAAGCAAGTCTCTCGCTACTTAGTACGTAGTCTAGTGGTTTCCTCTTCACTTGTTAGTAAGAGATCTTAAGTTCGATTTTCGCTAAATATGAAGTTAAACCACATTATTATGGCCAGAAATTGTAAGGCTTAGCCCACTCTCTGAGTGTAGATGCTATCGTTTTGAATGAATTGATACAATGCCAAAATAAAAAGGGGTAGGTAAGGTACCTATGTGACACAAAAACCCTAATAAAACAATCATGAGAAATTAACAAAAATAAATGTGTTTCTTATCGTGTTTGATATAACTTACAAGTCTTAAATTTCCCATTAAAAAAACAATTATATTTATCCTGATTTCATTAGGATTTTTCCCAATTTGTCATCATCATCAACAGCTGCCCTACATACCTTTGACATGGGCAACTTAACTTCCAAACTCAGAACAAACATCCAATATTTTAGTTACCTTCTTAGGTGCCATGTATAGAATTTAGTCAACGGTAAGTCAACTGCTTTCATCTCATCATACTCCAATCAACCATAATTTAGCTAATTAATTAATTAATTCAGCTTTCCAAAAGCCAAACCACCAAAAGCAGAACAACCAAAAGCCAAAAGCAAAAAAGCAATCAAACAAAAGCTATATGCTAATGCGTACCTTTTCAAAACTCGGCCGGGTAATCAAACGGCACCGGAGTGGCCGCACTATCCCCTGTGCTCGGGTGCACGTACCCATATTTACGGAGCACCTGGTTATCCGCGAAATTCAGCGCCTTCCGCATCCCGTCCCAGCACGACTCCCCGGAATACATTTCATTGTGGGCCCCGCTGCAAGGCTGGCATCCGGTAAAGTGCGTGACGAACGGCCTCCTCCAGCTTCCCTTACCATACCCGGCCTCACGCAAGTACTCCTCCCTAAACGCACCGTACTGCTCGCTCACCTTTTCCGCGTGCCGCCTCCTTAAACGCATCGCACTGTCCTCCTCCCCTCTCTCTATCTCCGCGTACCTGGCCTCGATCTTATCCAGCGTCCCCACGATCTCCGCCCAGTACCCTTCGAAATAGTACTCGCTCTCCAGATAAATCTTGTCCGCCCATTTGTCCCTCTCTTTGTATATCAAGTAAGCGAGGCCCGTCTGATCGTCCGACTCCGGGAACGCCTTGTCCTTGAACGTTGACCGGAGGGTCTCCCCCCATTTCTCGTAGTCCGGAGTCTGCGGGCCCATGCTGGCCCACACCTCGAGAAAGTCCATGGCCCACTGGGAGTTCCGGATTAGGAACACGCCGGCGTTGAGCCCGGTCCAGCTGTGCGTCTCCATGACGAGGTGGGTCCACCCGTGGACGACGAAGTTGTGGTTCTTGTATCGGTCCAGCGGGAGCTTGAACTCCATGTCGGTGAACAACGCGTCCGAGTCGACCCACCAGATCCACTCGGCCTCCGGGTGGGCCACCATGGCGGCCCGGATTACGGGGAGCTTGGCCCAGTATCTCCCCATCCGCGGGTGCAGCAACGCATTGTTGTAGAAGATTTCGTGCCCGTGGATTCTACAGTAATCCACCTTGTTCTTGAAGAATCTCAATAGCAGGTAATCGCCGATAGGATTTCGACAAGCGGACGGCTGGGATCCCGTCACCATCAGAATCCTTCCCTCGGCTCCCGCCGCCAACGACGGGTGGTGCAGCAGCCACTGCCGCCGCTTCTCGTCCCAGTCCTGAACCGGCTGCCCGAGCGTGTACCGGACCTCCCGGTCGTCGTAGAAGGTCTGGTTCGTCGGGTCCCGGCGCAGGTTATCGTCGTCGGCGCATTGATCAGGTTCGGCGGCGGTCGGCGGCGGAGTTACCGTCCGACTGAAATTGGGGATGGAAGAAGGGCTTACGAAGGTCCAGAGAGTGAGGAGGAGGAGAAGAGCGAGAAATGCGCCGCCGAAGAAGAGCAGGCTGTCGGCGACCCAGGAAGAAGGCCTGGTTCTGGCATAGGGTTTCGGCATTGGAGGAAGCTCAGAGGAGAGTATTGGAAATGGAAAATGCGACAGGGTTGGGTTCTTAACGGTGTCGTTTTGCATCCACTGAATAAGGGTTACAGCTTCTATTGTGGACTTGTTAGCAGAAGGGTTTAAGCGGGGGAGTGTAGAGTGCATAATCGGTTTAGTAGAGCCAAAGATGCTACAGTGCGCCATGATCTACGGCAGTCGTTGGGGTCCCTTTGTCTGGCTTACGCCTTCATCTAGCTGACACGTGGATGTATGTGTTTACGAACCGACACTTTGGGGGTGGAAATTAGAATTTTGTGCTTTACTTTTATAACCCAGACCATATGCAATTTTTACAGTTTGGGCGTGATTCACAAGAGTGGAATGGATGTGAGGGTTTTACGGTCATTTTGGTGAGGGAAGAAAGGACGTGGACCCACTTTCGTGTCATAATGAACATGGGGATGTTTCAAAACTTGCATTGGGAAGTAATTGATTCGGTAATTATAGTGGGCATAATCTCGAATTGATTTATGTATGATGTTGATTGGTAATAACCCATTAATATTTCGGTGGCAACATTCAAACAAGTGATGATCGATCAGATTTAAGCTTATAAATTTGCAACCCACTAATGCAAATCATTGTCACATAATCTCCAGATCATAGCAAAGAGATTTTAGTTCAAGTAACTAAGCAACGTTTATCCTTGCATTTGCGGTTAAGTATTTGATTTTCGCCACTTCACATATCACTTGTAATAATTTTAGCCGTTGAATCAAATTTCGAAGATCCGGATTGATGGATTTGGTGAATTTGGTGAAAAAGATCTGGAAAGAATCCCTTTCCGGAATGAAGAACGAGGCGACCAAGGTGGTGTACTTCCTCATTAGCTTGAAGGCGGATGTGGGATGTCACAGCCCGTCCCGAGATATCTATTTTCAACGGCGTGAAATTACTTATTTACCCTGGACGTGTTGTGTGGTGGTGTGGTAGGTTAGAAGTTGGACCAATTAGTGCTAAGTCCTATTATTTTGGAACCAATTAGGACTTAGATAGTATTTTCTTTGGTTTTGATTGGTGACCCACGTGTGCCACACACACACACATACACACTTACTCTCTCTCTCTCCTTCCTCACGGATTTTTCTGAAAATCCGTACAATTGTACGGACGAACTTGGAACCAACCATTTCATGCACGGATCGACGTCAAGAAGGTAAGATTAGAACTCCTTGCAAGTCTCTGAGTTCATATATGCCATTTTTAGATCTTGAAACCCTCAAAATCCCACCCCATATTTCATGCATTGTTCATGCACTAATTAATGTGAGGTTTTTAGGAGTTTTTAAGGACATATGAAGCTTTGAATCACCCTCACGAAGCTCGGAGAAGAAAAACCAAGCGATTTGGACATCGGGAACTGGAGATTGGCGAGTTTTAAGTTTGGCCGGATTATTGTGGATTTTTCCGGCAATATCCCATGAGTTTTAGGTCCTAAAACTGGTAAGGGTTTGTTCTACTTGTCTTAAGCTTCATTTTGGTATATAATTCGTGAAATTTGGTTGAGAAACGGACAAGAAATGAAGGTTTGAAAATTTTGCAGTTTCCGACGACGGTGACGGTCGTCGGAGTTCGAAGGTAGGGGATGACGGAATATTCCGTCAACTTTGACGGAATATTCCTAACGGCATGGTTAGTTTTAACGGTTTCTGTTACTTTTTAACGGAATATTCCTAACAGGGTTAGGGGATTCCGTTAGGGTCCCTGCGCGTGGCCGCGCGTGTTGCAGTGCCCTTGTCGGCGCGTGGAACGTCGGAAATTTTTTCTAAAAATATGGGGATGTTCGTGAGGTTGTGTAGATCACGTTGGTATATTCAAACATCCCATTTGAGCAATATATGAGAAGTTATTAGCTAGTATTGGTTATGTGCTTTAAATAACGTTTTTATAGTTGTTTCGCTTATAGGGGAGACTTATCCCAAGGACGAGCGCAGTCAAGGGTGAGTCGGGGGCTACGACCCTTCGACATACCAGTGAGTGGGCTTTTGGTTTTAAGTATATACGTATATCCTTGATATTTTCCCAGAAAATGCATTTAAATGAGTTATGCTTTGAAAATGTCATGCCTATTGATTTATGCTTAAACCATGAGTTAGAATTGTATGCATAAATGTGATCTGGTGCTGTGGGCGCTCAGGTAAGTTCCAGGTGAGTTTATGAATTGTGAATGTGTATTGAATGGCTGTGATTAATTGAGAAACATTGAGCTCATAAACCTGCACCCCGGTGTTAGCGATTAGCCAGAGATATGGCACATGCCTATATATAATGTCACCTCCCGCACCATATGCTCACATTGGATCCAATTTAGGTGCACAGTCTTGTCGTATAGACCACTATAGGTGGTTCCGACTCGTAGGTGACTAGCGATTTATCGCATAGCTATCATGAGTGCAGTGTTCTAAAAAACGGCCTAGGCGGCCGCCTAGGCCCTGGGCGCCTAGCAACCGAGGCGTTTTTGGGCAAATCGGGAGGAAAAATCGGGTTGGGCCTAGGCGGCCGCCTAGGCGGGCTGGGCGGCTAGGCGGGTTGGGCGGGCTAGGCGGTCCTAGGTGGTCCTAGGCGGCCCTAGGCGGTCCTAGGCGGTCCTAGGAGGTTTTTATTATTATTATTTTTTATTAATTGCGTGCTTTTTTCTTTTTTGATTTCATGGTGGTATACTTATGGAAATGGTGTATCTAATTTGCAAATGATGGATTTACTACAAGTTCATCCAATACTTATGGAAATAGTGTACCTAATTTGCATTTTATCATTATTTTATTATCCATACAAGTATAGTTTTTTTTTAGGTGTCAATATGCACTTATTTACAAGATATATAAGAAATTTACCTAAATCCGCCTAGGCCACCTAGGCACCCGCCTAGGCGCTAGGCGCTAGCCCGCCGCCCGACTAGCGCCTAGCGTTTTTTAGAACCTTGTATGAGTGCGTAGCATTGAGCATAACTATATTACACCCAGTCTTGTCATACAAACCTTTTAGTGGTTCCGACTTGTGTGCAGTGTAGTATCATATAGGTCATTTGTAGTGACTCCGGCTAGATTGACTAATGAGCTATGAATTCAGCCGTATAGACTTCTGCAGGGGTTCCGACTAATATATTATTTTCTACGAATCTATTTTCACCTGAGTTACTTATTCTGCTTTATATTTTGGCATGGCATACTTATGATTATGGATATGTGAAGCATGATTTGAATATATATATATTTTATTCATATTCTATTTCTGGGAAAATTATACATACTTTACGGCGAGGGGTTAGAGCATTTGATAATGAAATGGTTTTGAAAGCTTTGTTTTTGCCCACTCACATTTTCTGTTTTGCGCCCCTCCAGGTTTTAGGTAGACTTGTTGTTAGTGGCATTGAGGATCTCGGCGGTTCTGACAGAATAAATATTAGTAGGACATCTTCTGGTACTGTATAACTAGTACTTATCCTACTGGACTACACCTAGACTTTCTATGCTCTAATTATGAGTATTTACTCTTGTATCTCACTCCTAGCACTTTCTACTTATTAGTGCACATTAGTAGCTTTTGGTTTTTATTTATTCGTATATTTCTTATCTTTATTGCTTCCGCATTGTGCACATTGCTACGTCACCCTCACGTGTCGGCCAGCATGTCTCGATCTCGGTCAAGGTGTGTCATGGGAAGCCTCAATGATCAAATCGAAGCAAAGCCTTAGTGATCAATCAAAGCAAAGCCTCAATGATTAATTGAAGTCCAGTTCATGATTGGTTTAGTTATATTCGTAAGACGGTGTGAAATTAGGAGGCAGATTGTCTGCCCTCCTGTTTGGGTGCCATTTCCATCCCCTCCTATTTTGTGTTGTCACCGTTAAGCCACGTCAATATTTTATATTAATTTTTTTTATAGAGATAATAAGACAAAAAGCAATAAGAATATAAAATGTTGACGTGGTTTAACGTTGACCGCACAAATAGGAGGGGATAAGAATGGCACCCAAACAGGAGGGCAGACAATCTGCCTTCGTAAAATTAACCTCTTTGGTCATTCCAAACTATGATACATTGTGAGATAATGAGTTTTTTTTTTTTTTTACTATTATTAAGAACATGGGGAAACTATTACATTAATTTAGGGAATGATAGAGTTTTGAACTCAAAGCGCATGGGTAAAAACACTCAACACCCAATCTACTAGGATATTGACCACATGCAGATAATGAGTTAATATAAGCATAGATTTAGAATTCGATTTTCTCCAAACATAACCAACAAAAGAGAGAATTTTGTAACAAATTCAACATTACTTTAAAAAGTAATGTTTTTTCGTCTTTTATATTTACAAATTATAATGAGGGGATGGAAAATTAAACTCGAAATCTCAAATATAAAAATGAATGTTTTTAATTAACTAAGCTGATAAAAAATTGAACATGAAAAACCAAGATGTAGATCTGCTGGTTCTCGGCCAGCCCTCGAGCTAAATGCAGGATCAAGTTTTAAGCGGTTAGCCATTCAAGTTACTAGTTGAAAATTTGTAAGTACGTGATAACCAGAAACATAATAGCTACAAGAAGAAGCATCGTATATTTATCTCTCTCCGCATCTAACAATTGAAGAAAATGCCCTAACTGACACCTAGAGGGAAATAATGTTTTTAAAATTACAAGTTAATAATATGCATATTATTAATATTACCATTGTGACACTGATTCACAACATACACAAAAATCTAATGTTTTAGCGTGTGATCGATCGTCACACCAGAATACACTCTTCAACAATGACATAAGAATAGTCATGTGATTTTATACTGACCAAAGTTTTTTAATTTGGCAGCACTTCCGATTTCTTTATTGGTTGTCTTTGATCCCAATAACTTAAAAAACTTCATGTATATTTGTTTGTACAGTGTATTTGACCTCTATAAACGACTAAGACAAATTAAATTACAACCTCCTCTTTTACTACTATTTTCTTTTATCATATTTGTCTTCATTTTCTCTCTTTTTATATGACATACTTTAGTTTACAAAACCTTGGTAGTCTTCAAAATTATTCCACAGTATCTTGCATCCACTCTCAACAAGCCTCTACAAGTAATATTAGTTGTCGACAAATGGTGACATAAACTTCCGGCATATGTTGACAGGAATCGACAAGTGTCTACTAGGTGCTCGACGAAATAGCCTTATGAAATTTTTTTGTTGATATTATGACCCATTATTTAAAAATTCTGACTACGCGATTGCACACCCCGGAGTCTAAGGATCATTTACTTGAAATGACATACATTGTAGTTTCGGGGAATTCAAGCTGGACCAGGTAATAATTGCAGTGCTTGTTGTGGTCTGGGATTTTATGAGCAGAAATGAACGACCTATGATAGGAGAAAGAATAAATATCAAGTTTGGACTATGGCTTCTACTTTACTGCGGTTGAACCAAACACAAGATGACAATGTAAAATTTGGATTATCATCTTTGTTGTTTTCTAAGAAACGCTACTCACCGGGTTTTGAGGCCAAGCTCACCACATTTCGGAGTTAACCTCCCTCCTTTAGTAGTTTAGATGAACTTCTTGTTGTTTAGTTCACGTCAAAATGCATATGTGATTCATTGTGAGACATTAAGTATGGAGGGGGACAAAGCTCCCTGGCATCTCCTTTGATTGTATACTTATGATTGCGACGATTGTAGTTTGGACGAAGTTCTACTAATTTAATTTAGTTGGAATTTTCACGATTTTAAATAATTTACTAATTCTGCTAATTTAAGTTTGGACGTTCGGAACACATGTGAGACATTTCTTGTACAATTTAGTTGACCCTTAAAATTAACATCGAAGAATTAATAAAATTAAAGTAAAACTTTAACCAAACTCATTACTTATACACACTAAAAAAAATTCATTAATCATAATTAGAAATTCATTTATTAATTATTGCTTGAATCTATGTATTTATTTTTGAACAAACGGTATCTTCTGCAGTAAGGGAGTGGGGAGTGGGATAAGTGATCGGATTTTTAGGTACCTACGTAAAGAGGTTAAAATCACACAAAATACTTGCAAGAAAACAAGGTAGTTGTAGTATAAACGGCTCAAGTAAGGTCGTTTTCCACAGGTTTTATTTAAAATAATTTATGAAAAACCCTAATCCTAGTTAATTACCTGAAAGTAAAGATTGGAAAAGGTTGATTTTGAATTTAAAAGTAATAAAAACGAATTTTAATAAAAGTAATTTAGGGAAAGCAACTAATAACCAATTAAAAAGGAAACAAATCAAAGAGAAAATGTTTTGAGAAACAAATTTGGAAAAGCACTAGGGTTCTGCCGTTCCCTTAACAATTCTACATGGATTTACTAATTACTTATGATTTACCCATGCAACTTTGACGGTTAGGTTTTCCTAAAATATATCCTACTTGGAACCTCCAACATAGAACGTATATCTAACATGCAACCCGTCTGTGGCGTCCAGATCAAATGTGAACATGCAAGACTCATTAAGTTTTGCGAGAACCTTTTGAAAAACCATATAACCCTTAAGATGTGTCCTTCATCCTAAGCAGCTACACATATTAAACACAAGAAGCCTTAGTCAATTTTAGGGACAACCCTTGCATCAAATTACTTTTTGGACAACCCTTGCATCAAATTACTTTTCTAAATATCCTAATGGTCACGAATCACTAAGACAAATAGATAGTTTAAAGCACAGTGATTAATAATTCAAAACTTGCATGCATAAATTCATAAGAAGGTTAAAAAGAGACTACATATTCATGCTGAGGTTCAGGCATCGCCCTAGCAAAAGAAAATTAGTTACGCATATTCATAATTAAAATCAACATAATTGTATTAAACTAGAAAAAGAATGAAAACACCTTGAAAGTATAAGTCTTGAAATCTCTAAGCTTTGCCCAAAATCTTCTCCCAATCTTGCGTACGTCGAAGAAGCCCCCCTAGGTTTGCCAAAAGACTTATTTATACTACTATAAATAAAATCCTCCTAGTAAAAGGTCTTAGAATAAGATTAGGAAACTAAATAAATTGAAATAAAATAGGAAACATAATCCTAAATTAACTTGGTAAATTCGCCTAGAAATCTGCACAGCCACGTTTTGAACCCAAATCAACTCCAAAACTGGGCCAAAATAGATGGATTTAAAGCTTGGACTATTCTGAACACTTCTCCAAAAGGCCACGAACCCATCTGAGGTCATCTTGGGCTCCAAAACTGCAGTTTAAGCCCAGAAACATCATTTTTCAACAACACCCACTGCTCCTTTATTAAATCGCCAGAAAATAACCGTTTGGTAGAAAAATCCCAAATTTTGACACAAACAAACCAAGAGACACACAAACGTCCTCTAATTTGAATCACTCCAAAATTCGTCTGTTTGGTCACGTTTTGCTCCAGAGGAAGTCGAATGTCCTACATTGAAAATATAAAGCAAAGTATCAAAATTCTACCAAAATAATTACCAAACTATATTGAGAATAGGGTAAAATATATAATATAATATTGACTCACCAATAAGCATCACAATAGAGTAGCAATAATGTAGTTCAAATTCACATTTAGCGATAATCAAATTTAAGACTTCTCACAATAGGGATATCACTTAAGTATACAAATTTTCGTCTCACAATTTCCATGCTAATGAGTTCAGAAAGTATGGATGAATGGGAAAAGCGACCGCGTTGGAAAAGGAAAATTGGATAAAATGTCTGGATAAAGTAAACCCACAGGCGGAAGTGTTGTCAAAACCAATTCTGATGGCATATCCAACAAGCAGCTTTCATAGCTCAGTTGGTTAGAGCACCCGTTTAGTAAGCGGGAGGTCTTGAGTTCAACTCTCCATGAAAGCAAAAACTCAGTTCTTTTTTACATCTTTTTGTTCAAGTATTGCACAGTCGCACTGCGAGGAGAGGAATCGAAAACCAGCTTCATCATCTTATTGAATTTTGAAATGAACACAAAATCTTTATTTACCACAAGTTCTATACATGTCCAACTAAATACTCCAATACAATTTTTTTTCTTTTTTCATTTTCTCCCTAACCAAACACGATTTTCTGTGCTTGATTCTGGTCACAAATTGGAAATTACATTATGTGCACTACACAAACTCCAATCTTCACCTACACATAACATAACAACAAAGACCTTACCCACTAGTACTAGAGTCTAGAGGCGATCTTCCTATTTCACTAATTCAGCAACCCGCTAAGTCGCGCCACTTGAGGTAAACGAGCCCTGCACGGTAATGGGTGTATGCGCCTGCCACTACCAATACGTGAAACAGCTGGTGGCTGTGCCCTGCTATGTCGAATTTCCCTGGCATCCATCTTTCTGGAATCCTCGTCGCATAAACCAGGGCTCCAACCCCGTAAAGAAGCCCCATCAGAATCTCATATCCGGTTGTATGGAGTGCCTCAGGTTGATCAGAAAACAAGATGAGTTTGTGCATAACAGGTAAAATCCCAGACAGGCCCATGCCAAGAAAAAGAGATACACGGACAATTCGGTATTCGGGATTTTGAAAGACTGGGACGAGGGAAACCAAGACTGTGGCAATTCCCAAGAGGGTTATGAATCCCATGTAGAGGGCGCAGAAGAAAGGGTCGCACATGAAGGTGTAGTAGACGAGAGGGTAGAAGGAAGTAGATATAAGGGCTGCAATTCCAGCATAGTCCATCCTGAGCATGATATATGACATGCGTTCAGAGTGGCAAGAGAGAAGATGGCATGCGCTGCTGGTCAGCAAGCAAAACATCGCCCCCCCCAAGAACGCAAAAAACGGCCATCTTGTGATTGGTCTAATCATCAGTGGTGCTATTATGTTTGCTACATCCTCCTTCATGCTACGCTGCATTAATCCAAACAACAAATAAAAGTAATCTATTAGCTCGACGCATCTGCAAAACTACATTAACATTGACAATGGATTATATGAATTGGGGATTCTAACTGCTCATCCTTTTACAAATTTAATGCTCCAAAGAGACACAATTAAATTGTGTGCGTTTCTGTGTGTGTGTGTGTGTTATTTTTAATATCAGGGGCTACGGATGCATTGCAACTAGCACTATTAAGTCACTAGCACTATTGAGTCACACAATAAGATTATAATGGATTGGGGTGTGTGTGTGTTAAATTTAATATCAAGGGGCTACGGATGCTTTGCAACTAGCACTATTTAATCACACAAACTATTAAGGGAAACAGTTCAGCAAACCACATTTATACTAAAAATGATCTCAATAAATGATAAAACTCTAAGCACATTATGCTAGAACATCAAAGCCTTATAAATGGGGTATTGGGGTTTTAAAGGTAGAGCATTTACCAGAACACAGACATCGGTTTGGTTGCCATGGGAGAATCGTTGTGGCAAACAATTATTCAGAAGTTCCATAACATGCCAACCAGAGAGTGATGGCAGCAGATCCATTGAAGTTAATGATGTCTTTAACTCTTCTCTAAGTCTGTTTAGATCTGGCATGTTGGGTAGGGAAGGGAGGCATGTCATGAATTCTTCACTTAATTTGTGCAGATCAGCCTTTTTGAGCACATCAGGAAAATGCTGTAGAGCATGAAGATCAACGACCTCTGGAACCTTAATCGCAGTGTATATGGTCAGGGAAAGAAAAAGGAAGAATCCGATCAAATGCCTGGAAAGCAATAAATTGTCATATTCACAGTTTAATCCACTATAGTTAACTTCAGAAGAAAAAAGGAATATTGTAAACAGTTTTTACTTTCTCATTGAATATTGCAAACTTCAAAAGGGGAAACATAGAAACTGTTTGAAAAAACACCCATCAGACCTATTAATCATATTTATAGGTAAAGACCAAAGAATCGCATAATTCCATTTATGTACAAAAATACAATTTTCAAAAAATACGACTCGTAAACGGATAGAGGCTTACGTCCAAACATTTAGCGTCTCGTTGTGGATGGTAAACATACTAAGCAAGACCTGCTTCAATGGCCATTCGGACCGGTAATGGCCCAAAATGAACTCATTGTCCCTCAAGTAGTTCGGCAAACTGTGGTACTCAACCAGCTGATACTTCACCTTCTTCCACAGCCGCTTTCCTTTGCCTTCCTTTGAAGAAGATGCCCGATTGTTCTCCATTGCCTCAGGTGCAAGTTTTGGATCTTCAAAATTTTCGACTTCGCTCCCCATTTTCTGTTCAACCCCAAATCATACAATGTCACACTTAACAGAAATGAAAAATTCTCCATTTGGTCGCCAGACAAAATTATAAAATACCAAAAAGTGAACCCAGATCCTAAAGCAATGATCTTTATCAAATCAAAACGTAAAAAAAATCCAAATTTGCATCAATTTTTTCACTTTTGTAGTCAAATTTCAACACTTGCAGAGAGAATCCGCAAACCCATTAGTCCTAATCTCACTGTCCATTTTCTTTTGCTACATTTTCTTGGAAACCAAAGCTAAATTAAAGGAATGCAAAATACAATATTAACAATCTAATCACAATTAGTAAGTAATGGTGGGAAATCAAAGCATTTCAAGCAAAACCCAGATGAGAAAACATACCTAAAAATTGAACGGCTGAGGACAATCAAAGCAGCCCCCAGAAGGAGATCCCTCTTCCGTCCCAGATGGGGCTTTCAGAGTTGGTCCTTTTGATATATATATTTGTGTGAACAACGGAGCGGTGATAATCAGAGAAAAGAGAGTTGTCCTTGTGAGAAAGTGCCAAAAAAAATAATTGGATTATGAGAAGAACCCACGAGGGGAACGTGGACGTGGGTTATTAAAATGGAGATTTGGGAATTGAGGGGAGAGATTCGATTGGGGAGATGCGGAGATGCCGATGGAGGTCGATTGGGTCACCTATTATTAAGTGTTACGCAGTTTGGCACGTCTTGTAGGAAAATGACTTGTCTCGTGATGAATGAAAATGAAGATATTTTTCCAAAGTGCTTTATGATTAAGCCAAGGCAGTCTAGTCTTTCAGTGGTAAAAGTATTCATCATCAACCGTCAGTTTGTCATCTTCTAACTCACTTAAAATTGAGGTGCTCTTTTATTTTAGACATTGAATTTGAAGTTTAATATTATCAGGATTTGTACGTGTCATGTGATTCATAAATAACATGTAACTCAATTAAATAAAAGGTCTTGATTTTAATTGAATTTTTTTTTTTTTGTAGAAAAGATATTTATAAACTGATTTATAACATAAACATTTTTTATTATAAATAAGAAGTTTGCTGAATAGAACACGAAGTAAATTGATGAGGAACTCCTCCTCAATCTTAAAGGAGTCAAGCTTTTCTCTTAAAGAATATGTCGCTAGTAGTACTGTCTAAATATTTCTCTCCACTTGTAAGCCTTCATAATAGTTTGAGTGAGTGTGATACTTATATAGGAATCAAACTGCCTGAGTTTGATACATATATATAGGGGAGGTCGCGGAGCTGGAGGTGTCGAAGAAGTTAAGTTAGGTTCCGACTTTTAGGCAACACCGAAAGAAGCCATTCCTGCCGATCCAAGGCTCCCAGTGGAGTTCTGTCTGCTGCAGATAAGGTAATGGCGTCGATGTCGGGACTAGTTCTGAGATGTAGTTTTAGATTTAATTCTAAGACGATTTAATTGGCCAGGAAGGGCTGTTTCTTCTATAATTCGAAAATGTGCCCAAGTCACGGACTTGGGTTCTTGCACCTTTTCTTTGATTCTTTGAACGAATTGATCTTTTGCATGTTGATCGTATTTGATTAGGTAGTCCTACTTAGATCTTTAAGCCTGATATAGTAGAATGCTTCAAATTTCTCATCACTTGCTTCCACATTGTGAAACATAGTATAATCCTCCAATCTTTCTGAAGTAAGCTAATTTCGAAGTATTGAGTATTGAGGCGAAACACAAGTAAGTTTGTAGGCCCAAGACAGAGCTCGAAGCCCCTTAGATAACATTGATTCCAAGAAATATCACTTCCCAAAATTAGTATTTATAAAGAGTTTCGGTGTGATAATTGGAGTACCACTTTACTCCGACACTGGGTACTAAGCCTATGAGGAATCATTTGTCACATTCTTGTTTTAATGCACTGATCAGACTAAGGTAGAACAATGGCAACCCTACCCTTGAGTGGGCCAGAGTGTTGTTTGCTATGTATACTTGATGTGATGTGCCTTTTGGTTTTCTAATTTTCAAGTCGATTATGTCTAAGTCTAAACGCTCTGGAACTCAACAGAGGGGCACTACTATTCATCCTTCTCTAATCACTCAGTTATGTGAGCGTGCTAGTGTTCAAAATTTGAATGATTTGTATCCTAGAACCACTAAGGATCTTGACAGAAATATGATGAACCTGGGCAATGTAATGTGTGTTGTTGCTCAGGGTGATCTGTAATACCTTGAAATTTTAAATATATGAATATGTGGGAAAATTGAAAATAAATCGATTTATGGTTATGAAAAATTGAATTGAGAACTTTTAAAATTTTGTTACCGGAAATTATTATAATTTACGTTGAAAAAATTATCGTTTGGTGAAAGGATGAAAATGCCCCTAGTTGGTTTAACGCAATTATACGAGGACGTATTTTAGCCCTCATATATTTTATTGCATTTCTTGGCATATTTGGATAGAGCTCGATCTCACGAGCGTCCAGGCGTAAACCGTTCGTGAAACAGAGTTATAACGAAGAAGATATAAATGAACAAAATTGAGGGTGAAATGGTCATTTAATCCAAATTTTCTGGAGCAATGAGATGTGCCACGTGTGTGGCTGGGATGAAAGGAAAAGAAGAGAATGGAGAGAGGTAGACGGCTGAGATGAAAATGAGAGGAGAGAAAAGAAGAGAGGGGAGGAAACGGATAGGCCAATGAGGGAAGGGGAGAGAGGAAAAGGACGAATGGGAAAGGAAAGAAAGGAGGGGAAGGGAGAAAATGGGGAGTATCGGATCACTCCTGACCCGGTTTCTCCTACGACCCGACCCGGTTTTCTTCACCCCATCCGACGGTTTTCCGTCAGTTTTTCCGGCTAACCATGTCAAATTAACACCTGGAAAACACTCCATGACCTTCCCTCTACCCATTCCACCCCAAAAATTGAAGGAGTTTGGCCTTGAAATGGTGAAACCCGTATTGTGGGTACAACGGGGTTCGTGGCGACAATCCATCAAATCCGAAGGTAAATCCGCCAACCACCACCACCAATAGGCTCCCCTCAACCCCAAGAACAAAGCCCAAGGAGCGATTGAGGTGTCAGAGCTTGTTTGGAGTCGAATCAAGAACAACCATTTCAAGGGTTTTCGACGGATCGATGTGGTTTTTAGGTGTTTCCCAGCCGAATTGGACTTCGGCCCAGGTATGAAAATTGTTCATCTCATTGAAATCTACTTTCCTGTAAAATTTGGTAATTTTTGGAGTTCGTCGAAAAACTGGGTTTCTGTTCACCGGAAACCGCCACCCGCAGCGGCGCATGGACAATGGGCCAACGCTATCTTTTCTTGCAGATTTTGATATTTTAAATCCATAATTGGTACCCATTTGGTGTGGTTCGATTTTGAAATCTAATGTTGATTATTGTCGTTATTAGAGTATTTTCGGAAACGGATAAAATGATGAATGGTGAACTACGAAAGATTTGATCCCGCTCAAGGGTACGTAGGCAGTCTAACAAGGGTTAGATGCAGCCTTAAATAATCAAGAATTATATTTTGTTGGGAAGTTGATTTAAGAAAAGATATTCGATGAATAAGATGAAATTAAGTCTTATGTTTTTGGTAATTAAATTTTGGTTGTAGATTTTGTGAGTAATTAAGAAATTTAAATAAAGAATAGGGTTTAATGGTAGTAAAATAAACAAGAGTTTGAATTGGGCCTATCATCGGAATTATTTCTCGAAAATAAATATTTTGGGGCGAGGCGTTACATGATCCTAGACCAGTCCCTCCACCAAATGCTTCCCAGGATAGAAAATAGCTTATCTTGAGTCCGAAATCAACTCCCTTAGAAAACAATTTGTTGAGTTTAAGTCCTTGGTCAGTTAATCAATGTCTTCCCCACTTGTCAGTTACTCGTTCTTTACACCATCTCTGAGTCAAACCTCTATGAATCCTCCATCGTTTGTCCCCGAGCCGTCTCTGCATCCTACAAAACTTGTCCCTCAACATCTCGTGGATCTGTCTTATGTGTCTTATCATACAGCTGCATCATCTGGCCATTCAAGTGCCATTGCTGCTAAGCAATCTATGCTACTAAAGGAAATGGTGTGACCATCAATGTTCATCAGCATGTCTCTTCCACCCCTACCTCGAAGGGCAAACACATCAGATTTACTTATTCATCTGATGAAGATGAAGATGCAGACGATTTTGGTAGTGGTACATGCCCTAGAGATGCCCCTGTTGAAGATGTCATTGTTGCTCCTGTCAACTCAAATGACTTGCCACAATCGGAGGAGTTTTAGGATTATGAGGGAATTCTTGTAGGGATTTTTAGTTCATTTGAGAGCAAATGTTATAAGAGAGTTCCATTTTGTTAAATCTTAAACAATGGTTGTTAAAGTTGAAACTCCATTTCCTTTTGGATTTTGTTGTAATTAATCCTGCTACTCTTAGTTTGGTTTTATCTTGAATCTCGTGACCCTTGAGCTTAAATTGTTGGATATTTATCTTTTTTGTTCCAAAAATTTACACCATTGTGGGCTGTTTTGGTTTTCCTATATGCATTGACCCTTCTTTGTTCTTGTTATGCTTCATTGTTTATCCCTTCATTGTTCTTCCTTTGTTCTTGCATATGCATATCAAGCTTATTTTTCTAGATTCCTTTTGTTTAGTGTAGTTGTCTAGTCAGAAATTCCTTTTGTTGTCCAGCTGTCTAGGCACGTAAATTAAGACAGCCCACATGGGTCATCTGACACATTTTCCCGTGCGTGGATCTCTCACCCTTGATTTGAAAAAGTTTCTTTGGCTTGTGACACGTGTTCCCTGGTTCCTCTTGTCTGACATGCCAACAATTTAGTATCATCATATATTTCTTTTCCACACTTGCTGCAGTTCTGTTTTTGCATGGATGAAGTGTGATACCTATTATTGCATGTCCTCACAAAACCATCATCTCACAACTACAAATTAAAATCAAGATTGCAGCAAAAAGTTTGAAAATTGTTGGAACTTGCCATCCTTTTTAAAAAAGATTTTTTTTTTTTTTGGCTAAAGGACGATGGTGAAGAACAAATAATAAGATTGCCGTTTTAGGCCAAGTGTTATTAATGACGTGAAACATAATTACAATATAAGGTAACATAATTTGCATCACAATTCTAAAAGGAACAATATATTAATTCACTATCTTTTATTTTAAATTTAATGATGTAACTGGCGATGTTGCATTCCGTCAGTTTTATTAATTAATAAAAATAATGATGGGCTAATTTGTTATTGCTGTGTGAGAATAAACAGCTGTAAAATAAAGTTGTTGGGTGTTTGATAAACTTTTTTTTATAAAAATGTTTTTAATTAAAAAAAGCAGTGTCTAAGTGCTTGGTAATTTTTTATATAAATTGCTTTGAATATATTAAATGACTAAAAATGATATAATATTTAATGTGATATAATAATTGTCAAAGACAAAAATGTAGGAGCAAAGATTGTAATTTTGTAAAACATGTGATGATATACTCGCCATTTGAAAATTTCATTAAATGAGCACTAATTACTTTGCCATGAAAAAAAAACACTTTTTATAGAAATATGGTAGACTCTACTTCTGTTTTTCTATGTTTTTCTACTATAACATCTCACATCGCCCAGGGGAGTGGATCCTCTATGCCTTATATGTATATTTTCATCTCTACCTAGCACGAGACTTTTTGGGAACTCACTGGCTTCTTATTCCATAAGAACTCTGAAGTTAAGCGAGTTCGCGCAAGAGTAATCCTGTGATGGGTGATCCACTGGGAAGTTCTCGTGTGAGTTCCCAGAAACAAAACCGTGAAGGCGTGGTCGGGGCCTAAAGCGGACAATATTGTGCTATGGTGGAGTTGAGACTAGGATGTGGTGGGGGCCGGGCTGAGATGTGACAATTTGGTATCAGAGCCAATCCCTGGCCAGATGTGTGCCGACGAGGACGTCGGACCCCTAAGGGGGGTGGATTGTAACATCCCACATCGCCCAGGGGAGTGGATCATTTATGCCTTATATATATATTATCATCTCTACCTAGCCCGAGACCTTTTGGGAACTCACTGGCTTCGGATTCCATAGGAACTCCGAAGTTAAGCGAGTTCGCGCGAGAGCAATCTCATGATGGGTGACCCATTCGGAAGTTCTCGTGTGAGTTCCTAGAAACAAAACCTTGAAGGAGTGGTCAGGGCCCAAAGCGGACAGTATCGTGCTACGGTGGAGTCGAGCCTGGGATGTGGTGGGGGCCCGGGCCGGGATGTGACATCTACTGTCATTGACAACAGTTTAAAAAAAACATTTTTTTTATGTTTTACCAAACACATTTTATATTCTAGATTTTTTTAATAAGCTCCTTTTAATATAATCATCACAATCCCAAACTAACCCTATGCAATCCACTTTTTATTTGTATGCATTGCACAAAGTATGAATTCTACGTGGGAGACTAAAAACATTGCCTACTAGTATAAATAATCTTGAGCCTCTTCCTATTATTGCTTATTGGTTAGGATAGATGTTCACATTCTAATATGCATGTCTGACTTCTTAATTAGAAATTTGGTGAAAAAATAATCATATTTCAATTGTATAAATTGATATATGATTAGTATTGGTTATGATAGATGTTTTAGCTAATTTATAATTTGTGTACCATGTTTATAATGATAGAACTTTTATTTGCTATGCCTTAAATCCAAATCTCGTAAATGACGAGTTCAGAATTAATTTATTTCTCTTTACTTTGCTGTATATATATTTGTGGATTTTTATCATAAATGATCCTGAACATTGGCTTAACTCATCATTTTGGTCTCTGACATTCGAAATCAATAAATTTAATCTTTGACATTATGGATAATCTGCAACAAGAAAATAAAGATGCTTGGGACTGGTTACATGCTAAACCAACATATAATTCGAGTAGGTCACATTTTAGGACATATTACAAATGTGACATCTTGCTTAACAACTTGTGTGAGGCTTTCAATGCATAAATTGTCAAGGCAAGGGACAAGCCAATTTTGACAATGTTACAAATCATAAGAAAGAACCTGACAGTGAGGATGGAAAAAAGAGGAGTTGATGCCTTGAAATGGAAAAGATCTATGGGGCCAAGAATTGAGAAAATTATTGAAAAATCCAAGTATGAAAGTGGGCATTGCATTGCATTGCATATCTAGTTGGAGATATGAAATATCAAGTCTCACACCTTTATGGAAGAGAGGTTGCATTTTACTTGGGTGCTAAAACTTGTTCTTGAAGGAAATAGGATCTTTGTGGAATCTCATGTCCTCATGCTATTGCCTGGATTTTGAGGAAGGGACAAGATGTTTCCTTGTATGTTGATGATTGTTACAAGCAAGCAACATACCTAAGGGCTTATACACCAGTTATTTCACCACTGCCTGGCCCAGATCAATGGGACAAGCCTAGTAAGGAGACCACCAAAATTGATCCTCCCATTTACAAGAAGCAAATTGGAAGACCAAAGAAAAAGAGGACTAAAGATCCTGGTGAAGAGCCCCCAATTACAAGTCATGAAGGGAAGAAGTTGAAAATATGGATTTATACCAAGCTATATGCATGTAGGTCATGTGGACAAGAAGGCCATACTTCCAAGACATAGGGAAAGCAACAAAATCAAGCATCTATTAGTCAATCCGCTCAAGGAGTAACTCAATCTACCAACAACAAGCCTACATCAACTCAAACAAGACAGATATGTGTGAAGTTTGAAAAGTAAAAACCTTTGTATTTTTTTTAATTGTAATAAGGTATGTGGAACATGCGGAAGGTGTGGCCTAATTCGTTTTTATTTTCAATTTTTATAATGTGAAGTTGTGTATTGATATCTTGAGTATGTAGGTGGGAAGGGGCAGCAGAGTGGTTAGAGGTAAGGGTGGGCACTTGGAACCGAAAATCAAAACCGAAACACGAATCGAATCGGACCGTACCGAACAGTTTGGTTTTGAAACAGTTGAGGTTTCAAAACCGTACCATGGCAAAGAAAACGGTTTGATTTCAGTTTTGGGTTTTCAAAACCACACCGAAACCGAAACCGAAACCGTACCATATATTGAATGTTATGTTTTAATTAGTTCAACTAGACTAGTCATCCAATTTTGCACCACTATTCGACATTAGTGCCCTGAATTCACTGCTTGCATCTGTTTGTCTCTCTCTTTCTTAAAACTCATCTTCATCTATCTCTCAAAACCCATCTTCATCTCTTCCACAGTCGACATCATTACCTTATCTCTACTTCTTCCACTAATTACTGTTGTTGGAAAATATTTGGCAACTTCTCGTACTGCAGCACGCATCTACCGGCATATGGAACATAGTCAATATAATTAGGGTGGATTAAGTCATATGTAAAAACAGGAATGTTGTTATCAAGAAAATTAAAGACTGACCTCATCAGATATGAAGGCACAGTCAGGATCATCAACAATTAGTGAAAGGGTCCCATCGTAGTCTAGGAAAACAACCATCATCTTCCCTTTTGCTGCTTTCATCATCCGATCAAATGAGCCCAATGCAGAAGGGTGCTCAACCTAAACATATAACACCCAAAAAAGAATTATAAAATAAAAACGAACAAGGATATATATGGTAAGAATTGTCATAAGATCACCAACTAAGTCCAAATGGCTAGAACGTACCACCCATGAATTATAAGCTAAATCTGAGGAGAGTGGTCTATTAGGGGTAGAGATGTCATGCATGTTTGATAGTCTTATGCATAAATAGGTGTATATTTTAAAGTGTACATTTTTTTCTCAAAAACCAAACTGAAACCGTTTGAAACTGCACCGAACCGAACCGCACCGCAAAAAGTTTCGGTTTCGGTTGCGGTTTCACTCAAAACCGCACTGCGCCCACCCCTAGTTAGAGGAAGAGCCATGGGAAGAGGTACATGCAGAGAAAGAGGCATGGTTTCAAGCTCACAACCCACCATTCCACCAATTCAACATGTTCAGTCAACCCAAGGATTTGGTGCAAAAAGAGGAAAGCCATGCAAGCCTTGAAGGATTTGGTGAAAATTTGGCAGCTTAGTTGTGTTTTTCAAGTCTTTGAAAACTATCTCAATATTTAAGGTTTTTTGTTTTTGCATTAAAAAACATGAGATGTTATTGTTGTTTAATGCTTTTGGAATTGAATGGGTATGTTGTTATGAACAATGGTTATTTCTTTTGGAACGATATGCTATTGACAATGAAATATGCAAATTAATAGATTTTGTTTCTTATGTGTTTGAACAAATGTCATTTTGGAATGATATGCTATCAACATTTTGCACAAAACCATTTACTAAAATGGCTGGGCATTTTTTTTAAGTGGGAAAATGCCTCATTTTAAATTTTCGAAAGGAAACAATCACAAATGTTTGCCGCTGAATTTAGCAAGAAAGGGAAAAAGTCGAGTCAGCACGTGAGTCAACAAATGTTTGCTGCCAAATTCAACAAGTGAGATGATTGGACGAAAATGCCCTCTCTTAAAGGGTCACGTGAGACAACACGTGCTTTTTTAACGAAGGATTTAACGGATTATTGACGAAAATACCACATTGGTGTGTGGCATCGAATGTCAAGGACTAAATTTATTGATTTTGAATGTTAGAAACCAAAATGATGAGTTAAGTCAATGTCAGGAACTATTTGTGATAAAAATCATATATTTGTATATAAAGAAAAAATTGAACACAAAATTGCGCCAAAAAGTCTTAGTTTTTAAAGCATTAGGCAGTCGTAAGTTGGACCACAATAGCTCATTTGCCAATCCAAAAATAAACACTGAAAAGCTAAATGAGTATGGACTCATTTGCCATACCGAATAAAGCCCAATATTGAACATGGACCAAACAAAGCACAAAAATAAACACAACCAAACAAAATCCTATAATTTTCACCAACACATTTTCTCTAATGGGAGAGGAGAGAGTTCAAATTTGAAACGCATGCAGTGCATTGAAGAGTAATGCCCTATTTACTAAGTTCATGAACAACTTAAAATAGAGCAATATAATAATTTTCACTAAATGAAGTTATTAGTTATGTTATAAACTGTTAATCTCAACTATATTTTTAAATAAAGGGAGCTCCAATTGAGAGAGATGAGAGAAATATGAAGTTTGGTGGTGGAAGGAAGGTGGTGCATGCATGGTTTTTCATGTTGCAGTGGGAGCAAATAGTGGTGGGACAAGCAGTTTGGTGCAACCTCATTAGGGTGGTTGGTTGCTCTTTCACCCTCCCAAATACATTGACCCTGTAAGATTATGGTACGTTGACCAAAAAAGCTTGTTAATTAAGGATTAGCCTAACCTGTTTTGTTTGGTAAGGGCATTGACATGTTTGGGGAGAATGGTCAAGCAAATGAAATCAGTTACAATCTCACTCACACCCCAAATATATGCTCTAATTTAGATCAAATTGAAAAACAAATTCTTCCATATTTTCTCCACGGCGTTAAAGATCCAATGGGGTCCCTTGGCCCCCATGGTCCCTCTCTCCCTCCCTGTAGATCCCAACCCAAGTGGCTTTGCAGATCTAACACGTCTGCTCCCATATTATTAATTTTTGCTTTTCTTGCAGTTTGGCGTACAACCATAATCTATAATCTTATATTATATAAGCAGCACCCAACACCCTTCTCCCTCTCATTTCTCTGCACCCCAAATCTTTGGTTCCGAAATTTCCAGCTTCCATTTTTTGTTCTTTTTGGTTTTAAAGGTTTCTTGGTATTGGACGTAAGATCGAGGTGCTTTGTGTTTGTCAGTTTGTCACATCCCTTCTGAGTTTTGATTCTTGACGTGCTTTGGCGAACATGAAATAGTCAGATTTCATTTATTATTAGCAACTGCTGGGTCTGCAGCTGGGTGTCCAGAGTCCCAAAACCCCCAAACTCCACGTCACCTCTGTCACCAAAAACCCACCACCCTATTCGTTTTAGAGCTAAACCATCACAATTTCACCAAAAGGGTTCCATCCAGTTGATATTTTGAGTAGTTGAGGAGATCGATATATATCACCGGCCATTGAAATGGGAAATTGTCAGGCGGCGGAGGCAGCGACGGTGGTGATTCAGCACCCCGGGGCCAACAAGATCGAGAGGATTTACTGGTCTGTGGGCGCTCATGAGGTCATGACTTCCAACCCTGGTCACTACGTGGCTCTTGTCGTCAACTCTCCCACCATGAAGTCTGAGACCCGTGCTCCAGTGAAGCAGCTCAAGCTTCTCAGACCAGACGACACTTTACTCATTGGACAGGTTTATCGCCTCATCAGTTTTGAAGGTCAATTTTCTAATTTCGGTTTTCAGTTTTCCAGCAACGAGTTTTAATCAATTAGGCTTTCTTTTGTTTAAAGAACAACACTTTTCAGTTAGATTATGTAAATGTTACATCCGAATCACAGTATGACAATATAAACGTTTTTCTAGCAAAGAAACTCACAACATTTATAATATTAGGTCTCTTTTGTTATATATGCACAGATGTGTTGAAGGAGTTTGCTGCCAAAAAGTCCGTGAAGCTGGGAAAGTTGCTGAGGGATAGAGGTGGGCTTGGAGTGGAAATGAAGATGAAGGACCTGGCGGTTCAGAATTTGAAGTCCGGGAACAACAATTCTGTCAAGGTAAATATAAAATTATTTGACCTTAAAGACCCTTCATAATTATACCATCTTGGCATCAATCATTGTTGAATCATATGAACTCATTAGGGTAATTTGGTCATTCAAAATTGACGTGATAACTCCATGATATGAAACTCGGATATCAAGCACTTTGTAGACTTTGTCTTTTGTTCTTTAGTAGTGCGGGAATACGTATCTATGAATGTGTGTCGGGCATTTTTCCTTTTGTCTGTCACTTCAATTTATTAGAGCATCTTCAACGGTTTTGTTAAATTTTGTTAGTTTATAAAATAAACAACGTCAAAAAACAATTTTAGCAAATTTTGGGTAACACCTTTTTTTTTTGTCAGATACTTTACCTAGGATAAAAAAATTTGATACTCTTAAAACACGATCCAATATTCTAAATGTTATAATATAAGTGGTTAAGTTTTTTCTTTTCAATTATCCAACCATAACTGCTTGTATAATGATACTTAGTATACCGTATACTAGCACACTAAAAAATCTCTTTAGGATAATATATATGTAAGAATCTCACCCCACTCAGGAGTGCCCATTAAAAATGGTAAGATGCAGCACCACAGTAGTATAGCATGATTTGGAGACGAATCCCTTTGCTGTTATATGAAAAGAGAACTTGTAAATACTATTGAATAATTATTACTTTAACTGTTACACGAAGAAAAGAGGGGTTATGTGCTGAGGGAAGAAGAGAATAGGATAGGCCTAGGCCTGTCCTCACATTTTTTAGCAGGCCTTCCTTCCCCTATAAACATCTTTCATTATTCTTCTTTACAACCCTTCTCCTATTAGTCAATAATACAAAACACATTATAAACTATCTCCTATTTAAAATTCCAATTCCCATATTTGATTCCATCCCAACACTAAATTAATATTTATTTATTGGACATAAAATCAATAACCTTTAACATTTTGATAAAAAAATAATAATAATAAATTCTCTTAACATTAAACCCGTTCACATTTAATTAAAACAAAAAACTTTTCTGGTCCTTCACAATCAACCCAGGAGCAAGAGTCCAAGACTAAAAAGCTATTATTCTTCTCATTTCTTGAAATTTCATACCTATTTTCATATAAAATTCAAATTAATTCAACAAAAACAATACTATTTGTAAAATCTATCTTACTATCTATAATTTTTTTATTGTTTCTCATCTATCTTACATCTTGCAAAATGATACACTTCTTTTCTAGCAAATATTTGGTGGGGTTCAGAGATTTCATTTCCCTCTACCAATATCATAACTGATGGAAGTAGTTTCAACTCCTAACCATATGATTAAGTTATGTTTTTCTTAGAAGACATGTGTAGTTAATGCATGACTACTTAGGCTTAATCTGGTAAACAACCTTAGTTAGGTATGCTTCAAACTTGCTTAATTAAACTTATAATCTAATAGAAAAGATATCGATGCATGGTTTTAAAATACTTATTTATGTCTTCAGATGGAGAGTGTGGGAAGCAGCTGTGGCAGCAAAAGCACTAACAACGGCAGAAGCTACAGAAGTGTGGGAAGGAACCATGGTGGTGGAGGTGGTGGGGAGCAGTGGAGGCCTGCCTTGCAGAGCATTGCAGAGGTTGGAACTTGAAATATTATGCATGCAGCACCACCACCCTATGATCTCATCAGAACCCTTGATTTCTCTGTCGTTCTCTCCCACCAATAAAAACAAGCAGAAGCAGCTACTCCTTTCGCTCTCTCCAATACCTTCGTATTCTCTTTTCTCTTCTAGACTGACAGATTCCACTATTGTACGTCCTTGCTAGCTAGCCATGGCCTACAGCGTTTCCAGAGTTTAGAATCTTTAGATGTCATGCATAACTCATTGAACTTGGACAGGGTCGTACGTATACCACTCTTGCAGATTAGGTTAAACCTTTAAATTGTTGTAATTAGCTGCAAACTGTATTGCCCAAGGGGAACTTAGTTCCGTTTTATTAGGCTAATCAATTTCACCTTCTTTTGTATTTATCAAACAATGAATAAGTAGCTTAGTATCAATGCTATGAACCTGTTCGGTAACCCTTAATTTTATTTTCTAGTTTTTAGTTTTTATTTTTGTGTTAGAGATAAGGACGATAAATACATGAAAGAAATGAGATACAAAAAAGTTGAAGAAGGATATAGAAGAACGGTATAAAGAAAGATGCACAAACTGAAAATAAAAACTCTAAATCAAAATCTAATAAGTCATTGTTTTCATTTCAAATATTCTTTATACAGTAAAACCACTCTAAAAGTTATAAATTTAGGACCAAAAACATTTTATAATTTTAAAGAGGTTATTACTTAATAGAGGTGTAGTTAAAAAAATATTGTTTATAGACTTATTATCCTTAAAGGATGTTGTATGTCCTAAATAGGATTCTTGAGGATGACAGTATGGAAATACTAAAAGTTTCATGCCAAGAAGCTGTAAACATGCTTGAGAAGATTTAGAAACATTTTGGCTTCAACTAGAAGGTGTTTATGTTGACAAATTATTACGTATCCGTAAGCTCAAAGACGTGACATCAACTCTAAAAACCAAAGAAGTCGTGGTCCTGATCTTACAAGCTAATTAAATGAATTTTGAAAGAGATTTAATAGGTCGCTGCAGTTTCTAAAGAAAGTGTGTATATTAAGCAAAGTATTAAAAACTTGCTTCAAAGACATGCATTGGCATTTACTTGTACAACATATACTGCTACATGCTAACTGTCGCTGAGGCCAGATGCTGTAGAGCTTTGATTCTCCATTAATATAGTGTTCGGTACAAAATCCTGGTCACAGTCTCATACTAGAATCAAATGCATCAAGCCATTTGACACATTTGCTTACAAGCTACACACGACCTAACAAATTAGTATTGAAGGTGAATCTAATAGCGAAATTTTACAATGTCCCGATGTATGTCATTTCATTGGATGAAAAGAGTTTTAAATGAGCGACCAAGAGTCCAGCAGTTAAGAATCTTGTGATCTCAAATATTGGTTTATAATATAAACTGATGCATACCAAAATTAGATTTATGTGAAGTGATTCAAGTGGTGCAATTCGATAATAATTTTTTATAAAAGAAAACATTACTATGTTTTTTTGTCAAATTAGTTGACTGTACCTTTACACTTACCATCACCATCGCCATCACCTCCAAACACCATTATTACTGTCGTTGATGTCACCTCCACCCACTATCATTACCTTTATCGTCACCACCACTTATGATCGTTAATGTTGCCACCACAACCACCCACCATCATCACTATACGTCGATACCACCACCGTCACCACCTCCATAAAGTACATTTTCTAACTATTATCTCTCGCATATATATTGATGACTCTAGATACACATTAAATTCCGTATTGGTATTTCCTTATTCTTTTAGCTATGTTAGTCAAACAAGAAAATTCACAAATTCTAGAAAATAAATTTCCATCATTTTGGAATTTCTTGCAAATCTTAAATTTCCTCATCCAAACATATTATTAGGTATTCCAATACTTCCAAATTTCCGACCCAAATTTTTCTAAATGTTCCAAACGTATTCCGATAAAAAAAAAGTTTTCTGAATATATCCATTTTTATAGTTATTTACTCAAATTATTTAGTTTGCAATTAATCAACTTTTTTATTTTATTGTTAGGTTTTGGATACCTTTGGTTCATTGTTTTTATATTTTTTTAGTACATCGATATTTTTACACTAAGGGGAGGGGGAGTTCGGTTAAGCCACAAAATGGGTAGCCTAATTTGGTATCGAATTCGCGACATCGATTGTTTTTATATTAAACATACAATTATATATTAAAAAGGATTAGTATACAAGTATACCAAATATTAATTGACATGTGGTGATCCATCCATGCATTTTAGCTTCTTGGACGGTCATTGTTAGGTGAACTTGTTCAATAAGCAAGGACCTGTATATCTACCACTTGCCCACCACCGTAGCATGAGACCATACTAACCTTAATGCGATATACACTAGCCTTTCCAGATAATCAATGTCTAGTTAACTTCCGAATGGCTAGGAACTTAGTTTAAGGTCCAAGTGACTACGAAATACAAGTATCCTTGTCTTAACCTCGTTTAAAACATTACTTCCATACCCAAACCCTATGGACTCATTCATAGTATATTATCTCTATAATATAAAGCCAAACTCATGAATGAATTAATCTTACCCTATTATTCATTAATTAAAATGAAGTTGTTACATAATATCCAATATTACAAAATTGGTTTTTAGGGCATAACTCCAACATTGATCCGATCCAATTTCAAACTTTTGGAATGGAAATTGAAAACGTTGGTTCTGATCCGATACAATCGAAAATCACCATTAGATGAAAGGTTGCTAGATCAAGCTAGTAAACTTGATAGAATTCTAGGCTCTGGCAGTATGCTTAAAGCTGAGTAATAAAATTTCATTAATGAGAAAGGACACGTTCAACCCCAATATCCCTCAAACATCAGGGTAGACATGTGTTGGCCGACACCCGAGGGTAATGAAGCCATATTAACATGCAAGTAAGTTATGAAGAAAGAACAAGCATAAATAATACACATAAATAATACAACTAATCAAGAATACTGTAGAAGGAATATTATGAAAAGGTACGAATAAAAGAATGGGTCCTACACCGAGATGACTCAAAGATACCAATGCAGAAGTACCTTGACGCCGGAATTGTACGCCTCAATTCTAAGTCCTGAAGGAGGCGCAAAACAAAGGATGAGTGGACCAAGTTTATATATAAGTAATACTAAAACAATTTCTTTTCAAACGTACTAGCCCTCAGTTTTAGAAAACTCATGTAGCATAAAATGTAGTAGGTTTTCTGAAAACCCCATCATGCCATAAAACCTTCATAAAACATATATCGTATATAGTGTGCTTAGTAGTGGTATCACAATCGCCCGAAGGTCCTACATCACCCGCCCGAAGGCATATATAAATCTTTTGCTCAAAGGCCCTACATCGCCCACACGAAGGCATGTATAAATCTTCTGTCCGAAGGCCCTACCTCACCCGCCCGAAGGCCCTACATCACCCACCCGAAGACATATATAAATAAATATCCACTAAGTGAGCACAAAAAATCATGAACATAATATTTCCAAAATATATCTCATCGGAGCTCAATAGCTCAAACATCATATCATAAATCATATTCATAAATATCTTAGTAAGGTGAATTCGATAAAGCATGATATTTCATAAAGCGTAAATCTGATAACTCATAAACATTTCATAAAACGTAGTTATAAAATCATGCTTTTTATGTATGCATTTCTAGTAATAAAATCATGCATTTTGGAAGGGATCCACTTACAGAAACTTCGTCGCCGAAGAGTCATTCGAACAAGGGAGGACGAAATCACCATTAATAAATGCACCTAAGCACATAAAGGGATCAATTAGTAAAATCCTACTAAACTGATTGAATTTGGGAAAATGGAGTGCAAATTTGGAATTAGGGCGTCAAAATACCCTAAAAGGGGTCCCGGGCAAATTTCATAAAAGTCAACATGAATATTTCGATGAATATTCCTTCGGGTCCGTGTTGGGTTAGATCCGGGTGGGGTTAAGTTGTTGGTTTGGGTTGAGTTGCTGGATTGGGTCTGGTTGTTGGGTTAGGCCTTGTTGCTGGGTTGGGCAGGGTTGCTGGGTTTTGGATTACGGGTCAGGTCGACTTGATTTCAAGCCATGGGTCGGCCAGATTCTAGGCAGGGTTCTAGAGCTCCGTTCAAGCTCATTTCTTCACCATTTTCCACGTTCTAGCTATGAAAATGAAGCTTGGAATAAGGAGAAGAGGTTCTTACCAATTTGGAGTTGTGTGTTGGGCGAAAAATGCCCTGCAAATCAAGGCATCCTTCCCCGGAAACTGGGTTAGTTATCCCCGAGCTATTCTGCATCCAACATGTGAAAACAACTTAAAGCCTACCTTAATCTAACCCTAAAATACAACCCAAAAGGTCCTAGGGACTTACCTACGTCGGAGGTGGTGAAAAATTGCCTTGGGTTTGTTGGGAAGAAGGTGAACAATGGCCTCTACCACTGTCGAGTTTCCAGGACCTTGGTCTGGGCCCGAGATGACGACGTTCAGGTAGTGGCGACGGTGGTTCGCCATCATTGTTTGTTTGTTTGTGTGGGTCAGTGCGTCGGAGATGAGAGAATAGTGCAGAGGTGAAAGGGAGAGAAAAGAAGAAAGGGATAAGGGGGGAGAGATGAGAGAGGATCGAGAGTTTGGGGAGGGGAAAAGGACACGGGGCAAGAGGGGATGAGAGGTTTAGTGGGATGCGGGTCCCACATGGCACACTAAACAATCCCATAAAAGACAAATTTGAAAAATATCTCTCAAACATGAAATTACTACTTTACCCTCGTTCCGAAATTCGTAAAATTCAGGGCGGGTCGTTACAAGAATACACATCAAGGAAACATGGTTGAAACTTAACCTAAAAAAACATATTGATCTGTATTGACGATGTATCACATTATATTAACAGAACAATACGTCGTCATATTATACTGACAGAACGATACTGTAGACATCGAAATTTCGAATAATTCGTGTTCACAGATACATCATCACATTATATTACTTTATTTGATCTAATTTCTTTTATATGGCTTAAAGGCCGCTTCTACGAGCGATTTCTGGCTCTGCCACTCACGATACACTATTTATATACTATCAATATGCTTGGGGATACATTATCAATATACTATCTAGCCGAATCATGCGCATGCATGATATCCTTAATATGATGGGATACATCGTTAATACAAGTTATGCACATATCATGGACAACCCATGTGCGCAAGTGACCGAAACGGCTCATTCTTCAACAGGTACACAATTAGAGCCCCGGGCTTCTCCCATCGCTTGAGAGCTTACAGTTTTATGTTCTATTTCACTTCCTGATGCACAAGAAAAGAAATAAACAATTTATTGGGTAATCAAATGATACATAGTACGATATAAGTAATAAAAATGAGAATTGTTAAGCTTTTTATCATCATTGCGTCGAGCCTTAAAATCTTCTTTTTCAAAGCGGATCTTAATCCAATCCTCTATTTAGAAACGACTCAAAACCCGGCCCATATAAACTTTTCTTAGGCTTTTTTAATAACAAACCCAGCCTGCTAATATCAAACGCGTCCAAGCCGCGGCTCGGCCAAAGTCGGTTTGGCTAAAAGGGGTTCTAATCCGTTTCATAAAATAGCCAAAATACCCTTAATATCGTCTCGTATTTTCTACGCGCGCCTTCCCACCCCCTCTCTGTAATTTGGGAGTCGAAACGAAGAACCAGAAGCAATGGCTTCTGCAAATTCGGGTCGGATCTTCGCCTGCATTCTCTGGCTTTTTTTTCTCTCGCTCCCGCTTTCCTCCGCCGTTGAACTCTCCAAGGAGCATTCCTTAGGTACTTTCTTTTCAATTCCCCATCAAATTTTACTGCGCTTACAAAATCCAGCTCAACGAAGTTATAAAATCTTGGGCTTTAAGTAAGATAAACAGTAATTTGAATCCCAAAACTGTTTTTTGTTTGGTGTGTTGGGTTTCTGAGAATACCGAGGGAAAATTTGAATATTTTTTTATCAAGGATTCGAAAACCCAATTCATTAGGTTTCTTAATTTTTCTGAAGAAGTAAGATTGTGGGGAATTTCAAATTTTGATTTGGAGTGGGATATTCTTTGATTATATAAAATTATTTTTTTCTGATACAACTACTACATTATAGGTTTTGGATGTATATGTATTAGAATGGGTTTTTCTTTTGGGAACAAAAATGTGCCCCCAAGAACACAGCTTTTTCGGAACGTCTTGTTAAGGTTGAAAAAGGCCATTTAGATTAGTTTGAAGTGTAGGCAGAAAGAAATGGCTTATTTCATGTTTATGATTTTGAGTTCTAGAATTCTGTTACTCATGATTATTCTTTTGGTATTGCAGTTATTTCCGAGTCGGATAGGTTACAATTATCTCATGGCGCGCCAGTAAAAAATTCTCCTGGCTCCAAGCCTGGCATTTCAGTGCTGTGTGAAAGAGTTCATATCCGTGGACTGTCAAGGCTTAAAAATATTGGGAAGTTTGCCAACACGGTGAAGGTGAAGGTATCAGGAACAAATTCAAGCACTCGTATACTGACCTTTGAGGTTTGTTTCCACAGGTGAGTCATCAATATTGGGCCATGTGAGTTTTTATACAACTTGCCTGTCAGACACTCTGCATACAGAACTTAATTAACTGAATGGGAAGAAATTAATTATCGTGCGATATGATACAGTGTCTCTGAGATATCTTTTCTATTGCTGTGAAGTTATTTATGTGTGGAATGATGAATTTTTTCTTTCTTTGCAGAAATACATCTCTTGAGCTAGGGATGTGCCCTCAAAGCCGTTGGCAGAAGGTTCCCAAGGGCTCCTGGTCAAGGTCCATGTCACCTTTTGAGTACCAACTCTTAGATATACGAACATATGGTTCATCCTTAGAGAGCTTGGAGGTGTCCATTGAAGAAGGTAATATTCCTGAGTCTAATGTGCACATGATTTTACCTCTTACTCTAATCCATTTAGTGATCAGTTGATTAATGTGTTCTTTGTTTTGCAGAATTTGTTAAATATCGAACGACATTTTTGATATTGGGCATAATCATGATGAGCTTGGCGTCCCTCCTGAGCAATTCATTAGTATTTTATTACGGCAGTGGAATGGCAATTGGGGTGGTCCTTGTAATATTGATTGTACTTTTTCAGGTAATGTAGTTGCCGTACTGATGTAATCCTTTTTCTTGATAAGATTGCTGAATGTCCATTGTCCAATGAAGTCCTTACACCATCCAAGATATAACCGAGTATGATGTTTTAATTTTTGTGGTTGTGTACAGGGGATGAAGCTTCTTCCAACTGGTCGGAAGAATTCTCTTGCAATTTTTGTGTACTCATCTGTGGTATGTACCAAAGCTCAGTTAATTTACCTTTCTACACTTTTCATTTACATGCTAATGATCGATGTAATTCTCACGTTTCATTTACATGATAATGATCGATGTATTTCTCACACTTTATCAGGTTGGTTTGGGATCTTTTCTCCTCAGCTACCTACCTGGGTTATTGCGTACAGTACTCATAGAGATTGGAATCAGTGAAGATATGTATAATCCTGTAAGTTATCTTGAATTATTCTTTTAGTTGCCCAACTATCTTCACCATAAAGAAAAATGCCTTCCTTTTTTTCCATCCAGATTATTTGATTGCATGTATCGTCATTTTTGGCCGGAGACCTTTATTTTAGATAAAATCATCCATGTTTTTTGTTTTCTAGTTGTAAGATGTTACCGTGTTTATCTTTTGGTATTGTTGCTGAAGTCTAGCAGGTTTACTCAGCCCGATATAGTTATAACTATTAAGTTATTTAAACAATGATAACAATTATGGGGTATATAGCGACATCATTTGATTACTCAGTCAAAGCTTCCCTTAGAGTTGTGTTTTCATTAAAAATTATGTTATAGGTATTTCAAGTGATATGCATGGAATAATCAATTTACAGCCATCTATTAGGGGGAACAAATTTTCCTTGTATCGCATTGACGTCGGCATATAGTTGAATGCTTTGATGCAATATGAACTGGTAAACATCTTTTATATCAAACCTCTCTTTCGAATAAAATATGCTCTCTAATATGCATTTCATTATTTTCTTTTGGGTTTTGATGTACTCTGTATTCTCTTTCAGGTAAGATCTGCTTATAATTCTGCACTACATTTCTCTTACCATCTTGGATTTTAGTTTTATTCAGGTGTGTACCAACTACTAATTGGTGCCAGAATCAGAATTCAAGTTTTTAATGGCATATAATACCTTAGAGGCTTACAAGCACACACTTGGTTTTTATGCCACATTCTGATAATAGTTATTCTTGTTCTAGTCTTTGTTACGTTATGGTTTTCATCTTGCATCCAAGTTGTCAGTCCCTTAGGCATGTAATAGTTGATAGATCATAATGAAATTGATCTATTCCCAAGATATGCATCAAGTCACACCATTATTCTTTAGGCTAGTTATTGTTCTAGTGGCTTGTATTATATAGTGGTTTTATGTTTTATAAGTTGGAATTAATGCTTCTCTTTCTTTTGGGCCGAAATAGTTTACAAGTAGACTTCACATTCTTCATTCTTTAAGATACCCTGAAATTGACCTTTTTATTATTATTTAAGTCATTGCTGCACCTTATTTTATTTTTATTGCGACCTATATACTTAATGATTACAGAGTTTACTGTTGGTAATACTCGGGAAATTCTCTCATAATTTGCAGTTGGCTATATTTCTTCTGGCTTTTATTTTTCTGGCTGGAGCATGGTTGGGCTTCTGGGCAGTCCACAAACTCGTCCTTACAGAAGATGGATCAATCGATATAATGACATCTCAGTTTGTCAATTGGTCCATCAAAATTCTGGGTGCTACTGTGATTTTTCAGGTACGTTAGATAAGTATACATTTCAAATTTTGTCTATCAAAGTTTCACTAATGGTGCTTATATGTACGTCTCATTATCTGAAAAGGGATTTTATGTATCCTTTGCATTCAGAGTTCTGTCGATCACCTACTGGCAACAGAAGCTATAGTATTTGGATTCGTCGTCTCTGCTATACTAAAGAAAATCTTTAGATGGAGATTCCTTCGTCGCGTGTGCAAGATTATGTCTTTCCAATTCTGGAGCTTAGTCATGGCCTTCCAGTATCTGCCAACATTTCCTTCGTCGATATCTACCGGGTAAGTAACCACCATAATATTCCTCAGTCGGCAATCTAAGTAAACAGTAAACACCGAACAACTTTTTTTCTAATACAGCAATATATTTTTATAATTGAAGTGTGTTACATAGGAGTCGTCTCCAAATGTCAATAGTTGCTTAAATTGCGAGTAGTTGTGTTGTGTGCGTGTGAAAAACACAAATGTCAAATGGTTACTCAGTTTCTCACTATTCTGGTAATCAAAAGGACAATGTGATGTGTTATTCTTATGCATGCTGGTACATTGGTAATGGTTTTTTGGAGTCCTAGTAACATGTATTAGATGGTGTGCAGTATAGCATGTATGTTTCTTAACTTTCTTTGATTTTTGCCATGCTTTTTGGGTTTTGTCATTCATGACATATATGGAATGTTCCTGCAGGAAATCGCTGAAAACACCCAAAAAGAACCGCCGCAGATTGGAAATTTATGATTCTCCGCCTTCTCCACCTTCAGATGCATGGTTATTTCCTTCTACCTTCCACACCACACCTGAAAGGAGAAAATACTCGAAAGAAGAGTGGGACGCGTTCACCAGAGAGACAACAACAAAAGCCTTGCAGGAACTTGCTTCTTCTCCTGAGTATCACAGATGGTGCTCCTCAAATGTAGAAAGAATCATTGTCGCTCCCCGGAGCACTAGAAAAGTTGCTGATCAACCGCGCCACTGGTGGCTCCTTTGGTTGTGGTAAACAAGCAGCTTACAACACCTCCTTTGCGAAGTCAACATGGGCATGGCACATGCAAGAAAAGGCTGCCGTATTTCAAAGTTGAGTTGGAAGAAAATAAAGATGTGTTGAACGGATCTGTGAAATTTGTGGTCTGGACTCATAGAGTAGCAGGAACGGTTGCGATGTTGTAAAATTCATAGTTTTGCGCAGTTGATGTTTTTTGAGCAACCGGCATGGAAATTCTGATTTCATTTTGTTCTAAAAGGAGATTCAGATTCCTTTCACTTGAAAGCCGTTAAAAAGAAACAGTTTCTCCCTTAAGAATGGGGTCATGCGAACGTTGTAAGCTGTTGTTTATGGCAGATATCAGGTTCCCACTGAGTTCTACGTGATGAAACAGGGTGCGAGGGTCGAATCACAAAAAAATCCAGAAATACATCAATGACTTGTAATAGAACTTATGCTTGAGATTAGGGCTGGAAAAAAAATACCGAAAATCCCAAACCATACCGAAACCAAACCGAAAAAATACCGAACCAAAAATCCCGAAAATTTTAGTACCGAAACCGAACCGATCCCGAATTGTTTGGTATGGGATTCGGTCTTACAATTTGAAATATTCGGTATTCCCGATCCTGAACCGAACCTTATTAATATTATATTAGGTATATTATATATATATATATATGTGTGTGTGTGTGTGTGTGTGTATGTGTGTCTGTGTGTGTCTGTGTGTGTGTTGGAATGTGTGTGTGTGTGTGTATATATATGTATATGTGTCAGTGTGTGTGTGGTGTGGTGCTGACAAACGTTGCATCAAGCACATGGGAAGGGATGGGTCACGCAAGGCACGGGTGCTTGCTTTCTGAAGACAGAGTCGTCTCTCTCTCTTCCGTCTCATCAGTCATCTCTCTCGATTATCTCCCAGACTCCCTCTCTCTACAACCCATAACCTAACCCTTCATCTCTCTCTTATTTTCTGTCTCGTCTCTCTCTACAACTCATAACCCACCTAATCCTTTATGATCTCTCATTTTTTCTGTCTCATCTCTCTCGTATTCTCTCTCTCTCTCTCTACAACCTAGAAACCACCTAACCCTTCCTTCCACCCAATCCAAAACCAAGCCGAACATCCCTACTCAATCTCTCTCATTTCATTTCGCCTCTCATCTGCCTTCACTCAGTCTCAGACTCTCCCTCTCTTTCTCGGATTTGAAGCTCAGCAGCCACCCACCGTCTAGCAATCTGACTCCTACGAACTATCTCCACTCCGGCCACCACCACACCTCATGGCTTCATTTCGAATTGAGGTTAGGGTTTTGAATTAGGGCTTAGGGTTTCGAATTGGGGGCTCGGGTCAGGAGGAGGTCCCTCTCTTCACTCTGCTTCTCTCTCGACCATAAATTTTTCAATGATTCACTATCACTATGTCTCTGATTTCAATTTGGATTTTTAATGCAGGTTCGGATGATTTCAATATTAATCTAAGATGATTTGGATTCTGATAATGTTCGGTTTCGGGAAATTCCGAAATACCGAAAATATTTCGGGAATCCTGAAATTTGGGAATCCCGAAATTTCGGTTCGGGATCGGTCATGAGATTTACGTCCCGAAAATTTTCGGTTCGGGATTTGATATGCCATTTTTGGTTCGGTATCCCATACCGAACCAGTCCTACTTGAGATGTATAGATAACTATTTCATTTTTAGTTTTTAGATTTTTGTGTTGGAGAAAGAAGAGATGGAAGAAGGGAGGGGTAAAAAACAAAGAAAAATAGAATGAAAACAAAACCTTCAAAGTGAGAATTACATTAATGGTTTATGATGGTTTCAACCCCCAAAAAATAAAAAATAAAAATTATGTGAATACCAACACCCTCTTGCAATCCTATTAGATTAGGAATGTAATTGTGGAAATCCTAGTGTATCTAGGGATATCTTGAATATTCACGTTAGTAGTTAATATCCTGTTAGAGTTATAATTCTAAAAGGATAAGGAATTAATCTTCCATACTACTATAAATAAAGGCACAATGAGGTTAGATAACACACACCTCACAATCACACATCTCTCTCTTTCTCTCTGCTATTGCCGCACCCCTCTCTCTATGGCCTCCATAATTGTTCAGTAAATTATGCCTACAACACGTTATTAGCACACTCTTTACGCTGCGCTAAAGAAAGTTTGATTTTCAATCAGGGGAGTATTACGTTTTAATCATTTTTTATGATTAATTTATTATTTTATTGAATTGATCTACATGCTATTGATTCAATTTAATTTTTCTGTGTCAAACGTGATACAACGCATTGGAGATGCAATTCCGGCTTTCCGAGAATGATCTTCTACAAATTCAAAGGCCTTTGCTAATCAGGTACTCTTAAAATAAAAGAAGATATTTGAAATGACCATGAAACATGAAAACATTCCCCATGATGCATGAGCCCCTTACATTTATATTTACCTTCCAATATATATATATATATATGTTTCATGCATTACGCAATTTTTGCTATGTGGAATTTGTGTGTCAAAGCATATAAATAATTAGAAGCAAACCCCAGAAAAATTGAAAAAAAAAAAAACTGAGATTTTTTTTGCTGCACCGTCGCACCACCGTGACACCATGTCAGACCACTACGCTGGCTTGAAGCCCATCCATGTGGGGAAACAATGTTGTATTGACACATGGACAAGGCACACAACCCTTTGGGCTTGCTGCCATATTGGAAACCAACTAGGCTTCGCCCTGGGTTGCATAACGGGCTTGAAGCCCCGGTCCAACTCGAGCCCATAACCCACAAGCCTTTGGCTTGTTGGTACTTGCTACTGCCTCGGCCCGCATGTAGCACAGCCAGCCTTGCAGGCTGGGCTTGTCCTACTGCCCAAAGACCCGACCTTAGCTTCGGTTGGGCCTCGCGTGTGCTGATCCACAAGCTAGCTTCAACTTGCTTGCTCCTATGCACCCTTTGGCCCAAAAACACCAACAACTTGCTGCTGGGCTACCCAGTCCCTCGGCCCGTGGCCTGCAGCCACATGTGGGCTACTTAGCAGCCAAACCCGAGGCCCAAAAGCCTCTAGGGCTTTGCCCTACTCACGGTACCCAAGCCCAAATGCTATTGGGCTATGGTTTTTCGAATCCAATGCTATTTTTTGGCATTTTAAATAATTTTAACCCGAATGTTATTATTATTTTTACTTCCATGATCGATCCCGTTTGGTCCTGATCTATTGAATTAATTAAAAGTGACTTGATGTCTATTAATCTGATAATTAATCCAAATTATTGACCTGAAGATCACTTTTGGACATTATCGATTCAATAATTTATTTGTATACTTTGAACTGTTGACATCCTTTCATAGTCCTGAAGCTCTCACACTTGAGTTACCGAAGAAACTCAAATCCACTACACTTCAATCAGCATATTGCATTCTGTGTTTCTTGCAAGAACCTTTCTTTTATGAACTAAACGTTCATAAACTAAATTGAACTTGTAGTTTCAAATTTAGTGCCTTTGAAATCCGAAGTTTTCTTAAAACAATACACCCATGAAAACCCGACGTTTTTCATGAAAACCATGTCTTAGAACTCAAATGTTCTAACTTTGATGCTTATGGATGATTCATTCCCATAACACCAATCACATTCTTGTTCCCTCTAATTCAATGGATTGTCGAACCGTCACAAGTTCGATTTCCCTTATTTGAACGTTTCTATCAGAAACCACTTTATGTAGGGTATAAGACGTGAATCTCCAAGAAGCTGAGATACCATTGTAGCCAACAATGGCATGGAAGAGCTGAATAAGCCTCCGCCAAGATCTTCATTCGAAGACTTATGCCCGAAGCATTACCCACAGAAGTACCTCCCGAACGAGGATTCCATGGCTCTTTGGCTCGCTCATACGGACCGTCTGATCATGCGAGATATTGTCACATCCCAACTCGGGGTCCACCACATCTCAGGCTCGACTTCGCCGTAGCACGATAATGTCCACTTTGAGACCCGATCACGCCCTCACGGTTTTGTTTCTCGGAACTCACGTGAGTAGAACTTCCCAGTGGGCCACCCATCCTGGGAATGCTCTGGCCCTTTTGTTGCTTAACTTCGGAGTTCCTATGGAACCCGAAGCCAGTGAGCACCCAAAAGGCCTCGTGCTATATGGAGGTGGGCATGTACATATATGGCATAGAGGATCCACTCCCTGGGCGATGTGGGATCTAATAGATATTGCCTGAAGCACACCATGATTACGTCCATGAATGAGTACGATTATGAAGTTTATAAATCCGATCGAATTTTGATTGGAAAATATTTTTCTCGTCCTTCCATTTTTCTAACTCACTCTTAAAGCAGCAATGTAGAAAGCTGAAGTTTATCAAATTATCAGATCTGTTTACTACCACACATGTGAGAGAAAGGTATAGACTCAGTTCGGTTGGAGTCTACAGAGCGATATAGACTCAGTTCGGCAGAAGCTTACCGAATGGTGACGCCTTGCTTTGGCAGGGATGCACCGAAGGACATGCTCTGCTTCGGTAGATGTGCATCGAACATATCCTTTCAGCTTCGGCTGGAGTCTACCGAATCCAATTTTGGGTCTATCTCTCACAATCCAATTTCGAGTTTGTTTTTACAACATATGGTAGAATCAGGGCTTGCTAAGGTGTGGCATCATGCCCGAAGCGTGATCCTTGGCACCTATGACTAAAAACTTCAAGAATAAGGAAGAGTATTCCCGAACCTCATCCCTGCATAATCTACTTCCATCTCGATGGAATAGATCATTGGTTACCCACCTGTTCATGCCTCTACCAATGTCGTTGAGGAGTACCATTCTCGTAATCAATATGTGAAACTAATTTTGCTCCACCGAACATCGTTGGAATAACGGAATTTTGACATGGATGGCCTTGTTGGCCGACTCCCCTCAGTAAACCATTTACTTTGTGAACATTTTTCTATGTTCTTGGATTCACATTTGGTGTTTGTTTTAGTTATGGATAATCTTATTGATATTGTCCTCGAATACGAGTTAATTGAATCATGTTTCTTGTATACATGTGACCGAATTCAATTAAACACGTGATTAGCTACGAATGTGGGAAAGTTAGTTGTCTGGATGAAAAGTACACTTATGAAGAGTGCATAAAGAAATTTTTGAAGTGTCAATAACAGTTCCCCACTAAAAACCAAATTTATTTATAATTTATACAATTATAATCCAAGAATATTTATAACACCGCGTATTTTATTAGTGTGAAATTTAAGCCCAAATAAAATACGACCAACCAACGGGCGAAAATTGTGAAGTGGTGCATGGTAGTAAACCAAAACTTCGGTGTGGGCAGTTTCGAACGCGGCTACCGGAGTTCACTCCAGCATTCATTTTTCGATTAGGTCACTCTGTGTGCATTTTTCTCTCCAACCCTTCAATGGCCGCGACGTACACCTCTTTAGGAACCCACAGACGACTCGCCGCCGTAACCTCCCAGCTAACCTCGCTTCGCCGCTCTTCTCTCACCGTCACTGAAAAACCATTGCGGCTGCCTCTGGCGAATTGCGGGAGGCGGAAGGGCAGGGCGGGAATTTCCCTCAAGTGCAGTAATAATGCGTATGGCCCCGTGATCGACGAGAGCGAGAGCGATTGTGAGAACTACAATTGCATGGAGGACGAGCAGTTCGTGCGGTGGTTCCGGGAGGCTTGGCCGTATTTATGGGCCCACCGCGGCAGTACCTTCGTTGTGATTATATCGGGTGAAATTGTGTCCAATAGTACTTACTTGGAATCAATTCTCAAGGCAGGTACTCTGCCTTCTAATTTTCTGAACTGTTTGGTTGCTGAGAAATTTTTATATTTGGTCTGTTTGGTTGCTGAGAAATTTTTATATTTGGTCTGTTCGGCTGCTGAGAAAATGAAACAAACAATGTCGTCAGTGGAAGGAAAGATCATATTTTTATTCATTAATGTCATCAGCGGAAGGAAAGATCATATTTTTATTCATTTTCTCTGTTTGTTAGAGCGCTGTGCAGCATTTTAGTTTAAGCAAAGTTCTTTTTAATTTATTTCTCTTTGTATTATACTATATGTATTAGTATATATATTTATATATTTGGGTTTTATGCAGGATATAGCACTTCTTCATCACCTGGGGATCAGGTTTGTTCTTGTTCCTGGACCCCATGTGCAAATTGATGAACTTTTGGCACGAAGAGGTGAGTGTTTTATTGTATGTTCTTGTTATTGTAATTTTCAAATCGATGGGGCTTGTTTGGAATTCACATATGGGATGGCTAAAAGCGTTTTCTGACAGCCAAAAGTCCTGATTGCGTTTGGCAGAAAAACTTAAAAGTGCTTCGGGCTCATAAAAGCACTTTCTGGAGAAGCACTTGCTAGATGCTTCTTCGAGAAGTACTTCTAAGTGTTTTTCCAGGTAGGATTTGGATTTTTAGTAATCATTTCAACGTGGTTAAAGCAGGTCTAGAAGAAGCACTTAGGAGTACAAGTGCTTTTTAGAGAAGCAATCTCAAACGGAGCCTAAGCATGATATCATGGAGTTGAGCACAAATGTGTTTTATTAGTGTTATTGATTTTCATATTTCATATATATATATATTTTTTTTTTTTTTGTTGGCATGGATGTTTTAGTTTAGTTAGATTGTTAATCCTTTATGTTCTTGAAGTTGTTGGTTTGTTTAAACCATTTGAAGTGCTATAAGGTTGACACTAAGCAGGTATATGTTAGTTGTTACTTTTCAGGAAAGAAGCCAAAGTTTGTTGGTCAGTACAGGGTAACTGACTCAGATTCCCTAGATGCTGCAAAGCAAGCGGCTGGGGCGATATCTAAGACGATAGAGGCAAAGCTTTCTCCAGGACCCTCCATGTGCAATATTCGTCGACACGGTGACAAGAGTCGTTTGCATGAAGTTGGTGTCAGCGTAGAGAGTGGTAACTTTCTTGCAGCCAAGGTAAGAATCTTACTCTTTCAAAAGTGACATTAAACATTAATTTGTTTTCTGGATTTGTGATTTTTTTTTGGTTGGTACCGAATTTCGTAAAGTACAGCTGCTATTTCGTTTTTCAGAGACGAGGAGTCGTTGCAGGTGTTGATTATGGGGCAACAGGTGAAATCAAGAAAGTTGATGTTTCTCGCATGCGTAAGAGGCTTGATGATGATTGTATTGTGATATTGAGCAACCTGGGTTATTCCAGCTCTGGAGAAACTTTAAATTGCAAGTATGCTAGCATAGTTTCTGTTTCGGTAGTGATTATCTATTTTGTTGATAATTATATGCTGCCAACTCCTTTTGCATATATAGTACCTAAGCTGATTATTTATGCTTTTATATATTTCAGCACGTATGAAGTTGCAACAGCTTGTGCCTTGGCTATCGAAGCAGATAAACTTATCTGCATAATAGATGGTCCAATTCTTGACGAGAGTAGACGCCTTATTCGCTTCTTAACTCTTGAAGAAGCAGACATGTTGATTCGTAGGCGGGCTCAGCAAAGTGAGACAGCTGCTAGCTATGTGAAAGCTGTCGATGAAGAAAATCTGTCTGGTTTTGGATATGATGATCATAATGCTACTCACCAGAATGGGAGGGCTTTTAAGCAAAATCATACTGCAAGGTTTCACAACGGTGTTGGTTTTGAAAATGGGAATGGATTGTGGACTGGTGAACAAGGTTTTGCTATTGGAGGTCATGAGCGGCTAAGTCGATTAAATGGTTACCTTTCAGAATTGGCTGCTGCGGCCTTTGTTTGCAGGGTAAGCTTATAACAGTCCTTCTTTCCCCCTGGTTTACAAACTTCCTTAAATATTTGTCTGCATAGCTTAAAGTCCCAGCTTCTTTATATGTTGAGTCTGAAGAACCCAGCCAATGGTTTTTGTTTATTGCCAGGGAGGTGTTCAAAGAGTACATCTGTTAGATGGCACTAAAGGGGGCATGTTATTGTTGGAATTGTTTAAAAGAGATGGATTGGGGACAATGGTGGCTAGGTATGCTATTTTTGCAGTAAATGTATCCGTATTTTTGTATACTTTGACGACTTTCTGATGTCAGATTCTAATAAACTTTAATGTGATGATAAGCTATGCTGATGGTCCTAATTGCCAGGCTTTTTGTTGTTGATGTGATTATCTGCTATTTATATTTTCCTGGTTTATGTTTGTTTCCTCTTTTATTGCTTACTAGCCTGGTCATCATTTTAGTGGAAATCCAAGTAGCAATTCTTCAAGTCACATTACACCTATAAATTCATTGATAGAATATTAGAATTGCACGAGTTAATAGAGGTTGTTTCGGTCTCGTTGTGCTTGGATTGTGCATAAAATAAGCTCTTATGGTTCCTGGTTGTTTTGGTCTTATATTTGTATTTTCTAATCACTAGTTCAAAAAATAGTTGGCATTCCAAAAAAGTTATCCTGCACTCCTCCCGAATAGAGAAAAGGAGGGAGGACTGTGACATGACGTTTTTGGAGTGCGAATAACAATTCCCAATATTTTTCTGCCAATGAATTCTCATCATTGCCGGTTAATCATGCTAAGATTGGATACTGTTGAAGTCTAACTTCAAGAGCTTCCTTACATTAATTATGAAAACGGAGAGCAAATAATTGTACCTAACATATGCATAAGTTTTCCTCTATCTATCCACTCACACGTGCATTAAATGTTCGACCTTAGTGACCTGTATGAAGGAACCCGGATGGCTAGGGCATCTGATTTCTCTGCAATAAGACAAATTATACAACCTTTAGAAGCAGCCAGCACATTGGTTCGAAGAAGTGATGAACAGGTTTGTATTCCCGGTCTTTCTTAATTTTTGTTTTTCAGAACCTTCTATTTTTCACTTGTGAATTTTTGCCAATAGCTACGTGAAGAATTGGATTGCTTCGTTGTGGTGGAAAGAGAAGGCCAAATCATTGCATGTGCTGCTCTTTTCCCTTTCCCAGAGGAGAAATGTGCGGAGGTTGCTGCTATTGCGGTTTCTCCTGATTGCCGCGGTCAAGGGCAGGGTGATAAATTACTTGGTAATATACTATACAAACTTGAATAAGCATCGATATGTCTTTGCTCTTGTTGCTTTCCTCATTTCTTTCTGTACTTTCAATGGTCGTTACTGAGCTTATTTTCAACATGAACTGTCGAAAAGGGTAATTATATTCACAAATCACAATAGCTGATTACAGAAAAATATGCCAAATTCTACATGAACATCTTAACCAGGAATGAGTGGTCAAATCACAGTATAGCCGAAAGTATGCATTTAATGCACCCGAGGCCCGATCAAATGAAAAGTGGATTGTATATTTAAATGGATACAGATAGGGAAGAAACATGAGTAACAGGTCACATCATATTTCTGGGCTAAGTTACATATATTTGGACTACATCTTGCTTCTTCCTGTTCTTTTTCTACTGAACATCTTGAATTCATTTAACCCAAGATGCTTTGAACTGAAATTTGGGATCCAATTAAAAACAAAAGGGACAATTTGATATAATGTATATTGTATATCCATAAACTTTATTATCGTTACAGTTGGATAGTCCGTAGTTTAAGAATTTTAATTTTTTAATATCTGCAGATTACATTGAGAAGAAGGCATCCTCTCTTGGATTAGAAAAGCTTTTCGTGCTCACAACACGCACTGCAGACTGGTTAGTTCCCACTACTTGAACTAGACGTATGCTCGTAGAGGTTTCACTAGTTAATGGAGTAATGTTTCTGATTTACTTTGGTTTGGAGCTGAAGATGAAAAGGAACACCGTAATCTAGTTGAGGTTTTTCGTTGTGGAATCAGTCCAATTTGTTGTGGTCGCGTGAGGGTTAGATATGCCTATTCTTCCGCAATATGTTTTACTTTTTTATAAGCAGAGAAAGGTTCAATGATCTGTCTTGAAGAATGACACCCGTTGTCTATAACACAGGTTTGTGAGACGTGGTTTTTCACAATGTTCAATTGAATCAATACCAGAGAGGCGGCGGACGAAGATCATTCTGTCCCGTAAATCCAAATATTATACCAAGCACTTGTTACCAGACACTAGCGGAATTACTGTTAACAGGGTGTTCACATGAGGTTGAAAATGCTGGCGGCAAATCCTCTCCCCACCGGGTTTAGCTGCTGAATCATGGTCGATTCAACTTCAACAATTTCAATCGGCCAAGTTTATTTTATATAATAAATCGATATTTGGAAGTGCTTGCCTGCACTAGAAGCCTATAAAATTTTTGATTTAAAACAAGGTTTGTTATGATTCATTAGCTACCGATGCCAGTTCAAACCGCCATTCATAAATGGTACATAATGACCATCGAATGTGGGCAACTGACTCTAGCACAACCTTTAATTACCGTCGAATGTAGGCGGCTGTCTGTAACACAACTTTTGATTTTTTACTGTTTTCGAAACAGATAGTCAAAGACTCAACACGTAATTTCAAAACCCCGAGGTCCTTAGCGTAACAGGTACCATTCAACCAACAAAGAGTCTTGGGGGAAAGAAGAACAAAGGGATTGAGATTTATGCAAAGGAGGGAAACAGAGAGGAGAGGGAGAAGAAAACAATTCACACTGCACCGAATTGTAAGCAAAAAGTATAACGAAATTCGACCCCGGGACTACAATAACTGTAAAAATACAATCAACCATAGAGGGAATACAAATGCAGTGTCATTTATGCCAAAGAAATAGGGGGAGATACTTCACAGCATGAATCCCGTTTATTATTGCAGTCGGTGTTTCATTTGGGTCAAGTAACACGTTCAATAAAATACAACTAAGGAAACTGCAAAGCATTGATGCACAACCTCCCTCCTGAGATAGAACCCAGAAACAAAACCATTGAAACAAAATCAACTCTCCTCAGTTTTCGGTAGGCCTTTAAACTTGAAGTTGTCTGCATATGCCTTCACCTGAAACTAGAGCTCAGTTAGAGAAAAAAAACACCAAACTTCATACAAATAACCATTTGATGCCTAAACATTCCGAGAATGCAAAAAGAAGAAAGGATCCCTAATTGCAGAAAAGAAAAGATACAAAGGAAGCTGGTCACCAACTTAAGAAAATTTATATCTCAAGGACACGCAATTCCTCACTACTCCAGTTCTTTAACAAATTCAAGAAAAATTGCCAAATTATACTACTAAACTTCCAATGGACTATGTCCATCAGTTTTGTCAATGCCATCACAACACATTATCTACTCTTCCACACACACAGCTTGCGTAAAGCAGTTTGATCTGTTTTGAGAAGGTAACCATGGCATGAATTGGCAAAACCAAAAAGAGAGAGAACTGTGTAACTTCAATGAAGTACTTGGTTCAGGAAATTATCACTTAGGTAGCTCAAAATTAATAGATTGAAACTATAATATTTACACAAGTCCTTAAGAGTAAGTCTGAGCTTTATTAACAGAGAAGAAAGAAACCAAAAGCTGTGTTCATGAAAATTGAGGATGCATTTATATTCTAATTCCCAAACAAAACCACCGTGTTAATCTCAAATGACAACAGTCTGCTGTATGCACCCTATCCCTAAAACCCAAAATATATTCACAAAAGACCAAAAGATAAAGAAACTGTTATCATATGAGAATGGAAATAGCTTCAGAAAATATGAAGAAAGAATCACATACCCTCAATAATGGTGTTTGCCGCCTTTTAACCTGCAGATAAGTTCAAGAACTGTTGTTAATAGGTCAAATGGAAGTTATTTTTAAGTTTTTAATGTACACTAACGGTTATAGGGCTACTAGTCTTTTGTACCATACTTGACCAATTCCGAAACTACCGAACACCGGTCAACGTCATACCTTCAAGGACCCACTGAGGGGTTCATGTTGAGGCACACCTGCTGAAGTACAAGAGTTTCCCTCCAACCAGGAGGCCAATAACAATACGACACATGTCAACGTTAGAATAAAGCTCATAGAGTCCCACATCGACTGCTGACAAAAGCTAAAAGGAGACTATTCTCCTACAATTAATCCCTAATGTCATTATTGTACTTAAACTAGTCATTAGAACCCACTGATAATAATTATGCTTAAACTTATGCTTTTGTGTAAACCCTTCAATGTTAATGAGAACTCCTCTACTCCGTGGACGTAGCCAGACTTAGGATGAACCACGTACATCTTGTGTTTGCTTTCCTATCTCTATCTATTTACGAATTATCCTCACCAGGTGACCGGAGCAATCGAGCGAAGGTCACAAACTTGACACTTTACGTTGTTCCAAAGTCTTCACCGATTTTGTGCATCAACATTTGGAGCCGTCTGTGGGAATCAACACAAAAGTCATGTCAGTTCTCTCTTATTTTTTTCATCCCACCACCGTGAAACTCTCACAACCTCCCTCACTCCACCGTGAATTGGTAAAAACCCGAGAACCCAAAACCTCTCTCCTTTCTTTCATGTTCAATGCCTCCATTTCTCAGAACCAATGCCTCCATTTCTCAGAACCAATGCCTAACCTCCAACCCAAACCATCTCAGCGCCGGGAGACCCTCATTTCTGCAAACCCACAGAGCCGCCACCATGGTGGCTCCATCAAAATCAAAACCGGGTCTCACTCCCTCTCAGAAATTCCATCATTTCTCGAATCCTAGAGAGTTCAACGAATCCAAGCCCAAATCCCTCAGAATCAAACTAAAAGGGATCTAAAGTGGAGGCCATGGTCAGAAGAACTGTGGAAATGACGGCAGATGCTCAAACTCAGGCTGCAACACGCAGCTGTGACCTCCACAACGCGCAGCTCACAAGGAATCGCCACCACCAACGGAAACTGGAGGCTTGGACTATCAGATTCTCACTCAACCCGAGTGGTGCCGGTGCTGAGAAGCTCACCACGACCAGGCCCTGTACCGTCGCTGCCATCTCCATTGTTTGGGGAAAATCCATCAGAGAAGATAAGGACTCCATCTTCTCCAAATTATTACTGTTTATTTAATATTTTATTATTATTATTTTGTGATATATATATGTGTGTGTGTGTGTGTGTCCCCATTGACATTATATTAAGATTACATGCTACAATAGTCACATACGCTCAAAACACTTTCCATCATATTTCACTAGTGACCAACATATTTAGGCAATTACTTGTGCAATATTTATTCATTGCCTAGTGATATTGTGATGCCCTTAACAATATCACATATGAAACAACTCATTTACCACACAACTTACATAGTATGACATTATGCTTTTGCCAAATTCTGTGATCGATTTATTGATTATGCACTCATGCTTAAACTATCATTTATTGTCAGGATCCGTTGATCAACATTGTTACTGATTAAAGAAACCTATCGACCACTACTGATGAACTTATAGATTGATGAGCCACATGTTTATGGGGACAAAGATTTAGTCCGAACGGTGGTCTCGTGTTTGACCAGACACCCGCTTGCTCGGACACTCGCTCATTTGGACACCTATGTGATTGGACACCCGCGAGCTCGAACACCCAATCATTCGGGCACTTACAAGATTGGACACCCACAAACTTGGACACCCTTGAGCTCGGACCTCGACTCACAGACCCAACTTGTGGACCTAACTCAAAGTCCCTACGTATAACCCCAACTCAAAGACCCGACTTGTGGACCCGATCCGTGGACCCGACCCATAAACCCAATATGCGAGCCCGAACATGCAGACCCGAGTGATGTCGAGAGTTAACTCATAATGAGCGCAAGCTGACGTCGAGTGCATACTCGCAATGAGAAACGCCACGAGCCGAGTCGCCTCGCAACGAGCACCGCATCCAGCCGAGCAACCGCCTCGCCACGAGCATTGCCTCTAGCTGAGCAACCTCGCAACGTGTGCTACCTCTAGCTGAGTATTGCTTTACGTTGAGCATCGCCTCATGTCGAGTACTAGTTCCGGACAACATCTAGTCATTTTGGCTCACACATGGATTGGATTTGAAGTCTCCAGCCAAAAGACTCTCTTGACTAAAGACTTGAGGGACTCTTGTTGTACCATACATTGGGCCTTAGTATTTGGGCCTCATGACCTAGCCCATGATGTATGTAGGAGGTGAAGGAAACCCTTATTCTATAAAAGGGATCCTTCACTCTCACTTGAAGGGGAGAAAAGGAGGGAAAAGAAGAGCAAGAGAGAAAACCCTAGCCTCTATAGTCTCCATGTACATTGTAACACATATTTTACATAGTGAAACCTTATCGACACCAATGTGGACGTAGCCCCAACTTGGGGTGAACCACGATATATCTTTATGTTCTTGCGCGTTTGTGTGATTCACGGTCGGATTTACGTTGGTCCAAGATCAACCCGATTTTGTGCATCAACACCACCAAAACGAGATATGCAATTACAACAACGTTTTGAGATGTAAGATGGTATCTGCAATTCACTGGATATATGCCTAGTTCTTTCTCCGCCTTTTGGGGAATGAATACATCCCTAGATTGAAAACACACAAGATGAACTTAAGCTCAATAAAGGCCAACCCTATAATGGTCAGTTTCTGTTTGTGTTTTACTAGAAATATCTAGAACATAATGCGGGAACACTGCATAAAGTCAAGCAAATGCTGGGAAAAACTATAAAGTATCTTTAAGTCAAAACACATGAATATATATTTTTAGCAGCACGAAGAAAATGAACTAAACATACCACATAATCCCAACCATGTCTCTCTGCAAAGGACCTTGCAGCGTCTTCACTGTCAAAACCCAGTGTCGAATCACCGACATGTGCGTATGGGTCCCCAGTGGAAGTCCAGCCCATCAATGGATTCTCCCACCTACAAATATATCATGGAGATGAGCTATTAATCATCCAATTATGCTAATAAAATAATCATTCGATAATTATGAGAGAACAAAAATAAGTTTATTTCACAGCTCAACTGAGAGATGACATGAAATATCCCAATCAAAATCCAAGAGACACCATCTAGCTAAAGCAACACGGTTTTCAGGTTTTATTGTCATTCTAATTACAGTGGACTGCTCAGAAAAGGTTAAAAAATAGACAGTGTTATCAATGAAGAGATTCACTGATAGTCCAAGAATTGTTAGCTGGTTATTATAGTTATTTCTTACTTTCACAAAATAAGTAGTTTGGTTTGATATCAAACTTGACAAGAGTAGCTCAAGTGTTCAGAAGGCTCAAGCTAAAATTTAACACGAAATCAAAAGTATAAGTATCACTTCAAACGCAACATTCACATTGTTCAACAGAAAATCTCAGTGCACAACATTACACTTAGTAGAAACTAAACAGTATAAAACCTATCTACCCACCATGAAGCACATCAGAAGATTTTCACAACCCCAAAAACTAGGATAACCAAAGAAAATCCAAAAATCTATAACCAAATCGGCGAACAACAACAATGGGGACCAAAAAACCATACTTCTGTGTTGACACAAAGTTGATCTTCCACTTCCCAAGTTTCCCTGATCCTTGCTGAGACGCAGTTCTTGCGGGTGAGTATATTATAACCTGTCATATACGCTCATAAATCAATAAAATTCCCAATCACAATCAATTTAAAATTTAAACAAAATAAATTGATATTAGCTATGTATAGCTTGTAACTTTCATTAAAAAAAAAAATTAAAACTTCAAGCCTCGAAATTACTATTTTCCTACAGATACAACGAATTCGACATATGCACAGTGCCCTAATTCGATCGATAAACAAAAAACTCGAATTGGGTTATGTGAATCCATTGGAGAAATTAAGTCAAAATTACAAAAGATTCCGAATTGAGTTTCAGAAAGAAAACGAAAGGGGTCGTACCCTCCGGCGGAGATGTTCATCGGGAATGCCAGCGACCTTTCCGATCTCACCGGGCATGTACTCGACCAGAGCGTCCGCCGAGAACGGCCTGGACCCTGAGGCAACAGAGGCTCGGAGAAGACGAGCGTGGTTTGACATGCGCTGCAGAGAGCTCGCCATTGCCGGTTCACGAATCAACGGAAGAACCAAAACTCGCGCGCGCCTTGTGAAATGTAAAACTTGCAGCCGGAGCGGTAAAGACCAAAAGTAATATTCAGTGTCGTCGTTCTAACTATTTTGACAAAAATTGCCGTTTCACTCCTCTAGTTTGAAAGTATATAAAAATTGCCCATAACTTTGTTGAACTCGTACTATTTAACCCACAAAGTCTAATAAGAGCTTCTCAATTGATTCTTTTAAGCTCTTCAAATATAATGAATGATCTTGAATTCTTTTTATATTTATAGATTTTTGTAGACAGAAATGAAATCTCCAATTTAAGAGGAAATTGTAGCAATGGTCCCTTAACTTTAATTCAATTGGAGCAATAGTCCCTCAACTTTATTTCCATGACCATTGGTCCCTCAACTTGTCAAAATGTGCAGCTATGGTCATTTTCCTTAACACCGTCAATAAATCCGTTAAATTCAGTCATGTGCATGGCACATGAGATTGATTGTAAGGGCAATTAAGGAAACATATTATTTCCCAGGTTGAAGTCAATACCCATCTCCAGGTTGAAGTCGATACCCATCGCCAGAGATGAGAGTGTTTACACCTATGTAGGTGAAAATCACAACATACGGAAGCAACAAATAAGAATTTATGCTTAATTCCAATCTCAGACAAACGCAAAAAGGGCTCAGAGCCATCTTCTTCTTCTCCTCCTCCTCTACAACTCTCTCTCTCCTCTGAAACAACAGACAACCACCAGCTCTCTCTCTCTCTCTTCTTTCGTTCTCTGAAAGTTCTGACATGGACAATGACGGCGGTCTCCGCTGACGTCACCAAGCTAACGAAGCGTGAGGTGCCTACACTCGCATCCCTTCTCTCTCTCTCTCCTCCCCCCCCCCATTTCATCTTCTTCTCCGTGACTGAATGAATGAATGGCATGTTTTCATTCGCTGCTTTTAGGGTTTTTCAGAGGTTTGCATTTTATCTATTTTATGTTTGCATTTTACTTTTTGTCCTGTTTGGTTCGCCAGAAAATGAAATTCAAAAAATACCCAACATTTCCCTTTCAATTTTCTTCTAATTTTTTAAACTAAAGTATTCATGGAATTTGTTGTACTGCTGCTGCAGTTGTGCAATTGGCATGCAGTGCGAATAAGTGTTTGGTTTTCTTAAGCATTTATTTTTAATTTTCCCAGCATTTTCTCGGAAGCCAAAGTGTACTTCGGGAATTGGGAATGCAAGCCCTTTTTGCGTTTGTCTGAGATTGGAATTTGCGTTTGTCATAGACCATGGATGTCACATCCCGGCCCGGGGCGGATCACTTCCCGGCCCGGGGCGGATCACTTCCCGGGCCCGCTCCACTATTGTAGCACGATATTGTCCGCTTTGGGCTTTCCATTCCCTCACGGTTTTGTTTTTGGGAACTCACGAGCAACTTCCCAGTGGGTCACCCATCCTGGGAGTGCTCTGGCCTCCTTCTTGCTTAACTTCGGAGTTCCTACGAAACCCGAAGCCAGTGAGCTCCCAAAAGGCCTCGTGCTAGGTAGGGATGGGAATATACATTTAAGGATCACTCCCCTGGGCGATGTGGGATGTTACAATGGAGGCCTTACGAATTGTATTTTGATGACTTAAATTCATGACCGAAATGGTTTGTTTAATGTATTTGATGACTAGATGTGTTTGATTAGAATCTAGTTTTCATGATCATGATTAAGAATTTGAATGGATGGTGAATGGGTATCGACTTCAATCTGGGGACGGGTATTGAGCTTCAACCTGGGAAATAATATGTTTCCTTAATTGCCTCTACAGCCAATCTCATGTGCCATGCACATGACTGAATTTAACGGATTTATTGACGGTGTTAAGGAAAATGACCATAGCTGCACATTTTGACAAGTTGAGGGACCAATGGTCATGGAAATAAAGTTGAGGGACCGTTGCTCAAATTGGATTAAAGTTGAGGGACCATTGCTACAATTTTCTCCCAATTTAATAACTTGGTTTGTGATGTGGAATAGGCGACTGAAATAATCGAAGAGCAATTAGAAAATTATATAATCTGCAACAAACAAGACTTATCTGTTGTAGGTATAATTTACTGAACAATTATGGAGGCCATAGAGAGAGAGAGAGAGAGAGAAAGGTGCGGCAATAGAGAAGAAGAGAGAGATGTGTAATTGTGGGTGTGTTCTATTCCACCTCATTGTGCATTTATTTCTAGTAGTAGGGAAGGTTAATTCCTTACCCTTTAGGATTACAACATTTAATAGGTAATCTACTCCTAATAGGAATATAAGAGATATTCCAAGATATACTAGGATTTACACAATCACATTCCTAATCTAATAGGACTACAACACTCCCCCTTGAGTGTGTAAATACTCAAGTAAATGGTGCATCAAGTCTTCAGTGATTAAGCAAGTATAGTTGATGAAGTCATCGGCACAATAAGCGAATGCGAGTCTCAGATCAATGGAAGAATGCATAAAAAGTAAAACTCACAAAACCTTACTATGGTAAAACCCAAGGTGGGGAAAACCCCATAGTCTAAGGAGAAAAGTGAGAAGTTGCATTAAGTCAAAACTATACTTCTTTTGGACGCAAGTAGAAGAGCTCACAAGGGTATGATCAGCCCAGGATGGGTGCCTCATTAAAACCTAGTTAGGTAGCAAAAACCCAGTGGGAAAAGTGCTCCTAATTGTAGGGAAAAATAGTACATTAAGATCAAGTGAGTATACTTCTGGATACTCCCCCCGAGTTTGACATAACTTCCAAATGAGAACTACAAGCATTGCATAGGATAGTTAGGCATACCAATTCCTCGGACAAGCTTCTGGAAGGTTGACTTCGGCAGTGACGTCATGTAGAGGTCGGCAAGGTTGTCTGGGATCGGTTTACATGACTTCAATCTCGTGATGCTTTGCTGATGTAGATGTGGACGCAATATGTCTTGGTGTTGATGTATCATGGTTTGGTAGAGTTGATACATGCGGCATAATCTTCATGGATCGTCGTTGGGACTCAACGATGGATGAAAACACAGCAAGTACTTCAAATATGCTCAACAAGAACTCCTAACCACGTATCACTTGTGGCATAGTGAAGTAAGGTGAGTCTTGGAACTATTCGAAGATTTCGCAACTAAGGTCATATCATGGACCTCTAAGATATTGCGATATCCCTAACGGTAAAGACATAACCATTTGGGGATTTTGCCTTGTGCGGGTTTGATAAGTAACCTGCGTCAGCATAACAACAAGACAAGCATCATTTTGAGGATCAGGGGGGTTGGATCCACTCAAAATGCGTTGGGATTTACCCATGTAGTACCTTCAAGGTACGTCTTTAATACCAATTCATTTTTGTGTCATATCTTCCTCATCTAGGGAAGTGAATCCTACGAACCGAATGATCTATCGTGCTCCAGGCCAAGATAAATTGATTGGTTATCCGCTGGTGTACCGGACCGTCTAACAGGGGCGTCCAAACCGTCCAACAGGGACGGCACACCCTCCAGGGATGTTGACTCGACGTTCGTTAAGTACGTCTATCCTTGCAGGCATATTTGCAGCTGGTATATGATCTCGTCACTTTAGCTAGATCAGAGGAATACGTCTGGAGCAACATTCTGAAATCTAGAATTTATCGCACTTGCTTATCACATTTGTGCGATATTGGGATCGAGATGAGACATAGTGGGCAACGTCCACGCAAATTTCACGCTGTTCTCCAGGAACATTGACGTTCTTATCTCCCCTTAACGGCGAGAAGACTGTCTCATTAAAGTGACAACCCGCAAATGAGCGGTAAAGAGATCGCATGCAAGGGCTCGAAGAGAGCTAGTGTGAAGGAGAATCATGATCGACAAAAGATACACATCCTTCTTTGAGGACCCATATTGGTACGTTGCGGCGGCGCAACTTGGCACATGGAATGCTCACCCAAATGCGTAAATACGAAAAATCGTCAGGTTCGTACCCAGTAACCAATTGTAACATCATATAGGTTGGGTGGCAATGAGCCTCAAGGCGGACCAACATAACTACGTACAAGGATTGCATAGCCCTAGGCAGAAACCGAAAAATTGGTACGTTTACCAAAATTCGGGCGATCATTTAAATTGCGCTTTATGATCACTAGGCGAGGCTCTTTGGGGTGAACGTGGGAATTCAATGTTCAATTATAAACCCAAAATACATGCAATACTTTATCGAAAATCGTCGATATAAACTCTCCGGCATTATCCAGTCTCCCGGACCTTAAGGGATAAGTAGGGTGGTGAACCCTTAATCGGCCATGAGGTTTAGCAACAATGTGTGTAGACAAACATGTGACCAGTTTGTCGATTCATCAACCAAAACCATAAGTATTTATATGGTTCGCATTTTGGTTGGATTAGTCCACATATATTCCCTTGAATCCACTGTGAAAAAATGGGTGATTTCGTATCTTTGCTAAGGATGATTAAGAAATCAAATTTCCCAAAATGAGTGGGTTTTGGCAAAGTGTGCTTGTAGGCACAAGATCCTTACTTCGGGTAAGGAGATGCGTCGTAGCATCATTGTGCGACCTAAGTGTCCCAAAAGGTCGTGCCAAAACAAGTAAACTGCTCAATCACCAAGCTCCAAGCCGGCCACATGTGGCGTGTTTCCAGTTAGGAGACAATCCATTGGCCCCAAATCAAAGCTTCAATCTCATTTTTGGCAGTGGTGCAAAGATATTTCACTCATTTTCTTCAGTGGTTCATTTATGATCATTGTCATCTCGAATATCTTTAAAAACTCAACGTCAGGGAGAATTTAATGTCCCTTAAATGGTGATTCAGTACCATTCATACAACGAGGAGCTTGCCAATGCTCTTAATCAGGTTGGATAGATTTGAAGTCGTTGTTAGAGATGTGATTTATGTGTAAAGTTAGTGTGCGTAGTATGCATTCATCCAGACAACTAACTTTCCCACATTCATATCTAATCACGTGTTTAATTAAAGGGGTGTGATATCCACACACCCCATTTGACTTCTCACACACCCTTCTAATTTTCGGCCGTCGGATCGGATGAATTGAATAAGATCAACGGATAGAAATTAATAAGGGTGTGTGAGAAGTAATTTGGGGTGTGTGGATAGCACACCCCTAATTAAATCAGTCACATGTATTAAGAAACATGATTCATTTAACTCATATTCGAGGACAATATCAATAAGATTATCCATAAGTAAAACATACACCAAACGTGAATCCAAGAACATGGAAAAATGTTCACAAAGGAAATGGTTTACTAAGGGGATTTGGCCAACAAGGCCATCCATGTCAAAATTATGCTTTTTCCAACGATGTTTGGTGGAGCAAAATTAGTCTCACGTAATGACTACTAGAATGGTACTCCTTAACAACATTGGTAGAGGCACGAACATGTGCATAACCAATGGTCTATTCCATCGAGATGGAACGGGAATATTTTCCCTTATTCTTGAAGTTTTAGGTCTTAGGTACCAAGGATCATGCTTAGGGCATGATGCCACACCTTGGCAGGCCCTAATTCTACCATATGTTGTAAAAAGAAACTTGAAATTGGATTGTGAAAGAATATGTCATTCGGTAGGCTTTAACCGAACTAGGTCGAGCTATTCGGTAGACTCCAGTCGAACTGAGTCCATACCGTTCTCTCACGTTTGTGGTAGTAATCAGATCCGAGAATTTGGTAAACTTTTGCTATCTACACTGCTGCTTCAGGGGCGAGTTAGAATCAAGGAAGGATGAGAAAAGTATTCTCCAGTCAAAATTCGATCGGATTTATAAACTTCAGAATTGTACTCATTCATGGACATAATCATGATGTGCTTCAGGCAATGTCTTTCATGATTAGACAGTCCGTAAGAGCGAGCCAAAGAGCCATGAAATCCTCGATCGGGAGGTATTTCTATTAGTAATGCTTTGAGCATAAGTCTTCGAATGAAGATCATGGTGGAGGCTTATTCAGCTTTTTCATGCCATTGTTGGCTTAAATGGTTTCTCAGCTTCTTGATAATCAAGTGGAGATTCACGTCTTGTACCCCACATAAAGTGGTTTCTCTTAGAAAATGTCCAAATCAGGAAAATCGAACTTGTGAAGGTTCGACAATCCACTGAATTGGAAGGAACAAGATTGCGATTGGTGTTACAGGAATGAATCATCCATAAGCATCAAAGTTAGAACATTCGAGTTCTAAGACATGGTTTTCATGAAAAACGTCGGGTTTTCATAGGTGTATTGTTTTATGAAAACTTCGGGTTTCAAAGGCACTAAATTTGAAACTACAAGTTCAATTTAGTTTATGAACGTTTAGTTCATAAAAGAGAGGTTCCTGCAAGAACACAGAATGCAATATACAACTAAGTGTAGTGGATTTGGGTTGCTTCAGGAACTCAAGTGTGAGTGCTTCGGCACTACGAAAGTATGTCAACGGTTCAAAGAAAAGAAATAAATTATTGAATCGTTAATGTCCAAAAGTGATTTTCAGGTCAATAATTTTGGATTAATTATCAGATTAATGGACTGCAGGTCACTTTTAATTAATTCAATAGATCGGGACCATTCGAGATTGATCGTATAAGCAAAAATAAAATTTGTGTAAGGCTGCAGGCTACACAAATAAATTAGGCCTATATTTGACTCGGGTAGGCTGCAATTGGGTAGCCCCATAACAAGCAAAGCAAGTCAGCATGCTTGCTGTGATGTCACATGCCACGGGAATAAGGCTGCAAAACAGTCCAACATAAATGCAGGCCAACGGGCTAGGGAAAATGGGGTTAGAGCCCAGCGGCCTAAGCTCGTTAGCTTTGGGCTAACTCGTGAAAGGAGCCCAGCTTTCGCTGGCTTCTGGTTGACGCTGGAGCAGGCCCAGTCAGCGCCAAACTTCGAGCTTTGGGGCGAGAGGAATGATTGTTGTAGGCTGGCCAAAGGCTACAAGCCTTCAATAAGGAACCTAGGCGCATGCCTAGTTCTCACGCACATGCAGCAAGCCCAAAGGCTGCTGCCTTATGGGTCCAGTGCCCAAGCCTTGAGATGCAGGCTTGGTTTAGGTTGGCGTGGCTACGGGCCGTGGCTCAACTGAAAATTTTTCCCAAAATTTAATTGTTTTCTTTTCAAAATTCCTAGGGTTTGAAAAACCCTAATTGCTTCTAATTTATTTCGATTACTTGATTCACAAATTCCACATAGCAAAAATTGTGTAATGCATGAAACAAATATATGGAACATTTACAATATATATATCGGAAGGTAAATATAAATATAAGGGGTTCATGCATCATGAGGAATGTTTTCATGCTTCATGGTCGTTTCAAATATCTTACTTTATTTTAAGCGTACCTGATTGGCAGAAAACAACAAAAGCCTTTGAATTTGTAGAAGATCCTTAGCAGAAAGCCATAATTGCATCTCCAATGCGTTGTATCACGTTAAAAAAAAATTGAATCAATAGCATGTAGATCAATTCAATAAAATAATAAATTAATCATAAAAAGAATGATTAAAACGTAATACTCCCCTGATTGAAGAATAAACTCTCTTTAGCGCAGCGTCAAGAGCATGCTGATAACGTGTTGTAGGTATAATTTACTGAACAATTATGGAGGCCATAGAGAGAGAAAGGTGCGGCAATAGAGAAGAAGAAGAGAGAGATGTGTAATTGTGGGTGTGTTTTATTCCACCCCATGCCTTTATTTATAGTAGTAGGGAAAGTTAATTTCTTACCCTTTAAGATTACAACATTTAATAGGTAATCTACTCCTAATAGGAATATAAGAGATATTCCAAGATATACTAGGATTTACACAATCATATTCCTAATATAATAATCTAATAGGACTGCAAAATTATCATTTTTTCCTAATATATGAGTATTTTTGGCCAAACTCCATTATTTACTAGCCCAAAATGGCATGTTAGGGTTTTAGATATTTTCTGTTGTTATTTCTTTAATTTATTTTTTATTTGTACTCCTAGAAAAACGAGAGCAAAGAGGCAATATATATAGGGATGACAATTCTAACCGTTAAACCCGATAACCGTGGATAACCAACCGAATGGATTGGATTTGGATATGAAAATTTGGGTATGGTATGGATATGGGGAAAAACCATGAACTTTATTCGGTTATGGTTTTGGATATGGTTATAGAGGTCCCCAATCTGTATCCGTCCCCGAATCTGACCCGAATATATGATAGATATATATATATATATATATATATATATATTTGATATATAATATAATTTTATTCAATTTACCGAACCCTCCCTATACTAATTCATTATGCATGCATCAAACCCTATACTATCTTTATTATGCACCATGCATGGGGCATACCAACAACCTCATCAATTCAATACTCTTATAGTTATACTCAACCAAATTAATTCATTGAATCATTTTATATATCAATTATCAAATGTTATAAGTTTATTAGATTCATCTCTCTTCAAGAGTCTCACTGTCAAGAAATTGGTGCATGTTATCATGAGCAACTTCAAATATATTGTTATGTTTTTTTGTAATTGGATGTTGCTATTTAATGACGGAATTAGTATCTACTAAAATTTATAATGCGTCAATTGGATGAATATAATTTTTGTTTTTGTTTTTTGACGAAGATGGATATAACTGATAACCAATTGAAAATCCGTTACCCGGTGGATATGGTTATGGATAATCCCCGATGGTTAATTTGCGGTTATGAATATGGTTAATTTTTGTGGTTATGGGGATGGATATAGCATTTTCGTTCCCAAACCGAACCGTTGCCATCCCTATTATATATATGGGTGCTAAGTTTGTAACTTTTCATATTATCAAATTAATAAATTTTAAGGTTTTTTTGTTTCTTGGTGAATTCCAAATTGGTAATGGATTCTAACTTAGGTTAATTCATACAATTTCTCTATTGCTATCTCATTAATTTGTGGATTCTTTCGCTGCAATGTTGTTTATACATCTAACCCGCCATCTTTCTTCCCTTCTTCTTTATTTCTCATTTCTACATATTTTTTCTCATATCTAAGCACAAAAAAAAAAAAAAAAAAATCACCAATTGACTGTAATTTTTGTAGGAATACAAAAGTTTGGTTCAAATAAAAAATTTTCAAAAGCAAGTCCTCTTCGTTAACTTCCAAGACTTTGTAAAGGTAATCCAAAAAACAAAAAAAGTTATTCGAAAAACAAAGGGAGAGAATAAAAGAAAAGAAAACACACAGAAAAACTAACCGAAGACCCCTGTAGGCATTTGGCATTAACCATTTGGGGGTCCCATCTCCCTCAGGCCCGTCTGTCCGTCTCTCAAAAGGAAAGGCGGAGCGGCACAAATACAAATCCAATGGAAGAATTTCAATCTCAACAAATTCAACAAACACTTGAACACCAATAGTCCATAAAAATTAATCCGAAACATTTCATATAAATTTCGTAAAATTCTCAGATTCTTCAAATTTCGGATTATCCAATCGATCTCTCAGCTGCCCACATTTTCGTCAGCTTCTCAGTGATTTCTCCGATCCGGTAATCCTTTGCTTCCCACCTCTCGCTTTTTTCTGTTCATTTTTTTTGCCGGCGAATTGCCGGAATTTCAATTTTTAAAAACCTCGTTCTTATTTTATTGAGATAATTATGCGAGTTAGATTCTTGGGTTTTTTTGTGTGTGCAGGAATTGCCGACATGCATTGCCATTTGATTCAATTGATGTGAATTTTCTTAGTTGGGTGAGCGAGTTGGAATTCAAGCTCTTGTAAAAGTTCAGAATTTGAGTGGGATTTTGACAGAAATAAGAGAAAAAATGATAAATTATTAAGCTTTTAATTGAAATTGTATTAAACCCAATTGGAAGATTTTTTATACAGTTAATTGTAATTAGAGGCCAGAATTTCTTGGCACTATCTGAGTTAAACCCCGTTTCTAAATCAAGGCAATGCATCTGTTTTTTTTTTTTTTTTTTGTGTTTGATACTACACTTTTTAACTTGAATTCGAGGTCCCGAGTTCAATATCCCCTCTCCCAATATCGTTTGTATAAAAAAAAAATTAAAAGTAATGGAGTATATAATTTAGTGGATCAGTTAAATTCAAGGTAATCTACAAAGAGGCTTTAAGTTTCACATTAGGTATTTTTGCTATTCAGAATTATAGTAATCTATGGTAGTTTGTTGGTATTGTAAGTTCCTATATAGTGGTTGACGATTTTTATTACTCAGAATTGGATAATCTATGAAGTTCTGAGAAGTGCAGAATTTGATTTGGCAGATTTCGTTCTGGGAGGGTTCTGGATTTCGGTTAATGGGTGCTCCTAAGCAGAAGTGGACGGCCGAAGAAGAAGCAGCCCTTAAAGCTGGAGTACTTAAACACGGGGCAGGAAAATGGCGCACAATACTGACAGATCCAGAATTCAATACTATCTTACATCTGCGTTCAAATGTTGATCTCAAGGTATCCATTTTTCAAACTTTAGCTTCATGGGTACTGTCAAACTACTACGGAAAAAAAAAGAAGATGAAGTATAACCTCTGGACATCATATCTGATTTCGTAGTTGTTTCCTTGGATAGGACAAGTGGAGAAATATAAATGTGACCGCAATATGGGGTTCTAGACAGAAGGCTAAGCTTGCACTTAAAAGGAACTTACCAGCTCCTAAACACGAGAACAACCCTTTGGCCGTGAGCACTGTAATCCAAAGTCATGAAGAAGTTGTTGACGCTAAGCCTCTTGCCATTTCTGGTGGAAAGTCGCAGACTATTGAATCAAAAGATTCAAAACAACCAATTGCCAGGTTAGATCTTCACCGCTTACATGGATATTGACGGTACTTTCATTCTCTGTCAAGAACTGGATCTGAAAAATCTCAATCTAATGGGTTAACGGTCAAATAACTGGGTAGCACTAAGGATCAACAGTACCTGTTATTTTCTCCCTCATCTCATTATCTTATTTCCATAAAATCTCGTACTCATGAATATTGTCATCGCAAAGCAGATGGCATGTAAATGTTATTGACAGTCTGCACAAATGAATTTTATCACTGCATCTATAATATTTTGTCTTTAGGGGTCCTGTGATGGGTATGAACAGTCGTGTGCAATTTATAATTACCTTTTTACTCATTCCTTTTTCCGTTCATGTTTAGTCTCTATACACTAACTTTGTATTTCCTGAACAGTTGAATATGAATTCTGTATGTAAGCATAGCTGTAAAGGTCACTTTAACTGAAGACTCTTGATATGGTTGGTATATGAGGATGGTTACGTTTACTAATTTGCGAGGCAGTTTTATGAGATCCTCCTACGTTTACAAAAATATTTCCTGAGAAGACTTCACATCTCATCATTACTTTAAAATGGCAAAAGAAAACATTGTAAGCATGCCATTCTATCATATTTTTGTTGACGTGGTTATTGACTAGCTCTATGGAAACTTCTCTGGTTGGTTTTAGGTTGGATCACCTTATATTAGAGGCTATTACAAATTTGAAGGAGCCAGGGGGATCTGACAGAGCTGCAATTGCTATGCGCATAGAGGTATATATATTGTGGGTCTTTCATTCATAGTTTTGGAAACCTGCCTCATACAAAAATTTCAGAAATCTCTCAGGTTTAAGTAAAATACTTGACAAGTCAAACTAAAGTACGTATTTCTGCTGTTTTTGGACGCAAATGAGGAGAAAAGAGAGTGCATGCTTTCCTCGTATTTTCTGTTTATGTATCATTTCACTGCAATCTCAAGTTTCCTCAATCTCATCTACTAATACTTGATCTTTTAGAGGAATTTTGACGTTCTCAATTTTCATTTTGTAGGAGCAATATTGGGCACCACCAAAACTTAAAAAGTTACTGTCATCAAAATTAAAGAATATGACAGCCACTGGAAAGCTGATTAAGGTAATTAAGCTCTCAATTTTGGTATTTTAGAGCACAATTATTGTAGTATGTGTGCACTAAGATCTCATTTATCTGATTGATGTAAGAAGAAACCTTGGCCTGTAAGCCTGAAAAAGTTTTCAATGCCAATATATACTCACTGAAGCTCTTGTAGTATGTGATGCATGAGTCTTTAGTGATGATGATTTAGATTCGAGCACGAATCCTCTCCAACCAGGGGAGTTTGATGAGTAGCATCTACAAGGCTCTCCAAGAGTACTTGGGCTCTTTATCCAATTAGGCTAGAGTTCTAGTTTATTTGGGAATCAGCCATTTAATATTTTGTCATGTTTCCCTTTATGTTTTATGTAGCCCTAATAGGATTATTATTGATTAAGTCTTAGTTGGAATAGGATTAATTACGCAAGTTTTGGTAGTTTGTAGACAAGGATAAGGAATGGTAGTTGAGGTAGGACAGGATTTGGGCAGTAGGGTTTAGTTGATATGACTCATAACCATGGATTTGTTTGATTAGGACTTAAATATTGGTATGGATAATAAGCTACTTCCCGTTGGAGAAGAAGTTTGTAATATGGAACATACATTCTTAATGAAAAAACAAATATTATGCGATTATATCTCAGGAATTTTGTTTTATGGTCTGTGTTGCAGGTCAAGCATAGATACAGAATTCCATTAAGTTCAGCTACTTCTGAAAAGAGAAGAAGCTCTTCAGCGTTGCTCTTGGAAGGAAAGCAGAAGGATTCATCGAGAAAAGATAAGAGTGACGTCAACATCCTTACTAAATCCCAAGTAGATGCAGATTTAACCAAGATGAAAAGCATGACTGCACAAGAGGCTGCTGCTGCTGCTGCACAGGCGGTAGCAGAAGCAGAGGCTGCCATTGCAGCAGCTGAGGAAGCAGCAAGGGAGGCGGAGGCGGCAGAAGCTGAAGCAGAAGCAGCACAAGTTTTTGCCAAAGCAGCAATGAAAGCATTGAAATGTAGAAAACTTGGTAAAGTTCTCTTAAGCAATTTCGCATCATAAGTTGACCTTTAACATAAATTGTTTGTAGACTGAGAAATTCCCTTGTAGGATACTACTACTTTGCATCCTTTTAACTTTTGAATTTTGAGAGCTTGGCCAATATTTGGATAAATGCCATCCCTACTGAAAGGTCGCAGTTTCTCTATTTACTAGCCCTGCTGATGTTACTACCGCCTGAATTCTTGTCAAGTTACTGAAAGGTCGCAGTTTTATCCACTAGCTTGTGCAGCTGAATATTTTTCCTTCACTATAATAGTATTAATGTATAGTGATTTGCAAATTTTAGTTTTTTTAAGGCTAAAATAAATGATTCATGATTTCTCGCTCTGAGGTTATATATATATATATATATATATCATGCAAAGGATTCAACAAGTATGAAGATGTATTTTGGTAAAACTAATCTAGTACTCCTATCCAGGCCTTTTATGTATTTCTTTGCATTTTTTTTTTTTTTTTTTGCAGACCTTGACATGAAACTCACACATGGGTTAACTCATTCTTGAGCAAGAACCATGCGCGTGGGATGATGATACGCTGGGGCAGCGATGTCTTCATGTGTCTGTAGTGTAAATAGGTTGGGATTGTATATTTGGAACGTGGGAGCTTCGTTTCTGAACTTTCTTTCTTCTCTCTTTTTACAGGTATCATTTTGTAAGGAGCTTATAGGTTTTCTGATTCTGAGAGTTAAACGATGAGTAAACACTAGCTAAGGGAAGAGTTTTTTCATGCCAAGGTAGATAAATGATGCCGCATTTGCGGTTGTTGCTGTTGTATAAGTGCATGGGAAAATTACGATTCTTAGAAAATGCGATGTGCTTAATTGAAATGTGAGATGTTTGTCTCTCTGAAGGGATCTGGTTCAAAGGAAGGTCTAGACTTACTTGTGTCCTTGTTGAAAGGGGAAGAGTATCCCAATCCCTTTTCCTTCTTTCCTTCCAAGCTTCCAGTTGCCGCTGTTGTATTAGTGCATCTGAAACATATCGATCCGTCCTAAGACCTAACATATCGCATTTGCAGTTGTCGCTGTTGTATAAGCTTCCAGTATTTCATTTTGCCCTGAGTCATGAGTATCAACTCCATTTATTGGCGTTTCAATTTCCTCATCGACTTCTGAGTTTTCTCCATCTTCATCTGAAATGTAATCCAATGACCTAACTGTGTCGACATCTCTCCTGGTGCGAGTCTAACCAACAGAAAACTCATCCGAAGGAACATCACTACTCTTACCAACAAGATGATCCCTCCCAAAAGTAGTATTGTCCAAGGATGATGTATCTGTGGCTCCACTGCCAAAAGTGCTGGAACTTGATAAGCCTCTTGATCCAAGGTTCCAAAGGATTGCACGTTGGGTCCGGAAAGCGAGTGCATTCCGGGGCTGTTTCCGAACATGGGTCGTTGCTGCCAGACATGGTGCACAACACTGACGTTGTTTGGAAGGACTATGGTGGCAAATATGATGACTTGGTTGTTTTCGTAAGCCGCGGAGACATCGTACAAGGGGAAGCTGAGATTCCCTTTTTCCAAATGAGTCCCGTAACTTTTAATTGGTGAAGAATGTACAGTCATAGTTCCATCGGTTCTTTTGTAAGCGATAATAGCTTGTGAACCGACCATGCCGGTAGACGTAGGGTTTATGGCCCATGCAGCCCATCCGAGTCACTCACCACAGATTGTGTGAATGCAACGTCGGCTAATAATTCCAGTAGATCGTCGAATTCAGAACGGGGAGCGTACTGCATGCGGCGAAGGTTTTCTTGTTGGAGAAGGTACAGCTTGTGCATGGCGGTTGTGCGGCAGCTGATGAGAAGACGGAAGTAAACAGTAGGCAAATAACAAAGAGAGACTTGGAAAGTTCCATATATGAGCGTTCGAGTTTAAAATTGATTGTTTGACGTGGTTCAATATATATATATATATAGCTAATGGCATGATCTCATAATCCAATATGGAGTAGAACTGCTGGTTGCTTGGGATCCAAGCCTTTTTTAATTCTGTTTGGTATCCTATTCGAAAAAATTTCATTATTTCTCAAAATATTTCTTGAAAAAAAAAATAATTCTTTAAGATTCAAAAACTTGTTTGGTATAAAATTTAAAATTTTTAAATCTTAAAACTTAAACTGGACAAAGAGGTCCAAAAAGAAGGGGTCGCAGAAGAAGGAGAAAGAGGAGAAAGGAGAAAAGAAAGTAAGAGATTATCGGAGGAAAGAGAATGAAGAAAGAGGATCGGAGGAAAGAGAAATAAGAAAGAGGATCGGAGGAGAAAGGAGAAAAGAAAGTAAGAGATGATCGGAGGAAAGACAAAAAAGAGAGAGGATCAGAGGAGAGAGATGAAGTGAGAGAGAGAGAGAGAACCGAGAGAATGAAGAAAGCAGATTAGAGGAGAGAAAAAAGGAGCAGTGAGGATATAGAAGAAGAGAGAGAGAGAGAGAAAAAAAAGAATGAGCTTTAAGTTTGAAAACTCTACTCACTTTTTGTGTTTTTAGAAAATGGGCTATACTTTTAAGTTAGTCTTGAGTCCAGTTTTTTTAAATAGTCATACCATACAAGTTTTTAAGGCCTAAAAACTTGAAAATTGTTTTTGAGTTAAAAAAGTTAGATTCAAGTAAAGTACCAAACATATCCTAAATATATGCTGGTTTCCTAATTAGTTCAATTTCAATTCTCATTAATTAAGGATAATTACATGAGTTAAAAAGTGAATTACATAAAGAGAATTTTAGGGTTTTTTTTTTTTAAATTAAATTTTAATAATATAAGGGGGAGAGGGAGAGTTCGAAATGTTACAATAATTTAGGGGAGAAAGAGTTTCGAACCCGCGCATGGATAGAAACCCAGCACTGTATCCACTAGGATATTTGACACATGCAATTTTAGGATCATAACCTACATTCTGAATCACTGAAATTGAATATATACTTGGTTTCCGGTGTGATTTTTCCAATTCTAAAGGAAGAGCGCCCGAGGTGGTATCCGAAGACGAAGATAGTTGGAGGAAATTGAAATCCAGTGATACCAATTAACATCGGATCAGTTATCTATAAACCAATCTCAGGGATTAACAACATCCATCTAGATACAAAAAGTGTTTCGTTCTCAAACTCAATCGACAGACTGATCTGTCTGCTCAACTGCGCTCCGCTACTAACTTGATGCATGATCTCGGCTAGGTGGTTAAATGAACAAAACATAACAGTTTTCTTGTAAGTGATACTAATTGCAGTAAGACAGACAAACAGATAAATGGGTCGAAAAGAAATGCTGCCAACTCAAACTCACCAAACCACTCTCATGATTTATCAGGTAACGAAACATCATGTCTGTTTGCCTGTGCTACATTTGTTTGTCAAGGATTTCTATGTGACAAATCAAAGTGAGTGCAACGATTAAGGCTGTTCAACGATTGGATTTCAACTTCATTGCATCAAAGTGGTGGAGATGAGTGTTGTCCTTGCATCAGAGCGTGGGTTTGAACCCTGTCGACTCCATAATCTAACATCTAATTTAACAAATCTATCGTTTGAGGGACCAAAAAAAAACCTTAATTTCTTTCCCCTGAATTCCTCCTCTTTTTGCTGCTACTTTGGCAGCTGCATCTTTCCCTTCTAGCCTAGACAGTGATGTCTGGCATTTATCTCTTCCGGCAGCCAATATACCTTTCCCATCAACAGCAACAGAATGAAGATGTCGTTTAAAACGTTAAGGTGAGATGAGTTCACCGCGTCATGGGAAGGAAAACGTCTCTTATTATAATTCACCTTGAAATGAAAAACATAATCGTCTTATTATTGATGGAAATCTGCAGTTAACTTTTCTGCATGGAGAAAAATACTGGTCTCCAAAACCTCCGTGAATTCGTACATGTGGATGTAGGTAGATGTGTCGGGGAGGAAAGGGAGACTAAGAGCACCAGAACAACCCCAGATCGTCTCCAATTAGAAGAAATGATACAGTAGAATACAGTACAACAACAAATAATCAGCAACCAAGTTAATCAGACAAGTCAATCCCAAACGCCAACACAAAGAATCCTTTAATAAAAATTATATCACACAGAAAAAAAAAAACAAAAGCAGAGGAGCAAAACCATCTCTCAGCTTTTTGATTTGGAATGCTTTACAAGCCAATCGATGTTCGTTGAGTTCTTGCATGAGATCATGAAGCAACAAACTTCTCTGTCTGTAATCGACTTGAGTCCCCTGCACCAGCCCAAGGCCAAGATCAGTACCAAAACAACACGTTTTTTTTCCTCTCTTTTTTGATAAGTTTCAATAATAAAAGCACAATTGGATATACATTTCATCAGTCAATGCCTGTTTACTGAGAGCTCCCGGCTTGTCAATCTTGTTTCCAAGGACCAGTAGTGGGATCCCGCTTAGTGAGTTTTTGCTCAGCAAATCATGAAGCTCACTTTTTGAGACGCTCATGTTATCTGGATCGGCAGCATCGACAACATAACTGCAGTAAAAAACAAGTTGCACAACATTGCTTTAAGTCTTCTAATACAAGGATCAACCCAACTGAATCATTAGTCAATGTATTATTCCGAGTCTTTGATACTTGAACAATCAACACACACAGACCATTAACCAGAGCATTTGACTATCAGCTAAATAAAATTTATACTTACAGAGTTCTCTAAAAGTAAAGTCATTTGAGATGGGAAATGGGTTACATACACTATAGCAGAAACAGCACGACAGTATCGCTCCCACATGCTGCGGAACCTGGGTTGACCTCCAAGATCCCACAACTTTATTGTAACATTCCCTTTGGTTACCTTCTTCATATTGAATCCTACCTGAAAATTGAATCAGATGCCTACATTGTCACTAGAAATTATTTCACTCACTAGAAAGACAATGGATCATGGAAGCTCTTCGTAAAAGGTACAAACATTTGAAAACATAACTTACCGTAGGAATCATGTCCTCACTGTATCCGCCCGTCTAAGCACAAAAATAAATAAATAAATAAAGTTTTCAACACATCAGCAAAACAAGTAGACAAAAAGGAAAGAAACACCAAATACAAATGATCGCACTGATTTACTTACTGCAACAACATTTACAAGAGAAGTCTTTCCAGCATTCTGAAGTCCTATCAAAGATAGTTCCATTTCCTGCTTGAAAAAGAGGCTGTAATCACATGACGATAACGTAAGCACAGGCAGTGTGAACTGACGTAGAGGTCAAATAAAAAAATTTAAATATAGCACACATATTTATGCCCGAAATTTGGCCATAAACACCCAAAGATTCTAAATGCAATCCCCACAATCAAAAGAATAAAAGGGAAAAATAGCTCTCCGAAAAAGTTAGTTCCATCTGCAGTTATAAATTCATAGGTATTTCACAGTTGCTTAGGTTCATTATCTATTTTTCATTCAATGCCTCAATAGAAGCCATGACTGCAGAGTATTATGTACACAACTTTCCCGTTTGAAAGACGCATAAATCACTAACATAACTTAAAATTTGACCAAGATCGAAATTACAAACACATACAATTTGGTATACAGTGATATTATTCAAAACACGTTCTATCACTAAATCTAAAAATTTCCGAACTTCTATCATTTTACAACATCAGGAATCCACATTCTCATTTCCCTTTACCAATCCTTAAGCAACTATGACAATTGAATTGTCTCGATGCAAAAGAAGCAAAAGAACATTAACAAAATCTACAACAGCCACCATGACATTCCACAAAGCACTGTGCATATTTCAGTTCAGCAATTCAACACAAGGCAAAAACAACCAAAATAAGCAACAATATATATATATATATGTGTGTGTGTGTGTGTGTGTGTGTGTGTGTGTGTGTGTGTGTGTCTCAACAAATAAGCAGGAAACATTGCTAGCCAGAAGGCACAAAGCAATCAATCTAGAGTATAGTGTGCCAGACTTAAATTCACCCATCAGGGAAAATATAGCAAAAGAAAAAAAAAGTTTGGAACAAAACGAAATCTTCAAAAGCAAAAGAAAACAATTTTGAGGTTCTTTCTTTTGGGTTTTCTTTTCCATCGTCTTTTTATGAAACCCAAAAAGCAACCTATGCATTTAAACCTTACAAACCAACAAATTCAAATCAAAATCCCACTCAAAATTTTGTTACTTTCAAACCCAAAACACAAGCAAAATCTTTCAACCAAGTCCCTGTAAATTCCGTGCATGTAAAAAACCAATAGAAAAATCTAAATTCCAGAAACAAATGTATCAAAACTGGATCATACAACAACCCCAACAAATTGAAAACCGAAACGAGATAGAGAGAGGAACTAACCTGCGGAGCCAATTGAGAAAAGCTTCCCACAAACCCATTGACGAATCTTGATTTCTCTGCGCTTAGAGAGAGAAATAGGATGAGAGAGAGAGAGAGAGCAAGAGATCTGTAAAGACACAGTCACTCTGCCTCCCTCCAAATCGAGGCTTTAGCTTCTTCGCCTTCCTTCTTCTTCTACCAATACCACTCCTTCTCCATAAATACGAATTATTTTGTTTTTGTTTGTTTTTGATCTGAAATATTCTATGCAATCTCTGAATAATTGCCTTGTCTAATGTCCTGTAAATTCCTAACCGTCCACGAGTACAGTGGGACCCTGTAATTTGAACGGTTGAGATTAGTTTTAAACCAAACCAATCGCTGGCCGCACGTTCCGTTTACGAGGATCAATCAGATGAAATTCTACTGTTTCGGGAAGGTTGCTATCGTAATCTTAGCAGTTGTGAGTGACATTACCGACCAATAATAAGCTGGCTTAGTTTGACGTGGCAAGAAACTATTGGTTGAGTGGCCGTGAGTGTGGAGAGTGCTTGTAGAGTTTATCAACCCTTTGTACATCAAGCCTGATGTCCACGAAGTTTCGGGTGGCAGAGACAGATGACCAGGAGCCCACCCATTGAGTTGTCTTGTTTTTTTTGTTTTTGTTTTTTTTTTTTTGTAATAAATTATACAAAATTGCTTCAATTGTGGATTGCACTATAATCTGATACTTTTGTTTTAAACGTTACAATATTATACCTTACATTATGTTTGGATGAAGGAAATAAACATGGAATTTTGGTAAAAGTCAGAATTTTTAAATTGACAGGCACCAATTCTCTTGTTTGGATTCATAAACATATAAATTTAGAATTTCCGCATGGAAAAAAAACTTGGGATTTGGAGGTCCCAAATCCCAAGTTCAAATTCCATGTTAATAGGTGTCATTTCTCAATTTCTATGATTGAGAGTTTAAAAATAACAAATTCCGTATTCAATTTCATTGTTCTTTTAGGTTAACCAAACAAGAAAATTTACAAATTCTAGAAAATAAAATCTCGTCATTTTAATTTCCGTCATTTTTCAATTCCTTAGTAATCTTAAATTTCTTCATCCAAACGTAGTGTTAATTTATGAATTTGTTTTAATGTCAACCTCTGTTAATTGATCATTCAAATTGACAATTAAGCGATGACGTAACAAATGCAAAGTCTATATTGTTCTGATATGAAAGATCATGTAGATAAAATATAAAATTATTAAATAAACCAATTTTGAACAAATAATTTTTATGCCAAAAAATTAAATAAAAAGAGTGGGGCCCACCCCACTCCAACCAAACCATTCATCCTTTCTTCCCCTCCATCCTCTCTTTTCCTTCCTTCACCACCAAAAGCCAAGGTTCTAAAATAAGCTAGGTGCTAATTGGGCCTCAGGCTGGAGCCTAACGCCTAGACGAATTTAAGTAAATTTATTATATTTTGTGTAAATAAGTGTCTCTTTACACCTAAAATGAATATAATTACATCATAAACTACAAAATAGAATGACATATGTATTATGAAGTATTAGAACATAATGAAAACATGGGAAACAAGCATATAATGTGTGTTCATTTAAGTATTCTACAAGTCTCTTACAATTTATTAAAAAAAATACAAAATGAAAGTTATCTATATTCTGTCTAAGTGAGTCGCAACCTAGGCGGGTGCCGAGGTGGGTTTGAGCAGGCTAGGTGGGTGCCTAGGCGGTCTAGGCAGGGGCCAGTAGGTCTAGATGCCATATCTTAATTTTTCAAAGTCTAGGCATTAATTGGGGCAGTAGCCAACCGCCTAGCGCCTAAGCGAGACCTTGGTGGCACTAGGCTGAGATTTTTAGAACAGTGCCAAAAGCATAGCCCCGCACCTCCTCTGACACCCCTCATCTTCTTGCATTTTTGTTCATCTTTTGGTGTTGTCGACGAAGGTTTTGCCATCCTCACCCTTCTTCCCCCTCCATTCATGAGTCACTGCCACACCCCACCCATCCCCTTCATTCCACCTCACTTCTCTCTCTCACTACGCCTGCACCCCGAACTACCATCCCACCCCAATGAATCCTCGTCCAAACTGAAGCTAGATCCACCGTCCCGGTGACTTCAATCTCGGAAGGCTGACAATAATGGTGCTTTGGAAACAGATGGACCTGTCAAAGCAAAATTTTGAAATCGCTGCGTTTTATTTATTTATTATTTTTTTTAATTTGAAATTGGAGCAAAAAATTTGAATATGAATTGTGGGTTTTAGTTGTAATTGGAAATGCAGGAGGAAGGGTGTCGGATGAGGCACATGGCTGTGGTTTTGGTGGTGAGGAAGGAAAGGGACGGACGAATGGGGAATAAGGCCATCTTCAACTGAGGGTTGACCAGAGGGCTCGTTTTAGCCCTCTGGCCCTCCAAGATATTAATATTTTAATGAACAGTACATGGCCATATATCCAAATAGGCAACTAAATTAGCAATATATTTCACAAGAGTTCAACTTAAAATAACAAGCATGTTCCATATATTGGCAACCAAAGCTAACATCTAGGAGTTCAACTGGAAATAACAATTCCTAACCCTAACAAGCTAGCATGTTCCCAAAAGGATATCCAACCACTAGCAAAATAACAGTTCATAATAAGCTACAAATCCAATTGGGAGCCAAATAACAATTCCTAGCTAAGCAAAAAAACAGTTCCTGGCTGCTGCCAACATTCACAAAAAATTCCAGCCATTATAAAAAATTCCAACATAAAAAACCCAGTTTCTTCTTGTATGGCAACACTTTTCAATTTCTTGGTTGCCTTGTCTTTCTCTTCTTCACTCCTCCAATTGTTTGAACCTCTGAATTACCTTCTAGTTATCACAATATAGGCCACAAGTTCATTTACAAACCCTAACTCAATAAAACAAGTGGAAAAGTTCTTACCTTGGGTTTCCTTCCCTTCTTCCTTGGTACACCTCCTGGATTACTAGATGCTCCATGTGCAGAACTTGATGCCTAAAATAAATTAAAGGATTTCAAGATTAACAAAGTCTTAAATCAACTTAGAAATCATATAACTTTGTAAAGGGTTATATTTCACCTCTTGTCTTGTAGAAAGATGCATGTGATGAGTCCTGGTATTGTGGCCCTCTTTTTTTACAAATTCCATATTTAAGGGGTCCCTTGATCTTTCCTTGAGAGTTGCTGTAGCTGTGGAATATCTTCACTTCTGTTAGTGGCTTCACTTTGTCTAGGATTAGCTTCTTTCTCCATTTCTGCAAGCTCTTTGTTTCTCTTCTTCTTAGGTTGTCTAATGTATAGAGGAGGCTGGATAGGTGGATTTTCAGCGACCTCCCATATCAAAATCCTATTCATTGGCTGGATCAAGTGTCCATATATTTTTAAATACATGACCTTGGAATAACAAATATCCACATAGTCTTATGGCTTCTCATTCTTGTAATTAATGGCAGCAGCATGGTTGCATGGAATACCGGTGAGGTCATATCTCCGACATGAACATGTACATTCAGTCAAGTCAACAACATATTGGTCACCTTTTCCAGCATCCACTTGAAATTTAGTCCCCCCAGACTATTGAGTAATGCATCGACCACTGTCCATTTTTGCATCCTCCAACTTCTTAATCTTAGGGCACAAATCTCCAGGTTGTCTCACCATAATGTCTCTTCTCATTTGAATCCTTTTCATCAACAGGGTATGAAGGATCTAAAGCATGGTTACAATTGGCTTGGACATTGCCTTCACTATCACGACATTGAAACTTTCACACAAGTTGTTCAACAACATTTCACACTTGGCATGTGTTTGAAAATGAGACATACTCTAATGAATGGCAGGCCTTTTCATGAGCCAATCATATGCATCTTCGTTTAAAAATCTAAACTCCTCCATGACTCTTTTAAAGTGTGGAATTGTAGTGGTCTTGGCAACAACCCATAAAGCATCATTCAATGTCTTACCCTTAAATTGTTCTTTAAAAATTGACCTCAGATGTTGCACACAAAACTTGTGGTGACAATAGGGAAGAATCGTCGAGAATGCATGAATTAAACCCTTATGCTTGTCACTAATGAATGTCCAACCATGCTGATTTATAATCCCAATATCCTCGGCCAGAATCTCCAAGAACCAAATCCAGGAATCTTTCTTCTCCATCTCAACAACTGCATAAGCTATCACCCAAGTTTCATCATTGGGATTTATCCCCATAGCAATCAACAATTGACCTCTATGCTGAGACTTCAAATGACAACCATCTAAACCAATCAAGGGTCTGCAGCCATGCTTGAAACCTTCATTGCATGCACCCAAACACACATGCATCCTTTGAAACTTTCCTTCATCCAACTTAATCTTCACAGTGCTCCCCAGGTTTGTCTTATTGAGCAAAATCCCACACTTTTATGTATTGCTTAGCATGTTTACCCTCAATAATCTTCATAGCAGTAATCATTGCCCTATAGGCTTTCGTCTTCGAGCAATCGTGTTTCCATTCAGCTTTAATGGTGTCCATAAAAGAATCAACATGCCATGTTGGATTAAGTTGGATCATTTCCAAGTACTTCTCAGTAAGCCAAGACTGTTTCATATTCATATTCATATTCATCCATAATCTACCACATGTGTGATGATCCAAAATCTTCTTAATCTGTATGTTGTTTGAATTGCACATCTTCCCACACTTGACAAACCACAATTAACTTTCTTTGCAAGTTGCATCAACCTTGAACTTCTCATTTCATGGAAAATGGACATCCCCATACCCATTTATCTTAGAGTGTATAACTATTACCTTTCTGAGCTGTGCAGCATCTTTAAATATCAACCCTAATGACAATTATGGGTTATTCATGTCAGTTTTCTCATTAAACTTAAGATACTGCTCACTGTTGCTTCAACCACCATTTTCATCTTCATACACACTGTGAAGGCCATCTGAATTTTAATCTGGCTCACCAACAACATTTACATTAATCTCTTCTTCAAATCTTCCCTTTGTTGCCGAGATCCCTCCCCTGATTATGGGTTATTTTGTTCCCTAATACCAGCTAAAACTGCATCATCCTATGCATCCACATGATCATATACAAACTTCATAAACCCTAAGTGATCTTCATCAGCAGGAAATTCTTCTTATATAAAGTCACTGTCATTCTCATTTTCTTCTTCAGCTTCTTCATCACCCACATCAGCCACTCATTCATCATCCACCCATTCATTAGGCACTCATTCATCAGCCACCCTTTCATCACGCACTCCTTTATCAGCCACAAAATCATCACCAACTACTTCATCAACAACCCTACTTAGTGGATCTTCAGCCGCTCATTCAACAGTTTGAGTTATACATTGGGAAGGCACACTACAATCACGACCAAGGCCACTGACTGGATATTCTATGGCTAGCTTGGCTTTTCCTCTATTCACTTGCACTGGCCTTCTTACTTGCACTAGCCTTTCCTCTACTAACTTGCACTGGTCATCATCATCACCATTAATTTCTTCAATAACCACACTACTCTGAGCAACCGGTTAAAATGACTCGATAAACTCCATCTCTTGAGAGACACATTTATTCAGGTGTTATCTTCTCAATATACATATCAATCACAGTGTGGTTTGGCACAAATTTGCACATGTTGATAACATCAGAATCTGTCATCAAAGGCTTTAACCCATTTCGAATTTCCATCTTTGGAATCTTATACTGGTAACTTATGAAGACATTTCCATATCCTAGTTCCTCAACCATATTGTCAACCTCGAGCAATGATGTGAAATCTTTGTCACAGAAGTTAAAGAAATCCATCTTCCCTCCAACATAGAAGTTTTCACTGAGTTCTCCACCGTGATACATTTTGATTGTGAATAGTTCATTGTTCCTTGAAATTGCAGCATAAAAAACCCTATTATAAACTGATGAAACCCAAATTTCTGCATAAAAAAAATCCTATTTTAAAGTGATGAAACCCAAAATTCAGGACCCAGGACCACAAAACAATTCACATATAAAGGCACACCACAAATGACAATGTGGTGTCCCAGATAAAGGCACAACTAAAAGCACAAATAAAGGCATAAATAAAGCATCATACACAAAATGCACAAATAAAGGTATAAACAAAGCACTGCCAAACTTACATAACCCACAAGCTTTTTTCTAACATGATAACAAAGATAAAAGTCCTCCATTAACTGGCAACACCAAACAATTTTCAGCTCCCCACCATTTTCGAACAAAGCAATTTAAAAAGGGGAGTGTTATTGGCACTCAAAAAATCTCATTCTACACTCCTCACAAGTGTATTTTTCTTTCCAAATATAGAAAGTTTGGAGTGTAGAATGAGATTTTTGGAGTGCCAATAACATTTCCCTTTAAAAATAGGAAATATAGATCTAAAATTACAAAGTACATACAATTTCAGGTCCCCAACATTTTCGAACGCTTAAACCATTTTCGAACAGTCCAAGCATTATCGAACAACACAAAATAAAGAAAACAAAAAACACTAACCGTATGTTGGGAATGGATCCAACATATCATCCCCTATTTCCCAAGTCATTTTCATCCTTCGAATCCTTCACTTCGAAGCACTAGATTTTCTCTGCAATCGAGGGTTGGTTGTGGATTGTGGATTGTGGGTTGCAGGTCATGGGTTATGTGTTGTTATGGGTAGTGGGTACGACGGTGATAGGGAATCGACGGCTAGAGAGTGATGGAAATAAGGTTTCACGACAGGGTTTCGTGACGGAAGTAAGGTTTCACCAATGGGGCTAGGGTTACCAAAACTTCAAGCTTCTCGATTTTGGGCTTGGGAATGGTGTGCTAGATGATAGTGGGTTATGTTGGTTACTGGGATGGGAATAATGGGTTAGAGATTCAATAAATTTTTTAATTTTAAATTTGCCATGTTGTCAGTCCATGTGGCTCCACATGGACTATTAAATTCTATGTGTGCAAGTTTTGGCGGGAGAACTGGGCCACGTGTTGGGGTCCACTATTGCCACGTCAACTCTTAATGGACCAATGGATGAAAAATGTAACGGAGGTATTATATTGACATAAAATAGTACGTGATGTATGTAAGTGAAATTTTTTGAAGATGTTGTATGAGGTTGCAATAGACCTCAAACTTGAGGTGGTAAAGTGTAATTTACCCTTTTTAATTTTTCGTCCAATTTTCCATTCTTTTTGCCCCAATACAGTTGTTATGTCCCGCATGACCAAAATGGATAAAAAATGGATAAAAATATTTAAAATCTAGCGGTAGGGAGAAATTGGCTATTTATACAAGTTCGAATAGGTAATCGGCTAAAATTAAAATTGAAGAGAGAAATTGGCTAATTATAAAAGTTTAGGGGACGATCGACTAAAATTAAAGTTCGCGGGGGGGGGGGGGGGGATTGACAGCTCTATACAAGTTTAGGGGGCAAATCAACAAATATGTCATTTAATTATTCTGCATGAGAAAAAGTTACCACAAATTGAACAGAAAAAAGCCAAATTCAAAACGTTAGTAGCATGGGTGTAAAGATAAATCTACATATTGAATTGGGTTGCGAGGATGGTTTAGGTAGTATTTTGTGTTTAAAAAGATATTGATCGTTTAATTAAAAATAATATGAGTGTAGAGAGTAAATTGGGTGTGGAGAGATGTTATATGCGTTCAAATAAAATTTCCTTTTGTATTTGTGCAAGACAAGGTTAACTTTTCCAAAGTTGGATAATTTAGTGTAATTATCTTCTCATTTAAATTAAAAATTTAGAATTCCATTCCTTATTATCTAAATTTTATTAAAATCTTATATATATATATATATATTTTTTTTTTCTTCATATTTTAATTTTAAAACATTCCTTAAATATAACTAGCATATGGCCACAAATAAAGTGTATGTGAATTTTTTAAATTTTTGTTTCTAAAATGGAAAGAGAGAGGAAGAGAGTGAGAGAGAACATGTGTGACATGACAACCCGTCCCTAATTATACGATTTTATAAATTTTAAAAGTGTGAATTGATGAAAATGCCCCTTGAGGCGAGATGGTTGACTTTTGTTGACCGTCTTCTCGTGACGTATACAAGCTACTATTTCATCGTATTCTTGAAGTACTCGACGATGCGAATGCGTGGGCACAAGAGAAATTGAAGTTGGAGCTACGACATAGATTTTACGAACTTAAGAAGTTGAAAGGGCATTTTAGTAATTTCACTATTCTAGATAATTGGCTATCTATTATTTTAACATTTTCTTTTGAATTTCCTGTCCAGTGGGACTCCCCATTCATCTCCATCATCCTATGTCTTCCCTTATTTTTCCCCATTTTCAGAAGACACTTTCATCTCTCTCACCTAACTCTATCTTCTTCCATTTCTCCTTCATTCCTCAGTTTTGTAGAGACCAATGAATCACAGCCACTGCCTATTCCGGCGAGATCCCCTATCATGGAACAACCACCGCTTACTGCCATGATTTCCTTCACTCACTTCTTTCTCTCTCTATCCCAGACTCTCTCTTTCACCCTTAGGCTCTCCCTCTCGATCCCTCTTGATGCACTCACTGCATAGAGACATTCAACTAACCACCATGACCACCATGGCCATTTCATAGTGGAAAAATTGTGAAACCACCATCGTTCTCGCGGCGGACAACCATCACCACCCTCACTTAACATTTTTCACGACAACTTTCCACCGTGCACAACCAAGGTAATTTTGGAATCCTCCCAACCTCAAACCTTTCTTATTTTGAACCCCTAATATTGTTTTTAACCTTAAAATTATGATTGGGGGTGATCTGGTGCAGAAAACAAATTGGGGAAGAACTTCCCCAGATTCTAGAAAATTTGGACCGTGGTCGTCATGCCACTTTTAGGCTACTTTTCCGGCCAACGTTGACCACTTCTCGGCCTAATCTTGGTATGGATTTGTTCCTCTCATGCTGGGCTTCATTTCCATATAAATTATGTTGTCTTTGGTGAAGAATCGAGCTCGAAATGAGCTCCTAAAGTTAGAGGAAAAACACGAAAAACTCTGGAAAACTCACGATGAAGGCGAGTGAGGTGCGCGTGGGTTACCACTCTCTTTGGCCCGTGCGGTGCATGGCTACCAATGCAGCCACTTGTGACAGCGCGTGTGGCGGCGCGTGGAGGAACCCGAGGTCCCTTCTTAGGTTTCTCAACATGCTGAACTCGAATCCGGCCTCTGTTTTCCAAAATTTGACTGTTTTAAAATAGTTCATTTATTAGTTGTACTTTGTAAAAAACGTGTTTATACGTTAGTACGTTACATATTTACGTAAATGGTTTCGTTTCTAGGCGAAATGCATTGCAAGAACTCTCGATGCTACGAGGCGGGTTCGACTCGAAGACATGATTTGTGAATGGGTCTTTGTTTTTAATTATTATATATTTATTTAGTTTCCATTTATACATTTGAAATAGATTTTCCTACGTACGCCTAGATTAGACTAATGTTTATAAGAATTAGCGAAATAACGGAAATTAAGAAATTATCCTAAAGCCTACGGGATGCACAGGTATGCGTACTGTTATGGGATTTTAATTACGACCATGATTAATATTTTATTTATTATTATTATGTCGATGTGAATTATCGATTTACTGTTGTGTAATCTTATTTACATTATTTGCTCATCGTTGCTGCACTAGTGTTGGTAATCGCCCAAGACAGGGCTAGTCTTTAAGGTGTATGTGCACATCACACCGTACGCTCACTTTGGATCCATTATAGGTGCCGGTCCTGTCCTAAATTGCTATAGGCAATTAGGACTCGTATGTGTTGCGCATAGCGCTAGTCTTCACGTGATTGTAGTACTAAAACGTATATCATTATTACACCTAGTCATGTTCATGTCAAAATATCTTTGCATGAACTTGTGTGTCAGCATGTGTCGATGAGCACTCGATATGATATGTTTGCTTATGCGAGATTATGTGATTACGGATGTCATGTACTTATTTACGAAATATTGTTCCGTATTAAATTCTTGAGATTTTGCAGGCTACGGTAGGTATTTTCTTACTATACATAGTATGTATATTTTGGAAACTATACTTGTTTTACGGCGAGGGGTTATTATTGAAGGAAAAATTTTTTCCTAGCTAAGAACATGTATGAACATTTGAATACATATGCTAACAATTAACTCTTTAAAGTAGGCATGCATCCAAAAACAATTCATGAAACCCATGACTTTCAAAGCCTAGTATATGGTGAACCAAAAGACTCTTTAACAACATTAAAGATAATTAAGAATTTAGAGATTCTTTACCCTTGAAGCTCATCCTTGATTACACATGGGATTCACCCAAGTGGAGGGCCTTTAAGTCACCTCCTTGCTCCTTGGATCTTCCTTGTGATTTTCCTCCTTTTAGTGCTCCTTTGCTTCTTTGAGGATTTGAGGATTAGTTCTCCAAAACACCAAAAGTTTGATGTCTCTATGTCTCTTCACCAAGGATGTAATTTGTGAGGATGAAAATGGATCACTTAGGGAAGTAAATTTGCTAGATAACTTTCCCCAAGTAGCTTAGAAAACCCTAATTGAAAACAAAGCTATAAAGATGAATTTATACTTCATTTCTTAGGTGAGTGGCAAACTTGCAATTAAGCAAACTTGCATACCCTCACCCTAAATGGTTGGCCTATATGGTTATTGGGCTTATTGCCCATTTTGTTTTAGTTGTCATACAACTTAAACATAATGGGCCTTGTGGACCAAAACACTTTTGGGCCCCGAAGCCCTAAAACCAACTTAAAAGCCCAATACGAACATTTCGTATAATTAATTAACTAATTAATTAATCTTGACCATTCTTCAATTAAACCATTTAATTGCTTATCCATTTCATTTAATTGCTTCACATATATCCTTATTTGGTGTGCGATCCATTAGGTTCCAATTAGCGAGGCAGTGGGCGATGTTACTCTTAACTATCGATTGTGAATTGAAACCACATTTCAATTCTCCCTTTTTGATGATTAGTGTTTGCTAATCAATAGGGCTTCCACAAACCATGAGTGACACCTAGCAGTATGTCATGGTTACCCAAGCTAAGTAGAATTGGTTGGAGAACCTATCCAGTTACAATTACAATGCAATACGGTCCTTCTCTAATACAATACTCTTAACCACATTGTTTTAAGTGATAGTTTGTTTCATGTCTACTATCCAATGTGATACTTTCTTATATGATTCCCTTGAATATGATTTGGAACATCTTCCTTAGTCATATTCATTTGCTTTGGCCAAAGACTTTAGAATCATATTTTAGAGTATACTCATTCCACCATGGAAGGTTAGAGATCCCTTGTTGTGCATTCATATGCCTACATGACTAGATCACATGACCCCAACAATGCCGTGGACAATCCGAGGGAATGCCTTTGTCATGATCAAAGATCAAGGACCTAACCATTAGACATCTATGATGCCTCAGGTCTAAGGACTACTTTGCATATTGTAACCTTAGAGTTCGTACATGACATGTATGTTTGAACTCTCATTAATCGCAGTTCAGTGTACTCGATTACTCTTTCGAGCACCTATGTGTTTGTCTTAGTGTCCAACACCAAATGACTTGAGACTAGTTCATACTCACGTTTGAGTCAACATAACACATACTAACCTTAGCGGATTGTCAATGCCCAATTGGCAATCCTATGGCTAGGAACGTTTTAGGAATGAACATAAGAGAAAGGTCTCCTTAATCTAACTCATTAGATCACTTATCTCTTATGTCAAATACATCCCTTGGATTCTCTTATTGCTTAAACACATGATACAATAAATAGTGATTAATAATAAGTATTGCCCTTCCGTTAAACATATAAAAGTTTAACATATTAAGTATTCCAAAAGCTATTACATCAAATGAGTGGCTTTGTGGGCATACTTCCAACAATTATATTTTCGAAAAAGTTTTTACAAAGCTTGGTTTTTAGGCCCACTCACCCTTGTTTTTCGCCCCTCCAGATTTTAGTGGTTGAGCTTTTGTGTCGACGAGGATTCTTGGCAAATCTTGATATTGGATATCATTTTCTTCGTACTTTACTATATTTTACTTATGCTCTGACATCACGTGTGAAATGAGTTCATTCCTGCTCACAAGCGCACTCTTATATTTAGGCACTTTTAGGTTTAAATTTATTCATATTTTTCACATCATTACACTTTATGGCTTCGTCACCATCCGGGTGTCGGCCAGCACATCTCGATTCAGAGTCTTGGTAGACATTCCGGGTCGGGGTGTGTCAACGTGAGAGTAGGGAGGGAGGGGAGAGAGCTTCATTTTTTATTTTTTTTGTGTAGAGATATGTTAGAATCATATGTAGGTGAAGCAAAATTTGGCTGTGTGAAATTACATTATTGCCCATATTTCTTATTTATGTTCAATTTTAATTAGAGGGTTCGAATGGTAATTTCATGGGATTTTGGTTGACAATGAAAGTTCTATTAATATGTAGTTTAGATTTCTGGTTCTTGAGAGGAAACCATTTTGCATTTTACTCATTATTCAGTAGAAAAAAGTAAGTACGTACCCATTTTTCAATTGAAATGCATGACTTTTTTTTAACAAACAATATTATTTACGCTAAGGGGATGAGAGAGTTGGTTAAGCCTCACAGTGGGCTAGCAATAATGTGGTTCAAATTCACATTTGACAATAATCAAACCTAATATATATGGTACTGACATTTTTTAACATAATATGTATCCAGGTTTTTAATGTAAAATCTATTCAATTTTTTACATTGACCTTTTTTTAAAAAAATATAAAATGTACTCATAATTAATAAACGTTTTTGCTACAAATGGTCTTCTTCTCTTCCACTTCTTCCAGTGTGCGTCATGGCTTTTCTTGAACTTGACTTGACTCGGTTTTCTTCACACCCTTCTTGTCTCGTATCGAGGACTTAAACGGACCACCTAACTACACTTATGTATCACAAAGTTGCTCAAACAGTGGCATTCCAGTTGAAAAGTTACTAGAAGTAAATTATTATATTTCATTTGAAAATTTTGGACTCGTTTGATAAACTTTTCGTTTTAAATTTTTGTTAAAAATAAAGAAGTATATACATGGAAGAAAAGAGATAACTAAGGATTTTATATATTAAATAAATACAAACTAAAAACGCGAAACGAAAAGTTACCAAACGGCCTTAGAAAACTAATTGAGCTATGTTAATTGGGGCTAGAGATCACAGTTAAGGTTGACTCAACACATGAGCGAAGACAAGAGTATAAGATTTAGAATCACATCTTAGACTCATATACATATATATCGACGTCATCTTGGTTATTTAAAGTTCAACGTTCTAAATTTTATTCAAAAGTCCAATTAACAAGTAGTGTTTTTAGCACACTCAGTTTAGCTTCTAATGCTCACATTGTCAGTATATGAACTTGATAAACCATTTCACTTTAGAGTGTCAAAAGCTAAACTCAAAATGTCTCGCGCTATCTGATAGTAAGTAATAATATATAAATTGATAGTATAAAAACATTGCTTAAATTGTTGAGTGCTATATTGCTATGCATGTAGTTTTTAGTGAGTGAAAAAGCTTACTCTTGATTGAAAATTCATGTGCATGTAGGCCACTTCAGGAATCACTTGTTACCAAAACAACAAGGAAACATACAAAAAAAGAGGAAAATTTATTTCCCAGGACAATTACAACACGGCCTGGGCTTACAGCCACTCTATTCAACATTTTCTAGATATATATATATCCAACTCTGCAGAGCTTATCAGATTGCACCTTCGTCTCACCTCAATATCTCTTCGTAATCCTCTGGATTAAATTTATTGAATCTTCTATATTAGGAAATGATTTTCTCACATTTCACTTTTTCTTTATATGCCATTATCTGAAGAAAGTTGAGGTTCTACCGTGAAGAAAGTTGGAGTTTTATCATAAAATTAAGGAGTACCTTGATCTACGTCCAAAAATTGAGTTGTTATTAGGTTTAGTCCGGTTTCCTGTTTTCTACTTTAATTAAAAAAAATTAAACTTCTTAATTTGTCCATGTTTATTGACATTTATAACTTAAATATAAAATCTAATCACTTTTCTGAATATATACAATAAGCAGTTAATAAATCAATAGGGTTTACAATAATCTTCCCACCAAATACATAAGCACCATGCTCCCGCACGCATGGTGAAATTTCAAAAATTGCTTCTTTGTCATCAAAGCTTTTGCAAATGCAAATACTTAGTTACTCCCTAAAGTCAAAAGGAAAAAATGTGGTGGCACCTAAGCTAGACGTTTGGAATACGTAGAATTTGGGACAAAAGGAATATATGATGTAAATATGATACCCTCTAAAAAAAAAAAAAAAAAAAAAAAAAAAACTTACAAAAATAGATATATTGTCACTTTGACGTCTCAAACTTGTCGTCATGCAACAAAGTTAAAATACATGACGAAGCGTGTCAGGTTTGAGAAATCAATATGATGGTGTTTCCGTTTCATTTCATGTTCTCCCCTTGCCAACCTATCATGCATCGTCATATGATAAAGTTAAAATTCTTATCGACACATGATAAATTTCAAAAACCAACATGACAGTGAACCAATTTCATGTCCTCCCATCTGCCCCTCCCGTCCCTGCCCTGTGTACCGATTCCATGTCCGGCTCCCTTCCAACACCACCCCCAGCCGCCAAAAGTGTCATGGATCATCATTCAACAAAATTAAAGCACGTGACTACGCATCAATAGGTTTGAGAAATCAGTGTACTCGTTCCCCCTCCTCGCCTCCTCATGTTAACGATTAACCAATTAACCTTATGTTAGCATAAAGACTGTTTTGCTCATTAAAAAGCATGAACTGTCTATTAGTCCCCTAAATTTGACGGAATATATGAGAATGTTGACAGTATATGGGATTAATGTTGGGACATGCATATGTTCGAGTTGAGGGACTATAGAAACTAGAAGGATAAATTAGATTCTCATTAATTAAAATCTTATTCTTTTTTCATTTTTTATTAAGGTCCCCTGAATTTTCTCCGTGTTAGTATTTGAATATTAAATTATTTACAAGTCATTATATGTTAATTTTAAAAATGAGAAACTTATTAATCATTTTCAAATATATCTTTTTAGTACTTTTTTTCTCCATATATATATATTTATAATTTGCATTTTTTTTAATTTATACCAATATTCTTTTTAGTTTTAATTTGTACCCGTACTTTTGAATTATAATATGTATTCATATTTTTAATTTAATTTGTGCCCATATTTTTTGTGAATGTACCATGCTAATTATATGTATTATTTTAAGTTTTAAAATATATCAAAATAATTATTTTAAATTATATTAATAATTATGTGGGTACATTATTTTTTAGCTAGAACTATGTGAACAACAATAGTACTCTATCATTAATTTTTAAGTAATTGTTACATTGTGTCACTTAGTACTACAGTTTAGTGATATTCCACTTTAGTTGTAAGTGAGAGGTCTTAGGATTCTCACCAAAGTCGAATTTGAACCACATTATTGCTAACCTATTGTAAGGTTTAGCCTACTCCCCACAACCCTTAGTGTAGATAATATCGTTTGTTCAAAAAAAAAGAAGAAGAAGTAATTGTTATATTGTAATATTTGTTTAAATTTCATAATTTGTGGCATATTGAATACATAAATGCATGAGTTAAATCCTTTAAATAATGCTAGGGGACCTCGATCAAACTATTTAAACAAATAAAGTTTCATTCTAACAACTAGATTGATTAGGGCCTGGAACCAAATGACTAAAACTAAAATTTAAGTTGGACGACAGAAACTCGTGAATAAGTTCATGATCAATTACTACAATACAATTGATCATGGAACATGGTGGTAGACAAATACCAAATTAGAAAAGTGTTTGGTATTTAAGTGGGTACTCCATTGTCATGATACAAGTGAAGAAAATAATAAAAATTTTCATATATCTCTACTTATTTTATAAAAGGTGAAATACCCGATTGAATATCGGGCAATTGTGTCACAGCCCGCCCCGAAATTTCATATTCGAGGATGTGAAGTTACGAATTTGTCCTTGGTCGTCAAGTGGTGACTTATATGTGACTTATTTAAGTTGGATTAATTTTGTAATATTACTAAAGTTTGACCTAAAGTGAACTAGGGACTTAAAGAATGTTTAGATTGTGGTTTGAATTGGTTGGACCACACACACACACGGGACTCACGTACACACTCACCCCGTGCTCTCTCTCTTATCCCTCTCAGTTCGCTCTCTCTCTCTCTCTCTCTCTTTCGAAGTTGTACAGACAAAGAACCAAACCCCTCAAAACTTCGCAGATCGACGTCAAAAAGGTGAGTTCCTTCATCCTTACAACCTCTTGAATTGATTGGTACTACTTTTAGAACTGGAAACCCTCGAAATCACGTCAAAGCCGTAATCCCGTTTGATATCACTGTTCATGCACACGTGAGATGTTGGTTTTCAGGGAATTCTAGGCCTACAGGGAGCTTAGTGAGGTCCCAAGGAAGCTCGGAGTACTTAGTTTGAAGGTTTTGGACGTCGGGATCATAGGGTTCGAAGTTTGGCCGGTTTTCTTGGATTTTTCCGGTGAGATTTCGTGTTTTTTAGAGCCTTAAATTAGTACATCGTGATTCTTTATGCTTAGGGCTTCATTTTGGTGTAAATAGCATAAAAAATGGTTGAGAATCGATGGAGAATAAGAAGTTTGAAAAATCCCCAGTTTTCCGGCGCCGGCGACGGTCACCGGAGCTGGAGGTAGGAGATGAGAGAATATTCCGTTAAGTATAACAGAATATTCTAACGGCGTTAGGTCATGCCGTTAAATTTTATTAAAGGACAAACGAAATATTCCAGGAATATTCCTGACGGCGTTAACTGACGCCGTCAGTATGCAATGCACGTGGCCGCGCGTAGGGGTGCGTAGGTCCGTGCCATTTCTGGCGTGTGAGGGCGCGTGGCAGATCCAAAATTATTTCTGAAAATTTAGGGATGTTCGTGAGGTTGAGTAGATCACATTGGTATATTCAAATACCAAAATTGAGCATCGTATGAGAAGTTATTACGTATTGTTGGTTATGTGCTTTAAAATAACGTTTTTATAGTTGTTTCGCATTTAGGTGAGACCTATCGCGAGGACGAGCGCATTCAAGGGCGTCACGGGGGTTACGACCCTTCGACATACCAGTGAGTGGGCAGTTATTTTCTGTTTATACCTATATACTACTGATTTTTCCCAGAAATTGAATTTAAATGAAAGTATGTTTTAAAATGCCATGTATACATAATATATGAAATATATGAATTAGTATTTGATGCATATATATGAAATGGTGTTGTGGACGCACAGGTGAGTATCAGGTGAGTTTTATGTTGTTCATGTGATTTATTGATGATATGAATTGTGTTGAGAACTCATAACCTGCACCCCTGGTGTTAGTGCTTATATTATTCACTCCACACCACACGCTCACCTTGGATCCAAGTAGGTGCATGTCGTACAAATCACTAGAGGTGGTTCCGACATGTCGTACAGATCATTAGAGGTGGTTCCGACTTGTAGGTGACTTTAGATTATTATACAGTTGTTGATGAGAGAAGCACTAGAGCGTATTCTTACACCATTCTTGTCGTACAGACTACTCCAAGTAGTTCCAATTTATGTGCAGAGTAGCGCCGTACAGGTCACAGTTGGTGACTCCGGTTGGATTGGATATTGAGCTATAAAATTAACCGTACAGGACAACTGCAGGGTCTTCCGTTGATTCCTTATTTCACCTGTTATATTGTTGCATCCTTATTATGTTTTGATGCATAGCATGGCATATTTTCTTGAAAAGTGTTTAAGACTTGTGATTTGAGTTGTTTGCTGTTATATATGGTTATATATATACTATTTTCTGGGAAAGTATACAGGTTTTACAGCGAGGTGTTAGAAGTGTTGTTAAATGAAATATTTTCGAAAAGCTTTGTTTTACTGACCCACTCAATCTTGTTTTGCGCCCTTCCAGGTTCTAGTTAGCAGTGTTGGTGGCTCACGAGGATTCCCACGGCGTTCTGATAGACTACTTAAATGTAGGGCTCACCTTCGGGTGTTGTAATTAGTAATGGTCCTACTTGACTGCACCTAGTACTTATGCTCTGATTGTGTGTATTTCACACTTAAACTCTCTCTAGCATGTTAGTTGGATATTATTGCTAGTAGTTGGTTTTTATTCCTTCGTATTTCTTTTACCTTTTTGCTTCCGCGTCCCACTTTTGGTTACGTTACGCCCACGTGACGGCCAGCACGCCTTGATTTTAGGATCGGGGTGTGTCAAATTGAAATAAAAATTTCTCAAAATGTGACCATAAAAAACTAGTATGACGTTCAATATCTAAGTGCTATACTAAATTACCACTAGAATAACCTTTAGGCCCTCTACATTGATTGTATTTAATTATTTTCATTTTCCTACTAACGTTTTACGAATTATTGTTCTGTATTTTATTTTTATTTTTTTCTATCAATTTTATAGCTACATTGGGATAGTTAAGATTTAGTAATTGGAGAATCTCTTGACAGAACTATTAGTTAATTAAAATAAGATAGAAAAGGGAGATGACAACCATAAATTGTTTTGTTTAAGCAACAAACACAATCATCGGTCCGTAGTTTGACAGACACCAAACAAAAACTATTAAGTTCGAAGATCGCCTAAAATATAAGTGCATTGCGTTACTTCTTATTACCAATTCGTTTTATGGTGTAATCATAATTTTCAATAGGATTTTTATGATAAATAGTTCCTGAAATTGATTCTCACCATCAAAATGGTCATTGAAATTGAAAATCAATCAATGTAGTATATGAAAATAGGTGTTGCAAATCAATGTGGTCGTTCCGTTACAATTATGTTAATAAATATGTTAAGTGCTGATGTAGCACATAAATTGGCCCCACAAGATTTATGGGTTTTTATCACAGATAGTCTGTGAAATTGACCCACACCATCAAGATGATCCCTGAAATTGACCACACCAACAAAATGGTCCCTAAAATTGAAAATCGATGAATGTAATCCTTGAAAGTAGATGTCACAAATCAATATAATCATTCTGCCATAATTTTGTAAAAAATGTTGTTATGTGCTGATGTGGGTTTAATAATTAATTAAAAAAGTTGTCAAAATATGTTTTTGCACAATGGAATTTTTTTTCTTATAGTAGGGCCTACTCTGAAGAGAGATCCCTTCCATAAATTCTCAAGTGTTTGGTTAACCAGGGCCTAAGAGGGGGCTTGGAAATAGTTTTCAACCAACAATAGACATACCTCGGTTATAACCTTATTATCTCAAGGTAAACCTCGTCGTTCTTTAAGGCACTAGACCATCAGGGAAGCGCCTAACAAGCTCTCCAAGATCAAGGTTGTGAGGATGTTGATCGCCTTAATGTTAACGGTGATGTCCCAGAAGTCGTTGCCAATCGGCCAAGTCGTCACCAAAGGTGATCTCGATCCAGGTTCTATTCGGTGAAGGGTGTCGAAGTGTGTAAACATTGGTGTATTGAGATTTTTTATTTAGAGAATAGACAACAAATGAGGTAGAGGAATGTGGACTGGGATCAGAGGTGATTACAGGGCTGGGTTTTTGGGTTAACATCTTTTTATTAACTATTAGATTAAACCTATTTGTAATTTTTTTTTAAATTTAATTACACTTGTGTGACCCATTTATGTGTGCACATAACAGAAATTTTGACAGAATTGTGACAGAATGACTACATTGATTTGAGACACTTACTTGCGGGATTACTGTAACACCCTGAATATTTTAAAAATGATGTAGATATTCATTTTATTGTTTATGTGGAGGAAAAAAAAGATCGATTTATGGTTATGAAATTCGAATGGGGAAAAATGTGAAATCCCGCTTCCAGATTAAGAATTAATTATGTCGTATAATTTTTCGTTAAGTGGGGAATGACGAAAATGCCCTATTTGGTTAGTGTAATTATACGAGGACATATTTTATCCTCATATATTTTATCGTAATGAAGGTTCAAACAAATCTTAATTCCGAGTTAGAACGGAGAAGTTACGAGCCTCGGAAGTGGTGAGAACTTTAGACACGTGGACTTACTATTAGTAGCAAGTCTCTAAATTTGGTCAGAAAATTAGGAAGTTTCCAGGGGAGGAAACTGACCCAAAAAGGCCCAGAAACTTCAACCCAGTTCCCGACCCAGTTGACCCTCGCGACATCCCATTTTTTGACGCCTATTCCGACCAACTTCGGTGGAGTTTTTTGACGCCACCACCACCATCTTGAATCTCTCACTCCCCTCTACAAAATCTGTAACATCCCACATCGCCCAGGGGAGTGGATCCTATAAGCCTTATATGTATATTCCTATATCTACCTAGCACGATGCCTTTTGGGAGCTCACTGGCTTCGGGTTCCATCGGAACTCCGAAGTTAAGCGAGTTCACGCGAGAGCAATCCCACGATGGGTGACCCACTGGGAAGTTCTGCTCATGTGAGTTCCCAGAAACAAAACCGTGAGGGCATGGTCAGGGCCCAAAATGAACAATATCGTGCTACGGCGGAGTCGAGCCTGGGATGTGGTCGGGGCCCGGGCTGGGATGTGACAATTTGGTATTAGAGCCAATCCTTGGCTGGAAGTGTGTCGACGAGGACGTCGGGCCCCTAAGGGGGGTGGATTGTAACATCCCACATCACCCAGGGGAGTGGATCCTATAAGCCTTATATGTATATTCCTATCTCTACCTAGCACGAGGCCTTTTGGGAGCTTACTGGCTTCGGGTTCCATTGGAACTCCGAAGTTAAGCGAGTTCGCGCGAGAGCAATCCCACGATGGGTGACCCACTAGGAAGTTCTGCTCACGTGAGTTCCTAGAAACAAAACCGTGAGGGGGTGGTCGAGGCCCAAAGCAGACAATATCGTGTTACGGCGGAGTTGAGCCCGGGATGTGGTGGGGGCCCGGGTCGGGACGTGACAAAATCCAACCAAGAACCACCTTGATTAACCATCGTATATGGCGGTGTGAGACCATAAAAACCAATGGTGCTCCAGCCACCCTTTTCATTTTTCCGGTGAATCAGCGAAGCGATGGCCGATGCCACCACTTAGCCCATCATCCCAGGAGTAAATCCCGACCAGCGTTGATCCCGTTAGACCACTGTGGGCGACGAATCGACACCGGGAAGCTTTAGGCACCCGCCAGATTTATCAGCGGCTAGTTAGCCGTAAAAAAAGGTACCATTCTCTTCGTCTCGTCGAGAAGTATGATTTTAGTTTTTGAATCACTTGATTTCGTTTAGTATTGAAGAAGTTATGAGCGTTTAAACTTTACCCAGTTTCTGGCGAGTTTTCCAGTTTTCCCCCTGACCAGTCAACTTTAAGGCTATTTTCCGGCTATCTCCGGCAACCATTGGGATTCCAAATAGGTATAATCTTATGCTAAACTTTCCTATCTTCATTTTGATATATTATGGGTCGAATTTGGTTAAGAAACGATTGAGTTACGAAGCTTTGAAAATTGCCCAAACTTTCGGCCAAGAGCTCCGGGACACTTAACAATGTTTTTAACGGAAGAACCAAAATGATGGATGGTGGAAAATCTCAGGGACCACTTTGATTGATTTGAAATGTTAGGGACCAAGGTGATGAGTTATGCAAATCTCAGGGACCATTTTGGCTATTTAGCCTATTAAAAACATGTGCTTTTTGATAAGTAGAAAGCTAGCTTCCTCTATTAGCAGCCTCTTTACAATTTCATATTTGTATTTTATAATAATAAAAAGATGTGCTTCCCCTCTTGATAACGGGGCTCATCTTTAACTTCAAGATCAACCAAGTTTGCTTCGATATCGTAGACCTCCTTGCGAATGATGGTGTCGTTCTTGTAGTTGGAATTGTTGGCGTAGCGGAGCTACGCCGTCGGGTTGAAACTTGAACTCTAGGAACTCGTGGCCGAACTTGCCCTTGTGGCCGACGTAGTACCTCAGGCGGAACTCGTTGGTCTCTTCCTCACCGGCTATCTCCGTCTCTCTCGCTTGCTTTTTTCTCTCTTCCTTCATCCTCAAAGGCTCCTAATATGGTGATTCGAAAAAATGGTGGAATTCGAATGGAATGGAAAATGAAAACAGAGATGTGGAGAGATCGATAGAGATGTAGAGAGATCAATCCGATTACAAAAGTGGAGGAATTGTTTATGTGTTGAGGAGAGATCAAGATTAGGCAGAGAGATTGAGAAGGGAGATCGAGAAATAGGGATTACGTGGAAAAACTGAGAAACAGAGAGAGAATCAAACGGGAAAAGATTTGCTGTTAGGGGTAAAACTGGAAACTCATTCCTTGGGCTAATCTTATTGGGTTGGTTTGATGTTGGGCTTTGTCATAACCATTAAATAAATTTATTTCCTGATTTTTGGTTAAGATTCAAAGTTTTGAAACTATTTTCATTAATTTTTTTTATAGTAAATTTGTTTTAGTAGTTAAAAATAATCAAAAATAGTTTTTTTTTTAAGAGTCAAAACAAGTTATTCACAAGTTACCTGCATATAAACCTATTAAGAACCCGATTAAATTAACGTGTGATCGGATACCAATCCAATTAAGTATTGTGTTAACAAAAAGCTTGCACTTCGTATCGTTTGTATTGAATTAACAGTTCGCATAAGGATTGCCATATCTACCTTGAATAGTATGAAGTTCCACGCGTGAACTCGGTCTCACGACACCTGTCGTGTTTTCAGTGAAAAAGTAAAGGCAAGATTTAATGGCGGCCCAATTAATCAACTATCAGAAATCATTGGTTGCTCATCATCAAGTAAATATTAGTAAATACTTAATTCAGAATCCAGGAAGAAAAATTTTGCTTTGAAAATCTTCCAGGTATATCTCTGCCACTTTCTCAAACAGCAAAGACCTTATTTAGTCCCAGGTCAGCATCATCAACATCAACCTCAGATCCAATTTCATCAGACAAAGAAGACCCATAATTTTGTTGTCTGCTGTCTCTGGATTTTGCTTCCCACTTTATTCAAATGTTGTTAGAACAACTCATGCTTCAGATATTTTCAGGTAAGTTATCTCTTTCATTTTTGTCACTTTTCTGCTTGTGGGGTGGTGAAAGTTTAGATTTTTATTGCTTTGTTAGCAAACCCATGTCTGGATTCTTAAACTGTGGTGCTTGGTGCGGGTTTATGGTGAATTTTTCAAGTGGGTTTTGAGTTGTTTAGGTTGAATCAATCTATTTCTGAAATGGGTTTAAGTCAATGGTTTCAGTTGTCAATTCTTGGTTATGTAATTTGCTCTGTTAGTATTGTAATGAATAGTATTGCAGTAAACTTAACTTTGCCATTTGGTAAATCCAATTTTATTGTCTTGTTTAGTTTATCAATATGAAGACTAGTTGTAGTTTTACGATTTCCTGGACAGGGCGGGTGAGTAGCATCGAGTTATGGACGTTCAGCTCGTTGACAGTGGATTTTTCTGAAGTTAATGACTGCATATCACTATGAAAATAATTGTAATTCTAAATCATTTGAGGTTCTTACAGTCCTAATTGTGCTGAATTTTTTTCTTTCGTAAATTTTCAAGCGGATTGACCACTTCCGTGCATTATAGGCTAGCGTGGTTGTGAGCCTGTGACTTGTATTTGGCCGGATATCCATAGGTTTCATTTTGTTAATTGCAGCATTGTCTTGGAGAGAATAAAAAGGAAGAGAAAATGAGGATGAGGAACAAATACAGGAAACCAACCACTTTCCGTTGCAATGCAGGGAGTAGATGTTCAACGTCTGCTGTGGTGTGGAGCTTGGTGGGATGTTTTTTTATGTTTCAACTGTACACTCTTGTTCGGCAAAAGGATAGGTTGGGAAGAGAAATTCAATTTCGAGTGAGTAATCACCCACAGTTCCATGAACTTGAACAGGTGGAAGAGGAAAATATTCAAATTCCTCCACCGAGAAAACGATCCCCACGTGCTGCAAAAAGAAAACCAAGGCGACCAACTACTCTGATTGATGAATTTCTTGATGAGAATTCTCAAATTAGACACGTATTCTTTCCCCAGAAGCTTGCTATTGATCCAATGAAGGACACGGGAAATGATAGCTATTACTTTTACCCTGGGAGGATTTGGTTGGATACTGATGGAAATCCTATTCAAGCCCATGGAGGTGGTATTCTATTCGATGAAAAATCAAGGACATACTATTGGTATGGGGAGTATAAAGATGGGCCCACATACCATGCTCACAAAAGAGGAGCAGCTCGGGTAAGTGATTCACCTTCCTCTGAATACTCCTAAGCTCCAACTATGGTTTTGCTTTAAAATGTCAGTCCTTGTTTCTGTTAGGGATGAAATTGCTATTTTCCACACATTAACTGTTTGATTTCTGTTCAGTTCTGTTTAGAAGCATTCGGATTATGTAGATGATGCTGAGTATATATCATTTTGCATACGTGATTTATCCGTGAATTACTTACCCTTGAAAACCAAGTTTATTTCTACGCTGCTAACCGAAATTAATCCAATTTAGAGTGTTGCCTCCATATTAGTTAATATCAACTCTAGATTATGGAATTATAGCTGCTGTTCAGGTTAAAGAGCAATGACAACTATCTTACCAGAAGTGGGATATGAAAACTCCATCAGTGTCAAGTTAGAAAGCATGGAACTTTTTGGTATTAGTTAACTTTGCGTCCACTAAAAATGACATCTGGTATTTGTTTAAAACTAGAAGGGTTTTAGTTGTTCAATATGGATTTTGGGGCTGAAAATAGTTGTGTGTTGAAAATTTGTTTATGAAATAGACCGTTCACTTATTTTAGTGAGGGGTATGGAGCTATTTTTTGGTAAGTATTGTTAGGTTTCCCTTAAGCCACGTGTTGCTATTCTAGACTTAGTTATGTAGCATCGTAATTAGATGCATACTTTTTCACCATTGCTGCACTTAAGAGTCCTTTTTGATTCATCTGTTTTTCTTTTCGGACGGAATATTTTTCTCATTCAAGCATTGAAGTTATATCTTGTCTTTCATTTAGGTTGACATCATAGGAGTGGGTTGCTATTCTTCCAATGACTTATGGAAATGGAAAAATGAAGGTCTTGTATTGGCAGCAGAAAAAGCAAATGAAACACATGATCTCCACAAATCCAATGTTCTTGAGAGGCCAAAGGTGATTTACAATGACCATACAGGGAAGTACGTTATGTGGATGCACATCGATGATGTTAACTATACTAAAGCTTCCGTTGGCGTTGCCATTAGTGATTACCCAACTGGTCCTTTTGATTATCTCTACAGCAAACGACCCCATGAATTTGATAGTAGGGACATGACAATCTTCAAAGATGATGATGGTGTTGCTTATTTAATATACTCCTCCGATGACAATAGTGAACTTCATATTGGACCACTGACTGAAGATTACCTTGACATGACGAACACTGTGAGAAGAATTCTTGTGGGACACCATCGGGAAGCCCCCGCTCTGTTCAAGCATGAAGGAACTTATTACATGATCACTTCAGGCTGCACTGGATGGGCTCCTAATGAGGCACTGGCGCATGCAGCAGAGTCAGTCATGGGGCCATGGGAGTTCATGGGAAACCCCTGTGCTGGAGGGAACAAAGTGTCTCGACTTACTACATTTTTTGCACAGAGCACATCTGTGCTTCCTGTGCCGGGATTTGCAGGTTCATTTATCTTCATGGCAGATAGATGGAACCCAGCGGACTTGAGAGACTCAAGATATGTATGGTTGCCATTGATAGTAGGAGGGCCAGCTGATCGGCCGCTCGATTACAATTTTGGGTTCCCATTATGGTCAAGAGTGTCGATATATTGGCATAGAAAGTGGAAACTTCCTCGGGGGTGGAGCGGGTGGAAACGAATATAGGCTCTCTCTTATATCATCTGTGTATCTTATGTATTAATATTCTTTCACTGGCTTGCCCTGGTGATTGTAGTACTGTAAATGGAAAGCATATAGTCCACTTGCACGCAGAAGAAACGGAGACGGGTTTGTAGAATGTTTCAGTCTCAAGCACCGCCGGTAAACCCCTCATAAACACATTGCTAATCACATAAGTTTTTTCTATTACCACACTTTTTCAAATATGTTGATATTAACATGGCTCACAAACCTTTTCAATAAGATTTTGAAAACGGAGAAGATGCTAAATGAGTGGCAAAAAATCACTTTGGTGCCTACCTACAAGAATAAGAGTGAAATAGGAAATTGCATGAATAGGGTCAAAAGAGATATGCAAAAGGATTTACGCATGATCTTTATAGATTCGGAAAAAGCATATGATAGGGTCTCGAGAAATTCATTAGAGGATTCTAGAGAAGAAAGGAGTACAAGTATCATATGTTCAAGCAATAAAGTTATGTATGATGGAGCAAAAACTACAGTAAGAACTCATGAAGGACAAATCAAAAGCTTTCCCAGAATCATAGGTTTATACCAAGGCTAGGCTTTAAGTCTTACCTTTTTGCATTGGTAATGAATGAGTTAATAAGACATATTCAAGATGATATCTTCTGGTGAATGTTTTTCGCAGATAATATAATGTTGATATAAATGAAGCACATGAGGGAATAAATGCGAAGCTTAACCTTTGGCTAGAAGTGTTGGAATCTAAGGGTCTTTACCTAAGTAGGTCAAAAATAGAGTGTATGGAGTGCAAGTTGGGAGAGATAGAGGTGATGGTTTGAGATCAGGAGATACCAAAGAGTGAACGCTTTCGTTATCTGGGATCTATCTTGCAAAAGATTGGAGAATTGGATGAAGACCTCAACCATATAATATAAGCTGGATGGAAGAAGTGGAATAGTGCATCAGGTGTGTTGTGCGACCGTCGCATGCCACTAAAGCTCAAGAGAAAAATTTATAGGACGACAACAATGTCATCAATGCTTTATGGCATGGAATGTGAGGTATGTGGAGATAAGAATGCTTTATAGCACGGAGATGAGTGTAGCCGAGTAGAGATTGTTTTGTTGGATGTGTGGGCACACAAGAAAGGACAAGATTAAGAAAGAAGATATTCGGGGTAAACTAGGAGTTGCCGCAATTGAAGATAAGATGAGAGCAAATTGATTAAGGTGATTTGGACATGTAAACCTAAGACCTATGGATGTTTCGGTTAGAAAATGTGATTATGAGGCAAGATTAAGGGTAAAAGGGGTAGAGGAAGACCTAGGAAGACTTGAGACTTTAAGAAAAGACACGGAGCACTTGGAGATAACGGAAGACTTGACACAAAACCAATCGCAGTGACATTCTGGAATTCATATAACCGACCACACTTAGTGTGATAAGGCTTTATTGTTGTTGTTGTTGTATCACTTAATTTCAGCGTTATTTCAAGTTCTTATGCGAGTGTGATTGAAGATTTTCCTTTGATCCCTTTTTTTCCAGGTTCTTTGAAAATGTAACATGTCCCAGAACACGATTAACTGGCAATCGTAATAAGTTTGGTGTTGTCCTCTAAAATTCAAGAATACTAGGATTTGAGCTTGGAAGAAAAGAATGCCAACTTTTGATACAACATACTATAGGTCCTAAGAATAGCGTGTCGCCCATATACGAGGGAAGTGATTTACGCTCCTTTTCTCTCCAAACACACCGATGTTTCCACAAGTCAAGATTATGTAGAAGAAGAAAACTGACAAACAAAAATTATTTTTCATAAATTACATTACCTTGGTAGTTGGTATTGTGCCAAGGTTTTCCCGGAAGTTGAAATTAGCCTCAAATTCAAATCTGCTCATGAGTTGAAAGCTTTCCATTCCAGTATTGCGGGATGATTAGTTAGAATGTCATTGTGATCCCAATATGAAAATTGTATGGTGCGCCTGGAATTGGGAGACTTATATGGTACTGGTACACCGTTACAATGACATTTCGTGTTAATGAAATAAAAACTTGTAAGTTTTTATCCATATGTCTTTATTTCATTGGCACATGGTGTACGGTGCCATGTAAGTTGTTTCCTAGAATTGACATACGTAAGTTTTTCTTAGGAAAGTGAACGATCCTTACCAACTTAACAAATTCTCGCTGGCTAAAGGATTTAGACCTTCACGATGTAGTTACCTAATAGGCTAATAATACTACTACAAAAATTTATAAAATCTACAAACTTAATTTTGATTGGTTATTGCAGACTAAAATATGAATAAACATTTTTCTGAGTTCTGAGAGAAACGTTACCAATTAATCCAAGAACTTTGTAATGCACAAAAAATAGGCAGGGCAAGGGGAAGAAAGTACAGATGAGTTATTCCCGAAAGCACGTATCACAGCATCAACAATGGTGACTGCTGATCAGTTAAACAAAACAAAGCATTTCTTCCGATCTCCATAAAGCTTCAAGAAATTGTTCTTCGTTTCTGCATATCAACTGTTCGATAAATTGTCTCAGTGAAAGAATTCTATACAACATCAACAATGGTGACTGCTGATCAGTTAAAGATCATTCAATCTCCGATCACCGATCTTATTTCCACCATTTCGACATCCGTTACAGTCAAGCTTGATGATTCTAACTATCTCACATGGAGTTTTCAGATCACTCTTCTCTTCGAAAGCCATGGCATTATGGGATTTGTGGACGGCTCAAGAAAATGTCCTCCGCAGTTTGATGATGATTCTACAAGTGAAGGGATTGAGACCGATGGTTATCTCGTCTGGAAGATGCATGACCGTGCCCTCATGCAATTGATCATTGTAACCTTGTCTCCAATGGCGATGTCCTGCATTGGAAGCCGAAGCTCTCATGAAATGTGGGTTAATCTTGCTGAAAGATTTTCAACAGTTACAAAAGCTACGATCTTTCAGATGAAAACTGAACTCCAAAACATCAAGAAAGGTTCTGAATCTGTTTCTGTATATCTGCAAAAGATCAAGGATGCCAGAGATCATCTTGCAGCTGCCGGTGTTCATTTTGATGATGATGATATAATCATACTTGCTCTGAAAGGTCTTCCTGCAGAATTTAATACCTTTCGATGTGTCATAAGGGGAAGAGAGAACACTATTTCGCTAAAGGATTTCTGGTCTCAATTGTTGGCAGAAGAGACTACAATTGGTCAGGACTTTGAAACATCAACATATTGTGGCTTTGCAATGGTTGCTGGTACTGCGATTAACAAAGGGAAAGCTTTAGTTCTTGATCAAGATTCCTCCCATTCTGTTGAATTTGGTTCAAGCTCTGGAACCAATGACCAAAACTACAAGAGTAATGGTAGTGGATTACCTTCTTCTGGTCATATTTTTGGAGGTCCTTACAATAATAATGGCAGTCAATTTTTTAACAATGGTGGTCATTATCAAGGCGGGTACAAAGGCAATAACTTCAGAGGCAGAGGACGAGACAAATCATATTATTCTGGCCCCAGATTTTATCATCCTCCATCCAACACAAGTCCTGGAATTCTTGGTGCTCCAAGACCATTTCAATCTCATTGTCCTGATCATCATTCTGAGATCCCAACATGCCAAATTTGTAACAAAAAAAAGGCATGTTGCAGCTGATTGCTTTTAGAGACACAGTTCACATGTCACAAGTTCTCAGTCTCCGATTCAATGCCAAATTTGTTGGAAATTTGGTCATTCTGCAGTTCAGTGCTATCACAGAGGCAATTTTGCTTATCAAGGCAAGTCACCATCCTCAAATCTCGCAGCCATGCATGTCAATCATCAACCCTCTGCACCTATGGATCAGTTCTGGGTTGCAGATACTGGTGCAACCTCACATATGACCTCTGAGCTAGCGAACTTGGATCTGGCAAATCCATATCAAGGCAGTGACACAATAACCACAACAAGTGGTGCAGGTTTGCAAATTTCTCACATTGGAACTTCAAAATTACACACTTCTACTTATAGTCTTGCATTGAAGAATGTGTTATATGTTCCAAAAATATCTCAGCATCTATTATCAGTTTATCAGCTATGTAAGGATAATAGATGCAGATTCATATGTGATGATCTATGTTTTTGGGTTCAGGACAAACTCACAGGTACAATCCTTCTCAAGGGGCTGTGTAGGGCTGGCTATTACCATATTCCTTTCCATACTATTCAGAAGCCATCATCTGCATCATCTCAATCACAAAAATGCTTTCTTGCACAACCTGTTAGCACCAGTTTATGGCATCAAAGGCTAGGTCACCCATCTAATGCAATCACCTCTGCAATGCTTCATCAAAATAAAGTCTCTATCTCTTTTGACACATGTAAATCAGTTTGTACATCATGTCTCGAAGGGAAATTCACCAAAATACCTTTTGTTTTTCCTATAACCAAGTCTGTACATCCACTAGAAGTCATCCACAGTGATGTATAGGGACCTGCCCCTCTCCTGTCATATGAAAGATTTCGATACTATGTAACTTTCATAGATGAATGTACAAGATTTACATGGATTTTTCCATTGAAAAATAAATCAGAAGTGTTTGCTCTCTTTGTCAAATTTCATGCTTTTCTGTGCACTCAATTTTCTGTAAAAATAAAAGTTCTCCAAAGTGATGGTGGTGGAGAGTATACCAGTTCACAATTTCAATCTTTTCTAGCTACAAATGATATTATTCATCAAAAATCCTGTTCGTATACCCCTGAACAAAATGGTTTAGCTGAGAGAAAGCATAGGCACATTGTAGAGACTGCAATTACACTACTTTAAACTGCAAGATTACCAAATTTTTTATGGTTTCATGCTTGTGCTACTGCAACATATCTCATTAATAGAATGCCATGTGCTACCTTAAAAATGCAGTCTCCCTATCAAATGTTGTATGGACAAATTCCCATTATTACTCATCTCAAATTTTTTGGTTGTGCATGTTTTCCACTCTTAAAACCATATAACACTAGTAAGTTACAACCAAAAACAACAACATGTGTTTTTCTGGGTTATGCAGGAAATTACAAAGGCTTCATATGTCTAGATATTGCTCAAAATAAACTGTATATATCTAGACATGTATTATTTGATGAATCAGTTTTTCCATACAAACAGTTTTCAAGTTCTCCTAAATCTTCTCAAGCTCCAATCACATCTACTTCACTGAACTCTTGTCCATCTCTGCCATGCATTACCTTAACAAATCACCACCTCATTCTCATGCATCTCCATCACATATCACAAGTTCAATATCTACAAATGCATCTCGTGCTTCAGAGTCATTGACGCATCTAGTGCCTCAGATTCTTTGCCTGCATCTCAAGCTTCAGATTATTTGGAAACACATGCATCTGCAAACTCATTTTTCAATCATTCATCATCAAGTCCTAGTTCCAATCACTTATTTCATTCTGAAATACCAGCAAATACACCTACACAGCATCCAGTCCCTGTGGATCCTGATTTCCAACAAGAACAACTTCATGTGGTTCTTCCAATACCAATGAATGTGCACCCTATGGTTACAAGATCCAAGAATGGTATTATCAAAAGGAGAGCTTTATCTGCCAGTGTTAGTTCTCAGTCCATTATCTCAGAACCAAAATCATTCAAAGCTGCTTCTAAAGTACCACAATGGCAGAATGCAATACAGGAAGAGGTAGATGCTATTCATTCTCAAAATACATGGTCCCTTGTTCCCCTTCCAAGTGGTAAAAACCTAGTTGGGTGTAAATGGGTGTACAAAATCAAAAAGAATGCAGATGGTACTGTGGCAAGGTATAAGGCAAGGCTTGTAGCAAAGGGCTATAGTCAGGAAGAAGGTATAGACTATGGTGAAACATTTAGTCATGTGGTTAAGCCTACAACAATTCGACTTGTTTTTGCTTTAGCAGCTCAGTTCAAATGGCAACTAAGACAATTAGATGTGAAAAATGCCTTCTTACATGGTTTTTTACAAGAAGAAATGTATATGGAGCAGCCTCTGGGTTTTCAAAGCCTTCAACATCCTTCAACTTATGTTTGCAAGCTTCAAAAATCGCTCTATGGACTTAAACAAGCTCCAAGAGTTTGGAATGACAGATTCACCAGTTTTCTACCTGCATTGGGTTTTAAGCCCTCACATGGTGATTCATCCTTATTTGTTCATCATTCTCACCACGGCATTGTCGTATTACTGCTTTATGTTGATGATGTCATATTAACTGGAAGCTCATCTCAGTTGATTTCTCAAGTCATCAAAGAACTCACTACAGAGTTTAAGATGAAAGATTTAGGCAATCTGCATTATTTTCTGGGGTTGCAGATTAGTCACACAGATGAAGGATTATTTGTTTCTCAATCTAAATATATCACTGAGCTCATTGACAAAGTGGATTTGCAGGATTGCAAACCCTGTGCTACTCCTTGTTTGCCATATCACAGACTTCTAAAAAATGATGGCAAGCCTTATCATAGCCCGGAGCAATATCGCAGTGTGGTTGGAGCTCTTCAGTATCTCACCTTCACAAGACCAGATATAGTCTTCTCTGTCAATCAAGCATGTCAATTCATGCATAATCCTATCGAGTCGCATGTCATTGCAGTCAAAAGAATTCTCCGGTATCTTAAGGGAACATCAAACTATGGAACTCATTTTAAACCAGGGCCAATACATCTGCAGTCCTATAGTGATGCAGACTGGGCCGGGGATCCAAATGATAGAAGATCTACCTCAGGGTTTGTAATTTTTCTAGGGTCCAATCCTATCTCTTGGGCATCGAAGAAGCAACACACTGTGTCGAGATCATCCACAGAAGCAGAATATCGGGCCCTAGCTATCACAACAGCTGAACTAGCTTGGATAAGGCAATTATTTTGTGACCTACACATTTCTATTCCTCAAGCACCGATGCTTTACTGTGACAACTTCTCAGCTATCTCTTTATCCACCAATCCTGTGTTTCATGCAAAATCTAAACATATCGAGATTGACTATCACTTTGTTCGTGAAAGGGTTACAAGGGTGATCTTCAAGTTCAACATGTCTCATCTGCAGACCAATTTGTTGATATACTCACGAAGGGTTTATCTGCACCTCTGTTCCAGCAGCATTGTGGCAATCTCATGCTTAGTTCCCTCGAGCATGAGATTGAGGGGGGATGTAAGAGTGTAAACAAACACAAAGATGAGAATCCAAGTGAAGAGAATTCAAGGGCCTAGATGATGACAAGTGTCACAAGATCCAAGGGAAGTTATAAGGATGTTAGAATCTGTTAGAATCTATTGGTGGTTAGAATATGTGGTTAGTTTGTTAAGATACTAGCTTATGCAGTAAGCAATAGATATATAACTAAGGTGTAAGAAATGTAAACATTCATTACAAAGAAATATACAAGAAAGTCTTTCTTCTTCTCTCTTTCTACAAGTCTAAGTTTCTTAATCGTCTTCGTTAAAACTACTGCTGCAATCTTCACAGAAACCAATGTATTTGTAAATAAGAGAGAGAACTCAAGTGCAAGGTAAGAAGTGACGTCAACCTGCACAGGCGTACACGCTAAACTTGAAATTAGTCCAGATGTAGCACCACTGCTTCCGTAAAGCTTTTCCTTGAACCTGACAAGAATAGGCAGCTCATGATATCAATGAAGGTCTATCCCAACTTTGACCGATCAATGGTATAAATCAGCACAACTCAATTATAAATGACAGGATTTCCTAGTATGATCCGGAGTAGTCTATACACCAGGGTTTTTGGCCGTTATATCCTTGGTCAAGTCAAGGATCCAACGACCGAGATATAACGGCCAAAAAAGAGCAATGTAGAATTTTCACATAAATGACACTCCGCATTAAGATTGACAATGGTTCACTTGGAAATAAAAAGAAAAACCATAACTACAGGAAACAAGGAAAAGGTTACTTCTTAGCAACTTTTGCGGCAAGTTTGCTCTGACCCATTGATACACGCAGCTTGCCGCTCCCAGCCTGACCAAGCATTCCATAACCTTCACCCAGTCCATCCCCTATTAAATATCAAGGAAGACAATAAAATGAGAATTAAGATATAGTCTTTCGTGTAAACGGAATCGGGGCTCACATCGGAACCATCTTAATGAACAATTGAGCTCCTCATACTGTAAGATGTGTAAGAATGTAAATGATACTGTAGGTGAGATGATCTCCTTCCCCTCCTTTTTTGGCCATTTAGATTTGAATGTACTAATCTAAAATTCAAAATTTACTAAGATAAGAGAAAATTACCTAAGGAACTCTCTTCTGGTATACCAAATTGTATCCTGTTTGCCAGTTTCCTCATGTCCGTTATCGCATACCTGTAGAAGTAAATTTCAGTTTGTGAATCAGGAATAACTGAAAAAAAGTATAAAACAACAGAAACAATATACTACCTGTCCGTCATCTTTCTTAGTTGACGACCACCTTTCAGGTTCAGAATCAGGAACTGGAAGTGGTTTAGGTTGCTTCGCAGGAGGAGGCTCCTGCCATTTCTCAATTTTCTTACGAATCTCCTCCCGAAATGCCCTTCCAGTGTTCCCAGATGGATCTCCTCTTGTGGAATCCACCCGTGCTGCAAGTGTTGATTTTGCAGCCAAGAGCCGACAAGCACGCATCCTCAACGAAGGGGGTGTGGATTGAAAATTTTCTGTCTGCTCAACATAACCAACACGAAAGTGTGATGTTGCAGTGGAAAATCCGGCAAGGTTTTTTCTCTTAGCACCAAACCAAGAAGCTGAACATTACAAGCTGGCATCTTAGCTAAGGATGCGAGGCCCCCAGCTGTCCCCATAAGTTTTGCCGCAACAGCACTACCAATGATAGCAGAAAGATTCGGTGCAATAAAACCCATTCTACTTTCAACGAAATCAAGCACCATCTTCTTTGCTGAATCAAGAGCAAGGGCTCGATCGCATGCCTCAACTGTTTTTACAAGGACTTCCTCTAGAAGTGGCTTGCCACTTGTAGTTGATGCTGTGACTGACACAACCATAATAATTGCTGAAGGTAAAAAGCCCCTCCAGATCAACAAAGGTTACGTCCATTTCATTTCTAATTTTCTTAACAACTCAAGCGTAATCAATTGGATGATGCACAAGTGATTCCAGCTCTGGAAATTTTGGGCGATACTTGTCCCGAATAAAATTATGGATGATTACAATTTCATTCTTGCCAAAATAGAGTTAATTCCTTGATATATTTGATGATTATTTCTCATTACAAGATGAACATATATATAGGGACAGAAAGAAGACATAAGACCTAACTTTGCCTAACTTGCCTAACTTACCTAACTTGCCTAATTTACATAAAGAAAGTTGACTAGCCTAACTTCACTAGCCATCCAATACTCATGGCTGCTTTTAGTTGACACTCCCCCTCAAGTTGGTGCGTAAATATCTCGAATGCCCAACTTGCTGAGTGAAAGATGGAAAATCCTACTTGACACTGCCTTTGTTAAAATATCTGCTAGCTGGTCATCACTCTTCACATAAGGCAAGTTAATGGTACCATCAACCAACCTTTCCTTAATAAAGAGCCTATCCACTTCAACATGTTTAGTACGATCATGTTGAACTGGATTATGAGCAATGCTAATGGCAGCTTTGTTATCACAATAAAGTTTTGATGGCTTTGCAGAATTAAAACCTAATTCTCTCAACAAAGTCCTGAGCCATAACAATTCTTGCACACCATGTGCCATACCTCTAAATTCAGCTTCGGCACTGGATCTAGCCACTACATGTTGCTTCTTACTGCGCCAAGTAACTAGATTTCCTCCCACAAATGTAAAGTATCCAGAAGTCGATCTGCGATCAGTTACTGACCCAGCCCAATCTGCATCAGTGTACCCTTCAACTTCTTGATGTCCATGATTGGAAAACATCAAGCCTTTTCCAGGGGCAGACTTCAAATACCTGAGAATGCGTTGTACAGCATCCATGTGAGCTTCACTTGGCCTGTGCATAAATTGACTCACTACACTTACAGCATAGGCTATGTCAGGTCGTGTATGAGACAAATAAATCAACCTCCCAACTAATCTTTGGTACCTTTCCTTGTTAGCCGGAACTTGATCATGATAGTCTCCCAATCTATGGTTTTGCTCAATTGGTGTGTCTGCAGGTTTACAAGCTAACATCCCAGTCTCAGTTAATAAGTCTATAACATATTTCTTTTGAGAAAGAAAAATGCCATGTTTTGATCTTGCAACTTCAATACCCAAGAAATATTTCAGAGTACCCAAGTCCTTCATTTCAAATTCCTTGGCTAGATACTTTTGAAGTTTTTGAATTTCCTCGACATCATTACCTGTAACCACCATATCATCCACATAAACAATTAAGGCTGTAAGTTTACCTCTATCATGCTTAAGAAATAAGGTATGGTCAGCTTGAGTTTGCTTGAACCCATAACTTCTCATTGATTGAGCGAACCTGCCAAACCATGCCCTTGGTGATTGTTTCAATCCATACAAGGACTTTCTTAACCTGCATACTTTGCCAATATCTCAAGTGGTAGTGAATCCTGGAGGAAGATCCATGTATACCTCTTCATCCAAGTCTCCATGTAAAAATGCATTTTTTACATCAAACTGTCGTAGAGGCCACCCTAGATTTGCTGCCAATGACATAAGAACCCTGATAGTGTTGATCTTTGCTACCGGAGCAAATGTCTCCTGATAATCAATGCCATAGGTTTGAGTATAACCTTTGGCTACCAGTCTAGCCTTGTACCTTTCCACTGAACCATCAGCTTTATGCTTTACTGTGAACACCCATCTACACCCAACAGGTTTCTTGCCTTCAGGAAGTGCAACCAGTTCCCAAGTGGAGTTTTTTCGAAGCGCTTCCATCTCTTCAATCATAGCCTTTTTCCATTTTGGATCTTTAAGAGCATCCTGTAACTTATTAGGAACTGAGACTGATGACAATTGGTTTGCAAAAGATATATAAGAGTCTGACAAGCGATGAGATGAAACAAAATTAGATATAGGATATTGAATACCCTTTGTAGAAGAATGACCATAACGAACAGGAGGTATCCCTCGATTTTCTCGAATAGGATAACGAGAACCCTGAGACTCACGATGTGGTTCATTTGAATCATTTGGATCATCACTTAATGAAATCTCATGATTGGACTCATCAAATATAGTAGGCTGAAGAGAGGGAGAATGAGTGGTTACCTCAGGATAATTCGTACGAGTAGCAGCTGATTGGTCAGAGAGTTGGTCAATGTGGGGATCTGTTTGTGGGTGATCTATCTCATCATCCCTTTTTTCTTTATCTCCCTTTTTTCTTGTCCTCTCATACACCTTCAATATTTTTTCACCTTGTGCCTCATCATTAGGCAAATTTGCACCATCACCGACATCAGACAAGTGTTCATCTGAAAAATGCATACCACCAATGTCAAGCGGCAACTTCTCTTCCTCCAAAAATGCATACCACCAATGTCAAGCGGCAACTTCTCTTCCTCCTTACTCCATATCTCCCCCTGAAGAGAAGTGGCCAAATCTTCTTTTGAAAAAAATGCCTCGTGTTCCCGAAAGGTAACATCCATAGAGACAAAAAATTTCCCAGTGGGAGGATAGTAACATCGATACCCTTTCTGAGTAGCAGAATAGCCAATAAACACACATTTGATGGCTCTAGGATCCAACTTATCACGATTTTGCATGGGGACGTGAACATAGCAGACACAACCAAACACTTTTGGAGGAATATGAAGGAGTGAAGGAAGAGAATGATATTGGGAAAGGGTCTGGATAGGTGTTTGAAATTGGAGAACACGTGATGGCATGCGATTGATAAGAAAAACAGCTGTGTGAATGGCATCACCCCAAAAACGTTTAGGAACGTGCATAGCAGAACATAAAGAGCGAGCCACATCCAAGAGATGACGATTTTTACGTTCTGCTATACCGTTCTGTTGAGGAGTATGTGGACAAGATGTTTGATGAATGATACCGTGTTGTTGAAAAAATGTTCCAAGTCCATAATTCAAATATTCTTTCCCATTGTCAGATCGAACAACTTGAATTTTAGCATGAAATTGGGTTTGAATCATTTGATGAAAGATTGGAAAAATAGACATAACCTCACTCTTATTTTTGAGTAAGTATACCCAAGAAACTCGAGTGCAGTCATCAATGAAAGAGACAAAGTATTTAGCACCAGTATAAGTAGGAATATGAAATGGTCCCCAAACATCAGAATGAATAAGAGAGAAAGGAACATTACTTTTATGGGAACTTAAAGGAAATGAGACACGATGATTTTTAGAAAAAATGCAAGTTTCACAATGGAAATCAGAAACCTTGACTTTAGAAAATAAAGAAGGGAATAGATATTGCAGGTACTGAAAGGAAGGGTGTCCCAATCTTCTATGCCATAACCAAATTTTTTCAGAAGCTTCAAATTGTTTGGCCTCCACTTGACAACTGTAACTTGTCTTCTCACAATCTGGTGGTAAGTCCAAGTAGTATAGACCTCCCCTTTCTCTACCATGACCAATCAATGCTTTCGTTCGAATATCCTGAAACCAACAATGGGTAGGAGAAAAGATGGCAAGACAGTTTAGTTGATTTGTAAGTTTACCAATGGAAAGCAAATTGTGAGAAAGATTAGGAACATGTAAAACAGATGAGAGAGATAAGCCTGGTGTTAATGAGATGGAGCCTGCTCCAAGCACTGGAGTAGAAATACCATTAGCAACTTTAACGGTATTTAAAGGTGGAGTAGTGTGAGAAACAAACCATGTAGAGTCATTGGTCATGTGGTCAGAAGCCCCTGAATCAATGATCCAAGGTTTATTGGGAGGAACAATTGTAGTGTTCAAGGCAAAACCAAAGTTACCTGCATCGACTAAGGAAGTAGAAGCAGTAGTAGGAGAAACTAAGTGAGCAGATTGATCCACCCGAGGTATGGAAGGCTTTGGTGTCAGGTGTGCTTGTGATCCACCAATGCCTTTCTTTTGATTTTCCTTCTTTTGAACCCACCAATCAGGATATCCATGCAGCTTGAAGCAAGTGTCTCTAGTATGCTTATCCTTGTCACAATAAGTACACTTCCTTGTATCAGTAGTTTTGGATCCACCTAATCGGGAATTGGAGACTCCACGGGGAAATCGAGACGGAGCAGCTACCATGGCGGATCCTTCCACTTGTGGGCCAACCAACATAATGGTTTGCCTACTTGCTTCAGCATTCACAAGAGCATAAGCAGCGCGAACAGAAGGCAGAGTTGTTTGAGTCAAAACTTGACTGCGAACATGATCTAAATGAGGATCAAGACCAGCCAGAAAATCATACAATCTTTCTTCCGAAATTTCTGTCTCTCGGGTAGCAATATCATCAGCGCACTTCAATTTTCCAGGACGCAAGAAATCAATTTCTTGCCATGTTTGCTGAAGTTTACCATAATATGCAGATAAAGGTTCTCCATTCTGGCGAGTCGCCAGTGCTTGACGGCGAAGTTCGTATAACTTTGATGCATCTTTTTCAATTGAGTAAGTTTGGGTAACAGCATCCCAAACATCCTTTGCAGTAGAGAGTCGGAGAAAAATGGCCCGTACATCTCTGGTCATGGAGTTGAGTAACCAAGATTGAACCATGGCATTCTCTTCCTCCCATATAGCATACAATGCATCAGCTTCTGCTAGTGCCTTTTTTGTTCCACTGACATAAGACCATTTACCTCTGCCAGTGATGTAGATGCGGACACTTTGGGACCATGAGGAATAGTTGGACCCATCCAACTTGTCTGGGGTGATATGTAGAGACATATCACTTTGAGTAACAGTAGCTGAAACAGTGGTCTTGGAGTCACCCATTATTACTGCCTCAGAGGTTATGGGTAAATTTGTTGGGTGATTCCAACGGGTATGGCTTATGGGGTATTGGGTAGTATATTTTTTTTGTGTGGAAAGATTTCTGGGTTTTGCAGAGATACTGCAAATGGGAAGAATATGGGAAAAGATGCAGCGGAATATGTGTGGTTAACAAGCTGGATATGGGTAATAATGTTGGCAGATATGGCCAAATGAAAAAGAGTAAGAATGGATTGGTATGAAAGTAGAAGACCTGCAGAATAGCAGGTCTTATTGGGTAGATGGCAGTAGTGCCAGTAAGTGAATCGGAATAGAAACTCTTTTTGGATCAGAATGGCTCTGATACCATGCCAAAATAGAGTTAATTCCTTGATATATTTGATGATTATTTCTCATTACAAGATGAACATATATATAGGGAAAGAAAGAAGACATAAGACCTAACTTTGCCTAACTTGCCTAACTTACCTAACTTGCCTAATTTACATAAAGAAAGTTGACTAGCCTAACTTCACTAGCCATCCAATACTCATGGCTGCTTTTAGTTGACAATTCTCAATGTCAACAGACAAAGCATTACAGTCCACAATCAGCTGGTATTCTGGATCATCTTCCAAAACTATTCCATGATTTGCATATCAGAACCCTTAACCAGTGCACCTTCCACTTTCTGCAATTTAAACACCGTATTTCCATTACATGCCAATATGCCAGTACAAAAAAATATAAAAACACAGAAGAGTACTGAACGACAACCTAAAGACTTGAAAGGACAAACTATGTTGAAACTTAAGTACATGAGATATACAAAGCACATGCATTAGCATGATGAAAAATTTAAAATACTAAGCCCATTAAGTTACTCCCACCACGCATCAAAGAAAATGATAAGAAACAAGAAGCTATGGATAAAGTGAAACAATTAAGCAATAAAGCTTGTACACAAATAACACATAAGATTTCAATACCAATAACGCATGAAGAAAATAACGCATTCATATATAACAAACCTGTATTATATCTGTATATCTTTGTGATTTCTGCAATTTTGAAACACTGTCCAGATCATCATAATTAAGTGTTTCTAAATCAGCCAAGTCCCCATCAACATCTTCTTCCATAATTCCAGCATCAGCATCATCTTCAACCTGAAAAAAAAAAAAATATGTGATGACTTCTAGTGCAGAGGTTGAGATAGATGTGAATTCTCACTGTCTAGCCTCTATGGTCATTATTTTCTCATATGAAAGACAGAATTTACTCACAATAATATCGGCTTCATTGTCTGATAGTTCATCAAGGTCAGCAAGAAATGAATCCGCAAGTGTCGCCTGCAATTACCCCATAAATGTGTCAAATTATGTAGCTTCCTCCACACACAATGATAGGACCACTTCACAAATTGTTCAATCATTAAATAACCAAGTAGATTTTAGTGCAACTGAGAAACCATTAACATTAGCAATGACTACAAAAACAAACAAACAAATAAATAACTGACCATTCTTTCAGGTTCAAGCCCCGCAAGCTTCCAACAATGGGTGCGTAGTCAATCTGAAAATCCAAACTCAGCACTTCAGAAGCTTCTACAGATGTACTGAAAACTCTAACGAATTACAAAAATAATGGGACGGGAGACAGCAAAAGCCGACAGTACAGTGAAAGGAAATTTTATGCACTAAATGAAAACTCTATTCCAGTGGTTTAGTGACACACCCCAACCTAGATCGAGGCATGCTGGCCGTCACGTGAGGGTGACGTAGCCATGTGCACAGTGAGGAAGAAATAGAGATATAAGGAATTACGAATAAACAAAACCAAATCAACTAGAGTACTAGATAAGATAAGATGCAAGTGCGAGATTAAGTGTGAAATACACAACCAGAGCATAACATCCTAGATGCAGTCAAGCAGGACAAGTACTAATTATACAACACCCGAGGGTGATCCTACATGGTGATGTTCTGTCAGAACCCCCGTCAGAATCCTCGTGATCCACCAAGCACTTCTACTTAAAACTTGGAGGGGCGCAAAACAGAAAGTGTGAGTGGGCAAAACAAAGCTTTTCAAAATCATTTCATTTCATTTCAAAATCTTTAAGAAAATTTTGTCCTCGAAATTCGAACAATAAATACAATCCACTAATAAATATAAAACAATCTTAGATACATATCTCTCATCCGGTCCTCTGTCTCCCAAGTAGCTTCTTCCACTGAGTGATTTCTCCACAAAACTTTCACCAAATGCACTGTCTTAGTTCTCAGAATCTTATCATTCCAATCCAAAATAGTCACTGGCTCCTCATCATAAGTCAAATCCGAATTAATTTCCAGCGGTTGAGGAGGTATCGCATGAGAAGGATCTGAGACATAATGACACAGCATAGAGACATGAAAAACATCGTGCACTTTGGATAACTTTGGAGGCAACTCAAGCCTGTAATCAACCTCATCGACTCGCTCGGTGATCATATACGGTCCAATGTACCTATGACTCAGCTTGCCTTTCTTTCCAAACCGCACAACACCTTTCCATGGTGATAGCTTCAGAAATACCCAATTACCTACATTATACACCCGGTCAGTGGCATGTCTGTCTGCTAGACTTTTTTGTCGATCCTGGGCTGCTTTCAGGTTAGACTTAATCACCTGAGTATTATGAGTAGTCTCCTCCACTATCTCAGGACCCACCAAAACTCTTTTACCAACCTCTGACCAACATAAGGGGGTGCGACAAGATCTACCATAAAGAGCCTCGAAAGGTGACATACCAATACTGGAATGAAAGCTGTTGTTGTAGGAAAATTCCATCAAATCCAACCGCTTATGCCAAGCGTCACCAAGCTGCAACACCGAAGATCTCAGCATATCCTGCAATGTCTGAATGGTTCTCTCTGATTGTCCATCTGTTTGAGGATGATATGTTGTACTATAAAATAATCTCGAACCAAGAGCTTCCTGGAATGCTATCCAGAAATTGGAAGTAAATCTAGGATCACGATCCGAGATAATACTAATTGGAACTCCATGGTACTTCACAATCTTTGATATGAATAGTTCAGCTAATCGAGCTTAAAGAATACTTCTCCTTCACAGGAATAAAATGTGCTGACTTATTAGTAACTCGATCAACTATCACCCAAATACCATCGTAACCGTTTTGTGTACGAGGAAGCTTGTACACAAAATCCATAGAAATATTTTCCCATTTCCACTGTGGAACGGGAAGTGGCTGCATCAATCCAAAAGGTTTTTTCCTTTTAGCTTTAACCTGCTGGCAAATGACACACCTATTCACATATTCAGCAATTTCTCTCTTCATACCGGCCAATAATAAAATGGTCGAATGGTATGATACATTTTAGTGCCTCCGGGATGCATTGCATAAGCTGAAATATGTGCTTCATCAAGAATTGCCTTATTTAATTCCATATTATTTGGCACATACATCCTACTCTCTTGCATAAGCATGCCATCCATTTCTCGGATTCTGAAGTCTTTTCTTCTTTCCCCGATTCCTTGCTTGAATTATTTCCTGGGTCTCTTCATCATCCATTTGGGCTTCAAGCACTCGATCAATTAAAATTGGCCTGACTTGAAAATTTGCAAGTAAGGCTTCCTTTCGATCTTCCACTCCTAACTCCACTCCAGTGGACCTTAAATCCGCAAGAAGAGGAACATGACAACCATAGATGGCATTAAGTCTAGATGGAGTCTTCCTACTAAGTGCATCCGCCACTGCATTTGCACGACCAGGGTGATACTCAATCGTGCGATCATAATCACTAAGCAACTCAATCCACCTTTGCTGCCAAAGATTAAGATCCCTCTGAGTAAAAAGATACTGAAGGCTCTTATGATCTGTGAAGATAATGTCTCCAAATCTTCAAAGCAAAGATGATAGCTGCTAACTCCAGATCATGAGTAGGGTAATTCTTCTCATGAGGTTTCAACTGTCTCGAAGCATAAGTAATCACCCAACCATGTTGCATCAATACACAACCCAGACCATTCAAAGAAGCATCGTTGTAGACCTGAAAATTACCATTATCATCTGGGAGTGCCAAAACAGGTGCATGAGTGAGATAATACTTCAACCGCTGAAAACTTTGCTCACAATTATCATCCCACTCAAACTTAACTTCTTTTCTAGTCAACCTCGTTAATGGCAAAGCAATGACTGAGAAATCCTTAACAAACCGTCTATAATAGCCTGCTAGGCCAAGAAAACTCCGCACCTCAGTGATGGTTCGAGGTTGTTCCCAATTCTCCATAGCTGCTACCTTTTGAGAATCCACTTGAATGCCTTGAGCAGAAATGACATGTCCCAAAAATGCCACTTGATTCAACCAAAATTGACATTTGCTAAACTTAGCATATAACTGATGTTCCCTTAATTTCTTCAACACCAAAGTAAGATGTCGAACATGTTCTGCTTTAGTCTTAGAGCATACCAAAATGTCATCAATAAAAACAATGACAAACCTGTCTATAAATGGCTGGAAATTCATCAAATCTATAAAAGATGTTGGTGCATTTGTTAATCCGAACGGCATCACAAGAAACTCATAATGACCATAACGAGTCCTGAAAGCAGTCTTAGGGACATCCTCGCTGCTGATCTTCAATTGGTAATAACCAGACCTCAAATCAATCTTAGAAAACACACAGGCACCTCGAAGCTAATCAAACAAATCATCTATACATGGCAATGGATAACGGTTTTTAATCGTTACCCGATTCAATTGCCTATAATCAATACATAGCCTCAAAGTTCCGTCTTTCTTCCTTACAAACAAAATTGGAGCTCCCCAGGGTGAAGTACTAGGCTGAATAAAACCTTTATCAACTAATTCCTGTAACTGAAGTTTCAATTCCCTCAATTCAGCATGAGCCATTCTATATGGAGTCAAAGATATAGGATCCGTATCTGGAAGCAAATCAATAGTGAACTCCACATCTCAGTCTGACTACTCGAACATCCTCCACACTACTAGGAGCAACATCATTAAGCACTACATGAGCTAAATATACCTAGCAACCTTCAGATAACAACCTCTTTGCTTTTACAGCAGAAATAACACCATGCCTCACCCCACTACGATCTCCCACAAAAGTAACTTCAGATAATCCAGGACGATGGAAAGTAACCATTTTCCCGTAGCAATCTATCTTGGCACGATTATAATGCAACCAATATGTGCCCAAAATCACATCAAAATCAACAATATCTAACATGATAAGATTAGTTGGCATAACCACATCCTCTACCATCACTGGACATCCTGGATATACATAATCAACATAATATCTCTCCCATCTAGGCATAGCAAACTCTAAATCATACCCTAGAGGCGTAGGGTGAGGTTACGTCACTTGAGCGAATGTATGAGAAATGACAGATTGCGTAGCACCACAATCAATTAAAACTCTAGCAAAGTGACCAAGAATGTTTAACGTACCCATGATCAATTCTGGATGATTATGAGCATCTTGCAAAGAGATATTGTTAATAAGCCCCTGGGATTGCTGTCGTCCCCCACAAGCTCTACTAGCTTGACTACCTCGCCCCTGCACACCTTGTCATTGACTTGGCTGACCATATTGCCTAGAAGATCCTGCACTGCTAGAAGAAATCTCTACCTGTTGGGGTTGTCCTCCCTGGTACCATTGAGATCCACCAGCTGGCACGGAAGGATACGGTGTATACCCCCCAGGAGACTGAGAATACCCACTTTGGTAATACGGATCCTGCGAATACTGATGCTGCCCTAAAGCATAAGGAGCGGTATCACCCTGATAATGGTAAGCACCACCTTAACCCATCTGACCATAACCACCAGACCCTGGAACTTGCTGGATCAGCGCTGGTGGTGGCATAAAAGGCTGTTGGGGCTTCTGCTGACTCTGAGGACAATTTATAGCCATATGTCCCATTTGCCCACAAGTAAAACATCCAATGCTGCCTCTCATACACTCTCCAAAATGCCTATTATTACATCTGCGACACAAAGGAGCAATTCCTCTTCCAGCATCTCCATGCCTCTGAAATCTAGGACCTCATGTAAATCTACCACATTTCCTCTGACCAGTGGCACTAAAACATCCGCTAGAAGAGCTGGAACTAGTCATACTCCTCTTAAAACTCTGTGTCTTGCGAGGTCCTTGAGAAGACTGACCTTTACCTTTATCATCTCGCCTCTGATTCCCATTCTTTTCTTCCTCATCTTCACTTTCACTGGGCATATTTTCTGAGTCCTCAATCCTCAACAAAATCTCATAAAACTCCTGGTAAGTAGCAGAGGGAGTCGAGGTCGCTATAGAATGCCATTTCTTCTTAGTACCCAACCTGAAATGACGGAGCATCTTAACCGGATTAGCAGCAACCTCCGGATGATAGCGAGACAAGTCAGTGAATCTCCTATAATACTCATTTGCGGTCATCTTCCCCTACTTTAATTGAGTAAACTCTTGCTTTTTGCGATCAATATACTCAGGGGGAATAAAACTTTTCTGAAACAACTGTTTAAACACTTCCAAGTCCGCAATTTCCTCTGGGGTCAACTGATAAGACTCATGTCTCCACCAGGACGCAGGCTCTGGACCCAAAAACTAGGTAGTCGTCTTGACCCACCTATCAGGAGGAAGATTCCCCTAACTCTGCATTACACGGAAAGTTTTCTCAATATGATTGATCCATTTCTCCGTTCCTTCATATCCTTTATTCCCTATAAAATGATTCAGCTTCAGGTTATACACAATCTCAAGAGGTGTCATTTGGGGAGGACGAAGCGAAGACTGAATAACATTAGCAATAGCTTCCCCTAACTGAGCTAGATCGGGGAAACTAGGCTCAACAGAAGGACGTGGATCTCTACGAGGCGACATAGTTCTGACAGAAGACATCAAAATAATTAGAATTTCTCAAGATATGCAGGACTGCAAACCTAATGCTTTGATACCAAACTGACACACCCCGACCTAGATCGAGGCATGCTGGCCGTCATGTGAGGGTGGCGTAGCCATGTGCACAGTACGAAAGCAATAGAGATATAAAGAATTACGAATAAACAAAAACCAAATCAACTAGAGTACTAGATAAGATAAGGTGCAAGTGCGAGATTAAGTGTGAAATACACAACCAGAGCATAACATCCTAGATGCAATCAAGCATGAAAAGTACTAATTATACAACACCCGAGGGTGATTCTACATGGTGATGTTCTGTCAGAACCCCCGTCAGAATCCTCGTGATCCACCAAGCACTTCTACTTAAAACTTGGAGGGGCGCAAAACAAAAAGTGTGAGTAGGCAAAAACAAAGCTTTTCAAAATCATTTCATTTCTCAAAAGTTCTAAGCCCTCCCGTAAAACCTGTATAATTTTCGTAGAAAAATAGAATATATACATATCTCAAAACCATGCTCAGAAAACGATATTCATAAGTATGCCATGCCAAAGTATCTTAATGCAATGCTATAGGTAAACCAGGCAAAATATATAAATATCAAATATCGCATCAGCCAAATCTCTCTAACTCAAACTGCACTGCTGAGTATATAGCACATAACCAATCTCAATCATATCCAATCAAATCCTGCACACGAGTCGGAACCACATACACTGGCCTGCATGATGAGACTATGTGTAAAGTAAATATGCTCTAGTGCTACGATCATGTGAAGGCTGTGCGAATGATCACGGGTCACCTACGAGTCGAAACCACCTAAAGTGGTATGTACGACAAGCAGGTGCACCTAACTTGGATCCAAGGTGAGCATATGGTGCGGGAGGTGAACATCATGTGAAGGACTGTGCCCTAACTCTGGGCGGGAGCACTAACATCGGGGTGCAGGTTTATGAGCTCTCAATACATTACAACATATCTCACATAACCGAAACAATCTCATACCTTTGATTTATGAACTTACCTGGCATTTACCTGTGCGTCCGCAACACCAATCATGAATGTATGCAACTATTAATGCATAATTAAGATAGATAGATACTTGCATGACATTTCCAAAACATATATTCATTTAAATTCATTTTTTGGGAAAAATCTCAAGTATATAGGTATATACGGAAAACCAAAAGCCCACTCATTGGTATGTTGAAGGGTCGTAGCCCTCGAGCCTCGATTGATGGCGCTCGTCCTCAGGATAGGTCTCACCTATATGCGAAAAAGAACTGAATAAACGTTATTTAAAGCATATAACCAAAATTAGGTAATAACTTCTCATACAATGCTCAAATGGGGCATTTGAATATACCACCATGATCTACTCAACCTCAGGAACATCCTCATATTTTTAGAAAAAATTTCCGACTTCCCACGCGCCGTCACGGGTCGGCCAAGGCACGGCCAAACGCGCCCCCACGCGCTGCCAACCCTGACGGAATCCGTAACCGCCGTTAGGGAATATTCCACTAAAAATTAGAATATTCAGTTAAAACTATCCTGACGCTGTTAGCTGCCGTTAGGAATATTCCATCAATATCGACGGAATATTCTCCTTTCTTCTCTGGCGCCGGAAACTGGAAATTCAAAAAACCTGAATATCTTCTTCATTTTTCAACCAAATTTCACAAATTTTATACCAAAATGAAGCTTAAGACAAGTAGACAAAACCTTACCTCTCAAAAGTCCTAAAACCAATGGAACTCGCCGGAAAATCCCTCGATAATTCGGCTAAATCTGCAACTCGTCGAAATTTAACTTCCCGACGTCCAAATCACTTCATTTTTCTTCTCCGAGCTTTGTGAAGACAATCTAAAGCTTCCTATAACCTCAAAACTCTAAAAAAACTACACATTTACGTGTGCATGAACAATGCTCAAATCGGAGATTATAGTTTCTCGGGTTTTTCGAGGTTTCACGTCCAAATAATAGAATCAATGGGTTCCTGGGCTCGCAAGGAACTTGAAAATGGTATCCATAACCTCGATCCGTGAAGAAATGGTTTGGTTGAGGTTTGTCCGTACGTATGGTACGAAAATGGAGAAAAACCGAGAGGGAAGAGAGAAAGAGAGGGTCAACGAGAGAGAGAGAGTGTGAGTGTGTATGGTCCTGAACCCCTTACAACCAACCAAAACAATTAGAACCTTTAGTTCTAATTGGGTCCAAAAGGTTAGGAAGAAAATAATTTGGTCCACAGCACAACTTTAACCACACAACACCACAAACGTCTAAGGCTATTTTAGGCAATTCACACCATCGAAAATTATATTTCGGGACGGGCTGTCACATTTAGTCATAAGAATTTCCTACTTAAAAATGGTTTCTAACAAAGAAAATGGGAATTCGGAAAACATGGTTTTTTCCGAACCTAACTCAATTCAACCAAAAAACCAACCCTAATTGACCAGTAAATACCAGAAAGATTAGTTTGATACATGAACACAACATGTTAGTATTATTAACTGTATTTAATCCCACATCAAGTAATTAATCCCTAATAAACTCTCAGCGCACAATTCATAAATTAAGAACCCAAAATAACAACAGCAAAAAAAATCAGAAAACCCTAATTAAATCAGAAATAGAAATTTAAAGAACTAAGATATCATAAGAGAGTAAATTGTAGCAATGGTCCCTCAACTTTAATCAAATTGGAGCAATGGTTCCTCAACTAAAAATCCACTACTATTGGTCCCTTAACTTATCAAAATGTGTAGCTATAGTCCTTTTCATCAAATTCGTCAAAAATTTGTCAAAATAAGTTATGTTGGAATAACCATTTATATAATTAGGGTCCCTCAACTCATCAAAGTGTGTAATTATGGTCATTTTTGTCAACTATGTCAAAATTTTTGTCAAAATGAGTTATGTTGGAAGGACCATTGCTACAATTGGGTTAAAGTTAAGGGACAATTTCTCCAGTTGAATTAAAGTTGAGGGACCAATGGTAATGAATTTTTAGTTAAGGGACCATAACTGCACGTTTTGATGAGTTGAGGGACCAATGGTAATGAATTTTTAGTTGATGAACAATTGCTCTCTATCATAAGATAAAGGATACCTGCAGGAAGGGAGCCGATTGAAGAGCAAATTGAGGCTGTAATTGGATTTGAAAACAAAAGAGAGAAGAGGGGTGAACGAAGAAAATATAGAAGAATGAGAAGCAAAAAAAGATCAGAGGAAGAGGATAGAGAATGGAAGTGTGGGAATGCTGAGATTAAAATTTTAAATTAAATTTGTAAATTAAATAACGGGGAATCGAAGCTAAAAATAGGAGATTCATTTAAAAGTTATAATAACTTTAGCCATGAATCAAATTTCAAGAGCCCGGATTAGTGAATTTGGTGGAAGGGATTCATTTTCTGAATTCCTTTCCAAATAATATGTCATTAATAAAAAAATAAACACATTAATTAATACTTAATTAATAACTCAAGAAAAATAATAAGCGGGTGAAATCGGGCACAGAAAAGGGCGCTGGGGGGCAGTGGCCTGGGCATATAGTATTAGAAGAAACCATTGTTTTTGGGCTTTGTCACTGGCCCGCTTGAAGAAATTTGGTGTTTGTATTTTGTTTTCAAACAATTTGGTGTTTGTATTGGAAAAGGAATTTTGCTGTAAATTCTTGAAATGTCATGCTTAATTGATACATTGTTGAAATCCTTGAATTTTATTCCATTATGAATAGTTTAATTGATGTCTTTCCAAATAATGTGTCACCAATAAAAAATAAACACGTGAATTAATTCTTAATTAATAACTCAAGAAAAATAATAAGCAGGTGAAATCAGGAGCAAAAAAGAATTTTCTGAATTCCTTTCCAAATAATGTGTCACCAATAAAAAATAAACATATTAATTAATACTTAATTAATAACTCAAGAAAAATAATAAGCGGATGAAATCGGGCTCAGAAAAGGGCGCCGGGGGGTAGTGGCTCGGGCATATAGTATTAGAAGAAACCTTTGTTTTTGGGCTTTGTCACTGGCCCACTTGAAGAAATTTGGCGTTTGTATTGGAAAAGGAATTTTGCTGCAAATTCTTGAAATGTCATGCTTAATTGATACATTGTTGAAATCCTTGAATTTTATTCCTTTATGAATGGTTTAATTGATGCCTTTTTTTTTTCTTAAACAAACAATATTATCTATCTTAAGGGGGGAGGAGTTGGGCTTAGCCTCACAATGAGTTAGCAATAATGTGGTTTAAATTTGTCTTTGCCGAGAATCGAATCTAAGAACTCTCACTTACAGGTGAAGAGGAATACCACTAGACCGTAGTATTAAGTGGCAATTGATGTCTCTTATTTAGTTGATGAGATAATCTATAAAAGGAGTAGGGAGTTCAATCAAAATAAAGAATTCTACAATTGAGCACTTTTGTTCGCTTTCTACAATAGCGACTATCTATATTACAAGGTTCGGCCATTTTTCATTAGTACTTTGTTATCCCAACATGTAAAAACCAAGCTTTGTAATTTGCTTACAAAATTTAAGGATTGTTTTGCTTGGAGTTACCATGAGATGCCTGGTTTAGATCGAACGCTAGTTGAACATGAATTATGCATCAAACCTGGGTGTAAACCATTCTGCCAACCATGTCGACGATTTTTAACCGAAGTACAACTCGACATAAAAGACGAACTCGTCTGACTTTTGAAGGCTGGGTTTATTCGGACAGCTCGATACGTCGAATGGTTGGCGAACATCGTCCCAGTTTTAAAGAAAAGTGGTGCCTTGTGTATCTGTATTGATTTTCGGAATCTAAACCTGGCGACTCCTAAAGATGAGTATCCAATGCCAATTTCAGATTTGTTGATCGATGCAGCGGCAAACCACGAGATCTTATCCTTTATGGATGGACATGCCGGTTATAACCAGATTTTCATCGCCAAGGCCTATGTTCATAAGCTCACTTTTCATTGCCCGGGGGCACTCGGCACATATGAATGGGTCATCATACCATTCGGCCTCAAGAACGCAGGTGCCACATACCAACGAGCCATGAATTGATTGGTACCACCGTCGAAGTCTACATTGATGATGTTGTAATCAAATCAAAACGTCGGCAAGTACATTTGAACGATCTCCGATAGGCTTTCCTTCGTATGCGCCAGCACAACCTTAAAATGAATTCTGCCAAATGTGCTTTCGGCGTATCAGCCGATAATTTTTTTAGATTCCTTGTAAATCATCTTGGTATTGAGGTAAACGAAAACAAAGCTCGAGCAATCATCAACGCTCCACCCCCGACGACTAAGAAACAACTACAGTTGTTGCTCGGCAAGATTAACTTTCTCCGTCGATTCATTGCTAATTCGGCAGGAAAAATGAAAGCCTTCTCCACGCTCTTGAAACTGAAGGATTCTGACATTTTCGAATGACGTGCAGAACAACAAGAGGCTTTTACGCATATCAAGATCTCTCTTATGACTCCACACGTCCTGGTCTCACCATGACGTGGCAGCCCTCTCAAGCTGTACATCTCAGTAGCCGAAGAATCCATCGGATGCCTTCTTACACAAGACAATGATGCTGGGCGAGAATAGGCCATTTTTTATCTTAGCTGAAATCTCAACCCACCGAAGATTAATTATTATGCCGATGAGAAGCTCTGCCTAGCTTTATTTTTTGCTGCATCAAAACTCAGGCACTACATGCTCCCGTCGGTCACTCAGGTCATCGCCCAGACCGATGTCATTCGTTACATGCTCACTCGGCCGATAGTAAAAGGCCAAATCGAAAAGTGGACAATGGCACTGTCTGAATTCAGTTTGCAATATCTGCCCTAGAAAGTTGTCGAAGGCCAAGCGTTGGCCAATTTCTTGGCCCAACATCCCTCACCATATGGCTTTGGGGGCAATGACGTTGAAATCGGCATGGTAGAAACACATGATAATTACTGGAGGATGTACTTTGATGGTTCTAGTACTTCAGTCTTTGCTGGCATGGGGATCGTTATTCAATCTCCAAATCACAGCCGTTGGTATTTTTCTCTCAAGCTCGATTTCGATTGTACGAATAATTAGGCCTTATACAAAGCCATTATCATCGGCCTTGGTGTCCTACACGATTTGCGGGCCACTCGTGTCCTTATTCGGGATGATTTCGAACTCGTGATTAACCAGCTTAATGGGACTTTTCGTTGCATGAGTTGTATTCTAGTGCCCTATCACATGGTTGCCAGCTATTTGACCGAGTCATTCGCCGACGTTACTTTCAAACACATTTCACGAGTTCGAAACACTGACGCCAACAAATTAGCTCAACTAGCCTCCGGAGCACAACTCCTGGGGGGCAAACTAGGCCGAGAAATACATGTGTCATGACGAGCACACCCGGCTTTGGTTAATCAGCAAGTTCTCCAACGTGATTGCGTGATCCGTACACGAGTCATGTCCTTACCTTCGTTGTTGGAGCGAAATGACCCTATTGAGGTTTGCATAGTGGAGGCAATGCCAAATGACTGGAGAAAGTCAATTATACGGTATCTTAACAATCCCAATGGCAAACACGACCGTAAGACAAGGGTTTACGCCACAAACTATGTAACGTACCAAAATGAATTATACCGAAAGGGTGATGACGATCTATTACTATTATGCTTCGGCCCTCAGGAGGCTGCTCAAACAATCACAGAGGTCCATGAAGGAATTTGCGCGGCTCATCAATCTGGATGAAAGATGCAATGGTTAATTCGTCGACATAGTTATTTCTGGCCGAGTAAATTGCAGGATTGTATTGAGTTCGCACGAGGATGTGTACAATGTCAAATTCATGGGCCTATACAGAGAGTATCGGCCGAATCACTCCATTCTGTCACCAAACCATAACCGTTCAGAGGATGGGCCATGGATGTAATCGATAAAATCACACCATCTTCTGGGGCAGCTAAACATGCGTGGATACTCGTCACAACAGACTACTTCACCAAATGGGTCGAAGCCAAGTCATATGCCGAGCTAATGTCTAAAGAAGTCTATAATTTTGTTGAAGAAAACATCGTGACTAGATTCGGCGTACCAAAAACAATCATAACAGATAATGGTACGATCTTTACATCCGACAAGTTTAAGGAGTATACAGCAAATCTAAAACTTAGACTTAAGCAATTTACGTCGTATTATCCGCATGCGAATGGACAGGCCAAGCAAGTAATAAGGTTTTGATCGGTATTCTAAAAAAAATGGTAAAAGAAAGGCCTGGTATGTGGCATTTAAAGTTGAACGAAACGTTATGGGCTTATCGAACTTTACTCCAATTAGCCACCGGAACGACTCCATACGCGTTAACCTATGGACACGACGATATGTTACCAGTCGAGCTAAGTATAAACTCGTTGCGAGTGATTAAACAGAGTAGTTTGTTCAGTGCCGAATACAGTCAGGCCATGAGACAAGAGTTAGAAGACTTGGAAGAAATTCGGCTTGACGCTTATAATTTATTAGTGGCACAAAAGAAGATTGCCGAGCGAGCTTATAATCAACGAGTCAAACAAAAAACATTCTGAGAGGGAGAGTTGGTTTGACAAACTGTGCTGCCCGTGGGTATTAAAGACCCTAGGTTCGGCAAATGGTTGCCGAATTAGGAAAGACCGTTCATCGTTCACAAAGTTCTCGGCAAGGGGGCATACCACATCAAGGATCAGATTGGTTTAATTCACAAGATGCCAATCAATGGGAAATTTTTAAAGAAATACTATCCAGTCACTTAGGAGATGCGATAATAAAAGATCATTGCATTTATTTTGCAAAAGGGCATACAAGTGAGGTTACAAAAGATTCCTAAAATCCAAAGTCCTAAGGGGTCGAAAGAATGAAGGCTTCAAGAGCAACCTTCAGCTCCAACCACTTTACTTCGCCTATTATGACTTCGGCTTGTCTCGTCCTTTTGTTAAGCTGAAGTTGCTGGATCTGCCGTGCGCCAGCCGCGAAGTCTGATAGTCGAGCCTTATTTGCTTCAAAATTCTTTTTGAAATCCAAAGCAATGGCCGACCTTTGCTGTTGAAGTTCGGCAATTTGACGTTGTAGCTCGGTGATTTGATGATCAAAGTCAGCCATCTGTGTTTTCTTTGCTTTAATGGGCTCAACCTCCGGCCGACTGGCTTTGTGAGTGGTCTTCGCAACCTTTAGGTGGTCTTTGGCCCGGAGAGTCATTTCAAAAGTAGTAAAAAACTGCCGAGTCCGCTCCAAGATATCAGATAGGTGGACGATCTTTTTGGTGCTTAGCAAGCCATCAACTGCAAGATCGTTCAGGCACTCTCTTACGGAGTCGATGCCTTTACATTGAAAGATTTGTGAGGCAGAAAGGGATTGGAGTTCTTGCAACTTGGCAAAAGCGTTGGATTCGGCCGCAGTCGTCGAAGGCTCGGCCGACGCGGCAGATGGCCCGGCTACTCCAGAAGTGCTCAAGAGAAGAGCGTCGAGTTCGACTTCCCATGAAGGCTACACATATATAAAAAAAATTAGGTAAAAGGAAAATCGTAAAGAATATAGTCACGAGAGAATTTGTTTTAGACCTGCCGATATGAGACTTCGGCCATGTCCTCTGGTTCATTGCTCGAACCTAGAAAGCTTAATTGCCAAGCCCAATGTTTAAGACTGATTCTCAATTCATGTGGCCAATGAAGGTTATCTACGTTCGACGGCCACTGAGGTGGCCAGGAAATATAGATAACACCATTCGGCGCATAGAATTTTTGGTGAAATGAATAATTGGGCACCTGAAATTTAATATTTTTCTCAATTCAGACTTGTTATAGTAAAATTAACGAGAGAAAGAGATCGAGCCTTACAAAAGCCGAAGTGACTTCTTGTGGAGGAATGTCAAGGTCTTGATCCTGCAGATTGATTGGTGTCTCCGCCATTGCTTTAGGCTCGACGAGAGGTCTTTTTCCACGATCTGCTACAGGATGATCGACCTAGTCAGCCGCCCCAACCACAGGTGGAGGATTAATGGTAGGGGGTTTGGTTGGTTGAGAGCGACTTGTTAGCAGGTTTCGTCGCTGTCGTCATCCTGAAATAAGAGTTATTAGTATTTAGAATATATTCGAAGAAGTTGCCAGCAACATAATCATACCTTTTCCTCAAGAACGACCACTATTTTTGTTTTTGGATTCGGGGGGAGATTTTTCTCGGCCAAGGTGGCCACTTCCTCCAAGACAGGAGCAATGGTTGGCCCTGGTGCTGCAGGTTCATTGACCACCAGATCATGGGTTGGTTTGACTACAATTTGTCGAAAGTGATGAACTTCGGGTGCTTGACCGGCATAAGGGTTTGGTTGCATGTCCGTCGAGGCCTGAATGGCAGGAGGGTGAGGAGACTCAGCGGTTGATCCTGTGGTTTGGCTAGAGATGACATGAATCTCTTACGCCCTTTTTTTCGCCAACTTCTTGACATGTTTTTTAGGACGGGGAGCATCGCCAGCAATTTTGACCTCTGGGTGAAAACATTTGCTCGGCAAGGTCGGTGAAGCGGTCCTGATTTTCTTCAGCGTGGGGGCAAGTTTTTTCTTGGCCACGATTGCAGCTGCCATGTCCGTATAACTGCCTGAAAATGCTAAAATCAAATCATAAGGGAGTTTGAACAAATGACTAGAGTGAAATGATAGACGTAGACAAATACCTTGAGCCATTTCTTTGGATGTTGGGGCGGAAGTCTTCTTCGGGCGGTCGCCAAAAATTTTCTCGAAAACGTTTTCAACCGGTGCACCAAAGAAGTCTTGAGTATATACGGCCCACCAGTCAACAAAGGTGGCAGTATTGAGAGTCTCAGGGACGTTCGACCGGAGGCGGAATTTCTTGCACCTTTCTTGAAATTCTTGCTCGGCTTCTCTGCATTCTATTTCTGAAGTGCCAGAGATATGTCTTTGGCTTAGGAGAGAATGGGAGGTGAGTAAAGGTAGTGGGCAGCCTTGGAGGTAGCCAAGTTGCCGTACGGTGAAGTGGGGTTGGTAGACTTCCCAACTTGCGCACTTGGCATCGCAGCCGAGAGGAAAGTCGTGAGTTAACACAAACGATCCCCAATTTTTTTGGAGGTCGGCATCTTGGGCTTCATGCCACGCCGACGATGGGAGCTTGATGGAAGGGGGTATTTTTTACGACGGCAGATCAAAAACTCGTCATCAGAAAGGTCTTCTAAACCGATAAAGTATTTAAAAACTTTTTCGGCCGAATGAGGATGAGCGGATCTAGAGCCTAACTGAAGACCTAGCGCTTCAGAGGGTCTAAAGTTGGGGATTTCTGGCCTGAGGGTGGCAAAATAGACTTGCAGGCAGAGTTGAAGAACCCAGAGTGGGCCAGTCTGTTGTGGGTCAATCTTGTTGACCGTCATCTCGGCTAAGCAACGTGTGAGGTTGGCAAGGATAGCCGAGCTAAAAGCCAGAACATGACCACTGGCTAATGCTTCAGCGACCGGAATGTTCTCGACCAAACAATTATTCGACTTGGTACAGCAAATAAGGGGGGTATATTCAATTGAGAATTTGAGAGACTTTAATGGATTTATAAATCCATGGATTTTTATGGAGTTAATTGATTTGTAGAGATTCCATATAAAATTTTGATTCAATTCCCTTGAAATCTCATGGAAAGAGGTGAGATTTGTGGATACTTAAAATACACTACGAAATCTCTCCAATTCCCTCAAATTCTTCAACTTTCTCAAATTCTTTAAAATCAATTTCTAATTGAATACACCTAGAATGTTATAAACTTCTTTAAAATCCTAATTAAATACACCCGGATTTCTAAGGATTTTAATAAAATATCTTAAAATTCTAATTGAATACACCTTGAATTTCAAAGAATCACTTAAAACCCTGATTGAATACCCCTAAATTCAAAAGAATTAAAATCCCTCAAAATCTCAATTGAATACACCCCGCTAAATTTGTTGTACCAGTAGAAAAGGAAGGCTTCGTGTTCTCCCTTACTGAGGTTTTCTCCCTTTCGGCCAGCGAAGTGTTGAATGAGGGTGTTATAGTTGAAGAAGTTCTTGTGCAACTTCTGAACTTCTTCTTTCAAGGGCTCTTGGTTTTTCTTCCTCAGCGACTCGATAGCGCGTTCGTCGAAGAGTATCTTGAGGTCGAGGTTGGATGGGCACCCAAGGAGGGAGACGTCAATCGGGAGACCTGAAGGGGAGGTCATGAGGCTGGCTGAGACATCGAGAATTGTGGGGCCAATAGGGCCGAGCGGAAAGACCATATTATTGGTGGCCGAGCACTAAAAGCCTAGAGCTGCCATGAGAAGTTCTTTGTCCATAGTGATCTCAATGGTCGAGAGCTTGATGGCATCATAAATGCCGAGAGTCTTCCATTCCTTCTTGAAGAATTTCTCCATTCTTTCGACCCACGCTACCCAAGCCATGGTAGTTGAAGGCCAGGCTCCTTGGGGTTTGGTTGATTCCCACTTCGACCAGTCATATCCTTGAAGCAAAGTTTTCAGGCAGTGATCTTTGAGGAGGTTGGTAATGGACGCTGGGACATCATTATCTTTAAATAGTGGTCCCAGGATCTGGTGAGAAGCACTCGAGTCACTTTCGAATCGCAGGTTTTTTATGGCGCTCCGGTTGATGAAGTCTCGGCACTTGGCGCATTCGTCAGAAAGTTTAGAGATGAAGGTGTTAGAAGCCATTGTTGAGAACTCGAAGAAATTTCTAGGCTCGAAAGAGTTTTTTTTTTTCTTCTGGTTTGAAAATGAGTTTTGAAGGTTGATCTAGGAATAAAAGGTTTGAGAGTTCTGAGAGCATAAAGAGAAAAATGAAGGATTTTGGGTCTTTATAAAGGTTTTAGAAGAAGGTCAATCGTTTGATTTTGAAAAGAAATGGTAAGACCAGTCGGACAGTTTTTCAATCATCATGGAGATTCGAGAAATCCGTGTAAAGAGACCGAAGAACTCGAGGATTAAGGCGACGTAGTGACGTGTGGCGGCGGTTTTTATGACGGCGGGACGATTCGATGACCTAGCAGTTCATGATTCAAGGTAGTATGGGTATGTGTAACGGCAGGATTAATGATGAAGAGATGTTTGGTGTCTGCATGCACGTTTCAAATGTCATCATTAGAGGACAAACATGCCAAGAATATGCCACATGGTAGGGTGTCTGACAAAATTAAGATCTTTCGATTGTGCTTCATAAATGCGCCTGATGGATAGAATATTTGAGACTTTTCATCATCCGTTAAAGATACCTTTAGGATTTGATTTCACTTCTTCAAGGTCGAAACTCGGCTAATTCCAAGCCAAAGACCTTAGAAGCGAGGGGGTAATGTTTGGGCCCAAAATAATATTATTGGGCCGAGTGTAGGTTTATGTTTGGTCCAAAGCTCTATAGGCCGTCCAGTGGTCATAAGCCGCCCAGTCAGGTCAATCGAGTCCTATTGCAAGAATGATTGATCTGGATAAGAGCGAATGAGTCGAGTCCTAGTGTGATAAGGAGTCTTAATGAAATGAGGATGCTGAGATTTGAGAAGTGAATGTGGCCGGATGAAGAGTTTGGTTCAAAGTCCTAATAGAGGTAGGATTGGCCGAGCCTTGGTTAGATTAGGATAAAGAATCCTAATCGGAGTATAGTTTTGGTTCGGCCATGATGAGATTGGCTGGTATAAATAAGAAATAGTGCATCATTCTAAGCCCCTCCAATTCAACACACAAACTGCCCTGCGCAAACTCTCACTCTACGAGAAACCTCTCAACAACCTTGAGATTTTTATTTTCTTTTTCGCCAACACATCTTCAGTTTGGATAAATAGCACTGTGAAGGCAACTGGTGAACACCTTCAGTTTGGATAAACAGCACTGTTGCCGCAGAATCAGCCGATCGCGGAGCATCTTCAGTTTGGATAAACAGCACTGCGTCGAGGCCGACTGATTATCTATCCAAGTCTCAGTTGAGAAGGATTTTCGAATCCTTATTGGCAAGGGTAATCTCATTAGCCTTCTCAGTGAAGTGAGGTGTTACATATTACTGGGCTCGGCGCATTGAATGCTGAGTTGTTTTATGATTGGATATTCACAAGTAAATTTTAGAGTTCGGCATTCTGACGGTCAAATCACATTCACCATCAAGACATATATCTCTTTTAAGTACTTGTGTCTGTATAGTTTGGAGCCAGTTTCGCGTGCTTATACTCATACGAATATAATCACCGTGACCGAACCCGGCGCCGACGATCCGTGAACTTCACGTGACTAGCAGCCTTATCTTCAAGCTCTAGAACCCGAAGGCCGAGACTTGTTCTTTCCTTGGCTGCAGTCAGCAGCGCACTCAACGCAACATCAACTCATTTTACTCACCGACCGAGCTCGACCATCGAGTTGGCACACCCCGCACACAACCGAATGACGTAGTTAGCTCATTAGTTACTCGACCTGCGCGCCACGTAGGCTTGGTAGTTTTTAAGGTCAACATGTTCTAAAAGATGCTAGGCGCTAGTCGGGCGGCGAGCGGCGGGCCTAACGCCTAGGCAAACTAGCGGATTTACAAAATAGAATGACATATGTATTATGAAGTATTGGAACATAATGAAAACATGGGGAACAAGCATATAGTGTGTGTTCATTTAAGTATTCAACAAGTCTCATACAATTTATTGAAACAAATTAAATGCAAAATGAAAGTTATGTATTTTCTATCTAAGTGAGTCGCAACCTAGGCTAGTCTAGGTAGGCTAAGCGATTGCTTAAGCGGTCTAGGTGGGCACCTCAATTGGTCTAGGAGCCCTTTCTTAATTTTCAAACACCTAGGCATTAATCAGGGCGATGGCTAGCCGCCTAGCGCCTAGGCGGGGCCTAGGCAGCGCTATGTGGGGATTTTTAGAACAATGCTATATTAGATCCTCCAACCTTTGATATCACATGCCCATATTAATCTGCTTGATAAATGCACAGTTCTGTTTATCGTAAGGACTCCATTTGAACTCTCCTTAATCATGATAAGGATAATTAACGTGGAATTAAATTCGTTAAAGTCAAAACCATTGAGGGCGCTAATCTCCTTGATTATAGGATATTAAGTTTATGTGAAAGAGCTGTGGTTTAATAACTCGATAAACATGGAAGATTATAAGGCAACAACCACATGATAGATGGAATTCAGTTGAGATATATGCCCATAAAAGAGGTGTCCCCGCTCATAAGAAAACCACGTCAAAAATTATCTGGCACTATCACAATGAGTAGATGACTCTTGGTTTTCATTGCACTTCCAATCCTTTACAATGGCATCCTCAAGTATAACTTCTCTCCATCCACCATTCTAGCATGCTTAATCTTATACTTGTGTATGACATGTGTGTGTTGATACACACACACACACACACACACATAGTGGCGGATGCATTGAGGGGCATGAGGGTCAGCTAACCCACCGAACTTCGATGAACGTCCATATATACCTTGGGTGCTAACCCTCCAAACTTCGGTGAATGTCCATGGATACCTTAGATGCTGCCCTTTTGAAGATTATAGTTGGCTTCATACAATGGATCCAAAGTGAGCGTACGGTGCAATGTGAACATACACGTGAAGACTGGTCCTGACCCGGGCGAATACTAACACCAGTGTAACACGCGATGAGCAGATAACATAAATATGATCATGCAATGGTAAATCGATAATTCAAGTCGACATAATACTATTCATGACCATAGCTATAATTAAGGCATCCCATAGGATTTAAAATGATCTCCTAATTCTCATCATTACGACATTTCTTATAAACGTTAATTTAGTTATGGCATCACATAGAAAATTCAATATATATATATATATATTGGAAACTAAACAAATATATATACCCACTCACAGATACTTGCGAGGTCCCATCTAGGCTTGGCAAACAGGTCATGTTTGTCGTGTTTCGTGCCGTGTTCGTGTAACACCTGTTATCTTAACAGGTCGGGTCACTTTACCCAACAGGTAAAATGACCCGACCCGTTATGATCCGTTAAGAAAAATATTTTTTTTCTTAAATTTGCACAAACCACATTGCCACATAAATATTACTTCAACACATAAAAACACATTTGTCGTTAAGTACTACATCAACACTCCAAAATAAGAGTTTAATAAAAAAAGCACCAATATACTACTAGTCTACTACAAAATATCAAATGTGCAAGGATATGAAAAATAAATAAGTTTTTCTTTTCAAAGTTGTGAAGCCTTTCTCAAAAGTTAAAACATTGCCAATGAAATTCAAAGCTTGCATGTTATTCCTTTTACAAATTCTTCAATTTTCATCGATCATCATGGGGAAATTGTATTGGAACTTTGGCTTGAGCTATTGCCTTCAAGAGTTACGTTGATGATGTTTTCAGTAAGGTTTTCCACATTAGAACTCTCTTCCGCATAAACTAAATATAGAAAAACCAAACATTATAAATCATTCAAATTATGAGAAGTTTACCAAAATAATTATGAAAAGAAATAAAACAATAGTACTATACAATATAAAAATATATTACCTCATTTTTTCCCAAATTCTCTAAATTTAGTTTAATATATATATATATATAATATTATATAATATATATATATATAATTATTATAGTATTTTTAGGGTTATAAAATTATTAAATTAATATTTTGCTTATCGTCTATCGGGTTACCCATGTGTTTACCTGGGCCAACCCGTTATCTGAACAGGTGCTTATCAGGTTACCCAATAAAGACCCGATTCGTTATCATGTCGACTCAATAACTTGTTAATTTTTTGTTATGTCGGGTTAACGGGTCGTGTCAGAAATTTCTATACCTAGTCCCTAGCTGTTCGAACTAGGAAAGTCGGAGTCTCCGATAGTAAACGCATCTAAGCATAATATTGGGACCGGTAGTAAAACTCAACTAAAATGATTAAATTTGGGAAAACGAAGCGCAAATTTGGAATTAGGGTGTCGAAATATCCTAAGAAAGGTCGCGGGTAAATTTCGTAAAAAGTCAACCAAGTCGCCGAGACAGTCAACTACGTTAAAACTTTGAAATTTTACTAAATGGATGACAAAAATAGACTCAGGGCATCAGAATTAGCCTAAGAGAGGTCCCAACGAAAACCCGAAAATCAACGCTGGGAATATTCCAAGAATATTCAATGAATATTTCAGATTCGGTTTCATAAAAAGGTTGGGTCGGTTCTGGGTCAGGGTTATCTGATCAGTTCGTGGATTCTGGTCGAATTCGGTTCATCAGATCTGATTCTGATATTCGGGTCGGGTTAACCCAATCTGGGTTGCGGGTAGGTTGGTTTCTGGGGATTTTGGCATAAAAACTTCCACGGCTTCGATTAGCTTTAAACTAAACCAAAACTAGCAACCTACTATACCAATTTGAAGCTTAAAGAACAAGTAATCGAAATATACCATTGGATTTTTTGGGTGTGGCTGGATTTGGCCAAAAAAGGGCTTGAAAGCCGTTGGATTCCTCTTCGGAAAACAGAGAAAGAGTCCCTAAGGTATCTCCAGCACCAAATCATCACCAACTCTTACAAATAACCGACAAAACAACCCAAAATGACTATAATAAAATGATTTGAGAATGTTTGATCCTTACCTAGTCGGAAATGTCAATGGTTCGTCGAAGAAGACAATGAATAGTAGGAGTGGTGGCAGTTTGATCACAGAGGAGAGATGAAAGGGCATTTGAGAGAGATTGTAGGCATTTGGTGGGGTCGAGTTCATCGGAGTAAGGAGGCCAGTGGTGGTGCCTTGGTGGTTGGCAGATAACATACGGAGTTTGAGTAAGTTTGAGGGAGGAAAGAGTTAGAGCGAAAGAGAAACGGGGAGAGTTCGAGAAAGTCCCCAAGAGCATGGTGAACAGAGAGACTCGTGGAAGAGAAGGAGAGGGTGAGTAAGGTATGGGCCCTACGGGCCATAAAAATTCTGCTGAAAATAATAAAATAATGGGAGAGAAATTTTGATATACCAATTTACTAAAATACCCTCAAGTTTCGTAATTCTGTAAAATCTTCACCGGAACTCCAATTTTAATTCCACTTGCGCCCACACGTTCGTAACGTCGAGGACTACAAGGATATGCTAAAAGAATGTTTCGTACGTCTCGTTATACGCTGGTCAACGAAAGTCAATATTCTTGCCTCCAGGGGCATTTTGGTCAATTCACACTGTTAAAATTATAAAAACCATAAATTAGGGACGGGTTATTACAACATACCTATAAACATCTATCCACAATCTTTCGACCATATTTTATACGTAAATAGGACAATTTAGTAATCTTTTGTATGTAAGTATTATGTTTTGTATATAAATATGACTATCCACCATAATTCGAGCCTAATCGTAGTATAGCCCAGAATATGGCATGTGAGTTCCTCAACGACTGGCCTACTAAGTCCTTCAGGATTGCATTAATTCATTTCTCACTTGGTGCTTTGTGGTAGGGCTGAACTTGTTGTACAAACCAAGCAGCCATGGCAGCGTTTTACAAAAATTCTACAATACGCTGATGCATGTGATGCATTTGTGTACTAAGCATTTGCATACTAGATTTTGACAACCTTAGCTGAAAAAATTAAAATTGATGTTCCATCATAAAACTAATTAGCAATATGTAGTCCACCTATTTATGATGCAAGGTCAATTTTTTTTTATTTTTTTAGATAGGGGATTAACCTTCTCAACACGCTCTCACACGTGTAACGAATTTTCAAGCCTAGCACATGGACAACACAAATCAGATGATATGGAACGTGTGTGTGGCCGTTAGGTTTCACACAAGATAACTTGCTCTAGTACTATGAAGAAAATTGAGATTTCACCATAAAACTAATTGGCAATATAGAAAATAGTCCATCTACTTATATGCACACAAGGTTCTAAATGACGTTAGGTGCTAATCGAGCAGTAGGTTGGGGTCTAGCTGCTAGGCGAACTAGGTGGATTTAAGCAAATTTATTATATATTGTATAAACAAGTGTCTATTTATTAGACTTGGTAATTTCTTACACGACTCGTTAACATGACATGTAAACAACACGAAAATAATGGGTTTCGGGTCAACACGATAACTAATTGGGTCGTTATCGGGTCACACGATAAGAACCCGTTAATAATGGATCCTTAACAGGTTTACACGAGAGTGACACGTGGGTACCATATTTCGACACGATAAGAAAAAAAATATTTTCATGATTTTAATTTTTTAAACTACTAAAAAACTTTACTATAAAAACAATAGATATAGTGGATATGTATATATTGTTTATTAATTATTATTGTATTATTATTCTATATAAAATTTAAAAATTTAAGTTATAGTATACTATAGGCAAAGAATGAGATTAAAAAATTATAAAACATATTAAAAATATCAAGTAATTTAAAAATACCAAACACATTAAAAAAATTAGAATAATTAATTTACAAGTGCGGAAAATATGAAAAAAAAAATGCAAATGCTCATAATCACATCCTCTACGCTTTGAGGATGGGTACATTATCGTTTGAATTTTTAAAACCATACAAACCCTCATGAATAGTATTTTTAAGGAAGTTCAAAATAAATAAAATTTCATAATCATTAATTTATAGGTTTGAAAAATTTGAAAGCATATATAAATGCTCGTAATTGCATCATCTACGCTTATACGATGGTTACATGATCGTTTTGATTTTTAAAACCCTCCAAATCTCACAAATAGTGTTTTTTTATTTGAGTACAAAATTTTTTAAAAAAATTAATAATAACTATTGTAGAAGTGTGAAAAATGCAAAAAAAAAAAAAATTATATATATATATATATATAATCACTCATAATGACAAGCTTTACCACTTACATGAAGGGGTCAACTCCAAAATTTTAGTATTATGTTTTAAATTTTTTTGGGTCAAATTATGTTTTTCATTTTCATTATTTATTGATTTAAAATATATTTTTCTTAACAGGTAACGAGTCGGATCATATTACCTGATAATATTAACGGATCGATTTTGGATCAGGTCATATTACCCGTTTACTTTAACGGGTATTACACGACATGACCCGTTAAGCTATCAGGCATGACACGAACACGAGAAACACGACACGAATGTCAGGTTTACTATTCATACTTAAAACAGATACATAAATTGCAAAATAAAATGGCATATAGATTATAAAATATTAAAACATATTGAGAACATGAGGAGCAAGCATATAATTAATGAGTGTTCATTTGAGTATTGAACAAATCTCTTACATTAAAATGAAAGAAAAAAAATAGCAAAAAGAAAGTTATCAATTTGTTGTATAAGTGAGAGTCGTGACCTAGGCAGGTGCCTAGACGGGTCTAGGCGGGTTAGGCGGGCGTCTAGGTGCACTAGGCAGACTCCTTAGCAGGTCAAGGCACTCTTTCTTAATTTTCAAACGCCTAGGCATTAATCGGACCGATGGCCAACCGCCTAGCGCCTAGGTGGGAATTTTTAGAACAGTGTATGCACATGCAAAATCCCGCCTAGGCAGTAAATTTTAGAACAGTGTAAGCACATGGAAATTTTTTTTTTCTCTGATGTGAAAATAATACTCCCAACTCAATCAAAAGAGAAATGAATGATTGGGTCCAAAATAAAACGGGTACATTTCTTTAACAAAGGAGTTGTCAATTATGTTTATAACAAGACATTGCTTTAAGCAATTGACCTATTGGGTGTGAATGATGTCGGCATAATTTTTATTCTTATGACTATTATATTGTCTCGCTTAGTAGATATACTATAATCAAGAGAAGAGTCTTTATGCACCTTTACATAGAGAAAATGTCAATACTTATACTGTAATTATAGAGAGATTTTTTAATGTGTTTGAAATATTGAGCAGTACGTTATATATCAGTCATTATACAAGTGGAGAGATTTTTTTTTCGAATGTTTCTCTATTTGTATAATAACGTATGTGTTGGTGTTTCAGACACACTAAAAAATGTATTCCAATTACATAGAATATTTTAATGGTTGATTCGTTAAATCACACACTACTTTGTCTATTATAAACAACTGTAGTTTATAAAATGTGAATTCATGTCTACTTCAACAAAATAAAACTGGTTTTCTTTAGACCAGATACTATAACTTTTATGTTTTATGATTTTTCGAGTATACACCCTAAATTATAGTATAAAAAACCCCTAAATATATAATACATCATGATTTGTTAACTCAAAAAAGCATTACTACTATTATTTCTTAATTAACAGAAGAACCTTTATCAACCATTACACAGAGAAAGCTCAATTATATCGCCATCACTCCAATTTTTATTAATAATTGTTGTTCATGAGATTTGATTCATAATTAAGACTATATAGTCATAATCATTCCGAGCCCTCCCTCCCTCCCTCCTATACATATAACTTTGCTGACCGCTGTTTCTATAATGCTTCAAGGGCTATAAACCCTAAATCATCAGTACAATTCCTTACAGTTAACAAGGTCCTTCAGATATATGCATGAGAGTGGGTCTCCAGCCACTAAAATAAGCTCCTCTCATGTGAGTGAGGCCAGCCTTGCGAGCTATCGAGCTAATTAAAGCGTACCATATAGTACTGAATTGGTACCCCGCAGCCATATATGGTTGCATCAAAGTTTTAAGTTTTCTGAGGCATTCTACACTTGGAACCCTTTCGATTCAATTACATTAATATGTGTGTGTGTGTGTGTGTGTGTATCATCCATATGAAAACTCTTGGTCATGAGAACTTGGCTTACTTGCGCCATGTATATGATGTGATCATCTTCAACACGTTGCAAGTTGAACCAGCTGGTCCCGTTTAAAGTTGGAAAAAAGGCAACAGCTGGCCATGGGCGAAGTGATAAAAAGGAAGATTGAATCCATAGCTTAGTCTAAAAGGAGGGCATGGGCCAGCAACCACTTCAAGCATCTCTCTTTAAAATCACCCTAATGGGAAAAATACTATAAACAACTACATAGGTAACCAATCCGTTAATATGTCAGGCTGATAGAAGAAGCTGAATTCCACCATAAATTCAATCGAACAAAATTAACATAAGGATGGGCAATGTCAGGGAAATTAAATTTGCAAACTAAATGATGTGTCACCAATAGGAAATAATTAATCACGTAAATCACCACTTAAGTAATAATTCAAGGGTAATGCTAAGGAGATCAAATTTTTTAAACCAAATGATGTGTCACCAATAAGAAACAAACACGTTAATCGACACTTAGTTAATAATCCAATCATATACAACCACATCATTTGGTTTAAAAAATTTGGTTTCCCTAGCATTACCCATAATTCAATCATCAACAATCGCATCATTTAGTTTACAAAATTTAAATTAAATTTTTAATTTTCCTAGCATTACTCTTCTATTAGTCCTAACATAGGAGTATTTTTGGCCATATTCTTTCGTTTACTCAACAGAATTTTAAGATTTTAGGAACATTTTACTATGTTGTTGTTTGTTTGATTTGTTTCCCATTTGCACTTTTAGAAAATCTAGGGTCAAGAGGCACTAGAAAAGCCAAGCAACCTTTAGGGTGGTAGGGTTGTTATTTTTCACATACTTAATAATAAACTTTGAGACTTTGTCAATTCCTAAAGAATTCTAGTTTGCTATAAGGAAAATCTAGCGTGAGATGTTAGGGTTATTTCGTTCGATTTCTTTGTTCTTTATATCACGAATTCACGATGGCTCTGGGAGAGTGAAGGAAAAGTGAGCATGTCCACGTGGAGGGGGGCAAGTCTCATCAAAAGGATTAAGATACGCAACTCTTATTAAAAGAAGTTCCCCTTTTAAATCTTTGTTATCCTTTAATAATTTTCACATTTCAAGTGTCCCCCCTCCTTACCGTGGGCGAAAAAGTACAATTTCTTAATTGGTAATGCTAGAGAAAATAAATTTGTAAATAAAATTTTAAAAATTAAAAGAAATAAAAATTGATGATTAATTTATTAATTAAGTATTGATAAACGTGTTCATTCTTATTTATGACACATCATTTGTTTGTAAATTTTGAGAGATTTTTCAGTGTGACCGTCACACGATGTGGTACACCACGTGTCTCTATATAAATAGTGGGTTATATGTGTTAAAAGGTTAATAACTTAAAAAATAAAATTTTCCACCACTTACATAAAAACATGTGATATACCATCTATGTTCCCGTTACAAATAAAAATTTCTTGTAAATTTAATCTCTAAATTTAATCTCACTAGCATTACCTTTCTTAGTCTGACCGTTAATAAATACACCAATACCGCTTCCTCCACCACCACAATGACAAAGTGTTTGATTTTGATGGAGCTGGTGACTTTGGTGGGTGGGGGCCAATGCATGCAAAGGCAAAACAATCACACAAATGCAAAGTGTTTGGGATGCGAAGCTTTTGTAAAAGGAAGAGAGAAGAAATTAAAAAAAGAAGGAAACGGAGGAAGAAGAAGACCATATCAAAATCATAGACAGCGTGCTGCCCACTAAAACCTTATGCCATGCCACTATTGACCAAACCACTTTTTCCATGAGATTCCCCAAACACAACCCAACTCCATGGCCGTCCTAAGATTCTATGGCACCAAAAATAGATAACGACCTTTTTATAATTTAAAGTTTAAACCCATAAATTAATTAAGTACTGAACACGCTTCCATTATATTAACATAAACACCCTTTTATAAGCTCTTAATTATACTTTAGCTGATCTCATCGCCCCCCACAACTAATACACCAAACCAAACCACCCCATTTCAATTTTGAACCTACATGCCAAAACAATTGAACCTAAATTATATTTGGAAAAAAAAAACAGAAGGTTTTGTCTGGTATTCAATTTAAAACAAGTTACAGTTCTTTTAAAAATAATGACTGTAGTTAATAAATTGCTTAGTACTCATTAATTCAAAAGAAATTCAAATTTAAAAAGGATACCAAATAACCTCTTAATTTTGTAGTATTATTGTCTTAACTGAATAATTGTGGAGTAAACATAAAGACAATGTCGAGAGCCAACTCTAGTCAAAGTTAGACTAATTAGTAGCATGGAGATAAAAAAATTTATTACATAATATTGATATATGAACATTTGAATGTACTCCACTCATTCCATACCTTTTAAGCAAAAATCTCATGGATTAGTGGGAGTTTTCTTTTTTTTTTTCTTTTTTTTTAAAAAAAAAATAAGGGATGGGTAGCTTCGCCATGGCACAATCCACTCTTCCGTCGGTCAGGAAGATTCACAGAGACATTTCAACCTCCCTCTGACCATCATTGTGCGATTCATGCCACTCTTCCGTCGGTCAGGAAGATTAACAGAGACATTTCAACCTCCCTCTGACCATCATTGTGCGATTCACTAGCAACATGAATCGACACAGGACATGCTGTGTGGAATACATGCCTAAAATTCCTCCCCAACCAACCACTAGGTCACCCCTTATGGTTGATTAGTGGGAGTTGATTGTTGATTAGTGGGGGTTGATAGTGGATGATTTGCCCACAAGATGGTGAATTCAAAATCATAACCTATTTAATTTTCAATAAAAATAAAGAAAAAAATACAAATAAATAATAACAAGTCGTCCATGAAAATTAAATTAATTTACTTAACTCTATTCAAACCAAAGCACTATTATCTCCCTCCCTCCCTCCTTTTTCAAACACAAGTACACTCATTCCATGCACGTGCGAGAAAAAACCAAAACACGTGTGAAATATATGATCAACAACCACCGTATCAAGGCCTCCAAGCACTAGCCCAAACCACCGGCTGATCCTTCCACGACAAGAATATTCCGGCGATGGAATCCGTGCACTGTGTCATCGCCCAACCCTCCTTATACCTCCTCAACAAGGCGCGTACGTCATCACACACCTCATCACTGAACATCGCGGTACTAAACCCCGCCACATGCATACGCCTGGACCAGCGGGTGGCGGTCTCGCGCCGCTCCACTGACTCCGAAGGCGCGCAGGCCACCAAATCCACCACAGCTCTCCCGGCGGCCCGCTCGAGCATCAACCGCTCGTTGCTTGTCCTGGAAAAGCTCTCGTCCAATGCCTCGAAGTAAACCCTAAACCATCTCAAGCACTCTTGAAACCCATGAACGAAGTCAAGGCCGTCAACCCCAACGTCGAGATCAGCCTCTTCCTCAACGAGAGTAATGATCCTCGGCCTCAAGCTCCGAAACGCCGAAACAAGATAATCGCGGCGATTTCCGACTGACTGAACGGAATGTAGAGTGCCAACGCAGTTGATTGCCAAGGCCTCATCGTCTCTGATATCCAACTCTGATAAATTCAGCTCGGAAAGATCGCCGGAGTGATGGACTGCGTTGAATTTGAAAGGCACCCCCATCAACCGGGCAAACTTTTCCATCCTCGCGCCAATTTCCTTCATTACTTTCTGCGCGGCTGCGCCGCCAGAACCGTCGTTGGCTCTGTTAGCCACAACAGTGGTGAGACGCAAGTGTGGCGTCTCATCAGTACGAGTTGCCAGCGCCTCGAGCAGAGTCGGCCACTGGGTGCAGTAAGTGTTGCTGATGTCGATTATGTGAAGCTTCGGCTCACCATCAAAGGCCTCCATGATCGCACCATTACACGCCACGTGTCCGAAAGTGGTCCAAGGGCTGACCTCCTGAAACTTGAGCACCATTTTTCTTGTGGACTCGAAGGAACACGTTTTCTCCGAGGCGGAGATTAGGGTTCGGTAGCAGCGGTCGCCGGAGTCGGTCATGCGGCTGAACAAGGCTTGTAGGAAATAGGAGGCGAGTTTCTGGTCGGTGTCGCCGTATGGACTGCCGAGCTCGTTAAGCATCCACATGAGCTGCTGGACGCGGGAGCTGTTCTTGTCAGCGATGGCTCTGGCCGTCTCCAAGAGGATTTCCGGGGCCCACTTTCCGTTGGAGAGCTCGAAGTTGACGAGGGAGGGGGAGAAGGAAAAATCGGCGGGGGTGGGAGTGGTGGTGGCGGTGGGAAGAGGGTTTGGGGTGGGAGGGGTTGGGTGGTTCGATGGGAAGTAGTGTTTGGAAGAAGACGAGGAGAAGTCTTCTTCATCCATGAAAAAGTTGAAGCATTCTTCTCCAACGTCGTCGTTTTGGTGGGGGTAATTAGGGTGAGGAGGGTTACTAAGGAAGGAGGATCTGGAGCTGCTGGAAGTTGTGGTGGTTGTTGTAGGTGTTGAGGTTTTGGTGGTGGTTGAGTTGTTGAAAGATTGATGGTGATCAGATTGGAGACTGACTAGCCTAAACAAGGTATCCATTTAACCTGCAAAGACCCACATCAATAAACTTAACTTTCGGAGAGAGAAAGAGAAAGAGAAGGAGAGAGAGTGTGTCTGCAGTCTTGGGTTGTTTTGGGCAGCAGATGGATAGATAGATGGGTCTTTGTGTTTTTAACTGTGGGAGAATGTGGGATAGAAAATGATTTGAAGGTGGAGGAGGATATCTTCAAGTTGGATTTTAGCTGGGTTAATTTCAATAACATAACATAGGTATAGGACTAGGAGAGGAGAGGTTGTACCGTTGTAATATTGAGAACTAAACTAATCATCTATAATAAACTAATATGCATGACTTTATCAAAAATATAACATACTAATTTCCTACCTATAACTATGTATTATTATTAATAGATGAAATCTTTTAAGAATATATATGTAAATTATCTGACAACTTAACATATTATATTAAACTTTAGTTAATTAGGTTAATTGTCTTAGCAAGAGGTAGATGTGGAGGTAATTGGGGAATCCTAAGTGAATAATATTTGCTTTTCCTTTGGTGTAATCGATGAGGAATATATGTGAGCAGTGGGTTTCTTCTTTTCTAGCTTAGCCTATTCCATGAGGAATATATGTGACTATGCGAGTAGTGGGAATCTGATGGGTAATTTTTTTTTTCATTTTCTTTTTGAACATATATATGGTATTGATGGACGACCAAGACTTATTAAAAATATATATAGAGAGGGGTTTTTTCGGTTAAAACATAGAAGGTGGAATGGACTGTCTTGGTGGTGTTTTTACTTTTACGAAATAGAATTCCATCTGACAAAAAGACGAAGAAAAAAACTGAGAAAAAGTTAACAGGGTCTAGATCACCAAATGGCTAGTGGATTAGCTTTTCACTCTCTCTCTCATCTCTGTCATTCTGTTTCTCTCTCTAGAATAGTTTTGGAATAGTTTTGAGTGGGAGCAGGCGTGCCAATTGGGTTCTGGGGGGAGAGAGAGAGAGAGAGAGAGATGGAGACACCAGTAAAGCTGCCGGCGTGCATCATATCATCATCAAAGCCACCACCACAAAATATAATTAAAACCCACTCCTCAGTCCTAACAATCCCTGCCAAAATTCCCACCACTTTTTCCTTTGTTGGCTGTTACATTATTAACCCATACACCAATGTCGCATATCTTAACGTAGTAAACAATACCAAAATGTACTTCACCAAAACCCGAGGGCATGCCTTTGCCCTTTCACTTCTTTTCCAACACACTTGCTTTTCTTTTTTCCCACTCAATGATCACGCTACATATTTGATTGTTTATAAACACAAACATGCATGCTCTCTATAATCTCTCCACTCCACAACACAGCTATAGCTACCCAACCATTATTATTGTTCATAGTTTTAGTTTCTCTCTCTAAAATCTAAGAATTACATGCAGTAACTAGCTAGCTAGTTAGCCAATATTTATCGGGTGATGTTTATATATGACTGCATGCACCAGAAATTCCCAAGTCCCCAACTTGATTTTTCATTGTCCTAACCCTTGTTGTCTTGAAGCTAAAACATAATTCCTTCTAGAGAGAAAATCTTTGCCCCCTTGGCCCCGAGATATATCTAGGCTTCTAGTTTCCTCAATTTCTAATATATATATAAGATTAGGAAAACAATATATTTTTGTTCTTACGCCAATTATCAAGGGTGATGAGTTTGTATTTTGTAGAAGTTACAAAAAACAGGAATGTTAATGGATCCTTCCTGTTCTTCTTGGTTTCCTTCATGAATCATTAGGAAAATTCCATGCTTTGGACTACTCTTTGTCTCTTGTTGAGAAGTGGGTTTGAGGAATATTTCTTAGGAGGCATCAATTTTTTAAAACATAGAAGAAAAATTTTCTTCCCCTCTAAAATGTGGCCAACAGTCAAAGAAATTTTTTCTGTGGGAAAGTCGCTCAATTCCCAAGAATTAACTGAAGAGATAATATTCCCTATGAGGAGTAGTTCCGACCCCACTGGCAATATGGTAAAAAACTTCAAATAAAAAAAGTTATACACAATATTTAAAGAACAAGGATTGTCTGCCCTCCCACTTCCGGTGCCTCCCGTGCTCTCCTGTTTGCGTGGTCACGGTTAAGCCACGTCAACATTTTATATTACTATTCATTTTTGTTTTATTATCTATATAAAAAAACAATATAAAATGTTGACGTGGCTTAACCGTGACCACACAAAACAGGAGGGCACGGAATGACACCGGAAGTGGGAGGGCAGACGATCCTTGTCCGTATTTAACATATCCATAAAGTACGTTATTTGTTTGTATAACTATAACCCATCATGTCTATTTATCTTAATTAATGTTAGAGAAAATTTGATTCAGTTCAATAAACAATTTTGTTTTTCAGCTAGGGCTTGAGGAGGTTTGAGTTTGGTTCGGTTTTGAGTTCAATCTGCGCACTAAATGAATTGCATATTGTGACTCATAACTGATGTAATCAGTTAACTAATTTGTGGTTTAACATGCATTTTGTTGATGCACATCGGTTTGATTTTAGAACAACATAAAGTGTCAAGGTGTGACCTTCGAAGTTGCTTCGGTCGCGAAGTGAAGATAATATGTAAGGAGATAGAGATAGAGAAACAAGCACAAGATGTACGTGGTTCACCTTAAGTTGGGTTACGTCCATGAGGGTACATGAGCTCTCATTAATAATGCAGAGTTTACATGATACAAAGGTTTAAGCATAATCATTATTAGTAAGTTCTAAAAGTATACTGAGTGAATAATTTAGGGATTAATTGTAGGAGAATGATCTCCTTTTATCATTGAGGAGAGTCCCATGTTTTCATCTGTGGTCAATGTGGGACTCTAAGAACTTTATTCTGGTGTCAACATGTGTCACATTGTGATTGGTCTCTTGATTGGAGAGAAACTTATGTGTTTCGGCAAGGATGTCTCATCATGAGGTCTTTGAAGGTATTTAGTTGACCGATGATTGGTAATTACGGGATTGATGAAGTATGGTACTTGGTATCTACAACGTTGATCTATTTTGATACACTTGGATGACCAGACAGTCTCTGATTCGAATGACTTTTTACTGGGATGATTTTCAACTGCAGATTAAGAGATTGAGTGGTTCCGATTATGAAACTTTTATGGTTAAGGTACGTTATTTGCAAGTGAAGGAATGAGCTCAACTCCCCAAGGCGGAATACAAGTATTATCCCTACAATAATCTCATTTGTAAGGCCAAAGATTTCCTTTAAGCATTTTTCAGGGAAGCCAATGCAGTGGCTGATGCACACTCCGTAAGGTGATTTTTTTTTTTTTCTAAATATAGAAAGTTTGGAATGCTAAAACAACACTACATTAAAATATATAATATTATATATTTATGTAGATATTTATTCTTTGTACTTAATTATAACCGGTTTGATTTGGTTAATCCACGGTTTGTGAAAATCAAAACTGCATACTAAACCGATTCTTCTGGTTTGGTTTGATTTTATAAACCTAAGGTTCTCAAATGCGCTAGCTGCTAGTCGAGTGGAGAGTAGAGGTCTAACCCCTAGGCCTAGGCGGGGGCCTCGCGGTTCTTTTTTTTTTAATTAAATTTATTATATAACATTTAAAATGTCTACTTATACTTAAAAAAAAACGTAATCATATTAGAACATGTTGAAAACATGGGGAAACAAGTATATAATGAGTGTTAATCCAAGTATTCAATAAGTCTATTACAATTTATTCAAAAAGTCTAGGTGTCATTTCTTAATTTTCAAATGCCTAAGGACGAATTGGAACGGTGGCCAGCCGCTTAGCGCCTAGGCGTTACTATGCGAGAACTTTTAGAACAATGTATTGTGGATGCAAAGTTCTTCCTCCTTGATCTTGGACAAAATTGCACCTACAAAACAATTAACACCTTAGGGTCAAGGCCAAGAGCCTCACGCGCCCACGACGAATGTGGGGGGCGGCTTTGGCCGAAGAACCTCCGATGCCAAAGTTAGAATTTAGAGAGAAAAAGTGTTTAGAGAGTTTTTGGAATTTTGCAAGTGTGTTGGAATGATCTTTTGGTGAAAATGGGAGCCTATTTATAGGGATAGAGTGTAACTTATGGTTTAATGTGTGATTTAATGGATTAATTAGGCAATTAATCCATTAATTGGTTAATCAACACATTTTTGGAATAAATATTTTGGGGGTTGTGTAATTTATATGGGATGTTTTGAAGGTTATGAAATAATTACCTTGTGGAAAATATAGGATGAGTATGGATGAAATAACTTTGAATTTGTTACCTATTTTGGGCACTTTTGATTTGGTTGAAGGATGATTGCCCGTTGCTCGCGCGTAGGAATCTCATTGTACCTCAAGGGTATTTTTGTCCTCTTTTGTCCAAAAAAATTCACGTGTCGCCTTGTGATTATTTTTAGCTCCACATGTATAAGCCAAATGGACCAAAAAAAAGACCATAAAATAACATAGGTTAATTTTTCGGTTTGTTTACCCAACCCTAATTCCAACAGAGGTTGTTGTACCTTATATTATTTTTTTTCCATAGAAGTTTATAAAACAATTTTCATGTCCAACTAGGACTAAGAAAAATAATAACCCTCTCAAAATAAAGTCAATATCACTCGATAAAATTCTCTTCATCAACCTGTCCTTAAAACCACACATGTTGATTGTCCTAGTCGTAGAACTGAAAATATTTTGTTGTTAACGCAGAGTCCTTTTATACCTATTAAAATAATATATAGTTGTTTTGGGCTTAAATAGATGGACGTTGAGAAAGCCCATTAAAAGATGAAAAGATCAAGCCATGGGGCCTACAAGTTAGCCCAAAGAAATCATTAGATAGAACACTATCGCAATGACGAAGATGACCACCAACAAGGACCGCTCTTGGTCTTGGATAGTTTACCGATAGAAAGAGACAAGTGTAGAACCTAAAATACTTTCCAATCGCCTAGGCTAGTTGGTGGACCTAACAACTTTCTGGCACGGTGCTCAAAGGACAGATCTGTCCACACGTCAACTTCGAGCCACGTGTTGGCCATCAACGAGAATAGAAGTCTATCAAGTGACACAAGTTCTGTCAGGCTTAGTGCTTGGGTCAAAGTGATTTTTCAACCACTCTTGGATGAGCGCCGCACTCGAGATGTGTCGATCCGGGAAGTCATGCAAGTAGCTCTGTGTAAATGACACTTCCTCTCCACGTATTAAGTGGATAGTGAGGAGGTAGCTTACAGGTGGTGCCTACGTGCTCAACTCATTTATTGATGAGAAATTTTATTTAAACCTATATAACTTCTCTCTACACCAACTTAAACTTTAAAAGTGAATTGATTGTTTTTTACCCTATTGCATAATTAGCATCAAGTTCAAGATGAAATTAACAATAAAATTAAAATTTCTCAATAAACTCACACCTAATAATCAAACCCTACTATCACATCAAACCCTACCAACACAAAATATTTATCATACGTTCATTCTAGCTAAAACTCTAAGATGCTCTCATAGAGAGAGAGAGAGAGAGAGAGAGAGAGAGAGAGAAACTCTTTTTGACTGATGAATAATGATTTTGAAGTTTTGAATCCTCCAACTAAGGTATAAATCGATTTATGAAAATTTCTTTTCATTTGATTTCAATTTTTTAGGATTTAGGACAACATCAGCGTATTTTCCAAAGCATAATTACTAGCAGAAACATATGTGTGATTTAAATTTTTTATTTTTTTTAATCATCTATATGGGACTAAGCAGAATTAGCAGATGAGGGATTATTTAAAACATTTATGAGATTAAGAAAAATTAGCAAAAGAGGATGAAGCATGTGACAAATATGTGAGAGATCTTTACGCTTGTAATGAGTTGCAAAACACTGATTTTGGTTTTATTTCCTAAATGGATGTATAGACAAATTTATATATTGAATTAGGTTTGTGAGAGTAGTTTAGGTAGTAAAGTTGGGTTAATAGATATTGATAGTTTAGTTAAAAGTAATATGAGTGTAGAAAGTAAGTTAAGAGCAAGGTATAAAATATCGATGATATCGGAAATATTGGTAGTCCAAAAACACGGAAATATCGATGGAAATATCGAGATATTATCGATATCGATAAAAATTGAATAAAAACCACAGAAATTGTAAGAAAAACTTGGAAATTTTTATTGAAACTTTGCAGGATGATTATTTAGTCAATTATCTATTAGTTTATCACAAAAAAAATTGGAAGGAAATGCATTGCATGATGGATTTAACTGATTTAAGTTGATTATATAGCGAGCTGACAAATATTATGAGTGTATAAAATATTTAGTAATTAATGAAAGAAATTTAAACACACCATAATCATTTATATATAATGAATTAGTACAATATAAGAAAGACATGAAAAATATGTTAATTTTTTTTACAAAAAAATAGTATACATGACGTTAGAGTTTCAAGTATATAGCATGATCTGATCTTCAAAGAGACTTTCAAGGTCTCAAAGATGGATTTCCCAAATAAAACAATTTAATTTAAAAAAACTAAAATAATAAATATAAGATATTTTGAATGAAATTAATGTTTAACATTTTCTTTAAACCACATGTGACCCCTCCACCTCACCTCCCTCACATAACCCAAGGTCCCAAATTGAGACTCCCAATCCTATATTTGACATTTTCTTTTTCGTATCCTGTTCCTCCTCTCTCACTTCTTCTTCCTCTACTTTATTTTCTTCTTTTTCGTATCCCTTAACTCTCTCTCTCTCTCTCTCTCTCTCTCTCTCTCTCTCTCTTATTTCCCATCTGGGTCCAAAAGCTAGAGCTTTCGTTTTCCGGCGGAAATGGCGGTGGCGGCGCAGGAGCAGGAGGAAACAGCGGGGGATGGAGCCGGGGCGGAGATGGGAACTCCGACGACTCGTCTTCATCGTCGTCGTCGGTTTCGGGATTCGGAGTTCTGGGTATGTTTCTCAATGGGTGGAGATCCCGAGTCGCCGCCGATCCGCAGTTCCCCCTTAAGGTTCTGATGGAGAAGGTGGTCGGAGTCAGCTCCTGCGTCCTCGGTGACATGGTTTCCCGCCCCAATTTCGGCCTCAACGAGCTCGACTTCGTCTTCTCGACTCTCGTCGTCGGATGCATACTCAATTTCATACTCAATATCGCGATATTTATACGATAATTAATTTGATAAGTGTAAAAATATCGCCATCTCACAAAAACGATATTATCAACGAAATATCGCCGATAATATCGATATTTTATACTGTGGTTAAGAGTAAAAATAGGTTATATGGATTCAAATAAAATTTCCTTTATTAATAGGAATGTGAGAGAATTAAAGATCCAGAACTTTTGGGGCTCACTAAAAGCCCTATAAAAAGGGGCTGAGTACTCCTTATAAGTGGTTGGATCCCCAAGAATAAAATTACAATACATTGTTTTGAGAGCTATTGCAATCCACGTCAAATATCTATCAAACCACCATAGTGGACTAACCCATTTTTAATGGTGAACCACTTAGACCATCTCCAAAGGAGATGTCAAATCCTAAATGGAATTTCACGTAATAAAAATTGAAGGCAATAGAAGCTCCAACCGATATGTCAGTCCTATGTGGATTGATATATTTATTGTGTGCTGCCAATTTTGACATATGAGAAAATCTAATGTCAGTTTTTTTTAAATGTTTTGTTGTGTGGGTCCTAATAATGCACCAATCATAAATCATGAAAATTAGTTTTTATTTATTTGTTTTTAAGAGTGGGTCCTACAAATATTAATTGAATAAGAAAAAATATATGGGTTGGTGCAAAAGAAAATTTTACATTGCCTCATAAGCCTTCAAATTTACATTTGACATTTTTTTGGGATTAATGCTAGAGAGACCGAATTTTCAAACCAAATGATATGGTTATTTATAATTGGGTTAGCTTAAGGGGTAATGCTAGAGAGAGCAAAACTTTTCAACCAAATTTGTAAACTAAATGATGTGGTGGTTGATCATTGAATTATTTCTTAGATGTTGATTAACGTGCTTAATTCCTATTGGTGACACATCATTGAATTTACAAATTTGGTTTAAAAATTTAGTTTCTCTAGCATTATCCTTACTCAAAGTGTTGATTAACATGCTTATTTCTTATTGGCGCACATAATTTAGTTTACAATTTGGTGTAAATATTTGGCCTACTTAGCATTTCTCCACTGGAGAAGCTTTTATATTCTGTTGTCTATATTCTAGATTTAACGATTGACTATATTGGTCTTGTGTTGACCTCCCAGTTTTGAGCCTAACATTTGTGACCTCAAACAAATTATCGTATTCTTCTAATATAATATATAATACTATATAAATCCTTCTTGTTATGTAAATTTGATACTGGAAATTTAGAATAAAATACATTATAGTAAGAAAAGAATAAAGTAGAGAGACGGTAAGATGACAAGCTTTCAAAGCTAGCTATAATTAAGGGATGATTTGTTTTGTGATACCTTATTGTTTGATTTTAGTATTATTATTATTATAATCATTAATATCACATGAATAATATAGATGAAATGTCACTGCCTCAACAATACAAAAATTTGTTTTGGATTAGGATGGCGAAGACAACTCAACAAGTTCTTAGTGTAGTGGGTTTAGTTTAGTTATATGTTAGAAAACTATTATCTTTTCTATTAGTTTAAAAGGAACGTAGGGATATGGTTTGAAGAAATAATTAATTGGGAGTACCCACATACTTATCATCTAATCATGTTTATCAAGAGTTTATCTTCTTAATTTGTTATGGAAACTGAAAAATATAGGTCCGTGGTTACAAAGTTGTAGTCATGACAATGTCTTTTTTCTTAATTATTCCTTGAATTAGAATTCTCTTTTCTGTGTTGATGATGTTAGGAGGCCCTACTTGTGGGGTTAATTGGTTAACTGAGAGTTGTTAACTAAATTGAGTCTTTAGTCCATAAAATAAAATAAAAAGTCCGATTATTGTTGTGGAGTGATGTTTGATTTTTTTTTTTTTTCAGTACATCGATATTTTTACATTAGATTTTACATTAAAGGTTTAATTACATGATTAAATATTGTTGTATCCAAACAGAATATATAGTAGTATCGTCATGGACTTGGGCAATGCTTTGTTTTGAAGATCCTCCTCTATTCACTTGTGTACTACCAAACGATATTTTGGAGTTGTACATACTCAAGTAGTAATAGAAAGAAAAAAATGAAAGAATTAAAGAACTTCAAAAGAAGGAAACTAAGAAAAACGAATCAGATCAATCAATTCCCTTTAGTTGATTCGATTACTACTTCTAGATATTTGATTACGGATTTTAATGTGAAGCTTGCACTTTTCCAGTTCCTTACATGTAAGCAAACACATGAAGAAAGTTCCCCAGTATATTGATTCCCATACTCATAATTTAGTAAATGCATGAGACTCAATAATCAAACAAAAATTCTACTCTTATCACATTTTCCATACCACTTTTGTATCACCTTTTTAATAGAGATGAGACTAACATGTATTGGTAGGTCTTACCTCTATTAGAAAGGTGGTACAAATGTAATAAGTGTAGCATTACTCTAATCAAAATAATTTCAATTCCTATTCCTTGTAATTTTTATGTTGATAGTTTTATCTTTGTTTAGCTTCTTGCTCGACCTTTGGCCTCCTTTGTAACCAAAAAAAGAAAGGAAAACTAACGAAAAGTAAAAAAAAACTTCTCTTTTAACAAAAATCCATTTTTAAAGGTATAGTGAATAGTGTCATTTAAAGGTAAAAATGTGGTTTTTCATTAAAAGTGAACAGTATCGGGAGTGTTTTGTTAAAACTCCCAAAGAAAGAAAGACATATAAAGTTCTGAAGACCACATCATAAACTATACCATGTACAGGTTTATTAACTGTTGAGAGTAAATATAAATTGCATATCTCATATGGTACTGTAATGATTAATGAACCTCTCCAGTAAATAAAAACATAATTTGCAAATCAAGTAGATGTCTGAAATACGATATGAAATTGCAGAAATCGTTCAGTTCAACTTCTTAAATTTCATTCTCTCTGCAACTTTGTCATCAAATTTCTGAGATATATTCTGGAAAGGAGAGATTGTTTTAAACTCCATGTAATGATTCAGAGATATGTTCTACGTACGCCCATGTCATCACTAGAGAAAGCATGCAGTGTGCATGTGCTTGAGCACACGATAATATTAGTTTAAGCTAGACTAGAGTGTCCTAAATTAGCTTGTTGGATGATTTTCGTACTCCTTTTAGCATCTCTCTTTATTTTGTAGTCATCGAATTGTTGGAAAAATAGTCTAATTGTGTATTTTAGTCATATGAGAAATGAATAAGTCATCATGCAGTTAAACATAAAATTAATGCATACGAACAATTATAACTAATGCTAAATGCACATGGAAATGGATTAGAAAAATGTGAAAAATCAGTCAGAGGCAAATGATAGATATAGGGTTCTTAAGACAATTTTACGTTCCACTACGGCGCTCATGGTTGATTGGGGTTTGTCTACCAGGATATAACGACCATATCCTTATAACAGTAGCATTCCAAATCACAAGGCTCCAGTGAACCACGATTGTATTGAAAACTCTCATATGGACTCAATGAGTGTCTAATACCTAATGCACAATATGTCTGAATATGTGAATGCTGGATTACCCTATTTACGGATATTGAAGAGTCATTTCTCAAAATATGTGACTTATTTTGAAGAGGCAAGTAGTGAATCTCGACTTAAAAGATACATCATTTCATATGCTTCAATAGTGAGAACTTGGTGAACATTTATCACAACATAATAGCCTCCATCCGTGGATTCCAACTGGTTTATGGAAATGAAGGTCAGTCTCACCACCATTCATTTGAAAGCTGTCCACCATACCATTATAACACATACTAATGAAAAGCTATAATGGTTCACCCTCGAACCAATATAAACCCACTTCAATTATTATTTCCTTTGAAAAACTATAATGGTTCACACTCCATCCATGCATGTCTCAGCCGGAGGTTAATGTCATTGAAAACTTCTGCTATTTTAATTGAAAACTTCTGTTATTGTTAATTTCAAGCAGAATCATAAGCAATGTTTATCCCCTCGGACGTTCGATCTGCTCTTTCTATACCTTCAAAAGAATAGGTTACAATGCTCTGCCTACTCTTCCAAAACAATATCTACATACGGTACAATACAACATTTGGGATATTTACCAACTACCATGAAGAAAAATCATTAAAATTGGACGCGGAAACTCCTGATTTTCTTTTCTTTGTTGAAGGAAGCTCTGTCAGACCAGCATCAACAGCAGCCGGTTCAGGTAGAGCACTCCTTGCTTTCAAATACTTCCCAACACCACCACCACCGCCAGGGCCAGATTCCACTCCCGTGCCAGGATTGCTAAACCATGACCCAACCTTGTCCTGAAAGTTAACACAAAATGAATTGCTTTACTATCGTAACAAACGGAATAAAGTTGAAAAAAAACACCAGCACAAATTTAAGGGTCTAGTAACAAACATTATCTTCATCCTGAGCTTTCTCTTCAGCTTTGGCCTTTTCTTCTTCTTCATCAGGCTCTGTGTAAGGATTGACAAAAATTGTGACACTTGTTATCTTAATTTCCTCCTGCACAAGACACAGCAGAAGAAAGAAAGTGAGGCCTGGGTACAAAGGAGCTTGACCTTGTTTAAAAAATCATAAGATTCAGTAGGTTATATGTAGCAGTGTCGAACATTGAAACTCATGGAACAATTTCAGCTACTAGTACTGATAAGATGAAACGCTATAGATATTCAAACAGCCGTGTGCATTAACACGTGCATGTACATAGATATACATAAACTCCTGCTGCAACTAGCAGGAACTAGGTTTGGACTATAGTAGCTATAAAATGGTAAAGAGAACCAACAATATTACGTTAGGGCTTTCAATAAACTCTAGCCAGCATGATCTAGAACGAGAGTGACAATTTAAAACAGTAAACACATATAATGTAGATGGATGATTCTTATACACACCTGATAAAATGCTTACAATCAACAGACATGAATACTTATTTGAAAAGGTAAAAAATTATAAAACATGAATACAGGACTTTAGTTTTGATAAAAGAAAAAACAATAAACTTACCAAAGGTCGGTCATTATCATCAACAGGAACCTTTTCCATTACTGCCAATGTGGTCAAGCCACCGACAACTCCACCGAAAACCGTATGCTTGTAGTTCAAATGATTTGCAGATTTGTAAAGGATGAAAAATTGGGAGCCATTAGTGTGTGGCCCACTGTTAGCCATACTAACAACACCCCTTCCAGAGTGCAGTAACTTGGAGTTCACTTCATCATTAAAAGGCTTTCCCCATATAGATTCCCCTCCTGTCCCAGTACCAGTAGGATCACCACCTTGAATCATAAAATTCCTACACAGAAAAGTGAATCGTAAATCCTTAACCATTTCTATTTTCATTCACAACAAGAATTTAACTTGAACAAGGAATTTAAACTCGAGCATATCACCATACCTAATGCTTCTATGAAAACCTACTCCGTTATAATAGCCACGTTCACAAAGAGTGATGAAGTTCTCACAAGCTCTGGGGGCAATATCACAGTGTAGCTCAATGTTCAAATCACCATGTGTTGTGTGTAGTTGTACATATCCTTTCTTTTTTGGATTCTTCTCAACTTTGACATATTCAAATTCATTTTCAGTAACAGGAGTAAAGGCGGTAGAAGTGAAAGATCTGGAAGCAGCACCCGTAGTGAATCTGCTCTTTACCTGAAATTAATACTTGTGTTAAACAGACAGCGAGGAAAAATAATTGTTGCTGGAATAGTGCTACTCTTTTAAACATTAAACACAATTAAGTTTAATAATCATACTGTAGCTCCTAGCATTTACTATTGGGTAGGAGAGATTATAAATAAAATTCGCTAACCATCTTTGCATTCACTGGTGCCCTCTCACCAGCCTTGTGCATAGCAATTCGAGCAGCAGTTTTGTCACTTGATGTGGCTCTGGCGGCAGCAGCACTTCTTCCATGCACAGAAGCAGAAGCAGCATCCACAACACTATATGCCTGAGCTTTCACCTCCCCATTTGATTTTGATTTCGGATCCTCTTTAATACGCGATCTTGCAGCTAAAATGGCTTCGAGTGCAGCAGCCCGTTCATTTTGTGCCTTGCTGCCACCTCCTCCATGCAGTGCAGCTAGCCTTCCTTTTTCAGTTCCAAGCTCTTTGAGCATCTGCTTGATATCTCCATTTACATTAATGTTAAAGGTGGGGTCTGCACTCATTCTCTTAAAATCTGAAAAAGAGATGAAATAAAAAGAAGAAAATAAATAAAAGTTATTAACAGAAAAATAACACTATAGTTGACCCACAATGGTAATGAAGCGTCTAGCTCACCTTCATCATCAATTTTCAGACTATTTTTAACATGATCGAACTCCACTAGAACCTTGCTGTCAAGTGCATTGGGATTCTGCAAAGGGCATCCATAAAAACCAATGATATTCAAACAAGAAACAAGAAATTACAATGTTTCGATACAAAAAAATATATCTCAAAATTCTCAAGTACCTGAATGGTTATCAGGTCTTCCTTAGAAAATGGTTCATCTGTGAGGAGCTCCTTCCAATTCTTGGTCTTGATGTTTAGTTCTTTAACTGCCTAAAAAGTGAAAGAAAAAGTGAGATAAAAATGTATACAGAACAGTTATATGTATTATACAGTCAGAAGAAAACTTATACCATTGACACTATATCATAGCAAGAAAACAAACCTCATAGGAGAAGACATTTCCTGTTGTCTTCACAGCAACTATGTGTGTAAATTCAGTGAAAACTTTGTTCAAAACAGGGCACTGAAACTCTCCTACACAACAAGTGAAAAAAAAAATTTCAATCGTCTAAGAGAAGATACCTAAGCAATAGATTATGAACTGCCAAATCAGAGGTATAAAAATGGTGAAGCAAACAAAAACCGTCTGGCTGACATACTCCCATAACTATACAGAGGAAGAAACTATGAAAAATTCTGCTGATAATAGCACCCACACCAACTAGTAGTTAAAATTATCCATCATACCATTCCGTCTGATGGGTTTCCTCAAAAAAATAAAATTGTGCTTAGAAACTAGTTTCAATAAGGTTTCTGTCAACAACAAAGTAGGCCTCCAAATGTTCATTTGATTCACCAAACCAGTGGAAATTGGTTTGACCAAAGGGATACCAGTAACACTTTCAACCTCAAAGTTCTAACTGGAGATGTGATAACTTTACGGTTTACGACTTCTTGCTGTGTTCCTTTATGCAAAACTTACATAGTTATATTGGTTCTAAAACTGGGAAAGCAATTACCACCATACCTCATGGTCATGGAAGCAATTTCTCATTTGCATTTTCTATGGTTAATATCGTTAAACCACTAAATTCATGTAGATACGTATGTATGCATGTATACACATATTCCAACTCAGGTTTGAGATCTCATTTAAATCATGCACTGTAACAGTCTTTCCTGTCCTGAATATTCCACTTTAAAAATTCTAAAATCATTTCTGTCAGCACAAGACTGGAAAAAATAAACATTAATCCAGTGCCATAATTCCAGTTTAGCTTATATTCCAACTTCAACTAACTAAAGGAGGTACTATCCTACATGTTCTTCTATAGCATATGAACCACTATCTACTCTATCCAATGAATGCATGATTTGTCAAATTGTATGCAAAAGCAAACTAACAAGAACAAACCATCAGAATTCTTGTGGAACGTTAGCGGTATGAGATTCTCCTGCTTCAGCGGAACTCCGGTAACAGGATGCTTCCCATACTTTCTGATATATGGAATTATATTCCTGCACCCATTTTCCAAAACCCAAAAACAAAATTCATGTCACACAGAATCTCCACACAACAAAAAAACAGTGAAGCTAATGTAAAACCCACGAAATTAGATGTGCCTAAGAATAGCATACTAAGAAAAACTCACAGTATATCAAAAACGCTGCCGTCTGCGGTGCACACTGGGTCTTCAAATGGCGTAAACGTAAGCCTGCAACAAAAATTGAAGAAAGGCACCAAATTTAACAAACAAAAGTTGAAATTAGCCAAAAACAAAGAATGTGCAATTATATATATATATATAGAGAGAGAGAGAGAGAGAGAGAGGGGGGGGGAGGGTACGCGCAGCAATAGAAGGGGAGGCGCTTGAAAGGAGTGGAGGTGGGCTGGGCTTTGGCGCCGCCCCATTCGGTGGCCCACTCCGTTTTGGTGATGAACATTCGATCTTTGCTGTGCTGCTTCTTTCCCATTGTGTGTTACCTGTACGGACACTGACTTTACTGATTGTTTACTTAGGGTTTGGCTGCTCTTCTTCCCCAATTGCAATTGGGTTTTCTCTGGATAATTGCAATCGATCGGAATCTGCAGTAAGCTAGGGTTTCGTTTTGATTCCTGCAACTGAGGTGGTGGAACGCAGTCTACGCCTGTTTTCAGACGGAGAAGAAAATCATTTCGGCGCCGGATGTCTCGTACTGTATATTATTTTGTTCCAAATCTCGTGTTATGCGTAAAACTGTGGCGTTTTGGTCTGAAGGATAGTGTTGAATTTTAGGATTGCCCACTAAACTTTTAAGGTATACTCCCATTTTTGCCCCCTTCAACCTTCAATTTTCGCCCCTCAAGTACCACAGTTTGATGATATTCTTCTTCACTTGTAAGTTGGAGATTTTAAGTTTAAATCTCATGGATGACGAATTCGATACGAAATTAGGTTGCTCATATTGTGGCTTAGCCGAACTCCGCTTCCCTTTAGTGTAAAACTATCAATGTATTAAAAAAAATAAAAAGTTCACTTCCTTATTTTTTAGCTTTATTAAACATCATAGAATAGTTTGGGGATAGATAAATCTATCCAAAATTCAAACGTGAATATTGCATCTTTTATTTTAAAAGACATGTTGTGAGGCTTAACTTACTCTCATATTCTCTTTGTGTAGATAATATCGTTTATTCAAAAAAAAAAAAAACGTTTAAAAATCACATGATGTAAAACTAAACCTTATAAATACTAATTCAAAACCATGTGACCATTTAATTGTCAAGATAAAATTTCAATTTTGGTTAGAACATATTGTTCGCTAATTTATTTGTGTTGACTTGTATAATATTTCCCTTTAATTTTGGGATTCCTATTATTTTGAGTTTCCTAGTTTAGGTTGTAGATTGCTTGTAATTATTCTTTTCTTATTGTAGTAGGATGGTACATGATTATATAAACCTCAGAATGAGAAGAATACAATTAACATATTCAAAGCATTCTCTTCTTGGCACCAGAGCCAAGTCGTACAAAAAAGGAAAGAAAGTTTCAAACGCTAATCGGGTTTGTTACTGCGCCGTGCCCAGCACCACCGTTGTGCCTCCGACAAACAGCGAGCGACGTGAAGTCGTTGCTATGTTCCGAGTTTCTGCCCATATTTGCAGTGAATGACGTGTGTTGTTGCTGCCCCGAGTACCTTTACCATTGCACAAGTTCTGTATCCTTCGTGGAAGATGTCTGCCGAGAACAACCAAATTACTTATGCTAACGCTCTGGTCATGATTCAGCCGGATAATTCAAGCTTCAACATTTGGATGGTTTTGGATGAGAATAACTATGATTTATGGGCTCTTCTTATTCAGATTCATATTGCTGGAAGGAAGAAGATGGGATATCTTTGTGGATCCATTAAGGGCCCTGCTGAGAATGATCCCAAATATGATGATTGGTTCTCTGAATATCAGAGAATTAAGAGTTGGTTCTTGTCGGTGATGAAGCTGAAAATCATGAAACATTATATTTCGATTGTCAACTTCAAAAGAAATTTGGGATGCTCTTAAGACTGCATATTTTGATGAGAATGATGAGGCTAGAATTTATTCATTAAATTAGAAAGTTCCACGTCTTAGGCAGAATGGGTGGCCTTTGGCTAGTAACTTTGGAGAATTAACAGAGATTTTTCAGGAATTGGACCACTTTAATAAAGTGGCCATGGCATGTGAACAAGATGTTCTGATTTTCCAGAAGACAACCGAGCAACAAAGGTTGTATTTGTTTCTTGGTGGGCTTGATGGTGTGTTTGATCAGGTTCGTGGAGAAATAATGCACAAAGACCCACTACTTGGACTTCAGACTGCTTATGCATATGTCCGTTGTGAAGTGGAACGCAAGGAAGCTATGAAGATGGAAGGCCAAAACTCAGAACTGGCTGCAATGGCAGCCAAGGCCCGAGGCCCCTCTAACCGCACTGATCGAGGTGGGCCGAGACTAAAACTGGGCAGCCAAGAACCAGCCGAACCGATCGTGATCGTCCTCAGGGCAAATGTTCGCATTGTGGTATGATAGGACACTCCAAAAGCCGGTGATTCAAGCTAATTGGGTATCTCGAGAATTGAGATAAGACATGTGACCCTCGCTTCAACAAACCTCGAGCTTCTGTTGCAGAAACTAAGGATGATTCAGCGGATGTAGCAAGCAAAGCATCCGCTCTGATTGTCGTGGCAGGTACCGATGGTAAGGCACTTAATGTCTACACTTCTGTTATGAATAATACATGGATAATTGATTCTGGAGCTACTGAACACATGACTTGTGATTCTAGACAGGTTTCCTCACTAAAAAACTCTACCTATACCAAGGTTAATGTGGCTAATAGTGATGTCGCCCCAGTTCTTGGGGAAAGCATGGTTTCCCTTTCTGATATCATAAAATTTGATATTGTCCTTGTGGTTCCCTCCTTAAATTATAATTTATTGTCAGTTGCCCAAATAACCTTTGCCTTACACTGTTTGGTGGTTTTTTGGCCATATTTTTGTGTATTTAAGGACATCTGGACGTGGAAGACGATTGGTTATGGTATTAGACGAGGGAAGCTGTACTTCCTCGAGTTGAATTCCAGTAGCTCGGGATTGCTCACTTAAGCATTATCAGTGAATGAGACTCCAGCCGAGAATAATAAAGGGTCCGGCGTATGGATGTGGCACCGTCATCTTGGCCATGCTTCGTTTGGTTATTTGCATAAGTTATTTCCTAGTTTGTTTGTGAAAAACAATATTTCTCAGTTGAAGTGTGATGTGTGTGAAATGGCTAAAAGTTATCAAACTTCTTTTCCTCCAAGTTTAAATAAAAGTTCCGTTCCTTTTATGATTGTGCACTCGGATGTTTGGGGTCCTTCCAAAATCGCCTCTCTTGCTGAAGCTCATTGGTTTGTCACATTTATTGATGATTGTACGAGAATGACTTGGGTTACTTTGTTAAAATCAAAAAATGATGTTAGTATGGACTTTAAGAAATTTCACAAAATGGTTTTGATACAATACAATATGAAAATTCAGGTGGTTCGAAGTGATAATGAAGGCGAGTATGTTAATATTGAACTCCGTTCTTTCTTTGACATGCATAGTATTGTTCATCAAACCACATGCCCGTATACCCCTCAGCAAAATGGGGTGGCTGAACAGAAGAATCGACACTTGTTAGAAATGGTTTGTGTTTCTCTTCTTGAGGCACGTCTTCCCTTCTAATATTGGAGTGAGGCATTCACGTCTGCTGCCTACCTTATTAATCGAGTTCTCTCTCAAACTCTCATGTTTCAAACATCGTTTCAGACTCTTATGTCTTTGGTCAGTTGCCCGCCGGTCTTTAACATTTCCCCTCGTGTTCTTGGCTGCATGGCTTTCATCCATATGCACTCTTCACAAAGGCAAAACAAACTTGAACCTCGAGCTCTTTGATTTGTGTTTATGGGGTATGCTACTACTCATAAATGCTATCGGTGCCATCACCCTCCAACCAAGAAAATGTTTATCACTGCCAATGTCACTTTTCATGAAACAGAGATGTATTTTGGTTCCTCTGAGTCCTCATTTTAGGGGGAGTTTCAAGGTGATGAAGTTTGTATGTTTGATTATGAAACTAAGCAGCAAGCTGCAATGTAGCCACCCACCACCGAACGGTAGGCTGCCAAGCCTGAGATAACAGATAACACAACCCCCTTAGTCCTTTTGCAGTTGGAACCCGCGGTTGTAGAAGAAATAGTACATTTCGACTCGTCTCTTAGTGATTCTCATAACCAATCGCCTTTTACTCCATATGGACCACCATTTCGTAGTCTCCCGAAAAGGATTAATCGAGGTATTCCTAAACCCACTTATAAGGTAAACCCTAAGTGTAAAACTAAATATTCGGTGAGTGAACCAACCCATAACTCGAGAGTGAGGTACCCATTAAACAACTATGTGTCTACCTATCACCTATCTAAATCAAATAAGTCATTTGTGAATCAATTATCTACTGTATATATTCTTAACAATGTGCAGAAAGCCTTAGCCGATCCTAGATGGAAAGAAGCAATGAATGAGGAACTAAGATCGCTGAAGAAAAATGCTACTTGGGAACTATCGGACTTGCCAGCAGGCAAGAAACCTGTGGGATGTAAATTGGTCTATACAGTGAAATATAAAGTAGATGGAACTGTCGATCGGTTTAAAGCAAGACTAGTGGCAAAGGGGTACACTAAAAAATATGGCATAGATTACACGGACACCTTTGCTCCAATAGCCAAGATCAATATTGTTCGAGTTCTATTGTCCCTGGCAGCGAACCTAGACTAGCCACTTCAACAGTTCGATGTAAAAAATGCATTCCTACATGGAGATTTGATTGAAGAAATTTATATGGAGCTTCCAGCGGGATGTACTGGAATAGACATGAACAAGGGTAAGGTATGTAAGCTAAAGAATTCATTATATGGATTAAAGCAGTCACCAAGAACATGGTTCAGCAGGTTCGCTAAATCAATAAAGGCATTCGGGTATAGTCAGACTCAATTAGATGCCTCAAATTTTCGAGTTAGCTAATATTTTGTAAAGATGATCTATAAGGTACTACTTGAAAAATAAATGAGTTAATCGTTGAAATTTGATGTGGTGTGAACCCACAACTAATCTCCAAGTTTTTTTCAAAATGGGAATCTCTTTGTTTAAAGGCTCTATATATATTTTCAGTATAGTACGGTAATAGTAGTTTTGAATATCAATATCAAACTAAATATCTTCAGTTTGGTATAATTATCAATTAACACGAAATTAGCCCACTCTCCTTCTGGCGTATATAATATGGTTTGTTAAAATAAAAAAATAATAATCAATTCATCCAAACAAATACAAAATGACCCTAATGGTAGTCCAAGCTCACAAATGGGCTCAGTCCAGTAACAGCGAATGGGCCTAAAGCTTATAAGGTCGAGACTCGGCTGTACTCTAAAACCCGAAACTGGTTTCAACAGAGAAATGGGTGAGTGCAACAGCAGCAGCAGCAGCAGTAGCGAGGAAGATGGAGACTTGGAGTGGAAAGCAGCCATCAGCGCAGCCGCTGCGGGGGCGTCCTCTTTTATGTCTTCCCTCGTCAACGGAGTTTGTGCTACCGAAAATAATGGCGGCGGCGGTAGCGGAGATAACAAGCAGAGTAAAACCCAGCAGCAGCTTCCCAAGCACTACCAAATCAAGGTCACCCAGCTCAATCAATCAATCCCCATATTTTATTTTCACTTTTTTCAATCAGTTTCCTTTTTAATGGTTTATTTTTATTTTTACTAATTTGATTGTGAAATAAGCATTTTGTGGGATAAAAGATGAGAATTTAATTGTATAGAAACTGAAGGTAAGAAGCTTTGTTGGCAGGCACAAAAGATTTTGGATGAAATAATAGGAAAGAATTTGGAGATTGTTAGTGATCCCCTGATTCATTTACCAGATGATGAGCCTATGGGGGATAATGAAGAGGAAGGTTGTATTCGCTTGTTCAAAAATGCTCCCCCTGGGATTGTGTTCGATCATGTAGGTGAGTGATTCCCATCAAACTCTTTGTTTGTAAACAACGGATTTAGGCCCGGTTTGGTGTGTAGGATTGGTTTGAATTGGATGCTGATGAAGAATTGGATACCAACTTGCAGTTGAGGGTAGAAGATGGATTAGTCACGAAGGGAAACTTATCCCTCGCCATCTTCTACCTTTGCTTGGACAAAATATGCAAGTGGGGCGTCCATTTTTCATTCAACATTCATTGATTCTAGCGAGTTATCCAATCTAAGACAATCGTAGACACCAAATGAGGCCTCATGGTTTAGGGTTTAGGCACATGTAGGCTGTGACTTCAATGCAATTGGCGTTGTGGTAGTTACTACTAATTTTCTGTCAAGTTCTTCCACCATGAGATGACTAGTGAATTTCGACATGCCTTTCATAATTTTTGCATTGGCGAGTTGGCCGTTCTCTGGTGCCAACCCACTGATGTATTTCATGCCTACTGCTAAACTGTGAGCTTGAACTGAAAGTTATGTGAATGCTGCCAGATCCACAGCCGCTGAGAAGGAGACCAAGAATTCTACCTGGAAAAGTAATTAATGAGAAATCGAAGAAGGTCTTGATTTGTTATCCCGGGTTCTCAATTGCATTAGGAGATTTATTGTTTGCACAATAGCTACTTATCCGTTTATTGTATTGTCTAATTGTTGGCAGTTTAAACGACAACTCCAATCTGTTGCTGTTGATGGGAAAGATATATTGGCTGCCGCAAGAGACAAATGCCAGACATCATTGTCTAGGCTAGAAGCGAAAGATGCAGCGGCGAAAGCAGCCGCAAAAAGAGAAGAGGAAAGAGTTGCACAACTGAAGAAAATCAGGGGCGAGAAATGGCTACCTTGTATTGCCAAAGAAATGAAGTTGAAATCCAATCGTTGAAATGCCTTAATCGTTGCACTCACCTTGATTTGTCACATAGAAATCCTGGACAGGCAAATAGACATGACGTTTTGTTACCTGATAATTCATGGGATCGATTTGACGAGTTTGAGCCAGCAGCTTTTCTGTTTTTACCCTTTTTATCTGTTTGTCTGTCTTACCGCAATTAGTTTCACTTACCAGTAAATTGTTATGTTTCATTAATTTATCCACATAGCTGAGACCATGCATCAAGTTAATAGTGCAGGGCAGTTGAGCGGGCAGATCAGTCTGTCGATTGAGCTTGAGAAGGAAGCATTTTCTGTCTCTGGATGGTGTTTATCGCCGAGATTGGATCCTAGGCAGCTGATTTGATTGGGGAGACTCCTTGGTAGCCATTGCACCTCCCTTCTCTATCCCCCTAGTTGTATGTTAACTGGCAATGTTCTCCGACTCTCTTCCTCTTCGGGTACCAGTTCGGCGTTCTTTCTTTGGAAGGGGAAACATCACACCGGCGATAGTTGTCTAACAAACTTAAAACCAACTGCTCCGGTAAATTATGAAGGAAGAAAGATGAAGAACTGTGCAAGGAAAATTGGCTCTTAGGTTTTGTGAGGGGTAAGGCCGTAAAAAAGGACAATAATAAAAGGATCAAGACGACGCTGTTTTGATCCCCCAGCCACCTCAGCATAAATTTTGTATATCCAATCAAGCACGAGCATCCACGACAACTATCTAGACGTCCAATTTCATTACACAATGACACTGAAAACATGAAATTCCTCCCCTAAGTTCCCTTCCACTACTTTATTGCTAGTTGAATGTTCGAAAGCCACATTGCCACATTGCGCAAGGCAGCTTTCAAACAAAATAAATCGATTAATTAACTCGATGGAAGGAACTGGATTATGCAGGAAACGAACAATTTCATAGCTGCAGGGAACGAGAAAATAACTTCCATCTTCGTTTTACTTCTTCCCTGGTAAAACTATGTTCTTTGTAGGATGTTACGTTGCAGGAAAGGCCGCAACTGGTACCAACCAACCAACTCGAAAGACCTTTTCTTCTATCACGCCTGCAGATACCCTTTCTCCTCCAAATATGATATCACGGTTTCAGCCATCTCGCCTGGGGTGACACAGTCCGTACCCTTCTGCTGCAATACTATCTGCAAATCAATAAGTTGGACTCCAGCGTTAGAGATTAACATCCGAACGATGAAAGCATACTAAGAAAACAGTAAACTTAAAACAAGGAAATACAGGACATGAATGACATAGGGAAAATTACAAGCTTGATTTCATTGTTTCATGGTCCAGTATAAACTCTAATAAAAGTTCAGTGAGATGGTGCCTAGTGAAATGGTGCCAGTCACACTTTTACCCCTCAACCCATTTTCATTTGGATCGTTCAACTATTCTGAATCTACATAGAAAATTAGTATTCCGCGGGATGGCACAAACATAAAATTCCTTACATGTTACAACCACTAAGATGGATGTGGATATAATTTCGTTTCAGACTGCAAGGCAGATCTTTAGAACTGCATACGCATATCTCGACACCACCAAATGAATGATGGGTAATTACTTTATTCAGAAAAATGCAAAGGAATGCCACTCGACACAGAAGCATGATTTTACGTACCTCACACTTTAATGGTGGCTCATATGGATCATCAACCCCTGTAAAGCCTGCAGAATGCCAAAGAAATTGTTCACCGCTTATTATTTGGTAAGACTAATTTCCCTGGGGTGGGGAAATAAATAATGCCAAATGATAATTTGGCACTGGATTGGCATTAAATACAAACTCCTACAAAATACCTTTGATTTTTCCAGCTCGTGCAAGCTTGTAGAGTCCCTTTGGGTCCCTATTCTCACACACATGCAGCGGCACGTCCATGTACACCTGAGAATTGTGAGTTTTGTCAGCTTATCAGTCATCACTGGCAAGATAGAGCCTCTTGTCTTTTGTTCAAACCAAATTCAATCCGTTATATTTTTGGATTGAATTCATTCCTCATGTTAAAGACACCACATACCTCAATAAAATCTCCTTCAGGAAATAATGCACGGCAGGCATCTCGGTCCTTTCCGTAGGGAGATATTAAGCTAGCAATACAAATGACGCCAGCATCCGCAAAGAGCTTAGCTACCTCGGCTTTTTTTTTTTTTTTTTAGAATTAAATCAGTAAAAGGATATAAGGAAAAAAAAAAAAGAAGGGAAAAGCCAATAATTTAACTACAAAAATACCCACCAATTCTTCGTATGTTTTCTGCACGATCTTCTGCTTTGAAACTAAGATCACGATTTAGACCATGACGAACGTTGTCACCATCAAGTATGTAGGTTAGCCTTCCTCTCATGTGCAAGCCTTGACTCAAAGCACACGCCACAGTGCTTTTTCCTAAATTCAAAGACCAAGATATGATAATGTTGGTTATGAGATTGCGTAAACTAAGCAGTAACAAACTGAATAGAAAGAATTTCAGCAGTATATAAAGTTGTACCAAGCAATCTCAAAATGTCTGTATCTTAAAATTCTTCCAATTGGGGAGAAAGTTAATGTGTTAAATTTCTTCTCTCATAGTTCTTCCTTTATAGTAAACACTCCGATGTGGCTATAACTATTAGTTAAAACTAAAATGACAGGGTACTCCTATGTGTTGCATATTACCAATGTAAAAAAACAAAGGTATAATAAGCAATATTACAACTAAGAAGCAGCAGAGATGGGTACTAAAGGAAAACACGCAGAAAGACATTGTTAGCTAATAAGAGATCTCTTTCCATTCCAATGCGCGTGTTTGTGTATGAGAGACAGCGAGATAAGTAATGCACTCATACTTGTCAATTTATTTTTCTTTATCCTCTTTGGACATATTTCTTTGAAAGGGAAAGATGAGGTCAAATGATGGCACCACCTTTCATGTAGGTATCATCACCTTGCCTTCTGGTTATTGAGATGCATAATGCCAGAAGGGTTATATGCCGTATCAGCATGATTACTTCTACGCAAGTTTAACTACAAACCACAAATTCCCATATTAAAATATGCACAACAGAAAACAGCCAAATCTTACAAACTTCAGAAGTGTGAAAAAAAAAACAACATAACAAATTTTGCATAAGAATACCTATATAAGAAAAGAGCTGAAACATTGTGGGCATGTGCAGATAACAAAGATTGCTTCTGCGACGCCAATTAGCATTTCGTATAGCAAAAGGGAATAGAAACAAACCTGAACCACTTAAACCAGTAATCCATATGACACAGCCTTTCTGCTTAAGTAATTGTTGCCTATCAAGTTTCTCCACCGAGCACTTATGCCACACAATGTTTTCCGGGTTCTCCATGGTTGACATCTGGTACAAATTTCTACCTAGTTAGATGGTTGGACTAAATTAGAACCCCAAATCCATCCATAGAAACCAATAGATTACCTTACAACATTCTATAACAATAACACTGCTCATGCTCATGGACTGAGAATTTTTCTTCACTTCAATGCCAAATTGCCAAATAAAACCTTTAAATTATGCTAACATCCTCCAAAAATTAAAGCAGGGATCATTAATCAGTTATATTTAACACAAGTGAAAAATTTTATGCAAAAAGAAAAGAAAAAAAAAACCCCTCCAACATTCACCAGATCTGTTATCAGATAATTAATATATAAAACAGGTATGAACAGCCCTTGAGGCTAAAAAAAAAAGTAGGAAATTCAAGGCCGATTCATAACCAAAACAGCAAGAATCCCACAAAATGCTAACTGAATTACGTCTCAACCGAAAAAAAAATGAGCAGAAGAAAGAAAGAAGCAAGGTTCATATGGTTACTGAATCATCAACCTCCTAGGAATCACTTGAAATGCTTCAATTGAGCTCGAAAATGGCGGCTGGTGGCACCGATGAGAATGTTGTATGCAGGAGAGGAAGATGCAAAGAGGGGCTGACAACATAGCAAAATAGATGGGCAAAGAAGGAAGTAAAAATGAATCGAGTCCAGAACCAGTCATTTTACTAACTAAAGCAAACGTCCGGATTATAAAAGTGAAATTTGTTTTTTAAGGAAAGGACTCCAGATTCCTTCCTATAGCATGTTTGGTGGCATGACTTGGAAATTTGGCTAAGGTTGTGCTTCACACAAAACTCCACCCAACAACAAACAAAATTCCAATCCATCCTATCGAATTTGGCAAATCGAACAAGGCCATGTCACTTGACGCATTGTTGTTTTACTTTTCAATTTTCATAATCCAATTTTGGCATGAATGATGCGTGGACCAAACATGTAGCTATCGTAAGTGGCACAAAATGTGTAAGTGGATGGTCATTGCGTGGTGGAACCAATTGAGAGTTGTGGTGGTAATCGACATACAAGGCACTAATTGGTGACTTTCGTTTGTTAATGGACACTTGTGATTGTGATTATCCTAAACCTATCCTCTGTCCCTATTCATCCAACATGAGCCATGGATATACTTAACATCCTACACAAATTTTGAAATTTGAACTCGTTCAACGTTGATAAATAAGGAAGTGAGCATCACCATCACCATCACTTGAGGGTGGTAAGAAAAATACACCCACAAGATTTGGTGGAGGTGTCAAATGGGGAAGAAATTGACGGATGCTTTAAGTTAATATCGTGAGCGGTGTACTCAGTAAGTGTGCCTTTCTACAAATCGAAATGTCTCTCCATTCCAGAAATCCACAAATTCCACCCATCAAAAATGGTGTCGATAGTAATTGGATAACATAACCAGTCATCTACAACTACAAGATATTGAATCATAAAATTGAAGTAGCCAAAGGTAAAAAGCAAGCCCCGTCTTCAATTGCCTCAAATAAAAGTATATCATCCAGGGGTGCAAATTTGTACCGCACAGAAGTTGAAGAAGGAGCTTAGCCTTAGTCCTGCAGTCTGGGTCCTGGGCGTCATCCATAGTTGTTGCGACAATGGTGAAACCCACATGCGAGTGCGAAAATGCTTTTATTACACGCCCCCTCCTTCTAAACCCATCCCCACCACGCCCGACCCGAATTTGTGACGTCGGCAACGGAAAAAGAATGGGAGAGAATGAGAGAGGAATGTGGCGAGAGAAGGGAGATGAAGGGGCATTTAGTTTTTTATTTTTGAATATGGCTGCTCTGTTTATATGGTTGTGAGGTTCACATAAACAACAATAAATTTTGTGTTCATGTAATTACTAAAATACCTATATTCATTTATTTCTATTTAGTTTTGATTAGATGGTTAAAACAAGGGTTTTTTTATTAACACCCCATATGTTGTTGAATATATCTCACTTAAAAATATAATATTAAACAACTTGTAACTCTAATATAAAATGATTATTCATGACACACCCCGGCCTTAGGAGGTCGAAGCATGCTGACCGTTACCGTGAGGTGACGTAACCATAAGGGTAAGTGATGTGAAAAAGTGAATAAATTAAAACCAAACTAGAACTAATTTAAATTAAACAGTGAAAGAGTGCGCAGTCGTGGGAAGAACCCACTACAATTATTCAAAGTATAATAGATATTAAGACTACAATGAAGTAGTCAAAGTAGTTAAAGTACACTTATTACACAATAATGGATAAGTTCATACTTCTAAAACAAAGATAATGTCAGAACTGCCAAAGGTTCCTCGAATGCCACAAAGAGTACAGCTATCTTGGTCCTGGAGGGGCGAAAAACAAAGTTGAGTTGGTCAGTAAAACAACGCTTGTAAGAAAACCTTTACTTTCGAACATACTAACCCCTCACTGTAAAACAAGTATAGTTTCCGTAAAACATACTACATAAGAATGTAAACAACAATACAACAACAATGTAACCAGAAATATGCCAAGTCATGATGTATCAAATGCCACAGTAATATAATCATGTGATAATCAAATATAACTAAGTGCTCATCCATCTAAGCTAACACACAAGTTCATACAGATAATTTCTGACATGAACAGGACTAGGTGTAATCAATACGCTCTAGTACTACGATCACGTGAAGGCTGGTGCAGAAGCACAGTCACATACAAGTCGCAATTGCCTAATGCAAACTATACAACAGGACTGGCACCTAACTTGGATCCAAAGCGAGCAAACGGTGCAGATGTGAACATACACGTGAAGGATTGGCCCTGGCCCTGGGGTGAGTACTAACATCGGGTGCATCAAGATGAGCATGTACAAGTATGTATGAATGTCATGACAGTAATATCCCAACCATAAAGCAGCATTTATCACAACTAATATCACAATAACGATACTTGGCAATATAAGGGTAAAAGTGAAGTAAATACGCATTTATGGAAACTATAATTATGTATAGGTATAAAAACAAACTGCCTACTGACAAGTATGTCGTCGGATCGTAGCCCCCGAGCCGTGCTTGACCCCTTAAGTCCTCGGAATAACCCCCTTAGTTTGCTCAAACCTAGGGTTTAAATACACGAAATCGATCTACTCGACGTCACAGACCTACACAAATTTTTAGAATAATTTTTGGACATCAGACGCACCTTCACGCCCGGGCCAAGGCACGGCCACGTGCGCCACCACGCGCAGCTAAAGACTGACAGAGGTCTAACGGTCGTTAGGAATATTCCGTTAAAACCTTAACAGAAGTTAACGACATTACCTGACGCCGTTAGAATATTCCGTCGTCTTCTCCGGTCATCCTCGCCGGTTGCCGCAGTCTAAACTTGCCGAAAACTGGAAAATTTTCAAACCTTCATATCTTCTTCATTTCTCAACCATTTTTCACAAAATTTATATGGAAATGAAGCTGATGAAGTGTAGAATCACATTATACCTTTTGGAGTCCAAAAAGTGGACGGAGGTGGCCTGAAAGTGGCTTGAAAGGTACGGCTAAAACTGGGACTTCTTGAAACTGGGTGGTTTCACGTCAAAACTTCCTCAAACTTGTCCTAGGAGCCTCAGGAAGTTGAAAGGAAACTTCCCCGACCTTCAAAACTCCTTGACTCGGCCTGAAACTCGTTGAACTCAAACACACTGAGTTCAGACCTTCCGAGTTCGACGTCCAAAACTCGGTGAACACGTGATCCAGTGGTATGGTTGTGTTCGTGGAGGTGAGAGGAACAAAATGGTGTAGTTTCAAGTCACGTTGGTGAAGTTTAGTGTTTGTTTGAGAGAGTTGCAGAGTGAGAGAGTGAGAGAGTGAAAGAGTGAGAGAGTGAGAGAGTGCCTTCGGAGAGAGAAAGAAGAGAGAGAGAAAATTGCTTTCTGAGTTTCTGATTGGTGACTAGTATGAGTGAGTGACCTGATTGATGGCTTTTGAAGAGGGAAAAATATTTGATTGGGTGGTGAGGAGAAAAACCAGGAAAAGGAATGGAGGAGAGTGATTGGTGGAAAAGAAATGAGTGTGTTGTTGACTGGGGAGACACGTATCTAGTTTTAAAAGAAGAAGAAAAAATAGGATTTTCAGATTTCCTATAGTAAAAGCAATTTAGAAAAATCTATCCAAAACAGTGTTTCTAACACTAATGAAATTAACTGACACTCGTAACAACGAGTATAATTTAATTACGACTGCGAGAATAATAGTTTAAGAGTGAACAAATATGTCCAAGTCACTTGCCAACAAGGGCATAAATGTTAATTCACATACTTGGGGAGAAATTACATAGAAAATTAGGGACAGGTCGTCACAACTCAAGCCCTCATAGCTACTCTTACTCTCTATTGTAGAACAAAATCCTAAAAACACAAATAAGTTGATGAAAGAATATCTTTTGATGAACGGAACAAAAAATCGAGTTATACTCCTCGTTCATTCGTTGGTTTTCACATTCAACAAATTATTTAAATAATGGAATAAAATTTTGACTTTTTGCAAAGCCCAACTCTAATTGGAATCCAAGAAATAGGAAGAAAACTGAAAATTGTTGTAAAATTTTAAGATGTAATTAAATGTAATATTCTTGTGGTTGTTTGATGATGAAGAAATTCAATGTTTTTTGGCTGGTTGGAACTTGGAACATACATGACCTTATAAGAACAATTCCTACCATTTGTCCATCAGGCCTCTTAGAATCCAACGTGATTGTTCAAGAAAATTTGACGGATGTTTATAAATCAAACGGCAAGATGGAGATTTTATACAACAATTTAATGCATCTTTCTTGTCTTTAAAATGTGGATTATTCTTTTGTTTGAAAGAGATGAAGAGTTTGATGTGTGGTTAATTAGTTGATGATTGTGGGGTGTGTGAGATGTGAGGTGTGGGGTGTATGAGATGTAAGATGTGAGGTGTGAGGGTAGTATTGGAAAATACGTGGGGTGTGTTAAGAAAATTTTTAATTTAAAAAGTAAATATGAGGTGTATTAAGTATGTAGGGGTGTAGTCAACAAAATGTAAGGTGTTAATAAAACAAGCTTTAAAATAATAATTTTATGAAGTTTTGGTTGACAATGGTTTTATTAATATGTAGTTTAGATAAACTAAATAGTGAAACTTTCTGACCAACTTCAATGGTCGAATCAAACTAAAATTTAGGTTTTAAACCCACACAAACCATCTCCAATGAATCATTGGGCTAAAAACAAGTTTTAGGATCAAACTTAAAATTTGAGCATATTTAGCTCAAAACACAGGCCCATCACTATGCGTGCACGTGCAAGAAAAAAATGCGCGTCGGCACACTGATGCACCTCACCTCCCCCACGCGTCGGCGCACTAACAGGTAAATTAGTATATCCTACAAATATAAAAAGGTATTTTATTCAAAATTATCAATATGTTAAATATAACATTGGTAAATTATTTTGCACAACATATATATAATAACAATATAAGTTCCTAGTAAGTTATGTAATGATACTTGCAAAATAGTTTACCTACAAAATAAATAAATATTTTTTATTCAAAATTAATTAAATACCAATATTTTGCAATATATATATATATAAAACAATTTACCTACAAAATAAAAGAATGTCGATTGATTGCACACTATATAATAATAACAAAATGTGGCTAGTATATATGTAATATATCACATGAAAAATAATTTACCAACAAAAAAAAATGTTTTTAGCCAATTGATTCTGTCACAGCCCGTCCCGAGATTTTCTTATTCAGGACGTGAAATGGCGGAATTGCCCTTAACGGGCATTAAGGTACGTGGGTGTGTGACATTATTTGGTCTAATCTTAGATATGTTTTGGATATTTCATATTTTTCCTAAACTATTGGAAATATCATTTAAGTTGGATAAAAATATTAAAAGGTTGGATTGTTTGTGTGGTTAGGGAATTAGGAAAGAAATGGATGGTGTGGATTTGTTGTTGGACCACACATACACTCCCTGCTATCTCCCTCTTCCCCGTGCCTCTCTCTCTCTCCTCCATCTCGACTCACTCTCTCTCTCACACCCATATTGTAAGGCCTCACCCAAAATCCCCCAAAACTCAGTGGATCGAGGTAACCAAGGTAAGAATCTTCATCCTTGAGATGTTTTGAGTTGATTGGTACTGGTTTTAGGACGTAGAACCTTCGATTTCACGTGAACCGGAAACTCCCATTTTTTGTCACTGTTCATGCACACGTGAAATGTTGTGTTTCAGGGAATTCTAAGCTTATAGTGAGCTTAGTGAGGTCCTAAGGAAGCTCGGAGTGCTTCGTTTGAAGGATTTGGACGTCGGGATCACGAGGGTTAAGTTTGGCCGGTTTTGCTTGAATTTTTCCGATGAGATTTAGTTGTTTTTGGAGCTTAAAAGTAGTATATCGTGATTCTACATGTTTGGGGCTTCATTTTGGTATACAATACGAAGAAAATGGTTGAGAAACGAAGGAGAACGAGACGTTCAAAGTTTGGCCGGAAACCGGCCGCCGGAAAATCCAGTCCGGCGAGCCCGAGGTAGGGGATGATGCGCGTGGGGCGCGTGTCCCCGTGCCTGTTCTGGCGCGTGGGGCCTCCAAAAATTTTTCTAAAAATTACTCGACGTCCGTGACGTCGAGTAGGTCGATGTGGTATATTCATATACCCAAATTGAGCATCGTATGAGAAGTTATTTCGAATTATTGGTTATGTGTTTAAATTAACGTTTTTATAGTTGTTTCGCATATAGGTGACACCTATCCCGAGGACGAGCGCATCCAGGGATGTCACGGGGGTTACGACCCATCGACTTATCAGTGAGTGGGCAGTTTTGATTTCGTATTACCTATATACAACTGTTTTTCCCAGAAAATGCGTTTTTATGAAAGTTATGAATTAATTTGCCATGCATGCAATTGTTGAGATATTTAGTTTGATAATTGATGCATATATATATGTGAATTGACGCGCTGGACGCACATGTGAGTTTTATTATTATTCAGCTGCGTTATTTTATATGAATTGCATTGAAAGCTCATAACCTGCACTTAGGTGTTAGTGCTTATATTTATTCACCACACCGCACGCTCGTCTTGGATCCAAGTAGGTGGATGTCGTACAGACCATGTGAGGGTTCCGACATGCTAGTCGTATAGATCACTAGATGTGATTCCGACTAGTGGGTGACCTTAGTTATGCGCGCTGATGATTGATGAGAGAAGCACTAGAGCGTATTTATACACCTTTCATCGTACAGACTACTATATGTAGTTCCGAGTGATGTGCAGAGTTGGACCGTACAGGTCACCGAGGTGACTCCGGTTGGATTGGATGTTGAGCTTTAGAATCAGCCGTACAGGACCATTGTAGGGTCTCCGGTTGATTTATTATTTCACCTGATTGACATTGATACATTCTGTTTACATTTTGGGCATGGCATATCATTACTGAGATATTATGTTGATGGATGTGAGCTGAGTTTTGTTGATGTGCATATATATATGTTTATATACTATTTTCTGGGAAAGTACACAGGTTTTTACGATGAAGGGTTAGAAATGTTTTAAATGAAATGTTTTGGAAAATCTTTGGTTTTACTGACCCACTCATTTTGTTTTGCGCCCCTCCAGGTTCTAGTTAGCGGTTGGTGGCTCTCGAGGTCTTTTTCCGGCATTCTGACAGACGTTCTGCATGTAGGACTCACCTGCGGGTGTTGTACTTTAATTATGGTCCTACTTGACTGCACTTAGACCTATGCTCTGAATTTATGTGTTTTACCTTATAACTCATCCTTTTATTCTAGTAGGGTGTTCTGCTAGAGATTGGTTTAAATTCCTTCATATTTCTGTTATATCTTGCTTCCGTGTCGCACTTTTGGTTACGTCACGCTCACGTGACGGCCAGCACGCCTTGATCCTCTGGATCGGGGTGTGTCAGATTCAAAAATAATTAATTACATATTATTTTACATAAAAATATAGATAAATTATTTGCACGCATATATATAATTTTAACAAAATGTGCCTAATACATACATGCAAAATAATTTACCTACAGTGATTGTCAAACAAATAAAAGAAATGAAACATATGATGGTAAGAGAAGTATAAGGTACATAATTTTATAATAATAAGGCCCTTATTTCCCACAATTATGGTGGATAATTAAAGTCATTAACATAATTAGAGTGTTGTGGCACAATTGTAAATAATTTGAAAATAATAGGTATTTATTTGTTTACATGGCAGTCTACTTCAAATTTGGGTTTTATTTGGATGTTTAAAATGAGATGAGTTTTTGTCAAGGAATTATATCTAAAGAACCTTTTTTTTTTTTTTTTAATTTCTTGTTTGGGCTTTTCACTTAGAATCTCTTGAAGGAAAATTCTGTTTATACCTGATTGTCGTCTATGGACATCCATTTCTTTAGACACCCTACTAAATTTTGTAACTTTCTTTGGACATCCTACTAAATTTAAAATAATCCTAAATCAAACACAATGCATGTTGTGGCCACAGACAAGGTGAAATTCCTCATAGCCTCTTTGGACCCAAGAAGAGTGGATAACCATAGTTGCCACCCGTTGTCCCCATTTTTTATGAAGAAAAAAAAAACACAATGCATGTTTAATATAAAAATAAGAGTGATTGTGGTCCATATCCTATTAAATAGCGTGTTGGGTCTCTATCAATGTGTCCTAGGTTCAAAACTTCCCCTTCCCAAAATATTGTAATAGTTTCGAATTCTCCCCCTCCTCTTAATAATAATATTTAGAAAAAAAAGAAAGATAAAAATATGTGTCTTTTAATAAACCCAAGAAGTTTAGGCCATTTAGCTACAATCTCTCATCTGCAAACCCTAATCTCTCTCTTCATCCCCCTCTCTATTTGGCGAGAACTTGCTCGAGTTTGGATTGAAGAAGCTAGCGACATGAACATGCACATCTCTCTCTCTGTAATATACTAAATTGATTGCATATAGTAAATATAAATGTCATTGCACCATTATAATTATGAGCACTTGATGAGTGACGTTTCATGTCCTTCAATTTAATTAATGGGTAGTGTTATAAAGATTAAATTTTTTAAACCAAATGAGATGGTTGTTGATGATTGAATTATTACTTAAGCGTTGATTAATGTGCTTATTTTATATTGGTGACACATAATTTGGTTTACACATTTAGTTTAAAATTTTGATCTCCCTAACATTACCCTTAATTAATAAACATACCAGAACTAAAAGCTCGTTGGTTTACTTCTGTTATGATGAGTTTCATGTAAGAGATCAGAACTTGCAGTCCCTCCAACTCTCATCCTATAAGAAGAACCAAACTCCAATCCGTTGTTTTTATTCTCATCCAACGATGCGTGGGAAGCTTACAAACCCATATAATATGAATTTAACGTTCGTATTCAAGCAATTGGAAGTCTATAGCTCATTGCACACATAACCAAACGGGATATGACTATGTTCGACTTGATGTATGGTTACCTTGAATATTTTTTTCTCGACATCGATGAAATATTATTTTGTTTTTTTTTTCCTAGGAATGAAATAGCACATCCTAGTGACAAAGTTATTCGATTGAATCAGAACCTAGCGTTCGTTGATTCAACACAATTGAGGGCCTAAAGTTCCTCGACTTTAATTGCATAACCACATTCGACAAATTATTTTGGTGGTACTTATGCTATTGAAATTAGGCATCAACCGTGACTCTGCTATACGCCACAATATTTGGTGTATTTTTGCCAAGTCTTGATTCAAAACAAAGGAAAAATGGTTGAGACAACTTTATGATTCTGCAATGAATTTGACCTCTGTGGATATAACCAACTCTGAGATATAAGACTTGCTCTCCATACACATGGAAAAATCATTTTATTCCATTATTAGTGGTTGAGTTTTATATCCTACATTGAGCCTAAGCAATTAACGGTAGAGATATCCCCCAATAGCTTGACTTTTAATTTTATTTTATTATATTCATTTCAGTTCTGTTTATTTCAATTTTCTTATGTTATTATGAAATCGTTAATTGAATTTACTTTTATATTAAATAGTATTTAATTCCATTCATTCCACTTTTCGAAAGAAACTTCTACTTCTACGGAATGCATCGTCAAATATTCAATATGATTCCACAAGATCTAGCTTCGTTCAAGTAACGGATTCTAGCCAATTGAAAGGATCCTCTGATCAATCCAGAGATCATTTCGATTCCATTAGTAATGAGGATTCAGAATATCACACATTGATCAATCAAAGAAAGATTCAACAACTAAAAGAAAGATCAAATCTTTGGGATCCTTCTTTTCTTCAAACGGAACGAATAGAGATAGAATCAGACCGATTCCCTAAATGCTTTTCTAGATATTCCTCAATGTCCTGGCTATTCACAGAATGTGAGAAGCAAATGAATAAGCATATGCTTCCGGAAGAAGTCAAAGAATTTCTTGGGAATCCTACAAGATCCATTCGTTCTTTTTTTCTCTGATAGATGGTCAGAACTGCATCTGGGTTAGAATCCTACTGAGAGGTCCACTAGAGATCAGAAATAGTTAATATATTCAAGATAATTACGTATCTCATTCTACTCTTTTCTTTCACAAATGGATCTGAGCAGAAATTGTTTTTCTTATCACAAAACTTGTGTGTGATATATATGATACGTGTACAGTACAAATGATTTGAGCAAGGAATGCGTATCGACCCATGCAGTGTTGTAGCTAACGCGTTAGGAATCCTGCCTGGGGAGTACGTTCGCCAGAATGAAACTGAAAGGAATTAACGGAGGCCCCCACAAGCGGTGGAGCATATGGTTTAATTCGATGCAAAGCTTATCATGAACATTCCTGATCCGCAATGATGTGACAAATTATTATAAATCCGTACAGACATTTTTGAGGCCTCAACGTAATGCACTGTGCACGTCTTTACAAGGATTGCTCACATGGAAAATTAGTCCTCAGACCATCTAAGTCACCATTGACCTTGGATCCCCATTTTGTTCTCGAGAATTTAAAAGCATATTGTGAGCTTAATCAACATCTAATTGTGGACTATTTGACCTAGATGTATCTACAAGATGGTCGTAATATTATTTGCTTGTTTTTACAAGCGCAATTTCTCAAATTTTGTAGGCTATTTCATGCCACTTGGGATTACTTTTGAGCACACAATCATTTTCATGGCTTACCACAATGTTTAAGCATTTTATGCATTGCAAATTTTTGCTTGGGAGATGCATCTTGATCACATGCATCATCATGATCAGTTTGGTTGAGGTATATTTTCTAACCACTAAGTAATTGTGTACACAATGACGTCTTTCATCCATTAACATTAGGATTCAAGTCAATTTGTTTTAAGTTGTGCTCATAGTTACCGTAGTTTTGCCGGTTGTCACTTTGGTCTTGACGTTAGGGGGAGAAATGACAGTTTTCAAAGAATCGTCGAGAATTAGTGTTGATACATCCGCTTTCGTCTCATCCAAACTATATACAAGTCATAAGTGACTTAGATTAATATGTTGTATACCTAAAGCATGATACATACATACATATATATATATATATATATATATATATATATGTAGGTTCTAAGCTTTGAACTCTCCGCAAGTGGAGATTAATAAAGTTCAAGCCCTAATTGAAAATAACTCCACGTAGGAGGTTATGATCCAAGTCTCTAAGTAATTCATCTTAAGATGTTTGTTCTAGATATGACAATAGAAGCCCGAAAGAGGCATTGTAGCCAAGCAATGAAATACTTATAAATATAAGTATGCACATGCGAATGAGAATTGTTGGATCACAAATTGATGATCATCAAGGACTAGCAAGTCACGTTTTTTCATTAAATGTCGACAAATTGTAAAAGGGTTGGCCAAATTGGAAAGAGGCAAATTCCACTTTGAGAGCCATTGAAAAACGTGAAATAAGGGAACCTATAATTTATACCCCAAACGTTTTTTATAATGAAATAAACTCACTATATGACATGGTGCTTCATAGTAGAGACATGAGTGTTTTTTTGTCATCATATATGCAACCACATTTCTATAAGTACGATGTTATTTTAACGTGAGACTCATAGCATGTGGAGATTTGGTCTCTCCATCGAAGCAATTTTATAATAAATATTGAATGCATGAAATTCTTTATCAAAGATTTCAAATGAGGAGTATAACTCAAAATATGTACTCAATACCTATTCTAAATAAATTTAGTATAAATTGCCTCAATGAGTACTTTTTATTAGTTCGAACTAAGTTAAATTGTTGCAACATACTCTTAAAAGAGTTAAGAGTTTTTAGTATTGAAGAGCGTACAAGGCTATTTGTATACATGGCTTATATTTACGATGGAGTTTTTATACTACTCTTAGTTTATTTTATCCTATATTTTATTTTATATTTGTTCTTTGTAGTACCAAAAACGGTTGTTGTCAACCCCCGATGAACTTCCGCGCTTCCCCAAGTCAAGCCCTACTCCAGCTAATACTAAAGCACATTACTTCAAACTTAACAGTGATGACTAGTTGAATCAAGGCTTACAATCATCTGGGGGAGTCAATTATTCGGAGTTATTCATTGGGGGAGTCTTTGACAACATGCTATAATGGAAATACAACAGCGTTGTGCTCTTTCCTTTCGACTAGGTTTTTATCCCACTGGGTTTTTTAAGTCAAGATTTTAGCGAGGCAACGTTATACTCATCTAACATTGTATCAATATTTCATAATCGTGGTGCCCAATTTTTCTCCTTCACTTAGGTTTTTTGCCACTGGGTTTTCCAAGCAAGGTTTTATCGAGGCAATGACCATTGATTGGTGAATATCCAAGGGGGAGTGTTATAAATCAGATTTATTATATGGTTGTTCACATTCTGAGTCAATATGTAGTATGTAAATAGTTGAGACATTTTCTATGTAAATCATATGCTTATAAATAGGCACTTTAATAAGAAGGAAAGACACATTTGATTTCTCCTCCGCATTCGCTCTTGTCTCTCTTGTTCATTGTCTTTCTCTACATTTTATTTCTAACACACTTATTTATAATTCAAGAGATGGAGAGATTTTTCAATGCGCTCTTAACATTAGGTGATACGTCATATATTATTATACAAGTAGATGGAAATTCTTCTTTTAAGTGTCTGTTCACATATATATATATATAGCATATGATGTATGTATTTGTGTTTCGAACACACTGAAAAATCTATTCGAAAGATGTTAGGTGGAGATTTGATCGAGGTTGGGCTTTTAACAGAGGACTGTTGGACATGGAGAACTTTGTAGGGAGAGAGAAGACACATTTTGGATCAAAAAGGAAGTTCGGTCTGATATTAGCTGTGAAATGCATTGAGGCCATCTCATATGTTACATCTCGTCTTAAAATTGACAAAATCCAATGTCCGAAATGCCGATAATATCGGCGATATTTCGCCGATATTATCGGTTTTTCACGTTACCGATATTTTAATAGGTATCCAACGGGTTTTCGTCAAAATATCGCGATATTATCGATATTAGCGATAATATCGCCGAGGCTCCGTCGTCGCAACGGCAGCCGAGGCTCCGTCGTCGCAGCTGCCAAATTATGCGCCCCTCTCTGCAATCCACGCTCAGACCCATCAAAATGAGCAATCCCTTTTCTCCGGAGGTGGCCGGAATATGGGTTGGGTGTCTTTGGGGTCATCGGGGTTCCTCTGCGCGTCGCCGTGCTTCCTAGAGACGGAGGAGAGGGAGAGAGAGTTCAGGAGGGTGGTGGAGATGCTGCGTTGGCATCGGGGTGGATGAATTTGGGTGTGCCTGGGTGTGGGTGCGATCGGGGAAATGGAGTCCTATGCGCGTCGCCGTGCTTCCCAGAGACGGAGGAGAGGGAGGGAGAGTTCAGGAGGGTGGTGGAGATGCTGCGCTAGCATCGGGGTGGACGAATTTGGGTGTGCCTGGGTGTGGGTGCGATCGGGGAAATGGAGTGAGAGAACGAGAGTTCGAGAGAGAGATAGAGTTGAGAACTGAGAGAGAGTGAGGGGTCCGAGAGAGACTCGGGAAAAGAGAGAGAGAGATAGGGTGAGGGTTAGTGGGCTGCCACGTGGCAGCGTGAGGAGAGTGAGAAGCAAGATGGAGGGTCCAGATTAGATCAGGATAAAGGACTCAATTGCACAATTTATATAATTTCAGGGAAAGAGTGAAAATATAAATTAATCTGGGTCCATATTAGATTAGGATAAAGGACTCAATTTCAGGGAAATAGTGAAAATATATAATTTCAGGGAAAGAGTGAAAAATTTGAACCTCAAAGAGTGAAAATTTTGCCAGCTCGCTATATAATCAACTTAAATCAGTTAAATCCATCATGCAATGCATTTCCTTCCAATTTTTTGTGATAAACTAGTAGATAATTGACTAAATAAACATCCTGCAAAGTTTCAATAAAAATTTCCAAGTTTTTCTTACAATTTCCGTGGTTTCCATATTATTTTTATCGATATCGATAATATCCCGATATTTCCATCGATATTTCCGTGTTTTTGGACTACCGATATTTCCGATATCATCGATATTTAATACCTTGACAAAATCTGCCTTTAGCCAAGTGCCAAAAAAATAAAGCCATACGGAATCAAACCGCATTTGGCCCAAAGATACCCTCATGAAATTTTCAATGGGTGGATTAGCTACAGTAAAGTATCATGACCACTTTCCTTTTTATTTGTTTTGCCTTCATGCAATTATAAACAAATCCTTCCTAAAAATAAAATTTGAAGACCAAAAGGTCCATGACTCCACTAATTGAATTTCTAACGATCTTCAACAAAATAACATATAAAAATATATATTATCAATGCCACGACCCGATGGCTAAATACATTCAGTAAGTTGGGTTCAGAAAACTGAAAAAACTGAAACATTCACCATAAAATACCAAAACCGTTCAATCCCAAGCCTATCAAGGGCCGACCACACTGATCTTTGTTAACCTCCCAAAATTGAGCGTGAACACAACATAAGCATACATAAGCGCAACTTGAGTGTTAAAAGTCTAAACGTCGTATTCCTTGAGAAGGCCTAGCCTAGCCTATCCTATTCTTCTTTCCTTGTATCCCATCTTTCCCTCTTCTGTCTACAACTATGCAAGATAACCATATTAAGCAGCATATTTGCTTTGCCATTCAAAAGCTGCGAATCTATGTGTTTGCACCGTCTGATCTTTCTCCTCCCAACACACAACCCCCCAAAATCTGCTTCGTCAAAATCAATCTAATTTTAACTCTAAATTCTAACTGGTTCTTTACAATATCAATCTAATTTTTGAAAGAAATGAAAGGGAGGAATTGAGAATGAGGTTGCCAACTTTTTTTTAATTAAAATACAAAGGAACCGAACAAAAAATACGAAACCAATACATAGAATTAGTTGAAATTCAATAACTACGTCGACCCAAACAAGCACAACGCTAATACCCACTAAAATTGAAGGTTAAAGTCAATTTTTAGACATGCTAAAAGGAGATAATTTGACCATTGTGAACACGGAAAATTCCTGAAACGAAAGAGACAAGAACAACGTGCACAAACAAATATTTGTATTTGAATGATTTTGGGTTACAATCTCTCTCAAATTTGATCCTCTGATTCGATCTCCGTAAGGTGTTGATTTGTGGGATGTGCAATTGATCCAAGGGCCGTCGAGGCTTGATCTTGGATGAACGAGGATGAACGGATCTTCAAAGGCTTTTGGGCTTGATCTTGAAGAATGGTGATTGACGGATCTTCAAGGGCTTTTGGGCTTGATCTTGAAGAACAGTGATGAACGGATTTCCGAGGGCTTTTGGGCTTGAACTCGAAGAACAGTGACGAACGGATCTTCGAGAGCTTTTGGGCTTGAACGGATCTTCGAGGGCTTTTGGGCTTGATCTCGAAGAACAGTGATGAACGATGAACGCTTTCTTCAAGGGCCGTCGGGGCTTTGGGCTTGATGAACAGCGGATGAGCGGATTTGTTGATGTTGTCGATCCAAAGGGGCCGTTGGGGCTTGATCCTTGAGGATGAACAGTTGATGAACGATGAACGCTTTCTTCAAGGGGCTGTTGAGGCTTGGGCTTGAAAGAACGATGAACGAAGAACACTTTTCTTCAAGGGCCGTCGGGGCTTGATCTTGAATTGGTGGATGATTGTTGATCCAAAGGGCCGTTGAGGCTTGATCTTAGGATGAACGATGAACGAAGAACGAAGAACGAAGAGAGCTTTCTTGATTCTTCGGGAACCTGGATGCTTGAGAGCTTCGGAGTTTCAGAGCTTCAGAGCTTCAAGAATTTTGCCTAATGATTTTGGTTCTCCCTTAAATGAATGAATTTGGCTTCTATTTATAGAATTTTCCAAGACCTAATTTTGAATATAATATTCCAGATGAAATAAGTCGTCTCTGCCAGGTGTTGACACGTGTCCTATTTGATGACTTTTCTGACTTATTTCGATTTTTCGTTTAGACACACGCTACGTGTAAAATTTATGTAATACATGAGCGTTGAAACTTTGATTTATTGGTCAACATTTATTTACCGAAATTTCGATGTCTACAACCATAACTGCTAGACCCGGCAGTTTCTGACATGACACGAAAATGACACGAAAATAACGGGTTTCGAGTCAACACGATAACTTATCGGGTCATTATCGGGTGACCCGTTAAGAAACTGTTAATAACGGGTATACACGTGGGTAACCCGTTAGGAAAAAATTTATTTTGATAATTTTTAAATATATTACTAAAAGATTTATTATAAAATACAATAGCCATATTAATATATACAATATATTTTATATTAAATATATAGTTTTGTATTATTATTCTATATAAGTTTAAAAAAAAGTTTTAGTCATTATTTATTTTTATTATGAGAGTTACTTATTATCATTACTAGGATAAATTTTACTTAACATGTTGTTGTCCAAAATTAAAATAAACTAATATAGTATTTGTATATGCAAGAACTAAGAAGACATACATACAAGTATGAAAAATGTGAAAGAATATATAAACACTTGTGATTCATCATTATTCCTCCACGAGTAGATAATGGTTACACTTACATTATCGTTTAGATTTTTAAAATCCTCTAAACCTTCATGAATAATGTTTTTTATTTAAGGGAAAAATTAATAAAATTAATAATAATTATTGTAGAAGTGTAAAAAATGTAAAAAAAAAAAATATACAATCACTCATAGTGACAAACTTTACAACTTCATGAAGGGGTCAGCTTCGAAATCCAACACTATAATTCATAAACCTTAAATTTATATTTAACCGTCGATTGTCATTTACGCTTTATTCTTCTTACTGAATTTCATTTTTAAAATTTTCTTTTTTGAAAACAAGATCATCTGGCGAATGTAAGAAGATGAATGGTTCAAATCTTTGATATCACATTTCGTTATTTACGATTAACTAAAATATGAGTCGATGTCATATAGTTTGTAAAAACTTTATAAACATCAAGCAATATTTTTACTAACCGTAAAACTCTGAATATAATATCAACGATCCAAACCATTCATCTTCATGCATCCTCTAATAGATCAAGTTTTCAAAAAAGAAAATCTGAAAAAAAAACAAAATTTAATGAGAATAATGAAGCGTAAATGTAAACAACAATCAACGGTTAAATTTTGATCTATGATTTATATGATTATAGTGGCAAATTTCGAAGTTAAGCTCTTCATGAAAGTTGTAAAGCTTGTCATTACGAGCGTTTATATATTTTTTCTATATTTTTTTACACTTCTACATTAATTAAAAAACTATTAAAGACTTTAGGTAAGTGAAAATATACTTAAAAGAAAAAGGGAAAATTTGATATGAGTCCAATTTTGTGAGCTTTTATGAGGTATGGTCCAATTTTGCTTGATTATTGACTTAGGTCCAATGACTCATTGTACACATCATCTTATTTTTATTCTCCTGCCAAATTTATCCCTAAATGGACTAATTAAGTAATTAATATATTATTAATTTTTTTTATTTATGATAATTTTTAATCCTTATTCATAGGATTATCTTATGCTTAATGATCGGATTAAGTATAGGAATTTAAATCTCTTTAATATTCTTTCATCCTCCAAAACGTTTCCTATTCTTCCTTCTCTTTCTCCCTCACGATGTCTCCTTCTTATCCCTCACGATATCTTCTTTTTTCCCCTCCTCCCTGCTCCCAAGCGTAGATGATCAAAGATGTCCAACCTCAAATTTCTATTGTTGGTTTGATTTGTAGAATTTATCCAATCTTGTATGCTTTAATTCTTTTTTTTTCTTCATGTTTCTCTGTTCTTTTTTTTTGGGAGTTTTAACAAAAAGCCCACGGTTCTGTTCACTTTAACGAAAAACCACATTTTTACACTAAAAAGTCAAACCTGGTACTATTCACTTTACCCTTTATTTTGTCCTTATCATTAAAACTCAAAGTTTTCAAGCCCTTTTCATTAGTTTTCCTTTTTTTTTTCTATTGTAAAACTCTTTCTTTCCTCTTCATGTTTTACTCCCTTAGCATCATCTTTTTATTCATCATTTTCTATGGATCTTCTTGGTATATATATCACATTTTTTTCCTAATCTACCTCTGTGTGTTGTTTTATATATACTACCTGTGTCATGGATAAATTGTATTATCTACTTATCACACATTATTCATAATCTATCTCAATTTAATTGTGTTTTATCTACCTGTATCATAGGTTATCTTGTTCTGTCTGCTTTATACCATGGATTAATAGTGCACACACACATTATTTCTTGATATTCTAATTCAAATTAAAAATATTTATCTACCTATAACATAGGTCTTTGTTCATTGCTTATATTACAGGTTTTTGTTCATAGTCTACCTATATTATAGATTTTTGTTCATAGGTTTTTTATATATCATTCATTTCAACTTAAGTCGTGGGTTTATAGTCATACACATGAACTTACTTTTAAATTTTTTTTCCTTAAATTGTGGCTAGACTGAGGAATTCAAAGATTCAAATTTTGAAATTCAAATTTGAGTAAATAATGCATAAATTAGGAAATTTAAATATATATTTAATTTTTACTATAAAGGGCAAAACGGGATTAAGATGAGATCAATTAGACCTAAACTGGTAAGAATATCTAACTGGACTCAATCCAAAAGTAGCTGATTTTTTTGGACCTGGATCTAAATGCCCCAAAGAAAAATACGTTTTTATATTTTAGATGTGACAATATGATATGTATATACTTATTTAGTATTATGTTTTTCATTTAATTATTTATTGGTTTAAAATATATTTTCCTTAACAAGTAACGGATCGGGTTATATTACCTGTTAATATTATCAGGTCGATTTCGGTCGAGTCATTTTACCTGTTTATTTTAACGGGTGTTACACGACACGACCCGTTAAGATATCGGGTATGACACGAAAACGACACAAACACGGAAAACACGACACGAATACCAAGACTAATAACTACGGCAACACATCGGTCAGCAATATCAATGTTGCAGTTATAAACTCGATCGGAGTTAACAATCGCATACCACTTGCCACAACAATATATGCAAGCAAATCTTCTATCAATCAAAATTCTAGGGTTCTCCATACAAGGAGACCTGAACGTGCAACGCCTCATCAACCTACGGTTATAAACCAAAAGAATATAGAGGAAAAGAAGAGACCCCGACCACGCAATAGAGGCCCAAGCGCCAAACGATCCATCCACAGTCATCACGGACTAGGACAAATGTTTCTGTGGAACTAATTATTAAGCGCTCCTCTCAAGAGCCAATCAAAAAATTGAGCCAGGTATTGAATTCATTAACACCAAAGAATCAAGGCTTGAGGGCAATGGCCACGCCAAACCTGGGATTTTTGTCCAAGGCCTTGGTGTCTACCTCACCAGATATTGTCAGCACCGACTTCGGTATGACTTCATGCTGCAGGAGGGCTCCTAGCTTTCCGTGATTGTTGAGCTTAGCTTTCACTACAGTGTAGATATCAACAGCATATTGCCCCCCCACTGTGAAAGTGTTCTCGTTTGTGGAGAACCTTCTAGTGATCTCTCCCACAGCAGCACTCCTCTTCAACAGATCCATATAATGCACATATGATGCTGTTATACTGTCTCCCTTGTCACCCCTGAGAGATTAGAGAGAGAGAGAGAGATAGAGATAGAGAGAGCTGATATCAGAATATGTAACCGTTAATACTAGAACAACCGAATTTAAACTATTGTACATGATAAAAGGTTGTGGTACAAATGCTTACAGAATTATTGAAGCAGACTGATCTGGCTTTGTGATGCTAATTCCAGCAGTATACTTTGTAAAGTTTCCAGACGTAGTGTCATAACCCCCTTCTGCACCAAATGCAATGGTTGGGGTTCCAATGGTGGCTGAAAAATCAATAGCTGGGGATTGATTCAAGGCAACGGCTGTAGTGACGGTTGCATGGTCATGAAAGTACTGAACCTCCAACTGCACAATAAATTGAAAAAATGACTTATCATATAGTTAAATCACAAAAACAAATGTAAATATCGCCTAGCCTAAAGATCCCAGATTTTATACCTTGCCAGAGTTGAAATCAGGCGCTTTGAATGAAGCTATAGTTTTTGTGGATGGGACAATCTCATTGATCGTGAAGGTCGTCGAGATCTGCCAAATCAAAGAGAAAAGTGGCATGCTTAAAAGAACAAGAGAATTGTTTGTAATATTCAACAAACAACGCAACCCACATTTGATTCTGTGTCAACTTTGACATCAACCACCGTGTTCTTGTACTTGTATTGTGTCAAGATGTCCCCAATGGAAAGTCCTCCTTTCTTCACTGCTGTCGAGGTGAGGGCCTAAAGGATCCAAAAAAGAAAGTATTTGAACAAAAACAAAAATCTATCAGAAAAGGAATAAACTCAATAACTCGCACAATTTCTTCCAAGAAGAGGCACAAATAAACCAACACTACCATAGCCTAAGGTTGATCGTAAGAATTCAAAATTTATGATGGCATGGATCTTAAAGCATAGTAGGAAATGGAACTTCTGAGCTAACATCAATTCAAATAACAACTGCAGTACTGATAGTTAAAAACGATGGGTACTAGATGACATTTCAGGTGCCCCCCCCCCCCCCAATCTTTTTGCTTTTCAAAAAAAATAAAAAATAAAAATATCAAGACACCATTCCTGTGAACAAAAGTATGCAAAATCTCAAGGTTACTCTTAAAATTGTTGTACTTTCATCCATTAATCAACCTGATAATACTACACAGCCAACTGTTCCAATTCTACACCAACATTCTCAGCTCAAGTTTTGAAGCTTCAATACAATATTACTTGAAATTGAATCACGATGAATCTTAGTAAACTTAAATATTATTTCAAATATTAACTGTAACCATAATGATTGGAATTGACACACAATTCACAGGAGAAAAATACAATATTCACTCCAGCTTAGTAAAGGAGAAACATAAGAGATGGAATTTCAGAAGCAATGTCCTTTAATAAGTCAAGACATTCCCTTCATGTATGTTAGAGTTCACTTTTATTATTTATGAAAATATGTATTTAAGGTGTTACTAAGCGAATTTTCCTATGTCATTATAAGATGCATGCACATATATGTCCAAATCTATAATAACATAACACAAAGAAAAGAGCTGCAAAGGAAGCAATAAGATACAGAGTAACAACTTCAAAATGAACAATCTGCAAAGTAACACGCTGCAAATGTGCACACGAATAGGAGGAAGATTGAGAAATGGGGAAAACAACAAATGAAACAGTCATGAGAGTAAATTATATTTTTTTTCCACAAAAATCCCAACAGATAAGTACTTCAATCACGAAAATAATGAAAATTAGACAACCCCACAATCTCCCAGTTTCCAAGAAAAACAAAGACAAGGAAACACTTAACTCTTCTATTGCCTAAGAGACCGAATTCTAACAAAAATTTAGTATTCGAACACCAAAACAACTAAGGGTCCCGTTTGATAACCATTTTGTCTTTGGTTTTCATTTTTTTTTTCTGCTACAGAGAAGAAAGTATGTGGGAGAAAGGAGGAATGGAAAAAGGCGACGGAAGGATGATGAAAGAAATGTGACACAAAATGGAAACTAAAAAGTTGTTTTCACTTTCAAGTTCTTGCTTTCACATTTCTCCCCCCTCCCTCCCATCACCCCTCACTTTCTTTTTCCATTTTCATTTGTCCCATACGCTTTCCCTCGATCTTTATCACAAAAACCGAAAACTAAAAGCTAAAAACAAAACGGTTATCAACACAAGTCCTGAATAAAAGACTGCATAGCAAACGAAAACGCGAAATACATAATCCAGTTTATAAAACACATACGCTTTCACTCTATCTCTAGCGCAAAAACTGAAAACTAAAAACTAAAAACGAAATGGTTATCAAACGAAAACGAAAAATATGATCTAGTTTATAAAAAAAAAACGTATAAACGGATTTCGGGCAGAGGAAAGCTACAAACTACAAAAATGACTCAATTCTCAAATGCAACAGCATCAATTTCGAACCCAACACGGAAAATAGCATGAAATTGGCACTATAATCGAGCTCAAAGAAGCCACACTAGCAAAACAACACCGATCCGAAAAAATATTTTCTCGACTAATCAATTACATTTTCTTTAAATAAGAGCTTCGAGTGCGTACCACGCCGGCATCGCTGTAGGTGGAGACGGTGAATTTTTTATCAGAGCTGTAGTCCTTGGTCAGAAGATCTGCAACAGAAGCCAAAACGCACCGTTTCAGGTGCAAATTACGCGATCGAGAGAGCGACAAACAATAGAAATATCACAGAGACGAAGAGCGAGATAGAGAGAAAGTGAGAGACAACGGTTCGTTACCTTTGGCTTTCTTGCCGATGTCGGTAAAAAGTCCAGGTCCCTTGCTCATCTTCACGGCGGAGAGAGAGAGTCTGGGAAAATTTTTTTGGGGGGGGGGGAGGGAGAGAGAGAGACGGAGGAAGCGAAATGAACGAGGAAGAGGGTTGTTTATTTTCGTGGTGGCATGTTTGTGGTGTATGATCGACGGCTGTCGCGGTCTTATGCTGAATCGTCGCTTGCCAACCGTCGATTTCAATACTCAAATTCTCTTTTTCTTATTTCTCTTCTTTTGATTTGTGGAATTAATAGTTATTTATGGTTAAGGAAGAAGAATCAATGATTTGATTTGATGATTCACTGTCAAATTATTTGAGAATTCGTTTTGAATCATAAGGTTTTTTGAGCCAAAATAGTCCATGAGATTTGTATAACTCATCAATTTGGTCTATGAGATTTGAAATCAATAAAAGTGATTATTGAAATTGTCCACCATCAATCATTTTGGTTATTTCATGAAAAAATTATATTAAACTAGCTTCTCTGCAAGCACTAACGTACGAGCGAGAGGCTTTTTTGCATTATGTTCAATCACTGACGACGGCTGCGATTCACAAAGGATAACATCTTCAATAATCTGTCATCCTTTTCGACTAAGGGATTTTTCAGAACTTCGACTTTGTAGTCCCAATCCTTATTTACAAATCTGCAAAGAACAAAGAAAATGGGTATTGCTGAATGAACTGGAGTTAGAATGAAAGATTTTGGATGCCAGTATGAGAGTTAAAAGATTTTGGAGTGAGAAAAAAATGGAATTGTAAACTACTTTACGAAGAGAAAGAGGGTTTCTTTCTTATTTAAAATTTGATGATGCAGGAGGTGGAAGTGGGCATGAGTCATGCACTTGCGGAAGGGATGCTGACAGCAGCTATTTGTGGGAAATGTTTTTGCTTCACAACACACTGATTCAATTCTAGCTTTATAATCTCCTGCAATTTTTCAATTAATAGTTAAGCATGACATAGGTTTTGAATTGAATTGGTGATGGGTAAAATGGAAAATGAAGACATCAATACCCACTTGAATCACCGGCGAAACATCTCCAATTTCAAAATGGAAATTTTCAGATCTTCTACTTTGTAGTCCCAATCCTTATTCACAAATTTGCAAGGAACAAAGAAATTGAAGAGTGAAAAATCAAACTGGATATGGGGATTTTCCCTAGCTCTGTAGATGGCTAATCTCTTTTAACAACACAAAATAGTATGTTGATTGACTATGTCTTTAGATTTTAGTTTGAGCGGCTTGCATTGTATGGTTAATTATTTCTCTTCCTTCTTCCATATTTTCCCTCTGAAACAAACTTCAAAACTGATTACACAAATAAAAGAGGTTCAAACTTTTAATTTCCCAGAAACCAAAAATGAACATTTGTACTAAATTAATTAAAATGAATTCATGGACAGGAGGAAAAAAGAATTAAACGAAATTACCCAAAAGAATGAAAACGCATCGATCATTGGGGATTCACCAATCAGCCTATATATTTGATCAAATCTGGAGTTAATGATAAAAAGGGAAATTAAAAATAAATCAAACATCAAACTATCAAAGTAACATACTTGAGAGTGAAGACGATTTAGTTTTTGCGGGAAAAGAATAAAACCAATTGCAACTGCTAATTGCAGTACTCCATGCATGTGTTCTTTATTCCTCTATCCTGTTCTTGGATTGCTGTGTGGACCATGATTGGGAGAGGCAGTTATGGGGTATCATTCGCTCCTGATAAATTGAGTTGGAAAAGAACCCCAATTGATGGAAAAATTTGTAGAATGTGGAGGGTTAATTTTTTTGATTTTAAATCCCACGTTCAACATTTATATCTCTTTCCGCAAAACTTCTTCTCTTTACAGCTTAACCCACGTGGCTTTAATCCTTTTTTTTTTTATAATTTCAGTTTTTTATATTTTTATGACAAAATTACCCTTGCGAATTTGTTTCTATTATTTTTTGTTAGTTTTGATTTTTTTTGTTTGGGGGGCTTTTTTGTCCAAACATTTTTGGTGAAGCCTTGAGACACCAAACTCTCATTCTGACTTTCTAATATTAAAGATAAGGACTAAAATGACAAAAATACCCTCAATTTAATAAACAATGGGCTAGAATGATTTTTGTCATTTTAGCCTTATTTAATGGAGAATTTTTTTTGGAATGACCAAAATGATTGATGGTGGACCAACTCAGAAACCACTTTTGTTGATTTCAAATATCATCTTTAAGACTTTGGAGATGTCATAAAGTGTCAACAATAATAGTAAAAAAAAAGACGGTGTTTTCTAACCGAGATGTCAATGGGAAATTTTATTTGAACTCATATAACTTAGTTTTACACCCAACTTAAATTTTAAATGTGAAGTGTATTTTCTACCCAATTGCAAATAATTACCATAAAGTACTGTTTGGGCCCAAAATATCAGTTTGGGCCGAGTATAAAATCATTCTCGGCCCGGAAGGCCTGTCGACAAGGGAGCCTTGGATCGTTTAGTACGTGGGCTTCTAAACCTAGGCCGGCTAGGTCATGCTACATTTGCAAGTCGAGTCCTAGCGCAATAAGGAGTCTCGGCAAGATTAATAACCCGAAAGTGAATCCGGCTCAATAAAGGACTAGGTTCACAATCCTAGTGAAAATAGGACTGGTCGAGTTGGTGTTTGATCAGGAGAAGAAGACCTAGTCCAGGTAGGGTTTCGACTCGACTTTAAAGATATCCAGTAATATAAATAGAGGAGGCTGTGCATCATTCAAGGACCTCCAATTCAACACACAACTGCCCTGCGCAAACTCTCTCAACAACTTTGAGATTTTTTATTTTCTCTTTTCGCTGACACATCTTCCGTTGGCATCAACAGCACTGTGAAAGCAACCGGTGATATCTTAAGTTGGCATAGATAGCTCTGTCATCGTAGAATCGGCCGGTCTCGCAGTATCTTCCGTTGGCATCAACAGCACTGCGGTGAGGACGGTCGGTTACCTATCCAAGTCTCGGTCGAGAAGGATTTTCGAATCCTTATTGATTGAGGTCATCTCATTAGCCTTCTCGGCGAAGTGAGGTGTTACAGTTTACTGAGCTCGGCACATTGCACGCCGAGTTATTTTATGATTGGATACTCTCAAGTGGGATTTAGAGTTCGGCATTCAGACGGCCGAACCACGTTCACTATTAAGACTTATATTCGCTTTGAGTATTTGTGTCCTTACACTTTGGTGTCGATTCGGCGAGAGTTTACTCTGACGAACAACATCATTGTGACCGAATCTGACGACGGCGATTCGTGAACTTCGTAAGAATAGTAACCTTGTCTTTAGGTTCGAGAACCCAAGAGGCCGAGACGTGTTCCTTCCTCACCCGCAATCGCAAGACGTAGAAGTCAGCCGCGCACCCAACGCAACATCAACAAATTTACTCCTCGGCCGAGCTCGACCGACGAGTTGGCACGCCCCGCATTCACCGAATGACGTAGTTGGCTTATAGATTACTCGGCATGCGCGCCACGTAGGCTTGGTAGTTTTTAGGGTCAACATTTTGGCACGCCCAGTGGGACCCAGTGCTAAACTACGAAGTTCATGCCAATTGAAACGCGATCGGTAAAAAAGAAAACAGCTATGGGAAAATCAACAGCCGATTTGCCAATTCAGAACATAGGACAAAGTGTGCCACAGGCGCAGAATCCCCTTAGCGCTGTGACACCTGAGTCCACAAGCGCGACTCGCCGAGAAAAGGAAGTTAATCTCGGCGGTCAGCTCCGCAGTCTAGAAATCCCTAACAGAAACACCTGCGTTCTCAATGAAGGGATAGTGGAGGATTGCGACGAGGATGGTGGTGAAGGATCTGACCTACCAACAAGGTCGTTTCTTCGAAAACGACTTGACGAGCAGTCTCGGTCAGTTGAGCAGACGTTTAGTCGAGGAATTGACAAACTGCATGATGTGATACGCAATTCCCATGAGCAACAAACTAGATTGCTTGAAATATTGGTTAGTAAGGTCAGTGACGGCAGGTCTTTCGATCTTTCCCAACACTTGCCACCAAGAAATAATCTGTTATCAATGGTACAGGCCGAGCCAGTCCCTGCTCGGCTCAAACCAATTGAATTGGAAAAAGGAGGAGGGTCGAATAGTAGGTCAGACGGATCCGACCAGAGAGTCGAAGCAACACCCGTTGATATGACCGAAGTTCAGCGGATGATCGACTCGGCCATGAAAAAATGGCCGAAGTTCCCTAAGTTTATCCATCCGTACCCAGCCTACGTGGAAACGTTCGGATACCCGAAAGGTTTCAAAATCCTAGATTTTAGCCTTTTTGCCAGTGAATCGTCCCTGTCTTCTTTGGAGCACGTGGCTCGTTTCACCGCGCAATGCGGAGATGTTAATAGTGATTTTCATAAGTTACGGCTGTTCAACTTCTCATTGACCGGCTCGGCATTTGCCTGGTATATCAACCACCTTCCTAATTACGTCCAAAACTGGGAGGAGTTGGTCGGAAAATTCCACGAGCAGTTTTATCGACCAGGGATGGAGATGTCAGTTTCTTCATTAGCAAGGATGGCTCAAGCATCTGATGAGTCACCAATGGATTATCTTGCCATATTCAAATCAGCCAGGAATTGGTGCCGAGTGCCTTTACCCGAATTCGAATTTGTCAGGCTTGCTTTAAACGGCATTGATGTGGAGTACAAAAAGAAATTCTTGGGGGCAAACTTTCAAGATATGTATGAATTAGCCCAGCATGTCGAGCAATGTGACTATTTACTCCGAGATGAGAAGATCTCGAAATCCCCGTCCCGAGGGACGATTTACAAAAATCCCACGGTTAGTTATGCTTCGACCGAAGGTGAAGAATCTCAGTACGTCAACGTGGACGCGGCCGAGATAGTCATAGATAAACCATACATTTGCAAGGCATTGACTCAAGTCAATTCCAAAGATGCCAAAATTCGCTCGGCGACAGAAGGGATAGCGAAAACTTCAAAGGTTTACACTTTTGATATTACAAAAACCGAAACAATTTTTGATCAGTTGCTATCAGCAAAGATCATCAAACTTCGGCCAGGGCATAACATTCCCACGGCCGAGGAGCTGAAAGGGAAGACATATTGTAAATATCATAACTCGACCAAGCACGCCACAAACAATTGCGTCGTATTTCGCGATGATATCGAGAGCTGGATCGACAAGGGCAAGTTAAAATTTCCTGAAAAACGCATGACGGTCGATACAGACCCATTCCCTGCGGCAACAGTTGGCATGGTAGACGCTCGTTTGCCTAAAAGTAAAGGGAAAGAGAAGATTGAGCTTGCACCAGTGCAACACATCATCAAGAAAAACGCTCAGCCCCGACTCAAGATCGATCTATTTTCCAATGCACCACCTACTGAAGTCTCAGGATCAGCAATAGTTCAATCCATGTCAGATTCCAGCGATGAGGAAAACGACGGGTCGGTAGTCTTGTGTAGTAATTGTAAAGCACGCGTCATGTTAACCGAGCCCAATGAGAAGTTGCCTCAAACGCCGATACCTCGACCACAATCAATGATCTCGGCGGCACCTTCAAAGAAACCAAGTGAAGGCCAGCGCGTTAAAGTATTCGAAAGACTCGGCCCTAAGTAACAGACAGATGATTCTACCTCGGTCAGACGACGTCTTGATTTCGACGCACCATTTTATAACGAGGAGTATTATTCACATAACTCCAGTAGCTCAAGTTCATCAGTGAATCCAAGAAGCTTTAAGCCGCCTGAACCACGTGATTAACGTTAGTATAGCTATAATTCTCCCACTGGCATGTACACCGCGTTGTCCAAGTCTCAGAAACGTCGACGTCAGCGAATAGATTGCTTGGCTCGACGTCAAGTGGCCCAGCCTGTTTCGGCCACTAAATGGCAGCCGAAGGGAACGGTAGGGAGTGGAGATGATCGGCCAACCCCGACAATCATGGCGGAATTACAAGGGCAAAAGGAAACCAATCGAGACTTCGAAACTACCATTGAAGCAGCCGAGAAGCGGATCAAACTTCTTCTTCGGCCTGGCGAAATGAAAGCTCGTTTCGAGCAATTTAAGAAAGAGGCCGAAAGCCAACTGCCCCCGTTGCCGCCAAGAGAACCCATCGTCAGAGTACGGCGAAACTTACATCCCCCATTTCTCGGCGAATCATTGGAATATATGAAAGAGTTTCATAAAAGGTATTCCGCTAATGATTTATATAGGTTGCCCAAAGCTTGTTAAGAAGCTCTTGACCTGGCATTAACTTGCCCCGATGCCGAGCAGATCATCCAGAAAACCACCGATCCGGCGATGAAAGCTAGATTCCAGCACATTCGAGAAGCTAAAGTTCTCGGCTTCGAGGTCGATCCCTACACAGATATTGACACAGCCGAGCTCCCTTTCTCTCTCGAGGACCTTCAACACATTTGATACCATTTCGAAGTCTTTTCGGCCGTTTCCTTGTTCGGTTTGACAGCCGATTAGACGCTTACTTGGACACTAGGAACGCCCGGATCGCCTATGAGGAACGAGCTCGCCAGACACGGCAGAAGCAGACCCCGACGCCAGATGTATGCAAGTCTGTAGACAACAGTCACCAAAATGCAGCGTCAGATTGTGTCACTCAAGCGTCTGACCATGTTGAGATACACAGCAAACTGGTCGCAAATGCTCCGACGCACAATGATATAGTCATCTTCGCTCCGGAGGAAGACAACCAGGATCTAATGGGCCCTTCAGTCCTTGAAAATATGGAAATCAGTATGGTCCATGTTCTGCCTGCCGAATTTCAGCAGACCACACACCAGCCAAGTTTCTTGGACGGCGATGTGGTCGCCGAAGAAGCAACACAAGTTGATTTCGTCACTCCTGTCGACAAGCCCATTAACGGCAATGAAAAGCTTAAAACAGCCTTGGACATCTTGTTCCCCCGTCCCTCCTCTGCTAACCTTCAACATTTAAAACTGTTGTATGTCACGGCCCATATTGAAGGTTACCCAATCTCCAAGGTTTTCGTCGATTGCGGAGCAACAGTCAACATCATGCATGTATCTATAATGAGAGCCTTGCGACGGTCTACCGACGAACTCATTCCTTCAGGAATAACCATGAGTAGTTTTGTCGGTGACAAGTCTCAGACCAAAGGAGTGTTTCCTTTAGCAGTAACCATCGCCGGCCGTAACCATATGACTGCATTTTTCATCGTCGACTGCAAGACCAAGTATAATGCACTGCTCGGTCGAGATTGGATTCATCAAACCAGCTGTATTCCTTCGTCATTATATCAAGTGCTCGTTTTTTGGGACGATAAATCGGTCACTGTTCACCCGGCCGATTCTCAACCGTTCGAAACTAATATGATCCAAGCACGGTATTATGATGACCACGTCGGCTACATCACCCTACAAGGTTTCAATGATGAATGACGGCCGACTCAGATTTCTGTTCAGAAAGCTATCGAGGTTGGTGCCGAAACTGTCCACCAGGATTCGGCGAGACTCGGATTAGTTGACTTTATCTCCGATCCCGATGTCTGACACCGATCGGGAAAAACGTCCGGCCGCGGTTTCATCTACTATGGAACGACTGCTGGCCCATTGGCATACCATCTCTAAACAACCTAATTCAGGCGTTAACCTCGTAGAGTTCCTCGTCGAATGAGAAAACGGTCCCGTTTTATCTCTTGACAAAATTCAAGCTACCCCGGCCGAGCTCGAAGACACTCGGCCCCAAGTCAATGACCCATTGGAAGAAATTAACGTTGGGACGGCCGATGAACCACGGCCTTTATTTATTAGTGCTTTGATCCCCCACCCTATGAAAGCCGAACTTCGTGTTCTGCTTGAGGAGTTCAAAGATTGTTTTGCTTGAAGCTACCACGAGATGCCCGACTTAGATTGTACTCTCGTCGAGCATGAGTTACACATTAAACCTGGGTGTATACCTTTTCGTCAACCGCCTCGATGATTCTCGACCGAAGTACAACTCGCATCAAGGATGAACTCGTTCGACTCTTGAAAGCAGGGTTCATTCGGACCGCTCGATATGTTGAATGGTTGGCAAATATCGTTCCTGTTTTAAAGAAAAGTGGTGCATTGCGCATTTGTATCGACTTCCGCAACCTGAATCTGGCAACTCCCAAAGATGAGTATCCAATGTCGATTTCAGATTTATTAATTGATGCTGCGGCGAATCATGCAATCTTATCTTTTATGGATGGACATGTCGGGTACAATCAAATTTTTATTGCCGAAACCGATGTTCACAAGACTGCATTTCTATGCCCGGGGGCACTCGGCACATACGAATGGGTTGTCATGCCATTCGGCCTCAAGAACGCCGGCGCCACATACCAACGAGCAATGAACAGCATCTTTCATGATTTAATTGAAACCATCGTCGAAGTTTACATTGACGATGTTGTAATCAAATCTAAACGCCGGCAGACACATTTGGACAACCTCCGACAGGCTTTCCTCCGCATGCGACAGCACAACCTCAAAATGAACCCTGCCAAATGTGCCTTCGACGTGTCAGCAGGTAATTTCCTTGGTTTCCTCGTGCATCACCGTGGGATTGAAGTGGAAGACAATAAAGCACGCGCAATCATCAATGCCCCACCCCCAACGACGAAGAAACAACTCCAGTCCTTACTCGGTCAGATAAATTTTCTCCGCCGATTTATCGCTAACTCGGCCGGTAAAATGAAAGCGTTCTCCACGCTTTTGAAACTCAAGAACTCAGATAAATTCGTGTGGAACGACGAGCATCAGGCGGCGTTTACGCAAATCAAAGTTTCCCTCACGAAACCTCCTGTCCTCGTTCCCCCTCGGCGCGGTAAACCTCTTAAGCTCTATATCTCGGCGGCCGAAGAGTCCATCAGCTGCCTCCTCGCGCACGACAACGACGCCGATCGAGAGCAGGCTATATTTTATCTAAGCCGGAATCTCAATTAACCAGAGATCAATTATGCCACCGTCGAAAAGCTGTGTCTAGCCGTATTTTTTACCGCTTCCAAGCTTAGGCATTATATGCTCTCATCGGTCACCCAAGTCATTGCTCAGACCGACGTCATCCGCTACATGCTCACTCGACCAATCGTCAAAGGCCGCATTGGGAAATGAACGATGGCGTTGTTCGAATTTAGCTTGCAATACGTGGCCCAGAAAGCTGTCAAAGGCCAGGCACTGGCTGATTTCCTTGCTCAACACCCTTCCCCATATGGGTTTGGGGGCAACGACGTCGAAATTGGCATGGTTCAAACGCGCGACAACCACTGGACGGTGTACTTTGACGGCTCAAGTACGTCATCCTCGGCTGGCGTTGGAATTGTCATTCAATCCCCAAACCATGATCGTTGGTATTTTTTGCTCAAGCTGGATTTTGAATGCACCAACAATCAGGCCGAATACGAAGCCCTTATCATCGGCCTTGGAGTCCTTCATGACCTGCGGGCGACCCGCGCCCTCGTCCTCGGCGACTCCGAACTTGTGATTAACCAACTTAATGGTTCTTTTCGCTGCATGAGTTGTACCCTGGCACCTTACCACATGGTCGCCAGCTATTTAGCCGAATCCTTTGACGGTATTACATTTAACCATATCTCCCAGACTCATAATACCGACGCAGACGAATTGGCTCAAATCGCCTCCGGCGCACAACTCATGGGGGGCAAATTAGGCCGAGAAATACCCGTGTTGCGATAGCTATACCCGGCCTTAGTTAACCAACAAGTCATTCAGCGCGATAACGTGATACGTACAAGAGTCATGTCCTTACCTTCGTTGTTAGATCGAGACGACCTTATAGATGTTTGCGCCGTCGAGGCAATACCAGATGATTGGAGAAAGCCCATTATGCAGTATCTTGACAATCCCAATGGTAAACACGATCGCAAGACAAGAGTTCACGCCACGAACTATGTCATGTATCAAAACGAGTTATACCGAAAAGACGAGGATGGTTTATTACTGCTATGCCTCGGCCCCCAAGAGGGTGCTCAGGCAATCACAGAAGTCCATGAAGGGGTTTGCGGAGCTCATCAATCCGGACGAAAAATGCGATGGCTACTTCGACGACACGACTATTTTTGGCCAAGAATACTAAAGGATTGTATCGAGTTTGCACGATGATGCATACAGTGCCAGATTCACGGGCCTATACAAAGGGTCCCGGCCGAATCGTTGCATTCGGTCATTAAACCATGGCCGTTTAGAGGATGGGCCATGGACGTAATCGGCAAAATAGAGATAGAGGGTGTTGTAGTTGAAGAAGTTCTTGTGAAGTTTTTGAACGTCTTCTTTCGAGGGTGTTTGACCCTCACTGCTGAACGTCTCAAAGGCCCGTCTGTCGAAAAGCGTCTTCAGGTCAAGGTTCGACGGGTACCCAGAGAGGGCAGCATCGATGGGGATTCCAGATGCTGAAGTTCCCAAAATGGTGGTGATATCAAGAATGGTGGGGCCAATGGGACCAAGAGGGAAGACCATGGTGTTGGTGGCCGAACACCAGAAGCATTGGGCTGCTAGGAGGAGCTCCTTGTCGAGAACGACATCCATAGACGAGAAGAGAATGGCGTCGTAGATGCCGAGGGCTCTCCATTGCTCGCCGAAGAGCTTTTCCATTCGTACAACCCAGGCTGCCCAGGTTGTAGTGGTCGAAGGCCAAGAGCCTTGAGGCCTTGCTGCATTCCATCTCGACCATTCAAACCCTTGGAGCAAGGGTGATAGGCAATGCTCATGGAGAAGTCCATTAATGGTTGATGGTACTGCCGCTTTAAAAATATGACCCAAGATTTGATTGAGCTTCGATCAAGAATTTTCTGACACTGATCACATTCCCTGAAAAGCTTAGAGATGAATGAGGCCATTGTATGAGGGTTAAAAAGTACGATGTGAAAGGGGTTTTTCTGGGTTGGGAGATTTGAAGACGAAGACCTGGAAAAAAGAAATGCACTAGAGAGCAATAGCAAGAAATTTCAGAAAATTTTAAGAGCGTAAAGTGCAAATGAGAGAATTTCGGTATTTATAGAGTTGTGGAAGGAAAGGCAATCGTTCGAAATTCAAAATAAAGGGTAAAATCGACCGAAGAAATCGCTGATCATGATGAACATTCAGGAAATGCAGTTGAGAAGACCGAAGGTCTCAGGTTTTGGGGGCACACGATTGCGTGTGACGGCGAGATTAATGGCGAAAGACGTTTCAGCGTCTGCACGATGACAAGTGGCTCGCGGATTGAAGTAGAGTGGCTATGTTCAGCCATAAGGTCATGATGACATGACGGTTCAGGTAACCGCACGCCTTAGACGTCATTATTAGGGATTGGCCGTGTTAAAAGACGCCACGTGGTGTAGTGGTCAGCAAGATCAAGATCGTGCAATCGTGCTCAGTAAATGCGCCTTAGAAATAGAGTACTTGGGTTCTGAGTATTAGATTCGCTTCTTCAAGGTCGAAACTCGACCAAAGAATTCGGGTCGAGGACCTCAGAAGCGAGGAGGCAATGTTTGGGCCCAAAATATTAGTTTAGGCCGAGTATAAAATCATTCTCGGCCCGGAAGGCCTGCCGACAAGGGAGCCTTGGATCGTTTAGTACATGGGCTTCTAAACCTAGGCCGGCTAGGTCATGCTACATTTGCAAGTCGAGTCCTAGCGCAATAAGGAGTCTCGGCAAGATTAATAACCCGGAAGTGAATCCGGCTCAATAAAGGACTAGGTTCACAATCCTAGTGAAAATAGGACTAGTCGAGTTGGTGTTTGATCAAGAGAAGAAGACCTAGTCTGGGTAGGGTTTCAACTCGACTTTAAAGATATCCAGTGCTATAAATAGAGGAGGTTGTGCATCATTCAAGGACCTCTAATTCAACACACAACTGCCCTGCGCAAACTCTCTCAACAACTTTGAGATTTTTTATTTTCTCTTTTCGCTGACACATCTTCCGTTGGCATCAACAGCACTGCGGCGAGGACGGTCGGTTACCTATCCAAGTCTCGGTCGAGAAGGATTTTCGAATCCTTATTGATTGAGGTCATCTCATTAGCCTTCTCGGCGAAGTGAGGTGTTACAGTTTACTGAGCTCGGCGCATTGCACGCCGAGTTATTTTATGATTGGATACTCTCAAGTGAGATTTAGAGTTCGGCATTCAGACGGCCGAACCACGTTCACTATTAAGACTTATATTCGCTTTGAGTATTTGTGTCCTTACACTTTGGTGTCGATTCGGCGAGAGTTTACTCTGCCGAATAACATCACTGTGACCGAATCCGACGACGGCGATTCGTGATTTTCGTAAGAATAGTAACCTTGTCTTCAGGTTCGAGAACCCAAGAGGCCGAGACGTGTTCCTTCCTCATCCGCAATCGCAAGAAGCAGAAGTCGGCCGCGCACCCAACGCAACATCAACAAATTTACTCCTCGGCCGAGCTCGGCCGACGAGTTGGCACGCCCCGCATTCACCGAATGACGTAGTTAGCTTATAGATTACTCGGCCTGCGCGCCACGTAGGCTTGGTAGTTTTTAGGGTCAACAATTACAAAATAAGATTAACAATAAAACTAAAATTTATCAATAAACTCACTCTCAATAATCAAATCTATCATTATGCAGTTTTTCTCTTACGTTCTATTTGGACTAAAATTCTAAAATGTTCTCATTAAAAAAAAAATTTACGGAGGCTTGCATAACCATATTTGTATAACATTAACTTCAAGTGACTGAAGTTCAACTAGACGATTTAACACTAGGACCATACTGTAGCAATTCCAATATAGTTCTACACTCTGGGACTTTTGCAAACTAATCATATCCCTCTTCTCCTAACTTAGGCTTCCCAAAACAACAACGTATTACTCTCAATATACTTTACATCCCCATAACGGCAACCCAAAGCTTAGTTTCCTTCGGCATTTCAATTCAAAACCTTTTTCACCATTTAGTCTTACACTTAGACACCGCATAAACCTTCACAAATCAGGAAAGAACGTATGCTTTGAGTTATTTATTTATTTATTTTTAATGGGTGTAAAGAAATTAACATATCTAAATTGGGTTTGTGAGGATAGTATAGGTAGTAAATTTGGGTTTAAAGAGTTATTGATAAAGCTAATTTGGGTGTAGTGAGTAAGTTGGGTGTAGAAAAAAGTTATATGGGTTCAAATAAAATTTCCCAATATCAATTCCTATATGCGTGATATGGAATGACATGCAGCATGACATGAAATGGTAAGAGAATTGCTATCAAATTTGACAGCAACTTCGAATATTTTTTTAATTAATTATTACATGCTTTTTATTTGTTTAAACATTTAGTATTTCAGTTCTAAAAAACATTTATTGTCATTTCTCTAAGGAGAGGGATAGGAAGTTCAGGGTGCACGTGTATGCGGGGTTGGTACCAAAAGACCAAGGGGACGTGAGCGCTACCAATATTCTAAAAATTCTCGCCTAGCATTGCCTATGTCACATCTTAAGCTCTAGGCGGCTGACTATCGTGCTGATTAGTCTTTAGACGTTTGAAAATAAAGAAATGGTGTTTAGACCTCCTTAGGCGTCCACCTAACCCGCATAAGCACTCGTTTAGGCCGCCTAGGTATCCGATTAGTTTGCAACTCTCACTTTGACAGAAAATCGATAACTTTCATTTTCAATTTTATTTTTGTTTAATAAATTGTAAGAGACTTGTTTAATAAATTGTAAGAAACTTGTTGAAGACTTGTATGAACACTCATTATATGCTTGTTCTGTGACGATCTGTCCCTACTTTTCACTGTAATTTCTTTTCCATTGGTGTGAATTGCAATTTAGTTTCATTTTCTTGGTTTCGTACTAAATTAGTACTCGTCATCATGAACGTGTGAGTGCGTATTAGACTCGAGTGGGATGTGTAACGAAAAAGTTACACTCCGTTAAGGTAAGTTAGTCAGGGGTAATTTTGTACGCGTGTACGAATTTACAGTGTCGAAACATTGTCGAAAGGATAGATTTGTACATTAAAAATTGTACAAATTCATCCAATCCCTAAAAGGGATCCGATCCTCTTTCTTTCACGCCCATCCACCAATCAACTTTTGCTTTTTCCTTCTTTTACTCTCCACCACTCACATCATTTCCCTCAATGTAGGCAACCAATCAAAAGTTATCACCATCACTTTTACCCAACCATTCCAGATTTTACCCCAAAAATATGTCCTCCACTCAGAGCACTCAAACTTCACTCTCTCTCAAACCCTCTCTTTTCTCTGCACACGCAGAGAGGCCGAAAGGCCATGCACCAACCCCAGTCACCATTACTCGACTTCTTCGGCGAGTTAGATTGTCGGACCACCACCGTGCACTGTCCTTCTCTATTATGTAAGTTTAGACCATGAGCATCAACCCAGGAGTGGGGCTTGCACTGCACAATGGCCACTGCCACTGTTCATCATCTTCTCATATGAGTTCTTGACGAGTTCAACCAAGGTAAGGTCTCTGGACACTAGTTTTGAATTCCTCTCATCGAATTTGTGGATGTGTGACTCATTTTCAGACATCTTAGTGAAAGGTCAACGTTAAATGACTCGGAGGAAGAAATCCTGAAATTTTGGAGGCTAGAACCGTGACCATTTGGTCACTTTCGGATCATTTTCAGGCCAACCTCGACCTCAATTAGACTCTTAATAGGTATAGACTTGTTCTCTATATTCCTAACTTCAGAATGACTTTTGAATCACTGAGTTTGGTTAACTATCGAGTTAGAAATTCACTTTGAAAGTTGGGAAGAAATTCCCAGATTTCTGGAAATTTGGATATGTGGTCATTTGGCCACTTTCAGGCCAAATTCTTGGACAACACATACCACATTTGAACTTTTAGTAAATATAGATCGATTCCTTACATTCCTAGCTTTGAATTAGTCTTTGTAGAATTGAATTTGGTTGAGAATTGAGCTCCTTAAGAGCTCTGGAAATTGGACCTTCAACCTGCAAAACGCAGGAACTCGTGAAGAAGGCGAGTACAACTGTAGTCGCAGGCGCGTGAGCGCACGTGGTCTCACATGAATCGTAGGCGCGTGTAGCGTGTGGCGGCGCGTCCGGCCTCCGATTGACCTTCTGTCAATTTGTGTCGCATTTAGGGGAAATGTATCCCGAGGACATACGGGGTCAAGTAAAGCTCAGAGACTTCATTTCAACTGCGTATCTGTGAGTGGGCAATTTGTTTTTATACCTATACATATTTATAGTTTCCATAAATGCGTATTTACTTCATTTTCTTGCTTATATTACCTAGTATCATACTTGTGATATGAATTGTGATAAATGCTGCTATATGGTTGGGATATTACTGTCATGACATTCATACATATTTTTACATGCTCATCTGCTGCACCTCGGTGTTAGTACTCCACCCAGGGCCAGGGCCAGTCCTTCACATGTATGTTCACATCTGCACCATTCGCTCGCCTTGGATCCAAGTTAGGTGCCAGTTTTGTCGTACATATTACATTAGGCAATTCCGACTCGTATGTGACACGCATCGACGCCAGTCTTCACGTGATCATAGTACTATAGCGTATTGATTACACCTAGTTCTGTCGTACAGGTTGCATTATGCAACTCCGACTCGTGTGCTAGCATAGATTGATGAGCCATTGATTATATTGTTTATCACCTGATTATATTACTGTGGCATTTGATATATCATGACTTGGCATATTTCTGGTTATAATGTTGTTGTATTATTGTTTACATACTTACGTTGTATGTTTTAAGGAAACTATATTTGTTTTACGGAGAGGGGTTACTATATTCGAAAATAAAGGTTTTCATATAAACGTTGATCTGCTGACCCACTCAACTTTGTTTTTTGCCCCTCTAGGTTTAGTAGCTGTGCTTACGTGTAAACGAGGATTCTGGCAAATCTCAGTAGATGGGTATCTTTAGTGGTATAACCCTCACCCTAATTACTGTACTGTTCTTATGCTCTACCATCACGTGTGAAATAGGAGCAATCCCGCTCACCCGCGCACTCTTTTGTTTAAGCACTTTTAGGTTTAAATTTATTCACATACTTTTTCCACCGCACTACATTTTATGGCTTCGTCACCCTCCAGTTGTCGGCCAACATAACTCGATTCAGAGTCCAATTTGACTTTCAGGGTCGGGGTGTGTCATGTTCCCTATATTTTCAATATGTTAAAATACTTTAATCTATATGTCATTTTATTTTGCAATTTTTTTTAGGAGAAATTAGGTTCACATCCTTCTTTTTTCTACTCCATTGATTAAAATCCTATTCATTTTCAATTTTTGATCAAGGTCCTTGGGTATTAATAATATCATTAATTATTTGAATAATAAAATATTTTTATTTTTAAATAGATTCCTTTAGTGTTAAAAATGTTACAATTAGGGAGAGGTCTTAGGTTCAACTCTCGCCAAAGGCGACACCCCCTCCCCTTAGTGTAGATAATATCGATTTGTTCAAAAAAAAAATGTTACAATTAGTATATTTATATTTATGGCTAAATTTTTATCATTTAATTTTATTTTTAGTTTGTACCTATTTTTAATTTGTACCAATTTTTTTTTCATTTTTAATTTGTACCCATATATTAGTTTCTTTTTGTGCCCATATTTTTTAAAGCTTTATTTGTGTTTGTACCCATGTGTATACCGTCACGTAACATTGTATATGTAATCAATGATAGAAAAATTACATATGGTATATTTATGTTTTATGCCTAAACTTTGTATCATATATTTATATTTTTAGTTTGTACCCACTTTTAATTTGCAACATTTTTTTAAATTTGTAGTATTTTCTTTTTAGTTTTATTTTGTATCCATGTATTAATTTTTTTTAGCGCCTATATTTTTTAAAAATTCATTTGTACTCATAATTTTTTAATCTTTTATATGTACCCTAATTTATTTATAATGTACCCATTCTTCTTTATTAATGTACCACTTTATTCTATGTGAAATGTACCAATTTTTTTGTAAAATGTACCAATTTTTTTAACACTATGGATACATTCTTTTGCCATTTATTATTTCTATTTTTGCATAATTTTTTTAATCCATTTATTCAATTAAAATGTTTGAATTTTTTTATTGTAACCGTTTTTAATAGTATTATAATAAGGGATTTTAAATTTATAGGATTATAAATCTCATAAAATATCAAACAATTAATGTCAAAACTATAAAAATATAAATATTAATTGTAATATAATGAGGTGTACAAAGTCAAGGGACTTTGATCAAACTTTGAATATCATTAAGGTTTTAGTCAAAGAATGCTAAGGATTAGGGACCGCATCCAAAATATCTCTTTTTTTTATCCCAATACAATATGTATTTTTGTAAGTATAAATAAGCATTTATTTATACGATATATAATATATTTACTTTAAGTTGAGTGCCACAATTCGCAGCTCCGTTGTGATGCCCCAGATTAGCCAGGTTACAGGACCGAGAGACCACTATGATGATCTCCTCCAAACTAACTATGATCTCGTCACCCCCAAAACTAAATGAGTACATATAAGGTCAAGGCTTGAATTGATCCATTTTCTATAAGTAAGTCTCTCATTTCCGCATTAAGACCATCCCAAACTTTTGGATCATAAATGTTTAAATGGAAAATAGGTTCAGGAGATTCAATATTTTCCTCTACACCAATATGATCATCATCAACATTTAAATCCACATCACCACCATTTTTATGATCTTGAGACTCATCACCAACATTTTCCTCTAAATCACCACTATTTTCTTGGTCATTAACATCTTCCTCCACATAACACCAATTTCATGATCATGAGACTCCCCAAAAACATTTTGTGACTCTTCACCAACATCATTTTCTCTCAAATTTTCAACCAACTCATTCTTTGTAGAAAAAAATTTATTAAGAGATCCTCTTAAACTTTCGGCAATTTCGTTATCCTTTGCCTTTTTTTCCTTTTCATATTACCAGAGAGTTGTTTACTAAAAGACATGGCTTTGATAATTTGTTTGCAAAAATTACCTACACATGATATAACAAAAATTTCCTATTAAAATTATCATTCCAAGTCCAACACATATTATATATTATAAAAACACTAACATCTATTATATATTATAAAAGCACTAACACATATGGTTTAACATATTATAAAAGCACTAACACATATGAAATCAAATAATTCAATTAATCAAGAATTCAATCCATCAACAACAACAATTCTATACATCAATTATCATATAATTCTATGTCACTTGCAAAATTTAATTTAAATTATGAATTAATAATTCAAATTTTAAAAATTAGTTTATCAAATTACCTCAAAAGTTACTCGGGTTGGTGAATGCACAATGGCAACTGGCGGCAGGGACTTGTGGCTGAGAAAGACAAGGACCTGTGGGCCTGTGGTGTGGGGGTTGGAAGTCTGGAAGCTGCAGCAGCGCAGATGGCAGTGGGGAAACGATGAGGTGGGTGGGGTGGCAAAATAACAGACGGCAAGTGGGGGGGGGACAAAGGGGTGGGGAATTGGGAAAAGGAATTAGGGTTAATGGTGGGGGGGGGGACCGGGGACAAGTGGTCCCTTTACATTGTTGTTGTTGTTTTGTTTTGTTTTTTTTTAAGGCCAAAACTGGGCCGGTCCAATTATATATATATATATTTTTTTTTTTAAATCCTGAAAACCTGGGCCCTTCCCTTCATTGTCAAATTTGGGCCTCTTGCCCTCCATTCCCTATTTTGGGCTCTGGAATTTTTTTTATTTTTTGTATACCTAATTATTTGGACTTTTTTTTTTGTGCCCCTTTAAATTTTGGGCCCTGGACAATGGCCCTGGTTGCACTGGGCCTGGGCCGGCCCTGGGTCAAGCCATCTGCAGAATTCGAGTGGGGTTTCTGTTGCAGTTGGAATTTGGTGGTGTCTTAAAAATGTTGTTCGGTTTTAATGTCTGTTTGAATAAGAGTCCGTGTATTTTCGTTGTGGAAAAAGTTAACTTTCACGTGTTAAATCTACTAGTTTTCTAATTCTCGTACCAAAAATAGAAATGTAATAAAATGTAGTTTAATTTGACACATTGGAGAGCAAATTTTAAAAATGTCAAAGAGCTACATAAGCTGGTAAATTTAAATTTAATGATTAAAATTTTACATCTTATTTAGAGATAGTCTAATTATGAGAAAATTAGACTATGGGTCTTTGAATTTTAACTCAATTAAAACTTTAATCTCTGAAATACAAATTTGTGAGTTTTGATCTCTAAACTTTATCAGAATATAAAGGCAATTCTTTTGTTTTTAGTAACATCGTTAGAACTTCTATCCAAAATATAAGATTGAAAGAGGAAAATAACGAACCAAAGTTCTAACACCCAAAATCCCATTATTCCACATTATGATAAATTGGATGATGGGGGTGTATTCAATTGGGATTTTGAGAGATTTAATTCTTTTTATAAATTTAGGGATATTCAATTAGGATTTTAAGTGATTCTTTGAAAGTCTAGGTATATTCAATCAGGATTCTAAATGAGTTTATAACATTCCAAGTGTATTCAATTAGAAATTGGTTTTAAAGGATTTTAAAAAGTTGGGGAATTGGAGAGATTTCATAGTGTATTTTAAGTAGTCTCAAAGCTCACCTTTCCCTCAGAGAATTTGAGGGAATTCACTCAAAACTTTACGTATAATCTCTAGAAATCAATTAAACTCTATCAAAATCCTAAATCCATTAAAACCCCTCAAAGTTCCAATTGATTGCACCCCTTGATACTTATAGATTTTCGTTAATTTATAAAATGCAAGTGCTACAAATTCGGCTATAAGATATGAAGCCACATGAGTAAAAAGTTGATCCAACCAAGAAACACTAGAGGCCAAAAAGAATTAATGCATTGACTATTAGACTTTAAGATTTTTTACAAGATCATAAATAAGGAAGAAGTGCGTACTTTTTTTTTTTAATAAACGATATTATCTATATTAAAGGGGTGTGGGAGTGGGCTTAACTTCACAATGAGATAGCAATAATGTGGTTCGAATTTCCTTTCATGAGAATCAAACCTAAGACCTCACTTACAAGTGAAGAGGAATACTATTAGACCGTAGTACTAAGTGGCAACCCAATTGCGTACTTATTCAAGGATAATCAACATTTCATGCTAGAATTCAAGCAAGGTTTGGAGAAAAAAAAATACATTTCCCACTATAATTTGGGTTGAAGAAGCCCCTAGCTGTGCGACCATGCAAGAAGGTCTTATTTGGCGACGAAAATGAGATTTTCAAACTTCTCTCTAGAAAATGATTCACTCCAATTCCTTACAACGTTTCACGTCCCCTCTATTAAAATGTTTAGTGTTGGACAGATTGGGATGATTCAAAAGTGCTAAGTGGGATTCTCTACTAGAATTTGATCTATAACCACGTACAAATCTGTGGCTATTGATGTTAATGGCCACTAACGACTAGTGGCCATTGAGGGTTGGCATAGAGCTACTTCTTATATATGTCGCGAAGCCAATGATGTAGCTCGTCTCCTTGCCCGCTATTCTTTTATAAGAGAATAAATTGATTTCGAATTCGCTATCTACAAGATTCGAACCTAAGATCTCTCACTACCAGAGGAGAAGTGACACACCCCGACTCAGAATGTTCACCTGGACTTCGATTCGAACTGTGTTGGCTGACACTAGGAGGGTGATGAAGCCATGAAGTGTAGCGATGTGGAAAATGTGAGTAAATTTAAACCAAAAGTGCTTAAATGTAGGAGTGCACTAGTGAGCGGAAATGAACCAATTTCACACGTGATGTCAGAGCATAAGTAAAGCACAATAAAAGTAGAATGAGAGTTATACCATTGAAGGTAATACCAAGATTGGCCAAGATCCTCGTCGATACGAAAGCTTAGCAACTAAAACCTAGAGGGGCGAAAAACAAGGATGAGTGGGCCTAAAAATAAAGTTTTGCAAAAACCTTTTCGAAAACATAATAACCCCTCACTGTAAAATAAGTATAGTTTTCAAATATAACATGCTACGTATAGTATGAAAATACTTAACTTAAACAGTAAAATCGTCAAGGACGCAATACTTCATAAGTGAACACATAACACTCGGTAACCCCAATATCTTGAATAAATAAACATATACTAACAGGTGCTCATCGACATATGCTGACACACGAGTTCATGCAGAGGTATTCTAACATGAACATGACTGGGTGTAATAATGATTTACGCTCTAGTACTACAATCACATGAAGACTGACGCTATGCGCATCACTTACGAGTCCTAATTGCCTATAGCAATCTAGGACAGAACTGACACCTACAATGGATCCAAAGCGAGCGTACAGTACGATGTGAACATACACGTGAAGCCTGGCCCTGGCCCCGGTGAGTATAAATACTAGTGTAGCATGCATGATGAGCAGTAATATAAATATGATCGTACTACGGAAACTTAGTAATTCACCATAATAAAATAATAATATTTGTGACCGTAAGTATATTCATGGCATCACGTCAGAATATGCATAAGCGTGCATCACGTAGAATTTATGAGAATTTTATAAATTTCGTCAATACGCTAATTCTTAAAAATGTTAGTCTAATCTAATCTAATCGTAACGTAGAAAATTCTTTATCAAATATATAAGTGGAAACTAAATAAATATATAATATTTAAAAACAAAGACCCACTCACAAATCATGTCGTCGAGTCGAACCTGCCTCGTGGGCATCGAAGATCCTTGAAATGCGTTTCACCTAGGAACGAAATCATTTATGTAAATATATAACGAACTAACGTAAATATGCGTTTTTGTACAAAGTACGGCTAATAAAGAAGCTATTTTAAAACGGTCGAATTTCGGAAAACGGACAGCAGATTCGAGTTTGGCATGTCGAGAAACCTAAGGATGGACCTCGGGTTCCTCCACCCACCGCCGCACATGCCGCCATATGGTGGCTGCACAGGCAGCCACACACTGCATGCGCCAACCAGCACGTGCGCCTCACGTGTCTTCCTCACGAGGCCTGCAGATTTGCAGGTTGAATAGCCGACTTCCAGAGCTCATTTCGAGCTCGATTCTCAACCAAATTCAGTGATTCAAAAGCCAATGTGAAGCTAGAAATGTAAGGAACAAAACCATACCAAAGTGGGGCTAAGTTAATGTCGGTGTCTGCATCAAATCGTCCCCCCTCATTTTAAGGTTAAAAACAACATAAGAGTTTCAAAATAAGAAGGGTTTGAGGGTCTTGAGGCTCACCATGGTCAAAGAAATGAGTGAATAGTGATAAAAGCCACTGTGCAATTCTATTTTTCCACAAGTGTCCTGAGCAAATTGGGTACAAGGGTGGGGGTCTTCCGCGAGGTTGATTGTGATGATATGGTGTTGGTTTGGTTGTGAGGTTCGTCAGAGTACGGCAAGGTAGTGGTGGTGCTGCTTAGCTCCATTGTTTTTACAGAGAGAAGAGAAGGATAGTTTGAGGGAAAGAAAGAAGAGAGAGATGATAGATGAGAGGGGGAGAAAGAGAAATTGGAGTTCAAATAGAGAGAGGTTTGGGAGATTAGAGGACACGGGGAAGAGGGGAGAGAATGGGTTGTGGGCCCCATTGGCTCACAAAGCAATGTCACAAAAGACAAAACAGAAAAATATCTCCGCGATGTGAAATTACCAAAATGCTCTTCACGATTGTAGTTTTGTAAAATTTGAACCGTAACTCCAAATTCCATTACAGTTGCGCCTACGCGTTCGTGCTGTCGAGTACTTTAAGAATACGATAAAAGAATGGGTCATATGTCTCACTATACGATGTTCAACAAAAGTCAACATTCTCACCTCTAGGGGCATTTTTGTCAAAATCATTCTTTTAAAATTAACAAAATCATAAAATTAGGGACGGTTTGTTACAAGAAAAATATTGTAACACTGTAGTACTAAGTAGCATCCCTCCTTCAATTTTGAATTATGTTACATATTTATTTATGTATGTTCAAGAGTACCTCTAGAATGACTAAAAACATATCGCGAACATAAATAGCATTTTAAACAAGTTTATAAAAAGTTAAAAGTATTTATAGATTTGTTAGGCAATGATCCACGAGAATAGGGTACTGGTTTTTCATAAAACACTTGGAATTTTACCTAAAATTTTAATGTGCTTTTAATATAAAAGGAAAACTAATGAAAAGGGCTTGAAAACTTTGAGTTTTAATGATAATGACAAAATAAAGGGTAAAGTGAATAGTACTAGAATTGACTTTTTAGTGTAAAAATGTGGTTTTTCGTTAAAATGAACCGTACCAGGAGCTTTTTGTTAAAGTTCCCTTTAATAAAAGCATTTTTAACGAAAACGATTCCGAGCAAGTTCAACAGAAATGCTTTCTCCAAACACTATCAAGCATGCCCTAATTAAACAATATAGACTTAAAAGAAGAGGAAGGTGGTTGCCAATGCCGTGAAACGTTAGCAGTAGACTTTTGGACAAGCTTGTGGTCTTTCTTTTTATTCTTGTCGCATTAATGGGTTCGAGTTGTCGCTAAGTCTTGGTCCCCTCTTCTGCTATACGCGTACCCAACGCGGTATAGTTACCTTATTCTTTTAAATTTCAGTACCCAAACCGCGTTATCTTATTCTTTTAAATTTCAGTAGTATTCGTCACATTCTTTTATCAGTACTTCATGTGACTTACAATACTAAATTCACAATATATATAGAAAAAAATGGTTGTGATGTGTGAGACGCGAGCACAACCGTTGATGATTGTGGATTTCTCGATGATTCTCACACAGATTAATAGTTGTGTCAACGTTACAACGATAGTGACTCCATTAACTTTTCTTTTTGTTTGAAGGACTCCATTAGCTAAGTAGAGACATGAGGCCACCTGAAGATAATGTAAAAAGGATCATGATTTTGAAATTCCATTATCATCGTTGTAAAAATATACAATGTCTAGCATTTAACTTAAACTTAAATCCACCACTTAGTACTACACTCTAGTGATATTCCTCTTCACTTGTAAGTAGTCTTAGGTTCGATTCTTACCAAAGGCGAATTGAACCACATTATTGCTAGCCTATTGTGAATCTAAATTCACCCCTGCTCCTTAATATAGATAATATCGTTTGTTAAAAAAAAAAAAAACTTAAACTTAAATTCTTATATAATTATAAATTTCGCATAGTTTTAAATTACTCTAATATAGAGAGAAATTGAACTTGGATACAAAATTAACTGTCTTAACTGATATTTGGTCGATTATTTCTTCTTTTATTTTCTAACCTTGTTCCACTAAAATTGTTTAGAATTATTTAATCTGGTCTGAATTTTTATTTAGAATCAATTGCTTCAAACTAAACTTTATTTAACGTAAAAAACTTAGCAGTTTTTAGTGTTTGTGTTGACCGCGCAAATATTGGGAAAGATAGGGCAGCAAATAAGCGGCAGAAGATGAAGAAGCGCTATTAGCTCTCAAGCCATGCAATTTCCCACCAAAATTTCGGATCCTCAGTCGTTCTTCCTCCACTCAGTTTTTTCGTATTTTCCGCACACAAATGCACAGAGAAGAAGAAAAAAAATCCCATTTTCTTATTTTCTCAGATCCCCACCGCACTGTCTCTCCTCTTTCCCAGAAATGTTACTGAAACTTCCTTTTCTCAAAAGCGCTTTTCCTACGCGTTTTGCTCTACATATATATGCCTGTGTGTTTAATCTGTAGGAGGAGGTTGTGATAAAAAGAATAAAATATAATTAATTGCTTGGATAAGAAGTGAAGGAAAGGTAGTTAAATTAGTTGGTCGATGGAGAGCTATTTGCAAGAGTTCGGGGAAGTGAAGCCGAAGGGTTCGTCTGAAGAAACGTTGCAGAAATGGAGGAACCTTTGCATCGTTGTCAAGAACCCGAAACGGCGGTTTCGCTTCACTGCCAATCTTTCCAAGCGTTTCGAGGCTGCTGCTATGCGCCGTACCAATCAGGTCTTTATTTCATCTCACCTCTCTCGTTCTTCTTCTTTTTCTTGTTAGAAATATCTCGTCTGTCAGTCGATGGATGTTATGTATTGATTTAACGCTCAAGAGCTAATTATTTAATAAATTAATACGAAGGTGACAGACCATAAAACAATATGATTCCCATGATTAATCATATAGCATGCGTACTAGAGCATTCATGCTCTGTTTAACAAACACAGAGACGACCAAGACGTTTCAAATTATAGTTTTCAACTTCAAATTCTTTACTAATCTTTTGATAAATTTCTGGTTTGAATATTGCAGGAGAAACTGAGGATTGCTGTTTTGGTTTCTAAAGCTGCATTTCAATTTATTCAAGGTGAGTCTATTTGGCATTAAAGATAAAACATCATCAGTTCATCATATAACAAGACGAGGTGGTTTTATAGTTGTTCTAAATTTCTAATGTCTGCAGGTGTGCAACCAAGCGACTACGTCGTACCCAAGGAAGTTACAGACGCAGGTTTTCAGATTTGTGCTGATGAACTGGGATCCATTGTTGAAGGCCACGATGTAAAGAAGCTAAAATTTCATGGCGGAGTAAGTGACATCGCAGAAAAGATCTCCACATCAGTAAAAGATGGGCTCAACACCGAATCAGACTTGCACACTCGAAGACAGGAGATTTATGGAATCAATAAATTTACCGAGAGTGAGCAACGGGGTTTCTTGATATTTGTTTGGGAAGCCCTTCAGGATATGACTCTTATGATCCTCGGAGTGTGTGCATTCGTGTCTCTGGTAGTTGGGATAGCAATGGAAGGGTGGCCAGTTGGAGCACATGATGGACTTGGAATCGTTGCGAGTATCCTGTTGGTTGTTCTTGTCACAGCAACAAGTGATTACCGCCAATCGTTGCAGTTCAAGGACTTGGACAAGGAGAAAAAGAAGATTGCGATGCAAGTAACAAGAAATGGATATAGGCAGAAAATGTCAATCTATGATTTACTGCCTGGCGATATTGTGCATCTTTCTATTGGAGACCAAGTGCCAGCAGATGGGCTCTTCGTATCAGGATTTTCTGTGTTGATTGACGAATCAAGCTTAACTGGTGAGAGTGAGCCAATAATGGTAACTCCTGAAAACCCTTTTCTTCTTTCGGGGACTAAGGTCCAAGACGGGTCATGCAAGATGATGGTTACAACGGTTGGGATGAGAACCCAGTGGGGTAAATTGATGGCGACTCTGAGCGAAGGCGGAGATGATGAAACCCCCCTGCAGGTGAAGCTGAATGGAGTGGCAACCATTATTGGAAAGATAGGCCTTTTCTTCGCCGTTGTGACTTTTGCAGTTATGGTGCAAGGATTGTTTAGTCGTAAACTGGCTGAGGGAACACACTGGAGCTGGAATGGAGATGATGCAATGCAGATGCTGGAATTCTTTGCTGTTGCAGTTACAATTGTTGTTGTTGCTGTCCCTGAGGGGCTGCCGCTGGCTGTGACATTGAGCCTTGCCTTTGCCATGAAGAAGATGATGAATGATAAAGCACTCGTTCGTCATCTGGCAGCTTGTGAGACTATGGGATCAGCCACAAATATTTGCAGTGACAAAACCGGGACGCTAACAACCAACCGCATGACCGTTGTAAAATCATGCATTTGCATGAATGTCAAGGAGGTGAGCAATCCCAATGAGGCCTCTAGCTTATTCTCTGACCTTCCGGAATCTGCTAATAAACTTTTGCTACAATCAATCTTTAACAACACCGGCGGAGAAGTTGTGGTTAACAAAGCTGGAAAGTATGAGCTGTTGGGAACACCTACAGATACTGCTTTGTTGGAACTTGGCTTGTCACTAGGTGGAAATTTCCAAGCAGAGAGACAAGCTTCTAAGCTTGTTAAAGTCGAGCCATTCAACTCAACGAAGAAACGGATGGGGGTAATCTTGGAGCTTCCCGAAGGAGGTCTGAGAGCGCACACCAAAGGTGCCTCAGAAATAGTTTTGGCCAGCTGCGAAAAGGTGATCAACTCAAATGGCGAAGTTGTTCCCCTTGATGAAGCATCCCTCAACCATCTCAAAGTTACTATTGAGCAATTTGCTTGCGAGGCTCTTCGAACTCTATGTCTTGCGTATACAGAACTAGAAACTGGTTTCTCTCCAGAGAATCCCATTCCTGTTTCTGGTTTTACTTGTATAGGAATTGTGGGAATTAAGGATCCTGTTCGTCCCGGTGTCAAGGAGTCAGTTGCAATTTGCCGTTCAGCTGGCATTACAGTAAGAATGGTTACTGGAGACAATATAAATACTGCAAAGGCTATCGCAAGAGAATGTGGTATTCTCACCGATGATGGCATAGCCATTGAAGGTCCGGAGTTCAGGGAGAAGAATCAGGAAGAATTGCTTTCTCTGATTCCTAAAATTCAGGTACTAGCTCCCTTTCCTTCGAGGAACATAATCGTTGGGGTTTGTTTCTTACTGACTAACAAGTATGGTTTATGAATCTGTGATGCTGAAACTTGAGTTCTCGTGTAGGTGATGGCTCGATCTTCACCTCTTGACAAGCATACATTGGTGCAGCACTTGCGGACCACATTTGATGAAGTTGTTGCTGTCACCGGTGATGGAACAAACGATGCCCCAGCGCTTCACGAGGCAGATATTGGACTAGCCATGGGGATTGCTGGAACTGAGGTGAGTATATATTATATAGTCCTCTATATTGCCAGATATCTTCACATTCATTGTTGTCCCTTATGAAGCAAGCGTTACAGAATAGGCCCTTAACTAATCATATTTCCCATGCTGTCAGGTGGCCAAAGAGAGTGCCGATGTTATAATTCTGGATGATAATTTCTCCACCATCGTAACAGTGGCGAAATGGGGACGTTCGGTTTACATCAACATTCAAAAATTTGTGCAATTCCAGCTGACGGTTAATATAGTTGCATTGATCGTGAATTTCTCCTCTGCTTGCTTGACAGGTTAGCCGGCTCACATTTTCGATATGTTGTCCACTTGTGTAACAAAATTCGCCATACTTTCCTATCCCTCGTAGAAATCATTTCTCACTTCTGCGTTTCAAAAATCATTCTTCAGGGAGCGCTCCTCTCACAGCTGTGCAGCTATTGTGGGTTAACATGATCATGGACACATTAGGCGCCCTTGCTCTTGCCACCGAGCCTCCGAATAATGACCTAATGAAGCGTCCGCCGGTTGGGAAGAGGCAGAATTTTATCAACAATGTAATGTGGAGGAACATTCTGGGGCAGTCTTTCTATCAGTTTACGATGATTTGGTTCCTTCAGGCAAAAGGAGAAGCAATGTTTGGTCTATACGGACCGGACTCTCATGTGATCCTCAACACACTGATTTTCAACACATTTGTGTTCTGTCAGGTAATCTTTTCTAAAATTACTCACACAAGGACTACTGCTGACGATTTTTACTGCTACGAAGGGTGACCTGATTCTGTTTATGCAGGTTTTCAACGAAATAAGCTCGCGCGAGATGGAGGAAATAGATGTCTTCAAGGGCATACTGGATAACTATGTCTTCGTCGCAGTCCTCGGTTTCACACTTGTGTTCCAAATCATTATTATCGAGTTCCTGGGAAAATTTGCAAGCACAGCACCCCTCACCTTGGCACAATGGTTCGTCACTGTATTCATCGGCTTTTTAGGGATGCCGATTGCTGCCGGTTTAAAGATGTTTCCCGTTTGAACAACACAAGATTTAGAGATTAGTAAGACAACAAAAGAACAAAGTTAGGGAGCTTAGAAGCCTATTTTGGGAAACATTTCTCCGAAAATTCCACATCCTGCAAAGATGCATGCGATGATGAACAGAATTAGCAGATATTAGCTAGCTAATTAAGCCAATGTCTTATGTTTAACTCAAAATTAGGAATTCTTCAAGTTTGACATGGTGATACACATGGTTGGTTGCCGGTCCTGTAATTCGTCGACTGTATTTTCTTATCGACTTATCGTTTATGTAACTAGTTTTCCGTTCTGGCAACGATTTGTTTAACTTTTCTGTGCATTAGACCATCTCCAACCGAATGAGGGCAGAGTGCTCGTTTTAGCCCTCTGGACCTCTAACAAATTAATATTTTAATGAATAGTGCATGACCATATTTCTTACCATCTCCAACTGAGGGCCAAAAGGCCAGATAGCTCGTTTTAGCCTTGTCACAAAAAGTCATCTCCAACCGAGGGCCATAGGGCCAAACATAATTTATTATTTAAATTTAAAAACTATAACAACTTAATCAGATATTGTTATATCATTGCATATGTTATCCAAAACTAATATTTTTCTTGTTTAATCAATTGTTAATTCATGGCCCACTCAGTCCTCATAAATTAATATTAATTACTTCACATTGTTCACAACCAATTACTTCTTACTGTAATGGAAAATATTGGAGATCTACTCTTATCATTTGTCCCACATCTGCTGTGGGAGAGATTTTGGCAAGCAAACATGCTTATAAAAGGAACATCCCAACATTGAATTAATCATCATTCTAGCCCTATAATTATTATTATTATTTTTTTTAATTTTGGCCTAAAAAAAAAAGAAGAAAATTTCAAAAATAACGACTAGCTGACGTCAGCATGACATTAGCTAGTAACTGTTGGTCTTCAAATTCTGACCCGACTCGGGGCCGATTGGTTGGCTCCTTTGGGCCGGCTGATTGGCTCTTTTTTGTTCAGTGGAGCTCACGAGCTCTTTGGCCTGGCCCTCGGTTGGAGATAGTTTTTAGGCTATTTTCGATCTTTTGACTCACTGGACCTTTTGGTTGGAGATAGCCTTACCTAGTTGTGAATCATATTATCATTAACATAACTTCAAAAGTATAATGTGATGGAAAATTTCCGCCCGTTTTCAATCTTGACAAAATTGTTCCTGCAAAACAAATACACACCTTCGATCAAGTTCACTTCGAATCTAACTGTTCCAAGAATTGTAAAAAGCAAAGCTGGATAAATCTTCGACGGATTAAAAACAGCATTGGTTCAACTTTGGTCTCTCAGAACTCCTTAAACGCTGCTGCAGCGGCTTTCAGATTACAGATTCACACCGAAAATCTAACAGATAAACATTACATACCAAGGTAGTAATGCAATTTTCACATGAATAAGTTCAGTGCTGCTTACACGAAAGCAAGATACAAAAAATAAATAGTTGTTTCTAGGCTGAAGAAATCTCTCATGATTGCATGGCATTGGTATCATCGTCGTCACCTTCCTCGCTGAACATGTACTGACTCTGATACTCCATCAAGTATTGTGTTGATCTCTTCACATCCAAAAACAGATGGTAAACTCGGTTAATATCCTCCATCTCCACAATATTTCCCTTTCGCTTTTGGCATGCCAACGCAGAAGCTGTTATGAGATGTATAGCATATCTCAAGGATGCATCAACACCAATCTTGGTCAACAAATGCTTTGCTTCTTCGGACATCTCGACTTCTTCTTCTTGGCATCTGATGTTCAGAATCTTACTAATTTCATCCTCTGTGTAAGGCTGGGTGGTGATGATAAGCAGTCGATCAAGGAGATCAATAGGAATTCCATGGGGGGATTTATAATTTGTGCCTCTGATTGTAGTGATTCCTCTGTTGGTAGCAACAACTAATATGGGAGCCATCTCATTCTCCAATGCTCGATTCAAAAATGAAAAGCACTCAATGTCAAGCATGTGCACCTCATCAATAAAGAGAACACCTGGTACAATTTCTGCCTTCCCTTCCTCCCTCCACTCTGCTACCTTTGTGTCAATTTGTTCTCTCACTTCTGAGCGGATTTCACCAGTATCACCCGTAAAGAGAGCCAGAAATCCCTGTGTTCTGGATGAGAGAGATAATAAAATCAGATAACAAAATGTTGTGTTAATCCTCAGCCAGTACTGAGTCTAAAGTAGAACAACCCCCACCTCCACCATTAAAAAAACAAAGACCTTCTCAACTTAACAAGCCAAGATTCATTTATTAAATTTGAGCAGACTTTTAATATAGGTGCCAGTTGCAATGTATGCACTTTATACAGAATTCATTAGATAAAAGCAACAAAGCAGCCCTAACACCAAACAAAGTTACACAATCTTAAAGATTGATAAATTCCTAAAACATTGTGTAGAGATTTATGTTCACGTGCATGCCACTTATTACATCAAACCTTAATAACCCAAAAAATTAAAAGTGATGATATTCTATAACATCTAAGAATGTAACACACACACTTCTCTCTTGCGAATTCTAAGATGCAAAATAGATACAGAGTTCTGTTATATTCAGATTTAACCTGCATATTTAAGTGACCAAAAAAAGTACATCTGAGTAACGAGATGAAAACTGGAACCACTTTGTAGCAACAGAAAAAAGTTCACTCTTTTACCCAAACCCGGCAATAAGTTTGGGTTCAAGCTTCAGAAAAGACAGATTTTGATCAAGCTGCCTTTAAGTTTCTTAAGGTTAAACTTTCTAATTTTGGTCGGAAGGTGACTGAATGAAGGTTTTCCTAGGAGTGCTGTAACAAAATAAACCCATCCAAGACATGCAGGCACCAATAGATGCAAACAACTGGGTATTCAAAGCAAGTTTGCCTGGAAGGTGACCTGATGAATATGTTGATGTTAGAGCCTCTTGGGAAGGCTAAATCCTATGCTATTCCCCTCTTCTCCCCTTCTTACATGATTACCTTAAAAAAAACGAAAAACGAAAATTAAAGAAATGTGAGAAGCTCGGTAAGCAGATCAGTCGACAGAGAGAAATCTCACAACAGCCGGCCAGTAAACTTCTCAACTATTCGATTGGGCTACAGCGGCTTTGGCAATTCAAGATTAAGGGTACTATGTTGTTTTTCAAACCCTTCCCTTGGTGCATGTAGCTTTAAAGTCCTACATATACTTTTTCAAAACAGAAAAACGATATAAACTGTATTCTTTGTTTGATGCACATAGAAGAGGAGAGAAACTTCTACTTTCTAACTTCTAAATGATTCAAACCTACTACTCAAATAAATTCCAAATTAACCACAGCTGAGCTACAAAACATCCAACTCAGACACAGAAGGATTCTTAGCGCCCTACACCACCGATAACTACGTCATAGAATTCATCAATAGACCATCATCCTCAACAGTGGACTAACAGGGAGTAAAAGGTACTATTGACTAATTATTGGGGTAATGAACGAACAAAAAAACCCATAGAGCTTGTTTCTGAAAGGTAACTTCTAAGTACGGAATACATACATTCATTAATGTATAACAAATTAACAACCTAATTGCTAATTTCCCATTAACCAAAAAAAATTGCAACTTTCACAAGAATATGTGATTGCATAAACTCATTAACTTGTAATTTACAGCAGCATGCTCTGTAAAGTGTAAATTAAGACTAGGAAAAAAAAGTACAAGCTGAGATTTTGAAGTACCTGCTGTTGATGACATCAATCTCATGAAGTGTGACGCAATGCACGACCTCCTTGCGCTTCTGCAACTCCCCGTCCGGGCACTGCATAAACTTGACCTGCGGTCCCATGGCATCGTAGTCCCTCGACCTCGAAAATGACCTACCAAGCTTAGTAATCTTCCCAGAAGCTTTATCAATGGCAATCACATCCCCACTTTGCACCTTCTCCTTCCCCAAAGCCTCAATCATCTTGGCCCCCAAGTCGTACACGGTCTCCATCTCCGTCGTCTTCAGCGTCAATTTCCCCGTCTTCGAAGCTGCTCCGGCCACCGCAGGCCGGTCAATTTGAACCTCCACGACCTCACCCTCGATGATCTCAGTCTCTTCCTTGATTCTAACCCCAATGGCTTTCCTAAAAGCTTGCATTAGGGCTTCGGTCTTCGACATCTCCAGAGAAAAGAGCTCGCTTCCGGCCAACATCGCGAACGGGGTTTCGAGGCCGAGCGACTTCGCCATGCCCATGGCGATGGCGGTCTTGCCGGTTCCGGGCTGACCCGCCAGAAGAACAGCCCGACCCGCGATTTTTCCTTCCTTGATCATCTGGAGAATGACGCCGGCGGCCTTTCGGGCGGAAGTCTGGCCCACCATGCCTTGGGAGACATCGCGGGCTTCTAGGGCAGAATCGAGGCCGAGGCCGCGGATGTGGGAGTGTGCGCCTATGCGCTCTATTCGGGTCAGGTCTCGACTCTCTGAGAGCTTGAGCTCCGCCATGGCTGAAAAGTGATGGTGGAGTGGAGTGGAGCGGAGCGGAGCGGGGCGGCTTCAAGAGTTTTGTTCAAATTCAACGGCAGCGGCGTGAAAGAGCGAAGGGGTTTTGTTACAAAATCTGCACTTTTGACTGTTTATGTCCGAATAAAGGGCTGAGCCCAGGTTAGATATATAGGCCGAACAAGGCTTTAATTTATTTAATTTAATAAATGAGCCCAACTCGCTTTCCTGTTCTCTAAGGAGTAAATGACCATTTGGTGGGCTGGATGAGACGGATTATAGCTAATTAAAATGGTAATCCAATCTGTTATGTGATGGTGGGTGGCGGCGGCGCCGCCACGCCGGTAATGATTTTTGGCAGTGGTTTGCGGTAGCAACGATGATGGTGGTATGTTGTGGAGGCTGAGATGGTGGTGATGATATTGTGTGGTGGTGTAGGTGAAGATGACTGCAGTGATGACGATAGTGGGTGGTGGCAGCAATGACATTAGTGATGAAGGTAGGTAGCGGTGGTGGTGTTAGTGCCACCTACCATTGATGTCCATACGTTTAAGCTTCTTGGGAGGTCAGTGTTTAGTGATTTTTTTCAACAGACAAAAACATGTACATCCACCACGCGTCCATCACGCCTAGCACGAAACCATGCTAACCTTATTGCGATACGAAACCATGTTAACCTTATTGCGATATAGTCCGGCCCTTCCAGATAGTCAATGTCTAGTTGACTTCCTAAACGGTTAGGAACTTTGTTTAAGGACTAAGTAACTATGGAATACAAGTCTCTCTGCACTAACCTCGATTAGGACATTGTTTCCATACCTTAAATCATATGGACTCAATCATAGTTTATTATCTCTATAATATAAAACCAAAACTCATGAATGAATTAGTCTGCACTTTATTAATTAATGAATTAATTAATATGGAGTTGTTACATAAGTTTAGACATCGACCTATGTAAAAATATATGGTATGAATTGATAAAATCATTACAAAACGTCTATATGTTTGCTGGAAACAACATGAATTTTTGAAAAGATGATCTTCATAGAATAATTTATAATATGAACAATTCGACCATAAGCACAATTCTGTGAGTTGGGCACAAGGTGTTTTGAGGAGGAATTCATCCACATCCTTGAGGAGCCAAGCATTTCTCTTTTTATATTTTATTTTATCTTTTTAATTTTTTTTTCCCAGTCTTTATGAGGGGCACTTGTATGAAATTGTGGTCATAACCTAGAGATCAACAGCAACGTCACATTAAACTACCAAGACATTCCACGTACATACAATCATACTAACCCTAATATAAGTAAATCCTAGTTTTCTAGAAACTAACAGTGCACTTACTTGCAGTCGAAAACATGGTGTTTGGATCGAGATTTCGACCCTTTTCTCTTGGAAACAACTTGGATCTCTGCTCCCAATGTTCTCTTCATTCTATTTCTCATAATCTCAATAACTAAAACAAAATAAACTTCACCCAAGTCTTTCATGTCAAACCTTTTGGACAACATTTGTTTGGCCCCATTCAACAATTACACATTTAATCTTATCAACAATACATGTGACCCAACATATTGAAATCTACATTACATTTTCGTAAGGATTTGTAAATTCATATGTGAATGACATCGAGCCGTTTTCCGGCCAAACAACGACGAATTAGCTGTTGAGAGAGGTACCATTCTATTCATCTCGTTGATAAGTATGATTTTCATTTTTGAATCACTCGATTTCGTTGAGTATTGAAGAAGTTATTAACGTTTAAAGTTTACCCAGTTTCCGGCGAGTTTCCAGTTTTCCCGCTGACCAATCACCTTTCAAGCTATTTTCTGGCAATCTCCAGCAACCATTAGGCTTCCAAATAGGTATAATCTTGTTCTACACTTTCCTACTTCATTTTGATATATTAAGAAATAATTGAGTTACGAAGCTTTGAAAATTGCCCAAACTTCCGCCCAAGAGCTCCAGGACACTTAACGGAGTTTTTAACGGAAAGACCAAAATAATGGATGGTGGACAATCTCAGGGATCATTTCTATTGATTTTCAATCTCAGAGACCAAAGTGATGTGTTATGCAAATCTCATGGATCATTTTGGCTAAAAAGCCATTAATTGAATGACATGTATAAAAGAATTAATTTTTATAATTCTGGTGCGGTTGTGTTCATGCAGTTTTTACAATGTATGTAGGAACTGAGATTGGAACTAGTCTAAACGGTTCAGCTCGGTTCTTGAACCTGAGTTGACTGTTTTAGGTCAACATGGTTTCTTACGGTTTATTTTGTCTCGGTTCGTTTTGGTCGCTGTTCCACAGTTTTTATGCCTACCCCTTAGCAATGGCGAAACCACTAGTTGGTCCCCTTTAAAATAAAAATGAAACCCAAAAATAAAATATAAAAATTAAAACTTGATGGTTAATTAATCATGCACCATTATCCTTTTACTAACAAGTTGAAATTAAGAAAGTGAGGAATTTATGTACCATGAAAGCGTCGCATGCCATGACTACAAATGATGTGGGTGAAGGCTCAGCAACAAACCACCGACCATCCCTTATTTTCACTTCCAAACCATTCACCTCCTTTTGGTGAAGAATGGATATGAAGGCTTTGTCTGTGTGAGGGGGAAGTCCCACGTTGGTTTCATTCTCTTTTTGTTCTCTATCCAGAGACCATCTCAGCAGGTAAATTGTCGACGCCATGTGAGATTCGTAAAGCCTTTGTACCCCATAATGGTGAAACACCAGTTTTGTCACCAGTTAGTCAACTCGGCCAGCAGATTTGAGAAGGTATAAACTTTCTCACTAGTCAAAGAAATAAACACAATATTAGTTTTTGTGGTAAAAGGGTACTTTGTTACCGACGCAACATGTTACAGTAGAAGAGACCCGGATACAAACGCACACAAACAAAAATAAACCTCCAAAGTAACCCATGAGCAAAGTAAGTTTTGAGTGAGCCCAATGCAAAGAGCACAGAAAAACACATCAAAGACACCTGCAACCGAAACGCCTCAAACCAAGACCGCAACAACCGCTTGAAATCCAGCCAAGAAAAGCCGTCCCAAGAGTGAAGGAACAGAAGACGCGATCCTCCAAAGAGCACCCCAGAAGTTAGTTGCAGGCACCAATCGAAGGAACAAAGTTGTTGGAATAAGCAACAGTGCCAACGAGGGCACACACACAAGTGCAAGGAGGTGGAGGGAACACCCAAGCCAGAGCTCTACTCACCTTCCGAGAGAATCGCGAAAATTCTCGAGAAAGATCAGTTGTTGCAAATCTAGTAAGTGGCTTCAAGGAGAAACGGGAAAGGGGATGGATGACATAGTGGGAAAGAGAGAAAATAGACAGGAAATAGGAAAAGGGATGACAGGGGAAAAGGAGAAACAAGAAGGGGAAAGGACGACAGGGATGGAAAGGCGGTCTGATGACAAAATCGAAGGAAAGAGGTGAAAGAGAGGGGCAAGGGGAAGAACAACAGAGATGGGGTGAAGGAAATGGGCTAGCAGGCCAAAAAACAAAGAAAAAACTACCTGAAAAGCAAGGAAAGAAAAAGAAACGGAACAGAAAAGGAGAAGGAGAAGGGGACTGCCACCGACCCTGGCCATAGCCAGGGTCGGTCGGCAGCTACAAGAGGGACGGGATTTGGAAACTCTCACACAGAGAAGAGAAGAACTCTCACGAAGAGAGAAGATATATATTAGTCAGGCATAATATATATGTACCAAAAATGGTGAGTATATTAATTCTATCCTGAAAAAGTTATAGAAATTTAGATTAGTGAGCCATTAAACCAATAAAAACATACCGAAATTCGTCATTTCCTGCAGGCCACATCATATTTGTGAAATTTTCAACTCCTTCAGGAGTTGTCGCGTAATCGACTCCCAAGGATTCGTAAAGTGGAAGGGAAGAAATTTGGCCGATATAGCTGTGGTTAGGCTTGTCACTGGTCTATTAATAGACCTTTACTCACAGAAAACTTGGCTTTGTGAAGGTCCAAAGGAACTCCATGGTAAGTGGCTTCAAAGCAGCCACAATCTTCAAGTGCTTGTTGGACTTGTTTGCATGTCGACCTCCATGCCTCAGTTCCAGGCTTCAAATTTTCAGCGTTGGTTAAATCTACAACAGGAAGCTTTGCCTGACCTTCTGAACCCATGATAAATCTCTCTCTATTGATCTTGTATGTCTTAGCTAGTTCTTGGAAATTAAAGTAACTATCTTTCCGAGTTTCGGGAATTGATGCCCTGATATTTATGGTAAATTTAGTTATGTCATCGTCGCCATCCTACATTGTATTAAAAAGTAAAGAAAAATCTTGTAAGAGTTCGATATAAAGAGATTAAATTTAAAATTAGATAATATATTATTAATAAAAAATAAACCCATTAAATTAATACTTAAATAATAATCTAATTTAATCAACACTTGAGTAACCTGATGTGAACTTTATTAACCAATATGTAAATGCCAAGTGTCATGATCTCTGTGGTGACATGTGTCATGATCTTGTGCTCTCGGTTGTTAGGCGGTTGTTAGTTTCCTTAGTTGTTAAATCTTGTAGGTGTATATATAGTGAGATGATTCCACAGGTTGTGACAATTACAAGCACTAAGCTTTCTTGTTGTGTTGTTTTATGAATTCTTCAGTATTACATTGGGTATTTTTTGCGAAAATGGGATCTACACCACTCAAGATTAATGGGTTGCTAGGGATGCTTACAATTCGATTGTTGGATGATAACTATGCCAAATGATCTTTCCAATTTCAATCTGTTTTGGAAAGCTATATTTTATTTGACTTCTTTGATGGTACGAATGTGTGTCCGCCAAAGTATGTTGTTTCCTTGGAGAGTGGAGTTACTAAAGAGATTACAACAACTTATCGTGAATGGATCAAGGCAGACAAGGCTTTACTTAGTCTTCTCATTGCTACTCTTGGAGATAAAGCTATTGAATATGTTGTTGGCAACAAAACTGCACATGAGGTATGGACTCAACTTACTGATCGTTATGCAACGGTGTATCGAGCAAGGATTAATCATCTGAAGACTGAACTACATACTATCAAGAAAGGAACTGAATCCATTGAGAAGTACTTACTACGACTTAAACACTTGAAAGACCAACTAGTTGCTGCAGGAGAAACCATCTCAGACAATGATCTCATTGTTGCTGCATTGGCTGGGTTGCCATCTGAGTATAATATGATACGAACTATTATTGTAGCCAGTGAGACATTTATCACTTTGAAGGAATTCCGTGCACAGCTTTTGAGTGCATAAAGGACTGCAAAAGAGTATCAGTCTACTATGCAGTTTCCTATGACATTAATGTTTTCTCAGGGGGAATTTTCTTCAACTGGTTCTCAGCGACATTTTTATCAAGGAGAATCATCTGGAACAACAGCTGGTCAACAATATTATTAAGGGGATAATTCATCTGGTGGTTCTAATGGTCAGAATTTTACTAGTGGCACAAGTTTTGTTAGTCAAATTCAGCGGTCTAATAGTAATGGTCCCATTGGTGGTCATTTTTCTCAAGGGAATCTACCTCAACAATTTCAATCTCAGAGGCATAACAATGGCTATAATGGTCCTCCGTTTAACAATCGACCAAGGTATAATGGAGGTCATTCTGGTGGTTATAACAACATAAATAATGAAAGGTATTATGGCAACAACAAGGGAGGATCAAACTGGGGAAGTTGGAATGGAAATAGTGGCTAGAAGTCAAACATAATCCCTGAGTGCCAAATTTGTAGCAAGCGAAGCCATATTGAGCCTAATTGCTATTACAGAAATGAGCAGTCAACTCCTTCTAACCATGTCATCCCAAAATGCCATATTTGTGACAAGATAGGCGATACGGCTCATACTTGTTTCCATACGGCTAACTATGCATATCAAGTTGCACAACCACCTCTATTACTTAATGCCATAATTGCTCAGTCCTCTGCTAACTTCAATCATAATCAATCCTGGATTATAGACACTGGGGCAACACATCACATGACTGATGATGTTGGGGAGTTAAACATGATTGCACCATCTGAGGGAGATCAAAATATCACTGTTGGTAGTGGAAAGTGTCTTCCTGTCAAGAATACTGGTTCATCTTCTATCAAAACTCTCTCCAAACCTTTAAACCTATATATTGTATTACATGTACCTGATTTAGCTGCAAGCCTTATATCGGTTTATACTTTATGCAAAGACAATAATTGTTATGTTCTTCTTGATGAATTTGGATTTTGAGTGCAGGACAAGGTAACAAAGACAATTCTCATGAGAGGAAAGAGTAGTGAAGGTCTCTATCACATCCCAAAGCAATTGTTTTTCAAGTATAATCAGCTACTACAGTCTACACCAAAGACATTCCTTGGACAGCTAGTGAATGCATCTCTATTATGAAATCCCATCCCTGGATTTCACTATTTAAAAATACATATCTCGTATTTTGTATTCATATTCGTAGTTTCGATGTATTTATATTTACGGCGTATAAAATTTTATTCGATAAGTAAAAGGATGAAATTGCCCCTATTGTGTTAAACGAGATTTTTTGTGGACGTACTTGATATTTTCATAATTTTTTAGATTTCTTTAATATCTAGATAGTATGTGTCAATACGAACGCGTAGGTGAAAAATGTTCGTGAATCGGAGTTGAAACGAAGAAATTAGAGACGTTTTAGTTGTAAAATTAAAAAAAAAAATTAGAACCAGATGGTAGCAGGAGAGAGGGGAAAAGAGAGAGTTGTGGGAGAGAAAAGGGGGAGAGTGCCCAATGAGAGGGGAGAGCAAGGAGGGAAATGAGAGAAAGAAAGAAAAAATAAATAAATGGGGGAAACGGGTATTCTTCCCAACCTGACGCCATTCACAGCGTTTCGCGGCGAATCGAGGCAAATCACCACTTGGAAACAACTCCCTAACCTTCCCTCTTCCATTTCCACCCAAAACTAGAAGGAATTTGGTGGTAGTTTTGGGAAAAAAAGGACAGTGGTGCGTGTGGGTGTAGGGTGGCAATCCGCAAATCGGGAAGCCAACTCAGCCAATTACCACCACCAATAGGCTCCCCTCAACCTCAGGAACAAAGCCTAAGCAGTGGTGAAGGCGTCGGAGCAAGTATGAAGGTCGAATCGAAGCACACCCAATTCTAGGGTTCCAGCGAATTGTGGGCGATTCCATGGGTTTTCCGGCCGAATTGGACTTCGGCCCAGGTATGAAAATTGCCACCCTCACTGAGATCTACGTGGCTGTAAAATTTGGTAATTTTTGGAATTAGTTGAATTTTCCGGCGAGTCGAGGCAACTGGCCGCTGCATGCGGTGGCTCGTGAGCCAAGACCCCACCTGCCCTTCTTAGACTAATTTGGATACCTTGATTCCATATATGATGTTCGATTGATGGAATCTCGTCGTATGACTATAGTTTTGATAGAAACCACCACTTGCAGATATTATATGAATCGATGATCCGACCGTTGGATCGTCACCAAACTTTAATATGTTATTTTATGTAATATTTGAGGACCTTAGTAACTTACAGATTGGGAATCCAATGTATGGATCTTCCTTAATTGGATTTCTAAGTTTGTAAAATCAAACGTCAACCGCCACTTAATTCTAGCAGTTGGTGGAGATTCGACAGTAGAATCGTTCCGAAATTTTAGAATATTGTTCTAGAAGATAAATAAGACCCTTGGGAAGTTACGGATCGGAAATCCATGGGTGGATATTCCAAATTAACTTGTATAGGGTTGTGGACCCCACCTTTGACTAAGACGACTTTTGGTTAGTAGGCTACGAAATGATCTTAAATATTAAAATTTGTATTACTAGAGACTATGTAGGGCTTAGTGGGCCTATTTTGGTTAGTGGGTTATCCCCGATAATATATACATCGGTTTATGTGTATGGGACGTCATATTGTGATATATATGTGTTTAGTTATCTTCTTAATAATGTGGATGATAAGTATGATAAATGTTATGACAATGTGATCCTAGAATCCTATTAGATGTATTCTATAGAACTTATATGCTTAGGTGACATATTAGTTGGTGGCCATGGGAAGTTGAGGGTGTAGTGACTCTGTTGCAACTCATGGGGGTTGAGGTATGGGTAGGTTGTGTGTTGAATTTACTGCACCATGTAGTAGTGGTACATGGATGGTCCTGCTTGGTATATCCGCGTTGGGGGCTCATACGTATTTTAGGGGTCATCATGCTTGGTATATCCGTGTTGGGTGATTTTTGCCTACACGATTAGACTATGCATACGATTAGACCATAAACCTTATTTATTCAATGGAAGCCAAGAAGAAACTAAGATCAACAACCCTCAAAAGAGCCATATTACATGCACAACCAACACTTAGGTACATAATTGAAGATCATACTAGCCAGCATGCGGGCGTTTTAGAGAATTATTATGCAATAGAAAGTAAGATAGCCATTGCCCCCTTCCCTCCTAAACCAAAAGAGATCTCAAACTCCACGGTAGGTTTTGATAGCACACTCGGATTGCATTGCCTCTGGTGTTTCAACGAAGTGAAGGTAACTGACATTGTCAAATGGTTTATAGGATAAGGGGTGTTTGTCGTCGATCAGCTCTTCTGGAACTTGTACAGTTCCATTAAGGAATGAGAAGAGTCCCATGGATAATCTGGTTTTGTTCTGTTTCATGACCACTTGGTGAAAACAAGACGGCACTCTTCCATTGCTCCATGCCAGCAAAGACAAAGTTATTTAAAAAATGGAAAATACTTAAACTCTCTATATTTCATGTCCATCCAATTAAATCAACAGATAAAATAAAAAATTGAAACTCCATAATTAATTAATCATACGCCCTTTTCCTTTTACTAACAAGTTGAAATTAAGAAAGTGAGTTATATACGTACCATGAAAGCGTCGCCTGCCATAACTATAAATGATGTGGGTGAAGGCTCAGCACAAACCACTGACCATCCTTTGTTTTCACTTCCAAACCATTCACCTCCTTTTGGTGAAGAATGGATATGAAGGTCTTGTCCGTGTGAGGAGTAGTCCCACGTTGCCTTCATTCTCCGTCTGTTCTTTATACTTAACGCATCTGAGCAGGTAATTTGTTGACGCCATGTGAGATTCATACAGCCTCTCTACCCCATAAACATCAAACACCATTTTTGTCACCAGTTTAATCAGCTCAGCCACCAGATTTGAGAAGGTATAAGCTTTTTCACTACTCAAAGAAATAACACAGTATTAGCAAGGCATAATATATACGTACCAAAAAAATGGTGAGTATACTACATTATATCCTGAAAAAAAGTTACAGAAATTTAGATTAGGTCATTAAACCAATAAAAACATACCAAAAATCGTAATTTCCTGCAGGCCACATCATATTTGTGAATTTTTCTCCTCCTTCAGGAGTTGTCGCGTAATCAACTCCCAAGGATTTGTAGAGATGAAGGAAAGAATATTGGCTAACATAGCTGGGATCACTGTTCTTCTGGCATTTCGTTTCAATTGGAAGATCAAATAGACCTTTAATCACAGAATACTTGTCGTTATGAAGGCCCAAAGGTACTCCGTGGTAAGTGGCTTCAAAGCAGCCACAGTCTTCAACTGCTTAATTGCTGGACTTGTTTGCATGTCGACTTCCATGCCTCAGTTCCAGGCGTCAAATTTTCAACATTGGTTAAATCTACAACAGGAAGCTTGGCCTAACCTTCTGAACCCATGATAAGTATCCCTCTCCTTAACTGTATATTTTAGCTAGTTTTTGGAAATAAAAGTAACTATCTTACCAAGTTTTGGGGAATTGGTGCACTGATATGCATGGTAACGATAAGATTATATATAGCAACAATTTAGACAAAGTTTTTTACCGACAGAATGATATATCTAGTTAATCCAACGCCCTCCACGTATTGATAATGTTATCATCGCTATCCAATATTGACTGAAGATCCTTTTTGCATTATTAGCTTGCGACTAATGTAAAAATAATGCAAGAGAGATGTAAAATACCACATGGTCCCTTAAAATCGGAGTGTAGTCAATCAAGATTTTGAAAAATGATTTTAAAAGACCTTGAAATCATAGTGTAGTCAAATTATGATTTGAGAGAATTTTAAAAATACATCCAAATCTATAGGTAGTCAAATTTTGATAGGGATTTTTAAAGTGATTATAAATCTAGGTATATTAAAAAAGTCAAGGATTTGGTTGCATTTCATTAAGTTGTGAATTTTGTTGGATTTATGAGCACAAATATACGTAACCAAGAGAAAAGAGAATCCCACCTCAACCCCTAGAATTTCCAATCCAGCTTATTCACATTTTATCACTCCCTTCTTTCCTCTCTCACTCCTCTCCCAAACCTTAGCGGGTCGTAACAGAATCTCACGGAACTCTTGCCATCCATAGATTTGATTTTTATGACTTGGGTTCTGGGAATTGGATGAAGAGGTGTGTTTAGTTGGTGGGTATTTGAAAAAAGAGCAGCAGGGTTTGTTTAGTTGTGGTGAATTTGGTCCTCCAGGTGTTTGATAAAAAGCGCAAGAGGGTTTTTGGAGTGGAAGAATGGGACAGAAGAAGCTGAAGCGTGGAGGAGGAGGAGGGAGTTAGAAGAAGAAGAAGAAGGCCTTGAAAGACCATGGGGCCTGTGTTGGAGATGATGATAATTAACTTCTTTCTGAAATATCTTAAAGAAATTCAATTTATGTTGATTTGGTCCGTTTGTATTGGTTTGATGATGCTTAGAAATCTTATGAAATCCATAATCAAAATCTACACAAATCCATTGAAATCTATAATGAAAATCCATATAAATCAGGATTGAAAAGTCCATTAAAATCCTTTGAAATCCAAATTGACTACACCCTCCTTAGTTTTCTTTGTTTTTGTGTGTGTGGTTGTTTCTTCCATATCAAATTAATATATCTTTAATTTTACTCTGGTAGTTCATTACTTTGTCAAAGTTCTGATTCTAAAGTTTTTTTACAATTAGTGCTGTTAGATGTTATTTCTTGTCATCATTAGTTACAAGTTGTGGGCGCGGGGGGGACACCGGAATTCTACACATGATCTCAACAAGATGCATGAGGGATATCCACAGGGGCAGAGGAACAATACAGATCAGTATAAAAGTGTGGTTGTCATTTCTCTTGCTTATTTGTTATCACCATATGAAGGGGTTATTGAAAACTTTGCAAACTCGCTAGTCGTTACTAGTTATTGTTAAAAACTTTGGTTTATTTGTTTGGTTCAAACAGTCAAACACACTAGGGTCCCTCTGCTAAAAAAGTGTTGTGCAGCAGAGATTGGTAAAAAAACTAACTAAAGTTGGCCCTTCCAACTCACGATACAATGCTTTTATGAAGCACCATCACTCCAACCATTGAGATTAAGTAGCTTCTAGCTTGTAACCTTGGTGGGAGCAATAGGGTGATGGAACATCAACTGGGTTCTATTGGTTTGCTAATGTTGCCTGTTCCAAACCAATAGAGAGACGGAGATTACACATTTACAACTCGGAGCTTTGCTCAGTAATTGTGAGTTGTTGATGTGTTGTGAAACCATTTGGAATTCTGCTAGCACCAGTAGCTCACACGTGCATAAGTGATTGTGAGTCGTTGATGCATTGTGAAAGCGCCATAACTTTGTGATAATGGAATGTCGTGCTAGTCCTAGCTAGGTGAAAGTAACCTTTGTTTCTCTCTAACTACCATGCTCTCAAGATGGTAATGTCCAACATTTTTCTTTTTTCAATTTTCTTTCAATCCCCTTTAGGTTATTTTCTTCTTAAAAGAAGTGAAATGTTTCTTCATACCATAAACCAACAACATCCATCTGTATGATGTAGATGTAAAGCGTGGTCCATATTCACCTCTGAGCATCCTAGACTGCAATTCTGGCAAACATGGTTGCAAATTACATAATTACCTAATCACAATAACCATCTTGATAACATAATGGAACTTCATTTTGGTGTTAATCCGGAAACTAAATAGTTTTTTTTCCCTACATTATTGGTTTTGACTTTTGGGACCCTAAAATTTTTGAATTTGAAATCATTAAAGATCACAAAATACCACTTACGTCGCCACTTAGTACTACGGTCTAGTGGTATTCCTCTTCACTTATAAGTGAAAGGTCTTAAGTTTGATTCTCGCGCCATGTGACGTCTCTTACCAAATAATAATCCAAGACAAATTGTGTGTAGATTTTGGGTGGACTTTGTGACCACGTTTGACCCCCAATTCTGTACGGGATTAAATACAAGGCTATTTTAGGGTGAAGGTGCTGAACTGTCTCCAACCCAAGGGATTAAATAGAGATGCTAAAACAGAAAGTAAAAACACAACCAAAAAACGACAGCAGCAATTTCTGCAGAATGCAATTTAAAAGCTAACAGAATTTTATGTATACTTTCATTGATGAGGTTGGTTTCCTCCCCCGTGAGACAGTGAGACACATTGACCCAAATTTGCATCACAAACTCCCAGCGCTAAATATTACACGTCTTTTCTCCTTCTACACACTCCAGTTAATTTTCGCTCACTAATTCTCCTTCCAATTCATTCAATCCGAAGGCCGGAAACAGTAAGGGGTGCACAAGGAAAGAAAAGGGGGTGTGCAATATATATATATATATATATATGAAAACAGATTTATTAAGCAGGCAGTGTGGTTTTCTGGTTCAGGCTAAAATACAATGGTGTACTATGACAGACTGGCCTATGAACCCTAAAAAGGCATGTGAGGCTTCTGACACCATTTTTGCTATGAATCTTATGCACCCAAATCCAACCGCCCTACCCCAAATGTTTGGGTCTCTATGTTCATAATGATGGTTCATTTGGGTCCTACAACTTCTCTCAAATGGTTGCAAATATCAGCATTTGCATTTTCTGGTGAATTCAAATGCCCCATTCAAGCAAATCATACCCCTACCTTCGTTCATTTTCTTTTGTTGTATAGGGCGTGATCTACCTGACGATTCTAGAGAGCACACATATTCTCAAATTCATGTCAAGAGTTCGACTCTTGCACCTTTACAAGCGAAAGTGCAACCCCTAATAGTGAAAGGGGAGTAGTTTCCCACTCATCAAAAGGGAAAACACAACATTCCCAGCAAATATAATCACATCACCTTTATATATATATTTATATATATATATATATGTATATATACTTTTCTGCAGTGGCCCAAATACAACATAGACATATCAAATCAAGCAAAAACAATTCTTCATTACTCATGGCTTTCAGCCTTTAGAAAGACAGATAGGAAGCATCCCAACCCCCCCCCCCCTTTCCTTCTCTCTCTCTCTCTCTCATAAAAGTAGGGTTAGCTAGTGATGTATAAGTACTTATAAATTAATGTTCTCTATCATGAAACACAAATAAATAAATAAAATAAAATAATCACGAACGAAAATACAACTGTTTTCTCCAAATCGTCCTGGCCACGGATTAAAAAACCATGCCCAAAACAACAACAAATTGAAGAAAATAAAACGTTGGTAAGCAATAGTGGCACTCTGAAAGCAAATACTACTCAAAATTACTATCCACAAACTTCAGTCAACTTCTTCTTACTTTTTACTTTCTTTATTTACTTTTTCACTTTTCTCCCCGTCCTCTTGGTTGTCACCAGCTAAAATCTTTTGTTTGGTATTGGAAATTGGAACCCCAATCATCAAATCCCAAACCATATATACCATAAATTGGTAGAAATTAATTATGGCACTCATTAGACCTATAATTTAAACCCCCCCATCTTCTAAAATATCATGAGTCATTTCTTTTTCCCTCTCTATAATTCAATAAAAAACCAACAAATTAATCAAAAACCTCTATCGTAAGCCTTCTTGGTTGGGCAACTTTGATCAGAAGAGTCACTGAATGTAAGCCTTCTCTTAGTGCCAAATGATGAAGTCTCAAGCACTTCCATCGAGCTTGATGAAGGGGAAATTGAAAACTTGGGTGCTGGTGTCTTAGCTTTTCTTTCCACCACTCCCTGCATAAAATTATAGCAGGAATATATATGTTCCTGTTCCAATGGAAATTTAATTAAGATTAGTTAACTTAAATAAATCAGTGAACAGTGTATAATTAGTAGCGCATTAGTAGGCTCACATAATCTTGGGACTGCAAGAATGAGATCACATTCATCTTAATCTCCAGAATCTTTCTAGTTAACCGACCATCAAATGCTGCTAAAACTGCAGCAGCTGCAATAATCGACGGCCGAGTATCCATTAAATCAATTTCTGCATTACAGAAATCAGATTGATTAGGAAATGCAACAAATTATGCAAATTTAATTATAATTGGGAATATGGGATTAGATTACCTTTTGCCATTGCCATAATAAGTTTTATAGCATTAGAAAACAGTCCTTCTGGCCTTGCTTGATCAGCACAAAACTTATTGATGAAGTAATGCAGATAAGCAAAAGGAGTGATTGAACCCAACTTCCATTCCAATGTATTCAACACCAAAAGCTCCATTCTTTGAATGACTTTGCTTTCAAAATCATAATCCGAAACCGAAAACTCTGATAAAGCTGGTATTTTGCATTCTTCCATCTTAGCAGCCAAGGATAAACATGCCACTGATAACAATCTAATAGCCCACAATTTCTCATCCTATGTATTAAAAAAAACCAATAAAAATCCAAATATTACTAGCAAAACATATATAATACAGAAACCCAATTTGCAAAACATTAAAAGTATCGGTTAACTTACATAAATGGATCGTTTTGAAAGAAACCTATCAAAGTAAGTCACTGATAAGTAAGCTGTTTGCAACTGGAACCCAAAAACTGCCCCTGTCTGCAAAATCCACAAACTTTCAGGGACTGGAGAAGAAATATAAAAACAACAACATGTGAAAGTTGAGCTTTAGGGAGGGAGAGTGACATGCATTGAAAATCCAATCAATGGCATCCAATCGAGCAGTTTTCAACGAGCTCGTGCCAGAGGCAGAGAAATCCATTAACCCTTTGGATCCAAAGGGTTGAGCTTCTTTCTGAAGCAAGTTTTCGACATATTCATCATCGTTATCAAAAAGAAAGCATGGGTTGAATTCTACGGATGTGTTCGATTCGTCCTTCAACTGGCTCAGACAAGTCTCATCTTCTTGGCAGAGAAGGCTGGAAAGAGAGAATGAAGTTTCTGCAGAGTCCCCCATTTCTCCCCAGTCTCTCTGAACATCTATGATGAATGAACAATCAACAGATATTAAAAACTGTCGAAACAAGGACGTGCATGTTACTAATCAACTGATAAATCCACGGTGATTAGATTGTGCAAAAATTTAGAGAGAGAGAGAGAGAGAGAGAGAGGGAGACAGAGTGGAAAGTGGGGAGTGAAGGAAAAGTGGCGGTTTTGGTGCCGCCAAAATGACCGGATGAGATATAGGGAGGGGGAGGGGAAGTTAAATAAGCGGTTAGAGTGTATGATGTGTGTAGAGTACTACTAGACTATACTGATACTCGTCCTATGATCTCTCTGAGACCAATCCTCTGCACCCAAAACCCTGTGGCCTCTCTCAGAGTTTGACACGTGTCCATCACTAACCCCAATTTTAACACTGTTAACTTTTTGAAAGAACAAAAAAATTAAACCCAGAAACCCAATCGTCCCCGCTTACTCCCACCACTCAACGCCGACCACCACCATGATCCCCAATACAAATTTAAATATATATATACATACACATTCATATATATACAGTTATACACGCTCATCATTATAATCCCAATTTCACAGGCAGATACCAAAACAATTGGATTCAATTTTACAGATCTGTATCTAAGATCAAAACTTCAGAAAACCCAAATGATTTCATCTAAAATTACAGATCGGATCAGCGAGACTGTTACCATGGTTGCGGGGTGTAGATCCTGTAGCTGGAGTGCGTCGCTGGTGATTACTCCGCACCTCCCTTGTCGAATTCTCTCTGAGGCAAGTTCTGACTGTCGCCTTTATTTTCTCTTTCGCTACCAGACCACCACCATCGCACCGCAACACCCAGCGCACTTCTTCGTTTCCTTCAAGGAGGAGGAGGAGGATAGAGAGAGGAGGAGGAGGGGATGGGTTCGATGGTGGTTGTCTGGTTCTTAATTTTTTTTTTTTTTTTTTTTTTTTTTTTGGAGAGTTAACGCTGTTTAAAAGTGATGTCAGTGATGGACAGGTGTCAAATTTTGAGATAGCCACAAAGAGACCGCTGAAAAGTTTGGGTGCAGAAGATTGGAACTCTTTCGCTCGTCCTCTCCAAATGTTCGGAGATTGTGGTCAAAAGTCAAAATTTAAATGCAATTTAATTGTGTTGGCATTTTAATGGCTAAATATTTTCGAGAAATTAAGATGATAATACCGTCGCCATGTGAACCATATCTTGACTTGCATTGCATGGGCATATCTTGGTCCTTTCAAAATACTAAGTTGGTTAATTTGTTAAGTATTTTTACTTTTTAAATTAGATATTTTTCTTTCTAATGTTTGAAAAAAAAATTAAGTTGTATGTGATCAGCTGCTCGAGCAACGCCTAGCTAGGATAACCTACATTCAAGTTCGAAAACCCTAATTACAAATAACTCCCAACTTGTTGGGGGAGGATCTACATTCATCCAAGTTTGAAACCTTGATTTTGAAGGTAGAAGTAGTTCCCAAATGGGTTATGCAAATAAATTGTTTATACTATGTATTAAGAGAATCATTTTTGTAACCGAAAAGTCTTAAATGCTCCTTATAACGCTTACAGTTAGTCGAGTTTTTTATTTTATTTTAAAAGTATTATAATAATTCAATTTCAAACTTTACACTCATGCTCTCACTCCCTGATTTCTATCAATATATATACTAAGGAGTGTGAAACTTTAGCTAAGTCATACAATAAGTGAAGATGAATGTTACTAAAATAATTATTTTATGAAAATAAAATCAAAATATAAAACGAGGTATTGTTCTTACAAGTCTTGTTCTATTGGTCACTAGAATTTATAGTCACTCAAGAATTTTATACCAATTGTTAATATTAAAATATCAAACTCCTCATTCCGTTAGTGTAAAAAATATTAATGTATTAATATATATATATATATATATTAAAATAGTAAAATCTATTTTTTCTCAATTTTTTTTAACAAACGATATTTTATGTACTAGGGGGTGGAGGATTGGGCTAAATCTCGCAATGAACTAGTAATAATATGGTTCAAATTCATTTTTGACAAGAATGAAACTTAAGAACTCTCATTTATAAGTGGAAAAAAATACTACTAAATCGTAGGGGTAAGTAGTCTATTTTTTTTCTAATTTAATATCAAATCTAAGAAGGAGTGGCTGTGCATACCTTAATATAAAATGAGTGAGTTTTCATTTATGGTATTCTTTACATGGGAAAAGGATCCTCGCCGGATCTTTTTTCTAAGGATCCTAGTGTCACGGGATGACTCTTTAAGCCTTCCGCCCGTGCGGCACTTAGACTTGAATACCTCGATGAACAAGCTAAGTAAGCCTTCGAAGCCTCGCTTCCCCGGATTGAATCACAAAGAAAGCTAAGATAGCTTGGAGAATGCTAAAATCACTTAGAAGATGGGAGAAAGGAAGCTTTGTATTGAAACTTATGAGAACTTTACAATTGCTTACAATTCTTGGATGGTTTGGCCAAATGGCCTTGCCTCCTATTTATAGGCCTAAGTCACCTCCTCAATGGAGGGTTCTAGAATTCTCTACTTACATCCAAAAATATCTAGCATAGTTCTAGATACAACTTGCCTAATCTAGATTGTTCTAGGTGAGGCTTAAATATGTACACTTGTGTGGAATGTTCCGGAATGCCCTAGATTATCTTGAACGCTCCGCCATGTTCTTGATTTTTCCGGGATGTTCCAGAAGCTTCCATGAAGACAAGGCTTTATGGGCTTAGATATATGATGTCTTGGGCGATTTCTTTGTTTTTAGCATGCGGCCCGTGACATCCTTCCCCACTTAAGCCGTCGACGTCCTCGTCGACTCTTGCCTCTCGAATGTCTCAATCAAGTCCTTATATTGCCATAAGGACGTCTCCTTCTCCCATGTTGCTTCGGAGTATGGTAGCCCCTTCCATTTGACAAAGTACTCCACGTGCTTTGGTTGTCTTGGCCGTACCACGACACGCTTGGCTTCAATGCTTTCCGCTTCTTTGTCAAATGCCTCCACCATCAAAGGGGGTGCTCGATGAGACTCACCTCGGCTTGGTTCCTCATCGTCCGCATGATAAGGCTTCAAGTTGCTCACATGGAACACCGGGTGAAACTTGAGGCGGGGTGGGAGTTCCACAACATAAGCGGCTTTGCCAACCTTCTTGATGATAGGGAATGGTCCCTCATATTTCCGCAACAAGCTCTTGTGCAAGCCACGAGTACTCTTGTGCTGAGACGCATTGAGCTTCACAAAGACTTGGTCGCCAGTTTGGAACTCCACATTCATTCGCTTACGATCCGCCCATTTCTTCATCTTCTTTGAAGCCTTCTCCAAATGAGCTCGAGCAAGTTCGTGGGCTAATTGCCACTCCTTAGCGGTTTTGAAAGCGGCTGGACTATTCCCCGTGTAGCCAGTCACGACCGTGTTCGGGGTCAAGGGTTGTTGCCCTGTAGCCAACTCGAACGGACTTTTCCCTGTCGACTCCGAACGTTGCAAGTTATAAGAGAATTGGGCAACATCAAGTAACTTAGCCCAATCTCGTTGATTGGCACTAACATAGTGCCGCAAATAAGTCTCTAGCAATGCATTAACCCGCTCCGTTTGTCCATCAGTTTGGGGATGAAAAGCTGTGGAAAAGTCTAACTTTGAGCCAAGTAGCTTGAAGAGCTCCTTCCAAAATCTACCCGTGAAGCGAGCATCTCGATCACTGACTATGCTCCTCGGAACACCCCAATACTTCACCACGTGTTTTAGAAACAAACGTGCAGCTACTTCGGCTGTGCACTCCACATGTGCGGGTATGAAAGTGGCATACTTGGTGAATCTATCGACCACGACGAAGATAGATCCACATCCATCAGACTTGGGCAAATGTGTAATGAAATCCATGGTTAAACACTCCCATGGTCTTGATGGGGTGGGAAGTGGTTCCAACAGTCCTCCCGGTTGCCTTTGTTCCACTTTGTCTTGTTGGCACACAAGACAAGTTTTCACGTATGAATCTACATCGTCCCGCATTTGTGGCCAATAATAAGCATCGCTCACCAAAGCCAACGTGCGGTGAGTGCCAGGATGTCCTGCCCACATTGAGTCATGGCACTCCTTCAGGATTTCTTTCCTTAAGCTTCCCCACTTTGGGACGTAGATCTGCTTGCCCTTGGTGTATAACAAGCCGTCCTCAAGCCAAAACCTTCTTGTCTTCCCATCCTTGACAAATTCCACAATGTTCTTGGCTTGGACGTCATGTGATAAACCTTCTCGGACACGGCCCAAGAGATGGCTTTGCGGCTTGAGTACCGTAGCCATTAACTCTACTCGTCTACTTAGAGCATCGGCCACCACGTTCTCCTTTCCTTGCTTGTACTCTAGCTTGTAATCAAACTCCGCTAAGAACTCTTGCCACCTTGCTTGCTTAGGTGTGAGCTTTTGTTGGGTTTGAAAGTAGCTAGTGGCAACGTTGTCCGTTTTGATGATGAATGGGGTACCAAGCAAGTAATGCCTCCAAACTCTAAGGCAATGGACGATGGCGGTCATCTCCTTTTCATGGGTCGTGTACCTCTTCTCGGCATTGTTTAGCTTGCGACTTTCATAGGCTATCGGATGTCCCTCTTGCATCAACACTCCTCCTATGGCAAAGTCGGAAGCATCAGTGTGCAGCTCGAATGGCTTGCTAAGGTCGGGCAACCTTAGTACAGGTTCCTCCATTAAGGCCTTCTTCAACCTTTCAAAGGCCTCCTGACATCGGTCCGTCCATTCCCATGCCTTGTTCTTCTTAAGAAGGTCCGTTAAGGGTGCCGCTATGGTTGAATACCCTTTTATGAATCTCCGATAGTAGTTGGCTAGCCCCAAAAAGGATCGTAGTGTTGGTACCTTGGTCGGCGGTTCCCACTCTTGAATGGCCTTGATCTTGCCCTTTTCCATCATAAGTTTCCCCTCCCTTATCTTATGGCCAAGAAATTCTACTTCATTTGTGGCAAAGGAGCATTTCTCCTTCTTGACATAGAGTTCATGCTCCCGAAGGGTCTTGAACACTATGCGCAAGTGCTTGACATGCTCCTCCAATGTCTTGCTATAGACAACGATATCATCAATGTAAACCACAACAAACTTGTCAAGATAAGGATGGAATACCTTGTTCATCAATGTGCAGAATGTTGCGGGGGCATTGGTTAGACCAAATGGCATGACTTTATACTCAAACGATCCATATCTGGTCACCATCGCCGTCTTCGATTCATCTCCAGGGGATATCCTCACTTGGTAGTATCCCGAGCGAAGATCCAACTTTGTGAAGTACCTTGCTTCACCAAGTTGATCGAATAAGTCGGCGATCAACGGAAGTGGGTACTTGTTCTTGATGGTAATCTTGTTCAATGCCCTATAGTCGATGCACAACCTTAGGCTACCTTCCTTCTTACGTTGGAACAAGATGGGTGCACCATATGGGGATTTGGATGGTTGGATGAAGCCAGCATCAAGTAGCTCGTTGAGTTGCTTCCTCAATTCCTCCAACTCGGGTGGCGACATCCTATAAGGTGATTTGGAGGGAGGCTTAGCACCAGGCTCCAACTCAATCGCATGGTCGACCTCTCTCCTTGGTGGTAACTTCTTTGGCAGTTCCTTAGGCATCACGTCCGCAAACTCCACAAGGACGGCTTCCACTTGTTTTGGCAAAGGCCCGTGCTTCTCCTCTCCTTCATTCAACATTAGGGTTGCAAGAAATGTGGCCTCGCCTTTCTTCCAAGACTTGGCAAATTGAATTGCCGACAAGTGCTGGGTACACTTCTTGGCTTGCCTTTCCAATGGCACCAGGCAAGGTTGTCTTCCGTCGGCTAGGATACAGAAGATATTATAGAAGGGAATGGGAAAGGCTCGTACCTTGTCCATGAACTCTAACCCAATGACTACGCCATAGTCGTCCATCTTGACTATAGTGAAGTCGATCTCTCCCTTCCATGCGCCAATGTCTACTTGTACATTGCGCGCAACTCCAACAATAGGGGTGGCAGGGGAATTTACCGTCTTCACGCTACCAGGCTCCTTTGTGACTCGGAGGCCAAGCCTTGTGGCTTCCTCCGACGTCATGAAGTTGTGGGTTGCTCCCGTGTCCACCAACACACGCGTCGTCTTGTCACCAGTCTTGACGTCGACGAACAATGATCCTCCCTCAACTTGAGCCTTAGGTTGTGGGAGGGTTGTCTGGATGGCATTCAGTAGACGAATGCATCCCATCCTTGAATCGTTATTCTCCTCGGTCTTGTCCTCTTTGAAGGCCATGGCCTTAAGGGCCTTCTTTTGTGGGCAATCTCGCATCAGGTGAGGGCCGTCGCATAGGTAACAATTGGGTTGCCAAGACTTACCCTTGCTTTTGTCATGCTTATCGGCTTTCTTCTCTTTCGGTTTGCTTGTCTCGGTCTTGTCCTTCGGCTTATGTTCTCCCCCACTTCTCTCATGGTTACCCCTCCTCCCCGTGGACTTGAACTCACCTTGGTGGCTTGATTTAAACTCAATCAAGGATTCGGCGGCGGCAATGGCATCAAACAATGTTTGCACGTGTCTCCTTTGTAGTTCGAATCTTGCCCAATTTTGCAATCCACTCATGAAGTACATGAGCTTGTCTTCTTCTGACATGTTGGGCACCTCGAATAACAAGCTCACGAAGGCGTTGACATAGTCTTTGACGCTCCCCGTTTGCTTGAGCCACCTTAGTTTCTCCTTGGCTTCGTACTTGGCATTTTGGGGATAGAAGTGCAACATAAGATCTTTCTTAAATTCATCCCAAGTAGTGAGGGAGAACGTACCTTGCTCAATCTCCATGCTCCGGCGACGCCACCACATAAGGGCATTGTCAGCTAAGAACATGGTTGCCGTTGAGATTTTGGACTCGTCATCTTCAAGCTTCAAGTACTTGAAGTATCGCTCCACGTTCCACACGAATGTGTCGAGCTCCTTTGCTTCCCTCTTCCCATTATAGGATTTGGGTTTAAAGGAGTCGATTACCTTGGAGTCCAACGCCTTGATTTCCCTCGGCCCTTGCACGAATTGCTTCACGACTGCTTCTTTACAAAACGCCACATCTCCTTTAAGTTCCCTTGTCTCCTTTATCTCTTCTTGAAGCGCCACAAACCTTGCCTCCATGTTGTCAAGGTGAACCTGGACTTCCCTCCGCATCTTGTCTGCCATGGTGTTGAGAGCGCCAAGGAGCTCATCTCGTAGCCCTTCCACCAAGCCACGCAGTTCATCCTTACCATCGTCCACCATGGTTTGGATTTCCTCCTTGTCGACAACGTCCTCATCAAGTCGAGTATCGAACTCGAGTATGGTTCGTTCCACCTTCTCGAGTCGCTCTTCCATGGTCTCAATCGATGCTTGCAAGTCCTTTAACTTTGGCTTGCTCTTGGCAACGTCTTGGACCTCGGCAGTACGCTCCCTTAGATCGGAGACTCCGGACACCATCTCTCCACTTGCCATATCTTACTTTCCTTCAAGTGATTCACGAGCTTGGCTCTGATACCAGCTGTCACGGGATGACTCTTTAAGCCTTCCGCCCGTGCGGCACTTAGACTTGAATACCTCGATGAACAAGCTAAGTAAGCCTTCGAAGCCTCGCTTCCCCGGATTGAATCACAAAGAAAGCTAAGATAGCTTGGAGAATGCTAAAATCACTTAGAAGATGGGAGAAAGGAAGCTTTGTATTGAAACTTAGGAGAACTTTACAATTGCTTACAATTCTTGGATGGTTTGGCCAAATGGCCTTGCCTCCTATTTATAGGCCTAAGTCACCTCCTCAATGGAGGGTTCTAGAATTCTCTACTTACATCCAAAAATATCTAGCATAGTTCTAGATACAACTTGCCTAATCTAGATTGTTCTAGGTGAGGCTTAAATATGTACACTTGTGTGGAATGTTCCGGAATGCCCTAGATTATCTTGAACGCTCCGCCATGTTCTTGATTTTTCCGGGATGTTCCAGAAGCTTCCATGAAGACAAGGCTTTATGGGCTTAGATATATGATGTCTTGGGCGATTTCTTTGTTTTTAGCATGCGGCCCGTGACACTAGGAATCTAGTGATCGTGATCGTGGATCGTATATCGTGCGGTTAGAAATTATTTCAAAATTTAAAATTAAATATAAATAGTACCTAACAAAAACTAACCGTACAATGTACAATAAACGATCACGATCACGATCACGAGATTTCTAGGATTTCCAGAAAAAAGGATCCAACAAGGATCCTTTTCCCTTTACATAGTATAACTTTTCTGGGGTACCCTTAAATTTTGAACAGCTGTAGGATGGGAAGTTTTGTCCTATCTGATTATAAGGGCCTTATTTGGCACTTTTGTTCTAGGGTTCATCATGTTCATTGTCCTCGACAGTTCTCTCTGTGTGCCTTCTTTTTCCATCTTTCTTTGAGGAACAAGAGGGAGAGGGTCCTACGGAGTGTGAAGGATGACAGAATGTGTGTCGTTGGTGTTTGGGTATGAAGTTGAGCATGTACAACAAAAAATATATAAATAATCAAGTTAAGAATTCTAAATATAGTAATCACTCAGTACAATGATATATTAATATTCATTTTCATTTGAAAGTGAAAAGTTTTAGGTTTGAATATCGTGAATGGCGAATTCGATACCAAATTAGATTGTTCATTGTGTGGCATAGCCAAACTCTCCTTCTCCTCAGTGTAAAAATATATAGATGTACTAAAAAAATATAAGAATTCTAAATGCAGTATTGATCTTTTTAATTTGACTTGTTAATATTTATTTTTAGTTTTCTTAAAATAAAAAAGAAGGGGGAAAACACCTTGTACCTTGCTTGTTTTGTACCAGCTGGAACTATTTGTCTGCCTTTGTTGTGTTAATGTCATGCAAAATTATTGTCATGGTACGAAACATATATTCCTATTCATGATTTAACAAACGCTACGAAAATTAAAATTAAAAATATATAAAAAAAAATTTCAAACCTTAAATATGTTGTTTGACCTAATTAACAAACGATAGATTAGCCCAAAAAGTCTACATATAACATCAAAGTAGTGAGTTTGACTTGTCTAGTTGTTCTCTGCAAAACACGATATATGTCGTTCAAATATGCAAAGTTAGAAGTTTATTGTTTTTAGACTTAACTTGATTAGTCTCTCATCGTGGATTCTCCACCATTTAATAAGTGGTGATGAGTATAGAAATGTATGTATTAGAATTAAGTTAGGTTAAACATTTGATTCCGCTAACAAAAACTTCTTTTTAAAACCCGAAGCAAGAAGCTGCCACAACCTTTTTTTGTCACATTCTAGTCCGCATAATAAAATATTGTCCGCTTTGAACCACGCTCTCACGGATTTGTTCTTGGGTTTCCACCCAAAACGTGTCTCACTATAGGAAAGTGGGCATGTACATATAAGGCACATCACATGCTCTCTCCCGGACGATGTGGGATCTTACATTTTTTACCTTGAGATAAGGCAAATTATAATTAAGCCTTGCATACCCAATTCGGTAAACATATGTACTTGTATTCGTATAAGCACATGAGTTTTGAAAGAATGATGGTCCCAACATGATAAACCAATTTTTAATAACTTTGTTATATTTTCCCTACTTTTTTTTTGGGACTTCTTTTTTGTTAAGGATACGTTTTAATTAGAGAATTTATCATATATAACCAAAATTTACACTCTAATTTCGTAAATATCAGATTTTTTATAAAAAACTATCAAATATATCCAAAATTTCAATAGAATAGACTTCAATACCCTCAAAGTTAATAACAAACCCTAAATCCAAACATTATTAGATACAATTATGACAATTCCACCTGTTTATGAATGAACCTGAATTCATTTCCAAGAGAATTTGTTGTTTAACAATACCATCCACACCTCACGATCTAATCCCCACCTCCCAATCAATCTTAAATGTTTTGTTTTGTTTATGATTTTGGTTTTGCAATAAAAACTGGAATTTGTTTGCTTACATGCAATTGTGATTGGTTTTTGACAAAAGGAAGAGCTCTTGATGATCACCGAACATATGGTGTCACAGCCCGTCCCGAATTATTTTTGTCGTCAGTGTGAAATGTCTAAAGTACCCTTGAACGTTTGTGGTGTTGTGTGGTTTAGGTTTTGGTTGTGGACCTATATGTTAAGTTCCTAAGTTTTTGGACCCAACTAGAACTAAATTTTCCCTAGTTTTGGTTGGTGACAAACTGGACCACACACTCACATACACACCCTTACCCGTTGACCTCTCTCTCTCCTCCCTCTCTCGGATTTTCTTAACATTTTCGTACAACCTGTACGGACAACCCTCAAAACCCTTTCAACTTCACGGATCAAGGTTGTGATTGATGTTTTTGGACTCCTTGCAAGCTTAGGAGTCGAATGGTGGTGGTGGTTGGACGTGAAAACCTCGAAAACCCGAGAACTCAGAATCTCAGATTTTGAGTATTGTTCATGCAGTCGTGATCGTGGAATTTTCAGCGAATTTTAAGGTTCTAGGAAGCTTTAGGACGTCTTCAGGAAGCTCGGGGAAGAAAGTTAGAGTGTTTTGGACGTCGGGAAGTCCTGGTTCATGAGTTTCAAGTTTTGGCCGGATTATTGAGGTTTCTCCAGCGAGATCCCGTGGATTTTAGGGCTTAAAATTGGTAAGGTTTTGTTCTACTCATTGTAAACTTCATTTTGGTATAAATTTCATGAATTTTGGTTGAGAAATGAAGAAGATATTGAAGTTCTAAGATTTTCCAGTTTCCGGCGATCGCAGCAGCACCGGCGCCGGACTCCGGCGAACCAAGGAAGAATGATGAGAATATTCTGTCAAAGTTGACGAAATATTCTAACGCCAGCAGGTATAATTAACAGCATATTCTAGTTTTTAACGGAATATTCCCTAAAGGTGTTAACTATTCCATCCCTTGTGCCAGGCACGTGTCTGCGGTTGAGCCGCATGTCTGGCCGTGCCTTGGCCGGCGCGTGGGGTCATGAAATTTTTTTCTAAAAATATGGGGATGTTCCTGAGGTTGAATAGGTCATGGTGGTATATTCAAATACCTCATTTGAGCAATGTATGAGAAGTTATTTCCTAGTTTTGTGTATGTGCTTTAAATAACATTTATTCAGTTATTTCGTATATAGGTGAGACCTATCATGAGGACGAGAGCCATCAATCGAGGCTCGGGGGCTACGACCCTTCGACATATCAGTGAATGGGCTTTTGGTTTTCCGTATATACCTATATACTTGAGATTTTTCCCAGAAAATGAATTTGAATGATTATACATTTTGAAATGCCATGCAAAGTATCTGCCTATTTTATTTATGCATTAGTAGTTGCATATATTTAAGATTGGTGTTGCGGATGCACAGGTAAGTGCCAGGTAAGTTCATAAATTAAAGATATGAGATTTCTTCAGTTATGCGAGATATGATGTGATGTATTGAGAGCTCATAAACCTGCACCATAGTGTTAGCGCTCCCGCCCAGAGTTAGGGCATAGTCCTTCATGTGATGTTCACCTCCCGCACCATATGCTCACCTTGGATCCAAGTTAGGTGCACATGCTTGTCGTGCAGACCACTTTAGGTGGTTCCGACTCGTAGGTGACCCGCAATCATTCGCACAGTCTTCACGTGATCGTAGCACTAGAGCATATTTATTTTACACCTAGTCTTGTCATACAGACCATTTTAGGTGGTTCCGACTCGTGTGCAGAATTCGATATGATTGAGATTGGTTATGAGCTATAGACTCAGCCGTGCAAGTCACATAGGTAGATTTGGCTGATATGATATCTGACATTGATACATTTTAATTGGATTATTTATAGCATTTCATTGAGATACTTTGGCATGGTATATTTCTATAGATTTTCATCCTGAGCATGATTTCTGATATAACATATATTATATTTTCTGGGAAATTATACAGGTTTTACGGCGGGGGTTAGAACTTTTGAGAAATGAAATGATTTTGAAAAACTTTGTTTTTGTCCACTCACACTTTATGTTTTGCGCCCCCTCCAGGTTTTAGGTAGCAGTGCTTTTGTGGCTCTCGGTGATTTTGACGATGGTTCTGACAGAACGTCATAATGTAGGATCACCCTTGGGTGTTGTTGTAAATATGGAAATTCCTGAAACAAACGAGACAAGAACACGTGTACAAAATAATATTTTGTATTAATGATTTTGGGGTTACAATCTCTCTCATTTTGATCCTCTGATTCAATCTCCGTAAGGTGTTGATTTGTGGATGTGCGATTAATCCAAGGGCCGCCGAGTGGTGAGGCTTCACACGAGCAACCTTCGTGAAGGCTCCCTCCTGTTTGCTCTTTCTTTTTTTTTGTTCTTTTTTTTTTTTTTGACCGATGTAAATTTGTACATTTATGCAATTTTTTTTTTAGAGAAATCAATAAACGAGGCTTTTTCATTCAATATATATATTTTCCACATGGTGCTGATCCACCATTCATTTATATATATATATATATTTTTTTTTTCTTTTCTTTTCTTGCACATGGTGCCAAATGCACCATCATTCATTATTTTTTTTTTCTTTGCTTTCGGTGGTGCTGATCCACCACTTTGCTCTACTATCCCATTTTTTAATATTTTTTTTTTTGTATAAATTTTGATGATGGGCTGGGGAATTTGCAGGGAAGGACGAAGATGGACATAGAGCTGGAGTCAAGCTTGGTGGTAGTGCAACGCATCGAGCTTCGTGACCGGCTAGTCGTTTGATGGCTGTCACTGAAGTTCTTCGCCGATTCAAAGGCAGCAGCAGAGGCAAGAAGGGAGGAGGTCTTTGGGTATGAGTTGACAAACTTTGGTTTTGTTGATCACATTCAAAGGGAGCAGCAAAGCAGCATAAGCACACCAACCTTCGAACCCAAGACCCTCTAACTGAGCGGAAGCATGGAAGCTTGTGGTGCCAGGAGGTGCATTTGGGCGCCTTTGGCGGCGCTGCCTGGACGTCACGGCAAGGAGCGAGGTCGAGTTGGCGGTCCCGTTAGCCTGCCCATCGTTGCTGCCCGAAAAGCTGTTGAACTAGCTTTGAACTCAGTAGGTGCTGCACTCCCGTTGTCCACTGAATCCCTGGGTGACGAAGTAGGAGGTGAAGCGAAGCAATGATGAAGCTTGGGCGAGCTGGAGGTGTTCAGGGCCGCTTGAGGGTGAGCTTGGTGACGGCGTCGAAGCGGGAGAAGAGGGAAGGGATGATGGGGAAGAGATCCGATTGGGCGTTGAGGGAGAGACGGTGACGGTTATGTCCCTCGATCCTTAGCCATCGTCGGCAAACCAGAGAGCAAAGTTTTCGGTCGTCGGACCCGAGGGACTGGAATATACAGGCCAAGCACTCGTCGGGAAGAAAATAGATGAAATCGGACGCCACGTCGACGATCTCAGAACGTTCCTCGTCAGGCTGCAGCATCGGGGAGATCGCGGCTGTTGCTTTGGACTTGGATCGATGACTGTGGTTGTTGCTGTCACAACTTTCATTCTTCTGCTCGATGGAGGAGATGATGAGCCAGGAGGCACGGGCTCATGGAGTCTAGAGGGTCCAAGAGGCCATCCCAGTTGTTTGGGCCGAGAAGAAAAATATGTACTCATATATATATCCTTTTTTTTTTCTTTTGAAGAAATTGTATCTTTCTTCTTTTTTTTTTCGAATAAACTGTAATTTAATTTTGTACAAAGAAAATTGCAAAATTTTTTTTTTTTTAACAAAATAAATTTGTGATAAAATTGACCTTTATCAATGAACTTTAATCAAACCTTTTTTTTTTTTTTTATGTGTTAGGAATCTTTAACTTTGAGACAGAGCATGGTGTCATGACCTTACGAAGCTTCCAGAGACGTGGTAGTTGGTGGCGGAGCGAGCAGGCTGCCTAGTGCTTATGCAAGAGACTACAACGGGGTTTCGGTGGTGCGCTGCCGTGTGGAGCTGTGCAAGAACCTGCAGCGAGACTTCGCTGCGTAATGCCTTTTGGTCATAACTTTCCTCGGTGGTGACGTTGATGTGCCTCTTGCCACCGTTTGGAAGTACCGTCTTGTAGATGCCCTCTTCGCTTTCTTCAAAGTGTTTGTGTTTTTTTTTTTTTGTTGATGATGTGACTGTACTCGAAGTTTTTTTGAAGTTTCAAGTTGCCTACATACTCTTCCAAAGAAGAGATCAAGTCATAACGTAGTTCAAATGAATGACGGATTTTTTTTTGTTTGTTTTGTCGTGCACAGTTTATGCTTTTGCGGGCCATGAGCGTTTTGGTGCCATGTACAGTTTAGGCTCGTGCAGGCGAGGAGCTTTGGTGTCGCCTTTTAGGCTCATGCGAACGAGGAGCATGGTTGGTTCGTCAAGCGATCCGGGAGAGTCGTTCCTTGCAATCTTCATAGCAAGGAGCCTTGACTGAGTAGTTGAAGAAGTCTTCTGGGAAGATGTCACGCATAGTGATGGGGATGGATGATCTTCGTGTCAAAGTTTCATTATCTCCAACACTTTCACATTGTTCTGGAGGTTGACAGGAGTTGCTTTGCCCTCTTTCCCATTGGTGAACTTATGGAAGAGATGGTTGCTGCCTGGAGAGGCGTTCCTCGTAATCTTTATAGCAAGAAGCCTTGATCGAGTAGCTGAATAATTTTCTGAGGAAAAAGAGATCGCGCATGGTCGATCTTTGTGTCAAAATTTCCTCATCTTCAACACTTTCACATCGTTTTGGAGGTTGGCGAAAGCTGTTTTGCCCCCTTTCCGATTGGTGCACTTGTGGAGAAGACATATGCTTCTTGTGCAGTTTCTTCGGAGTGACATGAGTTCATCATTCAACTTCGCTCGGCTTGACTGGCATGGTTTTGGAGCATACCCCCAGCGATTGAGATGAAGATTTTAAGTTGACAGAGCCGGAAGTGACATCTTCTTCCGGGATTTGGTCTTCTTTATCTTCTTGGGCCTCCTCTTCAGTGCGATCCTCTTGGGTTTGTTGGCGTGAAGATTGGCCGGTGTAGATGATGGTGCACCTCCTTACCTTCAGTGGTCCTTTTGTGTCGACCTCCAAAGTTGCTTGGCGCTTCATCCTTGAAGAAATCAAGCTTTGAACATCGTTTTTTCCTGCTAGACTGTCGAGTTTTTCTTCCTTTGGCGATGTCTTCCTGTTTTTAGAAGGCTTCTTAGTTTCTTTAAGTCTGTCCAAAGCCGACCGTTGCGGAGGAGATCTAGCTGTGCCGCTTTGTTTCTTGGGTTTTGATAACCTTTCAAAGACAAATCTTTACGGTGTTGGCGTCTTAAGCCTTTTGAAGACGGAAGTTCGGTCTCGACCACTGATGCGATCAAGTGCCGAAATTCTAGGTTTTGAATGATTCAGCCTGTCGAAGACTGAAGTTCGAGGGGCGGGTTTAGGCTCCTCTTTTGGCCTTGTAGCTTGTGGTTTTGGCTTCCTCGTTTTTTTGTAGGTCGCCGATGTCCACCCTTCCTTATCACCGGTAGATGCATCTTGGTTGCTTGCCCCGGGTGATGGTTGTGTAGGAGGTGCTGTGTGACTTGAACATTGACGGGAATGGTCATGCATGCTTCGGAGAGGCACAGGATCGAGTGATCCAAACACGATAGTAGTAGTGTGTGCCGCAACCGTGTCTTCGAGGTTAAGCTCAATTTTCCCTTGTTGTGCTAGCTTCAGGATGAGCTCTTTCAGTACGAAGCATTTTTCCGTTGGATGACTGATGAAACGGTGGAATTTACAGTACCTTGGACTGTCAGTACGATTCATCTCATCCGGCCGTCTGCACTCAGGTAGGTCGATCACCTTTTTGTCAAGCAAGTCTTTCAACATGGCAACTACATCAGAGTCGGGGAATGGATAAGTCATCTCCTCGAGCTCCTTCAAAGTGCGTATACGCATCTCTTGATCACGAAAAGTTTCAGCTTGAATCGCCTTGCCTCGTGTAGAGATTTTGACAGGAGATGCAGCCTTCTCCACTTTTTTCCCAAGAACTTTGTCGCTCTTGTAGTCGGCGATCGGTTCTTTCTTCCCATGATGGGCGATGCTCAACTCCATGTCATGGGCGCGGGTGGCTAACTCATCAAATGTCTGTGGTTTAATGCCTTGAAGGATGTAGTGTAATCTCCACTGCATGCCTTGAACACTCATCTCGATCGATGAGGTCTCCGAAAGTCTATCTTCGCAGTCGAGACTTAGAGTGTGCCATCGGTTGATGTAGTCCACGACTGGCTCATCTTTCCATTGCTTCGTACTTGTCAGCTCCAGCATGCTTACAATGCGGTGGGTGTTGTAGAAGCGATTAAGGAATTCTCTTTCCAATTGCTCCCAGTTGTTGATGGACTCAGGCTCTAAGTCCGTAGACCACTCAAAGGCGTTTCCTTTCAGCGAGCGTACAAACTGTTTGGCGAGGTAGTCTCCCTCTGTCCCTGCGTTGTTGCAAGTTTCGACGAAATGTGCAACGTGCTGCTTTGGGTTTCCTTTTCCATCAAACTGCATGAACTTTGGTGGTTGATAACCCCTTGGCATCTTCAGGGCATCAATCTTCTTCGAGTAGGGCTTCGAGTAGAACAAGGAGGTATGTGAGCTCCCTTCGTACTGCGCCTTGATGGTGTTGGTGATCATCTCTTGCAACTGCTGGATAGAAAGAGATCATATGAGTGTCACTGTTTGGTCTGGCTCCAGCCTTTCTTCAGCTTTCTCCACCAGAGGCACCTCTTCTTCGTCGGCATCTTTATTCACGCCAGAGCCGGCTCCTTCATCATGATTTGCCCCATGTTTGCCCAAAAGCATAGCAATCTTCAAGTCCTTTTCTTCGATGGTTCTTGTCATCGTTGCCATCATTTCCTTCATCTGAACCAGCTGTTCTTCAATGGAGGTGATGCCAATGGTCATGACTTGTGCAACCAATGGACGCAACTTTCCTTCAGACGTCCAGGGTGCTGACGAAGAATGTCGTTGGCTGCTTTGGGATGTCATCTTGTGTGCCTCAGCAGCATGCTTTGGTGCCCCCAGCGAGGTCAGGTTGATGACGGACTCACGTCTTTGATGCCCCATTTGCTCCTTTAGCAGCACTAACTTTGAAGTGGCATGTTGAGGAGCGGTTGTGGCGCCAATGGATTGTCCGTTCGCGGAAGAAGTGCTCAGGATCCTTCCCTTGGTGGTTGTGAGAACGACTTGTCCCTTGCTTGATGCCATTGACTTTGTGGTGTGTTTGAGTTCCTTGAATGGACAAAGAGATGAGAGGTAGAGATTGTCCCACTAGGCGTGACAAATTTGTAAACACGGAAATTCCTGAAACAAACGAGACAAGAACACGTGTACAAAATAATATTTTGTATTAATGATTTTGGGGTTACAATCTCTCTCAATTTGATCCTTTGATTCGATCTCGGTAAGGTGTTGATTTGTGGATGTGCGATTAATCCAAGGGTCGTCGAGGCTTGATCTTGGATGAACGGTTGGAAGTTTCTTCAAGGGCCGTTGGGGCTTGATCTTGAAAGTCGAGGGAAGTTTCTTCAAGGGCCTTTGGGCTTGATCTTGAAGGTTGATGGATGAACGGATCTTCAAGGCTTTTGGGCTTGATCTTGAAGAACTGTTGATGAACGGATCTTCAAGGGCTTTTGGGCTTTATCCTGAAGAACGGTTGGATGTGTGGATTTGTTGATGTTGTTGATCCAGAGGGCCATTGGGGCTTGATCTTTGGATGAACGGATGATGAACGATGAACACTCGGATCTTCAAGGGTCGTCGAGGCTTGATCTTGAATTGGTGGAAGTTCTTCAAGGGCCATTGAGGCTTGTTCTTGAAGGAGGATTTGACGAAGAACGAAGAGGGTTTTCTTGATCCTTCGGGATTTCTTGGAATTTAAGAGGTTGGATGCTTGAAAGCTTTAGAACTTCAAAGCTTCAAGGATTTAGGGAATTCTCTTCCAATTTGGGAGTAGAGAAATGTATATGTGAATTGGTTTCAATCCCTTTCTCTTGTATGAAATGGCTTCTATTTATAGAATTTTCCAAGGCCTAATTTTGAATATAATATTCAGATGAAATAAATCGTTTCTGCCAGGTGTTGACACGTGTCCTGTTTGATGACTTTTCCGATTTATTTTTATTTTTCATTTAGTCACACGCTACGTGTAAAATTTATGTGACACGTAAGCGTTGAAATTTTAATTATCGGTCAACATTTATTTTACCGAAATTTTGATGTCTACAGTTGTATATTAGTTCTTGTTCTGCCTGACTGCACTTAGGCTATTTATGCTCTAATTGTGTATTTCACACTTAATCTCGCACTTACACCTTATATTATCTAGTACTCTAGTTGATTTGGTTTTTGTTTATTTGTAATCCCTTATATCTCTATTGCTTCCGCACTATGCACATGGCTACGTCACCCTCACGTGACGGCCAGCATGCCCTGATTTAGGTCGGGGTGTGTCATATGGCAACATGTCGTCATCGCTCCCAATTAGCCAAACCCTTTTCAACTTTGCCAATATATTTCCTTTTGATTTGTTAGGTTTCCAAGGCATACCGAAAGTATAAGAACAAAAATTAATTATTATTTTAATTTTTTTAATTGAACATTTCAAAACAATATGAAGGAGAAAGATAACAGAGGCCAGAAGGGGAGAGGATTGCGGCGGTAGGTGGTTCGGTGACAACAATCTTGTTGTGAGTTTGAATGAAAATGAATTCCAACGATTTTAGGTGTTGTGTAATTTGATTTTAATTTGTAGGGCAGTTTTGTATATTTAAGCATGTTTTAAGCTATAATTGATAGTTTTTATAAAAAAATGACATTTATAAAATTAAAGGTTAAATATTGGTTATATATGAGAAATTCCCTTTTAATTAATCACTCTTGATTCTTTATGAACGTCTGGGATAATAGGATTTGAGACTACTTGCATCCTTTCTTCGCAAACCACAATTTAAAGGCACCTTTTTATATTTTCATTATTTGGCTTCCAATTGTATCACCGCTAACAATCCATAATATAACACCTTATTTTTTTTTGGAAATGATTTCTCGCCTTGTTTTCATCTTTACAAACCCATATTTATTTTCCGCTATTGGATTGAACAATGATAAATAAATCAATGACAAGAATTAATAGCGGTGTAAAAAATAAATAAAGACGTGCATAAACCCTTTTTTTTTTATATGATCGTATTACACCTATTTCGTCGCACCTATTTTACAAGTAAGATTTTTTTCCTAGGTTACAAAATTTCTATAAGTGAATTTAATTATTAGGTAGCTAGCTGGCTAGGCAACATTGAGTATGGCCAAAAGGCAAAAGATGAAATTGAGTTATTTTACAAGTGTAAGGTTATGGTCTGCATAAATTATTTAAAGGAAAAAAAAAAGGTTAAGCTATATAGCTCCAAAACAAAAATTATAAAAGGACGCAAGATCCAAAATCTGGGCTGCCAGTAAAATTGGTTAACTGCCATTTTATTATTCTGCAACTCAAACTCTTAAAGTTCGATAATAAGAATATTACTCTAGTCTCTCACCAGATCTGGTGACATTCTATCTTTTTCGATAAGTAGAGGAAGGATATTCTATCTTGCTAATTAACTACAACTAGAATTTGTTCTTTTAATTACACATATATAAATCATAAAATAATTGGTGCGGAAATATGATTATATTTTGCGATCGTACGAATAAATCTATCACAATAACCACCGTCCAGCTTGATGGTGTCATCTTTAGACTGATGAATTCAGAAATTTTTCTTTTGATAACAGTCCATATGAAGTTGCTTGTTTGCTTTTACCTTTGAAGTGTTTCAACAATTCTATCCACTTCATGACTTACTTGACATTAATGTATTTTCATCCTGCACATATATCATGTACAGTACCAATAAAATATTTATACGATGAAAATAAGTTAATTACAAGTGGATGGACAATTATTCATGAAAACTCAACTTGTTGATGCCCCCCACTAGCTCCTCAATAGATCCTCTGCATTCTTGCACTAAATTCATTAATTATTCGAATACCATAACATGCGCAAATAGTTTGACAAGAGAATACTTTTTTAGAACAAAAGAATCAATCGTTTATTTTGGCATTTTGGATGTTTCGGATATGTTTTTTTTTATTTTTATAAATTTTGGATATTTTACAGTAAATTCATCTACATTATGAAGAGTTAGGGAGTTTCGAATTTGAGTACAGAGGAGATATATTGTACATTACTCTAGCCAACTTTACTAAACTCAAATCTACTTGACATTTCAACTTTCATTTGCTATAGATTCAAAGGATTTTCATGTTCAATTAAGTTCGATATTAAAAGTCAAATATAATCCTTCAGTTAACAATTTATAATACTAAAACTCTGCTTAAAAATTAACAAATAGAACATAATCAAAACGATCACACCACTTAATACTACGGTCAAGTGGCATTCATCTTCACTTATAAGTGAAAGGCTTTAGGTACGATTCTCGCCAAATGCGAATTTGAACTACATTATTACTAGCTAATTGTGACGCTTAGTCCACTCCCCCACTCCCTTAGTATAGATAATATTATTTGTTCAAAAGAAAAAAAAAACGACGAATTACTTATTAGTATTAAGTATAGCGATAGTTGTCTTCACTTAATTGATGGAGGTCTTAGCATCGCCTCATCCCATATACAAATTTGAAAATAATATATCTTTGTAGTCTTGCGTAATATTGTTAATAGGCGTGTTAGCTTGTTGTAAAACTATCTTGAAAAACTTATTCTAAAGTTTCCAAAAAAATAAATAAACAATAATACTACGTACCTATATAACGACCAGGTTTTCACCCTTTAGTTTGATAACAGTTCTTACTAAAATGCAGAAGAACACAAAGAACAGAACAAAAACTAAGAACAAGTGAGAAGAAACAAGAGAGAGAGATAGACGAATTCTTGTGTATTGATAATTCTGAATCAGTACAATTGTATAGCTGAGGTTGCTATATATATTCCTTCCAAACTTAACAACTAAGCAACTACTCTAACTATATAACCGACTCTTAACAATCTTTCTAACCGCCTTGCTTACATGGCACTCCAAATTATGCTAACATGGTACATTACATTCAACATCCTCCCTCAATCTCAACTAGGATTTCCTAGTTTGAGATTGTGAAAATGTTTAACAAAAGAAGGATTTGTAGCCCCAAGAAATAAGTGAGCTTACCATGTCTTTTAAAGCAAATACTTCAGACAACTCTTGTATTACCCCTTGTATCTTCACTGAACTGGACCCAGTGAGGATTATGTCATCAACATACAACAACAATATGATGATATCAGATTCATCTTGTTTCACAAATAGACTAGTATCAGATGCAGAAGCACAGAATCCCAAAGCTCCCAGATAAGTTGTAAACTTTGAATTCCAAGCTCTTGGAGCTTGTTTTAAACCGTACAAAGATTTAACAAGCTTGCAGACATGTGTTGGATAAGAAACATCAACAAAACCTTAAGGTTGCTGCATGTAAACCTCTTCTTGTAGATCTCCATGAAGAAAAGCATTTTTAATATCTAATTGTCTCAAATTCCAGTGATGAATAGCAGTCAAGGCTAAGACAATTCTAACTGTAGTGTGGCGAACAACCGGGCTAAATGTGTCCATATAATCAATGCCATGTTCTTGAGAAAAACCCTGAGCGACAAGCCGTGCTTTATATCTTGAGATTGTACCATATGGATTCTTTTTCACTTTATACACTCACTTACTGCCAACTACAGCTCTATCTGGTGGTAAAGGAACTAAAACCCAAGTGTCTTGAGCCCTCAATGAATCATATTCTTCCTGCATAGCGGCCTGCCATTATGGAATTGTAGATGCTTTTCGAAAAGAAGAAGGCTCTTGTACATTAGCTATCTCAGAAATGAAGGAATAACCCCCCGTGAATGGATCTTCTTCAGTAATGTGTAAAGACTGAAGCTCAGGAAATGAAGCAACTAAAGCAGCATAATTCTTTTTCTCAAGAACTCCACTTTTTAGCCTTGTAGTCATAGAATGTGTATTGATCCCTGTATCACACTGAGTTAATTCACAATTAGGGGAGAGAAGAAGGATTACCTCAAGCTGATTGGAGGAGTGGACAAGCAACATGGATGTTGTACCAGAGTGATGACTTAGGGAAGAAGCTTGGACATTGTTGCACCCAGACTGAATCAACTGTGAATCACTGGTATAAGGAATAATCTCATTCCTGCCTGAAGCAACATAATTATGACTATCACTGAAATCAGAAGATTGAACTGCTCTGTTAGGTGACCTTGAACACTGACTTCTTTCAAATGTAGAGATATTACTCCCTTATGGAACCACATTCCGAAAATGAGACAGTGGTTGAGACCCTGCACTAGGTATATTAAGATGCACAATCATAGGAGAATGTGACTGCTGCTGTGCAGTTTTAGAACCATTTGTATCACACAATAGCTTGAAAGGATAAACCTCTTCATCATGGATGACACTTCTGGAAATGATAAACTTCTTTGTATGAATATTATAACATAATACTCCTTTGTAACCATTGGAAAAACCCAAAAATACACACTACACTGATCATGGTTGAAGCTTATGGTCATTAAAAGGTCTGAGAAAAGGATATACTGCATTTCCATAAATCTTAAGAGAAGTAATATCAGGAACACTATTAAACATCACTTGATAAGGAGACTGCATATCCAAATTCTTGCAAGGCATTCTATTTATCAGAAAAACTGCATATGCACAACTGTGGTACCAAAACTGAGTTGGTAACTTGGCATCTGTCATCAAAGTAATTGATGTTTCCACAACATGTCTATGCTTTCTTTCAGCTAGACCATTTTGCTGAGGTGTATGAGGACAAGAAGTCTGATGTACAATTCCTTTACTTGCTAGAAACTGATGAAACATATTGCTCATATACTCACCACCACCATCTGATTGAAAATACTTGACATGTGCATTGAATTGAGTAACAATAAAAACATAGAATTTGCAAAAGATGGAAAAGGCGTCTGATTTATTCAACATTAGGAAAATCCAAACAAACCTGGAACAATCATCAACAAAACTTATGCAATATCTAAAACCCTCAACATATTTCACAGGTGCAGGTCCCCACACATCTGGATCTTCTCAAAGACTACATGTGATCTATCTTGTTTTACAGGGAAAGGAAACCTACTCATCTTTCCATGAATACAGGCAGTACATAAGGATGGACTAGAATCTGAAGTAACAAACAACTGAGCAACATTCAAAATTTTATTTAATGTCTCATCAGAAGGATGACCCAACCGTTTATGCCAAATTGAACTCTTTATCTTCTTTCCAACAAAAGCAGTACTACGCCCAAGCCGTGCAGCAAACGATCTTGAAAACACATTAACCGGAATCTGGAATAACTCTTCATCATCACTCTTTCTGTGGTACAACACCATCCGAGTTGCCTTGTCCTGTATAAAGAAAACCAAATCATCACAAATGAACCAGCACTCATTATCTTTACATAATTTCTTGACAGATAACAAATTCATGGCAATCTTTGGAACATGCAAAACATTATGTAAAACTAGAGTATGCTGAGGTGTTGTAAGAAGTGAGTAGCCAATATTTGAAACTAGCAAACCTTCTCCACTGCCAACAGTGATCTTTGAATCACCATTATAAGGAGTAATATTAGTTAAGACATCAAGAAATGATGTCATATGGTGAGTTGCACCTGTATCAACCACCCATGTATCAGCTGAAGCAAAATCATGAATATTCTGGACTCCATTTGCAGTAGTAGAACTTTGAGCAGTCATTGTAGTAAGTGAAGCAGGAGGTGGAGCACCTTGATACGAAAAATTGTTCCTGTGAAAACATTCCAGAGCAATGTGTCCCTTCTTGCCACAGATTTGACAAACCACAAAGCCTCCAGAAGGGTGACCACTATCAATTCTGTAATAGCAATTAGGTGTTGTGTGACCTCGTCTTGAGCATATCTGACACTCTGGAGATATAGCAGACTTGTAATTAGTATTTCCACTCCAATAGTTACTTTGATTGCTTCCACTGGAGTAATTCTGAGGCCCACTGAACTGAGACCCTTTCCCATTATCATGAGAAAATGTAGAGCCAAATCTGTTTCCAGAGTTAGACCGGAAGTTATTACCTCATTCATTGTTCCTTTTATTGTTAGACCAGAAATTGTTGGACCTGAAGTTGTTGCCCCCATTACTGCCATATCCAAATCCTCCATTAAACATGCCTTCTCCATAACCATCATCGAAATTATTGTCTTGTGACCTCTTTAAACCCGAGCTTTCACCCTTCTCATAGCTTTGGAATTGTCCTTGAGAATGTGAAGCATGACCTTGAACAGACATTGCAGAAAGAGACTGAGATAAACTTTGTACTCGAGACTCAATACTTACTTCAGCCCCAATAAGTTGTGCTCGAAAATCTGTCAATGAGATTGGTGTGTCTCGAGCCCGAATGACTGTCCTTATTGTTTCAAACTCTGATGGTAATCCGGATAACGCAGCAATGACCAAATCATTCTCAGTGACCTTCTCCCCTACAGCCACTAATTGATCTCTAATCCCATTCAACCGTAACAGATATTTATCCACATAATCAGATCCTTTCTGTATCGTGTGAAATTCAGTCTTCAGCTGATTAATCTTGGCTACAGAAACAGATGCATAATGTTCTTGAATACATTTCCATGCTTCGTGAGATGATTTACAGCCAATAACATAATCTATGGCTCCATCTGAAATAGTAGCAATGAGCAAACTCAACAGAGATACATCAGTCTTTACCCATTCTTTGTAGGCCGTGGAAACCTCCTTTGTCACTCCAGCTTCAGCAGTGAGACAAAATTTAGGCGGACATTGTGATTCCTCATCATAGAAATCAAACAAATCATAACCTCGAAGAACATATTGAAACTGATAATTCCATTTGACAAAATTATCATCTTGTAGCTTCACAGTAATCATACCCAAAAGACACTCAATCTTGACAGTACTAAACGTCATATCTTGTTGAAACCAAAACAAACAATTGACACTTCAATCAAGTAGTGACCTTTGGATTGTTGTAAGCAATACACTTCTGGGCAATCGGCCTTAGGAAGTGCAGAAATTGCAATCAATCAAGAAACGAACTAATCAATCAGAAAGAAATGGCTATCGGCCTTTGAATTCTTTCAAACAACGCATTCAACACGCTCTTTGGCAATCGGCCTTGTTCGAGTGCACAAATCACAATCAAGAACTAGTCAAACAGTAGAAAGGAATGGCTATCGGCCTTTGTATTCCTTCAACAATCTCACAAAGAATGGCTATCGGCCTTAACAAACAAACTGACATACAAGAAACGCCATCGAAGAAGCAAATTTTCAGTGCGGCATTTAAGCAAACAGATGGAGTGCAGAAGTGAGTAACGAAACCTGAGACTTGAGTGAATGATCAAAAAACCCCATCACAGAAGCTTCAACAAATTAGCTACTAGAAAAACCCCAGCGAAGTAGGAAGAAATCCTCAACAATCACAGTGGAAGAACAACCCCGAAGATCGAACCCTCGGCTCTGATACCATGATAACAGTTCTTACTAAAATGCAGAAGAACACAAAGAACAGAACAAAAACTAAGAACAAGTGAGAAGAAACAAGAGAAAGAGAGAGACGAATTCTTGTATATTGATAATTTTGAATCAATACAATTGTATAGCCAAGGTTGCTATATATATTCCTTCCAAACTTAACAACTAAGCAACTACTCTAACTATATAACCGACTCTTAACAATCTTTCTAACCGCCTTGCTTACATGGCACTCCAACTTATGCTGACATGGCACATTACATTCAACATAGTTTTCGCACCATGATACAATACAAAACACTTGTGACTTCGAAATTAGTTCAAAACACATAGTCATATAGTCCCACGGGCCACTCTTGTAAAGAAATAAGTTGTAGATATTTGTAAGGGACCAAAGGTAGAAAGCTTTAGAATTGCTTTGGGCCACAATTACAGTAGGAGGTAGGGAATTATGAAGAAAATAAAACAATAAAAAAGAATTGATGAAGATATGATAACACACGTGAATAAAAATTATAGTTGCAGAGGGGGGGAAGGGGGAGGGGGAGGAGCGTCTTCACGTGTTAAAAAGGCTGGACCACTCCAGCCACTGGTAGCAGAAGCACGAAGAGGAGGAGGAAGAAGACGCTCCTCTCAGAGGGACCTCGTTGGTCATTGCCACCCACTCATATCAATGGATATTATTGAATATTATTAACTAGTTGATAAAAAAAATATGTAATTTAATTAGTTAATATATTAGTAATTAGTTATATATTACTTAGGATATAATATTGAAAGTTTGGAAGATAGGTGGCGGCAAAACTTGGGTACTGGTGCTAAGACAGAAGTAGGAACCTTTGACTCTGAAATGGCTGCGAAGCCCAAGATGGTCAGCAACTAGCTTTGACCGTTAACATGATGCTGCTGTATTGCTTACAGGAGAGATGCATGCACACGGAGAGTTGGGTGGTTAAAATCATGGTTCCATTGCAAGACTAGGGTTTTTCCACCATCAAATTGCGAATTGTTTTGTTTCCTTAATATTTGTTCTTACCATCCTTTGAACTCTCATTTGTTTTTGCAACTTACCGTGACATCCTTTGTCACTCTTCTATTGATTTCATCATAAGCATTTCCCCTTATTTTGCATAAGAAAATTTTCACTAGATGATCAAAAAGACGAAATGTTAACTCTCCCTGAAAAGGAGGTGATCTAGCCGCACCTTCCAGTACGACTACCTTGTTACGACTTCACTCCAGTCACTAGCCCTGCCTTCGGCATCCCCCCCTTCCGGATAAGGTAACGACTTTGGGTATGGCCAGCTCCCATAGTGTGACGGGTGGTGTGTACAAGGCCCGGGAACGAATTCCCTGCAATATGGCTAACCGGCAATTACTAGCGATTCCGGCTTCATGTAGGCGAGTTGTAGCCTACAATCCGAACTGAGGATGGGTTTTTGGAGTTAGCTCACCCTCGCGGGATCGCGACCCTTTGTCCCGACCATTGTAGCATATGTGTCGCCCAAGGCATAAGGGGCATGATGACTTGACGTCATCCTCACCTTCCTCCGTCTTCTCACCGGCAGTCTGCTCAGGGTTCCAAACTCAACGGTAACAACTAAACACGAGGGTTGTGCTCGTTGCAGAACTTAACCCAATACCTTACGGCAATGTAACAAACGAAAGATAAGAAACACATGCGTTATATCAATCAAAAGTCCTAAAATTGTTTTGTGTTAAATCGCATTCTTATGTTTAGGAATCCAATATTTCAACATTTTGTTTAGTAATCGAAACATGTCTATAGCTTGTCTGAATACATACATACATACATACATACATACATACATACATACATATATATATATATATATATCTTATGTTTAGTAATCCAATATTTATGAAAGGAGAACTCGAAATGCTTGTGCCGGATTGGTTATCCAATTCTCATGCTTCTCATTATTAAATTACCATAATTCTTGGCATTCATTATTACGAAGGTGTCACATCACATGAGAATGAAGAGGGAATTTGAGGATGAGGATCCTTTTCAAATATGTTTGTGAGGATTATGGAGATCTTCACATCTTATTTATTCTTTGTATATCATACGGTCAGATTTTGTTAGATACTATTTATGTTTAATTTTAATAAAAATTTAAATAATTTATCGTCGCACGATATACGATGAACAAATAAGATATAAGAATCTCTAAGATCCTTACAAAGAGGATCCGGATGAGATCTCTTGTACGCAATTCTCATGCATTGGGAATGAGTTTACGAGTCTCGATCTTTTAAGTTCATTCACTGATTTTTAATTTAATATCTAAACTTGAGATTGTATTTTTTTATTATTTATTTATTTATTATCGAATTTTTTTTAATTCAAAAGTTAAGATTAAAATTTTAAAAGCACAATTTTTTGTTTTCCACCATTTAATATTAAATTCAATGATGAGTAATCGTGAATTTTTCTGCCACTTGGTAACCAAGTAAACATTGTTGATAAATTTACCATACCCACTAGGTGACCCTTGTTTAATATTTCCTTTTGTTCTCCACCACTGATATCCAATACTGACTCTTACAACTGCGCAAACCAAACATGAGAATGAAAAAAAAAAGGTGTACTACCTAGTTATCATTTTGTAGCATTTCCACTTCCAAAGTGAATAATTTAGAAGCCATTTGATAATAAATTCATTTTTGTTTTTAGTTTTTAGGTTTCATATTTAAAAATGGAAAATTGAAAACTCATTTGGTAATTACTTTTTGTGACAACCTATCCCTAAAATTTCGTTTTTTATTTATTTTAATCGAGGGAATTGACGAAAATGCCTAGAGGCAAGGATTTTAATTTTTGTTGACCATCGTCTAGAGGAACGTATGACTTATTCTTTTGGCGTATTTAAGTAGTACTCGTTCGTACGAACACATAGGCGAAAGCCGTTTGCGAGTCCGGATTATAACGGTATAGTTACGAACGTTTGAAGTTGGTTATTTAAAGTTAATTAATTAGTTAAGGAGGACCAATTAGATAAAAGGTAGAAAAAGGACAGCAACCCAATCAGAAATCAGAAGAAAGAAGAAGAAAAAAAAAAAAGGAGAAAGCTCCCAGCTTTCCCGTGCACGCGACCACCCAACTTCCAAGGCCGATTCCAGCCAACTACGGTGGAATTTTTCGACGCCACCACCGCCATCTTGAAGCTCTCATTCCCCTCTACAAAATCCACCCAAGAACCACCTTGATTAACCTCTGTATGTGGTGGTTTGAGGCCACAAAAGTTGACGGTTCTCACGGTGCTCCGGCCACCCTTTTTCATTTTTCCGGCAAATCGGCAAAGCGATGGCCGATTCCACTACTTGGGCTTTGTAGCCCATCATCCCAGGAGCAAAACCCAACCAACCTTGACCCCGTTGGACCACTGTAGACGACGAATCGACACCGGGAAGCTTTAGGCACCTGCCGGCTTCGTGGGCAAAATTGACCATCTTCCGTCCACTTTTGGACTTCGTCAAAGGTATAAAAGTTGTTCCACTCAATGAGATCTTCATTTTTGTAAAATTTTGGTAATTTTTGGAAATAGTTGGATTTTTCGGCAAGTCGGGGCGGCCGACTGCCACCCACGGCGGCGCGTGGCTAGGGGGCCGTCGATGTTATTCTTAGGCTAATGAGATGCCTTGAGTTCAGTTTTGGTAATTGTATGACGTGGGTTGATTGTTGGGATCTAAATGCTCTACGTTACGTTAATAGGTAATTGTATGAATCGACGATCCGACCGTTGGATCGTCACCAAACTTTAATACGTTATAGTACATAATATTTGAGGACCATAGGAACTTACGGATTGGGAATCCAATATATGGATCTTCTCGAATTGGATTTATAAGTTCATAAAATAAAATGTTGACCGCCACTTGGTTTTGGCAATTGGCTGAGATCCGACCGTTGGATCATAATGAAACTTTAGAATGTTATTCCATAAGTATAATGTGGATCTTTGGAAGAAACAGATCAGAAATCCGTGATGCAGTTCTTCCGAATTGAATTACGTAGGGATGTGTTTTATGTAAATTATGTATTTTATCGGTAAGAACTCTGAAATGTGATTTGATAATTGTTCTAGGCGACGATGGTTCGTGATGTCTCGATATGCGTGCTAGAGAGTCGTAGCGCGGACCTCTTGTGAGTGGGTCTTTTCCTTTCTATCGTATATTATATATATATATATATATATATATATGATTGACAATTCCACAAACGTTTATAAATTGATTATTGCATATAATTACTGTGAATGCTTTGAAGTACTAATGTGAACTACGAATGGTTTGATCCCTGTTTAGGGTACGTAGGCAGTCTAACGAGACGTTAGATGCAGTCATACAATAAATGAGAGTAAATAATTGAGACAATAACCTTGTTTAGGGAATTGAGTAATGTGAGGGACATTGGTGGAAAATATAAGATTTAACCTTATGATTTGGTGGTTAAATATTGGTCATAAATCAATGTGTGAAGAATCAGGATTTTGAAGTAAGGAAACGTAAGTAATGATAGTTAATTAAACTAGTATCTAGTTGGGCTTATCATCTATAATTATTCCCGAAAATAAGTAGTTCGGGAGTAGGGCGTTACGGATTATGCATTTTATGCTATATTATATATATATATATATATAAAATACTATGTTATGGTTGAATTTTGATTGCATCATGGCATATTCATATGTATATTACCTGCACATAATCATTGTAAATGCTTGGGCGCGAAGGTGAACTCAGGACACACAGGTAAGTTCAGGTGAGTTTATGGTATTAGTTGAAACGATGGAGTTATGGCATGACTACATGTATGTTTTAGGCAACTCCAACCTTGTCATACAGGTTGCAATGGTAGGCAACTCTGACACTGTCGTACAAGTTGCCCATGAGTCGTATATGTTACATTAGATCCAGTTAGAGCTCATAAACCTTCACCCCGGTGTTAGTGTTCCCGCCCATGGCCAGGGCACAGTCCTTCACGTGATGTTCACCTCCCACACCTTACGCTCACCTTGGATCCAAGGTAGGTGCACAGGCCTGTCCTACAGACCACTATAGGTGGTTCCGACTCGTATGTGACCCGCGTTTATTCGCACAGTCTTCACGTGATCGTAGCACTTGAGCGTACTTATTTACACCCAGTCTTGTTGTACAGACCACTATAGGTGGTTCCGACTCGTGTGCAGAGATATGTGATAAGCTATATGTTCAACCGTACAGGCCACAAGAAGTGGATCCGGCTGACATATTTCAGGGATGTTGATTGATGAGATATGGATAAGTCGTACAGGTCACTATAGGTGACTCCGACTTATATGCTAGCGTTGAGATATGGATAAGTCGTACAGGTCACTATAGGTGACTCCGACTTATATGCTAGCGTTGATTGATGAGATATGGATAAGTCGTACAGGTCATTATAGGTGACTCCGACTTATATGCTAGCGTTGATTGATGAGATATGGATAAGTCGTACAGGTCATTATATGTGACTCCGACTTATGTGCTAGTGTTGATTGATGAGATATGGATAAGTCGTACAGGTCATTATAGGTGACTCCGACTTGCGTGCTAGTATGAGTTATTAATCACATGATTATTGATATTTCTGATGAGATGTTGTGTCGTGGTATATTTATGGATTTACTGTTGATATACTTTTGATTTCACATTGATACGTGGTATGATTTTTCTAGAAACTATACAGGTGTTGTAGCGAGGGGTTATAATGTTTTATATGGTTTCTATTAAAATTTTATTTCTAGGGTCACTCACCCTTGTTTTGTTTTCACCCTCCAGGTTTTATTAGCTGAACTTTCTTATCGTCGAAGATTCATGGCGATTCTTAGTATTGGAGATTCTTTCGAGGGTACGATTCTTAATTCACTCTACTGTACTTACTTATGCTCTAACGTCACGTGAGAAGTGGGTTCATTCCCGCTCACCAACACATTCTGGTATTTAGGCACTCTTAGGTTTAGATTTATTCACATTTTTTCACATCATCACACTTTATGGCTTTGTCACCTTCCAGGTGTCGGCCAGCACAGCTCGATTCGGAGTCCTAGTGGACATTCCGGGTCGGGGTGTGTCACTTTTCATTTTTAAAACAATGAAAAAACTAAAAACCAAAAGTTGAAAACTGAAAGGTAAATGTTAAAAACTCAAGAAAGTAGTTTTCACTTTTTGAGTTTTTTTTTTTTCTAAAATTGAAAATTAAAAGTAACTATCAAACGAGTTTTCAGTTTTAAAAAAAATGAAAAAAAAAAAAAAAAAAAAAAAAACTTAAAACTAAATGGTTATCAAACTCCCTTGGTTTCTAATTGAAAAGGAAGGTCATGCTTAACTCCAAACTATACACATTTAGCTAAATAAATCTCAAGTTTACTTTATAATGGTAAGTGAGATTTAAAAACCCACATGCATTCCTATCCTGGGTAAAGTCCCACAATCAAACATATAGCTTAAATGGGTAAAAAATTCAAAATTTTCATAGTAATTCTTGCGTGAGATTTGTTGTTTCCTAAGGCTATTTCCAATGTTTCGGCGTAAAGTTAAAAATATAGTCATATTTGACTTCAAAAGTTATCTTCAACACACATTTTAGTTTTTTAACTTCTAACTTTTAAATCTTGTGCATCTGAAATGATTGAACTTAAAGCTAAATTTTTGTTTTATTTCAAATCATAAACCACGATAACATGTATATTTTGTTCCATGACATAAAAAATCGTCATCGGCGTTCTCCTTGTTGATTCCACAGTAGAAGCATCTTGAGTAATACAAAGCCAAGCCTTATAAGTAGTAATATCTTCTTCATGAGAAAATGATAGACCTTTTGATTCTTTTGGTTTCCTCACTCGAGTACAAGTAGTTTCCATGTTATGAAGCTAATTGGATAGAATGTACTTTGGATGAAAAGAAGGGTAAGCATTTATAGGATATTTTAGAAATAGTCGTTTCTAATTTTTTTGTAAGATATATGTTATGGCCATTGAATACATGTTAGGAGGAACTCTTTAGAAAAAAAATGGCAATAAGTATTTGAAATAAAATAGCCGTAAAGCAAGAATTTTATGGTGTTGATGGCAGTAAATAAAATTATATTTTGTGTAATTCAATGAGTATCCCACTTTAACTCTAGAGTTAAAACTCAATAAAATATGACTCGGCACTTCAAAGTCATGTACAACTTCAATTTTTCAGTGCACTAGAGAGAGATTGTGTCAAATTTGGAGTTGAATACAACTTTAGACTCCAAACTTTTCAGCTCATTGGAGATAGCCTAAGAGGGTCAAATAGTTTTTCGTGAACCAAATTTTAGGAATTCAATAGTTTTTCGTAACAGCAAAAACGCAGTTATGAAAGGCACCAAAAACCCTGCTTCAAATTAGGGGTAAATTACATAGTAGCCTCTCAGGTTTGAGGTCTATTACAACCCCATACAACATCTTTAAAACATTTCACTTTCATATCTCACGTACTATTTTATTTCAAAATAATACAACCGTTACATTTTCCATCTATTGATCCGTTAAGCGCTGAAGTGGCTGCCAAATGTGTGCCACATGGCAAAAAAAAAGTTTTTTTTTTTTTTTTTTTTTAAACCTAAATCTTCAACCAAAAAAAAAAACTTAGAAAACCCAGATCCCATCACCCCACCGCCCCCCCCCCCCCCCCGACCGCCCGCCGAAACCCCATCCCCTTCATCATCTTCCCATCCGTCGTCCCTCCCTGCAACCCAAATCCAAAACCACTCCCACCCATCATCCACCTCCTCCGCGCACCCATTTTCCCATCTCCCCCCCCCCCCACCTGAGCCCAACCTGCAACCCAGAAACAAAAAAAAAAAAAAAAAAAAAAAAAAAAAAAACCCATCTTCATCTTCCCCGACCCTCCTTCCCTGCAACCCATCTCTTTCTTCTCCCTCCCGTCTTCCCCAAACCCACCGTGCACCCATCCTCCGCACCCACTACCTGCAACCTAGAAAAGCAAAAAAAAAAAAAAAAAAAAAACCCATCTCCCTTTCCCTGCAACCCAGATCCCGTCTTCCCCAATGGGTGTGGATTTAAGGAGTGGGGTGTGTAGAGAAGGGAAGAGGGCGGGTGTGAGGGTGGGTGCAGAGGGTAGGTGTGCGGCAGGGTGCGGAGGAGGACGTGGAGGATGGGTGCGGTGGGTTTGGGGAAGACGGGAGGGGGAAGAAAGGGGTGGGTTGCAAGGAAGGGGGGTCGGGGAAGATGAAGATGAGTTTTTTTTCTTCTTCTTCTAGGTTGTAGGTTGGGTGGGGGAGGGAGGGAGGGAAGACGAAGTGGGGGTTGAGGGGAGGTGTGTTTCAACTTTATATATATATATATATATATATATATATATATATATATATATATAGAAGATTCAAGTTTTTAAAAAAACAATTTTAATTGTTTTTTTCCACGTGGCACACATTTGGCAGCCACATCAGCGCTTAACAGATCAATGAATTGAAAATGTAACGGATGTATTATTTTGAAATAAAATAGTACATGAGGTATGAAAGTGAAATGTTTTAAAGATGTTGTATGTGGTTGTAATAGACCTCAAACCTGAGGGGCTACTATGTAATTTACCCTTAAATTAGCTTTCTCCCACCGTACTTTTTTAACCAAACACCATAAAACGTCAAAACTTTCAGAAAAAGGAGAAGCAACTCCACAAAATCAACCCCAAACGGCCACTTAATCTTCTCTATGAAACTGCCATACGGACCATGTTTTTATTTTATTTTATTTTATTTTTGATAACCTCATTCTATTGGAATTTATAACCTCTAATTTTCTATTTTATTTTTCTATGTAGATACCTCGATTTTTATGTTTGTAAACCCGAACAAAAACATTGGTACTTGTCAACTAAATATTTTGATTTTTGCCCAATTTTAAGTTTATTTCTTCCATCTATTATTGGAGCAAGAATTTCGTCACGATGATTAAAGAAGCCTTGCAAGTTTGCAACCCTTAGATTGGATAAGGAATTTGCAAGTACTAACGGATTTAAGGAAAATAAGTTAGAAATGAACAACAAAATAGTAGACTGGGAGATTTAAATTGCGCTCTACATGATCATTATAAGGACATAAACAAAGAATACAAATAACTCATTTCAAACACTCGTTTGCAAATTCCAGTTAATGCATCAATCCCTTCATTTAAACTCTTTAAGTGAATTTCTAAGTAATTTAGCCTAAATGTCTTGGTACTTGCAAATTCCTCATCAAAACATAACCTAGTCTTCTCCTGTGAGAATTTAATAACGACTTGGAGATTATATAAACTGGTAACTATTTAATCTACTAAAAAATATCGAACTAGACCAATATCTGATTAAAGATAACTCAAGTAGTAATGAGACACATCTTCAATTCTCATCCTGCCTTATTTCGGGTTTACTTGAATCCCACGGATTGTATGAATTTCAATTTAATCTAGATGCAGTTGCAAAATGGATTTAGTTAGAATGCTACTGTGAGTTCACATTTCTGAAAATTTGTGGTAATTGGTTAGTCAAAGACAGGGCCAGTGTCTTATCACTTTAGCAAAATTTTATTAAAATGTGAACTAGGGTTGGTTTTTTATTCATTCACAAGATACGTAGACAGTCTAACCTAAAATTTAGAATCAGGCGTAAAATAGACTAAAATGCATAAACGCTAGAGTTAACTCAAAAGTTAGTTGTAGGCGTAGAATAGAATATGAAACAGTATTTTGTATTTGTCATCAAAGTAGAAAATACAATCACAAGAAAGAGAGAAGCTCACTCACTAAAACTTTCACAAGGGGAACATCAAAATTCTCAATGAAATCATCAATCTACTGGGGTGGACCGTGTAATATCAAACTTGCCAAGTAGGAGGAGAGGTGCTCGGCCCACATTGGTTGGCCGTAGACTGTTGTCAACCTGAATCCGCCCAATCGGGCAAGGCCATGGAAAGTCACGCTAAAACTCATTCGTGTTTCAACTCATTTTCAGAGGCAAATGGAGCTCCTGTGCACATATACAAGGATGGTCGTGAACAATTCGCCATTTTGCTGCCTGCAGGTTGAGAGTCCCAGGCGGTTGCATCCATTGCAAGGGAATGTGGCAGCTGCTGGATTTACACTCTCGCCTTTTTTTTCTAATTCCCATCACTGCAGGGGGGACGCGAGAATCAAACTCTTGGTGTGGGCATGGCAGTAGCAAGTGATCCAACCACGAGACCTATAAGCCCCGATCTTTCCCCCCATAGTTTCATATTTACATTGCATGCTTGAGTTTAGACCATCTAACCAAAACCGACAATGGGCTATGCTCTCAACATGCCTCCTCATGTGTAGGACTTGAGCCGAACATGTAGACAACTTATATTGGGCCGACATTGACTGTCTATTTTATACCATGTAGAATTAGGAGCATCCAACCAAAACCAGTTGTCAATGGGATGGAGAGGCCCGCGACCATAAATATTGCGAGACGTGTGACACAAGGCTCGAGAGTTCCCGATGTGAGATTCTATACTCACTCAACAAGGTCAGTTAAAGGAAGCATGGAATACTGAGTTTTGTTTTGCTTTGAGCATGAATGTTCATATTTCACGTTCTGGATTGTTTTGTTTTGTTTCGTTTCAAACCGCATGTTGTGACAAGAATTTAAATGGGACCATTCCCTTATGATACATTTACATTATGCTCGTATTTGATTGGAAAAGTTTGCTTCGAAATTGAAACTTCTTAGGCCCTGCTTACAAGGAATGACATCATTCTCATACATGCGTTTACTAAGACCTAAGGAATGAATAAATATAAGTCCCACATTGATCATGGTGACAGACCGAAAAATCAACGTACGGGATAACCGAAGAGTTGTTTGTTTCATGCCCATTCCTTCTCATCCCCGTTCATTCTCATACGGTCACACACATAACAAGTAAACTGTCGTTAAGATACGTACAGAGCTCGATTCCCTTCAGTGTAACAACAAACAATTTCATTATTTCTGGAATTCTTTTTCTTTTTCATAAAGGTGATTAGAACTTTAGAACGATGTAGTCTTTGTTTGCTTTCCTTAAAGTGGTTAGTGTTAAGAAGTGGAGCTTGGTTTGTCCTTAAAGTTTTGAACATAAATATGAAGACATTGACAATATGTCTCCTCCTCCCCCTCAATTATTTTCATCAAACAATAAATAAACAAGACAATACTGAAGAATAAACATAGCTACTAATTATTATTGAACTATATTTTAATTTGTGAAATAAATGCAGACACCACCACCAAAACATTCTGCTTTTCCCTTCAAAATGTGTGGGACTCTGGATCAAGATGAAGAATCCTATCCTAATTATAAATGTTTGTAATTTCCAATTTTTCTTTCCCTTTTCTTTTTCTTTTAGCATGAGTGTAAAGCTCTTCTAAGTATCGTTCGATGCTTAACTTTTCGGACAATGCATCCGATATTCTTGTACAAAATCTCAAGAGACTTACCTGATGAACTGACTGGGGAATCTCTCCGTCTGAATTGGGATTTTCTTTATACTGGAAAGAGTATCAAGAGTGCCTTCCCTCCTCCTGCGTTTCTTCTACTCCTTTTACATGCTTGTAACAAAACAAAACAAAACAAATATACTGGTGCTGCCGCTTCTTCAGTTTGGAGGTGTTGATGACTGTGGTACTATCCTCTAATTTATGTGTCTTCGTGTGCTTCATATACATATTTTTATGGTGACAAGCTTTCATCATCCGAACTGTTATCTTGTCTCACGATATACCTGTTGAGAACTGGTAGAGGAGCGGTTGATGTTATGCGGAATGATCTAGCAGAGCCCACCAGTGTTCTATCCTGCAGCATCCCCACTTCCTTGCAAACTTGGTCCAGTACATTTAGAAAATCTCTCACGATCATGAAGATTCTGAAAGGATGGGCTTCCTCCTTTGTTGTATCCCCATGAAAATATTCGGTAACCTCTTTCACCAGAATTAAAGCCTTTCTTTCATCAGCCTTGACCCTAAGAATTTCATCCTCGGCCTCTTTTAAAAATACCTTCATCGAGTTGAAGAATTTCCCTTGCATATCGGGCTTCTCATACTGCAAAACCAGTTTGACCTTCTGAAGCCCCATTTCAAGCTTCGACACATAGCTACTTAGGACATCTGAGTCCATTCCTGCTGCTTTCTTGACGTTGCTGAGGTCTCTGCCCAGCCCTGCAACCATTTGCAATCCTTGCTTTCTGAAACCATCTTCCTTGGTATTGACAGGCATGTTTTTAGCATTCTCATTTGTAGAATCAACAACTTCACCTTCGGATTTTATGATCTCTTGGACCACAAAATGGAGCAATGTGGTCTTTCCATCTGTTGCCTTTACGTCTACTAGTTTTAAAAGAGTATCAAGTTTGAAAGATTTAGCATCACCACGATTGGTCCCAACATTCATTCGGTTCCCTGTCTTGAGAACAGCTTCAAGGAGTTTGAGGAATAATCGACTGCTCTTTAGTTCTTCACTTGCTTCCTGAAGAATGACAAGATATTATGTATCAGGTTTTACGTCAATATTCATGGATTTAAGAGATCAAAAACCAAAAATTTAAATTTCAGCCAAAATACCTCCAACGTTTGAAAGGACTTTCTCAGGTACTTCACTTCTGTATCAAAATTAGCTCTGTATAGCATTGCCTCAACTCTCTTAAAGGCAAATGGGATATCGAGCACAGCTTTCAGAAAGCGTTCAGCAGTCCCTAATTTTGAGACGTCACCCTTGTAGTCTCGAAGCTTAATTTCTTCTTCCTTTGTTGGAGCCATCTTCACCAGAGTTTCCAACAGCTCGGTGCCCAAGCCTTCGGGGTTACCTGTTATGTATAAGCAAATAATGCACATGATGTAGCAAATATAAATACCACCGAAAAGCGGAGGGTCGAGAGCAGGTCAACTAGTGGCTGTGACACGTTGACATCAAGTGATCGAACTTTCTAGAGGTGAATATGCAACACTGATAAAAAAGAGAATTTGTTTTTGTTTGATGTAAGCTTTTCTGTGTGCTTGCATTTTGAGTTCTGAGGAATAAGAATGTTTCGACGATTGTTCCTGTTTATTGGAATGTGATTACATAATGGGTTAAGCTGTTTGTGCAAATCAGATTTCACACATTAATCAGATTTCTACGTGGCTAAAATTGAAAGCAAACCAAGACACGCTCGCATGGTCGCACCAGAGACCTTTAAGAATGCCATTGATAGGAGCACAACCAAGTATAAACATCAGTTGCAGCAATTATTGCATTTGCAGTTTTAAGAGAGGATAAAACTTCAAAGTATTCCTCATAGTGTAACCTTCATATCTATTGAAAGTTTTAATCAACAGGGCAATGCATTCCTGTTGACAAAGGTTTCACCTGAACCTATTGCTTCTAACGGAACACTTCAATTTTTACAATATTTAATTTTCACAAGGGAGGTTGTTGGGAATTGAAAAAACTTCACAAAAATTGCTGGGTTAGCAGCTACAGTCACAGTGTTAGTAATTTGCTCTTATGGCTCTATGGTGCTTTCGTTCTCTCCTCTTCCTTACAAACCAAAACTGACATAATCATGTGTGTGGAATCATATTGTTAAACTGCTTTTACTCTTATTTTCCAAGTAACAATAATGACTTCTTGCTTAAGCCTTTAACTGTCACTTCTGTGTTGACATCCTCCATTATCTCCTTCTCTTCTTTCCTTCCCCAAACAGTGGCTCGATATACAATGTGTGCCTCCGAACAATTTGTGTTACTAGAAACTCATTTAATTTATAATTCCAAAACGCATTAAGAAATTCATGATATCCATACTAGTTTAATGGAGCCCTAACATTGATATGCTTTCAGTAAAGTAGGCAAACAATTTGATGACAAAGTTTCTATATCGCTACGCAGAATTAAGGAGCTAATTACTCATCGGAAATGGGAAAGAAGTAATCACTTACCATCTAAAAGCGCTTCAGTGACCTCATCTCGTGCTACATTCAGTGCTCTCAACAGTATTGCTATGTTCTGTGACTTCTTTGGATCCAAAACCCTGTTCTCCTGCTCAACAGGAGGAAGAACTGATCGTCTAGTAGTCTCTTTCGGGACTGAATTCGCCGGGTTACACCCGAAAAGAGTCTCCATCATGTCCTCATTTAACCTGCAAACAGATTTAGACATCACCAAAAATCAGATTGCGCACACATTATGCAATTAGCTTGATTTCGGCTGAACTTTACTTACTGGAATGAGCTCGATTTCAGCTGATCCCACACGGTAGCGCGGTCGGAGGTTGCCCGGACCTTGTCCCAGTGCAGAGGCTTCAGCTTGGGCTTTGCCCCTCCTGAATCTTCATTCTCAAAACTCTCTGAAAACGCCAAGCTCTCATCAACAAATCTCTCAGCAGGTTTTCTTGTCCCATTTTCGAAAGGCCCTTTTGGGATTGCTGCAAAGGAGGATTGTGGCCGTGGCTTTGCCGGAGCTTGGGCTGGCCTTGCAGAAACAACCCTTTCTGAATCCCCAACTTGCCTTAATATCGTCGGTCGCGACGGCGGCGGTGGCGGAGGAGGCGGAACAGGGGCTCTAGATACACGCACCAAATTTGGTGGAGGTGGTGGAGGGGAGGAGAATTTCGGCCTCTTATTAGAAAAAGATGGAGCTCCCTGTTGGGCGTCGTGGGTTTGAGTCTGAATTTGCATTGGCGGCGGGGGAGGTGGCTGGGGAGGCGACGGAGCGGCATGGTTCCTTGTGGTGGAAGAAACCGAAAGCCGCGATTTCGGAGAAGTTCGTTTCGAGTGGGGAATTGAACTGGCAACGTGAATTGGAGCACAATTGGCGACTCCTTTGTTGCTGCTCTGCTTCGGCGTGTAGTAGCTGTCATCGTAGCTGATGGAGGAGCAGTTCGGCGAATGAAACGCCGTTTCATTGCTCTCTTCATCGGAAGACGACATAGCTGACGGCGAGTTGAGGTTCTGAGGAGGTTTGGTCAGAGGAGGAAGCGGCTGCAACTCGGGACTCGGCCGGTACCGATCCGATCTTTTGACAGAGTTCAGTCTGTGATACGGAGACCGGTTCAATTCCACAGTTGTTGGTCCGCTAACGGCTTCGCTGCTCGTCGTCGACGTGTGGCTGGGTTCGACTGTGCCAATGTAGAGGAAGTTCGAGGGTGGGACACTCGGGTCGTCGGCGAATCTCTGGGAACCGGGTCCTCCGCCATTGACGAGTTTCTGAGACTCGGACGGGTGTTTGACTCGGTGGCGGTAAAGGAAGAAGGCGAGTCCGGAGAGCATTCCGAGAGTCACAATTCCGACCGAAACAGCAATGGCGACTTTCTTCGTCCCCTTGGTCGGTTGCGGCGCTTGTGGGTTCTGCACAGTGGTGGCGTTCGACGGCAGCGGTGCGGGTTGAGTCTGATCTGGGGTCGACCCAGATGGCAATTCATGGAAAAATGGCTGGTCGCTTGAAGTGTCCGGCGGAGGCGGCGGTGGAATCGGCGGTGACGGGGTGTCCGGCGGAGGGGAGGAGCTGTCTGGAAACAGGGGCTGGTGGAGAATTCTTCTGTGAATTGCAGTGAGCGTTTGAACTTGAAGAGCGTGGAGGGGAGTGAGGGAGAGAGAGAGGGAGAGGGAGAGAACAACGGAGAAAATGAGATGGTGAGGAGGAGCTTGCAATTTCATGGTGGAATTTTAATGGCGGAGTGATGGATTCTGGTTTTGTTTTTGTTTCGGAAAATAAACCCAATTCATCGTCGTCGCCTTCTTCCTTCGTTCGCTCTGTGGTTTTGTTGTAGGGTTTTGGATTGTTTCTGTTTGTCTTGGTTGGATTGGAAAGACAGAAATTGGAAGGGTTTTGGATTGTTTCTGTTTGTCTTGGTTGGATTGGAAAGACAGAAATTGGAAGAGCGAGAGCGAGAGAGTGAGAGAAGAGGGGGGGGGGGGGGGAGTGAGTCGAAGCTTCTTTTGGCTGCAAGATCTGGGAGATGCCAATAGTAGCCGCTGACCTCAGCAGGAAGCCACATTCTTTTTTCTTTTTCTTTTTCTTGTTGCTTTTCATCTAAATTTTATTGTAAGTCTTAACGAAATACTTTTGTTACTGTTTATTTTTAACGTTAACGATATTTTTATTTTAAAAAGTCACTCCTATTACTATTCACTTACAACACATTTTTATCTTTTTGGTTAAAACTCAAAGTTTTCAAGTCATTTTCATTATTTTTCTTTATTTTATTTGGTCATGTGGATTTGTTCATTAGTCATTAAAAAACTAACGTCTTAGATTAATGAAATGATACATAAATACTTTATTAGTGGTCTTTTGTTTAAATAATCCCTAATAGAAAACTAATCTATATCAAGAAAATTAGAATGTATTATGAACAGTATTAAGATGATGTCATCCGATTCAAATAAAATTGAGTTTGTAGGGTAATGATTGTGGTTGAGATGGAGATACCAAGATTTTGAGTCAGACTGTATTCATATAATAATTTGAATTATTTGATTTTTTTTTAATTTTAGTGAAAGGGATGCAAAAATCTTATGTAGCTTAAATCTGACTCATTTCTCACTCGGCATCCATCATAGCTGACCCAAAAAAAAATTTGTATGTAAATACAAATTGGTCATTCTTTTTTTTAGAACAAACGATATTATTTATACTAAATGAGAGGGAGATTGGCTAAGCCTCACAATAGATCAATAATAATGTGGTTCAAATTCGCCTTTAGCGAAAATCAAACTTAAAATCTCTCACTTACAAGTGAAGATGAATACCACTAAACCGTATTAGCGGCAACAAATTGGTGTTTTAAATCAAGGGAAAATGATTAGTTTATAGCTTGTGCTAGGTTATGTGAACAAATTATTAGTAACAATGATACTAGAGGTGTTTTAGAGTGTTGATATTAAATAAATAGGGTAATGCTAAGCAATATATGAAATTTACAAATCAAATGATGTGTCACCAACAAAAAATGAACGCGTTTATTATCCCTTAAGTAATAATCCAATAATCAACTTATAAGTCATTTAGTTTACAAAATTTTATCTACAAATTTAACTTTTCTAGCTTTACTCAAATGAATAATATGAAATAAATGGAGAAGTGAGGAGAATTTAGTTTGGTGGTCGATATCAAATAGATGAAGGGATGATACGACGACGTAGTGCTGACATTAAAAAGTTAGAGTGTGATATCCACACACTTCTTATTAATTTTTGTTATTTGATCTTCTTCAATTCGACTGTCAAAAATTAAAATAATGTGTAAGAAGTAAACAGTGGTATGTAGGTAGCACACCCTTAAAAAGTTTTGTTGTCCGTTCTTTATTTTTAACTCTTATTTTATCATTCATCGAGGTGGAGGCCGATGCCCAACAACGCAAAGGCACATAATCCCTTCACCCTCCCTACTTACGCTTTAGTCATATTTTTTTCAATTATGTAAATAAAAAGTTTTACGTTTAACTTTTATGCATAACGAACTTAATAAATAATTATAATCAGCTTATTGTATTCTTTTTTTTTAAATCTCTTTTCCTCTAATATCGATCGTTAATGGTACGTAAAAAATCAAGAAAACTACAGTGAGGAACTTAATACTCAATCAGTTAATAATATTTATCCTCGACTATTGCTTATAAAAAAGTTCAAAGCTCGAGAGGCTAGTGGCACAAACGGAGAAGAACTAAGCTGTATTTTTAGTGTATATTAACACGATATCATGTGTTTTAGCATTTTCACGTAATTTGTATATTTGGTTCGAGATGCTACAGTCCAGCATAAGAGAGTTTAAGTGAATGTCTCCCCTACAAATGGCACTACATGACCCTAAAATGTGGTCCATCCAGTAACCCCCACGTGTTAGTCTGATGGAATAAGTCCCTTTTATCGTTGTTATTGGTTTTGGGTTTACTGCAATAAACTTTGAGGGTTTTGTGTTTTGTATGTTTGGTTATAGTCATTCCTACGTATAAACTGTTGGCATTATACACGAAAAATATAAACCGTCAAATTGTACATCCTATCTAAGAAGAATTAACATAATCAATAATTCACTAATACGTCAATTTTACGTCCTATCTAAAATAATTAACATAACTAATGACTCAGTAACACACGTATTTATAACATGACATTATAAGCGTATGTAATTTGAGACTACATGCACGTAATTTTGGAGGAATTAAGTACAATATTTAAGCTATTTATATTATAATATATGAACTGATAATATCTCGTGTAGTTGTAACCGCGAAATCTAAATATTTTTCGGTGATTTTAGTACAAAGTTAAATGGGCTAAGTTTCAGTGTTTTGTTTGTTAGTGCTTTTCTTAGTTTCTTTTGCTGACTAGATTTGATCCACCGACCCTTTGTACACCCCCTTTTTTTATGGTGGGGCCGGGTGGGGGGACATGCACACGCCCAAGGGCATATGCTTTCTCACTTTTACTTGTCCCTTTCCCTTTTGTAATGGTATTTTTTGGGACAATCAACAGTGTTATCCTTCAAAAACGTAGGTTCTACTAAGGTTTTTTCTGTCAATGCCTTTTATGTCCCAGTCTCCAAATGTCCTAGGGCTGTCCAAATTGTGTTTTTTCAATTCCAAACTCTCCATTTAATATGTTGTGAGGGATGCTAACGGGATTCTCACAAGTGTAATTTTTTATGAACTCTCTGTTATTTTATAGTTTAAAACTAATTTTCGTGTCAATATTATAAAACATTATGTAAAAAACATAAGGAGACAAAGAGTTTATGGAGACTTCCACTTTTGAGAAATCTTCTTAGTATTTCTCATATTTTTATATAAGAAATGCTAAGGAGACTATAAAAACCTCATATTTTTTGCACAATTGCCAATATTATAAAATATTATGCAAAAAAACATGAGGTTGCAGTACCTTTGAAAGAGTCTTTTTTATACACTAATGTTGGAAAAAATGAGAATCTTTTTTATACACTAAGGGGTGAAAGAATAAAATGGTAGTAAACTCGTTATATTATGAAATTATGACCTTCCACTTACAAATAAAGATAAATACTACTTAACCGTAGTTCCAAGTAAAAGAAAATTGAGATTTAACTGTTGAGATTAATGTAAGAATCTAAAACCATCCATTTTCCTGTCCTTATTGTTTGAGATTTAAGATTGAGGGTTATAATTTGCATGTCCTTGTAGTATGTATAAGGATTGAAAAGCTATGCAGACTTCTTATGGTGCAAGCATCTCAATCCATCCAATTATGTTCATATGGATTTAACAGTTGAGATTATCATAGTCTCCACAAAACAATATATTGGTGTCATAAAAGATAATTTTTAAGCGAGTTGGGAGGGTTGAAAAATGTAGGGATTTGCTACAATACTTATATGTATTTAATACAATAATCATTTAACGGTCAAATATAATTCTTATGAATATATGTATTTTATACAATTTATCTGACCGTTAAAACAATAATTGTATTAAATATATGTAAATATTGTGGCTAAATCCCCGAAGTGAAAATTGATCCTATTCTTAAACCCTATTCAGAATGAGAGGGTTGAAAAATTGTAATTGGAATTAAACAAGATGGGTTCTAACGTATTTTTCTCCTCTGTCTAGAGTCTAGTGCACTAGTACCATGCCATAAATACTCATAAGAGGAAAAACAAAATTGACTCCTTACATGCAGTGTAAAAATTCTAAAATGCATCAGTGAATGAGTTGTATGTGTGTAAAGGCTAAATTTACATGATTAAATTTTGATAATCATCAATTTAACGGTTCAAGCACTAGTGCATCTCATACTGATCCTAGTGAAAACGCACAAGACGTCACCATCTTAGACCATATATATGTTTGGATGGTGGAGTATGCTTCTGCCAGTGTGTAAACAAATACGTACTAGGAATAAGATCAATGGAACACTCCTTAATCACGTATATTATGCTAAAACAGGGGGAAATCGACGATTAATTGGCTTTTAGCTGCCATGAGATCCTATTGACCGACACTTTTATTTGGTTTTTGAGTTTATTTATCTTTTAAAAATGTCACTAGCTATGTTTTATTGTTACAATTTAATCATCGAAGTTCCAATTATCCCTTTTAAATCATTGAAAAGGTTAACTGTAGTATAAGTTTATTGTCGTTGTGACAGCATTATCAAACAAAATAAAGAAATAATATTCAAGAGGGCAATTATTAATCATGGAATGTGGTGGCGGCAACCAAAGCGGTGTGTGATTTCTTTGCACTTGGGGGCCTACTGTCTTGGAAGTAATATTAAACTCATATTTGTGGACTCAATTTATTATTTAATGGCTGAGGCATAAATAATTAAGCAGGAGATTTTCCAACAAGGAATTGGAATATCCATTAAACAAGTAAGCAATATTACTAATTAATTAAGGATTAAGGCTAAGTAAATGACGTTTCATCGTAATAACGAAAGCAATTATGCATATGCCCTATGGTGCGGAATCAATTTCCATAGATCCCCTCCCTCTTGACAACTAATAATTTAAGTTTTAACCCAAATGACGATGTGTTAGAATATGAGTGGAAAGAATTAATGATTCAGGTCTAAAAGCAGTAGTCAGAACACTATGTCTTTAATATACGTGAAGGAGCACTAAAAAATATGGAGAAGGATTGTCTGCCCTCCATTTTCCATATCCTTCCCATGCCCTCCTGTTTTGTGCGGTCACGATTAAGCCACGTCAACATTTTATATTAATTTTTTTTATAAAAATAATAAGACAAAAAACAAATGTTGACGTGGATTAACCGTGACCACACAAAACAGGAGGGTATGGAGAGAGGAGGGCAGACAATCCATCTCCAAAAAATATATATACTCTTTAATTATGATATGACACCTGATATACTAGCTCATGCTAAGTACACGAAAAATATCTCATTCACTAGCTATATGTGACGGTTTTGTCTGCATCCCTCCTTACGTAAAAATGCCCAAACTCAAACAAAATATAGAATAGATTATATTTGTATCTCTCATCACGTAACGAAATTTCTTGCACGTACAAAAGGATACTAATTCTCTTGATGTGGTTCTAGTCTCCTATGCCACGTCAAGGATCTAGGTTTGCTTCATTGTCATGCAATCAGAAATAAAAGTGAATTGGCATTTGGCAGCAGAGAGGTGGCAGTAAATTCCCATATTAACCATAGAGCAAGCACCAAGGTACAATCATTAAGGAAAGTCTAAACACACACGTCAAGTATGTCCCATTACATCATCTTTCCTTTACTTTTATTCTCAGGTGCATGCATTATTAGAAAAGAAAGATTAATTCACAAGATTTTGTAATTTGCCACCGTAATGCTTAAACGATATAAACTAGTATATACCGTATAGTTGGAGACAGTTTTAGAGACAGTTTTAGGGCTGTTTTCAACCCTCTGACCATTTGGATCATTCGGTTGTAGATGACCTAATGATAGACACTATCTGAATTGGATCAATTTCAACCCAAAATCATAATCAAACTAATTAAAATGTAAGAGTAAATTGCCGATTTCCTTCCTGAACTTTCACTTAGCTTTCATTTTCTCCCCTAAACTTTTTAATTGGAAAATCAAGGATTTTAAACTAATTTTTTGGCCGATTTCCCCCCTACGGTTAGTTTTCCATAAATTTCATTCAAATTAACGTTAACTCTTATCACTTGCACACCACTTGACTCTCATTTGAAGACAAAAAGCGTCACTTCGCTAGACCTTCAGACACAAAAACGATAGAATCAAACATATTTGCATAGGTCGACATTTTAGAAATCTAGAGTTTTCAATTATTTTTAAAAAACAAAGCGGCTGAGCTACCTTCACATGTTGTGCACATGCTTCCATTTAATAGAAATTTGGACAACAGGGGGAAATCGGCCAAAAAATTTAGTTTAAATCCTTAATTTTCTAATTGAAAAGTTTATGAGGGAAATCGAAAGTTAAAAAGGGAAAATTCAAGGAAAGAATCGACAGTTTACGCTAAAATGTAACAATTTAATTCGGTTTAATTTTGACTAAAATTACTAAACAAACCAAACTAATGTTGAACGATTTGATTTGGGCCTAAACTCAAATTGTTTCTTCCTTTTCATTTTTTCAACTTTTTAGCACTTCAACAATAAAAAAATTCAGCAATTTTCTACATGGAAAATTTCTATGGTACATCAAAAGCATCCTAAAAAATTCAACATACTATCCCATCAAACTTGAAAGTTTAGTAACTAAGATAGTTACAAGTCAAAGATCTTTAATGCTCTATCAACCTTCAAATTCAACATCCTTATCTAGTTATTACTTATTAGCTAATAAAAAGACCAACTCGTGTAAAATAAAATCATTCAAATACCAATATGTAAGTGATCAATCCGGTTCAATTTATGTCGGTTTACAAAAGTTAAAAACCTTAATCATATCAAACCGGCCCCCATGATTAGGATCGGCCGGTTTGGTTTTCCGAATGAAAAAAAAAGTACAATAGTAAATATCCGAGTTAGGACATAAAAAGGGTAAGAGGCCCAACAACCGAGTTCATTTGAAAACCAAGCTTAAGCTAAATTGGAATTCAAAACCAAGTTAGCTATCACGCGAGCTGTTCTAACATTAGAAGCATGATAAAGTTTGAATGGTTGAATCAAATCGAGTGGTTGCAGGGCCATTTTCATTTTTACAAGTCTAATATGGCCCAACCCAACTTCTGTCTCTCTTGTCTGATATTTGCTTGGCCTCCAAGTTGCCAGTCCTTTTTCCCTCAATCATCCATGGGTGATGGGCCCCATAAAACCAGTCTTACAAACAAAACGGCTAGATTGACTCTTGACTCGAATAATCAATGACAAGACCCAAAATTTTCCTGCACTGTTTTTTATTTTTTTATTTTTTTTATTAAGTAAGATGTCTTTCATTACATTAAAAATTAGTATAAGGCCAAAAAAGAACCGGGTAATCAACTACAAATAAAGTAAAAGGTCCAAGCAAAATGAGAACGGCGACTTAAGATACAACGGGAGGCTCATACAAGCTTAGACCCGAAGACTGAAAAAAACAAACAATAAAAAAACCTTAATCTCCAGCAGCAAAGATTACACCGCCGCCGCCATCACATCCTCGGAGGAAGCTAAACTCCAAACCAAGAAAGTAGACACCAACGGTTTAAATTCATTTGAGAACCTTGGTGAATGAACCGTTGAATCAACCAACAGTTTAAATTCAAACTTTTTTAAATTTTAATTTATAAATTCATAAAATTCAACGGTTGAGATCAAAATGATCAAATCTAACGGTAAAAAAAAAAAAAAAAACTAATGTCCCAAAATTAAATCTAACGGGTAAAACAATTAAATTTTTTTATTTAAATTGAAATTCACCCAAAACCACTATAAATAACTATGTATTTGTTCAAACATCCACACAAAATGCATTTTCCTCATACAATTCTTCAATTTTTTCTTTCTACCCACTTCCAAAATTATTTCTTCCCATTTCCAAAATTTTCAAGATGGCAAGAGATCATATTGGAGGACCTAATTGGTCAAATGATGAAAATGTTGCTTTGTGCTTGGCATGAGTTTCTACTAGCGAAGATGGTGTCATTCGCGCAAATAAAAATAAAAAAGTCTTGTGGGCTAAAATTGCTGAGAAGTTCAATTCCAACTACAACACCTACCAAAGGGAAACCATTGGTGGAAGATTATCAACAAAATGTGCACTTTGTGGAATGGAAGCTTGGAGAGAGCCATGGTTGAAATGGCTAGTGGAAGGAGTGCCCAAGAAGTGGTGAGTGTCTCCCTTCATACTTTGTGGAATGTAAAATCTGATTGGTGTCAAGCTTTGTTCTGAAGTTGAAAATTTGATTGAAGATCGAGGGGAGACTAGGGAAGAAATTGTTCAAATGCGCTTACTCTTTAAGAATCAATAGAAAAAGGAAAATGCAAGAGAATGTTTATAGCAGGAAAAATTCGATTTTGATGTAATGAGGGAGGACCTCCACAAATACACTCCAAATAGAAAGAAGTTCTTCTGTGATAAGCAAAAAGAAATCTTGTTAAGGAATGCCACAAGGAATATATTTGAGGATGATGATACATCTCATGTCTATTTCCCAAGTCCACCATGAAATCCATCACCAAGTCAAGAACCAAGTGATAAATATTATTATGATTAGTAATTGTTGTAATTTTTATAAAGTATTTTAATTATCGTTTATTAATCTTTATTTAGTGTTTTGATTATCTCTTATATTAGTAATTGTTGTAATATTGAAGCATATTTAATGATTTTTGTATTCTTTATCAGAATTTAAATATGTTTAATTTAAAATGTTTCTAAAAATAAATTAGGATAATCTACATAATTTTTTTAAAGTTTTCGAAAAACAAATTAAGCTAAATCCAATTCTTTATTAGTTTCAGGCAAAATTTTTAAGCTAAAATCATTGAAGAAGAAAAATTGTTTTTGGATTAAAACTTAAATTTTTTAGGCTAAAAATTTAGGTTTTAGCCCCAGCCATTGGAGTTGTTCTTGGAAGAGATAAGGACAAGGGTAAGGACTATTATTATTCACAAATATATTTTTAATGCTTTGTAAATTTGTTCCATAAAAATCAAAGAGTGGTGATAAACCCACCACATTGTCTTATTTCCCCACCCACCTTGTAATAAAAAATTTAATACCAAATTTACTCTCTTGTAAAATGACATCTAAAACCAAAGAAAAGAAAAACCCCTGCTCTCTAGGTTGACAGGTGCGGTCTTCCCCATCTTCTAGAACGACCCACCTCTCTAAATCTTCAAAAAATAAAGTCCCTAGTACCTTTTGCTATTTTAATTTGATATGTTTGTTTTTGTTGTCAGTACCAGTGAACAACCTTTAAAACTAGGATAAAGGCTTGTCTGTCCATAATCCACAATCCTAGTTTCGATTGTTGTGGGAGGTCCAGATGAAGTGGAACACAGTGTTCTCGGGGCAGGTGGCATGCTGAAGGATGGAGAAGACGTCGAGAATTGTGTAAAATGTATTGTATAGATGCGATCCTCGTTGTGCATCATGATCAATTGAATTGTGTCTTTGTAGATTTCGTTTTACTCAATAAAAGTAAAAGTAAAAAGAATTTTGATATAAAGGTTATTTTAGGAATAATAGTTGTGGGAAAATAACATTTCAAGTTTTTAACTTTTTGTGGTGGGTGAGATTATAAAGTGGGTGAGGGAAATAAGACACTGGGGTGAGTCTATGAGCACTCAAATAAAATAAAATGATGATTTAAAATTACCTAAAGGTCCACATAATAACAAGTTAATTACATTTGAAATTTATTAATAATAAAATGTTAAGCCAACACTTAAGCAAATAGAGTCTTCCCTGATCAACCAATTTGCCCTTTCACTTATTGTTTTGGTAAAAAAAGGATTTGGAAAGTGCAAACAAATATAGAAAATTGTAGTAAAAATGAATATTAAGTTGTGATGAAGAAATGAAAAAATGGTGGATATTTATAGAATGATGTTGCAGTCCTATTGGATTAGGAATGTGATTGTGTAAATCCTAGTGTATCTAGGAGTATCTTGTATATTCCATTTAGTAGCTTAATTCCTATTAGAGATGTAATCCTATTAGGGTAAGGATTCTACCTATCCTACTACTATAAATAAAGGCATAAGGGGGTGATACAACACACACCTCAGAATAACATATCTCTCTTCTCTCTTTGTTGCCGCCGACCCCTCTCTCTCTCTGTCCTTTATACAGTTTAGTCAAATAGGCCTACAACAAATAACAATATATATAAAAATTCCTAATTTTTAAATTTTTTTAACTGTTGGATTAATCATGGTCATGGATTTTCAAATTGATGTGGACTGGATGCACCAAAACATATCCCAACGTAACATTTCCAATTTATTTTTACTGTTAGGAATTCAATGGCCCTCATAAAGCCACGTCAGCTAGCCATTGGACTACTGCAACAGGATCTATTGCTGCAGTTTCTGTCGGCCACTCACCCCTTTTCGCGCGTGTATTACACGCGCATGACAAAAAAAAAAAAATCAATACAAGGTATGGCTCATCTTGCTTGGACTTTTAGAGGGATAATGTTTGGTCCACCACTTGCCCTTGTCAATTTGGACCTGTGGAGGTGGTTTTTTGGGTTGAAGGGAAATTTTTGGGCCTTTGCTCTTGCCTTCTACCAATAGGTGGACATGTTTTAAAGTTGAGAGTATATTTTATGCAGAGCCGGCCCTGAGGGTAGCCGGAGTAGGCGCTCGCCTAAGGCCCCCAATTTTTAGGCGGAGCTAGGCAGGTCTAGACGGGGATGGGCGGGAGCTATGCGGGCTTATATGAAAATGCCGGAATCTGGAAATCTTTTGTTGCAGGGTTGGCCTCACACGAAGAAGAAGACAACCCTATTCCCAACATCATTTTAATTGCACGATTTTACTTAAGATGATCCCACTATCTTTCTTTATAGCTGCACGTCTTCTCCATTTTAAATAGTGCCCACCATCTTATTTTTACTTTTTTGCTTCTCTCTTAAATATCACCTTTATGTTTATTTTTATGGGATTTTATTACCCTATTTTAAGATCACACCACGTATATCTTTATTATGTACCTAAAAGGCTAAAACTCAAATTTTTTTAAAAAATGACATTATTTAATGTTCAAATTAATTAGTTTATATAATATATAATAAATTATTCAAATCCGCCTCGTCTGCCTAGGCGCGTATACGAAAATTACTATCATCTTCACTCTAGTATTTTCCCTAGCTGTAAGATGTTGTCTATGTAATTCAACCATTCATTCATTTATTGAATGTAATAAGTAACATTGTAACAATACAAAAATGATTGGAATTTGGCGTACTGAGTATGAACTTCTCTTTCTGTTTGAATTGGTTGAAAAATTAGATTATGTAAACCTAATAAGTGCATTTGCATCTAAAAACGCAAGACGAGCAATATTTGAGTAATGTTTGTACATATTTCTTTTTTTCAATATTAATTTTAAAGATATTTGATGTAGAAATAGATTTTTTATGTATTTAGTAAGTTTTTTTTACACATGTCAATGTACAAAGGGTCGGGAGTCAGAGAACTCTAGGGTCCCACTTTGAAGACTCACCTAGGACCCCCAAATTCTCAGGGTCGGCCTTAATTTTATGAGACTATCGTATAAGGCGTTTCAACTACCATAATTGTCTATATCTTTTAATCATCATCGAAAGGATTAATTGTACAAAAAATCATTTGAATCCAACAATATTTATTCACTAAAATGTGCAAAAATCATGACCTACTAATAAAGTTGAAATAAAAATATGGATAATCGAACAAATAAACAATTGTCGGTTTATTCAATCTTTTATAGAGATAAACCTTGAAAGAAAATACAAAAATTGAATGATTCAGATTGTTGAATCCACTAAAAGAAAGCGTCCTTAACAAAGTTAGTAATGTAGTCATATCTCCCATGGTGCTGTATAGTATCAATATTCCGAGATAAAACATGTAAAATTGCAGAGGGTAATTCTGCACAGAGCAGACAAGGACGACTCTATTTGTTGGGTCTTGGACTCTTGACCATGCCAATGTGCTGTGCGCATAGAGAAAAGGACAATGCTATCCCTCCTTCCAACTTCCCTAGGCAAATGTATTGGATGCTCTGCTTTGACAGCTTCTTGCCAAATTTTCGTTGCTTTTTGTACTCTTTATTGGGCATCTTCGTCTTTTCACTACAAAAGCACCATTTTTGCTTTGTTTTTCGTACTATTACTACCACAGTACCTCTTCACTCCAAGAAGTAAAACTAGAGAGAGGGAGAGAGAGGGAGAGTTGATGCTCGGCTGCAACTACAACAATGTTGAAAAACATGGTGTTCTTCTTTCATCTTCTCTTTCTCCTTTCGTTTTTTGTTTCTGGTAAGCAGAAGCTTCAAAAACTTCAAAAAATCTCTCATTGTGTTATTTAATTCTTGATTTTTGTTTTTAATTTTTCTGAAAAAACTCTGGGTTTTTGTTTTCTGTGCAGGTGAAAGGCAAGACTCCATTGTTTCTGTAAAATCTGGAGATCTCAGTGAGGTCGCAAGCAGCATTTTGAAGGCAGAAGCTTGGCTTAAAACCCACGTCCTCGCTCACTACCCTTCCATCCCCATCACCGCCATTGTCGTCGGCGGTGGTGGTGGCCCTCTTCTCTGCCGGAAAGAGCAAGAAAACACTCTCGCTCTCGTCCTCCCAGCCCTCAAGAACTTGCACCACTCCCTCACACGGTGGGGCCTCCAGGAACACATCAAACTCTCAGCCACCTTCGCTCCTTCTTGTTTCGACAGAAGCTCCTATATCTTTGGGAAATTTGTGAGGCCTGTCCTAGATTTTATCAAGGGAGCATCTCCAACGTTTGTGTCTTCTCACTCCGACAGCCTTGAAGATTTTATCGGCGTTAGCTTTAACTCCGACGATGTTCCTGTCGTTCTCGACAACCCGGGAGAGAGAAAACCCAGCGGCAGAAAGCTCTCTGCCGACCCCTTTCCGGCGAGACCGACTCCGTTGCCTGAAATCTCGGAAACCCCGCTTCACTCTTCCGTTGGTTTCTCAGTCCCCGCCAATGTGGCTAAAAACCCTCATCCTCCACAGCCCCAATCGGCCTCTCCGCCACTCCAAGTGCCTTCCCCACAACCCCGAACCGCCTTTCCTCCGCCGCCACTAATGCCTTCCCCGGAGGCACAAGCAGCCTCGCCACCACCACCGCAAATAGCCTCTCCACCAGATATGTCTTTCTCCTCAGCCCCCGAAAACCCTCCTTTTGTTGATGAATCCCCTCCTCCGCCTTCCCCTGCCACATTTCCACCCTGCCGCAATCCGATTCCGACACATGTGCCGCCTCCTGCCCTGGCCCCTCAGATGGCGGTGCACAAGCTGTGGTGTGTGGCCAAGCCTACCGTTCCTTCAGACACTCTGCAGGTGGCAATGGACTTTGCCTGCGGAGACGGCAATGCTGACTGCAAGGAGATCATGCCGGATGGCAACTGCTACAACCCAATTTCTGTTGTGGCACATGCTTCCTATGCCTTCAACAGCTACTGGCAGAAGAACAAGAGGACCGGAGGGACTTGCAGCTTCGATGGCACTGCAATGCTGATCAACAATGATCCAAGTAAAAAAAAAGTCTTCCAGTTTTTGAATTTTGATTAGTTTGCCAATGTTCCTCTTCTGCAAGATTGTTGATATGGAGTTTTGTTTTTCGATTGCAGGTTATCTTCAATGTCGCTTCGTTCTCACCTGAATGCGTTCGGAGCGGAAACTGAGACTGGTGGCTGTTGTTCTATGACGGGGTTTTGAATTTTTGGGAAATCATATTCTGAGGTGACCTTGTAATTTTGCAGCCATCAGTTTTTGTTACTAGTTTAGTTTAGTATTATTTAGTTCTAAGTAGTTATATCTGGTTTCTTTTGATATGTAATCCCCCCCTTGTAAGTGCGAGGATCCGAAAGACAAGTGCTAATTCCGAAAGAAATCTTGCGGATTTCTGTTGTTCGACTTTGTATGGAGTGATTTATTTCTCACGAAAATTCTAAACTGCTATAGTGCATGGAATGTGCATCGGTGTGTTGGACGGTTGGATTTTGAAATTTCCAATCTGGATGTTCAAACACCTGTGCACCCCCGTACGCCCGGTGCGATGTACTGCATAACAGTGCACATCAATTCTTTCATCTTGTATAAGCCAAGTGCAAACCTTGACATGATCAAACGTCGATCGAAACTTGCCTTAAGTAGTAAAAGGGGTACAATATTCAAAATTATATGTAGAGTCATTCGACAATGAGAAACACAACTTGAAGTCATCGGCATTCCTCATCGTTACTTGTTCTGGCTATGGCTAATGCTGTGGAACTTCCAATTTCACCATCATCTGAAACCTTACCACGATCTTCATTCTGCAAAAGCGCACACAAATCAGACGAACCAAAAGTTAAAAAGAACTTCATAAATTAAAGTAACAGCCAGGATTGAAAAAATCAGTATCCACTCACTTGAGGAAAGATTATCAATGGAAAAGATTAATGTCAACCTTACACGTCCACTGAAACAAACTACTGGTCTAAATGCCAAAATACAAGAACAAAACTACGGCTTCTTTTCTCACCAACCATGTATAATCATGGACCGAATTTTACCAACGTTTAATTATACGCATCAAAGGTTGCTGCTAGTCAGATTCATCATACTTTTTCCATCCTATATCAGATATTTCTCACTCCAAAGTGTTTCTTTTATATATTTGTACTTCATTTCAATGCATTCTTATAATCCCCAAAGGAAACAAAAAAAGTTACATTTGTCAAGTCGCTCGTTGATATGTAAGAAACTTCAGCATCAAACAGATTTCCACTTAAATAATTGTGATCACTCTCCAGACAGCAATGTGTAACCAGAGGCTATCGCCATGGTTAATTCACGGAATATGCACATGATAGCCCTTCCTTTTTTCACCCTTTTTATTGGCTCCTTGGTTATGAAAATATAAAACATAATTATACAAACAATTCAGAAAACTTAAAATGGTTGGTCCAGATTCCAGAACTACGCAACCCATGTAAGCAGAAGCATACAACGAGAGAACTAAGAAAGAATTGTACCTTTTTCACTTTACCATGAGCTGACATAATCTCATAAAACTTACGCATCAGCATTTCCTCTTCTACCTGCAGATTGAACAGCACACTAAATTAGAGCCATCTAGAATCTGCAGATTGTACATCATAATTTCCTATATGAACAAACAACCTTCAGTTGATGCAATTCCTCAGACATTGATATTTTGGCTTCTGTGAGGAGCTCGTTTTGCTTCTCCAAATGCCTATACACCAAAAATAAACCAAAATGAACTTACAAAAAACAAAAGATAACGTATCAAAATTAAATTTCATACGAAGAAAATTGGTTGAAATTCTTACTTCAATATCTCTCCTGTGTATCTAGGGTCCATGTTAATAATCTGAAATACTAGCTGTTGATGTGAGCTCAGGACAAAGATTACGACTTTAGGATCCTTTGGGTACGTTTGTCTAGTGTTATGTTGGACTCGGTCAAGGTATTTCCGCTCTGTCCTGCAAATATCAATTAAGCAAAGAAAAGAGAATCGGAGACGGATTCAAACCGAATTCAAGCATAAAATCCAGCAGTAACACAAAAGAAAAAAACTATAACACCATTTCACAAGCTGACAGTGGCTTAAATAATTATAATGAATTTTGAACCCAAATCTACACAATAAGCCAAATGTCTACCACAAAAGAGCTGACACTAGGGTTCACGGTCAAATCATCACTGAGAAACAAAGAGTTTCTATTAGTCAACAAAAAACAAAGATTTTCTGTTACTGTCGAATCAATTAATCGGAGAAACCAAGCAGGAGCGGAGCCAGCCTGCAGTACAGAAAGATGCAAAACAAAATAATGAAAGAAAAGAAACCAAACAATACCGTTCACCAATATGAAAGTCTGTTCAATATCTATAGTGATTTAAGTGTCGAATTCTAAAGCTGTGAGAAACAGAAGAAGATATAATGCCAGAGTGCATTCAAAATCTGTACAATAATTTTCTAGCCATCTGATTCGTTTATCAGCGTATGTATTTTGATTTCAACTGAAAATTTAACACAACCATACAACTTGCATGCTCCAACTATTTTAGTAGTAAAACTAGGAAATTCTAATTCTTACTGCTAGGGTTTGCTTACATACATTTATGGTTCCCTATTCTGACTTACCATGAAGAATTATGAGCCGCTAAAGTTACCTTGATGGTAGAAGATGTAGAAATTCATGAGCTACTGGAATATAAGCAGGAGGGGTTTGTTTAACAAGATGAAAATCATTTTGTTTTTTGGTCAAATCTGAGAAAGTCTGGGCTGATTGATTGACACGAGAGCGAACAGAAAGTCGAGATCCAAAAACATAAACAAATCTACCAATCCACCATTAAAAGCTGTGAAATTGAGGAAAAACTTACAGTGGTAAAAACCTAATTCTATAATGAGATTGCATGAGGGGAAGAGATTGAATTACAGCGGTCTGGAAGCTTTCAGAACAAGCAGAGATGAGAAAGAAGAGCAAGTTTTTAGGGTTTTCAATTTTTATTTATTAGAGGTTTACGAATAAAACAAATGGTTAAATGGATAGCCGCGAGTAACACCTATAATCAGTAATCACCCAGTTATATTTTACGGGAAACAGTTTTACTCATAATCATGTATTTGTTTAAACAATTATCTATAACTGTAACCATCAAGTTTAAATGGGTGAATAACCGCGGGTACCACTAGCTAGAGGAAATATAGCCTCTACTTGAAGATGAGGAGTTCGACTTGGAAAACTTTAGATCCATATTTAGCAGGGAAAAATAACATAGTTAAGCTCAAGGGATTGTAACAAAAAGACCCTTACTACATCCGAATTTAAGCTCGATTATCAGAACCAATTCATCAAATCAAACATTACACTTTCAAGTGCAACCGCAAGTTTACAGTTCATATCAAATTTCCTTCTCCAAGATTTCAGTTCGCATCCAAAGTTTCATAATTCAAACACGAAAATAATTAAGGTATCTGCCATATGAGCTTTCGTCCTAAAAAAACACGGGATAATCAAAGTTATCAAATTGCATACGTTGATAGAGAAAACAATGAAAACTTAGCACAACTTTCAAGGTTTTATATAAACCCTAAACCGTCAAGAAACAGGTACGATACCAAAATTTGCACCGAAAATTTAAAACAAAAGAAAAATGGAAAATTTTCATGAATCCTGAAACTTACCAGCGGATGGCGACGATAATGCAACTCGACGGCGGCTCAAGAGTGTTGACGAAACCGCGGGAGCGAAGGCCTTCGACTGCGTTTATCAGAGGGAACGCTTGACGGTTTAGAAGGTATTGGGCTTACAAAATAGGGCCTTGTCGTTCTGAGTTGATTGCGAAAGAGGGCCTTTTTGTTGAGGTGAACAACTCGGCCCAAACCAAGCATGAGCACGAAAAATATAATCTTGTACAGGAATATCATGTGGCATATGCTATAAGAGTCACCGTGTATCGTTTCTATTTTTTTAGAAAAACTAATACTAATGAAAAGAGCTTCAAAACTTTGAATTTTAACAAAAAACCATCCACTAACTTTATTTAATGATAAAAACAAGAGAAAGAAAGAAAATAAAATAATATCTAGCAAAAGCGCTCGCAAGCTCTGCACCTTTGTCAATACGTGATCCACCACTTACAGAGAAGAACAATATGAGGAAGGATTTTTTCAAACTGTCAGTCGGTAGTCTTTTTCCAATCAAAGGTCCATCTCTCTTCAAATCTCTTAGAATTCAACTCTATTTCAATCTCCAATTTCCGAACATCCAAACGGACCTCAAAGTCCTATTGATTTAAGCAAATGAAGTTGAAGATCAACAAAGCCTGCAATTTCCATACACCTGTGTCAATATGTGATCCGCCATCGTGACGACAACGATGATGATCTTCCTGCTCATCAGACTGATCTGAAGGGATAGACCCTATCATTCGCATCCCCATGTTGTAGTTAAACATTATCATCTTGTGTTGGTGGGGTATTGGGGTAGTGCTAGTAAACTCTTGTGATGTCCTCCTCCTTCTGCATGATTTAATAAGATTTTCCTGCTCCCAACTCCAACGGCCTTGTTGATGGTATGATGGAAATTATGATCCCAAAAGGAAAGTTGTTGATGCTGCTCACCTTCAACTTCTTTTATGTGGCAGTTGCAAGCATATCGGTTGAGGCCCTTGAGAGCTTCGATTGTGCCCTCTTCTCCATTGGGCATGAATTCGCCACAGCCATCCGTAGCAGTCCCTCCTATGACTGTTGCATGGTTCTTGAGGCACTCCTTGTACCTCACCCATTGTGCCTAACTTTTTTATTATTAAAAGTGTTGTGTTGGTAGGGCACAACATTTGCATTTGGTGGAGGAGAAGAGAAAGCTGCATATGGGGGGACAATAGAAGAAAATTAAGTAATTGGTATAGAAAGTTAAGAAATTGAAGAGATACAGAGAAAATTTGATGAGTATTGAAGAAAATTAGAAGAAGAAAATGTGTTTGGAAGGTGAAAATGTGCCAAGAAAATTCAAGAAGAGGAAAGAGAAGAATGTAGTACCGTTAAGTTTCATAAACAGTGTCGTAATTTTTCATAAACAGTGTCGTAAGTTTCATAAACAGTGTAGTACCGTTAAGTTTTATAACCAATGTAAAAAGTTTTATAAAAAGTTTTTAATATTAAAATTATGTCTTTTCATTAAAATTTAAGTTCTTTTGTCATTTTTATTAAAATTTAAGGATTTTTCATTAAAATTTAAGTCTTTTTAATTAAATAAAGTTATAGCATGATTTTTTATTAAAATAAACTTAGCCCAAGCCTTTTTCATGAAAGTTCCCTTTAAAAAAAGGGAATTTTAACGAAAAGCTCATGGTACTGTTCACTTTAACGAAAAACCACATTTTTACACTAAAAAGTCAATCCTGGTACTATTCACTTTACCCTTTATTTTGTCCTTATCATTAAAACTCAAAGTTTTCAAGCCATTTTCATTAGTTTTCCTTAAAAAAAACAGATTTGTTAGATTAGGGAGGGTCGTGGTGCAAAGGCAACAATACTTTCCACAACTCTGGTAGAGGGCCACTTGCCCGTGTATCTTTTCTATTAAGTACAAATAAAACCAACACGCTTTTTGCTCTCGTTCATTCTAATATTGGGGACATTTTCCTATACCTACTGCTTTTGGGTTTTGATGGTTTGTGACGTTCGTGGATGGTTGCACACAGATGACATGGTTATACGTGTTGCAAACCAAGAATAAGGTCTTTATTTATTTATTATTATTATTTTTTATAATAAAAAGGAGATCAGTTGGCTTCGCCACGATAGTCTACCCTTCAGGGGCCGGGAGGATCACAAAAGCATTTCAGCCTCCCCCTGACCACCATTGTGTGATTCACCAGTGCCAGGAATAAACATATTTAAGGCGTTGCATAATTTTTGTAAGATGATTTAGACTCAGTTTTCTACTACAACAAGAGTCTTGCATTCTGATAATGGTGGAGAGTATGTAAATCATGATTTTTCTTGAAATTGCACATTCTTCACTTGTTGTGCTTCTTGTAGTTATTGGAATGATAATATCGTTACTGTTGTTTATTTGTTGAATCCTTCTAACACTACTACAAAAAAACACTTTGCGCAACAAAATAAATTTGTTGCGCAAAGTATGATTTCGTCGCTCAAAACCTTGCACGATGAAAATTTTGTCGCGCATGGTTCGTCGCACAAAGCTTGTGACAATAGGGTTTGCGTGACGAAAATTAATCTTCGTCGTGCGAAGGTACTTTGCACTACAAAATATTTCGTTGAGCAAAGATTTTTGGTTTTTAATTTTTTAATTAAATTAATTTAATATTTTGCACGACAAAATATTTTGTTGGGCGATGTTTTTGACTTTTTTATTTTTTTTAATTTAATTATATTAATTGTTTGCGCGACGAAATATTTAGTAGCACAAGATCTTTCAAATTTTTACTTTATTTTAATTTAATTTAATTGTATGACTTTATTTTTTTTAATAACGTTAATTTAAATTGATATATTCAAAATAAAATTACATATGAAAAATAGTGATCAGATTATCCAGTATATATAGTATATTTAAAATGTACACATAAATTAACTAAGTACAATAATAAAATCCTATACAAGTCTATTGTGGTGGTAGTGGCGGGGGATATGGTCCGATAACATCATAATCCTCAACTTTCACCGTCAAAGTCTCGATAATTCCCTACAAACAAAACAAACATGGTCAAATAACCAAAAAATAAAATAAAATAATACCAAAAAATCGGCATAATCTCCCCTAAAATTGGCATACCCCAAACTCCACCCCACACCAAACCCAATTAATTAACTCCAAAAACACATATTAATGAAAAAAATTAAAATTTGGGAAGAAAATACCTTTTGGCAAGATTGAGAGTGAGTGAGAATGAGAGGGAGGAGTGAGTGTGAGAGAGTTAGAGAAGATAGTGAGAGAGATGAGATAGTGAGTGAGAGTGAGAGGTAGAGAAGGGAGAGAGAAGAGAGATTAAGTGAGAGGAGTGAGTGTATTTGGGGAGAGGGAAAGAGAGGAGATGTAAGAGAATCACTGTTCTAAAAATCCCCGCCTAGCGCCGCCTAGGCGCCGCCTAGGCGCTAGGCGGCTGGTCACCGCCCCGATTAATGCCTAGGCGTTTGAAAATTAATAAAGAGCGCCTAGACCAGTTGAGGCGCCCACCTAGACCGCCTAGCCCGACCAGACCCGCCTAGGCACTTGCCTAGGTTGCGACTCACTTTGATAGAAAATAAATAACTTTCAATTTGCATTTAATATTTTTCAATAAATTGTAAGAGACTTGTTGAATACTTAAATGGGCACACACTATATGCTTGTTCCCCATGTTTTCATTATGTTCCAATACTTTATAATACATATGTCATTCTATTTTGTAGTTTATGATGAAATTATATATATTTTAAGTATAAACAGACACTTATTTACACGAAATATAATAGATTTACTTATATCCGCCTAGTTCGCCTAGTCCGCCTAGGCGCCCGTCTAGACCCCGCCTAGCCGCCTAGGCGCTAGGCCCTAGCCCGCCGCCCGACTAGCGCCTAGCGAGAATAGAGAAAGACATTGAGAAAATTGTGGAGGAGTTATTTTGGTTGTAAAAACCGTATCACTATGCGCGACAAAATAATGGTCTCACAAAGTCTTAAAATAAATATTTTTTTAAATTTCCGTGTCCCATTTTTGGTGCCCGCCCAAATTTTTAGGGTTTTGCGTGACGAAGTGTTGGTCGCGCAAAGTCTCTAAAAATATTTAAAAAAAAAAAATCCCGCCTCCCATTTTTGGCTTTAGGCGACGAAATATTTGGATTTCATCGTGCAAATTAACTTTACATAATGATGTTTGTTTTGTCGCAGTATAAAGTGACTTTGAGCGACGATGTAACATCCCACATCGCCCAGGGGAGTGGATCCTCTAAGCCTTATATGTATATTCCCATCTCTACCTAGCACGAGGCCTTTTAGGAGTTCACTAGCTTTGGGTTCCATTGGAACTTCGAAGTTAAGCGAGTTCGCGCGAGAGCAATCCCATGATGGGTGACCCACTGGGAAGTGCTCGCGTGAGTTTCCAGAAGCAAAACCGTGAGTTCCCAGGATGGGTGACCCACTGAGAAGTTCTGCTCACGTGAGTTCCCAGAAACAAAACCGTAAGGGCGTGGTCGGGGCCCAAAGCGGACAATATCGTGCTACGGTGGAGTTGAGCCTGGGATGTGGTGGAGCCTGGGTCGGGATGTGACAACGATGTGTGTTTCGTTGCACAAGGTTTTTTTTTTTTACTAGTGTAAGGTCTTGAATATTCCAGACTCCATTGAAGACTATTTCTACTTATGGCCCCTTGCCATATGATTTATTGCTTTCTCCATGAATTGTTAGATGTGTTGCTTATGTTCATTTCCATAAAAATCAACAAACCAAACTTGACTCTTATGCAACATAAAGAGACTGTTTTTCAAGGGCATGTATGGTATTCCTCTTCATTTGTAACTTGTAAGTGAGAGTTTGATACCAATTTATTCCCTACACCCATTAGTAGGGCTGGAAAAAAATCCCAAAAATCCCAAACCAAACAAAAAAAATCCCGATCCCAAACCAAAAAAAATCCCAAACCAAAATTCCCGAAATTTTTGGTATGTCATCCCGAACCAAACCGAAATTTTCGGTATGGGATTCGGTTTTGCATTTCCATTTTTCGGTATTCCCATACCGAATCGAAAAAAATATTATATATATATATATTATTTTTTAATTATAAGAGAATTATTTCCAACCGTTCATTGTTTTAGATTTAATCTGTGATGTTCATTTGTTTATAGGTCAGATCCCATTTCAGATTTCACTTCCGTTCATTTGTTCCATCCAATCGAACTCGAAGCGCATCCCCCTCCCTCACCGAGCCCTCATCTCTCATCTGACTGTTTGTGTTGAATTCCGGCCAGCCACCGGCCTACCACAACACCGAGCCTTCCTTCACCACACAACCAACGCTCTCTCTCGCGATCTCTCTCTCGGGTAATTAATTTAGTGTTTTCAAATCTAATTTCTGTCTTCATTTTGAAATTTAATTTAGGGTTTGGAATCTAATTTCAATCTTGAATCTTCCCTTACTGGTTTCATATGTTTATATACGTCAATTGTTTGAAGATTAACTTATGTAGGTGACGGAGAGCCTCCCTTTTTATGCACTGCATCTTTGAATCTTCCCTTACTGGTTCTGTATTCTTGTTGGTGCAACCATGCAAGTAGTGATTTAGCTTTCTTTTTGTAGGGATGTTCAAGCAAGCAGTATAAATTTGAAGTGCGGCTAAGGAGCCTGAGTGATATCTGTCCTCAAGAAGGGGACACTCATCAAAGCAGGATTACCCTTACCAGGTTGCTACGGCTGCCAAAGTAAGTGTCGTGTGATATTTTGAATGTTTATATATCATTTGATTGTTGATGTTCTTTCAATTCAATTGATTGTTGCTATTTTGAATGTTTATATATCATTTGATTGTGCATTGTAATTGCATGCTTATATAATAGCTCTACTTCATGCGCAAATGCAATGCATTGTTCATTTGCTTAATGATCAATATCTTCATTCTTGTGTCTGCTACTTTAAAGTCTTAACATTTTGGTTCTGAATGCTATTTTTTTGTGTGCTGATTAGATGTTTCCATCACTTGTATTTGTCTCCTTCTGATTTTATGTTTTTCATTATCAATGCGCTTGTAACCCCAACGTTTCTTTATCCAGGAAGGTTCTGCTATACAATCAGCTTGTTTGTGTTGTTAACCATGATTTTATTGGCACTTTATTTTTCTGAAAATCCTCTGGTTTTTCTCAATGGATATTTTCTTCATTTTGTGCAGGGCCTTGGCAGGTAATCCTAAAACAAGCCGATGGTTCTTATGCTTGCGTAGCAGAGAGTGCAACACGCTTTACTCTGGGTGAAGTATATTTCTGTCTAAACATCCAATCATCAGTCACTTTCTGTTAGTTGCTGAATTGCTTGTAACCTTGTATTATGTCATGTTTTGTTCGTTTTAATCATCATTGTAAGGATTGATGTATTTGTGCGTACAAAATTCTTATTACTTTTCTTTTTCCAATGTAGGTCATCTGAACAAGGTGCTTTTGGTACGTACATATCTGTTCTCTCTCACCACCACACCGAGTCCGAGTCTCACTCTCACCCCAAATTAGGTAATTAATTTAGTGTTTTGAAACAAGCTACTTATATTCTCCTAGTTTAGAAACAAGCTGGTTTTTATTTGCTTCCTAGTTCAAATACACGATATATTTTGAGTTCTTGTTCTCACAACCATATATTTCTATGTTGAATGCTCAAATTTTTGAACCATTTATTTTATTTATTGATTGGAATTTGGATATATGCTGAACTGTGGTTGTGATATATGTTAATGTGCATTGTTATTTTATTTGTTAGGATGGACGGGTCTAGTAGCCAATCTAGTACACATATGGTCTCGGTATTAGGAAAACGAAAACAAACCCAACCTAGTGGTACCCTTCAACTAGGCACTCCCTCACCTCAAGATTATTTGCATAATGATTATTATGTAGATTGTTGGGATGATGATCCGGATATGGAGGAGGATATTGCATTAGAACAAATAGAAGAAGAGGGGGAAGAGGGGGAAGAGGAGGAATATGAAGTAGAAGAAGTAGCGAGACAATGGGAGGGTCCGCCTCGGAAAAAGGGCAATAGGAGAAAGGGTCCAAGTCCGGCGTGGAATGATGCTAAGAGGGTAACGATCACCGATAATAATGGGGAGAAATCTTTCATGGCCGAATGCAAGCATTGCAAACTCTTAGTACCGGCACACCCTATAACTCATGGGACAACGGGAATTCTTAAGCATTTAAGGAAATGCCCGGGTTCTAGTCTCTTTGAGAATGTGGATCCGAGCCAACCTACATTGACACAAGCGAGGATGGGAGGTCCGGTTGTCACTCACACTTTCAATCAAAAAAGACTTGATAAGAGATGTGTGAGGTGAATTATAATAGCGGAGATGCCTTTTAGGGTGGTTGATCAAGAGGACTTTCGAGATTTTATTCGTGACTTGAATCCAAAGTACAAACTTCCTAATAGGCATAAGGTGGCGGCGGCAGTTTTGGAGTTGTATGTTGAAGAGAAGGCAAAAATAAAAAGTGTGATTGAGGGGTTGAGAGTGAGTATCACAACGGACACTTGGACCTCGATTCAAATGATAAACTACATGGTCATCACGGCCCATTTTTTGGACACTAATTGGGGGTTGCATAAGAGGATCTTAAACTTTGTCCAAGTTACTTCTCACAAGGGTGATGATATTGGAAGATGTCTAGAGGTTTGCTTGAATGATTGGGGCATAGACAAGGTGTTTAGTATTACCGTTGACAATGCTAGTGCAAATGACACCGCTATTGCATACATGAAAAGAAGACTCAAGTCAAATGGTACTCTTTTGCTTGACGGGGCTCACTTGCACATGAGGTGCGCTTGTCACATCCTCAATTTGATAGTTAAGGATGGAATGACGGAGCTTAGTTGTGAGATTGATGCCATAAGAAATTGTGTGAAGTTTATACACTCATCCCCGGCAAGGTTGGAGTATTTTAGGGAATATTGTGTCTTGTTGAGATTTGATAGGATGTCAAGTATTCCTTTTGATGTTGTCACAAGGTGGAATGCCACGTATGAAATGCTTAATAGTGCTTTCAAGTTTAAAGAAGTGTTCTCTAAGATGGCCTTTGAGTGTGACTCTTTTATTGCTTACTTTAAATAGGAGGTCTAGAAAGAAGTTGATGGGGTGACAAGAAAGGCCAAGCGGGTGGGTCATCCGGAAGTGGATGATTGGGAAAGGTCGATGAGTTTTGCTCACTTTCTTAAAAAGTTTTATGATGCCACCTTGAAATTGAGTGCAACCTTTACTCCAACATCACACTTAATACTTAGCACGGTGATTGCCTTGCAAGTGGAGATACAAGAACAAATTTCAAACGCCTCTAATGCCACTTTGCAAAGTGTGGCTACCTCAATGAAGCTCAAGTTTGACAAATATTGGGGTCACATTGAAAAGGTGAATCCTATTCTCTTTGTAGCCTAAGTACTCGACCCGAGGTACAAATTTGATATGTTGGAGACAAATCTAGAAGAGCTCGGCTATAGATGGGACAAAATAAAGGAGGAGAAAGTAAGGGTTAAAGGCTATGTAACCGAGTTGTATAATGCATATAAAGAGGGAGTGGTCCCTAGTAGTAGTACTAGTAGTAGTGCTACCTCAAATGTGGAGCAAAGATTGAGTGTTGTACTAGATGATGTGGGGGGTGTGATCGTAGATATTGATGTAGCTTCAAGGATGGCAAAGAAGATCCAACGAAAGAGAGCGGAGGCACAACAAAATGAGATAGCCAATGAAGTGGATATGTACTTCAATGATCCACATCAAAGCCTAACATATGAGGGTTTCAATCTTTTGGATTGGTGGAAAGGAAATTGTGCTCAATATCCAACTCTTAGTAAAGTTGCTAAGGATGTATTGGCCCTTCCTAGTAGCACCGTTGCTAGTGAGAATGCCTTTAGTCTTGGTGGGAGAGTTGTTGATCCTTTTAGAACTTCCTTAACACCTAAAACGGTTGAGGCTTTAGTGTGTACTAGCGATTGGCTTAGAGGAAAGGAATTTTGTTTCTACAAGGAGCCTACACTTGACGAATTCCATTTCTACCAAGAGCTTGAACGCTTAGAAAGAAGTAAGTAAACAATTTAATTTCCTCTTTTATTTTCTTAGTATTTATTATCTATTAGACTATAATTCAATGTAAATGATTTGTGGTTTATTGTTTTAGGCACGGCTAATTTGGGAGGTGAGGAGAATACAACACAAGAAAATGAAATGCCACCTCCACCTCCTCGACCACCTCAAGTTCAAGTTCAACAACGTCAAAATCAATCACTACCTCCACGACCATCCATTGTAAGGGGAAAGGCTCAACCATCAACATTAAGGGGAAGAGCACAAGTACCAACAAGAAGGGAGCAACCACAAGCATCAACAAGATCTAGGGGCCGAAGGGGCCGAAGAGGCCAACAATCTTCATAAACTTTAAGCTTTGCTTTTTGGCTTTTGGTTTGTAACTTAATTATTGAAACTTTGGCTCGTATTTCTTTTGGGTTTGTTACTTTATTTATTTTAAAACCTTGGCTTGTAACTAATTTTTTTGCTTTTGGATTTGTTACTTAATTTATTTTTATTGCATGCATTTGTAGGAGAAATTGAATAGGCAGATTTATGCTATTGTTATTGTGCACAGATTTGTGCTATTGTCATTGTGCACAGATTTGTGCACACTGCACAGTTTGTGCACAGATTGGCACACTGCACCTTGCACACTGCACAGATTGGCACACTGCACATTGCACAGATTGTGTTATGGTTTTATTTGTTGAGAACTCCATGTCATTTCATGTTTTAGTTAGTTAGCAAAATTTCTCCTTAAAAAACAAAAACAAAGAAAAGATTTGTGTCTATATGGTTATATTCAACAGATTGGCAGCCCAAATACCATATCAAATTTTAGTCCAAAAGCCCAAAAGCCCAAAAGCCCAAAACTATTTTGGGATTCCCGATTTTCCCGAAATCCCGAAACTATTTCGGGATTCCCGAAAATTTGGTTTGGGATCGGGATTGAAATTGGGATTCCCGAAAATTTAGGTTTGGGAATCGGGACAAGGGTTTCGGTATGGGATCCCATACCGAACCACCCCTACCCATTAGTGTAATATATCGTTGTGTAAAAAACAATTACATCATTTCAGTTTGGATTAAATAGTCGTAATCTTAATTAAGAATAGTCACAACTCAAAAAAACAATTTTTATTCGAATAAATAATTTAATTCCTAAATGAATTAATAGGTTAAGTTATGAAAAAACAGAGTGCCAAGAGGCACAATGGTGTTGTAAAAGTTGTGGGAATGAACGCCCACATGTTTTAGCTAAAGATGAAAAGTGAGGAAGACTTAAGAATAGTAGCATTGTTGTTGTTGTATGATATTTTTCAAGATGCACTCATTTCACTTTTATGATTCTTCACGGATATGACTCTATATAAGGAGCATTCCGTGTATGATCACAACACACAGAAAAGAAAAGAAGTGAAAGCAATAAGATCAATATCTCGTCCTTCCCTTATTTACCTGCAATTCTTTTGTATCAGTGTTACGAAAATAAACAGTGTGATACATTGCACCCGCTTCGCTCCTGTCTCTAGCAAAGGTTATCTCTTTCACTTTTGCCTATTTATAACACGTTAACAGCACGACTCTCTAACCCTAACCAGTTCTCATTTCCCTTCGTCGAAAATGCTTCCTCCAAGGATCTTACTATTCTTCTTCCTCCTATGCCTCACTTGCTTGATGTACCTTCACCAAGATCTGCTAGCACCATGCCTTCTCCTAGTTCTCAATATAACAATTACTTATATTTTTTATTTCTTGTTTGGTGTAGCTCCTGATTACTAACCTAGTGTTTATTTATGTTAATTTTACTGCGATTGTAGATGGTGAGGTACAATCGCCCATCTCGAACTGCAGATTTAATTTAATTGCAATTTTAGGTGGTGCGGTATAATCACCCACCATGCACTACATATTTAAATTTTCCTACTGCTTGAGTGGTGTAGTATAATCGCCCATCCTACGCTATATTGTTTCAATGAGAGTGGTGCGGTACAATCGCCTTCTTCATTAATTATGTAAACCTCGAGCTTGAAGTTTCGAGTGATTTATCATTTTGGCCAGAAGATCAAAATGAAAAATTCATAAGAACCAAAAGTTCTAACACCACATTCCTCCAGAATACATATTATTGCAAGTTCTTATACATCTCATTTTTCTTTCAGAAAAAGAAATGTCGAACTTGGCAAAGCTTGATTTTGTAGCCCTTGATATTACTGGAAAAAACTACATAACTTGGGTTGTGGATGCTAAGATCCATCTGGAGGCAGAAAACCTTGGGGTACCATTAATGAGGGAAACAATGCATCATCTCAAGATCGGGCGAAGGCCATGATCTTTATCCGTCGCCACCTTGATGAAGGATTGAAGAGCAAATACCTAATGGTGGAAGATCCATTAGCCCTCGGGAAGGCATTGAGAAATAGGTACAATCACTAGAATATAGTGATTCTCCTAAGAGCTCGTTATGAGTAAACACACTTGAGAATCCATGATTTTAAGATGGTTGCTGACTGTAACTTTGTAATGTTCAGAATTAGCTCCTAAATGAAACTTTGTGGGGGAGAATATCACTGAGAAAGATATGATGGAAAAGACTTTTAGTACTTTTCATGCCTCTAATTTTCTTTTACATCAGCATTATAGAGACCAAGACTTTACTGAGTACAACCAGCTGATATCGGTGCTCCTTGTGGCTGAACAGAACAATGAGCTTATGATGAAAAATCATCAGTCCCGACTTACTGGATCGGTGTCATTCCCAGAAGTGAATGCTGATTCCCTCGAAGTGAACATCACATCCTCTTGTGGCAATACTTACAGACGAGGATGTGGCCACAAGCTAGGCCGGTGGAATGAGAAAGGTAATAATCATGGTGTTCAGTTTTACAAACATCTTAAAGGAGTCTGCCATAGGTATAGTGGCAATGGGCACTGGGCTCGTACCTGTCGTACCCCAAAACATCTGGTGGACCTGTATCAAGCTTTCCTTAAGGAGATGAGTGTTGAAACCAATGGTTATACTTGATCTAGTGTTCGATTTATCATGGCAATTGAACATAACCCACCTGGATGTTTAAGACTTTATTGTGGAAAGAGGGAATGAAGTATATCGATCCGATTGAATCATTTTTATGTTTAATGTACTCTTATTATCTGAACTTGTAGCTTAAAGCTCATATTTCAATTCAATAAAAATGGCATTTCAATTTCCTTTTGTTATGAACAAATTATTTTTAACTATGATACTCTTAGTCAGAGAGCATGGATAAAAACTATGTTTATTCTCAAAACAAAGGCAATGTCGGAGTTATTTGTCTTGCAGACAGTGCAACCACGCATATAATACTTTGAGATTGAAAATTTTTCTCAAGCTTGATGCTTACAAAAGTAAAAGTAACAACAATATTAGGCCAATCAGATGTAATTGAAGGCTCAAGAAAGGCCCAGATCATGTTACCAAATGGAACAATATTGTCCATACAAAATACATTGTACGCTACTCGATCTACTTGAAATTTGTTGAGTTCTAAAGACATACGTTTAAATGGATACCACTTTGAAACGAAAAGTGCAAAAAATGTGGAATATTTATGCATTACCTCCAATGATATCAAGAAACGTACATTGGAGAAGTTGTGTGGTTTATCGAGTAGATTGTATTATACATACATAAAGACAATTGAAGCACACACTGACATTAACTAGAAGTTCATTGATCCAAAAATTTACATGCTTTGACATGACCGTTTGGGTCATCCAAGATCCACCATGGTGCGTATAATCATTACTAACTCTAATGGACATCCATTATTGAGCAGACACGTTGCTATATCAAATGATAACCCTTACAAAGCTTGTTCTCAAGGGAAGTTGATAATTAAATCATCACAATTAAAGATTGATACGGAATCCCCATCATTCTTGCAAAGAATTCAAGGGGATATTTGTGGGCCTATTCAACCACCTTGTGAACCATTTCGATATTTTATGGTTTTGGTTGATTCATCTACCTGATGGTCACATGTTTGCCTTTTGTCTACTCGAAACGTAGCTTTTGTGGGGCTTCTTGCTCAAATAATTAAATTACCAACATAATTCCCAGATTACCCTATTAAGTTAGTCCGACTAGATAACGCTGGTGAATTTACGTCTTAAACCTTTGATGATTACTGCAGGACACTAGGCATTGATGTTGAACACCATGTTCCTAATGTCCATACTCAAAATGGTTTAGCAGAAGCATTTATCAAGCGGCTTCAATTAATAGCTCGCGATTTTCTCATGAAAACAAAATTGCCAGTTTCTGCATGGGGACATGCCATCTTACATGGTGCATCATTGGTTTAATTGAGACCTATAGCCAACCATCAATACTCCTCAGTAAAACTTGTATTTGGGCATCAGCCAAACATTTCACGTTTATGAGTTTTTGGTTGTGTTGTTTATGTGCCTATTGCACCGCCATAACGCACTAAAATGGGACCTCAACGCAGACTGAGAATTTATGTGGGTTTTGATTCATACCATCTATCATTAGATATTTGGAACCTTTGATAGGTGATATTTTTACAGCTCATTTTGCGGATTGTCACTTTTATGAGACAGTTTTTTCACCGTTAAGAGGAGAAAAGACTGTTCCAGAAGAACGACAAGAATTGGCATGGGTTGTACCCTTCTTATCTCATATTGATTCATGAAACGCTCAATGTGAAAATGATCTGAAAATGATCGTTCATCTTCAAAGTATTGCCAATCAAATTCCAAATGCATTTAATGATGATACGAAAGTGACAAAATCACATATACTAGCTGCAAATGCGCCTGCAAAAATTGATGTCCCTGTTGGACAAAATAAAGTGGCAGCGAATGATTCATCCGTTGCACACCTGAAGCGTGGTAGGCCCTCAAGTTCAAAAGATTCAGCCACTCGAAAAAGGAAGATGAGGGCATAACTGAATCCAAATAAAATCATTCAGGAAAAGAAAATGAATGACGAATCACAATTCATGATTCTGTACTTCCAGAAAAAGAAAATGTCCATGATGAGACACATGTCCCTGAAGAGACAGAAGTACATGAAAGCAAAGAAATCTCCATAAAATATGCATGTAATAATGAATTGTGGGATCAAAATGAAATAACCATCGACGACATGTTCGCATTTGCAGTAGCCACTAAAATTATATTAAGCGATGATATTGAGCACCGCTTTGTTGATGAATGCAAATAAAGACAAGATTGGCCTAAGTGGAAGGTTCAATCCAGGCAAAATTAAATTCCTTAGAAAAGCGAAGTGTTTTTTGACCAGTAGTCCAGACCCCGCCTGGAGTTAACCCTGTGGGTTACAAATGGTTATTCACAAGAAAGTGTAATGAGAAAAAATGAGATTGCAAGATATAAAGCGCGCCTCGTTGCACAAGGTTTTTCACAAAGACCTGGAATTAATAATGAGGAGACATATTATCCTGTAATGGATGCAATTACATTCAGTTACTTAATAAATTGGTGGTTTCAGAAAAACTTGACATGCGACTTATGGATGCCATCACCGCGTATCTATACGAAGAATTAGATATTGACATATATACGAAGGTTCTAGAAGGACTTAAGTTGCCTGAAACGACTAACAAACCACGAGATATGCTCTCAATTAAATTAAGATGAATATGGTATAATTGTCTAAGTGAGTATTTAATCAATAATCAAAGAAGGATATACCAACAATATCATTTGCCTTTGTGTGTTCATTAAGAAATCAAATTCTGGATTTGCTATAGTGGCAGGATATGTAGATAATATGAACTTAGTAGGAACCCCTAATGAGCTCAATAAAACTGCTGAATATATGAAACAGGAATTTGAAATGAAAGACCTTGGGGAAACAAAATATTATCTCGGCCTGCAGATCGAGCATTGTGCTAATGGAATTTTGGTCCATTAATCAGCTTACATTGAAAAAATTCCTAAAGTGATTTGGCATGGACAAGGCTTATCCACTCAGCATGCCAATGATCGTTCATTTTCTGGACATTGAGAAAGATCAATTTCATCCAAAAGAAGATGATGAAATGGTCTTTGGTTCAAAAGTACGATATACGAGTGCAATAGATGCTTTATTGTATTTAACACAATGTACTATACCATATATAACTACTTTAGTCAACTTGTTAGCAAGGTATAGCTCTGCTACGATACCTTCGTGAGACAACATACATAGGTCTAGTCTACTCCAAGAAATCCACAAATGACCAAAGCCTTGTTGGATATGCAAATGATGGTTTTCTCTCTGATCCGCATAAAGCCCGCTTATAAAATGGATATGTGTTCAATTATGGAAATACAACAATTTCATGGCGCTCAACAAAGTAAACATTAGTTGCTACATCTTTCAATCACTAGGAAATAGTTGCTTTACATGAAGCCAGTCGTGAATGTTCTTGGTTAAGATCAATGATCCACCACATCCGGAATTCATGTGATCTACCTTCTAAGATATACACTCCAGCTATCATTCATGAAGATAATGCAGCGTGTGTTGCCCAAATGAAGAAAGGATTCATCAAGGGCAATAAGACTAAACATATATCTCCAAAGTTTTTCAGTGCACATGAGCTTCAAAATGCTAAAGTTAATGAGGTCAGACAAATCTGTTCCAACAAAAATCTGGCAGACTTATTAACCAAATCTCTACCAAAGTGCATGTTTAAGAAGTTAGTGCATGGTATCGGATTACGTCTGCTCACCAATCAGTTAAATTTGAAGAATACGGAATCAGAGGGAAATGCATATTAGGGGGAGCATTCATGATACATGCCTGTTATACTATTTTTCCTTCGACTAGGATTTTTTTCCACTGGGTTGCAACATAGGCATACTTAACACTATATCAATAATCCAAACAAAGTTGTACTCTTTTTCCTTCACTACAGTTTTTCCCACTGGGAAGGTTTTAACTTGGCAACTGATGTTGATATGTGGGCATCCATGGGGAGTGTTGTAAAAGTTGTCTGAATGAATGCCCACATGTTTTAACCAAAGATGAAAAGTGAGGAAGACTTAGAAATAGTAGCATTGTTGTTGTTGTATGATGTTTTTCAAGATGTACTCATTTCACTTTTATGTTTCTTCACGGATATGGCTCTATATAAGTAGTATTCCGTGTATGATCACAACACACAGTAAAGAAAAGAAGTGAAAGCAATAAGATCAATATCCCTTCCTTCTCTTCTTTACCTGCAATCCTTTTGTGTCATAGATACGAAAATAAATAGTGTGATATATTGCACCCACTTCGCTCTTGTCTTTAGCAAATATTATCTTTCTCACTTTTGCCTATTTATAACAATGGAACAATGTTGCAAACTTCCCAGATGTGTTTTTTCTTTCTTATAGGCTAAAGTTTGAGTTTGGCCTATAAGGAACGTGGGCCAATTACCATACTATATCTAACAACAATCCTAAAAATTGAAACTACATACTGTAGTTTTGTGTACTTTAATTATACTAGCCTTCATGCACTCGCGTCTCGAAAACAAAAAGTCAACAAAAGTCCACTAACGGTCAACAGTTAACTTTAACGGAATATTCCATTCTCAGATGGAATATCTGTTAAAGTTAATTGAAAGGTTAACAGAATATTCCAAGGGAATATTCCCTCCAAATCATAAATGGATCTGGGGTCGTATTCAGGTTTAGGCCGGGTCGGATCTGGTTAGGGTTAAAGGGTCATGGGTTTGGTCCTCGTCGTGGTCGCGGTCGCGGTCGTTAGTTTCTGGGCTGGTTGGCCGGGATAACTTACCGAGCTCCGATCAAGCTCAAATCTCAATCATAACTCACCATTTAATTACCAAAATGAAGCTAGGAGGGTAAGGATTCGAATTATACTATTTTGGTTCTCCATTGTGGATGGAAAATGGCCAGAAAAGGCCTGCAACACACGAGTCATTCGTCGAAAAACTGGGAAATAGTTTTCCCAAATTATTTATGTCACAAAACCTACCCAAAATCACCTATCACACTTAGATTTACACTAAGCAACTAGAGATATTCATCCCAAGGTATTTCCGACTCACCTTCACCGGAAATTTGCAACATCTCGTCGGTGTCGGTGGTGCATGCATCACGATTTGACTGCATATGTGCAGAGGGAGAATTGGTGAGGGTTAGGTGGTTACTGGCCTCGACGCTAGTGGTTACAGTCTCACGACGTGGGTTCGATGGAGAGTTAGAATGAGAGAGAACCGGAAAAGATAAGAGAAGGAGAAAGTTTGAAGGAAGAGAAGGTTGAGAGAGACAAGGTGAAGTGGCAGCAAAAGATAGGTCCCAAAGGTCTGAAAGGGGACACGGGAGCAAGGGGAAAGTGGGGTGTGGGCCCCACATGGCTCACAAAACAAGACACAAAATATCTCTAAATATGAAATTACCAAATCGCCCATCATGTTTCGTAGTTCTGTAAAATCTTCATCGTAGCTCCAAATTCGTTTCTGCTTATGCCTTCGCATTCTTATCATCGAATACTTCGAGAATACAGTAAAATAGTGGCTCGTACACTTCACAAAATGACGATAAACAAAAGTCAACAATCTCACCTCTAGGGGTATTTTCGTCAATTCACTCTTTTAAAATTAATAACATCATAAAAGTAGGGACATGTTGTCACAATCTACGCACCTTAAAAAAATTTCATCCCCGAAATTTGAAATAAGTTGCTAAACATAATACACTCAAGACAAAAAGAGAATATATAAAGAAGAATTCAAGCTAGAGCGGTTGCAGAAAAGAGAATGTCATTCATCCGCGATCGGTGTGCAATGATTCCTCTTTTATGCCTCCAACCTCATACTTTCCTTCCCCTTCAGCACAATACTATAATATAATATAATATTTTATAAAAACATAAGGTCAAAAATAGATATATAAAAACATAACATCAAAATACGTATATAAAATAACGTAGAATCAAGATAGTTGTACTAAAATCAAAACTGAACATAGACAAATGTCACCTACGCACTCGTAGCATCACATACTTCGAGAATAAGTGTAGTATCTTTGGATCAAGCCCAAACAATAAATGAATAAACTAACGTAAACAACCTTATTGTCTACTTGCTTAACGAATCCAACAAATAAATTATCGATATTACGGTCTACAGCCCGCAATACCAACAACTCGTTGTTGTCACGATAAGCAAGCAAATAATTCCTGAGGGTGCAATATTACCATCTTACCCCTCATTGGAAATACTCATAAATCATCCTATTAACACCTCGATCGTGCTCACGCACTACCCTATCGGGCGACATCGTCAATAGCTCACAATTTGCTACATCTTAATCTCGATCATTCGAATACCTGTTAGCAATACTCGTCTGTAAAGCATGATCCGTGCGTAAAAATCTCTATACCAAGGCTCAAACAGTACCATAGCCAAACCAGAATAATAACTATTGTCATACGCAACTTAAGCAGAGATAGGTGTCTAACATAACTGGCTAAAACTGTAAAACATACAAAAGCAATATGTTCTCTAAGGTCCAGATAGTTCATTCAGATTGGCCGTTAGTCTGAGGGTGAAATGTGGTAAGTGGCAAAACGTAATACACATGGCCTTCAAGAAGGTTTCCCAAGACTTGGAAGCGAAACGCGCATCATAGTGAGATACAGTAGTGTCATGCACACTAGGCAACCAAACATTGTAATTCACATATGCCTCAACAACTAGATTCATTACGAATTTCCACTTGGGGTTAGCCAAAAATTACGCCGAAAAGGCTAAATGAACACTCAAGAATTTGAGAGTCAAAACAAGTCCATCAAATCTAAAGTACAAGATAGCTGGAATGAATACATGACATCTCGCTACAATGGTAGCTTTCAGAAGATTCAATCACCAACGATAAAGATTCATTTAGCAAGGTATTTATTGGGTGATTGAGGAATAAATGGTCACAACTGCAATTCCAATGTCAATGATTCTTCTAGACAGTCTATCAGCTTCAAAAATAATACGAAGTGCAGTTGAGTAGACACATACTCAAGTTGACTGCAATGCCTTCCGTCACAAAGAGGCGACTCTGGAATCACGGTCAAGGTAGAAGGCATTTTTTGAATCACGGCGTGCTACGCGCGACTTATACGTTTTAAATGTATTTATATGAGTAAATTGACAAAAGGAAAGTCAAATATTTGAAGTAAATGAATAATTTTAGATCATGCTAGAAGAAACCCCTCAAAAACCAATTAAAGCAACTGAATTCACATAAAAAAATCGGTCTCTATAGAATTTATATTAAGAATAGAGAAAATAATATTTAATAAACAATTGATTGAATCACATTATTGCTAGCCCATTGTGAGACTAAGCCCACCCCATCCCCCTTAGTGTAGATAATATTGTTTGTTAAAAAAAAAAACAATCATTTGATAATTAATTTAATCACATTATTATTCGCATGCGAAAAACCTTTTTATAACCAGCATTACACGCCTCTTAAGATGTTTTGAATTATTTTGGGATGCTTTTGAAGTTTTTTGTTTTGGGGGTATTTTTGTCTAAATATTTTTGTTGAAGCTTGGTAACACCAAAAGCACTATTGACAACATCTGATTGAATCACATTATTGCTAGCCTATTGTAAGGTACTAATTTTTTTTTTAAAAATTGTACTAATTTATCACTGGTACTACGTGCCTCTTAAGATGTTTTGAACACAATATTCATAATTTTCCTTATTTTTATTATATTTTTCTTTCCCCTTCACGTGGGCACCATCAACTTTCACTCATCCTTCCATTTTTTATTCTTTTCTCTCTTCCCATTTATATTTATATTATATTTTATGAGACCAAATTACCCCTACATTATTTGATATATTATATTGGGCTGCTTTTGGATTTTTTTTTGGTTGAGGGGCAATTTTGTTCGAATTTTTTTTTCGAAGCCATGACACCAAAACTGGCCATCGGCTTTATATATAGACTAGCCTTCATGCATGTGCAAAAGGCATTTTTTAAATCACGACATGCTACGCACGACTTACACGTTTTAAATGTATTTAGCGTAAATTGACAAAAGGAAAGTCAAATATTTGAAGTAAATGAATAATCTTAGATCATGCTAGAAGAAAGCCCTCATAAACCAATTAAAGCAGCTGAATTCACATAATAAAATTGGTCTCTATAGAATTTACGTTAAGAATAGAGAAAATAATATTTAATAAACAATTGATTGAATTACATTATTGCTAGCCCATTGTAAGGCTAAGCTCACCCCCATCCCCCTTAGTGTAGATAATATCGTTTGTTAAAAAAAACAATCATTTGACAACTAATTTAATGTAATTTAATCACATTATTATCTGCATGCGAATGACCTTTTTTATAACCGGCATTACATGCCTCTCAAGATGTTTTGAACGTGTTTAAAAACAGAGAAAACAATATTTAATAAACAACTGATTGAATCACATTATTGTTAGCTCATTGTGAGACTAAGCCCACCCCTCCCCCTTAGTGTAGATAATATCATTTGTTAAAAAAAAATCATTTGACAACTAATTTAATCACATTATTATCCGCGAAAGGCCTATTTTTTTTTATAACCGGCATTCCACGCCTCTTAAGATGTTTTGAATGTATTTAAAAATAGAGAAAATCATATTTAATAAACAACTGATTGAATCACATTATTGCTAGCCCATTGTGAGGCTAAGCCTACCCCCTCCCCCTTAGTGTAGATAATATCATTTGTTAAAAGAAAAATCATTTGACAACTAATTTAATCACATTATTATCCGCATGCAAAAGACCTTTTTTTATAACCGGCATTATTCGCCTCTTAAGATGTTTTAAACGTGTTTTAAAGTAGAGAAATTGAATCACATTATTACTAGCCTATTGTGAGGTACTAATTAAAAAAAAACAACACAAAAAAACTAATTAAAATGACGAAGGCATTTTTTGAATCACGACGTGCTATGCGCGACTTACACGTTTTGAATGTATTTATATGCTTAAATTGACAAAAGAAAAGTCAAATATTTGAAGTAAATGAATAATCTTAGATCATGCTAGAAGAAACCCCTCATAAACCAATTAAAGCAGTTGAATTCACATAATAAAATCGGTCTCTATAGAATTTGCATTAAGAATAGAGAAAATAATATTTAATAAACAATTGATTGAATCACATTATTGCCAGCTCATTGTGAGACTAAGCTCACCCCCTCCCCCTTAGTGTAGATAATATCGTTTGTTAAAAAAAAAAAAAATCATTTGATAACTAATTTAATGTAATTTAATCACATTATTATCCGCTTGCGAAAAACCTTTTTTATAACCGGCATTACACGCCTCTTAAGATGTTTTGAACGTGTTTAAAAATAGAGAAAATAATATTTAATAAACAACTAATTGAATCACATTATTGCTAGCTCATTGTGAGACTAAGCCCACTCCCTCCCCCTTAGTGTAGATAATATCGTTTGTTAAAAAAAAATCATTTGATAACTAATTTAATCACATTATTATCTGAGTGCGAAAGACATTTTTTATAACCGGCATTATACGCCTTTTAAGATGTTTTGAACGTGTTTAAAATAGAGAAAATAACATTTAATAAACAACTAATTGAATCACATTATTGCTAGCTCATTGTGAGGCTAAGCCCACCCTCTCCTCTTGATAATCTTGTTTGTTAAAAAAAAAAAACAATCATTTGACAACTAATTTAATCACATTATTATCGACGTGCGAATGACCTTTTTTATAACCAGAATTACACGCCTCTTAAGATGTTTTGAACGTGTTTAAAAATAGAGAAATTGAATCACATTATTGCTAGCCTATTGTGAGGTACTAATTAAAAAAATAAAAAAAAACCCCAAAAAAATTAATTATTAAAAAATATTGTTAAAATGACGAAAATGCTTCTGCTTTATTTGATGCATTATTTTAGGATGCCTTTGAAGTTTTTTTGTCTTGGGGGTATTTTTGTCCAAATATTTTTTATGAAACTTGATGACACCAAAATCACTATTCACTTTTCCATTCTTTTTGTATATAGAAGAAGATAACAAAACCGTGGTCAGGAAGTCATGATTTTGGTTAGTACTTTGGCGGTTGGCACTCGACAAAAAATGAAAGGCTAACTTTCAGGGTTTGGACCACGCAGGCAACAAAGTATCGTAACTCTTAATTAAGGTTAATGTAAAGAAACCAAGTAATTAACAATACAAAATTCATGTTGTATGACATGCTTGTTTTAGTTTTGAGCTCATGGAATCAATAGGAGCTGCTCTTAGAGTGTTCGTATGGCATATTATTTTTTGAAAACTTATATCTAGAATTGATATATGTATACTATACATTTACATTGTCGGCTCATATTTTAAATAGTTTAGGTTTTTAAGACCAATGATTTTCTAACTAACGATTAATATGCACTTTAAGTTTGAATTCTTCTCTTCGTCCCTCTTGTTTTTCACCCACAAGAACTTCCATTTTGTGAAATGTTATGCTGTGATTCATTTGAAAGTCCATACAACCATGTCATTCAGTAAACCAAAAACTTGAAGTTTGCAACCAAAAGATAAAATAATTGACGTTTGGAAAATTGACATGCACACTATGTATTATTAACCCAAACCTTATTCCAACATAATTATTGCTAGACAACTAATAACTTCAAATTTTAAGTTGTTAGGGAATACGTCAACAATGTATATCAAGTTTAGACCATCCCTTATGTACACTCTCCTCATGCACGTGAAAAGTGGACAAACCGAAAGATAAACATATGGATGCAGTCTCACTATGCATCGTGCAAACCAACAATTAAGAAGTTGGTAATAGGATGCAGTCTCAAAAATTTTAAGCTATTAGGAAATGAAGCAAATGTAGCTGCTTGCTAAAGGATAGCATCTATGGCCAACCAGCCTTAGAAATTAATATTATTGTGCCCAAACTCACCTTAGAAACGATGGAAATAATCATTTCAAGCTTTTGGGCTTGCTAATGAAATAGAAGTAGTACTTCCTAAAGGGTTTGCTCAACAAAGCGGACTCCTAACCAAACATTAAGAAAGGCAGAAATGCAACTGGGAAAAATCTAAAGGGAGACTTTGGATGCGGTCCTTAACTATGAATATTCTTTGATTGAAATCTTGTTGGTTTTTAATTTTTGATCGAGGTTCCTGAAATTAATGTGATAATTTATTTCTATGTACGTTACTATATTTTTTTAATTAAAAATTAGAAATTTTAGTTGTTTATATAAATGAGATTTTAAATAAAAAACCATAATTTGTGGGATTAAAAATATTAAAATATAAATATACTATTGTGTGTGTGTATATATATATAAACATGGGTACATTCATCAAAATTAACCAAAAAAATTCTTCAAAATCACAAAAAAAAAAAAAAAAAAAGATATTAGGCTTAATAACATTAGTAAATTTCTTTGATTAAACTTGACATGGATACATTTTAAAATCAAAGAACAAAGAATTAATGTACCCATATAAGTTTAAAAATGGATTAGAAAAAAATTGAATACATTTTATATAAAAAAAGGAACATTTTACATATAACAAATTGGTATATTTAAGAATGAGTACATTTTAAGATTAAAAAGTTTTACATGAATGGGTACATATAATTAGCATGGGTACATTTAGCAAAATAAAAAATACAAATAAAAAAATATGGGTACAAATACAATTAAACTTTAAAAAATATGGGCACAAAAAGAAATTAATATATTGGTACAAATTAAAAAAGAATTACAAATTAAAAATGGGTACAAACTAAAACTAAAAGTATATGATAAAAATTTTTAGTGATAAATATAAATATACTAATTGCAACATTTTTAACATTAACTGAATATATTTAGAAATAAAAAAATATTTTATTATTGAAATAATTAATGATGTTATTAATACCTAAGGACCTTGATCAAAAATTGAAAATGAATAGACTTTTAATCAATGGAGTATCAAAAGGAAGGATGAGAACCTAATTTCTCCAATTCTAAAATTGATCTTTTTAGGGTTACCAACACCAGACTAGTTGGCAGTGAATTTAACTTTTCAATTTCCAAATGCAATTTGTATGTTGTCTAATCTTGGAAGATATGATTTAGTTTATCAAGATCTAGCTAAGTAAGTTGCTAGCTAGTCAAAAGGAAATCATTAGGACGGCTACATGGAACAGCTTTAAAATATTTATTGAAGATATATGAACTTTGGAAAAGATTTCAGCATCAAAATATAAGGATTACAGATAACAGGTCACTGACTATAATGATAATAATTTTGTAAAGAATGTCAGAAAGGTTTTCTAATTAAGCTATATATATTGTCATGAAACCATTAGCTACCATAATGAATCCATATGGTTATAATTAAGTTTTCTGATGCCATTAACATTAATTATAAAACGATCTGTGGCCATGTGCCTTTCCATAATTACCTGAATTCAGATAAAGCGCTGTTCCTCCTTCTTCATAATGCTGTCTGCAAATAATTTAAGCCTCTCTGATGAGTTGTAAAATGCAGTTCTTCATCTCTGCTTTAACCAATTTTTCATTTGGTTGCTTTTTTGGACTACAAATCACGTAAATGAAGTAGCTACTTTGGATCGTATGAAATTTCCACTCAAACCCTAGTGCCAAATTATCTTGTGGTTTTAGAATCTGGAAAGTCACCATCATCTTGTTAAACTCTCAAATCCAACGAACTATGCAATTAAAAATGGATCGAAGAAAAAATGGTGATGAAAGTTTTCTGCAGAGAGAAGCAGAGAGAATTTTCACTTAGTAATTCTTTTCATTCATTCACACTTTTCACACAAAACATGTGAGAGAGATAACACACTTAGGAAGAGAGAGAAACTCTCTATTACAAATTCAATCTCAACCATTCATGTAATCTACCCTATGAGATAGTTACAAGAAACATAAGAATGTAATCCAATGGAATTTCATCTCAGCTGCCCAATTGGAATTTCATCTCAGCTGCCCAATTGGAATGTAATCCAATGGCTCACATTAAGAAACATAAATATATATTTAACTAGCACAAACACTTATATTCCAACACTCCCTTCTAAGTGTTGTGCTGAAATTATTCTAAGCTTCTTTCTTAAATACTCAAACCGATCTCTGGCCAATACTTTGGTAAAGATATCTGCAACTTGCTCCTCAGTCTTGCAATATAGTAAATCGATCTCCCCATTTTGTAATGCATCTCGAATGAAGTGAAATCTCTTGTTTATATGCCTTGTCTTATGATGATGCACATGGTTCTTGGTTATAGCCTATAACTGATGTATTATCACATAAGATTGTTGTTGGCTCAACTTGTTCTTCACCGAAGTCTGAGAGAACAAATCTCAACCAAATTGCTTGTGCAGTGGCCTCTGCTGCACTAACATACTCAGCTTCTGCAGTGGATAGTGCTACACTACTTTGCTTGACTGATGCCCACGAAAATACACCTGAGCCAAGATTAAATGCATATCCGGATGTACTTTTCATGTCATCTTCACTCCCTGACCAATCACTATCACAGTAGCCAATAAGCATTGCTTATTTTCCCTTCTCATATGCTATTCCATAGTCAAGTGTGCCTTGAATGTACCTAAGTACTCTCTTGGCAGTTCCCATGTGTTTTATGGTAGGACCATGCATAAATCTTGCTAACAAACTTGCTGCAAACATGATGTCCGACCTTGTTGCAGTCAAATATAGCAGACTTCCAACTATCTGCCTGTATAGATTCTCATCAGCTTGTTCACTACCATCTATCTTAGATAGCTTCTCATTCACTGCAAGAGGAGTAGCAACGGATTTACAATCTTTGAAGCCAAACTTATCCAACAATGTATGTGCATACTTCTTCTGGTGCAAGAAGATATAAGAATCAGTTTGTATCACACCTAAACCCAAGAAATGATGCAGCAATCCAAGATCAGTCATTTCATATTGCCTCATCATTGCAGTTTTGAACTCCATCATCAATTCTTGTGAACTCCCAGTGTAAATGATATCATCCACATATAGTGAAACAATGAGTATTCCACTTTTGGTAATCTTCACATATAAAGTTGCTTCACTAGGACTCCTTTGAAAACCAGCCTTAGTGAAGTAAGAGTTGATTTCTTCATACCAAGCTCTTGGAGCTTGCTTAAGACCATATAGGGCATTCTTGAGTTTGTAAACTCCATCCTCCTTGTTTTTAATCACAAACCCAGGAGGTTGATCAACATATACCTCTTCATGCAATACCTCATTTAGAAATGCTGACTTCACATCTAATTGAAATAGTCTCCACCCTTTCTGAGCAGCCAAAGCAACCAATGTTCTTATTGTGTCAAGTTTAGCAACTGGTGCAAATGTTTCATTAAAGTCTATTCCAGGCTTTTGGGAGTAACCTTTTGCAACCAGTCTCGCTTTGTTTTTCTGCACAGAGCCATCGAGATTCAACTTGGTTTTGTAGACCCATTTGACTCCAATCACTGGCTTATCAGATGGTCTACTAACCAACTCCCAGGTATTATTCTTCTCTATCATTGCAATTTCATTTTCCATTGCTCTCTGCCATGATTCATCCTTGGCAGCTTCTTCAAATGTCTCAGGTTCTATGATACACAAATTGCACCTTTCATATACTTCTGTAATGCTCTAATATTTGAGCGGTGTGTGATCATAATCATGTGGACCTGTGCTTTCACTATGTCTTGCAGCACCACCTCCAACATGTATTTCTTCAACATTTTCTGGTATCACACTATCACCTTCTGAAATCTCAGTTTGAGTCAAATCAGATTCACCAGCCTTCTTTTCTTTCTCTGTAGGTATATCAGTAAGTGGGACTGAAATACAATACTCATTTTGTGCACTCCAATCCCAACTTGCTTATTCATTGAATACCACATCTCTAGAAATGACAACTTTTCCAGATTCGATGTTATACAGTTTGTAGCCTTTCTCACAACTTCCATACCCCAGAAATACACATCTTGTGCTAGACAAATCAAACTTCTGTCTTTGTTGTCCTGGAACATGTGCATAACACAAAGAACCAAACACCTTCAAATGTTTAACTCCTGGCTTCCTTCCACTATAGGCTTCAAATATAGTTTTATTAACCAAGGCTTTGGTTGGACACCTGTTTAGAACATATACTGCATTGTTAACTGCCTCATCCCAAAATTCCAGTGGCATTTTCTTCTCAACCAACATACATTTAGACATCTCTACAATGGTCCGGTTTTTCCTTTCAGCCACTCCATTTTGCTGTGGTGAATATGCCACAGTGAGCTGTCTTTCCATTCTCATTTCTTCACAAAACTTGTTAAATTCCAAAGATGTATACTCTCCTCCTCTGTCACTTCTTAGTTTCTTCAACTTATATCCACTTTGAAGTTCAACAGTAGCCTTAAACTTCTTAAAGACACTGAACACCTCAGAAAGTAGACCCAACACATCCGAGTACAATCATCTATAAAAGTGAGAAAGTACCTATTTCCTGCCTTTGTTATAGTCTGCATTGGTCCACACACATCTGTGTGTACCAATTCCAGTGGAGTTGAAGCCCTATTTGTTGACTTTCTTGGAAAAGAATCTCTGCAATGTTTCCCAAGAATACACCCCTCACACACTTCATTGATGGTTTTGATTTCTGGCAGTCCAAACACCATTTCTTTCTCCTGTAAGAGCTTCAAGCTGTTCATATTAAGATGTCTCATTCTCCTATGCCAGATTAAAGTTGATTTACCCACACTTGCTCTTAAAGCAAACTGCAATCCTGTTTGAAGTTTCAAGGGAAAACTTCCGTTTCATTTCATTTGCACCTTAGCAATCAGATTTGATAAAGAGCAGTCATCATACATTTCAACCTTATTATCTCTAAAAATCAGAAAGTATCCATGCTCCATCATCTGTCCTACACTGAGTAAATTCTCTTTAAGACCAGAGATTAGCATTACTTCTTTGATATACCTTCTTCCCATCTTAGTGTCAACCACCAAACTACCTTTTCCAACAACATCAACCAATTGTCCTGTCCCCATTTCTACTTTTGCAGTTATGCTTCTATCAACATCAAGTAACACATCCTCCCTGCCAGTCATATGATTACTGCAGCCACTATCCACATACCATACATCTTCCATGGGCTTCTTATCAACTGCATTATTAACATAGAACATGGTTGGAACCTGAGTTGCATAATTTAGCTGCTGAACATTTTTCTTATTGTTGTAGTCCCTTGCAATATGTCCTAATTTCCCACAACAGTGACACTTAGGTTTGCCTTTAAGAAAGCATTCTCCATATTGATACTTATCACAGTGCTTGCAAGGATTTCTACCACATTCTTCAGCAATTTGCTTCCCAGATTGGTAAGCAGGCTTTTGATCCCACTTTTTAAACTTTGGTTTCCAATTCTTCTGATATCGATTTCCAGAAGCATTAACAGGTTTGGGGTTTACACTAAGACTTGCAAATGCTCTCTCAGTCTTATTCTCACTATGTCTCTCCAATCTCTGTGCAAAGCTTTTCAATGAGGCAACTACCTCTTGAACTTCAATAACATCTATATCCCTTGAGTGTTCAATTACAGAGCATATAGGATCATACACAGAAGGTAAACTAATCAATAGTTTCTGCACAATCCTTTCTCTAGACAATTCCTCTCCATAACTTCTCATTTGATTTATCAGATCAAACAATTTTGTAAGATAAACAGAAAGAGATTCATCATCTCTCATTCTAGTATACTCAAATTCTCTACGAAGACCTTGTAATTTAACACTTCTAACCCGTTTGTCACCATGGAATTCTTGCATCAGAATATCCCAAGCTCCCTTAGAAGTTTCTTCATGAGAGATCCGAGGAAAGATCTCATCGGAAACTGCTCCCTAAATCAGTCCAAGCGCCTTGGCATCTTTCATGAGCTTCTTCGTGAGAGATGCAACATCACTCGATCCCTCATTCTCCTTCTTCTTTGCATTGGAAACCTCCTCAGCTCCCTTCGAATCTGAGTACTCAATTCCATTTTCAACAAATTCCCATAATCCATGAGACTTGAAAATAGTCTTCATCCTTATGCTCCAGAACTCATAATTCTCGTCGGTAAAGATCGGCGCTCTCAGCTCACCCCCTCCAGATCCTGCCATGTTAGACACATATCTCACAACCAATTTCTTCAGATTTCAACTCACAGGTTCCCATTGGATTACATTAAGAAACATAAATATATATTTAACTAGCACAAACACTTATATTCCAACACATCTGCATGAAGATAAATTGAACTATCTCAGTCACACAAACACACAACAAGATTCATAAGTAGGGTTAATTACTGCTACTTAAGTGGTCCATTACCTTGAACTAGGGAACTTTCCCTTCTGTTGGAAGGAAATAATTTTATCAGGAATAAAAATATATTGTTTATTTTTTTCTTACCGCCTACCACTATGTAATAGTGATGCTCACCACTCCTATTGAATGTCGTTAGATGAGTTGAATTTAATATATGTACTATATAAATGTCAAAAATTCAAACTCATATTACAACAATCAATAAGATAGTAAGCATTACCATCAATTAAAGGTGAAATGCTGAGCAAAAACACACACACACACACACACACAATAATAATAATAATAATAATAAATTAGATAATGTTGGGCATAATAATAATAATAAATTAGATAATGTTGGGCAAAGAAGCTCAAATGGCTTGCAAGACCACTTGGTATGTGTCACAATGCACATATATAGTTCAATCAAAGTACAATTGACATCTACATGTCTCCCCTATCTCCTTCTTGTGGTCACATCCTAAGATTTCTATGGTATTCCAATGCCATTGAGATTCAAGTCCAACTTTATATAGCCAGCTAAGTTTAGATTGTAGGACCTAAAAACTTTCAATGACTTGTACAACATGATGTGCAAATTTGCAATGTGGGATGATATAATGTAACCCTTTTGACTAAATCCTAATAATGCTTGTCTCAACCCGACCATTTCTCATGGAGAAGATCTTACCAAAGATTTGTGACTCAAATTTTGTTTCAGAATTTGTTGAGAGTCCAGACATTTATTCAGGAATCAATCTCATCTTGCATAGATCTTAAGGGTGCAACGTTCTTTTACATCTGATATTAATATATATATATAATCTGCAGATGTGCCAAATATAAAGATAATAAAAAAAATATTACGTGCAGGTTATTAGATTCTCGATGCTAATATAGTAAAATTAAAGGAAAACTAATGAAAAAGGCTTGAAAACTTTGAGTTTTAATGATAAGGACAAAATAAAGGGTAAAATGAATAGTACCAGGATTGACTTTTTAGTGTAAAAATGTGGTTTTTCGTTAAAGTGAACAGTACCGGGTGCTTTTCGTTAAAGTTCCCTAAAATTAAACTATGAAAGCATTATTATGGGGATGTGTATTTGGAGGAGAATATCTGAATATATAATGATATACGATAAAAATAACCCTAGTGACTGGATAAAAATTTGGTTAATTTTGTAGTGACATTGGAGAAGTGGATTGGAGCATTGCATGTGAGGGAATTATAAAAGATTGGATATTTCCAGAAAACAAGACCGACTGAAGTTATTTAGCAAATTAGCTACGGAATGCATCAACGGATCTCGTGGTTTTCATGTGCAGTTGGTTTTCAGACCATATTTACCACGTTAAAAAATGTAAAACATGAAAATAAAAAATGTATTCGGTTTTAAAGGTGAAAAAACGTGCCTTGAATGACAAAGTTTGAAAGTACTTGAGAAGATTTAAAATGATACTAAAGGGAGGTAACTTTCACCTATGGCAAATTTGGCAAATTTTTTATAAGAAAATAACAAAAGAGAAGCAAGACAGAAGGGCATGCATCATGCAAAAACCCCTAAAGGAAGAACGAAACAACTCATAGAGAGAACCAACTAAAACAAAAGGGCCAACCCTCCTCGTACTTAAATCTATAAATATAACAAAAAAGTTGAGTAAAGTAGTGAAGAAAAGCATCCCTTGGCCCGCATTATGGCGGTGGAGAATTTCATTGATTAGAACAAACACATACAATGAATGTATACAATGAGGTATTAGATGGGTACATTTTTTCAGTGATCAAATATTTTAATATGAAGATAAATCCGCATGCACAGATTCGCAAATAAGAAAAACCCTACACAACTACCACAACACAAAAAGAACCATAAGTTACCCTTATAGATCTACCACGCGTTGTGCTTGAACATATAAAGCATACATTTTTTTAGTGACAAATATAATATATACTACATTGTTTTTTATATTATGCTTAATCTATAGATATCATGCATATTTAGTATATAAGTTGCCAATAAGAAAGGGAGAGAAGAAGAAGAAAATTATTGCAAACGTTAATATAAAATTCTAACCATACACATAGGGTAGTTTCGAATCCGAGACAAATGGGTGGAAACCCAACATCATATCCATTATGATATTGGATAACATGCAAATTGACCCAAAAATCTATCAAGAATGAGATAACTATACACATAAACAAAAATGTAGGTCAGACCTAAGGATATTTTGGAGGAGATGAGTTTGACTCTTAAATTGATTTTTGCGGGTGTGAGTTCAAATTCACATCTTTTACAAAGCAATGAGTTTATAACTTAAGTGGTTACGAACATTTATCTTTGTTTTAAGTTCAAATTTATCCTTATCTATTATCATTTGTGTTGATGCACAAAATCTTATGGTACAAACAACTTTGATAAAAATAATAATTGAAGAATGACCTTCTACATGTCAATTAATATTAGATTCTACACAAATGAAATAAGTTAAACGGAAGAAGACGAGGTGTGCCTACGAGAGAATGAGGGAGTAAGACGACATGGTGGCAGTGACAAAGCAGTGAGGCATATAGAAAGTTCTTTTGATGTGTTTCATAGTGTTTTTAGAGAGTAATTGGGTTTGCAAATTGAGTGAATGAAGAAGGCAATGAAAGCTGGACCTATTGGAGGTGACGGATCCTTTGTAAATATTTGAATCGGTTTTATAGTCGTACCGAATTAAATACACTTAGAATCTCGCTCTTTGTAGTTTAGATGAATTTAGTGTAAATTAATCAAGTTATCTTTTATCAAAAGAAAAGAACACAAGAGTGGAGATAGGTATGGGTTCCTATTTTCTTGCCCACCTCATAGTTTGAGAGCTGAAAAACATTAGTATATTGCAATTAGCATTACAGTTTAATGTTATTCCTCTAATTTGTGACTTTGTAAGTGAAATATTTCAAGTTTTTTAAGTTCAGTACTTATATTTTGAGGCTTAGCTTTAATCCCCTCTCAATAACGTGTTATATATATATATATATATATATATATATATATATATATATATATTATGTATATGTATATGTAAAAACAACAAGCATATATGTTATAGAAAACAATAAGCCTAACTGCACCTAACTTTCGTTTCATGCTATAAGGAAAGAAAAAAAAAACAGTTAGCCCATTACTATATCAATCTTTGATATTTTAATCGTATTGCAATGGGTATAGTATAGGCGATTAGACTATGGTATGCACCACTAAACTATACCTAACAAGTAATGATGATTTATAAGTTCATTTTCACAGTTAAGTTGCATGTTTATAGGAAAAGAAGAAAAAGAAGTTGCATGTTTTCATATTTAACCGTTTGATTTAGATGTGTCGGGAACGGAAAATGATGTGCATGTGTGGTGGGGGCGGCGGTGTTGATTCCAGAGAGAGAGAGAGAGAGAGAGAGAGAGAGAGAGAGAGAGAGAGAGAGAGACTGAGGTGGGAACAGACTGAGGTTGGCTTTAAGTGTTTTGTTGCTCTGGTGGCTGTCAAAGATAAGCAACAGCTCATCTTTTTATGGCGGGTCTCTTTCTCTCGCTTCTGCTTGCCTGGTTTCTTTCTACTTTCTGGGCTAATTTCAGCTTTGCTAGCTGCTGCTGCTGCTCTCTCTCTCTCTCTCACTTCTGATAAAGGATATATTCATATATCGTGCAGTCTCATGCCTTGCCTGTCTCTCTAAGCATTGTGTTTGTTTGTTTCTGCCACTGAATATTTGATTCATTGTACTTTACCAACCGCAACCCACTACTTCCTACTCCCACACTTCAGTTTTTAACCTCACTTCTTCTCCTTCTTCTTCCGCTTCACACACTCTCTAATTCTTCTTTTGCCAAATACCATCATTCAGTTTCTAAAAGTTGAAACTTTTTGCTCGATTTGGTCCGGTTGATCTTAATTTGAGGTGGGTTTTCGGTGCTTTCTTGTTTAAATTTATGCAAATTCCAAAATTAAATAATCTTGGGTTGTGCTTAGATTTCTTGCGTTTATTGTGAAATTACTAAAATATGAACCCCCACCTCTCCTCAGCCCCAGGATGTATTGTACGCATCAAAACCACGTGGTCCCATACTAGAAAATCTGCAGCATGAGTTGCTTTGGGTGGAATTTCAATGCTTTTTTTGGTAAACTACATGGGATATTCTGAATACCAATTCTGATAATCCTCTAAAAAAAATTCCACTTGTTGGTATTTGATGCTGATGCTTAAACACCCCTAAAGATTGATTCTTTCTGTCTACTTTCTTGGTGGTTAATTTAATCCAACTAATACCAAAAAATTGTATTTTCCATTTGACATTGCAGCAGGTGTTCTGATTTCAAAAAGGAACATTTTTTTGTGAAGGAATGTGGATTGTGGTGGGTTTTGGGTTCTTAAAAAAAGTATAAGAAGCCAAATATCTAGAGTGCGAGAAGCATAAACAAGTAAGGGCAAAGGGTGGTGGTGTCAGTTTTAAGCAAGTGGTCTTTTTGTTTTATTTAAAATATTTTTTTTCTGGATTTTTGAGAATTATATATGTTTTGGGAAGGTCGGTAATGGCAAATGTCTCCTGAGATGGCAAATGTCTCCGGAGTCATTGGGATGTGTAACCATTTCAGGAAGCAACCCCTTCCCTTTTGGTCTCCTTTCATTTAAGAGAAGTGAACATTTTGTTGAAAAAAATCACTTCATCACATTTACTCTTACTACTTTGGTTTGCCGTGGTTTGTGGGAAAGATTCGGTCATACAAGGAACAACACCACCAAAGTTTTCCTAAGATCTGTTCTTTTTTTACCTTTAAATCCAAGGTTTTCAGTTGTTCAATCGCCACTTTCGGGGTGTTTCCTTTTGTTTTCAGGGGGATTTTGGTATTTAATTCGCAGCAGTGGTCGGACATTTGCAGGATTAGTGGGATTCAAGAATTGTGAGGGGACAAAACTAAGAAGTAGATCTCTTCCTTGCCAAAAATGAAGTTCATGAAACTTGGATCGAAACCGGATTTCTTTCAGACCGATGGAGACAATATAAGGTTAGTATCAGATCTTATTACCTGAGCAACATGGTTTATTTTGCTTTAGTTTTTGCTGGAAAATGAACCGAACGTGTGCTATTTACCCGGTGGTTGGTATTTTTAGCCCTCTGCCAATGTTTGTGAGATATGTACCAAATTACCAATGTACCTTACTGAAAATTTAGATGTAAAACATTTAGTGGAGGCATAATATTATTGGTAGAACTGTGAATAATACAGTAGTTGACCTTAGGCTTATTTTAGCTACGCCCATGGAATTTGATTTTGATCCTAGATTTGATCCCACTTTACCCCCTGAAATTCCGAAGTCACCACTTTACTCCATGAAACTCAAAGTTTCGAGTTTTGGGGAGGAAGTGGTGACTTTTGAGTTTTAAGGGGTAAAGTGGAATCAAAATCGAATTTCAGGAGCATAGCTAAAAATAGCCTTCACTCAAATTGAATTAGGTAAAACTTCCAGAATTTCTGAATAATCCTGTTTTATCTCTTAGTCTCGTTATGTTTTCACGTGTAGATTTGTTCTCTGTTTAGCTGCATGAGGAACTAAGATTTAGTGTTATCTTATGATTCAACGGCATTACTGTATTGAAAGTTTTGAGGTTGAAAATGTTCGAACATGATTTCAGTTTTGTTAAATGCGTAGAACTAGTCCGTGAATGAGTTTTAAAAATCAAGTTAATTGGATGTGCATCCGCACTAATAAGGTAAAACCCATGAAAGTTGATTATTCGCTGTTAATGTTCAACAATGCTTTCTACTATAAATTCTTAAAATTGTGGTCTTAAAAAGGTTATGGCAGGTGCAGTCTGTTAAAATTAAAAGAAAATTTACATGATATTGGGTGAACTTTCTGCATACCATAACTAATGTAATTTCTGCTTCATGTTATGTGAAAATTTGTGGATCCAGGTACGTCACAACTGAGTTGGCAACTGACATAGCTGTTAATGTCGGAGATGTGAAGTTCTATTTGCATAAGGTATGAAGCTTGTTTGGTCTTAAACCTGTTTGTTCAGTAGCTTGTTATTTTCTAACATTATGGCTTGATGGGTACACAGTAATGGCATCTGTTTGATTGCCAAACCTACTTAACAATTGCCAAACTTCAATGGATTTAGACACTTTGATGGGGTTTCGGGATACCAAAAATTTCTTAGTTGAATTGTTTAGCTCTTTAAAACATTACTTATGATGCATTCTAATATATCTGTGATGCTTCTGTAGTTTCCTCTTTTGTCCAAGAGTGCACGCCTGCAGAAACTGGTTGCAACCACAAATGAAAACAGCGATGAAATCCACATCCATGATATTCCTGGTGGACCTGCTGCTTTTGAAATATGTGCCAAGTTCTGTTACGGCATGACTGTCACTCTCAATGCATACAATGTGGTTGCAACTCGATGCGCAGCAGAGTATCTGGAGATGTACGAAACTATTGAGAAAGGAAACCTAGTCTACAAGGTTGACGTGTTCCTAAACTCTAGCGTCTTCCGGAGCTGGAAAGACTCGATTATTGTTCTTCAGACTACGAGGTCTCTTGTACCATGGTCCGAGGAAGTTAAGGTGGTGAGCCACTGCCTTGATTCCATAGCTTCCAAGGCTACCATTGATACTTCCAAGGTTGAATGGTCGTACATGTATAACCACAAGAAACTACCATCTAATGGGGATGATTCACACTGGAATGGAGTGGCAAAACAACAGATGGTTCCGAAAGACTGGTGGGTGGAAGACCTCTGTGGGCTTCAACTTGATTTATACAAGCGGGTGATAACAATAATCAAGACCAAAGGAAAAATCTCTGGTGATGTAATAGGGGAAGCGTTAAAGGCATATACTACCAGAAGGTTGTCAGGTTTTAGCAAGGGTATGATTCAGGGCGATGTTGTAAAGAATAAATCATTGGTGGAGACTGTAATCCACTTACTCCCTGCACGCAGTGTCCCTTGCAGTTTCTTACTTAAATTGTTAAAAGCGGCAAGACTGTTAGAATGTGGAGAAGTCGAAAAATGTGAGTTAATTCGCAAAATTGGCCAGCAGCTTGACGAGGCTACGGTTTCTGATCTTTTGATTCAACCCCCAACTGATGAAACAATGAAATATGAAGTTGACATGGTGCAAAGCCTAATTGAAGAGTTTGTGACACACAATCGAAGTGCTCAGACTGATCCTTCAATGGAAACCGAATTCCAGGAGATTAGAAGTCCCAGGTTATCAGATACTTCCAAGGTGAAGGTGTCAAAGCTGGTTGACAGCTATCTTACTGAGATTTCATGTGATCCCAACTTACCTGCGTCAAAGTTTGTCCGTCTTGCTGAAATGGTATCAAGCTTCTCAAGACCAACTCATGATGGACTTTACCGTGCCATTGACATGTATCTAAAGGTTAGTTCATGATACTCCTTCCTGCCCCCATTTCATTTTTCAGGTTATTGAGGCTTCAGTGTACCCTTGTTCCAATGAGACCTACACAACTGCCAATAATAATTAATTGCTTGAAATTTTGTAAACATAATTTTAAGTCTAAAATTGAGTGTTGATGCAGGAACACCCAGGGATCAGCAAGGTTGAGAAGAAGAGAATGTGCAAATTAATGGACTGCAGGAAGTTGTCAGTAGATGCCTGCATGCATGCTGTGCAAAATGAGCGGCTGCCCTTAAGAGTCGTTGCGCAGGTACTCTTCTTTGAACAGATTAGGGCTTCAGCGTCCGGTGGCAGCAACAGTATACCTGATCTACAAGGCTCCATCAGGGCCTTACTCCCAGGTGGGTCTCATGGGAGCTCAAGGTCAACCACAACCAACACAGAAGACGACTGGGATGATGTGCCGACAGCAGAAGAAATCAAGGCTTTAAAATGTGAGATTTTCACTCCTAGGCTAGGCGAAGTGAATGGAGGAGTTGGCAGTGATAGAAATGGGAACCCCGGTGCTACAAAAAATCTTGAAAAAGTTCCATCTGGTAAAGTGAAAGGTATGATCATGTCGAAAAAGATATTTTCTAAGCTGTGGTCAAGCAAAGAAAGCAGTGGTGAAATCAGCAGTTGTAATACATCAGAGAGCCCTGGTTCTTCTCGCAATGCAGAAGAAAAAAAGTCCACCCGTTCGAGGAGTAGGAGGAATTCGCTGTCTTAGTTACAGGCATTCTTAGTAGATTAAAAGTATAAATTGTTGACTAGTAAAACCGCCTCGTGTATCTGACATGAGGAGAATAGAATCAACTGACATGTTTTAGCTGATTTTCCACTGTGATTTTGAGCCCAAGGGGTCATGTTGTTAGAGAACAAAAGAGCTTAGGTATTTCATTTCTTGTAAGAGTTCATGATCATATTTATGGTCCCAGACTACCTGTTGGATTTCAGTTCTCATAGCTAAGTAACAGTTTCTTGTTGTCCAATTGTCCACCACTCCATTAATCTCCCCAGACGGAGAGAATATAACCCACCACCGATGATATATTATCTTGTGTCTAGTCATGTGACAACCGTTGTAGAGACAAAGGAATATAATCTCTCGTGATGAAGTAGATTTTCTCCATCAGATGCCATTGATAAGATTTTGACATAATGATTCTTTCCCCAAAATAATCACGAAACTTTTTTTCTTTTCCAATTCTCCTTTTCGTCTTCGTTTTGTTATAAATTATTTTGGTTCTATGTTGACTTGTTCAGGTCCTGGAAGGTTTGAGCCCCAGTGTAAGTAATTGCAGCCTAATTTAGAAATCTTTTATGAGGCGTTTTGACATAGGGGCACCGTTTTTTAATTTCTTATATTAAACATCTCTTCTTTTGAAGAATTTGTGAAATATATTGCAGAAATATACCAATTATTTATATGATCAAATATATCAAATCAAATGTATAATTACAATCAGACTTATGAAAATTAAATTAGGAGAAAAGGAATAAGAATATCTGGCTTGTGAACCAAAGAGAGGTGCGATGTTGCTGCCCTAAAACCGTAGACGCCTCCCTACGTGCAGATTATGACGGTGCCTACAACTCCAAGATACAACCCAAAGCCTCACAGGATGTCTGATATGATATGCACGCCAACGGCAGACGAAATTGCCAAGTAGTGATCAATTGCCCAAGAATTATGAAATAGGAATGTAAATTGACTGAGAGAGATGTGAGAATTGAGGGAGACAGAAAAGTTTAGCGTATTTTGTTTTCTGTCTGAGGTTTCTTATTTAAAGAACTTCTCATACACTTTTAAAAGGAATATGACTCTTCAAATAAAACACAACTCTTAAATATTATAAATAAATAAAATAAAATAATTAAAATATTATTAAAATATTTAAAATAACCAACAATCCCCCACAAGATTCAAAACTCTATGAGGAATAAAAAAGACACAATTGAAGAAACGGAAGTTTAGGCAATTTGTATACCATGCAATGGGTGTAGGTGTCTTTGGACTTGAACCTACACTTAATATTCATAATTTTCATCTGAAGGAATCACAGTGAACTAAGTCTTGAACTAGATTCCTCTAATTCAGATTACAACATATGACACACATAGTATTGATAAAAAACTTGGAGCGGGTTAGCGCTATTAATGACCATGCGCTTCATCTTGATTCTCATGAGTGTTTTTAGAGAACAACCCAATTCTCATAGTCGCGGCCTCACGACTACTCTCATTTAGGTGAGTCCTCCAAGAGTACATGTGACATGTACTCTGTGGGAGATTGCCCGCCTTGGAACTCATTCAAGACAATGTCTTTCCTTAACATCACATATCATCAGCATAAATGTTATAGGGATGAGCAGGGGATTTTATTTCAAATCTCCTATTTTAGAGTGCTGAAATATAAGTCACGCAATATGGATTGTTTCTACCCATTGAACCTTCTTCATGGGATCTCCAATCACAAAGGTTGGGTTTCTTCCCTAGGTGACTTCCTTATGGGTTTAAGCCCATCCCCCTCGACAAATCTAGGACTCCATTCCTAGACAGACCTTTGGTCAATTGATCAGCAATGTTCTTTTCCGACTTCACATAGTCCAAAGAAACAACTTCTTTATCTAACAAACTTCTCACAGATTTGTATCTAACATTAATATGTCTATTTAATTTCTTATTTGTATGTGTCTGCATCACTAAATTTATCACGGCCTTATTATCACAATGTATGGAGATGACAGGTATAGGCTTGCTCACCAATGGGATATCAAGCAAAAAATTCTTAATCCATTTAGCCTCTACACATGCAGTATCAAGAGCTATGAGTTCAGATTCCATTGTACTTCTATAAATTATTGTTTGTTTCTTAGATCCCCAAGATATAGATGCTCCTCCCAATAAAAATACATATCTTGAAGTAGATTTCACTTCGGAGCTATCAGTGATCCAATTTGCATCATTGTACCCTTCTACTACATAAGGAAATCCTTTATAGTGTATAGAATAATCCATAGTTCCTCTTAGATACTTAAACACTCGCCTTAAAGCATTCCAGTGTTCTTTACTTGGATTATGAGTGTATCTACTTTGCCTTCCAATTGCATAAGCTATATCAGGTCTAGTTTTATTTGTTATCTACATCAAAGACCCAATCATTTAAGAATACTGGAGTTGACACACGGGTTCACCACTATTTTTAAGTAAGCACACACTTGGTTCATATGGTGTCGAGACATGATTGCAATTGAAAAAATTGAACTTCTTAAGTTTTCTCAATTGAACTAGCTTGGTTTATAATAAAATCTGCTTGTGTTCTTTCTACTTTCATTCCCAAAATAATATAGGCTTCTCCTAGATCTTTCATATCAGATCTCTTTGATAGATAAGACTTAACATCTTTCACAATTTCCAAACTTGTTCCAAATAATAATATATCATCAACGTAAAGACATAAAATTACACAATGTCCATTGCATTCCTTATAGTAGACACACTTTTCATGCTCATTAATTTCAAAATCATATTCTAAAATGACTTTATCAAACTTCTCATGCCATTGCTTAGGAGCTTGCTTGAGTCCATATAACGATTTAACCAACTTACACACTTTATGTTCTTGGTCTTTCACTATAAATCCTTCGGGCCGCTCCATGTAAATTTCTTCATCTAAGTCTCCATTCAAAAATGTTGTTTTAACATCCATTTGATGAACTACTAAATTGTGTATAGAAGCTAATGCTACGAGGATCCTAATTGTGGTAATCCTAGACACAGGAGAGTAAGTGTCAAAATAATCAATTCCTTTCTTTTGAGTGAATCCCTTAGCTACTAGCCTAGCTTTGTACTTGTCTAAACTTCCATCATGCTTCAGTTTCTTCCTAAATACCCACATACAACCAATTGGTGTAGTACCGGGTGGTAAATCGTTAACTCCCAAGTGTTGTTTTGTAAAATAGACTCAACTTCATTATTTATAGCTTCTTTCCAAAATGGAGCATCTACGAAGATCATGGCTTCCTTATATGTTGTTGGATCACCTTCAATTAGAAAAGTATAAAAATCATCACCAAATTTCTTCTCCACTCTAGGTCTCTTACTCCTTCTAAGTTCAGCTAGAGGTTCTTCTTCATTTGTAACTTGATGCCTAATACTTGTGGAGGCTTTGTTAGTACTAGTGCATGATCTATCTACCACTTGCTTTTGCATTCTAGTCTTGAAAGGAAATATGTCTTCAAAATATGTTGCATCCCTAGACTCCAATATAGTGTTATTCGAAATTTCTTTTATTTCAGAGTTGATGACTAGAAATGTATTGGCACTTCTATTATGAGCATAACCTAAGAAAACAGTATCCACGGTTTTAGGTCCTATCTTCTTTCTCTTAGGTTCTGGGATTGCAACTTTAGCCATACACCCCCACACTTTCAAGACTTGGAGATTTGGTGTTCTCTTTTTCCAAATTTCATATGGAGTAATAGTGATGTCTTTAATGATTACTCTATTTAATATAAAACATGCAGTCAAAATTGCTTCCCCCCACAAATTTTCTGGTAATCCAGAACTCAAAAGCATTACATTCACCATGTCCAATAAGGTCCTATTCTTCCTTTCTGCAACTCCATTTGGTTGTGGAGAATAGGGTGCTGTTACTTCATGTATAATACCATGCTTTTCACAAAAAACACTAAGATCGGTAAGAGTGTACTCACCACCTCTATCAGACCTAAGTCTCTTTATCATTTTCTCTAATTGATTTTCCACTTCTGTCTTGTAAATCTTGAATTTACCGAATACTTCATCCTTGGTCTTTATCAAATAAATATAACAATACTTCAAACAATCATCTATAAATGTGACAAAATACTTATTACCGGCTCTAGTAGGTAATTTATTTGAGTCATAAACATCACTATGTATAAGCTCTAAAATTTGGGTATTCTTTTCCACAGACTTAAAAGGTTTCTTGGGTTGTTTTGCTTGTACACAAATTTCACACTTATGCTTGAGATTCATGTTTGACTTTGGGACTAGGTCCAAATCCATCATTTTCTTAATTTTGAACAAGTTTACATGTCCCAACCGTCCATGCCAAACATTACTAGATTCAACATTAAGAACTTTTGGAATATTATTGCACTCGGAAGAAACACTTAACTTAAAGAATCCTTCACTGATAAAACCTTTTCCAATAAATACATTATTCTTGGTTATTACAACTTTATTTGATTCCATTACAACTTTATAGCCTTGCTTTACTAAGCATGATCCACTAATTAAATTTCTTCTAATATCAGGTACATGTCACACGTCCTTCAAAATTAAGACCTTTCCGGACATCATCTTCAGTTCTATATCTCCAATTCCAAACACTTGCGACATTGAGTCATTTCCTAGAGTTACACGTCCTCCACCTGATTTCTGATAGGTTTTAAAAAATTCACAATCAAAACAGACATGTACATTAGCTCCAGAATCTACCCACCAATCCTTATTTTCATAAGTAAAATTGACAAAGGAATCATACTTAAAATGTGTTTAAGAAGATTGTTGCTCCATCATCATATTCACTTGGGCTTTTGGACCATTATGATTTGACCTAGACTTGTTCTCCTCAGTCTTCTTGTAGAAGCAATCCTTAGCCTTATGATTGGTTCTTCCGCAAACAAAGCAAACTCCCTTCTCTCTCCCTTGATCCTTAGTCTTGTGGAAGTTCTTATTTTTTTGGGTGATTTGAATTTAAAATTTTTTCTTCTAGGTTTGAAATTCTTCTTATTATTTATGGTGAACTTATTTTTGTTTTTCCCAATTTTGTTGGTGTCATTCTCAACTAAGTTCACAGTTGTTTGCCTTTCGGTTTCCTTCTTTTGGCTTAACCTATGATTCTCTTCGATCCTAATTGAATTTATGACTTGAACCAAAGTAAGTTCTCCTTGTTTATGCCTTAAGGTTCTAGCAAAGTCATTCCAAGATTGAGGCAGTTTATCAATAAGGCAGGAGACTTTAAAGTCCTTACTGAACTTCGTTCCTTTCTTTTCAACACCTCTTAATAGCTCTTGATACTCATGTATTTGTTCCCCCACAGACTTATTATTAACCATCTTATAATCATTAAAGTTTGAGACCGTGAACCTATCTATCCCAGCATCTACAATTCCATATTCCGCTTCTAAAGTTTCCCAAAGTTCTTTGGCGGTGGATGTAGTAGCATGATACACATCATAGAGGTGATAAAAAAGGGCACTTAAGATTCTGTTATGACAATGGTATTCTATTAGGTCAGGGGTTAGTTTAGAAGATGACTCTTTAGAAGAGGAATCTTTGTTTGATTGAGTTTCTTCAAGTGCGGATGCAAGTCCTAAGACAGTTAACCAATATTTCACTTGTTTTTGCCACCTATGGAAATTATGGCCACTAAATTTTTCAGGCTTAACACTATTGCCTTCTTCTAAACTTGCCATTTGTTATGTAATATTGACTAGTAATAAGTGAGAGAGAAATAAGATTACTATAACACTGTAGAAATTAAAACAAGTTTGTCACTCAAAAGTTTCAACACATATAGTATGAACTATACTATTGTATAATATCCTTAGATCATTTAATAGTAATAACTACAAACAGATTTGATAAAAGCACCTTAGATCAAATAATATATCAATATTCAATTACAAATCAAATATAATAAACAGATTTAATTATCACTGGGCAAGTAATAGATCAATATGCAATTACGAATTAAATATAACAAACATATTTGATTAAAGCACCTAAGATCAAGTAATATATCAATATGCAATTACGAAATAGTAAACAGTTAACTAGAAAATTCAAATAAGATATCAATACACAAACTAATTTGATTTATGAAATATAATGCATAGATAATGACAATGGCATAGTAAATTTGTTTCTGCAGAAGAAGCCTAGGACCTAAATCTGCATAATGGTGTCAAATTTATTCAATGTGTGATGGTGATGACAATTTGGTTGTTAATTGATGTAAAGTACACAAATTTATGATGTGTAATGATGTCACCGTCAATTAATTGGAAGGAATCCCCCAAAATTCCTCTAGTTACTGCTTCTAGGTCTAAAATTCTGACATGAAATCCAGTAGTAGGTTGAAGTTTGATATTGGATATTTCCTAAGCACAGTGATTTGTTGAAAACATGACCAAAGGTAAGGTTACCCTTACTACGTGCAGAGAGTCAAATAAAAAACAACGACAGTACCAAATAATAATTAAAAAAAAAAGAAAACTAATGAAAAGGGCTTGAAAATTTTGAGTTTTAATGATAAGGAAAAAATAAAGGGTAAAGTGAATAGTACCAGGATTGACTTTTTAGTGTAAAAATGTGGTTTTTCTTTAAAGTGAACAGTACCAGGTGCTTTTCGTTAAAGTTCCCTTAAAAAATGCAGAGAGTCAAAGATGCATTCCCAGAAAGTTCAACGACATGAATACTATAATTATTGGGCTTTCAGAGCACTGAAAACTGGTTGTAAAATTTGCAATTGTATTATCACACTTTTACGGCTTTAGATTGTGAAATATATTGCAGAAATATACCAATTATTTATATGATCAAATATATCAAATCAAATGTATAATTACTATCAGACTTATGAAAATTAAATTAGGAGAAAAGGAATAAGAATATCTTGCATGTGAGCCAAAGAGAGGCGCGATGTCGCTGCCCTAAAGCCGTAGACGCCTCCCTATGTGCAGGTTATGGCGGTACCTACAACTCCATAATACAACCCAAAGCCTCACAGGATGTCTGATTCGATATGCACGCTAACGGCAGACGGAATTGCCAAGTAGTGATCAATTGCCCAATAATTATGAAGTAAGAATGTAAATTGACGGAGAGAGATGTGAGAATTGAGGGAGACATAAAAGTTTAGCATATTTTGTTTTCTGTCTGAGGTTTCTTATTTAAAGAACTTCTCATACCCTTTTAAAAGGAATATGACTCTTCAAATAAAACACAACTCTTAAATATTATAAATAAATAAAATAAAATAATAATAAGTCTTTAACATAAAATATTATTAAAATATTTAAAATAACCAACAGAATTTGATTAAACATTCTTTTTATAATTGTGGTGATTTTATTAGCAGTGTTGTAATTAATATTTAGCATAGTGTTGTGTAAATCCTAAGTAGAGTTAAGTTAGGAATCCTTCGGAATCTAAAAGATCTTTCCTATTAGACTTTGTATTACTTGGAGAGCAAGATATATTCTCTCTTATTACTATAAATAAAGGCACTAGACATAAGGAATGTCACACACAATTTAGGATTCTATGCACTGCATGTTTGCATTTTGTGGTTCAAGGATCAAGATCAGTAAAAGTGGTGGCAAGCCACGTCAATTCTCGGTGTCCTTGAAGAACACGAGTGTGACCTTCTCTCCTTAAGGACAGGAAGGTTGACTCATCAAAGTCACAATCCGCCAACCAGGTGGTAAATAGATTTTATGTCAAGGGTTTCAGGTAGTGGATGATGGAAGAGGACACGTAACTGATATAAGTTTTTTCCTCAGTTAAGGGTCCACTTTGGAACATTGTGGCGGGGCAATTGGCACAAATATAGCCCACCCAAATATGCGTATATACGAGACATCTGGCTCATACCCAGTCACCAACTGTTGTGCAGAAAAGGGATTAATGGGTAACAGTGGGCCTCAATTTAAGCAAATTTGTTGCGTGCATTATTGCTTAACCCCAGGCAGAAATCGAAAGCTTGAACCTCATTACCAAGTTTTGGGCTATCGTCTGGATAAACTCTTTTCGTAGGCCATTTTAAGTGTGAACATAAGCGACTAGATGTTCAACTTCAATACCTAAACTCATGCAATTATTGTGAAACAAAACGTAAACTCTACAACATTATCTAGTCCTACATATTTTAGTAGATAATTCAGATGATGGTACCTCAACTTAATGATTTGGAAAATGAGTCTTGCAAATGTAGCACTCCTTGTGGACAATAGGGCGATGTGAAACTATCGAATCATGCATCAATCAAAATCATAGAGTAGCGGAAGGGTCCACATGGTGGTTGGATCGGTCGATAAATATCTCCTTGGATACTTTCCAAGAAAGTGGCGTGATCTTTAGAACTGTTTACATAGGACAGCTTCTGGCTACTTTTACCTAGTGAGCAACCTTCACATGGTGCGGTCGATTGGATCACGTACATCATCGTTTCCAATGGATGACCATGTGATGCACAGAGTATGCGACACTTATCCCTTTCCGGGCGTTTGAGACGGTCTTGCCAAAGTTGGAAAGTGATCTAATCAATTGGCTTCAAAGGAATGACTAAGTTTATCTCGACCGTTCAGATAGTCATCTTATAAAGATCCAACGATAGTGCTTTCAACTTCTCTAAGATGCGCTTTCAACCACGTGAAGTAAAAGTGATGCAAAGATATTCCACACCATTTTGTTTCATGGTTTCACAATGGAATTTGTTAGCTCGAATGTCTTTAAAACTCAACAATGTTGGACGGGAATAAGGCAAATATAAGGCCTCGTTAATGGAAAGCAAAGTAACGAGTTGGGCTTTGCCATGCCCCTCTATATATGGCGTCGCGCCACCGATTGTTGTCACACCAAGGATTCTATAAGTGTAAAGTTGAGGAAGTAAATGCAGTTACGTTAAACTGTGTGTGTGTGGTAGCATTGTTTGCCAGACAATCAACTATGAAAACTTAAGTTAAGTCACACAACAACTTTTCCAAGATAAACTTTATTACCAAAAATTATTCGAGAACAAAAAATTCAAAATTCAAAAGAAAATAACCATAAGTGGCTTAAGAAACCAATAGTTTGCCCAAAATGGCTCAATAATTCGAAAATAAAGTAGAATATTTGAAAAAACATTAAGTAAAATACTAAGTTAGCAACCTGTCAATCACATCCAATAGTAGCTGTCTTGCTTTATGAAATACAAAACGACTAAAATCATGTCATTTTGGACAGCTTCGGTTTCCATGTTGTCATGTTCGACGAGGTTCGCTTCTCTCTAACAACGGTTGTGATAGCAATCAACATCACTAGGTACATAATAGGTGCGAGCCAAGTGATAAGTTCCACCACAGCGGAATCAAAGATTTGGCTTATTATTTGGTTCAGGACGACTAGCCTTATCACTATTGTTTCTAGACTTCTTGTAAGGTTGGGACCCATGGTTCAAACCTTGCTTGCCTTTCCCCTTGTTGTTCTTCGGACCTTGAGACAATTGGCCCTTCTCATTGACTCGATTCCTTTTCCTTTTCTTGGAAATATTCAGATTCACTTTTGGGTGTCGGGTTGGGTGACTTCTGGAAGCCCACTAACAACAAAGTAGCTAGAGTTTTGTAGCAATGGGGATTGAGGCATAATCTTTAACCCGTAATGAAATCTACATATGATATACACATGTTTATCATGAAAAAAATCACAAACAACCATTTTCGAGTAATATGCATAAAATTAGATTAAATGGATTCATGCATCATGGTGATTTTTTTTCGTACCGTGAGGATTTCGCAAAATTGTAAAATAAAAAATATATATGATAAAATAATAAAAATTCACATAGGAAAAATATTATAATCAGTTTTTTTTTATGTTTAAAAAAATTGTAGGTAATTAGTTGCAACTTACTAGCCCGCATAAGTTGATATATATATTGAACGTACTAGGACGAGAAATATTATCCATTAGGAATATAATTCCATGATTGCAAACACAACAAAAAAAAAAAGCAGTCAAAGCCTATCCTACATAACCACATCGAACCAAACAGAAAGATGTGTTCATGAGGGCAAAACCTTGCATCACTATCTAATGAACTTGAAAAAGACGACGCTCATTCGGCAAAAAAACCTTGCTATGAGACATCATGTAGATGTCTTCATAGTCATTTGCCTGGCGAACAGACAACAAAACCGCAACTAAAACAAAACAAACAAACGAAATGACAACACAGAATAAACTCTCCAGAGGTACGATTGCTCAACGATGGGAGACCCATACCTAACCAACAGGAAAGATAAGCTCATAAGGCCTAAGCTCTATGACCTGGACTCAACACTGTCAAGACACACAAGGTAATCATTGTACCATCACCTGAAGACTATGCAACGACAGCAGAACATGACTGTGAATCCCTCAAACCACTTCAACACCGTACAAGGGAAAGACCACACCACGTATTGATAATCTTGCAATTGTCGGCAAAATACCTCACTATACCTACAACAAACATCGAGCTTCCTTTGCATAATCCTTGACAAGCGCACAAACCACAAAATCGCCACCTCAAATTTGTGCAACAATTGTCACTCTAAGATATGAGGTGAGTAGTAAGTCATAACCTTTGCTAAAGCTCTACTCTTCAAAAGGAGAAAGTGACCACAACCACAACCACAAAGGCTCTCCTCAACAAAGTGAGGGAGCGACCCTTCTAAAAATAGGAAAAGAAAGAGAAGAGATTAGGAATGAATGTTGTTGAGCCCAAGGCTAAAGATTGGGTCAGCGACAGTATGTTTTTTCTTAGGGTTTCTTTTCCCTAACTGCTAAAGTTTTTTTTATTAAGAAATATTGAAACAATAATATAATATTTTTTTTAAACAAACATATTATCTACACTTAGGGGGAAATGGTGTGCTCAGTCTCACAATGGACTAGCAATAATGTGGTTCAAATGCGCTTTTGGCAAGAATCGAACTTAAAACTGTCACTTACAAGTCAAGAGGAATACTATTAGACCGTAGTACTAAGTGGCATATGAAAAGCTTTTAAGTGGATATATAAATTTTTCTGAGTATATCGATATTTTTACACTAGGGGGAGGGAGGAGTTCGGCTAAACTACACAATAAGCAACCTAATTTGGTATCAAATTCGCCATTGACAATATTCGAACCTAAGACCTCTCACTTCTAAGCGAAGAGGAATATCATCAGACCGTAGTACTGAGTGACAAGTGGATATATAAATTAAATGAACATCCGTTTTTTTTTTTTTTTTTTTTTTAATGAAAATGAAAAATTTGTAGAGAATTATAATTTCCTCTGTTGATTGCAACCAAAAGGCCGCTTTGTTTGGCATTGTTATTCCTAAATGGGTCACACTCATAAAATACTTTGTTGAGTATTTGACCTGCTACTTTAAAGCCCACGTTTCATTTACCCTTTGTTTAGCCCAAGTGCCATTTTAAGGCCCCATCCAAGAAGTTCATCATACACTAGTTTTTTTTTTTTCTGATTTTGTTTTTGTTTATATACAAGTCATAAAGGAGAAGAATAATCAAACGCGCAACTTCTGACAGTGCAAGAAATTGCCGATGGTGGGAGGAATAAAGGTTGTCGGCGGTGCAAGAAACTAAGAAACTGTCCGGTGGCGATGGGTGGTGTGGAATGGGGAAATAGAAGCGAAGTAGCAATATGTTCTCTATAATCGTTTTACATTGACAACTGAATGGTGGTTATATGCAGATAAGTAGCGGCGGAGCCACGTGAAGGCCAGGGTTGGTCCAGGCCCATTTTAGAAATTTTCTAATGTATATTACTATGTGCAAGCTTAGAAAATAAGAAGCATGGCGTCAGTGGGTCACTGTAGTTTGATAGGTAGGGGTTTGAATCTTCTTGTTTCTTACATTTTGTCTTGTTTTTTTTTTTTTTTTTTAAACCCAGCTTTATAACTAGCCTTGTGTTTTACCATGTATAAATCAATTCATTTTTTGGGTCAGTTCATATGCCCCTCCCTCCTATTATTGATGTCTAACTCCACCACTGCAGATAAGGGGTGGTGATCAAACAGGAAGTAGAAATATTCTAAAATACTACAATATACGAGAAGGGTGATTTACTTAAGTGAAAGGGGATGAGTACGATGTCTAACCAACTGGTCTAATTCATATTGCATGTTAGATTAGATGGTCAAAGAGAATATTTCTCTTAAGATAAGAATCCGAATGTTGTTTTAAAGAGTTAGGCAAGCAATTAGTCAATGCGGGTTTTTATCATCTCCCTCAATTATTGTGGGATTGGATCGAAAGATAAAAAGAAATCCATTGAATCTTATTAAACAAAGTGGAACACCTCAAAAGAAGTTCTCTCTAAACAGAAAATGCTTTGATTACTTTAGCCGTTTGGCCATTGACTTGCCGAAGAAGACCAGAAAAAGATAAGGCCGACCAAGTTTTTCGTACCATAACTTTCCCACCGTGAATGTTTTTTTGTCACCGTCTTCACACCTATAAATGCACAACAAAATCCACCAAAACTAACATTAGGGTTAGTCAACCCAAAGAACGACATTGACAAAAGCAACCCACCCCATTAACCAATCCTTTTCCTTAGCCTTTTCGATTTATAGGCAGCTACATCCTCCATGCCTTTTCCTTTTGAACATCTTTTCATACTAAACTTAAAAAGACAGGACTTGGATAGTGAACTTCCACACATAGTTAAGCTACATATCTTAATATATTACATGCAATTAGGCTTAGTTTGACATATATTAATGAAAACAACCCTGGTAATTTGAAGCTGCCTAACATTTTCACCCCAACTTACCTAATTCTTAATATAGTGCCCCTTTTAATCCTAAAATAATCAAATCCATCTTTGTCTCAAGATTTGTGTTTTGTTGCGAAGTTGGATTACGCGTGAGCATCATACATTGTACACATAGGAACTAATTAGGAATTGAGGACAAACTACAAACTTTTCTTACAATAATCTATCTTTGTTGAGTACGTATACGTATGGAAATGCTTAATCTTTAGGTTTGGTTTTTCGTTTATGACGATTTATTTTCAACTGAATCATGATTAGGTTTTGATCAGCTTTCAGCTTAGATGAAGCATTTCTTAGGATACCTAGGAAACTTTTGAAGTCCAATGCATCAACAGAGAATAGTACAGAGAGTATTTCCCTTTGGACTTTGTGTGTATGAGAAGAGGGAGAGGTGAAAATATGAAGAGAAGATTATTTCTTTATGTTTGTTCATCAATGTATATATAAGCACAATATTCCTTAAATCCGGCTTGAAAAAGATGCTGCAACAAACAAAAAAAGGGTAAAATAGTTGGTTAATTTGAAATAATGACTCAAATATTTTTTATTAATTATTAGCACGAATGTGAAATTCACTATTACCATGTCATCACTTAACCGCTAACTTAACAGATTTTCAAACGGTTGTAGAGAATTGAAATGATATAATAACTAAACATATGAGATTGAAATATTTTAAAGATTGTATGATGTTGTAATTGCACTCAAATCTGAAAGATGAAATGAAATTTACCCATTAATGTATGCAATAAAAAAAATTCCAAAGTGTTTTATCCTACTACCTTGAATCATTTGGTACACATAATTGCATTAGAAAGGATAATCTACAAAACTAAAGGTATGTTAAGGGTAGAACTTATAAAATTAGAGTTATGAAATGCAGACACACGTTTTGATACACATATTAACACCTAATGTGTAGAGTCTACTTCGTAATGTATTTCAATGAACCAAATGTCTATATTTTACTACATCATTCATAGTACATCCTTGCAAAAAATTAGAAAAATCCAAGACCAATAAAATATTCATTTTTAGTGAAGAAATTGACGAATACAGTTTTACAAAGAAACACTAAATTTAATCCAAGGGTGATATAATTTCAGATTGATTGGTTTTTATATAGATATGATCTTTGAGGTAATACATAAAAATTAGATGGTTTGACTGTTGAAATACATTATAGAGTGCGTCCTACAAAATGTGTGTCAAAAGTGTAGGTTCCAGATCCTAACCTATAGAAGATGGATTGTTTATGAATAAAACCTATCTACTCCAACTAATCCTCCTTAAAATAGTATTAATTTCCTTCAGAACTGACAAGATTATAGTGAACCAAGGGTGCGTTTGTTGCACCGGACTGTCTCGGACTGGATTATCTTTAGGGACTAAGCTGTACTGGCTTAGACTAGACTAAGCTGGACTAGCTTAGTGAAGCGTTTGGTGCAGTGTCGGACTAAGAAGCAGGATAATGAAAACAGTACTATCACCAGTTTGGTGTTTGCTTAGACTAGGACTACATTATTGTTCTATTTTAATTATTTTTTTATTAAAGATATTATTAAAATTAATAATATTGGATGAGAGTGAGACTCAATAAAAATACAAAAACCGAATTTTTTTCCAACGAAAGAAACATACATTATTCAAAAGTAGCATTGTTCCAAACTTGATGCATCTAGTAGAGCAACGAAACAAAGAACCGAGAGATTAAATGAATCAGCTAATTTGTAGGGGTATTCTACAATGACGAAACAAAATTCAAGCGAATATGCACCCAACATCTTGAAATTTCGATGGAAAAACAAGAAAAGGACAAGAACCTAGCCTGGAGAGTATGAACAAGTATTCGTGGCAGACAATACAAGCAAAAGAGATACCTTTCCGACTTGATATTCAGAATTCATCCGACTTAAATCACATTGATCATGCAAGCGAGGCTAAATTAGCAGATGAAACAATTCCAAAGTACAGGAACAGAGGCACTGCTGATGGTTAGCTTGTAAAATTTATCATTAACATAATAAAAAATGAAGGGTAACAATATATGTTGATCAGGTCAGAATCGTCAGAAGCAGTGTTACTATAATCGCGGAAAGCTAATCAAAATTGCACCCTCTAGAGAAAACAACTATTGTTGGAGAATCATTCTTCTATGGAGAACAACACATTAAATGGATCAATATAAATGTGATCCAGTTGCAATCAATAATCTTTGATCTTCTTGAGAAGTTTGGAAGCCCAACTTCGAACGCGTCGCTTCAGCGTATAACTAACAACAATTCTAGCAACAAAGCAAAGTGTACAAAGCTTTGAGCATGTCCACAGTGAAACCACCTGCCTGCAAGTAGACATTGTAAAAATTGCCAATTTAGTGTAAAAAACAGAAGACATCTGCAAAAAGAATTTGGAAAGTCGATGTTCTCAAGCAACATTACCCTATCAACCGATGTCTTATGAAGAACTACCCAAAGAACTAGGAAATTTGGTGTCTTCTGAAGAAGCACTGCAAAAAAGAATTTGGAAAGTCAATGTCTTCTCAAGCAGCAATACCCGATCAATCGATGTCTTCTGAAGAAGCACTCCCAAATGAACTTAGAAAACTGCTTGCTGTGTACTGAAGAAGCACTTTCGAGAGAACTTGGAACATCAATGTCTTCTGGAGAAGTACCGCCAAAAGAACTAGGAACACCGATGACTACTTATGGCTCAATTGGAACTGATTCAACATAGAAGCAGAATTCTTGATGAATCAAGTCACTACTTTCTTTACTTTTTTTTGTTAGCAAGAACCCTTACCATTTGTTTCTGTGACTGGGACTGGATAAGAAACCTGTATGTAATTGTAAATATGGCTTCAGCACTTGGTTGACTGCCTCTCTTTATTTACAACGTATTTGCTCACCTTGAGCAGGCTTTTCTGCGATTTTTATCTATATATAAATTAATAGCACAATAACCAGCAAGCACTTTTAATGAGTTGAAACATACCAACCCATATGCTCCATCAATCCTGGCCAATTCTTCAAACTAGGGGTGGGCACGGTTTGGTTCGGTGCGGTTTTGAGTGAAACCGAAACCGAAACCGAATTTTTTTGCGGTTCGGTGCGGTGCGGTTTTAAAGCCAAAACCAAAATGAAACCAAACCGTTTGGTTCGGTTCGGTGCGGTTTCAAACGGTTTCGGTTTGGTTTTTAAGAAAAAATGTACAATTTGCAATTTAACATATTAATAAGCATTTCCCAATAGCAATAGGAAAAAAACATGTGTTATGTAAACAATTAGCATGTTGCATGTAGTTGTGATGTTAAAACATGTTTGTGCAACAAAAGGGTGTCCCTTACAATGTTTATCATAAAACAAGTTGAATAAATTTGAATTCATTAAACGTGAGTGAAACTTTGATACTAGAATATGTGATATCATGCTTCAAATGAGTGGACTTCATTAGATCATTGTTTGAATCTTGATAACAAGATCAATCCACCCTTGTACATGTATGTGTGTGTGATGGTATAAAATAACAAAGGTCCTTCAAGTTAATGAACGAAAGAAAGTGATGAATGATGATATTCTTGGTTGAGTCCTATACTAAGTGTATGGATTCTAACAAACAACCAATTAAAACATGAAATATAATATGAACATTTAATTAAATGTTTATTAATATTTACGGTGCGGTTCGGTTTCGGTGCGGTTTTCAAAAGCCAAAACCGAAACCAAACCGTTTTCTATGTTGCGGTTTGGTTTCAAAACCGAAACCGTTTCAAAACCGCAAAACCAAACCATTCGGTGCGGTTCGATTTGGTTCGTGTTTCGGTTTCGGTTTTCGGTTCTAGGTGCCCACCCCTACTTCAAACAGTGGTTTCACCTGCAAATTTCAGCACAAAATTAAACTACAAACTCTTTCTGTGAAAAGTTTGCACCAACCAAATCCAGTCATCACTATGATCATCAAATGGCATCAACAAATCATGCAAACTAATTCAGGTGTTGGGATACGCTCTCGGAAATACACTTACAATTATCCTATTCAAATGGACTTCAGTAGCCATGAGAAACTGCAAATCAAGAATGATTTTATGCAGAGTTGCAACATAGCTAGTCAAATGCATATATCAATTAAATCTCATCCAAGAGAAACACCAACAAAAACCTAATAGCAAAAACAAACACAACAAATTAATGGAAACATAATTAGGATATACCTCACACAAGAAAAAAGAAACAAGTCTCACATTACTTAACATGAGCGATCTTATTGCACATAAGGGATGCCAAAGATGGAAAGATAATCATATTTGATTTACATCATTATCTCTCTTTTTTGATAATGGGTGTTACCCATTAGTTCATCAATGCATCCCCTCTTGTATCAATATTTTTCCATATAGGATTCTGGTCCTTCCTTTGTGGTACTTGTATTCTTCCATTTCTTCTTTTCAATGACCTAACTTTTGATCTTGGCCCAAATTATCATTACACCGATCTTCTCAGTCTCCCTTTTCACTTCTATGACGACCTTCTATGACTTTGGCCGAACCTCATCATAACAAGCATACATAAGAACAAACTCATGCCTAAGTAATGCATCAACCTCAACTCTTTAAAAAACACGCAAAAAACGATTATGGAAAATCATTGAAAGCTAAACCCAACAAAACCCAAGCCTCTAGAACCCTAAAACATGATTGCGGAAATCATTATGCAAAAAAATCATACAATTTGAGATTTCAAAGACAACTCACAAATTCAAGCCCTCAAATCCTACAATTTCTAGCATTGTTGCATTCATAATTTTCTAATCATAAAAAATATATACAAAAATTCGCATATCGCCCTCAAATCCGATAGCCTGCAGCAAATACAACAATCTATTATACATGTTTTTTGCACACAAAAAATAAAATTCATAAAACAAGCATCACCAAATAAAATCCATAAAACAAAATCAACAACAAACAACACAAACACAAGATACTAACAAATACTCAGATTATCATATATTGGAGCAAATTGCAGTTAAAAAATGGGGATTAAATTTAATAGTGAGAAATTTACAGAAATGCCTGACGACAATCGAAGTTCCATGTTTGCCCAACTGAACTGAAATCTCGTACCCGATTTTTGATGCTCCTCTCGTCAGCAAAGCCATGGTGACTCCATTGTTCTCTCTTTTTATCTCTCTGATAGACATTTCTAACTTTTCTGGGAGAGGAAATACGACGAAGCTCAATTGGGATTTATGGGAAGATAAGGGCGGCGAAGCGGGGAAGGGTGAAGCGAAGCAGAGATGGGGCAAAGTGGGGATGGGTGAAGTGAAGTAGAGATAGGGTGAAGCAGGGACTAGCAGTTCGTTTCTGTTCGAGGGGTCTCGCTAAGACCCCCTAGCGAACGTTTTTGTCGGAGCGAGTGAGACTTAGTCTCATTAAACCTAGTCACTGTCGGGAACAAACATGGGACTCGACTAACCCTTAGTCATGTCCAGTCCAGTACACTTTAGTGAGGGCAAACAAACACCCCCCAATAGTACTGGTAATAGCAACAGATCATTGCCCTATTTCTAAACCATTCTAAAACTGATCAAACTGATGTTATTAGTTTTTATACTACAAAATCTTTCAGTTTATAATTTCCAGATGCCAAATTGGATAAACGGTTCCCGTGGTGATAAGGTAATCGGAAAGTAACCCCCGCGGTAAAAAAAATTAGGATTTAAACCCTCGTGGTGTAGTCCATTAGCAAATTTAGTCCAAAAGTGATTTTTCGTTAAATGTTCGTTAAATACAAGGGTAAAAACGTATTTTGATGTGTGACTCAAATTCCCTGAAATTTTCCTTGTTCTATTCCCCGACTTTGTTATCATCGACGTTAGCTTGGTTCACCCACTCCCTCATTCACATTATCGAAGCTAGCTTCCTCATCTCCCTTGGGTGTGTGGAAAGACGCAGATGAGGGAGCTAACTCCAATATCCTTGAGGTCCTCCAATGTTAACATGGGCAATACCTCATCATCCACCTTATGAATTTCGAACACCGGCGCATACTGCCCTAACCTTAACCCATTGAGCCAAACCCTAACCCCATCTTCCCCACACCTTCCTCTTCCTTCATTCCCAATTTTATCCCCACTTGTCCCTCTACAATTCCAATCCCTGGCATCGTTATCCGATGGCCCGGATAGCTCAATACCATCATGTTATCCCTATACCCTCCGAAATCCTGGTCCTAATGGGTCTTCTACTTCCATGGTAAAGCAGCTCCCTTCCATTGGCATGCCCATCCACACCCAAATTCTCCGAACTATGAATTGCCTATCCACACATCGGATAAACGGTCCCGTGGTGATAAGTAATCGGAAAGTAGAGAGACGAGGAAGGAGACAAGGAAGAAGAAGGCACACGTCAATGTACATTTTTACCCTTGCATATAACATACATTTAATGGAAAAATCACTTTTTGGACTAAATTTGCTAACGGACTACACCACGAGGGTTTAAATCCTAATTTTTTTTTACCACGGGGGCTACTTTCCGATTACCTTATCACCACGTGGACCGTTTATCTGATTATGCCATTTCTAGACGTTGTTAAACATAAAACTTGGTCCTAACCGAACTAAAGGAGAAGGTATGCCTATAGCAATGATTAATGAGAAATGCTAAGGAGACTATCTATAAGTAAAACTTTTCATGAACTCTCTGTCATCTCATAGTTTTACGTTAATTCATGTACTAACATTATAAAATATTATGCTAAAAACATGAGGCGACAGAAAATCCATAAAAGTCTCATTTTTGAGAGAGTTTCTTAGCATTTCTCATGATTAATTATTAATAAATTAAAAGGTAGCTTTACAGTTACATTTTAGTATGATTGATATTATTATCATGCTCCAGTAAAGTGAGTCCAAGATATTATTGTATTTAAATCTACCTCCAATTACATGATCAATAGGTTTATATTTTTTAAGTAGGATTCTCTCTTCTCTTTTTTTATCCTTCCCTTTTCCTCATTTCTTATGTGAATAGTCACGGTTAAGTCAGGTTAACATATTATATTAATTTTATATAGAAAAAAAAGACAAAATAGAAAATGTAAGAAGAAAAGAGAGAAGATGATGGAAAGAGAACGGGAGATAATTCTAGTCTATACTCTCATGCATGAGCTGGAAATCACTGAGCAAGTCAGAATGCAGATTACACATCAATTTTTCATATTTCAACCAATCCGCCCTCAACACCTCATGAATCATATGATCTTTAACAGCACAAACCCCGTGAAGGCCACAAGACTCGCTCACTCATCCATCAAGGCCTATGTTTTTTTGCGTGCAGTACCTATATTATCATAATTTTACTATAACACACTGATGAATGTGATGCACTGATAATTTAACGATTAGATTGAAACTGTTAAAATTTAATTATGCAAATTTAGTGGTTTCATGCATGCATCTATCCATCTCACACACCGAAGTATTGTAGAAGTCTCTTGTTTCTATCCTTTCATCAATCACCCCATTTCCAATCTTTGATAGATTCTTCACTATCCAATATGTTTAATTAATTTGTCCTTACTTAATTAGTAACTTGTCGTCCTTCACATTAATAATACGAAAATTATTAACAAGTGTACTTTTAAATATGTTGATAGTGGACCAACAACAACGATAGTTATACCCAAAAGATGGAGAGTAATTTATTAAAGATATGTTAGTCCCAAGCTATCTTTTAGCACTTGCTAACAACACTTGGGGCATGCGTGACATTACTCTATTGTTTAATTTGTTTATTTTGATATGCTGAAGGATAAAATATACCATCACTTTTTCCATGCAAAAGCTTTCATCTTTATTTGGTATATTTAGCTGGACATAAAAGGCACGTAACCGATCACTGCACAATGCTCCACAATATCTCTATTTCCTTTTTATAATAATAATATAGTTGAAGTTTCAATAGAAAACGTCCCAATCCAAGGCATGATAGGAACCCACCAAGATGTCTCCAAGTCCAAATCAGAAGCACCATAACGAGGAGGGAAAGCGAAAGCTGCTTAATGCTTATGGAGGAAGGGGCGAGGAACAAGAACAGAAAAAAGGAACACTCACACCGCTGAATCGTACTTTCTGGAAAAACTTTAAAATATAGCTCTCATCCTGTTATGTAGTGTTTTTATTCACGTGTTATCATATAAGTATATATATTGTATTCATATTTTAAGATACAATATCTACATATAAACACATTGTGAGGATGTGAAGATAAAAGACTCTCACATCGGAAAAAGAAAAAACATTGCAAGCGCTTATAAGAAGTTGTGCTACACTTTATATTGCCAATTGATTTTATAGTGGAACCTCCACTTTCTTCATGGTACAAAAGCAAGTTAATCCATGTGTGAAGCCCAAGATCACACGTGCTCCACGTCACCCAATTTGTGTCGTCTACATGTTTGGCTTGAAAAACGTGAAGAGACGTGTGAAGATATGAGAGTAAAAGAGTCGCACATTGATGAAAGAAAAAACTTTGTAAAAGCTCATAAGAGGTTGGACCCTTCATATTGCAATCAATTTTATGATGGAACTTCAATTTTTCTTACACACGGGCTAATACAAGTGAACTGATTACACTAGATATATGACGTGTGACCTCGAAAACTATCTGTGTAGCTTCCTCCATATGTATCTTGCATTGCTCTCGATCGTTATCATCTTTTTGGTGCTAATATGCAAAACCCACGAAGCAAGTAAAAGCCAAACTCAGCAACATATGGAAAAGCAAATACAACCAACAACCCAAAAAGAAAGAAAGGAAAAATCCCCCGACACCACCCAGCCACAAACATGAAAGTTCGTCCACAGAGAGTACTACCCCATTATATATATATATATATATATAACACCATTTATTAACAAAACAGTGCTTGTTTGTAATTTGAATGCGACATTAGTACTAGTAAATCACACAATTTGGAGTGTAGTCAATATCACATATTTATAATATTCCCACTACCCTTAACTAGAAAGATACTAATCAACTAGAACCTTATTAACCAAAAACAGAATAAGGGAAAAGACCCCCTTCCCCTTCCCTAGCTAGCATATAATCAAGGACAAATGATATGGTCTAATCAAGGCTCCAAAAGTAATCTCGGAAAATGCTTATGTTATGCATATATTCCTTTCAAAGTTCTTTTGCATGCACAAACTCAAGAGGATATTCCAACGAGTGTCACATTGCTTAAGATTTTTTCAATGATAAATGATTCTGCAATCTTCTTTTTCTCCGCATCCACACTTTTTGTGTACTTTGCTCAATCGAATCATCATAACTAAGTATAAAGTGTGCAAGTAGAGAAAAATGATGTGTCGAAATTAGTTCATTTCTTCATCACATAAGTTGGAGATCATCTAAAACGCCACATCAATTTACAAAAAACGTTACATGGCTAACTAGGAAAATATAAAGTTGACTCCAAAAACCCATTTTTCCTCTTCCTCTCGTGTTTTTCTCCTTAATTTCTTCTTTCTTCTCCATTACCACCCCCAACACTTGCTTACTCTACCCACCTAGGGCCACAACCAAGTTACAATGGCAGACCCAAAATTTAAAACCCAAAAAGAAAAATAATAAACAAAAATAAACAAAAATAAATAAAAAATAAAAAAGAGAAAGTTGGAAACTAATTCGGATTCTTTACGGAATTAGATTTCTCTGGGGTCGACAAAAATGGACATGCCAGGTGCCGACTTTGTCCAGTCACCGACAGAGCCGTCACTGTAGTCTTCCCCGAGCCGCTTGATGCACCACATGTCCTCGTCGCACGATAGCCTCTTCCAGTGCGGGATTCCTAACCTCAGCGGTTCGCGGCTCGACACCTCCGTCGCCACCACCCCGCAACCGCGCTCCTTCGCCAAGTTGTGCGCGTGGCCGCACAGTGCCTTCACCAACTTTGCCGCGCGTGGGCCCTCTCCTCCGAGCCCGTACAAGAAGTGTACCCCGAACGGCCTGAAAATGTCCGGAACCGACGGCAGCCTCATCCACGGCAAGGCCCGATCCACCAACCTCGTCGTCTTCGCGAGCGTGCGTTTCACGAGCGACGCGCCTTTGACTTCTAATGTGAACACGTCCTTCGAGTTCCAGACGCTGAGGATGGCCCATGACTCGGGCGGGTCGGCCAAGAAATGATCCGCGCCGGGCCACGTCTCCTCCGTCACGCTGCCACGCGGCAGGGCGAGGAACGTGCCTAGGCTGAGGCGGTTGTTGAGGACTGAGTCAATGTCGCGGGGGAAGAACTCGGTGGTGGCGAACCGGCGGCGGTAGAGTGCCTCGGCGTCGGAGGGGGAAAGCTCGATGACGGTGACGCGGGAGGGGACCTTGACCCGGTGGGCGTAGACCGGGTTTACAAGGATGGTGGGCGTACGGAACTTGACGTAGCCGCATTTGTCGGTGAAGAGCTTGACGGAGGCTTGGTTGTCGTTCTCGGTGGCCATGTACGAATACTCCGCCCCGTTTTCTCGAAACCACTCCTCCACTCTGCTCACTAGCTTTAACCCTATTCCCATCCTCCTGTTACAAAAAAAAAAAGTTATATTAATAATTATTATTTAAAAAATAAGGAAAATGGAGGGGTTTTTGTTTTTTTCTTCTTTCCGGAAAACGTCTCAATTCAATAACTCAATGATATGGATTGTAGAACGTTGCGGTAGCAGTGTACCGATGAAAAAAATAGGGGTGTGGAGGAGCGATTAGTATACCTGTGAGAAGGAGAGACACGGAGGCCCAAGATGTAAGCGAGTTTGGTGTAAACAGGGAGGGGCTTGAGAGTGACATCGCCAGCAGTAACGCTTTTACCATTTCTAGAGAGCTTCTTGCCGCATGTAACGGTTTTGATGCAACCTCTTATCATCCCAACTATCTCTCTCTCCTTCTCCGCCCCCACCACCTCTGCCACCTACAAAACCAAACACAATATTTCAATTAATCAGCACCTAATATTCGTAAACTAAACTAAACCAATTATTTATTTATTTACTTATTTTTGGGAAGAAAAGAAGCTGATGAGATACGTGGTGGTTGTTAATTTGTTGACACATACCAGCATGAGATAGGCAGGAGAATGGCGGACCCTGCAAATCGGGTCGCCAAGGAGGTCGGTAAAGAGGGAGAGTCCGCCGCTGGGACCGACCTCGCAGCGCCTCTCAACGTCTTGAACCATTTCGCAATCCTTGATGGGGTCGAAATCTCTCACCACTAAACTAAAAACCATTCCGTCATCCTCGCCCATATTTAACGACGACGATCAAATTCGGGTGCGTATATCAGAACCCAAATTACTGAGTGCACCCGAGTTATTCGTGACGGAGCGGAATGAAAAGGGAAGGAGAGGAGGGGGTGTGTATAAAAGAGTGAGAGTGAGAGTGAGAGAAGGGAGGGAGCGAATATAACGTGAGTTGTAAGCAAAGAAAGGGTAAGCTATATATGTCTTACCTCCATCATCACAATACCTTATATAGGCTTCAGGTTGCTAAGGCCCCCACTTATATATAATACTATCAACTTAAAAACCTCAACAAAAAATTAAATTAAATAAGAAAATAACATCTCCAAATAATTAAAATCTTAATTTCGGAAATTAATCTGAAAACGAAGGGTCTGGGTCAAGGGTTTTGGAATCGGGATGGAACTGAGAGAGAGAGAGGGCCGTTTTTAAGTAGCTAGTTCATCATTGTGGAGATACAGAGAGCCCTTTCCCTCCCCTTCCTTTCCCTTTCCTAAACCCTTCCTTTCCCTTTCCTAAACCCTTCCTTTCCCTTTATATACCTTATTTTTGGGCTTTTCCTTTTCCCCTATTTCCCTCTCTCTCTCTCTCTAGAATCTCTCCACCTTCTTTTGTTTTTTTTATTTTATCATTCTACTTTTTGAATTTTATTTATTAAATAAAGAAAAACCAGAAAGCTTTATTAAATTCGGTGCTGCTGCCTGCTGCTAAGTGCTGACTATTTTTATGGCTTTCTATCTCCCATTTTCTTCTCTCCTCTTCTGCCCGTCTATTTTTGCTTTTCCATCCCCTCTCTAACACTAACACTAACACTAACACTAACACTAACATGTAGTAATATAATAAAAAATAATATATGGTATCGGCATTTTAGAATTGTCATCGTGCCCTTATCTGTATATAAATTTTGTCTTTTCATTTTCTAAAATGCAATAAAAATTTGTTGTTTTTTTTACAAATGAAAGCTTTGATGTGATTTAATAACAATGGCAGTAATGGTATTAAATGTAAAAAATAATACGGGGGGTTAATTCGAAAAATACGAAATCATAACAGAAAAAGAGGAAAAAATGGGAAATGGCGGCTTTGGCTGCGCGCAGTTAGCCTACTCTTGGTTGTTTTCTCCCAGTCTGTATCATTTATTTCCACGGAAACCAGGCGTTCGCCATCATTACCCCATTTCTAATCATTATCCTTTTAAATTTAATCCCCTCTCTCTCTCTCATCTATCCATCATGAATACATGACCATCATCGTTGCTTCATCCTCCATACCAATCATCGTATTACCCACAATTTTAACAAAATATAATCATCTTATATGAAATTATTCAACGAGTGCTTTTATATATTATTATAAAAAATAAACACTACATAACGATAAACCTCTCATATTCATATATGAACCTTTCTCCATATGACGCGAGACCAATCGAATGGAATGAACGCCTTTTAGATATATTCCCCAAATCTAGTTTTCTAATGGAAGTAAACTTCTCTTAGAAAACAATGGAAGTGAAACTTGATGACGTGGCGTAGCGGATGCCATCCGGTTTGGGAGGGAACTCCCTGGATTTTTTTTTCCCCGAAAGATAGAGATGCATTAAATACGAATATAAATGTTTACATCCTTAGCAAGAGTATTAAACAAAAAATCCGGCCCAATACAGTCCCAGATGAACTCTTTACCTTACTTGAAAACATACTTGGTCACTGAATGAGCCGCAGAATTGCTCTCCCTAGACACAAAGGAAAACGAAACCGACGTCAACCTGCGTGCTAGAACCTCAATATCACCAAGAATACAATCCAAACTAAAATCATAAGGCAATTCCTTCCTGGATTTGGGGCCGTCGATTTTAGTTCTGACCGACTACTGATGAGAAGTGAGTAGTGCAGCTGCCACTGCTGCAAAGCGGCTTTCGCTTTTAACAACCACATCCATATCATCATGACCATAATTTTGATGTTTTCCATATGGACGGCTCGGATCGTATCATTCTAGGGACAGCTAAGCGACGCCGTCCTACTGCACTTGAATTGATGGGCAGCCACCCCCACCAGCCTACGGCGACGCTAAAACTTAGATATTTGATTATCCCAACCGTCGATTCGATTTTTTTTACTAGTGTGCAGCGTGGTCTATGGGACGCCGTAGCATCCAAGTGCTGCTGCTTCTAATCATATTAAAGCGTTTGATTATCCGCAACGGTCTAGACAATGATTGGGTACTTCAAAACAAGTGGACACGTCGCCTAAACTTGGCCGACAATTAATACTTTTTTCAACCATTTATTATTCAATCATTTCTCTTAAAACCTTTATAATTATAGGTAAATGCACATAAAGTTTTTTTTGTCATTGAAGGAGAATTTTGTTTGGACAATCAATAGAATAATGATATATTTATACTCAAGAATTCGTTATGCACGTCATTTATGTTGAATATAAGACTTCTTATTTTAAATGACGAAAAATACTACTAGACTATAGTAGCAAGTAACTATAAAATAACTATATTGAATTCAACTAAACTATAATGAGGGGTATTCGAATTTTACTATAGAGAGGAAATTGCATTTTCCTAAGACCATCTCCAAAGGAGATGTCATAAAATGCCACATAAATGACGTACCATTTACTCCAATCGGAATGTCAAACGTAACACGGAAAAGAATGCTAAGCTGACATGGATAAAGAGATGTCAAATTTGAAGCTGCCTTCAAATATGACTTTTGTTATTTCCAAATGCATTTCACTTGCCTTACCTTAAATTCTAGCATATTTGAGTATTATTTTATTATTTTTAAACCAACAACAACCCAACTTTTATGATTTTTGTTATAAAAAAAAACACAAATGAAGAAATAAATTTTGACATATCGGGTGGAATGAAAATATTGATAATATGTTAAATTACCAAATCAATCATCAAATTGAATTTTGATGTTTTCAATTTGACGTTTGCTCTAACCAACTTGGCTCAACTTAAGATTAAGATTGTGTAGCGAGGAGTTAAAGTGGGGCATAAAAGTATTTCGAAAATTGTTTTGTTTGCTATAATATTAATGCTTTTGTGATAATGGCTAAAATTATTGAGCACATTAAAATTAAAAAGGTGGGAAAGTGGGAAAAAAATGCGAGGAAAGCAAATAAAAGAGACGCGAGGTTTGGCACAGAGGCAAATATTTTATACACATTATTTTGCACACTACACTTAATTTATATTAGACATATAAAGACATTTTTTGTAAGTTGGGGGTGGGGCGTGCACATAGCAAACGTTTATACGATTGATATGCTTAATAAAATGATATACATAAATTTGCCAAATAAATTGATATACATAAGAGACAGATTATTAGATTAATATCAGTGGGTCCCTACTTTTGTGGGTCTGTTTGGAATATCTGTGGGCAATTATTTTAGTTTTGGATTTGTCTCTCATTTGAAACCAGCAATTATTGTTAGAAAGGTGCTGTTCACACTAATTATCACTTTTCATATATTTTGTTAATTTTTTGTCATTCATATTTTTCAATTCATTGATCCGATGACTATAAATTGAGAGAAATCTGTGAGAAGTAAAAATGAGTTTACAGATAATACTACCCTTATTGTTATTAGTATTTTTAAGGGCTAATTTGGTATTGTTCTTTTTTAAAATATGTTTCTGTTGTACTGAGAGAATAAGTTGTAAAATAAAGATGTTGCGTGTTTGGTAAACTTTTTCTTTTTTTGTAAAAATGCTTTTAACAAAAAAAAAGTGTTTGAGTGTTTAATAAACTTTTATATAAATTGTTGTAAATATGTTAAATGACTTAAATTGATATGATATTTAATGTGATATAATAAAAGTCAAAGAGAATCATGAAAGGGCAGTGATAGTAATTTTATAAAATATATGGGGGTATACTTGTCATTTGAAAATTTCATTAAATGACACTGATTACTATGCTTCTAAAAGCATGGTAGACCTGTTTCTGCTTTCCTATGCTTTTTTACTATTATTGACAACTGTTTTTAAAAAATAAATATTTTTTTTTGTTTTACCAAATACATTTGATGTTGCAGATTTTTTAATAAGCTGTTTTTTTTTAAAGTATCACAATCTCAAACCATCCGTTAGAAAAAAAAATTAGGATTGTCATAAACTATGAATTATATTTAGATGGGGTTATATCTCTTTACATGCATGCTTGTTGATTGAATGAGCTACTATTATTTACGCTATAATTTCTTAATGTTTTAGTTTTTAGAAGCCAAATACTTCTCTTCATAAGAAGAACACTCTCTCTTATGAGTGATTCAGTTGTGCAAATGGACTACATGCGCTTACAAATAGATGTGACATTGAAGTGATGAGTGCTTAAAATCTTAAAAACTATAGGCAATTGGTCGTTAGAGAGATTAAGGGTGCGTTTGTTGTACTGGATTATTTCAGACTGGACTAGCTTCATGAACAAAGTTGGACTGACTTATAATAGACTAAGCTGGACTAATTTAATAAAGCGTTTGATGTAGTATCAGACTAAGAAGCAGGATAATGACAAAAAGAAAAAAAGAACCCTTGATAACAAAATTTTCATATGAAAACCCAGCTGAAAACCAAGAACCCAAATGAAATCAGAAGAACCGAAATGAAAATCACATTGATTTTTCAACTGAGGACTTAGAAATACCCAAATGGAAGTGGGCTTCCGCTATAGCTGTCCGCCAGTCAACCTCTATTTCTTTGTTTACCAACAAGGGCTCAGGCGACACAAGTAGACGAAGTGAGTAGAGAGAGAGGAGGGAAAAGGACGTGACTTGGTTCTGGGTTATCTGAGATTTGAAACAAACAGATGAAGCGATTCTAGGTTCTTTACTCTTCTGGGTTGGCGAGTGTGGGGTGATGTTGGCGACACAATTAGACGAAATGAGCAGATGAAGCGAGTAAAGGAGGACAAAGAAGACACGACGCGAGAGACGCATCGAACGTCTTAGAAATCCCGTGGTTTTTTTTTTTGGGAGGGAGTCTTGCTAAGACCTTCTAACAAATGAGAAGTTGACGTGAGTCCCGTTTTATCCTATTAAACTTAGTCTAGTCCAATGAGAGTTAACGAGCCCAAACAAATGCAACCTAAAGATCCTTATGTTATTAGGTAAAGGGTCAAATAGTAGCTCACGTAGTGCAATGAGCTTTTAGATAAGGTCATCTCTAAGTACCTATACATAACATTTGAGTTATATTGAAACTTATATTTGGGTTTCAATGTAAATATGAGTCTAAAATGTGGCCCGCTCCAACAAGGAAATATACTTACAAGAAAAGTAACATTCGAGTTACACTCTAACCATCTCCAATGTACATACTCAAGTTTAATTTTCTTTTAATACAATGATATGTTTACACTAAAAGAGTGGGGGATTAGGGCTAAACCAAATTATGGGTCAACCAAAATAATTTGGTTCAAACTTGATTTTGACGAGAATTAAACCTAAAACCTCTCACTTACAAGTAAAAGAAATACCATTTAACTATAATACTAAGTGACACTCAAATTTAAATTTTAACATTTGAATGTGTTGGAGTAAATCAAAAACTCAAAACTTGTGCGAATATAAATTTTGCACTAGAGATGGCCAAAGAATAGTTACCCATTCACACGAGGTTGTGTTCAACTTCAGAATATCGATTGCAATAAAAATAATAATAAATATTTTCATATATTCTAAACATGAGTAATATTCAATTTTAAAAAAATAAATAAAGAATCGCTCAATAATTTTCCTGTTACAGCAGCAAAAGATGCATGTTATTAATATTATAGTTAATTAGTCAAATTTTTGCACTTGAGGCCATCCATCCTTCTAAAAGTATACGAAAAATCTAGCGATTTTGCTTTGGAGCTAAAGGCAGAACATAATTTGAATTTTAATCTTGATATATATCCACTGATCTTTCAAAGATTCTAAATTGGAAGCCTAGATTTCGATTATTCTTTAGTAATCAATTTTAGTTAGAAATATAGCAGTTAAATGAATAACACGATCGTTAAAACAATTTAACAATAATGAACTTACGATGATGAGTATATAAAAAAGTTTGACGAGATGACGACGATGATAGTTTGGTAGAATATGAGTCGTCACACATCCATAAAATATAATTAGCTATTTAAGATTTGTAGCTAATTAAAACTATTTTCAATTTGGTTTTCTCAAATGATTGCTGGTCAAAATAGAAGAAACATATTACGTGCATGTACTTTGCATACAAAATTGTATATAAATATGTGTGTGTGGGATTAGAATAAAGTGACAAAGATGTAAATAAATGGGATTCTCTTGCTCTTGATTAAATTATGTTTTGTAGCTTAATTAAGTTGAACCTAAGAATCCAACTACGTACGTATCCACCATATTATTCTGTCAATGCGATTGTGGAGACTCTATTGGAAGATTATTAGGAATCATAGGAAGTATTTGGTCTGATTTTTATCCTAATAAAAAGTGTTCAAACTTTTGAATTATTGAATAACTACTTAATCTAAAACAATTCTTTTTTACAGGATTAATGTCTCTTGCTTTGGATTTTATCCAGAATCTCATTTATTAGTGAATAAATATTAATTGGCTCTGATCCGACCTCAATAATTTTGATCCCATGACAAAAGAGATGATCATGAGCATAATATATATGTAACCATCGCGCCTATAAATGTGAACACATGATTCGTGCGAAGCTTTTGGCTTTTGATGCATATTAAACTCAATTAATTCCTTGATTAAGCATTATAATTTTGATTAGGTCGATGATGGATCAAAAAACCAATGTTCATTTCAACACAAATTGTTCTAGTTTGGCCAATCAACTATATATGAATAATAATAATAATAATAATAAGAGTTAGCTAGCTAACAGCTAGGGCATATATAATGCAGGACCACATTGTTGTTTGAAGAGATATATGCCCTCCTCATGGTTCATGCGCAATCTACAATATCACTTTGTAGTATATATATACTTAATATCTTTGATTACATATTAAGCTAGCTGGTCAAAAAAAAGAAGAACATGGGTCTGCGACACGTATCATGTTTATATGTTTCACCAAGCTGATAAAATATTTGGAGGAAAGAAAACAGTTAGGGACAAATGTCAAGACAAATGCCTCGAAAACATTTCTGTTTAGGGATCTTGTTCCCTTCCATTGTAATCAATCTTAGGCATCCGTACGTGCCTTTTTACCCTATAATTGCATATACAATTGACTTAGGGTTGTGCACCACAACCAATATTGTAGGGCCGCCCGGTACCAAACCAGTCCTAGCAGAATTAGGTTATGTCTCACCTTGGATATATATGACATGGGGCAATTGGAGCCAAGAGGACGAAATCGTGTCAAATTTTTTAAGCTTTGAGTGATATTTAGGAGCATATAAAGTTGGAGCGACTAGGCAAACATGTTCACAGGTAATATTTCCAAATTGTCTTTTGCTCCAATGGGAACGACCAAATAGCAGAATTGTCGTTGGGGTTGATTAAAAAAATAATTAAGACAGTTGGAAAGTAGTATTTGAAGTTGACCCTTGATGCTTTAATTTTAGGGAGCTTAAACGGTTTGTCCAAACTTTTTCTTAATCAATACCACCCTAATAGCTTTATTTAATGAAAATGATTCAAATTACATATATTTACCTCTAAATACGTGTAGCAAAGCCCATCACACAACCCTCCTTTTTTTTTTCCAACCATTGCCCTAAACTGGCATTAACCTATATTCATCAAACTACTACCATTATTTCTAGAACTGAACACTGCCATTATTTATAGAACCAACTAAGAAAGTATCAATTTTGAGGAAGCACTTACGTGGAAAGAAAGCCCATGAGGAGAGGATTAAACTTCTCTCTTGAGTCAAGGACCAATCCTGTCAGGTTTGGTCGAAAATTGGCAAAAGTTGCCGGAAAACGTTACCTTTTGGCGAGCTATTGAGTTTCAACGTGTGGGTCATGTATTAGAAGAAATAGGGTGTTGATACGAACTCATAGCCTCTGATCTTGCATGATTTCGTTACCTTATGATAGACTTATGCAGAATCTAAGATTGGAAAGAAGAAAATGTGAGGGAGGAACACAAGACCGAAAAAGAAACGGGCTAGACTAAAACTAACAGGGGCAAAATTGGAAATCGATCAATTATTTTGGCTGGGCCAGTCAAATTGCGCTGGTTTGATGTTGAGTTTTGTTCTAACCATTAAATGAAGTTATTAAGGTGCTTTTGGTTAAAGATTCAAAGTTTTAATTTTTTTAATTCTTTCTTTAATTTTAACTTTTTAGCTAGGGTTAGAGAAAATCGAGTAGTGGAGAGTGTGGCTCAAGGAATAATAGCATGAGTTTATTATAGTGGAGGTTCTATTTGCCATGGAGCTTCTCACTCGCTTCGTTTTGTTATTATATGCTTCAGTGCTTGATGATTTGGGTTAATTCTTGGTCAAGTTGGTCAACTTAGCTAGCTAGCCAGGGTTTCTTTGGCATCGAGACCTTAAACATTTGCTCCGGCAAAACTGCTTTCCATGGTCTAGAAGTTCCACGAAAATACAAATTTTATATAGCCATATGAGCTACCTTAATTAAACAGACCCTTGTTCCCTTCTCGTAGCATGTTTTTAGGGTCGGTGACATGCAAGCCAAAAGCTGCTTGATCTTCTGTCCATATAAATATGATGACCTAATTATATGATCTAGCAAAACCAAGGAAAAAAATTTATTCGTATCTTATAAACAAAGAATTAAGATTTTGTATGAACCCTAGTCACCTAAGAAGAAAAATTCATATGAAGGGTTGGTGACATGCAAGCTAAAAGCTTGATCTTCTGTCCATATAAATATGATGACCTAATATGATCTAGCAAAACCAAGGAGAAAAAAAATATTTGTATCTTATAAACAAAGAATTAAGATTTTGTATATGAACCCTAGTCACCTAAGAAGAACATTTCTTATGAAAAAGTTATACCATGTCATTATACTGATATATGGTTTGTCAAACTATTTAGGAGAAAATATCAGTACATGCTATTGTGATATATAACAAATTTATACAAGTTTATCGCTCAATAAGATAGTAAACTCTGCCTTTGTAAAAAGTGATGGTCAAATATGACAAGCTTATAGAATTAAAATTATCAAAAATTTACTGTTACAGTAGTTTTGTTTCTCAATATATAACTAGTAGCACTATTCTTTTGACCTTATCTAGTTATTTCAGTTTCAGACCTTTGCCTGCCATATTGCCATGTCCATTTGTTTAGGTTACAGCTTTTAAAGGTTGGGACTAAATGGCAAAAGAGGGAGACAATGAGGGCAGAGACATATGGTGTGATTTGGTGGTGTAAATGGGTAGATCAGATTGAGAGAGGGGGAGTTTGAAGTTGAAGGGTTGGGGAGACGTATTTGGATGGTTGAGGATCTGTCATTTCCAGCATTTGTTTTTATCTGTATGGTTTTGGGCATTTGTATGGTAAGAGTCCGACACTAGGGTGCGGCCCTGGCTGGGACGAATCCCCAAGATTATGCACCATGTTCCCCTCCTCATTGAGACGTGCCCTTGCCCCATCACCCATCTCTCTCTCTCTCTCTCTCTCTCTCTCTCTCTCTCTCTTATGATGATATATCTTCATGCTTTGACAAGACCCTTCATTCTGTCCCAAACCATAAACAATCAAATCCCTCGTGTGTTCACTTTGCCAGGAAAGTTGATTCAATTATTGATTGATTGATGTTGATGCAAATCTAGTTCTTTAAAGGAGATCCACCGTGGAGAAAAACTTCGTTACGGATCACGGGTCTTGTTCGACCATCAGACTTAATAATTTATGACACGATCTGTTAATCTGATTCAAAATGATACGAAATTAATAGGTTTTTGGGTCAACACGAATGAATCGTGTTGTTATCGAGTAACCCGATAAGTATCTGTTAAGATAAGGGTTGGTCCAGGTATACACATGGATAACACGTACACGATAAAAAAAATATTAATTTAATCATTTTATACCACTAAAATAAATTTTAAAATTTGATGACCGTTGGATTGGCTGTCCAATGTTTTTCTCAGTCCTAAATCAGACTCTCTCTCTCTCTCTCATCAATATAATTCTTGAAAACAATAGATCAAGCCAAACTTCCAATACAATTTCGTCATAATGATTGATGAAAATTAAAGGATTTTGTAAAAACAACAACATGCAAGCTTTGAGTTTCATTGACAAGGTTTTAACTTCTGAGAAGGACTTCACAACCTTGAAAAGAAAAACTCTTTCATTTTGCATGTCCTTGCACATTTGATATTTTATAGTAGTGTATTGATGTTTTTTTTATTAGGCTCTTATTTTGGAGCATGTAGTACTTAACGACAAATGTGTTTTTATGTTTTAAAGTAATATTTATGTGATACTGTGCAAGTTTAGAAAAAAAAAATCTTGACAGGTTGAGTCATTTTACCCAACACTAAATGGGACACGACACGACACGATCCGTTAAGATAACAGGTATTACATGAAAACGATACGAACACGACAAACACGACCCGTTTGTCAGGCCTACAGACCACACACACAAAATCCCTTTCACTTCTCTCTTACAACTGATATGTGGCTGACACTTCTGTGTCAGCTATTGTATTAGAACAGTAAGATTTTCTCAATATATGCCGGGACAATTTAAGTACATATTAGTAATATTGCCAAGTATCGACTGATAATATATGAACAAAGGATTGACAAAAGAAAAAAGTTACGGAACTTTAACGAAAAGCTCATGGTACTATTCACTTTAGCGAAAAACCACATTTTTACACTAAAAAGTCAATCCTAGTACTATTCACTTTACCCTTTATTTTGTCCTTATTGTTAAAACTCAAAGTTTTCAAACACTTTTCATTAGTTTTCCTAAAAAGTTATTACAAGACTTAACATTTAGGCAGTGAGCTGAGCTGGTATCCAAATGTATTTTTAAAATTCACAATTTAATAACATAAATGGTTATATAGCAGTTTAAGTCTTACAAGAATCAATAATGTATACATTGATACCTATCACTAATTAATTAATTAACTGCATATCTTTCCTGTTGCTATGTTTCACACTTCACTAAATTCACTCAGGTATAAACTTGATTCATATTTCCCTTAATTACCACATCCCCATTAATTACTTTTTAATAGCAATGCTAGGTAGATCAATTTTTTAGATTAAATTTGTAAACCATGTGATGAGTCACTAATAAGAAATAAATACATTAATCAACATTTAAGTAATAATTCAATTATCAACGATCACGTATATAATTTACAAAAATTAATTTAAATAGTTAGTCTCCCTGACATTAGCCATCTCCTTATAGCAAGAGAATAATAATTGAAAAAACAAACATTCAAAGCAGTTGGTTTCGTTAAGCTCAAGCAAGTGAAACAAACTCGATGGTCGGTCTAATCAAAACGTGCTACAGCTGGAGAAAGGGTTCATTTTGACTAGGGCACAGCAATTCAGAAGCAAAAAATTCTAGACTTGATGAAATGGTAATATATTATTACTGCACCCTGCAAATGACAGCTATTGTTGTCATCCTTTCTCTTCTATCTCAACAACAATAATTGTTTATGCAATAAGTTATATGCTTTTATGTTCACATCACAGTTGAATCCAAATTGTGATCCCAAAGACATGCATGCATGCATGAGATATGGCTGTGTTTGTAAATGCTACTGTTTCCTTTTATCTTTTGCGCGTTCATCAGCTGATAGGTATAACTAGGGGTGGATTTTTTTGCCAAATTGACGTGCCAACCGAATTGCCAACCGTGCTATACCCATTTTGTGTCAATCGGTAATGGTACGGTATTGTACCGTAACAAAATTTCATGGTACGGTATTAATAATGGATACTATTATCACGGTATTACCATATAGTACTGAAAATATAATATAATATATAATTTATAAATTATATAATATATAATTATATAACACATATTTATAATATTCTAATAATTTGAAAATAAAACCTTTCAGACACAGTCACAAACTACTCACTCTCTCTCATTTTAGCCGTTCTACTTCTATTCCCTATGTTGGAGACAAAAACTCACCCACCCATCTCAGATTCTCCCGTTGAACACTTCCCGTCGAACAGTCTCATCCATCTCATCTTTGTCTCTCCCGCGACTCCATTTATCAAGGTTAGTTCTCTAGAGTTAGATAAAATAAATAAAAAATTTAGAAACCCTAAATTGATAAATCGGGGATTTGTAATTGATTTGTTAAATGGAATTAGACTCAATCGATTAGGAAATGCATGACCTTTTGATCGAGTTATCACTTGTCAATGATGCATATCTTTTTCTTCTTCTATGCTTTTCTGCTTTTGGGTTGCTAGGTTTGTATAATTTGCTTTGTTGGGTTTAGTTTCGAGGTTTTGGGTGTGAAATGTGAAGGGAGGAGGGATTAGCTTTAGCTGGGTGTGTCCGCGTGTGACAGAAAGGTGTGAGATTTGGAGCTGTGTGGGATGCATGTAGCATGCCTACTATCATTTCATACATAAAAGTGAAATACAGGGAGAGAGAATTTCTTTTTTCCATAATCCAATTGCTTACTTTGATCATGACTTTTTTAATTGATACAATTGGAATGGGTGCTGTTTTTGGTAAGATTTGTATACGAATTAGCTTCTACTATATTTGGATATGATGTGTATACGATATAATGTTGTGTTTTATTTTCGGTATTAGGTCTAGATGAAGTCTAGGACAAGCCAATCTTTGTGTGGCTCTACTACTAGTACACCTTCCACCACTCAACCCCAACCCCAACCCCAACCCCAACCTCAACCCCAAACACTTGAAACACAACATCAACAACAAAATCAAGGAGAAATGGATGAAAGTGTGGGAAGTGGTAAGAGAGATGTGCCCGATGAATATGAAGATGTAAGTGGGTTGCGATCGGAGTGTTGGTTACATGCTAAGAGAGTGAAAAGAACCTTGAGTAAAGGGAAACACATTCACCTTGCAATTTGCTCATATTGCAAAAAAGAGGTTCCGGCCAATCCTGGAAAAAATAGGACATTAAGCATTGGATATCACCTTAGAAAAGCTTGTGAAGACTCACCTCTTTACATGAAAATGGATAATAATCAACCTGTCTTAACAAATGAGTCTATGGGCGGTGGATTGGTCCCCCACATCTTTAACAAAAAAAAACTTGAGTCAAAGGTTGTGATGTTTGTCATTAAGGATGAACAACCATTTAAGGTGGTTGAAGGTAGTGGGTACATTGATATGATGAAAGAGGCTCAAACTCGGTTCAAGATTCCAAATAGGAAAAAGATTGCGGCCGGTGTGTGGGATTTATATGTGTTGGAGAGGTCTAAGTTATTTGAAGCAATGGTAGTTACCGCTCACTTCATGGATAGTGAATGGAAGTTGCACAAATGGATCATAAACTTCATAAAGATCACAGGTCATAAGGGAGAAGACATTGGGAAAGTTCTAGAGCTGTGTTTGAACCAATGAGGGATAGAGAAGATCTTTAGCATTACGGTTGATAATGCTTCCACCAATGATGTTGCGGTTGACTACATGAAAAAGAGGCTAGGGGAAATGAATTCTCTCTTGGTTGGTGTGAAGTACATACATATGAGGTGTTCTTGTCACATCTTAAATTTAATTGTCAAGAGTGGGTTAGAGGAGCCTGCTAAGTCGGTTGAGGGGATTCGAAATTGTGTCAAGTACATTCATTCCTCACTAGCTAGATTGGATAAGTTTAGGGATTTTTCTCTCTTATTCAAGATGGACAAGATGTTAAATGTGCCTTTTGATGTGTATCTACAAGGTGAAATGCAACATATAAAATGCTTGACGTTGTATACAAGTTTAGGAAGGTGTTTCTTAGGATGGCGGAGGAGAATGTGCAATTTCATGATTATTTTGAAGAAATGGAGATGGATTCAAAGAAGAATTTGGAAAAGATAGTGGGGCCTCCGGATGAGGAGGATTGGGAGAAATCACTAGCCTTTACGCACTTTCTTAAGAAGTTTCATGATTCTACTTTGAATCTTAGTGCAACAAAAAATGTTACATCAATTTTTCTATGGGAACAAGTGGTTGCTTTACAAATAGAGATTGAGAAGAAAAAGAAAGATCCTACCAATCCTACATTGCAAAAAAACATAAAGAACTATTTGGCAATACCGAACTTCGGTATACCGAAAGTTTGATATGGTAATGGTAATAGATTTTGTCAAATCAAAAGTTTGGTACGGTAATTGGTACGAGAATTTTGGTACGGTAACTGTACCGAACTCACCCCTAGATATAACATACAAACAAAACGAAACGTACGCAAAGTCTTAAACGGTAAGCATGGACATTGAGTTGAGACCTATCTGTATCCGTATAATTAAGAACAAATATTTTACGAGCCTTGCATGCACACCATCACCATCATCATCAACAATTATCATGCATCATCAGTTCCATGCATGGATGATGGGCACCATCATTATCATCAACATCATCTCATCATCTCATCATCTCATCATCATCATCATCATCATCATCATCATCAATAGTCATGCATGCATGAATATCTATATCCATGCATGGAGATGGAGGGTACATGGGGTAGGTGCAAAATAAACTAGTCATCATATCTAATTTTCACTTTAACGTTCTCGATCTACCCATTAATCTAAATAGGGTTGATCAATTCTTTCCCAAAAGCATACATATTTTATAGACCTGGCAGTTTTTGACACGACACGGTGACACGACACGAAAACGACACGAAAATAACGGGTTTCGGGTCAACACGATAACTTATCGGGTCACTATCGGGTGACCCGTTAAGAACCCGTTAATAACGGGTTCTTAACAGGTATACACGCGGGTAACACGTGGGTAACCCGTTTCGACCCGTTAAGAAAAAATTTATTTTAATAATTTTAAAGTTTAATTACTAAAAGATTTATTATAAAATACAATAGTCATATTAATATATACAATATATTCTATATTAAATATATAGTTTTGTATTATTGTTCTATATAAATTATAAAAAAATAAAAAAAAGTTTTAGTCATTATTTATTTTTATTATGAGAGTTCCTTATTATCATTACTAGGATAAATTTTACATAACATATTCTTATCCAAAATTAAAATATACTAGTATAGTATTTGTATATGCAAGAACTAAGAAGACATATATACAAGTATGAAAAATGTGAAAGAATATATAAACACTCGTGATTTATTATTATTCCTCCACGAATAGATAATTGTTACACTTATATTATCGTTTAGATTTTTAAAATCCTTCAAACCCTCATGAATAATGTTTTTTATTTGAGGGCAAAATTAATAATAATTATTGTAGAAGTGTAAAAAATGTAAAAAAATATATATACAATCACTCATATATAAAAAATGTAAATACTTTAAATTAAAGATCAAATTTATTCATTACATTCTTATAGGGTCGAGGAGTGTATCTGTAAAAAATCATCAAAACCAGAGCTAAAATAACCGTTAAATTGTGATTTTTCGTTTATAACCGTCGAAAACTTTTGTTCCGTTACGTAATCTCTGAATGTTTGTTTTTTACGATTTTTTACATTTGCAATCTCGGAATGTGTACAAATAAGTTTGACGGTTGGATCGTTGAAAAAAGTTTCGTAGAATGCATATTGCATCAAAACGGTAGATTAAACAAACACTTAGAGTTAATATTATACTTCTATTAAGTATAAAATAAGTTTTTGTGGTATCCACTAGTGTAAATACTTTAAATTAAAGATCAAATTTATTCATTACATTCTTATAGGGTCGAGGAGTGTATCTGTAAAAAATCATCAAAATCGGAGCTAAAATAACCGTTAAATTGTGATTTTTTGTTTATAACCGTTGATAACTTTTGTTCCGTTACGTAATCTCTGAATGTTTGTTTTTTACGATTTTTTACGTATGCAATCTTGGAATGTGTACAAATAAGTTTGACGGTTGGATCGTTAAAAAAAGTTTCGTAGAATGCATATTGCGTCAAAATAGTAGATTAAACAAACACTTAAAGTTAATATTATACTTCTATTAAGTATAAAAAAAGATTTTGTGGTATCCACTAGTGTAAATACTTTAAATTAAAGATCAAATTTATTCATTACATTCTTATAGGGTCGAGGAGTGTATCTGTAAAAAATCATCAAAATCGGAGCTAAAATAACCATTAAATTGTGATTTTTCGTTTATAACCGTCGAAAACTTTTGTTCCGTTACGTAATCTCTGAATGTTTGTTTTTTACGCTTTTTTACGTATGCAATCTTGGAATGTGTACAAATAATTTTGACGGTTGGATCATTAAAAAAAGTTTCGTAGAATGCATATTGCGTCAAAACAGTAGATTAAACAAACACTTAGAGTTAATATTATACTTCTATTAAGTATAAAAAAAAAGATTTTGTGGTATCCACTAGTGTAAATACTTTAAATTAAAGATCAAATTTATTCATTACATTCTTATAGGGTTGAGTAGTGTATCTGTAAAAAATCATCAAAATCAGAGCTAAAATAACCGTTAAATTGTGATTTTTCGTTTATAACCGTCGAAAACTTTTGTTCCGTTACGTAATCTCTGAATGTTTGTTTTTTACGATTTTTTACGTATGCGATCTCGGAATGTGTACAAATAAGTTTGACAGTTGGATCGTTGAAAAAAGTTTCGTAGAATGCATATTGCGTCAAAACAGTAGATTAAACAAACACTTAGAGTTAATATTATACTTCTATCAAGTATAAAATAAGTTTTTGTGGTATCCACTACTGTAAATAGTTTAAATTAAAGATCAAATTTATTCATTACATTATTATAGGGTCGAGGAGTGTATCTGTAAAAAATCATCAAAATCAGAGTTAAAATAACCGTTAAATTTTGATATTTCGTTTATAACCGTCGATAACTTTTGTTCTGTTACGTAATCTCTGAATCTTTATTTTTTATGATTTTTTATGTATGCAATCTCGGAATGTGTACAAATAATTTTGACGGTTGGATCGTTGAAAAAAGTTTCGTAGAATGCATTTTGCGTCAAAACGGTAGATTAAACAAACACTTAGAGTTAATATTATACTTCTATTAAGTATAAAATAAGTTTTTGTGGTATCCACTAGTGTAAATACTTTAAATTAAAGATCAAATTTATTCATTACATTCTTATAGGGTCGAGGAATGTATCTGTAAAAAATCATCAAAATCGGAGCTAAAATAACCGTTAAATTGTGATTTTTCGTTTATAACCGTCGATAACTTTTGTTCCGTTACGTAATCTCTGAATGTTTGTTTTTTACGATTTTTTACGTATGAAATCTTGGAACGTGTACAAATAAGTTTGACGGTTTGATCGTTAAAAAAAGTTTCGTAGAATGCATATTGCGTCAAAATAGTAGATTAAACAAACACTTAAAGTTAATATTATACTTCTATTAAGTATAAAAAAAGATTTTGTGGTATCCACTAGTGTAAATACTTTAAATTAAAGATCAAATTTATTCATTACATTCTTATAGGGTCGAGGAGTGTATCTGTAAAAAAATCATCAAAATCGGAGCTAAAATAACCGTTAAATTGTGATTTTTCGTTTATAACCGTCGAAAACTTTTGTTCCGTTACGTAATCTCTGAATGTTTGTTTTTTACGATTTTTTACGTATGCGATCTCGGAATGTGTACAAATAAGTTTGACAGTTGGATCGTTGAAAAAAGTTTCGTAGAATGCATATTGCGTCAAAACAGTAGATTAAACAAACACTTAGAGTTAATATTATACTTCTATCAAGTATAAAATAAGATTTTGTGGTATCCACTAGTGTAAATACTTTAAATTAAAGATCAAATTTATTCATTACATTCTTATAGGGTCGAGGAGTGTATCTATAAAAAATCATCAAAATCGGAGCTAAAATAACCGTTAAATTGTGATTTTTCGTTTATAACCGTCGATAACTTTTGTTCTGTTACGTAATATCTGAATGTTTGTTTTTTTACAATTTTTTACGTATGCAATCTTGGAATGTGTACAAATAAGTTTGACGGTTGGATCGTTGAAAAAAGCTTGTCATTACGAGTGTTTATATATTTTTTCTATATTTTTTTTACACTTCTACATTAATTAAAAAACTATTAAAGACTTTAGGTAAGCGAAAATATACTTAAAACAAAATTGCGTTTTTATGTTTTGGATGTGATAATATGGAATGCATATACTTATTTAGTATTATGTTTTTTATTTGATTATTTATTGGTTTAAAATATATTTTCCTTAACGGGTAACGGGTCGGGTCATATTACCTGTTAATATTATCGGGTCGATTTCGGGTCGGGTCATTTTACCCGTTTATTTTAACGGGTGTTACACGACACGACCTGTTAAGATATCGGGTATGACACGAAAACGACACGAACACGGAAAACACGACACGAATGCCAGGTCTAATATTTTACCCTAAAGAACAATAACTCGTATTTTAACTAGCATATTTTACACCAAATGATGGGATTTTTTAAGACATTATTTGTGAAATTTTATGTGGTTTTCCAACCAATCATATTGACCTTTTGCACAGTAATGCCAACAAAACAATTACGTAACTTATTATAATGGAAATTGCATTGCCCCAAGAAATGAGTTTAAATAATATTTCACTTGGACCCTTATTATATTTCTTTATATGATTCGTAATTATAAGATACGAAATATATTTGAACAGAAAATTTGAGACATTGCCTTGTAGTTCCAACTTGGCAGTCTTCATACTTCGACCTAATTCAAATTGAAAATTAAAACAAATGTTGTTCTTCTTCTTTTGAAATTGGTTTGGTGTATTGCTTTATGCCTTAATAATGTCATGCACTGTGAAATAAAAAATATATATGTTGTAAAAAATAGTGTGAGAATTATGCGTTGTAATAGTGTGTGGTCCCCTCTATACCAGTTCCAATATAGGATTATCTGCCAAATGTTTCATAAGCATAGTTAAGCTTAAGTCCTATGTCTTAACCTTGTCTCCAATTATTAGGTTTTTTGCTCTATCCCCCCATTCCCCACACCCTCAGTCAAGGTGGGTATTATACACCCCATTTGAGGTTTCATGTAGTCATTTTAATTTTAATTATTTTGTTGTAGATTGGGAAACAGTAACTCTGAAAGAGGAACAAATATATCCTATGGAAAACATTAATTTGGGACAAATCCTTTAAGTTGATGGATTTATGGGAGGGTTGGAAGACCCCAAAACCCTAGAAACAGAAGGGAGAGGACCCCAAAAATCAAGGCTTCTATTTTTCAAATGCTAATTTGGTGGGAAATTCTTGGAAAAAGGACTAAGGACCCATCAAACAAAAGAGACTAGGGATACCATGGATGCTGACACGTCCCCAAACACCAGGGTAGGCACGTGCTGACCGACACCCGAAGGTGACGAAGCCATGTTAGGATGCATGAGGAATAATAAATATAATGTTATGCAATTGAGGAACGTGTTCAGAGCATACAACTAATCTAGAACACTAAAATGAAATAATATAAAATTGAATGTACAAAGAAGTGGGTCCTACACCGAGAGGACTCGAAGATGCCGATATCAGAATGCCTTGACGCCGGGATTATACGCCTCGATTCTAAGTCCTGAGAGGGCGCTAAACAAACATGAGTGGACCAAGTTTATATATATATATATATATATATATATATAATACTGAAACAGTTATCAACATACTAACCCCCAAAGTTTTATGAAAACTCAATAGCATAATATGTAGTAGGTTTTCCAAAAACCCTAGCATGCCATAAAACCTTTATAAAACATATCTCGTATATAATGTGCTAACTAGTGGTATCAAATCGCCCATAGGTACTATATTTCTCAGTCTGAAGCCAGTGGATATATCTCTCGGCACAATGCCATCTACATATATCTCCTTCGGCCCGAAACCATCTACATATATCTCCCTTGGCCCGAAGCCATCTACATATATCTCCCTCAGCCTAAAGCCAAAACAATGACCACAAGATACGCACAAAACATTGAATATAATATTTCCAACATAAGTACATATATCTCAAAAACATCTTCATAGTATATAGTCATCCATCATATATACTATAAAGAAATGTAAAAACATGTTCATAAATAGTATATAGTCATCCATCATATATACTACGAAGAACAATAATTCGATAAAGTATGGTATTCCAGAATATTCTCAGTAAAGCATGATAATCATAAAGTGTAAATCTAATTTACTCATAAAATGTTTCATAAAACGTAACCATTAAATCATGCTTTTCATGTATGCATTTCATCCATTAAAACATACATTGTAGAAGGGTTCCACTCACAGATACTCCGTCGTCGAAGAGCCATACGAAATAGGAATGACGGAATCACCGCTAATATTCGCACCTAAGCACATAAAGGGTCCAATTAATAAAACTATATTCAAACGATTGAATTTGGGAAAACGGACGTCGAAATTAGTCTAGGAGGGGTCCCGAACAAAAACCGAAAAAGTCAACCCAAATTCAATGTTGACCGATCAACGGTCAAAGTCAATGGTCAGCATTGACCGAAGTCAACGGGTCAGACCGAGTCAGTCAAATGGGTCGGGTCACCAGGTTTAGGGCTTAGGGTTTGGACTTGGGTTAGGGTTAGGTTTAGGTGGGTTAGGCTTTGGGTTAAAAGGTTAGTAGGTTTAAAGGTTGGGCCCGGGTTAGGGCCGAGTTACAAGGCCAATGGGTTTGGGTCATAAGGGTCACAGGTTGGACTGGAGGCCCGTGGGTTTTGGGCTGGGTTCAAATGACTTGGGTCGGGTTGACCAATTTTCAAGCCAATGAATTGGCCGGTTTCTGGGCACCAATTCAAACGCCTATAACTTCTTCGTTACTTAACCAAATCAAGTTATTTAAAAGTCAAAAGGTAGTTAGGAATGTGGAGAAGATATTCATACCAAGTGGGGACTAAGTAGGGGTGGGCACGGGCCGGGCCCATTTTTTGAGGGACCGAACCTATGTGAATAAGAAACGGGCCGAGCCGGGCCGGGGATAGCAATTTGTAATATAGGAACCGGACCTAATCCTGCCCGGTTGAAACGAACCGATTCGGGTCGGGTTCACGGGTCCTAGGTTTTTTTTTCTGTTATATATATTATAAAAATAAAAATAAATCGTAACATTTGCAGTTTTGCACATATTCAACATTTGCACAGTTTTGCACAGATTCAATTCAACATTTGCACAGATTCAACATTTGCACACGTTTTGCACATATCACATCCGATCCAGTGCAGATTCAGCTCAAACACAAACTGGAAGCATAAAGGACCTCGTCTCATCCCAACCGTCAACCACGTCAAACGGTCCTAGACTCGCTGTCTCCCACACAGACTTGCTCATCCCAACCGTCAACCGCGTCATCCCCACACAGACTCGGTTCTTCTCGTCGTCTTCCTCAAATCCATCCTCAAATCGCTATAGGACCTCGTCTCAACCAAGCCTTACCCGACCCAGACCCGCTCTCAGAATTCGACCTCCCAGATCCTCCGCTCGTTCCACCGCGTCCGAAACCTCTCGATCGAGTTCCTGTCGGGTGATCTCCGATTCGGGAAGGAGCGAAAACTGACGAAAGTGCATTATCAGAGACAAAGGCGTCCGGAGAGATGGCGGGAGAGAGAAAGATCGAGAGGGAAGAGATTGAGAATCAGAGATTGAGATTGGGGTCTGAGATCGAGATGGAGAAGATCGATATTGAGGTCTGAGAGTGAGAATAAGAGAAAAATGGTGAGGGGAGAGTTGAGTGGCAACTCGGGATAGAAATAGGGTGAGGGCTTGAGTGTGAATTGGGCCTGAGAGTGAGAACAAGAAAGAGTTTGTAAATGGGTAATAATAAAGGGCAGATCACAAATGCAATGAACGGTCCGGGCCGGGGGCCCCTTTTTTCTAATATTTGGAACCGGCCCGCTCCGTTATTTTTAAGAAACCGGCCCAGCCCGTCCCGTTTTGTATTTTTAATTTTTGGCACCGCCCCGTACCCGTCCTGAACCGCAAAGAACCGGCCCGCCCCGTGGGTCCAGGAACCGTTTGCCCACCCCTACGACTAAGTGGTGGCCGGAGTTGGCCGGAAAATGGCTTGAAAGATGGCCAAAATGACCACGGCCTAGAAATTTCCAGATTTGCACATTGACTTTCCTTGAGCTTTTCTGAGTTCCTACACCACCAAAACCGCCCAAAAACTTACTAACCGTGAACCTAGACATGATCTACAATGATAGGGACCAATTTTGAGGCTTACCTTCGTCAGAAATGGCGAGAAATCACTGGAGAAGTTCCTTGAACAGTGCAGCTCAAGGGTGAGTTTTCGACTGGTTTTTCTTCTATTTTCTTGGTCCAATAACTCGTAGGGACAGTGAGGAAAGGTTGTGGTGTAGTCTAGGTTGTTGTTGTGTGTTGTTGTTTTAGTGAAAACCCTCTATGAGGGTTGGTTTTTTAGAGATAAATGAGAGGGCCAAGAGTGAGGGAGAGAGATGAGAGAGTTGTAAAAGAAAGAGAGAAAGTTGTGAGGGAAAAGAGATAGATGAGGGATTTGGGCCTGAGGGACAAAATCAAGGGTCCCTTGGGCACACCAATTAAAACCAAAAGCAATCCCATTTCAAAATATCTAGCCCAAAGTGAAAATTTATGAAAATACCCTTATGTTCCGTAATTTCCGGATGGTTTGTTACAATCTACCCTCGTTAAGAAAATTTCGTCCCGAAATTTGAAATAACTTACAATACAAAAATACTCGAAGATAGGTAGAAGAAAATATATGTAACGAAGAAATCAAGTCAGAGCGGTTGCATAAAAGGGAAAATGCCACACCGTCACGATCGGGTTGCAATTATTCCATCTTTCATGCCTCCAGGCTCACACATTTTTCCCTTATTCATGTAAAAGTATAAACATACTTTATAAAGATATAAAGTCGAAAATGTATAATAGCATAGGGTCAAAAGCAAGTACGTAGAATACAATAACGTCAAAATAGATATGTAATAACATAGAGGTCGAAAACTCGTGCTGAACTTAAAACTGAAAACGGAAAAGACTCGACCAAACATTTGTAACTTCGAAAAGATATATGTAATATAAGGTAATTCAAAATACTTGTATTGAAAACCAAAACTGAAAATAAAAGTGGGTATCACCCAAGCATACGTAACGTCACGTACTACGAGAAAAGTTGTCTTTGGGTCGAGCCCCAACAATGACTACTCTGTAACATCTACCGTAGACGTGTCTACCTGCCCACTTGCTTAACGAACCCAACAAATAAGTTATCGATATCACAGTCTGTAGCCCGTAATATCAACAACATTGTTGTCTCGATATGTAAATGAGAAGTTCCCAACGATGCCAAAATACCATTTTGCCCCGCACGTGAGAGTGTGCAAAGATCGTCTGATTCTCACCTCGGCCGCATTGTCGTACCGTTCCAGAGTGCACCAAATAGATATGCTAGAAGTGTCTCGACATCCACATACTCACGAACAAAAAGGTCCTGGAGTGAAGCAGTGGAAAGATGCGTTGAGACGAACACATATCGTTGGAAAAGAACTACTAGAGTACGATATGATGTTTATGAATTGTATTAAGATAATGAGAGGTGACAATTCATTTCTGCGTGAAGATAGTGATTGGTGATGTAGTTCGCTGACTACCTGCCCTACAACCTTCATCAATCTCTTACTAAAAGACGGCTCAAACCTCACACCCACGTAGAACTCTGGTAAGCTTGTGAAAAGATTATGCTCCTAACGTTCTTGTCCGAATCGATATGAATTGGGTGTACACTTCAGCCGAGTCAATCTTTCGTGAATTCCTTACTGATTAACTGAGAGACCATGTCAAGAAGGCTAAAAGAACACTCAAGAATTTAAGGGTCAAAACAAGTCCAAGGATAATTCGTACTTCACAACTCTTGTGAGGAATTTCAATTTCCATTGGTCGCAACCCCTTTTTGGAAATTGATGAGAATAACGTCTAATACCGAGGAGTCTCCCAAGAAAATTATTTAATCTAAATTAAAACAACGCTCGAAGAATTTACCGTACAATTGACAATCGAGGTTTAGCGAACTTAACCTCGTGATTGGAGTAAGCGAGAATGCTAACGATAGAACAATCACTGAGGACTTATTCTAAAGATCCACATGAATTTCCTTAGCAGGAACAAGTCCGAGGACACTAATTCGATCCCACCAAACCACCACTTACTAAGCTTCGTAACAACTAGCATTTACTCGCTTTCTCCAACACGCACTTCAAATGTTTCGAGCAATTTCCATATATATATGACTCTGCCCGTTATTCCAAGGGAACACATGTCGCAAAGTACATCACCATTTTGGATCTCCAAACTTAAACCACTTAAATTTTTCCGTTTCACCGTAGATATGACTCTGCCCGCCATTCCTAGGGAACGTATGTCACAAAGTGGCATCATCGTCTTGGGTCTCCTGTTGGTCTTAACCAATTCATACCACAAAGATTTTCCGTTTCCCAAAACTTCTATGTAGATCCGACTCTGCCCGTAATTCCCAGGGAACGCATGTTGCAAAGTATCATCCTATGTTGAAAGTCGTATAACAATCCAACTCGTCACCGATGAGTTACAATCTCGACACGAGTTTATTCTTCTTTCATAAGATGTGACTATTCATACAGTGTAAGGGTTGCGCAACCGTGAAAAGATAACAAATCCTAAAGTCGTGACATCCAAATGATGTCATGACCGACACACTACTAAAGTAACAGAAGACCCTAAGTATACTCTGAATAACCATGCTCTAATACCAAATTGACACGCCCAACCCTGATATTCTCCCAAACACCAAGGTAGACATGTGTTGGCCAACACCCGAAGGTGATGAAGCCATGTTAGGATGCATGAGAAATAATAAATATAATGTTATGCAATTGAGGAATGTGTTCAGAGCATACAACTAATCTAGAACACTAAAAAGAAATAATATAAAATTGAATGAACAAAGGAGTGGGTCATACATTGAGAGGACTCGAAGATGCCAATGCGAGAGTGCCTTGACGTCGGGATTATACGCCTCGATTCTAAGTCCTAAGGGGGTGCAAGACAAAAATGAGTGGATCAAGTTGATATATATATATATATATATATATATATATATAATACTGAAACAGTTATCAACATACTAACCCCCAAAGTTTTATGCAAACTCAATAGCATAATATGTAGTAGGTTTTTCGAAAACCCTAGCATGCCATGAAACCTTTATAAAACATATCTCGTATATAATGTGCTAACTAGTGGTATCAAATCACCTGTAGGTACTATATTTCTCGGTTCGAAGCCAGTGCATATATCTCTCGGCCAGAAGCCATCTACATATATCTCCATCGGCCCAAAGCCAGAACAGTGACCACTACATACGCACAAAACATTGAATATAATCTTTCCAACATTTTGGTCAAAAACATCTTCATAGTATATAGTCATCTATCATATATACTATAAAGAAGTGTAAAAACATGTTTATAAATAGTATATAGTCATCCATCATATATACTACAAAGAACAATAGTTCGATAAAGTATGGTATTCCAAAATATTCTTAATAAAGCATGATAATCATAAAGTGTAAATCTAATTTACTCATAAAACGTAACCATTAAATCATGCTTTTCATGTATGCATTTCAACTATTAAAACATGCATTTTAGAAAGTGTCCACTCACAGATAGTTCGTCATTGAAGAGCTGTACGAAATAGGAATGACGGAATCGCCACTAATATTCGTACCTCAGCACGTAAAAGGTCCAATTAATAAAACTATATTCAAATGATTGAATTTGGAAAAACGGACATAAAAACAGATTCAGGACATCGAAATTAGCCTAGGAGGGGTCCCAGACAAAACCCGAAAAAGTAAACCCAAAAGTCAATGTTGACTGGTCAATGTTCAATGGTCAAAGTCAATGGTCAGTGTTGACCAAAGTCAACGGGTCAAACCAGGTTAGTCAAACAGGTCAGGTCACCAGGTTTAGGGCTTAGGGTTTGGACTTGGGTTAGGGTTAGGTTTAAGTGGGTTGAGCTTTAGGTTAAAAGGTTAATACGTTTAAAGGTTGGGCCCGGGTTAGGGCCGAGTTACAAGGCCCATGGGTTTGGGTCACAAGGGTCACGGGTTGGGCTGGAGGCCTGTGGGTTTTAGGTTGGGTTCAAAGGACTTGGGTCGAGTTGACCTGTTTTTAGGCCAATGAATTGGCTGGTTTCTGGGCACCACTTCAAACGCCCATAATTTATTCGTTACTCAACCAAATCAAGTTATTCTAAAGCCAAAATGTAGTTAGGAATATGAAGAAGAGATTCATATGAAGTGGGGACCGAGTGGTGGCCGGAGTTTGCCGAAAAATGGCCTGATAGATGGCCAAACGACCACGGCTTGGAAATTTCCATATTCGCACATTTACTTTCCTTGAGCTTTTCTGAGTTCCTACACCACCAAAACCATCCAAAAACTTACTAACAGTGAACGTAGACATGATCTACAATGATAGGGACCAATTTCGAGGCTTTCCTTCGTCGGAAATGGCGAGAAATCGGCGAAGAAGTTCCTTGAACAATGCAGCTCGGGGTGAGTTTTTGAATGGTTTTTCTTCTATTTTCTTGGTTCAAGAACTCATAGGGACAATGAGGGAAGGTTGTGGTGTAGTCTAGGTTGTTGTTGTGTGTTGTTGTTTTAGTGAAAACCCTATAGGAGGGTTGGTTTTTTAGAGAAAGATGAGAGGGTCGAGAATGAGGGAGAGAGATGAGAGAGTTGTAAGAGATAGAGTTGTGGGGGAAGAGAGAGAGATGATGGATTTGGGCCCGGGGGACAAAATCAAGGGTGGGCCCCTTGGGCACACCAATTAAGACCAAAAGCAATCTCATTTCAAAATATCTAGTCCAAAGTGAAAATTTATGAAAATACCCTTCCGTTCCGTAATTTCCAGGACGAGTTGTTACAGATGCCCCTCAATCTAAATTTGGATTAGACATAATGATGTCCTTTCACTTTCTATTACTTAGTGTAGAATATTAGAGGGATTTTTGTCTTTTCAGGATCAATAATCATCTCCCTCTATTTATTTTTTCCCTTTCTTTTTCAAGTTTAACCAAAATGTCTATAGAATTAATAGGAAGGGATTTTCGATGGTGCTTTGGATTATCAAATATGTTAAGCTTTTAAATGATTAGATTTTAGTTAAAAATAAAAACCAATCAAGATCTAACTTATTACTTTTTAGTCTCTTATATTCTGAAATTTTTTACTGTTAGATTATTATTATAATATTTAAGAAAATTAGAATTAGATGCCTCATTTTAGACTTTTGTAGACTAAACATTTATGCTTTTTGAGTTTTTGATTAAGATTTTGAAACATTTGATTAAGATACTCAGACTTGAACTACTTCAGATCAATTGAAATTAATTTACATTTAAATATCTGCTATATATTTTAAATAATTTCAACTATATTTAAGCCTAAAAATTTAAACTTTTCAAATCTAAATGTACACCCATGCCAAATGGACACGTACCAACATTAAATGAAAACGTACCAAATTCAAATGAAAACGTACCAACCCCGAATTAAAACGTACCCAATTATAAACTATATTGAAATGAATATTCATCTTTTTGGAATGTTTAAAAATATGTTTGATTCATACACAATGCTCTAGGGGGAGCATTTTTGCTCACCATCATTTAGTGTGGTGTATGCTCACCATCATATTTATCATCGTTAGATGAGTTTGAATTTTGAGATTCGTGTAGTAGATAAGCACAAATCTCAAAATTCACACTCATCTAACGGTGATAAATATAATGATGAGCATACACCACACTAAATGGTGGTGAGAAAAAATGCACTATGCTCTAGGTAGTCTTGTTTTTTGGTAGATAAGTCTCTGGAACAACTTTTAGTTGATCGGAGATAAATCCTTATTATTGTAAATAATGCTAAATAATAACGATAAATCATATAATTTTGAATTAACAAAAAGCTATTGTCTATTGGTTAATGACACTTTCTATAAAAAAATAACTAATTAAAGTAATTAAACTTTTACATTGTTAACGACTCTTTCTATAAAAAAAATAATTAATTAAAGTAATTCCTCATTATTCGGACAAAAGTAATCAAACTTATGTTTTGAAAACAAACGTACCAAAAATTCAAATGTACCAAAAACTAAATGTACAAAAAATTCAAACGTACCAAGAAGACAAATGGACCAAAAATTCAAATGTACCAAGTAACAAAATGTACCATTATAATCAAACGTACCGATATAACTAAACGTACCTAACAACGAGTTTTGTTACATTCTATTTAATTTACTAAAATAAATATTTTAATAAAAAATAAAAAATCTTAAATCATCATAATAAGAGATGCATAAAAATAAGAGGAAAACGGGGAATGCTAATGTGAACAAACTTCTAATGAAATAAAATTAAAGTACCAGAATTGTGGGACAATGTTTAATCAAATTTGCAAAAGGAATAGATGTTTAGTCTATGACATTTAAAAACGAGGCATCTATATTAAAACGTCCCTATATTTAATCAAGAATCTAAAGGCCAAAAACTCTACAATATATTAATATCTCGAAGCATATTACACGTATATAATTAAATTGGACAGATCATATAAACTACTATATGTGACGAAGTTGACTATAATACATGATGTTGAGTATAGAATGACCATTGAACCTACCATAGATGTGCAAATTAAATTGGACTACAATATTAGTTTCTCACTTCATGTATATACTGAATACACGTACTTTATGGTTCTAGATAAAACGATTCCCAGTTAACAACTGTACATAAGAATGCATGTGCAAGCAGAACTGATTGCAATGTATACAAATATGTACGTATAAATAGAGGTCAACAAGTTTTTTATGGAAGCGGTTTCCCCAAATGACAAGGATGACCATTATGTTGCACAATCGAGGAAAAATAGCCATTTGCCTACGTAATGAATTAATTTGCTTCTTCCAAGTTGCAGTTACAGCATGTACGAATGATCATCACAATGAACATCTTTTCATTGATTGAAGAGGAATGGAGTAAATCAAATTACACAATCCAGCCTGAAATCAGATTACAAATGCATACACAAGTTTGAGCCACACATGACAAGTTAAACAAGCAAGTCCCGCAAAAATCTAATAAATCGAAATTCAAGTATTTCCGTCAAAATGAACCGAAAAGAAAGAAGTCTTATAATAACGCAACCGCTTGCAAACCCTGCATCTGAACTCAACCACCACAATAAAAACTGAGGTAAGATTACAGAGGGAGGATCCAACCGAGTGCGACACACAGCATGATTCGACAAGCATCAGAACTCAATTTACTGGGTGCGAGTCCGGCTGCTTTCTGCATTTCTAATCGGGTAGAAATAAGGATGGGCCTGCATCACGTAAAAAAGGTTATTTTCTCATTACCACACAATGAGCATAGTGCCCATGTTACAGGGATTAAGACTGTTCAAAGCATGCCCCCTTGAAAAGCCCTGATGTTCTTTCCCAGTAATGAGCATAGTGCCTGCTTTCTAAGCAGGTAGTCCGATCCTATTGATATGAACATCCACTCCAATTTGGTACACCATTACTTTTTCCTCACATGCTTGGTAGATGGACACAACTGTAATGCTTATTGTTTATGCCCAGTAATGGAAAGGAAAATCATCTCAACGAGTGATGCTACTTTCAAATGACAAGCAATTACGAAACCAGTAGAAATTATGTTTCTCTTTTGGTTGGAGGAAAAGATATAAACCTGTTCTGTTAGCCACACAAACACCAAAAGGTTATACCTTTCATCTCAATGTCAAAATAACCATATAATACTAGCATTCTACTCATTCGTCATTCACAGATTAGTTGGTATTATATGGTTAGTTTGACAGTGAGCTGAAGTCTAACCCTTTGCTGTAAACAATGGCTACCAAAAGAAAAAAGATAAAAGCTTCATAAAAATTTCTATTTGTTTGGTAATTGCTTGTCATTGGAAAGTAGTAGTACCTCTGAAATGATTATGTCCATTAATGTGAAGGAAACGCTAAAGCTTCAGTTCCTACCATCTCTCATATGAGGAAGAAGTGAAAGTGTAACAAGTTGAACTGGAAGTATAAACAAATATGGGCTTCTGACTCTCTGTAAGGAGTAGAAACAGCCAGTCCAAATCTACAAGTTTACTGATTGTGGACCCTATGGGGCAGGGACCAAGCAGCGCTAGACACTACTTAGGGTCGTGCTTTGAATAGTCTGCGTTGAGGAAGAACTAGGATTTTACCATTGCTTCTTTTGCAGTTGGTCTTTCCTGGTGATCATAGTGCAACAACTTGTCTACAAAGTCAAGCGCCTACAGAAAATGACACCAGAAGAAATTTAGACTAAGGAAAACTCATTGCAAGTAGTATTAAAGACAATGACAGGAATTTACCTCAGGAACCGCTAAGTGCTGATTATCAACATTAATGAATTTTGTCCATGGTTTCCTGCTATGCCTGCATCAGAAAGTTTTTTAAGGAAAAAAAAGTCAGCATAGCAGGTAACAGAGGAATAAGAAACAAATTATGAGAGAGCACTTACCTCCCAACTAGAGCTGCAAGGTGTGGGTGTAATTCTATGCGGTACTTGTGTAGATAAGCGTTTAATTCATCTGTCCCAAGTACCTGTTGCAGTAGAAAATTCCAAGACGTCAGATTTCAATTGCTCTTTCTTCTTTTGAAAACAACACTAAATTATGATAAAGCACACACAGACACACATTTGTTATATGAATTGAATATACTCCAAACCATTCACAACATAAATTTTTTTTTAACAGAGTAAAGCATATGATTAATTGTTTTTTAGTATAATAAATACAACAGGAAGCGACAGAACTGAACTTTCTTATAAGAATGAATACCTTTGCTATTTTGACTAGCTGGTCATAGTTATCATGCCCATAGAAGAATGGCTCCTTACGAAATATCTGTACAGCACAAGGCTCAAGAATAAGCATCAGAAGAGAGTATCACATACTTTGACATGGTATCAAATTTTGAACCTCCTTGCCATCTGCCACCCATGGATAAGTAGGCAAGCAGATCAAGATCACTGTCCATGGATAACTAAGAAGAAGAAAAAAAAGTTCATCCTTCCCATCTAAATACTCATTTTGGGACACAAAACCTATTTCTGATATTTCATCATCCCTAGCAAATGCACAATCATTTTATCAGGGGATGATTCTGGGCTGGATGGGGATAACCAAGATTACACAACACTTGATATTTCCAGGCCAAAATACCAGCATAACCAGTGTTCTAAAAATCCCCGCCTAGGAGCTAGGCAGTTGGCCACCGCCACGACGTTTAAAAAAGAAAGGCCGCCTTGATCGTCTAGGTCGCAACTCTCACATAGACAGAAAATAGATAACTTCCATTTGCATTTTATTTTTTTCAATAAATTGTAAGAGACTTGTTGGATACTTGTTTGAACACTCATTATATCCTTGTTCCCAATGTTTTCAATATGTTCTAGTACATTATGATTTATATGTCATTCTATTTTGCAATTTATGTATCCCAATACAATTATGTATTCTTTTAAGTATAAGTAGAATTATGTATTCTTTTAAGTATAAGTAGACATCTATTTATATATTATATAATAAACTTAATTACAATTAAAAAAACTGCCTAGTGCTGTTTAGAACCTTGAGCATAACCATAGTCAGTGCAGGAGTATCTGATATCTATAGGGGTGCTTAGTAGTTAATAGAACAGAATAGATGGGAATGCTCACCATTCCAGCTAACATACAACCGAGACTCCACAAGTCTAAAGAATAATCATAATCTTGTAAATCAACAAGAAGTTCAGGACCTTTGAAATACCTGCAACCAAATGTGGATGGGGAAAGAGTATAAGACAAATTTAAAGAAATTTGGATAAACCAAATTTAAAGCAAAAAGGTGTCTCATGCTCATTTACATTTATGAGTTGTAGTCAAACCATAAACATGAAACAGGACTCTTGATGCTAACGGCAGGTAGCTAATGAGAATTCAATTTAAAGCATAATGTTGCACATATAATGCAAATATAAACTAAAAAGTGTCCCCTTCATTGTGCCTCTGTCTGCTTCTTTACTATTGCTCCTCTGTTCCCAAATACTTCCCAAATAAATTGCAGGTATGATTTTGCCCTAATGTCACACATTTTCCCTTCAGACCATACCACATCATCTTAATCCAAAATACCACCTCAAGTCAGTAAACTTTCAACCCCTCCTTTGTAAAAGAAAGGTAATAACAAGTTAGCCTCTTATTGATAATAGTCCAACTCCTGGTTATATTTCAGCATATATAACTTTACTCACCGCGTGCTTCAAAATTTACAACGTACAACATGCTTCAGGCATCTCAAGAACTATAACACATTAGTTTTTCAGCATGAGATCCATATGATTTACAATTTCCTGTAATCTGTATTTAAAGTATGCATACAATGTCTTGTCATAGCCAAACAAGGAATTGAACAGGTCCTTTGCAAATTGCAATCCAAAATTACATGAAGCCCATAAGGGCACTGAGGCACGAGGTTTAAAACATAGTAAAACCCACAATAAAATTAAGTTATGGAAGTTTCAGATAACAATATATGGAATGTGACAAATCTTGATGTGTTTTGTGAAGTAGAAGATCAAATGAAAATAACCTTGAAGCGACCCGAACATTATATTCCTTCTCAGGATGATAAAACTCGGCAAGGCCCCAATCTATAAGGCGAAGCTTACGCTGCTCATGATCAATCATAACATTATGGGGCTTCACATCTCGATGCATAATACCTTGTGAGTGGCAATAATCTAAAGCCTACAAAGAGATCAATAGAAGACCGAGTTAGCGGATCTTACAAGCCGAGGAACTTTACCTTTGAGCTAGAAAATGAAAGTGCACACTTTGAGCATTAAGCACAGAACATAGAACTGCATCAACAACAACCTGGCCCTTGGTACCAGTTGGTTCAACCAGAAACTGAAAATATTTAACAGAGATCATAAGAGACCTCAAATTTTAAATTCAAGATTGTATAGAATTAAGGCCCGATTGCCTCAAGTATGAAGAGATGAATCTTCCCTTCCTTCTTTTTCAATGGTTTTATCCTACATAACTCCTGTGAGTTGAGTTGTTCCACCTTTCAGTGTCTATTAATAGAACCTTATGCTTGGGATAATTGAGAAATAAGCATCTGAATGAACTTCTACTTTAGTATACAGACAGTAGATTTCAAGATCCAACCTAAAGTTCACCAATAAAAAGATCCAACCTAAAGAACATTTAAGATACGAAAGAAGATTCAAAAAGGATGCTGCCTGTATCTGAGTCCTATAGGGGGCTCAATCCATGACTTCTAAGTAGTAAAACTATAACCGTTCAGCATTCTCTTACAATACTCTCATAATCACAAGCACAAAGGTATACCCCATCTTGTAAATTTCATTGAAACTCTTAGTGTTAGTCACTTTGAAGACAACATGCTTTCTCCTTGCTTATTGGGATCATCTACCTTTGTCAATATTTTCTTCCAACCAAATTTGTGGGTGAAGATTAAGGATCACTATAATCTCATGAACCCAAGGCCCCAGAGTGCAAAGCCCTGCCCTAATGTCGCGGATTTGGGGGAATAAATAGCAACTGAAGTGGGGTGGTAAATCCCACCTCACATTCAGGGCAGGATAGGCATGGCAAACTCCGAATCACATATGCTAATTCCAATATTTAACTTTTGCTATTTTATGATGTACGTAGTTACTCAAGTATTGTGTGTAAAATCTATTATATTATGTTAGGGTTGTAAAAATGTATTTCATTTTTATTATCTAATAGCCAAAAAAGAAATTTTAGGAAAGGGTGGCAATGAGGAGGGGTTAATATTCTCGCAGGGCAGGGTGGGGAATTTCTGTATTCTTTAAAAAAACAAGGCAAGTGTGGGGATGAGGATTGAGAATGGAAACGGAGATGCCTAAGCTAGACCATCCCACCTTGTTTCCAACCCTGGTGGACATGCATAAAGGTGAGCAAAGTACCTAGGCCATTCCCCAAAAGAACATAAACTAACTAGCAGCCAGCCAAATAAATCCTAGATCCGTACTGCAACCCAAACTTATTTCTAGTGTAAAGTGAGAAACAAAAATTGCACAGAAGAAAAATGCAGTGAAGTTACCAGTCCCAACCCATCACTCCCAAAGAGAAAGAAATCGATATTTTTTAGGCCTTGAAAAGAAACTGACCTTTCAAACCTTGCAAATGTAAACAATTACCTCAGTTTAAACCTCACATCATTATGGACATCTAATTCATGCTTCTTCTAAGGGAATTAAAGTCCACAACTCGTCATTTTAGAAATTGCAGAACCAAAACAGCAAGCTTACCTTGAGAAGTTCATAGATGTAATATCGTATGTCAAAGTCTGAGAGCGTCGGATAAAGGACTTTAAAATCTGTATTATTCACATATTCAAATATAAGACTAGGGGTCTTTGATTGCTGGTCTCTGACAATATCAAGCAACTTCACAATATTTGGTCCTCCACAAAGATTCTGCAATATTTTTATCTCCCTCTTAATCTGAATTTACAACCAAACAGAAAGGTAAGTGTCACGGTAGTGATTCAATACAAAGCTCTTGTACAGAAGAGAACTTTTACTTCATATGCCAGGTGCAGTCAAGATTGTTTCTTGGGGTTGGTTAAACCTCCAAATCAAAGTCTTTTTTCGGTTTTCCAGTGAATAGGTTGCACGAAACTTCAGGAAAAACATCATGATAGGATTTCACTCTATTCTTATCCTCATTCATTAGCTATCCAACAAATGAAAGAACAGAAGATATACTAACTTCCCACTGTAGGTAACTAATCCTATGAAAACATTAGCTGTATACTAGTAAATAATCCGCGATTACATGAATATAAACCAGGCAGACATGATAACCAGAAACAAACAAATAGAATTACCCAACTGATAAGAACAATGAAATGTCAATCGTTTCGTTATTCAGATAAGAAGGTAAAGGAAGGTAATTTAGAACTCACCTTCTTCTTTTTAACAGGTTTGAGAATCTTGATAACACATTTTTCGTTATCGGTACAGTGAACCCCCTCAAACACCTCACTGTATTTTCCTCTCCCAACCTTCTTCACCACCTCGTAATCGTCCTGCTCCCTGTACAATAATCCCAATTAATTCAGAAAAGCAAAAACATTTATCCCTCAAAATTCAACTTTCCCACCAACCTAAACCAAATTTTCCTCCACTTTCTCACAATCCAAACAAGAAACAGAGAATTTCGTCAGTTCGTTACCCCCATTGGACGGTGAGGGACTCGTAGTCCCAGTAATCCTTGGGTCGGATCACGTTGACATCGGCGTAAGTCCTAGCCTTGGAGGGGGCGCCAGGGCGGCGAATCGCTTTACAGATCTTCTGCGCCAGGGTTTCGTGATAAGGATGAAGTGGCCTCGGGGGGCGGTGAAAGGACGTATGGCGGTGAGGGAGCGGAGTCGCTGAGGACGCTATGCAGCGGACGAAAGGCGGCGGGAGCTGGTGGAAGAAGTGGGAGGAGAAGGAGAGAGGAGACGACGGAGGGTGGGGGCGCGCAAGGAAGAGGCAGAGAAGGTTGTGGTGGTGGGAGACGGTGAATTCCAAGGAGGGCCTTATGGCCATCAATCAAATCGCCCAATACAAAAAGTAGGACAGATGCCCAGTCCTTCGCCCTTTTCTCACTCTCTCATTGTTTTTGGTATCACACATTTTTTTTTTTTTACTTTTTACGTACACTTCTTAATTTTCGACTATTAAATCGAATAAATCGAAAACACAAATGCGTGAAAAATAAAATAAAAAGTGTAAATGAGTGCTATTCACACATTTAATTTGACATCTCACACACCTTGTTAATTTTTTGTCGTTGATATTTTTTAATTTATTCAATCTAACAATCGAAAATTAAAAAATATATAAAAAGAAAAAATAGTGTATGAATAGGGAATTGGATCCTCGCCGGATCTAATTCATGGGGATCCTAGGGATCAACCCACGTAGGCCGTTGATCAAAAATCGTGCGGCCACAATTAAATGTTTTAAAAGTAAAATAATCTCGTTTTGCGTGAAAAATATAGAAAAGAAAAAATTGTGGCCGCACGATTTTTTATCAACAGCCCACGTGGGTTGATCCCTAGGATCCCCATGAATTAGATCCGGCGAGGATCCAATTCCTATGAATAGCACTACTCATTCAAATTATGTGATTAAATTCCACATTTTAATTTTAATAAATGGGATTTTGGTACAGCTATTTATGTAGATTTATTATTAGTTTTGATTGCCCAATGACTCAGTGATGAGTAAGGATGATGGATGAACTCTCACAATAAAACTCTTCTAACTGAAATATTTAAATTAATACTTTTGCTTTTATGTGGTACGTAGACATAACATAGTATGGTTATATTGACTAGAACGGTTGTGCTACTCTAAAAGGAATTTATAATGAAGGGATTTCAAAACTCGGTACTTTCGATTTTATGAATGCATAATATTTGACAGTAGTGGAGATTTAGAGTCTTTGTTGACTCGATGCATCAAGTCTTCAATTGGGCAGTGGAGTACAAGTAAAAGAGAAAGACTATCACCAACTACTCTTTTAGTAACTTTCTCCTCTTAATATTGGAAATTTAACCCTCATGTTGCACTCAATTAAAATTTTCTTATTTGTTTTATTCACTACCAAAATAACGAAGACCATGTCATTAGTGGCGAATTTATAGAGAGACCTAGGCAGCCCCATGACCCTTTGGCGATCTTGAATGTCACAGCCCGTCCCGAGTTTGATTTTTTAGGACGTGAAATGACGGGATTATCCTTAGCGGGGGCTAAGGTATGTGTGTGACATATTATGGATTATGCATATTTTCCTAAAGTTTTGGAAAGTTTGAAATTTGATTAAAGATATATGTATTTTTGTGTGGTTAGGGAATTAAAAGACTTGGAGTTTTGGTGGATTTTGTTGGACCACACAACACACACACGTACAGGACCCTTTCCTTCTCTCTTTCCCGTATGCTCTCTCTCCTCCCTCACGACACTCTCTTAGTCTCTCACTCTCCCTCACTCTCAAACCGTACGGACCAACACCCCCAAACCCTGAAACTTCACGGATCGAAGGTACCAAGGGCACCATTGTGCTCGTGAAGACTCTACGAACTCAAAGACACCATTTTCAAGTAAGGAATCCTTCGTTTTCACGTTGAAAACTCAAGCACCGATTTTGGCACTGTTCATGAACTTTATGTTGGTTGATTTTTAGGACAATCCAAGCTTGTAGTGAGCTTAGTGAGGTCCTAAGGAAGCTCGTGGACGTTCGTTTGGAAGTTTTGGATGTCGGGATCACCACGTTCAAAGTTGGTCGGTTCTTGTGGAATTTTTCCGGTGAGATTTCGTAGTTTTTAGAGCTTTAAAGTAGTATATTGTGAAACTACATGTTTAGGGATTCAAATTGATATAAAATACGAAGAAAATGGTTGAGAAACGAAGGAGAACAAGGCATTTGAAAAATGCCCAGTTTTCCGGCCACCGGAAAAACCAGTCCGGCGAGCTCGCGAGGAAGAAGGTGCGCGTGGGCGCGCGTGTGCCCGTGCTTGTCCTGGCGCGTGGGGGCGCGTGACACATCAAAAAATTATTTTAAAAATATGTCGACGTCCGTGACGTCGAGTAGATCACTGTGGTATATTCATATACCCAATTTGAGCACCGTATGAGAAAGTTATTAAGAATTGTTGGTTAGGTGCTTTAAATAACGTTTTATAGTTTTCGCAATAGGTGAAAATGTGATTTGACGATCCGACCGTTGGATCGTCACCAAACTTTGATGCGTTGTAATACGTAATATTTGAGGATTATAGGAACTTACGGATTGGGAATCCGATTTACGGATCTTCCGGAATTGGAGTTGTAAGTCCATAATATAGAATGTTAACCGTCACTTGGTTTAGTTAGTTGACGGAGATCCGACCGTTGGATGGTAATGAAATTTTAGGATGTTGTTCTAGGGTTATATTGTGGACCTCTGAAAGTTATGGATTGGAAATCTGAGTTGCAGATTTTCCGGATCGAACTACGTAGTGACGTGTTTTATATAAGTTATATTCTATCGATATGAATTCTGAGGTTGGATTTGATTATTGTTCTAGGCGCCGATCGTCATGACGCCTTGATGTGTTGTGCTAGGGAGTTGTAGGGCGAACTCCAGGTGAGTGGGCAGTTTTGTTTTCGTATTACCTATATACTATTGTTTTCCCAGAAAATGCTTTTATATGAGAAAATGTTTTTAAGTTGCCATGCATAGAAGTTTTTGAAAAGTATGAATTGAAATGCCAAGCATAGAAATTTATGAAAAACATGAATTAATATATGATGCATACATGTTGCATGGTGCTGTGGAGGCACAGGTAAGTCAGGTGAGTTCATTTATTCATTTAATTGATTGATGTTGAGATGTTTTGAGCTCATAACCTGCACCCTAGGTGTTAGTGCTTATATTATTCACCACACCGCACGCTCGTCTTGGATCCAAGTAGGTGGATGTCGTACAGACCATGTGAGGGTTCCGACATGCTAGTCGTATAGATCACTAGGCGTGATTCCGACTAGTGGGTGACCTTAGTTATGCGCGCTGATGATTGATGAGAGAAGCACTAGAGCGTATTTTTACACCTTTCATCGTATAGACTACCTTATGTAGTTCCGAGTGATGTGCAGTGTAGGGCTGTATAGGTCACTGTGGTGACTCCGGCTGAGTGGGATATTGAGCTATAGAATTGATCGTATAGGACCAACTGCAGGGTCTCCGATTGATTCCTTATTTCACCTGATTTATATTTTGATTCATGGCATGGCATGTTTTTCTTGAAAAATGTTAAAGATTTGGGATTTGAGTTTTGAGATTATATATGGTTTTATATATACTATTTTCTGGAAAAGTATACAGGTTTTACAGCGAGGGGTTAGAAATGTTTTAAATGAAATGTTTGCGAAAAACTTTGTTTTACTGACCCACTCATTTTTGTTTTGCGCCCCTCCAGGTTCCAGTTAGCAGAGCTTTGGTGGCCACGAGGAATCCAACGGTGTTCTGACAGAATTCACAAAAGTAGGACTCACCCTCGGGTGTTTTATATTAGTAACTGTATTCTTTAAAGCTTCCGAACTGTGTAAATGGTTACGTCACTCTCACGTGACGGCCAGCATGCCTTCCTCCGGGACGGGGTGTGTCATTGAAACCCTTGCTTGAAATTTTTTGGGGACCCCTCGAAGTCGACGGCCGGGCCTCTGGCTCTTTGTTCTAACTCTGCAATGGCATCTTCACATAGAAGACAACCACGAAAAAAGAAATGACTTTTTTTAAATGACTTGGCCCAAAACGAAGTTGTTTTGGCCAAATTATATATATATATATATATAGTATGTTATTGATATGATTATTAATATGTTTTATGTTTGTAACTCGTTTAATTTATTGGAATATGGATGGAGTTTTTGTATATTGGTTAATTGGTATATGTTTTTATGTTTTAATTAATTGTGTAGTGTAGAAATAAGAATTATGGAAAAAAAATTTCAAGCCAAAGCCAATATCACCATCTATTAGTTTGGGTAGTTCAAGTTCAAGACAAAATGAGTGTCATATTGCTTGGCATGTTTGAATTCGAATGGTTCATTTGTAACTTGTAACAAAGAAAGCTACTTCGTCTTGCTCAGTTGTATCTTAAAGATTTCACATATCGAGATAGATTGGCACTTGAAGATCAATTTGATATTTATATTCATTTAATAAGTTATGATAACGATTTTTCTCAATTGCGGGGATTAGTGATATTGCTAAAAAAAAATGGCAGAGAAAGGGTTGCATTAAATATTTGCATATTATATTGCTTATTGGGTTGACTTTGGTTTTATCAGTTGCAACCGCTTTAGAGAGAGCATTTTTCTGCTATGAATATTAGTAAAGGAAAACTAATGAAAATGATTTGAAATTTTTGAGTTTTAGCGATAAGAACAAAATAAAGGGTAAAGTGAATAGTATCAGGATTGACTTTTTAGTGTAAAAATGTGGTTTTTCATTAAAATGAACAAGACCGAGAGTTTTTCGTTAAAGTTTCCTATTATTAATTGTCCACTCCACAACAAAATGAGAGATCAATGGTTGCGTAACATTTTTAGTTGTTTATATTGAGAAAGATGTTTTTTTTTATGTTGGTATTGAAGCTATCATCGAATATTTTCTGACCATGAAACCGCATCGTGGATGACTTAATTAGGATTGTGTAGCTTGTAATGTTGTTTTGAGTATGACTTATGAATTAAATGTATTATCATTTAACTTTTCAATATTGTTTTTGTCTATAAATTTTTTACCATTATGATTATGACCCCTCGAATTTAAAATCATGGGTCCACTACTGTATGTCGTGAGCTAGCCTTCTCATGGTACGAAGCCAATCTTCAAATTAAAATTTTTGTGATCATTAATGTATTTTATTCTTGCAATTCATACTAAACAAATGAACTTTACCCTCTGAAGTCTAGAAGGATATAAATTAAATTGTGCTTGTATCATTTTCAAAAGGTCATTTCTTTGCTTCATTGGCCTTGCTCACGCACATAATTGATCTTGCATAATTTAGTATGAAAATCGGTCTTGGCCAATCAATTTATTCTAAATTTCATTAAACCCAACATCTTATGGGTTATACAAGTGGTTAAGTTGGGACTGGTTTGCGATTGGTATACTGGCAGGGGATGCTCGTCAGTTGACCTCGCAAGTACAATATCATAGCGTTAACTATGTTCTCAAGAAATGTAATGGTGTTGCCCATAAACTAGCTAAGTATGCTTTGATTATTGGTTATGAACTAGTTTGGTATGAGGAACCTCTTGGCATCATTTGAGATACTCTCATCAAAGATGTAATGTAATTGTCAATTTATCCATTAATATTTCTTTTTATTTTTTCTAAAAAAAGTTGGAACGATACAAATGTGATTAATATCGAGCCGTTGACCCGATTAAAAAATCTTCATACATGATGACTCTTTGCCAATATACAAGTCCCACTGCGAAATTCTAAATCACTTAGTTCCGAAAAAAGTGACGATATAAAGTATTTCATAACAAAACCTTGTTCTTCATGTTTCCCATTGTTCTTCTTAAAGGGAGAATATTGAGTTTCATTTCATGAGAATTAAAATTTAAATAACAATCTTGTCACAACATAACCCTTAAAAGGATATTATGAAATTAGGGTGTGAATCATGCCTTAGCTACATAACGAAGTATCACAACTAAGACATGAGACATGATGAAAATAGAGCCATCTAATATATTACAACTTATTCTTATTAATAAACTAAGTCTTAGTAGCTCAGTAATACAACACACTTATTAGGCACACTCAAAACATTTAAGTTGCGTTTGGTATGTGGGAAAGATAGCTGAAGAATGGGAAGTGTTGCCCTTCCGATGTTTGGTAAGTTCAGGCTTGAGAAATAATTTTCTGGCCCATAAGAAATAAGAGGGAGTGAATCTCATCATCCGTTTGATATTCACTTCCCTTCCCCAAGAGAAAAAAACCATTATTTGATATCTTTTTATGACAAATAAGCCTTCGTTGACAATTAAAATGCCCATTATATTTCAGAAAGTGATATTTGGGTAAGCTCCATGGGCTGATGTTTTTCTTTGTTTAGCGGTTTAGCTTGGGCTTTGGACCCCTTTGTAACAAAAAAAAAATATATATATATTTTCGGTGTGAGATTGGTTAGGTTTTAATTAGCGAGACATTGAGTGACTAGAACCGCTCGAATTAAAACACATATTTAATTCCCCCTTTAATGAAAACAATTGCAATTGATGCTCACAGACCATGAGCAACTATGTGGGGCTATAACGATTAATGTGATTAGTCCTTGATTAACGATCTTACCTCTTTGACTAGATTAATGGGCTAAGCATTTGTAAAATTGAGCTAAAATCTGAAATAAAATGTAATTGATCTAACGTATGAAATTTGGGTCTATTGACATAATTAATTTATGAGAAATCGAAACCACCTAAATCCAACTAGCCAGCCCATCCTTGTGTCACGGGATGACTCTTTAAGCCTTCCGCCCGTGCGGCACTTAGACTTGAATACCTCGATGAACAAGCTAAGTAAGCCTTCAAAGCCTCGCTTCCCCGGATTGAATCACAAAGAAAGCTAAGATAGCTTGGAGAATGCTAAAATCACTTAGAAGATGGGAGAAAGGAAGCTTTGTATTGAAACTTAGGAGAACTTTACAATTGCTTACAATTCTTGGATGCTCCGCCACGTTCTTGATTTCTCCGGGACGTTCCAGAAGCTTCCATGAAGACATGGCTTCATGGGCTTAGATATATGATGTCTTGGGCATTTTCTTTGTTTTTAACACATGGCCTGTGACATCCTCCCCCACTTAAGCCGTCGACGTCCTCGTCGACTCTTGCCTCTCGAATGTCTGAATCAAGTCCTTATATTGCCATAAGGACGTCTCCTTCTCCCATGTTGCTTCAGAGTATGGTAGCCCCTTCCATTTGACAAAGTACTCCACATGTTTTGGTTGTCTTGGTCGCACCACGACACGCTTGGCTTCAATGCTCTCCACTTCTTTGTCAAATGCCTCCGTCATCAAAGGGGGTGCTCGATGAGACTCACCTCGACTTGGTTCCTCATCGTCCGCATGATAAGGCTTCAAGTTGCTCACATGGAACACCGGGTGAAACTTGAGGCGGGGTGGGAGTTCCACAACATAAGCGGCTTTGCCAACCTTCTTGATGATAGGGAATGGTCCCTCATATTTCCGCAACAAGCTCTTGTGCAAGCCACGAGTACTCTTGTGCTGAGACGCATTGAGCTTCACAAAGACTTGGTCGCCAGTTTGGAACTCCACATTCCTTCGCTTACGATCCGCCCATTTCTTCATCTTCTTTGAAGCCTTCTCCAAATGAGCTCGAGCAAGTTCGTGGGCTAATTGCCACTCCTTAGCGGTTTTGAAAGCGGCTGGACTATTCCCTGTGTAGCCAGTCACGACCGTGTTCGGGGTCAAGGGTTGTTGCCCTGTAGCCCACTCGAACGGACTTTTCCCTGTCGACTCCGAACGTTGCAAGTTATAAGAGAATTGGGCAACATCAAGTAACTTAGCCCAATCTCGTTGATTGGCACTAACATAGTGCCGCAAATAAGTCTCTAGCAATGCATTAACCCGCTCCGTTTGTCCATCAATTTGGGGATGAAAAGCTGTGGAGAAGTCTAACTTCGAGCCAAGTAGTTTGAAGAGCTCCTTCCAAAATCTACCCGTGAAGCGAGCATCTCGATCACTGACTATGCTCCTCGGAACACCCCAATACTTCACCACGTGCTTTAGAAACAAGCGTGCAGCTACTTCGGCTGTGCACTCCATAGGTGCGGGTATGAAAGTGGCATACTTGGTGAATCTATCGACCACGACGAAGATAGATCCACATCCATCAGACTTGGGCAAATGTGTGATGAAATCCATGGTTAAACACTCCCATGGTCTTGATGGGGTGGGAAGTGGTTCCAACAGTCCTCCCGGTTGCCTTTGTTCCACTTTGTCTTGTTGGCACACAAGACAAGTCTTCACGTATGAATCTACATCATCCCGCATTTGTGGCCAATAATAAGCATCGCTCACCAAAGCCAACGTGCGGTGAGTGCCAGGATGTCCTGCCCACATTGAGTCATGGCACTCCTTAAGGATTTCTTTCCTTAAGCTTCCCCACTTTGGGACGTAGATCCGCTTGCCCTTGGTGTATAGCAAGCCGTCCTCAAGCCAAAACCTTCTTGTCTTCCCATCCTTGACAAACTCCACAATGTTCTTGGCTTGGACGTCATGTGATAAACCTTCTCGGACACGGCCCAAGAGATGGCTTTGCGGCTTGAGTATCGTAGCCATTAACTCTACTCGTCTACTTAGAGCATCGGCCACCACGTTCTCCTTTCCTTGCTTGTACTCTAGCTTGTAATCAAACTCCGCTAAGAACTCTTGCCACCTTGCTTGCTTAGGTGTGAGCTTTTGTTGGGTTTGAAAGTAGCTAGTGGCAACGTTGTCCGTCTTGATGATGAATGGGGTACCAAGCAAGTAATGCCTCCAAACTCTAAGGCAATGGACGATGGCGGTCATCTCCTTTTCATGGGTCGTGTACCTCTTCTCGGCATTGTTTAGCTTGCGACTTTCATAGGCTATCGGATGTCCCTCTTGCATTAACACTCCTCCTATGGCAAAGTCGGAAGCATCAGTGTGCAACTCGAATGGCTTGCTAAGGTCGGGCAACCTTAGTACAGGCTCCTCCATTAGGGCCTTCTTCAACCTCTCAAAGGCCTCTTGACACCGGTCCGTCCATTCCCATGCCTTGTTCTTCTTAAGAAGGTCTGTTAAGGGTGCCGCTATGGCTGAGTACCCTTTAATGAATCTCCGATAGTAGTTGGCTAGCCCCAGAAAGGATCGTAGTGTTGGTACCTTGGTCGGCGGTTCCCACTCTTGAATGGCCTTGATCTTGCCCTTTTCCATCATAAGTTTCCCCTCGTTTATCTTGTGGCCAAGAAATTCTACTTCTTTTGTGGCAAATGAGCATTTCTCCTTCTTGACATAGAGTTCATGCTCCCGAAGGGTCTTGAACACTATGCGCAAGTGCTTGACGTGCTCCTCCAATGTCTTGCTATAGATAACGATATCATCAATGTAAACCACGACAAACTTGTCAAGATAAGGATGGAATACCTTGTTCATCAATGTGCAGAATGTTGCGGGGGCATTGGTCAGACCAAATGGCATGACTTTATACTCGAACGATCCATATCTGGTTACCATCGCCGTCTTCGATTCGTCTCCAGGGGCTATCCTCACTTGGTAGTATCCCGATCGAAGATCTAACTTTGTGAAGTACCTTGCTTCACCAAGTTGATCGAATAAGTCGGCGATTAACGGAAGTGGGTACTTGTTCTTGATGGTAATCTTGTTCAATGCTCTATAGTCGATGCACAACCTTAGGCTACCTTCTTTCTTGCGTTGGAACAAGACGGGTGCACCATATGGGGACTTTGAGGGTTGGATGTAGCCAGCATCAAGTAGCTCGTTGAGTTGCTTCCTCAATTCCTCCAACTCGGGTGGTGACATCCTATAAGGTGATTTGGAGAGAGGCTTAGCACCAGGCTCCAACTCAATCGCATGGTCGACCTCTCTCCTTGGTGGCAACTTCTTTGGCAGTTCCTTAGGCATCACGTCCGCAAATTCCACAAGGACGGCTTCCACTTGTTTCGGCAAAGGCCCGTGCTTCTCCTCTCCTTCATTCAACATTAGGGTTGCAAGAAATGTGGCCTCGCCTTTCTTCCAAGACTTGGCAAATTGAATTGCCGACAAGTGCTGGGTACACTTCTTGGCTTGCCTTTCCAATGGCACCAGGCAAGGTTGTCTTCCGTCGTCTAGGATACAGAAGATATTGTAGAAGGGAATGGGAAAGGCTCGTACCTTGTCCATGAACTCTAACCCAATGACTACGCCATAGTCGTCCATCTTGACTATAGTGAAGTCGATCTCTCCCTTCCATGCGCCAATGTCTACTTGTACATTGCGCGCAACTCCAACAATAGAGGTGGCAGCGGAATTTACCGTCTTCACGCTACCAGGCTCCTTTGTGACTCGGAGGCCAAGCCTTGTGGCTTCCTCCGACGTCATGAAGTTGTGGGTTGCTCCCGTGTCCACCAACACACGCGTCGTCTTGTCACCAGTCTTGACGTCGACGAACAATGATCCTCCCTCAGCTTGAGCCTTAGGTTGTGGGAGGGTTGTTTGGATGGCATTCAGTAGACGGATGCATCCCATCCTTGTATCGTTACTCTCCTCGGCCTTGTCCTCCTTGAAAGCCATGGCCTTAAGGGCCTTCTTTTGTGGGTAATCTCGCATCATGTGAGGGCCGTCGCATAGGTAACAAGTGGGTTGCCAAGACTTACCCTTGCTTTTGTCATGCTTATCGGCTTTCTTCTCCTTCGGTTTGCTTGTCTCGGCCTTATCCTTCGGCTTATGTTCTCCCCCACTTCTCTCATGGTTACCTCTCTTCCCTGTGGACTTGGAATCACCTTGGTGGCTTGATTTAAACTCGATCAAGGATTCGGCGGCGGTAATAGTATCAGACAATGTTTGCACGTGTCTCTTTTGTAGTTCGAGTTTTGCCCAATTTTGCAGTCCACTCATGAAGTACATGAGCTTGTCTTCCTCTAGCATGTTGGGCACCTCGAATAACAAACTCACAAAGGTGTTGACATAGTCTTTGACGCTCCCCGTTTGCTTGAGCCACCTTAGCTTCTCCTTGGCTTCGTACTTGGCATTTTGGGGATAGAAGTGCAACATAAGATCTTTCTTAAATTCATCCCAAGTGGTGAGAGAGAACGTACCTTGCTCAATCTCCATGCTTCGACGACGCCACCACATAAGGGCATTGTCAGCTAAGAACATGGTTGCCGTTGAGATTTTGGACTCGTCATCCTCAAGCTTCAGGTACTTGAAGTATCGCTCCACGTTCCACACGAATGTGTCGAGCTCCTTTGCTTCCCTCTTCCCATTATATGATTTGGGTTTAAAGGAGTCGATTACCTTGGAGTCCAATGCCTTGATCTCCCTCGGCCCTTGCACGAATTGCTTCACGACTGCTTCTTTACAAAACGCCACATCTCCCTTAAGTTCCCTTGTGTCCTTTATCTCTTCTTGAAGCGCCACAAACCTTGCCTCTATGTTGTCAAGGTAAACCTGGACTTCCCTCCGCATCTTGTCTGCCATGGTGTTGAGAGCGCCAAGGAGCTCATCTCGTAGCCCTTCCACCAAGCCACGCAGTTCATCCTTACCATTGTCCACTATGGTTTGGATTTCCTCCCTGTCGACAACGTCCTCATCAAGTCGAGTATCGAACTCGAGTATGGTTCGTTCCACCTTCTCGAGTCGCTCTTCCATGGTCTCCATCGATGCTTGCAAGTCCTTTAACTTTGGCTTGCTCTTGGCAACGTCTTGGACCTCGGCAGTACGCTCCCTTAGCTCGGAGACTCCGGACACCATCTCTCCACTTGCCATATCCTACTTTCCTTCAAGTGATTCACGAACCTGGCTCTGATACCAGCTGTCACGGGATGACTCTTTAAGCATTCCGCCCGTGCGGCACTTAGACTTGAATACCTCGATGAACAAGCTAAGTAAGCCTTCGAAGCCTCGCTTCCCCGGATTGAATCACAAAGAAAGCTAAGATAGCTTGGAGAATGCTAAAATCACTTAGAAGATGGGAGAAAGGAAGCTTTGTATTGAAACTTAGGAGAACTTTACAATTGCTTACAATTCTTGGATGCTCCGCCACGTTCTTGATTTCTCCGGGACGTTCCAGAAGCTTCCATGAAGACATGGCTTCATGGGCTTAGATATATGATGTCTTGGGCATTTTCTTTGTTTTTAACACATGGCCCGTGACACTTGGACCATAACAACAAATGGAGCCCTTGAGTCATTGACCATAAGACAAAAACAACTGGACCACACAAAACCTCTCAATTCTGGGTCAGTAGCAGTACACAACCAATATTCAACCATCGGACCACTCACACTTGACCAGAAAAAGCACTAGTCACACATTCATTCAATTTCACACACACATTCATTCAGTCAGGGTGGAGATTCGAGAGTAGGATTCTCTCTCATTTCCTCTCTTTATATAAACGGTTATTACTAAGTTATGTTAACATTTTTGTTTTAAATTTTGTATATAGAAAAAAACAAAAAAAAAAGTGTGAAAAGTGGGGAGAGAAGGCGATGAAGAATAAGAGGAAAGAGAATTCTATTCCGGATATCCGACCCAAAAACACACAAAAAATTCAGAGGGGTGACATGAGGAAGAGCGTGCACCTTTTTATCTCATCCTAGTCAGTATGAGTTCATTGAAAAAGTGTGTGCAGGGAGAAAGTGCAGATCTTTCCCACGTGAGCCGTTCTGTGGCTATAGTATACACGGAAAAGTCTCCGGCCGCCGGAATGGAATTCCACAACTGCTAAAATGGAAAGAAACAACGTAATTAATTAATTAATTAAAAAAAAAAGGGAAATAAAATCATCATCAGAGAGGGCATTTACCTCTAATTAATTATTAATGATTATCCTGGGAAGGGCAACGAAATAAAAGACACCAGCAAAAGCGGGAAACTTGGAACCAGGCACAAGTCTCACTCTCTGTCTGTAGGGTTTGAACTTTGAACGCAGAGCCGCCGAGTGGAAGCAGCCATGGACGATGTTAGGGCAAGCTCTGCTTGGGTCGCAAGCCATTCTTCTCACGTCCTCGTCGATTCTTCAGGTCTCTCCGCACTTTGTTCACCTTTCTCTAGTGTTGGTTTTTGATTATTTTAATTGGGTTTTAATTTTTTATTTTATTTTATTAGGGATTGAGAAAGTGGCGGAGACGATAGATACAATTCCGAAGGTGGAATGGGATTTCGAAGGGATACACTATTTCGACAATGGACCTCTCACCGTTCAGTACCTCTTTGTGTTGGACGCTTTGAATTTCTGCTTTTGGCCTGGTATGTATCCATTTTTTCAAAATTTTAATTTGTTTTGTTGGAGCTCAAATTTTAGTGTATTTTCTTGTATTTTGTAGCTCAAGTTTTGTTTTTGTTATTAGAATAATTCAAGAATAATGGTCAGTGAAACAGAGCACCTTACTAGATTAGAGAACAAGGAAAAAATAAACTTATTCTTTTCTTTACCGAGCCAAGTTGCGAAATTCGGTTAGAAAAAATGTTCTTTATAAATGTGCTTGCCAGTTTTATCAAGATTTGAACTTTTCATGACAGTCAAACCAATACTTCAATGTGTGTATGTCTGCTGCTGTGTCGTTGTTGTAGAGCGGTTTTCATATGGTCGCTCATGGAACCCTATGTCAGTTGCCGGCGGAAAGTGATCAATTATTTTATGGATTGAAGAGATTATATTCATATCAATGTTAGCAAATGCACTTTATTCACTATGTTTTCTGTGCTAAAATTGTTTCTTTATAATTTTTTCTTTTTCTTGACAGATAAGGACTTAAATTACGACAATTTGGCTGCCGGTCTGAAGGCAGCAATACAAAATGACAAATCTGTGTTTGATGCTGATCGTCTGCAGAAATACACCGGTACTCATCTTCTTGAACACATATCTCCATGTCCATAAATATGTATTTTCACATGTACACACCAATTGCGATATATATATATATATATATCAAGTGTACTCCTTTGTCCCAATTGGTAGAAGAAAAATGACTGCCTCTACAGAATGTTAAATTTTTGGATGTGAAGCTGTGCTCTTGTTAACAAGTTTGGCAGTTTAAAAGTTCTAAACTCTGACTTAGGTGACACTCTTCTACTTGATAGTAATTTGATTAAAGAGGTTTATGTTATAAGGTCCTGAACTGCGGGAGCTGTTGAAATGGCCAAGGTCACTACCTTTGGAGGACGAGAGAGTTCGTTTGTTACATGAGGTAAAATTTACCTTTACATTTACAGAGGCTTTTATTCTTACATTTTCTCTTATTCTCTTAAGAAATACCCTTCAAGTTTCTTTTTGTTTGATTTTTTTATTACTCTGGGTATGTAACTATTAATTTCTCTTGAATTTATCAGTCTAAGCAGGAGACAATATACGTTGATGTTATTCATTATTTTTTTATTTAAAGAATCATCCCACCCTCAATTGAAAATACAAATACCATTTTAGGAAAATGATGCATACCTGTCAAATATTCAAAATATTGTTAACTTTTGTGGCCTAGGTTGGGTTTGAACTGGAGAGAAGCTTTGATGGCAAAGCATCTAATCTTGTGGAGTCATGTGGAAAGTCAGCTGTTAAGCTTGTAGCTCTGGTTACTCGTCACTTTCCTGGTACATTTTAGGGTTTAAAGTCATTTTTGATAGCTGCAGAGTTTGTAGGGGTTATTCCCAAGGAAACAGGCATATTTACTGTAACTAATTAAACTTTCTAGGTTTCCGAGACCACTCAGTATACAAAGGCCACCAAGTATTTTTGTATAAAAGAGCTCAGATATTTGCAGCAGATTTATGGGGTGCATTTGGAGGCCAAGGATATGGAGAATTTTATGACATTGGCTCAATCACTATTATGGCGGACTATATTGTTCCAGCCGTGCTTCAACAGCTGGGTGTGCTGAAGTATAGTGCCACCCTTGCCAGCGCTATCGAGGCTAATAGTCAAATAGTTGCAGGCAGTGAGGAGGAAGTTGAACTGCGAGCTTGCTCCATATATGCTGTCGAGAAAATGAAGGAGTTGATCAGTATGAAATCAGGGAAGCAGGTATGGTTATTTTCAGTCGTGGTCGTAGTCTGTAATTTTTTGTATGTGAACATTTAAATTCTTCTTGTGGCTGCATTTAAGTAATAAAACATTCGGATTTTTTCTTTTGTCTGTATGTGTCCTGCACCAATTCTGTTCTCACCCAAGTGAACTGTTGTTGGACCATGTTGTGCCTTTGCACTTGAAACTGTATCCTGCATCAGTTTTCTTTTCTTTATCATCTATAATCAATCCCTTTGATTTACTAGTGGGGTTTCTTTTTCAGGTGCTGAGTATTGAGTTAGACCTTTGGCTTTGGTCTTTTGGCATTCAGTGTCCTGCTCTGCAACACCATCGAACCCTCTCTATATATTATTGAGTGCACTATATCTCAGAGTACACCTTTGCTATCTATGTCATTGGGAGGAAGGAAAATTTTTGGCTTTGAAGTTTCTAGTTAGTCTTTGGATTAGTATGAAACAATTTCTGACATCCTATTTCCTTTTGGAAGTGTTGTGGCTTCTATAATTTTGCATAGTTCAGCTAGTAATTGTTGAACAAATGAAGATCAAGAATGTTATCGTAACTAAATGATTTAATATGTAGTTTCCGACTGAAATACTTTCTTTACCACGTGTCAATTTTTGTTGTGATTTTACTGAACATAAGAATTTTAATGCCTTTTGAATGTGGCAGCAGGCGTTTAGTAGTTTTTGTGATCAGAGAATTGCATTGCAGGATAAGAGATCTGGTTCAAATTGGTGCATGATTTTTGCTTATTTTTATCTTATGAACCCACTGAATCTCACTTGAAGTCAAGAGTCCAATAGTAAACACTACTCCTGCACTCTACATGTGTCTGTTCCTCAATTGGTTTATATGCATTAAAAATTACCATCCATGTATAAACTTATATCATGGCTCTGATCTACCTTGTGAAGATTAGTTCAATCTTGATATATATTGGCAGTTTAGAAGATGATTGGTGAAAATCAACTCTCAGATTATTGCCCTTCAAGTTATTTTTATCTCATAGGGCAAATAGGGTTGAACTTTTTGCTGCATGATTTGTTCATGATCTTTTTACCCTATTACAATGTACCTGCACTGCTTACATAGAATGTAGATGGTTTGCTTTGACAATTCAGTTCTACTTTCTATATATACCAATACCTGCATAACTTAGTAGGAATGAAAAATAAAGGCCGAAATGACTTTTATTTACTGAGCACTCTTGATGATGGTTATGTTGCAGAGCTAGGGTTCCTTGTCGTTGGCAAATTTCCATCATAACTACATTTTAGGACATCTGGTTTCCTCACTATCCGGGGACCAACAGGCACCTTGTTTGCTTTTGGGCGAATATCCTGTGCATTTAGAGAAAGTAATTTAAACATATCAATAGGCTTTACAACAAATCATTTCTGTTTATGAGTAGCACATTGCCTCCATTATGCTTGTAGCCTTGGGTTAGTTACCTTGGTGTGCATATGAAAAAGTTTTTGATCAATTACGACTTCTACGGATAGCTTAGACCTTTCTGCTTGAGCATTAAGGTTGAGGGATCATCCAAGTTAAAGTAAAATATAAGTGTACTGTGTAATTAAGTTGTTATATTTTGTGATTGCTTTTGTTTTGACTAGACAAGCTCATTTTTGCTCCTTGAAACATGAATTTACTGTGAAAAAATTCAGGAGAGGACTCTTATTTATATTTGTATGTAGTATGCATGAATATAATATAAGCTATTGCATTAAGCATCTAGATATGTAGCTATTGTAACTTCAGTCATTTGAGTAGGTAGTGTAAAATAGCAACCTGTTATAACTGGAAACATTTTGTGGATGGTAAAGTGGTAGTATTAGTATAGGGTAATATAAATCTTTAGGAGGCTTGGCCAGAAATAATTACCTGGTCAAAGATAGCTGTTGGGATTGCTAGGGTTGCAACAGCATTGGGAGAGTCAACTATACCGGAAATTCTTCCCTCACACGGGCAGCATGACAACAGAAGGTAGCTCTGATACGTGACAGATGCTAGATCAGTAAGGAAGACTGCAGTAATATGAATCTTTCGTTGTCTCTGTGTATGCTTGTGATTGTGAGTTGTTGGGAATTGGCTATGTGATAAGGAGAGAAGTCGAAACCTGTTCTTTGGAGTATCCAAATTTAGAGAGGTAGTCAATAGCATTGAGTACTGCACGCTTGTACGCCACAGTTGCATCTAGGTAATGCTGCTTCCCCCTCTCATCAACACTGATGCCCTCAAATACCAACCACTCTGAGAATCTTGGCTCGACCGGGCCTATCTCAAAGATTGGGTTTACGTGAAGAGGTGTGGGCCCCATTGGTGTAAGGTATTCTTTCATTCCTCCCCTTATAATTTCGCACCTAATAATAGGATCATATAGGGTAAACTGTGAACTGTATTACATATATGTGTGTGTATACTTATCTGTATGTGTCACATTTTGTTTTATGCCAAATTTGAATGTATAAGTAGGATTGTTTAGCTATTATAACCAGTTCCTGCCTTTTCTCATGAAGCCTCTAGTTTGGCTGTAGTAAAAGTTTAAGAGATGAGATCTGGAATATTTACTTGAGCTCCAGGAATCCGCTCATCTCAATTGCCCCGCAGAATGAAATTTCTCCATCACCCTGGGAAAAGTGCATGTCACCAGTACTAAGATTTGCTCCTTCAACGAATACTGGAAGGTATACCTTTGAACCACGACTAAGATTTTTTATGTCACAATTGCCTCCATTTTCTCTTCCTGGAATGGTTCTTGCAGCCTCCATGGCGATCTTTTCCCATTCAGGAGTGCCCTCTTTGATCTATGTATAACCAGGACGTGTTAGTATAACAAGACAGCATGGTTATTGTGATATTGTCTCTGTGCAGTAGGCTGCAGAGTTTTACAATTCTTGTAGTATGCAGCAAAGCAATTATAAAAATTTAGTTGTGCTGCAGGTTCATTGTTATTTTGATAGCCTAAATTTAGTAGTTTTCAATGTCAACATACCCCTCCAAGGACGCAACCTTTTGTTGATGGTAGGTTAGCCAATGGTCGTTGATGCAAAACCTCACATAATTTCATAGTCTTGAGTCCATTTTCTTCAAGTTCCCTCTCCCTTTCATTCCATATTTTCAGGAGTTCCATTGATGGTGCTGTTCCAACTATTCCGGGGTGGGTTAACCCTGGGAATCTCACTCCTGACATGCATATACAATGCCATGTTAGTGACAGGAGTACCCTACTGAATCTTTTAACAAGGTTACTGGCACGAGAAAAGGAAATAGGTTGAGATTTCACCTGGTATGTGAGGCGAGTAGGCATATATCCCTTCGAAATACCAGATAGCTTTGGTTGCAGAAGGAAAATGGTCAGTCAGAAAACCCCCTCCATTTTCTCTGTCAAATGTCGCAGTGAAACCCCATTCATCTCCTGGGAGAGGACCCAAGTTGCATATCTCAACCACCAGAAGATCGCCTGGCTGTGCTGGAATTCCATCGGTATCCGAAATTCCAATCGGCCCACTGAGGTAATGAACCTGCACAAGTTTGAAACATATTACTCTTACATTAATTTACCATTCTAGATGTTCTTGTTCTCCGTACTAGTGATTACATTATAAACGAGTAGCGACTGATGATCTCAATAATTTGTAGACTCAAGATCTCAACTCGATCCTATATGTACCATGTTTTACCTGTTATGTGACTATATTGTTTAAAACTAAACGGTTTTAGTTTTTCTAACGTAGGATAAAATCCATACTTACTGTTGAGAGGTCCATGGACTTTATATCTAGTGCAGAGTCATCATCTTTAATAGTACCTCCAGTCCAGTCTACCATCTCAATTCTAAAGACCTCACCGGTTTTAACCTCCGCCACCGGGGGTATGTCAGGGTGCCAACGGTTGTGAAGGGGTAGCTTTTGCTGCCACGGTTTTCTGCTCAGGTCTACTGGCACGACTAGTCTCGGAGTCCGGGGAGCCATAGATGAACTAGTGGAAAAACAGGGAGCATAGGGATGTATGTTTTATACAATTAGGTCAACTCAATAGCATCTATTGTAGGAAAGAGGAAGGACGATGGTATCCTTACATTCGCTGGATGACAAATGGGGTGATATATTTTTCCAAAGGTCGGTCCCCAACTACCTTTCAAGTTTTCAGCATGGGACAAATACAACCCAACAGTTTGCCTATTTTTTACTTGACTGACAAATCCAGCATTTAAATTTATTTCCCCAGAAACATGTAGATCTGGAATCATACTATGTTTCAGGATGTTTGGTTGGAAAGGTAGAACTGCACATACAATTCATGTCATTTTTTTCGCTTTTTCGCCTTTTCATGTTTGGTATTGCTCTTCCAAACTAGATGGAACTCAGTACAAGTGGAAAAGCTACAAAACACACGTGAATATGAAGGGGAACTTACAATGGAGGGATTGGAATGTTTGATGTCCTCTGCAGTGTACTCTTTGGTAATCCCACCACCACTGAAATCCACCATCTCGACCCGAAAAACCTCTCCAGCTGCCACTTCTGCCACCGGTGGTATGTCCGGGTGCCACCGATTGTGAAGAGGAAGCTTCTGTTCCCATGGCTTCTTCTTCACGTCTATAGGCACAACCAGTCTCGGTCCATAAAAGGCCATGACTCAACGAGTCTCTCCGAGTTTCGCTCTTCTGATCTCTGTTGAATGCAATTGAGAAAGTTAAGGTAAAATTAGATGCAAGATTCCTTGTTGTGGATGAAATTATATGGAACTTTTGAAATTTCATATCAAGATAGAAATTTGACAGCCATGATAGGAACCACTTATTTGTCATTACATTTCTTTTTTCTCCTTTAAGTGGATGGACCACTTGGAACTGATTGAGATTTTGTCACAGTTTCTTTTGAAAATTTGTGCTCATAGTAGTATGGAAAAAGTTGAGTCACTAGTTAAAGAATAATCCCCTGTATCGGATTGGTTTGCGGTCACTAGTCAAAAGTGTACTTGGTTAATTTTTTTAGTGATCTTCATTTCCATTCAAACGTCGTACACTTTGATTTAACATAAAAAATGAAACTCTATCGGATTGGTTTGCGGTGTCAGTGGATTACATTTACTCTCGAATTTTTTAGTGCGCGATTAATTGTTAAATTCGATTATGTGTGTCGGACGTTGGTTCGTTCTTGAATTTCCGGGTTTGGACGGGAATTTGCTAACTGAAGTTACCTTCTTAGAGGACCCCACAAATCGGAATCCGAAGGATATTGGTGCTATTTTGTTTATGATGACATGAGCTTTGGTTTGTTCTTATACAGAAATTGTTGCCCTCTTTTACTTTGATGGCTGGTCCCAACTTCCAACAGCTGTTTTGTAATTATTTCGTTAGGAATTTGGATTATGATGTCTAAACTACTGAGAATTGGGATTACTGGCATGATTAGGTAGACGAATAATCTCTAATACGTGAAATATCAGATAAGACTTAATAGTGAATTGCATTCGCTATTTAGTACTACGATTTTAGTAGTATTCTTGCGAGTGAGATGTTATAGGTTTGATTATTGTGGATGGTAAGTTTGTGAATTATTATGGTTGGCCCGTTGTGTATCTAGTCTGCCATATCTCTCACTTAGTGTGAACACTATCGTTTAGTTATAAAAAAAAATAGTAGACTGCATTCAAGTTTTGAGTGTTTATCACCCATCATATAGGAGTGGGGTATGACCTACTAAACTCGAGGACTTAAGGCCATCTCCAACTGAAGGAGGGACAGAGGGCTCTCTTTAGCCTTATAGCCCTCCCAGAAATTATATTTTAATGAACAGTGCCATACCATATTTCATACCATCTCCAACCGAGGGGGCCAAAGGATCATAGGCCAAACATAGCCCTGTGACAAAAAATCATCTCCAAGCGTGGGGGCCAAAGGGCCATGGGCCAAATATTATTTATTATTTCAATTTAAAGACTACAACAACTTAAATTTAAAAACTATAACTTAAATATTAAAGACTATAACAACTTAAATTTAAAGTCGGATGTAAACAACTCTCGTCGGGCCATAATTTTCCTTTTTTTCCTATCAAAATATGTCTTACTCATTGGAGTGTAATGCCAAGTGTTCCTTTGCATGTTCCTATCATCCATCTCTTCTTGTATTTGTTTTGCCCGTTCTTCGTGCCTACTGTTCTTTTCTTCCGTGGCAAAGGCATTTTGCTAATCCATTAATCACAATGAGGCCGCCATTTTCTGTTGAAAGGTGTAATCATCCTTTGCCTTGCCCTTTTCCTTCAATTTTCGAGCATTGTTTCGTCCCATAGCCTTAGGTATGGAACCTTCACCCGAAGACGGATTTTCTACCCTTGTTTCTTGAATGGTAGGAGATCCATCTTCATACCCATCTGCATTTGAGGATGCGTTTCCGAACGGCATAGGACCAACTCTTTGTTGAGGTGGATCTTCAAATAACACCCACACTTTACAATTTTCCTAACAATAGTGATGACTAAAGGTTTTGGAGTTGTCCTCCGTATACAATTCCTCCACTTGGCGTACCTAGAAAATATAATTACAAAAATTAAAGGAAATTAATTTATGAAATTATATGTAATATAATTAAATATTTAAAATAAGTTGTGAAAACACTTACTTTGTCATAGTAATTGGCTCCGCTTTCATGTCTGCTTGCGGCCTTTAACACTGCTTGATGACATTTATTCAAACTTGGATGAAGATATTTTTTCCCATCTTGAAGAATAACTCTCGTGGTTTCTCGAATTCTGTGGAGTGGTGTCTTCGTAGAACTAATTTTACTTTTTGGACGTACGAGTCCAAACACCTTCACTTGTTTGAGAACTCCCCCTCACACTATCTTCCAAGACCCATCTATAAGGCTTGCAAAGAGCTTCGTCTTCTTTTCGGGTCCAAGCCTTACCTTTCATTGCAGATGTGGCCATTTGAAAATTTGAAAAAATTGAAGAAAAGATTATTGGAAGAGGTAAGAGAATAGAATGTGAAGAATTGAAATAAAATGAAGTAAGATAGTATGGAATGTTGAAAATTATGTGAGAAATGGTGTAGGAATGACTTAGGTATTTATAGGAAAGAAATTAGATTTATTATTATTATTTATTTTTTAAATTTTTTCTGGAAACAAAAAAATTTCAAATTCAACGGTAATCTGGCGTTAACTAGCCGTTGCTAGCTGGCGTCATGCTAATGTCAGGTAGCAGTTGGATTTGAACATTTGAGTAGGCCCGGGGCTGGCTCATTTGGGCAAACTTGTTGGCCTGATTTGGTGTTGTTGGCCCGGTGGGGCCCACAAGCCCTTTGGCCTAGTCCTCGGTTGAAGACAGTTTTTGTGTCATTTCGGGCTATTTTTAGCCCTATGGCCCTCTGACCGGATCGGTTGGAGATGACCTAAGTGTGTTTAGTTTGACCTCAAAGTAAAGTGTGACACCAAATCTCTCTTCCCCTTGACATATGTTTCATGCTCTGCTAAGCTTGACAATAGTATATTACATTGGTAGCAAGAATATTAGGTATGTGTACCGTCTTGAATTTATTTTTTCCAAATACCTTGTCTATCTACCCATGCAAAGTAATTAATTCACCAAATTATTTGTTGTAATGAAAAGGTACTCCTTGTTTTGTTGTGACTGACCAGAGTCTACTGCTCATTCTGTTTGAAGCAAGTCGGAGTTTCACCTTAAAATTAATTGAAAATATATTGAAGCAAGTCCAACTTCTTACAAGCTCTTGAATGGTTTGGTCTTTCATTGATAGAGGACTTTGTCCTCACATTCCCACACGCCTTCTCACGTATGGCAAATTTTCAAGCCTAACAAGTGGACAACATAAATGGGTTGATGCAGAGCACGTGTGGCCGTTGGCTTTATGGCCAACCTGCTTTGATACCATGAAGAAAGTTGGGGTTCCACCATAAAACCAATTAGTAATATGAGGAGTAGCCAAACCTCTTAAAAGCCCTTACAAGGTTATTCCTTTCAGTGAATAAGTGAGGTCAAAGACTTTGTAATTCAAATTATTAAGGGCATTTACCGCATTTAAGACCTTATTTTCAATTCATCCTCCTCACTTTCGCACATTAGCAGATGCACATTGGGACCAAGGTGGTCTTAGGATTATTCGGTCTCCAAAAAATATACTTGTGAAGGTCTTTCAAGAACCCTTCAAAATTTTTATATGAGTCACTTTTGTGTTTGATGTAATGCCTGCTAGGCTTATCTCAACAGTACTCAACATATTGCATCAAGAGCACCCAACAAATTCTCTCAATAACAATCATCATATTGCTTCGTCATATGTCAATATATGTTGACATATGTGCTACATGGTTCGAACAATGTTTTTATCAAAAAACTTGAACCTTTAACACCGAGATCCTTAATGTTCAAATTTCTGAATCCACCAATGCTTTTGCCTGGATAAAACAATTGAAAAAAGGTTAATTGGCTCCTCTAATCCTAATCTTAATAGTATGACATAATGTTGTAGCCTTTTGCCCTCAAACATTTCTCCAAAATCCAAATTTAAAGAACCCATTGCATTAAGTTTTCATAAACTGATGACAAATATAAAATTACCAAAGCATAAGTTCAGCTAGCAATTGTTGAACAAATGAAGATGAAGAATGTTATCGTAACTAAATGATTTCGTATGTTGTTTCCGACTGAAATACTTTCTTTACCACGTGTCAATTTGTTTTTGTGATTTTACTGAACATATGAATTTTAATGCCTTTTAATTGTGGCAGCAGGCGTTTAGTAGTTTTTAGTTTCTTACTTGTTGTGAATAAGTGAAGTCAAAGAGTTTGTAACTCAAATTATTAAGGGCATTTACCATATGCAAGACCTTATGTTCAATTCATCCTCCTCCTCACTTTCGCACATTAGTAGATGTACATTGAGATCAAGGTGGTTTTAGGATCACCCGGTGTCCAAAAAATATACTTGTGAGGGTTTTTGAAAACCCTTCGAATGTTTGATATGAGTTCTTTTTGTGCACACCAAGTATTTGATGTAATATATACTAGACATATCTCGGCAGTACTCAACAGATTGCGTCGAGAGCACCCATCAAATTCTCTCGATAACAATTATCATATTGCTTCAATATATGTCAATATCTGTTGGCATAAGTTCAACATGGTTCACGCAATGTTTCTATAAAAAAAACTTGGACCTTTAACATTGAGATCCCTAACGTCCAAATTTCTGGATCTGCCACTGCTCTCGCATGGATAAAACAATAGAAAAATGTTAATTGGCTCCTTTAATCCTAATCTTAATAGTATCACATAATGTTGTAGCCTTTACACTCAAACATTTCTCCAAAATCCAAATTTAAAGAACCCAATGCATTAAGTTTTCATAAACTGATGACAAATATTAAATTATCAAATGCATGGCAGCATAAGCTTGAAATTGCTGTTATATCTTTAAGTCGATAATTCAAAATGTCTTATACCACCAAAAGTCTAATTTGAGTTAAAAGGGTTTAATTTCAGGTACCTAAATTAACATGTAGATTATTTCAACTCATAGGAGAGAAAAAGAATTCATGCAAACGGGACGTTATTTTAAGATAACATTACCGTCACATGGTAAATTAAATTGCACGATAATTTGTTACGCTAAAATTATTTTGTATCCTATGTCTGACCCCCACACAAAGGAGTCTAGTCATTGCATTAAAGTTTGTACTTGCATAGATAGAATCAAGTGATACATAAATACAAAAGAGCATCGTGAAATGCAAAATTTTCATATGTGACTAGATACCATCACAGTGATATTCAGATATGATAATTTTCTTGACTTGTTAAAAAGTAGCATAACCTATCGCTAACCTCTACCTCTTCTTATTTTTGTTTGCTTTGTTTTGGGTCAAGCCTTTACTTCCTCAAGGCTTAAGTTACGTGTGTTGTTTGCAATGTTGCAGTGCAGGAGTAATATAAGTCCGGCTCGAAAGTGACCCCCTCCTATCCCATGCGCATGGCTCAGGAGAGGAGGAAAGTCAATCAATTGCCCAAAACAACGCATTTTATATATATATATATATATATATATATATATATATATATATATATATATATATATATATATATATATATTAACAAAGCATAGTTGAAAGGAAGCATAGTTGAAAAGAAAAAAAAATTACAGGAGAATAATTTATATAGTACGCATTTATTGTAATGAGATGTTTCAGATTAATAATATATTGTTAAGTGTAAGATTATAACGTTTTAAATCAATAATATATTATAAAATGTAAAATTGTATATACAATAATAATATATTATTAAATTGAGATTCTACGAAATAGTGAATTCGTTTTAGGAAAAGGATCATCGTCGGATTCTTTTTTTAGGAATTTTAGGGATTCCGCAATCGTATATATTCATCGTACATTGTGCGGTCAGAAATAATTTAAAATTTAAAATTTAATTATAAATAGTATCTAACGAAAATTGATAGTACGACATACAATGAACAAAAAACAATTATTAAATTTTAAAGATCCCTAAAAAAAGAATCCGACGATTATTTCCCTTCTTTTTAAACAAGTCGATCTCACATTACAAAGGCAAAATATGAAGTGATTGCTTTTATTTATGGGAACTTTAACGAAAAGCACTCGGTACTGTTCACTTTAACGAAAAACCACATTTTTACACTAAAAAGTCAATCCTGGTACTATTCACTTTACCCTTTATTTTGTCCTTATCATTAAAACTCAAAGTTTTCAAGCCTTTTTTATTAGTTTCCTTTTATTTATTTGTGATAATCTTGTGTTTGTACACGTTGTGGTTTGGTTGAAAATTGTCAGCACCTGCAAGTTGGAGGGCGACATGCCTGGCGGTAGGGATAAGAACGCCACGTCTCACCGGACTAGGACACTCCTACTATTTCCTCCTAATTCTTCTCTTTTCAACAGCGCTTTCTTTCACCCTTACCAATAATGATTGGATGGAATTACATCTCAAATCACTGTTTAAGACGCTCTCATTTTTTTTTTATCACTTTTCTTAATCGCTTCCTTTCTTTTAACACTTATTAAAGAAAGAATGATTTGTTTATCAAGCAGTGTTTAAATTAAGATATCTCGTGTGCCCCAGCCACCAAAATTTTCCAGCTGTAGGTGACTGTCATTGATACCTTTGGCGTGAGAGAAACCGCCCGACGTGGTTTGTTGACTAAGACAGTTCTTATATATCGAGCGAGAAAAGTTTTATATTTTTGTGGGAGGTGTTTGATGGATAATATATTGTTGATCATTCGTACCTTTTATTTTTGCTAATTATGCAATGCGTTTCAGCATGATCGCTTGATTATGTCAGTAATCACACTAAGTGAGACTAGCGGGATGTTTGTGAGAGGTGTCTGACAAGACAAGTGACTTGAGAACCATATATTGTTCCTCTCCTATGATGCAATGCAATTTGGATAAAACGTTTTGATTAAAACCATTCTTACACTGAGTAAGATCAATGTGTGATTGAGTGAAACCAAATAAATCAAACGCTTTGTGAGATGTGTCCCAACAATTGACGTCATCAAACACTAGTACTTAAATTTCATTCCTTTGATGCAATGCAATATCGGTCAGAAATTTTAGGTGCAATGAACATCTAAGTATCCATATATGGTGACACTTAGTATACAGTTTAACGGTATTCTTCTTTATTTGTAAATGTGATCTTAGGTTCGATTCTTGCTAAAGGTAAATTTGAACCACATTATTGCTAGCTCATTGTGAGATTATTCTCACCTCCTCTCTTTTAGTGTAGATAATATCGTTTATTAAAAAAATGTATTTACATTGTGTAAAGGGTATTGGTCATTTGGGTAGTTCCTCATGGAAAATGCATGCCTTGTGCAGTTGCCTTATGCCTGCAGTACTACTAGTACCAACTGGTGCCACTTTTTTAGGCTAATCGTACTATTATTCATCATAGTAATGATAGGAATATCATATTTTTAATTTTTTTTATAAATGATAATATCTACATTAAGAGAGAATAGTGAGTTTAGCCTCACAGTGGGTTAGCAAAAATATGGTTCAAATTCGATTTTGATGAGAATCGAACCTAAAATTTCTCACTTACAAGTGAAGAGGAATATCACTAGACCGTAGTACTAAGTGACAAGAATGTCATATAATCACATTCAATTAGATAATTAAAAAAAATATACACATCACTTACCGTATTATATGATTCACAAATATGATTCGAAAATATAGTCTTTCTAATAATTTTTATATTCATAATGGACTATTTATTAATTACCAGCTCGGTTATGCAGAGTTTTCAAGAACACTGCAGATATTTTGTGCAGAAAAATGTTTGATAAAAAGATACGTATCTCGATTCAGGACAAAAATAAATTGATCATTTTAGATGTTATTCTGGAACACAACCAACTCAGAGTAATTAAAGAAGTGGAACTCTTGCATTATTCAACTGTTATAATCCCAAGTAATGTAACTACTTGTTTAAACCGTGAAGGACTTTTCTTCAATCATTCACAAGTCAATTAGATGCTTTCTTCTTCCAAATGAAATGAACCATTTTTCTTCTTAATATTTTAAGGAGAGAATTATTATTATATATGTTTCTACGTATTATATATGATGCAGTTACCTTTTTAGAAGCTGCGGCGATGATGTAAGAAGGCACTGCGATTCGAAGAGAACAAAGTGAATTGCAAGACAACATAGAAGTGAACATACAAAATTGAAAGTTTGTTTTGATTATCTTCACCAAAAAAAAAATATTGTTTTGATTATTTATTCGTAATTGTTATAAATTATGGATTAAGTATAATTATTCCATCATAAGTATAGGAGGTGTGAGCCTTGAGTAATTAGGTATTTTAAGATAAAACTTCCCACCTAAAAATGACAGTGTGATGTAGTTAATATTTAAGGAAAATTGGGGCGATGATATAAACATCAAGAACTAGCAATATTCAGTCTAAAGAGAAAAATGTACATGTATAAGTTGGTGTTTTTTCTCAACATGTATATCAATTTATGGCGCATTTTCACACTCTATCGTCATGCATAAGTTTATTGCTGAGACAGTCGATGTGCCTCCATTTGCAATGTAACTTCTCCCTACTTGTTTTAGAAGAATTAAATTAAAAGAAATTACCTAATATTGATTTTCTTGATTATGATTTTTTTTCTCTCCTTTTTATGTTAACAAATGTCTTTTGTGAGATTTGAACTCAAGATTCATTTCAACGAAGTTCAGTTGAGACTTAATATTTAATTGGACCAACTAATCATATAAGATTTTGTAGATATTTTGATCCTTCAATATCTTTAACGTATTGATTTTCCTTCCATGAGATTGATTTATAGGATTTAACCCTTAAACCCATTCCACCAAAAACCCACTTGAGTCTAAGTTCATGTGCTTCATGGTACTATTTTAATTTTAGAAAACTAGAATCTTGGGGTGTTATGTCAGCATTTTGCCACTGGTAAAGACAAGATTAGAATATTAACCCTTAACCCATTCCACCAAATACTACTCTAAGATCATCATAAGCAATTCCCAACTAGAATGTTGATTGAAATTGCTTCACTTAATTACTATACCCTTGGGTATTTTTTTTATTGGTAATGAAATTTTATTTTCCAATTTAAATATCAAATTTAAATGCAGAAGGAAGGACGGATAGACATACTTAATTAGCGATGCCCAAATCCGCTTGATTAATTATATTAGGTTAAATAAGAATAACGTAACTTTAAAAAATGTGGAAGAAAGAAAAGGTTTAAAAGACTTGAGAAAATCTAAAGGCCTAATCGGATAAATGGTCCCCGTGGTCATAAGGTATTCGGATGATAGCCCCTGTGGTAAAAAAAATCGGATTTAAACCCTTGTGGTCACAGTCTGTTAGGATTTAAACCCTTGTGGTCTAAGTCTGTTAGGATTTATGCCTTATGTCATTCCTCCATTAGGTTTAGGTTGGCCAAATCGGATAAATGGTCTCCGTGGTCATAAGGAATTCGGAAGATAGCCCCTGTGGTAGAAAAAATTTGGATTTAAACCCCTGTGGTCTAAGTCTATTAGGATTTATGCCTGAAATTAGAGGTTCTGTCATTCATTCGTTAAGCTTATAGGTGGAGCAGAGTTTCTCTGAGTATCTATCAATAAAAAATATCTTACAATAAAAAGAGGGGGGGGGGGAGAGAAGATTTTAGTTTATGGTAAAAAAATTCATTCATCTTAGTTATTTCACAAGAAGAAAAAGACGAAAACAGAGGATCTGTTGAATTTCAAATGGTTAGTTTCACCAAATACGAAGACTTACTTCACATTTACAATTACACAAAAAAAACTATTTATCTCAGAGAGGTTTACGTAAAATTCTGGGAAAACGCCAACGATTATTGTCTTATTTGTCAAAGAAAAATAGAATATGTTATAAAGAATTAATTAACCGGTTGGATATTCGGGAGTCAAAAACTCGTTAATTTTATAAAGGCATTTTGAATTATTTGATTTATTAGATCTTGAATTTTAATGAATTATGTGCTTTATTAGTTCCACCTCGTTCTGTCCGTCTCCTCAGAGAAACTCTGCTCCACCTGTAAGCTTAGCAGAGAAATGACAGAACCTCTAGTTTCGGGCATAAATCATAACAAACTTATACCACAGGGGTTTCCGAATTTTTTTTACCACATGGACTATCTTCTAAATACCTTATGACCACGGGAACCATTTATCCGATTTTGCCAACCTAAACCTAATGGAGGAATGACAGAAGGGCATAAATCCTAACAGACTTAGACCACAGGGGTTTAAATCCTAACAGACTGTGACCACAGGGGTTTAAATCCGAATTTTTTTACCACAGGGACTATCATCCAAATACCTTACGACCACGGGAACCATTTATCCGATTAGGCCAAATCTAAAACATATGCACCTCCCTCCATGTTACTCCATGTATGGTAGCGTGACACAAAATATGGGCAATATATATGTATTTCCAACATTAATCAATAAAAAAACATAATTAAAAATTAAAAAATGAAGACGAACCCTGAGTGCTGACTTGTCCCCCATACCACCCCCACCCAGGCAATGGCTTACATGGTTAAATTTGATTGCACCTCCGGCTCAGAATCTCATCCCCATTATTCCTTCACTCATTTAAGCTTTCAAAAACTCCTCGAAATCCTAAGCAAATCCCTCAATGGTTAATCCCCTTATAAAACATTACCATATCCCCTTATTGGACCTTCTCCCTCCCCACTGTCAAACGCCATATATTATTACTTTATAGATAGGCAATATATAATCCTCTTCCCTTTCCTTACTAACGAATGGTTATAGTATGCTTAAATATTAGCCCTACATATGCTTATATATTATTTATATATATAATATTATAAAGATTTGAGTAAAATGTCTCGCTTTCTGATTGCAAATCACAATTCGACGTGCAATCTAAACTTTTATTTTATGTTTTAAACTAGTTATTTGTGTGTTTGTATAAAATGTCTTGCTTTCTGAGTAAAATGTCTCGCTTTCTGATTGAAAAATGCAATTTACAATTATTTGTATGATTCGCAGGTAATGACTAAAACTGTGTTTTGCAAGTAAAGACCTGAGCAATTTTCTTTTAGTTGTGTATGTCGACAATAAGGAGTGGAAGATGACCACATTGTAACTGCTAAACAAAGAAAAATGTTAGAGAGACTACGGTTTAGTATCAAATTTGTGTATTATATGATGTGGAAAGTTATGTACATAGAAGCCATTTAAGAGAAGGGATCTTTATTTTTTTTTAAAGTGGGGACTAATTGTGCAACCCACTTCACATCGAATTTCAACGATCCAAACCGTCTATTTTGTAAGTCTCGATCGTAGATCATCCTTGCAAAAATTCAATTCAATTCGAAACAATTTGCCTATTTAATTATTATGATGAAATTTTAATATTTCTTAGAGAACAAAGTGTTGGTCAATATCTTTGAACTCAATTAAATACCTCAAACATTTCCGATATGGCTAATATTTTGTAAGGATGATCTATGTGATGTAACTTGCAAAGAGGATAGTTTAGATCGTTAAAGTTTGATGTGGTGTAAGCCCAACAACTAATGAGTTTATTTTCTTAAATATTTGCAATATACATCACTTATGACATCATATTGTACCCAAATATAATATAAAGATGTGATGTTCCCATGGTATAAAATATCGATGATATCGGAAATATCGGTAGTCCAAAAACATGAAAATTTCGATGGAAATATCGGGATATTATCGATATCGATAAAAATTGAATAAAAACCACGGAAATTGTAAGAAAAACTTGGAAATTTTTATTGAAACTTTGGAGAATGTTTATTTAGTCAATTATCTATTAGTTTATCAAAAAAAATTAGAAGGAAATGCATTACATGATGGATTTAACTGATTTAAGTTGATTATACAGCGAGCTCGCAAACACTGTGAGTGTAGAAAATATGTAGTAATTAATGAAAAAAAGATTAAACACACCATAATCATTTATATATAATGATTTACTACAATATTTTACACTTTATACATTGCATGGTAAGATACATGAGTGATTTAGTACCACATAAAGTTCCTATGAAATTCAAAATTTTCACTATCTTCATCATCTCTATGTGTAGAGTAAGTTTATTGTGAAGAGTATTCATCAAATGATAAATCCCCAAAATAGTTTTGCATGTAATTGTTAACATGACACTCATATAAATATAAATATTTTAGCATATTATCACTAAAACATAAGTGATATATGGTGGTTACGGTGTTGGAGGAGTAAAATGGGAAGGGTTCAAATCCCCTTTGTGTTTTTTTTTCTCCCTTTTTTTTCTTCTTTTTATTTTATTTTTTCCTTCCTTTACATCGTTATTTTCGATATTTTAACGATATTACACCAATATTTTGACAAAATATTGCTGAAGTTTTTTTCTCCCTTTTTTTTCTTCTTTTTATTTTATTTTTTCCTTCCTTTACATCGTTATTTTCGATATTTTAACGATATTACACCAATATTTTGACAAAATATTGCTGAAGTGTGAGCGAAATTATCGACATCGATATTTTCCGATATTATCGTCGATATTGTCGATATTTGTACGATATGTACATGGATATGTTCCGAAATATCCGTGATTCGAAAAAACCGAAATACCCTCGATATTTCGTCGATATTATCGATATTTCAGATTATGAATGTTCCTAAGTTCACTCTAAAACGAAAGCATCTAAACCAAATTTACCATGCATTATTATATTGATTTTATTTATTTTGTGAGTGACGCAACGCAAGCCTCCAATGCAAGTGGAAGATTAAAAAAAGAAAAGGCAGGGAGCAAAGGGCCACAAAGGGGCAAAATAAATGAGATGAAAAGGAAAGCAGCTTAGTAGCGATTACCCCATATCCAATCCCATCAAATATAATCCACATTCCACTCTCCAGTGTTCCCACAGTCAAAAGCAAAGAATCCAACGGTGGAGGAACATCCTGTGCGGAAACACGGAGCCGTTCTCGCCCAACTCCTTGGAATCTCCTCATCTCTCTCTCCAGTCTCCACACCCAGACCCAAACACTCCCCCCACTTCTCAGCACACCCATCTCCGTCTCTCTCCTCTATTTATATCGCCCTCCTCAGGCCTCCTTGGCCAGCTTAGCTAAATTTTCCCCTCCTCTCTCTCTCTCTCTCCCCCCCCCCCCCCTTTTCTTGGACTGAAAGCAATCTCATGTAATTCTGACTGATTCACTTCCACAACAAGGATTATTATCATGAGTTGCAACGGCTGTCGAGTTCTCCGAAAGGGCTGCAGCGACTCCTGCATGCTCCGCCCCTCCCTCCAGTGGATCGAAACCCCCGAAGCCCAAGGCCACGCCACCGTCTTCGTCGCCAAGTTCTTCGGCCGCGCCGGCCTCATGTCCTTCATCTCCGCCGTCCCCGATTCCCAACGTCCCGGTTCGTAATTATTCCGATTGTACCCTTCGTTTTCACGACTAGTTTTCCCATTTTTTTCGTTTCTGATTTTCGTTTGTTTTCAGTTCTGTTCCAGTCCCTGTTGTTTGAAGCCTGCGGCCGTACGATCAACCCGGTCAACGGAGCAGTTGGGCTGCTCTGGACCGGCAACTGGCACGTCTGCCAGGCTGCCGTTGAGACCATCCTCCGCGGCGGTACGCTCCGGCCGATTCCCGAGCTCCTCGGCGGAGCGTCCACTCCCGACGAGGCCTCCGAGGCCGATGTCGGCGGCGTCACTATCTCTACCGACATGTGGAGGCTTCGAGATCCGAGTCACAACTCCGGTTCGTCCTCCCGGTTCACCAGCTCCCGGTCCGCCAGGGCCTCCTCGCCGAAACGCAAGCGATCCGCCGCGGCCGACGAGTCCTCCACCAAGTTACTTCAGCCCCAGCAACACGCGGATCTGGATCTCCGGTTGACCCCGACCCCGTCTTTCAAACCCAAGCCCAAACCGGAGACCCGACGACCCGGAACCCCGTCCATGAACTCGGATGAGTCCGGCGTCACCACGTGCTTCGAGAGTGGGTTCGAAGATCAACACCCGTACTCTTACGCCGTCGGAACGGAGAGAAAGCTACTCAACTTGTTCCCCTGAGGAATTTTCCCTTCCGCCAATTTTTTGTTGGTGAATCCGACGCGGCTATATACTCTCTCTTCTGTAATATCCCTAGTTTTATCTCTTTGGGGGGTTTGCCCGGAATCCATGTCCGGCGAGTTTTTGATGATCTCCGGCGGAGGATTTCTCTCTTCTTTGTTGTTGTTGTTACTGTTTATAGAGATAAAAAGAGAGAGAGAAAATTGAGAGTTTGTGTGACATTAATAAATATATAAATAATTAATGGTATTTATATCTTCTTCTTGTTTTTACAATTTTGTGTAGTTTTTGTATCCAATTTGGTTTCTATTTTCAGAATTTTATTTTTTTTATTTTTGTTAAATAAAGATTTATATTAACAGGGCAAAAGCCCAAAGAGAACATGGAACAAGCCGAGAGAAACTCTCACAGTACCAAAAAACAAAGGGGAAACAACCCAAAAACAAAGCCTAACCCACGCAGGGAAAGACGACGGGAAAGCCTAGAGCCTAAAGAGCAGCAACATTCCAATTATGGAGGATCGTCATGTTAATGGTTGAGGGAGGGAGGCAGGCAGGGAATTTCTTTTCTGGTTGGTTCTGCTTCCTTCATCCTTAACTCCTCCTCAACTTGCATATAATGAGTTAGACCAAACCCTACTACCCATTAATTATTACCCTTGAATTTTACCAACCCTTCTAGGTCTCTCCTTTGATTTCATCCTCTCTTTACTACACTAATATAATTAGTGAAATCTTGGAGTGATAGTGGGTTGGGTTGAAGAGACTCATAATATTCACAACTACAATCCATCTCATGCATACAAGGTTAGAATTTAAACACTTACATGTTTAACCTATACAAGTTTATGTAACATGTGAGTATAGAGAAAATAAAATAGTTTGAATTGCAGATTGTTAAGAACTTAGAAGCATCAACATGCTTACTCATTTGGAATTGGAAAGTCATTAATCGGGAATGAAAAATGAATGGATTCAACTAGTTCCTTTAGTTGATCAGAGCCGGGTATTGAATTACGGGTATTGAATTATGGATTCAAGTGCCTGATGATCCAATTTTCAATGCATTTTGTGTCGATTTCTCAACATCCTTTGTGTGAAACATTGACCCTTTGATCACATGTCTAGTGTAGGACAATGCATTCAAGTGTCCACCCCCACTGATGTGTGATGATATTATGTTGAAGGCTAAAGAAAGAAAGTATGAATAATAATATTCTAGTGTGGTTTAGTCCATACGATGTGTATGGACTCATAACAAACAATCAATTAAAACATGACATTTAATATGGACATTTAATTAAATGTTTATCAATGTTTGCTGTGCGGTTTTCAAAAGCCAAAACCAAAACCTAACCGTTTCCTATATTGCAGTTCCCTTTCACAATCGCAAAACCGAACCGTTAGGTGCAGTCCAATTTGGTTCGTGTTTTGGTTTTAGTTTTCTATTTCAAATGCCCACCCTTAATCTAGCATATTATGTTATCAGATAATACATGTGTCAAACTATAAAAGTGACAAGAGTGGAACTATTGCAGTGAAACATGAATAGTGAAGGGTAAAATTTAGGGAGCTTTAACAAAACACTCCCGGTACTGTTCACTTTTAACGAAAAACCATATTTTTACCTTTAACTGTCACTATGTACTATACCTTTAAAAAGGGATTTTCATTAAAAGAGAAGTTTTTTTGGATTTTTCGTTAGTTTTCCTTAAAATTTAATAGGGTGAGTTTAATTTAAGGGTAAATTACATAGTAGCCCCTTATGTTTGAGGTTTATTACAATCGCATACAACAACTTCAAAACATTTCACTTTCATACCTCAACTACTATTTTATTTCAATATAGTACCTCTGTTACATTTTCCATCCATTAATCAGTTAAATGCTGACGTGGCTGCCACATATATGCCACGTGGCTTTCAAATGTTTGTCACATGGCAAATAAAATAATTTTTTAATTTTTTTTAAAAAACCTGAATTTTCTAAAAAAAAATTGAACAAAAAAGAAAAAAAAGAAACCTATATCCCTCACCCCTCACCCAGCCCCCTAGAAACCTAAAAAAAAAATTGAAACAAAAGAAGAAGAAGAAGAAGAAGAAGAAGCAGAAGAAGCAGAAGAAGAAGAAGAAGAAGAAGAAGAAGAAGAAGAGAGAAGAAGAAGAAAAGCCCAGAACCCTTCTCTCCCCCCCAGCCCCGCTGCGACCCACCTCCCTTCCTCCCCCGGGCTACCTTCCGGCAACCACAAACCCCCCCCACGCCGCACCGCCATAAGAAGAAGAAGAAGAAGAAGAAGAAAAGCCCATAACCCTTCCCTCCCCCCTGCCCCGCCGCGACCCGCGACCCTTCCTCCCCCAGGCTACCTTCCGGCGACCACACCCCCCCCACCACGCCGCCAGATCCCTTCCTCCCCCCGGCTACCTTCCGGCGACCACCCCCCCTCCGCGCGCTCGCCAAGATCTCGTGATTTTCAATGTGGGTGAGTTTTGAAAATACTTGGAGTTTGAGATGATTTTTGGACTGGTTTTGTGGTAGATCCACCTAATCTCGGGTGCAATTTTTGGGGGTGGGTGATGGGCGATTTTTGGGAGGGGTGATGGGGGATGGGAGAAAGGGGTGGCTCGAGTGGGACATATTGGGGTTTTTTTTTCTTTTTTTTCTCCCCTCTTCTTCTTCTTGTTGCAGGTTTCTGGGGAGGTCGCTGGGGGGGGGGGGGGGGTGAGGGATATGGGTATCCCCTTTTTTTTTTTCCCTTCTTCTTTTTCTTCTTCGGTTTTTTTTTCTCCCCTATTCTTCTTCTTCTTGTTGCAGGTTTCTGCTGGGGAGGTCACTAGGGGGTGGTGAGGGATATGGGTATCCCTTTTTTTTTTCCCTTCTTCTTCTTCGCTGGGGGGGGGTGGGTGAGGGATAAGGGATATGGGTTTCAAAATTTTTTTTTTTGAGAAATTCGGGTTTTAAAAAAAAAAATTTAATTATTTTATTTGCCATGTGGCAAACATTTGGTAGCCATGTGGCATATATGTGGCAGCCACGTCAGCATTTAACAGATTAATGGATAGAAAATGTAACGGATGTACTATATTGAAATAAAATAGTAATTGAGGTATGAAAGTGAAATGTTTTGAAGTTGTTGTATGCTATTGTAATATACCTCAAACCTGAGGGGCTACTATGTAATTTACCCTTAATTTAATTTATCTACTTACAAGGGTGGAACTGTTGCAGTAAAACATGAACAGTAACACATGAATGTTGAAACTCAAACTATAAAAATGACGAGTGAAGCTTTTGATAACTTCTGAATAAGTTTAATTTGATTTATCTACGACATAAATTTCGAAATTTCAAATAATTTAACGCAATCTGAGCATTACCACTACTTTATGGTGGTAAGGAAAAAGGCACTAAAAAAATTGAAGTAAGCTATTTGGACGCAGGGTGGGTGGGGAATGCGATCTGGTATATTAATTTTTATAATATAAGTGGTTAGATATTTGAAAAAAAAATCAAAACACTTATATTATGGGAACATTTTGCTCACCACTATAACTATGGTGTATGCTCACCATACACCTCATCATCCGACATATGTCATTTCAACTAACTCTACTTCACTTTAATACTAAATGTTCCTTTTCTAATTGAAAAAAAAAAAAACTACCGTTAAGTAAAATAACATGTGTCAAATAATGAGGTCTATACCAAGCAAACCCCCATACTTAATGATATGAGCAATAATGCACCGGGCGTACACTAGAGAGAAATCAAATATATTTGGCAATTTTAATGGAATGGATGCAGAGAGAGAAACTCAGAAACTAAACTGTAGAGATGGAGAAGGAATCAAAAGGGTTGTGTTTGGGGGGACCCACTGCTTGCAACGTTCTGAGAAATTTTTAGTTGTGAAGGGAATACAAGTGATACTCCACGTGTTTTAATAGGAATGGTGAGTAATTTTATTTTTTAAGTTATTAAATTTTTAGCACACATATCCACCCTTTGTTTAGTGACACGTGATGTACTACCGGTTACATCGAAAAATCTCTCCAACGCTTGTGGTTTGTGCGTCTCTTTCACCCAATGGCAAGCCAAGATAGACTGACCATGTCAGCGTCAATTTTGGCTGTCTTATTTACCATATTAATAATAAACATAAAATTATAATGAAATAGAGTTTCACTTTGATGCTATATAGCCTTAAATAATGCAAGTATTGGATGACTTAAAATCAGAAGACTAATAAAAAGCAATAATCTAATAGAGTTTTCTCATCATTTGTAAGTGAGAAGTCTTAATTTTGATTCTCGTCAAATGCGAATTTGAATCACATTATTACTAGCGCATTGTGAGGCTTAGCTGTCACATCCCGACTCTGCCGTAGCACGATATTGTCTGCTTTGGGCCACGCCCTCACGGATTTGTTCCTAGGCAAGAGAACCTCACTACCCAAAACACGTTATGCTAGGAAGAGAGGGGCAAGTACATATAAGGCCAGGAACCAACCCTCACCCCGCTGATGTGGGATACTACATTAGCCCCTTCTCCACACTTTAATTTCGATAATATCGTTGTTTAAAACTAAAAAAACAATGCCGGTCATCCAATGCCCTTAGCATTTAATACTACGTAGCAAAGAAGAATTTTCCTATGAAATAATGTCATATTATACGTGATATTTTATATTTGAGTCTAAATAGAAGGCAAAACATCTCCAAATACACGTGAGACTTAAAACTTATATTTGAGTATTAAGGCAAAGTGAGACTCAAATTTGGATTTCAATATGAGATTTGAGAGCAAGGTGAAGCACATGCTAACCAGTAAAAATGTTATTCAATCTAGAAAAATGAGATTTGAGTTTGAGTCCAGTGCAATGCACATAACCAAATTGTTAAAACTCAAATATAAAGTTTGAGTTTAATGTTTGCTCCTCCAATGCATTGGCACTCTATATTTGGAAGATTTAATAAAAAGAGTTAATAACACATTATCTTATTCTATTTTAAAGTGCGCATACTTTGAGATAAGTCACACAGTAAGTTAACACACTAATTAAGTATTCAACTCATTAAGTTAAATTTGAAATCATCGACTTACAAGTGTAAAAAAATATTACTATACTGTAATTTAAATTATATTTAGATATTTTAGTTCTACTTTGATTCTTTATAGAATTCCATCCGCTTGAGCATTAATCTGCATTGCCTCATCCTCCTATCTTGGGAGTGGGTGGGATCCACTTCGGCACCACCATCATAAATTTACCTTCATATTTTAAAAATGTTCAAATATGGCTTCTTTAGAGGGAATATTTGATGTCAGCCACCAATTTACAATTCTTTTTCCGCATATCTTTTTCAAGTTAAACCTAATTATATCTTTAAATAAATAAAAGAAATGGGAAAAAGAAAAGAAAAAAAAAGAAAGGAGTAAGTGGTAGAGTCACTAGCGGGGAGACGGCAGGACTCGGGGAGGTTGGAAAATGGGGGGTTTTCTTTTGGTGCAGCAAAGCTGCGTCTTCAATGGCAGAGTTAAATTTTTTTACCGGGGTAGGCTAACTTAAAGATTTAAATCTTTATTAACAAAGAAACTTGATATTATATTTTAAATCTTTATTAACAAAGAAACTTGATATTATATTTTTTACAGTATCAACTAGCTTAAGAATTATATGTAAAATTATATAATTAAACTGAGAGAATTCGAATCAGTGACAAAATATATAGTGGGCTACATTCGAAAACCAATAAAAATTATATGTAAAATTTTATTTCCTACCGAAAACTACCTGGGCTACAGCCCAAGGTAGCCCTTAATGTGGTACTGCTGGTGTGCGTCTCGCCACATTTGTAGTGGAGCCCATGGAACCTTCTCCCTCCCCAACAGTATGAATGGGCTCTACTAGTGGCTTAATTTTGAGTGTAACTTATATGAAATGAGTTCACTATTATATAGTATTACAATCCAATTTAATATATTATTATGTGGAAAAAAAATTTGTACTTGATATTATATTATTAAACAAAAAACACTACGTGACGGTGAACTCGTTTAATATAAGTTATTATCCTAATTCTCCGCATGGCTCCCTCCAAGTTTCAATTCAACCCACTTGGAGAACTTGGCGTTGTCTGGTCTTTGATGCCCTAACCCAAGGAAGCACCAACTCCATAAGCTACCTACTTGCTCAATGCACTCATCAAACGATCAAAGAAGCTATGTCCTACCTACCCAACAATACAGTTTTAATATTGAAGGAATCCTGCCACCATTGTAGTACATACATGCATGCACTTGTGTAATATTACATTGCATTTGCATGACATACACGTTTTTGTCCGCAGGAATGCATGAAAATTTACAGTTACATGACACGCATTAGTAAGTTATAATTTGAATATTTACTTCACCAAAAGAGAGTTTCTTGGGTGCCACAGGCTACCAGAGACTGTACAGATATTGCACTAACTAAAAAAAAACGAAAACAAATGAAAACTTATCCCACTATTCTCTCTCGCTCTTTCCTCACGCTCATCTTCTCTCCTCATCTGCTTCTCCATATTTAGACGGAACCTTGACCATAGAAAGTAGGACGTCCTCACCTCCTCTCTCTGTAGCCACAACCACTGCCGTCGCGATAACCGCTACCTTAGTAGCCATCACCATCACCAGCTTATGCACTTGGGTACACGATAAAACCCTTAAGGCATGGATGACTGAGGGAGTGGTTGTTCAAATTCAAGGCTAGCGGGAAGAATTTTTTTTAGGGTAGTGAGACTAAATTTTTAAACAAAATTTGCTAAACTAAATGACATAGAAGTTGATGATTAAATTATTACTTAAATGTTGATAAACGTGCCCATTCTTATTAATGAAACATAATTTAGTTTGTAAATATTGTCTACAAATTTAATTTCCCTAACATTACTATTTTTTTTTTAAATATTTAAAACCAGGGAAGTAGAAATTCAGCAAAAAAACTTTAAAAACCCTGAGAAATTGGGTATTTCTAATTTAGTGCCGGCTTCCGAGAGAGTTGTCACGTTTGAAATCCTCTGCGGCACAAGAATCTTTTTTCTCACTCAATTTCATAGATTATATAACAAAGGAAGATGAGAAATTAAGCAAAATAATAGTCAGCAAGCGATGAGAATTTTTTTTCATATCCTATAAGTAAAAAAGAAAGAACAGATTAACTAATATCACTAGAGAACCTTAGTTTTGAATCTTTGATGTCAATAACTAAAGCCATTGTATTTCTTTGTTGGACTGAAATTGATTTGAACTGACCAATACAATTAAACTGAAGTTGATAGTGGTATTATATTCGCCAAATTCAAATGCTAGATTGTAGTAGAGATCTATAAGAGAAAATCTCATAGTAGGCTTGAGCCTAGAAAATTTTAGACTCGACCCAGGCCTACCTTAGTCCTAATCTTCAAACGGGACAACAATCTGGGTTCTTGTGAGATCGAGCATGTGCAGAATGTAAGGATATTTCAATATTCTAATGTAGTCCACATGACATGGTTCATGTGTAATATATTCGGTTTATTGAATGTTGTTTTGGAAGCAATTTTATTGGTCAAATCATGAGAATAGATTTTCTGTTGTGGCTTATTTTAATTTGACAAGGGAGAGAGGCGGCACAACAGAGAAAGAGAGTAGGGAGAGAAATGTGTTTGTAAGGTTGTGTAGAGGATGTGTTATTCCCCTACGTAGTGCATTTATTTATAGTAATAAGGGAGGAAAGAATCATTTTCCTCCAAGGAATACAAGTCCTAATAGGGAAGAATAAGTAGTATCAAATCTAATCTAGGATTCACACAATCACACTTTAATACAATGTTTATAACACTCCCCCTTGAGTGTGTAAATACTCAAGTAGATTCGACATCATGTAGAGTTAAGAAAGTCGACTCGTTGGCACTAATTTTGGGAACATGCTAGTCTCAAAGTAAAGTAGGAACTTGCATATAGAACTAAGTCTCACAAAAAAACCCAATGGCTATGGTAAAACCCATAGTCCAAGAAAAAATCCGAGAGTAATACAAGGTCAAGAAACATCTACAGGACATCATCAGGGATATGATCAACCCAAGGTGGGTGCCTGGTCAAAACCTCGTTACATTAAGATCAAACAAATATACTTCAGGATACTCGCTACTACAATACAAGCTATCACCAGCGGAGCTAAATCCGACAAGAAACCCAATTTCTGTCGGAAATTTGGCACAAATCCGACATTAAACAATGTAATGTCGGATTGGCATAGCGACACTAATGCTAGCGTCACTAAAGGCTATCAGTGTCGCTTTGTGCACTTAATCCGACACTACACAGTGTCGGTTTAAAGCGACACTGACTCTAACGTCGGTTTAAAGTGACGTAAACTAATAAAATAAACTATATAATATAGAAACTAGTGTCGGTTTATAGCGATGTAAGCTAATAAAATAAATTATATAATATAGAACCGTGTGTCGGTTCAGATAACAATTAAATAAATAAAATATTCAAATACAACTTCGATAGAAACAAAACAGAAAAATCCAAATATCAAAGTAAAAATCCTCCTAATGTAAAAATATCAAAGTAATCAAAAACAAAAAATCCAAATACAACTTCCTGCACTTCGTCACCTAAATCTACCCAACCACCACCACACCAACCAACCAATTTACATAAATCCTCAATCTGAAACCCTAACAATCTAACCCCCGAACCCGTACAGAGTCCTGCCCTGCCTCTTGAGCGCATAGACGACGTCCATCGCCGTCACTGTCTTTCTCCTGGCATGCTCGGTGTAAGTCACGGCGTCACGGATCACATTCTCCAAGAAGATTGATCCGCTTGACGCCGCCACGGTGAGCCAGACGGCGGATGGCGGGCTTTGTGATGCCCTGGATGTTGTCCCTCAGCACCTTTCTGTGCCTCTTGGCTCCTCCCTTGCCCAGCCCCTTGCCTCCCTTGCCGCGTCAAGTCATTGCTGCGGAAATGAAATTAGGGTTTGATTTGAGATCAGATATTTGAATTGAGAGAGCAAGTTACAGTGTCGGAGAGGTCAGGTGGACGGGGTTTATATAAAGAGGTTTGGGAGCTTTGATACGTGGGTTGTGTTTCTTTACGTGAGATTTGGGGGGAACGCGAGGACCGTGGATTGGGCGCAATCGACGGTTTAGGGTTGCGATCCGTGCCGTGGGTTTGGGTGATGGGTTTCTTTAAAATATTTAAAAAAATAATTTGTGTCGCTTTATAGAACCGATGCAAGCTTTAAAATATTTAAAAACAATAATTTGTGTCGCTTTAAAGCGACACCCATACTTTATGTCGCTTAAAAACGACACTGTTTTTCTTAAAGCGACGCCTGTATTTAAAAATTATTAAAATATATGTGCTTAAACCGACGTAGGAATTTTATGATGCTTAAAAACGACATTAAATCCGACGTCATGTTGAATTAGTGTCGCAACTGTCTTATGCGCCACTATATTATATTAAACTGACGCCACCTACTGACACTATAAGGTCATTTTGTAGTAGTGACTCCCTCTGAGTTTGACAATAATTCCAAAAAGAACTAACAATGTTACAGCTCAGAAAGTTTACGCATACCTATTCCTTGAACAAGTTTCTGAAACGTCACCTTTGGTAGTGATTTGATGAAGAGGTTGAAGGAAATTTTGTGAAAAACATGTTCATTTGAGCAACATCAATAGCATGCAATTAACAAATTAAAGGCGGAATCATGCTTGCATGCACTCAAAAACAAAAACATCAACCATGAAATTCAAAGCCTAGTAGATTGGTGAACCTTGACTCAACTTAAAACAACATTTGTTAGTTGAGAAATATTTACCTTTGTAGATTCCTCTTTACATATGCAAAGGATAATCACCCAAGAGATAGGGCCTTCATTCCTTGCTTCTTAGCTCCATGGATTTGGTTGAAAGAATTGGATTCTCCAAGTTCCCAAAATAGAGAACCTCTAAAGATTCTACACCAAGGTTGGATTGGAGAAGAAATGAGTGACCTTGGAGTAGTGGGATTGCTAGATGCACCCCCCAAGGAGGCCGGCCTCTTTAGAGAGAAAATGAGAGACATGTTCTCTCTAATTCTCCCAAAAGAAACCCTAATGAAGAAATAGCTATAAAGTCATATTTATACCTACCTTCATTGGAGTGGCAAACTTGTAATAAGTCCAAAATCCACTCCTCTCTAACTATGGCCGGCCTTAAGGGTTTATTGGGCTAATTGGGCCTTTGTGAATCTTTATTCATTAAGTTGTCATACAACTTAAGTCAATGGGCTTGACGTTCGAAGCCCATTGGGCCTTAAGGTCCAAAACTATCCCGAGGTCTTTAACGAACTTATTCGTTTGATTAATTAACATATTAATTAATCCTTGCCATAAATAATTAAACCATTTAATTATTCTTACTCATTTCCATTGTTTCTTCATTCTCCACCTTACATGGTGTACGATCCATTAGGTTCCTTTTAGCGAGGCAGTGGGCGATTAAAACCATTTTACATCGATTGTGAATTGAAACTTACTTTCAATTCTCCCTTTAGTGATTTCACACGTTTAGGGCTTCCACAAACCATGAGTGACACCTAGCAGCATATCATGGTTACCCAAGCTAATCAGAAGAGGTAGAGAACCTATTCAGTTCAGGATTACAAATGCAATACGGTCTTTCTCTAATCTAATACTCTTGACCACATTGTTTGGTTTGATAGTTTATTTATTCATGTCTACTATCCAATGTGATTCGTTTGCTTATATGATTACCTTGAATGTGATTTGGAACGCATTCCCAAATCTCATTCATACTCTGGCCAGAGATTTTAATCATATCATAGAGTATTCTCCCTCAAACCATTTGAAGGTTAGAGATCCCTTGTTGCGCATTCACTTGTCTCCATAAGTAAGTGGCTTAACCCCAATGATGTCGTGGACACCCCGATGGGGTGACTTTGACATAATCAAAGATCAAGGACTTAACCACAAGACAACTGTGATGCCTCAGGTCAAAAGACTAATTTGCATTATCCCAACCATGAGTTCTCATGTGACATGAGTATGAGAACTCCTCGTTGATCGTGTTCAGTGAACTCATTCTCTATTGAGCACCTATGTACTTGTCTTGATGTCACACACACCAATGACTCGAGACTAGTCACTCTCCCTGAGAGAAGGCACAGTACGTACTGATCTTATCGGACTGTCAATGCCCAATTGGCAATCCTATGATCAGGAACATTTAGGATGTGTCTACGAAAGAATGGTCTCATGAATCTAACTTCATTAGATTGCATTCTCCCAATCACATATTCCTTGGACTTTATCGTTTAAGCATATAACATTTATATGAGACGGCTCAAACAATAATGTTTGCCCTTTATATGTAAACTAGATTAGTTTAACATGTGAAATGTCCGTAAAATATCATCATATGATTGGCTTTAGGGCACATTTCCAACAGAGGTTCGCCAGGTTGTCTTGTGAATGGATTTGCGTGACTCCAATCTTCTGATGCTTTTGTTGTTGATGTGAGAATAAGAACTTCGGCGCAATGTGCTTGGTGTTGTCTCCTTTGATGTAACCTTTCTTGAGCTGTTCGATGCATGCTGCGTTATCTTCATAAATTGTCGTCGGGACGTCAACGATGGGGTAAAGGTCGCATGAGCTTTGAATATGACCCACAATTGCTCTCAGCCAGAAGCATTCTCGAGTAGCTTCGTGTAAGGCGAGAATTTCAGCATGTTAGACGAAGTGGTAACTAAGGTCTGTCTAGTTGACCTTCAAGATATTGCAGTGCCTCTAACGGTAAAGACGTAACCCGTTTGAGAACGCGCCTTGTGTAGGTCAGATAAGTAACCTGAGTCAGCATAACCAATAAGGCAGGAATCGACTCAAGATAGGGGTGCGACATCACTCGAGGATCCGTAGGGATAGAACATGACCAAATTCGTAGTACCCTTAAGTAATGGAAGATGTCTTTAACACCAGTCCAATGTCTGCATGTTGGTGCATTACTGTTTTTTGCCAAAAGATTAACATCAAATGAGATGTCGGGTCTAGTGCATTGAGATAAGTACAATATAGCGCCTATCGTACTTAGATAAGGAACTTCGGGTTCCAAAATCTCTTCATCATCCTCATTTGGGCGTAAGTGATCTTGTTTTGCATCTAGTGATCAAATGACCATATGAGTACTCGATGGCTTCACTTTATCCTCGTTAAAGCCGTGCAACACCTTCTGGGTGTAGTTCGATTAATGTACTAAGATTCCATCTGAACAGTACTCTATATCGAGACCGAGACAATATCGAGTCTTTCCTAGATCTTTCATCTCAAATTTTGACTTTAGGCGCACGACAGTTCTCTCGAGCTCATCAGGAGTTTCGATGAGGTTTATGTCTTCGACATAAACTGCAACAATCGCAAAATTGAAATGTGACTAATGAACACGCAAGGGCATAGTTCGTTGTTCACATATCCATGACTAGTCAAATACTCACTCAGACTGTTATACCACATTCTTCCACATTGCTTCAAATCGTAGAATGAACGCCTCAGTTGAATTGAGAGCATGTTCCGGGGTTTGAAAATATTTGATCTAGTCAATGTAAGTCATTCGGGAACTTTTATATAAATTTTTGTATTAAGATCTCCATAGAGATACGCAGTTACTACGTCCATCAGTTGCATACTCAGTTTTTCAAAAATTACCAAACTGATAAGGTAACGATAATTAATCATATCCATAATGGGTGAATAAGTTTCGTTGTAGTCAATCCCGGGTGTTGTGAGAAGCCTTGTGTAATAAGATGAGCTTTGTAACGCACAATTTTGTTCTTCTCATTACGCTTCTGAACGAAAACCCATTTGTAGGCAACATGCTTCACATGTGAAGGAGTATGAGCTACATGTCTAAACACCTTACGTTTCGCAAGCAAATCGAGTTTGACTTGGATTGCTTGTTTCCAGTTTGACCAATCAGTTCTACGTCGACGTTCATCCACAGAACGGGGTTCAATGTCATCGCCCAACATAATCTCAGTAGCTACTGCATATGCTAATGCATTGTCGATTATCATCTCATTTCTACACCAAACATCATCAAAGCTAGCATAATGGACCAAAATCTTGCGATTCTCGGGAGGTAGATTCGTCTCTTCAAGGACGCTTCCGTAATCTAGAATTTTCTCATGAGTTGGATATAATGAGTAGGCGACAATCGAATTCACGATAGGCTCAATAGCCTGTGCCGTGGGTTTCCTCTTCTCGGGGTGTGAATCCTTTGAACTAAGAGGTTAGCCACGCTTTGTGTAGGGGCAGAGTATTAACTAGCTGCTAATGTATGTGGATTGGCCAAAGTGGCATCCCGAGCCTCCAGGAAGAAAGTCCGTCATACATTTGGTACATCCATCTTTGCAGGCACATTTACAGTTGGAATATGTGATCTTGTCACTCACGCTAGATCTGTGAAAGCATATGGCATGCTCTGAGCTACGTTCTAATGATCTAATGTGCGTTGCACTTTAATTTCTGATTGAGCGGTGCTGGGATCTAAATGAGACAAAGTGGGAGTCGTCCACGATAATTCGTGTCATTCTTCAGGAATGGTGACGTTCTTATCTCCCCCTAACGACTGGAAGACTGTCTCATAGAAGTGATAATTTGAGAAATGAGCGGTAAAAAAACCGTCTGTCAAAGGTTATAAGTAACAAATAATCGAGGGAGAATCATATCCAACATATATTCCCATCATTCGCTGATGCCCCATTTTTGTACGTAAGGGTGGCGAAATCAGCATATAGACCGCACAACAAAAAACGCGCAGATTCGATATGTCAAGTTCGTATCCGGTAACCAACTGAAGGGCACTATATGGTTGTGTCGCAACATGCCTCAGGCGGACCAACATGGCTGCGTGCAATATTGCATGGCCCCAAGCAGCAATCAGGAGTTTAGTACGTATAACCAATGATCGGGCAATTTGTAAGCGCTTAATGAATGCCTCTGTTAGGCCATTTTGGGTGTGACCATGGGGTACTGGATGTTCAATTTCAACCCCAACCGATATGCAATAGTCATCAAAAGTTTTAGATGTGAATTCTCCAGTGTTATCCTATCGAATAGATTTGATTGGATAATCAGGATGGTAAACCCTAAGCTTGATAACCTAGCCAACAGTTTGGAGAAGGCATATTTCCTTGTGAATAACAAGCACATATGTGACCAATGTGTGGAAGCATCAACCAATACCATAAAATATCTAAATTGTCAATAGGGAGGGTGAATTGGTCCACAAATGTCCCCCTGAATCATTTGTAGAAAAGTAGGAGGATTTGGGCGAATCTTGTCATAAGAAGGCTTAATGATAAGCTTTCCTATAGAGCAGGTTTGACATGCAATTCCTTGAATCGAACCTAAACTTAGGGTCAGTGGATGCCCGTGTGAAGATTTGAGGATACGGCGCATCGTTGTTCGTCCAGGGTGTCCCAAACTATCATGCTAAAGTGTAATTTTTTGCGTGGTCCTTGAGGTAGGGCTAGCCACATAGTGGCTCTCTATAGGGCGTATGATTGTAGTATATAGATCACTCGGGATACGCTTCTGGCCATAGGAAGTGATGCATAGAAATTCAACTCCACTTTCTACATAAGTTTCAACATGGTAATTATTGTCTTGAATGTCCTTGAAACTCAACAACGTTCGTCTGGAACGTAGAGAATAAAGTGCCTCTTCAATGGTCAAGATAGTGCCATTAGACAACATTATACGTGCCTTAAGTATCCTTTGATCAGGTTGGATGGCCCTGAGAGGGTTGTCAGAGGTGCATTTTTAGGTACAAAGTTAGCGAAATAGATGTGTTCACGGAAAACGGTGTGTGTGGTTGCACGATCTGCCAGACAACTAACTTTCCCACTAGTCTTATCTGGAAATAAAAATTATTTTGAATCGGTCACATGCATAAAAGTTCTAAAAAATAAATGTCCATTCAAAATAATTTAAGTATTCGAGGATGGTAATTAAAAAAGAACTTAATATAAACAAATCACCAACAAATAATCCAAACATAAAGGTAAATTGTTCAAACTTAAACCAAAAAACAAGGTGGGGTTCGGCCACTTAGTGGAATTCAACCCCAAGGGTCTAAAATTCAACTAAAAATAGTTCATGTCTAAGATTCTAATCTTCCATAGGGGTAATTGCCTCTTGAAAATAAAAAATCTCCATCTTGGTACTCTCCGGTTCATCCACTTGCATTGATTCAAACTTCTTACGTCTAGAATGATATTCAGCTACAACTTTCGGGGGATCACGACAAACACGAGACCAATGGTCTTTTAAACCACAGTGGTAACATATATTTGTATTCATGGTGTCAGGTGCTTTGCCCTTATTCTTGAAGTTTGGGGTCTTGAGAACGAGGTTAGAACGCTTATGGGCTTGATTTCCCCCCTTAGATGGGCTTTGGCTTTGTTGACGTTGGTAGGGTGGCTTCTAGCCGCCCCTACCACACCAATGTTGGCGTTTTGGGCGTTGGTTTGTGCTATGATGTGCTTGAGGCACAATAGTCATCCCGGTAGGTTGAGCTTGATGATTCTTTGTTAATAGCTGATTTTGTTTTTCAGCGAGAAGGAAAATGAAGATCAAATTTGAAAACTAAGTGAACTTTTAAGCTTTATATTATTGCTCCAGGACAATATTAGTAGCAGAGAAGGTCAAATAGGTCTTATCTAGGAGATCATCTTCGGTCAAGTTCTTGTTACAGAACTTGGAAAGTGATCAGATTCGACAAACTTCAGAATTATATTCATTCACAGACTTAAAGTCTTTGAAGTGCAGATGCTACCAGTCATGTCTTGCTTTAGGCAAGAAGATGTCTTTTTGGTGATCAAAGCGATCAACCAAAGTGACCTAAAGTGCTTGTGGATCTTCCTCAGTAAAGTACTCGGTTTGCAGTGCATCATTAATATGTCTTCAAATGAAGATCATAGCAGTAGCTTTCTCAGCTTCGCCAACCGGGTTATCATTTCATCTTCAATAGTGGGACGTATCCTTGCGGTGAGGTGGAGCTTCACAACTTGGACCCACTTGAGGTAGCTTTTTCTAGAGACCTCTAATGCAGTGAAGTCGAGTTTATTCAAATTCGACATGTCCATGTCACAAAAATAAATGGACAAGAATGTGGTTAGTGTAATAGAGATAAATCAATCCATTCACATAGGAGTAGAACATTCATGTTCTAATAGACATTTTGTTGGTTTAAAGTTTGCTTGAAAAAGCTTTGGGTTTTCATGAGTGATGTTTTTAAGGAAAACTACAGGTTTTCAAATAAGGCATGTTTCGAAAAACTTCGGGTTTCGAAAGAATTATGAACTTCAAGTTCATATGTTCTATTAATACAATATTTATAACATTTTCTATTAATACAATGTTCATAACATTTTCTATTTTATTATTGTGATGGGTGATAATTGATGATGGGCTTCATTAGGAAATGAGTCATCTTTCTACCTATAATAGTGCACATACCCATCTAATGTATACATGAATGAATAACACGTATTAGGGTTTCAACATGCAAACAAGGCTAGAGAGAGAAAACCTAATTTTCTCCATACCGACGGCTCATCTACGGATGACTCAAGATAGAGATTGTAGATGACATTTGATGGCTAATTATCGATGTATATAATTTACGTATTCCACATTAATTGTTTGTGAAAATCATGGAATTCAAGATCTTGGCTCATGAATTGGGTCTTATGACTTTACCCAGTTTTATGTTACATGTGGTATAGAGCATGGTTAAGAACTCTTATGATTTTCCATAAGAATTTTGGGTTTGATTTATTTCGTACCCGTTTTCCATGATTGATGATTTGATTACATATCTATCAGCAGCCTGACTGTATGTATATATACTCTGAATTAACATTTAGTGGAGTGATCTTTGATCGTTTTTAAATTAATTTCTCACTTTGATTTGGCCGGACATGAGTGATTATAAGAACTTTCGTTCCGTTTTAGCTTTATGCGTGAAGTCTGGAAAGTTTCCATAGATTTCTAATTGGTCAGACAACATGAATGATATATTATCATATGCTCATTTAACTGATCTTGCAGGGGTTTTTTTTTTTTTTTTTTTGTATAAAAGATAATGGCACACAAATTTATATTTGAAGCTCATGCCTAGATGTGGTGCATCTTGTTTGCATGATTAAAGATAGCTAATAAACTGATCTTTTATATGGCTAGATTGTTCAGTTTTTTAAATGTGTATATGTGAGATAATGCTATCCTGTACTGAATGTATTGCTCTTATGGGTCAACTTTTGTGGAGTGGTTTGACCAATATTGCATACTAATTAAAGTTAAGCAATGCTATATGTTGATGCACAAAATTAACGTAAAGTGTCAAGTTTATGACTTTGCAAGGTTGCTCCTGTCACCTAGTGAGGATAATATGTAAAGAGATAGGGATAGGGAAGCAAACACAAGATGTACGTGGTTCACCCTAAGTTCAGTTACGTCCATGGGATAGAGGAGCTCTCATTAATAGTGAAGAGTATATACAATACATAGGTTCAAGCATAATCATCATTAGTGAGTTCTAATGACGAGTTTAAGTATAATAATGACATTAGGGCTTCATAGTAGGAGAATGATCTTCTTTTATAGTTGAGAAGAGTCCGGCTTTCGTTCACGATCAATGTGGGACTCTAGGAGCTTTATTTTGATGTTGACACGTGTGCTTCGTCAAGGGTGCCTCATCATGAACCTTTCAGTGGGTCTCTGAAGGTATGAAGTTGACCGGTGCTCAGTAGTTTCCAAATTGGTCAAATATGATACTGTTTGGGCTCAAAATGTTATTTTGGGCTGAGCTCAGATATTCTCGGCCTAATGGTGTTTATTTAGAATCTTGTCATGGGCCTGCCCTATCGAGGTTGGCCGAATCGTGTTACAAAGAGGATTGTTTCGAATAAGGGTGGAGTAGTCAAATCCTGGTATATTAAGGAGTCTTAAAGCTAAAGTACTTGGGATTAAGAGATGAACCTGGTTTGTTTGAAGGTTTGGTTCAGAGTCCTATGGAGATTAGGATTGGTTGAAGTTTAATCAAATTAGTTTGAGGAGTTCTAATCCTAATATGTTTCTAGTTCGGCCATAGGGGTTTTCGCTGCTATAAATCGAGGAGGGAGTGCATCATTCAAGCTCTCTCCAATTCAACACACAAATTTCCTTTCGCAAATTCTCGCTCTACGTAAAACCTCTCAACAACCTTGAGATTTTTATTTTCTTTTTTCTCGCCGACACATCTTCAGTTTGGATAAACAGTACTGTGAAGGCCACCGGTAGCATCTTCAGTTTGGATAAACATCACTATTGCCGTAGAATCAACCGACCGCGGATTACCTTCAGTTTGGATAAACAGCACTGCGTCAAGGCAAACTGATTATCTATCCAAGTCTTTGTCAAGAAGGATTTTCGAATCCTTATTGGCAGGGGTCATCTCACTAGCCTTCTCGGCGAAGTGAGGTGTTACAGATTACTGGGCTCGGCGCATTGAACGCCAAGTTGTTTTATGATTGGATATTCACAAATAAGTTTTAGAGTTCGGCATTCTGACGGCCGAACCACATGCACCATCAAGACATACATCTCTTTTGAGTACTTGTGTCCGTATAGTTTGGTGCCAGTTCGGCGTGCTTATATTTTTACGAATATAATCACTGTGACTGAACCCAGCGCCGACGATCCGTGAACTTCGCAAGACTAGCAGCCTTGTCTTCAGGCTCTAGAACCCGAAGGCCGAGACGTGTTCCTTCATCGGCTGTAGTTGTAAGATTGAGAAGTCAGTAGTGCGCTCAACGCAACATCAACACATTTTACTCCCCGGCTGAGCTTGGCTGAAGAGTTGGCACACCCCGCGCACAACCGAAGAACGTAGTTAGCTTACTAATTACACGGCCTGCGCGCTACGTAGGCTTGGTAGTTTTTTAGGGTCAACAGATACAAACAATGCTCTCCTAAGTTCCTGAGTGAAGAAAGCTTTTCGGTTGGGGACTTGCAAAATCCAAGTCACTAAGTAATCGCGAAACTTCTAAGTACCGAAATATAGTAGCATACAATGAAAGTCCCCACAAATCTCCAAGCAAGAATGATATATAGCCGAAGAGGATGGCTTGGTTTTTGTTAGTTACCGAGGGACCAAAGTTCCACTCTTTTCCTTTCTCTGCTTTTTTAGTAACATCTCTAGTTTTTTGTTTTTTAAGTGGCAGCCCAAAACCTTCTTTGTTTTATCTGCTAGGCCCAAAGTTAAAATAGAAAAGGGTTAAAGACTGGGCTGTAATCCGAAAGAACAGAAAAATAAATTAAAAAGTCTAAAGCCCATGTAAATTCCATGGCAAGCTGAATGTCGATGCTTCCGCAAAATTAAGAAACATGCACCTTCCATCTAGCACACAATGTGCTTCCACTCTATCCCAGTTCATTGTTCCGACTATAGACTCTGGAGATACACTGGAAGAGCCTTCGGGATTTTGAACCGAATGATGAGCTCATCTTCTTGAGAATGTTCATGACATGAGTGATATTGAAGACATCCGTATTGCTTTTGAATGTTTTGCTATGCATGAAGAAATTTATTGTTTGAATATGTGAACCATGTTGGTTGTACCACTTAGTTTCATTTACTATGTGTGAAACTAAGTACGTATGTTGAAGCTCTGAGTTAAGAGCATAGAGGTAGGTCAGCGTGGACCAAGTGTTCCAATGTTAGGAATGTAAAAGACTTAGACGAAGTTGTTTGAATTCCCTCTTCGTGAAATATTTGCTAATGGCTTCTGTTACAAAGGATCCCAAACGGTTGAAGGTCAAAACATTTGTAATATGTATGCCTTCTTATAATAGCCTTTCCTTCAATACCTAATCCCCAATTTTGAAAGAGCGAGGCATGACCCCATGGTCATAATAGTTCAAGGTACGTTCACCCTTGGTTGTCTTGATACGAACCTTTATCCCTCTTGTTGTAATGAGCTTGTTGAGAGTAAAAATCACTATAAGAAATCATAGAATAGGTGACCAAATTTTATGTGGTGCCCAAAAATTTGTCACATATTTTTTCTATAAGTGACGAATTGTTTAGATGCGTCACGCATGACTAGTTTGCTAGGAAAGAAATTTAAGAACACTTAGGTGACGATAAATATGTGGCATATTCTAGAATTAAGTGACGAATATCATAAGCATCACCTATAATTGTTTTGTATCTTTTAAGATGACAAAAGTGGAGGTACAAGTTTTTTGAACTCCTTACTAAAATATATGGCGGGGCATAATGGAGCCTTAATGAAATATGATATGTGAGGAATTTCAAGATGGGTCACATATATGTATTCTCGGTGACAAAAGTGGTTCCTCACATTTTCAACGGCGAATAGAATTGCCAAAACAAAAAAGAAGAAATAGAGTAAAATATTAAACACATTTGAGAAAGCTCATTCACTTTCCTTTTCTCTCCGTTTCTCAAAGACTCAGGGCGCGTTTACTAATCTGTAATCAAATTGAGATGAATTGAATTGAGGAGGAATTGGAATGAGGTGGAACCAGAATCAGATTCTTGTTAGAGTTGTTTACTAAAACTGTCTGGAATCGGAGTAAGAAAGACATTGATCTATATAAACTGTTTACTAATTCTTATGAATCAGAATGAAAACTAATATGATTACTAAAATACCCCTAGTTGAATTAATCTATTTTATATGCTAATAAAACTTTTAATCTTTCTTTTTTTTTTTGATGAAAAAAGGCCAAAACCCATCATTTTTTTTAATTTTTAGTGGAGAGAACAAATTTCTTTTTTATTTTTTAGTAAAACTTCTTTATTCTTCATTTTGTGTGTGTGTGACCATCTCTCTCTCTCTCTCCCCCTCTCTCCCTCCCTCTTTTCCCCACCTTTGCGAAGAACCTTTCATGCTCCCTCCCTCCATATCCCAACCTTGATTACCTGCTAAAATTGTAGCAAGGTTCTTCTTGGTATGTGGTTTGATCTACTTTTGTGGTTTAATTGTTGTGGAAGATGATGGTGGCTGGGTCTGTGTTCTGGAAAAGGCAAGGGATGTGCGACGGTGGTGAGGGAGAAGGAGAGAGATAACATTGGGGATGAGAGCTTGGGTTTCTTTGGAATTTCAACTTTTATGCGAGGGCACAATGGGTATGAAAAATGGATTATGCATCCCCTCAATCATCCGGAATCCAAATACCATCCAATTGTTAGGAGTCCAATTCTTCCACATTTCGGAATTGGATTCCAAAATTTGTGTGGGACCCACTAAGTTTTGATTCCCTCAAATTTGGTAAACACCGGAGTATTCCGTAATCGGAATTCAATTCTGTTTCTTGATGCCGATTACCCTTACGTAAACATGCCCTCAGAGTTATCCTCCATTTCGTTGCCGTGACCCAAGCCATCGACTGATCTCTCAATCTTTTTCTCTCTCTACTGCGACATACCGGGATCTTCTAAGCCAAAAAGCTTAAACCCTCTCTTATCTTTTCATTGTCTACCTGTTTGGGCCCAAAATATCAGTTTGGGCCGAGTATAAAATCATTCTCGGCCCGAAAGGCCTCGGAACAAGGGTGCCATGGATCGTTCAGTACGTGGGCCTCCAAACCTAGGACGGCTAAGTCATGACGCAAAACAAGTCGAGTCCTGGTGCAATAAGGAGTCTCGGCAGGACCAATAACCCGGAAGTGAATTCGTTTCAATAAAGGACTAGGTTCACAATCACAGTGAAAATAGGATTGGTCGAGTTAGGGTTTGATCAGGAGAAGAAGTCCTAGTCCAAATAGGGTTTTAACTCGACCTTGAGGGTATCCGTTGCTATAAATAGAAGAGGCCATGCATCGTTCAAAGCCCCTTCAATTCAACACACAACTGCCCTGCGCAAACTCTCTCAACAATTTGAGATTTTTTTATTTTCTCTTTTCGCTGACACATCTTCCGTTGACATCAACATCACTGTGAAAGCAACCGGTGATATCTTAAGTCGGCATAGATAACTCTGTTATCGTAGAATCAGCCGGTCTCGCGGTATCTTCCGTTGGCATCAACAGCACTGCGGCGAGGACGGTTGGTTACCTATCCAAGTCTCGGTCGAGAAAGATTTCCGAATCCTTATTGATTGGGGTCATCTCATTAGCCTTCTCGGCGAAGTGAGGTGCTACAATTTACTGAACTCGGTGCGTTGCACGCCGAGTTATTTTATGATTGGATACTCCCAAGTGGGATTTAGAGTTCGGCATTCAGACGGCCGAACCACGTTCACTATTAAGATTTATATTCGCTTTGAGTATTTGTGTCCTTACACTTTGGTGTCGATTCAACGAGAGTTTACTCTGGCGAATAACATCACTGTGACCGAATCCGACGACGACGATTCGTGAACTTTGTAAGAATAGTAACCTTGTCTTCAGGTTCAAGAGCCCAAGAGGCAGAGACGTGTTCCTTCCTCGGCCGCAATCGCAAGACGCAGATGTCAGCCACACACTCGACGCAACATCAACAAATTTACTCCTCGGCCGAGCTCGGCTGACGAGTTGGCACGCCCCGCATTCACCGAAGGACGTAGTTAACTTATAGATTACTCGGCATGCGCGCCACGTAGGCTTGGTAGTTTTTAGGGTCAACATTTTGGCACGCCCGGTGGGACCCAATGCTAAACTACGAAGTTCATGCCAATTGAAACGCGATCGGTAAAAAAGAAAACTGCTATGGGAAAATCAACAGCCGATTTGCCAATTCAGAACATAGGACAAAGTGTGCCACAGGCGCAGAATCCCCTTAGCGCCGTGACACCTGAGTCCACAAGCGTGACTCGCCGAGAAATGGAAGTTAATCTCGGCGGTCAGCTCCGCAGTCCAGAAGTCCCTAACAGAAACACCTGCGTTCTCAATGAAGGGATATCGGAGGATTGCGACGAGGATGGTGGTGAAAGATCCGACCCACCAACAAGATCGTTTCTTCGAAAACGACTTGACGAGCAGTCTCGGACGGTCGAGCAGACGTTTAGTCGAGGAATCGATAAACTGCATGACGTGAGACGCAGTACCAATGAGCAGCAAACCAAATTGCTCGAAATACTGGTTAGTAAAATCAGTGAGGGCAGGTCTTTCGATATTCTCCAGCATTTGCCACCAAGAAATAATCCGTTACCAATTGTACAGGCCAGTCAATCCCTGCTCGGCTCAAACCAATTGACTTGGAAAAAGGATGAGGATCGAATAGTAGGTCAGACGGATCCGACCAGAGAGTAGAAGCAACACCCGTTGATATGATCGAAGTTCAGCGGATGATCGACTCGGCCATGAAAAAAGGGCCGAAGTTCCCTAAATTTATCCATCCATATCCAGCTTATGTGGAAACGTTCGGATACCCTAAAGGTTTCAAAATCCCAGATTTTAGCCTTTTTGCCTGTGAATCGTCCCTATCTTCGTTGGAACATGTGGCTCGTTTCACCGCGCAATGCAGAGATGTTAATAGTGACTCTCATAAGTTACGGCTGTTCAACTTTTCATTGACCGGTTCGGCATTTGCCTGGTATATCAACCTCCCTCCTAATTCCGTCCAAAACTGGGAGGAGTTGGTCGAAAAATTCCACGAGTAGTTTTATTGACCAGGGATGGAGATGTCAGTTTCTTCATTAGCAAGGATGGCTCAGGCATCTGATGAGTCACCAATGGACTATCTTGCCAGATTCAAATCAGCCAGGAATTGGTGCCGAGTGCCTTTACCCGAAGTCGAATTTGTCAGGCTTGCTTTAAACGGCCTTGATGTGGAGTATAAAAAGAAATTCTTGGGGGCAAACTTTCGAGATATGTATGAATTAGCCCAGCATGTCGAGCAATATGACTATTTACTCCGAGAGGAGAAGATCTCGAAATCCCCGTCCCGAGGGACGATTTACAAAAATCCCACGGTTAGTTATGCTTCGACCGAAGGTGAAGAGTCTCAGTACGTTAGCGTGGACGCGGCCGAGATAGTCATAGATAAAGCATACATTTGCAAGGCATTGACTCAAGTCAATTCCAAAGATGCCAAAATTCGCTGGGCGACAGAAGGGATAGCGAAAACTTCAAAGGTTTACACCTTTGATATTACAAAGGCCGAAGCAATTTTTGATCAGTTGCTATCAGCAAAGATCATCAAACTTCGGCCAGGGCATAACATTCCCACGGCCGAGGAGCTTAAAGGGAAGACATATTGTAAATATCATAACTCGACCAAGCACGCCACAAACAATTGCGTCGTATTTCGCGATGATATCCAGAGCTGGATCGACAAGGGCAAGTTAAAATTTCCTGAAAAACGCATGACGGTCGATACGGACCCATTCCCTACGGCAACAGTTGGCATGGTAGACGCTCGTTTGCCTAAAAGTAAAGGGAAAAAGAAGATCGAGCTTGCACCAGTGCAACACATCATCAAGAAAAACGCTCAGCCCCGACTCAAGATCGATCTATTTTCCAATGCACCACCTACTGAAGTCTCAGGACCAGCAATAGTTCAATCCATGTCAGACTCCAGCGATGAGGAAAACGACGGGCCGGTAGTCTTGTGCAGTAATTGTAAAGCACGCGTCATGTTAACCAAGCCCAAGGAGAAGTTGCCTCAAACGCCGATACCTCGACCACAATCGATGATCTCAGCAGCACCGTCAAAGAAACCGAGTGAAGGCCAGCGCGTCAAAGTATTCAAAAGACTCGGCCCTAAGCAACAGACAGATGATTCTACCTCGGTCAGACGGCGTCTAGATTTCGACGCACCATTTTATAACGAGGAGTATTATTCACGTAACTCCAGCAGCTCAAGTTCATCAGCGAAGCCAAGAAGTTTTAAGCCGCCTGAACCACGTGATCAACGTTGGTATAGCTATAATTCCCCTGCTGGCATGTATACCGCGCTGTCCAAATCTCAGAAACGTCGACGTCAGCGAATAAATTGTCTGGCTTGACGACAGATGGCCCAGTCTTCTTCGACCACTAAATGGCAGCCGAAAGGAACGGCAGGGAGTGGAGATGATCGGCCAACCCCGACAATCATGGCAGAATTACAAGGGCAAAAGAAAACCAATCGAGACTTCGAAACTACCATTGAAGCAGCCGAGAAGTGGATCAGACATCTTCTTCGGCCTGGCGAAATGATAGCTCGTTTCGAGCAATTTAAAAAAGAGGCCGAAAGGCAACTGCCCCCGTTGCCGCCAAGAGAACCCATCGTCAAAGTGCGGCGAAACTTACATCCCCCATTCCTCGACGAATCACTGGAATATATGAAAGGGTTTCACAAAAGGTATTCCGCCAATGATTTATATGGGTTGCCCAAAGCTTGCCAAGAAGCTCTTGACCTGGTATTAACTTGCCCCGATGCCGAGCAGATCATCCAAAAAACCACCGATCCGGCGATGAAAGCTAGATTCCAGCACATTCGAGAAGCTAAAGTTCTCAGCTTCGAGGTCGATCCCTACACAGACATTGACACAGCCGAGCTCCCTTTCTCTCTCGAGGACCTTCAACACATTCGATACCATTTCGAAGTCTTTTCGGCCGTTTCTTTGTTTGGTTTGACAGCCGATGAGATAAAACGGGTGGAACGATTGGACGCTTACTTGGACACCAGGAACGCCCGGATCGCCTATGAGGAACGAGCTCGCCAGACACGGCAATAGCAGACCCCGACGCCAGATGTATGCAAGTCCGCAGACAACAGTCACCAAAATACAGCGTCGGATTGTGTGACTCAAGCGTCTGACCATGTTGAGATACACATCGAACTGGTCGCAAATGCTCCGGCGCACAATGATATAGTCTTCTTCGCTCCGGAGGAAGACGACCAGGATCTAATGGGCCCTTCTGTCCTTGAAAATATAGAAATCAGCATGGTCCATGTTCTGCCTGCCGAATTTGTTGGAAATATGCCCTGAAAGCCAATCTTTGGAATAAACCTTTCAGGACAAATGAATGGATGTATAGATGATTCTTATACGTCAAATGGCAAATACACGAATTAGGACTATCTCAATAAACGATATATGTCTTAAATAGTGTATCCATGGACAATGGACCGATTGAAGAAGTAATCTAATGATGTTAGACTACAGAGACCTTCTTCAGATAACCAAATGTCCAAAAGGTTCCCTGTCATTGGATTGTCGGAGGGAAACTGACAATGCTTAGATCGGTACATACTGTGTCTGCTTCAAATGGAAGGATGGAAAGTCTCATCCCATTCGTGTTGTGACACTAAGACAAGTATGTAGGTGCTCATTAGGGGAATGAGTTCACTGAACACAATCGAACGAGAGTACTTGCATGGAGGTCTACTCACATGTCAAGCAAGTAACTCTAATGGTTGGAATAATGTAAGTAGTCCTTAGACCTGAGGCATCGTCGTTGTCTTGTGGTTAAGTACTTGATCTTTGATTATGTCAGACGTCACTCTTTCAGAATGTCAACGGCATAGTCGGGGTTAAGCCACTTAGTCATGAAGGCAAGTGTATGCGCAACAAGGAATCTCTAATCCTCGATAAGAGAGGAAGAATACTCTAAGATATGATTCGGGAATCTTCGGCCGAAGTATCGAGCGTATTAAAAGGAATGCGTTCCTATACGACTCAAAAGAATCATATAAGAAGGAATAATCACATTAGGGGTTTGACATAATATATCCATACCCTAGTAATATGATTGAGAGTATTGTATTAGAGAAGGATCAAATTACATTGTAATTCCAATGGAATAGGTTCTCCGAATAAACTTCTACATTAGCTTGGGTAGCTATGACATATGGTTAGATGTCACTCATAGCTTGTGAGTTCTTCTAGATGATTAAATGTAGTTATCAAAGAAGAAAGGTGAATTAAAATGAAGTTTTAATTCACTAAGTGATTGAATTAAATGTAATCAATTGGATTGATGCCAATCACCTCACTGCCTTGCTAATTAGAACCTAAAATGATTGTTCACCAATACACTATTGTAGTGAGTAATTAATGGATGATGGAAATAATTAATTGGATTAATTAAGTGTTTTGATTAATTTAGAAAATCTAAAGAAATCATAAAAGCGATAAAAGATCGTTTTGGGCTTAAAGAAACGTTCGGGTTTAATTGGGCCCATTGGGCCTAAACCCATCGGGCTTTTATTCAAGCATTGGATGACTTGAAATAAATAAAAGCCCAAAGCCCAAATGACACTAAGGAGGCCGGCCATTCTAAGGGTTTGGGAGAGATGTTTAGTCAAATGTTGACTAGGTTTATTGATGCTATATAAGGAACTTTATAGAGATTGATTCTTTTAGGGGTTTTTGTGAGTTTAGAAACACAAAATCAAACAAAACCATATCTCTCTCTCAACAAAAGGGCCGGCCACCATTAGGATGATTTAGCTAACAATCTTTCATCCTTTTGGTTATTCCTTCATCCTTCTCATTACACTAGTGGGTGAGGATCTTTAGAGGTCTTCTACTTTGGAGACTTAAGGAGAACCTTGGAGCACTCATTCTATCAAAGTGGAGGAGGCAAGGAGGGAAGCTAGGCTCAAGGAATTCAAGGAACAAAGGGCTTAGAGGTGGTCCATCCTTGGTCTAAAATCAAGAACAAGAGGTATAGATCTATTCCTTAACTTTGTTCTTAAGTAAAAATTGTTTTGATGCATTATATTTAAACCTATGAACCTTGAAGGGGATTTGCATGACTATAACTTTGATAACTTGTTATAAATGCTTCCGTTGCGTATGTATATAAATCTTGAATTGTATATGCATGCTAGTCATCTTGAAATCCCATATCATGAAAACTCATAATTTTCCCTTCAGAATTTCAGCAGACCACACACCAGCCAAGTTTCTTGGACGGCGATGTGGTCGCCGAAGAAGCAACACAAGTTGATTTCGTCACTCCTGACGACGAGCCCACTAATGGCAATGAAAAGCTTAAAACAGCCTTGGACATCTTGTTCCCCCGTCCCTCATCGGCTAACCTTCAAAATTTAAAACCGTTGTATGTCACGGCCCATATTGAAGGTTACCCAATCTCCAAGATTTTCGTCGATTGCGGAGCAACAGTCAACATCATGCCTGTATCTATAATGAGAGCCTTACGACGATCCACCGACGAACTCATTCCTTCAGGAATAACCATGAGTAATTTTGTCGGTGACAAGTCTCAGACCAAAGGAGTGCTTCCATTAGCAGTAAACATCGCCGGCCGTAACCATATGACTGCTTTTTTCATCGTCGACTGCAAGACCGAGTATAATGCACTGCTCGGTCGAGACTGGATTCATCAAACCAGCTGTATTCCTTCGTTATTATATCAAGTGCTCATTTTTTGGGACGGTAAATCGGTCATTGTTCACCCGGCCGATGCTCAGCCCTTCGAAACTAACATGATCCAAGTGCGGTATTATGATGACCACGTCGGCTACATCACCCTACAAGGTTTCAACGATGAAGGACGGCCGACTCGGATTTCTGTTCAGAAAGCTATCGAGGTTGGCCCCGAAACTGTCCATCAGGATTCGGCGAGACTCGGGTTAGCTGACTTCATCTCCGACCCCGATGTCTGACACCGACCGGGAATAACGTTGGGCCGCGGTTTCATCTATTATGGAACGACTGCTGGCCCATTGGTATACCATCTCTAAACAACCAAATTCAGGCGTTAACCTCGTAGAGTTCCTCGCCGAAGGAGATAATGGTCCTGTCTTACCTCTTGACAAAATTCAAGCAGCCCCGGCCGAGCTCGAAGACAATTGGCCCCAAGTGAAGGACCCATTGGAAGAAATTAATGTTGGGACGGCCGATGACCCACGACCTTTATTTATTAGTGCTTTGCTCCCCCAACCTATGAAAGCCGAACTTCATGTTCTGCTCGAGGAGTTCAAAGATTGTTTTGCTTGGAGTTACCACGAGATGCCCGGTTTAGATCGCACTCTCGTCGAGCATGAGTTACGCATTAAACCTAGGTGTAAACCTTTCCGTCAACCCCCTCGACGATTCTCGACCGAAGTGCAATTCGGCATCAAGGATGAACTTGTTCGTCTCTTAGAAGCAGGGTTCATTCGGACCGCTCGATACGTTGAATGGTTGGCAAATATCGTTCATGTTTTAAAGAAAAATGGTGCATTGCGCATTTGTATCGACTTCCGAAACCTGAATTTGGCAACTCCCAAAGATGAGTACCCAATGCCGATTTCGGATTTGTTAATTGATGTTGCAGCGAATCATGCGATCTTCTCTTTTATGGATGGACATGCCGGATACAACCAAATTTTCATTGCCGAAGCCTATGTCCACAAGACTGCATTTCGCTGCCCAGGGGCATTCGACACATACGAATGGGTTGTCATGCCATTCGGCCTCAAGAACGCCGACGCCACATATCAACGAGCAATGAACACCATCTTTCATGATTTAATTGGAACCATCGTCGAAGTTTACATCGACGATGTTGTAATCAAATCTAAACGCAGGCATGCACATCTGGACGATCTCCGACAGGTTTTTATCCGCATGCGTCAGCACAACCTCAAAATGAATCATGCCAAATGTGCCTTCGGCGTGTTAGCCGGTAATTTTCTAGGCTTCCTCGTGCATCACCGTGGGATTGAAGTGGATGACAATAAGGCACGAGCAATCATCAATGCCCCACCCCCAACGACGAAGAAACAACTCCAGTCCTTACTCGGTAAGATAAATTTTCTACGCCGATTTACCGCCAACTCGGCGGGTAAAATGAAAGCGTTTTCTACGCTTTTGCAACTCAAGGACTCAGATAAATTCGTGTGGAACGACGCGCATCAGGCAGCGTTTACGCAAATCAAAGTTTCCCTCACAAAACCACATGTCCTCGTCCCCTCTCAGCGCGGTAAGCCTCTTAAGCTCTATATCTCGGCGGCCGAAGAGTCCATCGGCTGCCTCCTCGCGCAAGACAACAACGCCGGACGAGAGCAGGCTATTTTCTATCTAAGTCGAAATCTCATCCAACCAGAGATCAATTATCCCGCCGTCGAGAAACTGTGCCTAGCCTTATTTTTCGCAGCCTCCAAGCTTAGGCATTACATGCTCCCATCGGTCACCCAAGTCATTGCTCAGACCGACGTCATCCGCTACATGCTCACTCGACCAATCGTAAAAGGCCGAATTGTGAAGTGGACAATGACGTTGTCCGAATTTAGCTTGTAGTACGTGGCGCAGAAAGCTGTCAAAGGCCAGACACTAGCTGATTTCCTTGCTCAACACCTTTCCTCATATGGTTTTGGGGGCAACGACGTCGACATCGGCATGGTTCAAACACGCGATAGCCACTTGACGATGTACTTTGACGGCTCAAGTACTTCATCCTCGCCTGGCGTTGGAATTGTCATCCAATCCCCAAGCCACGATCGTTGGTATGTTTCGCTCAAACTGGATTTTGAATGCACCAATAACCAGGCAGAATACGAAGCCCTTATCATCGGCCTTGGAGTCCTTCATGACTTACGGGCGACCCGTGCCCTCGTCCTCGGCGACTCCGAACTTGTGATCAACCAACTTAATAGTTCTTTTCGATGCATGAGTTGTACCCTGGCACCCTACCACATGGTCGCCAGCTATTTAGCCGAATCCTTCGACGGTATTACTTTTAAACATATTTCCCGGAGTCATAATACCGACGCAGACGAATTGGCTCAAATTGCCTCCGGCGCACAACTCCTGGGGGCAAACTAGGCCGAGAAATACCCGTGTTGCGACAACTATACCCGGCCCCGGTTAACCAACAAATTCTTCAGCGTGACAACGTGATACGTACAAGAATCATGTCCTTACCTTCGTTGTTAGATCGAGACGACCCTATAGATGTTTACGCTGTCGAGGCAATGCTAGATGACTGGAAAAAGCCCATTATGCAGTATCTCGACAATCCCAATGGTAAACACGATCGCAAGACAAGAGTTCACGCCACGAACTATGTCATGTATCAAAATGAGTTATACCGAAAAGGCGAGGATAGTTTACTACTACTATGCCTCGGCCCCCAAGAGGGTGTTCATCAATCCGGACGAAAAATACGATGGCTACTTCGACGACACGGCTATTTTTGGCCAAGAATACTAAAGGATTGTATCGAGTTTGCACGAGGATGTATACAGTGCCAGATTCACGGGCCTTTACAAAGGTTCCCAGCCGAATCGTTGCATTCGGTCATTAAACCATGGCCGTTTAGAGGATGGGCCATGGACGTGATTGGCAAAATCACGCCATCTTCCGGGGCTGCCAAGCACGCATGGATAATAGTAGCAACCGATTACTTTACTAAGTGGGTCGAAGTGAAATCATATGCCGAGCTAACATCTAAAGAGGTTTGCGACTTTGTGGAGGAACACATTGTGACTAGATTCGGCGTACCAAAAACAATCATAACCGACAATGGCATAATCTTTACAGCTGAGAGGTTTAGAGAGTATACGACAAGTTTGAAAATTCGGCTTGAACAGTCTACACCGTATTACCCACAAGCAAATGGGCAGGCCGAGGCAAGTAATAAAGTGTTGATCGGCATTCTCGAGAAAATAATAAAGGAAAGGCCTGGTATGTGGCATTTAAAGTTGAATGAGGCTTTGTGGGCATATCGAACATCGCCCTGATCGGTGACTGGGACAACCCCGTATGCACTAACCTACGGACACGACGCAATGTTACCAGTCGAGTTAAGCATAAATTCGTTGCGACTAATTGAACAAAGTAGTCTGTTCAGCGCCGAATATGATCAGTCCATGAGACAGGAATTAGAAGATTTAGAAGGAGCACGACTTGATGCTTATAACTTGCTGGTGGCACAAAAACGGATTGCCGAGCGAGCTTATAATAAAAAAGTACGACAGAAGACATTCGGCGATGGTGAATTAGTTTGGCAAACGGTGTTGCCCGTAGGACTAAAAGACCCTAGGTTCGGCAAATGGTGGCCAAATTGGGAAGGGCCGTTTGTTGTGCATAAAGTATACTGCAAATGGGCATATCATCTTAGAGACCGGACCGGTTTAGTTCACAAATTACCAATCAATGGGAAGTTTTTGAAGAAATACTATCCGGTCACATGGGAAATGCGGGAATAGAAAATCAGTTCATTAAGATCAAGAAGAGTATATACAGATTAAATAAGTTGAGCAGTTTACATTTAAATACATTCAAGGCGAAGAAGGAAGAAGAGTGCCGAGAAGGGCCTTCAGCTCCAACCACCGCACCTCCTCCATTATGACGTCGGCCTGCCGGTTCTTCTTGTCCATTTTTAACTGCTCGACCCGTTTTGTGCTCACCGCATACTCGGTTAAACAAGCATTGCCGCCCGACTCAAAGTCCTTAGCAAGCTCGGAAGCAATGACCGACATTCGTTTCGCCAATTCGGCCATTTGACGGTCGAGGTCGGCCAAAGCCTCTCCTTTTGCCTTTAAAGCATCAATCTTCGGACAAAGAGCATCTTGGACGGCTGTGGCAGCTTGCAGGTCTTGTTCGGCTTTCAGGGCATTCTTGAAAATACTAAAGGTCGTCCGAACCCGCTCCAGGGCAGACGACGCCTGAACGACAGCCTCGCCGCTCAGTTGACCATCGGCTCCAAGGTCGTTTAGACATGCACCGAGCAAATCAAGGCCTTCGCGTTCGAGCACTTGCGACGCCGAAAGAGACAAGACATCTCACAACCGAGCTAGAGCAGTTGAATCAGCAGCTTCAGTTGTGGTGGCCGAAGGACCAGCCCCTCCAGTAGTGCTGGACAAGAGGGCTTTGAATTCGACTTCCCATGAAGCCTGCACACAAAATCAGGTTAAGCTCAAAGAAATCATAAAAAGATAGCAAGAAGGTTTCGTTTTTAAACCTGCCGAGAGGAGACTTCGGCCATGTCTTCAGGATCGTTGCTCGAACCTAAAGAACTTAATGGCCGAGCCCAGTAGCTTAGATTGCTTCTCAGCTCACGCGGCCGATGGAGGTTATCTACTTTCAATGGCCACTGAGGCGGCCAAGAGACATAGATAACACCCTTCGGTGCATAGAATTTTCGATGAAAAGAGTGCACATGCACCTGACAGTTAGTATTTTCCTGGTTTAGAGTCTTATAACAGAAAAATAATCAAGGAAAGGCGGCAGAGGGTACTTACGAAGGCCGAAGTAGCTTCCTGTGGAGGAATATTGAGGTTCTGGTCCTGAGGATGAGCAGGCGTTTCCACCGTCTCCTCTGGCTCTCCAGTAGGTCGTTTGCCACTGTCGGCCGAAGAAGGGCCGACCGGGACAGCCGTTTCAGACACAGGATTGAGGTCTTGGTCATGGGGAGGAGCGGGCGTTTCCGTCGCCGCAGCTGGCTCTCCGGCCGGTCGTTTGCCACGTTCGGCCATAGGAAGGCCGACTGGGGCAGCCACCTCTGACACAAGAGGAGGTTGACGACGGGAACGAGGACGACTCGCCAGAGGAACTTCGTCGCTCCCCTCACTCTCCTCCAGAATGAAGACCGAGGGTTTTGGATTTGCAGGAGAAGTTCTCTCGGTCGCAGGGACTGCCTTTTCCATGACAGGTGCAGCCTCGACCGATGGAACAACAACTGGTGTGCCAACCTCAGAAACAGGCCGTGATTGGACTGTTTTTTCGACCGGGATTGGCCGTTTCTCTACCAAGATTTGGGCGATGGGGGGATGATGAGAAACGCTAGGAGTCGTCGCTCCCGTAGTTTGACTTGAGATGACGTGAATCTCCCGTTCCCCTTTCTTTGCCAGCTTTTTGACCCGCTTGGCGGGCCGAGGAGGTTCGACGGGCGGCTCGGCATCTTGACGAGGCCGTTTGCTTGGCTAGGCCTGCACAGAGGCCTTTGCCCTCTTCGAGGCGACTGATTTTTTCTCGGCCGCGGCCGCAGCAACCACCTTCACCTTTTTCAACGGCTGACTACCGGAAAAAGTGAAAGCAAATCAGCAAGGCATATCAATAGTTCAAAATTGAAGGAAAAATGGAGAAATAAACACTTACCTTGGGCTTGGGAGGCAAAAACCTTCTTAGGTCGACCGCCGAAAAGTTTGTCCAAAACGGTTTCGACCGGAACACCAAAAAACTGCTCGGTATACTGCTCCCACCAGTCACCAAAGGTGTCAGTGCAAAGAGATTATGAAGTGGCCGGTCGAAGCGTAATTTCTGGCACCGCTCTTGGAACTCTTTTTTGGCGTCGCTGCACTCTTTTTCTAAAGAGCCAGTTTCGCGTCCGCGGCTTAGGACAGACCGAGAGGAGATGAGGGGGACCGGGCAACCTTGGAGGTAGCCAAGTTGCCGAGCGAGGAAGTTTGGATGATACACTTCCCAACTCGCTCGGCGACCCTCACAGCCGAGAGGCAGATCGCGGGCAAGCACGAAAGACCCCCAGGATTGACGAAGGTCAGCATCTTCGTCCGCGCCCCACGCTAATATAGGAAGTCTGATCGACGAAGGGTATTCCCGACGACGACAGACCATGAATTCGTCATCAAAAAGGTCGTCGAGAGCGAAAAAGTATCTGAACACTTCTTCGGCTTGGTAAGGGGGGATTGGCCGGAAAGCCAGCTGAGGGCCGAGCGATTCCTTGGGCGAGAAATCAGCAATCGTCGGCCGAAGAGGAGCAAAGTAGACCTGCAGCCAAAGTTGGAAGACCCAGAGGGGACCATTTTGCTGTGGGTCGACCTTATCCAGGGTCGTGTCAGCCAAGCAGCGTAGGAGATGAGCGAGAATGGCCGGGCTGAGTGCCAGAGTATGACCACTAGCTAGGGCTTCGGCCACTGACATATTCTCGACCAGACACTTGTTGGATTTGGTACAACAGATAAACTTGTTGTACCAATAGAAGAGGAAGGCCTCGTGCTCTCCTTCTCACAACGCCTCTTCTCCTCGGCCGGCAAAATGGAGGTAGAGGGTGTTATAGTTGAAGAAGTTCTTGTGAAGCTCTTCTTTTGGGGTTGTTTGGCCGTCAACCCTTAGTGTCTCAATGGCCCGTTTGTCGAAGAGCGTTCTCAAGTTAAGATTCGACGGGTACCCAGAAAGGGCAGAGTCAACTGGGATTCCAGTCGGGGAAGTCCCCAGGATGGCAGTAAGATCGAGGATGGTGGGGCCAATGGGGCCGAGAGGGATGACCATGGTGTTAGTGGCCGAACACCAGAAGCATAAAGTCGCTAGGAGGAGCTCCCTGTCCAAAATGACCTCCATGGACGAAAGGTGAATGGCGTTATAGATGCCTAGGGCTTTCCATTGCTCGCCGAAGAGTTTTTCCATACGAACAACCCAGGCTGCCCAGGTTGTGGTGGTCGATGGCCAAGAACCTTGAGGCCTCGCCACATCCCACTTCGACCAGTTGAACCCTTGTAGCAAGGATGAGAGGCAGTGCTCCTGGAGAAGTCCAGTGATGGTCGATGGCACTGCCGCCTTAAAGAGAAGACCCAAGATTTGGTGAGGGGTACTCATGTCACTCTCAAATCGGATGGTCTTGATTGAACTCCGATCGATGATTTTCTGGCATTGGTCACACTCCTTGGAAAACTTAGAGATAAAGGAGGCCATGATGAATGGTTTGAAGGAATGACAAGAAAAGAGCCTTCTGGGTTAAAGGTTGAAGAACAAAGACTTAGAAGAAAGAAATGCACTGGAGAATGATAGCAAGAAATTTCAGAAAATTTGAAAGCGTAAAGTACAAATGAGAGAATTTCGGTATTTATAGAGTGGTGGAAGGAAGGGCAATCGTTCGAAATTCAAAATAAAGGGTAAAATCGACCGAAGAAATCGCTAATCATTATGGACACTCAGGGTCTCAGGTTTTGGGGGCGCACGATTGCGTGTGGCGGCGAGATTTATGGTGAAAGACGTTTTGGCGTCTGCACGATGACGAAAGGCTCGCGGATTGAGGTGGCATGGTTATGATCAGTAATAAGGCCATGATGGCATGACGGTTCAGGAAGCCGCACGCCTTAGACGTCATTATGAGGGATTGGCCGTGTTAAAGGATGCCACGTGGTGTGTTGGTCAGCAGGATTAAGATCGTGCAATCGTGCTCAATAAGTGCGCCTTGGAAATAGACCACTTGGGTTCTAAGTAGTGGATTCGCTTCTTCAAGGTCGAAGCTCGACCAAAGAATTCAGGCCGAGGACCTCAGAAGCAAGGGGGCAATGTTTGGGCCCAAAATATCAGTTTGGGCCGAGTATAGAATCATTCTCGGCCCGAAAGGCCTCGGAACAAGGGTGCCTGGATCGTTCAGTACGTGGGCCTCCAAACCTAGGACGGCTAAGTCATGACGCAAAACAAGTCGAGTCCTGGTGCAATAAGGAGTCTCGGCAGGACCAATAACCCGGAAGTGAATTCGTTTCAATAAAGGACTAGGTTCACAATCACAGTGAAAATAGGATTGGTCGAGTTAGTGTTTGATCAGGAGAAGAAGTCCTAGTCCAAATAGGGTTTTAACTCGACCTTGAAGGTATCTGTTGCTATAAATAGAAGAGGCTGTGCATCGTTCAAAGCCCCTTCAATTCAACACACAACTGTCCTGCGCAAACTCTCTCAACAATTTGAGATTTTTTTATTTTCTCTTTTCGCTGACACATCTTCCGTTGGCATCAACATCACTGTGAAAGCAACCGGTGATATCTTAAGTCGGCATAGATATCTCTATCATCGTAGAATCAGCCGGTCTCACGGTATCTTCCGTTGGCATCAACAGCACTGCGGCGATGACGGTTGGTTACCTATCCAAGTCTCGGTCGAGAAGGATTTCTGAATCCTTATTGATTGGGGTCATCTCATTAGCCTTCTCGGCGAAGTGAGGTGTTACAGTTTATTGAACTCGGTGCGTTGCACGCCGAGTTATTTTATGATTGGATACTCCCAAGTGGGATTTAGAGTTCGGCATTCAGACGGCCGAACCACGTTCACTATTAAGACTTATATTCGCTTTGAGTATTTGTGTCCTTACACTTTGGTGTCGATTCAGCGAGAGTTTACTCTGACGAATAACATCACTGTGACCGAATCCGACGACGGCGATTCGTGAACTTCGTAAGAATAGTAACCTTGTCTTCAGGTTCGAGAGCCCAAGAGGCCGAGACATGTTCCTTCCTCGGCCGCAATCGCAAGACGCAGAAGTCAGCCACACACCCAACGCAACATCAACAAATTTACTCCTCGGCCGAGCTCGGCCGACGAGTTGGCACACCCCGCATTCATCGAAGGACGTAGTTAGCTTATAGATTACTTGACCTGCGCGCCACGTAGGCTTGGTAGTTTTTAGGGTCAACACTACCACACCTCCACATCCAAAAACCCTAGAGACCCATTCAACAAACAAGCCAGATCCACACCCCACACCAACCAAACTAACTCAACCTGTCGCGCCTTCACCTTGTCCCAGTTTCTTGCTCGACCACTGAAAACCCAAGAACCCTAGAAACCCATTCCACCAACGACTTAAATCTTTGCCAAAATTATCCACACCTACGAGGCTACTCTGTCGCCCAATGCTTTAAGGTTAAATGAATTTGTTTTTTAATTATCATTCTTCTTAACTTGGGGTTTTGGATTATTAGGTAATTGCCTCTAATTTGAGCAGGCCAGCAGCCCTCCATCTTCGCATCCATCTTCTGAGGCCTCTAATTGGGTAAAATTTGGTTTTTATTTTTTAGATTTTTATATTTAAATACTAAATATATCCTTGGCTTTTTCTATTTGTTTTTAACTTGCAGGTTAACATTCATGAATTTACAATTAAAAAAACTGAAAGACTTATCACAAGCTATAACTTTAATCAATATGCTATCTTATTGCATCAATTATTTTAGGACTCACCGCAAGTGAGCACACACCTCACTAGTCTCTAGCAACAAACATATATATCTTTGTGTACTACTGGCTTTGGCCTAGAAAAAAGGGAACGTTGCACAAAACGACTCTTTTTTGTTTTGTTTTTTTTTTTTTTTTTCTGGGGCTTCTGCATATGGGGCATTTTGGATGTTTGATTAATCCATATTTGGTATTAATTTTCAATTACTGGTTGATATTTGGTTGGTTATCCCTTCTCTGGTTAGTATTACCTAGTCATTTGAGTTTCTTATTGAGTTTGGTTGCTTTGCTTTATTACCAAGTCATCATTTGGGAATGGAAAAGTTAGGTCTCATTGTTTTCTAGGAATGGTATAAGGCTCCTTTGGGTTTGGTTCTAAAAGCTTCGACATTGTACGCTTGTATGTTATTTACCTTACTATATGTGGCACGGAATTGATAAGCTATAATGGACTAGAATTTATGCAATCTAAGCATATAATTAAACTTCTTGGTCATAAATAAAGAATTGAGCTTCTATGCAGGTTTGTGAGGAACTTGTGTTGGCAAAGTTACAATTATAGCTTGAATGATTTCTTCAGTTTTTTGGTACTAATTTTCAGTTAAGATTGATAGCTAGTTGGCTAACTTCTATCCCTATTATTTGCTTCTATGAAGAATTAGTTGCATGCTGTATGCTTTTCGTTTTAATGGATTCTTGTTTTGAGATTTAGGGCTGGTTTGGTATTGTTGTGCTTTGAAAAAAAGCTGCTTCTACTGTGCTGTGAGAATAAGCAGCTGTGAAATAAAGCAGTAGAGTGTTTGGTAAACTTTTTTGTAAAAGTGCTTTTGAAAAAAAAAAGCAGTATGATAGTTTATGGTAAACTTTTATGTAAAACAACTGTGACTGTGTGAAATGACCAAAAAGGGTATAATACTATATTATTATTATGGTATTTTATTTAATATTACTATTTTTATGTGAGGATTTTGTGTGGCCATGAAATCCCTAATCCAAAACCCTAAAAAATCAAGAACCTTCCTCACCACCACCGCCTCCTCCTCCTCCTCCATCTCAGCCCCTCTTCAATACTCTCCTCTCACCTACCTTCTCTCCCACCCCCTCATCCGATTGTCGTCTTAGATTTCCAAGACCTTCCTCTCTCCGCTTTCCAATTGGATCGTTTCTTTTCACGCACCACTCTTCCTTTCTTTCCCTTCATGGAAGCTCTCGCAGTCCTCCACTCCGCTTTACATTGGCGGAAACAACGTCGTTCTCAGAAAGATCGAAGCTTCATTGAACTTGAACCTGCTAAGGAGGAGATTGAGCTTCCCGCTCCCATTGGAAGTTAGGTCACTATCGCCGACTCCGACGGTCGTGGATCTTTGTTAGGTTGAAAGAGAGCGCTGACGATTTCGTCAATTTGCCCAATTTGATCTCTATGAGTCGGTTGATTTTAGGTCCTTTCCTTGGATGGTAACAATTACTAATTTGGTTTTTCGGGAACAAAAATTCTTGCTTTTATATTTTTGATTAATTTATTTATCTTTTGAAGTTTGAGAATTTGGAACTAGTATGCAGGATGATTCGATCTTCAAACCCAGCAAGAAGGAGAAACGGAGGAGGGTATTTTTGAGATCGTGAAAGTTTCATTAAATTCTACTGTTCACCCGCCTTTTGAAAAAAAAAAGCTGGTTTTGAGAAGCAGCATTTTGCTGCTTCAGCTTTTTGCCACTTTTCAGCTTAAAATGATAGTGACTTTGAAAATAAGCAGAGTTACCAAACACAAATTTTACTCCAACTTTTTTTCATCCCTGCTTTTTTTTTTAAGCACCTCAATGGCAAACCAGGGCTTAGTTGAAGTTATTTTTGAGTTTCTTGCTGAGTTTAGTTGCTTTGCTTTACGTAGTCATCATTCGGGAATTGAAGATTTTGGTCTTATCGTGACATGGGTGATAGAGCTATGACTTTATACATAAAAATGAGTAAACTCATGATTTTCTTACTCCAAGTTACTACAGAGTTCTCATTATGTAATTTAGATAGGCTCGTCTGTTATGTTTTGTTCTTACTGTAACTATTTCTTCAATTCTTATTTTCAATGCACCTGCTATTGTCTTGTCTTCTCTGGCACCGGCAGACTTTACGATTATGCTAGCATTAGGTTAGATCTCTCTCTCTCTCTCTCTCTCTCTCTCTCTATTGCGTCCTTTGAATTTTCTTTGGAGAGAAATATTGTTGTCATGTGAAGATTTTTGCATACCCGAAGATGTTATTATTGCATAAAATACTGATTTTTTTATGAATCTATATATAGATTGTGAAATTACTTAACCGAAGATGTTATTTGGCTATTTGGTTGCCTCCTGTCTTGTGGTCATGGATTGTGTAGAACATTCAGAAAGTCATATTATCCTTGATAAGAAATTGCTTTTAAAAACTTCCAAACGAAAAAAAATTACAAATAAAACGTCTGAACGCTTCTCACAGTGTACTACATACATACATACATATATATATATACACACCAATGTTAATTTTCTTCTCTTTTATTATGTAAGGAGAAGATGAAGAAAAAGAAGGATGGAGTTAAAGAAGAAAATATTCAAGAAGCACATGAGGTACTGATGGTGTTCTTTCAATTGACAATCATACTTGTGTTGAACTAAAGACCATGATATGGCTGATGACTTATATTATGTATTTTGTTGTTGGTTTCAAACATGCACATGGTATACCTATTTTGTTACCAACTCAATGCTTTAGAATCTTGTTAGCATCTCAATATGTCTTGAGGTGTTAGGATGTTTATGTTAGCTTTTGGGATACACTCTTGGTGTATGTACTGGATGTTACCTAAATTTTTTATTAATGAAATGTGATTAACCAACGTATTTGCTCATATTTGTTATGAATTCTAATTCCAGATGACGAAGCAGGTATATACACGGAGTCGTCACTTTATAAAACTTTACTTCGGTTCTCCACTTATTGATTGAGATTAACCCTTGGCATATCTTTACCTCCGTAAATGCATGATTGTAAGCTTGAGTCGTCACAGCAAAGTAATTCTTCTAAGTGCTAGCATTGATCGTGTACTTAAATAAGCATTCATGCATGCTTACCATGAATGCCCTGAGTGCTATTTTGTCATTTGCCTCAGTGCAACGAGAATACTTGTGGCTGAAGTGACCGACATATTCATGCAATGCCTCGTCTGACTTCTAATGAATGGTATATAAATCATCAGCAAAGTGTAAGCGATCAACTTGAAAGATGTGTTGAGCCATGAAGAGTCTCCTTAGCTCAGCAAAGGAATCCACCGTAACAGGTTGAAGACGATAATACCAATCGAGAGCTCCACCAGAGAGTGGAGGGACAAATGAGACATTGTTCCTCCTAACTATGTCTTCAGTACACCATGGTAGATTCAAAGAGGTGGATATGCTCAATTGGGTCTTCCCTCCCAGTTTACAATTGTAAGCCAAGCTTCTGTTTTGTTTTTCCTTGTAGAAGGGTCCTCATTGTCAGAGGATTAGGCCTTGGCTGATTCCAGCCAGGTATCTCAACCTAACATGGCCGTTAGCTTGTTCACTTCCTCGAGGAGCTGTATGATAATGGGGTCTTGAGTGGAGTCAGACACCATTGGAACCCTATTTCGTAAGTTTCCATCATTTCTTGAAAGTAGAGAAGCTCGGTCAAGGACATGTGGCATTTCTTTGGTTTTAACGTTTTAGCTGTTGGGATGTGCTTGTTGAAAGTCCCTCGAGTCTCCTACACCTTCTTGTCTCTAAGGCATGTCATTCTTTTCGTGGGTTGGTAATTGGCCTGAGTTTTAGTAAAGGACATCGTCCTTCGATGACCCTTAGGTCATTGATCTTTGAGCCTATGTGGATGGATTTTTCTCGACGCTGCCTTAAGAAGTTTGGACAGTCGCGGTAAATAGCTCTTGATCCTATCGTTCCTTATGCAAGAATGTGTCTTTCTCCACTTATCTTGTTTTGGTTTAAAACAACTTGGTTAAGAGAAGTCTCGTGTTGATCAATATCTTGGTGGGTACCCATATGGTGATCCACGGCTATAGTAGCGATGAGCTCATAAGACTGAGTCTATTTAGCCTTGTGGAGCATCTCAGAGAGTTTCTCATACTGCTCTTGGAAGATTTCATTCCTGATTGCTATTTTGTTGTTATGAGCTTCCAACTTTTTGACTTTAGCTTGAAGATCAGCTTTAGGCTAAGCAAGAAAGGGGCGTCCTTTTGCGTGTTATGGCTTCCTTTGCTCCCCATGTTCGTGAGGGATACCTGGTCGAATAAGAGCATACGAAAGATGGAAACCAACTTGACGAAGCTAGTGAAAGTAGGAATCAGTGTCGATTCCCACATACAGCGCCAAATGTTGATGCATAAAATCAGTGAGACTTGGAACAATGTAAAGTGTCAAGTTTGTGACCTTCACAAGGTTGCTCCAGTCACCTAGTGAGAATAATATGTAAAGAAAGAAGGATAGGGAAGCAAACACAGATGTAGGTGGTTCACCCTAAGTTGGGTTACGTCCATGGGAATAGAGGAATTATCATTAATAGGGAAGCATAATCATCATTAGTGAGTTCTTTTAAAACTGAAGGCCACTACTTCCTTAATAGGAGGAAGCAATTGCAAGGATATAAGTAGAAGTTGGTCCCTCTTCTCGGTATGCATGATTATCCATTTCGAAAGCTTGGAAAACCTTCCTGTGAGTACAAGAGAAGAAAAGACAAACTTATCGTTGTTGCACGATGTCTTCTAGTGCAAGTTAGAAAGAATGCTTTAGTTATAAATGTTCTAGGTTTATTGCAATACTACAGTTACCATAGATATGCATGTTGTCTAGGGTTTGGTTGATTTGATCCGTGGAATGGTTGTTAATGTCAAGCTCATGTCAGTCTCTCTCTCTTTCTCATACTCCGTGTGACTAGTACGGCAGCAGCCCACTCAGAAACTAGATTTCAAATCTTAATCTTTGAACTCTGATTCCGTTGTCGGGGCTTCCAAATTGACGTCGCCGTTGAAGAGGAGGAGGATGAGAAAGAAAAAGAGAAAGAAGTTGGGGAGAAGACCAGAATAGAAGTCAGAATTAGGGGCAACACCGACGCCGTCGATGAGAGAGGGAGGACCCTGGGTGGCTGATCGGGGGGTGGGCAAAATCAGTGTGTGGTTTTGAATAATTTTATTGCGTTTTCTAATAATATTGTTTAGCCACGTCAGAATTTCAATAAAAAAAAAGGACACGTGGCCTAATTTTGGAGCCAAAGCATGCCACACCATCAATTAACGAAGTATTAAATGTCCGAAAAATCATAATTTAAGTGTAAAAGTGAGACAAAAAAAACTATGTGTAATAAAGTGCGATTAATTTTTGTGAAACTTAGAGTAGTAAAATGAAAATTACCTATATATTAATCTATCTGACAAACCCTATTACAGACTATAATAAAGTTCTAAGACTAATGACTCTAGACACAATAAAGCCATAATTCTAGGGTTAAGTGATCTCTAACATCATTGTCCTCAACCAAATATATGTGTTCCCTTACTTGATTCGCCCCTAAGCTTTCTTCGTCTATCACATGTGGCTTTGCCGAACTCTCCCTCCTCTTAGTGTAAAAATATCGATGTACTAAAAAAAAAAAACTATTAATTGCCAAAGCTCTGTAACGAAAATGTGCAAAGGGTGAATCTTGACACATCCACAACAAGTGGCCCAGTGGTAAGGGCGCGGACTGCAGCTTCCCAATAAACAAAAAAATGTGGGAGGTTTCGAGTTCAATTCTCCGAGCTGGTGAGTCTGCTTAATTGTGGCCACGGGCAGGGTCCATAGCCTCTCCGGGCCGGAAATAGGTGGATAACTGTGACTTACTACCACTTGTTCCCCTTTTTTTTAATAAAAAAAAGAATCTTGACACAGTGCAAGTGGAGCGACCATACAAAACCCGTATTTAAGGGGAAGAAATGCCAAATTCTCTAATAATCCCTTAGTTTGTAACTTTATATCATGTACAAGATGCCTGAACATCAAATACCAATTAGTTACTATTCCTAAAGCCCATTAGATGCTTGCATGTAATTCATATGCTTGCCTACTTGGCATTTTAAATCCATCCAACCCAGAGGAGGATGCCAAAACTCAGGTCTATAATTTGCTTAAAGGGGTAATAGATGCCTGTTCTGTTTCCGTAGCTCAACATTCGAAGAGTCTTTATACCTTTGGCTTTGCTATGTTTTTGGGCAAGTTCCTACGTTAAACTTGTATAATCCTAAGATAGTGTGCTTATAAACTAATGTCCTACTTAATTTGGGTATCTCAAGCACATGGTTACATTCCTAGTTTCATGCTTACACCTTTGTTTTTTGTGTTGTCGTATAAAAGAAAATCAAAGAGAGCACAGGTGCCAGAGAATTCCGTAACGAGAAATTCCAAAAAAAAAAAAAAAAAAAAAAAGCTTCATGTATATTTTCTTTGGCCAATATGTCGTCCAGTCCTTGTTTCTCAAATTAAGGAATCCTCCTCAAAACTCCAAACACCCAAGTATTAAATTTCACTTCCTTAACTTACATCATTCTCCTTATATGCTTCCCTTGGATTCTTCTCATCTCTCTCCTTTATATGCATGCCATTCTCAAAGCTTGGAAATTATAAACTAAAATATTTAAGTGCATGCATTTGGGAAGAAGAGATAAGAGAAAAGGTGGGTCACTTTTTGTCTAATTAGATTCCTCAAATCTTTTTCTTTTGAACAATGCAAGAGTTTCAAGTTTGGCGGCATAAACACCATGGCTGGGAAGAAAACATGAAAAACCCTTTTTGAGAGCTTGATTTGGTAACGAATTACAAGCAATTTTATGATGCACAAGCCTTATAAAATGAAGAGTAATGCTAGAGAGACTATATTTTTAAATCAAATTGTGTAAATCAAATAATGTGATTGTTGATGATTAGATTATTAAATAAGTGTCTGTTAATGTGCATGATGATATAGGAATTATATATGCAAAGTACAAAAACATACTGACACACTAATAATTGATTGTAAGATAGATTGTTAAGGATATTGCATTGTATCCATTTCTTTAATAGACAACACTTACTTGTATTAAGTTTTGTACTTGATAAGGAAGTAATGGTGTACATATATAGGTTTTTGCTCGATGAAGAAGTGAACCGATTGATCTGTTGTAAGGTTTTTTTTATTGTTACCAATAAAAAATAGAACGTAAAATCTCAAAATGGATGAATATATAGAAAGGTGAAAAGAGAAAAAGAGAATAGGTAAATTACGTGGTGTGCATTTCGAGCTAGCTGTGAGCCTGTGAGTGATTTCTTTGTGGTTGTAAAGATTGAGTAGTCTATTTAAGGTGGGGGCTAGGGTTAGAAGGAAACAAAAGAGAATTGTGAATCACGTGTGCATATTGCAGGCAACACAAGGCCAGGTATATGATACATGATGGACGCTGGACCCTAAACCCTTCACATGCATGATATTTTACATTCAAGTTTCCAGTGAGTATCCATAACTGGTCCTGCTAGATAAGATCCCACCAGTCAGTTTGTGCAAATTGAAAAATATTGCAATATTGAGAGAGAGAGAGAGAGAGAGAGAGAGAGAGAGAGAGAGGATGGAGAATGTTGAAAAGTAAATATGTATATAGTGTATTCCCCAGAGAACATCGAGCGGGACAGAGTATATGGCTGACGAAAATGGAATCACTCGTATAAAAAGCAGAGTCTGATTAAGAATAAGAATATTAGAGAATTCCTTAATCTATATTCTATAAAATGGGGAAGATGACCATGGAAGGATATACAAGTAGTAAATGACGGGCGGAAAGCTTATGCTTCTTTCATGCATGGCCTTAATCAACCCAGTCTTAATTTGTGTTGTGACAAATGATACGTTGATTTATTATAATTAGTGAGCACATGACTAAAAAAAAAGTTTGGCTATTAGCACAACTCAACCCAATCGTATAGTGTACACTTGCAATTTAAGGTATATATATTTAGGATGGAAATATTATTGGTTTGTGTTGGGCAAGTTTAGATGTACTCGAGTATTATCTTAAATTCAACTATTTTCCAATTTACTAACTAGCTCTTAGTTTAATCGTTTTTCTCTTTCTCAATATTGGCAAAGTTTTTTCAAGTTCGAATCTCGTGTTCTTTATTAAATACTAGAAAAAATTGAAGTACCAGTCACACTTAAGAGTCTATTTTTTTACACACTAATCACAATTATATGTAGGTATGCATGAATTTGATGAGGAGAAATGATTTCTTCTAAGTCTTGAGACAAGTAGTGTGGTGTATAAAAGACTACAAATTAGATTCATTGTCTAATAAAGCCTGTATATGTACCCGTTAGCTAGATCGTTTCACCTACCTAGAAACTCAAACTTTGCTGTACTACGTATTTGGATTACTTGTCTAATAAGACCAAAGATAATACTTGTCAAATAAGACCAAATATATTTCGATAATTTCTTCATGACCTAACAGTTTTGGTTGTATATACTGGATCGGTTTGAAATTGGATAAATATAATCATGCGTATCATTATATAATATTAAATCCACCAGAGGATCGACAAAAGAATCATATAGTTTACTAGTTTTACATCTGTAAGGTTCATTATTTTCTTACTCTCTTAACGTCAGAGAGAGACAGAAAGAGAGTCATGGCAGCCAAATTTTACATGCATCGATGCGACAAAGGAATGGCGACAATGACCTCTTTCATATGATCTTTTTCCCACTCTCCAAAATAAAGATGACCAATCAATCAACTAGCTAGATCCATTGTCATACACATGTCAATATTATTACTTTGGACCATAAATTTTTTCGAAATCCATTTTCGTATATTCAGTATAACATCTGTTGTTTGCCGCATACTGCTATATATTAACCGTGTTGAAATATTTGACAATTAAAGAGAAAACAAAGAAATAAAGATGAATAGTGAGAAAGATGAAGAATTAGAGAAACATAATTTAGAGAGAGAAATGAGTTTTTATTAACTAAGAATGATAATGATTATACAACTTTGTTTATAACAGAGAGCTTAACAGCACTAATCAAACACTAAGGCCACCCCCAACTGAAGAAGCTACATTTAGTCTCCGTCCAGATTATAGTCCTGCAATAAATTATTTTTTAATGAACAGTGTCATGCCATATCTATATACAATTTCCAACCGAAGGAGGCTATTTTTAGCCTCTCTCAATAATTTATTATTTTAAGTTTGTTCTTTAATTTTATCGGTTAATTGAATTAAACTACCATATTAAAATACGGTTTACGGACATATTTTAGAGCCACTTGTCACTAAATGTTGTTTTAAGTTTCATATTGTTTAAGTTTCATGTTATTAAATAGGGAAATTTTATTTAAACCCATGCAACCTCTTTTTACACCCAACTTAAATTTTAAATGTTAATTGTCTTTTTTTATCCTATTGCATAATTACTAATAAGCACAAAATAAAATTAATAATAAAACTCAAATTTATCAATAAACCCTCACACTATAATTAAACTCTACCACTCCGTGTTTATCCTACATTTATTCCTGCTAAAACTTAATAGTTCTTATAAAGAAAAACAAGTTTTTTTAATTGATGGATGGTGATTTGAACTTGTGAATCCTCCATGACTCGATTTATGAATTATTTGTTCATTTGATTTCAATTTTTTAGAGTTTAGAAGATGAGTATTTGAGTTTCAATTTTTTTCATCAATCCTGGTCTGCTACGATGCACGGACACGCCAAATAAGTGTTGTAGTTGCTGCTCGATTCATGGATTTTTTGTAAATTGATCAACCCATTGTGCTCTAGTTGCTGCTCACTGTTGCACCGATGATGTTAAAAATCTGTAATCTCTCTGTAGTCTGGATTTTCCATCTTCGTTTTGGTCGAAGAGCTTTGGGCTCTCCGTCTAAAACTTAACAATCATCCACCGTCCAAGCCCTAACCTTTTAATCATGATGGATCCTACCCCTCAAAATAGGTTCTCTAGTAGGAATGATTACTTGACAAAATCATGCAATATATTAATGAGTAATGAAATTTTATAAATACTTGCTCAGGAGTTCCATTTACGAGTTTTAGAATAGGCTCTATGCTTGTGTTCAGAGTTGGCTGTGAGAGAGGATCAATTGCCAATCCTGGATTTATTGTAATGATGTCAATTCCATTTTATTTTGCAAACTTCCAATAGCAGCTTCCTCCTCCAAGGTCTTTGAAATCATATACCAAAGTTGATGAAGGAAAAGTCTTAGTGAACACAACGAACATGCATTTAAAGCATAAAATATTTAACTTTTACACAACAAAAAATTAGTCATTTACGTGAAGAATGCTAACAACCATACCAAAGCCAACAAAAATATGAGCATCAATCGTGTCAGGACAAATAATTATTCATTTCAATTAATTTACATCCAAACATGACATACCAGGCTAAAGAACCCTAAAAGGGGCTCAGATTCTAGCACATTAGAAGGTGAAATATCAACTAAGGCATCTTAGGCAAAGCATGATAAGCTAAAAGTGATTTCTGCATGTGTGAATATAAGAATAGGGGAGAAATCAGATAAAGATGAACACGTAAAAATATATAAAGTTGTTAGAGATATTTATGAACAAGATTGAGAAAGGGAAGAAAATTAAGTTGTTGGACTTGAGGAAAATAAAATGCTTTGATTTTGGATTTTTAATTTTTCAAATGGGTGTAAAAATAAATTTACATATAAAATTGGGTTTGTGAGGGTATTTAAGGTAGTAAATTTGGGTTTAAAGAGATATTGATAGTTTAGTTAAAAACCAAATGGGTGCAATGAGTAAGTTTGGTGTAAAAAGAGGTTACATGAGTTTAAATAAAATTTCCCTATTAAATATTTTAATTTTACTTACATGTTAACAACTTAGAGATTAAAATGAGGTAAAATAGTATGGAAGGGTGAAAAGGATGTGAGAAATAGTGTAAAAAGAGCTTAGGTATTTATAGGACAAAAATTAGAATTTTAAAATTTTTGTTTTTAAATTTCGTCTTAAAAAAAGAAAAAGCTACATGACGTCAGCTAGCACAGCTAGGCCCAACTTTCAAGGCTAGCTGGCTGACTATGTTTGACCAGCCCTCTGGTCATTTGGCTATATTTTGGCTTGGTGGGTCCCAAATTTTTTTGGCCTAGCCCTCCATTGGAGATGAGTTTTGTATCAAAACGAGCTATATTTTGACCTATAGCCATTTGATTGGCTCGGTTGGAGATGGCCTAACAAACTTGCAGACTGTATTGCCGACTTGTACAACCATTATTTATCTAATCATCTAATGATGTGAAACACTTTATATACTGTATAGGAACATTTTTTATAATGAAGTTTACATGAAAGCAAGGTGATGCATGCACAAACTAAGTGGTTTTTCCTTCATATTCTAACATATGATGCGATTTTTAGAGCGAAAATTATATTTCCATGATCTAACATTTTGTACCTCTATCAAGATGTATCCAAGAAGTACACAAAAGAAGGGGAAAAAAACAAAGAAAAAAAAGAAGAGAGAGCCTATTTATTGTTTGGCTGCGCTCCATTACTAAAGCATAAAAATAAAAGGAAGGAGTGCAAATAGATAAAATGGGAGTGGTATTATGGTATTACCGTCATCCACCATCAAAGAAACATTTTCTACATGGTAAAACAAGAAAAAGAAGGGTTTTTTTGCTTGCTGTTTGTCTCTTTTTATGCCAAAGAGTGTTCCAAATAGTGTGCTTCAGAAAAGTTCATTTCATAATTAAATTTTTGGGATAACCTGAAGTAGGAGTGATTTTTCAAACGAGTCAAATCGAAGTTAGGGGGTTCCATTTCAATACAATATAATGATATATGATATATACCTTCTAATTTTGTTTAAAAAAAAAATCATAACTTCAAGATCCATTATGATTTGAAAATTCAGAATTTCCGAAATTTTTTGGAACTTACATATTTCAAAATTCTTCAAAACAAAATTTGGAATTTCAAAAGCTCAAAAAAATTTGAAAGGTTAAAATCAATATTACAAACCTATAATTAAGAATCTATCACATACTTAAAAGGGCAGGCAATGCTATATTGTAGCCTTCAGGGAGATCATATGCAGTCACATATATAATTTTAGCCTTAACAATTATCTTTGCTTTCCTAATCCTAATAATTAATCCTATTTATTTTATTGTTAAGTGGTTAGTTCTAGCTCAAAACTTCAATGTCTTCGGCCATAGAAATTCTAAGATACATTCCAAGTCTTGTCCTTTTTTTTCCACAAACGTTAGATGATACGTTGTTGATCATGGAATGCGAAAGTTGGAAATTTTCAGATCAAAATCAGTTAATATAAGAAATTTTATCCCAACGTGTAGCCCTAGACCCGAAGGAAGCAAGGTCAGAAAGTATATGCACTGCAGTAATATCCTCCGCCTTAGTATTGTTAATATTAAAGAAATAGAAAGCAGAGTTATGTGAGAGAGTAGCAGAGAACAGAGACAGAGAGAGAGAGAGAGAGAAGTAAGAAGGTAAATGAGATTTTTGTATTGTTTTTTTAATGATGGAGTAATTACAAGTGTATGTATTTATAGTGAACTAGTTACTCTAACAGACTTCCTAACAAACTACTACTAATCTAACAAACAACTTAATCTAATTACACATGGCATGGGTGACGTGGAGCGCGTGTGGCCGTTTGGCTTCACACGTGGACAACCTTGCTCTGATACCATGTTAATATTAAAGAAATAGAAAGCAAAGTTATGAGAGAGAGTAGCAGAGAACAGAGACAGAGAGAGAGAAGTAAGAAGGTAAATGAGATTTTTGTATTATTTTCTTAATGATGGAGTAATTACAAGTGTATGTATTTATAGTGAACTAGTTACTCTAACAGACTTCCTAACAAACTACTAATCTAACAAACCACTTAATCTAATTACACATGGCAAGATCTCAACCATACAACATTATATTCTAACAAGTATTGATCAAAATCCAACTTCGTCAATCGATCAAAAACGTTTGTGCAGGCAACAACCCAAGTTATATTCTGAAACTTACCAAACATCCACTTTGTGTCCTTTAGGGTTTATCACAAATGATCCCTGAAATTGACCCACATCGTCAAGATGGTCCCTGAAATTGAAAATCAATCAATATAGTCCCTGAAAATAGGTGTTGCAAATCAATGTGGTCATTCCGTCACAATTTTGTTAAATTATGTTAAGTGTTGATGAGGCATATAAATGGGACCCACAAGATTTACAGGTTTTTATCACAAATAGTCCTTGAAATTGACCCACATGTAGCCCTTGAAAATAGGTGTCGCAAATCAATATGATCTTTTTACCACAATTTTGTAAAATTTTTGTTATGCACTGATATGGGTTTAATAATTAATTAAAAAGGTTGTCTAAATACCTTCTTGCACAATGATTTTTTTTTTCTTATAGTATTGCTTATTCCGAAGAGCGATCCATTTCATAAATTCTTAAAGGCACAAGGCTTAACCAAGGCCTAAGATGAGGTGTGAAAATAGTTTTCAACCAAAAATAGACGCACCTCGGTTATAACCTCATTATCTCAAGGCAGACCTCGCCGTTCTTTACATCACTAGACCACCAGGGAAGCGCTGAACAAGCTCTCCAAGATTAAGGTTGTGAGGATGTTGATCGCCTAAATGTTAATAGTGATGTCCTAGAAGTCAATGCCAATCAGCCAAGTCGTTACCAAAAGTGATCTCGATCCAGGTTCAATTCGGTGATGGGTGTTGAAGTGTGTAAAGATGAGTGTATTGGGTTTTTTTTTTTTTTTTTTTTTAAGAATAGAGAGCGAAGGAGGTAGAGAAATGTGGACTGGGATCAGAGGTGATTGTAGGACTGAGTTTTTGGGTTGACAACTTTTTTATTAACTATTAAATTATTAAGCCTATTTGTAATTTTTTAAATTTAACTAGACTTGTGTGACTCATTTATGTGTCACATCAGAACATAACAAAATTTTTGACAAAATTGTAACGGAATGACTACATTGATTTGAGACACTTACTTGAGGGATTACATTGATCAATTTCAATTTCAAGGACCATTTTGATGTCGTGGGTCAATTCCAGGGACCATTTTGATGTCGCAGGTCAATTTCAAGGATTATTTGTGAGAAAAAAAGACTTATGGGGCCCATTTAAGTGCCACATCAACACTTAACAAAAATTTTAACAAAAAATATGACGGAATAACCACTTTGATTTGCGACACTTATTTTTAGGAACTACATTAATTAATTTTCAATTTCAGGGACCATCTTGAAGGTCAACTTCAGGACCATTTGTGATAAAAATTATAATCTAAATTAAATTATTTTCTCCACGTACTTGAGTACCAAAAAATAAATATTTGACTTTTCGCATGTAAAGAGTTGTTTTTCCTAAAGCCTAAAGTACCAAAACACAAAATATATAAATAATATAATACTTTCCCGGAACTTTTGGTAAAATGAAACGTACTTTTTACCAAAAACAATTGCGCCAAAACGCCACTACTGCTCATGAAAGGAATAATTCATAGTAACAAAAGAAGAAAGAAAATTGCTCTGATAAAATGATTTGTTCATGATATGCGTACATGATCTTAATATATATGGTGGCCCGTGACCAATGAGTAAAGAACTGATGAACCTTGAACCAAAAGATTAGTAACTGCCTCCGATCCCCACCCCTCATTCCATGACAAAATCTCAACTTCCACATACAAACAATCCCCTGGCCGGCTAACTTCACATGCCACCAAAACGCAACTCATACACTAAAGACACACCACACCATCTCTCTCTCTCTCTCTCTCTTCTGCTCCTTCTATATGATATATCAGCTAGCCTTCTCTCTCTGTCTGTCTTACCTGAACAAGAAAAAAGCAGCAAAAAGGAGATATGAAAAGGGATTAGACCCTTTTGTAGCTTGAAAAGGTTTGTTGAATCAGAACTGCTTCTATTACCTTATAGCACTACCTAGCTTTTTCTGATATATATATATATATATATATATATATATATATATATATATATCCATCTCTTCAGAAAATACAGCAGAAGAAAAAATAATACTGTTAGGTTCAGTCTCTTTTCCCCCAATTTTGACTTCCAATTACATTTTTTTTTCATTGTTTGGGGCTGAGAGTTAACTCCTCCTGATCAGTCCCTTTTCCTCACCCCCCCCCCCCACCCCCTTTCCCCCGCTTTGTCAAGAACCGTAAATATTATATATTTATTATTTTTCCCTCCGTTCAGAAAAAAGCTGAACTCTCTATTTTGTTCCCATTCATAATATTTGCAGAACAATTCTCCCAACCCTACTAAATTTTTTTAAGTTTCCCAATGCCAAAGCTTCCCACTACCAGTCTGGTCTCTTTCCTTCTGAACTCGTCTCAGAACTCTATCTTTTTTCTTAAGCAACAGTTTTCTACCTTTTTCTGAATCAATTTCCCTTCTCTTTTCTCTCCCAATGATGCAATTTACTGAGACACCACCACCAACCTTGCACCAAATTATCACCACACCCTATTCCAATAACCTGCCAATAATGATGAACAAAAACCAAACCTACCGCACGCGCCCGTGGCCTGGCTTTCCGACCTCAAAGTCCGTAGGAACAAACTTTGGCGACGCCAACTGCATGGAGCAGCTGCTCGTCCACTGCGCTAAAGCCATCGAAACCAACGACGCCACCCTAGCCCAGCAGATCCTCTGGGTCCTCAACAACATCGCCCCCCAAGACGGCGACTCCAACCAGCGCCTCACCTGCGCGTTTCTCCGAGCCCTCATTGCCCGCGCAGCCCGAATCGGAAGCTGTAAGGTCCTCGCCGCCATGGCCAACTCCCAAGCCAACTTCACCATCCACACTCACAAGTTCTCCGTCGTTGAGCTCGCCTCCTTCATCGACCTGACACCGTGGCACAGGTTCGGATTCACCGCCGCAAATGCAGCCATTCTAGAAGCTGTTGAAGGGTATTCTGTAGTTCACATTGTTGACCTGAGCTTGACGCATTGCATGCAAATCCCAACTCTGGTCGACGCCATTGCCAGCCGTCAGGACGGTAATGTGAGTCCTCCATTGCTGAAGCTCACTGTGGCGGGTACCATGGAGGACGTCCCTCCAATGCTGGACCTCTCATACGAGGAACTGGGTTCCAAGTTGGTTAATTTCGCAAGGTCAAGAAACATCATTTTAGAGTTTAGGGTCATCCCGTCAAGTTACACTGATGGGTTTGCCAACCTAATCCAACAACTCCGCGTACAAAATTTAGTGTATGCGGAGAGTGGTGAGGCGCTTGTAGTGAATTGCCACATGATGCTTCACTACATTTCTGAAGAGGCATTGACACTTCCAGCAATCAATCCGAATCCAATCAGTAGTGGTTCGACTAGCTCTTACGCTTTTGATGTAGCTTCGTCCTCTTTGAGTTCGTCGCTAAGGACAATGTTTCTGAAAGAGCTTCGGGGTTTGGACCCGACGATTGTGGTTTTGGTGGACGAAGATGTGGATTTGACATCGAATAATCCAGTGTGTAGATTGAGGTCGGCCTTCAATTACCTGTGGATACCTTATGACACCTTGGACACATTTTTGCCGCGGGGAAGCAAGCAGAGGCAGTGGTACGAGGCGGATATGTGTTGGAAGATTGAGAACGTGATAGCGTACGAGGGCTTTCAGAGGGTGGAGAGGCTGGAGCCGAAATGCAGGTGGGTGCAGCGAATGCGAAATGCCAACTTTCGAAGCGTTTCATTTGGGGAAGATGCGGTTTCGGAAGTGAAGGCCATGCTTGATGAACATGCAGCTGGTTGGGGATTGAAGAGAGAAGAAGAAGATGTTGTGCTTACATGGAAAGGACACAATGTTGTGTTTGCCACAGCCTGGATGCCTGCTTAAAGTTGAAATTTCTCAAGAAAATGATCTGACAATAAGTTAATTAATATAGAATCTCCTTTTTTTCTTCTTCTTTCTTAATCTGTTATTTGGTAGTAGCTATCTGATAAATTAGTTAATGATCACATTTTACTAATTTTTACTAGTAGGTGTGAGCTTAAATTTTAATTAATGTGAGGTTTGTGTCATATTTGGAATAATTTTGAACCATGCATTTGTGCATATTCTTCTGTGGTCTGCAGTTACCTAACATATTAATCTGCCTATTCTTTTTTGCAAAGTCTTTATTTAAAGGGCAATGCTAGGGAGACTACATTATGATATGGAAGTTCATGATTGACCTATTACTTAAGCGTTGATTAACATATTTAATTCTTATTTGTAACGCATCTTTTAGTTTGCAAATTTAGTCTACAAATTTAACCCCCTAACATTACCCTTATTTAAATTTCCTTTTACTCTGTTGTGGTTTTAACTTTGTTGCTAGTTTAAATTTTACAGAAACTTTGAAATGAATGTACCCATTGCCCAAGAAATCCCTACGCAAAGTAGTTAATGGGTGATTCAAGAAACTATTTTATTATGATTGGAAATGTTCCTATTATAAACTATTTAAAGATTATTTTTATAAAAAAAATAAAATAAAATATGATATCGTTTACATCAGATTAGGGCTAGAAAATTTTCCCGAAAATTCCAAATTAAACCAAAAAAATCCCAATTCCATATCTAAAAATTTCCAAACCGATAATACTTAAATTTTTGGGATCCATACCGAACCGATCCTGAACTTTTCGGTAGGAAAATCGGGATTACATATTCAATGGTTCGAGAATCCTGAACTGAATCGAAAATCGGGATTACATATTCAATCGGGATTACATATATATATGTATATTTATTTTGGTTGCACACATGTTGAATGTTGAATTTAAGTATGAAATTAAGTAATTTGGAACTTTGGAACGTCAATTTGACTTGGTAAGAATGATTTGGTATTTCAATTGGTAAGAAATTTCAAATTGGTAATATGCAAAAAAAATTAAATTTCAATCGATATGAAATTAGGCAACAAACTTTTAAGCCAAAGACCCAAAATTTAGGCGACAACCCCAAAATTTCAAATTTATGCCCAAAACCCAAAACACAATTCCATTCCATCCCGAAATACAGAAAACATTTCAAGAATCCCTAAAATTGAGAATACCGAAATTTCAGTTCGGGATTGGTCTTCAAAATCCCGTCCCGAAAATTTTTGGTTTGCATTTGAGATCCCGTTGTCGGTTTGGGATCCCATACCGAACCACCCCTACATCAGACTGTATAAAAACATATTGTCATAATCAATATAAAAGTATTACAAATCTATCTAGTTCCTACATTAATTAACTAAATGATCCTAGTTTTAATTGATCTTTTACATAGATAAATTTTACATAGTATTTTATAATATGAATAGTTCTAATCATAAACACAAACTTCTATAAGACCAAAGATAATACTTGTCTAATAAGGCCATATATCTTTCGATATTTTCTTCATGACCTAACAGTTTTGGTTTGTATTCCTCCAAAAAAAAAAAAAAAAAAGAGTTTTGGTTTGTATATACTGGATCGGTTTGAAATTGGATAAATATATAATCATGATTCATGAGTACCATTATTATAATAGTAAATCCACCAGAGGATCGACAAAAGAATCAAATAGTTTACGTACTAGTTTTACATCGGTAAGTTTCATTATTTTCTTACTCTCTTAATGTCGGAGAGAGTCATGGCAGCCAAATTTTACATGCATCGATGCGACAAAGGAATGGTCATAGTCGACGACAATGACCTCATTCATATGATCCTTTTCTCACTCTCCAAACTAAAGATGACCAATCAATCAACTAGCTAGATCTATTGTCATACACATTGGGGGTGGGCAAACGGGTCCTGGACCTGCGGGTCAGGGCAGGTACATGAGGTTCGGGGCGGGTCCAAAAATTAAAAATACAAAACGGGGCGGGGCGGGTCGGTTCCTAGTAAATAACGGGACGGGCCGGTTCTAAAACTTGGAGAAAACGGGCCCCCGGCCCGGACCGTTAATTGCCTAAATCTCTACCGTCTATCTATCCATCACCCTCCCTCTCTTATTTTCACCCTAACTCTCAGACGCAATTCACTCTCTCAAACTCTCTCATCACCCTCTCTCTCTATCCTGACTCTGAGTCTCCTCCGACACCACTTCGAGTCTCATCCCTCGATCTCTCATCCTTGAAACTCCTTTCCTCTCTTGTCTCAGACCTCAATCTCGAGCCTAGGCTTCCATCTCTGTACATCGACTCTCCACACCTCCCACCCGTAGTGACTGAGTCGACCTCGACTGTGTCGACATCACAGCAGCCAACCACCATCACCATCGTGGCATCCTTTCCTGACTCTCCATCGTGCCATCCCTATGTAATTTATGAATTAGGGTTTCTGATTTAGGAATTTAGGGTTTTTACATAAGCTTTTCGATTGATTAGGGTTTCTGATTTTGTAATGGCGAGGGTGGGATCTGTGGAAGACGACTTCTCTTGTTCAATTTGTGTGTCAGGGTCAATGGCTCCAACCGAAGCTGGTGGTGTGGCTGGGCTCAAGCACGAATGTAGACTCAACGAGGTTGTCCCAGCCTCCTACTTCTCTTATTCTCGGCATCTAATTTATGTTTTATTTTGAATTTGAATTTGGGGATTTAGGAATTAGGGATTCAGTTCATTTGCTTGAAAAATTCATTAAAATGTTGGGGATTTAGCTTTAATTAGGGATTCAGTTTTATTTTATTTTTTGATGAATTCGAAATTGTAATTGAAGATTTTTATTTATTTATTAATTTGTTCTATTTGGGGATTTAGGTTGGGGTTGGGGCGTGAGAAATGCTTGAAAAATGTTTGATCCCCTGCATAACCCAGATCACAAATTTTTCAGAAAATCAGAAAAATGTTTAATCTATGTGGTTTGTTGATCGGTGAGATGTGGCAAGCGGACTTTGCGATCGAAAATAAGGGATCGCGGGCTGGTGGCAGTATGCCCAGTCGAAAAGAAAAAAACAATAGTTGGACCCGTGGACCCGTCCCGAACCGGCCCGTTTGAAAAGGGACGAGTTAGGTCCAGTTCCCAAATTCAAAATACCTCTACCCGGCCCGGCCCGCCCAGTTACATTTTAAACGGGTAGGGCCAGGTTCCTTCAAATTTGGGCCCGGCCCGGCCCATGCCCACCCCTAATACACATGTCAATATTATACTTTGGACCAATGAATTTTTTCGAAATCCATTTTCATATATTCAGTAGAACATCTATTGTTTGCCGCATACATATGTAATTACTGTTATATATTAACCGCGTATAAATATTTGAAAATTAAAGAGAAAACAAATAAGTAAAGATGAATAGTGAGAAAAATGATGAATTAGAGCCTAACAACTGAATGATAATGATTATACAACTTTGTTTATTGGGTAAATTACACTTTACTACCTCATGTTTGTGATCGATTTCAATTTCTTATAATATCTTTTAAACATTTCAATTTCACATCTCAAATACTATTTTATTTCAATATAATACATTCGTTACATTTTTCATCTATTGATTCTTTACTGACATGGCTGCCACATTTGTACCACGTGGCTGCCAAATTTATGTCATGTGGCAAAAAAAATATTTTTTTATTATATTGGAAAAAAAAAAATTGAAAACCCAGAAACCCATAATCTTCATCCGCTGCTTCCCTCCTTCCCTGCACCTTTCATCCCTCCGTCTCCACGCACATTCCTCCCTCCCTGCACCCTTCATTCCTTCCGGTGAGGTAGTCGATGATTATATCAAGAAATTCAATTTCTGATTTGCTTACTTGGTTCTGTTTCCTCGCCACCGCCGTTCAATCCATTCATCGAACATATGGCGTGCTTTTATCTTCTTGAGTCTCCCTCTCCGTCGTTGCAACCTATTTTGGTCTCTTCTGGCTCCGTACAACGTCCCATTGCCTCCGTTTGCCTCACTTCAGAGTTGACAACCATCGGGAAATGAAACGACGCGGGGATAAGGCCATGAATCCGTCGTTGTCGTTGTCCTCGGGGAGGCGGGGTAGGTGTCCAACCATATTGAAGTCTCCGGAGCAATCGTAGCCGTCGGTTTCGGATCCCGATTCTTCATCAACGAGAATGTCGGCGATGAGGATGTGGCGGGTCTTGGAGTAACGGAAAGGGGAGAGAATGTTTAGGGTTTTAAAGAAGGGAGGAGGAACTCGATGGAGTTGGATGAGGAGATCTTTCCGGTGAGGTAGTCGAGGAGGGGCTTGCGGTCGGGGAAAGTGACGAAGAGGGAAAAGTTGAGGTTTTGGTAGTGAAGGGAAGGGACGAAGGTTGGGGAGGTGAAGAGGGAGGAGAGGGAGAAGGAGGGGGGGGGTTACAGGGGCAAGATGGGGTTTTGGGTTGGTTTTTTTTTTGTTTTTTTAATTAATTATTTTTAAATGAATAAAAAATTATTTTTTTGCCACGTGACACAAATTTGGCAGCCACGTCAACTCTTAACGAATTAATGGATGGAAAATGTAACGAATGTATTATATTGAAATAAAAGAGTACTCGAGGTATGAAATTGATATGTTTTAAAGATGTTGTAAGAAATTGAAATCGACCCCAAACCTGAGGTGGTAAAGTGTAATTTACCCTTGTTTATAACAAAGAGCTTAACAATGCTAATCAAACACTAAGGCCGCCCCAACCGAAGGGGCTATGTTTAGCCCCCGTCTAGATTATAGTCCTGCAAGAAATTATTTTTTTAATAAATAGTGCCAAGCCATATCTATATACAATTTCCAACCGAAGGAGGCTATTTTTAGCCCACTTCAATTATTTATTATTTTAAGTTTGTTCTTTAATTTTAACGGTTAATTGAATTAAACTACCATATTAAAATAAGATTTCCGGTTTTATGGGCCACTGGTCGCTAAATGTTGTTTTAAGTTTCATATTATTTAAGTTTTATGTTATTAAATATTTTAAGTTTACTTACATGTTAACAGCTTAGACATTAAAATGAGGTAAGATAGCATGGAAGGGTGAAAAAGATGTGAGAAATTGTGTAGAAATGGCTTACGTATTTATAGGAAAAAATTAGATTTTTTAATTTTTTTTTAATTTCGTCTTTAAAAAAAAAAAAAAAAAACTACATGATGTCAGCTAGCACAGCTAGGCCCAACTTTTAGGGTTAGCTGGATGGCTATGTTTGCCCAGCCCTCTAGCCATTTGGCTATATTTTGGTCTGGTGGGTCCCAAATTTGTTTGGCCTAGCTCTCAATTGTAGATGGATTTTGTGTCAAAACGGGCTATATTTTGACCTATAACCTTTTGGCCGGCTCAGTTGGAGATGACCTGACACACTTGTTGACTGTATTGTTGACAATCAGTATTTAACTAATCATCTAATGATGTGGAACACTTTATATACTGTATAGGAACATTTTTGATAATGAAGTTCACATGAAAGCAAGGTGATGCATGCACAAACTAAGTGGTTTTTCATTCATATTCTAATATATGATGCCATTTTTTGAGCGAAAATTATGTTTCCATGATCTAATAACATTTTGTATCTCTATCAAAGATGTATCCAAGAAGTACACAAAAGAAGGAAAAAAAAAAAAAAAAAAGAGCTTAATTATTGTTTGGCTGCGCTCCATTACTAAAGCATATAAAAATAAAAGGAAGGAGTGCAAATAGATAAAATGGGAGTGGTATTATGGTATTACCGTCATCCACCATCAAAGAAACCTTTTCTATGTGGTAAAAACAAGAAAAAGAAGGGTTTTTTGCTTTTGTCTCTTTTTATGCCAAAGAGTGTTCTAATATAAATAGTGTGCTTCAGAAAAGTTCATTTCATGATTAAATTTTTGGATAACCTGAAGTAGGAGTGATTTTTCAAACGAGTCAAATCGAAATTAGGGGGTTCTATTGCAATACAATATAATGATATATACATTCTAATTTTGTTTAAAAAAAAAAATAAAAAATCGTAACTTCAAGATCCATTATGATTTGAAAATTCAGATTTTTTCGAAATTTTTTGGAACTTACATAATTAAAATTTCTTCAAAACAAAATTTGGAGTTTCAAATACTCAAAAAAGTTTGAAAGGTTAAAATCAATATTACAAACCTATAAGAATCTATCACATACTTAAAAAAGCAGGCAATGCTATATTGTAGCCTTCAGGGAGATCATATGCAGTCACATATATAATTTTAGCCTTAACGTACAATTATTTGCCTTCCTAATCATTAATCCTATTTATTTTATTGTTAACTGGTTAGTTCTAGCTCAAAACTTCAATGTCTTCGGCCATAGAAATTCTAAGATACATTCCAAGTCTTGTCTCTTTTTTTTTTTTTTTCCACAAACGTTAGATGATACGTTGTTGATCATGGAATGCGAAAGTTGGAAATTTTCAGATCAAAATCAGTTAATATAAGAAATTTTATCCCAACGTGTAGCCCTAGACCCGAAGGAAGCAAGGTTATATGCACTGCAGTAATATCCTCCGCCTTAGTATCGATCAAAATCCAACTTCGTCAATCGATCAACAATGTATGTGTAGGCAACAACCTAAGTTATATTGTGAAACTTACCAAACATCCACTTTGTGTCCTTTAGGGTTTATCACAAATGATCCCTGAAATTGACCCACACCATCAAGATGGTCATTGAAATTGAAAATCAACCAATGTAGTCCCTGAAAATAGGTGTTGCAAATCAATGTGGTCATTCCGTCACAATTTTATTAAAAATTCCGTTAAGTGCTAATGAGGCACATAAATAGGCCCCACAAGATTTACCGGTTTTTATCACAAATGGTCATTGAAATTCACCCATACCATCAAGATGGTCCCTGGAATTGATCCATACCATCAAGATGGTCTTTGAAATTGACCCACACCATCAATGTAGTCCTTGAAAATAGGTGTCGCAAATCAATATGATCTTTCTACCACAATTCTGTAAATTTTTTGTTATGTGCTGATGTGGGTTTAATAATTAATTAAAAAAGTTGTCTAAATACCTTTTTGCACAATGAATTTTTTTTTCTTCATATAGTACATCCTACTCCAAAGAGAGATCCCTTCCATAAACTGTCAAGGGCACAAGGCTTAACCAAGGCCTAAGATGAGGTGTGAAAATAGTTTTCAACCAACAATAGACGCACCTCGATTATAACCTCATTATCTCAAGGCAGACCTCACCGTTTTTTGAATCACTAGACCACCATGGAAGCGTCGAACAAGCTCTCCAAGATTAAGGTTGTGATGATGTTGATCGCTTAAATGTTAATAGTGATGTCCCTTAAGTCATTGCCAATCGGCCAAGCCGTCACCAAAAGTGACCTCGATCCAGGTTCAATTCGGTGAAGGGTGTCGAAGTATGTAAAGATGAGTGTATTGAGATTTTTTTTAAAGAATAGAGAGCGAATGAGGTAGAGAAATGTGGACTGGGATCGGAGGTGATTGCAGAACTGGGTTTTTGGGTTGACAACTTTTTTTATTAACTATTAAATTATTAAGCCTGTTTGTAGTTTTTTAAATTTAATTAGACTTGTGTGGCCCATTTATATGTCATATCAGCACATAACAAAATTTTTGACAAAATTGTAATGAAATGACTACATTGATTTGAGACACTTACTTGTGGGACTACATTAATCATTTTCAATTTCATGGACCATTTTGATGTTGCGGGTCAATTACAGGTACCATTTTGATGTCGTAGGTAAGTTTCAAGGACTATTGTGAGAAAAATGGACTTATAGGGCCCATTTATGTGTCACATCAGCACTTGACATAATTTTTAACATAATTGTGACGGAATGACCACATTGATTTGCGACACCTATTTTCAGGAATTACATTGATTGATTTTCAATTTTAGAGACCATCTTGATGATGATGATCAATTTTAAGGACCATTTATGATAAAAACTTTAATCTAAATTAAATTAACTTCTCCACATACTTGAGTATTCCAAAACATAAATATTTGACTTCTCGCATTTTAAAGAGTTTTTTTTTTTTTTCCTAAAGCCTAAAGTAGCAAAACACAAAAGATCTAAATAATAGAATACTTTCCTGCAACTTTTAGTAAAATGAAACGTACTTTTTACCAAAAACAATTGCGCCAAAACGCCACTACTGCTCATGAAAGGAATAATTCATAGTAATAAAAGAAGAAAGAAAATTGCTCTGATAAAATGATTTGTTCATGATATGCGTACATGATCTTATTATATATGGTGGCCCGTGACCAATGAGTAAAGTACTGATGAACCTTGAACCAAAAGATTAGTAACTGCCTCCGATACCCACTCCTCATTCCATGACAAAATCTCAACTTCCACATACAAACAATCCCCTGGCCGGCTAACTTCACATGCCACCAAAACGCAACTCATACACTAAAGCCACACCACACTCTCTCTCTCTCTCTCTCTCTCTCTCTCTTCTGCTCCTTCTATATGATATATCAGCTAGCCTTCTCTCTCTGTCTGTCTTACCTGATCAATAAAAAAGCAGCAAAAATGAGATATGAAAAGGGATTAGACCCTTGTGTAGCTTGAAAAGGTTTGTTGAATCAGAACTGCTTCTATTACCTTATTGACTACCTAGCTTTTTCTGATATATATATCCATCTCTTCTGAAAATACAGCAGAAGAAAAAATAATACTGTTAGGTTCAGTCTCTCTTCCCCCAATTTTGACTTCCAATTACACTTTTTTTTTTTCATTGTTTGGGGCTGAGGGTTAACTCCTCCTGATAATTCCCTTTTCCTCCCCCCATGTCAAGAACCATAAATATTATATATTATTATTTTTCCCTCCGTTCAGAAAAAAAGCTGAACTCTCTATCTTGTTCCCATTCATAATATTTGCAGAACAATTCTCCCTACTAAAAATTTTAAGTTTCCCAATGCCAAAGCTACCCACTACCAGTCTTGTCTCTTTCCTTCTGAACTCGTCTCAGTAACTCTTTTTTCTTAAGCAATTGTTTTCTACCTTTTTGCTGAATTAATTTCCCTTCTCTTTTCTCTCCCAATGACGCAATTTACTAAGACACCACTTGATGCAGGATAGAACCAAGGGTATCAAGGAGAGGGGAATAGATAACTTGAGATTCGCTCAATTAGGGGCAACGGAGCACGCTCGATGTGGCTAATCGTGGATTCACACGACCAAGCCAAATGCTTGATTTTAGAAGGAGAAATCACTCTCTTCAAATGCACAAGGCAAATACAATTTTAATTCATTCCATCTACCATTCAAGGCTCTCTTGTACAATATTTATAAGCGTTTACAAATTAATAGACCTCAAGTTTCCATGACACCCTTATAACTCCCAAAATAAATTAACAAATTCCTAAGTAATTAAAATACAAAACCTTTGTTATTCCAAAGCATATTAATGGTTTCAAATTGTTTTCTCCGAGTCTTCCTCCCGCATCATTCTCCTTTTCTCGAAGAAAATTCGTCCTTGAATTTCATTTGCTCTTCCTCGATGTTTCGGATGCCCAACCAATGTTTCCCATAGTAGAGATTTTAGTACGATAATCACAATTCGTACAACATTGCAAAGAGCACAAAATTCATAATATATTTTTTGTTTCCATTTTGTATAGACCGATCCCCTTTTTCTTCCAAAAGAATTGTGATGCATATAGGCTTCCAAACTTATTGCTTCTGGGAGACCGTAAATACTCATGAATGAGAAAAGAAAACTCCAATAATGAGCAAAAGGTAGTTCCTTATCCAAGCATTTTCTCTTAACCAAAGCACGATCAATGAATTCATCCCAAATATAATCATGAAAACAGAATGCAAGAGGATTCATATTCTTTGTAAGTTGTCCACATCGTTGTTCAACCCATGAACTCTTACCTGCGTCTACATGGCAGTCAACAAAAATTGGGGCTGAATCCCAATATGGAGAACAAGTGACCTCAAGCTGCCTACAACACTCTTGATTAGCCACTAAAATCAAATACTTGTAATAATCATTTTTCTTGTCAAAGATTGGTGTAGAACTCCAATCAACAAAGTTCTGATTGACTTCTTCATCGTCATCAACGTACTTGTCATAAATTGGCGGCAAATTCCAATCGACCGAGCTAGTCTCTTCAACCAATTGATTTTCAAACGGATGGAAAATCTCACCCATGATCTTCATACGCAACGGAAAACCTGCTCTAATGCCACTTGATGCAGGACAAACCAAGGGAGTCTCGGGAAGACGGGGGATGATAATCTGGGATTCGCTCAACTAGGGGCAATGGAGCACGATCGACGTTGCTAATTATGGATTCGCTCACACGACCTAGTCAAATGCTTGATTTTAGAAGGAGAAATCACTCTATTCAAATGCACAAGGCAAATACAATTTTAATTCATTCCAGTCTACCATTCAAGGCTCTTTAGTACAATATTTATAAGCGTTTACAAATTAATAAACCTCAAGTTTCCATGACACCCTTACAACTCCCAAAATAACTTAACAAATTCCTAAGGAATTAAAATACAAAACCTTTGTTATTCCAAAGCATATTAATGGTTTCAAATTGTTTTCTCCGAGTCTTCCTCCCGCATCATTCTCCTCCCACATCACCACCACCAACCTTGCACCAAATTATCACCACACCCTATTCCAATAACCTCCCAATAATGATGAACAAAAACCAAACCTACCGCATGCGCCCCTGGCCTGGCTTTCCAACCTCAAAGTCCCTAGGAACAAACTTTGGCGACGCCAACTGCATGGAACAGTTGCTCGTCCACTACGCTAACGCCATCGAAACCAACTACGATGCATGGACACAAGTAGAAAGCCGGCGTATCCCGTATCTGACATGCGGGGATACGGATATACATAGGATACGCGTGGATACACACCCGATACATATCAGAGTGAAGGGATACATTGTTGACTGATGAGATACTCGTATCGTACTGTCGAGATATGAGTATCCCACTTTTCAAATACGTTTCAACTAAAATCGGAGGATAATCAGAAGAAAAAAAAATCAATAAATCCGCACAAAATCGTGCTTTGATTGAAATTAGCTAAACTAAAATTCGGATTTACCTATTTTTCCTCACTCGAACCTCAGAAATCAGAATCGTGCTTGACTCTGCAACTGCTTCGTTGTCTCTGTCGTCTCCATCTGCAACTGCTCCGTTGTCTCCGTCTACAACTGCTGGTGAGAGCTATTCGAAGCTTACTCATCTGCTTTACTAATCATTGTACTATTCGAAGCTTAACTGATTCCCCGAGGCAAAACCCATCTCTAAAACTAAAAACCCCTTTTGCTTTCCTTTTCTCATCTCTGAAACTAAAAGCCTTTTGCTTTTCTCAGCTCTGTTTTTAACTTTTTGTATATAATAATAATAATATTGTATTTTGTATATTATAATATATTATTGTGCAGTGGGTTGAGCTCTTATTGTTTATATGTTTGTTAATTTAGGAAAATGAATCACCCTGATTGTAACATCCCACATCGTCCAGGGGAGTGGATTATCTATGCCTTATATGTATATTCCCATCTCTACCTAGCATGAGGCCTTTTGGGAGCTCATTGGCTTTGGGTATCATCGGAACTCCGAAGTTAAGTGAGTTCGGGCGAGAGCATTCCCATAATGGGTAACCCACTGGGAAGTTCTCGTGTGAGTTCCCAGAAACAAAACCGTGAGGGCGTGGTCGGGACCCAAAGCAGACAATATCATGCTACGGCGGAGTCGAGCCCGGGATGTGGTGGGGGCCCGGGTTGGGATGTGACAATTTGATATCAGAGCCAATCCCTGGCCGAAGTGTGCCGACGAGAACGTCGGGCCCCTAAGGGGGGTGGATTGTAACATCCCACATTGCCCAGGGGAGTGGATCCTCTATGCCTTATATGTATATTCCCATCTCTACCTAGTACGAGGCCTTTTGGGAGCTCATTGGTTTCGGGTTCCATCGGAACTTCGAAGTTAAGTGAGTTTGGGCGAGAGCATATTCCTATGATGGGTGACCCACTGGGAAGTTCTCGTGTGAGTTCCCAGAAACAAAACCATGAGGGCGTGGTCGGGGTCCAAAGCGGACAATATCGTGCTACGGCGGAGTCGAGCCCGAGATGTGACACTGATAATCATGTGAATGATAATGCTAATCTGGATGAGATTGTTGAAAATTATTATGCTCCGCTGTGGAAGTATGTCAAAAAGCTTGAAAAAGTGGAAAATAGAGGAGGAGGAAATACTGAATTTGAATGCAATTATTGTCAAAAAACTTATAAATGATCCTACTCTAGGGTCAAGTTTCATTTGCTTAAAATGTCTGGAAACGGGATCACGTCTTGTAACAAGCTTACTGATGAAACTCTTGCATAAATGAAAAAGTTAGTTTGAGAGTGTGAATACAAGATGAAGAGTTATGCTCCTAAGCATGTTTCGTTGCCCAATATTGGTTCTTTCTGTTATGATCTACCTGAAGCAAATCTTGATCCAAAGAAGAGAAAGGGAACAAGTGGACCTCTCAGTAAAGCTTTTAACAAAGAGGCTTGAGATCAATGTGATGCTGAAGTTGCAAGGATGTTTTATACAGGTGGCTTATAATTTAACCTTGTAAGAAATCCGCATTATCGGAACTTATATGTTCGTGCTTCTACACTTCTGGGGTATGTCTCACCAGGTTACAACGCACTAAGAACTACTCTTCTGCAACAAGAGAAGAGTCGCATTGGGCGGTGCCTCCAACCAATCAAGCGCAGATGGAGTACTAAAGGTGTAAGTCTGTGCAGTGATGGGTGGATAGATGCTCAAAGGAAACCACTTATTAATATTATGGCAACTTGTGAAAGTAGGCCTATGTTTTTTAGGGCAATTAATTGCGAAGGTGAATACAAAGACAAACATTGTATTGCCAACTTCCTTACAGAAGCTATTAAAGAAATTGGTCATGAAAATGTTGTTCAAGTGATCAGTGACAATTTGAGGCCCACTATCCCCATATCTTTTGGACACCCTGTGTTGTTCACACTCTTAATCTTGCTTTGAAGAGTATATGTTCTCTGAAACAAACAGATATTTCGTATGATGACTGCAATTGGATTTCATCTATTGCTAGTGATGCTTGGTCCATAAATTTTTTTATTATGAACCATAGCATGAGATTGGCTATGTTTAATGAACATTGCAAACTAAAGTTACTCTCCATTGCCGAAACAAGGTTTGTTTTCTCCAGTTTTTTCCTTTTTTTTTCTTATTCAATTATGAGTTGTCCTAATTTTTAAATTTTTCAGATTTTCTTCCACACTTGTGATGCTTAGAAGATTTAAGGAAGTAAAGGAAGGTTTAGAACAAATGGTGATTAGCCTGAATTGGGCTTTGTACAAAGAAGATGATTTGGTTAAAGCAATGACGGTGAAGCAAAAGATATTGGATGAGTATTTTTGGGAGAAGATTGATTATATTCTTTTCTTTACAGCTCCAATATATGAGGTTATTAGAATGGCTGACACAGATAAACCTTGTCTTCACTTGGTGTATGAGTGGTGGGATGCTATGATTGAAAAGGTGAAAGCTGCTATCTATAGAAATGAGCGCAAGGCATTACATGAAAAAAACAGCTTTTTGATGCGGTGAATCGCATTTTATTGGAGCGATGGACTAAAAGTAACACACCACTTCATTGTTTGGCACATTCATTAAATCCAAGGTAATGATTTGTTACTTTCCTTATAAATTCCTCTAGATTAATCTTTAGCTTTATGAGTATATTTTTTAAGTGCTATTTCTTTTATTTTAGGTATTATAGTTCAGAATGGATCCAAGAAGACCCTAGTTGTCTTGCTCCACACCAAGATGTTGAGCTTACAACTGAAAGGAAAAAGTGCTTTGAGAGATACTTTTCCAATGAGGAGATTAGAAGAAATATATGTTGGAGTTTTGAGCTCCTTTAGTCCCACATTGGGGAACTCAAGGGAACTTGAGGTCCTTATATTAAGTTAGTCACCTTTATTAGTGATTAGGTGTTGGACCATTTGGAATGAGGATTGAGGCTTGGGCCACTAATTGTGTGGATTAGGCTTGATGATTATACCATAATATTAATTTTAATTAATCAAGACAAGGGCCTTGGGGCCTAAGAATTAAAATTAATCAGATCATTAATTTTAATTTTGAATTAAGTTTTGAATTAAAATTAATTAAAAATGTTTTGATTAATAGACACAACTCTTTCCAAAGAGTTGTGTAGCTTCATATACATCCAAAAGGTATTTGAAGAGGTATGAAAGAGCCTATATAACTGGAGTCTCAGTTCCATCGTAGATTATCTTTTCTTCCTCTTTTTCTTCCGTGAAAATTTCCCAGAGAGTAAACACACAAAACAATTCGCTAGAATTCTATAATCCAGTGCGGGTTGTAGAATTAGGTAGTTGTATCCTGGTCGAGCAGACGTTGTAGAACCACAAGCGCAAAAGTAGGACGGAAATACTGTTCGAAGGACATAGCTTTTGCGCTAGCCTCTACCTTTGATTCATTCAAGTTAGTATCATTTTAATTTCTGTATTTTTTGTGTAATTTCATTCTGTATTGCAAGTATTTTGAGTAATAAAGTATAAGTATTTCAAGTTATGTATTTATGTTATTTTTGTTTCTAAATTGTTCTCCAACAATATCAATGTGAAGTATGCCTCTTTCTCTATGTGCTTGAATGACTTTGGAGCTATTGATTCTATGAACGATAGGCTTCATTTGGAACCAGTGATGTGGTGGATTGTCCATGGAGCTTCTACACCTAGTCTCCAATCCATAGCGTTGAAGCTACTTGGACAACCTTGTTCCTCCTCTTGTTGTGAAAGAAATTGGAGCACTTATAGTTTTATTCACTCTTTAAGAAGGAACAAGATTACACCACAAAGAGCCGAGGATTTGGTATTTGTGCATAATAATCTTCGTCTTTTATCAAGGAATAGCTCAACCTACAAAGAAGGTATTCCTCAATTGTGGGATGTTGGAGGAGATGGCTTTGAAAACTTGGGTGAAGAAAGTATTGGGATGCTTGAAATAGCTAACATTTCACTTGATGAACCATCATTGGAGACTACTTTGGTTACTAGAGGAGACATCATGAATGTGGAAGTTGAATGAGACTTTGTTTTTTTTAATTTTCTCGAAGATGTTCATTTTAATTTTTCAAGTTTGAAGACTAATTGCTTGTTGGATGGACCATCTTTCTAATTGTTTGGAGTTTATTGAAATAAATTTGAACTTGAGTAATAAATTTGAATGCTTATTTTATAATATTTTAGATTTATTTATTTATATTTTTAATTGCCGTATCCCTGATGTATCGTGTCTTCGTTTTTAGAAATTTGAATTGTCCCCGTATCGTATTGTGTCGTATCCCCGTATCCATGTATGTGTCCATGCATCTTAGGAAACCAACGATGCCACCCTAGCCCGGCAGATCCTCTGGGTCCTCAACAATATTGACTCCAACCACCTGCGTGTTTCTCCGAGCCCTCATTGCCCGCGCAGCCCGAATCGGAAGTTGTAAGGTCCTCACCGCCATGGCCAACTCCCAAGCCAACTTCACCATCCACACTCACAAGTTCTCCGTCGTTGAGCTTGCCTCCTTCATCGACCTAACACCGTGGCACAGGTTCGGATTCATCGCCGCAAATGCAGCCATTCTAGAAGTTGTTGAAGGGTATTCTGTGGTTCACATTGTTGACCTGAGCTTGACGCATTGCATGCCAATCCCAACTCTGGTCGACGCCATTGCCAGCCGTTAGGACGGTAATGTGAGTCCTCCATTGCTGAAGCTCACTGTGGCGGGTACCATGGAGGACGTCCCTCCAATGCTGGACCTCTTATACGAGGAAATGGTTTCCAAGTTGATTAATTCCCCAAGATCAAGAAACATCATTTTAGAGTTTAGGGTCATCCTGTCAAGTTACACTGATGGGTTTGCCAACCTAATCCAACAACTCAGCATACAAAATTTAGTGTATGCGGAGAGTGGTGAGGCGCTTGTAGTGAATTGCCATATGATGCTTCACTACATTTCTGAAGAGGCATTGACACTACCGGCAATCAATCCAAATCCTAGCAATAGTGGTTCGACTAGCTCTTACGCTTTTGATGTAGCTTCGTCCTCTTCGAGTTCGTCTCTAAGGACAGTGTTTCTGAAAGAGCTTGGGGGTTTGGACCCGACGATTGTGGTTTTGGTGAACGAAGATGTGGATTTGACATCGAATAATCTAGTGTGTAGGTTGAGGTCAGCCTTCAATTACCTGTGGATACCTTATGACACCGTGGACACATTTTTGCCGTGGGGAAGCAAGCAGAGGCAGTGGTACGAGGTGGATGTGTGTTGGAAGATTGAGAACGTTATAGTGTACGAGGGCTTTCAGAGGGTGGAGAAGCTGGGGCCGAAATGCATGTGGGTGCAGCGAATGCGAAATGCCAACTTTCGAAGCGTTTCATTTGGGGAAGATGCGGTTTCGGAAGTGAAGGCCATGCTTGATGAACATGCAGCTGGTTGGGGATTGAAGAGAGAAGAAGAAGATGTTGTGCTTACACTGAAAGGACACAATGTTGTGTTTGCCACAACTTGGATTAAAGAGGCATATAAATAGTTGGTTGTATTTTTCTTACAAGTGTGTTACAACTGTCATTGTAACTAATTACTAGATTAGTGAGTTATCTAGATGTAATTAGTTACTAAGCTATTTTCCTCTGCTGTATATAAACCCATTGTAACTTCTTATTCATTAAGTAAATGAAATATCAGAGTTATTTCTCATATGGTATCAGAGCCTCTCTGCTCACGCACCGATCCTAGCTTCTTCTGCAATCTTCGATTTCTCTGATCCTCTTTGCCTTTTTTTCTCTGCAAATGTTGATCACCAATGGCGTCGTCTACTTCTTCCCCTGCAAATCCAGAAGTTTTCGCTCAGAATCCCACCCCTCTTTCAACAAATTTTGTTCCGATAAACCCTAACTCTTGGAATTTATCTTCGATTTCTTCGATTTCAATCCAAAACATCAGCTGTATGGTTCCTACAAAGCTCAAGAAGGACAATTATCTGGTCTGGAAAGCGCTTATCGCTCCAATTTTCCGACGATACAAACTTACAGGCATTATCGATGGATCGGAGGTGTGTCCACCGCCCTTTCTTCTTGATCAATCTGGTGCAACTACTGCTGTTCCTAATCCTGCTTTTGAGATCTGGTTTGAAAAGGATCAAAATATCCTTATTTGGCTGAATTCAACTATCTTTGAAGATCTTATTCCATTCACCGTCGGGGTTACTTCGTCTCGCGAATTATGGCAGATTCTTGAACAACGGTTTGGCGGTGTCTCGGCGGCGCACATTCATCAACTCCGATCCCGTCTACATGCCATTCAGAAAGGCGATCTGTCCATCTCTGATTATCTATAGCGTATCAAAGGCATATCTAATGCTCTTATGGCTGCCGGAGCTCCGGTGTTGGATTAAGATCTTATTGTTGTTACCTTAAATGGCCTTTCTGATGATTATGAATCCTTCGTCGATTCTATCATGCTTCGACTTTCATCTACTTCCTTAGATGAACTCCATGGCCTTCTTCTGAACAAAGAATTTTTCATGCATCGGAAGAAGAAAACTTCTGCATCTTCTCTTACAGAACCATTTCATGCATTTGCTGCTCAAGGTCCATCTCTCCAGCAAGGTCTTTTTCCTACGCCTCATTCCTCACAGGCTAATGCTATTCACCAATCTACATACAACAATCGCTCTAATTTTCAGCGCAATAATCGTGGCCGAGGCAATTTCCAGCGCAATAATCGTGGCCGTGGTACCTATCGTGGCAATTACAACAATTTTGGCACTGGCAATGGTAATTTCTGTAACAACTCTGGTAACTACAATTATGGAAATCGCAACTCTGATGGCTTTACTCCTCACTCTGGAACTCGGTCTCCTTGTCAAATCTGTAACTCTTTTGATCATGAGGCCCTTGATTGTTATGCTCGAATGAAACATGTTTTTGCTGGAAAGATTCCACCTGCCAAGCTTGCTGCTATGTGTGTCAATATTGCTTCTTCCTCTCAGCCTACATGGCTTCTGGACTCTGGTGCTACTACTTATGTTACCAATGATATCTCAGCAATATCTTCTCCCGTTCCTTACTCTGGTGAAAACAAGGTTTATGCTGGTGATGGTCAAGGTATGCCAATTCACCACACCGATTCTTCTATACTTAAAACACCACATGCTGCCTTTCACTTAAATAATGTTCTCCATGTGCCAATGATGCAATTCAATTTGCTCTCTGCGTATCAATTTCTAAGGGACAATTATTGCTCTTTAACTCTTGACTCTGATGGTTCTGTCATCAAGGACCGTTCTACTGGGAAGACGTTTTTTCGGGGCCCAGTTAGGGATGGTTTCTATCCTCTGCAAGAACTGCAAGGACAACCATTCCAAGCTCTATTCTCTGCACTTGTTAACACTCAGGTTTCATTACACCAATGGCACAAACGTCTTGGCCACCCTTCAACAGCAATTCTCCAAAGGATATTACATACACATAAGCTTGTTCCTAATAATTCAGCTTCTTCTGTTCAGTTTTTTTGTGCAGACTGTGCAATTGGTAAACATCACAAGCTGCCATTTTCTTCTAGCACAACCACTGTTTCTAATAGCTTGGACTTTATTCATTGTGATGTATGGGGTCCCTGTCCAGTTTCCTCTGTTAGTGGCTATAAGTACTATGTACTGTTTGTAGATGAGTATAGCAAGTACAGTTGGATGTTTCCTTTAAAGGAAAAGTCTGAAGTCTTCTCTATCTTTGTAAATTTCAAAACATATGTTGAAAATTTACTTGGAAATAAAATCAAGATTTTTCGCACAGATTCAGAGGGTGAGTTCACAAGTTCTGCATTTACTTCTTTCTTGCTTCAGCATGGTATTTCTCATCAATTTAGCTGCCCACACACACCTGAGCAAAATGGTTGTGTGGAACGCAAGCATCGCCATCTCATTGAGACTGCAAGGACACTTCTTGTTGCTTCTAAAGTTCCACACAGATTTTGGGTAGAGGCCTTTTCTACTGCCCTGTATCTTATTAATCGACTACCTATCTCTGGATCCTCTCAGTCTCCATGGGAAATTATTTTTCACAAGCCTTCTGATTATTCAAAGATGAAGATATTTGGCTGCTGCTGCTATCCTTGGCTTAAGCCTTATATGCAATCAAAGTTGGATGGTAAAAGCACACCATGTGTTTTTCTGGGCTATAGTCTTCAGCACAAAGGCTATAGGTGTTTCGATGCATTGACCAACAGAGTTTATATCTCACGGCATGTTCTTTTCAATGAAGACCATTTTCCATTTCATGATGTTTCCTCTCCTCAACAATCTTCTTCACAGTGTACTTCCTCATCTACATCAACTGAGTTTTCCCTGCCATTTCCTCAATCAAGCATCTCTGCATCTCAACCGTCTTCTGTGCCTCATTCCTCTCTGGGTCCATATATATCTCAAGCTTCTTCCTCAACACCATTAGTCTCTCTACCTCAACATTCTCAGCACACTCAAGGTTCTGCCTCATCTCACGAGCAACATTCTTCTTCTATCTCAGTTCCCACAAACACTCATCCCATGATTACTTGTTCTAAAGCTGGAATTTTCAAGCCCAAAGTATTAGCAGCTACCAACCATTCTATTGATTCTACTTCTTTTGTGCCTACTACTTATTTGCAAGCCTCCAAATATGATCACTGGAATAAAGCAATGATGGAAGAATTTCAAGCTCTTCAGTCCACCGGCACTTGGAATCTTGTACCCTCATCTCCCCATCAATATCTAGTTGGATGCAAATGGGTCTTCCGCATCAAAAGACAACCTGATGGTTCCATTGATCGATACAAAGCCCGTCTTGTTGCTAAGGGCTTCCATCAACAAAAAGGTGTTGATTTCAAAGAGACTTTCAGCCCGGTTGCTAAACCTGTTACTATTCGCATTCTCCTTACACTTGCAGTCCAATATGATTGGTTTTTAAACCAACTTGACATCAGCAATGCCTTTCTTCATGGCAATCTCCAAGAAGAGGTTTTTATGCAACAACCACCCGGTTTTATTGATTCATCCAAACCTTCACATGTTTGCAAACTCAACCGATCTCTCTATGGCTTAAAGCAAGCTCCTAAGGCATGGTATGACAAGTTTTTTACCACTCTGGTATGTCTTGGTTTTACAAACTCTCATTCTGATTGCTCTCTGTTTGTGAAACTTCACCCATGTCCTGTCCTAGTTGTTGTCTATGTGGATGATATACTGGTAACTAGTCCCAATACCTCTCTATGTCAACACTTTATTCAGCAGCTTGGTTCCTTATTTCCAGTTAAGGATTTAGGCCCATTGCACTATTTCCTTGGCCTAGAAGTTCATCGATCCAATGATGGCATCTTTCTGTCTCAAAGCAAATATGCTTTAGATCTCTTGCTCAAGACAAACATGGAAGGTTGTAAACCTTGTGTTACCCCCTTGGGAACTCAAAAGCTTGATCATGTTGGCGTTCCATTAGCTGATCCTAAAGAATACAGGTATATCGTCGGGGCTCTTCAGTATCTCACTTGGACCCAACCTGACATTTCCTTTGCCGTGAATCAAGTATGCCAATTTCTCCATTGTCCTCGTGATTCACACTTTCAAGCTGTCAAAAGAATCTTACGGTTCTTAAAAGGCACCTTTGATCAAGGAATGTAGTTTAAGAAGAGTTCTTTGCACCTTACAGCCTATTCTGATGCAGATTGGGCTGGTTGTGTGTTTGATCGACGGTCTACAAGTGGCTACTATATATATTTGGGCAAAAACTTGATTAGTTGGAGTGCCAAAAAGGAACAAACTGTTGCTCGCTCCTCTACTGAGGCCGAATATAGATCTCTTGCGCACACTGCAGCTGAACTCACATGGGTGTGTAAAATTTTCAGAGATATTTCTCTTCACCTCACTGTCATTCCCACTCTTTGGTGTGACAATATCTCTGCAATTTCTCTAGCCTCAAATCCAGTTTTTCATGCTCGGACAAAGCATGTGGAAATTGATTACCATTACATTCGTGAACTAGTTCTTGCTAAACTGCTCCGGGTGCAATACCTTAATACTCAGCATCAAGTTGCTAATATCCACACTAAATCTCTTTCCAAAGCTCGGTTTCAATTTCTTCAATCCAAGCTTTCACTCGGTTCTCCTCTGTTTAGCTTGAGGGGGTGTAAAGAGGCATATAAATAGTTGGTTGTATTTTTCTTACAAGTGTGTTACAGTTGTCATTGTAACTAATTACTAGATTAATGAGTTATCTAGATGTAATTAGTTACTAAGCTATTTTCCTCTGCTGTATATAAACCCATTGTAATTTCTTATTCATTAAGTAAATGAAATATCAGAGTTATTTCTCATATGGATGGCTGCTTAAATTCAAAAGTTGAAATTTCTCAAGTAAATGATCTGACAATAAGTTAATTAATATAGAATCTCTCTTCTTTCTTTTTTTTTTTCCTTCTTCTTTCTTAATCTGTTATTTGGTAATAGCTAGCTGATCAATTAGTTAATGATCATGTTTTACTAATTTTTACTTGTAGGTGAGAGCTTAAATTTGAATTAATGTGAGGTTTGTGTCATATTTGGAATAATTTTGAACCATGCATTTGTGCATATTCTTCTGTGGTCTGCAGTAACGTAACATGTTAATCTGCCTATTCTTTTCTGCAAAGTCTTTATTTAAAAAGAGAGATTTTTCAGTTTGACCGGTATACGGGGTGGTACACCATGTGTCATTATACAAATTGTGGGATATGTGTACGCTAAAAAGTTAATAACTTAAAAAATAAAATTTCCCACCACTCCTATTAAAACATGTGGTGTTCCACTTGTGTTCCCGTCATAACTAAAAATTTCTTATTTAAATTGTAATAGTAAAGAGACTACATTTGTAAACTAAATGACATGGAAGCATGATGATTAAATTATTACCTAAGCGTTGATTAACGTGCTTAATTCTTATTGGTAACGCATTTTTTAGTTTGCAAATTTAGTCCACACATTTAATCTCCCTAACATTACTCTTATTTAAATTTGGGTAAATTACATAATACCCCCTCAGGTTTGAGGTCTATTACAACCCCATACAACATTTTAAAAATATTTCACTTTCATACCTCAAGTACTATTTTATTTCAAAATAATATCTCTGTTACAAAAGCTGAAACACACCTCCCCGCAACCCCCAAACCCAGAAACCTTATTCCCCCACGACCCACGCAGACGGACCTCCCTCCCCCTCCTCCTCCTCCTCCTCCTCTCTTCTCCCCCATCTTCATCTTCTTCCCCCTGCAACCCAGGAAAAAAAAAAAAAAACCCTTCAGTTCGTCTTCCCCCCTCCCTCTCCTTCTCATCTCTTCTCCCCCATCTTCATCTTCTTTCCCCTGCAACCCAGATAAAAAAAAAACAAAAAAAAAACCCTTCAATTTGTCTTCCCCCCTCCTCCTCCCCTCTCTTCTCCCCTATCTTCATCTTCTTCCCCCGACCCCCTACCTTCAACCCAGAAAAAATAAAAAATAAAAAAAGATCCCGTCTACGCCTCCATCGCCGGGTTCGTGAGGTGAAAATGGGAGGAATGGGTGTGGATTTAAGGAGTGGGCTGTGTAGAGGAGGGAAGAGGGTCTGTGCGGGGGGAAATGGGGTGGGGGTGAAGAGGAGAAAGGGCTCGGGGAAGGTGGGGGTGGGGTGGGATGAGGTGGGTTTTTGGATGGGAGGGGAGGTGAAGAGAGTGGAGGAAAGGGAGGTGGTTGGGAGGCTTGGGAAGGAGAAGAAGGGTGGGGAAAGGTTGCGGGGTTTTTTGCCAAGTGGCACACATTTGGCAGTCACGTGGCACAAATGTGGCAGCCACGTCAGTTCTTAACGGATCAATGGATGAAAAATGTAACGGAGGTATTATTTTGAAATAAAATACTACATCAGGTATGAAAGTGAAATATTTTAAAGATGTTGTATGGGGTTGTAATAGACCTCAAACCTGAGGAGTATTATGTAATTTACCCTTTAAATTTCCTTTTACTCTGTTGTGGTTTTAACTTTCTTGCTAGTTTAAATTGTACAAAAACTTTGAAATGAATGTACCCATTGCCCAAGAAATCCCTACGCAAAGTTGTTAATGGGTGATTCAAGAAACTTTTTTTTATTATGATTGGAAATGTTCCTATTATAAACTATCATTATTTCTGCAAAAAAAAATATAAAATATGAAATCGTTTAGTCATTATTGTATAAAAACATATGGTCATAATCAATATAAAAGTACTAAAAATCTATCTAGTAACTACATTAATTAACTAAACGACCCTAGTTTTAATTGATTTTTTACAGATATAATTTTTACACAATATTTTATAATACGAATGGTTCTAATCATAAACACAAGCTTCTATGAATTGGCCATGAACTATTTTTAGAGGAGTTCCTATAATCTTAGTATTAAGTATCGATCCTACCAATCTATTGTAATCTTTTTATTTAAAGGACTACATATGTATGTTTAGGAGACTTGATTAATGAAAAATAGTTTATTTGTCTTGTGCATTAATTTGAAGTGAATGATTTCTCTTTCTCCAATCAAGCGTTTGGCTTGGTCATGCGAGTGAATCCACGAATAGTGATGTCGAGCAAGCTCCGTCACCCATGGTTGAGTGAATCCTAGATCATCTATCTCTCGTATTTTTCAAAACCCTTGGTTCTTTCTTGCATCAAGTGACAACAAAGTAGGTTTTTCGTTTGCGTTAGAAGTTCATGGGTAATGTTTCCATCTGTTTGAATATCAATGGTTGAAGAAATTAATTTCGATTATTGAAATTCCTCACCAATTTACGATGAATATGCTCATGATGATGAAGTCCATGATCGTTTTGTGAATGAAGTTGATGAGGATGTTAGCGAGGTAAGCAAGTTATACTCCTCAAGTTTGTATAATTTCTTTGAAGATGATATTGTTATTCACGCGATCAATAAGATTCTTGAAGGCAGTTTCTTGAATGTTGAGCACGAACTAAAAATTGTGGATGTGAAGGAAACTTTACAATTTATGAGCGAGGTGGTAAATTCAGACTTAAATGCGCAACTTCTTTATTGGGAAAAAACTCCTTACTCTGATATTCATGATTATATATGGGATAAATTTCTTTATCATGATGATTTGGTTAGAAGAAAGTATTTGAAGAAGAGAAGCCTTGCTCACCATTTCAGTCATGTTTCATTTTAAGCTTATCCATTTGAAGAAAGAAAATGGATCAAGACTTCGAACACTCTTAAATTTCTTGTGCTATTGTATCCGTTATGGAAAAGTTGGAAAGGCCTTCCAAAAGATCAAGGGAAAACCAAAGTCAACTAAAATTCAAGGACAAGTTTTTTCGAGAGAAGAGGAGTATGATGCAATGTATGACAATAAATATAATTCTTAAATTAAATTTTGATTGTTTGTAGCTTCTCATCTTTCAAAGCTATGTTTTATTAGGTTCTTAGTAACTCTAGTCTTAATATTAAGTATCTATCCTCCCAATGAATTGTAATCTCTCTATTTAAAGGACTCTATATGTATGTTTAGGAGACTTGATTAATAAAAATTAGTTTATTTGCCTTTGCATTTGAAGTGAGTGATTTCTCCTTCTCCAATCAAGCATTTGGCTTGATCGTGCGAGTGAATCCACGATTAACGATGTCAAGAAAGTTCCTTTGCCCCTAGTTGAGTGAATCACAGGTCATCTATCCCTCGTCTCTTCAAGACCCTTGGTTCTTCCCTGCATCAAACACAATGTTGTTAGCTGTTTATCCATACTGAAGATAATTTGACAAGGGGTTAGCATAGTTAGTATTTTTCTCAGGGTTTCGCATAGAGTGGGGTTTTTGGGGTTGAGAGTTGTTTATTGGGTTGAAGGGGCTCTCTATGTTGCAAAACGTCTTTTTTTTTTCTTTGGTAAAAAAAACCTCATATTTATAGGGGGTGAATTTATGATGGCCAAGTTAGCTGAGTTGTAAAATTCTGATACTATTCCAATTTCTCAGCATATTTTTTTTATTATACTTAAAATTATCCTCGGCCGAAAACTCCATCGCTACCAAGTCTTGCCGTCTTGATTATGACTCTGAACCTAGATTGATTCAACCTTTATCCGTAAACCAATTTGATCAATGTCGAAGTTAGGATTTTAGGTGAGGAGGGGCCTCACATAAATGTTAATAAAATAAATAGACAATATTTACAATAGGGTATAATACATAGTTGTACATAGTTGGAGTTGTGAGCTAATTAATTTTTTTTTAGGCTTTAAATGTTTTTTTCTATGTTGAAGTTAACCTTCCAATATTAAATCAATATAGAGAGTATTTAATAAAAAATTAAAGAGGATTAAAAGAAATTACCCTTCTAATATCAAGTCAATGAATAATGCTATAGATACTATATTTTGAAGACAGCATGATGTATCAGTTGATGATTGGATTTCTTCTTTAATGATATAAAGCAGTAGTCCTACCGTTAATTGATATATAATCATGTGGTCTCAAAGTGTGGTTAAAGTATGTGGAGCCAAAAATAATCACAAGACAACACGTGGATCTTTGGACAAAAGAGGACAAAAATACCCTTGAGGTACAACGGGATTTCTACGCGCGAGCAGCGGGCAATCATCCTTCAACTAAATCAAAAATGCCCAAAATAGGTAACAATTCAAAACCTATCTCATCAAGTCCCTTCTACAAGGTAACTCCCAAAACCTATTTCATTCCATATATTTTTTACCTCATTCTCCCTTTTTTAGCTAATCAATTAGCTATTTATTTTATTCATTCCATAACCTCCCAAAAACATTCCGTTTATTATGTTAATTAGCCAATTAATATATTTATTCCTAATCAATATATTAATTGCTAATTAAATCACCAAATAACACCCAAAAAATATCCCAAAGGCCGGCCACCTTGTCTCCAAAGGGGACCGGCCATACTCTATATAAGCTACCCCATTTTCTCCAAAAAGGGAGGTTCACACTCTTGCAAAATTCCAAAAACTCTCTAAACACTTTTTCTCTCTAAATTCTAACTTTGGCATCGGAGGTTCTTCGGCCAAAGCTCCCCCCATTCATCGTGGGCTCGTGAGGCTCTTGGTCTTGACCCTAAGGTGTTAATTGTTTTGTAGGTGCAATTTTGTCCAAGAAGAAGGAGGAAGAAATTTGCATCCACAAATTGGTGATTTCAATGAGAGAAGAAATCCACACTCGTAGAAGACTCTCGCATAAAAAAAAAGGTTTTTCTTTCCAGTCTACTTGTATTTTTTCGTACGTTCTTATTATTAGAATTTTTTATTTGCAAAGATTCTTTGATAAAACGTAAAAGAAGAATACAATGGCTAGAAATTTAGAAAATTCCATGAGTGAAAATTCCAATATCCAAGGAATGGAACCTCGGCGATCCATGAGGCTAAATGCGACAATAAGTGGAGCAGCACCACCACGACAAGTTTCCACCACGGTGGCTACCTCGGTAACCACCCGTGGCGAGGTCCATGGTGCCTTCACCACGGCCCGAGCTGTGCCATCCAAGGCAGCTTACGTCACTAAGGCCATGGCCTAAGCCTCACTCTCACATGCATCACGCACCGAGCAGCCCACTCTCTTGACCCAGCTTACTCCCGCCGAGTAGCCTACTCTTGTGGCCCAGCCTGCTCCCGCCGAGCAGCCCACTTCTGTGGCCCAGCCTACTCTAGCCGAGCAGCCCACTCTCGTGGCCCAGCCTGCTCCCGCCGAGCAGCCTACTCCCGTGGCCCAGCCTGCTCTCGTTGAGCAGCCCACTCTCATGGCCCAACCTGTTTCCGTAGCCCAGTCTGCTCCCGTGGCCTTCCAAGTAGCCCGAATCGATTCAAAATTAGTTCAACCGTCCTGGCTCCAAATTTTTGAACCGACGATCGAACATGGAGCATTTTCACCACATTTTTCTGTGGATTTAACATTCCCCAACTCAAATCTCACACCCAGAGTCTACCACACTTCCACTGCTCAAGGAGATGCATTCCTTCCAAGCTATTCCAACCTAAATGGAGAACAACACTTGTCTTGACAAGTCATAGAGTTGACGAGCGCCCTCGCACAGCAGACGGCCATGGTGAACTAGCTCTTGTAGGGCACCGAGATGCAACGTGCCCAAGACGAGGTGTCCCAAAGTAGGACAAAGGTAGACAAAGAACCTCTCCAGCAGTGTCCCGGCAAGCAGCCACTCGACCAGCCACGAACCAAGCATTCGGGCAATGTACACTCCCGATTGGGCCCCCGAGATAGCATATACTCCAGTCTTAGCGCGCAGAGGAGCGTGCACTCTCGACTAGGCCCATGGACTAGCATACATTCACAGTTGGGGTCACACTCCGATAGTCAACATAAGCAACTTTCCAGGCGAAGTGTTCATTCACGGCTAAGCCCGCAAGGAGCATCATCCACCTCACATCGGAGTAGGCAGCACGACAGACGGAGAGAAGCAATCACTCAATCCGGCTCAAGTTCAACAGGCAGCCTGCGAAAATATTCGCCGACGAGGCACTACGACGGAACATGACCAATATAAACAGGTCACCCTTCACGGATGAGATCGAGCAGGTAGAGCCTCCACGTGAGTTCAACATGCCACATTTCACATCTTTCAAAGGGGATGAAGACTCAGAGAGACACTTAAAGCACTACCGAAGCGCAATGATCCTCTATCGAAACAACGATGATCTCATGTGCAAGATATTCGCCACCACTCTACAAGGCTAGGCGCAAGATTGGTTCTATACCTTGCCGCCATAATCCATCCGGAGTTTCGACGAACTTTCTTTGGTTTTCACCAAAGAATATGCATCCTATCACTCGATAAAAAAGAAGTCCGACCATTTGTTTAATGTCAAGGATAGTCGGATGCAACGACTCGATAGCTAGAGCAGTCTTCCAAAAAAGACTTCTAGCAGACCATCTGCTATTCGAAAAATTGATCATGAAAGAAGATTTAACTCTGGCAAACTCTTTCGCTCTGGCAGAGAAGCATGCATTTTGGGACGAGGCTCGCCAATGCACATTCAAAGACTTAAAGAAGTACCCGACATCAACTCCCTACTATCCAAACTGGAAGCAGCGGATGACTTATTCGCATGTTTGACGGTATCTAAAACAGCAATAAGCTCTATCATCATGCGAGAAGAGCTGGGGGCTCGACTACTTGTATTCTACACTGTATTCTACAGTTCAAAAGCTCTCCTTGATGCTATTAGAAATTCAAATATTCTACATTGTATTCTACAGTTCAAAAGCTCTCATCGATGCTATTAGAAATTCAAAAGCTAACTTTGGCAATAGTTGTTGTAACCTAAAAGCTCAAGTTTTACCTTCAAACGCACGCAGTCATCATCATGACGCACTATTCCGTCGAATCCATACGCGGGATGATAAAGGCGTAGACCCTGGCGGATGCAAAGTTTTCTGACGAACGCAACAACTCAGCCCAAAAGACACGCCAAGGGCAGACGAACACTGGAAGGAACACTCAAAAGTAGGGGTGGGTTCAAAAAACCGAAAATCGAAAAAAACCGAAAACCGAACCGAACCGAACGAAAAAACCGAACCGAATTGAAAAAATCGAACCGAACCGAACTCTTTTGGTTCGGTTCAGTTTTGGTGGTCTAGAAACCGAACCGAACCGAAATAATTAAATTAATATTTTTTTCATTTTATTTATTTGATTATTTGATTTTATTATATTAGAATATGATACGACTGCTGCTTTGGTAGGACTTGTTTGCTTTCCAATTCAAGTTGTCTTCTCAGCTTCTCCATCTACAACAAAAATTAGAACTTATACCATTACATGCAATATTTCTAGTTTATATCATTAAGTGCAACACATATCTCAACTGCACTGCAGTTGATTAGGGAAAGCAAACAGCGTATAAAAGTCTCATGAGTTTATTAAACACTACGAGATCAAAAACAAAATTCAAACTTTCTCACCTATGGCCAAGTATAGTAGCTTCCGTGGCCTAACAATTTTGAAAAATATATCAATATATTAAAAATTATTGATGAACACCTCTTCAAAATTTGCTGGTGGTAGAAGTTGAACACAGAATGTAGAAATTATATTATGTAACCACATATATGGATAAAAAAAATTCGGACCATAAAGATAAAGAAAATATCAAAAATTGTTACCTAGACAATAATCAAAATAAATAGTATATTATAGAATGTTTATCTTATTCCTAGTGAAGAATACATGTATATATATATATATATATATATATAGAGAGAGAGAGAGAGAGAGAGAGAGAGAGAGAGAGAGAGAGAGAGAGAGAGAGAGAGAGAGAGATTGAGAGAAAGAGAGGAATGAATAAGGTCGTACTCCATCATCATCGTCTAAAAAGAAATCTATTTACAGTTAAACTTTAAACCCAAAATATTTAAAAAAAACCTTTATGTTATAATTCTAGTTGAACTTTAAATGTTTATTTTCATTATCTTTAAGTCTAGTCGGAATATTTATGTTATGATTGTGTTGGATATGTTAAAATTTAAGATTTCAAAATTTTTCATTTTTTGAAAAAAAACCGAAACCAAACCGAAAACCGGAAAAAACCAAACCGAAAAAAATTGAAAAAAAATTGAACCGAACCGAACCGAATTTCAATTCGGTTTCGGTTTTGAAAAAAAACAGAACCGATTTGAACCGAACCCACCCCTACTCAGAAGCAAGTTTTGTCCTCGTCGCCCCAGAAGATTCTACATAAAAGCAACATGTACCGGTAGTTTAGCACTACCTCCTGCTACGCGTCACACGGCCCTAGCCGACCCTGGCTCCATTATTCAGCTCTAGAGTGGCCCAACACCGGAAGTTGAGCATCTCCTGCTACATGTAACATGGCCCTAGCTCCACGCTCCCTACCCTCGCCTTCACGCCTAGCCTTGACAATGCAACAGAGTTGCCTAACGACGCCCCGAAGGCAGCCAAGCACACTTTAGCAACACCTGCTCCCTCAATGGAGATTTCTGGCATTTGATGTCGACAGCGCATCCAACTACAAAGGCTCGCGAGTAGCCATGGTTCTTGTCACCCCAGACGGCTCAATGCTCAAGCAGGCGATCACTATAAGCTTCAAAGCATCTAACAATGAAGCAGAGTACGAGGCCCTACTAGCAGGCCTCCGAATGGCAAAAGACTTGGTGGTGAAGAAGCTCGCAATTCATTCTGATTCCCAGCTGATCACCAGCCAGACTACTGGGGAGTACACAGCAAAACATCCGAGGATGACGCAATACCTAGAGAAAGTACGCAAGCAGCTTGAGGCATTTTAGACTTACACTCTCACTCAAGTTCCCCGGGCAGACAATGCCCATGCAGATGTGCTAGCCAGCTTAGGACTCCGCTCTCGACCACCAATTTAAACGCTTTATTCCGGTGGAATATCTAGACAAGCTAAACATATAGACAGAGCCGACAGCCAAAGTGTCACAGGTTAGTGTAACTCCCAACTGGCAAAGTTCTATTATAAACTACCTGGTCAATGGTACACTCCCCACCGAAAGATTGGAGTCTAGGAAACTCCAAATCAAGGCGGCACGCTACTACATGTGGAATAACATTCTCATCCGAAGATCCTGCACCAGACCACATCTCCGTTGCTTAGCGCCTCCCGATGACTTGAAGGTTCTAAGCTCAATCCACGAAAGCATTTGTGGAAATCACTCCGGAGGTCAATTCTTGGCACAGAGGGCTCTTGACACAGGTTACTATTGGCCTACCATGCACCAAAATGCTAAGGAGGCCTTACCAATAAGAAGGGAAAATGGCCAGACGAACTCCCCGGATGTCTATGGGCATATCGCACCACCAAAAGACTAGCAACCGGTGAGACTTCTTTCTCTTTGGCATTTGGCTAAGAAGTAATCATTCATCTGAATGTCATCAAGTCAAGTATCACCGCTCTACTACCAAGCATTGAGCAGAACAGTAAGGAAATGGCCACAAGCTTATATCTGGCAGAGGAGAAGCGCGAGCAGACCATCACCCGCATTGCAGCCTACCAGTAGTAGCTACAACAAAAGGGCCAAGATCCAGCAATTCCAACCCAGAGATCTAGTCCTAAGAAAATCCTTCATCATTGCCCACAGAGAAGGCTCCAAAAAGATGGGTCCCATCTGGGAAGGTCCATACAAGATCAACAGAGTAGGCGGCAAAAGTAATTACACCCTCGCCACCATGAAACGACAAAAAGATCGAAAAGCAGTGGAACACCTACAATCTGAGGATGTACCATGTGTGACCTACCGCTACATCAAAGCCCGAATACTCAAGCAGCTTGACGGTCACCACCTCACAAGCCGAGGACTATCCAGTTGTTATGCAGTTCTTATCTTACATCTAAGTTCTCGTTCGTTTCACTCGTTTTTCAATGAGGAATGCATAAGTAATCACAACTTGGCTTGGCTGCATGCTTACAACAATTGATCATTCCTGCACTTTAAAAGAATACCGCACCCTTCTTAGGGACTCATCGCAAGAATTGCGCCCCCCCCCGAATGACCAACCATGCTCTCCAATGTGAAAGGGTAAACTAATTGTTCTCCAGTGCGATAGGGTAAACTAATTCCCCGACACCCATATAGGTCAGCTCTCCAAGACGGGAGGATAAACTTTACACTCCGAATATCCAGACGTGGATGAGTCGGGCTGCCCTAGTATAACGAGATGCACGATGGCTTGCGCCGGGATTCCTAGAAGTAGCCATAATGGTCTTTTTCAAGGCTTAGCTAACTGAAGGATTTTGGGTCTTTTGGCCTAATCTGTGGGGAACCGGGCCCTAGAGACGGAGGGGGCACATTACGCAGTACATCCGATGAACGGCTACCCTGGAACCCTAAAGCTGCCACCGAGTGCACTAAGGTAGCCTACGGTTTCTGGAAGACTCCCTACGGCTTGCCCTTCGAGCAGTAAAGTCGCGCTAGACTTATACAATCGCACATTCTTGTGAAAGGTTAAACAAGCTAGCGTGCATATACAAAGTTTTATCCATTACTGACATGCTACGTAGTCAATAAGCTTCACCTCTGCCAAGCGTGGAACAACCTACACCGAGTCCTAAAGTGTTGTGATACTTGCTACGCAACCTACGAAATTGGAGAAAGCCAAGGTTAACAGCTTAGTGGGTATGCGGACTTGTCTGCTTCTGTAAGTAAAACATCCGGCTGCCAACCCTATGGCTAACAACTTTGCAAAGTTCTACACCAACACCTACGGCTGCATAGGCTACGCGAGCTTGTCTGCTTATAAAAAAGTAGCATGCCTACCACTGGTCTATCAAGTCTAAAGGTTAGGGCATGAACAAAAGAAGCGAAGATGAAGAAAAGCAAAGGAAGCATGTTTAGAAACAATTAGCAAAGGCCGAAAGAGTTCAAGCAAAACAAGAGCTACAAGGAAAAACAAATAAAATCCTAAAGGCTACCTAGAAGACTACAGCAGCTTGGATATCCCACGACTACTTGGTCGCCACACCTTCAGCAGTTGCGACGCTCCAGCGTTTCACCCCAGCTGCCCCATCCTGGGCACTAACTTCTTCAACTACTTCACCAATGGAAGCCTCAAAAGTAAAAGCAAGCAAGTCTTCCAGAGAAATAGAGAAGGTCTCAAAACCTCAAGCCCATCATTCTCACCCTTCAGCTGCTCATTTTTCTCAAGCAGACCAACACCGACGCGTTGTAGCTCATCCACTTCCTTCTTCAAACTTTCGTTGATCTTCAGTACACCTTAAAGTTCCAACACTTAGGGTTCAATCCTATCGACGATTCTCTTGAAGTGGATCACTTGATTATAAGCAACAATCAACTCTTCATCCAATCTCAAGATCTTGAATCTGAGGTATGTAACATCCAATCTCCTTCTCTGTACTTTCATACTTAACTTGGATTGCGTCAAGCCTAGTCTTCAAGTCAACGATCTCGTGGCGAACGGTCTCAAGCTGCAGAGAAGTGGGGGCAGAAATATTAAACCCCTTCAAAGCAACAAGCTCAGAATCCAACCTCTTGATCTCCTCGGCTGAGGAATAAGCTTCAACTGTCATAGTCTTCGACATCTCTTTGGCAGCCTTGCTATATATGCATCATATCAAGCAGAGCAGTCCTGCTATATTGGGTCGTATGCTTCACAAATGAACTTGGGCAAACAACCTTTCTAACGCCATCAACAAACTTGGCACAAGCGTCCATGTCTTCAAGCAGATCTAGTTTCAAAAGCACACAGATCTTAGTAGCCTCCCCAGAAGTAGGCTTAGTGGATTTCTCACAGCTGCCCACGCGAGCAATCTCCTCTTTCTTAGCAGGTGAATCAGTCTCAGTAGCAAAGGGAGTGGGCCTTAGCGCCACTTTAGCAGCAGAGTCCACCTTATCGCTATTCATAGTAGCAAGCCTCTCCAAAGGTGAACCGGACTTAGCTCCCAACAGACATCTTGGTACAGACTTCGGCAATGGGGGCATGACAGGACCTTTACGCTGAGCAATCATATCTATAATCGTACTAGCCATTCTCGACATGGCAGGCGCCACAAGCACATATCTAGCAGCCTCATTTTTTCTTCTCATTGGAAGAAGTTATGTTAATCACAGGCATCTCGGCAACAGGCAGACCCTCATGAGCAACGGAGGAAGCCTTCAGTTTTTCTCAACCGGCATGTCTTGAGCAGGTGGGGAAGATCTCTTCTTTCTACCTTCATGCATAGTGGGCTCCACGACAGCGATCAGACGAGCCAATCCATCCACCTTGATCCTTTTTACATCATCTTTCGGTAGCAGTCCACATTTCTCCCGGCGAAGAGAAATAAGTGATGCGAAAATAACTTAACGCACAAATTTAAACCCTATTTGTGACAGTTGTAGTATATGGATAAGTAGGGATCGTTCTAGGCCGGGGATTAACTAGGGATGCTAACCCAAGTAAAATTAAATTAAAAACGTAAAAACAAAATTTAAAACTCTAAACTAAAATCAAAACACTTAATTAGAATCACTCAAAATAAAACTAACAAATGAACCAAAATAAATTAAAAGACTCAAAATAATTCAAAATTCAAGAAAACACAAACTAAATTGATTTCTAACTAATATGACTCAACAAAATAAAGGGGGATTGATTTTTGATGAAAAGTAAATTAAACTTAAATAAATTACAGAATTGACAAAAACATGAAATTAAGGTGAATGGATGGACGACGGACTGGCTAGAGGATTATTCTCCACACATGACACATATGCAACCTAAATTGATTTTCAGTTGTTCTTTCAATAAATTATGAAACTCAACACCCCAAGTTAATTAGATACGCTTAAATTAACCTTCAAGTTCTCCTTAAGTTAATGAATTGGATGGGAAAGCGCATACAACAATTCAAAACATTCCTCAAAGGTTCCTTACGTGATGAGCACAATAAGGATACAATCAAGAATCATGAAGCACAATGAGAACTATAAGTGTTGACGAGGCATTCGTTACTATGATGAGCATGAAACTAATGCCAAGAATTCATTCAACGCGATCGTTTATAAGCGACCTTCACTACTTGTGATTATAAGATTGTAACTATTAGGTGAAACTCCCTCATAATCTAGCATCATATTCATGCATGAAAACTAAGTGTGCACTCTCAATCAACATACACAAATAAGTTATCAATCAAGTAGATGAACGAATTGAAACCACAACTTATGAAATAACAACTGAACGTAATCAAATCATATTGCAAGCATATCCATGGCTTTGAATTAACCTCTAGCCAAACAATTTAATTATACATTATTCTTAAATTAAAGCATAAAAATAAAATGTGAGTTTGAGGAACGAATTAACCCGAGAGAGATGGACAGCTTTTCTGCGCCACTGTCCTTCTCGCTGTGCTGACTGCCCAGCTTCTGACTTCCGAGCTGACCCAAGTCAGCGCTGCTCCTTTCGCTGCCAGGCAGCACGCCAGCTGCCCACTCCTCATTTCACTCGTTATTTCTCGCTGCACAAGGGCAGCCCTCCCCTGCGAGCTGTCCCCCGTTTCCTCTCTGCCCGCCAGCCTTCCGCGCACGCCTGCTGTCGCAAGTCCAGTCCTGCCTTCTTTCCGCGCGAGACTTCTTACGCTGCTAGGAAGGCAGCGTCTGCTTCTGCCCTTCTTTCCTCAGCTGCCCCAAGCAGCTTTTATTCCTCCCTCCAAATTCCTGCTTCCTGTTTCACCGCGTGTCTCCCTCCACTGCTTGTTGCTCCTGCGTTTCACCGTGCTGACCTCCTTCTTTTGCTCCAGTCTTTCGCGTCAGTTCCTCTCTCTTCAAGCTGCCCGAGGCAGCTTCCTCTTCTGCGTCAGTATCCTCCCACTTATTCTTTCCGCCAAAGACCGACTCCTCTCCCTTCTCTTACTCTCTTTCTCTTACGCTGCCAAAGGGCAGCTCCTTCCTCAGCTCTGCTGCAAGGCTCCAGCTTCTCCTCCCCCCCCACCGAGAGCTCTCTATTCCTTTCCCTTTATTATTCCTTCTCCCCCGTGTCCTGACTTGCTGTCACCTCTATTTCCGCACACCTCAGTGGCTGCCAACGCAGCCTTTCTTCCACACTGCACTGTTTTTTTCTTTTTATTCCCTTCTCGCTGGCCAGCTGTTTCTCTTTTATTTTTCTAATCCCACGCCTGCCTTTTGCGCCTCACTAGCTCCACACACCTCACGTTCACGTCTGCCTTCCCTTATATTATTTTCTGTAATGGATTATGAGGAGATGGCATCAAATCCTTTGTACTATATGATAATCATTTCAATTTTTAACTTTTATATTTTTGTGAAAACAAAATACTGGAATTTGAAATCAAATAAGTGAGAAAAATAATTTTTACGAATTTATTACTTAAAATCACACTTGTGCTAATTTTATTTTCTTAGCTAGATAAATTCGATAAAACACAAAAACAAAGTAAATAGCACAAAAATATGAGGAAATAACTAAGAAAAGACGAGAGAATTTGATGTAAAATATGTATAAATATGAGCTTATCAAATACCCCCACACTTAACTTTTGCTAGTCCTCGAGCAAAACAAACGAAAACAGAAAAAGTAATAACATGAAAATATTAGCTTCCCCCTATGTGACCCTCATAGAATTTCATTTGAGAACACAATCATCAAGAACCATAGCTAACATCAAACAAGCTAATCCAAGTTCATTTTCCTAATTCAAATATTAGCAGTAATCTTTGAATCATCCTTGAAGTGTAGTGTGTGAGATAGCCATGTTAATGCAATTTCAAATTTTTGTTTTTAAAATCACCATATGCAAACTAGCAACCTTCTCACTGGATATACTCTCAATCACACATGTGTATAGTTTAAATGTGTTTCGCTCAAAGAAACAAATGTGAAAGTTCTACCATAAGCTTGCATAAAGATCACTTCTCCATAGTCATAATTGCAAAACTTAAATCAAGAGGACTTTTATTGGATGTAATGAGGCTTCGGGATAGGGTTATTGAAACGAAAGAATAGGAAAACACAAGTTCCAAGCTATATTGCAAGCAATTATTTTCTTTAAATTTATAAGAACTCAAGCTCTCCAACGATTCTTCTAGTCACCTCCAACCACAACCTTAAACTGAAAACTTTAAACACTTTTTTTTTATTTTCTTCGTAAACAAACTTTCTTTCTTTCTCTTTTTTTTTTTTTTTTTTTTTTTTAATTCACAGAAACAAATATGAAAAACCCCCACACTTATTCTATTGCCAAAACCCCTTCAAAGTACTTCACAAACATTTTTCATAAGACAATTTCACATTGCTCAATAGCTCGCTTGGAAAGGGTAAGGAAAATTATTTCGGGCATAAGGGTAGACATATCTGGTGATAAGAAATAAAAGGTTCACATATACGGCTCAAATTGGCAATCTAATGATATCATTTTTCTTTGGGAAACAAGGTTATTTGGGCCATGGTGGTAAACCTAATGCCTCTATCATTTTCAAGTTCATGCAATTAATGACAAATATTTCGAAAGATCGTTATGCAAGTTCTAGAGAATTATCTCACATAAGTTCATCACACATAAAAAAAATAGGAGTGTATGAAAAATGCACACACTTTCAATAGGCTCAAAAACTCACATAGGATGTATATGGTCACTAAATTCACATATGGAGCTTTAAATCATGCTTTAATTTCACATCAACAAGGCTATGTGCGTTTAGTTTTTCAAAGATGATCAAATATGTACAAACTAACACGAGAATTAGGAATTTCACACAACACATGTTAACTAAGTTCTTGATCATCATGGTTCAAATTTATCCAATTATATCATTGGGTCGGGAAACTAACAAAAATCTAATTCAAAACAATAAGGAAAACAAGGAAATATTTTTGGACTTTTTTTTTTTTTTTTTTTTTTTTTTTTTTTTAAAAAACAACAACTTAATTAAGAAAACACAAAGCAATAACATGGAAACAAATGAAACCAGTTCAAAGTCGAAGGTACAAAAATTTTTAATTTGGTCATTTTTATACTCTATACCCCCACACTTAAACTAGACATTGTCCCCAATGTCAGAAAATATAATAAAATGCAAATAAAAATAAAAATAAAATAAAGCAACAAAATAAAGCAATAGGACTGAAAACTTCCCTAATTTGCAGTAAAATCAAGCGATGACCCCGAAGCTTAAATTCTGCAATCAACCTCAAGGGTGGAAATAACCAAAAGCTCCTGCAAAGAAAAGAAATAAATCAGTTACGCACGCAAGAAAATATAAAAGAAAACAAACGAAAAATTGAAAATGAAAATAAAAGATAATGAATAAAACTAATAAATGAACATTGGTCCTGTTTGGTGACTTTCCACAGCTTTGAACTTGAACTGGCCTCGGAACTTCTTAGCAAGGAAAATGAGACTTGATTGGTGGTGGTGTTGAAGCTTTTCGAGCTCTTGGTTTCAACTCGGACTCCTTCTGCCGGGTTGATTGAGTCTGCAGGCTACATTCTTCTCTTTTTGTTCTTCTGCATGGCAGGTAGGCACGAGGTAGAGGTGGTGGTCTACTTCTTTGTTCAATCTGTCCAAGTGCCGACCGATTTCCTTTCTTTCACCTTGACTCGTAGCCAAGAGCAAGGGTAAAGGAAAAGCATGCCATGAGATATCTTTGCCTCTGACTCTGATGATATGGGATACTTTTGCTTTTGAAGAAGTATCGTTCCACAGGTGTATGCTTGAACTGGGCTGGGGAACTTCTTAGCAAGGAAAATGAGACTTGATCTTGAAGATGAAGCAGCACCTTGTCTCCACATGCTTCAAGTATCATTTTCACTTGCCATGTCTGTTCTCCAGGCAGATGTGGCGACTTCTTCGGAAGTACATCAGTGGTTGAAGAAGAGTACTCGAGAGCAATGCTAGGTAAGCAATCAGGAAGGATTTCCAGGCAGTCGGTTCTTAGATTGGAAGATTGACACCGAGTGCTGGCTGATTGCCCGCTTTCTCCTTATCACAAAGACAAGGACAAGGACAGGGAGAAAGCGTGATATGAGATACTCTTGCTTTCAACCTTCATGATATGAAATACTCTAGCTCTAGATGACTTGTTTGTAAAGGTATCCCAGGGAATGAGAAACACAGAGAAACTCGAGAGGGTTTGATGGAAAGGCATTTTCGGAGATGAAAAATTTCGGAGATGAAGAAGTGTTGAGAGAGTTTGCCTTTGCTGTTGAAGGCGAAGGTAGACGTTTATAGGACTTTTCTTCATAACCGAAACTGTTCCTTTACCCCTGTCGGCAGCCGGTGGATGGATGAACAGTACAAGTTACGCGCTTTCTGAAAAAACTACCCGTAATTTGCGCAAAGCTGACAGCGCGCGTGACGAGTGACGACAAAAATGGAAAAGCTGCACGCCTCGTGATTCCTGACCGCTCCGGCTTTTGAGAGAGACACCCGACTTTTGAGAGAGCGGCATCCGACTTTTGAGAAAGGAACCGACTTTTGAGACGGAGTCCGACTTTTGAGAACGGCGACGCCGCTTTTGAGAAAAGAGTCCGGCTTTTGAGAAAGGAGCCCGGCTCTTTGATTTGCGAGAGGACGCCTTTTCGACTGCTGAGTGATGCCTCTTCGATTTCTTCTTCTTATAAGAACGCTCATTTTTGTTCCACAACACACTTAAGCTCCCTTTGTAAACACTTCATCTGGTAAACGTTCCCTCCTGTAAACACTCCCTCTTGCATTTTCTTTTAATCTTGATCAGTCCAACTCTTCATTCTCAACACCTTCAACTATGTCTTGCCCTTCTGACCGTCGCCTTAACTTGAATGTTGGGGAAGATAGTGATATATCTTCTCCAACCAACATTTGGCAGTCATCCTTCATATCCCCAAATGGTCCTCTTACAGTTGGGGATTCCATGATGATGAACGAAACAACCGCATCGGTGGTGGCCAGAAATCTGCTCACTCCTAGAGACACTAGGATACTTTCCAGGCGGTCCGACGAACTGGCTGTTCAGGACTCTATGGCCTACAGCGTCCGATGCGCAGGCTCAGTATCAAACATGGGCCAGCGCCTTCTTGCACGAACCCGTCAGGTGGAGTCGTTGATGGCTGAAGTGGCTAGTCTTCGGCAGGAGGTCAGAGTGCTTAGGCATGAGAACAGGGATTTGCACATGCTCGCAACCAATTACTCCACAAGCATGAAGAGGAAGCTTGATCAGCTGCAGGAGTCCGAAGTGCGGATTCAGAGTGATCATCAACGGTTTATGGTGTTACTCCCGCGGTTTATGTTGCCTTCGTCCTCGGGAGCCGCACCAAGTATTGAGGCTCCGAATGATCCAACTCTGGCGCTTCGTCTTTCAGGGGCTCCGTCGACCTCCGAGGCACCACCAACCAACGACCAATGAACGAAATTAGTTTACAAGTTATTGTAAAATATTTATGCATTTAAGTTTTTTTTTTTTTTTTTTTTTTTTTTTTTTTTTTTTTTTTGTATTTTTATTTATATGAATGTTTATGTTTTTTTTTTTTTTAATTTTTAAATTATGTAATGTTTATTATTATTATTATTATTATTTTTTTTTTAATTTTTTTTTTTTTTTTTTTAAATATCAATGTAAAATAAGTAAATCAAAGTAAAAAGACTATGTTTAACTTTCTAAACAAAAATCACAACTAAATAAACAAAACAAAATAAAATTAACGTAAAATAAAAAAAATTCAACATAAAATAAATTCACACAAGAGCAAACAAACAATGAAAGAACTAAACAAAGTAAAATAAATTCAGTAAAGAGAAGGGATTAGGAATGCAAATCTGATTGTGGGTGATTCCTAGGCCTCCCTTCATTATTCAAATGCATGAGTTTATCCTTGAACGGACGGTGGTACTTGAAATGATCCGACAACGGTCTAAGTTCTAATGACGGTGCCTGAATCATCAAAATTAGAAACAAGTTAGTATAAATTAAAATTAAAAATGGAGAAGATGGCTTACTTTCACGTTCAAACTCAATGACAAACACCACGTTTTTTAACGTTTCAGGGACTTTGAACTTGGCCAGATTGCATGTGATGATTGTGACATGGCCCCTGTTATCAAACTCAACTTCCTTGGCATTTGTCTCATGCACAGCCTCTTGGATGTATTCTTGAAATTCTCCGGCCACCTCATTTTCTGGAATAATTCTTCTTGGTGTACAAGTCTCTTTGAACGTTTCAATACCATCGGGAACTTGATTTGGTACACCAAGAATTTGGATATCACTTTGCACCTTGAGACGATCTTCCACAACATATTTTTCATTCACTTCTTCCTTGGGATTTAAAAACCTGCAAGGAAAAAGGACATTTGGTGGAACGATGTTAGAATGAATTGAACTTAGAACCTCCTCACCTGAGTTGGATGGCATAAGGACTTGAGGGGTTTGCGATAAGAATTCTTCTAAACTGCCCAAGTCGTCATCCTCATCTTCTTCTTGAAGCGGCAATTCATCCATGTTCGGGCTATGTTTGGATGGTTCTGAAACAACTTCATCCTCCATATCACTTCCCAAAGTGATGGCTTCATCGATTTCACTTTCTGCCTTTGAATTTGCAATGTTTGAGTTGGAGAGTTCTCTTTGCTCTTGAATCTGTGCCATGAATTCCATAATCTGCCCAACATGCATATCCAATTCGTCCACTCTTCTGACTCGGTCTTGCATCTCCTGGTTTTGATTTTCTACTCCCTGATTCAAAGAGGTGAGTAAATTATTAAGTGTATCATTATCCAAGGATGTACCTGAATTGAATTGGGTTGATTGTTGTGGTGGATGTGACGGTTCATATGGCCACTGATAGAACTCTTCCGATGGCGGCAATTGTTCTTCTTTTTGTGAACCCTGTACCCAAGAAATTAATTCTTCAAGCATTTGATTATAATCCACGGGCATACTCTGATTCGATTGGAATTGTTGTGGGGGATGCTGTGGTGGCTGCATAGGTCTTGAATAGAACGCGTCTTCTTGCTGCCAATATCCACCTTGTTGGAATTGTTGAGGTTCTCCCCACATGTAATCTGAATAATCTCTCCAATCTGAATTGTAAGCATTGGAAAACATGTTGCCCCTTGATTGGTTATGGCCTTGATATCCCCAAACATCTTCATTTGCAGAAAATTGAGGACCTTGATATCGTTGCCCATAGGGCACATCAAGTGTAGGGACACTTGGCATTGTGGTCCGTTCGGCATTATGAGTTAATTGAGCAGTGAGCTGTGCCAATAGATCTTGAATGCTAGTAGAATCCAGGTCTTGCTCCATTTGTACCTCAATTCAAAGAAAGAAAAATAAATCAAATATCAAAAGTAACATACACAAACACAAATAAACATAAGCAAAAACAAAAATAAAAGGATTAGCAAATTTGCTAATCCCCGGCAACGGCGCCAAAAATTTGATGCGAAAATAACTTAACGCACAAATTTAAACCCTATTTGTGACAGTTGTAGTATATGGATAAGTAGGGATCGTTCTAGGCCGGGGATTAACTAGGGATGCTAACCCAAGTAAAATTAAATTAAAAACGTAAAAACAAAATTTAAAACTCTAAACTAAAATCAAAACACTTAATTAGAATCACTCAAAATAAAACTAACAAATGAACCAAAATAAATTAAAAGACTCAAAATAATTCAAAATTCAAGAAAACACAAACTAAATTGATTTCTAACTAATATGACTCAACAAAATAAAGGGGGATTGATTTTTGATGAAAAGTAAATTAAACTTAAATAAATTACAGAATTGACAAAAACATGAAATTAAGGTGAATGGATGGACGACGGACTGGCTAGAGGATTATTCTCCACACATGACACATATGCAACCTAAATTGATTTTCAGTTGTTCTTTCAATAAATTATGAAACTCAACACCCCAAGTTAATTAGATACGCTTAAATTAACCTTCAAGTTCTCCTTAAGTTAATGAATTGGATGGGAAAGCGCATACAACAATTCAAAACATTCCTCAAAGGTTCCTTACGTGATGAGCACAATAAGGATACAATCAAGAATCATGAAGCACAATGAGAACTATAAGTGTTGACGAGGCATTCGTTACTATGATGAGCATGAAACTAATGCCAAGAATTCATTCAACGCGATCGTTTATAAGCGACCTTCACTACTTGTGATTATAAGATTGTAACTATTAGGTGAAACTCCCTCATAATCTAGCATCATATTCATGCATGAAAACTAAGCGTGCACTCTCAATCAACATACACAAATAAGTTATCAATCAAGTAGATGAACGAATTGAAACCACAACTTATGAAATAACAACTGAACGTAATCAAATCATATTGCAAGCATATCCATGGCTTTGAATTAACCTCTAGCCAAACAATTTAATTATACATTATTCTTAAATTAAAGCATAAAAATAAAATGTGAGTTTGAGGAACGAATTAACCCGAGAGAGATGGACAGCTTTTCTGCGCCACTGTCCTTCTCGCTGTGCTGACTGCCCAGCTTCTGACTTCCGTGCTGACCCAAGTCAGCGCTGCTCCTTTCGCTGCCAGGCAGCACGCCAGCTGCCCACTCCTCATTTCACTCGTTATTTCTCGCTGCACAAGGGCAGCCCTCCCCTGCGAGCTGTCCCCCGTTTCCTCTCTGCCCGCCAGCCTTCCGCGCACGCCTGCTGTCGCAAGTCCAGTCCTGCCTTCTTTCCGCGCGAGACTTCTTACGCTGCTAGGAAGGCAGCGTCTGCTTCTGCCCTTCTTTCCTCAGCTGCCCCAAGCAGCTTTTATTCCTCCCTCCAAATTCCTGCTTCCTGTTTCACCGCGTGTCTCCCTCCACTGCTTGTTGCTCCTGCGTTTCACCGTGCTGACCTCCTTCTTTTGCTCCAGTCTTTCGCGTCAGTTCCTCTCTCTTCAAGCTGCCCGAGGCAGCTTCCTCTTCTGCGTCAGTATCCTCCCACTTATTCTTTCCGCCAAAGACCGACTTCTCTCCCTTCTCTTACTCTCTTTCTCTTACGCTGCCAAATGGCAGCTCCTTCCTCAGCTCTGCTGCAAGGCTCCAGCTTCTCCTCCCCCCCCCACCGAGAGCTCTCTATTCCTTTCCCTTTATTATTCCTTCTCCCCCGTGTCCTGACTTGCTGTCACCTCTATTTCCGCACACCTCAGTGGCTGCCAACGCAGCCTTTCTTCCACACTGCACTGTTTTTTTCTTTTTATTCCCTTCTCGCTGGCCAGCTGCTTCTCTTTTATTTTTCTAATCCCACGCCTGCCTTTTGCTCCTCACTAGCTCTACACACCTCACGTTCACGTCTGCCTTCCCTTATATTATTTTCTGTAATGGATTATGAGGAGATGGCATCAAATCCTTTGTACTATATGATAATCATTTCAATTTTTAACTTTTATATTTTTGTGAAAACAAAATACTGGAATTTGAAATCAAATAAGTGAGAAAAATAATTTTTACGAATTTATTACTTAAAATCACACTTGTGCTAATTTTATTTTCTTAGCTAGATAAATTCGATAAAACACAAAAACAAAGTAAATAGCACAAAAATATGAGGAAATAACTAAGAAAAGACGAGAGAATTTGATGTAAAATATGTATAAATATGAGCTTATCAATAAGCAGCCAACGCCATTCACGATACTCAGCATGGGAGCTCAACCTAGCATTCCAGCAGCTCATGAGGTATGCGACCTTCTCCTTTCTCTCAATCACCGGCCTAGCCAGCGTCATGACCAAGAGCCCAAAAAACATGAGCCATGCAGCTCGTCTAACACTACATCCCAGCGTTTCAATTCGCGGCCCTAGCCGCACAAGCTGTCTATGGCTCTAGCTAAGTTGAACAGCTTAAAGCAGTGGTCCCTGCCACAACACCTGTTCAGCCTATGCCGAGCCGACTCCTGGCCATTGCCAGCCGACGTGTCGCACCACCCCGACGGCTGCCCCGCGATAGCACTATCCAAGAAGAAAACAAGAAAAATTAAAATTTTCTTACATCGGTGCGGCACGGAGAAGACGAAGAAATCAACAAAAGACGGTCCTTTGCACATGCAAGATGTAGAAGATTGCTAGAGCAGGGGGAACAAATATCCTCTAAGCTCTCTCTCTCTTGTAAGGTAGAATAAATCGCTCTCCAAAGTTGATTTAATAACCCACTTAAGGTAGATTTAAATAGGGTTTGAGAGAAATTGATTTCCCTTTCCTAGAAGGATCTAATTTCCTATTAAAGAGGGAATCAACATCAAAATAGGAAACAATTTAAAGTTTCCTAATGCAAGAAAATCTCTACACCTGTTGCCCTTTTCTGCGAGCAGCCAAACAGGTGTGGGGGCATTTGTGGAGCCAAAAATAATCACAAGGCGACACGTGGATCTTTGGACAAAAGAGGACAAAAATACCCTTGAGGTACAACGGGATTTCTACGTGCGAACAGCGGGCAATCATCCTTCAACTAAATCAAAAGTGCCCAAAATAGGTAACAATTCAAAACCTATCTCATCAAGTCCCTTCTACAAGGTAACTCCCAAAACCTATTTCATTCCATATATTTTTTACCTCATTCTCCATTTTTTAGCTAATCAATTAGCTATTTATTTTATTCATTCCATAACCTCCCAAAAACATTCATTTTATTATGTTAATTAGCCAATTAATATATTTATTCCTAATCAATATATTAATTGCTAATTAAATCACCAAATAACACCCAAAAAACATCCCAAAGGCCGGCCACCTTGTCTCCAAAGGGGACTGGCCATACTCTATATAAGCTACCCCATTTTCTCCAAAAAGGGAGGTTCACACTCTTGCAAAATTCCAAAAACTCTCTAAACACTTTTTCTCTCTAAATTCTAACTTTGGCATCGGAGGTTCTTCGGCCAAAGCCCCCCCCCCCCCAATTCATCGTGGGGGCGTGAGGCTCTTGGCCTTGACCCTAAGGTGTTAATTGTTTTGTAGGTGCAATTTTGTCCAAGAATAAGGAGGAATAAATTTGCATCCACAAAGTAGATGATGTCTCTAGTATCACCCCAAATCAATATAGAATAGATTAAGATTTTCGAACAAAAAATGAGAAGAATGGATTTGAGAATTTAGAGACCAAAATATATGAAATTTTTAAAAATTTAGTAAAATGTTAAGGAGAATAGAGAGATTTACAAACCCTAATATTGTTGTGGGAATTGGAAGGACAAAATATATGAAATTTCAAGAAGGGGAGGAGGAAAAACTCAAAGTTTATTATTCTTCCGTTGGCAATGTAAAAGAATATTTTTTGATAAAACTAAACTAGACTTTAGGTTTTAATTTGAGAACGGTTATTAGCACTCTAAAAATCTCATTCTACACTCCTCCTAAGTATATTTTTCTTTCTAATTATAGAAAGCTAGGAGTGCCAAATGAAATTTTTGGTTTGCCAATAACAATTCCCTTTAATTTAAGAGTTATTGATTTGTTTATAAAACAAGGTGTTAAATTTAATTTGAACAATACTTGGCTACTCAAAGATGAGTTGGAACTCCTACTCAAAAATTTTCAAAATTGTTCGTTATCAATTTATAGAACTTCATGTTTATAATAAGAACAGTTCATATTATAAATCACCCTATAAATATCACCTCTGCAAAAAAATCGATTAAAACTAAGGTCGTTTAGTCATCAAACTGTTTAAAAACAAATGAATGGAATTGGGAAAAGCATTACGAACCGTCTATGTATTTGTTACAATAGATTGACTAAACGACCTTAGTTTTAATTTATTTTTTGCATAGATGATCTTTACAGTGTGATTCATAGTATGAACGATTCTTATCATAAGCACAAAACTCTGTAGTTAAAACACTTAGAATTTTGAGTAGAAGTTCCTACTCATCTTTGAGTAGCCAAGTATTGTTCATTTAGTTTTAGCATAAGCATTGTTGGGATTGAAAATAAAAAAAGGCCTCTTATTTTAAATATTGTGAATACATTTTAAGAGTTTTTTTTTTTTTTTTTTTTTTTTTTTGTAAAATAAAAAGAATTATAATACTATGTATTTAGAAAGGGTGAAAGAGTGAGGGTAGGCCTAGGCCTATGGTGGCACTATAGTGCCTCCGCCCTTGATCATGATCCTTATTATTTCTCTCATCCAACAACATAGAGTATATGGGCCGAGTGTGTGCAAAATTTGGTCCAAACAACATGATAAAGAAAAAGTCTCTCACTTGCACAATACATGAAACATATTTTTTTTCAAAATTGCAATGAAGAATAACTAACAAAATATCTTTAGGGTGCCGTAGCGCCCATGATTAAAAAACCGTCTCGCACACACATGTGAGTGCCTGCGAAGAGGCTAGTTTTATTTATTTGGTGCAATTCTAGTATATTACCTAATGGAATGTGCTATCCACACACTCATTTTTACCTCTCGCACAGCCCTATCAACTTACGGTCGTCGAATTGAATGAATTGAATAAGATAATGAACATAAATTAATAATGATGTATGGGAGGAAAAAAAATGTGTAAATAACACTTCCTACCTATTCCTTGAGGGTTTAGTGTTTAGCATTTCTCTAGGTTTACATAAGTTCTTGGAAATTGCGCTAAGTTTCCATTGTTTTCTTTTTCAACGCATGCAATTTAACTCCTCGACACATATCTCTGTTGTTTTTATTGACTTTATCTTTCTTAGAAATGCTTGCCATCAAAGTTACCAGGGTATTAATTGTTGTGTTATACGTTTTGCATTACTCTTGCTTTTCCAAACTAGGTACCCTGACCTAGATTAATTGGATCTGTGATCCCTGACCTTATAAACAGCGAAGGTGGATTGTCTGCTCTTCTATTTCAATATTCTTCTCATCCCCTCTTGTTTGTGTGATCACGGTTAAGCCACGTCAACATTTTATATTGATTTTTTTATAAAAATAATAAAACAAAAAGTAATAGGAATATAAAATATTGACGTAGCTTAACCGTGACTACACAAAACAGGAGGGGATGAGAAAAGTATGGAAATTGGAAGGTAGACAATCCACCTCCATAAACAGCTCCTTAATAGGGCTCCACATTTGTCAAAATGTCGGCCTACAACTATAAATCCTCTCCCCTTCTTGGTGACAAAATTGACTCATCATTACACAGATAAGGCGAAAACGTAGTCAAGGTTTCGGTCTCGAATCTCGACCGTGAATCGGAGATCGATCACATCTCAGGATGGGGTTGGATGAAAAATGATTTGTGATCATTTTAGAAGGTGACTTTGATGTTTGGTTTAGACTTTTCCTTCACTAGTAGCCAAAGCCCTGAACCTACTCTCACTAATATAGTACAAAATTACCCAAATTAGGATCAATTTTTTAAAGAATGGCAAACAAAGATTGATTTGAATTTTGAACACAGTTTTGTCACTCTAGCCAATCACCCCATATTAGGTTGAGATTAGTAAACAATAATACATGATAATGATAGAGTAAGCATCGTGAAAAATAAAATCTCCTCTAGATGACTAGTTGGGGTTTAAAGAAAGACATATTCAAAGACCGTGTGCAAATTAGATTATAACCAAAATTTGGATATTATTGCAGCCTTCATATTCATTTTTAATTTGTTATGAACAAGTTGGTTCTAATAGGGGTTGTGGGACCATGATTTTCTAGGGCCGGAGTAAGACGGATTGAAGTACACTTACCTTAAAAGTCTGGTCATAGACTCAACAACCTCCATAACTGAACTGACTAAAGGGATCAATGATGCCACTATCATCCTGTTGCGGAATCAATGGGCAAAGTCTATCGACTTCGCTGAGATAGACCATTATTGTTCCGCAAGATTCAAGAACCTAATCCAGCAAGAAATCAGTAGGTTCCAACAAGAAATCAAATAATTATAGGCTGAAATATTTGCCTCTAAAAACCACCAATAGGGGCAAATACATAGAAAAATCACCCCTAATAACAAGGAGTGGCGCAAAGTAGATTCACCCCTAAAAAGGCCGTTGCTATTGTTATTAGATGCAAAAAAAATGTCAAATATCCACCCCTATTGTTTTTGTTGCCACGTTGGCAAGTTTTATAATTACAGGCAGAAACATCCGCTCCTAATACTTTTTAATTAAATAAAAAAAAATTTGAGCAAATAAATACATCCGCTCCTAATACTTTCAGTTATATAAAAAAAAATCCACATGATAATAAATGCATTAATCCCCCCAAATGTCAGTTATTGGTTTTGAATCATTCAAAATATTCAACCCAACATGGTTCATCTTTATCTTTCCAGATCTCAGAACAATAGGTTTTTTTAAAAATTTACAAGAAAAAACATTTTCTTCCTTCAATCTTCTCCTTTCTTTCAGGGCTGGTTTGGTATTGCTGTACTTTGAAAAAAAAACTGCTATGAGAATAAGCGGCTGTGCTGTGAGAATAAGCGGCTGTGAAAAAAATCAGCAGAGTGTTTGGTAAACTTTTTTGTAAAAGTGCTTTTGGAAAAAAAAACAGTCTGATAGTGGGTCTTTTCATTAAAGGAGCACTGTAGCTCCGTGTGCTTTGAAAAAAAACCAGTTTTCCAAAGCTGCAAATAGCAGCTTCAACTTTTTCCTTTGATTTCAGCTTATTTTCACAATAGCTTCCAAAATAAGCCCTTTTTTTTTCAGTTTACCAAACACCTAAAACCCTCACAGCTTTTTTTCATACGTGCTTTTTTTTAAGCACCTCACTCCCAAACCACCCCTCAGTCTCAAGCTTTGTCGACCAGATCTCTGAGCCCATCTTCTTATGTTGGAGCAGCACACGAGTCTATATAAAAAAAAATAAAAAATAAAAATGTAACGAACAACAAAGCCAAATTACAAAGTACATTAATTTGTATGAACACATAGGAAAAATCAAACCTGAATTTCAATCAATTAAACATATAAGAAAACCGATAAACAAAGATTAACACAAGGCAATTACCTCTAAAATTGAAAGTTCTTGAGAATCTCTTTCTCACTACCAATCAAATAATATTTCTATTCATGAATTTCTCTTCCACTCTAAATTATTCAAAATCCAGTGAAGTGTACAATCCAGTGAAGTGTACCTGCAAAACAATTCAAGATAGAAAAAGAACTTCGATCAAACCAAATAAAACGAGTTTTACCTTCTCTGTGACAAACCTTTCTTTCGGTCCTCCCGGAGTAGCAAAGGAGTATTAGACAACAAAAGATTACTAACAATGAAAGAAAGAGAGGATGGATTGGGATCTGCACAAAAGAGAATGGAAGAATAATGAAGGAAAAATGGAAAACTGATGAGTTGTGCGGCATTTGAAGAAGGGAAAGCAGAAAAATGAGGGGAAGTGGGTTTGAATTGGAATTAGGGTTTAGCTAATTGATGTTTTTTCCTAGTAAATAATAGGGTAAATTACATAGTAGCCCCTCAGGTTTGAGTTCTATTACAACCGCATACAACATCTTTAAAACATTTCACTTTCATACCTCACGTTCTATTTTATTTCAAAATAATACCTCCGTCACATTTTCCATTCATTGATCCGTTAAGTGCTGACGTGGCTGACACATTTGTGCCACGTGGCCATTTTTTTTTTTAATTTTTTTTTTTAAAAAAAAACCTTAATCTTCTAAATTAAAAAAAAAAAAAAAAAAAACCAGAAAACTTGAAACCCATTATCCCCCAACCCCTGAACCCTGCGAATCCCCCCAACCCTGAACCTTGGAAGAAGGAAAAAAAAAAAAAAAAAAGAAACCAAACAACTTGATTATCCCCCCCGTGAAACCTATATCCCATTATCCCCTCAACCCATTATTCCCCAGATCCCATTATCCACCCCTAACCACCCCATCCCCGCGCCCGCGCGAACCCAAATCCCATAAGCCCCTCGTACCTGGAACCCACAACCCAGATCCCATAAGCCCCCATCCCACCCTCTTCCCTCCTCTACACACCTCACTCCTTAAATCCACACTCATTTCTCCCATTTTCACCTCACGAACCCGACGATGGCGGTCGGGATCTGGGTTTTTATTTTTTTATTTTTTTCTAGGTTGCAGATAGGGGTCAGGGGAAGAAGAGAGGGGGGTGAAGACGAACTGAAAGGGGTTTTTTTTTCTGGGTTGCGGAAGACGATGAAGATCCGGGGAGGGGGGGTTGCGGGGAAATGGGATGCGTTGCAGGTACGAGGGTCTTATGGGATGGGGGTGGATAATTGGATCTGGGGAATAATAGGTTGGGGGGATAATGGGATATGGGTTTTGCAGGGAGCGCGCGCGGGGGGGGGGGGGGTGTGGAGGGGATAATCAAGTTTTTTTTTTTTTTTTAATTTTTTTAATTTAGAAGATTAAGGTTTTTTTTTAAAAATTATTTTTTTGCCACGTGGCACACATTTGGCAGCCACATGACACAAATGTGGCAGCCACGTCAACACTTAACGGATCAATGGATGGAAAATGTAACGGATGTATTATTTTGAAATAAAATAGAACGTGAGGTATGAAAGTGAAATGTTTTAAAGATGTTGTATGAGATTGTAATAGAGCTCAAACCTGAGGGGCTACTATGTAATTTACCCTAAATAATAATATCCTTTATTTTTATTTTTTGTAAACATTAATTTGTAATTAAACATATCCGTCTTAAATAGAAAAAAAAAGTTTAAATAAATAAGTACAAACATCCGCCCCTAATGAAAGAAATAATTAAATTTAAATAATTATTAGTTGAATTATGGGCTAATTTGTTTGGGAGCATTTTTACTCACCACCATAAACTATGGTGTATGCTCACCATTAGGCCTTGGCAATTCCTGACACGACTCGATAACCCAACACGACACGACACGAAATTAACAGGTGTTCGGGTCGACACGATAACGAATTGGGTCGTTATCAGGTAACCCGATAATCACCTGTTAAGATAACGGGTTGGTTCGGGTATACACATGGGTAACACGATACACGATAAGAAAAATATTAATTTTATAATTTTATAACCCTAAAAAAATACTGTAATAATTATATATATATATATATTAATTTAACAATTTTATACCCCTAAAAACTATAATAATTATATTTATATATATATATTAAATTAAAGATTAAAAATTGGTGACCATTGGATCGGCTTAAATATACATATCATTCAATTTCTTAAGTGTTATACGTACAAAATAAATAAATTTAAATCTACTTAAAATATATATGCCATTGACCTTGATAGGATACGAATTCTACGAAACTAATTTCAACAATCCAACGTCAAACTTGTTTGTATATGCTTCGAGATCGCATCAGCAAAAAATCGCAAAAAACAAACATTTAGATATGAAGTAATGGGACAAAACTTTTCGACGGTTATCAACGAAAAATCACGATTTAACAGTTATTTTAACTCCGATTTTGATTATTTTTTACAACTACACTCCTTGACCCTATATGAATACAATGAATGAACTCGATCTTCAATTTAAAATATTTACACTAGTGGATGCCACAAAATCTTATGTTATTCTTAATGAAAGTATGAATGAACTCTTAAGTGTTGGTGATTCTATTGTTTTGATGGGATACGCATTCTACGAAACTAGTTTCAACGATCCAACAGTCAAACTTGTTGTATATGCTTCAAGATCGCATACACCAAAAATTGCAAAAAACAAACATTCAGAGATCAAGTAACGGGACAAAACTTTTCGACGGTTATAAACGAAAAATCACGATTTAACGGTTATTTTAACTCTGATTTTGATAATTTTTTATAGCTACACTCCTTGACCCTATATGAATACAATGAAAGAATTCGATCTTCAATTTAAAATATTTACACTAGTGAATACCACAAAATCTTATGTTATAATTAATGAAAGTATGAATAAACTCTCAAGTGTTAGTGAATATATCGTTTTGATGGGATACGCATTCTACGAAACTAATTTCAACGATCCAACCGTCAAACTTGTTTGTATATGCTTCAAGATTGCATAAGCCAAAAATCGCTAAAAACAAACATTCAGAGATCAAGTAAGGGGACAAAACGTTTCGACGGCTATCATTAAAAAATCACGATTTAACGGTTATTTTAACTTCGATTTTGATAATTTTTCACAGCTACACTCCTTGACCATATACGAATACAATGAATGAACTCGATCTTCAATTTAAAATATTTACACTAGTGGATACCATAAAATCTTATGTTATACTTAATGAAAGTATGAATAAACTCGTAAGTGTTAGTGAATCTATTGTTTTGATGGGATATGCATTCTACAAAACTAGTTTCAACGATCCAACCGTCAAACATGTTTGTATATACTTCGAGATCGCATTCGCCAAAAATTGAAAAAAACAAACATTCAGAGAACAAGTAACATGACAAAACCTTTCGACGGTTATCAATGAAAAATCAAGATTTAACGGTTATTTTAACTCCGATTTTGATGATTTTTTTCAGTTACACTCCTTGACCCTATATGAATACAATGAATGAACTCGATCTTCAATTTAAAATATTTACACTAGTGGATACCACAAAATCTTATGTTATACTTAATGAAAGTATGAATAAACTTTTAAGTGTTAGTGAATCTATTGTTTTGATGGGATACGCATTCTACAAAACTAATTTCAACGATGCAACCGTCAAACTTGTTTGTATATGCTTCGAGATCGCATACACTAAAAATTACAAAAAACAAACATTCAGAGATCAAGCAACGGGACCAAACTTTTCAACGGTTATAAGCGAAAAATCATGATTTAACGGTTATTTTAACTCCAATTTTGATGATGTTTTACAGCTACACTCCTTGACCCTATATGAATACAATGAATGAATTCGATCTTCAATTTAAAATATTTACACTAGTGGATACCACAAAATCTTATGTTATAGTTAATGAAAGTATAAATAAACTCTACGTGTTAGTGAATCTATCGTTTTGATGGGATACGCATTCTACGAAACTAATTTCAACGATCCAACTGTCAAACTTGCTTTTATATGCTTCAAGATCGCATACGCCAAAAATCGCTAAAAACAAACATTCAGAGATCAAGTAATGGGACAAAACTTTTCAACGGTTATCAACGAAACATCACGATTTAACGGTTATTTTAACTCTGATTTTGATGATGTTTTACAGCTACACTCCTTAACCCTATATGAATACAATGAATGAATTCAATCTTCAATTTAAAATATTTACACTAATGGATACGACAAAATCTTATGTCATGATGATCGATGAAAATTGAGGATTTTGTAAAAGGAATAACATGCAAGCTTTGAGTTCCATTGGCAATGTTTAAACTTTTGACAAAGGCTTCACAACCTTGAAAATAAAAACTCTTTCATTTTGCATATCCTTGCACATTTAATATTGGGAGTTTTAACGAAAAGCCCACGGTATTGTTCACTTTAACGAAAAACCACATTTTTACACTAAAAAGTCAAACCTGGTACTATTCACTTTACCTTTTATTTTGTCCTTATCATTAAAACTCAAAGTTTTTAAACCCTTTTCATTAGTTTTCCTTTTAATATTTTGTAATAGACTAGTAGTGTATGGATGTTTGTTTATTAAGCTCTTATTTTCGAGTGTAGATGTAGTACTTAAACGACAACTGTGTTTTAATGTTTTGAAGTAATATTTATGTGGCAACGTGTGGTATGTGCAAATTTAAGAAAAAAAAAATATTTTTCTTAACGGGTCATAATGGGTCGGGTCACTTTACCCAACGGGTAAAGCGACCCGACCTGTTAAGGACCCGTTAAGATAACGGGTGTGACACGACACGACTCGTTAAGATAACATGTGTTACACGAACACGACAGACACGACCCGTTTGCTAGGCCTACTCACCATACACCTAATCAATTGACATGTGTTTTTTCACCTAACTCTAGTTAACTTTCACATTAAATGTTAGTTTTTCAATTTTGAAAAAAATTAACCAATATTAAGTGAAATGACACGTGTCAATTGCTTAGGTGTATGGTGAGCATACACCATAATTTATGGCGGTGAGCAAAAATGCTCCCAATTTGTTTGCCTCTAATAGCTAAATAAAGTAAAGGCAGTTTTTTCCGTCCCTAAAAGTTATAAAATTAATAGAGGCGAATTATTGTTTGACCCTGTTAAATTAATAGAGACAATTGCATGTTTTCGCCCCTAATGAAAACTATTAGAGGCAAGTTTTTATTTTCGTATCTAATATAATGCCCCTAACACTCACTTTTCCTGTAGTGTAATCTTGGAGTCTTACAGTAAAAGGATTAGAGTGCACTGGAAAAATATCTACTTCCTAGATATCCTCATGGATTCTTCTGATTTAGTACAAATTCTACTATCCTAAAAGGTCATCTCCTAGACTGGTATAAATACACCATTCTAGAGTTCATATTTGGTATCGCAATCTCTGCACACTTATTCTCTTGCCCACTACTTGAGTCTTAATATTTACTAACTTGACCATCAGAGAGCCTTTAACCGGTACACCCTCTGGGGGTCCTAGGCTTATTCATGATTGTGTGTATTTTTTATAGGTAAACGAATTCAATCATCTCTGTCACTCACTGTGGTGTGCGAATTTGATTCTAACAGGAGCTTTTTATTTAGACCCAGTCAACACTCCATATTTTAGAGAAAACCCAAACTAATTATTTGGGTAATTAATCTATCGAATTTATTATCTTGGGGTTGAATTTTTTTTACTGACAAATTTGTCCTTTTAGAGAAATAAGGAAAAACATTATAAAAATCTTGATTAAACGCATTATTGATCAAATTGTACATTTCAAATTTTGAAAGCTTGCAATTGCTGCCACAAAAACTTGAACCTTCGGAAACAACTTGTTGGTCTGTTGTTGAGGTATATTTAAATGTCAGGGGGTTCGAATGTCTACCCACGGCCCGCCTATTTCCCACATTTTTTTTGCTGACGACACTTTGATCTTCTTGAAGGCAGATAAAGCTAATTGCAACAACTTGAGCAGATTATTGGCAACGTATTGCTCGGCTTCAGGCCAGGCGGTGAACCTTCAGAAATCGTGTGTGTACTTCAGTGTTAATACTCATATGGATGTGGCGGCTGATCTTGGGTGTGATCTTGGCATTCCGGTGGTTTCTCACCCAGGTTCTTATCTCGGTCTTCCTGCCATTTGGGGTCGTTCTAAGTCCCGTGGTCTCGCTTATATGAAAGGTCGTTTGTTGGGGAAAATTCAGGGGTGGAAACAATGTACGCTTTCTCAGGCTGGCAAAGAAGTGATGATAAAGGCTGTTGCCCAAGCCATACCGGCATACCCGATGAATTTATTTAAGTTCCCAGACTCTATTTGCAATGAGTTAAACTCTTTGATTTATGGGTTCTGGTGGGGTCAGAAAAATGGGGAGAGGAAAATTCACTGGGTTTCCAAAAAAGAGATGGGTCTTCCAAAATCTGCAGGGGGTTTGGGTTTTAGAAATTTCAAATCCTTTAACGATGCCCTTCTTGCTAAGCAGTGCTGGAGGTTGATTATGGAGCCAAATTCTTTATGGGCGTCTGTTCTTAAAGCCAGGTATTTCCCTAACTGTTCCTTCCTTGATGCTTAGAAGGGTAGTCGTGCTTCATGGGTTTGGTCCAGCTTACTGGTGGGCAGAGATTTACTGTTGAAGGGGGCCCACTGGCAAATCATGGATGGGTAGCGAGTGCGGGTATGGGTTGACAGGTGGCTTCCATCTATCCCGTTGGGTCATCCCACCCCTGGTGGTGAGGTGTTGGTTACCTTGGATACTCGGGTGAGGTCTTTCATTTGCCCTGATTCTTGCACCTGGGACCTTAATTCGCTCCAACCTTTTCTTCCGGCAGAGGATCTCAATGCCATTAGGGATATGTTTATTGGTGATTTGAGGAGTGAGGATCGGTTCATTTGGCCGGGGACCAAGAATGGGCAGTATTCGCTGAAGACCGGGTATCACTGGGTGCATGCCCGTTTCAACCACCCGATGGCTTTGCATTCCCGTGCTCCCATTGTTATCCCAAGCTGGGTTTGGAAGCTTATCTGGAAACTTAGAGTACCGGCAAAGATCAAACATTTTATGTGGAAATCCCTCCATGGTGCTCTCCCAACTATGTCTGAGTTGTTTAAAAAGCGCTCTACGCCTTATCCGAATTGCCCCATTTGTCATAATCAGGAAGAATCCGTCGAGCACCTATTGTTATTTTGCCCTTGGGTGGAACCCGTTTGGTTTGGTGGTGCTCTCAATCTCAAGATTGCGAGGACCGAGGTTTCGAACTGGGTGGAGTGGTTCATTTCTGCTTCAAATGTCCTTGCTTTCTCGTGCTGGCACATTTGGAAAGCCAGGTGCAATTTTGTGTATAATAACTGCCTTATCAATCCCTCTCAGGTGCTGTGGGCTATTTCCAACTCGGCTAGTGCTTTTTTCGAAGCTGTCCGTAGGAACCCGGACCTCCCTGTCCGTCGAACAGTGGCTATTCCGGAGGCCAGATGGGCCACTCCTCATCTGCAGTACACTAAAATTAACGTTGACGCCAGCTGGTCAGCGTTAACGCGAGCTGGTTTCGTTGGCATTGTTCTGCGGGATGTTGAGGGATCCTTTGTTGGAAATGTGCCCTAAAACCAATCATATGATGATACTTTACGGACATTTCACATGTTAAACTAATCTAGTTTAAATATAAAGGGCAAAGATTATTGTTTGAGCCGTCTCATATAAATGTTATATGCTTAAACGATAAGTCCAAGGAATATGTGATTGAGAGAATACGATCTAAAGAAGTTAGATTCATGAGACCATTCTTTCATAGACACATCCTAAATGTTCCTGATCATAGGATTGCCAATTGGGCATTGACAGTCCGTTAAGATCAGTACGTGCTGTGTTTTCTCTCAGGGAGAGTGACTAGTCTCGAGTCATTGGTGTGTGTGACATCAAGACAAGTACGTAGGTGCTCAATAGAGAATGGGTTCACTGAACACGATCAATGAAGAGTTCTCATATTCATGTCACATGAGAACTCATGGTTGGGATAATGCAAAGTAGTCCTTTGACCTGAGGCATCATAGTTGTCTTGTGGTTAAGTCCTTGATCTTTGATTATGTCAAACGTCACTCCATTCGTGGGTGTCCACGGCATCGTTGGGGTTAAGCCACTTAGTCATGGAGGCAAGTGAATGCGCAACAAGGGATCTCTAACCTTCAAACCGTTTGAGGGAGAATACTCTATGATATGATTAAGAATCTTTGGCCAAAGTATGAATGAGATTTAGGAAGTCGTTCCAAATCACATTCAAGGTAATCATATAAGAACACGAATCACATTGGATAGTAGACATGAATAAACTATCAAACCAAACAATGTGGTCAAGAGTATTGTATTAGAGAAAGACTGTATTGCATTGTAATCCTAAACTGAATAGGTTCTCCACCTCTTCTGATTAGCTTGGGTAACCATGATATGCTGCTAGGTGTCACTCATGGTTTGTGGAAGCCCTAAACGTGTGTAATCACTAAAGGGAGAATTGAAAGCAAGTTTCAATTCACAATCGATGTGAAATGGTTTTAATCGCCCACTGCCTCGCTAAAAGGAACCTAATGGATCGTACACCGTGTAAGGTGAAGATTGAAGAAACAATGGAGATGAGTAAGAATAATTAAATGGTTTAATTATTTATGGCAAGGATTAATTAATATGTTAATTAATCAAACGAATAAAGTTCGTTAAAAGACCACGGGTTAGTTTTGGGCCTCAAGGCCCAATGGGCTTTGAACGTCAAGCCCATTGACTTAAGTTGTATGACAACTTAATTCACAAAGGCCCAAAAGCCCAATAAAACCCTTATGGCCGGCCATGTTAGAGAGAATGGGCTTTTGGTTCTTTAGGTCACTTATTTGAAGGGACTATATAAAGGACTTTATAGCCTAAATTCATAAAAAGGGTTTTTTTTTGGTGAAAATTGGAGTGAACATGTCTCTCATTTTCTCTCTAGGAGGCCGGCCCCCTTGGAGGGTGGATCTAGCAATCCCACTACTCCAAGGTCACTCATTTCTTCATCAATCCAACCTTGGTGTGGAGACTTAGAGGTTCTCAATTTTGGGAACTTGGAGAATCTATTCTTCCATCCAAATCCATAGATTTTAGATGCAAGGAATGAAGGCCCTCTCTTTGGGTGATTAGCCTTTGCTTATGCAAAGAGGAATCTACAAAGGTATATATTTCTCAACTCACTTTGTTTTGAGTTGAGTCTTGGTTCACCAATCTACTAGGCTTTGAATTTCATGGTTGATGTTTTGTTTTTGAGTGCATGAAAGCATGATTCCGCCTTTAATTGTTAATTGCATGCTATATGATGTTATTCAAATGAACATGTTTTTCACAAATTATCCTTCATCCTTTGTGGCTGCAATCAGACATTCTATCACGGCTCCTTGCGTGAATGCTGCTGAAGCAATGGCCATTTCTATGGGTTGTCAATTTGGGTTAGCTCTGGGACTTCAAAAGGTAATCATTGAGTCTGACTCCCAAGATTCTATTAGCTCTCTTTCGGTTTCTCTTAGGATGGGCAGTTGGGAAGCCTTTCCTTATTTAGTGAAAGCTAAGAGGTTAGGAGAGTCTTTCCAGGACTGTCGCTGGTCTTGGATTCCAAGATCAGCCAATACGTCGGCGGACTCTCTGGCTTCGCATCGGTGTGTGGAGATGTGCGATGTTTCATGGGTCAATAGACCCCCATCTTCTCTGGTTTTTGTGCTCCATAGTGATGGATTACCCTGTCCTCCGTAAGGTTTTTTGGGGCGCAGTGGAGGGGGCGACATGCTAGCTTGGCTATTATGTCTTCCTTGTAACTCCCTCTTCTGTCAGCTGTTTCTGTTTTCTTTCCTGTTTGCTTGCCTTGTTGTGGGCTTTCTCTGTATTTGTTGGCATCTTTGCCCGGGTAATGATTCCCTGCTTCCAAAAAAAACAAAAAAAAAAAAAACCCAACAAAACACAAATCCCGACAATCACCAACACATTAACAGTTAGGGCTAGTCAATTGAAACCTTATCAATAGGTAAGCAAACCTATCTACATAACATCCACGATAGGTATCAAAACTTATATACCGCATTACCTATAGATTTGATATCAAACTCATTCACATTAGCTACACATTCGGTACCAAACTCATCCACATTGTCTACTCATTCGGTTTCAAACTCTTCCACATTACTTGCGTACCAAACCCATTCACATTATATAAGACTGAAATATAATAATTTTACAGCTAAAAATCATTGTGTCCCACATAAATAATATTAAATTAAAAAAATTTGGTTGACAAAATAAAACAAAATTATAGAGGGTAAAATAGGCTTGAAACAAAATGACAAATGAGAACTCTAGCACTAATTGATAGTCAAAGGATGTGTAGGTTTGTTCCTATAATAATCTGATATAATATCACTATTTAAAATTAAGTAGAACTAATATTATTGACATCTAATCATTGATATAGAATTATTTCATTTATTTGTATTTGGTTCTACATTGAACATGTTTTGTTCTAAATAACGATTAAATTTATGGTCATGTAATTTGCTACATCATTTGGTAGCTAAAGTCTGAATGAATTTTGATGGGTTTAGTTACTAGTGAGAAAAAAAAATGGTTTTTAAAATATTCAGGAGGAATATTCAAGGTCACCTAAAAATTGGATATTAGGGTTGGTTCCGATCGAGTAATTTACACACCCTCTACTAATGATGCTAAAAGAAAAAAAAAGTAATATGAAAGAAGAAGAGATGATGATAAAGCATTCAATAAGCTTATCCAACCCAAACTTAGGGTGTGACTACAATACTACGGGACTATAAATATACCAAGACAATATTGATGATTATGATTATGATAAGGTATAATATAAGTTGCATTGAACAGAAACAAAAATTAAATATAAAAAGGAAAACGAATTGGGCCTGATGTTGTTTCACTTAACAGACTGACACAATGTCATCCTGTCCATTATTTCATATACAGCTAACTTAACAATTTCGATTATTGAAGTTACAAACCTCACTGTAAGAGTTAAATCTCTCCTATTTTCAACTTCTTCTTTTTCCCTTCTTTCTCTCTCTCTTCTTTTTTTTTTCTTTCCATTTTTTGTCCCAAAAAAAAGCCGATGAACTGAAGCTGAATTTGGTCTACATTTAGTTTAACCTGCTTCCTTTTATAACCCCCTTTTTTTTCCCCTCAATTTAAAATACCGCAATCACGACGAATATTGCCATTATTGCCGGTCTTGATTCCCACCCGACCCAGCTTGGTCATAGCGTTAATAAAGGCCTGGTTAAAAGCCGTCTTATCTTTGGCCCATGTTCTTACCGTGGGCTGGGACCTGCTGTCCGTAAAAAGGACCTGGTCCGAGGTAAATAACCCCTTCCCTTCTATAAGATTCTGAAAGTATGCATTGTCAAACTCCCTGGGCGTGGTTGGGTCCATGTTGATGGCTATGTCGGGGCAGGGGCGGATCTATTAAGGGACCAAGGTGGTCCCAGGACCACCCGGAAGCTCGGGAAATGGCTGTGAGGATCTTCAAGGACCACCCAAATCTGGGCAGTGGTGGAGAGGACCAGCGGGCATGGCTGCTTCACCCTGTGCAAAACAGAAGGAGGAAGAAGAAAGGTATTTTTTCTTTTAAATAACTTGGCCAAAACGAGGTCGTTTTGAGCCAAGTTGTTTAAAAATTTTAAAAACCTTCACGTGATAGGCAGTGGCCAAATTCAATAAACTAGCTCTTGTTATCAGATTCACTTTACCAAACAGGAGGAGGAATCCTCACGCCACTGCAGGTAGGTAACCCCAACTTTTTTATTTGCTTGGTATTCAAATCGTGATTGTGTTATAGGGGTTCTTTTTTTTTTTTTTTTTTTTTTTTTTTTTTTGTTGTTGTTGAAGATTGTGTTACAAACTTACAGACTACAGTCAAGGGTTTTTAGTTCATACATATTTTAAATTGATATAGATTTTTTTATTAATTGATATGTGTAGAAATTAGAAGTATTGAAAGCGAAAATCATCATTTATTAATTGATACAGATTCAATTCACTTTACTAACCTAATTGTATGTTGCGTTGTTCCTCATTCTACCCAAGCTAGCCGAACTGCCGAAAGTCATCAGAATCAACTTTAAAATTTCTGTAAGGTTTCCAATTTAGTGTTAGTTCTTACTTATTTTTAGTGTTAGTTGATACATATTTATTGTTAATTTGTTAGGATTTTTAGTTTTATTTTAGTGTTAGTTCATAAATATTTATTGTTGATTTTTTAGGATTTTTTCATATTTATTTTAGTGTTAGTTCATACATATTTATCGTTGATTCATTAGGATTTTATGATATTACTTGGATTGTGTTATAGGGGTTTTTTTTGGTTGAAGATTGTGTACTAGTTCATGCATATTTTTTAGTTTCATCAATTGATATAAATTTTTTTATTAATTGATATGTGTAAAATTTAGAAGTATGGAACGATATTACAACCGAAAATCATCATGGATTATGAATGAAAAGTTGATTAGTAGTTTACCTCATTGAAGCGATCATTTAATTCCTTAAATTTTAAGAGAAATAACGTTGTGTGGCTTAAAAAATATTGAAAAAGTGGTCAAATTAATTAGACAATAATTAAAAAACAAAACAAATCTCAAGATAAATCAGCACATTAAATAGCAGGTTAGGTGAACCACCGCTCTTGGGCATGATTTCCGACGAGGGGAGGGGCGGCAGCCACTCCTCGCCCTCACGTAGCTTTATTTATGTATATTGGGACCACCCAATGTTAAAATTCTGGATCCGCCACTGTGTCGGGGTCCACATTTTGGGGACACATTTGTTGGAGCTGCGTTGCATACGTTTTGTTCAGCGTGGGGTCCACTGGATTACTGTAAATCCGATTTGAAAACTGGTTGCAATGAGAGAACCCTAGGGTGTGTGCCCCTGCAGATTAAACAGAGTTATTAGTGTAGTGCCTTTAATTAGTGCATGTCAATGAATCATAATGCTGCATATTATAGCATATCATGTGTAAATCATGCAATAATTAAAATTTGTATCTCGTGGAATATTCTCGTATGGATGTATAATGTATATACAGCTATACACTTGATTTATGCAAGAATTTACATAATCGATTGTTTTCAACAATGTTTCATGGAGAATTAATTGATGAAGTACTCATTCAAGAATCACAAAATATGGTTCTCTAATATCAATGAGAAATGCTAAGGAGACTCTCAAAGTGTGGCTCTCTATGAATTTTCTGTCACCTCACATTTTAACATTAATGTCTTGTTAACATTATAAAACATTTTACTATAAACATGGCAGAGAGTTCATGGAGAGTCTCCTTAGCATTTCTCAATATCATTTTAATACACACTAATGATTTCAATTATCTATCTTTTTGGGTTGAAAACAATGTTTCTTGAAAGAAATTTTTTTTGAAAGCACTTTTAATTATCTAAAAACTCACAATCAAGCCTTAAATATTGCAAATATTGTGTATGTTTAGAAAAGGCTAATTAATAGTTTAAAAGCATATGGGTGACTGTTAGCTATCGAAGTAAGTAGATGACTATCGCTAGCATAGGTCTTAGGTTTTAATGTATGATGTGTCCCATTGACGAGAAAATAGCACATACAACCCATCTTACCTGAAAGAGCAACCATGTCAGCCTGGGACAGCCCATTGGAAGCAAACATGGAAGTGAGCTGGTTCAAATTGAATGTTGGCTTGGGCAGCTTCCCATCTACACTTGTAGAAGTTGAGGTTAGTCCATCCAATCTTCCCAACTCAACCGAATACGAAGGTCCACCAACCTGAACTTAATTAACACAATTAATTGTAATTAACCTTACCCTAAAAAGATTGTAATAACTTCAAATGCGTCAACTCAATTATCACAACTACTCACAAATGCATGGCACAATAGTAATAGAGTAATGCTCTTTATATTGTTAGACTTTGAATATGAAATATACGTTTCCGATATTAGAAAGTAGAAAATCTAATTCAAACAAAGTCCTAGTGATGAACAGATTACCAAACCAATGACATCTCTGGTGGCCAAGGCAAGAATATCAGCGCATGAAACTTTGTTTTTGCATTGAGGAACTGCATCAACGGCTGCTTTGGCTTTGATCACCGTATCAAACCCATCTCCGGCTAATGATAGATTATCAGGATGGTCCTTTTCTGCCTTGTTGCTTGCAGTGGAAGCAACTATAACGGAAGCATCACATCCCTACCATTTATTTTACAACACAACAAAACAAAGCTCAGATTTTGATCAAAATTTCAAAACCCATGTAGAAAACTTGTTGATCTCTCGACTTTAGGGTTTAGATAGCGTTTAAGTGATTACCTGTACAAAGCAATCGTGGAAAAAGAGACGGAGTGTTGCCGGAACAGTGACGAATGTTTGCCGGAATTTATTATTGACAGTATTTTTTACAATTTTTTCAACGTCGGGGCAGATGTTGGCATAGTAATTCGTTTTGAGCTGCGCCGATGTGGGACAAAGAAGTAGACACAAACTGAGGCTAAGTGACCAAACTAGTAAAAGATTGAAGCAACCCATGCGACCAAACATTTGATTTTTTCAGTACACAGATAGGAAGAGAGAGAAGAAGCAGACTGAGATTTTGATTGGTAAGGGTGGAGGAATGTATAAAAAGAAGAGTGCGCATGAATCATGACATATGCGCCAGTTGGATTGAAGAAAGCATGCATTTGAATGTAGACAATGTCTAGTGTGTTCGAAAGAGACATTGATTTGACTATGTCAAAATTTTCAATTGCCGCCCTAATTTGACTCTGCAATTTGCCGAAGTTTGAGTTTGTTCTAAAATAATAAGATATATTGATTTTAGTCTAAACACGTAGTAACCCTAATATAAAAATGATGAGAGAAAATATGAACACGTGGTCCAATTAAGGACAAAAAGTGTTGACCAAAAAAAAAAAAAAAAAAAGATAAAAACCAACAAGATCCACTGGGGATTCTTTGGTGAGGATTTTGGGATTCGTAAATTATATCCATTTATCCTATATTGTGCGGTCAGGTTTTTTTCAGGTACAGTTTGTATTTAATTTTAAATAAAAATATTTAAAATGATTTTTGACCGCATAATATACGATGAACGAATATGATTCACGGATCTCCAGGATCCTCACAAAAGGATCCAAGGAGGATCTGGATTCAGATAAAAAGTGGGTTTGGAGTCTGCTAAATTAGAACAACTAGATCCCAAACTGCACGTTAAGGTTCATGTGGGCTAGCTGTGGCTTGCTGTATCAGAAGGAGTAGAATCCTCTACCCTTTTATTTTCATCTCATTTCCTTTTCTCCTCTTACACTTTGTTTTTTATCGTATTGTCTCCATAAAAAATCAATATAAGATATTGACGTAACTTAATTGTAATCGTTCAAGTAGGAGAGAAGTGAATGAGAGAGAACATCTATACCAGAATATTATATTGGACCAGCCACTTGGCATAGATCCAGTGTTGAAATACATGAGGCATGACATTAGGGTTTGTAGTTCGTTATGTATAATTAAAGATTTTTTTGTTTGTTTAGATTTATTAAATGCCAGGAGGATCCTTTCTGGATCTTTTTTATGAGGATTCTGAGAATTCTCAAATTGTGCCTGTTTATATCATGCGGGCAGTTTTCGTCTGGTACTATTTATATTTAATTTAAAATAAAAATATTTAAAATGATTTTTAACCACACGATGTACGATGAACGGACACGATTTGAGGATCTCCAGGATCCTCACAAAGAGATAAGGAGAGGATCCTCATTCTATAAAATGAGCTTAATATGACAGAGATTAACAACTAAGTATTGTCTTTATGATTAAGAAGATGGGGAATGGTCAACCAAGATGGACCATGCTAAAAAGGGAATGGTCAACCAAGATGGACCATGCTAAAAAGGGTATGGTCAACCAAGATGGACCATGCTAAAAATGTATACTTGGCTAATTGAGACTATTGAGGAAATGGGCCGGGGACTTTAGATAAGTACCAACTAAATTGCTAAATGTCTTGCCAAACTTTGGTAACTAATAAAACAAATGAAATTATGCATTATTTATCGACTGTAGACGGTGATAATGTCTATGCCTAGTGGGAAGGGTTTTATTGGCTTTGTCATTAGTTTATATGTGAGGTGGTAAGAATGAATCTACTGTTGATAGGAAAAGGGATATGTGTATTCTTATAAGTAATTGAGTTACTTCCTATATTGTTAATTTGTTTTATGGTAGAATTTTAACTTTCTTTATAGTTGATTATAATAATAAAATGTAAATGATATGTATTGGTGATTTTTACCTCCCACACAATCTTTGTTAATTTCTGTTATTTGGTCTTCCTCAATTCATTTAATCCGACGATTAGAAATTGTGAGGGATGTGTGGATAGCACCACCCTAAGTGAACATATATATATGGGATTGGTTCAAGGGACAAACATTTTTACAAATATTTTTACAGTTCTTTGTAGCCTTTAGAATTGATAACATCCAAAGGTTCTAATTTATTCATTAAATGACATAGATGCTTATGTGGATTTTAAATAATATTAAAGATAAAATTAAAAGTAAAAAAAAATTCTGGAAAATTAAAAAAGGAAGATAAGTTAAAAAAAAAATTAGACTTTGAAAACCTATTCAGATCAAGATTTGGATTCACACTTTAGCACGTACTCGTGAAAACAAGTAAATAAACTTTGAAAACCCTAGCTGTAATCACTACTATGTTTTACTATTTGTGCGACGAACAAAAGTTGGTTGCGCAAAGTGCATTTCCGTCGTCGCACAGAATCCGTCGCGCAAAGATCGTGAAGAAAGACTTTGCGCAACGAAAAATCATCATTGGTCGCAAAAACACGGTGCGACGGTTTACCCTTCATCACACAAAATGTTTAGGAACGAATATTTTCGTCGCACAAAATACCAAGATACATACGTGGGACGACTATTGTTCATCTCTCTAAACTTTGCGCGACGACAATTGATTATTGTCCGACGAAACCCTGTTTGTCGCTTGAGTTTTGCGGGACGAAGGATTTCGTAATAAAAGTAAATTGTTTTTTTTGGTAATATAATTAAATTGCAATTAAGAAATGTAATGAAGAGAAAATTAATATATTTAAAAAGTAATATAAATGTATGTACTATGTACAAGAAAAATGTTTAAAAAGTAAGGAAGTAAAAAACTAAGAAAATAATGTGGCATAATCCATGTGGTCGTCTTGCAAAGGTTGCTGGAAGGTCTCAAGGTTGTCGATAGGGGCAGAGTCGAAGGGGCAAAGGTGTGGCCATGCTCGAGTTGGAAGGGCTCGAAGGTCGATGGGGACGTAAATCTGGGAGACGAATGCCGGATTGACTGAGGGCCTGTACAAGCTGTGACATTTGGCTCCTATATGAGGCGAGTTCAGTCCTAAGGTCGGCCACCTCTGCTGTCAAAGCTGTCACCTGACTGTTTGATTGCGATGATGAAGGGGCTCTAAGTTCCTGCCGCCTGGCATTCCCCATCCCCCTACAACATATCCCTAGCCTTCGCCCGAGAGTCTGATCCAAGGTCTCCGTAAGGATCTGAAACCCTGCATCCTCTGGGGGATCCAAAGACTCGAGTGGAGTATCGAACGAAGTTGGGAAGCGGACTCCTGAAGAACCAACTGCCTATTCTTCATCATCGTCGCCGGTGTAATATAACATAAAATATTAATTAAAACATTCATATAATAACCATGAAACTTGAATGCGTAAGATAATAATTAAAATTAAAGAATACTTACATGAAGGGACTCGGCCAACTCATCCCCGGGTCGAACATAAACGTCGCTAAAGACATCGATCTCTGGGAATTTTGAACCCCTTGAATAGAACAAGAGAAGAAAAATGTTAGTACGAAAAAAAAAATATTAATGACATATTAAAAATTGAATATAAAAAACTTTTATTATTACCCGCCGCCATGCCTCTATCCTATATGAGAAGGGTGTCGAACCGGAATGGTGGAGAAGAGTCTTTTTGTCCCTATTGCTCTTGTTAGCTTTTGCCTTCTTCTGTTATAGAAAAAATAAATGTATTAGTTCAAACTGAAATGAAATATAAAAAAAATCAATAAACATTAGAAAAACACGTATAATAATTTTAAGCTTAATATAAAAAATACCACATCGCTAGGCTCCTGAAAATGACCGCAGAGCCATGCCCAATTATCCTCCCGACCCTCAAACTCCTTTGGGCAACCCTCCTCAAGAGCGACTTGTGGATCATCAAATGTCTGAAAATATTGATGCAGGTCAGTCTTCCACTGCTTGTACCGTTCAGCGAATAGCCTGTTGATGTATGCCAACGACTCGTCATTGATGTCCTTTAAACTGCAGTTCGTCTGCAATGTAACAAATTAATTACGTACATTAAGTAATATACATGTACATAATTTGAAGGAAAAACAATTAAAAGGTAGGATACTTATCGACAACTGTGACCGCACCTGCATCCTCACCTCGTCTGATATCACATTCCAAGACTTCCATTTCATAGGGAAATATGTCTAAATGACGTGACCAATGTCGTGGGCCAATGCGCTATGCTGCTCCGCCATTGGTGTAGTCCGATGTTGCTCGTCGTATCCGATATTGATATGGCCGTTGTTCACCCGGGTGATCTTCGCCGTCTTCAACTGGCAACAAGGTCCCCGGGTGTTCTTCTTGGCTGCAAAGAAATATAAAATTAACGTTAACCCAAAACTAATAACAAATCCTACAAAAATTTCAGCATAACCTCCCTATTATTAAAACATTTCCCAAAAACTTGAAAATAACATAAACAATATATGTATCCAATCGAATGATCACAACTGTTTAATAAAAGGTTCAGAACGATGACAACAATAAACAATATATGTAATAACTGTTTTATCCTTAAATGACATAACTTAACAAACTGAACCGAAAACAACAAAACTAAGTTAACCAAATTGTTATCATATTTCATATTTGGTATTCCTTATAAGGTTTGTACTTTTGCCAACATTGTATGCACTATTACAAAATGTAAATACAATCCAACTCCACGATTTGCATAAGTAAACAACAATTACTTTCAGTTCAAGGAAGCATATGCATTTGAAAAGGACAATGATACGTCCGCTTTACACATTTTCTTTCTACTTACCTAAATAACTAAAGATCGAACTTAGAGCAGCTGGAGGTCAAAATTTTGAACAAACTTAAACTAGTAAAACTTGGAATTAAGTAGAAAATTTGAACAAAAATTTTACCAAAACCCAAAGCAGTGCTATTTGTATTAAATAGAAACTCTAGATTTGAACAAAATATTTATTTGTTTGCATATGACAAACAAATAAATATTTTCACTATGAACAAACATTAGATTTGAACAAAGATTAGTAGAAAAATTGGAATGGCAGGTTCAACTTTACGCCCACGTTTTGGTCTAAAGCAGCTGGAGTTCAAGGAAATCTTTACCTTGATGTGACCTCGACACATGAGTAGTGGATGTCGATGGTGTGTCGGGCGTGCGGGGGCAACGATGACCACGCCTGGCGCTAACAGGTAACGCCACTGATGAGGCTGATGACGCCGGCGCCTGGGAGACCCCAGGACCAACCGGCAAATGGTCTATTTGTGTAGGAGTAGTGGCAGCTGACGGATGAGGCGGGGGAGGTGAACGGGGTGCAGTCGTCACCGCCTTACGACTTCTAATAAGGTTTGACATCTGCACAATTAGAAAAAAAAATTCAGTCAGTATCCATGAATCCCATCACATGCCAAATTATGTGGCAAATCACTCACACCAACCCCACGCATAACTAAATCAAGCATTTGAACCATATATATACTGTTATACATAAAGCAGACAATTAAACCATAAAAGCATCTACACCTATATGCATTTCATTAAAGGAGGAACAAAAAGCAATCCACTTACCTATATGCATTTCATTAAAGGAGAAACAAAAAACCGATCCACTTAACTATATGCATTTCCAAATTCAATTAAACAACAAGAAAACAAAAATATATATGGTACTAGGAGACAAAATAAAATTCGCTCGTTGCACTACTTGAATCTGGATTCTGGACAGTTTTCCGTAGTGCATATTTTTCTTTAAATTTGTTTAGATGACCAAAATATTGATTGGGTTCATTCAGTTGGTATGAGACTCAAGAATCTGGTACTAAAAAAATAAAAAAATAAACTGAGAACTCCTAAGATAAAATTTATATAAAGAGACCAAGATGGAAAACCTATTACTGGATTTTAGCCACATCAAGGTGTCTATTGTTCTTTTCTGCCAAGACTAATTAAAATCTGATAGAATAGAAGATAATCCATGGAATTATACACAACTCACAAGTGAAAAGCACCTTCAAAACCAACTTCATTCACATCTATGCCCACCCCTACACCTACGTATAGGTAAGCAACACACATGCCCTATGTATAGGTAAGCAACACACATCCCCTTGACCATGAAACTAACTCTTCCATTTTCTTTACTAGTAATATAGATTCATCCCAAGCCAAATTCATTCAACATTTAACCTAAACATTATTCATTAAGATAAAATAGGTTGATGCATCTTTTAAACTGCCATCCAAACTTTGCAATGCAAACAAAAACAACGGACATTTTCGTGTGAACCCACGCTTCAGTCACCACACTGAAATTGCATTTTGAACATGCACCCAAAACATATTTAGTAAAAATTCTAGGATACTTCTAGTCGTTAGATCATAATTGCAATGATGGAGAAATCAAAGCGCATTGAGGACCCAATGCTGGGTGGGGTTTTTTGTACCCTCAATCTATAGACTCTTGACAAATAAATGATCAAAAACTGTATATAGCATAATACCCTCCCAAGATATCCCAACAGTTAAATAGTCATGACAATTGAAGAGAAAGACAAATGAAATGGTGTTCATGCTCATAGCAATGCGGTTTTGACAAAAGCCAAAATGGAGTTTGATGATATCCAAAAATAGAGAAGGAGAGAGTCATTAAAGGCAATTCTCAGTTCTCAATCTTATCAAGAGTTTCTATATCCTTCCTACCTTCACCCCACCCCATTCAATTAATCCCATAATTCTTCACCTATGTAACAAAATTATACGGATTGGGTGGGATTGTTAGGACCACCGAATCCCCTAAAATTTGAAAAATTGTAAACCTTAATCCCCAAAATGTAAACCCTAAAAATCAGAAAAATTGGAAACGAAAATCAAAATAAATTAATAAAATTTGAAATATTTACCTTGTCAGCAGCTAGGGGGCGAGAGGGGGAGAGGGTACGAGGCTGAGAGGTAGGGTGAGGGTGTGTTGGAGGAGGAAGAGAGATTGCGAGGGGGCGAGAGGGGGATAGGGTGACAGAGAGGGAGGGTGTGTCAGAGGGAGTTTGCCAAAGTCGAAGAGGTGAGGGGAAAAGTGTCTGCAAATTTAGTTTAATCCCAACTTTCTTGCGCGACAAATACAAGATATTCGTCACGCAATGAATTCAAATTTTAACCAAATTATTTTCATGTATGCCCAATTTTCAGCTCATTGCGCGACGAATGCTAATTAATTGTCGTGCAAATGCCATTAGCGCGACGAATAATATTTTCTTCGTTGTGTAATGAGTTGAAAATTTAATTTACTCGGGTAAATTTTTTACAATTTATATTTATTCAAATAAAACCAAATTATTTATGACATAAGATAATTAAATTACAAAAAAATTCATTTACTATAGTTTACATGGCAAGTCGTAAATAAATTGCATTATTCATCATTTGAACTATAATAACTTTTGCTATCGTCGCTATCATCACTTTCGATCTCCCAATCCTCCTCCTCCATAACTACGTCACTGTCATCGTTCGGGCCCACTGCAACATTGTATCGCGGAAGATCACTGAGGTCAATTGTAATTGACTGAATCGATATTTTGATTGAAGACACTCCTTGTATCTGAGACGGTTCTTGGATAAGATTTGTATCTCGAAGTGTTTCCGCATCATTTTCCATTGAAGATTTCAAACGTTAGTCAGTGACATTGTTGACGTCGTAGTCAGTTCATCTAGATACACAATCTGTTTTGCCATGTTTGTCAAAATGTAAGGGTCGCCATCATACCAAGTTATGTTAATGTTCACAAATAGTAAACCATGGTCGATTTTAACACTTCCCTGCCTATTTGGGTTTGTATCAAACCATTGACACTTAAACATGATCACTTGGTATCGGTCTTTGTAAAGCAATTGCACGACAGTTGTTAATTTTCCATAGAAATCAATGTCCATACTTTCGCCTCCACCTGGGACATGGACACCGCTGTTTTGCGTACACAACTTGTCATCTCGTGCAGTCCCCAAAAACTTGACACCGTTAACATGGCAACTCGAGAACAGTTCAATGCGAATCGGGCCGAACGCTAAATTATATAACTCTTCACTGTAAGTGGTGGAATTCGATGCTTTCAATTTATTCACCTAATATGATACAAAAACATTCACATGTTAGTTTGAGAAAATTAAATACTACAATATATATGTCAAATACAAAACACTTATAACTTACATATTCGAGAAACCACTGTGGAAACAATTCTCGGTGTTTCTTGGCATACAAATGTGATGGATGTTCTCGCCTCATCATCTCTTCATGCTTATCTAAGTATGCCATTATCTCATCACAATTGTTTAGTACGAACCAATGCGCTACCTTCATGTCATTTCTGGAAAACGACTCTCCTCGTCCAGGATTTCCAAAGGGTCTTGCGCTTTGGGCAAAAATAGAAAGTTTCTCCTTTCTCACACCCCCGTCATTATTGCGCTGAGGACAATTGAAATCCATCTCCACATCTTTAAATACATTCCATAGAAATTAAACGACTCATATTGAACCTAAGCCTCTATAATTGATCATTCGGGCTTCACTCTGTTGCGTACACTTTTTTTTTCAGCTCCTCGAGAAGCCTGCCAAAATTAAACGATATGATACAAATTAGCAAGCGTGGGATAATGATTCATAAACAAATGATGAGGATTATATACCTTTTTATTGGATACATCTAACGATAGTTGACAGGACCAGCAAGCAATGCCTTTTCGGGCAAGGATCATACTTGTGAAGAAAGCTGGAGGGAATATCATCTTAAACTTGCATAAGACTTGGAAAATGTCATGGCTCAACTGATTAATGTCCGTCTTTCAGCACGTTCTTGCCGTCAGTTGGGAAAAAAATATGGACAACAACATGATTAGCTTCATTAGATCTTCCGGCAATAAGTGTCGAATACCCACAGGAAGTAGGCGCTGCATAAACACATGGTAGTGATGGCTCTTTAGTCCAGCAAATTTACCTCCGTTAACATTCATGCAACGCAAGATATTAGAAGCATACCCATCGGGAAACTTTACAGACGATACAAACTTTAAAAACTCTTTTTTGTCATTTGGTTTCATGGAAACAAATGCAAGATCCATTCTGGCTTTATCACTGTCCCTATTCATCCACAAACCTCTCTGTATGCCCATTCTTTCCAAATCAAGACGAGCTTTGATCGTGTCATTTGTCTTGCCCTCCATATCTAGAATCGTGCCCACCGATGTGTCAAAGACATTTTTCTCAACATGCATAACGTCGAGGTTGTGTCTCGATTTTAGTTTCGACCAATATGAGAGCTTAAAAAACATAGGCTTGTGTGTCCAGTTCATATATGTAGAAGGTCTGGTCTGACTCACTGTTTTCCCGAACGGAGCAAAATCCAACCGGTTAAGCTGTTCCAAAATCTGATCACCTGACCATTCTTTAGGTCTGAGGCAATGCTCTGTGTTCCCGTCGAACTCTTTTTCCTTTTCCTGCAACTCGTGGTCCCGTGGCAACCATCTCCGATGACCAAGGTACCAAACTTTTCCAGCTTGCCAAACAGATGTTACATCATCCTTGCATACAAGGCATGTCATATAACCCTTAGTGCTCCACCCAGAAACCATTGCATATGCAGGAAAAGTATTCACAGTCCACATAATTGCTGCCCATAAAGTGAACATCTTCCCAATGGACTTATCGTATGTGCACACAATGTTTGTCCATAAATCCTTTAGCTCATCAACCAACAGCCTTAAGTAAACATCGATTGACATGCCAGGATCCTCAGTTATCAAAAGAGTCACCATCATGTATTCTTTTTTCATGCATTTCCAAGGCGGCAAATTATATGGGAATACGAAAATCGGCCAAGTGTTGTGGTGTTGGTTTAGAACCCCGAACAGATTGAATCAATCTGTGGCAAGTCCCAATCTAACATTCTGGGGATCAGCAGCAAACTCGGGGAACGTTCGATCGAACTTTTTCCATGCCTCCACATCTGCAGGATGCCGCATCAAATCGTCATCTACCCGTTTTTCCTTATGCCATCTTATGTCTGTGGCAGTATGTGTCGACATATACAATCGCTGCAACCTAGATTTCAGGGGCAGATAACGCATGACTTTTTGTGGGATCTTAGTCGTTCTATTCTGAGATGTCATTTTGAACCTCGACTCATTGCATACAAGGCATTTATCCAATGTTTTATACTCTTTGTAGAATAAAATACAATTGTTTTTGCAAGTGTGAATTTTTCATAACCCAATCCAAGACCATTCAACACCTTTTGCGCGTGTCTATGGTCTTTCGGCAAACAATTGTCCTTCGGAAGCATTCTCTTGAAAACCCCCAAAAAGTAATCGAAACACTGGTTCGATATACGATACTTTATTTTTTCGTGCATTAGTTCCACAATGGCCGTGAGAACAGAAAAGCTCTCGCACCCCGGGTATAACTCTTGGTTGGCATTTTTTAATAGTTTTTCATATTGTTCGAACTTTGCACTAGCCATTGCCGTAGGCACGTCATCTTCCCCCTCTTGATTGGTGTTTGTCGATGCAAATGGAAAAACATCATTTACAATATCCATGACTTGTTCATTAAGATCCACAATAGGTTCAACATTGTCCACTCTTGTGGCATTTGAAGATGAAGCATTGTCTAATTGTTCCCCATGATGGTTCCAAGTATTATATGTCTCAATCATTCCATTCCTTACTAAATGAAATCGAACATTTTCAATTGTCTCCCTCAATGTGTTGTTACACCTCCTACAAGGACACCAGATTCTAATTGCACTCGGGTTATGTGTATGTGCAAAGTCAATAAAATCCTCAATTTCATCCAAGTATTCGTCCGCGCATCTATTCGGGTTTTGTATCCACCTCCTGTCCATAATTCCTGGAACCACAATCACAATGCAACAATCACAACAACTTCATACAAAATCATAATGTCACCTTATGCCTCCGATAAGGGATCTATCACATTCATGAATGCATAGTCATGTCACGTAATTTAGGCTACATCAAGTTAGATTTCGACGTGGATGAATTTCGGCATCATCTCGATACAGTTTTTCAGGTGTACGACATAGATATAAAATACTTATGTACCACTCGAAGAACGTACAAAGATGACACCGAAATCTCCATAACCGAAACCTAAAACTTCAACCATAAACTACGCGTCATAACTGTGCATTCCCAAACTGTCCAAATAATGGAACAATTCAAGAATTAATTGGACCGCAGTCATGCTTTCACATCCATGTGCGAAATCCAACTAATCCTCGAACGGGAAACTAAGTTTTACGAAAAATAAAAAACAAGTACAAAGTTAATTTCAATTAACTCTGTACATCACAACATATATTTGTACGTCACGTACAAATTGAACAACATAATATAAATATAATTTCACAACACAATATAAACATAACAAACTAAGTTCAACATAATTTAATTAATTTTATATTTTAAAAAAATAAAATGAAGAAAATACCTTCTCAATCGTTCTCCACCAATCGCTAATAACACACAATATCCCTATAGACAACGAAATTAATGGCGTTAGTATGAATTTACATTAATACTTTTACAATAACGACAAAAAACGCTTACCAGACACATCGAGATAACTCGATCAACCTAGACAAGAAGATGGGGGGAGAAATAGAGAGAAAATGAAAATGACGAATGCTGGATTGCGCAAAATCGAAGGGATGAGTGCAGAGGCACAATCTGCAATTTTATTTTGCAGTTTGCCTTTGCACATGGCTGAATCCAGATTAAAAAGTTCACTTTTGGATGAATGATTTTGCGCGATGAACACAGTCTTCGTCGCGCAAATAGTATTTGCGCGACAAAATAAGAATCATTCGTCGCGCAAGTTTACCATTTTTTTATTTTATTTCCTTTACTTTACAATTTATTCTTTTCAACAAATTGCGCGACGAACAAGATCTTCGTCACCAAATGATATTTGCGCGACAAAAAAAGAATTGTTCGTCGCGCAAGTTTACCATTTTTTATTTTATTTCCTATACTTTACAATTTATTCTTTTCAACAAATTGGGCGACGAACAATATTTTTGTTGCGCAAATGCTATTTGAGCGACAAAAAAGAGTCGTTTGTCGCGCAAGTTTACCTTTTTTTTTATTTCCTTTACTTTACAATTTATTATTTTCAATGAAAACTTGTATTGTCGCACAATGCATATTTTTTAATTTTTTCTGTTGTATTTGTATGTATTATAAATTTCTATTTTATTATAAATTCAAAAACTCAAACCTAATTAAACATTAAATTAATTAACAAAACTAATTTACTATCCCAAATTATAATGAATTTAAATATTAATACTAATCCACATAACTTAAATTTATTAATTAAATTTAATATAAAGTCCACAAAATCTTATTTATAAAAAAAGGAAGAAAATATCGGTAATATCGGAAATATCGGTAGTCCAAAAACACGGAAATATCGATGGAAATATCGGGATAATATCGATATCGATAAAAATTACATGGAAACCACGGAAATTGTAAGAAAAACTTGGAAATTTTTAATGAAACTTTGCAGGATGTTTATTTAGTCAATTATCTATTAGTTTATCACAAAAAATTGGAAGGAAATGCATTGCATGATGGATTTAACTGATTTAAGTTGATTATATAGCGAGCTGGCAAACATTGTGAGTATAGAAAATATGTAGTAATTAATGAAAGAAGTTTAAACACACCATAATCATTTATATATAATTAATTAGTACAATATTGGGAGGTTTTATTTAGGATATTAAAAAAAAAAGGAATTGAATAAAATGATGAAGAATAATGTGCCGAATTTGACACTTTAAATTTCTTACACATAAGCATGCGTCTAGGCGTTGAAGTTCCAAATTATAGTATATCAATTAACGATTGAAAATCAATACGTTGAATAAGACTAAACTTTAATTTGGATGCCGATTATGTTTTTTCAAGTTTATATAAAGTAAAAGAATTGAATTTTGGAAGCCATGAGTGTGTCAATTGTTTTATAATTCGTCCGAATACATATATCAGGTTGCTACTCAACGTAATTTGAAAGTATATCTAGTGCAAGGACTTGTCTTTTTTTGTTGATAAGCAAAGGGTTTGTAGCTTTTTTTGCTAAGCAGTAGAACATATTATGTTTGTTTAATCTTTAGCATTTGATGGTTGTCCACAAATATAGGATAGAAGGCCCCAAATTAGATCTGGCTCTTACCTAGTTGGAGTCACAAGTTCACATGTACCAGCCCTTGAGGCAAAACGTTTTGGTTTTCCGGCCAAACCACGGCGAGTTGGCCGGCGTGCAAGGTATCAATCTCTTCGTCTCGTCGAGTAGTACAACTTTCCTTTTTGTTTCACTCAATTTCGTTGAGTATTGAAAAAGTTATACTCATTTGAATCTTACCCAGTTTCCGGCGACCTCAGTGGCTTTCGAGGCATTTTCCAGCCAAACCACGACGAGTCAGACGTCGTGTGAGGTACCATTCTCTTCGTCACGCGCCAAGCCTGTGAAAGCAGGGTTTGCGTGACGAAGAAGTTGCATGCGTCGCGCAAAGACACTTTGCGTGACGCACTTGCCTACGTCGCGCAAAGTATCTTTGCGTGACACACAATCCTACGTCGCGCAAAGTGTCCTTGCGTGACACATGATCAACTTCTTCGTCACGCAGGCTATTTTTTTGGGACAAAAAAATTGCGCAACGTATGATTGTTCGTCACGCAAAGATACTTTGCGCGACGTAGGCAACTTCTTCGTCACGCAAACTTTTTTTTTTTTTTGGGACAAAAAAAGTTTTGATATAATTTTTAATAAATATTGTAATTCAATTCTAAAAAATAAATAATAAACCAATAAAAAGTATTTAATTATAAACTACATGAAAATGTACATACAAGATATCCGAACAAAAAAAGAAAAAACTACAATAAGTAGTCTTCTAGGTTTGATACATCAAACTACTAGGTATCAGTTGGATGAAGTGGCTGGGAGGTCGAAGGTGGAACAAGATCAGGTGATGGCATCTGGATTTGAAGACCGGACATCGCTAGGGCCTATAAAATCATATTCATCTTGTCGTCCTGGGTCCTAACCTGAGCCTTCATCTGCTCGTTCTCGGCCCTCAGCTGCTCGTTCTGAACCCTCATCTGCTCATTCTGGGCCTTTATCTGCTCATCCTGGGCTACAAGCTGACCTTTTAGGGTTGTCACTTCCTCCTTCAGAGCATTGACCTCTCCTGTGGTCGATCTGGAAGAGGAGGCACCCGTTTCACGGCCGGAGCACTCACTGCCGGAGCAATAGATGGTGATAATGCGGGAGGCGCATTGGTCACACTCATACGACGAGTGATCAACCGCGACATCTACACTTTTTGAACCATAAAAATATAACATTAGAAACTAATCCTTTCTTGCATTTGAAACTAGAAGAAAAAGGCAAGAAAACTGAACAAATAAACCATGTGTGAAAAAATTGCAAGACTGCTCACTACATGTGCTCTAGTCATCCCGGAGATGACAGCAGGAGACACAATGATTTTAACAAACATATAATGCAACCTTCCGCCTGATTCCAGGCAGAAGAATAACAAAATTATGTTAACAACCAACTAGGCAATAATCACCGAAAACATATCCAAATACACTAGTACTCTCTGTTCATTCTTCCATTTAACAGCATGCCATTTCAGCAGTTTAAACAAAACTTGACATATGCCCGATCAGTAATTTAGCACTTGTCAAGCAACTTTCGTAATAAACTTAGCTGAGTTACGCTTATATACAAAATAACAAGCTGGTGAATATGCAAACAACAATGTAACACCTGTAATCCCACCTTACCCACCCCTGACCAAACCTCACTTAATTTAGAAGACCAAGAGACACATACAATTTAATTGCAATTTAGTAATTGTGGTAAGTTTAATCCCAACTAGTTTTCCTTGTAACTTCGCTGCAAAAATGAATTACGTTTTTATATAAGTGAAAAATAATAACAAACCTGAAAGGTTTCCCTGATTAATGAATACTCCAAGCCATGCTCTCTTTCAACAACGCATGATATTCTTCTTTTTAAGCCATCTACGCGAGTGAGGTACAAATCTAGGTACTACAGAAAAGAAGCTCAATGAACAAAGATATTAAAAAATATTGTCACATGTTTAGATACAAAGACAGAAAGACGAATCAATTATAAGAACATATGTACCTCATCAAGGGTTAAAGTGCATAGCAGAGACTTCTCAAAAACCTGAGGACGAGCAACAATTTAAAAGGTACTCTACACATTTTTCAAGAAATCATAATGGAATTGTATTTCTATTGGTTCATTTTACGTTTATTCATTTTTGGTTTGGTAAAGGCATCCACTGGAGTTGTATTGAAAATTGAGTCTTCACTGGAGAATATTCTGGCTGAGACTGGAGACCAAGTCTAATGAGAAGCAAAGCCCAATAGTAAGTTACCTATTGGCTCTACAGTTTGATGTACTAGTTCCTTAACACACGAAACATGTCAAGAGTAAAATTTTTGGCATTTCTTTAAATTCAAAGCTAAATAGTGCCCATTCATCCCTCACTATAAACCAAAACCCTCGCCCTCCTTTTCTTACATATATCATATTAAGGGAAATTTTGAAAAGAAAAGGCAATTACATAACAGCAACGTCAGGAATACCATATTAAAACCATTCAAAGAAGGAAACCCCACAAGTAGGTGAGGCTGCTGAGAAACTGTTGTTTACAAGTAGGTGAGGGACAGTGATAGGCTCACCCTCAAGCTAATTTATACGGAGCAGCAAAGAACGTCAAGCAAGAACCGTCAAGCCTTGGAGATTTTGACAAGCAGGAACCGTCTGCACACAGAGGGAGAAAAACACCACACAAGAACGTCAAGCCTTCGAATGTTGGAGACTCAATTGCTATTTCAACCAAACCAACATTTGCATAAATTAATCAGTAAAACCCATCTCATAAAATCAGAGATATTGAGAGTTATTGGAGACTAAACAAAACCCATCTCATAATCATAAATTAATCAGTCAAGCCTTCGAATGTTGGAGACTAAACAAAACCCATCTCATAAAATCAGAGATATTCATAAATTAATCAATAACCAGAGACCAACATTTGCATCAGGTGAGCTAAATTCAATAAATTAATTAAATCAATTCAACCTTAATTTTGCATCAGACCAACTAAATTCAGTAACTAGGCCAACATTTGCATCAGCTAAATTCAGTAACCAGACCAACATTTGCATCAGAAACCCTTACCTTGAATTTGAGACTTGATTCGCGTCGGCTTCGAGATTCGTGTGGCTGCGGTTCTGGGTTCAAGATTTGGGGATCAAGGCGAAAAGGAGAGATAGAGGAGATGAGGACTACGGGAAGAGTAGATGAGGATTATGGAAATGGGAGATAGAGCGACGGGGAAGATAGAGCGAGAGAGCGAGAGGGAAAGATAGAGCGAGAGGGAGATACGGGAAAGGGGAAAGGGGAAAGATGAAGCATTTGCGGATCCACAATTAAGAAATTTTCTTTTGCTGCAACTAATTGGGATGAATGATTATGCGGGGAAAGATGAAGATTATGCGAAAGGGGAAGAGTAGATGAGGGAAAGATAGAGCGAGAGGGAGATAAGGGAAAGGGGAAAGATGAAGGATTATGCGAAAGGGAAGGGGAGATACGGGAAAGAAAGAGCGAAATGGAAGAAATAGGTCAACGGGTTCAGCGCCAAAAATTTTCATTATTCACCTATTTTTCATTATTCACTGCCAAAATTATCAACTGGCGTGACGTAGGTATACAATTTGACGTCGCGCAAAGTGGTTTTGCGCAACGATTACATTAAATCGTCACGCAAGTTATTTTTATTTTTAAAAAATTATTAAAAATTTTACTGAAAATGTGACTTTACTCCTTTCAAGTTCAATTTTTTTTTTTACTTAAACCCCACAATAATATATTTTTCTAACAAAAACCCATAATAATTTTTTTAACATATATATCATTCAATCTCTTAAGTGTTATAACTACAAAATAAATAAATTAAAATCTACTTAGTAAATATATATACCACTGAACATGATAGGAAACGCATTGTACGAAAATAGTTTGAACGATCCAATCGTCAAACTTGTTTGTATATGATTTGAGATCGCGTACACCAAAAATGGCAACAAACGAACATGCAAAGATCAAGTAACGGGGACAAAATATTTCGACGGTTATAAACGAAAAATCACGATTTAACGGTACATTTAACTCTGATTTTGATGATTTTTTACAGATACACTCCTTGACCCTATATGAATACAATGAACATATTCGATCGTCAATTTAAAGTATTTATACAAGTGGATACCACAAAATCTTAAGTTATACTTAATGAAAATATAATTAAACTCTAAGTGTTAGTAAATCAATTGTTTTGATGGGAAACGCATTGTACGAAATTAATTTCAACGATCCAACCGTCAAACATGTTTTTATATGCTTCAAGATCTCATACGCCAAGAATGGTAAAAAACGAACATGCAGAGATCAAGTAACAGGACAAAAAATTTCGACGGTTATAAACGAAAAATCACGATTTAACGGTACTTTTAACTCCGATTTTGATGATTTTTTACAGATACACTCCTTGACCCTATATGAATACAATGAACATATTCGATCGTCAATTTAAAGTATTTACACAAGTGGATACCACAAAAATCTTAAGTTATACTTAATGAAAATATAATTAAACTCCAAGTGTTAGTAAATCAATCGTTTTGATGGGAAACGCATTGTACGAAATTAATTTCAACGATCCAACCGTCAAACATGTTTTTATATGCTTCAAGATCTCATACGTCAAGAATGGCAAAAAACGAACATGCAGAGATCAAGTAACGGGGACAAAATATTTCGACGGTTACAAACAAAAAATCACGATTTAACGGTACTTTTAACTCCGATTTTGATGAATTTTTACAGATACACTCCTTAGCCCTATATGAATACAATGAACATATTCGATCGTCAATTTAAAGTATTTACACAAGTGGATACCACAAAAATCTTAAGTTATACTTAATGAAAATATAATTAAACTCTAAGTGTTAGTAAATCAATCGTTTTGATGGGAAACGCATTGTACGAAATTAATTTCAACGATCCAACCGTAAAACATGTTTTTATATGCTTCAAGATCTCATACGTCAAGAATGGCAAAAAACGAACATGCAGAGATCAAGTAACAGGACAAAAAATTTCGACGGTTATAAAGAAAAAATCACGATTTAACGGTACTTTTAACTCCGATTTTGATCATTTTCACATATACAACTCCATGCAATCGACCAGAAAAGAAAGAATCTCTTTCAAATATACAACCATTTCCCAAACCTTCCCTGCTCCGACAGGAAGCACTTCTTAGAGCATCTGAAGACAAAATAATTCATATCAAATTATGTTTCTTTACTTAATCAAAAAGAAAGATTCTCTATCGTATACCATTTCCCAAGCCTTCTCATATGTGAAAACAATGAGTTCAAGATAATATTAACACATGAAACATCTGAGAGGAAGGAGGTGACTTTGCGCGACGCCACCTACGTCACGCAAAGCTGTTTTGCGTGACGTATGTTGCGTCGCGCAAAACCGTTTTGTGTGACGTAGGTCAACATGCGTCACGCAAAGCTGTTTTGGGTGACGTAGGTGGCCTTGCGTCGCGCAAAGTCAACGAAAAAAGCGGTAAAGCTATCTATATTTGGCGCCAAAATCTTGCGGGACGCACAAAACGTCACGCAAACGGCCTTTGCGTGACGGCAAGTTGCGCAACGTCGGTCTCCGTCGCCCAAAACAATTTTGCGTGACGTAGGTGAACTTACGTCGCGCAAAACACTTTTGCGTGACGTCGGTCTCCGTCGCGCAAACTGCTGTCGCGCAAAGGCCGTTTGCGGGACGTTTTGTGTTTAACGTCGTGCAAACATACTTTGTGCGACGAATTTGGCTGCGTCGCGCAAGTTTTCGTCGCGCAAAGTGTTTTTTCTACTAGTGTTACATTAGGTCTCAATAAAAAAACCCACAGGAATTGAAACCTAATTAAGTCCAAATACATAAATTATAAAAAAAAACCTTAAATTTAAATATTGTCATACAAAACATAAATTTTAAACTACTATTTGGATGATCCTGGTCCATTCCGCTAGACTTCGTAACGCCACCGATTGTAACCTCCCTCCAACGCATCCTCTAGCAACTTCATCAATCGTTCTTTCGGTTCATCATAAAAAACATACTTACACTGTTACATACATATATATATATATATGCAAATAATTAATTCGAACATATAACTAAAAATTTCACAACCTTAATTATTGATCCATCAACAATATACTTACTAATAGTTCATCCATCACAGCCTTCTTCACATTTTCGGGCACATCTTTCCAAGAACGCCACTCAGCAGTGGGACAATTATTTCCCATAGCTACAGCAATCGCATGAGCAAACTCAAAATGCTCCCTCAAATCATGGGGGTTGGCGTCGCGTACACTCTCATCGTTGTTTTTATCCGCCATCTCTACACGAACAGAATTGTGAAGAATAAGGAAAACATAATTGTGAAGAATAAGGACAACAGAAGCTCCTATTTATAGCAAAGTTAGGATCTTTGCGCGACGAAGGCTTTGTCGCGCAAACATCTGTATTAAATGTGGTGCTAATTCCTCTGATTCACTTGCATTAAATGATCAAAACTGACTGGAACTTGCGCGACGAACCATTGGTCGTGCAAATGCCCCATTTTCGTGGCGCATGTATTTCGCGCCAAATAAAATTACCCCTCATTTTCTTGCTGACTTTAAGCGACGACAACTATTATTCGTCGCACAAGTTTTTTTTATTTATTTTTTATTTATAACTATCCTTTCTATTTTGTGTGACGAATGTTGTTTTTTGTCGCTCAAGTGCGTCTTGTGCAACAAATTATTGTTCGTCGCACAAGCTGTTTTTTCTACTAGTGAATCATGAAAACAAGAAAGGATCGAGAGGTTTGCAACCTCCACTTTTGAAGCCTAATAAAAAAACAAAAAACATGAAACCTCTTCTTTGCAGATGAGGTCTCTAATGCCTTGGATGAAATCTCTTCTTCATTTTATAAAAAATAAACCCTAATAGTAACAAAAGAACATAATTTGTAAATTAAAAAAAAACATGATACCAGGTATATAGGACTGATACCCAGAGCAACCCTTGATTGTAGGTGACTACTCTTTTTCTTCCATGGAGCTTCTATCGTATTTATCATCTTGCTTTCGAATTGTTCTAATAAAAACATGTTTTAACTTATCTTCCTTTTTCAAAGTCTAATAAAATGTCTTCATTTTTAATTTTCCAGATTTTATTTTTTTTCAGTTTTAACTTTATCTTTAATATTAGTTAAAATTCACATAAAGATTCATGTCATTTAATGAATAAATAAGAACCCTAAGATGTTAATGTAGACATCGAAATTTTGGTAAATAAATGTTGACCGATAAATCAAAGTTTCAACGCTCATGTATTACATAAATTTTACACGTAGCGTGTGGCTCGACGAAAAATTGAAATGAGTCGGAAAAGTCATCAAATAGGACACGTGTCAACACCTGGCAGAAACAACTTATTTCATCTGGAATATTATATTCAAAATTAGGCCTTGGAAAATTCTATAAATACAAGGCCATTTCATTCATTTTAGGGGACCAATTCATATTACACCTTGAAGCTCTGAAGCTCTGAAACTCCGAAGCTCTCAAGCATCCAGGTTCCCGAAGAATCAAGAAAACCTTCTTCGTTCTTCGTTCATCGTTCTTCCAAGATCAAGCCCCGACGACCCTTGGATCAACAATCATCCACCTTCAAGATCAAGCCCCGACGACCCTTTGAAGAACTTCCACCAATTCAAGACCAAGCCCCAAAGGCCCTTGAAGAACTTCCACCAATTCAAGATCAAGCCCCGACGGCCCTTGAAGAAAGTGTTCATCGTTCATCATCCGTTCATCCTAAGATCAAGCCCCAACGACCATTTGGATCAACAACGTCGACAAATCCACACATCCAACCGTCCTTCAAGATCAAAGCCCAAAAGCCCTTGAAGGTCTGTTCATCATCGTTATTCAAGATCAAGCCCAAAAGCCTTTGAAGATCCGTTCATCACTGTTCTTCAAGATCAAGCCCAAAAGCCCTTGAAGATCCGTTCATCACCGTTATTCAAGATCAAGCCTCAACGGCCCTTGAAAAAACGCTCATCCTCAAGATCAAGCCCCAACGGCTCCTTGAAGATCCGCTCAAATCCACCTTCAAGATCAAGCCCACGGCCCTTGAAGAACGTTCATCCTTAGATCAAACCCCAACGACCCTTTGGATCAATCGCACATCCACAAATCAACACCTTATGGAGATCGAATCAGATGATCAAATTTGAGAGAGATTGTAACCCAAAATCATCAAATACAAAATATTATTTTGTGCACGTTGTTCTTGTCTCTTTCGTTTTAGGAAAAATCCGTGTTCACAGTTAATTCTTGTGGTTTCAGAAGATATAGCTAGCTACAAAGAGCTTTCACCTCTTTTCTATCCCACTCTTTGGTCTTAGAATGCTGGTTCTAAGAACGAGTGATATTGCTCTTCTACTTTATTGTCTACCTTGAAAGTGGATCGCTAATTTGGTCCACTTCTTCTTTTCAAAAATTGAATGGATTCAGTCTTCTACAAACGATGTCAAAAAAAGAAAAAAGAAGAGCTCTTTATTTTATCACTTAGGAGTCGCGCAAGATGAATCTCATGCATGGTTTTGAATGAGAAAGAAGTAAGGAATTCTCTTTTCGATTTTGACTCTCCCACTCTAGTTATTGTTTTTTTTTGTTACTTTATAAATAGCTGCTTCAACTTAAACCGTTTGAATTTTTTATATTCTTTTTATTTCTCATCGAACAAATGACATTTTCTCCTAGAAACCTCAATGCAAGGATCAAAGCTCCTAGCCGCTAAAAATATCCCTTAAAATATAAGAAGCCTTGATTTGAAATTATTAAACAATTATCTCTTATTATTATCTTTATTCTTTATTCTTTATCTGTATATATAAAGCCATCAGGCCCTTTTTGGGGTCACGACTTCACCAAAAAATTTTGGACAAAAATGCCCCCCACACAAAAAAGTTTAAAAGCAACCCAAAATAATGCACCAAATAATATTGAATTTTGGGGTCATGGCTTTACCAAAAAGTTTTGGACAAAAATGCCCTCCAAACAAAAAAATTCAAAAGCAACTCAAAAAAATGCAAGGATATTTTTGTCATATAAATAGTGTTTTTTTTTTTAATTAATTTTTTTTGTACAGTTTTATTTTTTTTTATAATTAGTACCTCACAATGGGCTAGCAATAATGTGATTCAATCACTTGTTTATTAAATATTATTTTCTCTATTTTTAAACACGTTCAAAACATCTTAATAGGCGCGTAATGCTGGTTATAAAAAAAAAGTCTTTCAAACACGCATAATAATGTAATTCAATTAGTTGTCAAATGATTATATTTTTTTTTTGGAACAAATGATATTATTTACACTAAGGGGGAGGGGGTGGGCTTAGCCTCACAATGGGCTAGCAATAATAATCAGCTGTTTATTAAATATTATTTTCTTTATTTTTAATGTAAATTCAATAGAATGTAGATGAAAATTGAAGGACCGATTTTATTATGTGGATTCAACTGCTTTGATTGATTTATGAGGGGTTTCTTCTAACATGGTCTAATATTATTCATTTAGTCCAAATATTTGACTTTCTTTTTGTCATAAAAAAAAATTGAAACAATTCACGTATATAAATATATTTAAAATGTGTAAATCGTGCGTAACACGTCATGATTCAAAAAATACCTTTTACACCCGCTTAAGGCTAGTGTAGTTGTTAATCAAGGACTGGATATGATTTGGGATGTGGGATATCATTCATGCACGTAACTTATATATGTTATATACTATAGCCATCATATTTCTCATTCGATGTGTCAATGACAGTTGTTAGTTTCCTCCTCACGTTCTTGTCTGACCTAGGGCAGGTTGTTACTCGGGTTTGAACTGTCTTCTTCCTCTAATTTAAAGGGAAAATTGAAATGATTGGGGCCTGCAAGCATGCCAAAACCGGATAATACTTGGGTTTCTTTTTGGGATAAGCTAATTTCACCGTTTATAAATAACGTATTTTTATTGTAGAATTTTTATAATTAGAATCGTTCAATCTTTTAATCTTCATTTAAAGATTATTCCTATAAAAATTATTTGAATTGGAGACCGTTTTAGTCATCCAAATGTATTAAACAATTCAACGGTGTATGTTCTAATTAGTAGCATATTCATGATAAAATGTTAATTCAAATGTATCAAATCTCTCTAAAAGTTTAAAGTAATGGTGTCGTCAACTTACATAATGTATATTAGTGAGATATTATATATTGTTTTATATATATGAGGGCACAGCTGCATGTAGCTGCTACAAACATGCTCTTACATGTTTGTGGTCTGGATTTCAGGAATCAAAATCAGAACTTCTGCACCGTTAAGGGTCGGGATTGATCCTTCATTCTTGGCATGTAAGTGCCTGCCTAGTTGGACACATAAGTCTTATGAAATACTATTGCATAATTTTCACCAACTTTTTAAGTCTCCAAGTAACTCAGGCCATATCAATGGAGAGGTCTAAATTTTAAAAAAAATTAAGAATTTAGGATTTCCACTTAAAAACTTCTTCCAACCTCAAACCCAAACCAAACTTACACTATTTTCTCTAGTCCAATAGCTTAAATTGTCACGATTTGAATTTCATCTTTTTTATTTAATTACTTTTGTTTGTTTTGCATTGAATTCAACGAATGAAATCAAACATGCATAATCAAGGCCAACTGTAAAATACATGATCCACGGCCCGAACTTAAATTCAATAGTTAAAATAATGAAAAGATATCATTTAACTCAGATTCTACCTCAAACAAATATTTTGGTGTTTGTAGGAATTAGGAAGACGTTGTTGAAGTGTTGTTTGTGTAATGTGTTGAAATGGGTTGTGTGACTTTACACTCTCAAAATTTAATATTCTTATGTTAAAATGAACGTAAAATAACTTAAGATAACCTAAAAATATTATTTCAAAAAAAGTTCCCACCACTACGTGATCTCCTAGTATTTTTCTAAACAATGTGCAAAGAATAGGAATTTGTAACCTTTAGTAGTAGAACCAACGTAAGATTTTGAACTACCTAATCTCTTTTATCTTGGGAATTATATTATGGGTAATACATACATTCTCTTTTAGGGATGAACTCATTTCTCCACTTACAAATAACGTATATTTACGGTAGAAATTTTATAATTAGAACTACTCAATATCTTTAATCTTCATTTCAAGATTATTTCTACAAAAATTCATTCAAACTAGACATTATTTAGTCATTAAATGTATCAAATAAACGAACGGTTCATCATTAATATTATTTGGTACTTACACCGTTGATTTATTTGATACATTTAGATGACTAAACGATCTTCTATTCAAATCATTTTTTGAAGGAATGATCTTCAAATGAAGAATAAAACATTTGAACGATTTTGATTATATGAAATTTCTACAATAAAAATATGTTATTTGTAAGTGCAAAAATGAGTCGATCCCTTAGGAATGTAAGTATTTCATTATATTATTCCATGCTATTTTATGTTATTGATGTGACTTATAGGGAAATAATTAGTATTAATAAATTATTGGACTTTATCATGTATTATATATCTTGTTTTAAAAGCCAAAGAAAAGTGTCATGAGAATTGTTTACATTGACTATACACAATAGCGGATCCAAGATTTTAACTTAGGAGAGGCCAAATGTCTCAATTTGAAACGCTCTCCTGATCTTATAAAAATTACTCTGTCATGTGGTAAGCAACCAACCACCGTCCTTTAGGTCTAGTATGATGTTGTCCTCATTATCTTCTTCATTAAACCAAACCCCAAGCCTCTCTGACTTTCTTCTTCTCTCCCTCCATTGATCCCAGTCTAAAGTCCTCCTCAAAACTCCCAAGCAACGGATTGCCTAAACTCCATAGGAGTCACCAACCTCTAATCAAACCTGACGAAAAAATTAGAGTAAAAACGTTGACTTGGGGCCCTGAGCCTACATGAAAACTTTGAAAATCATAAACGTAACACTAAATTTTTATGCGTGAATAACATCTAGAAAGTAGTTATGAGAGACCCAATCGCCACAGAGAAACCAACATCTCTTATCTTTACATCTTGTCGTCTTCTAAAACCAAATCGATCTTGTATATTCTGTCTTAAAACAAAGAAAGGATGAGGGAAAACCGATGATTTGAGTTTGATGGGTATAGCCGCCCTCGTTGCCACACTCCACAGAAATCGACGATGTTGATGTTCTACTTCACCGAAACAAAACTTTTATTTGAATTTCTAGCTGGGGAATTGCGTCCATATTGTGGCTTCAGTAATATGGTATGATTTTTTTTTTGTTTTTGTTTTGTTTTTTTTTTTTTTTGTCGAAAGCATGAATCAATTACTTTAAACCCAAAATAAATTCGTTTCAGTGATTGAAAAACAATGGTAGTGCCGTCCATGCACTACAAGAAAAATGGGCTAAGAACACAATTCATTCGTGCCATTTTCATTATCATTGAGCACAAATAGAAAAGTGTATTGGTGTTGAAACAAAGGGCACCAAAAATAGAAAAGTGTATTTGTGCCTACTAAAGTTTGAGCACCAAACTTTTGTGTCTAGCTTGCTTGTGTTGTTCTCACGTTAGAAATTAGATTTTTTTATTAATTTACACAAGCACAATAACGGTTCTCGTGCCCTGTAATTTAATATATTTAAATAAAAATATTTTCGTCCCCCTCCTTTTCTCTCTCTTGCTCCCTCTATTAGTTTTTTAATTTCTTTTGCACGAAAAATAAAAGCAGAGAACAAAAATGAAGAGAGAAGGGACAGAACCCACCTACTTTCGAACTCATAACCTAGAAGCAGTGAAAGGCATAGGGCGTGCACGTGCTAGCTACATGTGTGCAAGGAAACCTAGCGGTTGCTACTATATAAGTGATTAGCAGCTCCATTTGGTTATTTCTCAATCCTAGCAGTCGCTCCACCTCTTCTCTCTCTGATCACCCTAGCAAAGCCACTTCAAACCCAAACGCCTCTACCCTAATTTCTCTCTCGAATACTCAAGAGTTCTCTGCTATTAAACACCTCAAGGGCTTCATTCCAATTAACAAAACCATATATATAACCTCTGCCTTTCAAACCTCAGAATCGTTTTCGTTTTCAAACTGCTTGGGTTAATATTTGAACATTGGACTTAGATGAAGAAAAGCCCAAGATTGAAGGGGACTTGCCCGAAGCCCAACATCAAGCCCAGGAGCAAAGTGAAGCCTTCTCAGCCGAATACAAGCCACATGCTTACTATTGAAGTGACAAGTGATGGTGACTAATCTACTACCAGCCAAATAACACTTTCTAGTGGCATTCCAAGTAAAATGCTGATGACTCGCTACCCTTTAAATGCTTCCGGGCAAAGAGTAAAGTCACAGCAGTCGGGCTAATTGGTCTATAAAAGGAAGAAGATGCCTTGGAGACAAGGACACTCAACCAATCAAACAAACAAATATACAAACTCTGCTCTCAAGCCAGATTTGCATCCAAAAACTGTAATCAGCCTAGATCTCATATCTTTTTAGCAACAAGCTATCTCTTGTTTAGATCTCCTTAGAAAGCCTATCTTTCTCTAGTTTAAAAGCTATGCTACCTCCCTTAGTGGCGTAGTATCAATCCCCTCGTGTAAACCTGTTTACCATCCATCTCTTTCCAGCATACAAACCTTTGTAAACTCAAAGAGAAGTGGTTGCAAGAGGTTCAACCTTGACAGACAAGGTGAAATCTTGACCGACTTCCTTGTGTTTGTACTTACATTTGTAGATCTATTACTTAATGCATTATCCAGTATGTATTCAAGTTATTTCCATTAGTTTTCCTACTTCGAGAACGTCATTTGTAGTTGGATCTAATTAGTTTAATGGATATGTCATTGTTAAAACCAACCAAGAATCAAGTAAATGGCTTAAAGCACTTTGAACTACCTTCATACGAACATATAAGACTATGAACTAAAAGTCCTTGGTCATATGGCAAGAAAAAGAACTTAATGTGGACTTAACCTATCCACGACAATCGTTTAATAACAAGAAGTCCGAATAACTTGGGGCGCAAGTAATCGACTAAAACACACTTGTTCTACATCTGCTATGTTGAGATAGCAGTGGCATGCCTAGCACTTAGTTAATTTTGATTGCGAGCCTCAAGGCCTACACCTAAGGCCCTATAAAGGCACATTTCAGAACTAACTATGTCCTCTTCTTGTAGCACATCGACAAGCAAGAGCCCGACTATACATCCAAAGTGCCAATCCCTTGGGGAGCTGTGCAGAGGTCTAAGGATCCCTATCCGGAGAAATCTTCGCCACGAACACAAACCCATGCCATACTCTTGCTCCAGGCCAAGGTCAAAACTGCGATTATAGATCCTGGTGCTCCAAAAAGGTAACCATGCTCCCCCTTTGTGTTTTAGTTCTCAATTTCAAAGTGGTAATCAGAAAAAGAAAAAAAAAACTTTTTGATGCATGTGTTTGATTCTTTAAGTAGGTTTCCGATCTGAGATGATGGTGATGAAATGATGGCATGGATCTCAAATCGATGAACAACAGGAAGGAAAATGTCTACAATCTCTTGGATCCACAAGGAAAAAGGTAAAACTCCCATCCTGTTGCTGATTCTCCTCGGAAAAAAAAATTATATGCGAAAATTTTCATTTTGATTCCGATTGACTTTGTTTTTACTTTATGCACATAAATTCATATGTTTGAGCCCTACTTTGGAAGTACAAGCTTGATGGAACTCTGCTTGTGGGAATGATGACTTGTTGTATCTGCATTGGTGGATGTATGTGTCAATGTTGTTTTATGTGAAACTAAGCTGGAACAAATTTAGGGACTTTGTTGTTTGTCAGAGTATTTCTCAGGAATAATTAGGAGGTTGGATCGTTTTGTTGAGCCATATAAGGGGTTAGCGATCACAGAAGGCAGAAAGAAGTCCGGATTCCACATATAGACCATCCTGATTAATTTACTTGTGGAGCAGCGAAGCTTTCCGGGGAAGATGCAATTGTCCAGAAGCGTTTGTTTTGAAGTGTTTATTCAATTAGGATAAAATATGTAAAATTATAGTTGTTTGAATATATATTTGATGGATGGTTTGAATGTTTGTAGTTGCAATATTCTAGATACTTGTGGTAGGGGCAGTTTTGATTTGATTTTATGAAAAGAGAATTAATTTTTGGTTAGCCTCAATTTGGGTTTGTAGGGTGTTTCGATTTTCTTGTTTTTATATATATTTTTTTAATAATTAACTGTTTGGGTGCCCTTCCCATCCCCTCCTATTTGTGCGGTCACTGTTAAGCGACGTCAACATTTTATATTCTTATTGTTTTTTGTCTTATTATCTCTGTAAAAAAATTAATATAAAATGTTGACGTGGCTTAACCGTGACCGCACGAAATAGGAGGAGATGGGAATGATACCCAAACAGGAGGGCAGACAATCTGCCTCCATTTGAAAATCGTCTGACACGAGTGTCAGAACAGTGGCACAATGAAACTATTATTTGTGCTTCCTCTTTGAGCACAAAGCACCCATTTGTGCGCTATAAGCAAAGGACGCGCCTATAGTGGGCACATATGAAATTGTAGTTGCTGCACTGTTGCAATTGACCTATGAGCACATATGTGGGTACCCTTTGGCCTTATAGGGCACATCTAATTTATTGTGCGCAGGGCCATGTTTCTTATAGCGATGATAGCTCAATATCTCAAGTTTGTTACTATATTCATGATATCTAATCAAAAGTTCAACTCCTGGGATGTATTGGTAAGAGGCTTTTCTCTTTGTAGAATCCTTGTTAGCAGTTAGCACTGGTATTTTAGCGAATTTTCATCGGCTTCATTATTGCGTCGACTTCAAATGAGATGGGTTGGATGTTTATATATTAATTAAGTTGCTCTTTGTTCTGTACGTGATTTATTTGCTTAAATCCTTATATTACGGAACCCTCCTTTGGGATCGACTCTTGTAACCTTGAGGTTGAATGTTGTACTGATGTTGTATAGTATACTGTATTTTTGGGGTTTAATTAAGTTTATGTTGTATTGTATTAATTAGGTTTCTCTTTTTTATGACAAACAATATCGTTAGTTGGTTAAATTGTTAGTTATTAGGAGAGGGAGATCGGTGACGATCGAACTCGTACCAAAGTACATAAACATCATTGTTGTCCATTAATGCGGAAAACTTCATCAGCATTTAATTAAGTTGCTCTTTATTATAAAAAACATGTACACAACATGCACTAGTTTGATCAAAGAGTTTCAAACCTGAGTTTCTAAATGCTAGACCCAACGCAACTCACTAGAAATTGCTTTTTATTTTCGAACCCAATAGAGACGTTGGATGCGGGCCTGTGGCTTAAACCTATGTTTAAAATTTCTTTTTACATGTTACACTCTTCAGGTTTGAAGTGAATTTTAAAATGAGTTATGAGATTTATAATTATCACACACCATGAGGATTAGAAATTTGTCAATATTTATATATTTGTCTCAACATGATTCAAATTTGGCTTACACATTAGCTCATGTATGGGTCTCACGATCACTATATAATCACTTTAGTGATGAATCAAACAATCAGTCTGACTAAATGTATAAATGGCTACAAATTCAATACATTATGGTGCATGACGAAAACACAAACCTAAAGGGGGGTAAAATGTATTAAGCCCTAAATATAATTACGAATGAGAAGTTATGTGTGGAGCTAAAATTAATCCCAAAAATTGTGGAGGTGACACATGCATTTTGGGACAAGAAAGACGAGATTACCCTCGAGGCACACCAAAATTCTCACGTGCATGCAACGGACTATAACGGCTCAATCAAGGAAGAGTCAAAGGTGATCAATATGGTATTTATTCGAATCCTTCTCATCATCACTACCTATCAATCCTTTATTGATTTTATTCAAAAGGTAACTCCCAAAACTTCCTATTTATTTAATTTAGGAATAATTGTCATGTTAATTGCAAGATATTATTTCACATAAATATCTTGCAATTATTCACCCAATTACACCATATATTCTCCACCAATAGGGTCAGCCACCCTCCTATAATTACCCATCTTGTCCCACTAAAATGCTAGGCCATTTGCTACCCACAAACTCCTAAACACATTCTTTCCAAAATTCTAACTTTGGCATTGGAGATTCTTTGGCCAAAGCGCCCCCCCCCCCCAAAATTTATTGTGGGCACTTGAGGCTTTTGGTCTTAATCTTAGGTGTTATTATTTTCCAGGTACATTTTCGTCAAAGGAGAAGATGGCGAAAATTTACATCCACATATTGGTGCTTTCATTGAAAGTTTGATTCACACACTCGAAGAAGACTCTCGCATTTAAAGTTTCTCATTTCTCGTTTGCTCGTAAATTTTTCGTACGTTCTTATTCTTAGAATTTTTTTAATTTTTTGAATAGACATAAGAGAAAAATTCAATGAGGGGAAATTCGCAAACCATGACGAACAGAACTTCCTACGTTTAAAGATTCGGATCAAATGATGGAGATCGCGACGTAGCCCTACCACAATGATCCACGAGCCCCAAACACGGCGGCAAGAAGAGCAACTTTGCCACCACGAAGCACCACCACGATGGCAGCCACATCAACCACCGTGGCAGTGGGGAGTATGACAGCTCCATGGCAACAAACCACGGTCCTATGACCCAAACCCAGGACCAAACCCAAGCCCAAACGTTAGCAGCCCAGGAGGCGGACCAAGCCCAAGCCTAAGAGTAAGACAGTTGAGCCAGACCTATTGCGAGCTGGCCTAAGCTGTTGCCCCAACAGCGCAGGCCCAAGGCATGAGCCACGTCGACAGTTCCTTCATCCCATATCCAATGCACTTTCAATGTCATACCGCGCTCACTTGCCCCGCACGTGGCATAGCCCAATCCACTCCCATGGCCTATTTGGCGATCCCGACCGGTCCAATGCTGATTCAACCGTCCCGGCTTCAAACGTCTAAATGGATGATTGAACCAGGGGCTTTTTCACCCCGATTTTCTGCAGATTTAACAAATCCTAGCTCAAATCTCACACCCAAAGTCCATTACACTTCCACCACTTAAGGAGATGCATATCGTCCAAGTTTTTCAATCCCAAATGGAAAATAATACTTGTCCCGACAAGTCATAGAGTTGACAAGCACCCTCGCATAGCAAACAACCTTGGTGAATCAACTTTTGCAACGCACGAGATGCAGCGTGCCCCAGACAAGGTGTCCCGAAGTAGGACAAGGATAGACAACGAACCTCTTCAACATCGTCTCGACAAACATCCCCTCGACCAGCCACGAACAGAGTGTTCTGGAAATGTACATTTTCGCCTAGTCCTCTGAGATAGCATATATTCTCGTCTTAGCCTGCGGATGAGCGTGCACTCCCGGTTAGGCCCACAGACAAGCATACATTCACGATTGGGGCCACCCCCCGATAATCAACCTGGACAACCTTCTTGGCAAAATGTTCATTTGTGGCTAGTCTCGAAAGGGGCATCCTCCACCTCACATCAGAGTAGGCAGTATGACGGACGGAGAAAATCAATCACTCAATCCGGCTCAAGTTCAACCAGCAGCCTGTGAGTAACCCGCTCGCTAGCTAGAAACATACCACATGCACCACAGCCACGACATAAATAAGCCAAACATAGGGAAGAACGGCTTATACCAGCAAGTCATGATCGGGGGCAACTAGAAGCTTTGTTGCTCCAGCAGAGGCAAATTCAAGAAAAATGTCACATTTCATTGACAAGATTGAGCAGACATAACCATTCCACATACACTGGCAAATACAAAGACTATTTATGTCCCTACAAACGCAACAACTAAACTTAATGGCGCACTAGGGGCAGATGGGTACAAGAAGGATACACGAGCCCAACCATCAAAAACCAAAGACAGGTCCTGTTTTCATCATTCTTGGCGATTCAATACTAGAGCAGCTCGTCACCAGTAACCGAGCACCACGGACCTAGTAGTTCAATTCCTCATGCTGCGCACAGCCTGTCCCTGGCTTTGTTCTCATACTTGTTCCTACCTATTCCATGACTCTCGGCCGCCCTTAATCTGTCACCATGGCTCCTAGACGTGCGATCTTGCACCACTACTCCCAACCGTGCTGATCTTGCCCTGCGACTCCTAACCACGTCGACCAAGCCCATGATATTTCAAACTTCAAAGCATCCAATGACATAGTAGAATATGAGGCTTTACTAGCAGCCCTTGCTAGCAAATGACTTAACGTTGAAGAAGCTTGAATTATATTCAGATTCTCAGCTGACCACCAACCAAGCTTCATAAGAACACATGATGAAACATCTGAGGATGGCACAATACTTGGAGAAAGTCCGGGAGCAGCACACTATACTTCGCACTTCCACAAGCAGCTTGAAGTCTTAAGAAGATCGTTGAAGATGACCTCACATGCTGAGGATGATTTCAGTTATCTAGCAGTCCAGCTTTCCTCGGTTGCGTTCACTATAACGACTTCCATGCTCTCCAGTGCGGGAGGGTAAACTAATTGCTTTCCAGTACGAGGGGGTAAGCCAATTCCCGACACCCATCTAAGTAAGCTCTCTAGTGCGAGAGGGTAAACCAATCCCCCGACACCTATCTAGGTAAGCTCTCCGATGCGCAGGGTAAACCAATTCCCTGACACCTATCTGGGTAAGTTCTCTAGTGCAAGATGATAAACCAATTCCCCGACACCCATCTGGGTTTGCTTTTCAGTGTGAGTGGATAAACCAATTCTCTAACACCTATCTAGTTATGCTTTCCAGTGTGAGATGATAAACTAATTCTCCGACGCCTATCTGAGTCTACTCCTCAATGGAAGGGGACAAACTGCCTATGAATTTCCACACAACTACTCATTTTGATGTGATTAGTTAACAATTTTCATATTCTAATATCTTTATCATGTTGTGATGCAGGTCATACAACTCAAAAGGATCGAATACTCGAAGACCAACTAAGCAGGAAATGGTCAGAGGGCAGCAGCCGACAACGAACTCAACAGCTTGACGCCTAATAAGCCAAAACTTAGGGCCATAGTGACTCTGTGGGATCGTCAGATTTTTTCAAAGCAGCGTGACAACCGACGGTTCTATGACTAAAAGTTTTGTAAGACACTCCAAGCAAGTAAAGTTTCAAGAAAAATGAAGATGAAGTAAAACGAAGAAAATGATTTATTTCTAGAAAATTGATAAACTTATACGAAGGTCGTCAAAATCCAACACAAGCTAAACAGAGCAGGCTACTCATTTAGCAGCTTGGACGACCCTGGGCTCATCAGCAACTATTATGCCCTTAGCAGCTACTTCGCACTCAGCAGTTTGCTCATCCAATATTTCATCTTCAGCAGCTCTGATCTTGGCAGCTCCATCCTTGATTACTCTATCTATGGTAGCATAGAAATCAAACTCAAGCAGTTTCCCCCTTCTTGGCAAGTAGCACAAACATGGTATCCTAAACCGTGGCCCATGCCACACCACTTCCTCAGCCCATCCCAAGCCAACCCTTGGCTTTAGCCAAGCCGAGCAGCCCAAGCCATGGCCTACACTGAGCTGATTCCTGGCCCCTGTCAGCCGACGTACCGCACTACCCCAACGGCTGCCCCGCAGTAGAACCACCTAAGAAGAATACAAGGAAAATTAAGTTTTTCTTACCTTGGTGCGGTGCGGAGAAGACAAAGAAATCAACGAAAGACGGTTCTAGCTTTCTTTTTATCTTGTATGGATAAATAATTGCCCTCCGAAGTTGATTTAATCTCCTACTTAAGGTAGGCTTAAATAGGCTTTGGTGGCAATTTATTTCCCTTTCCCAGAGGAGTCTAATTCCAAGTCAATGTGGAAATCTGCATCAAAATTAGAGATCTCTACATGTAACGCCCCGCCCCGAAACATTTGTTTCGGGATATAATTACCGTAATAGGCCAAATTAAACTCTTGTTTATTTAACTACCATTAAACACAACTATTTAATAACTTCTTAATTTCTCACATATTTTATAGCTAAATTTATTTAACAAAAACATAAGGTCCATTTTTAAACTAAACACCCAATCTCTTATCTTCTTTCTAATTTTCGATAAAGATTTATCTCGGTTATTTATGGCTGCATCTAACCTTTTTGTTAGACTGCCTACGTACCCTACGAAGGGATCAAGCCATGTAGTTCACCTTAATAAATAAATCCATAACTATGCTACTAAATCACCTCAATAGAAGATTTCATAGCTATTCTAAAACTCAGGTTGATTATACATTATTTTATTTACAAAATCATTTCTCAACGTTTCTCAATCTTGGTTCCAAACATCTTGGTTAGGCCTCAATGTCGTCTCTATGCTCTAATAAAAGGTCATGGCCACTACCTCGAAATAAGGCCACCGAGTATACCCATGCGTGCTGACTTTCTTTGGAGTCTTTACCTAGGAAGACAGAGTCTTTACTTACATAACATGGACCTAACCAAGCATTTGACTCACTTAACCCCAAAGGTACTTCCAATAACAAAGAATAAATTTTGAAGTGCGTAAAAATACAAGCTAATCTTATGCTTTCCGTCTATAACTATACATCTCAGTGTACCAACATCATTCCCCAACAAGTAAGAAATTTAATTTCACATCATGTTGAATAGAAGCATTCATTCAAAATAAATCATTGTCAATTCATTATATAACATAATTTGAGTCACTAGTTATCTAGCTCCATCTTTGTTTAATTAGAAAATACATTTTAGAATAAAGCAAAAGTCTGACTCTATGTAATTCAAATGACTAATCCTCTAATCACACGTACTTGACAGATTCTCTCATCCACTAAGCCTTTCATAAAAGGTTATACAAGTGCAGAGCTTAAAACACATCAAATTTATAAACAAAGCAATATATATTTATGTATGATCGGGATTATGTTTGATTAAAGCATGTACGTCAATGTTATATATATATATATATATATATATTGTACAATTATACCCATAAGTTTCTTGGGAAATACTTACAACAATGGGAGGATCATCAACTGCTGTAAACAACCTTGATAAAAAGTGAGAAACCCAGAGTTGAAGCAAGGGGGTGTTCCCGCTTATCTCAACATCCACAGCAACAATAATAAATACTAGCATAAGAACCACAATCATGGGTAAAACTACTTACCAACACTGGCTATACATAGCCGTTACCTTGATTCCTTCTCAAAATTTCTGGCCATAATCACTGGCGATACCCGACATCAGAAAAATTTTGCCATATCCATTTTTGGCAAAACAATTATCATATATTCCCACCATCGGCCAAATAAATATCAGAGTTTCAAGCCGTAATCAGTAGTGGCTAAGTAAATATTACAATTTCAAATCAAACCAACAGAATTGGCAACCCAAATGTCAGAAACTCAAGCAAAAATCATTGGAACTTCTAATCATAATCACTGTATAAAATGAGGGATTTAAAACCAACCCGCAATTTCCCGTTTATATTCAATGAACTCAAATTCTCATTCTATTATTCATGTCCACCAATAATTCAATAAATGAAGAATCTCCATGGTCTTTCCACCATTTCAATTATAATGGACAAAACATAACCTCAGTTTACGATTTCATTCCCATTCAATAAATCATCATGACTTTCATAAATATTAAAATTTCCATCCATCATTATCATTGGACATACAAATATAAAGAATTTCTAAGCATAATCATCATTTGCCAAACAAAGATTTTACCACGATTTTCTTTTTATCCCAACAAGTGACCAGTAGTCTAGAAAGAATCGTAATATACCCAACAATTTTACCTTCCCACACATCACATTGATAACTCATTCTCATAGCCCACACATGGAGCTTTTCTCCCGAAAAAACTGGGTCTTTATGCCCATTTAACCACTTTTCCACATTCCATGGGTCATTTTGCCCAATTCACATCCATGGCCCATTTTGCCCAATCAAACATTCCTCCCATTCCACGAGCCATCACGCCCCGATCAACATCCACGGGCCATTTCCGCCCTAATCAACATCCACGGGCCTTTTTGTCCAATTCATCATCGACGGGCCACGGGCCTTTTTCCGCCCAAATCAACATCCATGGGCATTTTTCCGCCCAAATCACATATTCGTATATTTAAATTTTCAGGGTATTACACTACATCTATTGCCTTTTCCTGCAAGCAGCCAAGCAGGAATTGGGGCATTTGTGGAGCCAAAAATAATCTCAAAAATCGTTGAGGTGACACGTGGATTTTTGGACAAGGAAAACTTGATTACCCTTGAGGCACACTCGAATTCTCACGCGCATGCAATGGACAATAATGGCTCAATCAAGAAAGAGTCAAAGGTGATCAATATGGTATTTATTCAAATCCCTCTCATCACTCCCTATCAATCCCTTATTGATGTTATTCAAAAGGTACCTCCCAAAACTTCCTATTCAATTTAGGAATAATTGCCATATTAATTGCAATATATCATTTCACATAATATCTTGCAATTATTCACCCAATTACACCATATGGCCGGCTATTCTCCACCAATTACCAATAGGGTCGGCCACCCTCCTATAAATACCCTTATTTTCCCAGTAAAATGATAGGCCATTTGCTACCCACAAACTTCTAAATATATTCTTTCCAAAATTCTAACTTTGGCATCGGAGATTCTTTGGCCAAAGCCCCCAATTCAACGTGAGCGCGTGAGGCTTTTGGCGTTAATCTTAGGAGTTATTACTTTGCAGGTGCATTTTCGTCAAAGAAGAAGATGGCGAAAATTTGCATCCACATTATGAAACCACATTCAAGAATGGTCATAACTATGCCCTAGATTAGCAAAAGCATATGCTATATTTTGTTTAACACTTATATATTTGCTCTAAAGGGATGCATGAATAAATTGGTTCAAACTTGTCATTTATGTGATTCGAACATAAGACTTCTCACTTACAAGTGAAGGGAAATATCACTATACTATAATATTAATTAGTAGCGGATCTACAATTATATGGTATATATACCACCCCTCATTGACTTTAGTGGGAAATCAAATATTATTGGTTAGTAAGTTTGGAAAATTTTGAAAATAAGAATGGATATCCAAAGAAATCCAAATTCACTTTCACTACATATTTACACCTTTCAAGTCATTTGAAGTGTTTTAAAGGGTCATAATGTGTTAAAACATTTCAATCTCATACAAAAACTTGTATTTAATTGCAGTTCAATAAATCCTTTATTCAAATCGTCAGTTTGACCGTTAAATAATGATGTGGCAAGTGCCTATCCCATTCTTTTGCTGATGTACCAGTCAATATTATGCCATATAGGATAGAAAAGTGATTTTATTTAGAAATGTTAATCTAAGAAGGAAAAGAAATTAAAATATAATTTGTTTTCAAACAATAGTGGGCCCACCCCTTACCTCTATACTTATCTTCAACCTCTATCCATCAACCCTTCGCCCCTTCAAACCTAGCCGTAATTCTTCATCCAGCTGCAATATTTCATCTCCCTCATCACTGCCGCCAAGTCATCATCAATCTGCTCAGCCGTTTTTCCTTTGGATGTGGTGGAGGAGGACGAAACCTGTGAAGCAATCTTGTTAGACCCACCCCAACCTCATCCCCTACTTCGAACCCGTCGTTGAGCGTGACTCTTACTTCCAATTCCTCACCAAATCCAAACAAAAAGAGGGAAACTAAAAATGGAGTTCCCAGAAAACTTGACCTTCTGTCATATTTTCCTGTGCCCAGTCTTACCCATTGCCCAAATGAAAATTCCATCACTACAACAACAACAACAACAAAGCCTTGTCCCACTAAGTGGGGTCGGCTGTATGAATCATAGAACGCCATTGCGCTCAATTTTGTGTCACGTCTTCCATTAGATCCAAGTACTCTAAGTCTTTTCTTAGAGTATCTTCCAAAGTCTTCCTATGTCTTCCTTTACCCCTTCGGCTCTGAACCTCTGTCCCGTAATCGCATATTCTAACCGGAGCATCAGTAGGCCCTCATTTCACATGTCCAAACCTTCGTAACTGATCCTTCAATTTCGACTACTCCTACTTTACCCCGGATATCGTCATTCCTAATCTTATCCTTTCTCGTGTGCCCACACATCCAACAGAGCATTCTCACCTCCACTACACCTATTTTATGTATGTGTTAATGCTTCACCGCCTAACATTCCATACCATAAAGTATTGTCGGCCTTATTATCGTCCTATAAAATTTTCCCTTGAGCTTCAGTGGCATACGACGGCTACATGATGCGAAAATTAACTTAACACACAAATTAAACCTTCTTGTTGTCAAATTGTAGTAAAGAATGTAAGTAGGGATCGTTCTAGGCCGGGGATTAGGAGGGATTGCTAAAACACTTAAAACTGACTTAAAAACATAAAAACAAGTTTAAAACACCAAACTAGACTCAAAAGATGCAATACAAACTAAAAAGACTCAAAACTAGTTTAAAAGACTCAAAACAGCTTAAAACAATGAATTAGACTCTAAACTGACTCTTGGGATGGTTTTGGACGAAATTAGGTTCTAACTTGACTCAAGACACTCAAAAACACCAACAAAACAGAAATTTCACACTTTGAAACAAGAAAGTAAAAGGGGGATTTTGGTTTTGACGAATTTGAAACAAACAAACAATTTATAAAACTAGGCAGATTGTAAAACGAATTTGAGTGAATTAAATGGATAGAAGGCTAGCTAGGAGGTTCTTCTCCACACATGACACACTTGTACATGAATCGATTTCCAGTTGCTTTTCAATAAACCATGAATTCTCAACGCCCCAGATTAATTAGGTACGCTTAAATTAACCCTCAGATTTTCCTAATTTCATTGAATTGGATGATTGCATACAACAACTCAAAGCATTCCCCACAAGTTCCCTACATGAATTGCATAATAGAGATACAAGCAAGAATCATTAAGTTCTATGAAAATCATAAGCATTGACGAAGCACTTGTAACTATGAATTGCATGAAACTTATGCCAAGAATTTACTTAACGCGATTGTGACAAGCAACCTTCACTACTTGTGAATATAAGTTCATAATGATTAGGTGAAACTCCCTTATATCCTAGCATCAAATTCATGCATGAAAATTAAGCGTGCACTCTCAACCAACACACACAAATCAGTTTTTATACGAACGGATAAGTAAATTGAATTCACAACTTATGAATCACAACTGGATGTAATCAAATCATATTGCAAGCATGAACATGGTTTCGAATTCCCCCCCTAGCTAAGGGGGTTTAGTTACTCATAATTGCAACAAAATCAGAAAATAACAAAGTAGACATTGAAAGTAAGAACGAAGTACACCTAAAACGCTCCAATCTTCAAGCATGAAACGCCAAGGACCTTCTTTTTCACCATCTTGTTGCAACACAAGTATCTAAGGATGTGTATGGATATATGGAAAGGTTATGAATGTATTTAGGTTGGATGGATGCCACGGCAAGGGGAAGGGAATGTATGGAATTGTGTTTGATTTTTGGTTGGATGAGAGCCACGGCAAGGGAATGGAATTGTAAGTGTTTGTGGGATGTGGGAATATATGGATGAATGTAAGGTCTTTTTATGGAACCCCTTTGTTATGGTGAAGGGTGGATGTATTTATAGGCTAGGGAGAGGAGTGTATGGAGTTATAATGAGTGGATGTAATGGGTGTAGTGGGTGAGTGTTGTGGTAATGAGTGGATGTAATGGGTTTAGTGGGTGGATGTTGTGGTAATGAGTGGATGTAATGGGTGTAATGGGTGGATGTTTAGGAAATGAGTGGATGTAATGGGTGTAGTGGGTGGATGTTGTGGTAATGAGTGGATGTAATGGGTGTAGTGGGTGAGTGTTGAAATGGTTATTTATAGGGAGAGGATGATACACAAACTTCAAATTTCGTCCATTTCTTTTGCTCCAAGCATATGTTATCCATTCCATGCCCAAAAATGCTCCAAAATGCTCCAAAATGCACTTCTTTGCCACATTAACCCTTTGGACCTACAAACACACGAAAATAGCTTAAAATGCTAAAATAACTACGAACTAACAACATAAATGCCAAGAAACAAGCTAACTAAGTAGCATAAATATGCTCCTATCACTACACAACACGCCGGATGCACTCTTTCACTTCATCCATCCAGCTTGTATTATATGGTTAAGGTCTCTATCCAACTCTCCGTTCTTTTGCAAGATAAATCCTACGTAGCGAAAACATTCACTCTTTGGTACCTTCTGATCTCCAATCATCACCCCTAACTCATTTGAGCCTCCATTTGCACTGAACTGGCACTTCATATATTTTGTCTTTGACCAACTTAGGCGAAGTACTTTAGATTCCAACACTTATCTCTAAAGGTTAAACTTTGCATTTACTCATTCCTGAGTTTCATCTATCAACACTATCTTAAATATATCTCGTTAACTCATCCATTACCAATGCAAAAAGGTAAGGACTTAAAGATGAGCCTTGATGTAACCCTACAATTATGGGGAAGCTTTCGGTTTGTCCTTCATGAGTTCTTATGACAGTCTTTGCTCTATCATGCATATCCTTTATAGCTTGGATATATGCAACTCGTACTCATTTCTTCTCTAAAATCCTCCAAAGAATGTCTCTTAGGACCCTATCATACGCTTTTTCCAAATCTATAAAGACCATATTCAAATCCTTTCATATCTCTATATCTTTCCATTGATCTTCGTAAGAGATAGATTACCTCTATGGTAGCATGAGCCCGAATTAGCTGTCTGAGACCCGTGTCTCTTACCTCAGTCTATGCTCAATTACTCTCTCCCAGAGCTTCATTATATGACTCATTAACTTAATACTTCTATAGTTCATGCAATTTTGTATGTCGCCCTTATTCTTGTAGATAGGCACCAAAATGCTCTTTCGCCACTCATTTGGCATCTTCTTCATTTTCAAAATCCTATTGAAAATGTATGTAAGCCATGCTATACCCGTCTCTCCCAAGACTTTCCACACTTCAATCGGTATATCATCTATGTTCACTGCTTTTCTATGCTTCATCTTTTTCAAAGCTACAACCACTTCTTCCTTCCTAATTCGGCGGTAAAATGAGTAGTTTCTACACTCTTCTGAGTTACTCAACTCACCCAAAGAATTATTCCTGTCATGTCCGACGAAAATAACTTATCCATCTATCTTTGACCGCGTTCTTTGTAGCAAGAACATTTCCATTCTCATCCTTGATGCACCTCACTTGGTTTAGGTATCTTGTCTTCTTTTCCCTTGCTCTAGCTAGTTTATAGATATCCAACTCTCATTCTTTAGTATCTAATCACTTATAAATATCGTCAAAAGCTGCTAGCTTAGCTTCTCTCACAACTTTCTTCATCTCCTTCTTCGCTATTCTATACCTTTCATTATTTTCATCGATCATATCCCTGTATAAGGCTTTACAACATTCCTTCTTAGCCTTAACCTTTGTTTGTACCTCCTCCTTCGACCACCAAGATTCATTTTGGTGTGGAGCAAAGCCCTTGAACTCTCCTAATACCCATTTTGCTACTTTTCGGATACAACTAGCCATGGAATCCTACATTTGGCTAGCTTTCCCCTCTCTATCCCAAACACATTGGATGATTACTTTCTTTTTGAAAATGGCTTGTTTTTCTCCTTTTAGATTCCACCATCTAGTCCTTTGGCACTTCAATGTCTTGCTTTTTTTCTCTCTCTTTTGATATGTACATCCATCACCAACAAGCGATGTTGATTAGCCAAGCTCTCTCCCGGTTTAACTTTGCAATGCATACAAGTTGTACGATCCCCCTTCCTCATTAGAAGAAAATCTACTTGTGTTTTTGACGACCCATTCTTGTAGGTGATCACATGTTCTTCTTTCTTCTTAAAGAAGGTGTTGGCTAAGAAAAGATCTTATGCCATTGCAAAATCCAAGATGGCTTCCCCATCCTCGTTTCTTTCCCCAAAACCATGGCCACCATGAAAACATCCATAGTTGCATGTCTCCTTGCCCACATGTCCATTTAAATCTCCTTCTATAAACACCTTATCCGTCTGAGCGATTCCTTGCACCAAGTCTCCAAGGTGTTCCCAAAATTTCTCCCTTAAACTCGTATCCAACCCTATTTGAGGTGCGTACGCACAAATCACATTGATGAGTTCTTGTCGTATTACAATCTTGATTGCCATAATTCTATCTTCTACCCTCTTGACATCTACAACATCTTGTGTCAGGAGGACAACACCATTTCTCGTTCTATTTGTGCCTGAATACCAAAGTTTAAAACCTGAGTTTTTGAGATCTTTTGCCTTAAGACCAACCCACTTAGTTTCTTGGAGGCACATAATACTTATCCTTCTCCTCACCATAACTTCCACTACTTCCATAGATTTTCCCGTTAAGGTTCCTATATTCCACATTTCTAAACGCATTCTACTCTTTTGAACTCTGCCCTCCTGTCCTAACTTCTTCACCTTCCCCCGTCTAATAAGGTCAGAGTACTTCTTTTGTGTGTCCTGTGTAAAGTTGATGGGAGCAGATGCTTCCAAACAACTTTGAGTGGCTGTAATACCCCGTATTTAAAAAAAAAATAGTTATATATATATATGTGTGTGTGTGTGTGTGTGTGTGGGTAATTATCTTTACGTAATGATTTTATTAGATTTCTTTTATGCTAGAACCTACTTTCGATATGTAAAATAGTCTCAACGTAAAATCCTTTTTGCTACAAAATTATTTCAAAATAAATAAATAATAAATAATAAAAAAATCCAGCTAGTATTATTTCATGTTCATATGTAATTAGTGATATTTTTAGTTTGAATTGGAGAAGGAGATTATAATGAGTTTGGCATTATTTTTCTCACAATGGGCCGAGAGTTTGAGGTTGGACTAAATGAGTAGTTTTGTCTTGATATTTTCTCTCAAAGATGAGGTGGAAAGTTTGTAATCATTAGAAGTTAATGATTTGGTGATTATTCACCACTCTAAATGTGGAGGTGGGAAGTCTATAGCATGTATACGTTCTTAGCATGCATGAGGCAATATTTGTGGTATTAGAAGTGCTTAATCATCAATCTAAAGGAATCTTAATCATTTGGGCAATATTCTCACTCCAATGCAACTCCAACAAGCTTACCTTGAGATAAACCTTTACGTAGCTTTTGATGCTTGTATCCATCTTGCATGATATTCATTAGTTCATGATTAACTTAACACATGTCTCTTTGCCATTTGAAGACATACCATTGTCAATGATTAACTTCACATTTGGTGTGTTTCTATTGGAACACATATTAGGGCTAAGTGTGTTTCTATTGGAACACATATTAGGGCTAAGGATTAGCTTAACATTTGCTGTTTTTCTATTGGACCACATTTCATTCTTAATTATTAGGACGACACTTGTTGCCTTGTTATTGGAACACATTTTATGTCTAATGATTGGCACAACACTTGCTTTCCTTCTATTGGCACACTTGGGAGATTTTTTGGATTGGAAGATGTCATGTAATCTCTATAAAGGAAGGAGCAAGTACCAACTGAAGAGACATGGAGAGAAGAGAGAGGAAGAAGAAGAAGAAAAAGAAAAAGAACAACTCTAACAAAAATCTATCCTCCCCTTCATATTAACTCTTTATCTTTCTTTTACATACTGTTAAGGCTTTAAGCCATCTTTCATTGTATTTGTAAGTCTCTCATATATAGTGAAATACAATGAAAGCAAACCCCAGTGGATGTAGTCGATTTGGTGAACCACTTAAATCTTGTGTTGTTTATGCATTTACATTTTGAGATCATTGTCATGAGAGCAATCCCACTAAACCATCAAAAATCTCCATTTACTTTCCTTGAGAATGTTGTAAAATAAGAGAGACAAATCCCATAAAATGCATGAGAAATTACCCAACAGAATTGCTCTATGGAACTTAGATGGGGTTATGCATCAACATCACCTAGAGAGAGACGGAGTAAAATGGTAAAGTAATATTTCTCAATTAGATTGTTGTGTGTTATTAATACTATATTATTGATAATATAATATAATTTTGGTTACTAACAATTTGATTACTGTTTCAGATGTTTTAGAGCATATGATTATTGATATCCTTGTTACATGGCATATACATAAGCATTCTTGTAAAGTAAGAAAAAGAGTTAAGTTGTGTTTGAGTTGTGAGGATATTCAAGGGCTGAAGTTTGCCTTGAATATAAAATAATGAACCTTGTATACGTCAGGCATTAGGGGAAGGGTTTGAGTATACAACCGGTTGGTTATAAGATAATGAACCTAGTATATGTCAGGCATAGGGGAAAGGGCTTGAATATACAATTAGGCGTAAGGAGAAATGCCTATATAAATAAAGTAGAAATGGAGAAATAAATTCTGAAAATTGGACTTAAGGGATGAACGGAAGTTAACTTATATTCTAAGGTATTCGGAGCCAAGTAGTATAAGCATGGAATGGGACGTGCAGACTTGGATGCCTTAGGTATGTGTTGGCGGGATTAGAAGGGAGTGAATACATTCATTCATCTCATTTGCATATATTTCATGCATTTGAAAAAATTGTTACAATTTAATTATTAGTTCTTGTTGTGAATTAATTTGTGCACTATTGCTATTCCGCTACGTATTTGACAAATTTTATGTAAGATTTTGTTAAATGATGTATGGTATTTAATTTTATTTTCCACCATATCTTGGTTGTAGAATTTATTTCTATAGCTAAGATATGGCTCACACCCTAACTGGTGAATGGTCCTTATTCGCAGGTCAAAGCGTCACAGTGGAGTCGTTCAAATAAAAGTTCATATGGCCTCCTTGCTTATTTAACACTGCATCCGGGAGCCGATAGAGATACACCGACCTTGCTCACTTATCACTATGCTCGGGCCACACAGTGCGCCGCTTACAGGTGACGACCTAGCTTTAGGGCAATTTCGTTCAGGATTCATTATCATAAGGATTCGACGTAAGATAGGAGTACCGGTTGTCGACTACCTGAGGTCCTCCCCTCCTCCTTTATCTAGGGTTGGGACTAGCAATTTAAGATAAACTTGCACAGGCGGAGTTGAAAATTCCATCGTTAGACCCAAAAAAAAAATTGCAAACAAATTCCTCCAAATCAAGAAATTCTTCATAACATCAAACACAAAATACACATACCATCTACTTTTTTCTTTTTTGGAAACTGGAAATATCATTAACCAGGGCCGAAGCCAAATAGAGTACAGAAAACCACACAAGGCTAACAACATCAGACATGAAAGCAGAGAATAAAGGAAATAAACTACGACACATAAGAGCACATGTGTCACACTTAGACTCACTTAAACAAAGCTAGCTTGGGGGCATGGTAGCCCATCCTTGTTCAGAATACGAACTAACGAAGATAGGGGTCGTTGAACCCAGACTAAGTTGTTCATCTCCATACCAGCATGCGATGCTACATAATCAGTCGCCTTATTTGCTAATCTTGGCACCCAAGACCAGACACACGAGCTGAAGGCCTCGCCAAACCCACGAATATCACACAACACATGAAAGACTTCCGAAGATCCATGGTCATTGCATCCATTTAGCCATGATATTATCTCCTTGGAGTCAGATTCCACCACAATACTATGGGAGCCCCATTGTCTCGCCATCACACATCCTTCCAAAACACTCATCACCTCTGCAACTAAAACACTTGATGCACGAATCTTCATCCTACGCACCGCCAAGCAACAAGAGGTCGAATCCTGTATCATGACACAAATATGGCAGTACCCATTCACCCATTTCCAACTAGTATCCACATTAACCTTAATTACACCTTGCCAGGAGAAGACCAAGGGGTAGTGATACGGACGCGTGGACTCGATGAAACTCGCCCACTACTAACCCCCGAGCAAGTTTCCAGGAATGATGAAGCAGCGAGGGAAATGGCAAGCATAATTCGCGACTAGGAAGGTTGCCGTGAGTTAAAAACCGCATCACACCTTACCTTTCAAATGGACTAACAAGTAAACACAACGTATGACATGGTTCTCCTGTTGTCCTCTACTGGTCATGTGTGATCATTCCAAATACGTTGGAGCTATGAGTGGAATGTAGACACCAACTCTTTATCAATCTGAAGCCCCAAAGCACCCCCAAACCAAACCCGGTCCACCCAAGGGCAGAGGAGTAAAACATGTTCAATAGATTCCTCCCGCTTAGAACACAAAGGACAAATAAGGGAAGAGGCACACCTTCATCGAAATAAATTCATCTTCGTAGCAGTAGCCCCCCAAAGAGTCATCCACAAGAAGTTCTTAATTTTAGGAGGGATCGCAATATTCCATATACACTTCCACACCCTCAAATCAACAACTGGCAAAGAGGAAGGGCGGAGACTTTGAGATCGGCGATTGATGTTATGGACCCAATGATACCCAGATTTGACTGTGTATCGTCACATTCTATCAGTCAGCCAAACCAGTGTATCTTTGCACCCAGCCACACCGATCGGCGTATCCAAGACTGTTCTTCTATCTACTTCAACCATTTTCATTTCTACAAAATCCAACTGCCAATCCTGAGAGAAAGGATTAATAATAGAAGAGACCCGACATGAGAGATCCATGTTAACCCCTAAAACTGGGGCAGGGTACTCGGAAGCCAAGGATGGGATCCATCGATCAACCCAAAGCCGAGTATGCTCACCACTCATAATCTGCCAGTGAGCTCTCTTAGCGATAATATCCTTGCCCACGAGGAGACTAGCCCAAGCCTAAGAAGACCTACTCCATTTCCGAGCCTCAAAGAACGAGCAATTGGGAAAATATCGCTCTTTGATAACTTAGGCCCAAAGTGTGTCGGGATTATGCATGAGGCGCCAACATTGCTTAGCCAATAATGCTAGATTAAATTCTTTTAGGATCCTAAAGCCCATACCCCCTCATGTTTGGGCAATCCCAGAGACTCACGACTTACCCAATGGATCTTCTTTTCTCTCACCTTTTGCCCCCACCAGAAACTAGCAATAGCATGGTCATTGTAGATATTGTCGTGGAAACAAAAGATATTCATTGGGTAGGCAGGAATGGCTTGAATAACAACTTTGATTAAAACTTCCCTGCCAACTTGGGAGAGAAAACTTTACTTCCAACCCTAAATCTTAGCCTTCACCCTATCTTTTACATAGTCCAGAGCCTTCCGTTTAGACATTCCCCAGACCGTTGGGATACCCAAATAGTTACCCAAGTCCAGCAGCTGCGGCATACCCAAAATATCACACAATTCCCCCTGAAGTCTGGTAGGGGTGTTAGCCTAAAAAGATATAGAGGAATTTTGCATGATCACTTCCTGTCCTGATGCTAAACAGTAGGCATTAAGGATTTGGACAATATTCTAACAGTTCAGCTGTAACGACCTGAAATTTCTAATTCGAAAGCCAAACACACAGGTATGCCACAATAAAAATAATGATTAATTATAATTCAAACTAACCACACTAAAAAAAAATAATCATTTTGTTTAATTTATGGTTGCATCTAACATCCTGATTTGACTGCCTACGTACCCTAAATGAAGGGATCAAGTCATTCGTAGTTCACCTTACACTTCTTGAACAACATACTAAAATTTCATTCCAATCACAAAATCAAGTGGTAGTCAACGTTTTATTTTACAAACTTGCAAAATCCAATTTGGGAAGATCCGTATGTCGGATTCCCGATCCGTAATCCTAAGGTCCTCAAATATTACGTACGATAAGGTCTCAAAGTTTAGTGACAACCTAACTGTCGGATCGTTGATTCATATATTGACCAAGTAACATATCGTAGTGAATTTAGGTTCGAACAATCAACCTACATCATACGGATATAACAACTGAATTCAAGGCATCAAATTTAGCCTAAAAATAGCATCGACGGTCTTTTGGTCACGCGTCGCCGTGGGTGGCGGTCGGCAGCCCTGTCTTGCCGAAAAATTTCAACTATTTTCAAAAATTCTAAAATTTTATAGAAATGAAGATCTCAAAGATTAGAGCAAACTTTATACCTATGGTCAAGTCCAATTTGGCTGGGAACGACTCTAAATTGCCCACGAACCGCCGGAAACCCTTGATTTGGGTGACTTCAATCCACCACCTCTGGTGCTCCGCCGCCCCAACCAAGGCTTGAGATTTTTTTCCTAAGGTTAAGCGGAGTCCATTGATGGTGGTGGTGGTGGAAGTTTTCTTCAGTTTTGGTGGATTGCCACCACAAACCCACCGCACCCACTGTGCGGGTTTTCACATTTTCAAGGCCAAATTCTCTCAAATTTGGGGTGGAATTGGTAGAGGGGATGATGGGGAATGATTTCCAGGTGGTGAATGGCTTCAATTCTCTGGAAAAACACCGAGAAAGGCATCGGAAAACATAGGTGCTGCCGGTCGGGTCAGGTATGCGGGTCAAGGGATCCGGTTCTTCTCCTTCCCCCTTTCCCTCATTTCCCTTCTTCTTCCTCCTCTGATTAGGCAGCCTCCAATTCCCCCAATCCATTTTATTTCCTTACCTCTTCATCTCAGCCACACACGTGGCAAATCCTTTGCTCCAGAAAATCTAGAGCCATCTAAATGAGGGACAAATTACCAAAAATGTCCCTAATTTCAAACGTTAATAACTCTTTCATTATAACTCCTTTTCAAGAACGGTTTTTACTACGCACTCGTAGGATCAAACTCCATCCATATATGTCAAGAAATACAACAAAATATACGAGGATAAAATATGTCCTTGTAAAATTACGTTTAATCAACGAGGGACATATCCCACTTATCGATAATTTTTTCTACATTTTCATATATTTTAAATTTTTGAAGGTATTACATTAACGGAGAGGCATGTAGAAATATTAGAGTATCATCAACAAACAGCAAATGGGAAATAGGAGGACCATGCATATTGATCTTAATGCCTTCAAGGAACCCTCCATCGACTGTCACTTGGATTAGGCGCGAGAGAACATCTGTGACAATAAGGAACAAGTACGAAGAGAGAAGATCCCCTGCCTAAGACCTCGGGATAGTTTGAAGCGCTTCCCCGGTTGGCCATTGATAAGGACCGAAAAGTCAGCAGAAGAAACACACCCCATCACCATATTTATAATCCCCACCTATGAAACCCTATTCGAACCATGACTGCCTCGAGGAAGTCCCACTCAATCCTATCATATGTCTTGTTCATGTCAATTTTCATTGGCAGCTTGAACTTCGTCTTAACTTTCCTGAGCATAAGGAAGTGGAAAACCTCATGTGCTACAAGAATATTATCTTGTATTTGTATGCCCTTAACAAAAGCATTCTGGGAAGGGGAAATAAGCATAGGAAGCCAAGGTTTCAACCGGTTAGCCAATAATTTTGAAAAAAAAAATCTTATAGAAGTAGTTGCATAGGCTAATCAGACGAAACTGGCCAACCGACACGAGATTTGTCGTCTTCGGAATAAGGACAATATGAGTGGAATTGAGCCTTTTGGGACTCTCCCGCCAGTCACAAAATCTTGCACCAACCCATTCACATCATCTGCAATAATATCCCAAAATGAATGGTAGAAAACTCCATGTAACCCGTCTAGGCCAGGTGCCTTCATTCCACCTATTTGGAAAACCACATCTTTAATCTCTTCCAAAGCAACAGGTTTAGTGAGATGTGAGTTCATTTCTTCCGAGACAGAGGGGTGAACAGATTCTAGGACCGATCCCCACTCATGCTGACCCTCAGAGGTAAAGAGGCTAGTGAAGTGCTCATTGATAACTCTATTAATGCCCACAGTATCCTTCTTCCACACCCCTTGAGCATCTTGCAACTTCCCTATCTTGTTGAAGCGCCGACGTTGGATGGTTGTCTGGCGAAAAAACCTAGAGTTAGAGTCCCATTTCTGCAGCCATTTAACACGGGAACGTTGCCGCCAGAACAATTCGTCTCTTGCCTCCAACTTATCAATTAGAACAGAGAGAGATCGAATCTCAACATTCGCCTCTTAATTGTTTTTGAATCTGCTCCAGCCAATTTAATTGATCCCCAATGTCCTATTTGCACCACGAAACCTCTGCCTACTCCAATTCAAAATGTTTCCCATACACAAATTTAGGCGTCGCCATGCTCCAACTTCGTTGAATTTCCTCCTGACACCCATCCTCGCTGAATTACCTCCCGACACCCATCCTCGCTGAATTACCTTCTGACACCCATCCTCACATACTATCTATTTAGATCCTCCTAATAGCAAGTCCACCCCTAAAAAATGCACTAGCACCCAGCTCATTTAGTCCACTCAGTGAATAATGATAGACCCTAATGAGCAGTAATAGGCCAGAGGCATCTCCACCCCTAAAAAATGCACTGGCACAAAGTCTACAAAATGCACAGGCACAAACGATCTCCACCCCTACAAAATGCACTGGCACCCAACCCATTTAAAATATTATTAGTTTTTTTTTTATAAAATAATAAATTAAAAAATGTAGTTTTAATTTCGGATAGAATTTTTAAGCAATCTTGTCACGCCACGTGTCATGATCCAAAAGTACTATTTTGTTGATAGATGTTCGATAAGATTTTCAACCAATTCCAACTTGCCATGTGTCACTATCTGTTTACAATAATTTAGCCAAGATTTTGATAAGATTTTCAACCAATCTTGTCACGCCACGTGTCATTATCTAAACGTACTATTTGATGGATAGATTTCCGATAAGATATTCAACCAATCCCGATGCGCCACGTGTCACTATCTGTTTACAATAATTTAGCCAAGATTTCGATAAGATTTTCAACCAATCACGTAGTGCCAAGTGGCATAAAACATCATCCTTTCTTTTTTTGTCCATATAAACCCTACATCCTTGCATCCATTTTCATTCACACACCAAACTCAAGCTTTATTTTTTAGCTCGGAATCCTTCTTCATCATTTTTAAATCTTTAGTTCTTACAATGTCTTCATCAAGTATGAGCAACAGAAAAAAGTGTTGGCACAACAAGAAGAATTGTTCAATCTCGAGAAAGGTGGAGATGAAGCTTTCACAATGGAAGAGGATGATGATGACGAACATAGAAGGCTTCAGGCCTCACATTCCCGTCTTGTCATGGAAGTTGTGGGTCAGATAGCCAAACCCAGACGTGCTGCAAACTTCGATAGAAAAAGGGAAAGACGAGGTAAAGATCTCTTGGAAGATTATTTTATTCCCAACAGCATATTCCCTGATCATATTTTTAGACATCGTTTTAGAATGCAACGAAGTTTGTTCGACAAAATCATGAGTGATATTTGCAACCTTGATCCATACTTTGTGTAAAATGATTATGGTTTTCATGTTCCAAGTCTTCTTCCTGAGCAAAAAATTACGGCTGCCTTGTGAATGCTTGCATATGGAGCTCTAAAGATCAAGTGGATGAGATCGCGAGGATGGGAAAAACAACTGTTCTAGAGTCCCTGATGCGGTTTTGCTCTGCAATTGAAGCCCTCTACACCAATAAGTACCTCTGAACACCCACGCCAAGGGACATGCGAAGGCTTCTGAGGAAGGGTGAGATGCGAGGCTTCCCTGGCATGATTGGAAGCATCGACTGCATGCACTGGACTTGGAAAAACTGTCCAAGTGCGTGGCAAGGAGCTTATGGGGACAGAAAATGAGCCAAAAGTATCATTTTGGAAGCGGTGGCTTCATTTGATACATGGATTTGGCATGCTTTTTTTGGTGTTCCAGGAGCTTAGAATGACCTAAATGTCCTTGCCTAATCTCCAGTGTTCAACGAACTGCTGCAAGGAAAATCGTCAACATGCACATATTAGGTTAATGGCCATAAATACAATGGAGCATACTACCTTGCAAATGGCATTTACCCAAGGTGGACAACGTTTGTCAAAACAATGCCACATCCATAGAGTGAAAAATAAAAGCACTTCGCAAAATGTCAAGAGGGGTGTAGGAAGGATGTGGAGCATTGTTTTGGTATCCTGCAAGCTCATTGGGCGATTGTTAGGGTTGCTGCTCGAATGTTTGATATCGAGGCTATTTGATCCATCATGATGACGTGTATTATTCTCCACAACATGATTGTAGAAGATGAGTATGATTATGATGTTGTTGATGAATACGAGCCAGATATGATGAACAACTCAAGAACACGTATGTACTATGCTTATGACCGGACTGAAGATCCCGTGCAACACAAGCTGTTGGAACGAGATGGATGTTACAATCAATTGATCGTTCAGCGGTACACTTCAATGCAAGAGCCATACTTGCACATAAGTCGCCAGAGTGACTTGATTGAGCACCAGTGAGGATTTCAACAAGGTGAAGATAATTAAAATGAGCTTGTGGTTAAAGAATAAAGTGTATTTTTTTTAAGTTTATGTAATTTTATTTAGTGTGTTTTTTTAAGTTTATTTGGTGAGGTTATGTAATTTTATTTGGTGTTTTTTTTTTAAGTTTATGTAATCTTATTTTATGTGTTTAAATAAAGTATAAAAAATAAATTTGAAATTACATAAAGTTTTAAAAATAAATAAGAAATTTCACAAGGTTCTAATAATAAATAAGAAATTACACAAAGTACTAATAAGAAATTACATAAAGTACTAGCAATAAATAAGAAATTACATAAAGTGCTAAAAATAAATAAGAAATTACATCTATTAATAAAAATAGATAAGAAATTACATAGAGTACTAAAAATAAAGAAGAAATTACATAAAGTACTAAAAATTAAGATGAAATTAAATAAAGCACTACAAATAAATACAAAATTATACAAAGTCTATGGAGCTAGGATATGTGGTGATATGATCTTCGTTGCTAGGATCTGTGTAGCTAGAACCCCCTCAACGTGTTTCCGCATCTCTTGCACACCTCCTTCGCACCACGTCTCTTTTTTCCGATGTCCAAAAATATTTTGAATTCAGAGACAGTCATACTATAGGCTTGTTCATAGTGTCATGATCTGCTTGAGCCATCTTTTCTTTTTCTCGATTAAGTGTTTCTCTAATCATCTCGTTTTCTCGATTAAGTATTTATCTTTGTCTCTCAATAGCTGCTAATATTGCTGCCATAGCAGCAGCTTTTTCCTCATCTCTAGCCGCTTCCTGTGCCATGTTCAGTTCACCTTGGTGAGCAAGTTCGTCCATATATTTAATGTAGTCATTTTTGGAAGAACTACCTTTTTTCTTTGATGCCTTTTTACCTTGAGGCATGAGGGACTGACGAGTCGGCTAAGTCTCTGGCACTTCTTCAGGCGTCCCTTCCGTCTCTTCAAATATGTCGCCTTCTTGTTCGGCCGTGTCTACTTCTGGCGAATTGTGTGGACCCATGTCGTTCATGACAACTTCTGGAACGATTGCCATAATTCTGTATCTGGGGCAATCTTTGACAATTTGCCAACATTCCCATTTGTTGAATGATTTGTTGTGGTTCTTCGCATTGTAGAATGCTTGTGCTTGTAGTGTCTATAAATGTGGGAGAATACAGTATTATAAAATGTAGGTGTAACACAAAAAAATAAATTAAAATATTGATGCCGGTGGAATACATATAAATAAATAAAAACTTGTCCCATTACGCAAATTACCGGAAGCATGAGAGATAACGTTTTTCCAACAAGTAAAGGATGCGTTGAGTTTTTTCCAACGACCTTGAAGACCTTGACCACTTATGGTGCCCTTTCCATGTACATTGCAAAACGCTTCCGTAATTTTACTCCACATTTCTCGCTTATCCATCTCATTACCCGTAATCTGGTTATGAGTAGTTTGAGCCCAGCATTCACACAACGTAACATCTTCGATGAGCTTCCACGTAGTCATTTTTTTCCACAAAAAAAAATATATGAAATCTTTGGTTGAAAGTGTTGAAAATATTGAAATGTGGTGTAAGGTGGAAGATGATGGTTAGGTATTTATAGAAAAATAATAAAATTTTTAAAAGAATTTTTTGTATTTTTTTTTAATTTAATAATTTTTTATTAACTTAATTAATCTGGACCGTTGGATTTGAAAACGATTGAAATCCAACAGCCCAGATGTTGACACGTGGACCAACGGTCATATTTCTGAACGTTGTGCCTTTTTTTTTTAGGGAAAAACGTGGACCGTTGATATATGGATCAGACGACCTATATCATGCCACGTCACTAGCCATTAGATTTTAAATTCAAATTTTTTTTACCGTTGGAAATCCAACGGCCCATAACGTGCCATGTGGCCACTCACGGGCGCAAATTGGTGCGCTGCAACAACGGGCCCCACACGATTTTTCCTGTCAGGGACGCACCCCCATTTGAGCGTGTAACGCTAACGCAAGCCTGACGTCAGATGGCCCGGCTCTTGGGTCTATCGATTATGGGCCGGCTTATTGCCTGGCTTGGGCTAGGTGCCAGCCTATTAGGCTGGGGTGGAGCAAAATAAGGCAGACTGTTCCATTTTTTGAGCTGGGTGCCAGCCTAAAAAGTCCCCAGTGGACTTGCTTTAATCAATCAAGCAATTAGATTCTCAAAATTATTCTCATCAAGAAAATATTAGCATCTGGAGGCAGTGGGGTTTCAGACGAATTGGGTCAAAACCCATTGAATTGCCGGGTCGAACTCGATGGCGAATTAATATATTCCAAGAAAACACTTTTTGGGGGTTCGTATTTTGCAGTGTTAACGAGTGGTTCGAGTTGTGGAGCGACCCTGAGTTATTGTCATTGGATCAGAATGAAAGTGGAGACCCCATATTTGATTTAAGTTGAGTGGCGCGAAGTCGACGATTTGATCTCACCTCTTCTGGCTAGCGAGAGGTTGAGGAGGGGAGAAGACGGCGATGTTGGATCTGCTGTTACTGTGGCTGCCATGGCAGAAAGAAAGAGGGCAATGTCACATCCCAGCCTGGGCCCCCACCACATCCCGGGCTCGACTCCACTGTAGCACGATATTGTCTGCTTTGGACCCTGACCACGCCCTCACAGTTTTGTTTCTGGGAACTTACATGAGAATTTCCCAGTGGGTCACCCATCTTGGGATTGCTCTCGCGCGAACTTGCTTAACTTCAGAGTTCTGATGGAACCCGAAGCCAGTGAGTTCCCAAAAGGCCTCGTATTAGGTAGAGACGAGAATATACATATAAGACTTACATGATCCACTCCCCTGGGCGATGTGGGATGTTACAATCCACCCCCTTAGGAGCCCGACTTCCTCGTCGGCACACTTCCGGCCAGGGATTGGCTTTGATACCAAATTGTCACATCCCAGCCCAGGCCCTCACCACATCTCGAGCTCGACTCTACCGTAGCACAATATTGTCTGCTTTGGGCCCCGACCACGCCCTCACGATTTTGTTTCTGGGAACTCACACGAGAACTTCCCAGTGGGTCACACATTCTGGGATTGCTCTCTCGCAAACTCGCTTAACTTCAGAGTTCCGATGAAACCCGAAGCCAGTGAGCTCCCAAAAGGCCTCGTACTAGGTAGAGATGAGAATATACATATAAGGCTTACAAGATCCACTCTCCTGGACGATGTGGGATGTTACAGGCAAGGTGGGGCTGCAATAGGAGTCAAAGAGAGATTGCAGAGGGATTTTCAAATTTTAAATATATTATTAAATTTTTTTTTGTTGAACAAATTACATTATTAAATAATTAAACATTTTATTTAATTCCTTTTTGACACATGGCATAGATAGATGATCTTGTCAGCAAATATATGGGACCCACAATTTGCCATATCATTGTTTAACAGTTAAATTGACAATTTGACTCTTCGATGTATGAAATCGCAACTAAATACAAGTTTGAGTATGAAATTAAAATGTTTTAAAGATGTTATATTAAGTTGTAGCTGCACCCAAACCTGAGGAGTTAAATTGTAATTTACCCTTTTAAAATTGTATTAGGTAATACCTATCGTCTAATATTGTTTTAAATTCATGATGTGTCATAACTAGGACCTGAATTTGGATTATATGTATAAGTTTAGTACACTTGCACAGTTTATAGTCCAAACACGGTGAATGTTGTTATTTTAGGACACAAAACATCGATTTATGAGAAGTTGGAGCTCCATAAAGAGTCTTTTTCATGTGATTTACGGGTCACATACTCGTTAAGTTATCAATTTAATAAAGAATAAGATATCCAACAACATGAAAGCAAAAAATAATGGACTTATTGCAGATCAGTTATTTATCCCAAATCCAAAAGTCCAGCCCATTTGAAGTGCAATGTGTTTAGCAGTCTGACGGTCTGATCTAGTCTTATAACAAAATAAGGAAATGGCAACATTTTGGAGTGCTCCCCCATTTGAATCGTTGAATCCAAAATGCTCCTCTAATATTTTGCAGGTTGAAATCCCAGAATGCTCAATTGAAGAAATAACATGCATTTTCTTGGCCTGAATTTGAAGTCGCAGACACGATCATCAATAGAAGATAATATGGAGGTGAAAAAAGAGAAGAAATAGTGTGACTTTAATCCTACGTAGCACTCAATGCTACATTTGTTTTAGTCATCAAATTTAATTTTTCACAGCGGTTAGATTCTCTATTTTCAGTTTCAATCATTCATTTTTCATATCATCCACTTAATACTACGTACCACTGAAGAAAAATTGAAAAAAAAAAAAAAAAAAAAAAAAAAAAAAAAAAAAACCTGTACGTGCATATGTAATTAAAAAACCGGGGAAGCAAACGGACCATGGATTGCAAGTAATTGATATAGTAGTACTACTGTACTAGTACCACTATTTGTGGACACCTATTGCTATAGGTGATAAAAGTGGTGGCCAACATTGGCTTGGTGTCCAAACCCATGAGCATGGTAGTGCTACTACTACAAGATTTGAGATTCTTTGTGACGAATAAGGTCTCATGATATATAGATGTATAGATATTTCGGGGTTGATAAGGTATTGGTGGGGTTCTTACGTAAGCAGTGCTATAATATTATCGTGGACCAGCTCAGACGAAGACGTTGAATTATTAGTGTACTACGGTAGCTAGGGTTTGTATCGGCTGGATGCATGCTGCTCAACTTGAAAAGGAAGTGCGCGTGAAATCATGGTAAAAAGTTGGAAACGTTTGGACCATTCATTTTCTTGTTCTTGGACTCACCTCCTTTCCAATATTGTATGGCATTAACAGCCAAATTTAACTTATAGAAGTGTGGTGGGTGGGGGATTGAAGGAATGAAAAAAGTTTAAACATGAAAAATGGCAACAATATATATGGGACCTAATACATGCATGCCTAAAAGAATCCAGCACAAAAAAAACATGCATGAGACCAAATTAAGTGGCCAAAACCCTAGCTTGACTCCGAAATATCTAACATGAAGTGACATGGCTTCAAATTTAAAAGTTCGAAATGTTAAGTTAAAATCTCCGAGTATTTATTTTTTACTCCCTTGGGTACTCCTTTTAAAAAAGGGCATTAATTTGATACATATTAATACTTCAAAAAGAACAACGAACAAAGATTATCAGCACGCATATATTGATCGCTGTTAACCATCCAAACTCAGCAAGAACGATAAATGATTTTAAATCACCAGTACAGGCGTACGTACAGTGAACATGAACATTCACTTTTCGCAATCCAGTGACAGCATGAGCTGCCGATTCAAGCTAACGCTCCAAAAACCGCCTTAAGTGCACGGTTTGCAATCAGCTATGTGGGAGAGAAAACACCACGAGTACAACCACCAACTATTACGCATTGCTTTCCACAGTGAACCAAACAAAGAAGCAAAGCCCTATTAATTTAACATTACTTGGATCGAAGATTCCACCATAGGTCATCATTAGCGTTAACAATTTTATAAGATTATTGTTTGTGTTTTTTTTTTTTTTTTTGGTTCCCTGGAAAATGGAAAGGAGAAATTATTACACCTTAGTTTATTGTTGGCTCTTTTGGTTTTATAATTAATTCAGCTCGTGATAATAAACGGAATCAATAATTTGCATTGACAGAGAGTCGTGACACTATTTAATCTCTACAGAAATAGAGAAATACTAAGAATGAAAACCATGACATGGCCACGACTCAAGAAGAATCTTAATTAATTATCTATTATTAATTCCCTTCATGATTAAATTGTAAGTAAAGGAGATCAAACATTCTAATTGTTTTCCCATTCTACGTGCCACTGAGTAATCTAAATATATAATCAACAGTTGAATTTTTCAATAAAAATCTAATAAATATTTGTAATGGTTAAATTTTGCATAAAATTCATATCACTGAATGATATGTACCTCTGTAACCAGCCTCAAAAATTCATCTACATGTGCTACTTTCTTGTATAAACAACTTTGTGGAAAAAGTTTGATAGAGTAGAAATTGAGGAACAAGAAGTAGTAAAGGACAAAAGGTGGTGATTGTGTAGCTCTCCTTTTACCTTTCTCGCACCTTAGAAATCAAAACTTTAGTGTTTCTTTGGCATCTCATTAAGTCAACACGCATGCATTACATAATTTGTCTTCATTCACCGTTTAGATTTACATGATGTCCACTTGTACTTTGGATCTATATATACTAAATAAATTATCGTTTTATTTGGTTGAAAAAGACTATGCCTAATACGCCAAGGAAAGATTAGCAGCTTCTTCTACATACAATTAACCTTTCACATCCTTATATGATTAAGATATACTAGCTACATAAAAACAAAAAATAAAAACAGGAAAAATATATGCCAATAATTAGGTGATACGCTCACAAGTGCAAGATTAAAATCTTTTAGTATGCTACGGATCATGCGATTATACTGTAGAAAATACGACATATACGACCGACCATCAAAGCGATTCAAGATTTGTAAATTAAGAAGTATGCATGTCACCAAATTGATCGACTATGTCGATCTTATATACTCGCCTTGTAGTCAGCAAGAGTATTTACTTTTTGAGTCGATGTAAGGTTTGTCTTTTTCAAAGTGTTAATCCACACACTTTGTTGTATGAACTACATAGCTAAGTAGTTGATCAGAAGTAAGATCGATATAGGGAGTCAGTTCATAGTTATGACTATTTTAGAATGCTAACTCTCAATGATAGAGATGTAAAAATATAGCGAATTCATAGTGAGTTTCTTTTCACATTTTGAGGTACTGTTCGGGCAGGAAATCTCGTAGGGAGGGGTCCCTGGCTCAAGTACATAGCTCCCTGAGGAGTTGGCACTTTGGTTGATTGTCGGGCTCCGACTTGCTGAGATGCTGCAAAAGGAGGACAAGGTTAGTTCTGAAAAGTGCCTTTGTGGAGCCTTAGGTGTAGGCCTTGAGGCTCGCAATCAAAACTAACTAAGTGCTAAGGCGTGCCACTGCCATCTCTATATGGCAGATGTAGAACAAGTGTATTTAAGTCGATTACTTGCGACCCAAGTTATTCTGACTTCTTGTTATCAAAGGATTGTCGTAGATGGGTTAAGTCTACATTAAGTTCTTTTCTATGCCTTGAGATCAAGGACTTTTAGTTCGTTATCTTGCATGCTTAAAGGGTGGAGGTCCAAATATGATCAAGTCATCAGCTTTAATTCACTTTTAATCTTCTTATGACAATAAAACCACTAAGTGAACCAGATCTGAGAACTGATGGAATTATGGATCATCGAAAGACTGGAAATGACTTGAATATATAATGGGGAATAGATTATAACACCATATCTATTAATTGAAAGACAAAACGAAGAGAGGCAGGCAAGATTTCACCTTGTCGGGCAAAGTTAAACGTCTTGCAGTCTCTTCTTTGTTGTAGTTACAAAGGGTTTGGTACTAAAAGAAGGATGAGTGGTAAATGAGTTTACACAAGAGAATCGATACTACATCATTTAGAGAAGGTAGCAAAGTTTTTACATAGACAAAAGATGTCTTTCTAAAGGAAGTCTAAGGCTAAAAGGTTGCAGAATCTAGACACAACACAGCTTTCTGGATATTTGCTTGACTGAGAGGCACAAGTTGTATGTTTGTTTGTTTGATTGGTTGAGTGTCCTTGTCTTTGGGCCATCTTCCTCCTTTTATAGGCGAATTAACCCAACTGTACTGTTTCTGCTCTTACCCAAAAGCAACTTAAAGGTAGTGAGTCATCAGCATTTTTACATGTTCTGACATTCAGAAAGTGCTTTAGGGCCGGGAGTAGGTGGATTTCCATTGGTTGTCACTTCTCTTGTAAACACCTAGCTTTTGCATTAAATGGGGAACCGTCATATTGTCTCGAGATGGGTATCTAGGCTTGACTCTGGGCCTCGGGCAAAATCTCTTTTATTGAGCTCTTTTGGGCTTTCTTCCCTTGAAGTTCAAAGTTAAATATTAACCCAAACAGGTACATGTCATACATATAGGTTCAATGTCCTGTAACAATTAAATACACATGCATCGTGTGGTCCATCCAGCTATGCATTATGGTAATGTTATCCTTCGGTCAAAGTGGCTGGTCTAGGATGTGCTTATTGTAGTACAACGTACGAATCAGTTTGGACACACAGATTTGATCCAAAGTCAATATTGGTCCTAACTTAATCTCTCGAATTTTTAATACATCATGACAAAGAAAAGACATCAAACAATAACCTTAAGAGCAAGTAAATTGGAATTCACCAGAGAATATGAAAAAAAACTTGAAGTTTATTGATTGATAACACCAAAAATAACAAACCCTAGCACCCTAAAGGTATAATGTCTCTTAACCATAGCTTTTTCTAGGAGTTCGAATAGGAAAAGAATTAAACAAATAGATAAATCCCAAAAACATCTTAAAATTTGAGAATTATGAGTTGAACTTATGACATTGTTCTCTTTGCAACGGCAAGTCATGAGCCCAAATCGGACATTAGAGTTCAAATCAGCAAAACATTCTTCTGTTATCTTTCCACCTTTCAATTTGACATTCGATCATTCTGTTATTTGATCTATATCAATTGTACACGATGCACCACGCTCAAGACCTATTTAGGTGTTTAGATTTCTTAGTAAAGAGATAACATTAATGGGTTAAATAGTAAGTTGTTGAGGAAGGAGAATCAGTAGAGATCGAACCCGTATCAGAATTCATAGACATAATTAACTTTCGCCACTGCATAAAGCGTTATCAGTAAGTGTAGATTTTCTTCGACGATTTTGGTAATATTAATAGGAAATTACCTTTTTTATGTAGAAGATTGATGTGGTCCATTTTGACACTACTACAATATTAGCTTTAGGTGTTGGATGATGGTGGGGGTTTAATAAGTCATTATGTCGGATAAAAAATATCTGACACATCATTCAGTTAGTGGCGAATAACAATGAAATCCTATCGGTTATATCCGACATAAATTCCTAGCGGATATTTAGTGTCGGATGCAACCGCCATAAAATTATTATAACCGCCAATATTTTTGAATTCTTTTTTTTTTTATTTTTGTAACATATTCCGGCGGTTTTTTAGCTAATGGTGGCGGTTATAACCGACAAAAATTGACTATTTTATTATTTTAATTTCTGACGGTTATTATTTTAGTATTCTGACGGTTATAACCGACAGAAATTGACTATTTTATTATTTTAAAATGTTATATTGATTAAAAATAAATAAATAAACACATGATTTAAATATTATCTATTTTCACTCATGGCCTTATGGGATACTAATCTGCAGGACCTATAGTCCTTTCCGTCATTTCCCTTCAAACGATAATCATACACAGTTTTCGCTTTTTTCTTTTTGTTCTTGATTGGCTTCTCCTCCCTGACCATTTCTCATTTACATCCCCAAACCTTCCAATTCCTAAACTACTATATAAACTCAAGATCAATGTTGCCGATCTTGATATATTTTTCATACATCATATAAATTAAACAACATTGAGATATATCGAATTGGAGATCATACACAATTTGATATGTAAAGTATAAAATATTTTTCTTAAATTTATCTTAAATAACCGCATTTTCACAAGTTGTTTTCTTTTCAATCTCCTTTTCAATATGTAATCCAAACCTGAAAGTATACAAGTCTCCAAAATCTTTTTATGTGTAAATCCTTCAAATAATTTTACTTTATTACTCACTAAATCGGAGAACTTACAGTTTGTACAACTCTCATGGTCCAGATTAAGATAATAGATAATTTAAAAAATATAAAAAAAATTAAAGTATCAGCTTCTAGATTAAGATTACAGATAACTTAAAAATTAAAAATATATAAAAAAAATTAAATTTTCTGTTTAGAGATAAGGCTTTATATTTTCACATATAGATGCAATGTAATCGGTATCAGACACATCAAGTATAAAATAAGATTTTGTGGTATCCACTAGTCTAAATATTTTAAATTGAAGATTTAATTCGCTCAATGCATTCTTATAGGGTCGATGAGTGTAGCTGTAAAAAATCATTAAAATCGGAGCTAAAATAACCGTTAAATTGTGATTTTTTGTTTATAACTGTCGAAAACTTTTGTTGTGTTACCTAATCCCTGAATGTTTGTTTTTTGTGATTTTTTATGTATGCGATCTCGGAGTGTGTACAAACAAGTTTAACGGTTAGATCATTGAAAAAAAATTCGTAAAATGTGTATCGCGTCAAAACGGTAGATTAAATAAACACTTAAGAGTTAATGTTATACTTCCATTAAGTATAAAATAGTGTAAATATTTTAAATTGAAGATCAAATTTATTCATTGTATTCTTATAGGGTCGAGGAGTGTAGCTGTAAAAAATCATTAAAATCGGAGCCAAAATAACCGTTAAATTGTGATTTTTAATTTATAACCGTCGAAATTTTTTGTTCCGTTACGTAATCTCTGAATGTTTTTTTTTTACAATTTTTTATGTATGCAATCTAGGAGTGTGTACAAATAATTTTGACGGTTGGATCGTTGAAAAATTTTTTGTAGAATGCATATCTCGTCAAAACGGTAAATTAAACAAACACTTAGAGTTAATATCACACTTCCATCAAGTATAAAGTAAGATTTTGTGGTATCCACTAGTGTAAATATTTTAAATTGAAGATCAAATTTGTTCAATGCATTCTTATAGGGTCGAGGAGAGTAGCTGTAAAAAATCATCAAAATCGGAGCTAAAATAACGTTAAATTGTGATTTTTTGTTTATAACCATCGAAAACTTTTGTTATGTTACCTAATCTCTTAATGTTTGTTTTTTGTGGTTTTTTACGTATGCGATCTCGGAGTGTGTATAAACAAGTTTGACGGTTAGATCATTGAAAAAAGTTTCGTAGAATGTGTATCACGCCAAAACAGTAGATTAAATAAACACTTGAGAGTTAATGTTATACTTGTCACATCCCGGCCCGGGGCAGATCACTTCCCGGGCCCGCTCCACCACCGTAGCACGATATTGTCCGCTTTGGGCTTACCATTCCCTCACGGTTTTGTTTTGGGAACTCACGAGCAACTTCCCAGTGGGTCACCCATCCTGGGAGTGCTCTGGTCTCCTTCTCGCTTAACTTCGGAGTTCCTACGGAACCCGAAGCCAGTGAGCTCCCAAAAGGCCTCGTGCTAGGTAGGAATGGGAATATACATTTAAGGTTCACTCCCCTGGGTGATGTGGGATGTTACAATCCACCCCCCTTAGGGACCCGACGTCCTCGTCGGCACACTTCCGACCAGGGATTGGCTCTGATACCATTTGTCACATCGCGGCCCAAGGCGGATCACTTCCCGGGCCCGCTCCACCACCGTAGCACGATATTGTCCGCTTTGGGCTTACCATTCCCTCACGGTTTTGTTTTGGGAACTCACGAGCAACTTCCCAGTGGGTCACCCATCCTGGGAGTGCTCTGGCCTCCTTCTCGCTTAACTTCGGAGTTCCTACGGAACCCGAAGCCAGTGAGCTCCCAAAAGGCCTCGTGCTAGGTAGGAATGAGAATATACATTTAAGGATCACTCCCCTGGGCGATGTGGGATGTTACAATACTTCCATTAAGTATAAAAATAAAATTTTGTGGTATGCACTAGTGTAAATATTTTAAATTGAAGCTCAAATTTATTCATTGCATTCTTATAGGGTCGAGGAGTGTAGCTGTAAAAAATCATTAAAATGGGAGCTAAAATAACCATTAAATTGTGATTTTTTGTTTATAACTGTCGAAAACTTTGGTTCCATTACGTAATCTCTGAATGTTTGTTTTTTATGATTTTTTACGTATGCAATCTCAAAATGTGTGCAAATAAGTTTGATGGTTGGATCGTTGAAAAACGTTTCGTAGAATGCATATCGCGTCAAAACGGTAGATTAAACAAACACTTACAGTTAATATTATACTTCCATTAAGTATAAAATAAGATTTTGTGGTATCCACTAGTGTAAATATTTTAAATTGAAGATCGAATTCATTCATTGCATTCTTATAGGGTCGAGGAGTGTAGCTGTAAAAAAATCATCAAAACTGAAGCTAAAATAACCGTTAAATTGTGATTTTTCGCTTATAACCGTCGAAAACTTTTGTTCCGTTACCTAATCTCTTAATGATTTTTTTTACGATTTTTTACGTATGCGATCTTGTAGTATCAACAAACAAGTTTGACGGTTCGATCATTAAAACTAGTTTCGTATAATGCATATCTCTATTAAATTTGCCTAAATTTTTAAGTGGGAAAAGTAATTTGTGCTAAATTTTTTATATTTTTTCAGGTATTGATTAGACAATATTTAGTTTGTGTGATGACATTTTCATTGTACAATTATCTCTTTCTTTCTTTATTGCATATTTTACATAGGTTATTATCTATTAAACCAAACAATTATTTATTTAATTTTTAAAAATGTATTCTATTTAAATACATATTATTTATTTATTTATTAAACCAAACAATTATTATTTTATTTTTTTAAATCGTAACAAAATTTGGAGGGGGGAATTAAAATTTTGGGAGGGAATTTTGGGGGGGTTTTTGCCGCCATTTTTTTGTTTGTTATAACCGACAGTAATGAAAAAAATTTTGTCGGTTTATATTTAAAAAAATGCTTCTGTCGGTTTTAACCGACAATAAAGAAATTTTCTAGAATAAAACCCCTACATCTCTTCTTTGCGCCGGTGCCTTCTCCCTTCCCCCTTTTCTCCTCTCCTCATTTCCTTTCCTTCTCTTCTCTCCTCATTTACTTCCAGTTCAACACTTGCAATTGAGAGCCTTTGTCGGACAAGAAGAAGGTAACTCTCTCTCTCTCTCTCTCTCTGTGTCTCTCTCATATGGGGAACTGTGGGTACGAATTTAAACTTGCTAGAATTTGTTAGTAGTTAGTAGTTACCCGGCCAAGAGGTGATTGAAAAACTTGAATAATTTTGTGTTGTTTGTTTCAATGGCTTGGATGCTGTTGGTGGTGGTGCTACGAGCGGATGTCATCGCTCAAAACGGTTAGCACAACATTATGGTGCTGATGCTGCTCGAGACACCTCAAATATGGCCAGCGAGGTCACGAAGTATAGGAGGAAGAGGAGGAAAATTGCTGCTCAAGGTATATGCATGTGCTAGACATGAGTTCAAGCACAGTTATTTAAGATAACGGTAAGAAGCAAACAATAATGGATGTTGTTTAAGATAAATAGTCCTTAATGCAAATTCTAGTAACCGTGATAGTTTTGGTGTGCCCATACAAATTCTTCCCCCGTCAAACATGTTGTCATCAGAGAGGAATGATTTGAAACATAGGTTGAATATGGAAAATGCAGTAAATGCAGGGGATATGGAAAATGCAGAAAGTGCAGTGAATATGGAAAATGCAGAAAGTGGTTTATATTTTTTTTATTATTAATATATTTTCTGTCGGTTTTATCCGACAAGAATGCTTTTATTTATTCTTATTAATAAATTCTCTGTCGGTTATATCTGACACAAGTTTTGTCGGTTTTAGTATTTTCTGTCAGTTTTAGCCGACAAAGATGCTCTTATTTATTTATTATTAATATATTCTCTGTCGGTTTTAGAGTATTTTCTATCAGAAAATTCATTTCTTGACGCTGGCAATTCTGTCGCTTATTATATCCACCACTGCATCCATTTTCTTTCAGATTTTGCTTAAAATCCGACAGTAATATACGTTTCTTGTCGGTTATCATAGCGACACTAATAAATGGTTTCGTAGTAGTGTGAATGTGGTATTAAATGTATCCACATCCAAACTTGTATTGAGCCACCTGCCACTTATGTTGTTTCTTGTTCTAACTCCTGTGAAAATCTTTCTCATGGTACTACCCTCAATAGTCGAAGCAACTGCAATTGAGCAATAAATCTTAGCAATTAAAATAAATCACTTTTAAACTTTTAGAACTACTTTTTTATAGTAACATCCTTCATTTCATTTGCAACCATCACCTACTTGAAAACAAATTTGATTCTTAAAACTTTTGAACATTTGCTAGTTTGGGCACAAATTCTCTATCCCAAACTGTTGTAATCATAAAGAAAAGAAAAAGCGAAATACTAGGTCAATATTCATTTTAATTCAATGGCAGTCGTGTATGTACTAATCGGCTGTAAAACCATCAATAATATTTATTCCGTACATGCATGGTGGTGCATATATATAGCCAGCCAGAATCATCACTGAATTTTGAACCTGAAGATCGCAATCTTTTTGTTTAGCATAAACCTGATTACGACTTAAAATTTCTCTTTTTAGAAACTATTATGTTCGTACGTATTACACCTAAACTGGAGGTGATGGCTGCATATATTATTGTGGTGATGCTGGTTGAGGATCCAGTGGACACCGACATGGCAACCATTAGATTCCTCCGCCAAGTCAAGTCTTCAAATCTTGAGACACTCTAAAATTGCCAAGACCCTTCCTTTCCCTAATTGCAATGACCTAATAATTAACAACCAGAAGGATAAAAAACCCAATTATTCTAATATAACTCACATTAATGGAAGCTAATTTTATTGGAAAATAGCTAATTAGTACTACAGTAAAGTGATATTCCTCTTCACTTGTAAGTGAGAGGTCTTAGGTTCGATTCTCGCCAAAAACGAATTTGAACCACATTATTGCTAGCCATTGTGAGGCTAAGCTCACCCCCTCCCCCCTTAGTGTATATAATATTGTTTGTTCAAAAAAGACTTTGTTGTTGTTGTTGTGGATAATATTTGAAGGAGTGCACATATTAAAACTACTTACAAATAACGCGTTTTCACCAGCTATATTTTATGAAATCGTTTAATTTTTTTTAATTTTTATTTGTAGATCATCTCTATAAAAAGTTATTCAAATCGAAGATCATATATGCATCTAATTGTATGGAACAAGAATGATCTACCATTCGAATGAATTGTTTGTGAGATGATACTCAAATAATGCTTAAAGAATTCAACGATTTTAAATATGAATTTATACGTTGAAAGTACATTATTCGCAAAAGTGAGAACATGTACATTCTCCATTGGAGAATACAAGTTCTATCCATCTCTATTCACATTCTGAATTTTGTATATCTAACGCTCTTACTAGTTAATATATATATTATCTACCAGCACAGATTCTGGGTTGAACTTTGAAGCCAAATTTTATTATTGGATTTTTTTTTTAATTATTTCAGCAGAGTCTAATTTTTCTTTAATGCTCTTAAGATTTGGCACAATTTGTTTTTGAGTTTTGATTTCTAAACTAGAAATCTGTGAGTATTAGTTTTGAAGTTGTCACAATAAAAATTTATAATTCTTTTTTTTTTAACAAACAATATTATCTACACTAAAAGGGAGGGGGTGGGCTTAGCCTCACAATGTGCTAGCTATAATGTAGTTCAAATTCACCTTTGGCAAGAATCGAATCTAAGACATTTCACTTACAAGTGAAGAATAATATCATTAAACTGTAGAACTATGTGGCAATTAATGGTCATTTTGGGCCAACTTGCTCAAATTTTAGTTTCTAAATTTACCCCAACTTGCTCTAACCCTTGGGACAAATATGAGTTAAAACTCAAAACTCATTTTGGGCCAAATTTAGCCCAGAATTCCCTTCTGGGTTAGTGAGACGGGCCCACCATATATGTAATTATTTTTAGTTTTATATTTATAAATTCATTAAATCCAACAGTTAAGATCTAATTTGATGAAATCCAACGGTAAAAAAAAATATCTAACGGTCCAAATTTAAATCTAATGGCTAAAGTAATTAAAAAAAAATTATCTTACGTGTTTCATATTCTTTTATAGTGTTTCACGAGTTTCATGATGTCGGTTAGTGATTTTTCAATATTTGTCGGAATCTAAATATTTTTGGGTTAAAATGTTCATAAAATTAAATTATGATAGTCTACATATTTTTTTTCTTTTAAAAAAGTTACTTTAAGAAAAAAAAAATTAGCCTAAATTCATTCTTTAATAATCTGGGGCTAAAATTTTAACTCAGAAGGATTAGAGCAAAAAAGTTGTATTTAGTATTCATACATTCATTTTTAATTTTCATATACCTTTCAAATTTCGGCCGTCAGATCGAATAAATTAAAGAAGATCAATGATAAAAAAAATTAACAAAAATATGTGATAAGTGTTGTAGGCATAATTTACTAAACAATTATGGAGGCCATAAGGAGAGAGAGGGTGCATCATATAGAGAGAGATGTGTAATTGTGGGTGTGATCTATTCCACTTCATTGTGTCTTTATTTATAGTAGTAGGGAAGGTTAATTCCTTACCCTTTTAGGATTACAACTTTTAATAGGTAATCAACTCCTAATAGGAATATAAGAGATATTCCAAGATATACTAGGATTTACACAATCACATTCCTAATCTAATAGGGCTGCAACACTCCCCATTGAGTGTGTAAATACTTATGTAAATGATGCATTAGGTCTTCAGTGATAAAGCAAGTACAGTTGATGAAGTCGTCGGCACCATGAGCAAATGCGAGTCTCAATTCAACGGAAGAATGCATAAAAAGGTAAAACTCACAAAACCTCGCTATGGTAAAACCCAAGGTGGGAGAAAAACCCATGGACTAAGGAGAAAAGTGAGAAGTTGCATTAAGTCAAAACTATATGTCTTTTGGATGCAAGTAGAAGAGCTGAGAAGGGTATGATCAGCCCAGGATGGGTGCCTTGTTAAAACCTAGTTAGGTAGCAAAAACCCAGTGGGAAAAATGCTCCTAATCGTAGGGAAAAAAAGTAAATTAAGATCAAGTGAGTATGCTTCTGGATACTCCCCCTAAGTTTGACATAACTTCCAAATGAGAACTACAAGCATTGCATATGAATAGTTAGGCATACCAATTCCTCGGATAAGCTTCTGGAAGGTTGACTTCGGCAATGACGTCGTGTAGAGGTCGGCAAGGTTGTCTGGGATTCGCTTGCATGACTTCAATCTCCTGATACTTTGCTGATGTAGATGTGGACGCAATATGTCTTGGCGTTGACTTCGTTGATGTATCATGGCTTGGTCGGGTGGATACATGTGGCATAATCTTCATGGATCGTTGTAGGGACTCAATTATGGGTGAAAGAGAGCAAGTACTTTGAATATGCTCAACAAGAACTCCTAACCATGTCTCATTTGTGGCGTAGTGAAGTGAGGTGAGTCTTGGAACGATTCGAAGATTTCACAACTAAGGTCATATCGTGGACCTCCAAGATATTGCGATATCCCTAACGATAAAGACATAACCATTTCGGGATTTTACCTTGTGCTAGTTTGATAAGTAACTGGCGTAAGCATAACAACAAGGCAAGCATCATTCCGAGGATCAAGGGGGTTGGATCCACTCGAGATGCGTTGGGATTTGATTTGCCCAAATTTGTAATACCTTCAGGGTACGTCTTTAATTCCAATTCAGTGGTTGCGTGTAGGCGCGGTGCTGCATCTTTACCAAGATCAACAGCGAATGAGATGTCATGTCTTAATACAATGAGCTAAGTACAACGAAGCGCAATGTTGAAATTTATATATGGAATTTTTTATTCCATAACCTCTTTAAGGGTCTCATTTGCATATAACTTATGGACGATCATAGGTATACTCAAAAGTAACACCTTTGGGGTGTAGTTTGACTGGTAGACCAAAATACCGTCAGAACAATGCTTGAACTTCAGGTCAAGGCATAAACGAGTTTTCCTAAGATCTTTCATCTCAAATTCCATCTTTAGGTGCGAGGCAGTTTTCTCAAGCTCTTCCAGAGTTTTAGTGAGATTCGTGTCAACAACATAAACTGTAACTCTAGCAATTCGGAATAAGACTTCATAGTTTAACACGCAAGGGCATAATTCATCATTAACTGATCAAATAATCATTAAGACGGGTATACCACATCCGTCAGATTGTAAGTGAACGCCTCAAACAAGTTAAGAGGGTGTTCCGTGGTTTTGGAACTATTTGAACCAGTCCATGTAATTCTTCGGGAACTTACATGTAAATCTCTGTATCTATATCCCCATGGAGAAACATTAACCACATTTCATAATGCTGCTATCAATCACATGACGTTTTGATATAAACCTTGCGTCGTAAGGCGTGCATCATATCGCACTATTTCATTCATCTCATAACGCTTCTTTTCCTACTTGGAACACAACAGGGTTACCTTGGGCAGTGTAGGAACGATAGGTCCAATACACACTTTGCTACAAAATTTGACCCGGATTGTAATTTTGGTTGTCCAATCAGTTCTACGTTGTCGCTTAATCAACGGAACATGGTTCAATATCATCGCTTTTGATTTATGTCAGTATCTACCATATAAGTGAAAACATCATCGATGGTAATCTCATTTCAATTCCATTTAGCTCATTCAAACTAGTATACTGGACCAAGAACTTTAAGTCTCGGGAGAAATCCGAATTAATCTCATGAGATGAAAATGATTTGAGACAATGATCAAGTTTAGATTCATTGTTGTGCTTTTTCTTCCTCTTCTAGGGAAGTGAATTCTACGAATCGAGTGATCTGTCGTGCTCTAGGCCAAGACAGATTGATTGGTTATCCGCCGATGTACCGTATCGTCTAACAGAGGCGGCAAACCCTTCGGGGATGTTGACTCAACGTCCGTTAAGTACGTTTATCCTTGCAGGCATGTTTGCAACTAGTATATAATCTTGTCACTTTAGCTAGATCAGAGGAATGCGTCTAGAGCAACATTCTGAAAGCTAGAATTTCATCGCACTTACTTATCATACATGTGCGGTACAGGGATCGAGATGAGACATAGTGAGTAACGTCCACGCAAATTAGCGCCGTTCTACAGGAACGTTGACATTCTTATCTCACCCTAACGGCGGGAAGACTGTCTCATTAAAGTGATAACCCACAAATGAGCGGTAAAGAGATCGCATGCAAGGGCTCTAAGAGAGTGAAGGTGAAGGAGAATCATAAGCGACAAAGATTCACATCCTTCTTTGAAGACCCATATTGGTACGTTACAGCAGCGCAACTTGGCACATGGAATGCACACCCAAATGCGTAAATACAAAAATCGTTAGGTTCGTACCCAGTAACCAACTGTAACGTCATATAGGTTGGGTGGCAATGAGCCTCAAGGCGGACCAACATAACTGTGTACAAGATTGCATAGCCCTAGGCAAAAACCGAAAACTTGGTACGTGTACCAAAATCTGAGTGATCATTTAAATTGCGTTTTATCATCACTAGGCAAGGCTATTTGGGGTGAACATGGGATTTCAATGTTCAATTATAAACCCAAAATACAAGCAATAATTTATCGAAAAATCGTCGATATAAACTCTCCGGCATTATCCAGTCTCCTGGACCTTAAGGGATAAGTAGGGTGGTGAACCCTTAATCGGCAGTGAGATTTAGCAGCAATGTGTGTGGACAAACATGTGACCAATTTGTCAATTCATCAGCCAAAACCATAAGTATTTATATGGTTTGTATTTTGGTTGGATTAGTCCACATATATTCCCTTGAATCCACTGAGAAAAATGGGTGATTTCGTGTCTTTGCGAGAAATAATATAGAAAATCAATTTCCCTAATAAGCAGGCTTGGCAAAGTGTGATTGTAGGCACAAGATCCTTACTTCGGGTAAGGAGATGTGTCGTAGCATTATTAGGTCGTGTCAAAGCAAGTAAACTGCTCAATCACCAGGCCCCAGGCCGGCCATATGTGGTGTGTTTCCAGTTGGGAGATAACACATTGGCCCCAAATCAAAGCTTCAGGCTCATTTTTGGAGGTGGTGCAAAGATATTTCACTCTATTTTCTTTAGTGGTTCATTTATGATCATTGTTCTCTCGAATATCCTTAAAAACTCAAAGACAGGGAGAATTTAAAGTCCCTTAAATGGTGATTCAGTACCATTCATACAACGAGGAGCGTGCCAATGCTCTTAATCAGGTTAGATAGACTTGAAGTCGTTGTTAGAGATGTGATTTAGGTGTAAAGTTAATGTGTGTAGTACACATTCATCCAGACAACTAATTTTCCCACATTCCTACCTAATCACGTGTTTAATTAAATTAGTCACATGTATCAAGAAACATGATTCAATTAACTCATATTCGAGGACAATATCAATAAGATTATCCATAAGTAAAACATACACCAAATTTGAATCCAAGAACATAAAAAACTGTTCACAAAGTAAATGGTTTACTACAGGGATTTGGCCAACAAGGTCATCCATGTCAAAATTCTGCTCTTCCAACGATGTTTGGTGGAGCAAAATTAGTCTCACATATTGACTACTAGAATGGTACTCCTCAACAACATTGGTAGAGGCACGAACAGATGCATAACCAATGATCTATTCCATCGAGACTGAAGTAGATTCTGCAGGGTTAAGGTTTGAGAATATTATCCCTTATTCTTGAAGTTTTAGGTCTTAGGTGCCAAGAAGCACGCTTCGGGCATGATGCCACACCTTGGCAGACCTTGATTCTACCATATGTTTGTGGCAGTAATCAGATATGAGAATTTGATAAACTTCCGCTTTCTACACTACTGCTTCAGAGGCGAGTTAGAAACAATGAAGGACGAGAAAATCATTCTCTAGTCAAAAGTCGATTGGATTTATAAACTTTAGAATTGTACTCATTCATGGACGTAATCATGGTGTGCTTCAGGCAATGTCTTTCATGATTAGACAGTCTGTAGGGAGCGAGCCAAAGAGCCAAGGAATCCTCATTTGGGAGGTATTTCCGTTTGTAATGCTTCGGGCATAAGTATTCGAATGAAGATCATGGCGGAGGCTTATTCATCTCTTCCTTGCCATTGTTGGTTTCAATGGTTTCTCAGCTTCTTGATAGTCAAGTGGAGATTCACGTCTTGTACCCCCACATAAAGTGGTTTCTAATAGAAACGTCCAAATCAGGAAAATCAAACTTGTGACGGTTCGACAATCCACTGAATTGGATGCAACAAGATTGTGATTAGTGCTATGGGAATGAATCATCCATAAGCATCAAAGTTAGAACATTCGAGTTCTAAGACATGGTTTTTATGAAAAACATTGGGTTTTCATGGGTGTATTGTTTTATGAAAACTTCGGGTTTCAAACGCACTAAATTTGAAACTACATGTTCAATTTAGTTTATAAACGTTTAGTTCATAAAAGAGAGGTTCATGCAAAAACACAGAATGCAATATACTAATTTAAGTGTAGTGGATTTGAGTTTCTTCGGGAACTCAAGTGTGAGCGCTTCTGGACTACGAAAGCATGTCAACAGTTCAAAGTATGAAAATAAATTATTGAATCGTTAATGTCCAAAAGTGATATTCAGGTCAATAATTTAGGATTAATTATCAGATTAATGGACTGCATGTCACTTTTAATTAATTCAATAGATCGGGACCATTCGGGGTGGAAGCAAAATAATGACATGCGGGTCATATTAGCTTCAATTGGCGGCGGGCCAAGTGACAAGTGAATTTTAGCTCATTTAAAGTTAACCAAAAACATCCCAAAAATATTTGGGTATGGTTAAGAAGCACAGGATACCAAAAAAATGGCATCGGGTCGAGAAAAAACAAATAAAGGGCACAACCCATCATATGTGGGCTAGTTGTGTGAGGCACGACCCTGCAGAAAATTGAATGGCTACAGGCCATAGGCCATGTGTTGGGAAGAGCCCAACAACTTAGAAGTTGTTGGAAGTGGGGTGAGCAAAAGCCCAGCATGCGCTGGCTTTTAGGTCAAGGGTCGCGGGCGTAAAGCTTAACACCAAAGACTCAGGCAATCTGACATGTTCCAATTTGAGTGCAGCAAACTGAAGCCTTGCAGTTGGAATGCGGGCTGAGATTCTGTGGCAAGCCCAGCCAGTAGCAGGCTTGTTGTAGGCAGGCTGGGACACGGGACAAGCCTAGCAGCATAAAGGCTGCTGGTTTAGGCCAGGGGTGTGAAGGCAGGGCCTAACATGTAGCTGCAGGCCGAGCTGGGGCTTTAGGACCAACTGAAAAAACCTTCCCAGGCCACAAGCCTAGTCAGTCTCGCACGCAACAAGCCTAAAGGGCTGCTGCCTTTGTCCGGATGTCAAACGCCATAAAAAAATCCCAATAAACTTTTGTTTTGTTTTTTTTCCGACATTCCTAGGGTTTGAAAAACCCGAATTGCTTCTAATTTATTTTGTTTCTTTGACTCACAATTTTCACATAACAATTTAATTGCGTAATGCAAGAAACAAATATATATATATATAGATATATATATATATATATCTATATATATATATATATATCTATATATATATATATATATCTATATATATATATATATCTATATATATATTGACAAATATATGAACATATACAATATATATATATCGTAAGGTAAATATAAATGTAGGGGGTTCATGCATCATGGGGAATGTTTTCATGCTTCAAGATCGTTTCAAATATTTTATTTTATTTTAAGCGTACCTGATTGGCAGAAAACAACAAGAGCCTTTGAATTTGTAGACGATCCTTCTCAGAAAATCCGAATTGCATTTCCAATGCGTTGTATCACGTTCAACACAAAAAAAAAAATTAAATCTATATCATGTAGATTAATTCAATAAAATAGTAAATTAATCATAAAAAGAATGATTAAAAATTAATATTCCCCTGATTGAAGAATAAACTCTCTTTAACGCAGCGTCAAGAGCGTGCTGATAACGTGTTGTAGGCATAATTTACTAAAGAGATCATATGGAGAGAGAATGTGCGGCATATAGAGAGAGAAGAGAGAGATGTGTAATTGTGGGTGTGATCTATTCCACCACATTGTGTCTTTATTTATAGTAGTAGGGAAGATTAATTCCTTACCCTTTTAGGATTACAACTCTTAATAGGTAATCAACTTCTAATAGGAATATAAGAGATATTCTAAGATATACTAGGATTTACACAATCACATTCCTAATCTAATAGGACTCCAACAATAAGTAAAATTAAGATATAAAAAGTATTATTTAATAAATAATTCTTCTACATCGTAACGCGTTCAAGAACTCATATTTACGGATCTTTAATTTCAAGATCAAAATTTCAATTGGACTAAATTCTTCCAAATTCAGTGTGGCCAATACTTTAATTCTCTCATCTTAGCTTAACATGCTAATCGATCTAATCTAGCAACATAGTTCTCGAGAAAAAAACATTACCAATCCTTAAACTTGTTTTTTATTTGAGTTTTGGGTTTTCGTTGAGTTTCTCTGATGAGAAATGCTTAAGAGCATTTCCAAATGAGGTGTTAAATATAATATGTTAAAATTTTATTTAATGGTTGATGTGGCAAATTGAATACAAGTACTAAATTCTCTTCTTTTTAAATTGATGTGTCAAATGTTTATTTTATTATTTTATTAGAGCTAGAGTTACATTAACTATTAAAAAAATAATAAAAAATAATTGTAGTTTTTATTCTATTGGTTGTTAATGAGACCCATGTATTAAAAAATTTAATTAAATATATTTGACTCCTTCTTTGTTTGCTGTTAAAAAAAATAATTAAAAGACAAAGAATCAAATAATTCACATACTACATCACATATAGCATATACATTAGAGAATACCTAAAATTAAATTAGAATCGCTTTAGCGATTCTGAAGGAACTCTCCACCCACGTGGACTTACACTTCCTCAATTAACTTTAATCTGGGTCCCACTACCAAATACAATTAATTTTAATTTTCTCTGTCCCTTTCCTCCTTCCGCATCCTTTCTTCTTCTCGATGAAAGACCTGTAAAATTTCACTCTCTCCCCTTTTCTTTCTCCTCTTCACCCTCCCTCCTTCCTAATGAACGAAAAACTGCATGAATTCCAGAAGCAGAGTTTTCTCAAGCCATGAATTAGAAATGATGGCTGGCAAGTTGCACAGTTTTCTGATTTGTGTAGGAATCAAGTGGGCATGGGTACGTGGGACCAAAGAACAGCGCAAGGGCGTGGCTCAGGCTTTTTCAGCAACCCCAATGGACCCACCACCCCATACGACTGCACCTCCTTGCACCGGCAACGCGTGCTTTCGTGTCCACCCACCAACTCCTCTCTCTCCGTCCCCTCCCACTCTCTCTCTCATCTTATATAAAATAAATAAGAAAATAATTAAAATAATACATCACGAGATCATACCGAGAAAGAAAAAGTATAATATACCTGGAGATCACGAAACTCAACACCACATATTATTCATATAAACACGACTTTCACAGACGATCGATTTGATCGCGCCCCACCTTTTATTTTATTTGTATAATTTGTATAGAATTATTATTATTTTGATCTTACTTAACATGCATGATGAATCACGATGCAACGAGATCCAAATACATATTCCATCCATCCCTTTTATCTTTCATAATGTTCATGTTTGCCGCTATTTTTACTTTTTATATATTTTTTTAACTTTTAATAGTTAGATTGCATGAATTAATAAAAAATTAACTAATATAAAAGATAATAATAAATGTGTAAATACACCTTCTAATTTTCACGGCCATGATTGAAAACCAGAAATACATATGGTATATCTACAAACATATATGAGAAGAATATTATTCAGCAAATGACAAAACCTACACCCACTGCACCAATTAGAAACCCGATACATACATACATACATATACATACATACATACATACACATACATATATATATATATATTATTTATGAGTTATACATCTGTTTTTGCCATCAAATTTTCGTGTGCTTTTATTCAAGTCATTGCATATATATGAGTTATATATTATTTAAGTCATTGCATATATTCACTATATGGGTCCACTTATATAGACGGTTTGATTTTTGTAACACCCCCACTTACATGTCAAACAAACAACTATAATTTGTTGAGAATGAATTTCAAAATATAAGAAAGAAGGATTTTTTATTTTATAAATTTATACGTAAGTTGAGTTACTCCTTATCTGTTAATTAATTTTAGGGGTGTGTGTACTTCTCCCACACCCCTTGTTAATTTCTGTCATTTGATATTCTTCAATTCATCCGATCCGACGGCCGAAAATTAAAAGGGTGTGAGAGAAGTAAAAAGGGGTGTGTGGATATCACATCCCAATATATAGTAAAACTTCAACTTTCTTCATAATTATTAGAGTAAGGATTTGCTTATTGCAAATACTAAAATCAATCGTGCATGAGCTGATTTTCACTAGTATTTGAGGGACGTGAATGATAGAATTGGTCGTGCGTGGGCTAGCCCTTGCTACCATTTGTGAGAAACCTCATAAACATAAATAACCAAACTCAGCTTAAGACACATATAATGCGATTAATCATAGCACTTATTGTCTTAATTTGTGCAATACTATATATAAACAACTTTTTATGACTCATTTTGAGAAATTTGTTGAGCATTATATATTACTCATCATGCATAATTTAAAATTTTAGTATGGATGCCATCATTGAATATGGTTCTCATTTAGAACGATTCTTATATAATAATATAATCCTATCTCATTAACAAATTATTGGGCATCTACACATACTTTGTGCATATATAATGATAAATGATGTGGCTTGTTATGTTCTTATACAATAGATGATGACTATATCCTCATACATTATTCAACCTAATGTTTAATTTTTTAAAAAATAATGGTTTCCATTTGTAAAATTTGAACTCTAATAAAATAGATCACGTGTCATTAGAACAAATAGCATTCACTATTACACCGAGTGATGCTCTTCTTTTTGCCAGACAACGAAACATCTGGAAAATTATAGTCGAAGGGGACTCAATGTTTGTCATTGATACAATTACTGGAAGATGTGCATCAACTTGGAAGGTGCAAAACAAATATCGAAGATATCAAATGGATTGCTTCTTCCATCGATTTAGTGGGGTGAAACCATGTTTTTAAAGCGAATTTCACGGGTACTGCTATAACTTCCTTAGGCCACCATGTTAGTATGTATTATGTGTATTGGGACGGGATGATCCCTCCTCAAGCTAATAATGCTTCCTTGTTTGACTCTAGGAGTTTCGGGTGTTTCTGAGGCTTCGTTTTAAATTAATGCTTTTGTAAAAAAAAAAAAAGCTTCTATGTAAGTTTGTTATGGATTTGATTGATATCTTCTGTTCATTCTAAGATAAATTTTTGGATAAGAACTTCTTTATACGGGTTTCTTTGATGGTATATTTCTAAGATACACTTATTGTACGATCATGATCTAATTGTCGGCGGGCCATGCCATTCCACAATACTCTTCTCATTTTCATATTAACTTGCCTTGTACTAGTGTACAAATTATAGGATTAGCACACATAAGAGCATCTCCAAGAGACTAGCTAAAAGAGTGGCTTTTGTTATTTAACGAAAAATGTAGCATAACTAAGCAAACACCAAGTTCAACAGACTAGCTATCTGACTGGCTAAAATGGCAAAATGAACAGTTTCTCGCTAGATTTAGCGAGGAGAAGAGAGAAAATCACAAGCGCAAAACTTTAAATAATGAATTTGTACAGTACGCTTCACCTCCAACTTGAAAGTTCGTTCCATTCGGCAACGTGACCAGATGGTGGTGCGATGAGATCTAGCGACGGAGCGTCAAAAAGTCGGATCCTTGAATTCTGTCCGTCACACAATCAATGAGATCTGAGCTTTTCTTAGTCCACCACCTTTTCACCAAATGATTATCATATACCCCAAAGATGAGAATGAAAGAAAAATAAAGAGAACAGGGTTATGAAGCAATTTAAGGACAACATGCAAATTTTCTAATTTTTCTTAATAAAATAAAAATAAATTCATGAAACTTATACAAAAGGAAAAACTCTTACTAGTGAAGAAAATTGAGATTCTAGCATAAAATCAATTATTAATATGGAGTAGTCAAATTACTTATAAGTACATGCAATGTCTCTTCTCTCCTTGATGTGAGATTCATACTTTCAACACACTCCCTTCCGTATGGAAAATTGGGTAAAGTGAAGTGCGTGTAGCCGTAGGACAACGTACTCTGATGTCATGAAAAAAGTTAAGATTTCATCATAAAATTATTTGATAATAAAGGAAATAACTTGATTACTTATAAACACATGTAATGTTCCTCTTTTTCTCGTTGTGAGATTCATACTCTCAAACCAATAGTTTACAATGTTAACAACTTTCTTTGCTGACAATATTGTGTCTCCGTTGCTTTTAGGTGCGATGAGAGACGGGAAGAAACAGAGAGCAGAGGAAGAGAGAGAGAAAGTGTTGACGGAAAGAACGAAGTGAAACAAAAAAAAAATGAAAGAGAAGAGGATGGAAAGAATCGCTGGAAACAAAAAAAAAATGAAATAGAAGAGGATGGAAAGAATCGCTGGGTCCTAGAAAGTGGTTTTTTTTTTGGGTAAAGTTGGTTAATAATAAATTATAGAAAGGATAGAATTGGTAAATAATAAAATATTATAGGGATATGATAAATTAACTTGATTAGCTAAATTAGTTTTTTTAACACTATTTATTTCTAAACGATAATGTTAGAGAGACTAAATTTGTGGATAAAATTTTGAAAACTAAATGAAATGAAAGTTGATAATTGGTTATAACTCAAACGTTGATAAACATGTTCATTTCTATTTGTAATACATTATTTAGTTTGTAAAATTTGTCTATAAATTTAATCTTCTAAGTATTATCTTAAATTAACAAAAAATTAACATTTGCTGTTAGATGCTCTAATCGAGACAACTGTAGATTTGGACATATTAATTCTTGGGTGCATGTGAATAACTGTGTTGTAGGAGAAATTTTGATTGTGACGGGAACACGAATGGTACATCACGAGTTTTTATATAAGATGTGGGAAATTTTATTTTTTAAGTTATTAACTTTTTAACACACATATCCCACCATTTGTATAGTGACACGTGGTGTACCGCATCGTGTGCCGATCACACTGAAAAATCTCTCGTGTTATAGGTTTAAGCTGTTATTCTAATGATTGTCTTTCAGTTGAGCAATGTACCTAGTTTCGGATCCTTAATAATTATAAAACTAATTAATCTCTTGTGATTAGATAAAATACAAACTCATCAGTATCTCTTGATTATATATTTCAATTAAATACTTTTTGCGTTGCTGGACTTGTCTGGGGAGGCATCTCTTTCACAACATTGGGTAAGGGCACTGGGATTTGTTGGGCACGCCTCAAAACCTAAGCGCAACAGCAGCACTTTGGTTTCTGTGTGTGAAAGAGGGATTCTTAAATTCTTCAAATTAATTCTTTTTTAATTTTTCCAAATTTACTTGCAGCTGTAGTATATACTGATGGGGAATGTGAAGGCAAGTTCATATTCTACCAAACAGAAGCTAAGCCTTGCTGCTGTAGATAATTAGTGTGTTTGAAAAGCTTTTTCCCTTTCTTTGAAACAGTGCTTCTCTTTCTATTGGCTTTTGCTTTTTCTTCAAAAGAACACAAGTTGTAGTTAATCTCCTCAGCTCTTGGGTACCTCTTTCTGCAGCCTGCAGGTCAGAAATTCAAACTTGATCACTCTCAGTCATATAGATTTGTTCATTGTCTTTATGTTTTACTGTTATTGCAAAGTCATGCAATTGGGTTTTTGATATTGTTTGGAGTGCTGAGGACCGTGTTATTCAAGTTGGTTAAAACACTGTCATCCTTCGCGTAATTTAGATTAATTTAGTCTAGACTATCGCTCGAATCAAAGAAAAAATTATTTGGAATGCAAACAAGTTTACTTTGGAGGCTGTTTTTCATATGTTGCATGAATTTTAAGAGTAATTCAGTTTGCAGTTCATAACTTTTAGTTCTTTAAATTTATAATTTGAATTATCTCACAAGTAGATGATGTAATCACTTGAAAGATATTTTTTGTATCTATTTTCCTTAGGAGAAAGTGAGTATATTTCACTGCATAAGGAAGAGCATTTTATTTTTTACTCAAACTGACAATTAAATTTAACAAATAAGACAAACCGATACAACAATTGGGTAATTGATCTTTATTCAAGAGAGGTGACCTTCGGACTCGCTTTTTCTTCTTCAACACTCATTCCTTTCTAGCGATATGATTAGCGATATGATTGAATAAATAAAAGAAGAATCAATAGACAAAAACAAGAAGAAAAAAAGACCACAGAAAGAGAAAACAAGAATGTAAAAATTACTACACTTTTTTGAAAACTATAAAGAATGTCACGCTAGAATTTTCTTTTCCTCAAATGTAAAAGAAAACAGAAGCTATTTCTATTTTAATTACCAGCAATTACCATTTGCAACTGTATATTGTTGTGATGTCATCATCTGGGATTTTGGGAAGTAGGTAACTTGAACAGAAAAATAATGTTTAATTACCACTTAAATGAAATGGGCAAAAAACAAGACAAAATTCAACAGTAGGTAGCTGAGAAAAATCAGAAGCAGCATAAAATAATTTACAAAGAATTAATTAGGCATACATGATAGGGTAGTAGTAGTTCTGTGCTGCTGATATAAGTGAGGCCCTTTGAAGCTGGAAGATATTTTTGTTGTGGTCCAAAATTGGCTGAAGCAAGAAGTGGAAAAAGAAGCAGACAAATTATATAAAAAGCAGTTTGCTGATATAATCCATTTGTAATGGTGTTTGAAACTCATCATAGCAAGTGCTCTCTTTGTTTCTATGCATAATACAAACCATCATATTTCTAGGACATTATTCATTCCTTCCTATCTAAATACATTTTCTGCTTTTTTTTCTTCATTTGGCAGATATTCATATTTCAGCACAAAAGTGTCAGACTTTCAAAATTCAGGATATATTCTTGCAGAAGGTTGCCAAATAAAGCTTCTACGTATGGAGAAGCTTCTCAAGCCATATGATAAGGAGTACATGAGGATGGCCATTTTAAAGCACGAAGAAACTTTCAAAGAGCAGGTAATAATTCCACGGTAGTGATTTTCCAGTTCCGCTTTCTCCTTTTGTACTCCTCCCCTTTGGTCCCTTCATTCTGCTTTGATTTGTTCAGTCTAAAGGCCCATCGACTTCCATAATTCTAGTCTAGCCAATTCACTTCTTTCTTTTATTAGCTTGTTTCTAAACTTGAGTTAGTGCTGCAGGTATATGAACTTCATAGGGTATATCATTTGCAGAAGATATTGATGAAAAGCTCCATTGGAAAAAGAAGGCCCAATGTACAGAAACAAGAGAGTTGGGATTTAAATTATCATCACAACCAAGAGGCACAATTTAACCCACAAAGGAAACTAGATTTAGAACAGCCTGCAGCAGCAGCAGGAGCAGGAGAGTACATTGCAGACACAGAAGGAGATGATGGGGTGCTAGAGATCATAGATGAGAGTGAGATTGAGTTGACTCTAGGCCCCACCAGACACAACAGCAACAGCAACAACAGCAACAAAAGCAGCAGCAGCAACAGAAGGAAGAGAGGAGGAGAGGCAGCAGCACTAACACTATCAGATTCAGCAGGTCCAAGTAGTTTCTCATCTTCTTGTTCTACTGGATCAAGCCATACAATAAACAGGAAAAGTAGTTTCTCCAGCAGGACCAATCAAAGTACTATACATGGGCAGCTGCTGCCTGCTGACATGGCATCAGGAGGGTACAGAAGAAGTGGAGGGAGTAAAATCAGCAGCAGCAATGTTAATGGTGGAGAAGAACAGTTGAGACAGGATGAGAGGCTAAAACTGCCTCCTTGGCTTTTCCAAGTTTTGAGCTTGAACATGACTTGATTTGATATGGATATGATATGATTTTTAGACCTCTTCTTCTTACTTATTGACTAATATGTGATTGATGATGTTTGGGTGGGATTCTAATTAGCCGGTTAATTTTGTAGTGTGATGGGTGGAGTTTGTATAAAGATCATCATTTGCCTCCATTGCTTTATTTCCTTGTTCACTTTTACAAAGAAATGTAATGAATATGATAAATGGAGATGTGTAGCCACTAAGGTATTCTACAGTGTAAAAGGGCGTTACGAGACAGATAAAGAAAGAGAGATATACTCCTGATTCTACTACACTCAAGACTTTGTTCTAATCGCTTTGACCAAGAGAGAGTTTCTTATCACTAATTTTCCGCGTAGCAAGCGTCTATTGAATAAGCGTGCATGTTTTGAACACGTGATAAACATGTAGCTTACAGTTTGCTGACAAAAGGAGATTGTCTTGTCAAACCAAACATCCTGTAAAGTCTAGATGCAAGCTCAAATGTTTTCTAGTAACATTGTCGAAAAGGGAGTAACGGCACGTTTAGATACCTGAAATAAGTATTGGAATTATTCCGATTACTGATTTTCTCTAAGTTTATTAACATACGGAGTAACTGGTGATGGAAGGATTCTGAAGGGGGATGTACTTGAGCATACAGTTAACTGTACCACGCAGCTAACTGTTATCCATGATTAGGATAAGAAGAGACCAAATGTAGATTTTTTTTCTCTCCTGGTGACTTTTCATCTGGCCGGTTGCATTGCACCTGATCAGCATCACAATTTGTAAAAATAATGGTTATAATTGTGGGAGAAAGTGGAAATCTGAGGAGTCTAAAGTTCTATGCTACTGAGGTGATAAAGTCTGACTTCTCTGAGTGCTAATTTCATCAGAGGTATAAAAACCTAGTTTGCATCAAATTATCAGCAACTAAAGTAATTTAATCAATTATTTTTTTAACAAACGATATTATTTACACTAAGGGTTGTTGAGGGAGGAACCTGGGGTGGGGGGAGAGAGTGGGAGAGGGGGACTAAGCTTTACAATGAACTAGCTAATTCTCAATGACTCGTACATTCCCGAGTTTGAATCATCCCACCTCCGTTCATCAAAGATAAGATAATTAAGGCCTTCAATTCACAAAAACTCAAAGTAAACAATAACGTCAAACTTTTGGGTTTGGTTAAGTTCATGAGTCCTTTTTATGGAGTCACATATAACAGAAAGCATCTCTTCACTTTGGGTTCCATGATAAATTTACCTCCGACATTATCAACATGCTGCACTGCTAGTCTGTCTGTCTAGCTATTCTTTAACTTTTTCAAAGGCTCTTTATCACAAAGGGTTTTAATAATTTGAGGACGGACCCCACATACGGCAATGGTCTGGTACAGAAGGTCTAGTTTTTGGTTTGAGGACAGGGTCCTGGTTGGACCATTACTCATCGCTTAGGACTTGAACCAACTTGCATTACAAAGAGAAACAGAAAGATGCATGTGGCTGTGGACTATACTTTTTGGAGGTTAAAAATTACTGTATGTTTACTTATTACGAACGAGTCAATTATAAATTGGGATGAGCAAGATTCTTGGTTTTTCATGTATTGGATTACAGATTGCAAAGAATGCCTTATAAACCAAGGGAGTGATTCTCACACTTTTTTACTCATTTTACACGCCCTATTGATTTTTGATCTTTAGATTGAGCAAATCAAGTAATAATTGAAGGATAAAAGTAAACAAGAGTGAGCAGAAAAAGAAAAAAGTGTGAAAATCTCGAGTTCGCTACAAATTAGAGGATGTAACCAAATAAGATGTCCTTCTATACTAAAATTAGTTGGAATGATGTACGCTTAATCTTTTGCCTAGTTGACGCCCTCTTTAGTAATACGGTATGTAAGCTCAAAACGAGTTTTGCCAACACACCATTGCCGTTCAATACTGATTCTAGATAAGTAAACACGTTATAAGAATCTACGCCTTTTCTATTTCTTTCTTTAATCTCTTTCTTGATGACGAAATGCACGAAACTAGTTGGAGATTACATGGATATAGCAATCAAATTTTACCACAAACATTCATACATACACATATATTGTCAATACTTCAAACCAAGCGCATTACTACCAGTTTTTGCTAGAAAGTAAAACTGAAAAAGATTATACTCTGCCTCTCCAGTTTTATACTCAATGCGCCTTTGAATCATGTAATCTTATTCAAAGCAGTATGGCAATGTTATTTACAATGACATCACACAAAGCACAAGAAAGATACAACAACTAGAGATTCAAGCCACAAATTTTCTCAAGCCTCAGAAACAAAGCAAAGGCATTGGGATTTATGTTTCTCACAGAGCATTATAGAGCTCAGTAACACACCAATGCTTCAGGAAATCGAATGCCGCCGATCTTTGGAAGGTTTGGTCCGGCCTTTGGTACCAGTAGGTGTCACTCCATCTGCACGCACAAAGGGAGAAAGCTTCCCAAGTCTTTTCGACACCAAGTTCATAAATGATTTTCGAGGCAGAGGAGGGTTGTCAGCGGATATTGGAGTGTTTCCCATTGGACTGCTCATTGCTGTTCTCATAGTAGACGTTTCGAGTTCTTTCAGCTTCATCTTCATCTTCACCAACTCTATTTTTAGCTCCTCATTTTGTCTACGCAAGATGGTGAGCTCATCAGGAACCGTGTGGATATCAGTGGAGTATACGCTCCCTTTGGAAGGAAGAACAGAGGATTCACCACCTATGTTGCCATTCATTACATCTCGAAGGCGCTGCTGCTCATAGTATAGCACTTGGACCACAGTGTGAACAGGAAGGCGGTCATTCTGTGCAGCGTGAGCGCAGGCCTCTTGTGAAAGCTTCTGGCAGTCCATCATACTGCACACTTTCTTTCTCTCCATATCACTTAGAGCGGGATGAACCTGTGAAATATTTAAAGTTAAGTGAACTAAAGTAAAAAATTTAATTAAGAAAATGACATTTAAATTCAGCTGAGAGGTTTTGATCCAATGACAAATTTCGTGTGTGGCTTAAAACAGAAGGGTAGAGATTTTCACATGCGTTTTCTCATTCTTCACTCCTTTCACTTGTTTCTCTCCTTTCATTCTGCTTTGATTTATACAATTGAAAGGCTAGATTAAAAAGGGAGAGGTGCAGGCGGAGAAAAGGGGGCTGCCAAAGTTACTACCCTGCATAAAAAGCCTATATAACCGTTGCAAATACATATGATTCAATGTTAAGAAAGTTATACACAAGAACGTGCACCTTTAGGTAGATATCAATGGCTCTATACATGCCATCTTCTGTTGCCCTTGATTGTTCTGGAATAAGTTCAGCAATGCCAATGAACTTAGAGACAGATATGTTGCGGTCAGTGGCTATTTCAGCCAGGTAGTTCTCCATTAGCTTTCCAACGCGTTCCAAGTCAGTTAGTGCAGGAGAAACAAAATCGTCCTCTGCATTATATCCCAAACGGCTCCCCTCCGTTTCATATTCAAGGTAATTCGTCATGATCCTTTGCACAGTCTCCACATCGAGCAATGTGTCCCCAGTAAAGGAATATGATGGAATCAAGAGATCATCTAAAACAGCCTGTGCCAACTGCAACCCCATTCTCTTCTCCAAATCTAGCTCGCAAGCAACCGTTGTTTCAAGGGTTTTCGCAGCACGAAGAAGCATGGAAAGAAAGCTGACTGACATTGCATTTTTCTCCCTTGGCAGAAGACTCACAATTGTTTCTAAGACAACCCTCTTCTTGTGCTCTTGTAGCAGCTCGATTTTCGTCCTCCCCTTTCCAAATATTTCCTATGCCAAAAGAAGATTTATATGTCAAGACATGAGCTATAAAACTGAAAAATATGACATTGTGGAGTGAGATCTCACCAAACCTCGTAGCGATTTCTGTGCATATAGCATGAGCACTGGTCCAAGAGCATACTGCTTAAACCCTCTTGCCAACATTGCAATCATAACGCGTTGGAAGATATCAATTCTAAGAACAGTTAAGTCTTCAGCCCACCAATCCACAACAGGCTTTGGATGAGACACAGCTGAAAAAACCGCACCCTCAATGCGACCATCAGTCCTACCGGACACACTGAACTGGCACTCCTTGCAGGCCATAAAAGCAATTGCATCTATGCACCGGCTCACTAATTTTACCTTCTCCGCCACTGGGAGGAAATTTTCTGACATGTGCAAAACAGTAACTGCACCTGCTAGGCTTTTCAATGCCACTTCATTCAAGTATGCATCAGCTCTTCCCACAAGGTTTCCAACCGCGTAGTCCTCAGTCATCAGAAGATACTCAGCCACGCATCGCAGCATTGCGATGTTTCCTGTGCTTAACTCGAAATTTATTCCATAACAGAATTTTGCTGCAAGCTCAAACGCTTCTGATCCACCCGGAACATCAGATAGCTCAATAACAGATAGATCAGCAGCATAACTAGATTCTGATATCAGTTTCTTTATGTGGCCACATTTTGAAATTAAAGGGAACTGCAATTTTAATAAGTCATGTTTCAATCCAATAATTTAGCCTCTCCAAGTTTGTTTAGTTCAGCCGTATATTAAAAAAACAAAACTTAGTCACAATAATTTTAATATGAACCAAATAATTGTTGTTAGTGCTACTGGTCGCATAATTTGATACGTGAATCAACACTACAAATTACCTTGTGCAATGAGAAGGAAACTCCTCCAACATTAATACTAATATCGCTCGGAATCTCCTGCGAAAAAATCCTGCAAGTTTCAAGATACATCCATTATTGTTTATACCTATATTTTAGGAGAAATCATCTACGAGAGAGAGAAAAATATCTCATTCGCAGAAAGCGTTTATCTGTGGATCCTAGGTTCTACGTTGGAATTCCTCTCCCGAAACATTGCTTGTACCAAAAACAGAAACAAATAAAATAAAAAAACCTCCAGAGAAGCAATTAAAGAGAGAGAGAAAAAGATGGGACCAAACCATTCACTAGTTCTCTTCAAGGCAGAAGAAAGAAGCTCCTTCTTCTTAGAGGACATGTTGGCAGTGGTGCTGGTGGTGGGTGCAGTACTCTCCCCGCCAGATTCGATATCCGCCATGGCAGTACGTTACAGTGGAAGCTTTATCATGTTCAGTCCTCCACCTCCATCTTATAGTAAAGCAAATGATAGGAGGGAGAGAGGGTGCGAGAGAGAGAGAGAGAGAGAGAGCTGCTACAATTTTACTGTACTGAAGCAAAAACCCTATAGGCTCATAGCACACTAGCACGTACGGTATTTTCAGTACATTTTTGTTTCCTTTTGACCTATTATTCAAACTTTCTTTGTATATATAAGGAAAAAGGAAACCATGATTCTGCAATAATGAGAGCACAAAATTTTGAAGCTCTAATAATAAACCTGCCTTATCCAGCTTCAACCCTCACAAGTAATCATCAGACTTAATGAATTGCCCAAAACGGCCTTCCTCTTTGGGGAAAAAAATAGAGTGAATACAAATCGAGGGGTAGGAGGAGGGAACTGAACCAGTGGCATTTTTGATATTATTGGGAGGATGATGGGTAAGAGGAAAACATAAAGATGTAGGGTTATGGTGTGTGTTGTGAATGGGCACATGGGGAAGGGGAAGTTGGGTCGAGAATGAGATGGCTTTTGCATGTTTTTAGTGGCGGCTAACGGTACGAAAACCCACTTGGGACGTGGGAGAAGAAACATTAATCCCATCCACAAAAAGGTACCCCATCTTCCTATACCCTTTCTTTTTCTATGCTTTTATTTATTTCTACTTCAAAATTCATGAGGCCAATAGTAGCATGCCTTTCGTATTGGATGAATTAGTAGGGTTATTTGCCTAACATATTGGCTTTTGTTGGGGCTTCTTCTTGATAAAACCTAGATTGCCACCTCTAAACTAGATAGAAATAGAAGAAGAATAATTATTAATGGTTATTTGGAGAATTTATGTGGCATATCAATTCAATCATGCAATAATGGGTAATCAACTATATCCTAAAGGATAACATTGTCATCCATCTATCTAATGTGATGTGTAGATTGGTTATATCGACGTGATTGTATTTTAGTACTACAACAATTTTCCTATATGACCTATGTTTATTTGAAGACTTTACCTAATATAACCTATCCAATCATGTGATAAGAGTTGGATTGATATTTAGTACTATACCCCTGTTGTTGAAGTGTTCTTTCCCAGCCTCTAGAGTCAGCTACCAAGGGTGATCTCTAGGGTAAGGCTCAATGTATTATTGTAAATCAGTTTTCCCTTGAATTAAGGGAGGTGACTGGTTGGTGTTAAATTTTTTGTGTATGGTTTAGATTAGGTAGGCACCATGCTTTCTTCCTTCTTGTCGGCTGCTTACAGCAGCCATCTCTCCCATCTCTCATTCCTATTTCTTCTCTTTTATAGCCAGTCTCTTGTACATTGAATAATCATCATGAAATACACATGGAAGCTTTAAACCAAAATTACCACATGGTATCAGAGCAGGTTTTGTAACCTGTATCTGGCCATTTTTTTCCGATGCATCTTTCCTTCAACCTTAAGCCATGGCTAAAGAAGATTCAGTAAATATTGAGGATGACATCTCGCATACCTCTCCTCCAAATTTCTCAAACATTGAGGTTAACACCAATCAACGTTTGTGTTCAGTTCTCTTGAACGAGTTCAATTATCTCCCTTGGTCTCGACCTGTGTCACTAGCTCTCGGAGGCAAAGGGAAATTAGGGTTTGTCAATGGAAGGGTGGAAGCTCTAGATAACTCCTCCTCTACATACGGTGCATGGCTTTGCAAGGATCAACTTGTCATGTCTTTGCTGCTCAACACCATGGAGAAACATGTTGCTGAGATTTTTAGCTACTACAATTCTTCATGTGAGCTTTGGAAAGCCTTGCAGGATATGTATGGAAATAAAAAAAACTATGCTCGTGTCTTTCAACTTAAGAAGGACATTGCAAGTGCTCAACGAGAAGGGAAAGCATTTGTTCAACACCTTGGAAGCCTCAAGGCCATGTGGAATGAGTTGGATGTATACCTTCCACATACCACAGATCCTACCATGCTCCTAAAACGAGTTGAGGAAGACAGAATCTACCAGCTGTTGGGGAGTTTGAACTCCGACTACGAGGATCTAAGGAGTCACATCTTGATGAGTTAAGAGCTTCCATCGTTCAACAATGTATGTGCAACTATCCAACGTGAGAAAGCAAGGAAGAAAGTGATGAATATTGAGCACAACTCGAGATTGACTGAAACTCGTGCATATGCCTCAAACAACAAGACCTCAGAAGCTAACATGTACAAGGGTAGAAATACACACCTAAAATGCAAATATTGCAATGGCGTTGGCCATGTGGAAGACAAGTGTTGGGCACTTCATCCTTAACTCAAGCCTAAGTTTAGCAAAGATGGAAAAATGATACCAAGATCCTCACAGCAATTTCAACCTCATTACAAGGCTCAACTTGCGAATGTTCATCCTTCTGTTATCTCATAATGATCCATGGAGTTCACTGTCAATCCATTGTCACTTATAAATGAGTTTGCAGCTTACCTTAGTAAGGGACACGGAGAAAGTTCACAAGCTCAAGGCAATGATGAGAGCAGTCACACAGCCATGTTGGGACAGTTTGCCAGCTTTCTAGCCAGAAATGAGAAAGTTTCAAGGGATGAAGCACCAGGTATACTTAAAGCCTTCACTACTGCCCTATTAACTAGTATTGAAAATGATTGTTGGGTAATTGATTCAGGGGCCACAAATCATATGACAAACAAAGTCACAAATTTGCATCATTTTAAACGTTTTTCAAGTCCCTCACATGTGTCTGTTGCAAATGGAAAAAATGTTTTAGTCTTGGGAAAAGGAGAAATAAACCTACTCTCACACAAAACACCTTCCACTATCTTATATGTACCAACATTTCCTTTCCAACTTCTGTCAACTGGAAAGATCACAAACACCCTAAATTGCCGTGCCATTTTCTCACCAGAGAATGTGATGTTTTAGGATGTTTTCACCATGAAGATAATTGGTGAATGGGTCTTCATAAATGGACCTTACTACCTATGCAAGAATGCATGTTTTACTCAGGCCCTTCAAGCTCAATCAAAGTCCATTGATGAAAACCAACTTTGGCATAAGAGACTAGCTCACCCTTCTGAAGTTATCTTGCCTAAATTGTTTCCAAATTTTTGTAAATCTCATGTTACTTATGATACTTGTCAATTTTCTAAGTTTACTAGACTACCTTTTGGCAATTCAATGTCTATGACAAGTAAACTTTTTGAAAAGGTGCACACCAATGTATGGGGACCAGCAACTGAATCAATAAAAGGGTTTAAGTACTTTGTCATATTTGTTGATGACTTATCTCGAATGAGTTTTGTGTACCTTATGAAATCAAGGAGTGAAGTCCAAACTATTTTCAAAGACTTTCATATGCATGTTAAAACACAATTTCAATCAGACATTAAGGTGTTGAGATCCGATAATGGCACTGAATTTCTATCCAACAACATGCTTCAATACATAAGTTTTCAGGGCATAATACATCAAACTAGCTGTGTAGGGACTCCACAACAAAATGGAGTAGCAGAGAGAAAAAATAGAGATCACTTGGTCATTTGCTATCCTCACTGCCACTTACCTCATTAACCGACTCTCAAGTCATGTGCTAGTGTTTAAATCTCCCTATGAAGTTCTCAAGGGTAGAAAAATTGATTTGACACACCTCAAGGTATTTGGATGTGTTTGCTTTGTTCACATTCAAGCCTTGAACAGTGACAAATTAGATGCCAGGGCAACCAAGTGTGTGTTTGTGGGGTATTCTTCCACCCAAAAAGGATACAAGTGCTACAATCCAACCACTAAAAAGTTCATTATGTCAAGGGATGTGAAGTTTGAAGAAGATTGTCCTTATTTTACTCACAATGGGAATACTACAAGTCAGGAGGAGGAACTGTTTGAAATGTTTCCACTCCCTCAGAGCATTAATAATCCAATGTTGGAAGAAAGCTCAATTACTGTGATACCAGACATTGAAGAAGCACAATCTGATTCAATCACTACTAGCCCTATTCTTGCAAAAAAAACCTCCAACTAGGATGCATGACTATGTTACTTATGCCTCACGGTATCCTATCACTGAATGTATCAGCCTTGGTGAGTTCTCAACATCTCATGCTACATTTCTCTGTGAAATTGATAAACATGGTGAACCTAGAAGCTTTCAAGAGGTATTTCTCCTTCCAAAATGGAATTGAGCCATGACAGATGAGCTTTGTGCTCTAGAAGAAAATAAAACTTGGAGACTACCACCAGGAAAAAAGGCTGTTGGAAGTTGTTGGATTTACAAGATTAAGTTCAAGGCTGATGGTTCTATTGAGAGACACAAGGCCAAGCTTGTTGCTCGAGGTTTCACCTAAACCTTTGGGGTAGATTACAAAGAAACATTTGCACCTGTGGCCAAGATGAATTCAGTAAGGGTTCTACTCTCAGTTGTAGTCAATTGTGGGTGGACTCTTTATCAAATGGATGTGAAGAATGCTTTCCTTCAAGGAGAGTTACAAGAAGAAGTGTATATGCAACCTCCTCTAGGTTATAATGATATTAAAGGCAACGTGGTTTGTAAGCTGCACAAGGCAATCTATGGATTGAAACAATCCCCAAGAGCTTGGTATGCTAAGCTCAGTTCAGTTCTAGAGAAGGTTGGATACTACAAAGTAATGTTGATTCCTTATTGTTTGTAAGAACTAGTACAAGTGGGAAGTTGGTGGTGCTTATCTATGTGGACGATCTCATCATCACAGGAGATAGTGCTACTGAAATTGAGGCACTAAAGTTCTCACTGCGTTAAACCTTTGCCATCAAAGATCTCGGGAGGCTAAAATATTTTTTGGGCATCGAAATGGCAACCTCTTCAAATGGGCTATTTCTACATCAACAAAAATATGTTTTGGACTTTCTTCAGGAAGTAAAAATGCTTAATTGTAAACCTGCAATCACTTCCGTGGAGTGTAAAGTATGGCTCCACACAGATGGATAAGCCATGCATGATGTGAGTTACTATCAACGATTGGTGGGCAAACTTATATATCTCACAATCATACGTCCAGATATCACATATGCAGTGAGTTTGGCAAGTCAATTCATGCACTCTCCCATTGTTGATCATCTTAACATGGTTAAGAGAGTCCTACGTTATCTCAAGGGTTCGATAGGGCAAGGAATCATCATGCGTAATAATAAGTCCACTACCATCAGTGGCTAAACAGATGCAGATTGGGCAGGGAATGCACTTGATAGGAAAACTACCATTGGCTATTGCACATTTGTTGGTGGAAATCTTGTCACTTGGAATAGCAAGAAGTAACATGTAATTGCTCGCTCCAGCGCATAGGCTAAATATCGAGCCATGGCAGCCATTGCCTGTGAACTTATTTGGCTTAAAGGGCTTCTTTTAGACTTAGGGTTTCCTATTACTACTCCCATGTCTCTTATGTGTGACAATCAAACATCCATGCACATCGCTGCTAATCCAGTGTTCCATGAGAGAACGAAACATATTGAAGTGGAATGTCATTTCGTTAGAGCTCAAGTGCAAACTCAAGTCATTAGAACCATGTTCACGCGAAGCCAGGATCAATTGGCAAATCTTTTCACCAAGGCTCTAGCATCTGCTTCATTCCATCATTTTTTGGGCAAGCTTGGCTCAATTAATCTCCTCGATCTAGCTTGAGGGGGAGTGTTGTTGGAGTGTTCTTTCCTTGCCTCTAGAGTCAACTACCAAGGGTGATTTCTAGGGTAAATCTCTAGGGTAAGGCTCAATGTATTATTGTAAATCAGTTTTCCCTTGAATTAAGGGAGGTGACTGATTGGTGTTAAAGTCTTTGTGTATGGTTTAGATTAGGTAGGCACCATGCCTTCTTCCTTCTTGTCGGCTGCTTGCAGCAGCCATCTCTCCCATCTCTGATTCTTCTCTCTTCTCTTTTATAGCCGGTCTCTTGTACATTGAATAATCATCATGAAATACACATGGAAGCTTTAAACCAAAATTACCACAACCCAAAACATAAACATATCACCATCTATCTCATAATAAATAGATTAGTTATACCACGTGAGTGTGTTTCAGTACTACTGTGACGACCCCTCCTAAATATATATTTATTTTATCCCCGAAAGCGTGGAAATGTCGATTTTACCCTTGAGCGTTGGGTTGTGAAGGGATAAATGGGCTAAGAAAAATGGACCAATTGCATTATGTCCTATTTCTTTGGACCCAATGAAAAATTTGTAGGGTTGTTAGGACTAAATTTGGTAGCCCAATTGGAATTTAAGTGGGTTTATATGTGTGCCCAATCCGGACCATCATACACACACACACGTGCAACCTTCATCCTCTCTTTCTCTTTCTCTCTCTCGAGTCTTCCTTGTCCGTACAATCCCTTCGTCCAATCTCCATACTAGCTTCATCTCTCACAGATCGAGCTAGTAGAGGTTGTTTTTAAGTTCCTTGCAAGCTCAGGAGTCGAGTTATACCTTTAGTTTGACGTGAGGACTACCCGAGCTCCGGCAAGGGGTGCAAATTGCTCTGTGATGATCACGAGTATTTCGTGGAGTTTTAAAGTTCTAGGAGGTCTTAAAACTACTTTGCAAAGCTTGTAGAGGAATTTTGGAAAGTTTTGGACATCTGGACACTCTAGTTCATCTAGTTGCAGGTGTGGCCGAACTATCGTGACTTTTTTCCGGCCAAATTCTGTTGGTTTTAGGACGTAAAAGTGGTAAGACTTTGTTCTCCTTGTCCAGAGCTTCATTTTGGTACAAATTTCATGGAATTTGGTTGAGAAATGAGTGAGATATTAAGGTTCAAAGTTTTTCCAGAAACCGGCGAGTGCAGCGGCGGCCGGCGCCGGACTCAGACGAACAAACGAAGAAGAAAGAGAATATTTCGTCAAATTTGACGGAATATGCTAACGGCAACAGAATATGTTGTTATTTAACGGAATATTCCCTAACGCCGTTAGGGAATCCGTTAGTGTGCTAGGCACGTGCCTGCTCGTGAGCGGCGCGTGTGGCCGTGCCTTGGCCGGCCCGTGAGGGCACGTGGGAACTTAGAAATTTTTTCTAAAAATATGGGGATGTTCGTGGGGTTGAGTAGGCCACGATGGTATATTCAAATACCCCAATTGAGCAACGTATGAGAATTTATTTCCTAGTTTTGGTTATGTGCGTAAAATAACGTTAAAATAGTTGTTTCACATATAGGTGAGACATTTCCAGAGGAGGAACGCAGTCAAGCGAGACTCGGGGGGTACGACCCTTCCACATATTAGTGAGTGGGCTTTTGGTTTTCAATATATATATATATATATATGCTTGGTATTTTTCCCAGAAGACTTATTTAAATGGTTTTATGTTTTGAATGCCATGCCAAATGTTTTATACTTAGAATATGCATTTACTAGTTGTATATATTATTGTTGGTGCTGCGAACGCTCAGGTAAGTTCCAGGTGAGTTTATAGATTGTGGATGTGAGTTGCATGGTTGTGATTACACTTGATGCATTTAGAGCTCATAAACCTGCACTTCGGTGTTAGTGCTCCCGCCCGTGGCCAGGGCACAGTCCTTCACATGATGTTCACCTCTCGCACCGCACGCTTACCTTGGATCCAAGTTAGGTGCACAGTCCTGTCGTACAGACCACTATAGGTGGTTCCGACTCGTAGGTGACTTGTAATTATTCGCATAGTCTTCACATGATCGTAGCACTTGAGCGTATTTATTTACACCCAGTCTTGTCGTACAGACGACTCTAGGTGGTTCCGACTCGTGTGCAGGCATATTTGATGAGCTATAGGTTCAGCCGTATAGGCCACAATAGGTGGATCCAGCTGACATATTACTTTTCATTGATTTACTTCACCTGGTTTACTTATTTCATTATGTTGAGATATTTGGCATGACATACATGTGGATTTGGCTATTTCAAGTATGGTTTCGATATAGATATGTATGCTATTTTTTGGGAAATTATACGGGTTTTACGGCGAGGGGTTATTACTTTTAATAAGTGAAATGGTTTTGAAAAGCTTTGTTTTTGCCAACTCACACTTTCTATTTTGCGCCTCTCCAGGTTCTAGGTAGGTGTGCTTGTTGGTGGCTTGCGAGGAGTTGATGCCGGTTCTGACAGACTGTAATTATTGTAGTACCATCTCTCTGGTATTATATAATTAGTATTTGTCCTGCTGGACTGCACTTTGCTCTGATTATGTGTAATCACTCTTAAATCTCGTCTCTAGCACCTATATTTTTGTCTAGTGTAAATTAGTTAAATTGGTTTTTTTTTATTTACTCGCATTTTTACATCATTATCACTTCGGCACTGCGCACATGGCTACGTCACCCTCACGTGACGGCCAGCACGCCTTGATTTAGGTCCGGGTGTGTCAACTACAATGATCATCCTATATGAATGCACGCATAGATCACAATTGGTGGCGGATCGAGGATTATTTCCTCATGGGATCAAAATTTTAAACTGAAATATCCGTGGATTCCGAATTAGCTTCCGCAAATTTCCTCTTATAATACCGTTTCATAATTCTACATAAATCAATCAAACAAAAGAAAAACGCAACTAATTAATCTCGTTATCAATTAATAAACTCATATTAATCTTAAGCATGTAATCAAATTAGCACAAGATATCAACTAATTATCACTAAGAAAGTATTATCCACCCAGACGACCACGGGTTCACCCGAGGCTTTCCAGCCATCTTTTCAGCGTCCATGGGATCAACTGACCCAGTTTGATGAGAAATTTTTCAGTATGATCGAAACACGGGGTGGTACACCACATTTCGTTGTACAAATTGTGAGAAGTTGAATATCAGAGTGAGCAACGAACGAGACTAACAAAATAATAAGAATATTATTAAACAAACGAGAATGCCGGAACGGCTACAAAACCCTAATAGGCTACATTGTGACTAGCTTGTTATTCATGCTAAACTACAAGCTATATTTACAGAGAGCAAAACTTAAGAAACCCTAACTCGGATGGGCTAGGCCAAATTCCTAAACTAACAAGCAAAACCCAAATACTAAAATAAACCTAAATACTAATATTTTCCAACACCCCCCGGTCAAACTCATGGCGGTATACGACATGAGTTTGCAAACAAGTAGATGCGGACTGGCTTCGTTAGGCGGATTGGCAGCCATGCAAACTTGACTTGACCTGACTTGACTTGATTCTTGACTTTACTTGACCTGATTCTTGATTCTTGACTTAACTTGATTCTTGATTCTTGATTCTTGATTGCAAACTGGCAAACTGATTCTTGATTCTTGATTCTTGCTGGCAAACTGATTTTGGTTCCGAGTAGCTAGAGTTGAGAGTATGGAAAGAACCCGTCACTAAACGGACGAGATTTCCATATCTTAATTGTAACAACGAATGAAAAAACACAAACACAATCACTCAAGTGTCACAATTCCAAGCACTCGAATGACGAACACAGTTTGCAAGAAAAAAAAAGTGATAATTTTTTCAGTTGTATTAACGGCCTTCCGCTCCTTCCTCGTCGTCTGTATTCGTCTCTGGTCACCTGCATGTTTTGATGAAGCTTCGACATGAAAACCACTCAGGTCGAGTTCGTCTCCACTTGAACTCCTGCAAATCAGATCTGATAAATCCCCTATTGTTGTTCCGCACCACTAACTATCAGAATCTGCTTCCAAGTTATGAGGAATCGTCTGCGCCGCTCCACTTGACAACCTGCACCGTACAGCTGCTCTGAAATGGCACCACGACTAGCTTGCCATTGTTGCTTTTGCTGTGTTAATTTTTTTGTGAGGAGGAAAGGAAAAAGGAAAGAGAGAACAAAGGAAAAAGGGAAAAAAAGAAAGAAAAAGATTGAGGTTAAATCCCGAAGGATGAAACCTGCTCTGATACCAAGTTGAATATCAGAGTGCGCAACGAACGAGACTAACAAAATAATAAGAATATTATTAAACAAACGAGAATGCCGAAACGGCTACAAAACCCTAAGAGGCTACATTGTGACTAGCTTGTTATTCATGCTAAACTACAAGCTATATTTATAGAGAGCAAAACTTAAGCAACCCTAACTCGGATGGGCTAGGTCCAATTCCTAAACTAACAAGCAAAACTCAAATACTAAAATAAACCTAAATACTAATATTTTCCAACATGAGATATGCGTGTTAAAAAGTTAATAACTTAAAAAATACAATTTCCCACCACTTATATAAAAACATGTAGTGTATCACCTATATTCCGATCACAATAAAAAAATTCTCCAGTTTGACCCCTTTGGATCCGCCCCTGGTCACAACTAAAATCCTTTTTTCCATTTTCTTTCTTTTCTTTTACACGCTGATAAAAGAAGATAACCTTTACAATCTGAAACCTCACTGTCAAAAACCTGGAATTTCTAAACAAAAACATCTAAGAGAGATTGACAGAGCCTCTTTATTTTTCCTTTCCTGGTAAATTTTAGCTGGCATATCAGGAAGAAAGCCTACTTGTAAGGGCAACAAACATGAGAATTGGGAGTATTTCTATTGAAAATACACAGTTTGCATAGGGAGTGATTTGAGTTCAGTAAATTCCTCGACAATAAATGATGCTTCAAAAGTCAAAACCTAAAGAAAAGAATAGCTACTGCATACATCAATTGGCTCCACATAGAATGTGCCTTCACATCATGCAAATGAAGGGACCCTTTCACCATGGTGATGGATCAAAAGGCACAAATCAATACACCGATCATCTCAATCTCTCTGAAACCCTTCATTTCATTGGATTCTGATATCAAATAATGCAGAAACTAAAGTCCTTCCTGGTCCCGCAATCAGCCTACCCAGCTGCACCCAGCTTCTCTCTAGCTTTCCATGTTATTCTATGTTTCCCTTTGTAATATCTGCCAGAAAATCTGAAATTACAATATTAGAATTGAGATCACAACCAGGCTTAATGAGAACATAATGCCCAAGCAATTGAAAAGTCTAATATTCACTTAGCAACTACACAACAAAAATGGTCACTGCATGATACATATGGTGGAGCTATATGCAGCAGCTAGAAGCCTAAAATGCCTTAATTATTAGCGCGATCTACACTAACAGGAGCATCTGATTTAATTCAACAATGTTTTTGAGTGGGAGTGGAAAACGAAGAGATAAAGTCTATGGGACAAACCCTATTTTTCATAGTCAGCACCTACTAATAGATGTGATCATTGAAAGTTTCAGAGTTAGTCCAGTCAGCGACTGATCAAAGAATTATCCCTCGGGGTCAACGTGTAAGTTAATATCCTAATACTATATTTGGATGAAGAAATTAAAAATTACTAAAGAATTTTAAAATGACGGAAAATTGAAATGACGAGATTTTATTTTCTAGAATTTATGAATTTTCTTGTTTGGTTAACCTAAAAAAACAATGAAATTGAATACGAAATTTGTTATTTTTAAACTCTCAATCATAAAAACTGGGAAATGACACTTATTTACTTGGAATTTAAACTTGGAAATTTAAGGTCCCAAATTCTAAGTTTTTTTTTTTCCACACGGAAATTCTAAATTTCTATTATACAAAAGATTTCGGTAGTAGTGAAACTATTTAATAAGTTGTATTTAAATTATGACCATATACTACCGACAGAAAAACTTTCCGGCACCCATTGCATAAAATAAGTCTCATATTTGAATGCATGAAACAAGTGCAAGAAAGTTTCTTGGCACTAGAAGAGAGCTATATACGATCAATGCAATAATTGAATATACAGATGGTTTTGATTTGTAGCTTACAGGAGAAAAACTTGTCCTCTAAGGGTTCTGCTTCTGGACCTGTCACTACTTACCAAGATGCATGTGTCCTTCTTCACTGGTGTCGTTGAAAATGGCTACAAATTTCCGCCACGAAATGGAGAGGAACATCTTTGTAAGAAGATGATTCTCTCCTGAGCTCAAGATGGGGATCCTCCTGACCAGCCCATCTGGACCGTTCAAATTTAATCCAACGGTTCTAAATAGGTGAGCCCACTAAAAGTTATAATAATTACAACCGTTATATTAAGTTTGAATGGCCCAGATGGGCTGGTCAGGAGGATCCCCATCCTGAGCTCAGGAGAGGATCCTCTTCCATCTTTGTAAAACAAAAACCATTAATTCTGAGTAAGACCGTTAGACTGGCATTCGTGTCGTATTTCTCGTGTTCGTGTCGTTTTCGTGTCATACCTAATAGCTTAACGGGTCGTGTTGTGTAATACCTGTTAAAGTAAATGGGTAATATTACCCAACCCGAAATCAACCCGTTAATATTATCAAGTAATATGATCCGACCCGTTAAGAAAAATATATTTTAAATCAATAAAAATGAAAATGAAAAACATAATTTGACCCAAAAAATGTAAAACATAATACTAAATTAGTATATACATACTAAATTTCGAAGTTGACATCTTCATGAAAATTGTAAAGCTTTTCATTATGAGTTATTACATTTTTCACACTTCTACAATAATTATTATTAATTTTGCACTCAAATAAAAAACATTGTTCATGAGATTTGGAGGGTTTTAAAAATCTAAACGACCATGTAACCATTGTCTAAGCATTGAGGATGCAATTATGAACGTTTATTATGCTTTCACATCTTTCAGACTTATACATTAATGATTATGAATTTTGTTTATTTTGAACTCCCTTAAAAATACTATTCATGAGAGTTTGTATGGTTTTAAAAATTCAAACGATCATATACCCATCCTCAAAGCGTAGAGAATGTGACTACGAGCGTTTGCATATTTTTTCATATTTTTCGCACATGTAAATTAATTATTATATTTTTTTAATGTGTTTGGTATTTTTAAATTACTTGATATTTTATTTTAATGTATTTTATGATTTTTAATCTCAATCCTTGCCTATAATATACTATAAAAATATATAAATAAATAAAACTTAAATTTTAAAATTTATATAGAATAATAATTAATAAACAATATATACATATTCATTATATCTATTGTAATTTATAGTAAGTTTTTTTTAGTAGTTTAACAAATTAAAATCACCAAAATAACTTTTTTCTTATCGTGTCGAAACAGGTTACCCGCGTGTCACTCTCGTGTAAACCTGTTAAGGACCCGTTATTAACGGGTTATTATCGTGTGACCCGATAATGACCCGATTAGTTATTGTGTTGACTCGAAACCCGTTATTTTTGTATCGTTTACATGTCGTGTTAACGGATCGTGTAAGAAATTATCAGATCTAAAGACCGTATATAACTGACTGGGGAAGTTTTAGCCGAAAAGAACACCATCAATCTGAGTAAGACCGTATATACAAGTGACTGCCCCATCACATGTGAGAAGTAGATGAATCATTTAAAAAGAAAGCGAGAGATTTGAACCATGGAGATGGAGTACTCACTAAGCTACAATGTGAAATCAGTTCATGCTTTCTTTATTGTCGGTATTCATGTATGTCATGGTACTCATGCAGCTAGATAATCCAAACAATTCTTCTCTGGATATGATTTCGTTCCACGAATGACAATCTACAAGTTTGTCGGTAATTAATATTGCTAGATAATACAAAATTTACCAACATATTATTCATATTGACAACAGCAATACAAATATTATGACATTTGTTAACGAGGAGTCCATTCTGATCCCGATATGCCTGATGATACATCTATATCATTCATTCCTAATTTTCTTGATGATATTTTTTAGTTAAACTGGTTGCGTTTTACCTTTCCTTTTTGGGGACGCCCAGAGCTTACTTTCTTCTCTTTCTTTGGCATTTCTTTAAAAAACAAAACCCTATTTCCCTTCACCATTTGTTGCCACCAAAGAAACCATATAGCCGCGCTGTGCTTGAAGAGTTCCACATCAATTGCTTCAAAGGGTTTCTTCATGGATTTAATTTCACTCATGTTCTTCATATATATATATATTTGTGTAATCAAGTTCATAGCTGAGGATTTTGATATAGTCTTGTGTTGACCCTAAAAACTACCAAGTCTACGTGGCGCGCAGGCCGAGTAATCTATAAGCTAACTACGTCCTTCGGTGAATGAGGGGCGTGCCAACTCGTCGGCCGAGCTCGGCCGAGGAGTAAATTTGTTGATGTTGCGTTGGGTGCGCGGCTGACTTCTGCGTCTTGCGATTGCGACCGAAGAAGGAACACGTCTCGGCCTCTTGGGTTCTCGAACCTGAAGACAAGGCTACTATTCTTACGAAGTTCACGAATCGCCGTCGTCGAATTCGGTCACAGTGATGTTATTCGTCAGAGTAAACTCACGCCGAATCGACACCAAAGTGTAAGGGCACAAATACTCAAAGCGAATATAAGTCTTAATAGTGAACATGGTTCGGCCGTCTGAATGCCGAACTCTAAATCCCACTTGAGAGTATCCAATCATAAAATAACTCGGCGTGCAATGCGCCGAGCTCAGTAAACTTAACACCTCACTTCGTTGAGAAAGCTAATGAGATGACCTCAATCAATAAGGATTCGGAAATCCTTCTCGACCGAGACTTGGATAAGTAACCAACCGTCCTCGCCGCAGTGCTGTTGATGCCAACGGAAGATGCTGCGAGACCGGTTGTTGATGCCGACTTAAGATATCACCGGTTGCTTTCACAGTGTTGTTGATGCCAACGGAAGATGTGTCAGCGAAAAGAGAAAATAAAAATCTCAAAGTTGTTGAGAAAGTTTGCGCAGGGCAGTTGTGTGTTGAATTGGAGAGGCTTTTCCGTTGTTCGTGACTCTGTATTTATAGTGGCTGATGTACTTGCTTGGCACTGCTAGATAGAGTTTGACTGCAACTCTAACTCACTGAATAAAATTTGATCCGTAGCTTTTAAATTTCTGCGACCTCCAAAATAAAGCCCATCCAGGCTTTATCACATCTAATCTACCTAGGCTTCTGATCTTATTAAAAAAAACTCCAGCAGAAACCTTCACTTCAATCACACAAAAAGCCTAGTCTAGCTAGGTTTGTTGTGTCATCATCTCAACCTAGGCTTATCACATCACCACCAAAATCCAATCCAATCCTATCTTATTTAGGCTTCTTCATAATCTATGCATCTTGATCCCCGCCATACTTTAAATAAACAATAATCAGTTTGCACCACACACCACACATTCGCATGCCAGAACACCCAAGTCAGATTGACTTGTGCTGCCATGTTTCCAGTTGGAAATATATATCTTATCTTTCATAATAAATTACTATTAAAAGATAATTATGATAAAACACCATAACATTATCCTTTAATAATAATAAAATGAATTACCTCTACTTTTCATCTGACGGTGTGAAACTATGCTCATTCAACGGCCTTGATTACATGGGCCGATGGTGTAAATTTGGGTCCAAACACCTTGCAAACTACTCTATGTTATTAAGTTAAAGCATTCAATTCATCAATCTATTTTCTTGTTTCATTCACTGAATATGTTGTTTAATTTGTTTGTTAATTTTAATGTTTGATCACCATTAGGGCTGCTTATGAATTATTTGAACAAGGTTATAGTAGACATCATAATTAATCTTGGTGGACATGTGAATGAATGATGAAACTGCTACGCAAACATCCTGCCATGTGATTTCTTTGGTTCTTTGATGAAGTTTTCTTGTTCTTAATGGATTCTTACTTGGTGATCTAAGTTGAACATCACAACTAGGTCACAGATTAGGAGTACTTGGTCACAACCACACATTATATGGATGGTCATAAATAAGTAAAACGAACCCTAGTTGTAGATTGGAGAGTTGAATACATTTTAACTAAATTTCCATGGAATTGGTTTGTAATGATGAAATCGAGATCTCTAGTTCCATTCTCATCGTTTCTAAATCAATTTATCATTCATCTTTATCTTGTCTTGCATTTTAAGTTACTTTAGTTTAAAAAAAAAAAAACCAATTCAATTTGGATTTTCATTGTTGAGTAAGGGTTCACATAAAGTTAATAATTTGTAAAGGTCTAATCAGTCTCTATGGTTCGACACCCTGACTTGTGCTTTTATACTATCCTTATATTTGCACTTGAAAGGAACACAAAAAAGCACAAAGGAACACATGCCTAAAAAAACACAAGTCCAAAGTCAAGTCAAGGCACAATGAACATGGAAAGGTGAAGCCGAGCACTACAAGGAGACGATAGCCTCCTAGTGTCTTGTCAGCAATCAAGCTGCGCGGTTCCCCATAAAGAAACTTTCAAGCACTAGAGGGAAATTTGGCTACTAATAGCTTTAAGGCACGGGGTCTTTGGAACATAAGGGGCATGTCTAGTTAGACGCCAACTGCAAGCCACATGGTAGCCAGACAGGGGAACAAGGGCCTGCAAATGGACATAAAGGCTGACAGGTAGAGCGCTCGGGTACATGTTCCCACCAACTTCAGGGTCGAGCAGGGCGCTCGGCCACGTCATCCTAAAAAATGAGACAATTGGACCTACTCTAGTGCAGAGCCAGCCCTGAGATTTCGAGGGCCATGTGCGAAAGTGAATTAGAGGCCCTAAAATTGCGAATTTAATTTTTTATTTTCAATTTTCAGTTGTGCTATCTATAAATTGTAATAGCACAAACAAATATAACAAATCAACTGACAAAAAGGTAAATTATTGTTTTTTTCTTAATTACTTAAAGGTCCAGCCACTTAGTACTACAATCTAGTGGTATTCTTCTTCACTTGTAAGTGAGAGGTCTTAGGTTCAATTCTCACCAAAGGCGAGTTTGAACCACATTATTGCTAGCCCATTGTGAGGCTAAGCCAACCCCCTTCCCCTTAGCGTAAATAATATCGTTCGTTAAAAAAAATTACTTAAAGGTCCAGGGTTCAAAATTTTCTTTTAGTTTTGTGGAATTTTTATATTATTTTTGTGGAAGTTTATGCATTTAATAATAATAAAGTAAAAAATGATGGAGGCAAAGCCTCGAACCCATTCCCAAACGAATTCAGAAAAGCATAAGTACCACTTGTGCTAACAGTTGATTTTATAATTTTTTACACATTGGTATATAATTTTTTACACATAATTATGTAAAATTGAAAAATCGAGGGCCCTACCGATTTGGGGGCCCTGTGCGGTGGCACCACTTGCACACCCTTAGGGCTGGCCCTGCTCTAGTGTCCTCTCATTACCACATGTCTGCTAAAGAACAGAATGATGACTAGCATGTCTAGTCTGTAGATTCGGCACATTAAATGCAAAAGAAGTGATGGATTCGAACTTAGAGGTTAAAGGTTCGGAAGAAAGCCTATATAAGGAGGACGAGTACTTCTTTGAGGGTGTCAAACGAATTAAGAGAGAAACTATATTATTAAAGGCTTAAAGCCAAGCATTATTTGTAACTTTGTTCTCCATTAATCTAAGAAACTCAGTGAATGTAGCATAATTGTGAGGGGTGAACCACTTAAATCCTGCATCTATTTCTATTTGTTTGCAAAGCCTAAGTCCATCATGGATCACCACTTGATTTATTCAACCTTTGTTAGCCTTACCAGTTTTAAGTGTCAACAGTTTGGCTCCCTCTGCAAGAAGGTTGGTTGCATTTTTTATACTAAGAAGATCTAAGAACGCCCTGTGGTGGATCGTCATACACATTTCTTGAGGATTATGACTAGCAGAAGAATGAGAGATGAGGCTCTAACCAGTGGCCATGAATGGGCCAGCAAGCGAATGAGGAAAACAGAAAAAACTAGACTAGCTGAGGGCTAAAATGAAAGCCATCTTGATCGGCGTGGGAAAGATGTATGAGATATGGAACCTCATCCATGCCCATAATACCCTCATCCAAGAAAAACATGTTGACCTTTAGGAGTAGATCACCACCCATGGGCGTTGGACCATCTGGGCGGTCCAATGCCCATGGGTCCTCACCTCCCCTTAGACTTGGGAAGTAAGGGTGAGTATGATCGTAAAGTCATTGATCGAAGAAAGGCCCAAACGAAGGAAGACACTAAAAAAAATAAGCATAGAACATTGACCTGGTGGCTCTGAACTTAAACAATGAGTAATAAGGCCGCCCCAATTTATAGGCCATTTTGAGGGAAGTGATAGACAAGGAAGTGAAAAGCATGTGGGATCGATTAAACGATATTAAAAAAGCTTCTATGTCCAGGAACCAAGGCTATTCTGAAGAGGAAATACCTCTCCTATTCTCCAAGGCCTTGCTCAATGAACTAACAAGTGGCGACAAAATGCAGAGCTACGAAGGGCTCACTGACCCGTATGACCACTTGGATGGCTTCATCTATGCAGTGGAGGGTCGGGGAAACAATGACGTCACGAAGCGCTGTCTTTTCCCAACAATTCTCGTGCCGAGCAGTTGACCAGCTATTCTTGTAATGAGGAAGGTCGATAGCACGTTCGCACCTATTAAGTCAAAACCAGAGATCATATATTAGCAGGACAAACAGGTAGTTTAAGAGATTCCCTGCCTGCAACGATAGTAGAACCCAGCGATACAACCATTACAAGTCTTACTTCCCATTAAGTATTTCTCCATATGAGATTTTTTTTGTAGAGCCACTTCTTTAGCACTCGGTGACAGCAACTAGTTTTTAGATAAATAAGAGATAAGACCATATTCTGCCGTTATTATTGAGATCACGACCATCTCACCGATGATTATATAGACCTAAAAGATGACATAGAGACGCTCATTCAGAGGTGCAACTCAAGGATTATGTGGCTGGACAACAATCTATCTCCTAAGGCATTTCACAAGCCCCGAGCGCCTCTCCGATTAGCGGTGCAACAGAAAGGAAAATGATTTTCACTCTCGCGGGAGGATTAACATTTGCAAATGACTCTAACTAAACAGAAAAAACGTACGTCTGGGCTTCTTGGTAGGTTGAGTCGTATTTCTTCTTGGTCGGGATAATGGACCGACCATTCAAGGTAGAAAGGCTGTTAGAAGCGTTGGTGACGTTCGGAAAGGATGATGGTTTTGGAGTTTTGCAACCTTATTATGACCCTCTGGTCATATCTGTTGAGATAACCAAATGCAATGTTTCTCGGGTGTTTATCCACAACGAGAGTTCAGTGAATGTGGTTTTTCTCTCTTTTTTCAATCAACTAGGGTTAGTCGAGATCTACTCTACGGGAAAGTAGTCCTCTCATAGCCTCAGAGATAATATGATACACCCAATTGGGTAGATGAGTCTTACCTTGTCTATTAGGAGCCATCATTGTAGAGTAAGCCTGATTACCCGATTACTCGATTCACTATCGTGGGACGACCATTCTTGACTGAGATGGATGCCTTCATTAATCAAAGGATGCTGGTAGTGAAGTTTCAGACTTTCGACAGAAGAAGAAACTACCTGAGGAAATCAGACATCAGCACCAGTATGCTACGCATCAGCCGTGAAAGTAAAGACCAAGGTGATGACCAAACGTCTCGTAGGGCCATTAAAAAAGTTATTAGCACCAAACCCCATAACATATTGAGCAATCTGACTGCTCTAGCAAGCGGAAGGGTCATCCTAAAAGCATCACCCAAGAAGGAAGGGTTCGTGGTCGACCCAGTTCTAGAAATTCGTAAGTCCGAGCAACAGGTACACCTATTTGTTAAACTCTACATATGAGGACTTTTTCCTTGCATATCAATGGAAGATAACACTCAAGGAGGAATAGATGGTTATTAAAATAGTTCATAAAGAGTTTGTTATAATCGTTTGATGATACAAATGCTCGGAACGGGGATTATTGAAATTAGGTGGAAATGTAGACTAAGTTATTACAACAGAGAGTATGGGGCAAGTGTGCCCCACTCCGTTTCTTTAAGAAGGCAACCGTGGATCGACCAACGTTAAACCAATGACTGACCAGTTGCCAAGGAAGACTTCTTGGCCTACTCATGGAACATTGAATACTCGGAAGGTAATCTTTTGGAAGAAAGCTGAGCAACTCACGGGTGGATTGTTGCTAGGGTGAGCTAACCTTCATCTTCTTGTAGGATTTCACATAGCCCTGAAAAGGAAGGTGTTTGAAGCACTCAATGCACTTAGGAGTCTGTAGAAATCACTCATGTCCAGATTATTGATGGGCATAATGTCATTGAGGGCCTTCTGCATGTGCTTATTTTTTTCCTGAAAGGTCGAGCGGTGTCCTTAGTCACCCCAACTCAAAGGTCGTCTCAAACTTGTTAGAGGCAGCCTCACTCAGCATCTTCCTGAGCTACTTTACCTTATGCTTTAGCCGAGCGTTCTTGCAGTTAATAGCCTCAACCGGTAGGTTGGAAGACCCAAGCTTCTGCCTATTGGCCTTCAAGGCCTCATTCAACTCCGGCATGGCCTGTTCATGACCAACGCTTTATTTCCTGTATTTGAATAGCTACTTAAGCGTTCGGTGATGCAAGAATAAAACCTACAAAAGAAATTAAAATGGAAGTCTTAACAAAAGAATAGTACGTTAAAGGAAAATGTCAAATAATTGTAGAATGTTTACCCTAGTGTGGAGGTCGAAGGTAAGTGCCACCTGCTCATTGGCCTTGCCATCATCATCACCTAACACGCTGCCAGAGACGTCATTTTCTTGAAAGACCCATTTGTAAAGAGACAAGAACAGGTTTATCTCATTAGACGATATGATTGCCACAACGCTTGGACCAGACTTCTCTAAGGGAGCAAAAGGTTTGAGCGACTGCTTATTGGTGAATGAAAAGTTGAAGTCGCCTGCCATTAGGCGCTTGCCAGCTGACCTTTCCCCGTTCTCACTAGGGGAACCCTGTGGTATGACTCCTGCTGAAGCGTCGTGGCCACCTGAAGAAGTGTTGTGAGCCTCCACAACAGGCCAGCTACTTCCAAGCGTTGCCATATGCGCTCTTCTTCCCCATCGCCTGACGGGCAACCTTTCAACCTCCGCGTTCATTTCAATCATCTCCTCGTATATGGAACAAAAATCAACTACAGTGTTAATAAAATGACGCATGTATTAAAGCTCTTCATGAATACAAGTTATAAGAATGAACAAAAGAAAATGATAACATCATGTGTCAAGGTACATCATGGTTTACCTTGTAATAGACCAACAGCTCGCGGACAGCTTTCAGTAAGTATAGCAACGATTAAAAACTCTTATGAATGTAAAAATGTGATAGCTGCTAGTTAAAGCCTCTCTTTTTGCGAGAGAAACCCTTCTCAACCAGTCGACCACAAACAAATAGAGCAAAATTTTGAAGACATGTAAGACAATGACAATTAAGTTGCCACTTGTATTGTTCTTTACCCTTCGCCTTGAAACGCCTAGCAACCCAAGCCCCTATCGCTCGACCTCTGGAGAGCTATCTTAGTTACCCGCCGACAAGAAACCAATTCTCATTGTAGGGTCTCTGGTTTAAGTGGTTATCCACAAAAAGTAAGCACAAACCGAGCACGTGGCAGAACCCAACCCGATCATGATTGTTCCTCAACTTGTAACAATGCTTGATCATGCTGAGACTAGCTATGTCTGGTGATGCTTGATCAAGCAGCTGGCGTTCAGGTTAAGTTAGTGAGAGCTAAACCTATGTGAGCTAGAACTTTATAAAGAAAATGATGGAGAGGTAGTCGAACGCCTGACTTGAAAAGTTTAGTACAAAAGGCCACCTAACCGTGAAAAAAGACAACTTGACCTTTCCTCTTAAGTAGGCGCTCAGGAAATGACATTAACGGGAATCAGGTACTGATTCCTCAGCTTTCCAATAGGGTCGAAGTCATAACACTAACAGTGTGATCAACAATATGATCTTGAGCATCATAATTATAAGGGTCGATAGACACCCCAACCTTGTAAGGACACGAAGGATACCTATACCTCATTTCATAACTCAAAGGGAGAAGGTTTTGCTGATCATCCAAGTCAGCAATGTCTGCCTGGAGCACCGATGACCCCAAGCACTCGGAAGGACCGAGCAAATCTTCATTGCCCGTCTCTAAGGAAACGACTAGGTATGTGGCTTATCCAAAGTTGTTGTCCCTACAGATAGAAGTAGACTCGTCCCCATGAGCAGTCAACAAAAAGTTCCTAGATCTATAATCAGCGCTCAGTGAATGGGAATGCTACTCGGGTAGCTCGGGAAGTCCTCGAATCGTGATGGTCGGCATTCTGGCTCTCAACCAACAACTCATAGTCCTAAGGCTTTCGGCCGTCGTTTTTAGAATCAAAAGAGCTCAACAACAAATGTGCTCGGTATCCACACATATTTTGGGGTCTTATAAATGCGAAGTAAACTACTTGCATAATTAGGCCTTAATTGCTAAGGAAAGTCAATGACATAGATCAACCTAGCTTACTAAGTCATAAAGATGCCCTATCATGCTTCAGCAACCAGACTAGCCGAATTTGGTCATCGCCGACATTGTTTCACGTTGGCGGCAACCCCACAACATAAAATTCAGAGTAATATCCAGAGTATAACAAAATACATCAAAAGAAAACAAAAGAAAAAGTACAAGCATGAGAAGCCAACCTGAGAGAATACAAAGGAAGAGGTTTGAGAATCGTAACTGGTAAGATTTAGGTCACCGTGGATGGTCGTGGGATGAATTCGGTAGAGTTCCATATGAAGTTGACATAATGAAGTGGGAATTTCTAACAGAGGGAAATAGATTATATAGCCTTTGGGCACTCGATCTCAGCCGTTGCTGAAAGAATGCCAAAGGGACTAGATGGTGACACACAGAGGCCCACCTACTCGATCTCTAAGACAAAGAGGTCGTGAACAACTTCACGAGGCACGAGGTCACACATATCTATCACACCTTTAATACAGAGAAGCCTCGATTATGCTACCAACCCGCAGCAAAACATGCTCAACAAGCATATGTTCTTGACAATGTTAACTCTTAACTCACAAGTCTATTGACTGATGGGATTCTGAGGCAAGTACTCAAGGATGAAGAAGCTGATCACTTGGGAGGGCAACACAACACCCAGGTGCCATCTCTAAGTCCTGACCAACTCTCTGCTCAAAAGAAGAACTTTTTGGCAATGAGTTAAGGGACTTGTTACCTCAAGGTCATTTTTTACCACCACAGGCTCAAAGAAACATAAGTTGATAAGAACACAAGTCTAAAGGAAAGTCAAGGCCCAACAAACTTGGAAAGATGAAGCCGATCACTTCAAGGAGCCATGGTTTCTGAGTGTCTTGTCAGCAATAAGACCAAGCGGTTCACCATAAAACGTCTTTCGAGCACTAAAAGGCAAGTTGGCTAGTAACAACTTTAAGGTATGAGGTCCCAGGAATAGAAAGGGCATGCCTAGTCAGACATCAACTTTAAGCCACATGGCGGCTAGACAAGGGAACAGAGACTTGTGAATGGACATAAAGACTAATAGGTAGGGTGCTTGGGTACCAGTTCCCACTAACTCCAGGGCCGAACAAGTAGACATGCATAAGTGTCCCCTTGTTGCCACCTGCCATTCAAAGAACAGAGAGACAACTAGCATGTCTAGAATGTGGATTTGGCCCATTAAATATGAAGAAAATGATGGATTCGAACCTAAAGACTGAAGGTTTAGATGAGGGCCTAAGAAGGACGAGTACTACTTAGAGAGGGTAAGATGAATTAAGAGAGAAACTATATTATTATAGCAAGCGTTACTTGAAACCACTTAAATCCTGTTTATTTTATTTGTTTGCATAGCCTAAGTCCATTAAGGATTCTCATTTAATTTATTCAGCCTTTGTTAGTCCCACCAGTTTTGAGTGTTAAAAATATTATGGTTACAAACTAAGTTTATTAACGAAAAATGGACTTATTGCACAAAGAATTTCTATTAATCCAAATGTAAAATAAACTACTACATATATAACAGATGCTACATACAAAGTTCAATGCAATATTATTGACCCTAACAAGTACAAAACTTACATGGTACATAGGCCAAGTAACTTAATAAGCTAACTACGTCCTTTTGTGGCTAATTGCTAGTGCAGGCGTCCCAATTCACAATCGAGCTTGGCCTGGCAAATACTTCAGGATGTGGTGACGTGATAGAATGCGTTTTTGACTTCTAAATTAGGTGACATTGGCTGAGGAATGAACACTCTCGGCTTGGGTTCTAAAACCTGAAGACAAGGTTATGCCCTTTACTACAAAATTTAATCTACACCTGGTTTTGCAACCTCGACTATATTTGTAAAAATATAAGTCTGCCGAACTATAATTAAACTATAGGGACAAAGATATTCAAAAGAGATGAGTATCTTAATAGTGAAAGTGGTTCAGCCGTCGATATGCCAAACTCTGAATGTCACTTGGGAATATTCGATCATTAAACACTCCACTTCATCGAGAAAGCTAATAGAGTAACCTCGTTCGACAGAAGAAGAAAAAAGTTCTTCACCGGCAGAGACTTAGGATAGATAACCAGTCGAAAAATGACAACTTGCTATTTAACCAAACTATGAAGACTCCTAAGTCGAACTGATTTTATGACTCCAGTGTTGTTTAACCAAACTGTCACCTTCACTGGTTGGCTCTGTAAAATGTTGTTTAACCAAACAGTAATCATCCGTCAATTGCCAACTCCAAACTTGTTAAACCAAACTGAATTTGTGTTGACTTGTTAGTGGAGCAGTTAGTATTTTTCTCACGAATGTACAGAGGGTTTCTCGTATAGCGTTGATATGTGTGTTATGTTGAATGTCATTTCTACATTGCTAACCGTCTCATATTTATAAGGTGAATTTCGTGATAACCAAGTCTGGCAAAGTAGAATTGCAATAGAATTACAATTCCCCAATCCTATTTGATAATTTCATAATTATCCTCATCAATCTTTTATCAACCAAACCTTTATCTCGGCTGAGTATCACATGTATCGTGACTCTGAATCTAGTCCCTCAATGTTTTCAATCCATTCTTTATCCAACTAGCCACAAGTTTCGATCCTTGAATATTCAGGATCTTATAAAAAAATCATCTCAATCCTCAATAATTCTACCTTATCTAGGACTTAACTGAACCATCATCCAACCACTAATCCTTTAATAATCTTCTTCCACAAAGACTCGATTGAATTGTCTACGTCCTACCACTAGGCTGAGACCTTACCACCTAGGCTAAATATTCACCATTGGGTCGAGACTTGCATCTTTTTTCTCAATTTACTCATTCTCAGCCCAAATTCCATATTTTTGCCCCAAACATTACCCTCGCTTCTGAAATCTTTGGCTACGAACAGTTGGCTAAATGATTTTGAAGAAGTGAATCGTTGCTCAACCTCCACTAATTTGCATGTATTGCATTGAAAACAACAAACACGCTATCGACTTGTCTGACACAAAACCCATTATGTTTGCCAAGCGTTGAGTTCTTGTGGAGTCATCTTTAATTCGGCCACGTAAACATCCAAGCTTCTGTTTCTTGGGGTGCCGAAACGTCCCCTCATCACCATATTTTCGCAGAACCCACCATCAGTAGGTCTTCTCTGTTTGGGGACGTGAAAACCGCAGCCACCTTTTTGAATTTCAAAGAAAATCTAATAATAATCCAATCCTAAGATTCTCTCGGCTTTATAATTCAAAACCAAAACCCTAAAACCATTCTTTTTCGTCAATTCGCCTATAAAAGCTCATTTACAACCTAATTCCTCTTCACGCTTAATTTCCAAAAACTCTGCAAAATTGAAAACTCAGAGCTCTTGTTCAAACCTCTGCAATCTTCTTTAATCCTTCCAAACTAAATCATGAATGACTCGCACACAATCTCCTTTAGATTTCTTCGGCAAACTCTCTACAAACTAGAGAGCATCAAATATATCATCGACCGTTTCGTCACCAAGCTTTTCCTTCATCCGAAGAAGAAGAAGAAGCAATGACACAAGTTTTAGGCCATCTTTTCAAGGAATCAATCCCAAACTCTATCATCTCTCTTTCTAAAACTCATTTGCTCGATCCCTTCTTCAAGGCAACTTTCATTGGCCATATTGACTTTTGGCCGCACAAAACTCTCACACAATGAAAGAACTCCAATACTTATAAACATCAGCATATATGAAAACTTTAGCATAATCGAAACAAACATCGACAAAAAGCACATAATATTCTTCTTACCTCAGCTGCAATTGTTTTCCGCCAGTAAGCACGCCGCTTGTTGCCTCTTTGTTTCTTTGAGTATCGGCTTGTGTCGAATGGTTAAGGAATAAAAGTATTGTTACATTATATATATATATATATATATTGCCAACAAAAATAAAAGTGGCTCAATCATGATGAAAATGAGGCCAATGAAGCTTTGTTCCGAGCCGAGATCTCTTCATATGACCATCTTCATAATTTTGTTGCAGGCCCTGATGCGAAATAACAAGGAATGTTCTCAAATATTCCTGTTTTTTCAGCTAGTAAGTAATCAGAGTTATTACGCTTCTCTGTTGGTATTTAGACAATCTTTCATCATTAATAAAACTTGAATAAAATGATAAAAATTGAAAATCAAAGAAACAGAGTGCAGAGAGCTTTGGAAACAGAGGGCTGATGCTTTTTGTAAAAAACAGAGATCTTTTTTCATTCAGATATTTCTGATATATATGGCTCAATACATAAGCCGACTGAAGTAATTGGGTCGACTGATAAAGAGAATGGGTCGACTGATAAAGGCAACAGTCAGCCCTTTTACACAGAATCAGTTTAAGTAAAGCAGAATCAGTTTAAGTAAATCATTAACTTTTAACACTCCCTCTTAATGCTTTGCTGCTTCACTCCCAAAAGTTCTCTTAAGTAGATGAATCTGTCCTTTGGTAATGCATTGGTGAAGATATCAGCAACTTGATCTTCTGTCTTGCAGTAGACCACATCCACTTCCTTGTCTTCCACAGCACCTCTGATGTAGTGATGCTTTAGAGCAATATGCTTAGATTTACCATGACAGACAGGATTCTTGCTCATGGCAATAGCTGACTTATTGTCACAAAGGATATGAGTTGCTAATTCTTGTTTCTCACCAAAATCTTGCATAATTCTTCTCAGCCACACTGCTTGAGAAGTTGCAATTGAAGCCGACACATACTCAGCCTCTGCCGTTGATAGTGCAACTGATTTCTGTTTCTTAGATGCCCAAGAGAATACACCAGTCCCCAATGTAAAAGTATAGCCAGATGTGTTCTTCAAGTCATCAACACTACCTCCCCAGTCACTATCACAGAACCCATACAATTTGGGCTTAACATTCCTTTCATACATAATACCAAAGTCAAGTGTACCTTGTATGTATCTTAGGATCCTCTTTGCAGCTCCATAGTGAATGCAAGTAGGCTTGTGCATAAATCTGGACAACAAGCTTGCAGCATACATAATATCGGGTCTAGTCGCTGTCAAATACAACAAACTCCCAACCAGGCTTCTATACACAGATTCATCAGCATCACCACTACCATCTTCTCTTTGAAACTTTCATTCACAACTAGAGGTGTTGCAACAGGCTTGCAACCAACCATTTTGAACTTTTCTAGAAGTGTTTTTGCATATTTCTTTTGAGTAATAAAGATACCATCATTTGATTGAATGATACTAATTCCCAAAAAATAATGCAACATGCCTAGATCACTCATCTCATATTTCCTCATCATGTCATTCTTGAAATTCAAGATCATATTATGACTACTTGCAGTATAAACCAAATCATCAACATATAAGGAAACAATAAGGATATCTGAAATACCTTCTGTTTTGACATAGAGGGCAGGTTCATTCTCACTTCTTTGAAAAACTCTTTCATTGAAATATGAGTCGATCTCTCCATACCATGCTCTCGGAGCTTGTTTCAGGCCATAAAGTGCCTTCTTAAGCTTATACACCTTGTGCTCTTGTCCTTTAAGAACAAATCCTTGAGGTTGGTCAACGAACACCTCTTCTTTTAGGACTCCATTTAGGAAAGCCGACTTGACATCAAGTTGGTGTAGAAACCACCCCTTCTGAGCAGCTACGGAAATAAGGCCTCTGATTGTTTCATGCCTAGCTACCGGTGCAAATGTTTCTTGGAAATCAATCCCGGGTTTCTGAGAATAACCCTTTGCTACCAATCTAGCTTTGTTCCTTTGAACGGAACCATCTTGATTGAGCTTAGTCTTATAAATCCACTTCACTCCAATGACGGAGTTGTCACAAGGTCTGTCCACTAGTTCCCATGTCTTGTTTTTCACAATGACATTGATCTCCTCTTGCATTGCAGCCTTCCAAGTCTCTTCTTTCACTGCATCATCAAAGTTTTCTGGTTCTTCAACACAAAAATTGCAGCTTTCATAGACTTCATTTAAGCTCCTTAACCGAACCGGCGTTGAACTTGGACTTGAAAGTGTAGGAGAGTGAGCTTGATGACTGTTTTCAGGTGATAATTGTGGAATTTCTGGCTCAATTTCCTCTTCATTTGGTTGATTTTCTTCTTCAATTCTGATTTGTGCAGATTCCTCTCGGATGGTTGCTTGATTCCAATCCCACGAAGATTTCTCACTAAAAAGAACATCTCTACAAACCACAACTTTCTTCCTTTTTAAATTGTAGAGTCTGTACCCTTTTGTGTATGAAGCATAGCCTACGAAAATGCATCTTTCACTTGACTCATCAAGTTTTTGTCTTAGTTCTTTCGGAACATAAGCAAAGCAGATTGACCCAAACACTCTCAAATGATTCACGGAAGGCTTTCTTCCACTCCATGCCTCAAATGGTGTCTTATCTTCAACTGCCACTGTTGGATGCCTATTCATCAAGTAGACCGCTGTATTAACTGCCTCACCCCACAAATATTGAGGTATTCCTTTGTCATGCAACATTGCCTTAGCCATTTCGACTATGGTTCTGTTTTTTCTCTCAGCTACTCCATTTTGTTGTGGAGTGTAGCTGACAGTAAGTTGTCTTTCCAAGCCAATATCTTGACAAAACTTATCAAATTCTGTGGATGTATACTCTCCTCCTCTGTCACTTCTAAGAACTTTGATTAGATACCCAGATTGTCGCTCAACCATAGCTTGAAACTTCTTGAAGATTGAGAACACTTCTGATTTCTGTCTTAGAAAGTATACCCAAGTCATTCTGGAATAATCATCCACGAAGATTAGGAAATACTTATTTCCCACGTGAGTAGAGGTCTTCATGGGTCCGCAAACATCTGTATGAATCAATTCCAATGGAACTTTTGCTCTCCAAGCTTTACCATGTGGAAATGAATCTCTATGATGCTTCCCAAATGCACACCCTTCACAGATTTCTTCATTTTCTTGGATACTCGGCAACCCATGCACCATTTCTTTTTCTTGTAGCTTCTTGAGACTTTGAAAATTCAAGTGGCCAAGCCTTTTATGCCATAGCTTTGAATCTTATTGCACTTCCATCTTGAATGCAGATTGAGTTGCATACTCAATTGTGAGAGGAAAACTTCTACTCTTCCTCATCTCAATCTTAGCCACGAGTTGTTGACGATTCCTCCTATCATATATCTTGCAAGTATTGTCTCCAAAATATAAGTAGTAGCCATGCTCAATGAGTTGTCCAAGACTTAGCAAATTTTGCTTCAAATCAGGAACTAACATGACATCCTTGATGAACATCTTTCCATTCTTTGTATGCACGGCAATAGTACCTCTTCCCAATGTATCGACTAGCTGCCCATTTCCCATCTTCACTTGGGTTAGGTTTGTAGTGTCAACATTATGGAGAATGTTCTTATTCGCCGTCATATGATTGCTACAGCCGCTGTCCACAAACCAAACTTTAGCTTCTTCTTGGACAGTTGTATCATGACCAACATAAAACATATTGGTCTCTTCATCTTCTGCTTTGGTGTAGTGAGCTAGCTGATTATCTTTGTAGGTACAATCCTTTTGCATATGCCCGAATTTGCTACACTTGTGGCATTTCACTTTTCCTTTTAACCAACATTCACCGGAATGAGCTTTGTCACAAATTTTGCACTTCGAAACATACAAACTCTTCTCAACCTTTTTCTTGTCTTCAAAATTACCCTTTCCTTCCCACGCTTTGTTTTTGCCTTTCCAATTCTTGTTGGAGTTGGCTTTGCTTTGACTTGAACTAGCTTGAGTTTTTGGATTCACTGTAAGTGTTTGGAAAGCATTTTCTACATCATTGTTGTCATGCCTAGATAATCTCTGGGCAAAACCTTTGAGAGAACCAATCAATTCTTCAACACTCAAAGTTGACAAATCCTTAGTCTCCTCTATGATTGAAACTATGTTGTCATACTTTCTTGGCAAGCTAATTAGATACTTCTGAACTATTCTCTCATCAGACAAGATTTCACCATAGCTTTTCATTTGATTAATAATCTCAGACAATCTACTCAGGTAATCATCTAGCAATTCATCATCTTTCATTCTTATATACTCAAAATCTCTTCTCAAAGATTGGAGTTTGACAGCCCTTACCTTAGTAGAGCCTCTGTAGACTTTCTCCAGCACATCCCAAGCTGATTTGGCACTTGTCTCATTTGAGATTCTCGGAAAAATTTCATCTGAGATAGCATTTTGGATGACCCCAAGAGCTTTTGCATCTCTCTTGATGTTTACCTTCAACTCCCTTGTTTGAGTCTCTGTCAAAACCACAGTGCTTGGAGGTACAACATAGCCATCTTCAATCAAGCTCCACAAATCATGAGATACAAAAATTGTTCTCAACTTTGTCCTCCAGAAGTCGTAGTTTACTCCACTGAAGATAGGAGTTCGAATCTCACCACTGCTACTTGAACCAGCCATGAATTTGAAAAATTTTGATTCTAGGGTTTCACTTAGAATTTTCCCCTTTTTTGAGAATCAAAAAAGGCCCCACTCTTTGATCAGATTGGCTCTGATACCATGTTGGTATTTAGACAATCTTTCATCATTAATAAAACTTGAATAAAATGATAAAGATTGAAAATCAAAGAAACAGAGTGCAGAGAGCTTTGGAAACAGAGGGCTGATGCTTTTTGTAAAAAACAGAGATCTTTTTTCATTCAGATATTTCTGATATATATGGCTCAATACATAAGCCGACTGATAAAGAGAATGGGTCGACTGATAAAGAGAATGGGTCGACTGATAAAGGCAACAGTCAGCCCTTTTACACAGAATCAGTTTAAGTAAAGCAGAATCAGTTTAAGTAAAGCATTAACTTTTAACATTCTCGAGCATAATCACTTTGCCAACTTTAATTTGTAACTCAAACAACTCAGCTAGACAGGATTGCTCCATATCAACTTTATCTCCAATAACCATATCAATTGGCATAGTTTTTACGTCTTAGGCCGTATTTCAGTCTTGATTGTCATTGAAGCATTCATTCGACATATCATCTTTTGAGTCAATTTTTGTATTTGGCTTAGAAACTTGAACATTTTCTTTTGGACCGACCAACTTTTTTGTCTCAGCCGGAAGACTAGATGGGCTAAGATCTTCCTGAGCCAAATTGGCAATTGTCTCAAGCAAAGGCTTTGTCTTTAAATGAAACAAACTTGTACCTAGGAATGAAATGAAAACCCTTCTCATCTACCCATGTATTAAAAAGGGCTTTGTCTTTTTTAGCCCATTGTTCTTGTAAGTGACATGAGTTTTTACCTTTATCATTTGGGAGAAACACTGTCTCATTTCCTTATGTGTATCAAGAATCTTTTTTGCTTCCCATGCTATTTTATTCTCCTCACACTTTTGAATGTGTTTCTCTAGTTGAGTTTGGATTTCGTCTAATCGGTTGAACTGAGTCGAATTGAATATTGAAACATCATTTGAACTTCACAATCTTAGCACTTTCGTCCCATTGGGCGTGCCAAAATGTTGACACTAATAATTACAAAATTTACGTGGCGCACATGCCGAGTAACTTAATGAGTTAACTATGTCCTTATGTGGTTGATTGCTGATGTAGGCGTGCCAATTCGCAACCAAGCTCGTCCATGCAAATACTTCTGGATGTGGTGATTTGATGGAATGCACTTCTGACTTCAGAATTAGGTGACCCTGGCCGAGGAAGAAACACTCTCGACTTGGGTAGTTCTACCTTATCTAGGACTCAATCGAACCATCGTCCAACCATTAATTCTTTAATAATCCTAATTCCACTAGGACTCGGTCAAATTCTCAACATCCCACCACTACGCCGAGACTTTATCACTTGGTCTAAATATTCGACGAGACTTGCATCTTCCTTTCTCCATTAGCTTTTTCTCGGCCCAAATCCCAGATTTCTGGCCCAAACAAATACACAACCCTAAACCCTAATTTGTTTATTCTTTGTTGTTTATCTCTTCGGTTATGACATGACAAAATAGCAAAGAAAACAATTAAATTACATAGACTGATGCATAATTAAATTATGACATGACTAGCCTTGGTGTGGCAATTGATTCTTTTTTATTGTTTTACTTTTTTTTATATTTGTTTTAGATATTATTATTTTTTATTAATCTTGTAACATTAAATTTGGTATAATGCCAGTCATCCTTGTTGTAACCTATTTTATTTGACTAATGGGAAGGGGCCGGCGGCAAGGGAAGAGATAGAGGAGGGATGTGTTTATAGAATCATAGGGGAATGTGTGTGTTATTCCCTCTTACGTAGTGCCTTTATTTATAGTAATAAGAGGGAGAAGAAATCCTTCATCCCCAAGGAATACAAGTTCATATAGAAAAGAATAACTAGAATAAAATATAATATAGGATTTACACAATCACACTTAAACTAGGAAAGTTTACAACACTCCCCCTTGAGTGTGTAAATACTCATGGTAGATTTAGCATCATGCAGAAGTTGAGGAAGTCAACTCGTCAACACTAATTCTGGGAACAGTGTTATTCTCAATAAGGTAGGAACTTGCATAAGAAAGTAAGTCTCACTAAAAAACCCTAAGGCTAAGGAAAAAAACCCGAGTAGGGACAAAATCCATAGTCTAAGGAAAAATGCGTGAGAAATGCATAGTCAAAATAAACGTCTACGGGACGTCATCAGAGATATGATCAACCCAAGGTGGATGCCTCGTTAAAACCTAGTGGAAAAAATGCTCCTAATCGTAGGGAAAAAGAGTACATTAAGATCAAACAAGTATTCTTCAGGATACTCCCCCTGAGTTTAACATAAATCCAAAGAGAAATAGCAATGTTACAACTCAGAAAGTTTACGCATACCAATTCCTTGAACAAGTTTCTGAAACGTCGCATTCGGTAGTGATTTGGTGAAGAGGTCGACTAGATTGTCTTATGAACGAATTTGCGTGACTTCATTTTTCTGATGCTCTTGTTGTTGATGTGAAAAGAAGAACTTCGGCACAATGTGCTTGGTGTTGTCTCATTTGATGTAATCCATCTTGAGTTGTTCGATGCATGCTGCGTTATCTTCATAGATCATCGTCGGGACATCCACGACAGGGTAAAGATCCAGGAGCTTCAAATATAGCCCATAACTGCTCTCAACTAAAAGCATTCTAGAGCTGCTTCATGTAAGGCGAGAATTTCAGCATGGTTAGACGAAGTGGCAACTAAGGTCTGTTTAGTTGACCTCCAAGATATTGCAGTGCCTCCAACGGTAAAGACATAACCCGTTTGAGAACACGTCTTGTGCGAATCAGATAAGTATCCTGCATCGGCATAACCAACAAGGCAAGAATCGACTCGAGAAGTGAGGGGTGCATCATTACTCGAGGATCCGTAGGGATAGAACAAGCCCAAATCTGTAGTACCTTTAAGGTAACGGAAAATTTCTTTAACACTAGTCCAGTGTCTTCATGTTGGTGCATTATTGTATCTTGCCAAAAGATTAACAACGAAGGAGATGTCGGGTCTAGTGCTTTGAGCTAAGTACAATAAAGTGTTTATCGCACTTCAGGCTCCAAAATCTCTTCATCATCCTCATTTGGACGTAATGGATCTCGTTTTGCATCTAGCGATCAAACGACTATAAGAGTACTTGAAGGATTCGCTTTGTCCTCGTTAAAGCAGCATAACACCTTCTAGGTGTAGTTCGATTGATGTACTAAGATTCCATTCGAACAGTGCTCTATCTCGAGACCGAAACAGTATCGAGTCTTTCCTAGATCTTTCATCTCAAATTCTGACTTTAGGTGCGCGGCAATTCTCGCGAGCTCTTCAGGAGTTCCGATAACGTTTATGTCATCAACATATACTACAACCGTAACAACCTGTCCCGATGTTTTATTTTCGGGTTTTTGGAATAAAGGTACGTTCGTAAATGTTCACCTTGGGTTAGATTTCTTTTGTTTAAAGTATTATTTTAGGGCCTTAATAGGTGTGCCCAAGGGGGCCCACCTTTAGATGTTGTCCCCCGGCCCACTCCTCGTTCTCCCATTTTCTCCCTCACTCTCGAACCTACCTCCCTCAACCCTCACTCTCTCTCTCCCCCAAAACTCTCTCTGCAACTCTCCCATTCCCTCCCAAAGAGACAACACACACACACACATAGACAATCACCATTCCCCACATTCACCCTTTGGACTCGTGAGCTCCACAAATGTTGGAGCAAAGGAAGAGCACTAAACCCTCCCCATATCACGTGCACCGGGGCTGCACCATTATGCAGTCTCATTTCTGGCGAACATTCAACTTGGGTGAGTCTATGAATCTCTTGGGTTACGTTTTGGGGTTAGAATGAAGTAGTGTGTTGAATAACTATTTTATTACTATATATATCAACTTGGTCCACTCATGTTTATTTTGCGCCCCCTCATAACTTAGAACGCGTACAATCCCAGCGTCAAGGCACTCCCACATCGGTATCTTCCAGTCCTCTCAGTGTAGGACCCACTCCTTTGTTCATTAAATGTTATATTATTCCTTTTAGTGTTCTAATTAGTTGTATGCTCTGAACACGTTCCTCATTTGCATAATCATTGTAATTTAATTCATAACTGTTATTTATATTTCTTGTTCTCATGCATTCTAATATGGCTTCGTCACCTTCGGGTGTCAGCCAGCACGTGCCTACCCTGGTGTTTAAGAGAATATCAGGGTCGGGTGTGTCAGTTTGGTATCAAAGCATACTTAAGATCTTCTGTTACTGTAGTGGTATGTCGTTCATGACGTCATTTGGATGTCACTACTTCCAGATTTGTTGTCTTTCGGCACGGTTGTGTAACCTTCATACTACATGAATAGTCATATCATATTAAAGAAGAAGAAATCATGTGTCGAGATTGTGCCTCATCGGTACGAATTGGTTAAGACCAACTGGAGATCTGAGATGATGATGTCACTCTGCAACATGCGTTCCCTAGGAATGACGGACATAGTCATATCATTGTGGAATTTGCTCGAAACTTTCGAAGTACGTGCTGGAGAGAGTGAGTAAACGCTAGTTATGACGACGTTTAGTAAATGGTAGTTGGTGGGAACGAATCAATGTTGTTGGACTCGTTCCCGCTGAGGAAATTTGTGTGGATCTTTAGAACAATTCTCTACGATTATTTGATTGATAACCCACTTGCTTACTCCAACGACGGAGTCAAGTTCCCTAACCATCGCCTGTTAATTTCACCCCAAATTCATCGAGCGTTGACTTCATTTAGATTAAAGACTTCCTTGGGATGACTCGTTGTGTTCACTCGTCTTGTGGCTTAAGCACATGTAGAATTTACACTTCTCTCAAATGGTGTGTATTCTCATTGGGTTTTTTAAGTTGATCATTTGCGAGTCATTCTTCTTTCCACCAACATTGACCTTGTTTGACTAGAAATCTGCTACTAAGCAAAAATGGAGAGGTGGTTTGGGCACTACAATGGCTCCCAAGAGATACTGCTTATTGGGGAAGGTGACTTCTCGTTTTCTGCTTGTTTGGCTCGAGCTTTTGGGCCTACTATTAACATGGTAGCCACTTCTCTTGAATCCTAAGGTACATTTTTCAAATGGGTTCTTTGTTGGCATCTAAATACTTTTCTTGGGAGACTATTCGGTAGCAGATGTTGTTCTCATCAATTTCCAAAAAGGTTGCGATCGTTGGAAATTGGAAATCCTCACAAGGTGTCATGAAATGCTTGTACTCTAGAATTTGATGGAACTTGTTTTGACCCTCAAATTCTTGAGTGTCCTTGTAGCCTTCTCGACATGGTAAATTGCTCAATCAGTGAGGAATTCACGATCGATCGATTCGGCAAAAGTGTGCGCCCAATTCATATCAATTCAGACAGGAACGTTCGGAGCTTAACCTTTTCACAAGCTTACCAGACTTACCAGGAAGAATTCCACGTGGGTGTGAGGTTTGAGCCGTCTTTTAGTAAGGGATTGGTGAAGGTAGTAGTACGGGTGGTCAGCGGATTGCATCACCAATCACTATCTTCACAGATAAATGAATAATCACCTCTTATGATTTTGCTACAATTCATAAACATCATATAGTACTCTGGTAGACATTTTCCAACGATATGATGCCTATGAATTGTAGCAAGATGATGAGATGTGTTCACCTCAATGCATCTTTCCACTGCTTCACTCCAGGATCTTTTTGTTTGTGAGTACATGGATGTCGAGACACTTCTAGCAGATCTGTTTGGTTCATTCTAGAACGGTACGACAACATGGTCAAGGCGAGAATCAGACGATCTTTGTACACTCTCACGTTGCTGGGCAAAATGGTATTCAGAAGATCGAAATTACGATATGGGAAATTGTGCACCCTTGGGAAATTACTGCTTGCTTATCGAGACAACAAATGTGTGGTCAATATTGCGAGCGGCCGACTATTGTATCGAGAACTTATTTGTTGGATTCGATAAGCAAGTGGGCAGGAAAACCCGTCTACGGCAATTGTTACAAACTTGTTATTGTTGAGGCTCCACCCAAAGACATTTTTCTCGAAGTACGTGACATTACGTATGCTTGGGCGAGACCCACTATCATTTTTCAGTTTTGGATTTTCAGTGCAAGTATTTTAAATTCCTTATTATAGTTTTATATTTGTTTTCTAACGTTACAAATATTTGGTTGAGTCTTTTCCACTTTCAGTGTTAACTTCAGTACGAACTTTTAGACCATTATGTTATTACATATATATTTTGTCGTTATCATATATTACGTACATATTTTTTTTTACCTTATGTCATTATACATTTTCAACTTTATATCTTTGTAAAGTATGTTTCTACTTTTACACTGATGGGGAAAGAAAGTATGAGCCTGGAGGCATGAAAGATGGAATCATTGCAACCCGATCGCGACGGTGTGGCATTTTCCCTTTTGTGCAACCGCTCTAACTTGATTTCTTCGTTATGTGTGTGTGTGTGTGTGTGTGTGTGTGTGTGTGTGTGTGTGTGTGTGTGTGTGTGTATTGAAAACCTGCATATTGAGCAATATGAGTATATTATTTTGATCTAATTCAACTGCCAGCACTAGCTCCAGATCCAATTTAAGTAGAATTCCAAACATAGTAAATGAAGAACAAAAATTAGAATTTCAAACGGATGACGGTTTGGAATATCCCCAAGGTTTCTAGTAAAAACATTTACAAGAAAAAATGGTCAGTAGCCTCTTTTAGAAGTAAACACCACGTCAAAACAGTTGAAAAAGCTTATCCTCTTAGTAAAGAACATGAAACTTGTCAATTATTCACACCAGAACAAATCAAAACTCATAGAAAAGATGGTTACAATTACATTCACATATGTCTAGTCCAAATAGTAGTCAAGCCCTTAACAAGAAGAGGCATCAATACCTCTATTTTGTTATGTCTACAAGATGCAAGATTCACTGACTTTAGTAATAGCATTCTTGGAATGATTGAGTCAAATCTTTACAATGGACCAATTCATTTTGATTGTTTCCCATATCTCACAATAAGTCTTTCAGACCCTCACATGCTGAAAGCAATCACATTAAACATCAAAACTTCAGGGTACCAAGTCCTTAAAGGAGTCCAACCATTAGCCGTAATTTTTAGAGTTTACTACAAAGTCACATGAACAAACATGAATTTCCAAGCCTTAGTCAAAAGTCCTAGAGACCATACACTCCTAATCCAAACTAATCAAGAAAACGCCAACATCAAAATACCCTAAACCATTAGGTGGTCAGATATCAGTTTGCCTTTAGATTGGTGTCTGGTTAATGAAAGTAAGCCAGTTAGTATCCAAAATAGTTTAGTCAACCTGGACAACATAGAACAATATTTTGACGGAACAGTTAAAATCAACTTTGACCGTCCAGCTAGAAAATCTAGTGTCCACTTACACGAGTTAGCCCAGTCACATAAATCTTTAGAAAAAAGTAGGAATTCTTTTTCTGGATCCACATCAGCCGATATAGTGGGTCGAGATCAAGATTTCATCAATTCCTTAGTCAATAGAAAATTAAAAGCAGTAGAAACTAGCTCCTCAGTCACCCAGCAAGAATTAATTAATGACTTGATCAACATAAAATTAAAATCATTAGAAACAACCTCTCAGGTAACTCACCCACAATACCAACCTAACACTCAAAACCAAGGAGAACAAACCTCTCCAACAGAATCCGACTTCGAAACAAGTCAAATCAACCACCAATTACTTGTATTGAACAAACCATTCAAAATTCGATGGAAGAAACTTAATGCTGACATCGAAGCAACAGAAAATATTCCCATAAGGAATATTTTTCGAAATAAATATACAAAAGATCAAAAATTTGACATTTACAATAAATGGACTAATTTCATGAAAAAGCATAGATTTGAAGTATTTTTCTTCGATTTCGTTGAGAAATATTATGAGTCTGAAAAGAAGTTAGAAGTCATCACCAAAGAAAATTGGGTTAAACAAGACAAAATCATAGTCTCTTCTAGTCACCCTCCATAAGAAACAATTTTAATTACAACTGCAAAAACACAAGTACCAGCCATTCCTTTCAAACTTCCAAAATAAGATGCAGGAGTCAAGCCAGTAATCGAACAAAACAATTTCACAAACCAAAGTCCCCACACCATAGGAAAACAATTGGACAAAATAGAAACCAAAATAGATAGACTTTCTCAACCAAAACCAACAATTAGGGAAAAACCCTTAGTCAACTTCCCAGAGTCTTCCTCTAGCACAATAGCTTTAAAAACAATTTCCACAAGTCAAAAAATAGATCAAATGTTACAAGAAAAAACAGTCAATGTTTTACAACATCCAAATGAATCTCAACCAGAAACAAGTTATGTAATATGGGATTCAAAAGACGAGAGTGAAACAAATTCCATCAGAAAAGTAGAAGAAGCTTTTCAAAATCTTGAAGTAAAACGAATCACGAACAAACGAGTCAATCCAACAATTCTTACAAAAAATTGGTATCCAAGGCCAACACCTCCGGATATTCAATTTGAAGAAAGAAACATCCAAAATCAATTCTCAATCTCAGCTAATAAAATCAATGAATGGAACATAGATGGATTATCAAAACAAGAACTTTTGAATAAATTACAACACATCTCCATGGTTGCTAATAGTTATATTACCAATCATAACCTAAGTCAAACACAAGTTGTCGACCTTTTGGTCACTGGATTTACAGGAATGCTCCCTGGTGGGAAAAACATCTCACTAAACAATCAAGAAATGAAATTAAAAATGCAATCAAAAGAGACGAAGATGGAACACCCATCTTTGATGAGAATATAGGACGAGGAGTCCCAGATGCAGTCAACACATTACTTTTCACCATTATAGAACATTTCATAGGGACACCCAGAAATGTCACCTCCATAATTCATGACCAACTTAGTAACTTAAGATGTCCAACCCTAAGTGATTTTAGATGGTACAAAGATGTTTTCATGTCTAGAGTCATGCTTAGAGAGGATAGTAATCAACCATTTTGGAAAGAAAAATTCATTAACGGATTACCAAATCTATTTGCCCATAAAATTAGAAATGTTTTAGTTAATGAAGAATGTATCATACCATATCATACCCTTACTTATGGAAATATTATTAATATTATCCAGAAAGAAGGATTGAAAATGTGTACTGATATGAAAATTACAAAACAAGTCAATAGTCAAATACGAATTAGGAACATTTTGTGAACAATACGGATTACCTCCTATTGCTCTATCCAACAAAAAGAAAAAATCAACAGCCTATAATAGGTAATCAAGTAGGAGACATCCCAAATATAACAAATCTAAAAATAAGAATTTTGAAACAAATAAATTTTACGAGAAACCCAGGTCCAGTAAGTGGAAGAGGAAACCCTCAGGAAAATTCCACTCCAAAAACCAAGAACAAAAAGGAAATTGCTACAAGTGTGGTAAATTTGGTCATTATGCAAATAAATGTAGAGTCAAGAAAACAATTAACCAGTTGAAAATCTCTAAGGAAGAGAAAACCCAGTTGATCCAGGTCGTAGAATTAAGAGACACAAACCATAGTCAATCCGAAGATGATTTAAGTTCTAATTCGTCTTCTTCCAATAATTCCTCTAGTAGTCTTTCATCCCCCGACATTAAAATAGGATGCACTGATACTTGTTGTAAAAAGATTCCAGTCCTCAACAAACAAGAAGAATAAGAAAATCTTCTTATCGAATTAATCAGCAAAGTAGTTGACCCTGAATTAAAGTCATTTATTTAAAGAAACTTAAGAAGCTAGTCTCCCTTGAAGAAGCCAGTACTAGTCAATCCCAAGTGGCCTCAAAAATCTATTTTAGCACAACCCTAGAAAGGTTTAATAAGGCTAAGAAAGAAATTACAGTCAAAGATTTACAAAGAGAAGTCAATAAAATTAAGGAAGAAATTAAGTCCTTAAAATAAGAAAATAGAGAAATTTGCTCACATATCAGTAGTATCCAAACACAAGCACTCCTTGGCAATAATGATGAAGAACACAATAGTTCTTCCTCCGACCAAGAGTCAGAATCCAAATCCATAGAAAACCCAACAAAACATCTAGTTTTAGGATTACTATAAAAAATTAGGATCCATAAATGGTATTCTAAAATAAAAATAATAATTGAAGACTTCCAGTTAGAAACAATTGCCTTAATTGACTCAAGTGCAGACTTGAATTGTATTCAAGAAGGTTTAATTCCCACTAAGTATTTTCATAAATCAACAGAAATTCTTAGTGCTACAAATCAGTCACTGATGCAATTAAAATATGAAATCCCAAAAGCCCATGTTTGTCAAAATAATGTTTGCTTTAAAACTCCATTTGTTTTGAAAAAAAATATTTCAAACCCAGTCATTCTAGGTCTCCCCTTCATAGCTCTCCTATATTCTTTTAAGGTATAACCACCAGAATGTTAGGACAAAAAATCACATTTGAGTTCTGCACGAAAACATATCTCAAAAAATTAAGGCAATTACAAAAAGATAGCATCTCAAAAACCATGAATTTAGTTACGAAAAAATGACAACAAATTAATTTCTTAAAAGAAGAAATTAATTACAAAAGAATTGAAGAACAATTAACAAACAAATCTTTGTTACAAAGCATTGACAATTTTCAAAAGAAACTTGTTAATGAAATTTGTTTGGATATTCCCAACGCCTTTTGGCACATAAAACAACAAATTGTTAAACGTCCTTACAATAAGGAATTTAATGAAAAGAAAATACCAACAAAAGCCAGACCAATCCAAATGAGTCAAGAAGGGAATTCTTCAAAAAAGAAATCAAAGAACTTCTCAATAAAGGAATCATTAGAAAAAACAAATCACCCTGGTCTTGTCCTGCTTTTTATGTCCAAAAAAATGCTAAATTAGAAAGAGGAACTCCCAGGTTAGTCATTAATTACAAACCTCTTAATGAAGTCTTGGAATGGATACAATATCCAATTCCTAACAAAAGAGATTTAACTAAGAGACTTAGTCAAGCTGTAATCTTCTCAAAATTCGACATGAAGTCTGGATTTTGGCATATCCAAATTCATGAGGATGATAAATACAAAACAGCATTTGTCACTCCTTTTGGTCATTATGAATGGAATGTAATGTCATTCAGTCTTAAGAATGCACCCAGTGAGTTTCAGAATATCATGAACGAAATATTTAATCAATACAATCATTTCTCAATTGTTTATATTGACGATGTTCTCATTTATTCCAAATCAATAGATGAGCATTGAAAACACTTAAACATGTTTGCTAGGATAATTAAGTCAAATGGATTAGTTGTCTCAGCAACCAAAATTAAGTTATTCCAAACCAAAATTAGGTTTTTAGGATACAATATCCACCAGTCAACCATTCAACCAATAGACAGAGTAATTCAATTCGCAGATAAGTTTCCAGATGAAATCACTGACAAAACCCAATTACAAAGATTTCTAGGATCTTTAAATTATGTTGCAGAATTTTATCCTCATCTTAGACAACAATGCAAACCCTTGTTTGATCGTCTAAAAGAAAATACCTCATCATGGTCCAATACTCATACTTCCATAGTCAAACAAATCAAATCTGGTTAGGAAATCAGGGATGCAATTTTGACTACCTTTGATGTATTCGATTTCAAAATCAAAGATACTTAATATAGCTTGCCATCGTGCAAAAATCTGTTTTGATGTAATGTTTTGAACATCTTTTTGTAAAACATGTTTTGCAGATTTGCAATCGACTCTGACTAAAAACTTTTGATTTAATAAATCATCTTGAAATTTACTAATACATAATACTATGGATAATATTTCTTGCTTAATAGTACTATAATTACTTTGTGCTGGATTCCATACTTCTGAATGGAAACGAACAATTTGTTCAGGAGATCTGGAAGAAATTGACTGTTTGAGAATACCTCAATAACCAATTTTAGAGGCATCAGTTTCAACAATTTTGAAGGAATTAGGAGTTGGAATGCCAGGGGAAGAATGACAGCAAGAAGACCTGATCATATGAGGCTTCCAGCCACTCTACCACCACCACCAGTCAAACAAGAATCAAGCCCAGACTCTTCATCGCCCTTAGCCATTACCAACCGATTCACTCCCTCAGGTTCCACAATAGGAAACCTTAGGCTAAACTACCAATCACCACGTCCCAATTATCAAACAACATTAGTCAGTTAATATGATCCTTATTCAACCCAAACATACCAATCATCATCCCAACCAATCAGTTATACCAAAACATCATCATATGTCAAGAAAAATCCCAATGAATATCTTTTCAGTATCCCTTTCAATCTTAATCAAGAACAAGCACCAGATAAATTAGCCAAAATAGTTTTTCCACCTAATTTCCATTATCATCCTACAGAACCACATAAAACACTGAAATACTATCTAGCCATCCTCAGTGAAACTGAGTCTATTTCAATCAAACCTCTCTACAGCAAAACCCATGAAAATAAAATCCTCTACCATTCCCTTTACATTGGAAGGTTTTTAACCAAATCAGAATGGGAAATCCCCCTTTACAAAACCAAACTTCTTCATACCCAATATATCCATATTCCCAACAACCATTACAATTATTTTGATTACATTACTGCATGGACTAACATCTTTCTCCATCAAACAGAAGATTTTAGTCATTCATGGTTCATTAATTTTGACAAGAATTTCAGATTGAATTTTCCTGCATGGTTCCCAAAATGGTGGTCAACTCACGACCCAACAGCCAGTCTCCTACTAGAAGAACTTATGCAGGTCTTTTCTGCCAGTTTCCAACAAAAAATTTACAAAATTACACTTCTCCCAATATTCATGGCCAAGTACAAAGTCTCATGGATCATGAAGTGGAATTATGAAGTCGAAACAGGTGAAGTTTACAGAGCCAGATCAGTCAAGTGGTGGGATAAATTCAACCATAAAAAGAACATCAATTAAGTCCTCACCGAATTTCCCATTACTTCACTCCCAATCATTCCGGCACAACCAGCACAGCCATCACTGCCACTCATCCCAGAACAATCATTATCAAACATTAGTCCATCTTCATCCCTCAAAGGAATAGTCAAATCTACCAAATCGGCAGGCTCAAAGAAAAATAAAGCCACTCAGCTTGAAGACTTAGCACAACAATTACTTGCAGAAGCAGCAATGCTCCATACTGAAGAAGAAGCCGCAGATTCCGAATCTTCAGATGCATCCTCACAGCAACCATCCAACTCATCAAGCCAAAAAACACAGTCAGCTAAGTGGGCTGACTACCAGGATTCCTATGACCCATTTGCTTAAAGCCATGTGAAAACTTCAGTTATCATGTGAACACAGTCTGTAAACACGGAAATTCCTGCGATGAATGAGACAAGAACACGTGTACAAAATAATATTTTGTATTAATGATTTTGAGGTTACAATATTTCTCAGATTTAATCCTCTGATTCGATCTCCGTATGGTGTTGATTTATGGATGGGCTGCTGATCCAAAGGGTCGTCGGGGCTTGATCTTTAGGATGAACAGTGGTGTACGGATCTTCAAGGGCTTTTGGGCTTGATCTTGAAGAACAGTGGATGAATTTATTGATGTTGTTGATCCAAAGGGTCGTCGGGGGCTTGATCTTTAGGATGAACAGTGGTGAATGATGAACACTTTCTTCAATGGCCGTCAAGGCTGGATCTTGAATTGGTGAAAGTTCTTCAAAGGCCATTGGGGCTTGATCTTGAAGGAGGATTTGACAAAGAACGAAGAGAGTTTTCTTGATCCTTCAGGATTTGCTTGGGAGCTTTGGAGTTTCAAAGCTTCAAGGTTTTGGTGTGATGTGAATTGGTTATCAATTGGTCCCCCCAAAATGAATGCCTTGGCTTCCTATTTATAGAATTCCAAAACTTGATTTTTGGATTTAAATAATCAGATGAAATAAATCATTTCTGCCAAGTGTTGACACGTGTCACGTTTGATGACTTTTCTGATGATTCTCGATTTTTCGTTGAGTCACATGCTATGTGTAAAATTTATGTGACACGTGAACGTTGAAATTTTAATTATTGATCAACATTTATTTCACCGAAATTTCAATGTCTACACAGTCATTTGCCATGTGAAGCATTCAGAAATTATTCTTACCAATGATTCTGACAAAGTTTGAAGTCATTCATTCATTCATCTATCCCGTGCTTCTGCAGTAATGGCAGCAAATAATCTTCCACACTAAAAGCAACAATTATTCCAACAAATTTCAATGTTCATCAATAGTGAAAGCAAGTCTTCCAAGATCTTGTCCAAGTCTTTAAGATGTGGACTACGGATGAGAAGGTTTCAAGTTTGGAATTTCCACAATTTGTCAATCAAAAGTTTCTTTGAGTTCTCACTGTACCCAAAGAAATCAAACTTGTAAACACTTTTAATTTTAGAATGTTAATGATGCCTGCATGCACCAATATCCTTATCATCAGTCATTTTCTTATTTGCTGACTCAATCGTCAGTAAATCAATTGTAAGTTCCAGTGTAAGTTTTGCAATAAAACTTATTTTCAAATTATATTTGCATCATTACTTTGAATTCATTATTTTCATTATGAAGAATATTTTCATAACAACTGATTTTGAATGGCATAAAATTCTTACTCACAGTCAATTCATTGAATACCTCAAGTTCAAGGTAAACACCGATCAATCATTTGTTCAATTCTTCTTATTCATTTATAACAGCTAGTTCCATGGTATATTTAATCCTGGTTATCCTCCACCTCAAGTTCCACATAATTCAATTAACAGTTCATTCAACCCTAATCATCATTGCCCTTGGTATAATTGTCCTCATCGTTATTATTACCATTAGTTCCACCCCATTTGGTGTGTGTGTGTGTGTGTGTGTGTGTGTGTGTATTCTTTCTCCCTATTTTTGAGTATTTCAATGTAACAAGTTATTTCAAATTTCGGGACGAAATTTTATTTAACGGGGGTAGATTGTAACAGCCCATCCCGATGTTTTATTTTCGGGTTTTTGGAATGAGGGTACGTTCGTAAATGTTCACCTTGGGTTAGATTTCTTTTGTTTAAGTATTATTTTAGGGCCTTAATATATGTGCCCAAGAGGGCCCACTTTTGCATGTTGTCCCCCGACCCACTCCTCTTTCTCCCCTTTTCTTTCTCACTCTCGGACCTACCTCCCCAACCCTCACTCTCTCTCCCCCCAAAACTCTCTCTGCAACTCTCCCCTTCCCTCCCTGAGAGACAACACACACACACACACGTATAGACAATCACCACTCCCCATCTTCACCCTTTGGACCCGTGAGCTCCACAGATCCTGGAGCAAAGGAAAAGCACTCAACCATCCCCGTATCACATGCATCGAGGCTATACCATCGTGCAGTCGACTCTCCGGCAAACACTCAGCCTAGGTGAGTCCATGAACCTCTTGGGTTACGTTTTGGGGTTAGAATGAAGTAGTATGTTGAATAACTTTTTTATTATTATATATATCAACTTGGTCCACTCATGTTTGTTTTGCCCCCCCTCATGACTTAGAATCGAGACATACAATCCCTACGTCAAGGCACTCCTGCATCGGCATCTTCGAGTCCTCTAGGTGTAGGACCCACTCCGTTGTTCATTAAATGTTATATTATTCCTTTTAGTGTTGTAATTAGTTGTATGTTCTGAACACGTTCCTCATTTGCATAATCATTGTAATTTAATTCATAACTGTTATTTATATTTCTTGTTCTCATGCATTCTAATATGGCTTCGTCACCTTCGGGTGTCGGCCAGCACGTGCCTAACTTGGTGTTTGAGATAATATCAGGGTCAGGCGTGTAAGCAACTATCGCAAACCGGAATGTGACTTCTTAATGAACACACAAGGGCATAGTTCGTTGTTCACACATCCCTGATTAGTCAAACACTCACTCAGACGGTTATACCACATTCTTCTGGATTGCTCCAAACCGTAGAATGAACGCCTCAGGGAATTGAGAGTGTGTTCTAGGGTTTAGAAATATTTGATCCAGTCAATGTAAGTCTTTCGGCAACTTTCATATAAATTTTCGTATCAAGATCCCCATAGAGAAAAGTAATCACATCCATAATGGGTGAATAAGTTTCGTCATAGTCAATCCCGGGGTGTTGCGATAAGCTTTGCACAATAAGACGAGCTTTGTAATGGACATTTTCGTTATTCTCATTACGCTTCCGAACGAAAACCCACTTGTAGCCAACGGGCTTCACATGTGGAGGAGTAGAAGCTACAGGTCCAAACACCTTACGTTTCGCAAGTGTATCGAGTTCGACTTAGATTGTTTGTTTCCAATTTGACCAATCGGTTCTATGTCGACATTCATCAACAGAACATGTTCAATGTCATCGCTCAACATGATCTCAGTAGCTACTGGATATGCTAATGCATCATCGACGATAACTACTGCATATGCTAATGCATCATCAACAATCATCACATTTGTACACCATACATCATCTAAGTTAGCATAATAGACCGAAATCTCACGATTCTCGGGATGAGGATTCATCTCTTTAAGGACGCTTTCGTAATCTAGAATTTCTTCATGAGTTTGATAGAATGAGTAAGCGAATGTTGGATTCACGGTAAACTCTTCAGAAGCCTGTGTCGTGGGTTTCCTCTTCCAGAAGTGTGAATCCTTTGAACTAAGAGGTCTGCCACGCTTTTATGTTGGGGCAGATGATTGGCTAGCCGCAAATGTACGTGGATCACCAAAGTTTGAGTCCCGGGACTCCATGAGGGAAGTCTGTCGTACATTTGGTACATCCATCTTTGCAAGCACATTCGCAGCTGGAATATGTGATCTTGTCACTCGCGCTAGATCAATGAAAACATCTGGCATGCTTTGAGCTATGCTCTGGAGATCTAATATCCGACATAGATTCTCATCCTTCGCTGAGGCCCCATTTTTGTACGTAAGGACGGCGAAATCGGCACATAGACCGCACAACCAAAAATGCATTTATGCGATATGTTGAGTTCATATCCAATAACCAACTAAAGGGCGCTATATGGTTGGGTCGCAACAGGCCTCAGGCGGACCAACATGGTTGCGTGCAATATTGCATGGCCCCAAGCAACGATCGGGAGCTTAGTACGTATGACCAACGATCGAGTAATCATTTGTAAGTGCTTAATGAATACCAGGTCGGGTGTGAATGGAGTACTGGATGTTCAACTTTAGCATTATCCAATCGAATAGATTTGATCGAATAATCAAGGTGGTGAGCCCTGAGCTTGCCTGAGCCAACAATTTGGAGAATGTAGCGTTCCATATGGACAACAAGCACACGTGTGGAAGCGTCAACCAAAACCATAAAATATCTAAATAGTCTACATAGAGGGTGAATCGGTCCATAAATGCCCCCTGAATCCGTTGTAGAAAAATGGGAGCATTTGAACGAATCTTGTCATAAGAAGGCTTAGTAATAAGTATTCCCATAAAACATGTTTGAAATGCGATTCCTTGAATCAAACCTAAACTTCGGGTTAGTGGATGCCTGTGTGATGATTTGAGGATACGGCGTATCGCTATTCGTCCAGGATGTCCCAAACGATCATGCCAAAGTGTAATTTCATGCGCGGTCCCAGAGGTAGGGCCGACCGCATAGTGGCTTTCTATGGGGCTTATGGTCATATTATACAAACCACTTGGGATATGCTCTATCTTCTCTAGAATATGCTTCTAGCCATATTCGTAGGAAGTTAGGCACAAAAATTCAACTTTATTTTCGATGTGGGTTTCAGTGTGGTAATTGTTATCTTTAATGTCCTTAAAGCTCAACAACGTTCTTCCAGAACGCGGAGAATAAAGTGTCTCATCAATGGTCAAAATTGTACCATTGGACAACATTATACATGCCTTATCGTATCATTCGATCAATTTGGATGGGCCTGAGAAGGTTATCAGAGGTGTATTCTTAGGTATGAAGTTAGTGAAATAGATGCGTTCATGCAAAACGGTGTGCATGGTTGCACTATCTGCCAGACAACTAACTTCCCCACTAGTTATACCTAGATTGAAAATTAATCTGAATTGGTCACATGCATAAAAGTTCATAAAACAAATATCCATTCAAAATAATTTAAGTATCAAGGATGGAGATTAATTAAAACTTAATATCCAAAAAATAAATCACCAACAAATAATCCAAACATAAAGGAAAATTGTTCAAAATTAACCAAAAAACATAAGGGGGTTCGGCCACTACTATGGAATTCAGCCCCATGGTCTTATTTCAACTAAAAAAAATAGTTTATGTCTAAGATTCTAATCTTCCATAGGTGTGGTATCATCCTGAAAGTCAGAAACCTCGATTTTGGTACTCTCCAGTTCGTCCACTTTCACAAAGTTGGATTCAAACTTCTTACGACGAGAATGATATTCAGCTACAACCTTCTGGGCAGCTCAGCAAACACGGGACCGATGGTCCTTTAAACCACAGTGATAGCACATATATGCATCCATGGTTTCAGGTGCTTTGCCCTTATTCTTGAAGTTTGGGGTCTTGGGAGCGAGGTTTGGGCGCTTCGGGGCTTTATTTCCTCCCTTAGATGGGCCTTGACTATGTTGACCTTGATGGGGTGGCTTCTGGCCGCCTCTACCAGGCCTCTTTTGGCGTTTCGGGAATTGGTTTGTGTTATAGTGTGCTTCAGGCACAGCAGTCTCCCTAATAGGTCGAGCTTAATGATTCTTCATCAACAGTTGATTTTGATTTTCAACGAAAAGGAAAACAAAGATCAAATCTGAGAACTTAGTGAACTTTTGAGCTCTATATTGTTGTTACAAGACAATATTAGTAGCAGAGAATGTCAAATAGGTCTTCTCCAGGAGATCCTCTTCGGTCAAAGTTTCGTTACAAAACTTGAGAAATGATCGGATTCAACAAACTTCAGAATTATATTCATTCATAGACTTAAAGTCTTGGAAGTGCAAATGCTGCCAGTCATGTCTTGCTTCAGGTAAGAAGATGTCCTTTTGGTGATCAAAGCGATCGGCCAAAGCAACCCATAGTGCTCGTGGATCTTCCTCAACAAGATACTCAATTTGCAGTGCATCATGAATATGTCTTCAGATGAAGATCATAGCAGTGGCTTTCTCAGCTTTGCTAACAGGGTTGTCTGTCTCATCTTTAATGGCGAGACACAAATTCTTTGCAGTGATGTGAAGCTTCACATCTTGGACCCACTTGAGGTAGTTCCTTCCAGAGACCTCCAAAACGGTAAAGTCGAGTTTGTTCAAATTTGCATGTTCCTATAACAAAATAAAGTCGAGTTTGTGCAATGGAGAAAAAAATCAATCCATTCACATAGAAGTAAAACATTCAGGTTCTAATAGACCTGTATTGGTTAAAATTCACATGAAAAAGCTTCGGGTTTTCATGGTTGATGTTTTTAAGGAAAACTTCAAGTTTTCAAATAAGGCATGTTTTTAGAAACTTCAGGTTTTGAAATAATTATGAACTTCAGGTTCATATGTTCCTGCAGACAAACACAAATATATACACAGAAATATGCAACAAGAAAATATGCAAATAGAACTTCAGGTCTAGAATTATAATTGAATTAATTATTTGGACTTCGGGCCAAATTTAAAGTGTGGGTGAAAAAATATAAAACCCAAATTGTCTAAAATTAATAAACAATTGAAACTCGGGGCCCAATAACATAGGCCAAAACCCACGAGTGGGCTAAGCAAATTGGAGCCGTGCAGCCCAAGCCCAAGAATGGGCTGGGATAGGCTTAGAGGGATCAGGCCAAAATAAAATAGTGGGCTGCAAAAGGAGCTGGGCCCAAAACAAAGGCGCAGACTAGGGGTGATCATGTGTGACGCAACACGAGGGAATACGGATACTCCAGCGGAGCTGGGATCCGATGTGGTGGGAACACGGGGACACCATAGCCATATGGGCTGGTGTCGGGAATTGGGACAGGCGAAAGAAGCGGGCCGCTACAGGCGAGCCCAAAGAAGAAAATGAAGTAGGCCGAGAGACAAAGCCCAATAGGGCTTGAGTTAAGTCCAAAGACACCCCAGCCGTAGCTGGGTGCGTTCGCCGGGGAAGAAAGTCGACGCCATCGCTTCAGGCGGCCGTGCTTTAGGACAACGATGCTCGAGGCAAGTTCATGGGTCAATGGAGACCACAAATATGAACGGGGATTGGGAAATCTCAATGCTCTACCAAAACCCTAGAAATACAAATCGAAAAATTAGAAAAATTTCGATGAGATTCGAGGGAATCTCGGTCAATCGGTTTCAGGGACGAACTGCAGGTCATCGAAACACGATGACTCATGGGAGATGATTGGTTGCAGGCTAACCTGCAACGGTGAAGATATCATGGAAGGCGAGCTGTAGGCTTGGTCGAATGGCTCGAGGTCATGGGTTCAAAGAACCCAGGTTGCCTTTTTCGATTTCTTTTGCGTTTTTTTTTCTTTTCAATTCAATTCAATGCATATTATATAATTTAATGCATGAACGGTTATTTGATGCAATTCATGGTAATATCAAATTCACATAATTCAACAATTATGAATATAATCATACACAATTTATGTAGAATCTAAAATTCAAAAAATGTAAAGTTGGGTCATGCATTATGGTGAATGTTCATGCTATCAAGGCTGCAAAAATATCGAGATAAAAATTGTCGATGCAAATTTTTACCGTCTTCAATCTTGACGAAAATGCACCTGCAAAATAATCAACACCTTTGATCAGAGACCTAAGCCTCACGCGCCCACGAGGTGGGGGGGGTTAGGTCAACGGATCTCCGATGCCTAAGTTAGTTTCTCTGAGAGGGTAAAGTGTTTAGGCTTTTTAGGGTTACAAAAGCTCTGAAAATTTGGTAGAATATGGGGTATTTATAGGGTTAAGGCCTGCCATATAGTGTTTAATGGAGAGATATTCTCTAAATATTCCCAAGATATTTAATAGGAAATAATATCTTGAGATAATGGGGTAATTATCCCTAATTGATTTAAATTAGGATTACTTACTTGATTGGAGTTAATCTTCAATGAGGAATGTATTAAAGATAGGATTTAGGTAATTAATCCTTATCTTTAATTCCTTGCCAATGGCAGATGAGCTGTGGGCAGTCGTATTCAACTGCTGAGACCTCCAGGGATGTGAGCTGCGTGTGGGAGTATCTGAGAAACCTGCCCATTTATTGAGGGCAATCTTGTCCTTCTTGAATAAAAGTTCACGTGTCGCCTCTAGAATATTTGGGATTATTTTAGGCTCCACAAAAACCATTGTTTTGGAAGAACCTGATTGCTTGATGATATGGATGAACTAGTTTGATACAGAAAATCACTTCGTCAAATTCCTAGGCACAGTGATAGGAGCGTGCTGATAACGTGTTGTAGCCCATTTTATCTGACTAAAGGGAAGGGGCCGGCGACAAGGGAAGAGAGATGTGTTTGTAGAATCGTATGGGAATGTGTGTGTTATTCTCTCCTACGTAGTGCCTTTATTTATAGTAATAAGAGGGAGAAAAAATCCTTCATCCCCAAGGAATACGAGTTCATATAGGAAAGAATAACTAGAATCAAATCTAATCTAGGATTTACACAATCACACTTATACTAGGAAAGTTTACAACAATACCACACTTTTTTTTAAAAGACAATTAATATTAATCAGGTATCAAATTCATTGTCCAATAAAATTAAAAATAAAAGGTATAAACGTATGCAATCCATGAGTAGTCATTTTTTTCTCCTAACTTATTGAAAACTCAACGTCGTATGCTAGCCTTAACCTTTCCATTTTCATGCATTTGATTTGTTTCCTCCGAGTAAAACTCAAAGCCCTAAAGTGAATCGAGATCCTCTCCAGAGTCGATGAACCCGAAGATCTAGATCACTCATTTTATACCATATGGCCCCATTAGCCTATTCAACTAGCTCACCTTACACAAACCAAGAGTTTAGATTTATCTCTCTCCCTTTTTTTGAACGGTTCGAATTTCTCGATCCGTCAGCTCCAGACTGCAAGATCTAGTGATGATCTGAATTCCCCCAAACCAAGCCTCAAACCTTCTCATTTCCCAAATATGAAACCCAATCACCATGATCTAAATCTCTTAAAAAACCTTTTCTTAAACTCAAGCCTACCAACACTATGGAAGCTCATGTGTTTTTCATTTACTAAACTTATAGTGTGGAGCCAAAAATAATCAAGAGGCGACACGTGGATTTTTGGGTAACAATAACAAAATTACCCTTGAGTGGACAAACATCCCATAATCAAGTCAAAAGTGCCCAAATAGGTATTTATTTTTAAAAATATTTCATCCATCCTCATCAAATCCTCTCCACAAGGTAACCCCCAAGACATTTCTTTTAAATTATGTTAATAGGTTAATTAATGGATTTATTACCTTATTGATCTATGAATGGCCAATTAAACCACCAATTACACCCAAAAAATACATAAAAGGCCCGTCACCTTCTCTCCCAAAGGGACCGGCCATGCACTATTGTTGACCTCAAAAACTACCAAGCCTACGTGGTGCGCAGGCCGAGTAACTAGTGAGCTAAGTACGTCATTCGGTTGATGCGGGGCGTGCCAACTCGTCAGCCGAGCTCGACCGAGGAGTAAAATATGTTGATGTTGCGTTGGGTGCGCTGCTGATTTCTCGATCTTGCGATTGCGGCCAAGGAAGGAACACTATCGGCCTTCGGGTTCTAGAGCCTGAAGACAAGGCTGCTAGTTCTACGAAGTTCACAAATCGTCGGCGCCGAATTCGGTCAAAGTGATTATATTTGTAAGGGTATAAGCATGCCGAATCGACACCAAAGTATAGAGGCACAAACCGTCAGAATGTTGAACCCTAAAGCTTACTTGTGAGTATCCAATCATAAAACAACTCGGCGTTCAATGTGCCGAGCCCTAGTAGACTGTAACACCACACCTCGCTGAAAAGGCTATTGAGATGACCTCTGCCAATAAAGACCCGAAAGTCTTTCTTAACCAAGACTTGGATAGATAACCAGTTGGCCTCGTCGCAATGCTATTTATCCAAACTGAAGGTGTTCCGCAGTCGGCTGGTTCTACGGTGATAGTGCTGTTTATCCAAACTGAAGGTGTTCCGCGGTCGGCTGGTTCTACGGCGATAGTGTTGTTTATCCAAACTGAAGGTATAACCGGTTGCCGTCACAATGCTGTTTATCTAAACTGAAGATGTATTGGCGGAAAAAGAAAATAAAAATCTCAAGGTTGTTGAGGGAGTTTGCGCAGGGCAATTTGTGTGTTGAATTGGATGGGCTCTTTCCGTTGCCATTGCATCTGTATTTATAGGACTGACGTACTTGCTTTGCACGGTCAGATAATGTTGCAGAGTTTAATTACAACTCTAATTCCACCTAGGCCACATAGGCTTCTGATCTCATAAAAGAAAAAACCTTCATCAGAAGCCTTTTAAAACCATTCGATCACTTCCATCACCATATCCCACCTAGGTTTCCTATGTCATCATTTCAAACCTAGCTTTTCTAGGCTTGTCTCATCATCACCCAAAGCCATCACTTTATTGTGGCATGCATCCTGACCCTATCTGAATGCATTTCAAATTCATTTTTAGCTTCCATGTACCGTCAGATATCCCAAATCAACTCGAACTGTACTGCTCGCTTGGGATATAATTCACATCATATTTATCTGGTTGATGAAAAGCTAGGATGCTAGGATAATGCATATTAAAAGATAATTATTATGATAAAAATCATTATATTATCCTTTAATAATGACGAAAATTATCTCCACTTTTCCATCCAACGATTGAGAGCTATGCTCACTCAACGGCCTTGATTGCGCGGGCCGACGGTGTAAATTTGGGTCCAAACAACTATATATTCAACCTCATTTCCTGTAAAAACCTAGGTCTTGACACTTGCTAAACACTCAAAAATTCCCCAAACACTTTTCTCTCAAAATTCTAACTTTGGCATCGGAGGTTCTTCGGCCAAAGCCCCCTCGTGGGCGCGTGAGGCTCTTGGCCTTGACCAAAGGTGTTATTTGTTTTGTAGGTGCAATTTTATCCAAAATCAAGGAGGAAGAAATTTGTATCCACAAATTGGTGCTTTCATTGAGAGCTGAGTCCCACACTCGTAGAAGACTCTCGCATCCAAGGTTTTTCTATTTTCTTGTCCATTTGTAGATTTTTCGTACGTTTTTATTATTAGAATTTTCTATTTGCAAAAATTCTTTGATAAAACCTAAAAGAGAAGTACAATGGCTAGAAATTTAGAAAATTCAACAAGTGAAAATTCCAATATTCAAGATATGGGACCGCAGCAATCCATGATGCTAAATGTGACAATAAGTGGAGCGGCACCACCACCACGAGTTTCCACCACGGGAACCACTGCGGTGGCCACCCGTGACGAGGTCCATGGTGTCACCACCACAGCACGAGTCGTGCCATCCAAGGCCCACGACACCAGAGCAACGGTACAAACCATGTCACTCCAAGCCCAACGCGTTGCCAAGCCGAACCCTAGCCTCGTACCCACATGCGCCACACGTCGAGCAGCCCACTCCCGCGGCCCAGCCTGCTCCCGCCAAGAAGCCCACTCTCGTGGCCCAGTTTGTTCCCGCCGAGCAGCCCACTCCTGTGGACCAACCTGCTCCTGCCGAGCAGCCCACTCTCGAGCCGAGCCCTAGCCTCGCACCCACATGCGCCACACATCGAGCAGCCCACTCCCGCGACCCAGCCTGCTCCCGCCAAGAAGCCTACTCTCGTGGCCCAGCCTGATCCTGCCTAGAAGCCCACTCATGTGGACCAATCTGCTCCCGTCGAGCAGCCCACTCTCTTGGCCCAGCTTGCTCCCGCCGAGCAGCCCACTCATGTGGACCAGCCTGCTCCCGCCGAGCAGCCCACTCTTGTGGCCCAGCCTGCTCTCGTGGCCTTCTAAGCAGCCCAAATTGATCCAAGATTAGTTCAACCGTCCCGACTCCAAATTTTTAGACCGACAATCGAACTGGGAGCATTTTCATCACATTTTTATACGAATTTGACATTTCCCAACTCAAATCTCACGCCCGGAGTCTACCACATTTCCACTGCTCAAGGAAACGCATTATTTTCAAGCTATTCCAACCCAAATGGAGAACAACACTTGTCTCGACAAGTCATATAGTTGACGAGCGCCCTCGCACAGTAGACGACTTTGGTGAACCAGCTCTTGCAGCGCACCGAGATCCAACATGCCCCAGACGAGGTGTCCCGAAGTAGGACAAAGGCAGACAAAGAACCTCTCCAACAGTGTCCCAGCAAGCAGCCACTCGACCAGTCACGAACCCAACGTTCGGGCAGTGTACACTCCATATTGGGCCCCAAGATAGCGTATACTCCCATCTTAGCGCACTGAGGAGCGTGCACTCTCGACTAGGCCCACAAACTAGCATACATTCACGGTTGGGGTTACACTCCGATAGTCAACATGAGTAGCCTTCTAAGAGAAGTGTTCATTCGCGGCTAAGCCCGCAAGAAGCATCATCCACCTCACATTAGAGTAGACAGCACGACGGACGGAGATAAGCAATCACTCAATCCGACTCAAGTTTAACTGGCAATGTGCAAAGAACTCGCTCGCCTGCTATGATCACACCACACGCACTGCATTCGCGGCATAAACAAGCCAAACACATTGAAGAGCAGCCTAAACCAGCAAGTCACGGCTGGGGGCAGCCGAGAGCTCCGCTACCCCAACAAAGGTAAATTCAGGAAGAAGTAGAGAGACTCTTGACTAAGCGATTGCGTAATTTCCAAAGCAACAAGGTCACTGAAGAGGCACTACGACGGAACATAACCAACATAAGCAGGTCACCCTTCACGGACGAAATCGAGCAGGCAGAGCCTCCACGCGAGTTCAGCATGCCACATTTCACATCTTTCAAATGGGATAAAAACCCGGAGAAACAATTAAAGTACTACCAAAGCGTAATGATCTTCTATCGAAACAACGACAATCTCATGTGCAAGATATTTACCACCATTCCACAAGGTGAAGAACAAGATTGGTTCTACACCCTGCCGCCACAATCTATCCGGAGTTTCGACGAACTTTCTTTGGTTTTCACCAAAGAATATTCATCATATCACTTGATCAAAAAGAAGTCCGACCATTTGTTCAACGTCAAGAAGAACCCAAAGAAGTCGTTTCGCGGCTATGTGAAGAGGTTCAAAATAGAGAAGGCAAGGATAGTCGGATGCAACGACTCGATAGCTAGAGCAGCCTTCCAAAAATGACTTCCAGTAGACCACCCGCTATTCGAAAAATTGATCATGAAAGAAAATCTGACTCTGGCAGACTCTTTCGCTCTGGCAGAGAAGCATGCAAATTGGGACGAGACTCGCCAATGCACATTCAAGGACTTGAAGAAGTACCTGACATCACCTCCCTACTATCCAAACCAGAAGCAGCAGAGGACTTATTCGTATGTTTGACGGTATCTAAAGTAGCAACAAGCTCTACCATCATGCAAGAAGAGCTGAGGGCCATACTACCTGTATTTCACAGTTCAAAAGCTCTCATCGATGCTATCAGAAATTCAAAAGCTAACTTTGGCGATAATTGTTGCAACCTGGAAGCTCAAGTTTTACCTTCAAACGCACGCAGTCATCCTCATGACACACTATTCCGCCCAATCCAGACGCCCGACGATAAAGGCGTAGACCCTGGCGAATGCAAAGTTTTCTGACGAACGTAATAACTCGGCCCAAAAGACACGACAAGGGCAGACGAACACTAGAAGGACATACTCGGAAGCAAGTTTTATCCTCATCGCCCCAAAAGATTCTACATAGGAACAACATGTACCTGCAGTTGAGCACCACTTTCTGTTACGTGTCACACGACCCTAGCTGACCCTTGCTCCATAATTCAATTCTAGAGTGGCCCAATACTACGAGTTGAGCATCTCCTGCTGTGTGTAACATGGCCCCAGCTCCATAGCTCCCTACCACGCATTCACGATGCAACAGAGCGGCCCAATGATGCCCTGGAGGTAGCCGAGCATACCCTAGCCGCGTCTGCTCCACCCGATTGAGACTTCTGGCATTTGCATGTCCACAACACATCCAACTACAAAGGTTCGAAAGAAAGCGTAGTCCTTGTCACCCAGACGGTTCAATGTCTGAGTAGGTGATCACTCTAAGCTTCAAAACATCTACAACGAAGCAGAATACGAGACCCTACTAGCAGGCCTCCGAATGGAAAAAGACTTGGTGGTGAAAAAGCTCGCAATTCATTCTGATTTCCCAGCTAATCACTAGTCAGACTGTTTGAGGCATTTCAGACTTACACCTCACTCAAGTTCCACAAGCAAACAACGCTCACGTGGATGCACTAGCCGGCCTAGGCTCCGCCATCGACCACCAACTCAAACGCTCTATTCTGGTGGAGTATCTTGACAAGCAAAGCATAGAGGCGAAGCCAGCAACCGAGGTGTCACAGACCACATCTCCGCTGCCTAGCGTCTCCCGATGACTTAAAGGTTCTAAGCTCAATCCACGAAGGCGTATGTGGAAATCACTCTGGAGGTCGATCCTTAGCACAGAAGGCTCTTAACGCAGGCTACTGCTGGCCTACCATGCACCGATATACTAATGAGTTAGTACAAAAGTGCGACCATTGCCAACGCTACAAGCCGGTACCATCACTGCCTGCTAGCGAGCTACACTTGCAGACGAATCTTTAGCCATTCATGCAGTGGGCAATCGACCTGGTATGACCTATGATAATCGTGGCAACCGATTGTTTCACCAAATGGGTAGAAGCAGAGCCCAAGATAACCACAACTCAGACGGACATAGAGCACTGTATATGGAGGAATATCATTTGTCGATTTGGCATACCTCACTCCATCATCACAAACAATGGCACGCAATTCGTGGGCCAAAATGTGGCAAAGTTCTTCCAAAAGTATGGCATAAAGAAGCACATATCCATGCCAAGATATCCTCAAGGCAGTAGGCGGGCCGAAGCATCCAACAAGATGATTCTCGACTGCCTCAAGAAATCCCTCACCAACAAGAAGGGAAAATGGCCAGACGAACTCCCCGGATGTCTATGGCCATATCACACCACCAAAAGACGAGCAACCGGTGAGACTCCTTTTTTTTTGTATTTGGCTCAGAAGCAATCATTCATCCCAATGTCATCAAGCCAAGTATCACCGCTCTACTACCAAGCATTGAGCAGAACAGTAAAGAGATGGCCACAAACTTAGATCTAGCAGAGGAGAAGCCCTAGCAGACCATCACCTGCATCGCAGCTTACCAGCAACAACTCATTTCCAGCTACAACAAAAGGGCCAAGATCTGGCAATTCCAGCCCGAGTCCTGAGAAAAGCCTTCATCACTGCCCGCAAAGAATGCTCCAAAAAGATGGATCCCATCTGGGAAGGTCCGTACAAGATCAGCAGAGTAGGCGGCAAGAGTAATTACACCTTCGCCACCATGAAACGATAAAAAGATCGAAAAGCAGTGGAGCGCCTACAATCTGAGGAAGTACCATGTGTGACCTTCCGCTACATCAAAGCCCGAAGACTCAAGCAGCTCGACGGGCACCACCTCACAAGCCGAGGACTATCTAGTTGTTATGTAGTTTCTACCTTACAGCTAAGTTCTCATTCGTTTCACTCGTTTTTCAATAAGGAATTCAAAAGTAATCACAACTTGGCTCAGCTGCATGCTTACAACAATTGATCACTTATGCACTTCAAAAGAAGACCGTGCCCTTCTTATGGACTCATCGCAGGAATTGCGCCCCCCCCGAATGACCAACCATGCTTTCCAATGCGAGAGGGTAAACTAATTGCTCTCTAGTGTGAGAGGGTAAACCAATTCCCGGACGCCCATATGGGTTAGCTTTCCAAGATGGGAGGATAAACTCTACACTCCAAATGTCCAGACGTGGATGAGCCTGGCTGCCCTAGTATAACTAGATGCACGATGGCTTACGTCGGGATTCCTAGAAGTAGCCACAAGGGTCTTTTACAAGGCTTAGCTAACTGAAGGATTTTGGGTCTCTTGGCATAATCCACGGGAAACCGGGCCCTAAAGACAGATGGGACACATTACGCAGTACGCCCTACAGACGGCTGCCCTAGAACTCTAAAGTTGCTACCAAGTGCACTAAGGTAGCCTACGGTTTCCGGAAGACTGCCTACGGCTTGCCCTTTGAGCAATAAAACCACACTAGACTTATACAACCTCACATTCTTGTGAAATGTTAAACAAGCTAGCGTGTATATACGAAGCTTTATTCACTTCCGACATGCTATGTAGTCGATAAGCTTCACCTCTGCCAAGCGTGGAACAACCTACACCAAGTCCTAAAGTGTTGTGATACTTGCTACACCTATGGAATTGGAGAAAGCCAAGGTTAACAGCTTAGTGGTAACGCAGACTTGTCTGCTTCTGTAAGTAGGGCATCTGGCTGCCAACCCTATGGCTAACAACTTTGCAAAGTTCTACACTAACACATACGGCTACATAGGCTACGCGGGCCTGTCTGCTTATAGAAAAATAGCACGCATCCCACTGGTTTATAAAGTCTAAAGGTTAGGGCATGAACAAAAGAAGTGAAGATGAAGAAAAACGAAAGAATGATGTTTATAAACAACTAGCAAAGGCCGAAGGAGTTCAAGCAAAACAAGAGCTACAAGGAAAAATAAAGAAAATCTTAAAGGCTACCTAGAAGACTACACTTCAGCAGCTTGGACATCTCACGACTACTCGGTCGCCACAAGTTCAGCAGCCGCGAAGCTCTTAGTAACAGCATCATCCAGCGCTTCACCCCTGGCTGCCCTAGCCTGGGCACCAACTTCTTCAACTACTTCACCAATGGAAGCCTCAAAAGTAAAATCAAGCAAGTCTTCCGGAAAAATAGAGAATGTCTCGAAACCTTGAGCCCATCCTTCTCACCTTTTCAGCTGCTCATTATCCTCGAGCAGACCAACAAGGACGCACTGCAGCTCATCTACTTCCTTCTTTAGACTTTCGTTGATCTTCAGTACACCTTGAAGTTCCAACACTTGGGCTTCAAACCTATCGACGATTCTCTTGAAGTGGATCACTTAATTATAAGAAGCAATCAACTCTTCATCCTTTGCATAAACAACGAAATGAAGCTCAGAAACTGCAACTCTCCATCCTTCTCTGCACTTTCATGCTTAACTTGGATCGCGTCAAGCTTAGTCTTCAAGTCAACAGTATCTTGGCGAGCGGTCTCAAGCTGCAGAGAAGTAGGGGCAGAAATATTAGACCCCTTCAAATCAACGAGCTCAGAATCCAACCTCTTGATCTCCTCGGCAAAGGAATAAGCGTCAGCTGCCATAGTCTTCGCCACCTTCTTGGCAACCTTACTATACCTACATCATAGCAAGCAGAGCAGTCATTCTATGTTGGGTCGTATGCTTCGCAAAGGAACTTAGGCAAACAAACCGTTCTAAATGCCATCAACAAACTTAGCACAAGCGTCCATGTCTTTAAGAAGATCTGGTTTCAAGAGCACACAGATATCAGCAGCCTCCCCAGAAGCAGGCTTAGTGGATTTCTCACAGCTGTTCACGCGAGCAGTCTCCTCCTGTCTCCTCCTTCCTAGCAGACGAATCAGTCTCAGCAGCAGAAGGAATGGGCCTTAGCGCCAATTTAGCAGTAGAGTCCACCTTATCGCTCTTCATAATAGCAAGCATTTCCGAAGGAGAACCGAACTTTGCTCCCAACAGACGTCTTGGCACAAACTTCAACACTGGGGGCATAACAAGACCTCTACACTGAGTAATACTATCAGCAATCAAATTAGCCATTCTCAACATGGTTGGCGCCACAGGCTTAGACATAGCAGCCTCATCTTTCTTCCCATTAGAAGAAGTCATGTCAATCACAGGCCTCTTGACATCAGGCGCACCTTCACGAACAGTGGAAGAAATCTTTAATTTTTTCTTAACCAGCATCTCTTGAGCAGACAGGGAAGATCTCTTATTTCCACCTTCATTCACAATAGGCTCCACGACAGCGATCAAACGAGCCAAAGTATCCGCCTTGATCCTCTTTACCTTCTCTCTCGGGAGTAACCCACATTTCTTCCGGCAAAGAGAACTAAGCAACCAACACTATTCACGGTACTCAGTAGGGGAACTCAACCCACACTGGCTTTTTCTCATTTTTTTCTCTCAAACCAGTAGGCAGGAGGCCTACATGCCCAGCATTCTAGGAGCCCATGAGGCCCGCGACCTCCACATCTCTCTCAATCATCGGTCTGGCCCCCGTCAGGTCCAAGAACCCAAATGACATAAGCCATGTGGCTCATCTAGCACTACGCCCTAGCACCTCAATCCGCGGCCACAACCGCGCAAACTGCCATTGGCTCTAGCCAAGCCGAGCAGCCCAAGCAGTGATCCCTACCGCAACATCTCCTCGGCCCGTGCCGAGCCAACTCTTGGCCCCTACCAGCCGACATGCCGCACCACCCCGACGGCTACCCCGTGACAGCACTATCCAATAAGAAGACAAGGAAAATTAATTTTTTCTTACCTTGGTGCGGCACGGAGAAGACGAAGAAAGTAACGAAAGACGATCATTTGCAAGAGCAATATGTAGAAGATTGCTAGAGGATGGGGGAACAAATATCCTCTAAGCTCTCTCTCTCTTGTAGGGTAGAATAAATCGCTCTCCAAAGTTGATTTAATAACCCACTTAAGGTGGACTTAAATAGGCTTTGAGAGAAATTTATTTCCCTTTCCTAGAATGATCTAATTTCCTATTAAAGAGAGAATCAACTTCAAAATAGGAAACAATCTTACGTTTCCTAAAGCAAGAAGATCTATACACCTGCTGCCCTTTCCTACGAGCAGCCCAACAGGTGTGGGGCATTTGTGGAGCCAAAAATAATCAAGAGGCGAAACGTGGATTTTTGGGCAAAAATGACAAAATTACCCTTGAGTTGACAAACATCCCACAATCAAGTCAAAAGTGCCCAAATAGGTATTTATTTTTAAACCTATTTCATTCATCCTCATCAAATCCTCTCCACAAGGTTAACCCCCAAAACATTTCTTTTAAATTATGTTAATAGGCTAATTAATGGATTTATTACCTAATTAATCTATTAATGGCCAATTAAACCACCAATTACACCCAAAAATACACAAAAGGCCGGTCACCTTCTCTCCCAAAGGGACCGGCCATGCACTATATATTCAACCTCATTTCCTCTAAAAACCTAGGTCTTGACTCTTGCTAAACACTCAAAAATTCCCCAAACACTTTTCTCTCAAAATTCTAACTTTGGCATCGGAGGTTCTTCGGCCAAAGCCCCCCCCCCAATTCATCGTGGGCGTGTGAGGCTCTTGGCCTTGACCAAATGTGTTATTTGTTTTATAGGTGCAATTTTGTCCAAAATCAAAAAGGAAGAAATTTGCATCCACATATAGGCTTTAGTTTCCACACCTCAAGTTCTCATGTCAAGCCTCTTTTTTTTTTTTCAAAATCAATCCATCACAATCAATTATTTTGAAAACCGTTGAAAGCGCTACATGAGTATAAATGCAAATTACTACAAGAACAACAAAATATCTCCTATGACTCATTTTTCCTTCAAAATGCTTTGGCCTTGTTCTTGATGTGTTTGGGTTTGTTTCACCGTTCAACTATAGAATAACTGTGTTTCATTGCACATTACTAACACAAAATTAAACCACCAATAAATTAAAATGTGTTGATCTTTAGACCTAAACTACCAATTACTTAGTTTGGTTTTGTTTGATTTCTCTACTCATTTTAATTTAAACCGATTCAAATCACACCACTTATCACACAACTTAAGAAAGAAACCAGTCCAAACTAAACCTGGCATTTGTGTCGTGTTTTCCATGTTGTGTTATTTTGTGTCATATCTGATATCTTAACAAGTAGTGTCGTGTAACACTTGTTAAAATAAACGGGTAATATGACCCGACCAAAACTCAACCCATTAATATTACTTCAAAACATAAAAACACATTTGTCTTTCAAGTATCACATAAATATTAATTAATGTAGAAGTGTGAACATATTAAAAGAATATATACATAAACACTCGTTTTTTTTTTCTTCATATTTTCTTTTTTGAAAACATGATCTTTTCATGGATGCAGGAAGATGAATGGTTCGGATCATTGATATTATATTCAAAGTTTTACATTAGTGAAAATATTGCTCAGAGTTTATAAAGTCTCTAGAAACTATATAGCATCAACTCATATTTCAGTTAACCATAAATATTGGAACGTGATATTAACAATCCAAGTAATGATGATTTGAACTTTAGACAACATATCAAGTAAAATTTATCCAGTAATGATGATAAGAAGCTCTCATAATGCAAATAAATAAATAAAACTTTTTTTTAACTTATTTTGAATATCTATACAATAATACATATTTAATATATATACACTATGACTATTGTATTTTACAATAAGTTTTTTTAGTACTTTTTCTTTAAAATCATCAAAATAGTTTTTTCTTAATGGGTTACTCACGGTTTACCTGCATGGAGTGGTGGATCTAAGAAATAATATTATGGGCGTCAGTAAGAATAGCGCGCACAGAGCGCAAATTTTTTTTACCATAAATAGCATGCATATTGCCATTTCATCGAGTCTTGGTAGGTCTGAAGTAATTTAAAAAAACATACTGCACACCTTTTAATGCTTCATTTGCAAGGGTAACTAACATGTTCCAAGACTGCTCAAATATGAATGCTTAACAAAGAAACACACTTATCTTGAACACACTAACAATGTTTGATATCATTGCATCCAATTAATATGTTTGTCCAAGAATGATGATGCTTTGTTATTCACTGAGATCACCATTTCATTCAGTTTTTTCAAACATTTTATCAAACAATTGGAGGGCATGTATGAAGCCAACTCTAATTTTCAAAAGGGCAGCACCCAAGGTATCCATGAACATTCACCGAAGTTCGGAGGGTCAGCACCAAGGTATCTATGGACGTTCACCGAAGTTCGGGGGGGTCAGCTGACACCTATGCCCCTCAATGCATCCGCGCATTGCCTACATGTAAACCCGTTAATGGCTCGTTATTAATGAATACTTAACGAGTAACTCGATAACAACTCAATTAGTTACGATGTTAACCTCAAAGCCTGTTATTTTTGTGTCTTGTAAGAAATAACTAGGTCATACCACATCCACCCCACCTAGAAACAGGATGTTAGGGAGTATACAATACAACATTATGAACTAGTATATACGACACTGGAAATAGCTATACGACACCATTTCCCTAGCCAAAAAAATGTCTCCACCATCAACAAAAAAATATCTTAACGAGCAGAACAAATAGAAGCCAACACTCGCGCCACGCTTCCTCCACCTTATCCATCTTCCATTTTCCCAAAACCCTGCACAAACACCTTCAAAAACCCTCCATCCATGGCGGACCTAATCTCTTAACCCTCATCACCCCCTTATCATCCTCCTAAGAAAAAAAATCCACCTCACTCATGGAGCTCTCTTCTTCCTTCACACAAGTCTCCAACCTATCCGCTTACCATAACTACTCCTTCTCCTCCTCCTTCTCGCAGTTCCCAACCCAAATCCGCCTCAAAACCCCCAAATTCCCAAACCGAAGATCGCAAAATCTCCACGTCGTCGCCGTCGCCGTCGACCCACAACAGGAACTCCCCCAAAACAGCCCCCAGCGGCTCCTCAAAGAGCTCTCGGAGCGCAAAAGGGCGACTTCTCCGAAGAAGAAGGTGCCGCCGAAGCGGTTCATACTCCGGCCGCCGTTGGACGACAAGAGATTAGCGCAGAGGTTTCTGAACAGCCCACAATTATCGCTAAAGTCGTTCCCTTTACTCAGTTCCTGCTTGCCCTCTTCGCGGCTCAACAATGCCGACAAGGCGTGGATAGAGGAGTACTTGCTGGAGGCCAAGCAAGCTCTTGGGTACCCGCTGGAGCCTTCGGATAGGTTCGAGGACGATAACCCAGCAAAGCAATTCGACACTTTGCTGTACATGGCGTTTCAGCATCCCTCCTGTGAGAGGACCAATGCCCGGCACGTCCGGTCCGCGCATTCGAGGCTGTGGTTTTTGGGGCAGTATGTGCTGGAATTGGGTTTGGCTGAGTTTTTCCTGCAGAGGTATCCGAGGGAGTCGCCGGGTCCAATGAGGGAGAGGGTGTTTGGGTTGATTGGGAAGAGGAACTTGCCCAGGTGGATTAGAGCTGCTAGCTTGCAGAATCTGGTGTTTCCTTTTGATGACATGGATAAGTTGCAGAGGAAGGACCGAGAGCCACCTGTGAAGTAAGTTCAATGATCCTTTTTTCTTGGATACTTGAAATCAATGGTAGTTAGTTGAATATCACTCGTATTTGAAGTTCAGAAATTTAGGTGGATTTCAAACAATGGAAGGAGATAATTGCAGTAATCTTCTCATGAAATGGGAGTTTGTATCACTAGATATTGCCATGAATTCTTTTAACTATTGAGACGATCTATGAGATGGTTTAAACTGGGATTTATACTAAATTAAAGAAGCAATACCACATTGGCAAAATGATACAAGTAGCTAAACTAGAACTAAACCTGATCCAACTCAGAGAAAATTTCAAAAGTACCATACGAGCAAACTCAGTGAAGACTTCAATACTGATGAATGGACCTTTGTTAAAGGCTACTGATTATGCATGCCTATGATAAGAATTCTTCATTTCTTGGTACCCTGATGCATATGTGGGGATTAGGTTATATTGACTAACCTCTGTGTTGATGATGGATCATATCGCATTTATAATTTTATATCATGAAGGGATAGAATGGAGATGTAGAGTTTGAGGTTGGCTTGTATGGAAGCAAAGTTCTGTGCTTTTGGCCTTTCTCTATTACCTAAGTTCTATAGCTAATGCTGAAAATCATTTTTGGGATTAAGAATGGAAGTTGAAGACATGATAAGGGTGTGGCCCTTTCCTAGCCTCAACTTAGGGTGTATCTACATATTAAGTACAAGTTTTTAGCTGATTTGAGTGACGAATTACATTCCTTATATATATAAAAATATATATATATACACACACACGGACACACTATACGTTTATATGTATCTCATAGTGATTGCAAGTTATCTCTTGCTGCTCTTGTAGATCTCACCTTGCAGAACCAGACCATAGTTTCTTTGGCAGTACATAAATAATTTCTATTTACTTTTTATCATGTAATTATATAGATTCTTCTGTGCCTTGAAAACTCATAGTTGATGAGAAAATGCATTTGAGCTTCAAATTTATTGTGTATTTTGGGCAGGTCTGTATTCTGGGCTTTGTTTGGGGCTATATATTTGTGTTTTGGTATGCCAGAAGTATATCGTGTTCTTTTCGAAGTATTTGGAATGGACCCAGAAGATGAGACCTGCCAGCCAAAATTACGGAGACAACTTGAAGACGTAGATTATGTTTCTGTAGAATTTGAAGGCAACAAACTCAGCTGGCAGGATGTTGCGGCTTACAGGGCAAGTTTTTTCTGTGCATTGTTTCTGTTGTTTATGCATCCTAACAAAATAATAAACGCTCCAAAAGTTGCTCTGGGATCTTTAGAAGATCAAAGAGTTTTATTAAAAGAATATCAGTTTATATGTACGCAGTTTGCAAAACTGTGATGGGTACTGAATATAAAGACTAAATAATTTAAGGGTCGTCAAAGGGCACTAGGTTTAACCTGACTCTTGAGGCTTGTTTTGAACATATGTTAAATCCCTGTTAATCTTCTAATATTGGGATTTATGTTGCATCTTTTTGGATAAATTATTCATGTTATATATTAGAATGACTATATAAGTTTTCACATACAATTTGGTTGCCATATTTTAATGAAATAGTTTTGATTTTGTATCTTCTCAAGTAAGTTCCAGCAAATAATGTGTTTTGCCTGTACAGCCCCCAGAAGATGCGCTTTTTGCACATCCAAGGCTCTTCAGGGCTTGTGTTCCACCAGGTATGCATCGGTTCAGAGGAAATATATGGGATTATGAGAGCCGACCTAAAGTCATGCGGACATTGGGATATCCCTTAGCAATGACTGATAGAATTCCAGACATTACTGCAGCTAGGAACATCGAACTTGGACTTGGGCTACAGGTGTTTCCCTCACTGTCCTCCATCTCTCTATGTGCATTTGCATGTAGTATGCAATTTTATTTAAACTAATCGTAATATAACATTGTGAGTAATCTGAAAAAAAGTTAAAAATAAAATATGAGAAGACAAAGGCAACATGCCAAAATGATCTGTCACCATTTCTATATGTGTCACCAGATGTCTAACTAGTATTTTCTCTGTCACACTCAAAGTTTACTAGGGCGGATTATCCTATTCCAAGATTTTAGATCCACCAAATCTGGATAGGTTATGTCCGTTATGTCACTCTATTCGATGTACTTACTCGTATTTGTTAATGTTTATAGTCTGTTCAGGCCCCGCATCTTGATGTATTGTTTGCTTTCTTATTTGCATACAGCTTTCTTTCTTGCATCCATCGAAGCACAAATTTGAGCATCCTCGATTTTGTTACGAGCGTTTAGAATATGTTGGCCAAAAGATCCAGGTAATAAGTTACACTGTGTAAATGCAAATTTATTTGTCCTACATTGTGTAGGAGACCCCATAAATCTCTTTCCCCATACTAAATATATATGTTGAATTTGGGTGGTTGTGTGTTTATATCTTGTCTAGGACCTTGTGATGGCGGAAAGGTTGCTGATGAAACATTTAGATGCTCCTGGAAAATGGTTAGCAGAGAGACATCGCCGTGTTCTCATGAACAAATTCTGCGGGAGATATTTGAGAGAGAAGCGTCTCCACCAGTTTATCATCTTCTCCGACCAAGTTCAGGATGCATATGAGCACAACCGAAGATTAAGAAATCCAGCCACAACCGCTGTTCAACAAGCCATTCATGGTCTCGCATACACAATATACGGGAAGCCAGATGTAAGACGCCTCATGTTTGAGGTTTTCGATTTTGAGCAAACCCAACCTAAAGCTGTGACTGTGTGAAGATGAAGGATTCATATTCAAATCTTTACGCATGCCAGAAAGCGTTCTTTTTCCGCTCGCTCAACTTTTTCATTTTTCTATTCTAAATAGGAAATACTTGCATGGAATGGAACCATATGTGATTGTGATATCTAACAACACTGATGAAATATAAAGATGTAATAGTTTTAATTAAATTAGTTTTATCATTTATTTTCACTCTCATATGTGACTAGAGCACAATTTTGCAAGTGGCGCCCAATGTAATGTTGCAGCCTAAGTTTTTGCTGTTCTTTCTGGAGTCCATCTCTTTCTTTCTTGTTTCTTTTGCTCTTAACAATCGAAAATGAGACGAGATTCGTTATATTGGTTAAGAGCATTCACCTTGTTCATAATCTTGTCCAATTTTCTTATCTCTATTATGGCTTGTATAAAAGAAGGATTTTTTAGAAATTTAAAAATTCCATTGTGAAATTTAGGATTTTTCACATGAGAGAAAATTATTGAGAAAAATTATCTCAATTTTCACTTTCATTCTTGTAGTTTTTTCTTCAAATTTTGTCCTTATAATTTTGTTATGTTTTTACTTCAGTCTAATTCATTAGTTTTTCGTTTTTATTTGTCACAGTTTCTCATTTTGTGTTGTTGTTGGAGATTATAACATGGATAGCCAAAAAAGTCTACTCCCACCCAACCATGAATATCATTAACAAAAGATGCTTTGTTTGATTACAATCACGAGAGAACCAAGTAAAAAAATAAATGGTTCGGTTAGGAAGTGTTTTTAATGAATAAAATTGCTTTTAAATAAAATGATTTTAAATTAATTCATAGTAAAATTCAAGTTAATTATGGAATCTTGTAATAAGCACATGATTGGTGTTTCATGCAAAAAGTACTTCAAGTGTTTTTGGAACTCAAAAACATTTTTTTCTAAATGCGTTTTTAGTCATTTAAAAGAAATTTTCGAACGAACCCAAAATAAGCATGTGCCTCATTAGAATGTAGATGAAATACATTTAGGGGGCGTTTGTTGCACCGGACTGTCTCGGACTGGACTAACTACAGGGACTAAGCTGGACTGGCTTAGACTAGACTAAGCTGGACTAACTTAGTGAAGCGTTTGGTGCTGTGTCGGGTTAAAAAGCAGGACTCATATATTATATTATTAAATTTTATATTTACAATATTTTATCATTAATTTAATTTATATATACTAATATTTTATTATTAAATAATCATTTTCCTTTCTAGAACCATTTTTTTTGGTCAAGTTTTAATCATCTTCTTCTTTCATGTTTTCGTCCGCACACTGCATCCTTTTCCATCCAAATCCCTCTCTCTCTTCCCTCTGCCTCTTTTCCGTCCAAATCCCCCTCTCTCTCTTCCCGCCTCTTTTCCGTCCAAATCCCTATCTCTCTTCCCTCTGCCTCTTTTCCTCTCTTCCTCTTCACTGCAAATCTCTCTCTGCCTCTTCTATTCCTCTCACAAAATCCCCTGCAAATCTTAAAATCAAACCAAAGAGCAAGAACGAAAATGAAAATTTAGGAGTTGGTGGCGGGATGCATGCATGAGTGGCTCGAAGGTGGGAGATGGGGTTGAATCTGCTTTCGATTTCTGAGTTTTCTGGGTTTTTGGCTTTTTTGGGTTTTCTAGGTCTCTAACTTGGAGATCTTATGGACAGATGAGAGGGAGGTGGGGAGAAAGACAGTGGGAGGGCAAGTTCTCAGGTGTGGGGTGAGGCAAAGTGAGGGGAAGCAGGGAAACGGGACTAGCAATCCCCTCCTTTTCGGGGGCTCTCGTTAAGCCCAGCTAACGAAGGATTTAGTCGGCACGAGTCCGACTTAATCCCACTAAACTCAATCCCGGCTTGCACCAAACATGGGTTATTAGTCCTAGCTAGTCCAGTCCTAGCTAAGGAGGTCAAACAAACGAGGCCTTAAGGAGTTAGCAACAATCCCCTTACATATAATATTAGACAACCTAACACATAATCAACCACCACTTTGGTTTTGGTAACTTACAAAAGAGTTTTGGCTCATTATGCCCATCTTTTCATTTGAAAACTCAACAAGAAAAGAGTTTTGGCTCATCCCATTTGACGGATTGGACTAGAATGGAAGAAAACAAAATTATACGAACGAAAGTGAAAATCCAGTTAAACTACTTGGACTATAATCTAATGTAGTTAAAAGAGTGCATTTTCGCTCATCACCATAAACTATGGTGTATGCTCATCATGCACCTTATCATCTGTCACGCGTCTTTTCACCTAATTCAAAAAAAAAAGAAAAAAAAATTAACTATGATTAAAAGAACAAAAATGCTACTCTTACCATCTAATTGTACCATTATATGTATCATCTCTATAATAAAAATGAGACCCACATGCATTGACGGGCCTATCTTTAGTCCTGAGATGATACAAATAGTAATACAACTACATTTACGCTTAAATGAAAGGACACAAGGCATATTATAAGGTGTATGGTGAACATACACACTTATGGTGGTAAGCAAAAATGCTACCACAAAAAGTAACAAAACCACTAAACAATGAATTTGGATCCTCTTTGTGTGGATCCCGGAGATCTGTGAATTGTAACCGTTCATCGTAAATCATGCGGTCAGAAATCATTTTAAAATTTTTATTTAAAATTGAACACCAAACAATACCAACAAAAACTGACCTTACAATGTACGATGAACAGACACAATTTAAAGATCTCCAGGAGCCTCACAAAGAGAGGATCATGTTGGCCAAACAAGATTTGGATCCCATCCAGATCCAAATTGTGGAGATCCTATAGATCCTCATATCTTAGCCATTTATCGTGCATCATGCAGTCAGAAATCATTTAACTTTTTTTATTTAAAATTAAATACAAATAGTATCTGATAAAAACTGATAATACGATGTACGATAAACGGCTAGAATATGAGTCTAGCATCCCCACAACGGATCCGGACAGGATCTTTTTCCGGCTAAACAATGGCCACTCTGCACTTTCCACGTCAACATATTGTCCACTCCACCGCACTCCAGCCAAGCCCAACTTCCCGCTAATGACTATTTAGCCGGAAAAGTTGCAAAAATTACGAACCAACCAACCCAACCCCCAATACGCAGGTTTTTCGTTGGGCGTCGTTTGACGTTATTGTTGTCGTCGTTCCACAGCCCCCTTCCAAGCACATGATACATGCGCACAAATCCAGCAATACCCCTTCGCTTCCTGCTAGTGTGCACCCTCGCTGCCTTGCGTGCGCCGGTCGCGCACCCTCCTATCGTGCGCACCCCCTCCCCTCTTCCAAACCCTCCCCTCGAGACGCAGACTCCCACACCCACCCAATCCACTCGTCGCCAGATCTCGGCCTCGAGCAATCCCACAGCGGCGGCGACAGCAGCAGAAGCCATGTCCAAAGCACGCGTCTACGCCGACGTCAATGTCCTCCGCCCTAAGGAGTACTGGGACTACGAGTCCCTCACCGTCCAATGGGGGTAACCGTTTTTACCTCCGTAATTTTATTGATTTTCTAGATTTTCTAGATTTTCAATCCAATTCGGGAGCTTTCGTATACGGATTTATCAGAAAACTGTTGATTTTTTATTTGGATTTCTGAAGCTTGTAGTGGAGTTAAGATACAAAGCAATAGTTAGCTGATTAAGATTAATATATAATTAATTAGGGAATTGATTGTGTATTACTGTGCTATCTGTGGCAATGATGGGTGCCCTACCCTAACCCCCCCCCCCTCCTTTTTTTGTTTTAATACAACTTTTTGTGGGTTTTTTTTTTCTTTTGTTTCCAGTGATCAAGATGATTATGAAGTTGTTCGAAAAGTCGGAAGGGGGAAATACAGCGAGGTGTTCGAAGGTATAAATGTCAATACCAACGAGCGCTGTATAATCAAGATCCTCAAGCCTGTTAAGAAAAAGAAGGTAAAGTAATTGCCTTTTAGGATATTCGGGTTTTCGGTTCTGGTGTTTTGTTCGATTCAGTTGCCAATAACCCCATTCTGCACTTTTTAATATGCATTTGTTGTAAGTGCATAATGGCGGGGTTGTGTACTATATCAAATATGTGGATCATTTGTTGTAACATTTAGCACACCATTTCATCTTCGTAGTGGTGTTTGTGCAGATTAAGAGAGAGATCAAAATTCTCCAGAACCTTTGCGGGGGCCCAAATGTCGTCAAGCTTCTTGATATTGTTCGAGATCAGCACTCGAAAACCCCAAGCCTGATTTTTGAGTTTGTGAACAGTACAGATTTCAAAATTTTGTACCCCACACTGACTGATTATGACATACGCTACTACATATATGAGCTTCTCAAGGTAATTATTGTACTTTTAACATGGCATGGTTTGTTATATGAGAGAAGGGGAATTGAGCCTAGATTTTGAGAGAAAGAGGTTTAATTTAGAAATGAGAGACCATACCCTTTACGCAAGAGATTGTTCTAACTCTGCCAGAAATTGTTTTAAACGTGTTTTTTTTTCTTTCATGGTACCTTCGTGGATGGTCATTGCTTTCTCTTAGGAAGGAGAGATTTTAATCTCTTTGGGGCCGTTTGGGATGACGTATTTCAAAATCAGGGAATTAGTTAATATTATGTTAGTTAAGTTGTTGGATTGGAGTCATTGGATCATTACATAGTATTTGTATATTTTTTATGGAAAGAAGAAAGTAAAACACACAAGGATTCAAATGATTCATCAGATGTAGGCATTTTGAGTTTTATTAAGTCTTGAGTCTTCCTTTCAAATCATTTTAATAATGGACCTTAAAGTGCTCTCTGGTGTGCTCTGTTCCAAATTACTCAGGGATTTTAAATTTCAGTCCATGTGATGGTTTGCACAATGACTAGTATGTCATTTGACTCTGATATGCTCTTGGTCCGTTGTTATGTATGCATTTTTTTAATGGTGGTATGTTAACTCCTGGGAAAGAATCCACACCATGCTTCAACAATTTGCAATTTAATGTCAGCTCAAGCTTAATTACTCAATCTAAGGCATTGCCATCAACTTTTCTATGTGTTATTACGTATAATAAGAATGCTGGGTTAACATTTTTTCTGGACCTATATAAGTACTGGCGAAATTAAGGTCCAAGTAGTGTGTAATTTTGCCTTTCATAAGTTAATTATTTTTCATTGCAGGCGTTAGATTACTGCCATTCACAAGGAATAATGCATAGGGATGTCAAGCCTCACAACGTTATGATAGACCATGAATTGCGCAAACTTCGCTTGATAGACTGGGGTCTTGCTGAATTTTACCACCCTGGCAAGGAATACAATGTCCGCGTAGCATCCAGGTAATAATTTATGGTAAATTGGTAATATAGGACTAATGCCGATTCTTAGTAGTGGGTCATTTAGAAAACATGCATGTTAATGAATGAATGTTGAAAGATGAATTGTTTGAGTAGAACAAATATGTCATCTAAATTAGTAATGACCAGGTTAGGTGGCTAGGATGAAAATGTTCTTAAGTAGGTTGTTTCTTGCACATTCTTTAATAATTTTAGCATTGTGACTCTGTGAGGGTTCCTTTTGAGGGGTTTCCCCCCCCCGCATCCTTCAGTTTATATATTCATCTTTGTGAGATGATTGAAATGTCTTTCCTTGTTTTTTCTAGATACTTTAAGGGCCCTGAACTTCTAGTTGACCTGCAAGATTATGACTATTCTTTGGACATGTGGAGCCTTGGCTGTATGTTTGCGGGAATGGTGAGAATTACAGTTACTGTATTCTGATAAGATTTGTTACTTGAACTCCAGAATGTGCTTGTGTTTAGAAAATCGTATAATCAGGTCTGTTTGCTCGTCATTACTTGTTTTTGTGTAGATATTTCGCAAGGAACCTTTCTTTTATGGTCATGACAACCATGACCAGCTGGTCAAAATTGCCAAGGTAATGCTAGTACTTGTTTAGATGGCATAACTTGTTCTGTATGCCCGTTATAGCTACTGTTAGAATTCCTGAAAAAAATCAAATTAGTGGTTTATGTTGGTTTATGTTTATACACAACTACTTGCACTACAGTGTTATATAATCTAATGTAGTTTCACATTAGCGCTTACGAACATGCATGGACTCACACTCATACACATATGGCCTAATGACTTCATGTATACATTATAAATGGTCAAACCAGTATCGTTTGGTGTAACGTCCTTTCTAATGAATTGTAGTACTTCATATGTATTTCTAGGTACTTGGGACTGATGAGCTGAATGCATATCTGAGCAAGTATCATTTAGAGCTTGATCCTCAACTTGATGCTCTGGTTGGGAGGTACGTTGAGCAAAATTCTCTTCTAAGGGATGATAATAAAAATAATAGGTCAATTCTGTGAATTCTTTGTGGAAATATCTTTAGCATGCGACTGCAATGGTTCCATCTTCCGCTTGAAAGTGTTGCAGTGTAACTTATAAAACGAAAAAAAAGGTGGTGCGGGTGACAAATGCAAATGTAACCCTGCCAAGTAATAAATAATGTAAAATTAGTATCTCTATACGTGTATTGATGCGTTGCTACACTACTGCAGGCACAGCAGGAAGCCCTGGTCTAAGTTTATTAATGCAGATAATCAACATCTAGTTTCTCCAGAGGTCACTTGCTCTATTTTTCTTGGAATTATTTACACTAAAAGCTCTTTAGTTATTCACATTATATGTCATTTAAACATGCCAAAACGGTTTTTTATTCCTTTTGTATTATACAAATGTCAACTCAAAGGTAATTGATATGCAGGCCATCGATTTTCTGGATAAACTTCTTCGGTATGATCATCAAGACCGACTAACTGCAAAAGAGGCAATGGTAAATCTACCCTTCTTTCACAATTTAGCATTTAGTTGTTTGTAGTCAGGCTGAACGAGGGCAACACAGTTCATTCCTCATTTTCCTTTCATTTTATTGACATTTCGATAGCTTTTACCATCATTTTGTGGATGATAAAAAGTAGCTGACGGTGGTAAATCCTGCAGGGCCATCCATATTTCTCGCAAGTGAGGGCAGCCGAAAGCAGCAGGATGCGGACGTAATTGCTCGATTAGTCCGATTACATAGACTAGAGGTCCATTGCTATTTGGAATTGGGAGTGTGTTATTTATCTGAAAATCATCACTATGGTTTGCCATTGTCAACTGTTGTTTGTTTAAAACTGATTGTATGTTTTCATGGTCATTTAAACAAGTTTTCTTTCAAAGTTTCTGCTTAATTCTATAAACCAAATTAAACCAATGCATACCCTCATTCGCCAAGCAATGTCATTGCCTACATTATGCCACTATTTTCAGCGATGCTTCTCACCTCCGATCCTTTATTATATATTCGATGGAGAAAATAACCCCGACATTTCGACCGGTTAGAATATTTACAAGGATATTTATCAATTTTCTTGTTTCGATTCATTTCATGAACAAAGACCATCGACGTCACTGCCTTCACCGTCACTATAGCAGCCCCACCACCATCACATGTGGTGTAGCCGCCACTACCCCCATCGGCCAGCCACTATTAAAGCTCCCTATATTGAATTCATATAAAGATCACTCCTCCAGTGGCTGCTCCTGTTTACCAAATAAAAACTTGATAAAACCTGGAATGCTAATCCAGCATTTCCAGTGTCCAGCGTGACAAATCAACTTTCTGAAGCCTGTATAAAATGCGAATTTTCGGTATAGGCAGGAATTTGACTATCAAGACAGAAAGCAGAACACGATGAACACCAAGATTCCATGAAACACAGCTCTTTTCAAGAGTTATACCACCAACATCCATGATCATTCAAGACCGAGTTTCGGTTCAGCAAGGAGATATATCTCTTTCTCTCTCCCTCACACACACACACACACACACACACACACACACACACACAAAAACAACTCCACAAGCAAGTATTAAATAGCTATCGTTCTAGAAGAACTCTTGGTAAATTCATTCCAGGCTTTAATATAGAGGGCCACGACATTCATAATCTGTCCCTGCGACTTCTTATCAAATGTTCTTTCATTTCTTGAGATGAGGGAAACAAGCGTAGACATCAGACTTGGGATGCTTTGCCTCAGCATGTTCCCTGCACTTCACTTCCGATGTGGTGCACATAAATGCTTGCATGCACACCTTACACTGCATTCAACATATAATCATCGTCATATTAAAGCAGATGAAGTAGAAAATGCATTAGCTCACCTGAGGAGCAATTACATTTTATTACATCGATCGACCAACAATTAATTGTACTATATGTTAAACTGTCTTAGCCCCAAAACTCAAATATATTGATCGACCAGGCCTTCATCAATAACTACCAACAATCGACATTATATAATAACATACTCTTGAGACCGCTGCACATGCAAACTCATGGCCCAGACTTCATTTGTGACTGAAACACAATCTTCCCACCCCAAAAGAAAAATCTCTCGGACGTAGGTTGAAACTGAAAGGCTCTCATAAATTATATGCAAAGTCATCTTGACCAATACATGATAATCACTATCACCTCAAACTTTCGACAAAGTAACTGAATTTATCTTTCTACCGGTCACACAAGGAGCCGATTTTATCACAAAGTACCCCAAAAAGAGGAAGAAAACAAATTTAACATTCCCTGATAACCCACTTGCAATTACATTCCATTTAAACAAGTAGGAACGAAAGCACACATTCTAAACCGATCGCGACTAATACCGAAAGACTTGACAAATGGTTTTCTGAATTAACTATGAATCATATCATCACCAAACCAATTAGTTGAAGCAATTACCTGGATAGACATGGCTTTCTCGTTTGTTTTAAGCTGACTTCCTGTGCAAATCAAACAATTAACCCAATTGTATTAGACCAACAACTAGATCTAACCATAATCCCCAATTGGAGCTACTAAACATAATACTTGAATTTTCTTTTTCTTCTATTTTCTCACAATGGACAAATTTCAGTGAAATTTTACACAATCATCCCCAAATAAGCTTGCAAGCAATTAAAACCTAATTCTAAATGCAAAATTTGTATTTTTTTTAATTTCTGTATCAAGTGAAAAGGGTAATTTACATCTGTGAAAAAAGGGGAAAAAAGAAGATGAAATATTTACCTTTGCCGGCAGCCTTCTGCTTCTCCAAGTTCTTCTCGCGCGCCATCTTGGCCTTCTGACCGTTGCCTCCTCCCATGGCGTGTGGTAAATCGAAAGAAAGGGTGAGGAGCTGGAAACCCTAATTTGGCAATTGAGCTCTGTGCCTCTTAGGCAGAAAGGGGGAGCAATTATTGGGTGCGAGCCGAATTACTTTTCCATGAGTTTCTTTCCGTCACGGTAGTTGGCTAGTGAGCTATAATTGCTTTGCCACCAACGGCACGTGACCGGCACGATCCTTATATTTGGAAATTCACGAATTTATATCTCTTTTTAAAAAATTCAAAATCTCAATTGTATGACTTATGTTTGGAAATTCATATTATTCTAGATAACATTGATTTACAACTTATTTTTATATATCATTTATGTGCTTCGATTAGAGATTGTTGAATCAAAATATTAACTGATTTTCTTTTTATGTTGAAGGTTACACAATTTTTAAGTGTAATACTAGGAAGACCAAAATTTTAAACTAAATTTTGTAAACCAAATAATGTGGTTATTGATGATTTGATTATTATTTAAGTATTGATTAACGTGTTTATTTCTTATTGGTGACACATCATTTGATTTGTAAATTCAATTTAATAATTTGATCTTTCTAACATTATCTTCTTCTTTTTTAATTGTAATTCACATGTTTAGCATGATGTTGTCGCACTGTCAATTGATTAATGACATACTTACAAGACAAATATGGTACCCAAATGATAATTGTCACATGTCACTTAGTTTTTTGTGTTAAAACATGTCACTTAGTAGTACGGTTTAATAATATTTTTCTTCACTTATAAATTGATTATTGTACGTGGAGTTAGATGGACTTTGGTTGACTCTATGTTGACCCTATAAATTACAAGACATGTGTGATATGCAGACTGAATAACCATTGAGCAAACTATGTCCTCCTGTTGATGCGGGCGTTCCAATTCCCAACCAAACTCGGTTAGGCGAATGAAATGAATGTGGTGATGCAGTTACAAAACATGCTGATGACTTCTGTACCGAGCAACTTTGACCAAAGAAGGAACACTCTCAACCTAAGATTATAGAACCTGAAGACAAGGGTATGCAATTCAGTACTAGGTTCAGGATCTTCTACACCAAGTTCGGCAACTTTAACTATATTTGTGAACATAGTCACGCCCCGCATCGAAGTTGGTGGAAAAATCGAACTCGAATTCGGAACACAAGCTGAAAATAAAATAAACAAAATTGAAGCTAAAACTGGGTGAAAACTATAAAAAATTTCATAAACAAAAAAAAACTCAAGAATTCTTTACAAGGCTTAAATAAATAAATATACCCTCTAGCCTCATATCTAATTCACTTTCAAAACATCTACCCATTCAACTGTTTAGTTCGTAAACCTGGATAACAATAAGGGGTGAGCTTCAATAGCTCAGTAGGGACATAACATTACCACGATAAATTGACCAAACTAAATTAAGTGTCATAATATCATACATAATCAGATATCAAATCATTATCAATAACAATGCATACTCTTCGTCTATACCCGTTAATTCGAATAACAAAACACCCAAACCTCGTATGTCTCATTCCGTACTTATACCACTTGGTACCAAGTAACTAATTATATGAACTAACTCCCCTAACACAGCCATCCCAATCTCCCACCTCTATTCTTGTGAATCCATAGCATATCCATTCACTTGCTATTGTTCTTTCAAATCACAATGTTCATCTTTCAATCTCCAAGTCGTCCCTCACATAAAGATCGTCTTCACCGCCGATAACATAAAGAGTGTCATAGAAAATCCAATCTCTCCCCCTAAGATGTTGATAGAATTCATTTTCTTCGTCATATATACTCACACCACTTCCATCGCCATGTTGCCACCACCACCTTATTATGACCATCTTCTCTACACCCACCACCACCACCACCGTCACCGTCGTTGCCACCATTGTCATTGCCATGAGCATCATTGCTACTCCTACCATAACCACCGCCTACACTACCATCACCATGATCACCACCCCTACCACCATCATCATCGCCACCGCCCCCATCTCTACTCCTCTCTAACACCTCAACACCACCCCACCAAGACAATCACCACGTGACATTTCCACCACCATCGTATAAGACTACTTTGTCATAGTCATGATCACCAATTCAATAATGAAACTTAAAAATAATATTGCTTATTTATGAATTGGTGATTAGAAATTTCATGATAATCCACATAGTTCTAAAAAATTCTAGCATGAAACTCTCTAGAATTCTACAAAGTCTATCGTGTAACTCTTTTCTTTTTCATAAAAGTACATCATTATAAGTCTACTAAATCCATGAAAGTCTACCACTTAAAAAAATCAACTTCATTTAAATTTTAATACAATGCACTAGTCAAGTGAGAAGAATTAGATTCAAATTCCGATAGAGGTTTCGCAAACAAACATAAATTTTTGTTCTTTGTTTAAAAAAAATAAAAAGAAGCCACTTAGCACTACAATCTAATAGTATTCATTTTCACTTATAAGTGAGATGTTTTAAATTCAATTATCGCTAAAGACGAATTTGAACCATATTATTACTGGCCTATTATGAGGTTTAATATACTCCCTCATCCTTTTAATATAAATAATATCATTTGCTCAAAAAAAAAAAAAAAAAAAAATCGTAAAGAACAGAAGAGCCCGGGTAGCCGAACTTCCTCTCGAAACGACGACGCGTCCAGCTTCCTCTACAGTTGTACTACTCAGTCACAGGCTCCGCTCCTTTTACAGTTAAGAGGCATAGAGAGAGCCCATCTCCATGTACGAACGTTGAAGTTTCAAAAATCCTCCCCAAATTCCATAATCCATTGACAGATCTCTCAACTCCCAATCCGCACCAATGCCTCCTCCAATCTCCGAGATCCGAAGCTTCTCGCTCTGATCGATTCGAAGAAGCTCCGAATCGGAATCAATGGCGGTGGTGATTGAGAGCTCCGTTTGGGAACCGAATCCCGGCGTATACATATTCATCTTCCTGGCCTCTCTCTTCTCCATCATCGTCTTCCCTTATGCTTCGAGCAGCGGCAGCAGCAGCAGCTCCGGCAAAGCTCCGTCGCTCTTCGACCATGGAATCTCCCCCACCGCTTCCTCTCTTCGCTTCCAGCGCAACTTCCTTCTCATCTATTTTCTCGCCTCAGGTCCGTACTCCTAACGACGTCGTTTATTATTCCCTTCCACTTCCAGATAGATCTTCTCTGTTTAAATTCAGATTTTGTTTGGTTGCCGAGAAAGTTGAACTCAACTTACGTAGAAATTTATAATTTTTATACTTCCATTTTGTCATTGCTCAAACTGAAAATCGCATTTTAGTAATCTAACTTAGTAATTTAGCTATTAAATTTCAATCACTGATCGGATACTTTTGTACTTTGATGACGCCAGTTATGGAAGGAGTGTGGTCTGTATTTGGCGAGTTCGAATTAGCTTACTACGGTTTGAGCAGAGAGCAAATGATGTTTTCTCTCTGTGTTGGATTTGCAGCATCTCTCATTGTTGGTTCCTTCTTAGGCGTGCTTTCGGATTTAATGTGAGTGTTGATTTTTAGCTAAAATTGTCAGTCTTGTTTCTTGTTTTTTATTCGGATGCCCAATTTTAAACCCTAATCAATTTCCCCTTGTTGTTGTTTTGTAATTTCTATAGAGGTCCGAAGAAAGTTTGCATCCTCTTTTGCATTCTACATCTCTTTCTTGGCTTGTGGAAGAGAATTACTGATCACCCGAGCATTTTGGTGGCGAGAATTTGCTTGTCTCTCACGGCTTCTATTTTTTCATTCAGTTTTGAGACGTGGATGGTAGTTCAACACGAAGAGGTTGTTAAGAAATGTCGTCTTTCAGATTTGATTTGTGTGCAGCAATTAGTCGAGGAAATGAAATGGTTAATATGTAGGCTTTGTGTTTGCAGCAAGGGCACAGGCAAGATATGTTGAGTGAGACGTTCTGGTTAATGAGTTTCTTTGAGGCTGCATCTCTTATTGGAAGCCAGGTGCTTTCAAATTGGCTCATTGGTGATAATTTGGAGAAAAACATGGCTTCTCATTCTATTACAGCCGTCTTCTTGGCAATACTTGGCTTAGTCTGTCTCCTGAGAGGATGGACACAAACCCCACAAAAAGTAGCTCTTAAGGAGTATAGGGCATCTTTCTCTGCATATATTTTTGGTGGTAAGATTCCATTTTGTTTATAAACTTCCGTCTACTAAATATACTCAAAAACAAATTATACTGCTTCGATACATTCATTATGAAAATTAATCAGTTATTAAATGAGGTTGATTGAGACTGAATGTATAATCATTTAAGATTTGTCAAAGTTAGATGCTTTCTATTTGTGCAAAACTCTATTCATGGGGACCAAACTCCTATTTGCATTGCACTTTATTTCTTTCGTTGTTTATGTTTGCCTCCATTGACACTCAGCTGTATATACTTGCCCCTCCGTTGATACTTCTTGTTTTTGTTTCACCATTTTTATACCGTCTTGAATAGTTAAGTCACTGATGTCATCTTTCCTTTGATGGGATGAGTACTTGTAGAGCATTTTCACACTGTTTATCTGGAAGTTTTGTTTTATAAAGTTCCCTGTTTCTCGTAACTGATTATTTGCCAGTTAGAGGTTTGATTATGTGATGGGTTCTCATAAAAGTATTTAGCTGCTCTTCTGCATACGCTTTACATGTCATGGTGTGAACTATAGGCGTAAGCTTTAGCTATGAAGTTGAGGTTTATTCTTACTGTTGTGACTTTGTACGATTGCCAGATAAAAGAATATGGCTTTTGGCATGGGCACAAGCTTGTCTTCACTTCTCTATAGCAGTCTTCTGGATACTATGGGCCCCTACAATAGTGGTATGGTTATCTATAATTAAAATTAAACTATTTAATAGAAGTGAAAGTAACCATGCTTAATATCTGAAGGACTTTGAACTTTGCACTAATGAGATTCTTTTCTTTCCTCCATAAATTGAACAAACAATTCTTTCTTGGTTTCTTCCATCTGGGTTAATTTAAAAGATGTATTTGAAGTTTTGGACCTTGGATATCTCTTGAGACTTGAGAGTTTCATTTTCTTCCTATAATTTTAATAACAACATGATTTTAGGCTGATGGACGAGAAGTGCACCTAGGGTTGATATATCCATGTTTTCTGGGCTCAAGAATGCTTGGAAGCACAGTATTTCCGTGGCTGAATAGTGGACTGTCATCCCTTAGAACTGAGGATTGCCTAGTGTATGCATTCATCATGCTGGGGCTTGTATTGTCCATAACAGCTTATGATTATCAGGTAAAGATGTTTCTGTTTTGGAATATTTGAGAAATATAATATCACTCCTGTTTGATGCTGCTTGTTCAGAAGTTTAAACTTTTAAACGCTGATATGCAGGAAATTGGAGTTTTAGTGACACTGTTTTGCATATTTCACGCTGGTCTCGGTGTGGTTTTGCCTTCACTTGCCAGATTGAGGACCATGTAAATTAAACAAGTGCTCTTTCTTTCTAGTAGCTGATATCTCTTCTCTCAATTTTTGTTGCGTGGATTTTTATTACATAGTTTTTGTGCTTTTACTTGTTTGTTCACAGGTATGTCCCTATTGCACTCCGTGGAGGGATGATAAGCCTTTCTCAAGCACCTGCAAATGCAGCAATTCTGCTTTTTCTGGTGCAAGTAAGTGTTTCTTCCTAGAATCACTTCGACATAGAAAAAGAAGATATATAATTAAGCATCTCCCGCAGCCAGCCACAGTAATAGAAAGTTCATTTGACTGGTGATTTCCATCATGGAGATTATTGATTTGGCATTCATCCACTGACTTTTATTGCTACGGTGGTATTGATGCAGGGGAAATATTACCATAACATTGGTAATTCAACAATCATTGCTTTTGCTGCCCTTGGGCTATTCACAGCAGCTGGTTGCATGCATGTCTTGAAGCGATGGGGGAAGCAACCATATCACAACTGGCATAAATTGTGATGTTTTTACCTAATCATCACCGAGCTTATCGGCTGAGTTGGAGAATCCTGATCATCAATTGCTCAGTCCCTGACTAGCACAATGGGTGTGTTTAAAGAAAAAATTATGTGGCTTTGAATCTGCACTGAGGTATGCCACTATAGAAGAACATAAATATTGAAAGAAAGTGTGAAAGATTAGATTGATATGGTCTTGTATACTCCTTAGGGATCAACTGACTGACTGCAAGGCGGAAATCAATTATCGGTTCCTTGTCACTCAGTTCGATTCAAGTTTGCCAAATCCATCTCACACGCTCAACTTTCAGGGCACGTCTGCTGGTTAGTCAGGAGAAGAGCAAGGGATTTACATGTTTACTAGTAGATTTTACGAGTTTATTATCGGCACTGTTGCAGTTTAGGGATTTATAAATCGATAGTAGCTGAGAGCTGCAAATCTCTGCCATCCTCATTCCGAAGATCTATTTATTCATTTTTTGTTATGTAGATTGTAATATTTATGCCCTGAAGTGACATAATTGACATTATAGTTCAGCCAAAATTGTACTTGCTGTTATTGCATGGAGAACTGAAAATACCTCCTATTTTTACCTGCTACACATGATTTATTTAATTCGGTTGCTAGATGAGATCCAAGATGTCAACACGACGGAAAATTTCTCAAGATTCCGATCTATAACACGAAAGACCCCCTGCCGCCGGCCGTTGTTGTGTGCTTAATGCTCAAGTGAAGATAAAATTTGAGCATTATACAACAATATATTAGCAACTAATCCTCCTGTTCTTGATCCCTGATCCACTTTGTAGCTACCCATTTTTCCCCTTCGATTACAGGACAGCTCCCGTGTAATGCTAACTGCAGAGGCATCAAGCCAATTACGAAATTAGAATGGATGATTAAACAGTAATTGTATAGGAACGTTTAACTGTTACCGATTTGGTGCACAACGTATTGTATAAAGACACCGACAAAATAAACGAATAATTTCTCTCGGACAGAATGATATACAGCAGTCGGGATAAATTTCACGAGACAAGCTGAGGAAAACGTTTTTTCTTTCTGTTTTTCATCGATGATTCTCGAAATGATGGTAATAATAGTGACAATGGGAAGCAAAGCAACACTAACCATATCAATTGTACCATTTGGAAGCAATGAATAAAACAGAAGTCCATCCCCTTTGCGTGGCTTCACTTTCAAACCAACACATTCCCGAAAATCATAGGTTCCATCCGTGTTTGAGCCATTCTGCAGATCAAATGCAGGATGATCGATAATGAACAAACCAAAAAGGCAAAGAGAAGCACAGAGGTCTTGACCTTACCTCGTAAGGAAACATGGTTTCACCGCCTTCTTGAACATCACTTAAATACAACAAGAATGATGCAACCTGCACAAGTTCAAATATGACTCTTTTAAGAGCTTTTGGTAAATAAACAAGTACAATTCTATCAAATCTCTAGCTTGGTAACGATATTATTTGAGAAAATTCTAGAACTTGTTGTAGAACATCTTTTTGTGACTTAAGATATGAAAACCATCACATCTGTTTGGTTTCGAACTAGCTAATCCAATTTATCCAGGTAACATACACCGATATGTTTCAAAGTGACCTACTGTGCTTTCCATCCCAACTGTAGTAGTTGTGCAAATGTAGCAAATAAAACATTGAGGTTTGTCTTTGCCTAGTTTTATCTGTCTGGACGTGGGAGTGCTAGTGTATTGGTGATACACAACCACAAACATTATGATCATGAAACCAACAAAGGCCAATTGAAAATGCATGTATTACGCTGAAGATGTACCCTTTGGCTCTTCTGAGGACCATATTGATCAGGGTGGAATGCATCATAATGAGAATTATACTTCTGCCCGATCTCATAGCGCAAGACGTTAAATGCCTGAAACATGATGATATCCTCAGCTCAGACAATTTTACAAACTGGCCTGAAATAAAAGGTTAACTAATTCAACAAAAGGGTCAGCGACTTTCAGCAACACTGCACCGATTTCATTTATTTATGTTTCTATTGGGTGATGGGCACATAACAGAAACACATAGACATGTGAGGAACAGAACCAAAAATCCATAAAAATAACTAGTATGTAAATGTAAAGTCTTCTCATCTAATCTAACAGGATTATTTTGCAACAACCCTTCTTAACCCAGTTTGCGCTTGCAGAACAATTACATTACAAGTTCAAGGAATATAATTTGGCAACACAACGTACGATATTTAACTTCATGCTGTCAGCTTGGACATGACTGAAAAACTTCCATAAGTATTGCTTACAACGAAACATGACAAGCCATTATGATCTTTGTATAGATATAGATAAAGAAATGACGAGGATGATAATCACAAGCTCAAAAACTATAACTAAACAGTACCTCTCCATGTGTCCTGGGAAGCATTGTAGCCCTTGCAATCTTTTCCTCAATCACATCCAAAGTCCCGGATTTATCATCAGAAGCGGAAAGAAACACGCCTGAACTGCTTCAAAATACCATGTAAGCATATGATATGTAACATCTATAACTGCTCATCTTTACAAAAGCTACTTACATGTGAACCCGAATCACTATTTTTTTCTAAGCTTATATCAACAACCAACAATAAAAATGGGATGCATAACCAGTAATAATAGTGCAAATCCTGAAAAGGGTTTGCTGATTCACCACAACAAATGTTGAAAATGTACCTTGTTCGTATATCCTTTGTGCTTTCCTCTGTCTCTCCTTCTCGCAAAGCCAAAATCGATGGTTTAAGGCGTGGTTTTGCCAAACCGATTATGCTTTCGCATTGCTCCGCAGTTGCAAAATTAGGAAAATATAATGCTCGAGGATACCAACTCAAAACCTATAAGCAGTTCATATGCCCCCATTTCTTGTCAGCTAATCAAAATTCAATCTTTGATTACAACCCTAAATTGATCAAACTGTTCATAACAATCCAAGCAAAAAACATTAAAAAGCAACAGAAACCTGGAAGGGAATGGAAGTTAAAGAATCGTCACCGGTCTTGCCATAAGGCATCGAATTGTACTCTGTCTCCAACAGTCTCGCTCTCAACCTATTACCACCACCACTCACATGCTGCCAAAAAATTCAAAAATAATCTAGTCAATTTTGAAAAATTGAAAAACCCCATTAAAGTTGTTGATCAAAATAAAAAACCCAATAGAGGAAACGGGGAAATTTTACCTGGGAGAGGAGGGAGGAGCCATAGAAGCCAGCAAGGAAGAAGAAGGAGCAGAAGATCAAAGTGGTGGGCAACCCGAGTATGCCCTTGAACTTGAACTTGGAGCTCCAATTCCCTTTCCCACTTTTGGGTCTCATCGGTAATTTCACTTCCCTTCCAATGCTGCTGCTGGCGAATTGGCAATGGCGGTGGTGATTGGCGGCTTTTATCTGGTCTCTTCTGTGTTAACAGTCACTCAAATACTGACTAATTGCAGGGTCACAGTCGTGCTTTTAGAGTAAGCAACCCGCCTTCTTTTGATTCTAATTGCACGCACGGCACCGCGGAGGTTGGTGTTGAGAAAGACTGGGATTTTGTGATTTGAATTATTTACAAAATTACTGGGGATGGTAAATTTTTAAGATGTGGGATTTGCAGAAATTTTTTCAATACGACAGGAATACAATTCAGTAAAAATATAATTAGTTGGAAGCATGAAAAAAAAAATTTAACTAATTGTATTATTACACTTATATATTCAGCCGTGTTATCGGCACACGAAAAGTTTGGGATTTTGGAGATTTGGAAATTGGAATCCAATGGTGACTAGGAATACAGAATTGTGCGTCTCTTTCTGACAAAATTGGTAGGCAATGTGGCGTGGAGCATCTTCTTCTTTTTGGCTATGCGGTTTCACTGTTCAGTTTTCCACTGTCTTGTGGAGTCAAGTCTCAACGGCTCAATGCACAATCATAATGTTACTATTAAGCGACGTTATAGTGATATTTTTTTTTAACCAAGCTAATCTTCTCAAATCAGCTTCAGGGCACCATGTAAAAGTGTTTGTTAAACTATTAGTCTTCCCTTCCCTCCCCTCCCCTTGCATCCACACCGTCGTCCCCCTCCCCCTCCTGATGGTGGTTTTCACCGCTTCATCCTCTTATCCCTTTCCGGTGTCTCCCCCACCATTTTGTGAGCCTCCCACCAAGATATGGGCCATGCCTCCTCCCAAGGTCATATTCCTTGATTTGGGGCTAGATCCCTGGTTGCTGGTTGGATGGATGACTTCATTATTTCGATACACATTTTGTGTATTTAGTTGTCTTAAAATTATCAAGAAAAATATCGTTCATCTAAAGCAACGTTATAAACATTCTGCTCACAAACTTACAAGCCAGACATAGCAAAGCTCAAGTTTGGCTCGTTTATTATATGAACTCGAACTGTGTTCTCAGGACAAGGGCCAATACCTTTTAACCCTTTAACCACATGAGCTACAAGGTCTTACACCGTCCCATGAAAGCACGAGGAATGCGCACAAAACAGCGCACCCTGATGCCGTCCCATGAAAGCATTAGGAATACACACGACACTGCGTGGAAGGCTAAAGGTGTTCGCATTTCATTTGCACAATCAACGTCGCCAACACACTGTTTACAGACAAGAACAAAATTACTTTTTAAAGTCCCTAACATTTGGATAATCCTATTTGCAAGCCCACATAATCGACGGTCCAAAAGTACACACACAAAGGAGAGGCTTGCACACATGTCCAATTGTGTGGGTCCCCCCTTCCAATGTAAGTATATAAGTACCATCACACATTTTGCCTACCTGGCTTTGGGTCATTGTCCAAACAAGCCCTCCTCTTCCCAGTAAATTACAAATATGATTTTCCGAATCAGTTGTTTTCCTCCACGTAAATAATGCATGGTCCCTGAAAAAACACAACCATCCCTGAAAAACACTCATCTCCTCCCCCGGTTTCTTGCCAGTTGAACCAAGAAATTTAGGATACCCCTCGGCTGCGCTCGGTTCGGTTCGATTTTCAGGAAATAGATGCTCCGAGCGCAAGTATATTGCTCTCTGCTCTTTAGTCCTCCACAAGTCAAGTTAGTGACGGTTGGTAGCAGCTCCACCTCATGGCTCATCCAATACCGTAGTGCTAGAAGGCCGCCCAAGGGGGTTTCTATCAAGGCCTTGAAAGATGGGGCAGGCGGGGAAACGAGCGGCTTCCGCGGGCAGAGTTGGGATCCGGGGTCAGAAATTGAGGTTCCTTTTGAGCAAAGGCCGGTATGTTTTCAATCTCTCTGTCTAATTTTGCAGTAGTCTCAGTCCTTCATTGTTCAACAGAAAATTCGATGAGCTTATTCGCTGAACAAGAATTCAGTCGGTAATAACTTCAATTCACTACTTGAGGAAAACAATTCAGATTTTAGTTTTTCTTGCATAAATCAGAAAATATAAAAGGATGACATAACTAAGAAGAATAAGTATGACCAATGACTAACGAAAATATGCCGTCCAAACAAATTTGTGGGTCTTATAGCCGAGTAGCTTCTACCCGCACTTCAAGTCATGGGATTGAATCAAAGCAAGTGGGTAAGTGAATCCCAAAAGGGTTGGGAGAAGTTTTGCGGGAAATTCAGAGAAATCCCTTCTTATGCACCCCACTCAATGAGCAACAAAGAAAATAAATAAGGAACAAAAAGGAAGAAAAATCAAATAGATTTCCACACATCATGTCTTGCATGCAATATGCCCTAAAAAATCCGTACTTACAGTTATTTGATTCCATGATAGGTGAATGAGTACTCGTCTCTGAAGGACGGAGCCTTGTACTCGTGGGGCGAACTGGGACCTGGGCCCTTTTTACTTCGACTCGGAGGTTTGTGGTTGGTAACTTTCACAACTCTAGGATTGCCTATTGCAGCTGCAAGCTTTAATCCATCAAGGGTAAGATACAGATATTGCGCATTTGAAAGTCAACATCAGAAAATATATGTGGATATGATGAACAGATAGGCCAATATCATACGTATAGTAGTGTAAAAGCAAAAAAGATTAATGTCTCGGCACCAACAAGGTTTCTGGAAACTAAAAGAGAATGTTCTCTGTGCTTCCATGCCTAAGAATATACTCAAATAGTCGTAAAAATCACACACAGAATCCCTGACATGCTACTAAACAAGTTAAATAGGAAGACGTAAGCCCAGCAAGAGGTAATTCATTTGTCTTTACTTAACCTGTTCCAACCTTACTTTATCTGTTCCAACCTTGCAGGACCCTCTAAGATTTGCGCTAGCCGCTGGAACTGGAACTCTTTTTGTTGTATCGTTGATTGTCTTAAGAATTTATCTGGTACGGTTTTCAGCTTACTTCATCTTACAATCGCGGCTGCAGTGCATGAGTAAAAGTTTTGCATTGAGTACTAACTAAACCTCACAGCCAAAACTTAATACTAGATAAGACAGACACATGGTTTGTTGTATTACTGGCAACCATGGATTAAATTCTACTGGTAGAACATTACAACCATCTATTATTTGCTACCAGTCCCAAATACCAGAGAACATAGTTTGCTACAGGTTCCCCGGTATGTATGGATTGCGCGAAAACAAATGCAAGGCTTGAAACTTCATATGGATAAATTAAACAGTAGTATGGTAAGCAATAAGAACGAAGAACAAGTTTATCTTTTAACAGAATGAACTTTACATCTAAGCAATTTTCATACTTAATATTTGTTTGGCAGAACCTCTCTCATTGTAGAATCTTTAAAGCAAGTAAATCATATAATTACCGTACTGCAGGGATGGAGTTATGTTGGTGATAGGCTACTATCAGCAGTTATACCTTACGAAGAGAGTGGCTGGTATGACGGACAAATGTGGGTAAAGCCACCTGAGGTTAGTATTTTAACCTAATCCTTTCTCAGTTGAGAAACAAGGATGAAATCCCTCTGGAAAAGGTTAACCTTCCAAGTCTAATCCACATATCTTACTCAAGTATTCAACTGAAGAAGGCTAATCAGAATATTCAAAGAAATTAACTGATCACATAAGGTTTAACGTTAATATTGCCTATACATCAAAACCTTGGAAAAAAAAAATATGATTTATGCTATGAAAAATGTATCCTGTGGCTTATCACTAGAGCTTAATAGTTAATACTCGAATAAAGTTTCTGAAAGTCGGACTGTGTCGATCGTGTGGCGTATATGTGCATATGCAATTATGGTCATAAATATTATACGTTGCATTAACTAAGTAGGGTCATTGAAGATGCAAATTTGAAGATATCAAAACTTGGTCATCAAGCAATTTAAACATTTCATAAATGGCGTCTAGTGCATAATAAGAATGAAAAGAGAAGACTCAATCAAGCAAGCTAAAACAGATTCCAATTCAACAAAAAGGGAAAAAGCAGATCGGAACTATCTATGCCCATGCCAACCCATAATTTAGGCAGAAAGCATCAATGGAGTATCATCCCAATCAATTTCATCATTTGATTACTGAGAAATAAACATCATGTAACAGAGAGCACCTTGTAAGAATATGCTGAACTGGAAATACAGGGTAAGCACTTCCACAATACCTCTTCTGCCGTAATTCAGGTACTGCGTTGCTATGGTGGCCATTTCACCTCACTGCCAAGTGCCAACTGCTGAATAAATGATAGCGAGCAGACCTAAGTAAAGCATCTGATCTTAATTTGGGATCCAGAAAAACGAATAAGTAAAGAGTCACCCATAGTTAAGAACTTTCAGAAACCATCAATCAAGATCAGTTTATTCTACGAATTGTCCAGTTGAGTTAACAAGCAAAATGAATATGGTAAGGAAGAAGGGCATACGATCATCCTTCACCCTCACTCTGCTACTCATGCAGAATAATACAGGAACCATCCTTGCGTAAGATATGGTTACTGAAAACTAAGAGCTCACTATTTTCCTTGCAGGTCTTGGCTCGTGACAGACTCTTGGGATCTTACAAGGTACTAGCAACAAGAACTTGAAATAAGTGCAAACTATCAAAATATAACCTAGAAAAGGATGATAATGAAATTTGTATTTGAAAATTTATGGTGCAGGTCAAACCAGTTATCAAATTGCTGAAACAGACTCTAGTTGGAACAGGGGCATTACTTGTTACAGGAGTGCTGCTGTTTATCTTTGCTACACCAGTGGAAGACTTTGTTCGCACCACATTTGGCACGAAACAAAACTCGTCAGATGTTTCCGCCTCAAAAATCAGCTCAAAGTTCAATATAAGGTTTCACTCTGATCTATTATATACAGATTGCTTTGGATACTTTGTTCTCTAAATGTTGCTTGATCATGCAGTAAAGAGGAGTTGCTTAAACTGCCTACGGATGTGAAGGCCAATGATGATCTAGCAGCAGCCGCTGCTGAGGCTGCTGACGGAAGACCAGTCTACTGCAGAGATAGGTTTTATCGTGCATTAGCAGGTGGACAATACTGCAAATGGGAGGATCTGCTTAAGTGATGGGTTGAAGGCAAAAGATAAAATCATATTTCATATCAATATTCTACAAAATTGTTTTACAAACAAAGTAGTGGTCTGCATGGAAATGCCATGTCCATCCAAGGAAAATCCAATAGCACCAGCAAACAGATGGGGGGTGGGGGGAAGGTTAGCATGAGACGGTGGAGACGGTGGAATGCCTCTTAGTCACTACTTCATTTTATAAAACAGATTTTGTGAATGTCATTGAACAAATGCTGATAAACTATGCTTTGTAATTTGTAACATATAACAACAGAATCTAAAGGTATTACTTTATTTTAGGAGAAAAATGATCAGAAAACAGACATAAAGAAAGCACGAGAGAATGAAACAATGTGGAACATATTTACAATAGGTGATGTGACAAAAATTGAGCAATTAAGTTTCCTTTACTACTTCTCTGTACTGTACATTATGCCATTAATGGAGAGGAAAAAATGATCAACTTTCCAAAGAAGCGGCAGTTGTCATGGTAAATATCCATGATAAACCAAAGAACAGGGAACGAAAAAAAGAAAATGTATTATATACATACATACATACATATATATATATATCATTTGCTATGTGAGGCACATTAAATACCATAACTCTTCAGTCACTGGACTCATGAAGTTGAGATGTATGTAATGCATGCTCTTCTCGCCTAAAACAGGAATTCTTGAGAACAGCTTCAGGAATCAGAACAACAGCTGCGGAAACAACTAGACAGACACGCTTCCACAAATATCTAAATGATAATCTTACAAAACTTGATAGCAGTATGTGAACTCGTCTCCGTCAACACCAAAAAACAGGGCAGAGAAATGATATCTGGAAAATAAGTGCCAGTCATACTTGGCGTCCAAACAACCTTGACCAGTGGCATTTTTGAGAAATAAGAAGCAGAGCCTCTGATGTCAGAACTCAAGCATTCTACCCCCAAGATAGATCAACCAAGTTAGTGTAACTGTGTAAGTCCATAAACAGTATCCCCTGCAAACAACTTTCTAGCACTGGTTATGAGCTGTAGCCTTCAACAATATGCCAAGAGCCATTTGTGATCATGGATACCAATAGCTATGCCATATCATAGTATAAGTTAGGCTCGAACGGTATCCCTCCCAGACAAGCTCTGCAAAGTCAAGACAAATGCCCTTCAATATATGTTCATGGTAAAAACTGATAGCAGGATATAGAACCATCGGTTTTGTACTTATTGCTGCTGTCTAAGCTTTCTGACGCCAGATTAGAGCAAAGCACTGTTGAATACTTGGAGGAACACACAATGCGTAATTCCCCGACTAGTATACCTCCTAAATAAGTCTTTTGCACCAATTGAGAATTTTAAAAAGTCGTCTGTCCACGACATCCTTGAATGTATTTTTCCTTCTTTGTGCATCTTCAAGATCTAAAGTTCTATATGCAAGAGCAAGAAGATACATCGCAGGATGGAGTCTCCTACACACACCACAAGAGGATGGTAAGTGCATTTCTAAATGTATGAGAAGACCAAGTAAAGTCATAATGAACTAATGGAGGGATAATATCCTAACGATACCCCTGAACAAATTCAATTATAAAAATGAAAGACAACAGCATTGTTCAGAATGGTGGCTTTTTTACTAGACACACGCCAACATAAAATAAAATTAAAAAAAATAACCATTCACAAATTAGAAAATAAATGTTTAAATTTCACTTTGCACTAAATTTAAAGTACAAGTTGACCTGCTTCAATACAAGTTGAGCATCAATCCCTATTCTGTTTAGTAAATTAGTTATACACTAGATTTAAGAAAAACTGTGAATTATGAAATAGAGCTCAAGATTGCACATGACATTACTTACTTTTCAAATTGTTTTCCAGCATCAAAGCCATCCCAATACCGTTGAGATGGCAACATGCGGCCTTTCTTATCTCTACCAAATGTTTCAATATACCAACCGCCTATGTCATGCATGCCACAGCGAGGCTCAAACAGCCAAAATCTGTTCATACAAGTTAAGAAAACAATTTATTGATATGCTGGATTCATCTCACATGATATACATAGGACTAAAATGATAATTTTACCAATAAATTGTTGGGTTGATATGTAAAACAGACTCACTGGAGAACACAGAAGTAGATTTATAACTTTGTTCATGTCCTCGACTATGACAATGAACAAACAATAAAATTGCGCATGACAAAACCATATCAAATTCTTGCAAGAAAGAAAAAATATGGAGGCACATTTACTTGAAAATAAAGTATCAGAATGTTCTTTCATACAGATGTCACAGCTTACTTGCTTGGTGGCAACCGAGCTCTACTGCATCTGCACTCACAAACAGAAACATTTTCTCCCAATTCATACCAATACAAGTGTTTCACCTGTAAAAATTACAAAAATAAATACATGAATAATACTAATCCAACAATATAGTCTATATATAATATATATTATAAGCACCTCTTATCCAGATATATTTACAATCATAAATAGATATATAACAATAACTAATACCAGGCAGGCATATATGGTGAGCAAAAACGGTTCTTAACAAGATGCTTCATGCAATGATATACGTATGTACAAAAAGAAGCCCTGTTGAATCAAAATCTGTTCATGTTGGAATATACTATGCATGCAGGCAAAATGAAATGTCTTAAAGGAAACGATTCCCAGTATGCCTTACCCAGTACAAAAAGGTTAATAATCAATACAACGAAACCCATTTTAGTTTAAAGAACCATTGGCAACCATATGTTAATGACTTGGTGCATGTACATCTTAGATTATGCACCACTAGAATATATTAGAAACTTCTTAAATCATGCAGGATCTGAAATCTGCAGAATCACCCTCTAATCAAGTATGGAAAATTAGAAAGTGTAATATTGAAAAATATATACATTAACTTTAAGCAAGAAATTTTATCAATAAGGATGAAAGACAGAGCAAAATAACTTGAAGAAACCAGGTTTACGAACCAGCAATGTTCTATGCTTCATAATCACATGGGTTTTGGAACCACTGCTATTGTAGACAAAGCAGGACCCTTCTTCTGAGCTAGTCCCTAATCCTGTTATTGTACCCAACAGAATCCTTGATCCAACGGCACCACCTAAAAATGAATCTTGAGAAAACCCTTTGTTGGTATGCACAGGATTTTCATTACAGCTGAGAAAAACATGAATGCGATCAGACTCTTCATTCTGTTTCCCATCACAGTTGTTTTTTGGAGGGCCTCTGGTGGCTGTAGCAACCACCCTTCCACATAGATGCAATTCTAAATCTTTATATGCATCTGATGGGTCATTTTTGATATCCCAGGTTTCTGTATTTGCGTTTCCAACATCATCAATGCCACCAGAGTTCTTGCCGATGCTAAAGTCCTCAACAGAATGACAAATTCCCAAACCCGCAGATGTGGAATAATTCAATTTCATATTGTTGTAATATGACAATTCTGGAATTTTATTGCCCAGACGGACCATCCCAAAAAGGTCACGCCCCGATACCAAATGCAGCACCTCTGGAGTTTCATACACAGACCTCTCTTCAGCTTCGAAGCAGTCCGGAAGAAGCTCCATAGACTCTATCAGAGGGCCATAGTAAGCCGCATGTATGGCTGAATAGAAATCTCTCTCAAGAACATCAAAATAACCTGTACCAACCACCACCCTCCTCTCCGACAAAACATCATTTATAGCTAGTCTATACCACTTCAACCATTCAACAACTTCCATCTTCTTATATGTACTTAGATGACCCTTATACATGCTGAATGTCATGACATGCTCAGAATGTTTCTGCACAAGCTTTCTCTGAGATAACAGGTCCATGTCGTAATGGGCCCTCTTTTCGCAATCCGAAAGAATCTGCAATCCATTACCAGTTATACAGTCAGATTAGAATACCTGTGTTTTCCTGGTAATTTATAAATTCCTTTCTGGACTATTGCTCATAGAAGGGTAAATACCCTGCAATCTAATTCAAAGAAGATCACGTAATGCTTGTACGGGGCAAGCTAAGAGTATTCACTACATTTTCCTTCAGTATTCCCTTGCTTTAAGACTACGGCACAAGCTGTTTATGAAAGCAAGTTTAATCTGGATACTTTAATCTTTATGCGTTCCTGCACATTTGCTCTTGGGGGAGAGAAGAATATAGCAAGTTTAATTTGATTTACTTGCAATAATCCAGCCATTTTTCAGTAATCCAATTTCAAAATTTAAGACTGACTTCTTTCTTTTGAATGCAAAACAATGCGATTATATGTGATAATTAATCCAAAATTTAATTGCAATAACAATGCGATTATATGTATAATTAAGCCCACATAATTGGAGCAGCGAATACAAACCTCATAGGCGGCGAGGATTTGCACGAATCGGCGAGAAGCATCGGAATCGGTCTTCGACTCGACGAGGTCCGGGTGAGTTTGCTTGGCCAATTTGTGGAAAGACGCTTTGATTTCGGCAAATGAGCTGGTTTCGGAAACACCTAGGACCTCGTACGCGTTTTCTGAGCCGAACTCGGTCCGAGCTGACTCGGTTCTGCTACTGAACCACTGAGCTCCACCACTCCGATTGCGCCTTGGGTTCTGTTGAAGTGATAGCAGAAGAATTGGACGACGGCGAAGCAGAACTCCGTCTTTGGCGCTATGAGAAGCCATTTTCTAGTATATTTTTTAATTTAATTTTGGGGCAACTTTGGAAATGGTGGAGCTGGAAAAGAGGGGGTTGGTTTTCGCCTTTTCGGTAGGCGGGGAACAGTGAAGGTGCTATTTCGGAGTCCGGAGGTAGTCTACGGAAGTTGAATTTTAGGTTTCATTCGGTTCGGTTTGGTTTTTTTTTTCGGTTGGGTTTCGATTCTTTTATTTTATCAATGTCACACACCTAAACAATTGATCATAGCATTCCTCATGAGTCTTGATAGTCATAAAAGCAAACTAGCTTTTATCTTATCTCCTCTGTAATAATAAAGCAAACCAACTTTGATCTTTTCTCCTTTGTAATTGAGAACACCAGATTGGAGTTATGAAAGCATAGGATGTCAACCCGTGATGGAAAATAAAACCCTTTTTAGAAGTAGTACTGACCCTTTTCTTTGAACTTTAGTTGGTCAATCCATATATACGCTTTGAGGGTTTACGGGGCCTTAAAGATGTAACCACTAGTGGAGCCAATGGTTGCGTAGGCCACAATGGCCAACAAATATTGACCCAAGTTGGGTCACCCAACATGGAACAAGTTATCCCACATGTAACCTCTTCGGCCAAGCAGCAACAAAATATAAGAAAATAAAAAATCATTTTTAATTAATAATTTTTCTATTTTAACATTGAACGACTGCTCCACCACAACACATGTGAGGCCTTCTCTCTACGCGCGCGACTCCACCATACCACTGGCGCCATATCCATTCAAATTTTAAGTTGCTCTATTCTTCAAGTTTAATCAGGTACCCTCCACTCCAAATTTCCAATCATTGACAATTTTGTTATCTTAGATTTATTGTGGTTTTTAGGGTTTCATTCAATTTCAGTTATGAATAAAATAAGGATTAGGTCTGAGAGTTATTCCAGTTTTTCATTCAATTCCAGTTTAGAATTAGGTCTGAGAAGGGCAGAGTATCATCCTCGTATCCATTTATAACATTGGGCATGAAAAAAGTTCTTGAATGTAGTATAATTTAGTCGAATTGTATATTCTTTTAGTGCATATGCAAATATGCTCATGATTTGTTTATTCCAAATTTCATTAGTTAATTATATAATCCCTAATTTTTCATTAGTTAATTCCAAATTTCATTGGGCATTGGACATAAATTTCCATTAGTTAATTCCATTAGCCAAGCCTCAACCACTGAAGACAAAAATTGTCGTATAGTGTGTTTTATTGCTTATAGTTTGATTGAGTCAATTATTGTTAATTTAATCAAATTTATATTATGTTGTTGACTCTTTTTGGTATTATTTAAAACAGTTATGGAGAGGTATTTTAAGAGAAAATCAACCGAAGATAACCTCTCACCCTTTATAACGGATATTCCTGAAAGCTCAAATGAAAATCACATAGAAAGTATACTGGCAAATCTTCCAGGATATCCTGGGCTTCAACTCCGGATATCAGAATATAATCTAAATATTAGAGATCAAGTCTGAAGAACTTTTTTACAAGGGGAATTGGTTCAACCTCGAACCCATCAATTCCATATATGTCATTTACAGAAGTACAACACCGTTTCAATCCGAAATGGTTCGATGACTTTCCTACTTGGTTGGAGTATAGCATATCGAAAATACTGTTTTTTGTCGAAGTTATCTCTTCAAGTTAGAGATTCCAGACCAAGTAGGTAATGACAATTTTACTAGCAAAGGTTTTCATAATTTGAAGAAAAAATGTCGACTTTGAGTTCATGTTGGAGGCCTTAATAGTGCTCACCACCAAGCTTTACTTCATTGTGAAGCTTTAATGAATCATAATCAACATAGTCAAACAATTGTCCACAAGCGGTCGGATCAAGCACATATTGATTATCGCACTCGTTTGAATGCATCACTTGATTGCATTTGCTTTTTATTATGACAAGGTCTTGCTTTAGTGAAGATTCAAGCAATAAGGGTAATTTTCTTAAGCTTTTGAAGTTTCTTGCATATCATAATGTGGGTATTAAAGATGTGGTGTTTAAAAATGCTCATCAAAATCTCAAGTTAACATCACCTGATATTCAAAAAGATATTGTGTATGTAGCAGCATGTGAAACCACCAATGCTATCATGTTTGATATTGGTGATGATGCTTTCTTTTCTATTTTGGTTGATGAATTGCGTGATATATCAGTCAAGGAGAAAATGGTAGTTGTACTTCGCTATGTGAATACCTACAGACAAGTAGTTGAAAGGTTTGTGAGCATAAAGCATGTTCCTAATACCACTGTTTTTCACTTAAAGAGGCAATTGATAAGTTATTCTCTATAAACGGATTAAGCATATCTAGATTGCGTGGACAAGGTTATGATGGGGCTAGCAATATGCAAGGTGAGTTTAATGGTCTTAAGACACTTATTTGAAAGAAAATGAAAGTGCATTTTATATTCATTGCTTTGCACATCAACTTCAACTTCCTCTTGTAGCCGTGGCAAAAAATCATATTCAAATTGGCTTTTTTTTCTGCTTGGTTAGAGAAAGACAACAAGCCAAAGTTATGGAAGCTATTCAAAATTATGAACTTCCAAGTGGGCAAGGCTTAAACCAAGAAATTAGTCTTAAACGTGCAAGTGATACACGTTGGGGCTCACACTATGGTACCTTGGTAAGCTTGATTAAAATGTTCTCTTCTGTAATTGAAGTGCTTGAGATGATTGTAGATGATGGTGTAAATCTTGATCGAAGAGGTGATGGGGATATTTTGTTGAATCTTTTGCAATCTTTTGATTTTGTCTCTAGTTTCTTTCTGATGAAAGAAATATTGGGAATCACAAATGTGTTGTCACAGGCATTGCAAAAGAAAGATCTTGATATAGTGAGTGTTATGGTTGTAGTCAAAGCATGTAAGCAACAACTACAAGCAATTAAGGATAATGGATGAGATGTTTTGCTTGATAAAGTTTCTTCTTTTTGCAGCAAGCATGATATTGATATTCCTGATATCTTTATAGCTAGAGGGAGGTCACGGCGTAGAGTTGAAAATTTGACAAACCTTCATCACTACCGTGTTGATCTCTTTATTGATGTTATTGATAAGCAACTTCAAGAGTTGAACAATCATTTTAATGAGGCAAGTACATAATTTGTTTCTTTGTATTGCAATCTTAAGCCCAGATAACTAATTCTCAGATTTTGACATTGAAAAGTTAGTTCGTCTTGCTCAATTTTATCCAAAAGATTTTTCTGATATGGAGCTCACACTTCTTGAAGATGAATTGAAGAATTATATTTTTGATATGCAAATAATGAATTTTCTACATTGAAAGGAATTAGTAGCCTTGCACAAAATTTGGTGTAGATAAAGAGGGATAGACGGTATCCCTTGGTGTACTTGCTAGTGAAATTAGCATTGATTTTACTTGTTGCGACTGTTTTAGTTGAAAGAGCTTTTTCGATGATGAAAATTGTAAAGAATCCACATCATAATAGGATGACTGATCAACGGTTGTATGATAGTTTGGTTATGTACATTGAGAAAGAGGTATTTGATTCTATTGATAATAATGTTGCAATACGATGTTTCCAAAATATAAGAACACGTCGTGGACAATTATAAATGAAAGTATGATAGATTTTTGAAAGCTATTTTTTGACTCCATTGTCTTAAATTCCTGGCTCCGCCACTAGATATAACATATACAAGATATAACAACAATGACAATGGACAATTAGGTCATTTCATAGTCTATGTTTAGACTTGCAGCTTTGTTACAACATTGGATGTTTTGAACTAGTCCATAAACGTTTCTTCTCTTTTGGTGGTTTGAGTTGTGGAGAATATTTGAAACGCTTCTGATCAGCACATTCTCTACTTAGAATCCATCGTTGTAGCCATGTCTTTTTTGCTGGGAAAGTTTCCAGTGGTTTAGTTGTTGTTGCCATTAATGCATGTGGGTTCTTTAAGCTTTTGGGAGGTTTTAGAAGATGGGATTTGTGAGTAGATTATTGAGAATTCTTGGTTTTAGGATTGGAATTCCTATTGGACTCTTGGTGGGGTTTTTTCCTATTTGTTTATTCAAAGCCTAACAAAGTTGAGGTAAGTCCATTTTCTTTTTGTTTTTTGTTTGATCATTAGTTAAGTTCCCTCCTAAGTTCACTTTAGATACTTGGACTTAGGTTTAAAACGGCATCATTTTAAGTGTAAAGGAATTTGGTTTGGCTCGATTTTCCTTTTTTCGGTTAGTTTATTTTCGGTTTTCAGTTTTTTGGCTTCGATCCCTTTTTTTAGGGTTTTCGGTTTTTTGAACCCACCCCTAGCATGGATTACAAATGGAAAAAATTGCACTAAAAATTCTTGATGTCAATGCACCAAAGTTTGTTTCTTATAATCGAAATTTGTAAATCACATTAAAAACATAATTTAAAATTATAAGGAATTCCACAATAATAAAAATTGAAACAACGAAATTTTGTTAGAATTTGTGATTTTCTTTTTTGTTTAACTTAAAAAAAACAATATAATTTAAGTACGAAATTTGATGAGTGTATAGAATCATTAATATATGAGAGATAGTAGTTAGGAAATGTGACAGTAATGGTGGAGGAGATGGTGGTGATGATGGTGGGTGGTGGTGGTGACGATGGTGGGCAATGGTGGCAATAGTTGTGATGGTCATGATGATGTTGGGTGGTCGCAGCGGTTGTGACATGTCGTGTGGTGGTCACTAAATGTTGAATCTTTTTATTATATTATTGTTTTTTTTTACTCTTACTCATAAAAATTTGGAAATAAAACTATTCACTTGGGAATTAGAGGTTCCAAATTCCAAATTTTTTCCTCGTGAAAATTCTAAATCTTTATGTTTTATGAATCTAAACAAGAGAATTTGTACATGTCAATTTATAAATTCTGACTTTTTTTTAATTTCAAGTTCATTTTTCTCCTACAAAATACTGCACTTGATTTACTAAACGAATCGTTGATCTATTTGCTATAGTTGATTCATTAAACGAGTTTAGTTTTAATTTTTCTTTTACAAAATAATATAATATAATCGATTGTGATTATAAGTATGTACCTTTATAAAATCGGCTACAAGGATTGAGTAGTAGTTTCCATAACTAAGTATTATTCGACATGAATTTAACGAGTGAGAATCGCAACACATGTGTCCGTATATATCCGTCCAGTACATAAAATTTCTGAATTTGACATTCCCACATGAACCTTCTTTCTTTTGACAACATCCACAAGATAGTAATGAATTTTTCTACAGTGATAAATTATAAATACCCAATGATTATTATTATTATTATTATTGGACAAGAGATTAACTTGATTAACTTAAAACAAATTACAAAGCCAACTAAAGGCCCAAGACAAACAGTGGGAGGCCCAATAACAAAACAACAGAGGCCTGAAACTGAAAACACACAACAATAACAAATAAAACCTAAAACCATTCCAGAAACCTAGCTTGCCGCCACCGAACTCTTGCCAGCAATCATCGGAATGACAGCCATGTAGGAACCGGAATGAAGGAGGATCTGCGAAGAGTCAAGCACAACTAAAAAAACCCAAAAAATAGAGAAAATCCACAGCAAAAATCAGATCTCAAAGCTGTGCAATCTACCAAGCCATCTAAATTTGTACCACCAACCACCATGCCTGCAGGAAATGAACCGAGTTGACATAACACGGGGGTGGAGAGGGCCAAGGGAATGTGTAAAACACCCTTAATACGACGGAGGCCGTAGAAAACTTCGCCTAAAATTTCTGACATGCCAGTAAAGCAGGAGGCAGTAGGGGTAGAGATCTACATCCGAAATCGAATCCACAACTCGAAGATTTAATTTTTGGTAGGGGTTAAGGAAAGGTGAAAAGAGGGTCGGAGATGGAGGTGTACGCAAGGGGAAAATGTGGAGAATGAAGTGAGCACTACTACAAAAGTACCCAATAGTGTCATTATAAAAAACGACAAGAAAAGCCTATTTTTGTCAGATGTTTGCAAAAAATCCGACATAAATTCATGTAGTGGCGGATAAAAGAACCGACAACATTGCTTGCGTCACGAAAAGGCTTTTGTTGTCGGATAGGACTCTTAATTCGCCAAGAAAATAGTGTCGAATACAAGTGACATTAATACTCTATTGGAAATGTGCCCGAAAACCAATCATATGATGATACTTTACGAACATTTCACATGTTAAACTAATCTAATTTAATATAAAGGGCAAAGATTATTGTTTTAAGCCGTCTCATATAAATGTTATATGCTCAAACAATAAGTCCAAGGAATATGCAATTGGGAGAATGTGATCTAAATAAGTTAGATTCATGAGACCATTCTATTTCGTATACATATCATAAACGTTCCTAATCATAGGATTGCCAATTGGGCATTGACAGTCTATTAAGATCAGTATGTGCTATGTCTTCTTTTAGGGAGAATGACTGGTCTCAAGTCATTGGTGCGACTGACACCAAGACAAGCATGTAGGTGCTTAATAGAGAACGAGTCCATTGAACACGATCAACAAGGAGTTCTCATACTTATGTCACATGAGAACTCATGGTTGACATAATGCAAAGTAGTTATTTGACCTGAGGCATCATAATTATGTTGTGGTTAGGTCCTTGATCTTTAACTATATCAAAGTCACTCCGTCAGAGGGTGTCCACAACATAATTGGGGTTAAGCCACTTAGCCATGGAGGCAAGTGAATGCACAACAAGGGATCTTTAACCTTTAAACCGTTTGAGGGAGAATACTCTATGATATGATTAAGAATCTCTGGCCAGAGTATGAATGAGATTTAGGAAATTGTTCCAAATCACATTCAAGGTAATCATATAAGTAAAAGAATCACATTGGATAGTAGACATGAATAAACTATCAAACCAAACAATGTGGTCAAGAGTATTGTATTAGAGAAAGACCGTATTGAATTGTAATCCTAAACTGAATAGGTTCTCCACCTCTTCTGATTAGCTCGGGTAGCCATGACATACTGCTAGGTGTCACTCATGGTCTGTGGAAACCCTGGTAATCTTCATCAAATGGAGAATTGAAATGTTGTTTCAATTGACAATCAATCGTTAAGAGTAACGATCACCCACTACCTCACTAAAAGGAACCTAATGGATCGTACACCATGTAATGTAGAGATTTAAGAAACAACGGAGTTGAGTAAGAACATTTAAATGGTTTAATTGTTTATGGCTAGGATTAATTAATATGTTAATTAATCAAACGAATAAGTTCATTTTAGACCTCGGGTTAGTTTTGGGCCTCAAGGCCCAATGGGCTTCGAATGTCAAGCCCATTGACTTAAGTTGTATGACAACTTAATGAATAAAGATTCAAGAGGGCCCAAATAGCCCAAAGACCATAAAAGGCCGGCCATATTGATGAAATAGGGTTTTGGTTCTTTTTGTCACTTAAGTGAAGTGACTATATAAAGAACTTTATAACCAAAATTTATTTAGGGTTCTTTTAGAGGAAATTGGATAGAACAAGTCTCTCCATTTCTCTCTAGGAGGCTGGCCCCTTGGAGGAGATTAGCTAGCAATCTTCCCTCCTCCAAGGTTACTCATCTCTTATTCTAGTCTCTCCTTGGTGTGGAGACTTAGAGGTTCTCTATTTTGGGAACTTGGAGAATCCATTCTACCATCCTCATCCAAGAAATCCAGGGAGCTAAGAAGTAAGAAATGAAGGCCCTATCTCTTGGGTGATTAGCCTTTGCTTATGCAAAGAGGAATCAACAAAGGTATAATATTTCTCAATTCACTTTGTTCTTGAGTTGAGTCTTGGTTCACCATAACTACTAGGCTTTGAATTTCATGGGTTAAGTTTTGTTTTTTAGTGCATACAAACATGATTCTGCCTTTTAATTGTTAATAGGATGCATAGATGTTGCTCAAATGAGCTAGTTTTCACAAATATTTCCTTCATACTCTCGCCTGTTGTAGGCGACATTAATTGTTTAGAAATCTCGTCGGATATAAAGACAATGCTGTCACATATAACCGACATAATAAAAAAATAAAAAAATATATAAAAGTATATAAACCAAATTTATGTTTTGACTAAAAATAAAAAATAAACAAAAATGCTCCTTTATCCGACACCCATGCTCATTTAAAAAAAATTAAAAATTAAAAATCATATCTGACATAAATGCTTCCATTGGTAATGTTCTTTAGCAATATATCTCATTATACAAAGTGTTTATACAACAAAATAAAGAAAACATAATGATGATTTTTCCTTTTTCCTATCTTCTTTTCCCTTTCTTCTTTTCTTCCCCTTCTTCTGTCGGTGCTACCTTTCTCCTTTCCCCCTTCTCTTTTCCTCTTCTTCTTTCAGTGCTCTTCACTGCAGAACAACAATTCATCACATGAGAAAACATGAATTAACCAAAATTTTGACAACAATTGATGCAAAAAACATCACTAAATATTAACAAATTAGATAAAATAAATGTGGTTTAAGTAGAACAATGTATGAGAAATTTGATAATTAGCAAATTAGTCATAAAAATAGATTGATTTGAACAAAAACTACAAAACCATAATAAAATTAGGGAACTACAAATTTTTAGTTAACTTGAAAAAGTTGAAACAAAATCCCTCACTAATTACCTCGGATAAGCAAAATCCCTCACACACAATAGAAAACAGGAGCAGGAAAGCGAGACATTTTTGGTGTTTGGCATAAATCATGTGTTGTCGTACTTGTGAGAGAAGATGGGGAGATGAGATCGGCGGCTGTCATGGAGAGAGTGATGGAGGAACTGGATGAAGTGGATAAAAAGAGCATGGTAAGAAGATGAAATGAAAAGAAGAAATGGGGGAAAAGAATAAAGAGATGCTGGAAAGAAGAAGGGGGAAATGAAAGGGAAGTGAAGGAGAATAGGAGAAAAGAAGAAAGGGAAAAGGAGAGAGGAGAAGGGGAGAAGAGAAGGAGAAGGAAAAAAGGAGGAGAAGAGAAGGAATGCAGCGAGAAGGAGAAGAAACTGGGGAAGGGAGAAGGCAGTGGTGCAAGGAAGAAGAAGATGGGTTTTATTATGTAGAATTGGTAGTACTGTCGGTTAGAATTGATAGAACCGACAACACACTTTTCAATGTAAAGAATGGTGAGAAATATCCCGCCCAAAATTCGCTCTCAAATTTTGGCAAGATTTAAAAAATAAAATAATAATTGAGTCGGATATAACCGCCAACATTAGTATAAAAAATTTGAAAATATTTGTGTCAGATATAACCGCCAGAGTTTAGTATTAAAATTTTGAAAATAATATAATATAATTTGACACATTACTTACTCATGTCGGATATATCCGCCATAATTGGTTAAAAATATTTTAAAAATAAATCTGGTGAAGTTAAAGGCCCGCTTCATTATTCTTGTCAAAAAGTAGTGCACTAATGTCGGATATAAGCGACAATAGTACTTTTTTATCTGACACTTTTTAAAGATGTTGTTGGAAATATTTTATCCGACAGTAATAATATAAAACCGCCACCAATATCCAACACATTAAGCCAATTTTGTAGTAGTGGAGGGAAAAAGCTGCAGAAATAGAAATAGAAAGAGAAGCAAAAGGGAACAAGGAGAAGGAGAAGATAGGGGAGGCAACAAAACAGGGAAGCCATAATAAAAAAATCAGTAAGAAACACCGGGAAAATGGCGACAACCGCCAAGATTGTGACCCAAAAAACCGACAACCAAAAGTTGAGAAAGGCAGGACACAAACAAAAGACAAAGAGAAGAAGAAAAAAGAGGAGATAAGGGGTTGTCGGCCGACCCCAACCAAAGGAAGGAGTCAGCAACGAAAATCAAGGAAAAAGGGGCTTCCGAGTGAAAAAAAAAAGAGGAGCGGCTAGGTCTTTTTTTTTAGCTCCGATACCCAATGATTAATTGATGAACACAAAAGAGTACAACAATCACACTCTAACGTAAACAAACATGTCATTAGATTTTGCATGTAATTGGTAAATCAATCACATCCTCCTAAAAACGTCTCCAAATTCAATAATGCATGGTCCGACTCTCCTATCTTCGTCTCACTACTAGAAATTTGGCTAAAAGCCACTCTTTTCATTGGTGTCTTTTGTCATTTGTGGACACTCTCATTGGTGGCAAACCTCAATGGGCACCAAGCAGCCACTAAACTAGAGAACATGTCCTATGTAGAGGACTCTATTGTAGCAATGGCTACCAATATTGCATTGGTGTGTATGTGAATAGTACAAATTTTTTATGGTTTTATAATTATTTCTAAAATTCAAAATATCTCATTGTCCATCTTATTAGTGGCTAGATTTGAGACTAACATTGGTGACTTTCATACTCATACACACACCAATCCTATGTGTCTCTATTAGGATCAGTGGCTTTTAAAGTATAGGCACCAACAATGGTGTGAATCTATAGCATTCCAAATGGCCAGTAGCTTCGAATTGTATTACATGCATTTTAGTAATAGCTCTATACTATATTAAAACTCAGCTTCTTAATATAAAAATCACATGAAATTTAAATTTGCAAAAGGATTCACATTTCCAACCAACCACACTTTATATCCAATAGATTTATCAATAACAAGGTTTGTGCACATAAGAAAGCATATTACATTCAACGATGTTGTCCAACACAACCAAGTACCCAAGGGTGATAACGTTACATTTTATAACACCTATGTACCTATGCACATCCACCAACAGCAAACTGATAACTAACAAAATCTGCCCAATTGGTTCTATGCCTTCCCTATGGCATTTGTACTATATACATCAAGCAAAATTCACAAAAAGGATCACAGTTAACTTTTCACTTACTAATGCCAGTGACATTCACCATGCATGGACGTTACCCAATCTCATCATCTGTGCCAATATTCTGCAGCACAACAAAACCGTCATCTTCAACTTCTCCACTTGCTTGGATCTCCAAACCAGTCCCTTGTTTAATTCTATTGACACAAACTTGAGTCACATCAACTTCATTTGGTTCCACCATGCCTCCATCATCAATCATCTTCAGCGCGGACATAATTTCAGCCCTCATTTCATGCTTCATGTTCTCCACTTCCAAGTCCACCTGTCTGTTGTGTGCCATCATTGAATCAGTATGCTCTTTCCTCAATTGTGCAACCACATTTGCTTACTCAATCCTTTACCTTTCCCCACTCTCACTTGCCTCCATCCTAAGTCTCTCAATTTCAATATTAGCATCTTTTCTTTGCTTCTCATATGATGCTCTAATTGCTTCAACCTCTCTACAAATTCCCTTTTTCTCAGTTATAATACCTGGCACGTCAGACCACACAACCCCTGTCCCAAACCCTCTTACACGGTTGTTTCTCTCAGTCCCTAATACATCAGCGTACACAATATGGCGAACCTCATCAATTATGATCTCATTCATATCCTCGTACAGTTTCAGCTTTGTATTGAAATCATCCTGCAAGTACTTGCCAAGATTAATTACTAATGTATATGCACTCTATATACATTTACAAGCCTTCTAAATCAAAGATATTCCAACCATGTTTCTCAACAATACGTGTACTATGAGTGATTGTTCTGTTCTTCAGGCTATAGTGCATACCAATAACTCATATGCATAGGAATCTCTTTCATTACTTCACTGTATTCACTAATACAAGCTGTCGTTGGCTTATGCTCTTTGTTTCACTGACATTAAATAGCAATTAATCTAAAACACATGATTGTTCAGAATCCACAAACCTTTTATATATCTTGCCTACTATTAGACGATATATGTAGCATCAGTCACCCCATATCGTCTAATACAACATCAGTCACTCCATATTGTCTAATAACCCTAAAACCATATGCAGCATCAGTCACTCATATGCAGCTTCAGTCACCCTATATCGTCTAATACCTACATATAAATAGTAGCAGATGGTAATTGATGACATACTTACAATTATTACGGTTGACCAAGCATCCACTGGTTCCCCATTCTTCTGTGTATATGTCAGCGTAAAGAATGTAATGCAGTCCGGTTTGCTTCCATTTACTTGTTCCTGTTAACATAAACTATCAAACAACTAATTTCCACATTATTTCATATCTTGACATCAACCGGCACCTTCATTTCATTTGCACTAACATGTACTTAATTTACCATAACACAAAACACCTGGAAGAGCCTTACATGTTCGTGTCTGATTTGCGCAAAAGTCTTTGTTCCAGTCGTGTGATTTATTTGTAGGATCTTCTTGTTCTTTCTACATGATGTAGCACGCTTCTGCATATGTCAAGTTTAGCATGCATTAGTAGGGCTATGCGAAAGGAAATTCATACTAATTTCTAATACATACAATCCATACATTTATCATCCATATTATGTCATAACTAAATGAAGCATATATGGTGTATAAAAAAGGAAGAACATTTGTTGATTATGTGTGGTACCTGAGCATCTACGGTATCCCATAGCTGCACTAACAATTTCCATTGGCCTTGGTTGACACATCCATCATGACAATGGAACATCTTCGCTAATGGTGAGTGCATGCATGGAGTATAGTATGCCTTCTTGAGGTTTGCCTTGTACTTCTTCCATCTATCATTCAACTTCATCTCAAACCCGTTGAATTTTTTGCTCCAATTCTAGTGTTATAGCATCTGTCCAATCAAGAGTCCCCTGCCTATGTACACATATATGATGTTGTTAATTATGCACCACCATTTAATATATGAAATATGAATCTATATAGTTACTTTGTAATACCCCTCTAGTAGGTTTCAAATATTTTTCTAGTATAACAAATTAAAATTGAAGAAGACAAAGTTAAAATAAGCCATCTTGCACATCACCAATCTGCATGGATGCTGCCTTTTAGTGGTGCATAATGTGTTGTGGACCCTATTCTAATCGTATATGGAGCCTCTTACTAAGTAATTGGTGCGTCTTATTTCAAATATATCACAATGAACCGTAATTTATTCTAGTGCTCATTTCTGAGTGACCAACTGCAAAATAATTGACATAACCAAGGAAGAGTTGAACTTGTGTATGGATAACAGTAGTTAAGGTCAAAGTGAGTTTGGAATGAATTAACCATAATTAAAAACTTATGGTTTCAACTTGCTTGTTGACAAAGTAAATAAAAGCCTTCCACTGATGGCATTTTGTGGGTTTTTTTCTATTCGAGGGTTAAAACTAAAAGACAATGACATAACTAGCTATATATATAGGAATACCAACCAACCATTAATGCCTCTTCTGTTGATTTACCTTAATCCTCTGCCAAGCACGATCTGTGTTTGAAGCCTTGTAGAAATGCCTCCAATCAACTATGTTAATTGGAAAATATGATGATTCTTGAGATAGCATTCCTACGAACCTAGAAAATCTAGCAACAGTATGAGGAGGCTCTATCGGCTACCCTTTCTCATTAAATTCCATCAGTTCCTTTGTACCATTTGGTGCCCATCGTGGCCTATTTATTCCCCTATGAGCCTATGCTCTACGGGTCATGCGTGGACGTTCATCCACGACGCCTTCGACATTATTTGGAACTGTGAAAATGATCTATGTGGTCATGTTCCATCAAGTTGAATGCCGATGGTTGAGTTTTGAAGCCATCGTCAATTGACATTGATGCAAGTGAGTTATTGTTGCTGACCCACAATACCGAAGTAATTACCTTTCATGTAAACACAATACAAGTGTGTTAAATTAACATTTGTAAACAAAAGCATTTCTATTTAATACCTCAGTTAATTTTCTGGTAAGAAGAGAAGAGTAGTAGATACCTCCTGAAATGGCTTCAATGAAACTTCTGTACCCTCAAGATATTTTCTTGTTTAAGTTGATAGCTTGATGCAATTAAACAAGCAAAGTGAATAAAGTGATATCTATTGCGCCATACACGTTTCCTTTTTGAAATCCAATACTCAAATTCCAGCATATAGTTAAGGTGAGCGGGAAGTCCTATCGCCAACTAATCCCTAGTAAAACCATTAATTAATTGATACACCCTTATGGAGGTAAGCCCATAGCCACACAAACTGGCCAGGTGTTGCTATTACCAAATAAAAAAATTGGCAACCCATTAAATAATTTGGCAGTCGGTGAGTTGGCAGATTTGGAAATCATGGTTGATGCGATTGGCATATGCATTGTGTGGATAGCAGTTCAGTGCTTTTGTAAGGAGAATCCCAAGACTATTACTTGTTAACACCCTAATTAAATTTTTTTACACTAAGTGGGTGTGAACTTACAAGTGTCCTGCCCTCTATTCTAATGTCAATTATAAATATCAACTATGAAGAGTTTTTTGGACTTATAGCAGTTTCAAAAACTTCAAAATCACACCTAATCACCAATGGCCCCTTTATTCCCAAACGCTCGCAGACAGTTGTTCTGTAACACAAGTGAACCCATTGTTCCTGCGGTTAATCATGAAGTAATTGGTCTCATGATGCATGCCCCAACCAATAACACTGAAACCCCGGTTCCCACCTAGGAAAACCTTGTCCCTGTACTCACTGCCAATCATGAAGATCGTGATTTTTGGCGTTACCTAGAGGCTGACTTTCACGTCGAAGTCGAGTACGAGTAAAATCCTACACTGCAGCTAGGTGCCAATCAGCAGTTTGAATCCCCTGCAAAGATAACTGCTGCTTGGGGTGAATGGAACGACTTTTCACATGCCTTAAACATGCCCGTTTACCCTCCTCAATCACCCAATCCCTTGATCAATATTTACTGTCCTCGTTATGATGAGGCAGCGAAAAATGTGATGTTGAAAGATGAGCACTTTCCATCTGATCTTCTAGGTTTCGGTCTAAACGTGATTCCACCCTGGTCCAACGAAATCAACTACGTGAAGCATGGTAGCAGTGGAAAGCAACCTTGCATCAGTGGTGATACTGAGAAATTAATGACCAGTGGAAAGCAACCTTCCATTAGTGCTGACACAGTGAAAATAATATCATCTTTTTTCCCAGATGATTCATACCGCTTTGATCCTATTGAGATTTGCAATGTTGTACACTTCGATTCTGATTTTGATTGTACCAGTACTGCGAGGACTCATCATCCTCAAAAAAGTTACAAGGCTATTAAGGAGTGTGCTGCGTGCGAATATGTGGGTGGTCAAGAACATTGTGATTGGATGAATCATGCTACATGTACAGCAAAACAGGAAGCCATCCCCATTCAAATTCAGAGTGCAAAATCACCATCTAATGACGTTTATGGTAAGAATAGTTGAACCTAGGTGGGAATGTATGTTTTATTATGGTATTAGTATTCACATATGTCCAGTGCAAGCAAGATTTCAGCCTTTACAAAAAAAAAAAAAAAAAAAAAATCTCTACTCTTTTGCTCTATGTAAACATTCCTTCTCAGTTTGTACCACCGCAGAAGATATGGATGTTTATATTTTGAACCTAGGCAGTTGGTAACTATATGGATGTTTATATTTTGAACCTAGGCAGTTGGTAACTATATAGACTGCTCTGTTATTTTTGTTTTTGTATGGATGGTTTATGGAATCAAAATCTTGTAAGACTACTCTGTGTATTTTGCAATTATAAAAATGTGTACTGGTTTAATTTATATGTATTCAGCTACAGTTGCGCTAATTAAATATCATGACAATATAACTGGTTAATTCACAATTCATTTCATACCTTGATTATATTCTTACTGCTGAATTATCGAGTACGAGATAAAAAAGAACAAGCAGCAATGCTATGTCCAGAAGGCTTTAACATACTATAGTGATCTAAATTAGGATAAACCTATGCTCCAGTGCACCTCCAGTCATACTTCTTATAACTATTACCTTAATCAAAAGTGAGATGCTTTTACAGGCATTCTTCGAAGTCTTGGGCATCTACATCGCTTCTAACTCAAACCTCATCATTATCACCAGTTGCATGTTCCACATCTTGTCTATCGCACGGATCATAATCATGTGTTGAGGACATATCAAAGAAATCATGTGGTCTCGTTTTGATTGCAACGTGCCATTCAATATCTGTTGGGTCTTGTACATAGAACACTTGTAGTGCTTGTGATGTGAGAATGAAGGGGTCACTCGGAGATGAAATCTTATTGAAGTTAACCAATCTAAAGCCATATCTATCTGTTTTTAATCTCTGACCAGTATTTCTGGAAGTGCCATCAAACTAGTTGCACTTAAATATACCACTGTGCGTTCCATATGGTACTTGATTTCAAATACATCAGTCAAAACCCCATAGTAGTCTACCAAACCAGTAACAAGGTTCCCGTCACATGGGCTAGCATAACTTGGAACATCAGACTGTAGGAAAACACCATAGTTTTGGTATTTCCCATTGGATTATGTGCCTCTTACTTTGAACCTAAACCCATTATATACAAAAATCTTGAATCTCTGACACCACTTACTAGGTCCATTAGCAAGCGCCACCAAGTCGTCAGTTGCCCTTGGATCACCTGATTGTTGCAATTGATTAACCTACACAATTTACACATAGGTTCATATGCATAGTTCATAATAGGAAGATAAATAGGAAACCATTATATGCAGAATCAACTTATTCCATACTAACATGTTTTTCAAACCAATCTGGGAATGATTTAATAGCTTCTTTCTCTGCTTGTAGCATGGTTACACGCCTCCCTCGAGTTCTTTGAGCATTCTCCACGTAACTTCTGTATGTGAAAATAATGTCAATGTCACTCTGTATAACCACAAGTCGAGTTTCATAATTTAGGGCCATTCAACTGCAATTTATAACATTTAAGTTTAATTACCTCCTATATGCCATTGACTTATCACAATTGGCTATAACATACGATCGTGCAATCTCCCAATCGTGGTTGTCAAGATGATAACCTTCCCGCATACCAAGTGAATGCCCGGTGGCACAAAATATGTCAATGTCACCCTCATAGTCAGGACGTATTCTATCTACATTTTGGCTTTGACGGTTCAAACATGTCTCCACGCCTTTCAAGTACATCGCACAAAAAGACAAGCACTCATCAGCCAGATATCCTTGGGTCATGCTTCCTTTAGGTTGATTTTTATTTTGAACATACTTCTTCAAGGTTAGCAGGTACCTAATTTAAATACTACAAACTCAGTTATAAATTGTATGATGCACAAATGTAATACCCATGGAAACATATTAAAAGTTAAGGAATACCTCTCAATTGGGTACATCCATCTGTAGTGTACCAGACCAGCAAGTGCAGCTTCCTCGGCAAGATGTATTGTGAGGTGAAGACTGACGACAAAGAATGCAGGGGGTAATATCTTTTCCAATTATCACAGGATCATAACTATTTTGGGTGTAAGTTTGTGAAATCCTTCCACTGACCTTTTTTTAGTACACAAATGTCTGAAGAATGCATTTAGTTCCAATTATATATGTGCAGTCCCAGTTGGGAGGCTTTTGCGTATGGCAATTGGAAGGAATTGCTGCATTAAAACATGCTAATCATGACTTTTAAGTCCCCTTACAATCTTTTCCTTTACATGCACAAGCCATGAAATATTTGACGAGTAATTGTCAGGCACTTTTGTTGAGGCTAAAACCTTGCAAAACAATTCCTTCTCCAATGGTTTCATAGTATATGCACCGGGATGCATCTTTGGCTTTCCATTCACAAATTTTCTCTGCAACTTCGGTTTCATGCCCATCAATTCTAGGTCCAACCTTGCATTCAAGTTATCCTAGCTTTTCCCAACAATACCCAGCAGAGTTGCAACCAAACTTTCAGTGACATTTTTTTCAATATGCATGACATCAAGGCAGTGTCGAAGGACAAGATGTTCCCAATATGACAATTTGAAGAAAATACTATGTTTCTACCATGGCCCAATTGTTGGTCTATGTGGTGGTCTTTCATCTCCAACCTCTTTCCTTGGGGGTCTTACCATATTTGAACCATAAAATGGACAACGGCCGAAGGCATTCCCATCCGGTCATGGGGAAGGTGCTTGCTCTCTTTCATCAGAAAGATTAAAGGTTTTCCTCTGTCAAAGAAAAACATGTGACATGGGCAAGAAACGACGGTGAACAATATAACAATATTTCCTACTATTTTTTAGATATGTCAACTCAGTCTTGTAGTTGCAATAAGAACATGCTAATTTCCCATGTGTGCTCCAATCGGACAAGTTCCCATAGGCGGGGAAGTCGCTAATAGTCCACAAAACAGCTGCTCGTAAGGTAAAGGTCTCTTGCCTAAACGTATCATAAGTGGGAACCCCTGAGGTCCACAATACCTTCAGCTCGTCTATTAATGGTTCAAGGTATATATCAATATCATTTCCCGGAGATTCTTTTCCCGGTATTAACAAAGCCATCAATATGAACGGTGATTTCATACACAACCAAGGTGGTAAATTGTATATGGTCAACAATATTGGCTAGGTGCTATAGTCGGTGCTGCATTTTCCAAAAGGGTTGAATCCATCACTTGCCAACCTAAGACGTACATTGCGTATTTCGCCACCAAATGTTGGAAATTTCATATCTAATTGCTTCCATGCAAAGGAATCAGCTGGATGTCTTAAGAAGCCATCCTCAGGGGGAGAAAGACCATGCCAACACATGTCTTCACTGCTGTGTCGATACATGTAAAGCCTTTGCAAGCGAGGTGTAATAGGAAAATATGTTAACACCTTCCGAGGTATTCTCTTTTTACTGCTTCGCGATGTGTCATCTACCTCGGTTGTATATTTGGACACACCACATGTATGACGAACATCTAAACCACTGTTATGTTTCCAATACAGTATGCAATCATTTTCACATGCATGGATCTTTTGGTGAGGCAACATGAAAATTTTCAGCAATCCCTTTGTACTCATCACCTTCTTCGGTAAAGAATGACCATTTGGGAGTATATGTTTCAAAAGCTGAAGATTAGCTTGCATTGCACTTTCACTGCACCCATATAAGCACTTGTTTTGAAATACTCGTATAAGGAAATCCATTTTCTTCATACCACAACCTGGATATAATTCCATGTTGGTGTCTTGCACCACGGCTTCAAACTTACGTGCATATGCATGTATTAGAGCTTCCTGACCGCTATGATTATTAATAGGCATGCCACCAATTACACTGGGACCATAGAAAATATCTTCAAGCAAGGGGCCTAGTTCACAATGAGGAATATTAACAACAGTAATTTGTTGTGCATCTTGGCTACTTGGAAAAAAGGTCACCAAATGTCTCTCCATGCCATACCCATGAGCCTTCCAAGTATGGACGGTCCATACCTTCAACAGTTAGATGCGCTTCGACTTCATTGTTACTCAACCAGAACCTATTCAAGCATTTAGCACATGGACATTTGATGTTGCCATCATGAGAAGAAACTTGCAATGAGTTTGAGATAAATTTTGCTAGCCCTCTTCTGTAATCCTCTGTAAACGGATTCAAAGTGGCCCAACTTTTGTCCATCGCGATTGAATATAATAAATAGTTTCCTGAATTGGAACAATAAGGTGCCTAATGATTAAGAAGTCAAGTAAAATATGTAACTGAAACAAATTAAGTAAATATAGTATGCGAATAAAGAGGCAAAAATTTACAATTTCCAACTGCACGGGAGAGTATATATTGTACGAACAAATAATTTGTAATAGGAAAAAAAAAATTCAATCGATTTTATGAGTGACATTGTATGTATGAGGCTTGTACATAGAACACAGGGTGCAAGGGATAGTAACAAGTTCATATAATTCACCAGAGGCCCAACTTTTGCACACTCCTAAAGCAAATCCCGAACACACAAAAAATAACAAGAAACACTCAAGTTTATACCAAGAAGAAAATTTACAGAAAATTGTTCTTTACTGCTTTGGTTTCTCAAGAAAAAAGGTAGAGGTAATAAGTATGTTTTGTATACAACATTTGTATAGTATTTGTAGGAATGTTAATCGTGTGTCCTTCCAAATTCGTCTCTATCTATAGAGGTTTAAGTGTTCCATTCTAGAATGGTTAAACAACCATTCAAAACCTCAAATCTCTTTATTTGCACCAATGGATTAAGAGGCACGACTTCAAGAAAGATATATCTACCCATTTGAATTCAATCTCAAACTTCCAAAACGGTTGACGAAAAAATGATCAACTCCTACCCTACTAATGTAATGTATAGAAGGTGAGCGAGTTTAGCATATTACTTGAATGAAGAAAGACAGAGCTCTTTAGCAAAGACGTGTCAAAAACCCCTGTGATTATTGAATGTTAATCCATCACTCTTAGAGAGCGGTGCAAATGCTGTAATGAGGGGAAATCTCCTATTTATATATATTGATGAGACAAAATGAATGCACGTAGGTAAACAGCAGGGAGTTGTCCAACATAGGTCATGTCGCTTCCTCTACTAATAATAACATTGTTTTGAAGCTTTAGACCACATAACGAAGCATGGAATCTAGCTTAACTGTTAGTTTTCATGCAATGGTAGTAGGTATCAGCTAAAAATCATACCAAAACTTAAAAAACACACAAAATATCATATGCAAGTTCGTTCATAGCCTTGTTAATATAAGCCAGACTTTCTCTACCCAAGTCCCTTATTTTGTTTACAGTGTTTACAGAACATAAGAACAAAATGTGATATCCTTATAGCATAAGCTTAACCAAGAGTGGAACTTTACATATATATTTCTACTTATATCCCTTAGTTTCTACAAGCTTAAAGGATAGTAGTTTGAAAAAAAAAAAAAAAATCCAAGAACACCTAAAATTTCAAATTCCACCTACCTTCTTGCGACATTCTTAGTCATTCAAAAAACAAGAAAAAAAACACCTAAATTATCAAATTCCAAAACATAGTTGGGATTTGCCTAACTCGTGCTTTTGTGGAGGTAGTAAATGAATTTACATATTTATATAACAAGAAACGAACACCTAGCTTGTATCTGCAAGAACAATTTTAAGCTTAAACCTTGTATGGTTTCCAGTTTGATCCAACTTGAACAGATAGAAGAAGCACTTCAAACCCAACTTCTAAAAACTCCCAAGAATCGAATACTTAATAAACAAATTGAAAAGTTTGATCTAAAAAAATTTGAATATTAAATATAAGAAACACAAAATTACTTGTTTTTACTCCCCAAAATCAATTCAATGTCTTGCAGCCCCAAATTGATTGTACGAAACCCAACTTAATCTGTTGAGAAATTGAAAGGGCAAGGTTTGAGAAACAGATAACCATCCTTCCACTGGGAGTGGAGCTTCCGCTGACCACGCCCGTCGCCAACTAAACGAGGCCGCTCACCTTCCCTTGGCCGCTACGCCCTATCCGCATCCTGCGAGTGCGACTGGTTCACGGAACCGCCCGACTTCATCACTGATGCAATAATGGCCGAGAGATGCGATTCGGGTCCAAGGCTCTGTCATTCTATGGGTTTTGGCCTCTGTCTCCCTTTTGTATTTCACCTGCATCTGTAGGTTCTCTGCTCAAGACCAGCCTTCTCCAGTTGCAATATATATCACAGCGTTCAAAAAAAAAAAAAATTGCAATATATATATCCCAGCTTTGAAAACAAAAAATTTAACCAGCACCACTTCGATCGATGCCTACAAAATAAATAATAAAATAAACAAGTAGAAGAAAAGTGATTTTAAGAAATAAAACTATTTAACAGACACCAATAATTGGTGTCTCAATGTTGAAAGCCACCCATATCAGTGGCATCACATTATAAAGACACCAAAAAATGCTAAGAGTGAGTGTTTTATATCTATGGCCACCAATTGCAAATGATGTGCAAAAAATGGTGTCCTATAAGCATAATTCTAGTAGTGTCTGCTGTCAAGACTGTCAACCACTCACAACATCTCTCTTAATCCAACTCTCCAAATCAATGTCATAATACCATTTATTTTTCGGTAGTTGATCAATTTGAAATACAAGACTTTTTAAGTACATTTTGCCAACAAAATCAATACAAGACTATCTATCTGTTATAAATTATAGTGCTGCCGTACGTGAATGTGGTTGCAGTTTGCAGATATATACATGAGCAATGACTTAATTTCTTCAAATGGAGAGATATATAGGGATTACTCCGGACTATCTCATACTCTAGGTGTTTTAATTGTTAAATTTTTGTTTTAAAATATAAAAAATTATAATTTAACGGTTAAAACGTCAGAATATCTTCCATATGCTCAGAGCGACCCTAGAATTTTTGAATTACATAAACCATGGTCCATGCATGCCAAAAATAGAAAGAAGGACAAAAGGAAACATATTATTAAGTTCCTAAATAATGAAAGGTTCCTGGAACAACTGGAAGGATTGCAAGTTTGTGGAGACAAATTATTGGTGTTGATATGGATATATATATGTTTTGCTTTTGGTTCACAAGTATGAGAGGAAAACAGATCTATAAAATATCAATATGGTAGTAATAGCCTTCATGCCAGACCAGGCTGTCACTAGGACAATAATGAACCCCTTTTGCATAATTCAACCATTATATTTCGGAATACCGAATTCACCTATACCAGTGATTGTTATCAGAAAATTTTGTAGTGTGACCGTCTCATTACCACATGATGTTGTTAGTCTAAGTATTATATTGCTCTCATACCATAAATGAAGTTGAGATTTTACCATAAAACTAACTAACAATCTTTGAAGAGTAACCTAATTACTTATAAGCACGTGTAAGATCTCTATTTTCTGTTATGAAATTCATCTCAACAAACTCTTCATTGACCCTTTTGTATACAATATCGTTTGCTATAAAAATATTTTTTATTAATTTTAACATAATAACAATAGCAAATAGAAAGACGTCAAGAAATGAAAGTTACAAAATTAGTGGTAACCCCACATATGACAACTTGCTTGGTACGTATCTTACTCAGATACAATTAAGACATTTTATATGTATTTCAGCACCTACTCTCTTCAATGTATTGCTAACAATCTCATAATGTCCGTACATATAAAGAACATTACTCCATCTAGGAAATGGAAAGGCTTCGAGTCTAGAACACGTCACATGCATCATTGTATTTTTAGTACAAGACGTTATAGTAAAAATGCATTTGTGTCTTATAATAGGGAATTGGATCCTCGCCGGATCTAATTCCTGGGGATCCTAGGGATCAACTCACGTGGGCCGTTGATCAAAAATCGTGCGGTCACAATTAAATGTTTTAAAAGTAAAATAGTCTCGTTTTGCGTGAAAAATAAAAAAAATAAAAAAATTGTGACCGCACGATTTTTGATCAACGATCCACGTGGGTTGATCCCTAGGATCCCCATGATTAGATCCGGCGAGGATCCAATTCCTTATAATAGTATCAACTATTGCACTTGTCAAGTACTGTTTTTTCATGTTGGTGATATTTGTGCGGGTGAAAGTAGAGCCACTCTCTCTCGCTCTTCCTTCAAGCACGGTAGTTGGTATTTATCAAACGAAGAAACATGGTAGTTGGTAGTACTGCTTTACACTTAAATTTGACTATAATTAATGAAATCAATCGGTAGATTAAGGGCTGGTTTGGTATTGCTGTGCTTTGAAAAAAAGATGCTTCTGCTGTGCTGTGAGAATAAGCAGCTATGAAATAAAGCAGCAGAGTGTTTGGTAAACTTTTTTGTAAAAGTGCTTTTGAAAAAAAAAAAACAGTATTATAGTGTTTGGTAAACTTTTATGTAAAACAGATGTGAAAAAAGCCGGTTTTTCAAAGCTGGGAGCTTCTTGTTTTTGGCTTTTTTTCACCCAAAACTGAAAAAAAAACTAAAGCTAAATGTTTAACAAACACAAAAACAGCTCCCAGCTTTTTTTATACCAGTTTTTTTTCAGAATTACCTCAGTATCAAACCAGGCCTAAATAGTTAATGAAGATCCCACCCAACGGATGAGATTGAGTAAGCAGCATCAACATCAGCATCTAGAGTGTTGGAGAAAGCAAGCAGCTTTTGCAGCAATAAGCTAAGTAACAAGGAAACGACTTAAAGATAGAGACTAGTCTCCAGATGAATAAATTAAGGGAAATTTTATTTGAACCCATCTAATATCTTTCTACACCCAACTTAAATTTTAAATGTGAATTGTCTATTTTATCTTAATGCATAATTACCATCAAGTACAAGATGAAATTAAGAATAAAACTAAAATTTATCAATAAACTCATACTCAATAATTAAGTTCTACTATCACACAATCTTTATCCTACATTCATTTTGACTAAATTCCTAAGAGCTGCCATAAAACCCTACGATCACCTAATAATCAAATCCGGTTGCTTTTCGTCTCCTCTCTAGCTTCATGTTAACTCGATCAGTAAGAGCAATAATTACAAGCAATATCACCACAAGAAACAAAAGAGTCAGAAAGCTTTCAACAAATTGATGTTGTTGATCAATTCATCTATTAGAAACTCGACCAAAAGACGAAGTGATTTTTGCGTGCTTACTCTTGTAATCACTCCATGTGCCATGTGCCATGTGCAAACAATCGAAGCACATCGAGGTAGACATAATTTTCAGTTCCTTCAAGCTGCACATATTTCACAGTAAAAAAAACAAATGCATATGAAACAAGACCTAGTAACAATCAACAATTTTATTTTGTCTTTGGCTGCAACAAAATTCTGATTATACATCATTTGCTCAAACCCAGAAACTACACCACCAAAATATACACAGAAAAATGAAACTTCCACAATAAATAAATAGAAACATGGGAACCTGAAGAACATTAGGGACATCGATAATTTCCGAAAAGGCAAAAAGGACAGGGTGGGAGGTGACTTCTGCGACGAGGGGGCCGAGGGCAGAGCCATCGAGTGATGAGGCTTGCTTCACGAAGTGATCAATGACCTCCTCTTGCTTTTGCTTTCTAAAAGGGTGTACATATGAATTTTTATATATTGAATTGAGTTTGTGAGGGTAGTTTAGATAGTAAATTTGGGTTTAAAAGGAGATTGATTCTTTAATTAAAAATAATATGGGTGTAAAGAGTAAGTTAGGTGTAGAAAATGGTTGTATGGGTTCAAATAAAATTTCCCATAAATTAATCGCATCTCACATTTATTCAATTCCCAATTTTAGCTGTCTGATTCCACTATGGGGTGCACGTGATCTTAAGGTCCACACCACAATGACATGACATAAATTCTTAGGAAAAACAATTCGAGAGACTTGTCACTCGTTACATTACATGTTGTTACAGATTCACTCATATCATAATTTGCTTGAACATTAGTAGTTAATATTATATTTTAGGTACTTAATACGTCCATCTAATTGTCCACACAAGTTAATAATACCATGTGAAAATGTGATACTATTATGTTGTTGGAGCTTTTGAGGTCACGTTGGCAAGGAATTGTCCTGATTAATGCATAGGAGCTTGATAATTAAGAAATGGCGCCTATACCTGCTGAGTCACCCGCCTAGACCGCCTAGGCACCCGTCTAACCCGCCCAGACCCGCCTAGGTTGCGACTCACATAGACAGAAAATAGATAAATTTCATTTTACATATTATTTTTTTCAATAAATTGTAAGAGACTTGTTGAATACTTAAATAAACACACATTATATGTTTGTTCCCCATATTTCATTATGTTCCAATACTTCATAATATATATGTCATTCTATTTTGTATTTTATATATATATATTAAGTATAAACAGACACTTATTTACACTAAATATAATAAATTTACTTAAATCCGCCTATAAATCCGCCTAGCCCGCCTAGGCGCTAGGCCCCAGCCCGCCGCCTGATTAGCGCCTATCGTCTTTTAGAACCTTGAATATACCACACCAATTCGTTATGTATAGATGATGAGATTCCATTCATACAGAGCCAATTCCAATAGACTTATTGGAGGGTCCCATTAGCGTGCATCCAGTAGAAATTGAACCTATGAATTCACCAATTGTGAGTTGGGCGCTTTAACCATTCAGCCATGGATGCTTAGCATGAATCCTTGTAAATGGTGAATAACCAAACTCCAATTGAAATGAAATATTTAGGATAAATCAATTCAATTTAGGAGGACTCAATGAAATGACATCAATTCAAATCCTGGATTTTCGAATTGAGGCCTTAAAAAATGATGAAATGAAGTCCACTGGGTTGTAGATACTATGGATCTTGGTGTTTCACACTAAGCAAGCAAGCTACCCTTCCCTATGGTTGAGCAAGTAAACTACCTTGCATAATGGAAGCAAGCAAGCTACCCTTCCCTATGGTTGAGCAAGTAAACTACCTTGCATAATGGAAAGCCTTGGATGGTCTTGAAAAAGCCTTTGAAAGCTCAACACTCGAGTGACATCATTCAACTCATAGAGATTTCAACAAAAAGATGAGAGTAAGGTAGCTTCTATTTATTTATTCTTTTAAGCGGATTTGGGGTGTGATGATGTTAGGAAAGAGCCACGTCACCTAGAACTAGAAGTGAAAGAAGTAATGAAAGCGAAGTATGGAGTCAAACCGCTTTTGTTGTTGCCTGTATAGCAAACCGTGCACATACGTATAGATAATTAGAGATCTCAAAACGATGTCTACTCTTATCATAACACGTGAATCAATAAAAATAGTAACAGAGGAACACACTCAATGTTATAAGTTGTGTTTTGTTTAATTATTAACAATATGTTAACATTAACACGGGAACTATTAGTCACATTAATTAATGAGAGCAATAAACAAACCCGTGAGATTTCTTGTCTTTGCGTTGTTCTACTATGTGTGTGTGGTGGGAAAAGTAGCCAGGTAGATGGCGGTAGTCACTACTCACCCACCAAAAACAAAACCGACCCGGCTTCTCTGCCCTCCCAGTTCTCATACATTTTCATTCCCTTCTATTTTGTGAGGTCACGATTAAGTCACGTCAACATTTTATATTAATTTTTTATAGAGATAATAAGACAAAAAGTAATAGTGATATAAAATGTTGACGTGGTTTAACCGTGACCGCACAAATAGGAGGGGATGATAGTGTATGAGAATTTGGAGGGCAGAGAAGCCAGGTCCAAACAAAACAAGCAAAATAGAAATGTAAACAAGCAAAATAGAAATGTACTGTACGACATAAATATTAATTAATTATATTCACTTCTTTTTTTTTTCTTCAAAAGATCGATTTGTTAGATTAAAAAGTCAACAGAGTTCGAATCTATGTTGTAATCAATGACAATACTTATTTTTACTACTGTAATAGATGGTCACTTGCATTTAATTATATTATATTCCCCGGAGAGTGTAGAGAGTGGATACACAATTGACAAACCCGTGAACCAAAAACACGTCAAAATTTCAACAATTTTGACATTATATGCAGTGCGGCTCTCAACTCTCAACCATCAGTCATGAAATTTCTAAGTTTATCGGATTGAAAAATTGGATTCTAGTTGGGAAAATTAGTAAATGATTGAACCTAGTGGGACCCCACAGCATGGGTTGTGTCATATTATATGTTTATATTGTAGTGCTACAACTGTTCGTTTCATAGGGGCAGTGACGGAACCAAAAATCCACGTCAAGGGGGACCTTTAAGATAATGAAAGAAATGTAAATGTGAAATTTCAGGATGAGCGCTGGACAACCCTAGCTTCTATGTGGCTCCGCAATCCAAGCTTTTTGTTTTTTAGACCAGGTGAATCAAAAGACCATACTTACAAAAATCTACTAAATATCACGTTTGGTCATTGGATTGTTATTGAGAATGTTTCTTTAGACTAATGTTGGTTAGTTATGTATACATAGATAACTTTTTTTATTTAAGTGATTTCTTGTAAAATGATGTTTCAGTGATGGTCTTATCAAATTAGATGTTATTCTTATGATGAATTACTTTGTATAATTAATCACACTTTAATATCTTATTTAATTGCAATTTAATCACACTTTAGTATCTTTAAGTGTGAAAAGAAAAGAAACTCAGCCCCAAGGAAAAATGGAGAATATAGGCTAGTGTACAAAGGCAATGAGGATAGGATTAGAAAAGAAAAAAAAGCCTGCAAAAATGCATGTGATGAAAGCCAATTCACCCAGCTTTCCACTCACTCACTCACATTTTTGTCCCAACTCAAAGCATTCAAACAACCGGACAGCCACCCACCGCCCCCTTTTTTCTACGCTCCTTTCCCATGAGCCTTGATTAATATTTTCACTCTTTCACCGTTACAGCTATCCAAACCCCACTCTCTCTCTCCATTTCTGTATTAAAAGCGAGCGTCACTAAAGCTGTTTCTTCTTCTTCTTCCATTTCATGGTCCCTCACTCCCTTCTAAACACAGGGAGTGAAGAATATACAGTGATTGAGATTTCAGCTGCTAAGCTGAACAGAATGGCCATCATGTCTACCTCTTTTGTGCTTCTTCTACTTCTGGCTCTCTGCCGATTCTCCACTGCAGCAGCGGTGGCGGACAATACCGATGTCTCCCACCCCAAAACCACGCCTTCTACTTACATCGTCCACATGGCCAAATCCCAAATGCCCGCGAGTTTCGAGCATCACACCCACTGGTACGATTCGTCGCTCAAATCCGTCTCCGACTCGGCCGAAATGCTCTACACTTACACCTCTGCCATCCACGGCTTCTCCACCAGGCTGATGCCGGAGCAGGCAGCCTCGCTCAGTTCACAACCCGGAGTACTCTCCGTGCTTCCTGAACTCAAGTACGAGCTCCACACGACTCGGACCCCCGAGTTCCTCGGACTCGGCCAGACCACCGAGACAATGCCCCAGTCAGACTCGGCCGGTGACGTCATCATCGGAGTACTGGACACCGGCGTCTGGCCCGAGAGCAAGAGCTTCGATGACACCGGATTCGGACCCGTGCCCTCCTCCTGGAATGGCACGTGCGAATCTGGAACCAACTTCAACTCCTCCAATTGTAACCGCAAACTAATCGGCGCCAGGTACTTCGCCAAAGGCTACGAGGCCACGCTGGGCCCCATCGAGGAGTCCAAAGAATCCAAATCCCCGCGCGACGACGACGGCCACGGCACTCACACCGCGACAACCGCCGCTGGCTCCTTTGTCCCCGGCGCGAGTCTATTAGGGTACGCGCCAGGAACCGCCCGTGGGATGGCCCCGCGCGCCCGAATCGCCGCCTACAAGGTGTGCTGGGTCGGCGGCTGTTTCAGCTCCGACATTCTTGCCGCCATGGACAAAGCAATCGATGACAACGTCAATGTCCTCTCGATGTCGCTCGGCGGCGGGAATTCGGACTATTTCCGTGACAGCGTGGCGATGGGAGCTTTCTCAGCGATGGAGAAGGGAATCTTAATCTCGTGCTCTGCTGGAAACGCGGGCCCCAGCGCTTATAGCTTGTCGAACTCGGCTCCATGGATCACAACCGTGGGAGCAGGCACACTGGATCGAGATTTCCCCGCTTTCGTCAGCCTCGGTAACGGCAAAAACTTCTCCGGTGTTTCGCTTTACCGCGGCAACTCCAACTCAATGCCAAGCGCCTTGACGCCGTTTATTTATGCCGGTAACGCGAGCAACGCCACTTCCGGGAATCTATGCATGATGGGGACTTTGAGTCCCCAACAAGTGAAGGGGAAGATAGTGATGTGCGACCGCGGAGTCAACGCTAGAGTCCAAAAAGGGGCCGTGGTCAAAGCTGCGGGAGGATTGGGCATGGTGTTGGCTAACACCGCCGCGAACGGCGAAGAACTGGTGGCTGACGCTCATTTGTTACCGGCCACGTCTGTGGGTCAGAGAAACAGCGACGTCATCAAGAGCTATTTATTCTCGGATCCGAACCCGACCGCCACGATTTTATTCGAGGGGACAAAAGTCGGAGTCCAGCCATCTCCGGTAGTCGCGGCGTTTAGTTCTCGGGGCCCAAATTCGATCACAGCGGATATACTGAAACCCGATATAGTTGCTCCAGGTGTCAACATCCTAGCGGGGTGGTCAGGTGCGGTAGGACCTACGGGTCTTGCGATCGATGCGAGACGCGTGGCGTTCAATATTATCTCCGGGACGTCGATGTCTTGCCCGCATGTGAGTGGGCTGGCGGCGCTGCTGAAGGGGGCGCATCCGGAGTGGAGCCCGGCGGCGATTCGATCGGCGCTCATGACCACGGCGTATACGGCGTACAAGAACGGGCAGAAGTTGCAGGATGTGGCTACCGGGAAGCCATCCACGCCGTTCGATCACGGTGCAGGACACGTGGATCCTATATCGGCCCTCAACCCGGGACTTGTCTATGATCTAACGGTGGACGATTATCTGAACTTTCTGTGTGCGTTGAATTACTCGGCGTCTGAGATCAGCAGCCTGGCGAAAAGATCGTACACTTGCGACGAGAAAAAGAGGTACAGCGTGAGGGACCTTAACTACCCGTCGTTCGCGGTGAACTTCGAGGGCAGAACGACGTCGACGAATGTAGCGAAGTACACGAGGATGGTGACGAATGTGGGGCCGGCGGGAACGTACAAGGCAACAGTGACGTCGGATAACCCGTCGGTGAAGATGACGGTGGAGCCCAACACGCTGAGTTTTGGTCAGGTGAACGAGAAGAAAGCCTATACGGTGACGTTTAGTGCTTCCGGTTCGGCGCCGGTGAATGCGAACAGTTTCGGGAGGCTGGAGTGGTCGGACGGCAAGCATGTTGTGGGAAGCCCAATAGCAATGAGCTGGAATTAGGGGGGAAAAGGTTCACTCGCTCAAAGAGTGGTGTGGATGTGATTAATTGCCAAAATTAATCTTCTAAGAATGAATGATTAAGGTGGTAATTAATGTTAATTTTCAACTTAGGATTAAAGGAGCTGAGAATTGAGACTGTGTGTGTGTGTGTGTGTGTGTGTGTGTGTGTGCAAGTTAATGTATGGGATGGTTGGGTGGTGGGGGTAGTGGGAATTGTATTTGATAGAATATTTCATGTATTTGCATAAGCCCATCAATGTCATCAATCATCATATGTTGGAATAATTATTGGATAAGTGAGATTTCATTGACCAAGTGACAGCAGCAGCCATTGTTTTGGAATCTTTGGATCCTATTTTCTTACAAGTTTGTAGCTAAAATGGTTAAGAGAACTATCACTTAGTATTACGGTTTAGTAATATTTCTTTTCACTTGTAAGTGAAATACGTCTTAGTTTCAATTCTCGCCAAAGGCGAATTCACTTGTCTGGCTTCCTGTTTTTCATAACTTGAGCCATAAGATTTTGAGGTAAAATAGTATTTTAAGTTTTACCTCATCCATTTACCTCAAAGTTGTGTAACTTGTGTAAGTAGAAATATGTAGCATCACTAAATGGACCTTATAAAAATGTCTTGAGTCCCAATTTGTCTTCATGCTTTTCAAAGATTACATTTGCCTTGTTGAAATGAATACCTTGTCATTCCAAGATGCTCAAATTGAATGTACAACCCAAACATTAGATTGTAGAAAACGAACAAAAAAGTGTCAAATTAAGAGTTCCTATGGCCTGCGTAGATCCACAAAATGAGAGCCCATTCCTCTTTCCCTTCCGCAGATACTTGAAAAATGTTAGCCACGGGGGCCACGCCCAACATGCTATTTTTAAGAAGTACAATTTACATATCACAGATACATCGTTACGTGACATTCTATGCAAATAAAATAAAGACATTTAATGAAAATTTACACATGTAATAACTTTATTGACACGGAACGCTACTGTGGCAATGCATTCGTACCTTATAAGTCATTCACATTTTCAAGTGTTACTATGACATACTACTATTGACCTGTCTCTCTTTGTGCACATATTTCTATTTTCCTTCTTCATTCTTCACCGCATTCTGTAATTATGTACCATAATCGAAACAGTTATGCCATCCATTATGAATCATTTGTGTAAAATATAACAACTCAAAATCGTTGAGCCGTTTAATTAATATTATGAGAAATCAGCACTTCCCCATAAAAACTTCCATGTTTTCAACTTGGCTCTTTGAAGACCCCTGGTCCTAATGGTTTTCAGGGGCTGTTTTACCACAAATTTTGGGATACTGTTCATGAAGTGATAGTAGGGACAACCAAGGAATTTATGGATGGTTTGTTATATCTACACCAACTCTACAAAACCCATATTGCCCTTATTCTGAAAGTCCCTAACCCAGAAAATACAAGCCAATTCAGACCTATTAGCCTTTGCAACAACTCTTACAAGATTTTATCGATAGTTCTTTCCATCCGCCTCAAAACCATCCTACCATATATTATATCCTACCACCAAAATGCTTTTGTGCCTAACCATCAAATCCATGACAATCTTTTTCTAGCCTGTGAAGCTTACCACTACTTGAAACTCAAGAAAAAAGGAAAGAGGTGTGAGTTGGCTTTGAAATTAGACATGAACAAAGCTTATGATAGGGTGGAGTGAGACTTTTTGGAGGAGACTATATATAGAGCCGGCCCTGAGGGCGTGCAAAAGGTGCCACCGCACATGGCCCCCGATTCGGAAAGGCCCCCAAATTTTCTTTACATGTAAACAGATACATATTATGTACTTAAATGTGCAAGATAATGATAATTACCATACTAGAGCTAGTGGTGTAGGCCTTCAATCTTCTTGTACATGGCCTGGGTTCAAGTCCTTGTGGAACTATTTTGCTATTTTTAAGTTTTGCAAATTTATTAACTTAAAAGGTTGATAAGTTTTACGCAAAAAAACCATGCAACATATTTCGAACTAAAGATCTTTCAAGACAGGAAACACTCTTGTCCACTCAAATAATACTTATAATTTGGTGCTCTAATTTGTAGTATTTAAATTTTATAGATACAAATTGAAAAAAAAATAACAAAGAAAATACAGTATTAAAAAAGATGAAGGGCCTCTATCTAAATATTGCACAGGACCCCTAAATTATCAGGGCCGGCCTTGACTATATATGTTGAGAATGGGGTTTGATATTTCTTAGGTGGCGTTGTATTAGAACTACTTCTTTGTTGATGTTGATCAATGGGAAGCCGGGGAAGTTTTTCAACCCATCGAGGGGATTGAGGCAAGGGGATCCTCTCCCTACCTCTTCCTCTTGGTGAGCGAAGTGCTTTCACAAAACATATGTTATGCTACTAATGTGAATTTTGTGCAGGGGATGACTATTAGCAGAGGTGGCCCCATGCTATCACATATCTTTTTCACCGACGACTCACTTTTCTTCCTTCGTGCCACTGTGGAGAATTGTTACAATATTATGAAGATTTTCGATGTTTATTACGTTGCTTCAAGGCAACAAATCAATTATGATAAATCCTCTGTCTACTTTAGTGACAATACTACGGTGGATGCCAAGACAGAAATGTGTGCAATTATAAGAATTCCAGCTACGGATGACTCGGGGGTGTACTTGGGATTGCCGTCTATTTGGGGAAGGTCTAAAAGAGCAGCATTGGGTTACATCAGAGAAAGGATTTCGAAGAAGATTAAGGGTTGGAAGGCCTATCACTTGTCAATGGCGAGGAGAGAAGTTCTTATCAAAGCCGTGGCTCTCGCGGTCCCGGCTTATCCGATGACTTGCTTTAAATTTCCCACCACTTTATGCAAAGCTATTAATGGAGATATGAGCAGTTTTTGATGGGGAGATTGTGAGGACAAGAAGAAGATTCATTGGAGTAGTTGGGGAAGCTTATGCAACCCCAAGTTTGCAGGAGGAATATGATTTAGAGATATTGAAAGTTTCAATGATGCTCTTCTTGGGAAGCAGTGTTGGAGAATCATTTGCAACCCCGACGCTCTATGGGTCATAATTCTTAAGGCACGTTACTTTCCAAATTGTGACTTCCTTCAAGCTACTCGAGGTTCACAGCCTTCATGGGTTTGGGTTAGCCTTTTGGAGGGTAGAAAAATGATGGAAAATGGTGCTTTGTGGCAGATTGGTAATGGTGAAACTGTGAAGGCATGGAATGACAACTGGCTCCCCGATATGGAAAGACAGAAGCCCATTCCTAAAGCAATTCTACCGGGACGTGCTCCGTCTCTTGTGTGTGACTTGATTGGGGAGAAGACTCAACGTGGAATTTGAGTATATATGAGCATCTGTTGAAGGAAGAAGATACGAGTCTGATTCGTGCTATCCTGCTTTACCTGTTGGATATCCCGAATCGTCTTATATGGCATTGGACGAAGGATGGTGCGTACACAGTGAAAAGTGGTTACTTTTGGAGACTCAAATTTAAATATCAAAATACTGTTGTCCACCAACACTCTTCTCATCAAGTCGACAAGAAAATATGGAAGTTTGTTTGGAGTGTGAAGTTACTTCCTAAGATTTGCAACTTTTTGTGGCAAGCTATGTCTTCTTTTCTCCCAACCAAGTTGATCCTATCTCGAAGACATCTTGCAAACAACGCATGTTGCCCTATTTGCCTGGTAGATGATGAGCCGATTGAACACATGTTGTTGCTTTGTCCATGGACTCGGCCGATGTGGTTTGGCTATCTTTTGAGCTACTTACCGAGCCCACATTGTATAATCAGGTTTGATAAATGGTTTTTAGGGATGATCAAATCGTCTCCGGCACCTGAATGTAATCAGCTCATTATTGTTCTTGGGATTACTTGCTGGGAAATTTGGAAAGAAAGGTGTAGGGTGTCTTTCAATGATTATATTCCCAATCATGTCCAAGTGAACCACAAATGTCATTTGTCCGTTGCTGAAATTATGAGTCACCGATCTAGAATTAGTCACGCAAAGGGAATAGTGGGAAGGGAGTGCAGGTTGTTGCATTGTGCCCTCCTACATATCACATGATCAAAGTTAATGTAAATGGCGCCTGGAAAGGCAATCCATTAGTAGTTGACATTGGAGTTGTTATGAGAGACTCAGTGGGCATCCATTTGATTCGGTCGTCACCTAAGGAAGTGGAAGTGGAAGCTGAAACTATATTTGAAGGTTTGAAATTTGCGGCTTCTAGCGGTCATCGTAATATGGTTTTGGAAAATGATTGCAAAAATGTTATGGACATAATTCAGAAAAGAAACTTGAAAGGTTTGTGGAAAATCATTCCAATTGTGGAAGAAATAAGGAGACATGCTTGCTTGTTCTTTTCTCTTCATTGGAAATGGATTCCTAGGTCAACAAACAAAGCAGCTCATGCAGCTGCATCGTTGGCGATACAAAGGGTGTGCTCTTCGAAATGGGACTCTGTGCCTGCTCCCTCTTTTGTCGGTGTTCTGTCTAGGGATGGCATCCCTTGTCCTTCTTCTATATAATCCCCATGTGGGGTGGGAATAGCCCCTCCATCTTGGGTGTAGGTAGATTTTTTGGTAGCCTTTTTTGCTAGATAGCTAGTTCTTACTTACTGGAACATGTCTGTTCCTGCTCTATGTAAGAGCTGTGCTTATCTTCTCATTTTCTAAGGAGTCTATATGTATTCTCTTCTCCATGTTGCTTTTTAAGAGCAAGTCCACCGGACACTTCATTGCCCAGCACCCTGTCCAAAAAACAGCCTAGCACGCTGTCAATATGCTCTAGCCCGCAAAACAGCCTGGCACCAAGCCCAAGCCAGGCAGCAAACCAACCCATTTCGGACAGACCCAGAGGCCGCCCTATTTGGCTGGAGCGTGCAGCACACTCGCGACTGGGCGTGAGTAGGAGACAAGGGTGCAGGCGGCGAGGCTCGCTTGTCAGCCCACTTGTGTTCACCCGGATTAGAGCTACGTGGCCCTCCTCAGTGCCGTTGGATTTCCAACGGCTAGTTTTTGTAGACCGTTGGATTTCCAACAGTAAAAAAAAATTTAATTTGACTTTTAAAATGGACCGTCCGATCACAGATCAACGGTCCACGTTTTTTTCACAAAAAAATAAAAATAAAAATAAAAGTCCCAACGGTCAGAAATATGACCGTTGGCCACGTGGCAACTCCTTGGCTCTTGGATGTGAATATTTTTCAAATCCAACGGTCCAAATTAATTAACTATATTAAAATTTATTAAAAATTATGAAAAAATATAGAAAAATTATTTAAAAAATATAGAATTTTTTTTTACAAAATACAGAAAATTTTAAAAAAAAGTTTTTTTTTTCTATAAATACCTAACCCTCATCTTCCACCTTACACCACATTTCAATATTTTCTACACTTTCTATACTATCTACATTTCAATATTTTCTGCACTTTAAGAGAAAAAAATGTCTTCGTGGAAGCTCATTGAAGATGTTACGTTGTGTGAATGTTGGGTTCACACTACTCATGACCCGATTACGGGTAATGAGATGGATAAGCGAGAAATGTGGAGTAAAATTATGAAAGCGTTTTGCAATGTACATGGAAAAGACGCCATAACTAGTCAAGGTCTTCAAGGTCGTTGGAAAAAACTCAACGCATCCTTTACTTGTTGGAAAAACGCCATCTCTCATGCTTTCGGTAACTTGCATAGTGGGACAAGTTTAGCGGATCAGGTGACAATATTTTTATTTATTTATATGCATTCCACCCACATCAATAATTTATTTAATTTCGTATGTAATTTTTATGTTATTTCTTATGTAATTTTTATATGCATTCCACCCACATCAAAATTTTAATTTATTTAATTTCTTATGTAATTTTTATTTAATTTCTTATGTCATTTTTATGTAATTTATATGCATTCCACCCGCATCAAGATTTTAATTTATTTATTTGTGTTACACCCGCATTTTTTAACACTATCTTATCCCACATTTTTATAGACACTACAAGCTCAATCATTCTACAATTCAAAGAACCAGAACAAATCATTCAACAAATGGGAATGTTGGGAAATTGTCAAAGATTGCCCTATATACAAAATTGTGGCAACTGGTCCAGAAGTTGTCATGCACGGCATGGGTCTACATAGTTCGTCAGAACCAGACACGGCCGAACAAGAAGCCGACACGGCCGAACAAGAAGCCGACACATTTGACACGGAAGGGACGCCTGAATAAGTGCCTGAGACCCAACCGACTCGTCAGTCCCTCAGGCGTCAAGGTAAAAAGGCATCAAAGAAAAAAGGTAGTTCTTCCAAAAATAACTACACTAAATATATGGAGGAATTTGCTCGCCATGGTGAACTGAACATGGCACGGGAAAAGGTTAGAGATGAGGAAAAAATTGCTGCTATGGCAGCAATAATAGCAGCTACTGAGGCCCGTGATGCGGCTGCTGAGAGACAAAGAGAAATAGTTAATCGAGAGAACGAGCTGGTTAGACAAGCACTTCATCGAGAAAATGAAATTCTTAGAGAAGAAATGATGGCTTAAGCAGATCATGACACTATGAGCAAGTCTCTAGTAGGACTGTCTCTGAATTCAAAATATTTTTGGACATCGGAAAAAAGAGATGTCGTGCGAATGAGGCGTGCAAGAGATGCGGAAACAAGTCAAGGGGGTTCTAGCTACACAAATCATAGCAACCAAGATCCTAGCACCACATATCCTAGCTCCAGAGACTTTGTATAATTTTTATGTAATTTCTTATTTTTTTAGAATTTTATTTAATTTCTTATGTAATTTCTTATGTTTTTTCTTTTTTTTTTCTTTTGAACTTTATTTAATTTCTTATGTAATTTTTATTTTTTTTCTTTTTTTCTTTTGAACTTTATTTAATTTCTTATGTAATTTTTATGTTATTTCTTATTTATTTTTAAAACTTTATTTATTTTTATTTAATTTATTATGCAATTTTAATGTAATTATTTATTTATTTTTGTACTTTATTTAAACACATGAAATAAGATTACAGAAACTCACCAAATAAACTAAAAAACAAAACACACTACATAGAATTACATAAACTTAAAAAAAAAATACACTTTATTCTTCAACCACAAGCCTCATTTTAATTATCTTCGCCTTCATGCAATCCCCACTGGTGCTCAATCAAGTCATTCTGGCGGGTTACGTGCCAGTATGGCTCTTGCACATCAGTGTACCGCTGAACGATCAATTCATTGTAACGTCCATCGCTTTCCAACGGCTCGTGTTGCACGGGATCTTCGGTCCGGTCATAAGCACAGTAAATACGTGTTCTTGAGTTGTTCATCGGATCCGGCTCATATTCATCGACGGCATCATAATCATACTCATCTTCAACAATCATGTTGTGGAGAATAATACACGTCATCATGATGGATCGAAGAGCCTCGACATCAAACATTCTAGCTGCAGCCCTGATAATTGCCCAACGAGCTTGCATGATACCAAAACAACGCTCGACATCCTTCCTACACCCTTCTTGACATTTTGCGAAGTGTTTTTCCTTTTCAGTCTGTGATTGTGGCACTGTTTTGACAAACGTTGACCACCTTGGGTAAATGCCATCTGCAAGGTAGTATGATCCCTCGTATTGGGTACCATTAACCTAATATGTGCATCTCGGTGATTTTCCTTGCAGCAGTTCATCGAACACTGGGGATTGGACAATGACATTTAGGTCATTCTGAGCTCTTGGAACACCAAAAAAAGCATGTCAAATCCATCATTCTGAGCTCCTGGAACATCAAAAAAAGCATGCCAAATCCATGTATCAAATAAAGCCACCGCTTCCAAAATGATGCTTTTGACTCATTTTCTGTCGCCATAAGCTCCTTGCCACTCACTTGGACAGTTTTTCCAAGTCCAGTGCATGCAGTCAATGCTTCCAATCATGTCTGGGAAGCCTCGCATCTCACCCTTCCTCAGAAGCCTTCGCATGTCCCTTGGCGTGGGTGTCCGGAGGTACTCATTGGTGTAGAGGGCTTCAATTGCAGAGCAAAACCGCATCAGGGACTCCAGAACAGTTGTTCTTCCCATCCTCGCGATCTCATCCACTTGATCTGCAGATGGTCCATATGCAAGCATTCGCAAGGCAGCCATAATTTTTTGCTCGGGAATAAGACCTAGAACATGAAAAGCATCATCTTTTTGCACAAAGTATGGATCATGGTTGCAAATAGCACTCATGATTTTGTCGAACAAATTTCGTTGCATTCTAAAACGACATCTAAAAACATGATCAAGGAATATGCTGTTGGGAATAAAATAATCTTCCAAGAGATCTTTACCTCGTCTTTCCCTTTTTCTATCGAGGTTTGCAGCACGTCTGGGTTTGGCTATCTGAACCATGGCTTCCATGACACGGCGGGAATGTGAGGCCCTCTGCCTTCTATGGTGATCATCCTCATCCTCCTCCATGAAGAAAGCCTCATCTCCACCTCCACCTTCCTCGAAATTGGCCAATTCTGCATGTTGTGCCAACAACCTTTTCTGTTGCTCCTGCAACTGTTTATACACTCTCCTTGAAGAAGACATTGTAATAAGAACTCAAGATTTGAAAACGATGAACAAGGATTCTGAGCTAAAAAGAAGGATTGAACTTGGTGTGAGGATGGATGTAGGGATGTAGGGTTTATATGGACAAAAAAAGAAAGGATAAGGTTCTGGACAATGCCACGTGGCACTACGTGATTGGTTGAAAATCTTATCGAAATCTTGGCTAAATTATTGTAAACCGGAAGTGACACGTGGCGCGTCGAGATTGGTCGAAAATCTTATCGGAAATCTATCCACAAAATAGTACGTTCGGATAATGACACGTGGCATGACGTGATTGGTTAAAAATCTTATCGAAATCTTGGCTAAATTATTGTAAAACGGAAGTGACACGTGGCGCGTCGGGATTGGTTGAAAATCTTAGCGGAAATCTATTCACAAAATAGTACGTTCGGATAATGACACGTGGCGTGACGAGATTGGTTAAAAATCCTATCCGAAATTAAAACTATTTTATATTTTTATTCTTTTAGAAAAAATTTAAAAATATTTTAAATGGGCTGGGTGCCGGCGCATTTTGTAGGGGTGGAGATCATTTGTGCCAATGCATTTTTTCACTGGGTGCCAGCACTTTTTTTTAGGGGTGGAGATGCATTGGCCTATTACTGTTCATTGGAGTCTATTACTGTTCACTGGAGTGGATAAATGGGCTGGGTGCTGGCACAAAGTCCTTAGGGGTGGACTTGCTCTAATGGAATTCCAATTGATAAAAAAAAATCATATCATATATCTATAGACTATAAGAACTGGAATGAGGATCCTCTTTGGATCGGAGATCCTCAAATCGTGTTTGTTCATCGTATATCGTGCGGTCAGTTTTCATCCGATATTGTTCATGTTTAATTTTAAATAAAAATATTTAAAATATTTTTTTACTGCACTATGTACGATGAACAAACACGATTTAAAAATTTCCAGAATCTTCACAAAGAAAATCTAGAGAGAATCCTCATTCATAAGAATTGGATCATAATTCGTGTCTTCTCCCAGATCCTACTCTGTTGTCCTTTTTTTAGCTTATCCGATTTCATTGTCGTCGACATATGTAGCATGCCGCACAAGAAAATGGTAGCTGACCAGCCACGTTGTGCGACACGTGTCCTCATCCAAACACGTGGCAGAGTCAGAGAGCACTTCCAAAACATCATAAAAGCCATGCAAACCATGAGAAAACCAGTGAAATATTGGAAGACAAATAGCCTAGAAATCAAGATCTCTGAGATGGCGAGCAACCAAAATCAGAAGAGCAGAAAGCCAGCTGAGGGCGAAGCAAAAGGGAAGGTGGAGGAAGGGCTTCCGATGAAGGACAGTCCGTACCTGCAGTACGATAACCTGGAGGATTACAAGCGCCAGGCATACGGAACGGAAGGCCACCAACAGGTGGAGCCAGGGCGAGGTGCTGGCTCCACAGAAGCCCCCACCGTTTCCGGCACCACTGTCTCCTCTCAGGGTGATATTTCTGCCCCTGAAGCTATTAACCAACAAGGAGTTCCTTAGTTTAACCAACTTAGTTTCCTTGCTTGTTTTTTTGCCTTTTGTTATGAAGATATTTGATTGGTAAGAGATGTATGTGTTTGTGTGAAGATCCAATAGAAATGCGAGTTTGCGTTTGGTATGGATTGCATTTTGTTTTGGGATCATTTAGTTGATTCAAGCTGTGTGTTGCAGGGATGATGGATGATGTTGATTATTCGATGCCCGTAGGCGCAGGGACGACTCCGGCATTTTTCTTAAAATGAAGACATTAACAATCATATTCTGGTCGCTCAAGTTCTTCGTATATTGTAATTACACACACACACACATATATATGTGTGTGTGTGTTTTTCAAATACATTCCCTTAATCATTTTCTTACAATTGATCTTGGAGAAGGCAAGATTAAGGGACATTAGTTTGGAATTGAATCAAATCACGATGGCAAACTAGGTATATCTGATAGATTTTGAATATTCTTCAATCTTGTGAGGGAGAGATCAAGAAGTGGTAAACTTAAAAAGCAATGTATTTTGGGACTGCTTCTGTAATACTCTTAGTTTCCACTCGCTGGTGGTAATTGTCATACATTTATAAGGAATGTTATATTTTGTAAATGTAGGACCTAACTACTGTAGAAAACCAAGATCCACAGTTTCTAAATATCTCTCATATATTGATTCAATGTAATCATATTACAGTGATGCAGCAGTGTATATATAGACATTACACTGCTCTTGCAATTACAATTATATCCTTGTCTAATCTATCTATTTACATAAGAATCATAACAAACATTTTAACAAATGTCTAACTAATTTTACTTGACTCTTTACACCCCCTCAAGCTGAACTTGGAGGCATCGAAAGGTCCAAGGGCAAGCTTGGATTGCAAATACAGAAATCTAGATTTAGACAGAGATTTGGTATGAATATCAGCTAACTGATCTTGAGAACACACATACTTGACTCTGAGGAGATTAGCAAGGACCAACTCTCGGATATAATGATAATCAAGTTCAATATGCTTGGTTCGAGCATGAAAGACTGGATTGGATGCAAGAGATATGGCAGACATATTGTCACACCAGAGAGAAGGGACGTGAGGAAGCTGAAGACCGAGATCTTTGAACACTTTGCAAATCCATGTGATTTCAGCGGCGGTGTGCGCTAACGAGCGGTATTCGGCTTCAGTTGAGGAACGAGCAACCGTGGGTTGCTTCTTAGCACTCCAGCTAATAAGGTTGGATCCCAGAAATATGCAATAGCCACTAGTAGATCGACGATCAAATGGACAACCAGCCCAATCAGCATCAGAATACGCAGTAAGATGAACATGACCTTTCTTAAACCATAAACCATGACTCACTGTGGCTTTGAGGAATCTGAGAAGACGTTTGGCTGCTTGAAGATGTGGTTCGCGGGGAGCATGCATAAATTGACAGACTTGATTTACAGCAAAAGATAAATCAGGTCGTGTCCAAGTTAAGTATTGCAAAGCACCCACAATAGATCTGTATTCTGTTGGATCAGGTAACAATGGACCAGTGTGATCAAGTTTGATAGATCCAAGAGGAGTAAGACATGGTTTAGCACCATCTATGCGGGTTTTATGAAGTAAGTCAATAATATACTTGCTTTGATGTAAGAAAAGACCAGCAGCAGATCTCTGAACCTCAAGACCCAAAAAATAGTGCAAGGGGCCTAAATCCTTCACAGGAAAAACAGTACTGAGTTTCTGAATAAAACTTTGACAAGCTGCAGGATTTGGACATGTGACAAGTATGTCATCGACATACACCAAGACAATAACAGGAGCAGATTCTTGGAGCACAAATAAAGAAGCATCAGATTGAGATTGATGGAAACCCAAGGACTTAAGCACTGCAAAGAATTTGTCAAACCAGGCCCGAGGGGCTTGTTTCAAGCCATACAAGGATTTGCGTAGCTTGCAGACATGATTAGGATAATTGAGATCACTGAAACCAGGGGGTTGCTGCATGTAAACATCTTCTTGAAGATCACCGTGCAGAAAAGCATTACTGATATCCAATTGATTGAGAAACCAGTCATATTGAACTGCAAGAGAGAGAAGAATCCGAATGGTGACAGGTTTGGCAACAGGACTGAAGGTTTCCTTGTAATCCAAACCAGCTTGCTGATGAAATCCTTTGGCCACAAACCGAGCTTTGTAACGGTCTATTGTACCATTTGGATGTTTCTTAACTCGAAACACCCACTTACAGCCAACAATATTTTGTTGGGAGGTAAAAGGAACGAGAGACCAAGTGCCGGTTGACTGCAGAGCATTTATTTCATCCTGCATAGCAGACCTCCAGTGAACATGTTTTGAGGCCTGAAGATAAGTAGTGGGAAGAATATCAACCGTATCAGATAAATGGTGTTTGGTGGCTGAGTAGGCTTTGGGTTTAGAAATACCAGCTTTAGATCTAGTGATCATGGGATGGGTATTAGAAGAGGTCACATTAGGTACTGGAAGATCCGCTTGAGAGACTGGAACATCAATAGGTACTGGAATATTAACTGAAGAGGGCTCAGAAGAGGTCACAGTAGGTACTAGAAGATTCTCTTGAGATACGGGAACATCAACAGGAAGTGGAGGAGGCACTTGAGGTACAGATGGAGCAGCAGGTATTGTGAATTGCAAATTGACAGACGAATTCTCTTGAGAAGGATCAGCAACAACATGAGGGGCAACAGGAAAGGCAGATGATATAATTTGAAAAGGAAAAGTAGTCTTATCAAAGATGACATGCCGAGAGATATAGACGCGTTGTGTAACTGGATCAAGACAACGATACCCCTTGTGTTGAAGACTATACCCAAGGAAAACACAGGATTTACTCTTGCTAGCCAACTTTGATGTAGTATAGGGTTTGAGCCATGGATAACAACAACAGCCAAAAATTCGAAGGCGAGAATAATCTGGAGAAGTGCCGAAGAGGAGTTCTCAAGGAGATTGCAGGACACCACCAAGGGGAAGGCGATTGATCAGATAAGTAGCAGTCGAAAAAGCTTCAACCCAAAACATATGAGGCACTTGAGATTGCACTAAGAGTGTACGAGCAGTTTCAACTAAATGACGATGTTTCCGTTCAACACATCCATTCTGCTCAGGCGTATGAGGACAACTAAATTGTTGTAAAATGCCATGAAGTTTAAGAAAATGATGAAATTGATGACTGGTAAACTCACCCCCTGAATCAGAGCGAACAACTTTTATTTTATTACCAATAGTGTTCTCTACATAGGACTTGTACTCCACAAAGGTTGCAAATACAGAAGACTTGGACTTTAAAGGAAAATACCAACTATACTTGCTGTAATCATCAACAATAAGCAAGTAATATCTATAGCCACTCACTGATACAACAGGAGATGGTCCCCAAACATCACAGTGCAACAGATCTAGACTTTTAGTAGATACAGATTGAGGAGTACCAAAAGGAAGCTTGTGATTCTTTGCTAAAGCACAATCTTTGCAGAAGAAGGCTAGAGAGGATGTGCCTTAAACAACAACTTTATTGGTAGACAAAACTTTACGAAAAATAGCAGAAGATGGATGACCAAGTCTGCTGTGCCATATGCGAACATTAGCAGAAGTACTTACAAGTGCAGTAGGAGAAGGAGTGACAGTGGAAAAAGCAGGTGAACCATGAAGTGGAAAGAAGCCATCTTTAACTTGGCCCCGCAAAAGCGTCCTCCCCGTAAAACGATCCTTGACAGAGGATCCATGAATATCAAGAGTTAATGAGCAATCATTATCTTTAATAAACTGATAAGCAGAGAGTAGACTATGTTTCATTTGAGGCACATGAAGAACATTTTGCAGTTTAAACGAGTGAGCAGGAGTATGCAAAAGAGAGGTGCCAATATGATCTATAGACAGACCTTTGCCATCTCCGATGTACACCTTGTCTTCACCATGATAGGGAGTAGGAGATTGAATATTTGATATGTCATTCGTAATGTGAGAGGTAGCACCCGAGTCAATGAGCCAAGAATTGGAGGACTTTGCAGTATAGTGAGCACACATGGCAGCAAGTTTAGTTGGAGGAAACTTGCCTGAGATTTCTGGATTCATTCTGTCGAAGCAATCAAGAGCTTCATGACTAGTAAAGCCACAAATTTGACAAGGATTTTTGTGTCCGGAAGAAGAAGCAGGACGATTGAATCCAGAGTTATAAGATTCTCGAGTGAAACCAAAGTTGAAATTCCCACGATTAGAACCACGATTGTAGCTGCGATTAGAACCACGGTTAAATCCTCGGTTAGAACCACGATTGTAGCCTCTGGTAGAATTATACCGAAAGGAATTCTGAAGTGGTGATACTCCAGGATTTTGAGCAGCAAGAGCTTGCGGTGGTGTAGGAAGAAGAGGCGGTTGGCTTTGCACAGAGAAGGCATGAAAAGGCTCAGAGGAGGAAGATTTCTTGCGACGCTCCATGGACAACTCCTTAGCAAGCAACAGGCCATGTAATTCATCCAACGAGGTAGAAGAAAGGCGAAGTAAGATAGAATCAGTGAAGGATTCAAAATCATCAGTGAGACCTGCAAGAGTCGCGGCAATAAGATCACGATCAGTGACAGATGCACCAGCGGCAGTGAGAGAATCAGAGATCTCCTTGATTTGTTGAAGATAGTCAGCCATGGATTGAGAGCCTTTCTGAACATTTTGAAGCTTCGAACGCAATTGATGAATGTGTGCATCCGAGACACCACCAAAACGCTGTTCAAGTTTGAGCCAGAGATCACGAGCGGAGGAAACACCGACGGTGAACGGAATAATTTCCTCAGAGAGCGTCGAATTGAACCAGATAAGCAAATTCTGATCTTTCTCATACCATTGCTCAAAGTGTGGGTTGATGGAGCGATCTGCAAGGAAGGGAGATGGACAGGGCTCAGTGCCATTAACAATCCCTAGAAGCTTGTAGCGACGGAGAATCGGAGCAAACAAAGCTCTCCACGGTAGATAATTGGATCGCCGGAGCTTGATCGAAACCATACTACCAATGTTCTGAATCGTGAGAGAATTATACATCTGAGAGGTATTGAGATTTGGAGAAGAGGAATTAGGGTTTGAGGGAGGCACCGACTCAATCGGAGAAGAAGAATCAGAGGGAGACGCCATCAAGATTCAAGAAAAATCGGAGGATATCAACAACGCAAACAATCACAGCGAAGAAGACGATCAGAGAAGAGCGGAAGATTGAAGAAGAAAATGGCAGGATCGAAGAAGCCGTGAGGCGGTTTGGCGATGGTACCATGTAGAAAACCAAGATCCACAGTTTCTAAATATCTCTCATATATTGATTCAATGTAATCATATTACAGTGATGCAGCAGTGTATATATAGACAATACACTGCTCTTGCAATTACAATTATATCCTTGTCTAATCTATCTATTTACATAAGAATCATAACAAACATTTTAACAAATGTCTAACTAATTTTACTTGACTCTTTAACTACATCATGAATGAGGCTTTTCTTTTTACAAGGGATAGCACATTTCATTAATGAACAAGTACAATTATAAGTGTTGTCGCAATGGTTACATTTTCGTTGTCACAATGGTTGCATTTTTTCAGTGATTTGGAGATAATTGTCACACACAAACAGTAATCCCCTAAATGACTAGCGCAAGCAGCATCGGCACTAGCACAACTTCCTCATCTACTCTCTTAAATGTTAAACAGTTTTCACAGGTTGCCAACTCGAACTTCCAGTTTGAAACAAGTTGATATTTGTGCTGGGCCAAAGATAGATTTAACTATGCCACACATGATTTTATCTTTTAACCAATTCATATCTATATTGAATTAGGTCTCCACTAGTAGTCGCGGATTCAGAAATTTACCATAATGGGGTCACGAACAAGAAGCTTCTGAAAACTAAATATATATACTTTCATTTGTAATTGGTGACGATATTTTCTCATATTTTAGAAATGTCTTATCACAATCAACATAATCAAATATATTTTTCATCGTATATAACTATGTTATTATTCAACCATTGATTTTCATACATTTTTTATTGTATACAACCAAGCTATCATTCAACCATTGATTTTTCATATGATGTGGATTCTTTACAATATTGATCACTAGAAAAGTTGTCTCTATTTTGAAAACGTTGTAGCTTTGGTATGTTTTAATTATAAAAACTAGCATTTGCCTACACACTATGTGTGTATGAACACATTTTTTAATTAAGAAAATGAGAAGGAGAAAGGGAGAGGAAGAGAGAGAACGTGGGGGGGGGGAGTGTGAGGTTTTTTTTTTTGGTTATTTTGTTTTTTTTAATTTTAAATATTAGTGATAATTTAACATCACCTTTAAGTGAGGCTTCAATAAAAAAAAGTAAAATTTGGACCTGTGAAATTACATTATTGCCCATCATTTTTTTGTGTGATAGAAGACTTAGTTGTCTTTTTACCTTCTTTTGATTGACAAAGAGGATTTCATTAAGATACTAATAAATGGTCTCCCTGTTGTGCTTGCCTTAGCTATTATAAGAGTCATTTAAGTATTTAAGGGGGAGATATTTGAAGTTGTTGGGGTCAGTAGCAGTCAATGCTCCGCCACTGTCTGCTGGTTAGCCGTATCCCTTAAATGAACCTAGGTGAAAATACACCTTGGTTCGTCCTAACCCAAGTTAAAATCATCGACGAATTTTCTTCGTTGGACTTATTACCAACTGCAAAACTTGTTTGGCCAAGACTTCCATCTTTAATTAGATAGACGTCTCTTTACACATGAGACTCTCGGCGAAACTCATAACCCCAAAAAATCGCTTCCAGAACCCGACTTACAAAAGTCAAACATAATAAGTTGGCCCGCTAATGCTTCTTACTTTACAACCACTGAAATCTGGCTTAAACCTTAAGGGTTGCACCGGACTGTCTCGGACTGGACTAGCTGCAGGCACTAAACTGGACTGGCTTAGACTAGACTAAACTGTACTAACTTAGTGAAGCGTTTGGTGCAGTGTCGGACTAAAAATAAGGATAATAACAAACTACAATATTATATTTTTTTAATTCATATCTAATAATATTATATTAATTAATTCTACCTTTTTTTATTCTAATAATACCCTCCCTCTCTCTGGAAGCCTCCATCTTTTTCTCCCTCTTTATCCCCCTTGTTCTCTCCATCCCACGCTTTCCTTCCATCCCCTATTTTTTCCGATTAACTGCCAAATTTTTTCTGCAAAACGAAGAATCAAGCTTGGTTTTTCAGGTTTTTGTTCGGTGCAAGATTCGAACTGGAGAGAGCTTTCCAAGTTTGTGGATTCAATCGGAGCCGCAAGTCTGTGGAGCGGCGGAACCGGCCTGCAGCGATGCCTGGCGAGCTGAGCGGCGACGAGTCGGGGTTTGTGGAGTCAGGGAAGTGAGAGACGGTGATGGCTTGGATTTCTTGGATCCATTTCTGTCAAACCCAATATTGCAGACTTGGAGATCCTCTGAGATGGAGAAGAGGGAAGAGGAGAGAAGTGAAGCAAGCAACACGAGGTGAAGCCTGAGGTGAAGAACAGAAACGGAGGTGAAGCAAAGAACAGAAACACGAGGTGAAGCAAGAACAGAAACGGGACTACGAATCCCCTCGTTTTTGGTGGCTCTCGCTAAGCCCACCTAGCGAAGGATTTAGTCGGCACAAGTCCGGCTTAATCCCATTAAACAAAATCCCAATTTACACCAAACACAGGACTACTAATTCTAGCTAAGTAGTCCAGTCCAGTGAAACTTAATCCTGCCAAACAAACGCGCCCTAATAATCTTAATAAAAATACTGCCACCCCATCACATGATGTAATGATTTCTTTCATAATTTTTTTATCTATTTATTAAGACTATCCTCTATATGATCAACCATATAAACAAAAGAAACACCTTCATTCACCCAAAAAAAAAAGAAAAAAGAAAGGAGGAATCTCAACTCCCATGAATGATCACAAACGATCACGATCGTACTACACCACTTGGAGCTAGGCATGCAATGGAAGGCAATCCACTTTGATTTCATAATTTCGATAGAGACAAACTCGGTCTCAGCTAATGGCCGGCCCCAGAGGCCACAAATTCCACACTTCCTTTCGTCACTCTCAAACAAGAAGAGGAGACACCACTATTCCATTGGGTCGCCTGCCTTCCCCCTCCCCCCTTTTATTCCTTCTTTATTGCTTTTTCGGCGCTCCACTTGCTTCTTATCACATATATTTTGGCACACATCGTTTTCACTTCTCCAGTAGTCCAGATATTCTTATGAACAAGACTTGCATCTGAACGGTTCATGATAAATATATTACTTGATAGTTGATACTCATTATCTTATTCTTTACAATCGGATGATGTCACATGACAAACATCTATTAGATAATTGAGGTGACTTTTTAACATGCAACAAGCATTATTGGAATTATGCAATAATATCAATGGAGAATATCTCCTTGCGTAGAGTGATTTGAAATCACTTTTTCTTTTATATACATAAATAGTGCAAATGAGATTGTAATGAATCATACAATGAATTATCCATAATTCGTATCAAACTTGTCATTAAGAAAGATAAACTTTTTTTTTTTGTTTTGAAACAAAGAAAGTCAAACTTAAGACCTCATACTTAATAAAAAAAATATTAAAAGGTAAAGCGAGTGGAAAAATCACTCCCTATATTTTTTATATTTTAAATTTGGGATGTTCTTCTCTTTATATTCCACATGTCTCACTTCCTCACACCCTCTAAGCCTCTGACCCAACTCTATTTATAATCCTCTCATTTTCTCAACATCCTTGCAACCCTCATTTCTTTATAAAGAATTAAAAAAGAAAAAGAAAAAATAGGAGAACCCCAGTTCAGAAAACACAATGGCAGCAGTTCCAAACATTGCTGCTGATGATGAACAAGAAAGAGTACTCCTTGACGAAGATTTTGCCTCCGACGCTGACGAATTTGAGGAAGAACAAGAAGAAGATGAAGAGGAAGAAGTGTCACTCTGTGATCTTCCAGTGAATTTGATCAAACAGGATCAAACACAATTTTCCAATCTCAATCTCAAATCTGAGTCTTCCCATGTCGCCATTGAAAAGCAAGATCAAGAATTTGATTTCTGTTCGTCGATGCGTGGCGGGTTGAATAATTTGTTGGCAGACACAAAAATGTGTGCTGCAGATGAAGTGTTCTTCCAAGGCCAAATTCTTCCTCTCCGCCTCTCCATCAGCTCAGATACCCGCTGCAACAGACCAACCAGGCAGTGTCCGTTGAGCGGTGTCGGGCTCAGAAGCAGCAGTTGCAGAAGCAGAATTAGTCACAACTCATCATTCAGCAGCAGCACCAGCTCCACCACCACAACAGGCATTGCTTCAAAGCCAAGAGCAACAAGACCAAGAAACCAATTCTACACAGAACCAAGTCCAAAACCGCAAATCAAAATTCCGAATTCTCGATTAGAAAAGGCGGGCAGCCGGCATCATAAGTCCTCGATGTGGGATTTTTTCCGGTTGGGATTGGTGCGCACTCCCGACATGGAATTGCAGGATTTTAACAAGGTACTTCGCAGCAATAGTAGTACTAGTACTCGCGCGAATAACAACGCGAGAAATTCCGTCAGTCGAAATAGCAGTGTTAGTAGCACCAACAGTACAAGTTTCATATCCAGTTACAACAATGCTGCTAGTGCTATTAGTGGTTTGAAGTCGGATAATTTGAAACAGAAGAAGCAGAGCTTTTTTAGCAGTGTTCATGGCTGCAAGTGCTCGATCGAAATGGTGGCGTCTGATAACGTGATTTTCAAGAGCCGATCGAGCAGCGGTAGGAGTAGTAGTGCAAGTCACATCAATGAAGGTGGTGGTGTAAGAGCGGCAGCAGCTGATTCGATGCATGCCGCGTCGGAAGAAAAAGTAGCGATAGAGTTGAAGATGATGACGAGGAAGAATAACAAGAAGCAGCAGCAAAGTTGTAAGCAAAAGGAAAAGCAGGCCCTTTCACATCACAGAACGTATGAATGGCTAAAGCAGCACTCGCATGCAAACTCTCCTTTTCCTGTGCATGTTTAAAGTTGATGGCGGTGGTGGTGGTGGTCGACGACCGGTGGTGGGGATAGGAAGTTAAAAAGGAAAATGATTTTTGTACGTCTCTTTTATTTTTCTGCACACTAGTTTATTTTTGTCCATCGGTTCCACTAACACTAAATTATTTTGTGATTGACAAATTAAAATTTCAATTATATTTTAGGAAAAAATGGGATTTTAATATAATTGAAATTTAGTTTTTGAGTGCAAATTGAGTATACGTGGTATAAGGAGAAATGAGAAAGTTGTTAGCATTCCTCATGCCGGATAAACATAGTTGTCTCGAGAGAGAAAGATGGGTGTGCGGTTGAAATGAGAAAATTGCTAGCATTCCTCATGCCAGGTAAACGTAGTTGTGCCGAGAGAGAAAGAATGGTGTGCAAAAGTCATTTTTTTTCTAGTGTAAAAAAAGCTTTCCACTAGAAAGCTATATGTGGTTCCAATGTTTAGAAGGTTTTAGCTTTCTTGATGAAAGCTTGAAATATGGAAAAACAATTATATGCTCTCTAGCATGCCTGCAATTTGCTTTATTTAACTATCATTTGTTTATCTTTTTTTTTGGTTCGCTTTAATTTGAAATAATATTTACATTAATTTTGTTGTTTGTTGTTAAACTTTTAGGCTCTTTGGGTTAATTTTTATAATTAGCTTTGAATTTAAGTTTAAATTAATTAATTAAATGATTAAGCATGGGTGGGTGTGATTGTGGTAGTCATGATTAAAGTGTGAGTGAGTTGAAGCTTTTTGGGTGGATGCTATCTATATTCGTGACTGTTACAAGGGCACACGAGAAAGAGAGAGAAAGGGAGAGGTGGTGAAAAGCTAATGGAAGAGGGAACTCATGGAGTTCTTTCAAAGTTCAAAAAGAATGGGAAAAAGATGTCTGGAAAAAAAAAATCTAAGAGAGCTGTTGAAAAAACTAAACAAGGAAAAGAAAAAAGTGGTAGGGTTTTTATCTTTTGACAACAGGGCATAAACTCGAAAGAAAATGATGGATTACATAAAATATCACATGGTAACGAGACTTCAGTTATATCTACAATTAGCAATCAACGATAAGAAATGAGGAGCTTGCTAAAAATCTAATAGGTTTTGACACAAGAAGTATGGACATTCTATGGATGGATAAAAACCAACCAAATTGGACCGGATTTGTGATTTGGTTTGGTTTTCCACAAAGTATAACTTTTACATTGAACCAAATCAAACCAAACCAAATGAGTATGAATCGATATGACTATGAATTCATTTATATTAACCTTCAGTTTGAACCAAGCTGAACCGAACTACTCCCCTTGTCCTGGATATTAAACCATCCATCTCCCCAAAACCAAACCCAGTGGCTCAAATATAATTCACATCTCCCTTACTCATTCACATTTTATCTCTTCCCACCTCAGTTCCATCAATGACAACATACAACATTAGAAGCCGCAATTGAGTTAGATCTACTCAATTTGTGAGCCAAATTTGACATAATTGAGCTTTTAAATCTCAACGAAACCCAATTGAACCTGAGCTCAACAGTGTAATTTGGTTCAATTCGCAATTATTTTTCACCGAAACCAGCCCGATTTGAACAAACAATGAAGATGGGGTTTTAATCAAATTGAGCTTTAGTTGGGCACATTGCCAGCCATTGGAGATGGCTTTAAAACCCGACTTCATAGTAGACCCAAAATGGAGTCTGCATGGTCCAATTTGTGTTCCCTTCAAAAATGATAAACAAACCAATTAAAATTTAAGGCTATCTCCAACCGAAAGAGGGTCAAACGGCTCATTTTAGCCCTTTGGCCCTCCAAGAAATTAATATTTTAATGAACAATGCAGGTCCATATTTCTTACCATCTCCAACAGAGGGGCCAGAGGGCCATAGGCCAAACATAGCCCTGTGACAAAAAACCATCTCCAACCGAGGGCCAAACATAATTTATTATTTAAATTTAAAAACTACAACAACTTAAATTTAAAAACTACAACTTAAATTTAAAAACTACAACTTAAATTTAAAGTCTATAATCATCATCATCATCTTCATCATCCGTCATTGTAGGAGTATAGTCGGAGGTAAACAACTGTTGTCGAGCCATAATTTCCTTCTTTTTTCTATCAAAATAGGCCTTACTCATTGGAGTGTAATCCGAAGTGTTTCTTTGCATATTCCTATCGTCCATCTCTTCTTGTATTTGTTTGACCCGTTCTTCATGTCTACGGTTCTTTTTTTTTTCGCGGCAATGACATTTTGCTCCACCATGAATCGCAAAGAGGCAGCCATTTCCTGTTGAAAGGCGATATCATCATTTGCCTTGCCCTTTTCCTTCAATTTTCGGGCTTTGTTTCGTCCCATAGCCCTAGGTATGGAAACTTCACCCGAAGACGGATTTTCTACCCTTGCTTCTTTAATGGTAGGAGATCCATCTTCATCCTCATCTACAGCTGAGGATGCAGTTCCGAACACCGGTGTGGAACCTACTCTATGTTGAGGTGGATCTTCAAATAACACCCACCCTTTACAAATTTCCCAACAACCGTGATGCTGAAAGGGTTTCGAGCTGCTCTACATATACAATTCCTCCGCTTGGCGTACCTAGAAAATATAATTACAAAAATTAAAGGAAATTAATTTATGAAATTAAATGTAATATAATTAAATATTTAAAATAAATTGTGAAACACTTACTTCGTCGTAGTAATTGGCGCCGCTTTCATGTCTACTTGCGGCTGTTAACAATGCTTGATGCCATTTATTCAAACTTGGATGAAGATGTTTCTTCCAACTTGAAGAGCAACTCTCGTGGTTTTGGGTATTCGGTGGAGTGGTGCCTTCGTAGAACTCATAGTATGTTTTGGACACAAGAGTCCAAACACCTTCACTTGTTTGAGAAGTCCCCCTCACACTATCTTCCGATACCCATCTATAAGCCCTGCAAAGAGCTTCATCTTCTTTTTGGGTCCAAGTCCTACCTTTCATTGCAGATGTGGCCATTTGAAAATTATTGAAAAAATTGAAGGAAAGATTATTGGAAGAGGTAAGAAAATAGAATGCGACGAGTTGAAATAGAATGAAGTGAGATAGTACGGAATGGTGAAAATTATGTAGGAATGGCTTAGCTATTTATAGGAAAAAAGGGGAATTTAAAAAAAAATTAAAATTTGGCCGAAAAAAAAAATTTCAAAACCAACGGTAACTGATGTCAGCTACCATTGGATTCATATTTTTGCCCAGCCCCGGGCCGACTGGCTGGCTGGGTTGGGCCAGCCAGTTGGCCCTTTTCTCTTTTTTTGGCCCGGTTGGGCCCACGAGCCCTTTGGCATGACCCTTGGTTAGAGATGGTTTTTGTGTCATTTCGGGCTATTTTCGGCCCTCTGACCCTCTAGCCAGATCGGTTGGAGATGGCCTAACATGTTTGATTTGGTTCGAGTTTAAAAAAAATTCTTAAAGAAACCGAACCAAATCAAACTAATGTTAAACCTTTTGGTACTGGTGGTTTCAGCCTTAATATTATTTGTTATTCTTTCATTTTTCTTCAACCTTATGGTCCAATTACGAAAATTCAATAATTTGCAACATACTTTTCTTATGATACATCAAATCATCCTAAAATCCAACATAACATCAAACTTCCAAGTTTAGTTATCAATATATATAGTTACAACTCAAAGAGCTTCAATTTTCCATCAACCTTGAAAATCAACTTTCTTTCTGCTTACCTAATTATTAGCCAATAAAAAGATATATATACATTTGTAAAATAAAATCATTTAAATATCAATGTGTAAATTGTTAGTTCCATTTGATTTAGATCGGGTGACAAAATCTCAAACATGTAATCAAATCAAACCAAACCAAATTAAAAGCTAGATAGTAAAATTTATCATTTACAATTTTTTTTCTTTATAAATGTGGAAGTGGGGTTTCATTTGCATCTTAAGAAATTAACTTGTAAGTTTCTTCTTCGAAACTTATCAAGAAAGTGCTAAATCTCTTGTTTTACATTGTTTTTAAGTAGCCTTGCTTTCTACGTTCTATTTTTTATTTTTGGCTGATATGACTTGTTGCTTGTAGCCTCATTTTTTTTTTGTTTTTTGTTTTGTTTTGTTTTGAATAAGCGATATTATCTACACCAAGAGGGTGTGGGTGTGAGTTAAGCCTCACAATTGGCTAACAATAATATGATTCAAATTCGTATTTGACGAGAACCGAACCTATGACCTCTCACTAACAAGTGAAAAGGAATCAGTAGACCGTAGTACTAAGTGCCTCATATTTTAGTGGTGTGAGTTTCAATGGATCCATGTTATATCAATGCTAAACTATGTGTTTTATATTTTTCTTTTCAGTTGGTTATTAACCCAGAAATTTCTTCTGAAATATTTCCTTAGAAAAAGAAAATGAATTAGGGACGGGAAAAAGCACATTTCCAAAAACAGTCAAAGAGTGCGGAATTTTCTAAAGCATATTGTCTGTTCAAAGCATTTAATTGACCTAGTTGTAATGGAATGACCAACTTTTAACTCGACAGAAAACTTCGACATTGATATCGACTTTTTTGGTCTCCTCACATCTCTACTAAATTTACAGGAAATACATATTTGGTTGTTTCCCAGTAACATTCCAAGAGCTGAGGAGAATAGCGTTCATGCATGCATGCAGTCGAGTTTTAGAAAATATAAAAAATTCAAAGATAAATGAGAGATGCTTCTATTAGACAACATGATTGTACTTTGTGATAAATAGTTCCTCTTTGGGGGACATCCAATAAAATTGGAATGGTACTTTGTGATAAAAATAGGAGATGGTGGAGAGTCTATGAAGCGTCCTACTTTTGAGAGGGTTTCCTTAACATTTCTCAATAAATATATAGAAAGTTGGAAACCCTATGGAGATGAGCTAGCCATAATGAACAGGATGGTAGGTGTTACCAAAGACGACCCAAAACACCCGCCATTGAAACTGACGAGAGAGAGTCGTGCTAGGGTTTGTTTTCTTTCTTTTCAATTCGAGACCTTGATATCAAATAGTTATGTAATGCCCCGGAAATTTTATACGGAAGCTAACTACAGTGATAGGCACAAAAATGTCATAGTTACCCTTTATGTTATTAATCATACTAACATTTCTCTCTTTGACGATTTTTCCAATAATATTTAATCTCGTTTATTTTATGGCTGCATCTAATTTCTTGTTAGACTGCCTTCATACCCTTCGGAGGGATCAAGCCAATCGTAGTTCGCAATCCATTTTACACATTTTAGAAAAACAGCACTCTTGGACCAAGTTTAGGCTCCCTTTGGAACATTCAAAACTAAACCAAATCGTGTAATTATATACGGGTTTTGATCAACCAAAACTCAACAGAACTGAGTGAAAACAATTGGGTTACGATCATGAATATATGTACTTTCAACACACTAAATTTTTTCTCCAAATGAGCACATAAAGACCTAGAAATTAAGAGCCAAAGAAGGCTACTCGAAACTTGAGTTTTCTTTGCAACTTACGTAACAGTTCATTCTCAATTCATATAACAAATCCCAAAATACTTCCAGGTAGTCCATAAGTCATGTATACAACATGCAAAACTAACAAGGCTTAAAATTAACAAGAAATTGACCTTTTGAACCAAACCCTTGATCAAGAAATTTGATCTACAAACCCAACTCCATTTTATGTTCAAACTGGTTCATTGAATGATAGAAAACCCTAAATAAAACTAAGAACTCCAAATATATCATGGCAGTTTCAATTCAACTTAAGGAAATTAAATTCGAAAATCAAGATAATCAAGGAACAAGGAATTTACCCTTCAAATCTCTGAATCCTTCCTTCACAATCACGTTCTCTAACTCTTAATTTCTCTGCCAAACACTCCCTCTCCGATTTTTGTCCAAATGAAGAAGAATTTTCTTCCAAAAGCTATGGAAGAGCCACCTCCTCCCCCTTTTTTTTTTCCTTCCCCCATTTCCCTTTTTTCTTCCCTCTCATTTGTCTCCTCTCTTTTTTCCCCTGCCACAGCCACACATGTGACTTATCTCCACCAGGCCACTCCTCCAGCCAAATCTGGAGCTTTCCAGATTAGTGGTCAAATGACCATTTTACCTTTGCCTTTGATAGTTTATATCTCTTTCGTTATAACTCCGTTTCGTGAACGGTTTTCGCCTACACGCTTGTAGGGTCGTCCTCTATTCAAATATGTCAAGAAATATGATAAAATATATGAGGATAAAATACGTCCTCGTATAATTATGTTAAACCAACTAGGGGCATTTTCGTCATTTTCACTTATCGATAAATTTTACGATGTAAATTATAATAATTTCCGGAAACAAAATTTTAAAATTTCTCAATTAAATTTTCATAACCATAAATCGATTTATTTTCGATTTTCTCCACATATTCATAATTATGAATATCTAATTCATATATTTAAATTTTCAGGATATTACAAGTTCGTTCTTATATTAGTCGAATATAGTTGTGGGGTCATGATTTTTCAGGGCCGAAGTAAGACGGATCAAAATGCGAATACCCCAAAAGTCTTTGATGGACTCAACATCTTCCCAATGGAGTTGAATAAACGAAGTAGCGATGCCACTATCATCCAGTTCCGGAGCAGTGGGCGAAATCCGACGACTTCACTCAAATTGACCATGCCTGTTCCACAAGATATGAAAACCTAATCCAACTAGTAATCAACAAGTTTCTTATAATTTTGTCGTGCGCCACAAGTAATTACACTCCTAAGAGAACGCAATATTAACTTTCTAGATATCATTTGGGATCTCCTGGTTTAATACGGATCCTAAAAGGTCTTATTTTCGAATGGTATAGATACACCCTTCTATGGTTCATATCTAGTAACGCAATTATCGCACATTTATTCTTTTGCCTATGCTTGAGTTTCATAATATTGCTGACTAACTTGACGGTTGTTTACTATTTTGCATGTAAACGGATTTGTACATCTCAAACCTCCATGGCAGTGCGCAAATTTAATTCCAACAATAATAATGTTTGGGTCGTTTGGAATTGCTTCTTCTTAAAAAAAGCGCTTATGCTCAGAATCACTTCTAATAAAAGAGCTTATATTAAAAGCAAATCAATTTTTTTTAATAAAAGTTCAAATGCTCCTTCAAAAAGCACGTTTATTACGTTTTTTGAACTCAGAAGCTCTTTTAACTTTTTTTTTGCCAAACATGATTAAAAGTGCTTTTAATAATTAAAAAACGTTTTCAGTTATTTTAAAAACTCTTCCAAACAAACCCATATACTTCAACAACAAGAATCAAATGGTTCCTTCTTCTTTTTCTAATATTATCATGGATCATAAGTCAAATGGCAAAACCAAGACTTAATCCTCGGAAAATCAAAGGGTCTCCACGACTTCATGAGTTGTGAGTCCTATCCCATATTCCTAAAACACACCATAACACTTGTTTTCCAAAATTTTAATAAAGATAATAAAGAACATGATTCCTTCTCTTTCTCTTTCGTCTAACAAAGCTCTAGATATTATTCAAAAAAAAAAAAAAAACAAAGCTCTAGATAAGTTTTCTCCGTCCACTCACCACCACATTCCAAAATTAAAACCCCATCTTTTAATTAAACGACTAATTAGTTTGGGGTGTGATATCCACACACCCCATTTTACTTCTCACACACATTTTTAATTTTCGGCTGTCGGATCGAATGAATTGAAGAAGATCAACGGACATAAATTATCAAGGAGTGTGTAAGAAGTAAAATGGGGTGTGTGGATAGCACACCCCATTAGTTTAATTAAATCGCTAATCATCTATCTATTTACATATAAAGGGAGAAAAAATAATAAAGCTTTTATAATTTAAAATTTTGCCCGTTCAAAAGAAATTCGTAAAAAAAAAAAAAAACTACACACGTAAATTGTAATTGGACAATGTGTGATTAATAATAATAATAATTTTCAAACAGAAAAATAAATAATAAAATATAAAAAACTAGTCCCAAAAACCATCATTAAAAGTTAAAACGCACTAAAGTCTGGCTTTGGCCCGCCACTCAGTACTACGGTCTGGTGGTATTCCTCTTTACTTAGAAGTGAGAAGTCTTATGTTCGAATCTCGTGGATGGCGAATTCGATACCAAATTAGGTTGATCATTGTGTGACTTAGCCAAACTCTCCATCCCCAAATGTAAAAATATAGATGTACTAAAAAAAAAAAAAAAAGTCTGGCTTTGGCCCTCACCCAATATAATCCTTCATTTACCCTTTAACACGGAATCCCCACGTCCCTCTCTTTTTATTCCAACACAACACCCCAACTACCAAACCAAACCAAAACCCGCGAATTCCTCTTTCCTGTTTTTCCCCAAAACCGTAGGGAAAATCTAAGTACAACCAGAGAACCCAAGCTGACAATAATGTTGGAGATGTGTAGGAGGCCGTTGGAGAAGTGTTTTGGTGGCGGAGACGGCGGCGATGGCCTGCTTTGGCATATGGACCTCAAGCCACACTCTTCTGGGGACTATTCGATTGCAGTGGTTCAAGCAAATTCGGCGCTGGAAGATCAGGGACAGGTGTTCTCATCTCCTTTCGCAACGTACGTTGGAGTCTATGACGGCCACGGCGGTCCTGAAGCTTCCCGCTTCATTACCAACCGACTCTTCCCCTTCCTTCACAGTGAGTAGTACGCCCATCTGCAGAAATGCCCATGTTCTTGTCTTTCTTTTATTTCAATTAGGAGATATATGTATTGAGACCAGGAAGATTCCCAGTTGACTTATTGATCTCACAGATTTTTTTTAGGTTTTTTAGCTAAACAATGTGAAAGAAATTCAGATGCTACTTTTCTTTTTTTTTTTAATTTCTTTTCCTTTTAACATTTATTTCAACAAAAAAGAAAAAAGGAATTGTGTTTTTCTTCGAAATTAAGGTTGTTTGTTGTTCCCTCAGAGTTTGCAACTGAACAAGGTGGACTGTCGGAGGATGTGATAAGGCAGGCATTTGATGCAACAGAGGAGGAGTTCTTGGAGTTGGTTAAGCGATCATGGATGGTGCGGCCGCAGATTGCTTCAGTAGGATCGTGTTGCCTGGTTGGTGCAATTGCGGATGGTCTTTTATATGTGGCTAATCTCGGAGATTCGAGGGCAGTTCTTGGCAGGAGATCATCGGATGGGCAGGCGGTGGTGGCAGAGCGGTTGTCTACGGATCACAATGTTGCAGTGGAGGAAGTGAGGAAGGAGGTTAAGGATCTTCACCCTGATGATGCGCACATTGTGGTGTTTACGCGTGGAGTTTGGCGAATTAAGGGCATTATTCAGGTACTAAATGTGGGTTTTTTTTTTTCAGTTCGCGAATCATCTCGCTGATGATTATTTCAGATACTAGTGGAATACTAGAGTTTGATTCAAGTTACCTTCATTGTAGTGTAGTGTAGTGTTAATTTATGATGGTTCTATTGGTTAACGTATTTAGGGGTTGTTCGAATAACTTAGTTCAAATGGTAAGTTATTTGGATCTGAACCCGAGGTTTGATTTCAGTGATGCATAAGAATCTGGGGAAACTTGTCCCCTACTGCAACTAAAAGAATCTTATGAAACTTTGTGGTACGAGCGTCATGAGATTGCGTGCTTGTACTTTAGGATGTCCGAGATCATTAGCTCTAGTCCTATGAAGAGGAGATTCCCTGTAATATATTGTTTTGTCCTGCGGTAATACAAACGGCTAATCGTCTCATGCCTTTGATTAGTGCCATCTTACAGCATATTGTTCAAGGACATGAACCTCGTCCTAGAAAGTCCTGCTCTGATTAGGTGCATTGCATGAACCGTATCTTACAGCTTTTCTTTCTTGACGAGTACACGAGTACAAAGGAAAAGTCCACTTTTTTTGTGGATATGGTATTCTCTCATTGTTTGTCCAGATCCATCTACTTTCACAGGTTTTCCTCTTTACTCTTTAGCCGCTTTCTAGGCAGCTAAGAATTTAAGTATCTGAAGCAAATGGGATGATGGTTCATGAAATGCACATTAAAGCCTAAAATGTATTGTATTGTGTGACTAGCAAATCATGGTCGAGTGGATTCTTTGTATCTCATTTGTTGAAGTCCACTCTCATATGCAATTAAGAGATATGACAAGTTTCAGGCTCATTACGGAAACACACATATAGCAAACATACTCCAGTGGCCTTATGACGAAAGTTCAGTTTGGTGGTAGTCAACTTTATAAATCCTAAATACATTGTGAAAGTGAAAGTAATATTCTTGTGAGTTGTTGCTTTATCTCGTTGGTACTTTCCCGTGCTTATTATCTGATGAAACCTCCCCTTTGTAGGTCTCAAGGTCAATCGGTGATGTCTACTTGAAGAAACCTGAGTTTAACAGAGATCCTCTCTTTCACCACTTTGGTATGCCCGTTTCTTTAAAGAAGCCTGTAGTGACAGCAGAACCCTCTATAGTAGTTCGAAAGTTACAGCCACAGGACATGTTTTTGATATTTGCAACAGATGGTCTCTGGGAGCATTTGAATGATGAAACAGCCGTGAAAATCGTCTCCAAAAATCCAAGAGCTGTAAGGCCCCCACAAAGTTCAGTTCTGTGTTAGTTTTCTGTTTTATAAAAGTTTTAAGATGTTGAGAACTTAAGAGTTGCTCATAATTTAATTACAGGGAATAGCAAAGCGATTGGTAAGAGCTGCCATCGGTGAGGCTGCAAGGAAAAGAGAATTGAGATATGACGATGTAAGAAGAATTAAAAGGGGGGTAAGGCGCCATTTCCACGACGATATCACTGTAATAGTGATATTCCTAGATCATTCACAAGTTTCCTCAAATGCTAGTCTCAAGGATCAGAGCCTCTTTAGCTGCACTAATGTCCCTGTCGATATATTTTCAATGAACGGAGAAGCAGCAGATGGATCACTCCACACATTCCCTTGAGAGAAATCGGTGGCAAAAAATTTGCATCTGTTGTGTAAATCGAATGAGAAAATTTAAACGTAGGCGCAGCAGGCTGCGAGATTTTACAGGAAAGGTGGTGGCTTGTACATAGTTTGATGGCCAGATTGAAGGTGCTGTTGAATTCTCGGCGTTGAGCTTTGACTTCATTTGCAGCTCTCTCTCTCTCCTCAGTGTATAATTTGTTGTGATTTCCCACATTGTGTATATTACTGGGATTTATTTATAGAAGCTTAAATTTATCTTGACCTGCAATTCACAGTCAGGATAGTTTGATAAACTGGACGAGAGTGATGCCGCTGTGATGGTATTCGGAAAATGATTTATGCACTCATGTTTTCTAACACACCCCGTTTACTTTTGTATATTGATTCTCTTTTAAAATCCTAATTGAATATTCATGGATTTTCACTCTTCTAAAATTCCTCCAAATTCCGATTGAATACCACGACTAAATTTAGGAATAAACATTGTGGTGTGCATGCGAGGCTAATTCCGCACGGTCTTGTGTTCTAACTTTTCACGTTGCAATGAGCAATCAGTTTTCCAAGCCAAACACAAAATGTGTCGTGTTTGAATATTTTCCATAATGATCAATACGACTAAATGATCAAAAAACAAATCTTGACTGTCAGTGTAATCAAACACTCATAAGTGGTGGCGTCTCTCTTGATCCTATTTATCTTTGTCTTTGCTTCTCTGGGGTGGCGGAGTTGGTTTTCTGCTTGTTGTTTGACATTGTGCCTTTCTTTTCTATGAAGTTTTCCTTTAACCAAAAAAAAAAAAAAAAAAAAACTTATCATGTTCCCTTTATAGTGTTTCCTTTTTTCGGCGGCCTAAGCACATAGACTCATCATTTCACTCTTATAAAATTCATCAACTTTTCGAGATGAATTAATTCGACACTTGAATGTTGTAGTTGGTTAAAAAGAACCAACGTAAGATTAAGTGCATGGACATGGAAGTTGTTTTGTTTCAAGATTGACCTACCAAACTGATACTAATAGTCACGTGGTTTCTTCAACTTTTGTATGTGGTGCCAATGCGGCAGGTATTCCATGTGAACCACCGCCCCGCCGCCCCGCCGCCCCGCCGCCTTCAAAGTTTTCAAGAAAATACAAGACACTTGTTCGTGGCTAGAATTTCCGTTGGGGATGTTTCCTAGCCGACGAGCACACAGCTCCCCGAGAGGTTGGCGCCGGTTGATGCTTTCTGTCGGGCTTCTGCTTCACTGGCGGGCTTGTCGGGCAAGGCTTGTCGGGCAAAGCTAAAAGAGAAGGACAGAGTTAACTTTGAAATGTGCCTTTGTGGGGCCTTAGGTATAGGCCTTGAGGCTCGCAATCAAGATTAACTTTTAAGTGTTCAGGCGTGCCACTGCCATATTTAGCATGGCAGATGTAAAACGGATGTTTGAGTTTTAGTTGTACATATACCCGAGAGGCTGTGTTAGTTATGACATGTGCCTTTGTGGGGCTTTAGGTGTAGGCCTTAAGGCTTCCAATCAAGAACTAACCCAGTACTCGAATATACGATGTCTGTTTCATTGATTGCAGAAGTGTTATAACCATTATACTTCTAATTATCCGAGCCTGCAGAGCAGAATGAACCTAAATAGGTGCATTTGTAGGGCCTTAGATATAGGCCTTGAGGCTTCCCATCATAATTCATTCTATACTCAAACGTTATACTATAATCATAATATAATAGAAATAAAACTAAGAGATAGGTCGATTACTTGCGCCTCAAGTAACTTCGGACTTCTTGTTATCAAAGCTTGTCGTGGATGAGTTAAGTCCACATAAGGTTCTTTTTTATGCCTTGAGACCAAGGACTTTTGAATGATCAATCTTACATGCCCGAGAGCTTAGAACTTAGATCTGGTTTAAACTGTGACGACATATTCAAATCGGATTCAAGAACTGAGAGAGTCTTTTAATCGTCATCTTACTAGAAATAACTTGAATACAACTGGAAGTATACAACATATTGCTAGGCTAATGAATGAAAAGACAAAACCAAAGAGGGTCGGGCAAGGCTGATCGTCTTGCAACTCCTATCTTTGTGGTTTATCAAGGGGTTTGAGAGCTTTAGAAAGGGGGTATGGAGATGAGTTTACAGAAAGAAATCGATACTACATCAAGTTTTAAGACGAGGTAGCAGAGCTATTACAAAAGGTTTGGGTGAGGGTTGATCCCGAGAGGGATGAAGGCTTGGGCTGACTACAGCTTCGTTTGAAGGCAAATCTGGCTTTGAGCAGAGTTTGTGCTTGTATTTGTTTTTTTGATTGAGTGTATTTATCTCTAATTTCTCTTTCTTCTTTTATAGACACTTCGGCTTGGCCTCTTGTAGCAGTAATCTTGCCCGAATGCAGCTTGAAGGGTAGTGACTCATCAACTATTTACTTGTACTGCCACTGTAAAGTGCTTTTGGGCAGATTAGCTGGCTGGTCTACACCACTTGGTCTCTAGGCAGGTGAGCAAGTGGTGCAAATGATCTGCACCTAGTCGGGAAATGTTTTTTCTGCCTTCTGGGCTGTTCGTTGGGCTTCAGGCTTTTCCCCTTCTAAACCTCCTTTTGGGCCAACTTCTTATTGAGCCCAAAGTTCAAGTTTTAACCCAAACAACACTGTCATTGTGTCACACCACCAACCCCAACAAAACAAACAAGGAGTTGATACTAATTTGACGGGTATTAATTCCACTGATTTATTTCTCGACACATGTTACAAGTGGCACCATGCCCATTGTTTATTTCTTTTCCTCTAAAAACATAGAATGAGGATCCTCTTTGGATCTTCTTTGTGATGATCTTAAGGATCCTCAAATCGTGTCCGTTCATCGTATATCGTGCGGTCATAAATTATTTTAAATACTTTTATTTTAAATTAAATATAAATAGTACCTGACGAAAACTGACCGCATAATATACGATGAGTGGAGACGATTTGAGAATCTCCAAGATCCTCATGAAGAGGATCCTCCTGTAAAAACATAGATCCTCTCACAAATTACTAGTAGTCACGTCGAAAAAAAAAGTGAATTTACATGTATACTTAAAAGAATTAGATTGATTTATATTATCAATTGATCTTCTGGTGGAATTTTTATTTTTTTTATTGTATCAAAATATATTGTCTCGCATGTAAAGTTCAATGACTATATGTGTTACACATCACTTAGTATGTGTTGTTCACATATTAGGCTTAAAATTTTGTCATACATGATGAGACGTATTAGTTGAATATCAGAGTGTCCAACGAACAAGACTAACAAAAATAATAGAAATATTATTAAACAAACAAGAATGCCGGAACGGCTACAAAAAAACTTAAGAGACTACATTGTGAATAACTTATTATTCTATAGAGTTACAAAGTACCATATATATAGAAAACTAACCTAACTCTAATAGGCAAGGAAACGAAACCTTAATACTAACGGGCTAAGCCCAAAATACCAAACATTAAAATAAATCTAAATAATAATATTTTCCAACACCCCCCGTCAAACTCATGGCGGTACACGACATGGGTTTGCCAAAGTAGATGTGGATGCAAGACTCCAAATTCCAGTGCCGATGCCGATGCCGATGTCAATGCCGATACCGATGCCGATGCTGATGTCAATGCCGATACCGATGTCGATGCCAATGCCGATGTCAATACCAATACCAATGGGTTTGCCAAAGTAGATGTGGATGCAAGACTCCAAATTCCAGTGCCGATGCCAATGTCGATGCCGATGTCAATGCCGATACCGATGCCGATGCCAATGTCAATGCCGATGCCGATATCGATGCCAATGTCAATGCCGATATCGATGCCAATGTCAATGCCAATGCCGATGTCAACACCAATACCAATGCCAATGCGAATACCAATATCAATACCAATACCAATACCAATACCAATATCAATATCAATACCGATGCCAATGCCAATTGCGAGCTTCCAAACAAACCTGAGCAAACAAACAAAAAAAACATATTTTTTCTTTGCCCGTGTGGGGGCCTCAAAAACTCCAAACAATTTTTTTTTTCTTTTTCCTTCTTTTTTCTCTCTTCTTATGGGCGAAGAGGTGCAACATCGCACCTTCTTCCTTCTTTTTCCTTTCCGTGGTGTTTTTTCCCCTTTTTTTCTCCTTCTTCCCTTTTTTATTTGCTAGGGGATCTTCTCCTCTGCAAGCAAAACCCCTTTTTTTTTCTCTTTCATTTTTCTTTTCCTTGCAAACAATCAATACCAACTAACAAATCTAAAATGAACGACGACAAAGGCAAACAAATTGATACCAACGAGAATGGATTGAACCCTAAGGATCGAACCCGCTCTGATACCAAGTTGAATATCAGAGTGCGCAACGAACAAGACTAACAAGAATAATAGAAATATTATTAAACAAACAAGAATACCGGAACGGCTACAAAAAACCTAAGAGACTACATTGTGAATAACTTGTTATTCTATAGAGTTACAAAGTACCATATATATAGAAAACTAACCTAACCCTAATAGGCAAGGAAACGAAACCCTAATACTAACCGGCTAAGCCCAAAATACCAAACATTAAAATAAATCTAAATAATAATATTTTCCAACAGTATTAACATATCAATCTCACACGTCACACCAGGAAAATAAAGAACCTTGCAAGTTACATATGCTTATAAGAGTTAGATTACTACCTATGTTGCTAGATTATTTCTCATATCATCAATTAATTTTATATTAGAACCTCAACTTTTTTAAATTAATTAATGGATCGAATGATTGTTATTGGAATATATAACTTAGGTTATATCGTTATAGTCTAACAACGCAAGTCTCACATGGCAATTATTTTAAAAATACAAGCTTATAACATTTAGGAAGGATCCAGAGTACCACCTCTACAAATAGAATAGGGAGCAAAAAGGGGGGAAAAAACGCAATCAGTGTAGCTGTGGCAACGAGTTTCCAAGTGTAATGACTAAAACGAAAATGATGTTAAGTTTTATGTACTAAACATGTTAGTAAAGAAAAAAGTATTTGACTTGGCCCTTATAGTGGTGCGGTGAAGGTGTGGGTGGTGGCACTGACAATGGTGGTAGAGAGCGGTGGTATGGAAATAGCGGTGGTGCCCGTGGATGTGATGGTGGCTCAGACGATGAAGTTGGTCGTGTCTAAGGTGGTAGTAGCCTAAGCAAGTCATCACATATGATACAATGAGCGGGGTTTGGTGGTGCGAGTCTAAATGCTACAATGTTGGTGGGGTGGCGTTGATGGTGGTTGTGGTGATAATATTGGTAGTGAAGTAGTGGTGGTTGTCGTGTTGGTGGTGATAATGAGGGCAGTGATTAATATGAATGAATTTGATTATAAGCACAAAGTTTTGTGAACTTGTCGTAAACTATTTTGAGGAGTACCAAGTATTATTATTTCTTAATGTGGTTTGATTTAAATTAGGTTATCTATTTTCATTTATTTCGAACAACTCCAACTTTGCTCAACTTTAATGGTAATCCAAATAATTGTTTGGATGTAAGTGGTAAATTGCTCTGGTAGTTAGAGCGTTCCTTTTCAACCCGTGACGTCTCATGTTCAGACCCTTTCCTTAATATAAGTTAAAGTAGTTATATCATTTGTATTAAAAAAAGTTATTTGAATTATCCGAAGTATTTTGAGAGAGGAGATATTGGAAACTTAGGGAAACCAACAACTTGAGAAACAGAGAAGACTCGAAGACGACAAGGGAGAAAGCAGATGGGTGTTTATGTTTTCAGCAAGTTTTAGAGCTCCGGTCTAAAAAATATCGGCCTTTTGGAGTGGATAGGCTGGACTATTTAATTAATTTGGCGACTATTTTTTATACAAGTACCAAACACTTAGGTCCGTATTAATTAATCATATCCCATCATTTATATAAGTATATCTTTATACGGGGACTTATAACTCAAGTGATAAGGATGTTTTATTTTTGGGAAAATTAGGTTCACATCATTCTTTTTATTACTCCATTGATTAAAATCTTATTCATTTTCAATTTTTGATCAAGGTCCTTGGGTATTAATAACATCATTAATTATTTGAATAATAAAATATATATTTTTTAAATATATTTATTTAGTGTTAAAAATGTTACAATTAGTATATTTATATTTATGGCTAAATTTTTTTATCATATATTTTTATTTTTAGTTTGTGCCTATTTTTAATTTGCAAATATTTTTTAATTTGTACCAATTTTCTTTTCATTTTTAATTTGTACCCATATATTAGTTTCTTTTTGTGCCCAATGTTTTAAAGTTTTATTTGTGTTTGTACTCATATGTATACCGTCACGTGACATTATATATTTAATCAATGATAGAAAAATTACATATGGTATATTTATGTTTTATGCCTAAACTTTGTATCATATATTTATATTTTTAGTTTGTACCCACTTTTAATTTGCAACATTTTTTTTTAAATTTGTAGTATTTTCTACCCATGTATTAATTTCTTTTAGCACCTATATTTTTTAAAAATTCATTTGTACTCATAATTTTTTAATCATTTATCTGTACCCTAATTTATTTATAATGTAACCATTCTTCTTTATTAATGTACCACTTTGTTATATGTGAAATGTACCTATTTTTTTTGTAAAATGTACCAATTTTTTTTAACACTATGGATACATTCTTTTGCCATTTATTATTTCTTATTTTTACATAGTTTTTATCCATTTATTAAATCAAAATGTTTGAATTTTTTTATTGTAACCGTTTCTAATAGTATTATAATGAGGGATTTTAAATTTATAGGATTATAAATCTCATAAAATATCAAACAATTAATGTCAAAACTATAAAAATATAAATATTAATAGTAATATAATGAGGTGTACAAAGTCAAGAGATTTTGATCAAAGTTTGAATACTATTAAGGTTTTAATCAAAGAATGTTAAGATTAAAGGGAAAACGTTCGGCTAAGCCACACAATTGGCAATCTAATTTGATATCGAATTTTCCATCTATGAGATTCGAACTTAAGGCCTTTCACTTACAAGTGAAGAGATATACCACAAGACCGTAGTACTGAGTGACAAGTGATAAAGATGGTGCTTGCAACGTGTTCCTAAATGGGCCTGAATAGCACAGTCCAAAGAAGAAACGAACCCAATTCAAAGTCCGGCCACCAGACATGGAGAGGTTTGGTTTTGGATTCTTGCCGTACAAAATGTCAAACAAAGTGCTAAAGCTCAACTAATCACGTCAAATCTCTAAACACGTGCGAATCGCACGTGTAGGCCTGCAAGCCCATCTAGTTATGATTCGCCCCATTCTCAGTTTTCAACTTTCAGCTTTTTCCTATTACCAACTTTACCCCTATCCCTCTTTAACCCCCACCTCGCCACTTTCCTCTTGCTTGAGCCGTTGAAGCGAAGAAAGGAACACACAGAAAACGCGAGACTTCCCGCGACATCCCGATCCCTCACTCCGGCGACTCAGAATGGCGGCCGCCGTCGCCGAGAGGGCGGAGCTTGCCAAGCTCTGCACCTCACGTGACTGGTCCAAGGCCATCCGAGTCATCGACTCCCTCCTCTCCCAGTCTTCTTCCATCCAAGACATCTGGTCCGCCGCGCTCTCCATCTCTCTCACTTGCTTGTTTGATTCCTGCTGATCTTCCATTTGTTAAATGAATTGTGTTCTGATCGATTTTGTGTGGCTCTGAATGTTGGTGTATTGCAGCAACAGAGCATTCTGTTACAGCCAATTGGAGCTCCACAAGCACGTGGTTAAGGACTGCGATAGGGCGCTTCAGCTGGACCCTGCGCTTCTTCAAGCTTACATCCTCAAAGGTTTTTCTCCGATCATTTTCGTCGAATTCCTGCTCTTATTTGACTTGGAATGTTTATTTCGTTTTCTTTAAATTTGATATAATTGGAGTAATTAGCTGATAATTATAGCTCCCATTATGAAACTGTTAAGCTACTCGTAATTAGAGGTTTTGGATTAGATTTTAGGTCGTCTTAATTTGAATTTTAGGTGTTACTGGAATATGTGATGGGGTGGTTAGTTGATGCCGAGTGAAAAGTTCAAAAAACTTGTGAGCATGATATTAAGGAATCAAAAGTGCATTATTTGGATGACTTGCGGTGGTGTTGATTGTATCGGTCCTTGTATATACCAGATTTTTTTGGTATGATCTAGAAGTTCCTTAACGATGATTTATTGAAGGTTCTGTGAAAATTATAAATTAAATTTTATGTATTTTTTATAGTTGGTTATTCCAATAATTAGGAGCTTACTCCCCGTCATTATATATGAAAGTACATTTACGAGAATGCACACTTTTTCGAATAATTAATATACACGCATACACACTGAAACAGGACAGTTAATTTTGTTAGAATTATGTTGCTCTTTGTGATGCATGCATAATTGTGCACTCTCGGTGTGCACGTAGTCGATTGTTTTATGATTCGACATGAAGTACTCTTAGGGCTCAGGCATCTTTGCGATCTTAGAATTGATTTTTGTGCTATAGGTCGTGCATTTTCTGCTTTGGGAAGGAAAGAGGATGCTTTTTTGGTTTGGGAGCAAGGCTATGAACATGCCTTGCGTCAGTGTGCAGATCTGAAGCAGTTGCTAGAACTGGGAGAGCTTTTAACAATTGCAAAGAAGGACGAAAATAATGGAGATGATAACCAAGCAAAAGAGTCAGCATCATCTAAACTTGTGTCCGAAGCAAGCCCGCATATTAATGGGAAATCTGGTGAGACTTACAAGAATCACAATAAATTGAGTGGTGAATCAAAATTATGCTGTGAATCAACAGTTACCTCCGCGGTCCACGGCAAGTTTAATGGAAATGGAAATTTTGTCGCATCCAAGGGAATTGGTGATAAAGCCGGAGGGAGTAAGAAGTTTGATAGCCAAATGAATGGGAATCTTGATATTAATGATAAATTACATTCTGAATCATGCAATGATTTAAGTGATGCATGCAGTAAGTTACCTATGATTTGTAGCAAATCAAGTGATTTAACAGAAACTCCTCCCACTCCCCCTAAACTAAGTACTAAATCTGATATACGCCATGAAATTGGTGAGGAGTCCAAGAGAAATAAAAAGTTCTCTGTTGCTAGACTTTCAAAGACCAAGTCAATAAGTGTGGATTTTCGATTATCAAGAGGTATAGCAGAGGTATGTTATAATCCTTTATTTGGTAACGGTTTTTCTGTTTGAGCACAGTTATTGTTTGTGTTGAACTTCCAGCGTTTTAAACCTTGTATTCTGTTTAACATATAATGCAACTTTTTTAAGGTTAATGAAGGGAAGTATGCTCATGCCATATCTATATTTGACAAGGTAAAGCTTCACTCCATGCCAGTCATCCTGAACAGTTTCTGGCAATTTCAGTTTGTCTTCCCATCTATACTTTTCCTTGATTGTCTTTCACTTCCATTTGTTTTCTTTTCCCTTCTTTGTTTCTTGTGTGTGGATAGGGAACAAGTCTAGAGGGTCATTGTTCTATGGGGCCATTAGCAAGTTTTATGAGCATTTGCATTTTTGTATAATTATATGCACAGATATTGAAAGAGGATCCTAACTATCCAGAGGCACTAATAGGGAGAGGGACAGCCTATGCATTCCAACGAGAACTTGAGGCTGCAATAGCTGATTTTACAAAGGTATTTGACTAAATAATATCTGACAAAAGAATAAAAATATTTTGGCTTCACCTTCACATGCAAGTCGTCGATCTGATTATGTGGTTCAGGCCATGGAATCAAATCCATCAGCTTGTGAGGCATGGAAACGGAGAGGACAAGCACGAGCTGCCATGGGAGAATTTGTTGAGGTGGTTATGCTATCTCAGTCTTTCCATGTAACTGTATCATCTTTGAATTTAACTAATGAATATTTTTTGGTTGTGGTTGTACACTGTTCCTCCGACTTAATTATTGGTAAAATAATAAGAAAAATTCTTTTGTTATGACACAAGAACTGCCTTGCATATTTGTTTCCTCATGATTCCAGGCCATTGAAGATTTGTCCAAGGCATTAGAGTTTGAACCAAATTCAGCCGACATTTTGCACGAAAGGGGTAACTAGCTCAAACCCCATATCTTTTCATTAATCATCATATCTCAGGACTCAGTTTCAAAGGCTATAACATAATGCCTTCATCTTTTATATGAACAAAATGAAATTGTATTACAGGAATTTCAGTATTTCATTTTGTCTTTCCTGATGCAATAAGTGCTGTTAGGATCTTAAGAATGACGCAGGCAAACAATTTTCTAGAGAGAGTGATAGTCTAATAGCTGTACAAGCTTGATTTTGAAGTTTGTAAGGTCTTTAATTATATTAAATGAAAATTTATATGCAACTGACAGAGACTATTGCATGATAACCTCAGTACCATGTGTAACAAATGAAACTTACATGCAAGTGACAGATACTATTGCATGATAATTTCAATACTATAACACAATAGCCGATAGAAGTACACATTGGGAAATCTATTCACTGTATTTTTATTAGTAGCCAAAAGAACGTTTTTTTAATTTTTTTTTTATAGACAGATAATGACAGTAGCATTTTAATTTTTGTAGGAATTGCCAACTTCAAGTTCAAGGACTTCTACACTGCCGTTGAAGACCTATCTGCATGCGTGAAACTTGACAAGGATAATGCATCTGCATACACATATTTGGTGAGTCTTCAAGATTCGGTTTCCTGTTGATTCTTTAGTCTAGTGATTGGTCACACTGGTTTCCCTGTATTATATCTTGTCCTATTGAGTCTTGACTGAACTGAAATTGACTTCCCTAGGGTTTGGCATTGTCCTCTATTGGTGAATATAAAAAAGCTGAGGAGGCACATTTGAAAGCAATTCAACTGGATCAGAATTTTCTTGAGGCATGGTTGCAGCTAACCCAGGTATCCATGACAAATTATTTTGTTTACCAAGGCCAAATGCATTTCCATTAATGTTTGAGAAAGCTTTGCGTGCGTCTGGTTCATTTCATTGCATATCCTCATTCCAATGGCATCATTCATAGTGAAAGGCAGGGTTCCATGGAATCAATATGGGACACTGTCTCTGTTAGTCGACATAGTACTCATATAATACACTAGAATCTAAGGATAGGCTCATAAGTCATGCTTGGTAGCAGTTTTTTAGTTCACTCCTATAGAGCCAATAGGACTTGCCATTTCGGATGATACAAATCAAGCAGTTAGAACTTATTACAAATACTGTTCTTCTGGGCATGTTGGTTATTTCAGTTCTATCAAGATATGGCAAACCCAACCAAGGCTTTGGAATGTCTGCAGAAAGCTCTACAAATTGATGGGAGGTGAGCATTTTCTGTCTGAACTAAGCCATTCGTGTTTGTAATGTTTATGTTGACCTTCAGGTCCCTGGTGTTAACACTGGAGATTTTTTCTGTGTCTAAATCTGAAAGGTTTGCCAAAGCATATCATTTGCGTGGACTACTGCTCCATGGGATGGGAGAACACAGGTGTGTTCTACCAAATCATATATTTGGTTTCAATGATTGACATGTAGTCCATTAACCATATTACTACTAACATGTTTGCATGACCTTCTGAAGCATGAATGATTTATGGATATGGATATTACCGTTGTCTTTGATCATATGTAGATGATTTAATAAATTGTGATCATCACTTGCAAGGACGATATGTTTTTTGTGATACAACAATCCACTTAGGCACTACAATAGTCCACAGGCACAATAGCTTTTTCTTGTATAATTTTTTATTTATTTTATTTTATTATTTTTTCTTTTTTGTGGTGGGGCACTATACTCTTGGTCTTCTAGTTTCCATACATATTGGGTGTATTAAGTATTATGTTAAGGATGATGACATTTGACCATATTGATAGATGAAAAAGTTGCCAATGTTGCTTGGAGTTGCCTGACTAAATTTGTGTTATCTTGTTAGTGAAATCATACCCTTTGAAATAGTCTGTAATTTATTGCTGGATTCTATCTTGCAGCAAGGCTATTAAGGATTTGTCAACTGGTTTGAGCATTGAGAGTGCCAATATTGAGTGCTTGTATTTGCGGGCATCCTGCTACCATGCCCTTGGAGAATATGGACATGCGGTATTAGAAGTTATTTCTTTGATTGGTTTGGAATATCAGCTTCATATTTATTCATGATTCAGTTATGTACTGGTCACAGGCCAAGGACTACGACGCTGTGCTCGATTTGGAGCTAGACTCAATGGAGAAGTTTGTGTTGCAATGCCTTGCTTTTTATCAGGTTTAATTGATCTGGAATAATATGGCTTATTTGATGTTGATATTCTTGCACTTGCATTGATATTTTTCTGCTTGTAAGAACTATGTAAGTGCTGATGTGCAAAGAGTCAGATTCATAGCGTGCAGTCTGTAACTTTTGGCGTGCCGTTCCATGTTCTAGCATATATCTTTGATGAACCTTTGACACTTTGCTCCATTGCATTTTATTTAGTTATTTCAAATACATTGAATGAAACAGTAGTATCCCTTTCATGAGTGAAAACGTATGCATGATTGATAAATCACAATACCACACAAGGGGAACTGATGACTGACGATGGCCTTATTTGAACTCAAACTATTCATTGCTTACATGTTAAAACTATAACTTTGTTATTTTGTTTTGTTTCCAGAAAGAGGTTGCTCTATACACAGCATCAAGAATCAACAGTGAATTTTGCTGGTTTGATATTGATGGAGATATTGATTCACTTTTCAAGGTATTATCTCTTGAGAATTATATTTGGTCTTGATTCTCAGTTCATTGTGATAATTTTGCATCTACTTTTTGTCATACCATTTCAGCAGGTGCATGCCTCTCAATTCTCAAATCAGAAACTTTACAATGTGTGACACAGTTATACTTCAAATAACATGCATTATTGACATACTGTAAACAATAACGCAAAAGGCATCAAGTATACAATGTCATCGGAGATATATAAAATATACAAAGGAGCTATTCCCTTATCCTAGTCCTTTAAACAACTAATTGTGAAATTGAAGCTGAAATATGAAACTCTCAAGATCGTGTATTTTCCACTGCAAAGAGGCTATAAAGCCAACCATGTTAAAAGTTATTAATTCAAAAAGAACTCAAACTATAACTTTAATGGCATGTTTGGATTAGGGTCTTTAAAGTAACATGGAACTTGGGCTATATTTGGTAGGATGAACTGCAGCAATTAGATAGAGGAAGAAAATAACTAGATCCAGTACATTTGAGAAAACTTCGAATTTTGAAATGACACCTTTCTAGGTGTCATTTGTAAGTCCTTTTTTTGGTCTCTTTGTGGTGTGCTAGAAGAAGCTTTGTAATGTGCTTGAGTAGGTCATTGGTAGTCTTCTTGTCTTGCATTTTTAACAATTGAGTCTTATGTTCCTTGGAACTTTAAAGTCCTCAATCCAAATGCACTTTAATAGTCATGGTTTTCAAAGAGGACCCTAAAAACTTCTTTTTCTTTTGGCTATAATGTTCAACCATCTTTTCCCAAATACAGGGTAAAGCACAGCCTCTTATAAATCAATATGCAAAAGGAACATTAACCAATTGCTCCAAATTCTCCTACATTATGTTTATTGTTTGTTTAATATCAAATATTCAGGAGTACTGGTGCAAGAGATTGCACCCCAAGAATGTATGCGAAAAGGTCTTTCGACAACCTCCCCTGCGTGAATCTTTGAAGAAGGGCAAGGTTAGAAAGCAAGATTTTTCAGTTACAAAGCAGAAGGCTGCTCTTCTGCAAGCTGCTGATTCAATTGGAAGGAAAATCCAATATGACTGTCCTGGCTTCTTACCGAATCAACGTCAGGTGATTTGATTAACTTTGAAGTTTGTCTACAATTATTGATGTGGCTTCTTAATTGTATTTTTTTTCTTTCCATTTTTTCGAGTTTCAACTTTTTATCATTTTAAGTAAACATATTGCCTGAGGAATAGTTGCACCTCTAGTTTTTCCCCTAAAATTCAACAACCTGGATCAGTTAGATTCATTTGAAGCTGCAGATGTTGCAATGCATTCAAGCCCCATGATATTTCTCCTCTCTCATGCCTGGATGCTAAATGGTATATCATCTGTTAAAAAATTGCTCAGTTGAAATATTTGCAAAACATTTCACCAGAGGTGCACATCAAGAACAGTTTCACTATTACCTGAAACATCTTTTACGTGACCCATTTTATCCGCCTCATTGTCCCAAACACAAATTGATGAATAGAAGTGACCATGCTTGTGTTGGGTAATCTGAGAATTTACTTTTATCGTTGAGCCAGTTTAAAGACAAGAATTAACTTTTCTGTTCCAAATAAGTTTTGAAAAAGGAGCTAAAATCTGTACTTGACTGTGAGAACTGTTAATTTTGACCTATTGTGTTGGTGTAGCCAAGTTAAATTTAACTTGTGCACGTTCCATATTTTTGTAAAGAAGAAAACAAGTAAACTTTTTCCACATTTTTTTTATACTTTTTTCGTACGGGTTGTTATTATTACATTGTGGCTTTTGGCATTCTTCTTTTGACTCATTTTGCGCTTTCAACTCTACATGCATAGGATATATAATATATTTCATTATGTCTTCTAGTTTTCCTTGCCATGAAGTGCTTTGAATTAATCAACCAATAATTTTATTAAGTTTCTCATATCCTATGTCTACCAGCATCGTATGGCAGGATTGGCTGCTATTGAGGTTGCACAAAAGGTTTCAAAAGCATGGCGTTCCTTCCAAGCGGAGTGGAAATATTCTAATAATAAAAGCACCTTGAAGTTTGGTAAGAGAGGCCGGAGAAGGGAAAGAGTTAATTTGCCCAGCCAGAATAGAGGCGGTGCTGGTTGCAGTACAAGTAGCTCTTCAGAGACCTCAACTTCATATGGAATTACAGAAGCTAATTCATCTGCACGGTCTATGATGTCATGGCATGAGGTTTATTCGATAGCTGTCAAATGGCGGCAGATTTCTGAACCGTGCGACCCTGTTGTGTGGATTAACAAGCTGAGGTATTCCATTTGATTGTTCAGTGTGAATCATTTCTATGCTCAGTAGCCACTGGAGATCATTTTTGGATTGAATTTCATTCTGATTTCCATTTTAATGGTTAAATAAGATAGTAAAATATTCTTCTATGTTGTCTTCTAATGTGAACCTGGATTTCTACCCAACTCAGTGAAGAGTTTAATGCTGGATTTGGGTCTCATACACCATTGATCCTTGGACAAGCAAAAGTTGTTCGCTACTTCCCAAATTTTAAAAGGTGAAGGTCTATAATGGTTCCATTTGTATTGAACTGTTCAAATAATTGCCCTCCTTGAATGCTCATCACTTGTCAATGTGGCAGAACATTAGAAGTCACCAAGGCTATTATGAAGGAAAGATCATATGTGTATAATAAGGTCGATAACCTTATTGATTTATCCAGGGATGGGAAATTGCAAGATGTGAGTTCACCAATACGTTTTTTTATACTCTTGTAAATCTTATATTTTGATATGAAGGCTACTCTATCCTTTTCCTAAATGATATTGTCACTTTTAATTCATAATTTCTGTTTGCTTTCTTCTTCATGTATAACCCTCATTGAACAATCTTTTCTTTCCTATGTAAATAGTCGTTCACTAGTATATTTATATTCATGCAGATTATGCAAGCAAAATCTTGCACTGATTTATACAGAGTGGTCGGTGAGGACTTCTGGTTGTCTACTTGGTGCGATAGTACTGCCTTTGAGGGGTAAGATTGCATATTGTTGAAATTGATGTTCTCACATTTTAATTCCATGTCACACCTAATTTCTGACTGGCTGCTTGTTTCAGGAGGCATCTTGAAGGGACAAGGATTACCCTAGTAAAAATGTAGCTTCTTGTCTTACAACTTTCTGTTTTTCCTTTCTATTTTTTTTTTTTTACATCTTATTTACTTCTTTCCGTTTTTCAATTTCTGGATGCATCAACTGACTATTCCAGGGGGGAGAACAAATATGACTTTGCAATCAGAACACCTTGTACGCCTTCAAGGTGGGATGAATTTGATGCAGAAATGGCGAAGGCATGGGAAGTAAGTTACCCTACACCCTTCTATGCGAGCCATTATATTTTATTGTATTTCTATCCATACATTTGTATATTTGTTTCTGGGGATCCTTGATAAGAGCAATACATTTGTATATTTGTATGGGAAGAACAGATGCGCAATATGAGACATGAGAAGTGTGTCTTACCATCCCCTAGTTTGTATGTGTAGCATCTCCGAAGCGTTGTGTTGGCCAGTGAAATGTTCGTACCAGATCTTGCATAGAGTATATCTGAATTTGATTTTGCTAATCCTACATCCAATGGATTCCAACCTGAAACCTAGCCTGAGCCATGAAACAAAACATGCTCTGAAGTGTTATTCCTCTCTTACATGTCTGCAAACCTTGTGAACTCTCATTTTTCATATTGTTCAGAACTGATGCCTTCTCAGAATTACTGCAAATCCTTCTTGGATTATGCAGGACTCTTAATCTGAGTAATCCCGCATTCCTGATATACTTTTTTCTCATTTCAGACTGCTAACGCTAGGTTAATTAAATATGTAAGCAGAAATATGTGCTCGAGATATACCTTACATTTAGCCACCATATATCATGCTTAAGCAGAACCTTAAGATGCAGTCCCACATTTTACTATTTCTTTCATGGTGAGTCTTGTGGATAGAATGGACTTTAGGCTGGTTTATTGGGCAGATTCTTTTAGCTGGAGGTGCTAAAAAAATGATTTGTTTATACTAATGTTTGTCCTTCACTTGGAGTATCAACAATCCCTGTTGGCATATTTTCTTTTTATTTCAAATCGTTTGATTGAACAAATTACTAATTTTGCAAGTATTGACTATGTATTGGCAGGCTATATGCAATGCTTATTGCGGTGAAAATTATGGATCTAATGAATTCACCGTGCTTGAAAATGTGAGAGATGCGATTTTAAGGATGACGTATTATTGGTATATCATTTAACCTTGTTGCATATATATGGCATGTTTGTCTTTCCAAAAATATATAGATCTAAATAAAGACTACATCCATACGTAATATTCTTTCAGGTACAATTTTATGCCTCTTTCAAGAGGCTCTGCAGCTGTTGGGTTTGTTGTTATGCTCGGATTATTTCTTGCTGCTAATATGGAGTTCATAGGAAATATCCCACAAGGTTTACAGGTAGATTGGGAAGCCATTCTGAACTCTGATCCGGACTTGTTTGTTAATTCGATGAAGACTTGGTTGTATCCTTGTCTGAAGTCAACGACATCCTGGAAAGATCATCCTGATGTGCAATCAACTTTGGCCACAACCGGTTCAGTTGTTGCTGCTCTGAGCACTTACAATGACTGAGCTTCTAAAAGTCCTGAAGAGGTGAGTTCACTGCATCAGTAGGTCTAATGAGAATATAGTATAGCTCTCTGATTGCTCAAAACTAGGGCTCGTTTGGTTTCTAGGATTGAAGTGGATTGGACAACCGTCGCAATGCCCACTAGATTTCAAGGTAAGCTGAAGGAAGAAATGAAACAAATTGTGGCCAATTTGAAGGTTGGAAATTGATTGCATAGTACGGAAACTCATCCCTTCCAATCCTTGGGAAAATGGCGGGATTGTAATATCATTCACTTATAACCTTCGATAATCAATACACCTTAAAGAGTTTATGAGTTAACCAATCCAATTCAGTCCAAGGAACCAAACGAGGCCTAATTTATTGTAGGGTCTTTAGATATTGGATATCCAAGTATTCAAATGAAGCTCCCACATGTAAAATACGCATCATATGATACGATGTTGTGACTTTCTGAATCTGACTTGGTTGCAGCCAAATATTGTAAGCGGGAAGATTGTTTGTGGTATTCGTCGGAGGGAAACTGAGTCAATTTGAGGCAAGATTTCTGCAAATCTTACACCTGCTTGTATCATTGTAAAACATGTTATGCATGCTGTATGTTTATTTGTTGTACAGGCTCCCTTGGATAATAAATTTGTAATTGTTATTTTCTGTGCTTCTTCATTTGTTATACATTTTCAATATTTCACTATCATTTCCCTTTTTGGGATAGTATTGTTTGCCACCGTAGTTTTTCCCTTGTTTCCTTTGAGCTAACTACATCTTACACCATCGAGGTTTTGGAGTCGGTGTCAAGACGGGTCATGAGGTTCCAATTCTTTTCAACGGTAACGGCAGATGATTTTGTTGTTTGTATGGAGGTTTTCATATGTGAGACCCAATGTGAATGAACGAAACACACGCATACATATATCAAATTGATTTGGGAAATGCTCTCAAATACCACTATTACGGTAGCAGTGTTCTCAAATAGTGCTATACCATATCAATTAGCAATTAGCAATTAGTCCTATTATAACGCTTTTGTATTGGTATATCATATATCATAGTCATAGATAGTCTTTAATATCAATCGATTTAATACTGCAAAAAATTAGGCAAATTTAAAATTGTTAAAACATTTATTTGTAGTGAATAAAGTTGACGAGTATAGTTTTGCAAGTAAACATTAATGTAACTATCATTAATTCAATTGTTATATGATTTCCGATTTAGGTAGTTTTTATGGACATAATTTTTAGAGTAGTTCTAAAAGATAAATGGTTCGGATCTTTGTAAAAAGTTATGAAGTGGGATATACAAAATGTGTCAAAAAATGGGTGTTATCGTAAGCCATTAAAAATTCACTAATCTAATGTGGAGAAGCGGAGGACATGGAGCAACATTTGTTTTTTTTTGAATGCGAGTTCAGCCGTGTGTTGTGGTACTGCTGCTCTTTGCAGCTAGACATGAAGTGTATCATGGGGTAGGATTTTCGTGAGTCTTGGCAAGGGTTATGTGCTCGATTTCGTGACAAAGATAGACAAGAGGAGCTTTTGCAGGAGTGTGTTTTTGTTATGTGGAGAATTTGGAAGAGTCGAAATGAGATGGTGTTTAAAGGAGTGTTGACTAATCCCATAGAGGGGGTTAGCAAATTATTGAATTCAGAGCATGCCATAAATCTAAGAAGCAAGTTGTTGTTCGTTGTGAATATGAGGATGGAGCTATCTTTGCTGGACAATTAGTTTGATGGAGGCGGCCAAATTATGGTGTGCTTAAGATTAACTGTGACGGTGCATGGTGTGGGAAGACACTCAAAGGAGGATATGGGTGGGTTATGAGGGACTTTGCCGGATTGCTGCAAGCGGTAGGTGGGAAAGGGAGGCCTATTTTTCAATAATGCGGCGATGGCAGAAGCTGCTGCGATTTGCACGACGTTAATGGTATGCATTGAGATGGGTTGTGATGAAGTGGAGATTGACTCGGACTCTTAGGTGATAATTAGTATGCTTAATGGGGAGTATGTGGTAGATGCTACTTTGGAGTGTTTTATCCATGATATTGGTCATTTGGCGTCTCAATTAGGAGGGGTGAGGTTTGTGTTTATCAAGCAAAATGGAAATGCCGCTGCTCATACTGTAGACTCATATGTTGCCTCATATAGAGATGCTTTTCGCTGGGATGCTCTTGGTCCAGAGTTTTTATTTAATATTCTTGCTGAAGATGTAAACGTTTTTATTAAAATTTAATAAAAGTTATCATTTGACAAAAAAAAAAACGAATAATTGTGCATCCATAAAATTATTTATCTTTTGCTAACGTAAGAGTGCAATTAGTTTTAGGTATGATACTTCAAAACGACATCTGATTGGGTTTTGAAGGACTTTATGTTACTAGAAGGTTTTATAATGGTTAATTACAATATCAAGTGTAAGAAAGTACACCTTATCAAAAAAGTTGGCATATCTGTAAGAAAGTGGAGGAAAAAAAGAAAAAAAAGTGAAAATTCATAACCATGAAAATTTAATGAGTGTGAGTGTAACAATTTACGCGGCAGCATGAAGAGATGATTGTAATTGCACAAATTGATACAAATTACAACATTTATAAATGATGAGCAGATTATGCAACTCAAATCCCCGTGGAAACTCTAAATATTTATCAAAATAATATGCCAAAGAAATTAATTCATATGATTAGTACCATGCCAATGAAAAATCTGAATTTGTAACAAAGTTAAAGAAACCAAGATCTATGATATGCATATGAAAATGCAAAATTTTATATAATGCTCTAGAGTATCGATAATTCGGTCTCTTTAATAGTTGGATTTTTTTATTAAAAAATATAAAAAAGAAATAAAAAATTTTAAAAATTTTAAACCATCCTTTACTCCGAAACACCACAAAACTTTTTATGAGAATGATTGAAATTGAAAGTTTGTAATTGTCAGTCTTTGAAGCACGAAAATGTTGCTCCCAAAAAAAAAAAAAAAAAGAAAAGAAAAGAAAAGAATAGAATTCATGGTTTCTCTGAAAAACCTAATTGTCATACCCACAATCCCCAAAAAGGTTTGGCCCCCTACATCCCAAAATTTGAGATAATAAGGGCATTATGGTCAATACACATAACACACTACCAGTAGACTGTAGACATAAAGACAAAACTGTCCTTAAATCCTGACGCAGAAGCCGCCAGACAATAGATAAATTTTTAGTTGTGACGAGAACGCGGATGGTACATTACGTGTTTTTATGTAAGTGGTGGAAAATTTAAAATTTTAAGTAATTAACCTTTTGACACACATATCCCACCATTTATATAGGAACACGTGATGTACCACCTCGTGTGACGGTCACATTGAAAAATCTCTCTAGAGAATGTCTGTTTTTTTTTTTTCGAGTTGCAGAAGTTTATTGATTTTGTCTTCTTCCCCTTACCCTATTTTCAATCTTCCCACTCAATCACTAAGATTTATATCCTTTTTTCTTCTTTCCCTTTCTACCTTTCTCCATCTTTTTTTTCATCAAATGTTTCTTCAACAATGGTAGGTCTGCCTGCAAGACAAATGAATGTGATTAAGCACAAGGGGGAGCACAATGTAATGGAAAGTGAAGCATTACCAGTGGGTTTATGAAAAGAGTAATACTGCATTTACAATGTATTAGGTATTGTAAAGTGATATAGTGTCGGTATTATCGAATATCAAAATCAAGCAATTACTATAAATTGGTACATAGTTTTCCTAAACAAGAAAAGAGTAATTCTGCATCGACCATGTATTAGATAATGTAAATTAATAAAATGTTATTACTAGATCTCAACAACCTATAGATTGGTATCGACTTTCTCATATAAGTAAACGGTAATGTTGCATCAACAATGTGCTATATTGTAAAGTGATACATTGTCATATTACTACATATCGACAACCTAGCTAATATTGTAGATTGGTGTCATGATTTTCCTCGTAAGAATAAGAGTAATGTTATGACGCCAATGTACTAGATACTGTAAAGTGATACATTGTTGGTATTACCACATATAAACAACCTAGCCGTTACTGTAGATTGGTGTCAGGATTTTCTTAGTAAGAATCAGAGTAATGTTGCAATGGCAACGTACTAGATACTGATGAAAATTGATACAATGTCAAAATTACTAGATATTGACAACCTAGTAGTGAATGTTAATTGGTACTTGACTATCCCAAATAAGAAAATGATAATGCTTTCTTTGATAATGTAATAGATATTGTAAAGTAAATAGTATTACCCGCCACTCTAGCAGTGCTTTAGCAAATAAGAAAAGAAGAATGTTTCATCGACAATGTGTTAGATACTACTCTAAACCCTAAAGTGATACATTATTGGTATTACTTAATATAAAAATGTAGCAATTACCAAAATAAGAAAAGAGCAACGTTGCAAATCAAAATTAATAGACTGTGCTTAGTTAAGAGGACTCACAGCGCTCATGGAGTTCTAATAAATCTTCATGCATGTTAAACGTCCTGGACGTGGCAGGAGCAAACAACCAGGTTCTGTTCATCTGCTTGATATACATATGCGCCGCGTAGCTCGGGATTTTTTCAGTTTTGGGTTCCTGAGACTTCAATCGGTCATTAACAAACGCTAAGCAGTCTATCAAGCTCTCTTTGGCCAACCCTTTCATGTCATAAGCCTGTGATCTTCTCCACAGGCTCTTACCATGAGGACTCATTGAGCTAGATAAGCACAGAGCTCTGGTTGTGTCACTAATGACAGCATCAGGCTTCTTCAACAGCAAGAAACACTGAGCTCTATTGCTATGCAGCACGATCCTCTCGTTTCGTATCTTCAGTGGGCACAAATCCATGGCCTCTGAGTACTCCAGCACAGCTTTTTCAAGGTTCCCTGACTGAAAGCTTTCATTCCCTCGTTGCTTCAGCTCCTTCACCATTGATTTTTTCTTTCTAACTTCTTGTTCAAACATTAGTCTCTCTCTCCTCTTTCTGTCAACCTTCAAATCCCATATCTCCTCCAATGCTATCTCAGCGTTTTTGCTCTCCACTTTTAAATTTCCATACTTTATTTTATGATAATCTATTAAAAGCGTCTGCGCAATTGTGTCTCCTACTTTCGGTCTTCCTCCACAGCTTCTAAGCTCAACCAGATCAACAAGAAACACAACTGATTTCTCCATGACTTTGTATCTTGTTTCGGGGTCGTTGAGAAGAAGCAAGAGGGAATCAATGGTCATGATCTGCCATTCATCTGATGACCTCGACAGATTGCAGAGTGCCTCCACAACTTCTTCTGAATTCGCTACACTTTGTCTACCAAATTTGGTTTGACAAAGTGTTCTCAACAACCCAATTCCAGCAGGTGAGGTTTGATTTTCCAAACCACCCCACATTACACACAATTTAACCAAGAATTCCTTCTTGCAGATTAAATTTAGAGACTTTTCTCTGCATGCAAAGGAGTGGAGAAGGCTGAGAGACCAGCACTGAAGCTGGCTCGCCCACTCTTCCGCCTTTCGGTTCTCAATCTCCAACCCTCCATCAACCCCACTTGTAACCAAATTGCAATGGTACTTCAATCTTTCTGTACGTTCCAACCCAGCAAACTTATCGTAAACCTCTTTCGGGCCAGTCAAGGCTATCTCCATGGCTAATTCTACAATCTCAAACTCATTTGCAGAAAAGGCTTCTTCAAACACCTTGTCATGTCCAGCTATATGAACAAGAGCACGAACCGCTACCCGCTGCTCCACCCATGTGATCTCACCTCTCATCAGCTCTAATAAAGGCAAAACCACCCCGGATTTTACAGCCTCCTCAGCAAATTCAACTATGTTCATGGCGTATGACCCGATGATATGAGCAGCATAGTAAGGAATATAAATGTTCTGATCAGTCAGCAGCCACTCCTTGTCATTGACTCCTTTGTGAATAAGCTTTGCCATGCATTCAAATATTCCAAGAGATGGAAATTCAGGGTCATTAGGGTTTTCCATGGCTATGTTCCACAGGCTGCTTAGTACAAGGACATGCTCTTGGTCATGGCTGAAAGGCAAATCTAACAAGGCTCTGATGATTTTCACGTTTCGGATAGATGGGTCCGGCTCTTTCATGCTGCAGAAGAAACAAGAGGGTTTTGTGCACTCTGGATCACAGGTTTTGGTGGTGGTGTTTTGAGATTGTGAGTTCATAGTTTTGTGAAGAGAAGTTGGAGTTTTATTGGGGTTTTGAGGCTTATAAAAAATTAATAATTTATGCTTAGTTTGGTAGAGAGTTTTGGTTGCAAAAGAAGGAACTTAGATGAATATGACATTACCAAGAGCAAAAGTGCAAAAACAGTCAATGTAAATGAAGAAACTCAACTTACTCTGTAAGAATTGGTTCACATGATTGCCTCTAACATCAAATCCAAGCACCATGAGTTTGAGAAACATATGAGATTTCATCCTATACTCTTTTTCTGAGCGTTTTAAATATTGATTTTTGAGTGTCTTTACGACAGACTGAGAGTGAACAACGGTTGCCTAGATTCTCAATCTTTATTGTCTTATTAGAAGGAAAGACGATTCCAATTATTTTGTCCTTTGCATCAAGTCACGTTTTTCTTCATGAGAGGTGTGTTTGTATGGCATTTGCCTTCTTCTCTTTCAATTTTTGAATTTGTTGGGGGAGGAGGGGGTGCCTCTCCAGTCTCCATGTGAGAAATTTGCTAAAGCAAGAGAGACTACTTAACGGATTAGCAACTCACTTTGTCATGTTTCTACAGGCAAATGGCCAAACAATTCTTAGCATTTTATGGGAAGTTGTTAGTAATTAATAGGATAGCTGCATGTTAAGCATTTCTCGGGTTGGTTTTAACTAAACCAAGTGTCTTTTGCTAAATGGAGACAGAGTACTACGATCTCACTTGGGATTATCTAAATAATTAATGATAGGATTTTTACCACTTGTAAAAATAGGGATAAAAATACTTAAAATACTTACAAGAGTACAAGATAATTGTAGTATAGTAGATCAAGCAAGGTTGTTTTCCACATGGATTGAATGAATAATTTACGTTAAAACCAAATCTTAATTAATTATTTGAAAACAAAGTTTGGAAGAGGTTGCTTTTATGACCTCAAATATTAAAAACGAATTATTAAAAATAATTAAATAAATTGACAAAGTAAAGAGAACAAAAGAAAATAGTTTTGAAAATCTATTTAAGCACTAAGGTTCCGCCGTCACCTTAATAATCCTACGTAATTCTTCCAATTACTTATGAATTACCCATGCATATTTTGAAGGTTAGGTTTTCCTAAAGTATGCCCTACTTGGAACCTCTAACATAGAACGTATATCTAAAATGCAACATGTTCGTGGCGTCCAAATCGAATGTGAACATGCAAGACTCATTAAGTTTTGTGAAATCCTTTTGAAAAACCATATAACCCTTAAGACGTGTCGTCCATCCTAAGAAGTTACACATATTAACCACAAGAAGCCTTAGTTAATTCCAGGGACAGCCCTCCGCCAAAATTGCATCGAATTACTTTTCTAAATATCCTAATGGTGACCAATCATCAAGACAATTAGATAGTTTAAACTGATGATTAATAATTCAAAACTTGCATGCATAATATCATAAGTAAATTGAAAAGAAACTACATATTCTTGCTAAGACTCATGGCCTCGCCCTCCCTAGCAAACGCAACTAGTTACTAACAATCATAAAATAAAATATTATTAAGAACATGGATAGAAAACATCTTGAAAATAAACTTGAATCGTCAAAAACTCTCCAAGCCTAGCAAAGTATTGATGCGTTCTCCTTTCTAACGGCTAAATAACCTTTTTTATACTACTACAAAATAAAATCCTACCTAGAAAAGGTCTTCTAAAAACTAGGAAACATAATAGAATAAGATAACTAGGAAATAAAAGGTTTCCTATTTAAATTGAAATTCGAACTTCTCAGAAAATCAGACCTTTGACCAAACAAATCAACTCCGATTTGGTCCCAGAATGTCTCTTTTGAAAGCTGAAGATGTCCCCTACAAATCCTCAGAAAAAATCGTCCTCAAAATATGCCATATTGACCTCCAAAATGCCCAAAACGTCCAAAAACGTCAATCTGGAAAAACTGTACGCTGAGTCTTTATTTCATTGCCACAGTCAAACAGCTTGGTAGAAAACTCTGAAATTTTGACACAATCATCTTGAAACACTCACGAACATCCTCCAATTAAAATCACTCCAAAATTCATCTGTTTGATCACTTTTTTCTCCAGAGGAAGTCAAATGTCCTACATTCAAAATACATAACAAAGTATCAAAGTTCTACCAAAATAACCATTAAACAATAACTAAGAATAGGGTAAAATATATGGTATAATATGGATTCATTAAATACCCCCAAACTTAGCTTTTTGCTTGTCCTCAAGAAAAAAATAAAAACTAGCAAACTAGAAACTTAAACAAAAATTAACTAAGACAAAATTTTCACCTTCAAGCAATCCATAGAAAATATTAAAAATCAGAACATCTTTTCAAAAGTTCCAACTAATCCCACTATAGAGTCTAAGCCATTTAGAATCAATTAGAAAAGAATTCATGAACTTCCTTTGGTGTAAAGTGAACCAACATGGCTAAGGAGACTTGATTAAAATCCTATCTTTCGTCCTTTTTATTCCACACTTCACATGTGACGACCCGTCCCTAATTTTATGTTTTTACAAATTTTAAAAGCGTTATTTTACGAAAATGCCCTTAGAGGCGAGGGTCTTGACTTTCGTTTATCAATGTATAGTGAGGTGTATGAATTAATCATTTAGCATATTCCTGAAGTTTACGATGATACGAACGCGTAGACACAAGCAGAGGTGAATTTGGAGCTACGGTTAAAGAGTTGCGGAGTTACGAATCCGAAGGTATTTTGAGGAAATCACTATTTTTAATATAGTATTTATATTATTAAATGGTTAAGCCACATGTGTGTGGCTGAGTTGGAAAAAGAAAGGAAAAGAAATAAGGGATTGAGGGCTAACCAATCAAAAATAGAAAAGAAATAAGGAAGGGTTTCAAGAGAGAAGTGGGGGAAGGTGTGGCGAATCAGGGAAGGAGAGAAGGAGAAGATGCCCAATTGGGAGGAGAGAAGAGAGGGCCAAGGATGGAAGGAGAGAACAGGGGATTAGATACCCTTTCTCTTCAACCCGTTTTAGTTCCACGACTCGATTACAGACCCGGTTCCGCTTCTCTTCTCCAGCAGTTTTCGTCGGGTTTTCTGACGATTTGTAGCCATACATCACCATGAACCAACTCAGAGACCTCCCATCTCCATTTCTCTACCAAACCCGACTTAATTTGTCCAGAAATTGGGAAGACTACGTATGGTGGCGCCGAGGGTCTCATGGCAGTGATCCGCCATTCTGGAAGCAAACTCCGTCGACCACTACCATGGGTCGACTTCTCTTGAACCTAGGAACAAGTCCCAAACTTTGGTTGGAGCGGCGGAGCACCGGAGAAGTCGAATCAAAGGACACCTAACTTAGGGTTTTCGACGGGTTTTTGTAAAATTTGAGCTTTTCCCGGCCTAATTAGACTTGGCCGCAGGTTTAAAGTTTACTCTACTCATTGAGATCTTCATTCTTGTAAATTTTGGTAATTTTTGGAAATAGTTGGATTTTCCGGCGAGTCGGGGCTGCCAACCGCCACCCACGGCGGCGCGTGGCCAGGGGGCCATCGATGTTATTCTTAGGCTAAATTAGATGTCTTGAGCTCAATTTTGGTAATTGTATGACGTACGTTGATTGTTGGAACCTAAATTCTCTACGTTACGTTAATAGGTCATTATATGAATCAACGATCCGACCGTTAGAACGTCACCAAACTTTAATATGTTATAGTACGTAATATTTGAGGACCATAGGAACTTATGGATCGGGAATCTGATATACGGATCTTCCCGAATTGTATTTGTAAGTTCATAAAATAAAATGTTAACTGCCACTTGGTTTTAGCAATTGGCGGAGATCCGACCGTTGGATCGTAATGGAACTTTAGGATGTTGTTCTAGAAGTATATTGTGGATCTTTGGAAGTAAGGGATCGGAAATCCGTGTTGCGGATCTTCCGAATCTAACTACGTAGGGATGTGTGTTATGTAAGTTACATATTTTATTGATAAGAATTCTGAGTTGTTATTTGATAATTGTTCTAGGCGCCAATCGTTAGTGATGCCTCTATGGTTGTGCTAGAGAGTTATAGCGTGAACTCCAGGTGAGTGAGCTTTTGTTTTCAGTATATATATGTATGCTTGGTATTTTTCCCAGAAAATGCGTTTAAATGGAATTATGTTTTGAAATGCCATGCCTCATGATTTATACTGAAATTATGAGTTATGCATATTGTGATTTGACGCTGTGGACGCTCAGGTAATTACCAGGTGAGTTATTGATTGTTAATGTGAGTTGAGATGCATTGAGAGCTCCTAAACCTGCACCTCGGTGTTAGTGCTCCCGCCCTTGGTTAGGGCACAGGCCTTCACGTGATGTTCACATCCCGTACCGCACGCTCACCTTGGATCCAAGTTAGGTGCACAGGCCTGTCGTACAGACCACTATAGGTGGTTCCGACTCGTAAGTGACCTGCGATTATTCGCACAATCTTTAAGTGATTGTAGCACTTGAGCGTATTTATTTACACCCAGACCTGTCATACAGACCACTATAGGTGGTTCCGACTTGTGTGCAGGTATACTTGATGAGCTATGGGTTCAGCCGTACAGGCCACAATAGGTGGATCCAGTTGACATATTACTTTCATTGATTTACTTCACCTGGTTTACTCGTTATTGATGCTGAGATATTTGACATGGCATATATGTGGATTTTGCTATTTCGAGTATGGTTTCAATATACGTATATATTATATTTCTGGGAAATTATACAGGTATTACAGTGAGGGGTTACTACCTTTAACAATTGAAATGTTTTTTGAAAAGCTTTGTTTTTGCCCACTCACGCTTTCTGTTTTGCGCCCCTCCAGGTTTAATTTGCTGAAAGTTCGTATAGACGAGGATTCTTGGTAAATCTCAGGATAGGTGGTTACTTCTAAGGGTATAATCCTTATCCACTCTACTGTACTTACTTATGCTCTAATGTCACTTGTGAAGTGGGTTCATTCCCGTTCACCAGCGCACTCTGGTATTTAGGCACTCTTAGATAGTGGATGAGTGGTGCAAAATCTTTGAGATAGTGAGTATAATCCTTATCCACTCTACTGTACTTACTTATGCACCAATTCCTTATCAGTTGTCCAAAAACCATCACCCAAACGGCTTTAGTCTGTAATTAGCCTATAGTGGCGTTACTAATTGACGATATTGTCTGATATCCATGAATTGTCAACCAGTATTCAGGCGGTATGATTTCTAATACCAGAGACATGCTAGTATCTGGAAGTGATACCCTTGTGCCAGAATCTCTTTGGCTAGCCACCTTCTGGATCACTTCCACGGGTAGATAGGAGAGTCGAAGTATGAGTTAATTTCTCACTGTTAGAGTGATCTGAGTATCGAGAAAGCTGTAAAGACCTATTAGCACGTGGCGTGGTGAAAAGAAATATTATGGTACGTTGTGAGGACGTACATTCAGGCGTCATATTCCAAAGCCTTACCTGAGATATTATTATTGATATACTTTCTCATATTCACTAGTTTCCTTGCGTCATTTCGAGTAATTTCTACCATTTGGAAGAATTTAGTTACTAAAGCGTATTGAGTAGGGAATTACTCAATCAAACATTTACTTAGGGAACTTCAAACCTTTTGCTAAGGTGAAAGACTAAACCCTAGGTTTGTACCTAGATTTTGGCAACTTGATTGGGTGGCGATTAGGAACCATTTAAACCATACTACGAACTAATGGTCTAGTTGACTGATCTTTTTAATCTGAGTTGCCTCCATGGTCTGACGAATATATAATGGTCTTATCGGTGACCTTCTTAATTACCTCGACGGTGAAACCAATTTCTCTAAGCTTTGTTGGTCAGCTATATACCAGATTCCTCGATTGTAAACTTTGATTAAATTGATACTCTTCTTGGGAGATGTGATCACAATGGATGAGATTATTTTCTTTCTCCTAAAAGCTTGTAACGGAAGAAAGTTGACATTCTCTCAAAGGGTTGTGAATTCGAGATATTCTTGGTCTTGTCAATTTTATCGATAATTTGTCAGTGAATTCTCGGCTACAATATCCTTCTTCACTTTTCGGCCGAGAAAAGTTAGCTTGTTTTGAAAAGTTGGATATGAATAAAGTTCTGGTAAGCAAATTATTGTCTCAGTTCACCATTGCTTTACATTCTTTGATGATGTTGATCTTCTGGGAGATTCATGACGACGTATCTTTGGATGTTTCAGTTGTGCAGAGGCAGCATGACTGATTATAATCTATATTTCCAATGTGTAGAATTGTTTAGAATGAGCCATCTCATTTATGACTTAGAGTCGACATTTACCACCTTTGCCTGAAAATCAAATGACATTTCTATGTGGAGAACGGGTCCAAAATCCTTATCAACCTTAGAATTTCCTAAATACATTTACTCTTGGAATGAGCTAAGTTTTCATGGCGGCAGTAAAAGGACATAGCTATCCTTGATCATTTTCAGCTTGTTCTATCCTATTGTAGTTAGAGAATTCGAGTATCATTATACGCTCTCAGTACGAGGTATTTTGTACGGGTAGTGAATGTGAAAATCAATAATCTTGATGTCGAACCAAGGTTATGCTTATGTAGTGTTTCAATTGGTGGTAGCTTTATTTAAGTGGGAAGCCGTATTCTTCCAGCTTCAAGGCTTTAAGTATTGGCGATGATTTCATTTCTGAAAATGGACGTTGGAATTTCAACAATAAAACACTTGTGAAGATAATTAAGATAGAAGTGAGATGTTGTTAACTTCTCCATGTGATATGATCAAGAAGTTCTCGTTGTGACATGATCAAATGTAGAGGTAAGAAAGGAATAAAATTGAGGCTCCCTTTGATGTGTTTGAAGAGAATCTTCATTCTAGATACACCCCCGCTTTTGATTAACGTTGAGAGGATTTTGAGGATATGGAGTTCAAACTTCCTGGACAACCACAGTTTTTCTAATGGCGTCCAGAGGATAATGGCATTATGAGAAAGCTACTTCTAGACTTCTATACAAGTTCAGGCAACAAAAACCCGACAAGATTATTATCTTGGTGTATTTATATTTCATCGTGCTACATGTTACACTTCCAAGCCTTTGGAAGTCTTTATGAAGATTATGAGTATTAGATGTTGTTAGTATCATATTTCTAACCCTAGACTAACGATTAGCCTGAAACAAGTTACTCAGACCTTAGTGGACGAATTGCATCTTGTTCGTTCCACCATTAGCTTGGTTGCAACATACCATTATCTCTATTTTAGTTGCTTGTAACCACGGTTACAATTTTGGGTTAGCTATGTTACCTTTGGAGTTGACATACAGAGACCTTATGTATAGTGCATATTTGGTAGACGCTTACTTTTGTTAGAGTTATGGGTAACTACGGTTACATTCCTGATTAGGAGTATGACATCATTTGAGAGATAATATAAATATTGTATGCGCAGCTTGTGATTTACAGAATAGTATTGCGAACAAGTATTTGAATGATTGAATTTGTGATGTAGAAAATTTTATGTTATTAATGATGTTGCCTAGGAAGGTAGTGAATGAGCACGATCGAGGCGTGTATGTGTATTTCCCAATGAGGGGCAAGATGGTAATATTGCACCCTCGGGAATTGTTACTTGCTTATCGAGACAACAGTGAGTTGTCGGTATTGCGGGCTGCAAACCGTAATATCAATAACTTATTCGTTGGATTCGTTAAGCAAGTAAGCAAGTAGGTCGTTCTACATTAGTATTTGTATTTATTTATTTAAGTAGTTATTTGTTGTTTGGGCTGGGCTTGACCCAAAGATAATACATGCTTATTTTCGAAGTACGTTACGCAACGAGTGCGTTTGTAAAAAATATTTTATGCTCGTTTTTTATTTCAGTGCAACTATTTTAACTTTACTTCACTACATACATATTATGATGTTATATTTATACATCTATTTTTGGACCCTATGTTTTGATAAAATATTATATTTTGGCATGATACTGAAGGAGAAGGAAAGTTTGAGCTTGGAGGCATAAAAGAGGAATCACTGCACTCCAATTGCGACGGAATGGCATTCTCTTTTATGCAACCGCTCTAGTTTGATTTCTTCTTTATTTGTATATTTTCTTATGATCCTTCGGAGCATTTTATGTATAACTAGTGATTTCAAATTTCGGGGATGAAAGTTTTTTTAAGATGGGTAGATTGTGACGACTCGTCCCTAATTTTATGTTTTTACAAATTTTAAAAGTGTGATTTTACGAAAATGCCCTTAGAGGAGAGGGTCTTAACTTTCGTTGATCAACGTATAGTCAGGTGTATGAATTAATCCTTTAGCGTATTCCTAAAGTTTACGATGATACGAACGCGTAGACGTAAGTGGAGGTGAATTTGGAGCTACGGTTAAAGAGTTGCGGAGTTACGAATCTGAAGGTATTTTGAGGAAATCACCATTTTTAATTATATTATTTATATTATTAAATAGTTAAGCCACATATGTGTGGCTGAGTTGGGAAAAGAAAGGAAAAGAAATAAGGGATTGAGGGCTAACCAATCAGAAATAGAAGAGAAATATGGAAGGGTTTCGGGAGAGAAGTGGGGGAATGTGTGGTGAATCGGGGAATGAGAGAAGGAGAAGATGCCCAATTGGGAGGAGAGAAGAGAGGGCCAATGAGGGAAGGAGAGAACAGGGGATTAGAGACCCTTTCTCTTCGACCCGTTTCAGTTCCACGACCCGATTACAAACCTAGTTCCGCTTCTCTTCTCCGGCAGTTTTTGTTGGTTTTTCCGACGATTTGTAGCCATACATTACCATGAACCAACTCAGAGACCTCCCATCTCCATTTCTCTACCAAACCTGACTTAATTTGTCCAGAAATTGGGAAGACTACGTATGGTGGCGCCGAGGGTCTCATGGCAGTGATCCGTCATTCTGGAAGCAAACTCCGTTGACCACTACCATGGGTCGACTTCTCTTGAACCTAGGAACAAGTCCTAAGCTTTGGTTGGAGTGGCGGAGCACCGGAGAAGTCGAATCGAATGCCATCTAACTTAGGGTTTCCGATGGGTTTTAGTAAAATTAGAGCTTTTCCCAGCCAAATTAGACTTGGCCACATGTATAAATTTTACTCGACTCATTGAGATCTTCATTCCTGTAAATTTTGGTAATTTTTGGAAATAGTTGGATTTTCAGGCGAGTCGGGGCGGTCGACCGCCACCCACGGCAGCACGTGGCCAGGGGGCCGTCGATGTTATTCTTAGGCTAAATTAGATGCCTTGAGCTCAGTTTTGGTAATTGTATGACGTAGGTTGATTGTTGGAACCTAAATTCTCTACGTTACGTTAATAGGTCATTATATGAATCGACGATCTAACCGTTGGATCATCACCAAACTTTAATATGTTATAGTACGTAATATTTGAGGACCATAGGAACTTACGGATCGGGAATCCGATATACGGATCTTCCCGAATTGGATTTTTAAGTTCATAAAATAAAATGTTAACCGCCACTTGGTTTTAGCAATTGGCGGAGATCCGACTGTTGGATTGTAATGAAACTTTACGATGTTGTTCTAGAAGTATATTGTGGATCTTTGGAAGTAAGGGATCGGAAATCCGTGATGCGGATCTTCCGAATCGAACTACGTAGGGATGTGTGTTATGTAAGTTACATATTTTATTGATAAGAATTCTGAGTTGTGATTTGATAATTGTTCTAGGCGCCAATAGTTTGTGACGCCTCTATGGTTGTGCTAGGCAGTTGTAGTGTGAACTCCAGGTGAGTGGGCATTTGTTTTCAGTATATGTATGTATGCTTGGTATTTTTCCCAGAAAATGCGTTTAAATGGAATTATGTTTTGAAATGCCAAGGCTCAAGATTTATACTGAAATTATGAGTTAGTATAGTATGCATATTGTGATTTGACGTTGTGGACGCTCAGGTAAGTACCAGGTGAGTTATAGATTGTTAATGTGAGTTTATGAGTATGTTGAGATGCATTGAGAGCTCATAAACCTGCACCCCGGTGTTAATGCTCCCGCCCGTGTCCAGGGCACAGGCCTTCATGCGATGTTCACCTCCCGTACCGCACGCTCACCTTGGATCCAAGTTAGGTGCACAGTCCTGTCGTATAGACCACTATAGGTGGTTCCGACTCGTAGGTGACCCGCGATTATTCGCACAGTCTTCACGTGATTGTAGCACTTGAGCGTATTTATTTACACCTAGGCCTGTCGTACAGACCACTGTAGGTGGTTCCGACTTGTGTGCATGTATACTTGATGAGCTATAGGTTCAACCGTTCAGGGCACAATAAGTGGATTCGATTGACATATTACTTTCATTGATTTACTTCACCTGGTTTACTCGTTATTGATGCTGAGATATTTGACATGACATATATGTGGATTTTGCTATTTCGAGTATGGTTTCGATATATGTATATATTCTATTTCTGGGAAATTATACAGATTTTACGGCGATGGGTTACTACCTTTAATAATTGAAATGGTTTTTGAAAAGCTTTGTTTTTACCCACTCACACTTTCTGTTTTGCGCCCCTCCAGGTTTAATTTGCTGAAAGTTCGTATCGACGAGAATTCTTGGCAAATCTCAGGATAGGTGGTTACTTCTAAGGGTATAATCCTTATCCACTATACTGTACTTACTTATGCTCTAATGTCACGTGTGAAGTGAGTTCATCCCCCCTCACCATCGCACTTTGGTATTTAGGCACTCTTAGGTTTAAATTTATTCACATTTTTTTTCCACATCATCACACTTTATGGCTTCATCACCTTCCAGGTGCGGCCAGCACAGCTCGATTTGGAGTCCTAGTGGACATTCCAAGTCGGGGTGTGTCAGCACACATAATAACTTGATATATATATATATATATTCTAGTAACAGTGGTGGTCGTGCAATGCCAGTTCCCTTAAGCTTTCGATCCAATCCATGTAACGAGCTTTAGGTCAATGACTCCCAAACCACTAAGGCTTGATGGCACTAGGTGTAGAACACCCCTAAGGACTTACTAACTTGAGCTGAAAAGGCTATGAAACCAACTAACCACCATGCCCTATGCCGAAACTCTATCGTTTGACGCGATAATCACTACTGATCAGGCAGGATTGGCTCGGTGACTAAGTAAAACCTCGGGTGGAACAATTTTTACTTTATTCATAACAAGAGCTAACCTTTATTTTACTTAAAACAAAAAATTAAAAATAAACTTAGACTAATAGTAAGTGTTTCAATCTCACTCCCCACAAACCATGTTGATGTGAATGTGCAAAATTTCAAAGTATAACTCATGAATTAGTGTCTAAGCAACGATAAATAGAAAATACTCTATTATGGGATTAACCTTCACCATGTCTATTTATTCTAACGTTTAAAATATTCTATGGATATTAACTTAAAAAGAATGAATTTTTTTTAATTGACTCAAAAATTAAAAACCTAAAAAAACCTAAAAATTCTTATTTCCCACCCCCAAACTTAAATCACACATTGTGACATCCCACATCGCCCAGGGGAGTGAATCCTGTAAGCCTTATATGTATATTCCCATCTCTACCTAGCACGAAACCTTTTGGGAATTCACTGGCTTCGGGTTCCATCGGAACTCCGAAGTTAAGCGAGTTTGGGCGAGAGCATTCCCAGGATGGGTGACCCACTGAGAAGTTTTCGTATGAGTTCCCAAAAATAAAACCATGAGGGCATGGTCGGAGCCCAAAATGGACAATATCGTGCTACGGCGGAGTCGAGCCCAGGATGTGGTGGGGGCCTGGGCCGGGATGTGACAATTTGGTATCAGAGCCAATCCCTGGTTGGAAGTGTGCCGACTAGGACGTCGAGCCCCTAAGGGGGTGGATTGTGACATCCCACATCGCCCAGGGGAGTGGATCCTGTAAACCTTATATGTATATTCTCATCTCTACCTAGCACGAGACCTTTTGGAAACTTACTGGCTTCGGGTTTCATCGGAACTCTAAAGTTAAGCGAGTTTGGATGAGAGCATTCCTAGGATGGGTGACCCACTGGGAAGTTCTCGTGTGAGTTCCCAAAAACAAAACCGTGAGGGCGTGGTCGGGGCCCAAAGCGGACAATATCGTGCTACGGCGAAGTCGAGCCCGAGATGTGGTGGGGGCCCGGACCGGGATGTGACACACATTATCGTCAATGTGTGAAAAATAAACATGACAAAAATAAAATAAAACTATAAAGAGAACTCAAATGAATAAGACTGCCAAAGAAAACTAATAAAAACTAAAAATAAATAAACAAACAAAAATTAAAAAATAAAATAAATAAGAAATTATAAAACAGAAAAATAGAGAAAGAAGGGAAAACAGAGGCACCTGGATTCGAAGTGGTAACCTGGTGCAGGGAGAATATGCACTGGAAAAATAATGAAAAAGAAATGACCATCTCAGTGCTTTGGAGAGTCGAACCCACAACCTGCCAGTTTGCTGGCACACACGGAACACGCACAGACAACAGTGTAGAAAACCTATTTAAGCTCTTCAGCATTCCATTGCTCATTTCCTCATTTTTCACACCCTAGCCGTTAGAGGGAGAAATTTTTAATTCTGACTGGAATACGGATGGTACATCACGTGCTTTTATACAAGTTGTGAAAATTTTTAATTTTTAAGTTATTAAAATTTTAACACACATAACCCACAATTTATATAGGGATACGTGGTATACCACCTCGTGTGATGGTCAAACTGAAAAACTATCGTTGAGAGGGTCTCCATCTCTCTCCAGCATTTCACCTCGAGCCCAGAGCCATGAAAACTCCTTATCTCTAACCTTCATCCCATCTCTACTTTCTAGTCGTGCCACCATTGCCATTTTGTCCAAAATTGTATCTCATATTCAAACTACAACCTGCAACCCCCAAACTTCGGATTTTATTTATTCTGAAAAAGACTCTGGACTCATCATGCACGTGAGTTGGGTTTGATGCAGATCCCATTCGTGATTAGAAGAAGATGCGCAGAGACATAATTGGCACGGGTGCACAAATCCAAAGGGAACCAAGTAGCAGACATCTCAAAATCCTCACGGTCAGAATTACAGGTATAAGTCTTAACCCCGAAAACTTAGTTTTCGATATACATCTGTTGAACATAGTCCTTGGATTTGTGATTCAGTTTTTTGGTGCATGCATCCCATATTTGTGCTAGGAGTTGAATCAGTTTCTCTGCATCCAATGTGGTCGCTGTCCTGTTTCCATTATACTCATGTATTTTTGTTTCTCTTTTGTATGCATGCTACCCTGAATAAATGTGATGAATCTTGAGCTAAACGTTGCACCAAATGGATCATGTGCTCCTTTCTGTGTTGCTTGGATCCTACCCCCAAACTTGTATGTAATAATATTTTAAATAAAATGCAAGGAAGTGGTTGAATGAGATGGGGTGCCAAGCAATGCAAAAAGGGCTTCATCACCAACCCCACTCTGAGTATTTCTGGAACTCTGCATGTGCATGTTTCTGCATTGGATTAATTTCTGCACTTTTCGTTGATGATGAATGCTGCTGAATGCATGATTCAGTTGAATTTGCCCCCTCAGTGGATATCTAGGGCTAAATTGCCTCCAAATGCAACCTGCAAAGATCACATATTAAAAATCTAACTAGAATAAACCCAAAATAAAATACTGATTAACTAAAAAAAATGACCACTTTTGTGTTTTTCAATTTTATTTATTTATTTTTTATTTTTATTTTATTTTTGTGATAAAGAATAAAAGCAAGAAAATAAAATGAACGGAAATAAAAAAAAAAGAGTTTCGAAAAATTGGGTTGCCTCCTAATTAGCGTTTTAGTTAACGTCTATAGCTAGACGTAAAGGAACTGATGATCATGTTACTTGTCCTTTTAAAATCAACCACTCTTTTGCAGTATCATAGGACAATGGTAGGTAAGGATTGACTTGAATTGTGCATTTAAATTCATTGGTTGAATCTTTGATATCCACCCTTCCGTGTGAATGAATTTTTGTAAGCAAATAGGGGCTTTTACAAATAGGTTGATGTTTGCGTCGAACTGACTTAAACCTTGTATTTAACACTCATAATTTTTTTTATTGGTCAAATTTCTTGACGAAGAATTGGGCTGCCATTAAGCTTCTTCTTTTTTCTTGTAGATTTTAGCCTTCTTGCAGGACTCCACATGAATTTTCCCAAGTGTAAAGGGTTGTGCGGTTGCACTGTCAGTTTCGAAGCTTTCCTGCAGCTGTGGGTTGCTTTGCAGCCTCTTGAAAGAGAATGTGTGACATATAGACTTGGGTAGCAATGGGATATGTGGAAAGTTTAAGATCAGCATATGATGTTGTTGGAAGTATGCCCACAAAGCCACTCATTTGATGTAATAGCTTTTTGGAATACTTAATATGTTAAACTTTTATATGTTTAACGGAAGGGCAATACTTATTGTTAATCACTATTTATTGTATCATGTGTTTAATCAATAAGAGAATCCAAGGGATGTATTTGACATAAGAGATAAGTGATCTAATGAGTTAGATTAAGGAGACCTTTCTCTTATGTTCATTCCTAAAACGTTCCTAGCCATAGGATTGCCAATTGGGCATTGACAATCCGCTAAGGTTAGTATGTGTTATGTTGACTCAAACGTGAGTATGAACTAGTCTCAAGTCATTTGGTGTTGGACACTAAGACAAACACATAGGTGCTCGAAAGAGTAATCGAGTACACTGAACTGCGATTAATGAGAGTTCAAACATACATGTCATGTACGAACTCTAAGGTTACAATATGCAAAGTAGTCCTTAGACCTGAGGCATCATAGATGTCTAATGGTTAGGTCCTTGATCTTTGATCATGACAAAGGCATTCCCTCGGATTGTCCACGGCATTGTTGGGGTCATGTGATCTAGTCATGTAGGCATATGAGTGCACAACAAGGGATCTCTAACCTTCCATGGTGGAAGGAGAATACTCTAAAATATGATTCTAAAGTCTTTGGCCAAAGCAAATGAATATGACTAAGGAAGATGTTCCAAATCATATTCAAGGGAATCATATAAGAAAGTATCACATTGGATAGTAGACATGAAACAAACTATCACTTAAAACAATGTGGTTAAGAGTATTGTATTAGAGAATGACCGTATTGCATTGTAATTGTAACTGGATAGGTTCTCCAACCAATTCTACTTAGCTTGGGTAACCATGACATACTGCTAGGTGTCACTCATGGTTTGTGGAAGCCCTATTGATTAGCAAACACTAATCATCAAAAAGGGAGAATTGAAATGTGGTTTCAATTCACAATCGATAGTTAAGAGTAACATCGCCCACTGCCTCGCTAATTGGAACCTAATGGATCGCACACCAAATAAGGATATATGTGAAGCAATTAAATGAAATGGATAAGCAATTAAATGGTTTAATTGAAGAATGGTCAAGATTAATTAATTAGTTAATTAATTATACGAAATGTTCGTATTGGGCTTTTAAGTTGGTTTTAGGGCTGCGGGGCCCAAAAGTGTTTTGGTCCACAAGGCCCATTATGTTTAAGTTGTATGACAACTAAAACAAAATGGGCAATAAGCCCAATAACCATATAGGCCAACCATTTAGGGTGAGGGTATGCAAGTTTGCTTAATTGCAAGTTTGCCACTCACCTAAGAAATGAAGTATAAATTCATCTTTATAGCTTTGTTTTCAATTAGGGTTTTCTAAGCTACTTGGGGAAAGTTATCTAGCAAATTTACTTCCCTAAGTGATCCATTTTCATCCTCACAAATTACATCCTTGGTGAAGAGACATAGAGACATCAAACTTTTGGTGTTTTGGAGAACTAATCCTCAAATCCTCAAAGAAGCAAAGGAGCACTAAAAGGAGGAAAATCACAAGGAAGATCCAAGGAGCAAGGAGGTGACTTGAAGGCCCTCCACTTGGGTGAATCCCTTGTGTAATCAAGGATGAGCTTCAAGGGTAAAGAATCTCTAAATTCTTAATTATCTTTAATGTTGTTAAAGAGTCTTTTGGTTCACCATATACTAGGCTTTGAAAGTCATGGGTTTCATGAATTGTTTTTGGATGCATGCCTAGTTTAAAGAGTTAATTGTTAGCATATGTATTCAAATGTTCATACATGTTCTTAGCTAGGACAAAATTTTTCCTTCAAGTGGTATCAAGAGCCTAGGTCTAGTGTATGGTGGATCCTTTTGGGTTTTGTGATTTTCATGTTTTATGATTTAAATGTTGTAAATGTTACAAGCTTTGTTCTTGCTTTGAATATAAATTTTGCTAGAAAATTTAGCATCTCAAATGTTGTAGATGTATTTCATTTAAGCATGAATATTGGAACTAAAAATTTGGTGCCATGTATTTTGAGTTTTCATAAGTGTTCTTCAATGTTCTTGGAGTTCTTGCCAAAAAAAAAAAAAAGTTTTGAAGTTTTGATTCAAAAAGTTTTATGTTTTTACATAAAGTTTTGATTTAATTTTAGTGGGTGATGGTTAATGATTAAGTAATTTTAATGGGAGACAAACTTTGTTTTAAAGAATGACATAAATCATTTCATACAAAATTTTATTTCATCTTTACCTCACCTAACATAACCCACTTACAAAACTTTGTATAAAATTTGAATTTTACCAATAAAAACCACTTATGGCAGGCCACCCTATTAAATAGGGTATTTTTGGGTGTTTTGTGCACTTACATAAAGTTTTGATACTTTTGTGTATTTGCATTTTGGCCCAAAAGTTTACGTTTTTACGTTAAGGTCCAAAAACTTTAAAGGACAAATTGTTTTGCTCCTTTAATGATGTTTTGACATTATTAAAAATGTTTGGGTTCTAAGTTGTAATTACATGAAGTTGTGGACTCTTGTGTTTTTACAAAGTGACCCCAAAAGTTTTTTGTTTTTAGAAAATGGCCCAAAAAGTTGTGGTCATTGTTTTTGGCCCAAATTAGATGAGAACAAAATTGTTTGTCTCTTTAAATGAGAATTGGATTTTCATTTTATTTAGTTCCATTTAAATTAATTCTATGGATCCGAAAACCAATTGTTTTAAAGTTGTTTTCTTAATTAAATGTGTTTGATTAAGAGAAGGGTGATTATGAACCAAATGCCTCGATAATTGAGCTATGTGATTGGCCGCTTTACATTATGAATGTTTGGGCTTGGTAGTGTAGATATGAATGTAATTTGATTAGTTCAAGATTGTTGTAAATGGACATAAGTCCATCATTTATGTTGTAAAAGGGCATAAGCCCTTATTATTATTTCATGTATTCCTTTTGTTTAAATGTATGCAAAATGGAATAGTTGGGTCCAACGCCCAATAGGAAATAACGGTTTAATTGGATTAAACGCGTAACTAAAATCAACAACTACATACCTTAGACCCAAGGTCCAACACAAGGCTCGTGTTGGATCAAATCAAACGGTTCATAATCATCCTAAAACCTAATATGACTATATAGTCCATATGAGGATGCAAAGCATTCGTTAGTAGTTCCATATAGTCTCGCTTGTTTCAACGAAACAGTGGGAGTATTATATACTACTAATTCATATAAACTTGGACCAATGGTTGTGATAGGCCCAAGTTCTTTTAATGTGATTAAAATGTTTTGATGTAGCCCAACGCTATTCCCTCAACAAATTAATATTTAAGTTGATAAGCGAGAGATGTTTAGAATATCTCTTCGTAGGCCTTCCATCGTGGTGGGTTCCAATCGTTTGTGACTCATGCACCGGCTTCACCCTATCATGGGGAAGTACAAAGTATGTGCTTACATCCAGGAGGAATCCATATACATATGATGAGGTGAGTGTAGGCAACGAGGATAGCCGATATCATATCATTGTGAGGCTATTCTTGAACCCCTTCACGAACTAAGCATGGTGGGAATAATTTAAACTAAGTGCAATGGTGCCGATATCGTATCATCGTGAGGCATCATTCTCTAGAGGCCAAACGAGATGGGTAATTACAAAAGGTTGTAAATGAATAATGCGTTATTCTCTCATCATTATTTTGCTAACCAATATCGTATCATCGTGAGGTGGGCTTGGTAATGGTGAGTCTCCCATAACCCACTAAGAGTTCAATATAACTCTCGAATTCTATTGAGGGATGTGGAATTTGCCAAAAATGGTGGGTGATACTATTTGATTAAAAGACCCAATCAAAATAGTTTTAAACAACAATGCTAATTCGATTTCTGTTATGTTATGTAGTGAACGACATGCCTAAAATTATACCCACCATTATACTTGACAAAAAGGGCCTAAAGGGCCAACGTTTCCTTGCTTGGTATCGCCAAATTGAGAATGTCTCAAAGGTGAAAGACATATTGTATGTGCTTAAGCAATCCCCTCCTCATGTACCTCCTACGAAACTAGCTTCAAAAGAGGAGTGTCAAAATTATGTTAGACACTATGAGGATGACTTACAAGCCAAATGCTTAATCCTCACTTCACTTAGTGAGGAGCTTATGAAGCTACATAAGCACATGGACACTTCTTGTGCCATGGTTGAAAGTTTGCATAAGATGCATGACCTTGAGACTAGTAATGTACGATTCTCAAATATTTGTAGTCTAATGAATGCCAAAATGGCAAAAGGGACATCGGTCCATGAACATGGACAAAAGATGGAAAGGATCTTTCAAGATCTTCAAAGTTTAGGAACTTCCATCGATGGGAAAATGGCCCAAGACTTTTTCCTTGCATCTCTCTCGGATGATTTCACTAAGTTTATCGTAAACTATAAAGTGAATAGATTCGATCATTCTTTGAAAGAGATGATTGACATGTGTTGTAAATTTGAAAAAGGTTTCAAAAAGGACAGTGGGAGTGAGAATGCAATGATAAGGAAAAGGTTGCGTAAGAAGAAGGCAAAGAAATCCAAAGGAACATGCTTTCATTGTGGAAAGGATGAACGTTGGAAGAAGAAATACAGGGTGCGCATTGCGAGCCTTATGACAAGGACTTTTGAAGAGACTATTTCTGTCATAGAGAGTGCTTTTACAGTGGGCTCCAATTCCTGGATATTTGATTCAGGCGCTAGTCAACATATCTGTAATACGTTGCAGGGACTAACAGGGATCAAATCACTGCGCAATGAGGAGATGGTTGTGCGAGTTGGGAACGGCACTAAAATCTCTGCAAAAGCAATAGGCACCTATATGCTTAACCTACCCTCTGGGGAAGTCCTGGAACTTAAAAATTGTTTATATTTTCCTTCATGTATAAAGAATTTGATTTCCATCTCTAAGCTTTTACGAGATGGGCACTCAGTGTTGTTTGACAAAATGAGTTGCACTTTATACTTGAACGGTCATATTATCTCTCATGGTAATATGATAGAGGGACTTTTTCACCTAGAGACGAATAGTGGGATGCACTGTATTGAAAGCGGGAATACCTCAAAACCCAAAAGGGCTAGAGAAGAAGTTAACCAAGAAAAGATGTGGCATCTTAAACTTGGACATGTGAACCTTGATAAGATTCGTAAGATGTCGAAAGACGGATATTTCCACCCATTAGGTAATGACCGGATGGGTACTTGTGAATGTTGCTTGAAAGGGAAGATGACCAAATCTCCATTTACTGGAAAAAGAGAGCGTGCCACTGAAATTCTAAGGTTAATCCACACTGACGTATGTGGACCTATGTCTACTACGTCGAGAGAAGGCTTCTCATACTATATCACATTCACCGACGATCACTCTCGGTTTGGCTATGTATATCTTATGAAGTACAAGTCAGAATCCTTTGAAAGGTTCAAAAAATTCAAGAATGAAGTTGAGAAGCAAACTGGGAAACAGATAAAAATCCTAAGATCGGATCGAGGGGGTGAATATCTGAGTAATGAGTTCCTAGATTATCTCAAAGAGTGTGGAATAATATCACAGTGGACTCCACCGGGAACTCCACAACTTAATGAAGTTTCTGAAAGGAGAAATCGAACCTTGATGAACATGGTTCGTTCTATGATGAGTTCCGCTGATCTACCAGTAACATTCTGGGGATACGCTCTATATACAGCAGCTTACTTGCTTAATAGAGTACCTTCCAAATCAGTTTCACAAACACCCTATGAGATATGGCATGGAAGAAAGCCAAGTCTTAATCATATTAAGATTTGGGGTTGTGAATCATATGTCAAGAAGCTTGAGGCTACTAAGCTTGAAGCGAGATCAGTAAGATGCTATTTTGTGGGATATCCTAAAGAAACTATGGGATATGAGTTCTACCATCCTGACGACCAGAAAGTCTTTGTCGCCAGAACTGCTAAGTTTCTAGAGGACGAATTTGTTCTCAAAGGAACTATAAGCAAACAGATGGAAATTAATGAGATTAATAATGAACCACAAACAAGCACTCGACATATTGACAACCCTGTTCCTGAACCCCTAGCTCCACGTAGATCTGAACGGGTTAGTAAGCCACCTATGAGGTTTGGCTTAAATAATGACTTTGATGAATTGTACCTTTTAGGTGACAATGAAACAAAGGAGGACCCTAGGGACTACACTGAAGCAATGTCCGACATTGATTCAAAGAGATGGCAAATGGACGTGAAGACGGCCTTTCTGAACGGCTACCTACAGGAAGAGCTCTATATGACTCAACCCGAAGGTTTCGTGTCCGAGTCTGAAGAGACTAAGGCATGCAAGCTTCAAAGGTCCATTTATGGACTTAAGCAAGCCTCCAGGAGCTGGAACATTCGTTTCGATACTGAAATCAAAACGTTTGGTTTTACTCAAAACGAAGACGACAATTGTGTTTATCAAAAAGTCGTTGGGGATGCAGTAGTATTCCTAGTGTTATATGTAGATGACATATTACTATTCGGGAATGACACTGCAGTACTTTCTTCTGTAAAAGTGTGGTTGTCTAAAACCTTCCACATGAAAGATTTAGGAGATGCATCTTATGTACTTGGGATAAAACTCTATCGTGATAGATCCAGAAAATTAATTGGATTATCCCAATCGATGTACATTGATAAGGTGCTAAGTAGGTTCCAGATGGAACAATCTAAGAAAGGTTTTCTTCCTGTGAGACATGGAATTCACCTTTCTAAGTCCATGGGACCTAAGACTCCTGAAGAGATACGGCTAAATGAATGAAATTCCTTATGCTTCCGCCATAGGGAGTCTCATGTATGCCATGATATGCACAAGGCCTGATATCGCGTATGCTGTGAGCATTACTAGTCGATATCAATCTAACCCAGGATCAGAACACTGGGCAGCTGTCAAGATGGTCCTTAAGTACTTAAGAAGAACTAAGGACATGTTCCTCGTTTATGGAGGAGCATCAGAGTTGCGAGTGGAAGCTTATACAGACGCAGATTTCCAATCTGACGTCGATGATAGAAGTTCCAACTCCGGATATGTATTCACTCTGAATGGTGGGGCTGTCAGTTGGAAAAGCAAGAAACAAAGTGTAATTGCTGATTCCACGACAGAGGCTGAATATGTCGCTACAGCTGAAGCCGGCAAAGAAGCGTTCTGGATGAAAAAGTTCATTACTGAACTTGGAGTGGTTCCAACCATCACATCACCAGTAACTTTGTACTGTGATAATAGTGGGGCGATAGCTCAAGCCAAGGAACCCATGGCTCATCAAAAGAACAAGCATTTTGATAGGCGCTTTAATATCATAAGATGATATGCTGCCGAGGGGAAAGTCAACATCCTCAAAGTTGCTTCAGCCGATAATGTAGCAGATCCACTGACAAAGCCAATGACTCAAATCCAGCTTGATCGTCATATGGATAAGATGAGTATTAGATACATGGGAGGATGGCTTTGAGTGCAAGTGGGAGATTGTTGGAAGTATGCCCACAAAGCCACTCATTTGATGTAATAGCTTTTTGGAATACTTAATATGTTAAACTTTTATATGTTTAACGGAAGGGCAATACTTATTGTTAATCACTATTTATTGTATCATGTGTTTAATCAATAAGAGAATCCAAGGGATGTATTTGACATAAGAGATAAGTGATCTAATGAGTTAGATTAAGGAGACCTTTCTCTTATGTTCATTCCTAAAACGTTCCTAGCCATAGGATTGCCAATTGGGCATTGACAATCCGCTAAGGTTAGTATGTGTTATGTTGACTCAAACGTGAGTATGAACTAGTCTCAAGTCATTTGGTGTTGGACACTAAGACAAACACATAGGTGCTCGAAAGAGTAATCGAGTACACTGAACTGCGATTAATGAGAGTTCAAACATACATGTCATGTACGAACTCTAAGGTTACAATATGCAAAGTAGTCCTTAGACCTGAGGCATCATAGATGTCTAATGGTTAGGTCCTTGATCTTTGATCATGACAAAGGCATTCCCTCGGATTGTCCACGGCATTGTTGGGGTCATGTGATCTAGTCATGTAGGCATATGAGTGCACAACAAGGGATCTCTAACCTTCCATGGTGGAAGGAGAATACTCTAAAATATGATTCTAAAGTCTTTGGCCAAAGCAAATGAATATGACTAAGGAAGATGTTCCAAATCATATTCAAGGGAATCATATAAGAAAGTATCACATTGGATAGTAGACATGAAACAAACTATCACTTAAAACAATGTGGTTAAGAGTATTGTATTAGAGAATGACCGTATTGCATTGTAATTGTAACTAGATAGGTTCTCCAACCAATTCTACTTAGCTTGGGTAACCATGACATACTGCTAGGTGTCACTCATGGTTTGTGGAAGCCCTATTGATTAGCAAACACTAATCATCAAAAAGGGAGAATTGAAATGTGGTTTCAATTCACAATCGATAGTTAAGAGTAACATCGCCCACTGCCTCGCTAATTGGAACCTAATGGATCGCACACCAAATAAGGATATATGTGAAGCAATTAAATGAAATGGATAAGCAATTAAATGGTTTAATTGAAGAATGGTCAAGATTAATTAATTAGTTAATTAATTATACGAAATGTTCGTATTGGGCTTTTAAGTTGGTTTTAGGGCTTCGGGGCCCAAAAGTGTTTTGGTCCACAAGGCCCATTATGTTTAAGTTGTATGACAACTAAAACAAAATGGGCAATAAGCCCAATAACCATATAGGCCAACCATTTAGGGTGAGGGTATGCAAGTTTGCTTAATTGCAAGTTTGCCACTCACCTAAGAAATGAAGTATAAATTCATCTTTATAGCTTTGTTTTCAATTAGGGTTTTCTAAGCTACTTGGGGAAAGTTATCTAGCAAATTTACTTCCCTAAGTGATCCATTTTCATCCTCACAAATTACATCCTTGGTGAAGAGACATAGAGACATCAAACTTTTGGTGTTTTGGAGAACTAATCCTCAAATCCTCAAAGAAGCAAAGGAGCACTAAAAGGAGGAAAATCACAAGGAAGATCCAAGGAGCAAGGAGGTGACTTGAAGGCCCTCCACTTGGGTGAATCCCTTGTGTAATCAAGGATGAGCTTCAAGGGTAAAGAATCTCTAAATTCTTAATTATCTTTAATGTTGTTAAAGAGTCTTTTGGTTCACCATATACTAGGCTTTGAAAGTCATGGGTTTCATGAATTGTTTTTGGATGCATGCCTACTTTAAAGAGTTAATTGTTAGCATATGTATTCAAATGTTCATACATGTTCTTAGCTAGGACAAAATTTTTCCTTCAGATGTTTCCTTCCTTAGGTGTGAACAACATGCAGATGGCTCCTTAGTTCCTACACCAAACTTAGATTTTGCTTGTCCTCGAGCCAAACAAAAGAAAACACAAAGACTCAACAAAAACAAATTAATAGCTAACTTCCCACAGTTTAATATTTAAGATAACACCAACCATGAGATAATTTTCAAGAAATAAGCAAGAATAGTTCAAGACATTATCCAAGAGTTAACCAAATTTGAATCGAACCAACCTGGAGTGTAGTATGTGTAATAGCCATGTCAATGCAATTTCAAGCTTCTTAAAATCATCATATGCAAACAAGTGAACTTCTCACAAGGCATACACTCATTCACTCATATTTGTAGGTTAATGTGTTTCACTCAAATGATCTCATTGTACATCTCGCCATATGCTTGCTTGTCCACCTAGCTCGCTATCAATATCACGTAATTTCTTGGATCAAAAAGTCTTTCACAAGGTTGTACTAAGGCTAAGGGTTAAGTGGCTAAACAAGAAATGGAATGGAAAAACAAAGTCCAAAGAAATCGTAGAGCATTACAGAATTTCTTCACACAAGAAGATCTAACTGTACTGTAAAGCATTTGAAGCACTTAGAACATAAGATCATCATTTTTTTTATTTATATAAACCAGCCGTACTTTTTTATATTTTTCCTCTGTTTTTTCCACGGCATAACAATTTTTTTTCAACTATTTTTTTTTTCATTCACTATTTTGCTTCATTAACCAATAACCATGAACAATGTTGAACTCTCTTTGTTTTTTAATTGCTCTACAACTCCTTTAGAAGGGTAGGATAAATTTTATAAGGCTAGGTAAGGAATATTTAGGTTTTAGAACAAAAAGGCTTAAATAAAGGCTCAATGGGGCTAACTAGGGAAAATAATCATAAGGGTTGGCTAGAAAGGCTCAAAGGAAAGGAAAAAAAATTGCCTATATCATTTCCAAAATTTTACATGAATTGATGAATGCAATGAAAGGTATAAAGCAAGTTCTAGAGATACATGTAAAAATGAGATCATACGTACAAGAATAATGAGATTGATGCATAATGGTTCAATCCATAATAGGCTCAAAAGCTCACAAGGATTACATAAGCTCACTCAATTCACATATGAAGCGTTAATCATGCTCTAGTTTCACACCAACACTATGTGCATTTGTTTTTCCTAGTCATGATCATAAGAAAAAATAGTTTAAACAAAGATAATGTAAAGAACTAATGCCAAGCATAAATTTCTTGAAAGTTATGAGAAAATTAAGACATGATCTCATAATTGAATTGGAAAGTAGCCAATAAAAACAAGGCTCAAAGAAAAATAAAATATTTTTGAATTTTGCAATATATATATATATATATATATATTAACTAAAATGAAGAAGACAAAAAAAAAAGAAGATAAGACAACAAAGGTATATAAAAAGAAAAATAAATGAGTAAAGCTCTTGGACAAAGAATGTCACATCCCGGCCCGGGCCCCCACCACATCCCGGGCTCGACTCCACCATAGTATGATATTGTCCGATTTGGGCCCCGACCACGCCTTCATGGTTTTGTTTCTGGGAACTCACACGTTACATGAATTGATGAATGCAATGAAAGGTATATAGCAAGTTCTAGAGATACATGTAAAAATGAGATCATACGCACAAGAATAATGAGATTGATGCATAATGGTTCAATCCATAATAGGCTCAAAAGTTCACAAGGATTACATAAGCTCACTCAATTCACATATGAAGCGTTAAATCATGCTCTAGTTTCACACCAACGCTATGTGCATTTGTTTTTCCTAGTCATGATCATAAGAAAAAATAGTTTAAACAAAGATAATGTAAAGAACTAATGCCAAGCATAAATTTCTTGAAAGTTATGAGAAAATTAAGACATAATCTCATAATTGAATTGGAAAGTAGCCAATAAAAACAAGGCTCAAAGAAAAATAAAATATTTTTGAATTTTGCAAAATATATATATATATATATATATATATATATATATATTTTAACTAAAATGAAGAAGACAAAAAAAAAAGATAAGACAACAAAGGTATATAAAAAGAAAAATAAATGAGTAAAGCTCTTGGACAAAGAATGTCACATCCCGGCCCGGGCCCCCACCACATCCCGGGCTCGACTCCACCGTAGTACGATATTGTCCCCTTTTGGGCCCTGACCACGCCTTCATGGTTTTGTTTTTGGCAACTCACACGAGAACTTCACAATGGGTCACCCATCATGGGATTGTTCTCGCGCGAACTCGCTTAACTTCGGAGTTCCAATGAAACCCGAAGCCAGTGAGCTCCCAAAAAGCCTCGTGCTAGGTAGAGATGAGAATATACATATAAGGCTTACAGGATCCACTCCCCTGGGAGATGTGGGATGTTACAAAGAAACTTCCTGGGTTTAAAGGAGAAGCGACAAGTGAGATGTAGATGACAATCGACCCCCAAACTTGAATTTCTGACGGGCAACATGGTTAGGTGGCTCCAGCTTTCTGCAAAAACCATAAACAAATGGGTAAGCTAACAAGAGACTTAGGAGAATAATTTTTTTATTGAAAAAAAAAACTAAAAATAAACACTAAAGCTAAACCAACTAAAACAATGTAACAATATAATTAAGTAAGGAATAGAATCAAATTCGATCCCGGCAACGGCGCCAGAAACTTGTTGTGAAAATTAGATAACCAAAATTATCTCATTAAGTCTCAAATTTTAGTACTCGCAAGTATACGAATCAGATGATAGTATAGCTTTGAAGCACGAATATCGTCCCACAAAGATCGATTTGATTCTAAAAATCTTACTAACTAAATTGAAACAAATTATAATGGAGAAGCTTTAAAGGAAAAGATATGATATTTTGACTTAAAATTAAAATTAAACAAAGCCTAAAAATAAAATGCATGAAATAATAATTTAAAAACATAAGAAAAATTACACCTAGGGCATCCGAATTCACCGTAACCAATTCTACTTAATTCCCTTAATATGTTATGCTTAAGTAGTTCCCCAATATTGATGATCGATTTTCCCTAAATTATTCGACGGCTATGGTATCTGGTTTCATCAAAAGTATTCTTACATGTTAACCCTCTATGGCATCTAGATGAATTTAAACAAGTAAGAACTCATTAAGCTCTATGGAAATCGTTGGAAAATCACACAAACCCTAATTGTATGGCATCTACAAATAGGTGGTTATGGTATCAATTGCAAGAAGCTAAACCTAAGTTAAGTATGGCATCTACTCTAACTTGCATCAAATCAACCTAATTTAAACCTAGATGGTGATCAAGCATCTAAATAAAAATCAAGCGCATTATGAATAGCAAAAGATACTCAATAAAGAAGAAAAACATGATAATAACAATGCACAAAAGCAATTAAGTATTCATGATTAGGTTACATCGTAGCCCTAGCTAAGAAGAACTCCAAAATAGCTCTCCTCTTTGCCGCAACCTTGCCGCAGCCCCACTTTGTGAAATGTTCTTTGTGGTTTTATTTTGGTGGCTGACCCCCATATCATAAGAAGAAGGATCTCCTTATATAAAACAAACAGCAAGTAAGTGCTTAAAGGCAATTAAAAGCATACTAATTACTAATCCTAATGGACTTTATGTCCTTATTTAAGAAATAAAAAATAAACAGAAATAATAAAACTATTAATTAAGTTCTCTTCTAAATTCCATTGAATAGCACTCCCATGTCCATTTGATTTCCAAAACCGTTGCAGTCTCATCTTCTTGTTGTAACATATATGCCTCGGTGCAGTTAATTAGCCTCTTACTCCACTAAAATTACTCTAGACACCAAAAAAAACTCATTTTTCACTTCTTTTTCACGTAACTCCCGTATTGAATGCCTATAAATTAAAATATAAATTAGTGCATTTAACCCATTCATATATACAAAATCCAAAGGAAATATATAATAAAAATATATGAAAATATGCACCATCACCTCTCGATCAACATAGCTTGTCCCACAGTTTACTTCTTTAATTGTGGAGCATTCCTCCGAATCTTGTGGGCTAGCTACGGTTTGATTAGAAAAATTGGCTTCCTCCTTTTGTTGTTCAATATTATTTTGTGCAAAATGCCCATCTTGCTCCTTAGGCTCTTCAGTCAAAAGCATTAATGACCTGAAATTCTCCATTGCTTCTTTTAACGTGCAACTTAGTTGATTCTGCCAATTTGGAGAGTTAATCCTCCACCAAAAGTTTTTGTGGGACATTAGGTTGTTCAAAAAGTTGTTGATTACTTGCTTGCATAAAAGTAAGATACTCATTCAACCGTGGGGTGTAGAAATCATAATTGGGATCATTCCAACGCTTTTGTGATTCGTTCCTCATATTAACACGCTCTTGCACATATGCTAGAAAATATTCCCTCTTAGGACACCGCAAAATATCATGCGTATTACAAAGAGCACAAACCTGTAGGTTGAAATCCACAAAACCCATGTTCTGCTAATGAAACCCATAATGGCGGTCCTAGTTGTACTGCTCTCAAAATCAAGTTGTAACCTAAAAAAATAAAAATAAAAAGTTATGCACAAAAATAATTAACTAAGAATATGATAAACACAAATTATTTAAAACAATCCCCGACAACAGCGTCAATTTCTTGATAGGATTTTTACCACCTGCAAAAGTAGGGATAAAAGTACTTAAAATAATTGCAAGAGTATAAGGTAATTGTAGTTTAGTAGATCAAGCAAGGTCGTTTCCACATGGATTGAATGAATAATTTATGTTAAAACCAAATCTTAATCAATTATTTGAAAACAAAGTTTGGAAGAGGTTGATCTTATGACCTAAAATATTAAAAACGAATTTAATTAAAAACAATTAAATAAATTGGCAAATTAAAGAGAACAAAAGAAAATAGTTTTGAAAATCTATTTAAGCACTGGGTTCCGCCGTCACCTTAACAATCCTACGTAGTTCTTCCAATTACTTATGAAATACCCATACATATTTTGAAGGTTAGGTTTTCCTATATGCCCTACTTGGAACCTCCAACATAGAACGTATATCGAACATGCAACTCGTCCCTGGCATCCAAATCGAATTGTGAACATGTTTTTCTGAAATCCTTTTGAAAAACCATATAACTCTTAAGACGTGTCATTCATCATAAGAAGTTGCACATATTAACCACAAGAAACCTTAGTCAATTCCAGAGACAGCCCTTAGCCAAAATTGCATCGAATTACTTTTCTAAATATCCTAATGGTGGCCAATCATCAAGACAATTAGATAGTTTAAACCAGTGATTAATAATTCAAAACTTGCATGCATAATAGCATAAGTAAGTTGAAAAGAAACTACATATTTTTGCTAAGGCTCGTGGCCTTGCCCTAGCAAACAAAACTAGTTACTAACAATCATAAAACAAAATATTATTAAGAACATAGATAGAAAACACCTTGAAAATAAACTTGAATTGTCAAAATCTCTCCAAGCCTAGCAAAGTATTGATGTGTTCTCCCTTCTAGTGGCTAAATAACCTTATTTATACTATTACAAAATAAAATTCTACCTAGAAAATGTCTTCTAAAAACTAGGAAACATAATAGAATAAGATAACTAGGAAATAAAAGGTTTCCTGTTTAAATTAAAATTCGGACTTCTCAGAAAATCAGACTTTTGACCAACCAAATCAACTTCGATTTGGTCCCAGAAGGTCTCTTTTGAAAGCTGAAGACGTCCCCTACAAATCCTCATAATGATTCTTCCTCAAAATATGCCATCTTGACCTCCAAAATACCAAAAAGGTCCAGAAACGTCAATATGGAAAAGTTGCGCGCTGAGTCTTTATTTCATTGCCACGGTCAAACGGCTTGGTAGAAAACTCTGTAATATTGATACAATCATCTTGAAACACTCGCTAACATCCTCCAATTTGAATCACTCCAAAATTCATCCGTTTGATCAGTTTTTGCTCCAGATGAAGTCGAATGTCCTATATTGAAAATACATAACAAAGTATCAAAGTTCTACCAAAATAACCAATAAACTATAATTGAAAATAGGGTAAAATATATGGTATAATATGGATTCATCAATTAATAAAAAGAATTTAAATTTCATAAAAAAATAGGCACAGAAGTGGGATTTTTCCGCGCAAAAAAGGTTTTTGTCCCATCAATCATACTCCCCATCTGGTTCTATAATCCATTGCTTCAAAGTTAAGTAAACAACTTTGGTACCCAAAGTTAAGTAAACAACTTTGGTACCCCCTCGATAAACAAACCAATAAAAATGACTATTTAAATTATTTTATACTAGCCTTCATGCACGTGTAGAATGTATTTTTTGAATCATGACGTGTTACGCACGACTTAAGCATTTTAAATATATTTATATGCATGAATTGACAAAAGAAAAATCAAATATTTGAAGTAAATGAATAATCTTAGATCATGCTAAAAAAAACCCTTCACAAACCAATCAAAGCAGCTGAATTCACATAATAAAAATGGTCTTTCAATTTCCATCTACATTCTATTGAATTTACTTTAAGAATAATATTTAATAAATAACTTATTGAATCACATTATTGTTAGCCCATTGTAAGGCTAAACCCACCACCATCCCCCTTAGTGTACATAATATCGTTTGTAAAAAAAAAAAACAATCATTTGATAACTAATTTAATCACATTATTATGCGCGTGGGAAAGACTTTTTTTATAATCGACATTACACACCTCTTAAGATGTTTTGAATGTGTTTAAAAATAGAGAAAATAATATTTAATGAACAATTGATTGAATCACATTATTGTTAGCCTATTGTGAGGTACTAAATATAAAAAAAACTGTACAAAAAGAATTAATTATTAAAAAATATTGTTAAAATGACATAAATACCTCTGCATTATTTTGTGTTGCTTTTGAATTTTTTTGTTTTGGGGACATTTTTGTTCAAAACTTGTTGGTGAAGCTTGTGATCCAAAGGGGTTGTTAGCTTTATATATATATATATATATATATATGAAATCAAAAGGCAAAGTGGAAGTGAATATATGTATATGCATATGGTTGCAAGTACAAGTGTGGGTTGGTCTTAAGAAAATGGGGCTGTTTGGACCAAGAGTTAAACTTTGGGCTCCAGGAAGGGGCTGGCCCAAAAGGAGGCCTGAAGGGAGAGTCGGTCGAAGCCCAGCAGGTTGGCCGAAACCCAGGAAAGCAGGAAAGGGCCTCTTCTGACTTAATGCAGCTCATGAAGACCACTTGCCCACCTACCCAAAGGCCAAGTGGTATAGACTGACCAGCTACACATCCCATAAAGTACTTTATGGTGGCATTACATGTAAAAAAGCTGATGAGTCATCACCCTCAAACCGCATTCGGGCAAGGCTGCTGCTACAGGAGGACATGCTGGGTTGTCTATAAAAGAAGAAAGAGAAATCAGGATTAAGGACACTCAAACAAACAAACAAAGCACAAACTCTGCTCAAAGCCAGATTTGCCTTCAAACGATAGCTGTAGTCAGCCAAAGCCTTCATCCCTCTCGGGATCGACTCCCACTCAACCCTTTTTGTAAGCTCTACTACCTTGTCTAAAACACTTGCCGTAGTATCGATTTCCCTCTGAAAACTCACCTCTCAAACCCCTTTTCCTCTAAACTCTCAGACCCCCTGATAAACCTCAATCCCAAGGAGTTGCAAGACGCCCAGTTTTGCCCGACAAGGTGAAAACCTTGCATGTCCCTTCTTGGTTTTGTCTTTTCATTTATTAAACTAGCAATATGTTGTGTACTTTTAGTTGTATTCAAGTTGTTTCTAGTAAAATGATGATTAAGAAACTCTCTCAGTTCTTGAATCCGATTTAAAGATGTCTTCACTATTTAAATCAGATCTAAGTTCTAATCTCCCGGATATATAAGAGTGATCATGTAAAAGTCCTTGGTCTCAAGGCATAAAAAAGAACTTTATGTGGACTTAACCCATCCACGACAATCCTTGATAAACAAAGAAGTCTGAAGTTACTTGGGGCGCAAGTAATCGACTGATCTAGTAGTTTTACCGCTGTTATATTATGATTATGCTAGAACGTTTGAGTATGGAATGAGTTCTGATAGGAAGCCTCAAGGCCTACACCTAAGGCCCCACAAAGGCACCTATTTGGACTCGTTCTAAGCTCTGCGGGCTAGAACGTTTGAGTATGGAATGATTTCTAATGGGAAGCCTCAAGGCCTACACCTAAGGCCCCACAAAGGCACATATTTGAATTCGTTCTAAGCTCTGCGGGCTAGCTGGTCAGAAGTATAACGGTGGTAATACTATGTGCGACAATGGAACCAGCAGCGTATATGTCCAAGAGTTGGATTGGTTATGGATTGGAAGCCTCAAGGCCTATATCTAAGGCCCCACGAAGGCACCTGTCATAATCAATACGGTCTCTCGGATATATATATATATATATGTATATATATATATGTATATATATACATAACTGGATTCAACATCCGTTCGACGTCTGCCATGCTAAAGATGGCAGTGGCACGCCTGAGCATCCAAAAGTTAACCTTGATTGTGAGCCTTAAGGCCTACACCTAAGGCCCCATGAAGGCACCTTTCAGAGTTAACTCTGTCCTTCTCTTTCAGCCTTGCCCGACAAGCCGTGCCCGACGAGCCTTGCCCGACAAGCACGACAGTGAAAGCAGAAGCCCGACAGCAGCCCTCAACCGACGCCAAACCTCCCCCGGGGAGCTGTGTGCTCGTCGGCCAGGAAGCACCCCCGACGGAAATTCCTGACGCGAACAGGGGCTACATCTGCAAAATCTAACACTAAGTATTAGGTCTAGATACCATGGGTTTAATAATGGTTTATGCCAATCACAAAGTGCACAATCACATTGATCACGACTTTTCTTTTTTACTTGAGAAAATTTAAATATAGCAACACTACAAGTAAAATTCACAACTAACCAAATGTGATTACGTTCAAGACTGTAGTTACATCGACATGTACAATATTCAGCAATAAGCTATAGGCCAAATTTTAGCCATTTATGCCAGAAAACATCTCTATGGGATGCCAAAAGGCTAAAAAAAAGAGGAAAGTGCGATATGGGCTACCCGGCTTGCTAGACGTATTTAGTAAGCCTGATGGCCCATGCTATGTTTATTAGAGGCAAGTACGGTCCGTATTGGTTTGGTTTAGTTTTGACAAAAAGGAAAACCAAACCAAACTAATGTTGAACGGATTAGTTCGATATGGTTCATGTGGTTTGGATCTGACCCAATTATTAATTTTTTAGCCCCATTATTTTAACAAAATTTTAAAATTTTGCTTCATATTTTTCTTTGGGTGCATCAAATCATTCTAAAATTCAACATACCATCAAACTTCATAGTAACTAGTATGGTTACAACTCAAAGATCTTTAATGTTCCATCAACCTTCAAATTCAACATTCTTACCTAGTTATTAGCCAATAAAAAAACTACACGTAAGTCCCCATTAAAGGAAAACTAATAAAAAGGGCTTCAAAACTTTGCATTTTAACCAAAAACCATATAATAACTTTATTTAATTATAAGGACAAAAAGAAAAAAAAACATAAAATATAAACATGTGTGCTTAGCGCGCGTTAAGTTTCATAAACAGTGTAGTACCGTTAAGTTTGATAAACAGTGTAGTAAGTTTCATAAACAGTGACGTAAATTTCATAAACAGTGTAGAGACCGTTAAGTTTCATAAATAATGTAGTAAATTTCATAAACAGTGTAGTACCGTTAAGTTTCATAAACAATATAATAAGTTTCATAAACAGTGTAGTAAGTTTCATAAATAGTATGTGTGAGGTTACGCAGGTCCCGAGCGTTAGTTTTTTTTTAATTTTTTTAATATTAAAATTATGTCTTTTTTTCATTAAAATTTAAGTTCTTTTGTCATTTTTATTAAAGTTTTAAGGGTTTTTCATTAAAATTTATGTCTTTTTCATTAAATAAAGTAATAGCATGATTTTTAGTTAAAATAAACTTTGCACATTTCATGAAAGTTCCCTAAAATTAAAATTCCCCAAAATTAAATCATATAAATACCAACATGTAGTGGCCAAACTATTTCTGTTTGGGGTGGTTTGCAAGAGCTCAAAGTCGCAACCAAACCAATTTATTACGGTTCAGTTTGGTGCTTAGACCATTTGACTTTTTCTTTGCTCAAAGCCAAACTAAATCAGCTATTACGATTCAGAACGGCCGGTTGGTTGGTTTACTCGGGTTGATGTTCATGTTTGATTCTTTATTCAACCATTATTATTTTTTGGTTTTAAAATTATATCATTTTTCTATGAGCATTGTCATGCTTACCCGCTTGTCTTATTTTCCACCACTTATAACTAAAATATAAAAGGAAAATTGCCATCGCTTTGACTTAAAAAAATATATAATGAAAAATAATTAAAAGGTAGGTAGAAAAATATAACTGAAATTGTTTGGACCAAAACTTAAACTTTGGGCTCCAGAAAGGGGCTGGCCCAAAAGGAGGCCTGAAGTAAGAGTCGGTCGAAGCCCAGCAATTTGGCCGAAGCCCGGCCAAAACCCAGAAAAGCAGGAAAGGGCCTCTTCTGACTTGATGCAGCTCATGAAGGCCACTTGCCCACCTACCCAAAGGCCAAGTGGTATAGACTGACCAGCTACACAGCCCATAAAGTACTTTATGGTGGCATTACATGTAAAAAAGTTGATAAGTCATCACCCTCAAACCGCATTCGGGCAAGGCTGCTGCTACAGGAGGACATGCTGGGTTGTCTATAAAAGAAGAAAGAGAAATCAGGATTAGAGACACTCAAACAAACAAACAAAAGCACAATCTCTGCTCAAAGCCAGATTTTCCTTCAAACGATAGTTGTAGTCAGCCAAAGCCTTCATCCCTCTCGGGATCAACTCTCACTCAACCCTTTTTATAGCTCTGCTACCTTGTCTAAAACACTTGTTGTAGTATCGATTTCTCTCTGTAAACTCACCTCTCAAACCCCTTCTTCTTCTAAACTCTCAAACCCCCTGATAAACCACAAAGATAGGAAGTTGCAAGACGCCCAGTTTTGCCCGACAAGGTGAAACCTTGCCTGACCCTCTTTGGTTTTGTCTTTCCATTTATTAAACTAGCAATATGTTGTATACTTTCAGTTGTATTCAAGTTGTTTCTAGTAAAATGATGATTAAAAGACTCTCTCAGTTCTTGAATCCGATTTAAAGATGTCTTCACTATTTAAATCAGATCTAAGTTCTAATCTTTCGGACATATAAGAGTGATCATGTAAAAGTCCTTGACCTCAAGGCATAAAAAAGAACTCTATGTGGACTTAACCCATCCACGACAATCCTTGATAAACGAAGAAGTCCGAAGTTACTTGGGGCGCAAGTAATCGACTGATCTCGTAGTTTTACCACTGTTATATTATGATTATTCTAGAACGTTTGAGTATGGAATGAGTTCTGATAGAAAGCCTCAAAGCCTACACCTAAGGCCCCACAAAGGCACCTATTTGGATTCGTTCTAAGCTTTGCGGGCTAGAACGTTTGAGTATGGAATAAGTTCTGATAGGAAGCCTCAAGGCCTACACCTAAGGCCCCACAAAGGCACCTATTTGGATTCGTTCTAAGCTCTGCGAGCTAGCTGATCAGAAGTATAACGGTGGTAATACTATGTGCGACAATGGAACAGACAGTGTATATGTCCAAATACTGGATTGGTTATGGATTGGAAGCCTCAAGGCCTATACCTAAGGCCCCACAAAGGCACCTGTCATAATCAATACGGTCTCTCGGGTATATATATATATATATACATAATTGGACTCAACATCCGTTCTACATCTGCCATGCTAAAGATGGCAGTGGCACGCCTGAGCACGTAAAAGTTAACCTTGATTGTGAGCCTTAAGGCCTACACCTAAGGCCCCACAAAGGCACCTTTCAGAGTTAACTCTGTCCTTCTCTTTCAGCCTTGCCCGACAAGCCGTGCCCGACAAGCCGTGCCCAACGAGCCTTACCCGACGAGTCTTGCCCGACAAGCCCGACAGTAAAGTAGAAGCCCGACAGCAGCCCTCAACCGACACCAAACCTCTCTCGGGGAGCTGTGCACCTCGCCGACCAGGAAACTTCCCCGACGGAAATTCCTTACGCGAACAGAAATATAGACGAAAAACTATTTTACAAAACGTTACATACAGACTCTAAATTAAGTCTGACCCAAAAAAAAAAAAAAAAGACTAAATTATTTTCAAACATTTCCTTATGAGGCCCAGTATGGTCCAGGGATATCTTGAAGGTCCAACAGATTGTGGATTACGAACCAAAAAAGAAAGGCAGGTTGTGGATTGAAGTTTCGGTACATGTTTTTGTGTCGCCCTAAGGTTGGGCTAACCATCCGTCCTATCTTGCTAATGAAGTCCAAAGCCCATCAAATATAATCTTCTTCTTTTTTTGTTCAAAGCATCAGATACAATCCACAACCCCGTTTCTTGTCATAACAGGGAAAACTTATATTTTTTTACTGTATGCTAATGTTTGAGGAGGGAGGTCACTTAATATTGCGGTTTGATGATATTCTTCATTAATTGTAAATGAGAAGTCTTACGGTCGAGTTTCATGATCGCCAAGTTTGATACCAATTTATTTCCCCCACCTTTTAGTTGAAAATACATTGTTACACAAAAAACAAAATGTAAAATAGTGCAAGAAGGCGCACAAGGCACAATGCCGTAAAACTTTTGTCAACTGGCATAGCTCGTATCTCCACTTGTTCGGATTGCAAAAAATGGGCTCTTATTATACTTTATAGTTATACACATAAACTTGAACCCTGAAAAACACACAAGGAAACTGTTGGAACAAAAATAAGGAATACTTTGATTGCAAACGATTAATCGTATGTAGTCCTTGGGAGCCTCATATAACATTGTATGATTGTATCTAATTATTCCAAAGACATTGTACTTAGAGAGATTAAGACTTGAACTTTCTTCTCAATTTTGAAACAGGTATTAAGTTCAAGTCTCATCTCTCTCGTTCAGTTAAGGGTGGTTCCAAATTGGTCCTAACCTTTTAAAACATTCCAAATAACTAACTAACGTTTTGAAAAGTGTACATTTGTTAGGTTCACTAGCGTTAAGTGATGATGTAGACAATTATTAAAGCGGGTTTTTACTCTCAAGTCATCTACGAAGCTTAAATTTCTAAATTGAAGCAGTTTAGCTAAGCAAGTTCACAGCTTAACTTGATTTGGAAAATTAAAGCTCCAAAGATGACTATAAGTAGAGACCAACTTTAGTTTTTGTCCACATAATCATCTAATGTTTGAAACATCATCACTTAATGTTGGTAAAGTCATCAATTAACGTCAGTGACTTAACAAATGCCTGGTTTTTAAAGAGTTGCTAAAAGGACCATCTATTTGAACCATATTTGGTACATCGCATGATATGACAATTTATGGTTGGATGCCTTCTTAAAATCATTAAAAAAAAAGAATTCAATCATCAACCGTCACATCATGTGGTCAACAAAAATATGGTCTCCGTAGCATTTTTTCTTTAAGACGTTAGATAATTATTTAAAATGTTTTAAAATATTGAGACTAATATGGATTCACCTCAAAAGATTAGGTGGTTATCCATACTTTTTTTTTTAAACGAATCTAATTTAACTATTAAACTCCAATTAAAAAAATTAATTCCCTTGGTTTAAATGAAAATCGTTTTAAAAAATTTGCCTGAAGCATATATTTTTCCGTTTTGGCTTGTGCTATATCTCGTAGGATTTTCTGTAGTGCTTTTGAGTATTGGACACTTCCATCTTTAACTGTTAAATCTTTCATTAAAAATTAAAATTCAATCGTTAAAACATCTGGAATATCCTATACTTCTGAACGCCAAATAATTTTTGTTTTCTGGCCACCATATGGATCTTATTTACGCGCTACAAAGGAGTGGAATATGTGCAAACTTCATGTACCCAGCTCAGTCCTCATTGTCTTCCATGTCATGACAGACAGACCATCCCATTATTATTTTTCTTAGTCAACGAATAGAAGGGAAAAAAAAGGGGGAAAATCTCATAATTTTCTATTAAAAAAAGGAAAGAATCCAGGTACAGCCCAACAGCCAAAAATATGCGTATCACGATCACGGTTTCCGTGACAACATATCCCGGGCCCCACATTTTAGAGTTCCAGCTAAACAGAGGGTTTTTTATTATTATTTTTTTTTTATGTATGAAAAATATGATTCAGTATACTAAATATTATAATACAAATATTTAGATACTTGAAGAAAATATTTTTAATTACTTGTATTGTGGTAACTGGTGTACTGATCAATATTTGTGACACACTAAATTTTTTTTCCAATTAAAGTGGTTTGTGCCACTTAGTACTTCGGTTCAGTAGTGTTCATCTTCACTGGTAAGCATGGAAGAAAATATCGATAATATCGCCGATATTATCGAATTTTTCCCAAGCCGATATTTGAACTGGTATCCAAGGGGTTTTCGTCCAAATTTCACGATAATATCGATAATATCGCGAAATATCGGAACTGTGCAAGTCGGAGACGAACGCCGGAGCTTCTACAGCTCCGGCCGACTGTAAAACAACCCCCTAGACTTCGATCTAGGTATGAACATGAAATAGAAGACGCGAGGAACGTTTTTATAACGTCCGTTTGCCGTGAAACAGCCGGAGGTGTTCGGAAAGTTCTTGGACACCCACGGCCTCGCCAGAGATAGGTGTGCCTATTTCCGAGTCGATTTCATCCCAAAATCCTTGCAAAAAGACGAGATAGAACTTCAATTTCATATCTAACTTCGATCTAGAACATAAAATGAAAAACCCAAAGCTTACCTAACCGAAGAAATTGAAGGAACTCGCCGGAGCAGGTGCGATGGTGTGCGTGTGGGTCTCGGACCTCGGTGCATGTGGGTCTCGGTGCAGAGAGAAAGGAGAAGGAGGAGCAGAAGGCTGTCTCGGTGCATGTGGGTCTCGGTGCAGAGAGAAAGGAGAAGAGAGATCGAGAGATCTCTGTGTGTGTGTGTGCGCGTGGGAGAAGGGAGAAGAGAGATCGGAGAAGGGAGAAGAGAGATCGGAGAATGGAGAAGAGAGATCGAGAGATCTCTGTGTGTGTGTGTGTGTGTGTTTGGGAGAAGGGATAAGAGAGATCGGAGAAGGGAGAAGAGAGATCGGAGATCTCTGTGTGTGTGTGTGTGTGGGAGAAGGGAGAAGAGAGATCGAGAAGGATCGAGAGAGAGAGAGACGGAGGTCGTGTCTGCGTGTGTGATGTTTGTGTGCGTGCGTTGTGTGCGTGTGTGGTTGTGTGCGTTGTGTGTGTGTGTGTGTGTGTGGGTTCCTCCTGTCAGGAGGACATGACTCACTCAGGATTCCCGACAAGTTTTACAATTATTTTGACAATTCCAGACCAATTTTACAATTATAACTTGTATTCTTTTCAGACCATGGATGGTGGTTTCATTCAAAACCGTGTGCCGATATTCTTTTAAAAGATGGAGTATCAGAGCCATTGTGATATTCTTTCAAGAGGTGGAGTATCAGAGCCATTCAGAGCATTTTCGTTTCTTCTTCTTCCCTTACCCCTTTCAAAGTCATTCCAGATCCATTCCAGAGCTTGAACACAAAGGGTTCCATATTTAAAGTAAGTTTACAAACTTATATTTATATTCTTGTAATTTATACAACAACAAAAAAATTTGTGTGGACTCGTATGTTAATTTTTTTAAGTAATTAATACTTGCATGTTAGTTTTTGTAAGTAATTAAGTAATGTTAACAATTACATGTTAATTTTTTTAAGTAATTAATACTTGCATGTTAGTTTTTGTAAGTAATTAAGTAATGTTAACAATTACATGTTAATTTTTTTTAAGTAATTAAGTAATGTTGTATAATTATTCCCTAGGATAATTTTAATATGTTTAATGTTATTTATTATTTTATTTCCCTTACCATTTTCAAAGCCATTCCAGATCCATTCCAAAGCTTGAACACAAAGGGTTCCACATTTAAGGTAAGTTTACAAACTTATATTTATATTATTGTAATTTATACAACAACAAATAAATTTGTGTGGACTCGTATGTTAATTTTTTTAAGTAATTAATACTTGCATGTTAATTTTTGTAAGTAATTAAGTAATGTTAACAATTACATGTTAATTTTTTTAAGTAATTAAGTAATGTTGTATAATTATTCCCTAGGATAATTTTAATATGTTTAATGTTATTTATTATTTTATTAATATTAGGTTTTATTATCAAATAGGATTATTATTCATTAATATTAGGTTTTTTTATTATCAAATTGGATTATTATTCATTAAATTAGATTATTATCAAATTGGATTATTATTCATTAAATTGGATTATTCATTAAATTGGCTTATTATCAAATTGGACTATTCATTAAATTGGATTATTATTAAATTGGATTATTATCAAATTGGATTATTATTAAATTGGATTATTATCAAATTGGATTATTATTCATCACTATGTTTTATATTAGGATTATTTTTTTATTAGGATTATTATTCATTAATATTAGGTTTTTTTATTATCAAATTGGATTATTCATTAAATTGGATTATTATTAAAGTGGATTATTATTAAATTGGATTATTATAAAAAAGGATTATTATTCATCACTATGTTTTATATTAGGATTATTTTCATGAAAAATAATTATCATCATTTATATTAGGATTATTATCAAAAAGGAATATTATTCATCATTTATATTAGAATTATTTTTTTATCAAATTGGATTATTATTCATTAATATTAGGTTTTATTATTCCATATTATTTTTTTAATTACTTAAATTTTTACAATCATTTTCTTTACTTCATTTTTAATTCTTCTGTAGAATAACTTTATTATTTAGGTTCTCTTATATAACCGTCATCACTACTATATTTTTTGGCCAAAAAATATTTGTCTAATTTTCATGAAAAATAAATGTAGGTACATTTACGATGTCCAGTGGAGCTACTAAACGTGATCCAGCTTGGGAACATGGATACCCAATAGACGGAAACAAACATGGCACAATTTGCAAATATTGTGGTCGGGTAATGAAGAGTGGCGGAGTGACACGACTTAAGTATCATCTTAGTGGATTAGATCCAGCAAAAAATGTCCAACGATGCGATAATGTCCCCCCAGAAGTGAAGGCATTCATCAGCACATTATTAAAAAATAAAAAACAGCAGAAGGAAAAGATAACACAGGGAATGGAAAATATTCGAGCTGGGCTACGGGGAGAAGTCTATGGCCAAGAGATTGACAGTGATGATGATGACGATGAGGACGAATGTGATGATGACATGGGACCTGAAGAACGACGCAGTTTGAAACAAGCATTACGTGCCTCCAAACAGTCAGCATGGGAAAGAGAACACCTTCATAAAATTTCTAATAGAGCACAAGATTCCGGGACAAGTGGTGGTGCACAAATGAGACGGGGAGGCAGTCTTAGAGAATCACAACCAACACCACTAATAGCCCCAAGTTTATATAAGTCATCCAAAGCACGTCAAAAGAGTGTTTGGAGTTATTTCACTGGAGGTAATGTGAAGGAGGGAATGAGGCGTCTAATTAGCAAGTTCTTTATCTATGAAAATGTCCCTGCTGCGAAGGCATCATCACATCATTTCAAAAATATGGTAGTGGGATGTCAACAGGCCGGTGTTGGAGTACAACCTCCCACTCCCTATGAGATAAGAAACAAATATTTGGATATGGAGTATAAAGACATTGGCGAGTATGTTAACAAGTTGAGGTCAAAGTGGGAAACTAATGGTTGCACAATCATGTGTGACGGATGGACCGGCCCGACCAGATTGTCTATCATCAACTTCATGGTATACTCCAAGGGAAAAACAATTTTTTTGAAGTCTGTTGATGCTTCAGACCATATAAAGAATTACAAGTATATTTACAAATTATTGAGGGATGTAATCATGGAAGTGGGAGAGCATAATGTTGTCCAAGTCGTGACCGACAACGGTTCTGCATTTGTCAAAGCTGGAAAAAAGTTAATGAAGCATCATAATGTGTTTTGGACATCATGTGCAGCACATTGTATTGATCTCATGTTTGAGGCAATGGGGAAGAGAAAAAATGTTGCTACTGTGGTCAAAAGAGCTAGAACGATCACAAATTATATTTACAATCACGGTTGGTTGTTGGCAAAGATGCGTGAATTTTGCAAAGGAGAAATTATTCGTCCAGCTACCACTCGATTCGCCACCAACTATATTGCATTAGACAACCTACTCAAGAAGAAAGCAGGGTCGAAGCAACTATTCACTAGTGACGATTGGGCCAACCACAATTTGAGCCGCTCAAATACAGGTCGTATGGTGGAAAGTATAGTGCTTGATCATGCTTTTTGGACTCAATCAGAACATGTGTGTCAAGTGTTTGAACCTCTTTACAAAGTTTTACGGATCGTTGACACAGAAGTGTATCCTACTATGGGGGCAGTATATGAGTTGATGCGTGTAGTGAAGGATGAATTGGAAAGAAAACATGGTGCAAGGTGGGTCATAAAGATAATTGAAGACCGATGGTATAAAACATTATACCACGATTTGCATGCAGCAGGTATAAATTATGTCATAATTTGCAATTCATTTCTTTAGTTGCATAAGTATTATTTCTCTTATTAGAGTATGTGTTTCTTTGAACAACATATTATTTGAATCCCCGATACCAATACAGACCCGGTGTTGGAGATGATGGTAACCTTATACGTGCTGTACATAATGTATACTCTAAATTAGACCCTGCATCACCAGCAGTTGGCCAATTTGGAAATGAGGTACACAATTACTTAAATTATAATAATTACTTTGTTGGATTAAACTAACACAATTTATTGAATTCAGCTAACATGGTTTAAAGATGCAAGAAAAACTTTTGGAGAACCAACATCAGTTGCTGCTCGAACAAATATGTCTCCTAGTGAGTATAAACATATTTCACTATAAGTTTATAATAGAATTTGTTGGAGTTATTAGGCTTATCAACATTATTTTTCATTGTAGTTGAATGGTGGATCATGTATGGGACCGATGCACCAACTGTGAGAAAGTTAGCAATCAAAGTATTATCACAAACAGCTTCCTCATCTGCTTGTGAAAGAAATTGGAGCACATTTGCACTCATACACACAAAGCAAAGAAATAAGTTGGCTCATAGTAGCTTGGAAAAATTAGTTTATTGCTACTACAACATGAAGCTTCAAATTCGAGATAAGGAAGCAGAAATAGATCATGTCGACCGTGGTGACCCACTAGATGTGTTTGATATTGTTGGTGAAGATGATGATACAGAGGGTAACCAACTTTTTCAATGGATTAGACCTCTTCATTTAGATGATGATGAAGGCAACCCAGCTCCCAGAGTTGCTGAAGAAGCACGTAATGAAGGGATAAATGTAGAAAGAGTATTAGAGGAGAAGGTGGGATCTAGCAGCGCTGACTCTTTGGAAGAACTTTTGCACCCAAGACCAAAAAATATTGGAATTCCACCTTCTTCCAATCCTACACAACCACAACATCGTGCTGATACTAATGATAGCTCTAGTACAAGATCAGGAGACTCACCTACCACCGGAGGTGGGAATGATGAAGGACATAGTGGAGCTGGAGGTAGTGGTGGTGGATATGAAAACTATTATGGACCACCTCCCGGATTTATGAGCCCCTTCACTGGTGAGGCAAACTTCACGCATGCAACACAGGATGATGACCATGGCAGTAGGCGGGCAGGACCAGGAATTGGTACCATAGGGAAGGACTATACTCGCAGAGAAAGAGGCAAGGGGATTTTGTCAAGTCAAGAAGATGACTCGTTATCTAGAACTTCGGACTCTGTTGGAGTGAGAAGTAGTAACTATGGTAATACTCATAACCAACCATTTCCCTACCCTTCATATCCCATTCCTTTTGGGATGGAATCGAGCGACTCATGGAAACAATCCGAGACTCAATCTTCAAATGATTTTGCTTATGGACAAGGTCAACCAATCTCAGATCCATATGGGTGGCATGTTAACAATTACATGCAAAATTATTTTGGGGATTTATCATTTGATAACTACTCTTCACAATACACTCACTCTACACATAGAGATGATGAAGATAGTCAAAATTTTGAACCTCATAGGAACTCTATGTGGTACCAAGTCACTCATGTATCTTACCATGCAATGTATAAAGTGTAAAATATTGTACTAATTCATTATATATAAATGATTATGGTGTGTTTAGATTTCTTTCATTAATTACTACATATTTTCTACACTCACAATGTTTGTCAGCTCGCTATATAATCAACTTGATAATGTTAAATCTATCATGCAATGTATTTCCTTCCAATTTTTTGTGATAAACTAATAGATAATTGACTAAATAAACATCCTGCAAAGTTTCAATAAAAATTTCCAAGTTTTTCTTACAATTTCCGTGGTTTCCATGTAATTTTTATCGATATCGATATTATCCCGATATTTCCATCGATATTTCCGTGTTTTCGGACTACCGATATTTCCGATATTACCGATATTTTCTTCCTTGCTGGTAAGTGAGAGGTCTTAGGTTCAATTCTCGTCAAGACAAATTTGAACCACATTATTGCTAACTCATTGTGAGACTTTGTCTGCTTCCCCACTCTCTAAGTGTAAATATAAAGTTTAGGGTATTTAACAAACATAAAAAATAAAAATAAAATCCCTTTTGCTAATTGCATCGAGAGGATTTTACTTTTAGTATTAATAAATAATAATTTTTTACCCACTCCTTCGGCGCTCCCAGTAATGGATTGGAATGCACTTCTTTGTTTTGTATTTTTTGTGGGGCATTTAGATTTGAATCTAAGAGCTCGTTTGGATGTACTTTTAAAATGATTGAAAATGTTTTTTTTTAAAAAGCATCAGTTATGTGTTTATTCCATAAAGTACTTTCAATGTTTTTTTTAAGATTTACTAAAATTTTTACTAAGGATTACTTTCAAAAATAATTTCACCAAAAACGCTTTCAATCATTTTAAAAGCACATCCAAGAAGCTCTAAAAAATCAACATGTTATAGTTTTTTTTTTTACTTTTATTTTTATAGTCATAATACATTTTTTTAATAGAAGAGATACTTAAAAAATTTCTAATTGAAAAGTTCTAAATTCTTGCATTTTTTTGTTTATATTTTGAATTTTACATATTTGAAAATTGGTTTATTTTTAATCTACCTAATATTATCTAACAAAAAACTAAGAGCTTGTTTGGATGTGTTTTTAAAATGACTTAAAGCTCTTCTAGTGAAAATATTTTTAGAAACAATCATTAGTAAAAATGTTAGTAAATCTTGGAAAAGCACTTAAAGTGCTTCCTGAAAGAAGCACATAACTGATGCTTCTTGTAGAAAGCACTTAAAGTGCTTTTGAAACCCAAAAACATTTTCTTTAAAAGTGTTTTTAGTCATTTTAAAAGTACATCCAAACGAGCCCTAATATAGTAGCACAAAATCACCTGCATAACATACAACTTAACTCAAGGAACAAATACATGAGTGAATAATATACCTACAAAGGAGGTTTCACTAAAAGGTACAAAAAAAATATTATACCTACAATCAAGACACATTAATCTGTGATACAAGTTGATTATAATGCAGAATCTGAAATAGAGTTAGATAAATATAATTCAGTCGTGGTATAGGTAGATAATAAAATATATATATATGGGGTTGGAGGACGTAGAAGAAGAAAGACTAACATATATGAATAGGGTTTAGAGGAGTAAGAAGAAGAACAAGAATAAGAAACAACAAAAAGAAAAAGAAATGAGGAGAAATAATTAAATAGATAATTAGGACGAGGTCTAATTTCTTAGACTAAATTTTTACCATTAAACAGAACTCTTTATAGAAAATAATTCAAAACTCAAAGGATCGGGACCTATTTTAATAAAATGGACTATTCCTAATATTGGCTCAAATTAGTCTTATATTAAGTTTCTTTTTTACTTATTTAGTAAAAGTGTAAACTAATATTTTTGGAATCTCAATAGCAACTCTTTTTAAATTTTGATTTCTTTACAAATTGTTATGACTTAAAGCTGAATAATGCTGGAGGATACAACATTTATATACCACTAGTCTAATAGAGGTAACGCCCTTATGTGTTCTTGATTAGTATTTAGGGGGCCAATCTATCTCAACAATTTTATATACATGGCCAGACCTCTCGCTTTCAAAGCGATACGTGTCACTTCAACATCATTATGTGATCTTATAGTTGAGAAATAAGAATGGGATAAGCATGCCCTAGTATTGGATTCATCCCCATATGGAACTGGGTGAGGGATTCCTGAAATGCAGTGAGGTGCATCAATTGACTAGACATCTAAGGGTAAAGTAATGTTTGGATGAGGGCCATGAGAGCGGTATCAAATTGAGGCAAAAAACTCTGAATACTAGATATGACCTTAAAATAATAAGGGTCCAATGAAACGATGAGGGATATGCTTCATCATCGAGAGGGAAACATCCCTGATCACCAGTTAATGCCTCTAAATGACTGCTTAGTGATAAAGGAAGTAGAGGTGCAAAGACAGCTAAGAGGTTTGCCTAGAGATAAGAGTTTGAACCTGGGTGCAGTGGGTTGAAGAGAAATATTCTATCCACCAAGCAATCCACCAAAACAAATGGTTAATTTGAACAAATATTAGAGAAATTGCTAATAAAATTGATCATTTCTATTAGAAAACCACACACATGACTTGCCTGTCAATTCTTAATTTCATTAAAAAATGGGTAATGCTAGGGATACTAAATTTGTAGACAAAACTTTGTAAACTAAATGACATAAAAGTTGATGATTGAGTTATACTTAAGCGTTAGTAAACATGCTCATTCTTAATGATGACAAATTATTTAGTTTACGAATGATTATGCAAATTTTTTGTAGTTAAAATGATTCAAAGTCCTCAAGTTCAACTCAGCCAACTCATTATTAGTTCCCTCATTATTGTTTGTAAAAAATAAAATAAAAAAAGAACTCCACTACACGTACCTCATTATTGTTTGTATATATTAAAATTGTTAGAAATAACTAAGACCATCTTCAAATGAGATGTCAAATATGATAATTAAGACTAAAAGATGTTCATGTGTTCTTCAATGGATATGTCAAATATAATGTGGCAGTTGAGTCATTTGACTCCTTACGTTATAGTTGTCTTTTTTGACAGCAAACAAAGAATGAGTCAAATATTTTTAATTTAATTTTTTAATTTATGGGTCTTATTAACAACCAATAGAATAAAAACTGAAATTAATTTTGGTTATTTTTAATAGGTTATGTGACTCTGAACCTAATAAAACAATAAAATACATATTTGACACATCTATTGGATACAAAAATGATTTAGCATTTGTATTCAATTTGCCACATCAGCCATCAAATATAATTTTAACATGTTATTTTTTACATCTCATTTGAAGATATTCTAAATGGTTGCTAAATCGTGACAATTATGGTTATGCGGGCGGGTAACGGCTGTTAATTTACCCATAACCGTTTATGCTCATACCTGTATAACCGTTTACCCTTTGAGTAATTACCTAAACGGTTATACCCATACCCATAACCGTTTATAAACGGTTAACCATACCCATAACCGCATACCAATTTAACCGTAACCGTTTAATACCCGTTTACCCATTTATCCTTTTTAACCCGTTTATCTTTTTTTTTACCATTACCCTTTTTTCACCCGTCTACATGTTTTTTAACAACTTGAAAATTAAAAAAAATTTGTCATAATTTTTTTTTTTGACAATTAAACACCGTTATAGGTACATTCATCATACATTTCCATATTTTAATTTTTTAAGTCCTTATACCATTCCAATAATTGAAATAATAGTTTACGGTCCATATTTTTAACTGTTACCAATGAAGGTAAATATAATATTTGCTAAGTATTATTGGGTTACAAAAATTGTTTAGAAGACATTTCTGTCAAACCATTTATGTCAATTTCACGGTTACCCGCAAGAAATTTAAATTAATTTGGCCAATTCCTTGATGATGAGAATCATCATTCATGCAGTAGTGTTATTGAGAGAATGACCTATGAATTCCTTGCTAATTTATTGGGTGCTAAGTATTATTGGATCGAGAACATGGTTTGTGTTAGTTTTACATATATAAGATAAATGGATAAACGGTTACCCGTTTATAACCGTGTTTAATACCCATAACCGCCCATTTAAATTTTACGGGTAAACGGTTATACCCATAACCGTTTATTTATCTAAACGGTTACCCATAACCGCAACCGTTTAATTTAAATGGGCGGGTAACCACGATTACTCATAACCAATGGGTATTTGCCCATTCCTATACATGGATGGTTATCATTTTGTCCAAAAAAAAAAACACATGGATGGTTATCAAACAAAACCGCGCATTTAAGTTATAGCCGAAGTCTAAAATGATATTACCACGTCATTAAAATAAGTAAGAAGTCAAGAATATTGTCGGTGAACGAAACCCGCGTCTCAGAACACCATTGGCCTATGCGGAACGTCTCACATGCGTTTAATGAAGCTGATGGGTCCCAGCCAGACTGTGTCCACTCCAAACACCCACTCTACAGCGCCACGTCCGCATACATGCTCTCTGTTATGGGCCCCGCAAAAGGCCGAACCTTCTCTTCGTCTTTCTGCATCCATCCAACGGCTAATCCGGCCCCATCTTCAAACCGGTCCACCTCGATGTACGCTCCAGATTAAACACCCTTTTCTTCCCGTTGAGATCGGGCCTATATAAACTATCTTCAAGAGTTTGACACTCTCACTCTCTCTCTAAACATTTCTCTCTCTCTTTAGAACCTGCGACTGCTAAGTCTGAGAGAGATGGAGCGGAACAACATCTTCACCATCGCACTCATCTGCATTCTCGTCGCCGGCGTCGGAGGACAGGCTCCATCATCCGCGCCCACTAACTCTCCGGCCACTCCAGCCGCCACCCCTCCAGCTACTACACCGGCTGCAGCTCCTAAGCCCAAGTCACCTTCTCCGGTTGCCACCCCCAAATCTTCTCCCACTCCGGCGTCGGCTCCACCCAAGCCGGCCGCTGCTCCCACTCCGGAGGCCACTCCACCTACCGCTACCGTTTCACCCCCATTGCCGACTCCTGAGAGCTCCCCACCGGCTAAGGCTCCGGTCAGCTCTCCACCGGCCAAATCTCCTCCGGCAGCCGCCCCTGCTCCCGCAGCTGAGCCACCCACTACTCCTGAGGTCCCCGCTCCGGCTCCCAGCAAGAAGCCGAAGCACGAGTCTCCGGCGGCTGCTCCGACTCCCAGCAAGAGCAAGAGCAAGAAGCCGAAGCACAAGTCTCCGGCTGCTGCTCCGACTCCGGATGTGGCCAGCCCACCGGCGCCAGAGGGACCTGATGCTTCGCCTCCCGATGCTTCGTCTCCGGGTCCTTCTACAGCAGCTGACGATCAGGTATGCTTTCTGTTTCCAACGTTTTGTATTCTGTTTAGATCTGTTATGCACTGTGGGTGCAATGCGCACCTAGATCTGGAAATTTCAATTCAAAATTTAGCTGGGTTCATAACTTCACTGTAGTAGACGCTCTTCCTTGATGTTTTACTGATCGTATCTGTTTGTCTGGGCGGTGGATTATCCCGCCACCCACAGCATACAGCCTTTACAACATTCTCACGCGCCACCATTGGTGGAGGGGTTGGGTTGGGGGAAATGTGATTAAATTACCTAATTACCCCTAAGTAAATTTTTTTTAGCAATGAATCCTACAGGGGTTAGGTCCGTAGTCGAGGGGTAGTGTGAGAGTGTCATTATGGAAAACACCCGCTGCACGATAGACGATAGTAGTAAACAATTAATTTAATTAGATAATTAGAATTGTGGAATTGAAAAAGATTAATGATTGTGTTCATAAATTTGAATGTGTGGATTTCTGGAAATGCAGAGTGGTGCAATGGCGATCAGGTCCCTGCACAAGGTGGTCGGATCCATCGCATTGGGATGGGCAGTATTGGCATTATGCTAAAAGAAAGAAGAGGAAGAGAGAGACAGAGAGGACGCGGTGTTTGTTGTAATGCTGTCAGCTGTCATTATTTTAATCTTTTGTCGGGCGTACTGTTGTTGGGTTGATTATTTATCTATTTAATTTACCATTTAAAACGGGGTGCATGTTATTATTATTTTACTTACTGCCTGCCCGGCAGATCTGGTTCCCTGTGTATTCTTGACACATGATCTCAATTATTACCTTTGGACTTTTCTTTATTTGTTGCAAATTCTTATCATTTACATTTACCACTCCATCTCCGGCAGCTTCCTCTTCAAGAAACACATAATCAACAAGTATTCTAAGTTTGTGTGAGGAGACGTTTTCAATCTTGTCTCCTCATTACACAACTTGGTTTTTATGATTGAAATCATTCATATTACATCGAATTGTATGCAAATATATGGACTGATTTGGTAAAATAAATATCAACTTTCTATATATTTGATCCAATTGATTGACTCAACCATAGTTTTAATTGATTTTTTGAAAAAATAATCTTTACAAAATGATTTATAATATGAATGGTCTCGATTATAAGCACCAAGGGTTATGAATTGACCACTAAGTGAAGTTGGGAGGACCTCCTACCAAGATTTTTGGTCTTATAATCCATGTGGCAATATATTATTGGACTTATAGGCTCTACATGTGTGCTAGTCCACACATTAATGGAATATTTGACCGAATCTAAACAAAATGACTAAATTAATGTGTGGTGGTCAATTTTAAAGACGACATTGATTGATTTTGAAATTGAAAGCCAAAACAAAGACTTTGGTCAATTTGAAGAATCATTGGTGATAAAATTGGGAATGCATCACTGCACCCTGTTTTCTGTTTTTGGCAAATGAGAAATAGCAAAATGACAGCAATGCTGTGTTTTTGTTGGCACAAAAGATATCCTTGAAAATTGGAAGGAAAAAAAGAAGGGAATTATGGGCTCCATCGGCTGCTTTAGGAAACATTTCTTGTCGCACACGTCAGATTATTGTATTTTCATGCTGTAACTAAAGTAATATAGATACATTTTATAAAACTAAAAAGCAATTAGTGAGAGATGAAAGGAAGAAAGAAGCAATAACCAAGTCTAAGTGTACAAGTAATTAAATGCATTAAGAATCTTTTATCCTTCCAGCTGCGAGTCATATCAAGCTAAAATATGCTGGAAACTTCCATTTGAAGCAATGAAAAGTGAAAACCGTTCTTTTTTTAATTAAGTAGTTGATTGGGGGTTGGGTAATCATCGGAATCGGATAAATGTTGTCTCTTTTTCATCTTAAATGTTAAATATCATAAGTAGTCATCGAAAGAAAACTAACTCTGAATTGATTTTCATCTTCCATAAGATAAACGTAGTTGGATTTGGGAGCACTTTAAACCTTATCAAGTTAGGACCCTAGTAAGCGTCAAGGATGAAAAAAGGAAAGTTGTAAAAGATGAAAATGGAAAAGCAATTATGGTTGAAGAAGTAAAACTTGGGGCTAAATATATCTATTGCCCCAACGATGGAAGAAACTTGGGTGACTATGCCATCGATTCAAGCACTCATGGAACATCCGGAATGAGAAAGCATCTTAACCGACAATGTAGATATTATCCCTCCAACATGAATAAAAATAAAATAAAAATCTTTGTGGGATAAGAAAGTAAGTAAAAATTTGGTTGCTAGGGCGTTTTACCAATCCGAACGTTTGGAAGCATGTGTAGGACAAATATAGGGACGGATGTGAATACTTGTGTGCTTGTCTGGTTTCTTTTCTGCGACATGTGGTTCTGATTTCTGAAGGGACCAACTTCAATTACTCCGTACACTGTCCCTCAGCACGTCTCACACATACTCAAACCAACATACTTTTGTACTCTTGTAGAAGATTCCCCTTTAATTTCACCACTCACACTTCACTTCTCACCATTGCATTTCACTCAGGAAAACCAGAAGAAGAAGAAGAAAAGGAGCATGTATGTCTCCTGCTTAGAAGCTCGGTATCTCTCATCTTCTGCTACTGCTTTCCTGCAATTTTTTTCTTTGTTTTTTTTTTTTTTTGCTGTTAGCAATGGGAAATACCAACTGCATGCTCCCCCTTGTTAATGTAGCATTTTCTTACCTTTTCTTTCCCAATTGTTGTTGAACAAGTAGCTTGTTACTGGTTCAGATAACGGTTCCTTGTTCGACATCAACTACACGTCACGAGAAGTTTCAGGCTCCTTTTGCAGCTCCATTGTTGAGCAGTTGACAATTTTTCATGTAAATTCAACAGATAATCTTGCTAGTAGTTACTGGAAAGGTGTCGCCAGTAGTTACTCTGAAGGTGGTGCTCTATATGACATAGCAAGTGGAAAGTGTTTACAGTTGTTCACTAATATTCACCAAGAACCAATCAGTTTTGCCAAACTTGCCCACCATTCCCCTTGTATGTTCGCTACTTCATCATTTGACCATGATGTGAAGATGTGGGATTTGAGACAGAAGCCGATGCTGCTATACAGCTTTGAGCTCAAGAGGAAACGTGATGGTTTGCTTCTCTCCCGACAACCTTTATTTACACATTTCCTCTTGAATACAAGCAAGAAGGAACAGTATTGGGCCCAAGTTTCCTTGTCTTGTAATATTGAAAGAGGTCACAAGTTCTAATCTCAGCACTTGCATTGATGAAATATATAAATAAATAAATAAAACCGCTGCACAAAATACTCTGCAAAGCACCCAGAAACTACCACTAAAAGAGTAAAACCTAACATGGAAATATATAAATGTCTGTACTACCAAGACAATGGGGGCATAACATCATCAATTCCAAATACAAATTTGTCATCATCATCTTGCCTAGCCGGACTTACAGGTATGGTATGAACTTTTTCTTCCCACATTCACGTAAGTATTTTACAAATCAGACGTACAAATCTTCTATCCATCGTTTGTTTTTCCGTCTTCTCTACAAATCACATTAAAATCCACACAATAAAATCTTCAACCGCATTATTTGCACCAACCAATTTACACATTATCTATAGAAGCTGACTCAAAACCTCGGCCGACAGCAAACAATTTCGATTATCCTCTACCAGCATTACCTTGTCTATGGTTTCTGAAGTAGCTAAGGAGTGTCTGTGCCTGCAAGAAAACCAAATATGCTACGTTCAATACATCATTCATAATAATAATAAAACCATCGGAGAGAGAATCAAACATCACAAGAAGCACAGGTACCTTTTCTTTTGCCCTAGGGGTGCCGGATTGTGACAATACCACTAATGGTGGGACAGCTCCTTCTTGGAGGACCTGACTGCAATATCTATTACTGTTTGTGCAGAGCTGTAAAAGAGCAGCAGCTGCGTTCTCCTTCCCTCTTGGAGAACCCAACTCAACAACCTCGACAAGAACAGGGATCCCACCCTCCTGACCAATTGCTGTCCTTCCCTCAGGAATTGTCGAAAGATTAGCCAAAACAGCAACTGCCTTGTCAACCATTCCAGCCGCAGGGTCCATCAACTCCACTAGGTACTTTACAGCACCAGCTTGAACAATTCGACCCTTGTTCTCATGAAAAATTGACAAATTAAACAAAGCTGTGGCTGCATCTTTCCTCCCTCTGGGACTCCCATTCCCCAATAAATCAACCAGAGGCCCGATAGCCCCTGACCTTCCAATACGAACCTTGTTGTCCTCGATCACCGAAAGGCTAAATAGAGTGGCAGCTGAGTTCTCCTTGGCCTCAGCACTCCCTGTCTCAAGGACATGAATCAGAGGTTCAATTGCATTGGCAGTGGCAATTGCAGTTTTGTTGTTATCATTAATCGATAAGTTAAGAAGTGCTGTGACAGCATTCTCTTGAACTCTTGTGTCTGTAGAGCGGAGCAAATCCACCAACAAGCCAATGGCCCCACAATTTGCAATAACAATCCGATTATCCATGTTATGTTTGGCAAGTAGCCGGAGTTGAAATGTTGCCTCTCTTTGTGTATCAAGTGAAGTGCTTTTCAAATCATCAACTAGGTTACGAACTTGGGCTTCAAGTTCAGAAAGATCAGGCCTTGTTTCAATAGGTGGAGAAGAAACTATCCTTGGGATTAAGCTAGATGGTCGGCGCCACATTTGGTTTCGAGGTCTTGACTCTGCCATTCTGGTTGGCGACTCAGTTTCTCTCTGTAAGGGAGCAACCGTTTGTGCTTGTGATTTCAACTCCCCAGAAGCGTCACTGCTGTAGCCTGACAGATTCGTCGATACCTGTAAGACCCCATTGGCATTGACTGAAGTTCCTTGAGTACCATTGGCATTAAAAAGTACGCTAGAAGCTGATGCAGTTCTATTATGGCTTTGAGATGGCTGCTCATCTTCAATAGAATTAGGAAGTTCATCTCGAGATGGTGACATAGAGTGCTGGCTATCTAGATCTGTACTCCTTTCTTCTAAGTTGGCAGACCTGTCTTCAGAATTTGCTAGTGATATTCTTTCAATATCCAAAGCCTGCCCATTTCCAACTATACCAGGCAAGGAACCTTCTGATGTTGAACGAGGATGCAATGGAGAAATTCTCTCCCGATGCAGTGGACCAGATGAAAACATGTTCTTAGAGGGCAAACCAGTAGACCGAGTAGACTCAGGTGACATTGATTGATTGACCCTGGAATGAGAAAAAATAGGAGAATCCTTTGGTGTACCAGGCTCTGCATGCCCAAGAAGGTGTGCTGACTTATTTAAGCCAACAGACTTTATCGGATCAGGCAGTTTCACATTGTTTGACTCACACCAATTTGCAATTAGTGCCTTTACAGTGTAATTAGGTATCAAATTGGTGTGAGCCAAAGTCTGCCGCGTCTTTGGACAAACAGTGAGGTCAAGACCGATCCAGTTCTTGATGAAAGTTCTCTCATAGGTTTGTCCTGATGCCACAATCACTGGATCTGTCATCAGCTCCAGAGAGAGGGGGCAACAGAAATCAGCAGGTATTGGAACTGGGCTGCAGCTCTCGGCTTGCTTTATGGTAATAAGGCGCTCGTGCATACGGGTAACAAGGGATATCATTTGCTCAATATGCTCCGCTTCCTCAATCTTTTCAGATTGTTCAGCATTCTCCTTCAACTTTTCAAGTGCTACAGCCTCAATAAGAATCTCCTGGTTTGACTTCAAGCTAAGGCCCTCTGCAATTTTCACTAGGATCTCTGAGCTTGGTCCAACACCCTCCACTTGATCGCTTAAAGCATCTTTAATGACAGTTGACATTTGTTCATAGCCCATGTGCTCAAGTTTTTGTATACATTGCTGCCAAAACACCACGGTGAATATTAGACATCATAAAAGGACATAGCGAAAACTCTTCTAGAATTAGAAGTCCACCAGAAAGGCCAGAAATTACTTCCTCATTCCAAAGTTTTTTTTTATTAAGTATTTAATCATCTCACTTTTCATTAACCAATGTACTTTAGTAAGTAATGAATTGGAAACCGAGTGTTATGCTCTACCAGAAACACAATGAAACAGGTAAAAAACTAACGAAAACTTTTGCACACATTTGCTACCTCAAGAGATGCTGAACCCATTTCATCAGGATGATGCTGCGGGGAAGTTTTCAACAGTTGAAAGATATCCAGGCCAGAAGCCCAAATCTTTGATATCAACGATTCAACTTGAAGAACCTACACGTCATAGGATAAGATGATTAGACAAACTACTATTTCTTATGTCCATGCCACACTATGAAACTTGACAAAAGCCAAGAGGCATCAGGAAAACAAAAAAAAAAAAGCAATGGAAGATTCATTAAATGTCACTATTACAGAGAACTAGCAATGGAGCTGCATGTAAGAATCGGGACTGCACATGCTTCCAATTCTTACAGTTATAAAGCAACCTTAGACTCTCTAAAGCAAAAACATACATCCTTTCAAAAGAAAAGACTAATTAGCTATCTGATGACAAGGATTTAAATATGAGAGGATAAATGAGGAAATGAAGAGGCCGCCATTACTACTGTAAATGTCACAATGCCCCGTTCATGAGCCATTTTCTTTCATGCCTTCTCTCTAGAAATATAGACTAACAATCCTCCCAGCACATGCGGTTTCAAATTCATGTATTGAAAAACATGGAACAGATATGGCAACAAGACAAGAAAAAAATAGTGCGTTATTAACTCAGAGAGAGAGAGAGAGAGAGAGAGAGAGAGAGAGAGAGGGTAAATGACCACATTATAATTCACTAAGCGTATCATACTAACATAGTTCTGACTAAGAGAATAACCAAATTTGTATTGATCACTTTACCTCAAAAAAAAAGTATTGATCAAACTTATAGTGAGGATTATGAATATGACAAGTCAAATCTACCTTAAATTTTCATAAGATACATCATCCATCCTATTAAAAAAGCACAACCGCATAGACTAGTAACTTACAAGATTGACTTTACTAAATAATGGCTGCCAGTCTTCAATTTGCTCCCTCAACTCATCAACGTACTGACCCAGTTCCTCAAATGGCTTATTAAGTAGTTCATAAGAAGCTATTTCAGAATCAGCAATGGCATCAAGTACAGTCTTCAACAGTTTTAAAATCTCTTCGGCTCTTTTGTAGTACTTCAGAACCGGGTCAAAGTTCATGTTGTCATGAGATGATAAATGGAAAAAAGAGGAGATGTTATTAAGAAGTGCTTTGAACAATGATATCTCCATCACACCTGCATCAACATATAATAAGTATAATAGTCTCTTTGCATAAGAAAGGAATACATATAATAAGTATAATGGTCTCTCTGCAGAAGAAGGGAATAGAAACCAAGTCTTGAAAAGTAATGGAAGAGCTAACATATAATACATTTCAAAAATAATAATGACCATGTCACAGAGTAATTACATTCAAAAGAGTTGCCTTTTTAAAATTGCAATCAATTAATATACATTGTTGATGTCAAACATGTGCTTAATCTCTTGATCACTGTATTTGTACATCGTTGATGTCAAACATGTGCTTAATCTCAATCATTAATTCGTCAATGTTTCCCAATAATTTAGGTAACCTAATCTGCTATAGCATAATGAATATGAAATAACACAAGGGGTAGAGAAGATGAAGCGAGTATGGTCATCAAGACATCTAATGAAGCTGTCTTTCATTATTAAAATACCGATGAAGAAAAAAGATGTATATATACAACAATATTTAAAAAAAAAAATTTCTTTTTTTTTCTTTCTCTAACTGCTCTAAAGTCTTATCCTGAAGTCAGCGTTCTGCACCATTGCAGCATGTGCCCTCCATATAATGTTCATGTAAGTATCCTTATCAACAAATCATTTTAATGTGTTTCTTGCAGCATATTGACTTGATTTAGAAAATTTATAACCCTTCAAAATCACCTATCCATCTTGTTTTAAGATTTATTATTATAACACCCACCCATTGTTCCTTAATATTCATTTAAAATCACCAAAATTTTTATTTTTCGATTGGTTTATGATTTGACATGCAATACATGTGCCCTCCATGAGATTAAACTAATGCATATAATTAAGAAGGAACATTATGAAACTGGTCATATTTGTAGTAAATCCCCAAGTTTTTGTTAAAGGCTATGAAACAAGTAGATCCTTAACAAGTGAAATCATCATATTAGTGAAGAAAATGCTACTAAGTATATCTTCAATTGTATTTCTACGAACAGATTTCAAATAAAAAGGAAAGAATGGATGCACCTTTATTCACCACAAATATACAACTTTACACACCAAAGCAATCCTTCTCGTTTCTGAACATTCAAAACCCAAACCAATCCACAAAAATGAAGAAAAGACTTCTCAAAACCCAATCAAAACTTATGAACACTCACTATCAAGTGATAAAACTCAAATCTTGAAAATCAAACCCCAGCTATTGAACCCTGCAAAACAAAGAAAAACAAAACAAAACTTCCCAGTATGAGACCCATATCTATTAAAAAAAGGGCAATTAAAAGCTATTGTTGAAATTTTAAATATTTATTAATTGCCTAGGGACTTAAACAAAGGGTGATTGACGATAAATAATTTCTCCCCAGAAGGTAATGCATGAGGTGGTAATGGTAAGGGTGGTGACAATGACAACTGTGGAGGAAGAGTGGTGGCGGTGGCGGCCAGCTGGTGGACGTCGTGATGGTGGCAGCCTTTTGTCGTTTTGGAAATGACACCCATTAAGTTGGAATTTAAAGTTGATAAATATGACCAAACCAGCGCGGCTCTCTCTCTCTCTCTCCTTTTTTCCTTCTCCAAGCGCCAAGTTCTTTGTTTCCCACATACAAATTTCATTGCCTATGAATCCAGAGAAGGAATTTAGGATATGCCATTCACAAATCCTAAGTTTTGTCAAATGACTCAAATTTCAGGATTCTTTTCTCAATCCAAACATGCTGTTAAGGAAATTGACGAGTTCTATAACGGCCTTTAGATTTCTCAGTGCCAATACATTTTGACAAATGTTCACCATTAGGCATTGGGGCGTAGAATCAAATTCTGATTCCAAACTTATTAGTTTGTTACAGTTTGCTTCCCGCCTTTGATAACGTCTTGCCCAAATTAATAACTATGATCCAAAAGTCAAAGACCTCAACAATCATAAACCCACCCTATCCAATTCAATTACACCACTTATCCACCTCAAATACACATCCCAAATACCCATTTATTTTCTCTCTTTCTCATATGTTGCTCTTCATCATATGGAAAAACCGCAATCATTCGGATTATCAAACCAAACCACGCATACAATTACTAATTTACATATTAAGAAAAAAAATCATTTCTGATGTGCAAAATTCAAAATTTGCACACAAGTATTAAACCCAGAAAGGGATTTGAACGCCTCAACTTCAGCGCAGTTCAACTAAAGCAGAATGATCAAAATTTGAACTTCAAATGCAGACACAACAACTCAATCAACAAAAATAGGGGCACAGAGTAAAATTTTAATTCAAAAACCCTAGCTGGATCAAGCTGAAGAGATGAACAGATAATATATACCTAGAGTCGGCCAAAACGCAGAAGCACACGACCAGGGAAACGTCGTTTTGGGCAATCCTTCTTCCTCCTTTTCCTTTCCAATACCCCAAACCTGCAGGGACCAGCTACTGGAATTTCCCCAAGTCTCCTGCCTGTCGGAGCCGCTGGGCTTCGTTTGCGTAGTTGGAAAGTGGGACATTATCGTCATTACATATATTATTTGTAATAAAATATAAATGAAATTTATGATTATTTTATGCAATTTGTCAATGACGATTTTTCTTTGACCGAAATTCGGTAGCCGCCAAAAGGGCCGGTTTACCTTTTACGCGGGCCGTCGTTACCGTTTACAAGTTTTTTTGTTTGGAAATTGTTTTTAGAATAAAATACACAAAATTAACTTAACTATTAATCAAATCACAATCTCATACCTTATGTTTTAAAAATTACAACGTCATACTTCATCTTACTAATTTATTGTAATGTCAGACCTCCATCATTTTGTCTGTTAAAAAAAAACACTATTCCATTTCCTTTTTTTTATCGACAAAATGACATGTTTGTAAAAACAATGGTAAATTACACAAAACTACCTCAACTATAGGTCGAATCACAATCTCATACCCCATGTTTTAAAAATTACAATGTCATACCTCATCTTACGAATTTGTTGCAATGTTAGACCTCTGTCATTTTGTCTGTTAATTTTTCTGTTAATTCTCTCTCTTTCTCCCATTTCTCCTGATTTGTTCCAATGGCTCATTCTCCTCGGCCATCTCCACCTCCCTCCCATGGAGCTCCTCCCCCTCCTCTTCCTTCACCAAATCCCTGCCGTTGAACCCACCCCTATAAACTCATCACCCTCATCCATCTTCCCCAATCCAAAACCTCAAAACCTCAAATCCCTCCCCGCTGGCACAAGATCTCGACTTTACTATCCGGACACTCCCTCTTTATCACCATGCTACCCATCGACGTCCCAATTTCTCTCAACAACCTCAAGATAACTTCTGGGTCGCCCATTTACGATGATGGGTTCCTCATCATTTTCGGAATCAAGAACAACCTCAATTTTTATCCCCTCATCATTGTTAGGCTCGTCGCCTCGCTGATGACATCTTCTACCTTTACTTCAACCCCTACATCCCAGCCTTCTACCTCTTATCTTCCAGATCCCCAAATTCGACATCGTCCCCAGGCCCAACGAACCCGCCTGCAAAAAAAAAATCTAGGTTTTTTTGGTCCAATTTTTTTTTTTTTTTTTTTTTGTGTGGGGAGAGAGAATGAGTGGTGAAATTTGGAGAATGAAGGTGAATTTTTTTGGAGAAAGAGGAGTATAGTGGTGATTTTTTTTTCTCTATGCCGATTTGAATTTCTGGGAAACAAATGAAATAGGTTGTGAAATCTGGAGGATGAAGGTTAAGAATGGAGGAAGAAAGAATCTCAGGAAATCGGATATGAGAGAGAGATCGGAGAGAGAGATTGGATGTGAGAGAGAGATAGAAGAGAGAGAGGAGAGAGATTGGATGTGAGAGAGAGAGAGATAGGAGAGAGATCTGATGTGAGAGAGGGGAGAGAGAAGGGGTGGGTTCCATATGTTTTTTCAAAAATATTTAAATAATATTTTCTTCAATTTATCAATATTTAATTAATATTTTTATCCACTTGGGTTAGGGAGTGGGTCCCACTTCAAGCCACATTAGCATTTAACAGAAAAATTAACAGACAAACTGACGGAGGTCTGATATTGCAACAAATTCGCATGATGAGGTATGACATTGTAATTTTAAAAAATGTGAGGTATGATATTGTGATTCGACCTATAGTTGAGGTAGTTTTGTGTAATTTACCCTTGTTTTTACAAACAGACCATTTTGTCGATCAAAAAAAGGAAATGGAATAGTGTTTTTTATTTTATTTTTTATTTTGTTGAACAAATGATATTATTTACAATAAAGGAAAGGGGATAGACTACATCTCATAATGAGCTAGCAATAATGTGCAATATAAAGCACGCCTTGTGGCACATGATTTCTCTTAGTGCCCTGGGATTGACTAGAAGGAGACGTATTCACCCGTTATGGATATAATAACGTTCTGCTACATTTTTAGTCTGGTAGTTTCCGAAAGACTTGACATGCATCTTATGTATGTGGTAATTGTGTATCTATATGGGGATCTTGATACGGAAATCCTACATGAAAGTTTTTGATGGACTTAAGTTGACTGGTTAAAATGGTTCTAGGCCACGGAACACCCTCTTTATTCAATTGAGGCGTTCTCTTTTTGAATTGAAACAATCCAGGCATATGTGATATTACTATTTAAGCGTATATTTGACTAGTTAGGGATATGTGAATAATGAACTTTGTCTTTGCGCAGGGCCGGTCATGAGATTTTTTAGGCCAGGGCTACGAAAAAAAAAATATGCTCTAATTTCATAAGGGAAAAATTATTTATTTTCACACGTAAGACTAAGATAAAATTATACTTAACAAAGCACCTTAAACTCATTAATTCAGAAACATAAAAAAAAACCAATTTATTTTGTATCGATAAAAAGGAACAAGAAAAAACCTCAGGCGTACAAGTAGGTAGATGATGGGTTTTGTCTCCGCTTCATCTGAACTTTGAAATTATTTTTATATAAATCGTGAAGATTTTTTTATTTTATTTACTAACCTTGTCAACATGGGATAAAAAAAATTATTTTTTGAGTCTTTAATTGCTATGTATAAGCAATGAATAAGCACCAAATTAAACTTAATATGCTAGTATTGGTAAAGACGTACATATATTAATTTATTGAAAGCTAATGCTAGGGAGACAAAATTTTTAAACCAAATTTTGTAAACCATATGATGTAGTTGTTGATGATTAAATTATTACTTAAGTGTTGATTAATGCACTTATTTTCTATTAAGAAGTCTTGTTTTGGATTTCTGATTGTTGCAGTCTATGTTGATGACATGAACCTCATTGGGACTCTTAAGGAGCTTGAAAAACTGTCAGCACCTTAAGTCAGAATTTGAGATGAAGGATCTTGGAAAAAATTGTTATTGTCTTGGTCTTCAGATCGAGCATTGTTCTGATAGTATCTTGGCTCACTAGTCGAACTACACCAAGAAGGTATTGCACTGCTTTATTGGAGAAAAAATGTTGCCTTCGAGTACTCTTATGACCGTCCTTACGCTTGATACACAACAAGACCCATACCATCCAAAGATGTATGATGAAGAGGTTTTGGAGCCAGACGTTTCATACTTTGGATTTGGGCTGTTTTATTGCTCAACTACGAATATTGTTGCCACCCCCTTGGTCCTCGAGTTAATTCTTGCGTTGTTGGTTATGCTGATGCTAGGTACTTATCCGACCTACACAAGGCATGATTCCAAACGGCTTATGTCTTTACCATTGGTAGGACTACAATTTCATCAAGGTCTACTAAGTAGACTTTAGTTGCTACATCTTCAAACCATGTTGAGATACTCGCGCTTTATGAGTGTGTACATGGCTTAGAGCTGTTGTCGAGCATATTCGAAACACTTGTGGATTGTCGTATGTCGTTGAGGTCCTAAAAATGATATTTAAGGATATCTGCATGTATATACTAGATTCAAATGAGACTATACCAAGTACATTGCACCGAAGTTCCTATTTTCTCATCAGTAGCAAGAGCATTACAAGATCTAAATTAAGCGAATTCGTTCCCCAGACAATCTCGCCTATCACTTCAGCGAGTTATTGCCTAATTCTAGCTTTCAAAAGCTTGTTTGAGGAATTGGAATGAGTAAATTGTCTGATTTTCACTGTTAAAAGTCTAATTAAAAAGTTTTGTTGAACTTAGGGGGAGTAGTTGGGAGATACAAAGTTGACCTTAATGTACTCTTTTTCCTTTAGTTCAATAGCATTTGTCCCATTAGGTTTTGCTAACCAACAAGGTTGTAGTGAGGCACCTATCTTGGGCTGGTGGAGCGTGCATCACTACTTGTTTCTTTAAGCCTCGACTTTGCACTTCTCACATTTTTCTTTAAGACTTTGGGTTTGTCCAGCTTTGGATTTACTATTGTTAGATTTTTATGAGTTTGTCCAGCTTTGGATTTACTATTGTTAGATTTTTATGAGTTTATGTTTCCTTAATGCAACCTTAATTTAGATTTGCATGTAGCCTATTCCGATTGAAGACTTCAACAATCATGCATGAAGACCTGAAGCACCTACTTCTTAAGCTTTGCACACTCATGGGGAGTGCTGTAGTTATTATTAGGCTTTATTATTATTTAGAAGTGTGATTTTTTAAATCTAGAAGTATGATTCCAATAGGATTTTGGATATCTAATCCCTTTATGACTTGTATTACTTGTAAGGTAAGTAGAGCCTACCTAATTAATATAAATAAAGGCATAAGGCCACAAAGGAGGAAGTGCAATTCACAACCAGTGAGCTCTATCTCTCTCTCTTGTCGTCCCTCTCTACCCTCATCGCTAATTTTTCCTTCAAAAATTACCAAATTATTGTATTTTGAATTCTTGTAATGATTTCTATAACTCCATTGATCTCATGTCCAAAAATTTTAAGTTGACGTATTAGGTTTTATCTTTACTTTTATTTTCAAAACCAACCTTTTACCTTTCATTCGATTCTCTTCTTATTTTATCGACTTTATTATAATTTCAAGCAAAATATAATGACATTAAAAATTGGATAAATTACACTTTACCACCTCAGGTTTGAGGTCTATTGCAACCTCATACAACATCTTCAAAAAATTTCACTTTCATACGTCACGTACTATTTTATTTCAATATAATACATCCGTTACATTTTCCATCCATTAGTCCATTAAGAGCTGACATGGCTGCCACATTTGTGCTGAAGTGGCTGCCAAATTTATGTCATGTGGCAATTTTTTTTTATGCATTTAAAATATTATAATAATTTATCCTATTAAAAAAAAAAAAAAAAACTGAAACCCAGAAACCCATTCCCCCTACCCCCTCCCTCTCCTCCACTCTCTTCACCTCCCCTATCATCCAAAAACTCACCCCATCCCACCCCACCCCACCCTCCCCCGCAACCCCCACCCTCCCCCACAACTTAATTGGTCAGTAAATCCATTGAAACTAAGAAATTGCAAACCTTGGCTTTGGGGATGACTTTGACGGCAGCTTGAAGAACCGGTTTGGCATCGAGTTCGAGCTCACATTCGCCGGAGATCTCGCCGGAGACTTCTTGGAGAAGAAGTAGTGTGCCGGGCTAGGGCTATAGAACGAGACAAACAGAGACTTCTTGACATTCTCCTCCTCAGCCTTCTGACCTCTATGGTTTTCCCTATTTTCGGCGGCGTCAAGCAGCGAAACAGAGCTCTCCTTGGTTATTGGGGAACCAGATTGCGGTGACTAAGTACGAGAGTTTGGGGAGGGTTTGGAGGTGCATAGACCCATTTGGTAATCGGCGATTCCTCGCCAAACAAACCGAGTCTAGGGATTTCAACTCCTGATTCCGGAGGGGTGGGATGGGGGTTGCGGGGGAGGTGGGGGTGGGGTGGGTTTTTCGATGGGAAGGGAGTTGAAGAGAGTGGAGGAGAGGGAGGTGGGTCGGGGGAATGATGGGTTTATGCATTTCAGTTTTTATTTTAATTTTAATTTTTTAATAGGATAAATTATTATAATATTTTAAATGCATAATTTTTTTTTTTCCATGTGGCACAAATTTGGCAACCACGTCAGCTTTTAACGGACCAATAGATGAAAAATGTAATGAATGTATTATATTGAAATAAAATAGTACGTGATGTATGAAAGTGAGTTTTTTTTGAAGATGTTGTATAGGGTTGTAATAGACCTCAAACTTGATATGATAATGTGTAATTTACCCTTAAAAATTCCTGCCTAAAAAGTAGTAGTAATGATCTCTAACATTTTTGAATTGGCACCGAGGGATTCATACTTTTAACGGCCATTTGGACTCAAAGCCTTTGAAAAGTTAATTTGACCAGAAGAAGAAGACACAGGAATCTTCATTCCACGCAACACAAGATAGAGAAAGGTTGACTAAACACCTCCCTATGTGAACTGTCAAATTTGAATTGAGGTTTCTTCCTATTTTATTTCTCCGAAGTTGCTTCCAACAACTTTTCTGTTGACGCTTTCCAACTAGTGTTTAGAGATCATTAACTAGACTTACCTAATACACTAAACGGAATTTCTGTCGTATTTCACAATATATAATATTTCAGATTCTTAATTACAAACAAAAAGATTTTTTTTATTTGAATACAATAAAAAGATTCTTAATTGTTAGATTTTTTTGCTAAAACACGAAAATCAAGATTTAACCGTTAAAAAGTCAAAAGTATCCTATACTTTGGCACACAAAAGAATTTGAATACACTAGACATACATTATTATTGTTTCACTCATTTTCTTTTATTGAATTTAACCGGAAGACTAAAAATAAACAAAAGTGTTAATCAAATTTTTATTGTGATTGCTATGGGCCGGATATGCATTCCTCTCTTACCTTGTGATTGTGGCGTCCTTGAAGTTCAGGCCTTCTAACAATTTACTTTTCTATATATATATATATTTTTTTTTTTTATTAATTAAATTTTGAATTATGATATAAAATAAAAATAAGAAATTATACTAATGCAACAATATTTAACACATGGCAAGTTATGAATGGTATGGGACTGTCACTCAGCATTGTCCAGTGGCATGTCAAGCCCTACACAAATTTTTCTCCTCATGGAGAGAGTATTGAGTCAGGCTTAGGGGTGAAAAAAAATAATACTAGAAATCCCGAATCGTATCGATTTCGTACTTAAACTGACCCAAAAAAAGTCCGAACCGAAGATCCCCAAAACTATCGGTTCTTGAGACCAAACCGATCCCCAACAATTAGGTATGCGGTCTACATTTGGAAAGGTTCGGTAATCTCGAATTTAATCGAAATATATTTCATATATATTTAATTTAAAATTAGGGTTTAGTAATTATTTGGACCGTTGGATTGGTTGAGATTCGTCCAATCTAACATAGGTCTCTCATTCTATTTTGAATTTTCTTAGCTCTCTTTGTCTCTCTCTAGATCTCACCTTCTCACCACATCCAGTCATCCATACACGTATCTCTGATTGCCGCACCTAAAATCGAAACTTCTCTCAATATAAAGGTCTTGGTCCGTCTCGGTCTTGCTCCGTTTCTCTCTCACTCAAAATTCCTCAATCTTCAGACCTGACAATTTTTGACACGATTTCTTAACCCAATCCGAAACTAAACGAAAATAAAGAGTTTTGGGTCAACACGTTAACTAATCAGGTCATTATCGGGTAACATGTTAAGGATCCGTCAATAATGGATTCTTAACAGATTTAACCGCGGGTAACCAGTTTCAAACTAATAAGAAAAGAAAATTTAGTATAATAAATTTATACTAAAAAAAAAACCCTTGTTGTGGCATAGTATTTAATCTCACATAAGTGAAATTAAAAAACTCTAAAACACATTAAAATACTAAGCAATTTAAGAATACCAAATGACAATAAAAAAATCATAATAATTAATTTACAAGTGTGAAAAAAATATGCAAACGCGCATGATCGCATCACCTACGCTTTGACGATGGGTATATCGTTGTTTGGATTTTTAAAACCCTACAAACCCTCGTGAACAGTGTTTTTAAAGGGAGTTCAAAATTAATAAAAAGTCATAATAATTAATCTATAAATGTGAAAAGAATGTACAAATGCTCGTGATTGTATCATCTAGTCTTAGGTGATGGTTACATCGTTATTTAGATTTTTAAAACCCTCTGAACCCTTACAAATAGTTTTTTTTTATTGAGTGCAAAATTAATAAAAATTCTTAATAATTAATGTAGAAGTGTGAAAAATGGCTTTACAACTTTCGTGAAGAGGACAACTCCGAAATTCAACACCATAATCTATAAACCTAGATTTATATTAATCGTCGATTGTCTTTTACGCTCTATCCTTCTCATTGGATTTCGTTTCGTTTTTTAGATTTTTTTTTTTTAAACATGAACTTTTAGCGGATGCAAAAAATTGAACGGTTTGGATCGTTGATATCACATTCTGATGTTTACAGTTAACTGAAATATGAGTTGATGTTATATAGTTTCTAGAGACTTTATATACTCTGAGCAATATTTGCACTAACCGTAAAAATCTAAACATGATATCAAAAGATCAAAGCCGTTCATCTTTTTGCATCCGCCAAAGGATCATGTTTTAAAAAAAAAGAAAATCTAAAAACACAGAATTCGGTGGGAAGATGGAGCGTAAATGTAAATGAAAATCAACGGTTAAATTAAATCTTTGGTTTATCGGATTATGGTGGCAAATTCGAAGTTGATGTATTCACAAAAAGTTTTAGAATTTGCCATTACAAGCGTTTGTATTTAAAAAAAAAAATTCACACTTCTACATTAATTAAAAAAAATTATTAAAAACTCTACTACAACAATAGTCATAAGATTTGATCTAATTTATGTGAGATTAAATCCTTACCGTTGGATTCTTTGATCTCACTGATGTGGTATGTAGATACTAATTTAGTTTTACGTTTTTCATTTGATTATTTATTGATTTAAAATACATTTTCTTTAACGAACAACAAGTTGGATCATCTTACTAGTTAATATTAATGAGGGTTATATGACACGACACATTAAGATATCGGGTATGTCACGAAGACGACACGAATATCAGATCTATTGCACAAGGTAAGGAACATGGTTTGCAAATTAGGGATTCTGAATCTGGGATTTTGATTTGGGTTTGATTTTGATTTTGGACTTTTTATTTGGGTTCTGATTAAATTGGCCAATTACGGGCAAATTGGGTTTTGAGATTGCAGGTTAAGATTTATATGTAAAATATGTTTAATAAATTGATTCCAGATTGCAGGTTGAAAACTTGAGATTGATATATGTCCAATGATGCAGGTTTGAATCATTTGATCAGAGGCTTTCGTTCCAAATTGCCAGTCCCGAATTATATCGAAACACCAAAATTTCGATTCGGTTTCGATCTTCGGAATCCCATCTCAAAAAAATTGGTTCGAGATTCGGTTTATGCTTTTTGGTCCGGAATCCCAATCCGAACCACCCTTAGTAAGGCTGCACTTCGGTAACTCTCTCAAAAGCAGGTGGGATCGAGTGAGATCCACATGCAGGAGGTTTTGCCTCTGTGAATAAGTTGCTGTATGGAGCCAACCCTAGCTAAGACTTATTCATTAATTCTCACGAGAATACCAGTATGATTAATTAGCATTCGAATTTAACATTTACAAACCGAAAGAAAGGAACACGAGGCTCAATTGTACAAGAAACTTCGCGGGTGCATACCATCCTTGTCTCTATCTTTCTCCTCATATTAGTTTTTTTATTTTATTTATTTTTTAAAGCTACGACATCATTCATTAGCATAAAGAGAGCGGAAAATCGTAGTACAAAATAAGCTGGCTAGAAAGTGGCCAGCAAATCAGGGAGAAATTTTTCAGTGTTCCCGGAACTCCAACTCACTAATATCAGCTAGTGTTCCCCACCAATGTGAATTAGACACCTGGATCTTCTTTTTGTTTTTTTTTAATTTTTAAACTGAGATTCTGAATCGTCCCACGGAAAATCAAAAACAATTTAACAGAGTTATGCCGGAGCATTCCAGTTTTCTAGAGCCGCAATCACCGGTGAGGCAAGAGATTTGCCAGCGGAGTCGTGGGAGCAGAGGGTTCGACCCCAGAACGGCCACCCCAGGATGCGGGTGCGGAGATTATTTTCATTTCGACCATTGCGAGGGCGAAGCCGATGGTCGAAAGAGGTGAGACGCAGGCGTTGGATAGAATGCACGGCCACACGGTTTACCCCCACTTGTTGTCCACCATCATTAGTCGTTATTCATCCTGCAAGCTTTGCTTGCTTGGGTTGGTTCCCATGGAGAGAGAGAGGATCGTGAATCCGTGATCACCGTTCACATCATCTACGTTGGCTCAATCCTATCTTCTCTTTTCCTCTTTTTTTCAGATGGCAGCTTGAAAGCAATTTGCAGAAGCCCTTGAGAACAATGTTGCTGGCGGCGCCATTGGGGTTTCAAGGTAAACCTTCGTTAGTTTATGTTTGACGGTTGCACTTCAGCTTTCAAAAATTAATTTTAATTAAAAAATAAAGAAAAGAATATCCAGATGTCTAATTCGCATTGGTGGGGAACACCAGCTGGTATAAGTGAGTTAGAGTTCCGGGAACACCAAAAAATTTCTCCAAATCAGGAGCTACAGTAAATAAGAAAGTATCCAAGATAATATCCAGGGGTTCTTCAAACCAGGAACGGGAACATGAACAGGCAAGGCCGAGGCGCACAAGACGATGGGCAACCACATTAGCTTGGCAACGCATATGAGAAGCAGTAGCTCCAGTGACCCCGAGCAACATTGCTTTAAAGTCTTCCACAATATGTCCGATGTGGGACAAATTAGAGACATTCTTATTCAAAGCTGTCACAATTTGGAGTGAATCACACTCAATGATAAAGTTTTGTAAACCCATATGCGACGCCAATAAAAACCCCTCACAAGCCGCTAGGGTTTCGATATGGAGCGAGAAGCCAACAAAATCAAAGACCTTAGAACATGCAGCAACAAAAGCCCCCATTTCGTCACATATCACCACCCCAACAACACCAGTCTTCGAGGCATCCTTTTAGGCACCATCCACATTGACTTTGAGGACACCAACTGGAGGTTTTTGCCATATGGTGGTTGGTTGACTGACCAAGGACTTCGAAGGTCCAAAGGAAGCCCGCTGATAGTCCAACCACCAACTAAGAGCGAAGGCAATCGTAATATCTGATTTTTCAGATTTGCCATTCCATAGCTTTCCATTGCGGGCACTCCAAATCGACCACCAAACCATAAGACTATATTGTAATTATTTCGATTAAGATTAAAGGCAAGAAAGAAAGCCCAATCTTGCATAGTAGAGATATTAGGGCCATTATGTGGTTTGCCAATCGGGGAGGCCAACCAAGCACACCGAGCAAAGTAACAATCACGCATCAGGTGGAGGGAAGATTCTAATTCACCATGACAGAGAATGCAAGATGCATCAATCCCGATATGCCTATAAAGATTTACCTTTGTTGGGATAATGTTTTTGCATAATCTATAGGCCCCAAGTTTTACTTTTGGGGGAACACCAGCTGCCCAAATCCGGTTCCACAGGCAAGCAATGCTCTGAGACTCAGAGGAAGAACTGGCCGCTGGTTCCTTTTCCCTGATCCAATTACAGGCCACATGATAAGCGCTTTTGACCGAGAAGCGCCCACCTTTGTCAAAATGCCAAATAAATCAATCCACATGTATTCTCAAGCTCAAAGGCATTGAAACAATTGCATCAAATTCCGTTTCAGAGAAGATCTCTCTAATGAGAGTATGTTTCCATTGAATTGACAAAGGGCAGATTAATTGGCTGACGTTTTCCAATTCATAGCCCAACGGTCTAGGGGAGAAAAACTTAAACCAAGAGGGATATGGGATCCAATGGTCATCCCAAATTGTAGTAGATTCTCCCGATCCAATTTGCCATTGAGAACCCCTTTTAATAATTGGCTGAGCAGCACAAAGGCTCATCCATCCGTGGAAAGCATTAGCTTCACAATTGCATCAAGGAATGAAGCATTAAGGAAATACTTCGTTTTTAATGTTTTAGCTACCAACGAATTGGGCTCCTGAATTAACTTCCAACCCTGTTTAGCAAGTAGTCCGAGATTTAAGGCATACATATTCCTGAAACCCAAGCCACCCTCAGCTTCTGTGGAGCACAGTTTATTCCAAGAGCTAATGTATTTTCCTAGAAGTATCTGAGTCATTCCACCAAAACACCGCCACAAGTCTGTTTAAATCATCACATAAATACCTGGGCAGAATAAACGAGTGCATAGTATAAGGGGGAATAGTTTGCACCACCACCTTAACGGGGATTTTGTGGAGCAAAAAATAATCAACAAAATTATGGAGGTGACACGTGGACTTTTGGGTTAAAAGGACAAAATTACCCTCGAGGCACACTGGGATTCCCACGCGCATTCAACGGACAATAACGGCTCAATCAAGGAAGAGTCAAAGGTGATCAAAATGGTATTTATTCAAATCCCTCTCATCACTCATCATCAAATCCTTATTCAAAAGGCAACTCCCAAAACTTCCTATTTAATTTGGGATTAATTACCATGTTAATTGCAAGATATTATTTCACATAATATCTTGCAATTATTCTCCAATTACACCATATATGACCTGCCACTATTCTCCAAATAGGGCTAGCAACTCCCCTATAAATAGGCCTATTATCCCACTAAAAAGGGAAACCATTTGCTACCCACAAACTCCTAAACACATTCTTTTCAGAATTCAACTTTGGCATCAGAGATTCTTCGGCCAAAGCCCCCTATGCATCGTGGGTGTGTGAGGTTTTTGGCCTTAATCTTAAGTGTTATTACTTTGCAAGTGCATTTTCGTCAAAGGAGAAGATGGCAGAAATTTACATCCACAAATTGGTGATTTCATTGAGAGTTTGATTCACACGATTGAAGAGACTCTCGCATTCAAAGTTTCTCATTTCTCGTTCATTTGTAGATTTTTCGTACGTTCTTGTTCCTAGATTTTATTTTATTTTTTATTTTTTTTTATAAATTTCTTTGAATAAACATAAAAGAAAAGTACAAGGACTAGAAATTCGGAAACCACAACGAACAAAACTTCCTACATTCAAGGATTTGGACCAAGTGATGGCGATAGAGGCATAGCCCCACCATGACGATCCACGAGGCTTAACACAATGGCTGGTGGAGCAGTACCACCCCCACAGGGCACCACCGTGGCAGCCACCACGACAACAACCACCGTGGCAGCCCTTGGCGAGCCTTCTGCTTATGGTGAGCAGACAACCATATAGCAGCAAGCCCAGGCCTGCGCCACCTGGCAGTAACAGACCCAGGCCCGCGCCACAAGGCCGCAAGCCCAGTGCGAAGCAGCCCAAAATGCTACATCCCAGCGAGCCTAAGAGATGCAGGCCAAGGCAATAGCGCCCAACGCCACTCCAGCCTACATGGGCTCATGCCTAAGGTGAGTCGGCCCGAGCCTTATAAGAAGTAGCTAGAGTCGCGACTCAGTGCGAGCCCAACGCGCTCTAAGCCCAAGGCAAACTCAATTCACCCTTGCCCCAACACCAAGCAGATCAGGCCGAACCACGCCCACGCACGCCGCACGTGGCCCTCATAGCAGTCCAAACCGGTCCAATACTGGTTCAACCATCCCGACTTCAAATCTCTAGACCGATGATTGAATTGGGGGTATTTTCACCCCATTTCTTTGCAGATTTGACATATCTCAACTCAAATCTCGCACATGGAGTCCATTACACTTCCATTACTCAATGAGACGTATACCATCCAAGCTCTTCCAAACCCAAATGGCAAAAAACACTTGTCTCGACAAGTCATAGAGTTGACAAGCGCTCTCGTGCAGCAGACAACCTTGGTGAATCAGCTCTTGTAGCGTACCAAGATGCAGTATGCTCCAGACGAGGTGTCCCGAAATAGGACAAGGGCAGACGACGAACCTCTCTAGCAGTGTCCCGGCAAGAAGCCACTCGACTAGTCATGAATTGAGCGTTCTGGCAGTGTACACTCTTTGTTAGGCCCACGGACGAGCATCCATTCATGGTTGGGGCCACACTTCGATGATTAACTTTATAGACAAAGTGTTCATTCGCGTTTAGGCCCACAATGAGCATCATCCCCTCACATTGGAGTAGGCAACACGACGGATAGAGAGAAGTAGTCACTCAATCCAGCTCAAGTTCAATCGCCAGCCTGCGAGTAATTTGTTCGCCTGCTAGGAATGTACCACATGCACCGTAGCTACGACATAGACAAGTCGAACATATGGGAGAGCAACCTAGACCAGTAGGTCACAACCGGGAGTAGCCGAGAGTGCCGCTACCCAGACAAAAGAAAATTCAGGAAGAAGTAGAGAGGCTCATGACCGAGCGATTGCGCGATTTTCAACGCAGCGAGATCACTGATGAGGCACTACGACGGGACATGACCAACATAAACAGGTTACCTTTCACTGACAATATTGAGCAGACAGAACCATCCCATATACACTGGAGGATACAATGATTACTTTTATTCTGACAATCGCAACAACTCATCCTAATTGCGCGCTCGGGGCATATAGGTACCAAAAAGACACACTGGCCTAACCACCAAGAACCAGGGGCATGTTTTGTTTTCATCACAACTCTGCGCTCAAAGTTGTGCTTACATGCTCCATGGCCCCCGACCGCCATTGATCTGTCATCATGGCTCCCAATCGTGTCGATCTTGCACCACGGCTCCTAATCGTGCCATCTTGTGGCTTATATATACGCCAACTAAGCCCACGAGACTTCAAACTTCAAAGCATCCACGACGGAGCAGAACAAGAGGCCTTACTAGTAGCCTTTGCTAGCGAAAGACTTAGTAGTGGAAAAGCTTGCAATCCATTCAGATTCTCAGCTGACCACCAACCAAGCCTCAGAAGAACACACGATGAAACATCTAAGAATGGTGCAATACTTGGAAAAGGTTCAAGAACAGCTTACTGTGCTTCCTATTTACACCCCGGTTTCGACAAGCAGTTCGAAGTCTCAAGCAAATTACCAAACAAGACCTCACAGGCTGATGATTATTTCAGTTGTCCAGCTTTCCTCAGGTGCACTCACAACAACGACTTCCATGTTTTCCAGTGCAAGAGGGTAAACTAATTGCTCTCTAGTGCGAGAGGGTGAACCAATTCCCCGACACCCATATGGGTCTGTTCTCCAATGTGAGAGGGTAAACTAATTGCTCTCCAGTGCGATAGGGTAAACTAATTCTCAGACACCCATTTGGGTCTGCTCTCCAGTGCGAGAGGGTAAACTAATTCCTCGACACCCATTTGGGTCAACTCTCCAGTGAGAAATGACATTCATCTAAGTCTGCTCTTTAGTGCGAGATGATAAACTAATTGCTCTCTAGTCCGAGAAGGTAAACTAATTGCTCTCCAGTGCGAGATGATAAACTAATTCCCCGACACCCATTTGGGTAAACTTTCTAGCGCGATAGGATAACCAATTCCCTGACACCCATCTGGGCCACACAACTCAAATGATCGAATACTTGAATACCAACTATGCAGCAAGTGGTCAATGGGCATCAGCTGATGACAAACTCAACAGCTCGAAGCCTCAAGAAGCCAAAACTCACGGCCATAGTGACTCCGTGGGATCGTCAGCCTTTTTCGAAGCAGTGTGTTCAACCGATGGTTTTATGGCTAAAAGTTTTACAAGACGCTTCAAGAAAAAAAAAAGATAGAGTAAAATGAAAGTAGTTTATTAAATTTATAGCAAATTGATAAACTTATACGAAGGTCGCCGAAATCCGACACAAGCTAAACAGAGCAGACTACTTATTTAGCAGCTTGGATGACTTTGGGCTCTCCAGCAGCCATCCTGCCTTCAACAACCACTTCGCACTCAGTAGTTTGGTAACCCTACACTTCATCTTCAACAACTCTGATCTTGGTAGCACCATATTTGATTACTCCATCTACGGTAGCTGAGAAATCTCACTCAAGCAGTTTCTTCCTTCTTGACAAGCAGCACAAACGTTGCAGCCCAAACCGTGGCCTCTGCCACGCCACTTCCTTGGCCCATGCCGAGCCAACCCTTGGCTCCAGCCAAACCGAGCAGCCTAAGTCGTGGCCCTTGACACACCACCTCCTCGACCCATGCCAAGCTGACTCTTGGCCCCTGTCAGCCGACGTGCTGCACTATCCTGACGGCTGCCCGCAGCAGCACCAGCCAAGAAGAAGACAAAGAAAATTAAATTTTTCTTACCTTGGTGTTGCGCGGAAAAGACAAATAAATCAATAGAAGACAGCTCTTTGCATGAGCAAGCGAAGAAGAATACTAGGGGAAAGGGAACAAATATCCTTTAGCTTTCTCTCTTTCTTGTAGGGATAAATAATTGCCCTCCAAAGTTGATTTAATCCCCTACTTAAGGTAGGCTTAAATAGCCTTTGGAGGCGATTTATTTCCCTTTCCTAGAAGAATCTAATTCCAAGTAAAAGTAGGAATCTGCATCAAAGTTGGAGATCTCTACACCTGCTGCCCTTTCCTGCTAGCAACCCAGCAGTTGTGGGGGCATTTGTGGAGCAAAAAATAATCAAGAAAATTATGGAGGTGAACCATGGGCTTTTGGGTTAAAATGACAAAATTACCCTCGAGACACATCGGGATTCCCAAAACTTCCTATTTAATTTAGGATTAATTACCATGTTAATTGCAAGATATTATTCACATAATATCGTGCAATTATTCTCCAATTACACCATAGAGGGCCGGCCACTCCCCTATAAATAACTTTATTATCCCACTAAAAAGGGAAGTCATTTGCTACCTACAAACTCTTAAACACATTTTTTTTTCTTCAGAATTCTAACTTTGGCATCGGAGATTCTTTGGCCAAAGCCCCCCCATTCATCATGGGTGCGTGAGACTTTTGGCCTTAATCTTAGGTGTTATTATTTTGCAGGTGCATTTTCGTTAAAGGAGAAGATGATAGAAATTTGCATACACAAATTTCATGACCAATTGCACTCATTAGTCTACCCTTCCAGCCTTGGAGACGTTTCCAAATATGCTCATGTATATGACTAAAGCAAGCCCCTTTGTTACGACCAACCAAGGTAGGAAAACCCAAATATTGTTCGTGCCTATTAACCCGTTGCACACCCAAACCATTGCTCAAAAGGAACTGATCAAGTGACTTGACGTTCTGACTAAAACACACAACATTCTTTTTGGTAATTAACCACCTGGCCATAAGCTCTTTCATAGCAATGTAGTACATCCATGATTTGTTCGCAATCCTCGGTAAAAGCCTTGGCGAAAAGAAGGCTATCATCGGCAAAAAAAAAGTGGCTGATGGTTGGAGCACCTTGGCAGAGGAGCTTGGGTCGCCCTAATGAAGCCCTTGTTTTGGATGGATGTAGCCCCGCGGCGAACCATTGATCATAATAGAATATGATATGGTCGAGACACACACCATGAGTAGATCAAGCCATCTATGGGGAAAACCCAAAGTTTCCAAAACTCCCCTTAAGGAACACCATTCCACACAGTCATAGGCCTCTGTCATGTCCAATTTGATAGCCATAAAGCCTTTTTTCCCCGTTTTCTCTTGAGGAGGAAATGAGCAACCTTAGAAGCCAAGGTTGTGTTATCAGAAATGAGCCTTCCAGGGATAAAGCGCTCTGCTAATAAAAAACGAGGCGAGAATGATCAGTTTCAAACGATTGGTCAAAACCTTGGATGCGATCTTGTAAACTACGTTGCACAAACTGATGGGGTGGAGGTCAGCCATCTTGGTTGGTTTCTTTTTGCTTAGGGATTAAAGCCATATAAGTGTTATTAATCTTCTTTAGCATTCTACCCAAGCCCAGAAACGAAAGAACAACTGAGAAAATATCTGGGCGGACGATACCCCATAATTTTTTGAAGAACAGGGGAGGAATACCATCCTTATATGAGTTGTCTTGTCAAGAGAATGCACCCGTTACACTTGAGTTTTTCTCACTCAATTGACCGAAATAAAGGATGAGGATCCCTTCCGGATCCTTTTTTGTGAGGATCCCTAGGATCCTTACATCCTATCTGTTCATCGTACATCGTGTGGCCAACTTTCGTTGGGTACTATTTGTGTTTAATTTTAAAAAAAAATTCAAAATGATTTATGGCCGCACAACATACGATGAATGGATAGGATGTGAGGATCCTCACAAAGAGGGGATCCAAATCCAATAAAAAGCACATAGATCATCAACATCAACAGCTATACATGTAAAAGGGGAATTCAAGACATCTACAAACATAAATTCAAGACTACATATACAAACCTAAAGCTAGTCACCGTCACATGTAACGGCATAGCAAAAAGCAAAATTCTAGTACTCATTTGAAAGTTCTTTTAAAATGACTGAAAGCGTTTTTAATAAAAATGCTTTTAGAATCAATCATTAATAAAAACGCAAGTGAATCCTGGAAGAAACACATACTTCAAGTACTTTTGGAACCAAAATCATTTTCTCTAAAAGCTATGCCAGTCATTTTAAAAGCACTTTCAAATGAACCCGTTGATGGACCGAAAATGTGATCAGGTAAATATGGTTAGAAAATAAGGACAACTAATGAAAAATGCTTGAAAACTTTGAGTTTTAATGATAAGGACAAAATAAAGGGTAAAGTGAATAGTACCAGGATTGACTTTTTAGTGTTAAAATGTGGTTTTTCGTTAAAGTGAACAGTACCGGGTGCTTTTCGTTAAAGTTCCCTAGAAAATATAATCCATTCGTTACTCTTTTGAGTTCTCGACATATGGACCCAAAGAGGAAAAAAATTTCTTTGATGCATGACGGAATGTGACAATAGCTACAACATGTAAGGTACCTGGTAGAAATGAAAAAGAATATGAACAACAATTTAAACGTCGGCTCAAAAAAAAGGACCTTATTGGGGAAAACTATTGATTCACTTGTATGTTACAACATTCACATACAACTTCAATGATGTTTACAGAACCAAAGTGTGAGTAGTTCTACGTATACCTCTCTTTCTACTATCTGGGTTTTATGGGTATTGCAAAGAATGATTCATCATACGGCACAAGAATCTTGACCAATCGAGCAAATTGTGATTCCAGAATTTGGTTTTGGTTATCATGTGAATCAAAATGCAAATGGCAGACGTGCCAACCACGAGCAAAGACAACTCCCGAATTTTCATAGGGGCTGGAGTTCTTGCTCTGGTACGGCAACATTGACAGGCTTGTAGGGATTGACTGTTTGTTGGCGACGTTTCCACATAAACCAAAATCCAACAACTGCTAGTGCAATAACTAGAATTCCTAACATTGATAGAATCACCAGATAACTCCGCTGCCACCATGACCTGTTGAATTTTGGGAAGAACAAGATATTACAAAAGAGGCTACTTATGATACTGTGATCTGTATATAGATAGCTAATTCGTTATCTATGTGCCAACACTCATGTGGGAGATTCTGTTTAGATTCTTGTATAGAATGGGAAATCATCACAAAAGAAATAATGTGATCTCAGACAAAAAAGACCTTAGAAAGTAAAAATAATATAACGTACCGTTTGTCCTTAGGCTCAACATTCCATCCAAGCAACTCATAAGTTCCAAACATAACAGGAAACTTCAAATGATGTTCGGAAAGCTTGGAAATTATACCCTGCAGGCAGAACAGATCATCAAGCTTGCAAACAGTTATAAACCTCGGCAGTGGCACAGTCACTAGCTGCAATTCATCAGGGCAAACTTACCACCGCAGTTGTATTAGAAATACTGTCAGTAGAACCTGCAGGAAATATGGCCCATCTAACGAGGGAGTCGTTTCCACTGGTAGTAAATTTCAACAAATGGACCTGAAACCATCAATTCGAAATTGACAACTTAAGGTTAAGGTGGACTTAAACATCATAAAACTTCATTATATACAGATATGAATTTGAACTGTTAGTAAGAAATTATAAAGCAAATATCAATTGAATGTTCGCATATGGTATTTTGCCAGACCTGTGATGTATTAACTTCTAATTCCTGAGCTATAAATTCAGCTAGTTCTGTGATGTGGGGCTTCAGATCAGAGTAGCTGATGTTCAATGACATATCAAATGTTATTTTTCCAATTTTCTGTTCCCCTGTTCATCAAGGTTAATAAGTATTATAATTCTGTCTTAACACAAAACAAAAAAGAGGTTGCAAACAGACGTACTTTCATTTATGAAAACAGTGCAGCACAAAATCACAAAAAAAATATAAAGATAATGAGAAATAATTAACAGACCGGTGCAAAAGTAGAACTTAAGTAGAGAAGAGTGTCCACAAAAATATAATTTTCACTTTAATCTCGTTTTATAATGTATCTCCATTTTCGCAATTTGATTTGGGTAAATGGAAAAGACACCTAATAACTTTGATTAAACTGCTATAACAACTACAGTATGTTATAAGTAAAAGTTTACTTTAAGGTCAAGTGACAGATGAATCATCCACATCGGCGAAAAGAGACTCATAATAGTTTAGAACCAATGTAGCATAAAAGCTACTCAAAAGGTCGCAAGTTTACACTACCTGGAAGTGCATAAGGTGGTGCTCCATTTGGAGCTAATGTAGGCATTCCTTCTGTAGTTGAATTCTTTTCATCTGAAGCAGGAGGCATTGGCCGAGGCGAAACAGATTCGTTAAGTCTTTCCCACAACTCTGAACAATTAGTTTTCCAGAAACCAATCTTGGAATGCTCACGGTCATACGTTACAAGAGTATTGCGGACAACAATTCCTATCAAGAAAATGATTTTTGCATGACAAAATTAATTAAAAGTACTGTAAAAACCTAAACGAGACAAATTTGATACTATTACATGAAACAGGCAACACATGTACACACACACACACACACACACACACATACAAGTGGGATGGAGAACTATGGACCTTTCTAAAGCATATACCTCCAAGAAGAGTAGTTGGATCCTTTCCGTTTTGAAAAATCCCCAGGCAGTATGCACCCGGGACCTTTGAATGCTTCATAATTGATAATAATACAACACAGAAGAAAAACAAATAATTAGTGACAAAACCAATGGAAAAAGCACAAAGTTCTATAATAAAAATTACAAATCGTGTTTACATTTCCAAAAACCAACTATATTCAGAGAGGTACAGATCTTAAACTTCAATCACTTACCCTGAATAAATAATTTTCAGGAGATAGTGTCAGCTTCTGCCCATTGCCAAATACCATGTCAACTGCTGGAAACGTGTCTGATGGGTAGGAGACATCACTGAACCAACATTGAGAAATCATTAGAAAGAAACTTGAGCATGTAATGGTTGGACCTTACACACAATTTATTTGCATATTTAAGCAAATAAAAATTTGAAAATGTTGATTTTACATTTGTGGCCTCAATACAGTTTCTTATAATTTGGTTTTCACTAGAAAAGGCATTTAAATTATCTGAACCATTTAAACTTGTATACCTTCCAGCAGTTGAAAAACATATATCGTTATAATTTGGATCAGGGCCACGGATTTGCTCGAGGGAATTAAGCTCTTTCATGATCTGCACACATGCATACCAGGGAGAAAAAGAAGTAAAAACAATAAATTTTGAGACCCTGATAATACTCTGATTGTGCACTCAATGAAAAAAAGAAATTGAATAATACGATGAAATAAATGATAACTAAACCTGCATGCAGCCAGCCAAAAATAAACAGGAAGGAATTTTCAGATAAACCAAAGTGTTTCAAATGCTATGATTCATTTCAAATGAGGAAGTGCAAGTATTCCACCCTAACTACAATGAAGTGTATAATGCAATTTCTAGTTGATTTAATTATTTCCATTAACTCAGACCAGATCGTCCTTTCTGTCAGTTCTAGTTGACCAAATGCTCATTAACTTAAAATTCAAAAAGTGAATTTTCAATCATTATCAATTAGAAATAATTGCAAGGTATCATCTAAAAGATTGAGTATAAGTAAAAATATTGTATTATATGGTCTTGTATGAAGATTAAGTCAAAATTTAATCTAAAGGGCAGAAAAATCTTACAGCATCCTTAAATGCAAGAAATGCCGCTTCTGGTAGGTATGCATATGTTGTACCACTGTCCAAGACTGTTCCATGTTTTCCATCAAAGACATTTGGATTCAAAGGCAATCGCTTTCCCGCGACATCCATCTCCTTCAAATCAATATTGTAGTATGGACTGTTGCCATCCCGAAACTAGAGTAAATGTGTGAGATGTATAGATTGTAGTTTTTAGGAAATTGGACATTTTGCAATCTATGTAAGATAAATTTTTCAAAACCACACACCTTCGTACTGGGTTTGAATGAGTGAAGACCATGTCTGATGGGGCTGAAAAACCACCAAGAACCATTGCACCTCCACCAATGTCCATTCCACCATAACATAATGAGAAAGAATCACTTATTACACTTTTATCAACTAGTTGGTCAACCACACTAAGATCACCACGGCCCAATCCCATTATGCCATCAGCAGGCTGGCTGTAAAGGTCACCAGTTTCAAAATTTTCACAACCGAAAACTGCACGTTGAGGTGGTAGTTCACTTTGATTGCCAAATGATATAAGATCCTCACCAAGCACCCCACTGCTACTACTCATTTCGGCATATTGCCTCTCGTAAATACAATTCACCCTCTGATTATCACAATTGCAATCTATGTTGCATTTGACAGCTTGGTAAGTGTTCGAGGCTTCTGGATCAAATTTGGGGTCCTGATGGAAAATTAAAAACAGAACATTAACATAGTTTAAAACCTGAAATCTATCGAGTTTCCCCTGCATACAAAAGGTACTAAGTGTTCAAGAAACTTTTACTAAACAGAAATAAGCAACTTCAAGGTTGTTAATCTGACTATTGTATTTGGTTATAGAGTGATCATGATCGACTGCCTTCACCCAAAAATAGTCCGCTGAGTCTTCGGTCTAGGTTTTCCGTGTGATTATATAATATCTTAGGTTATGTTTCTTAGCCTTAACAAGGCGAGCATCATTTACATTAGCCTCATTACTCAGTGTAAGACTAAGATCTGATGAGAGACTCACAATGTAGCTAGCTGCAACTAACGGCTTTGAAATCAACACAAGACCCTACATCAACATTCCTATTTCGCATCACTACATGAACGTTTCCAGAGTAGAGAAAATTCAGTAGTGGATGAAGAAATTACCTGGTGTCTTCCGCACTGTTTGCAAGAAGAGCAAGGCACATAGGTCACAGTGCTCCCGGTATCCACAATTAGAGCAAACTTCTGCGGAGGCGTTCCGATCCAGAGCCGCGTTGTATAGTACCTGTCTCCACCGCCACCACCACACAAATTTCAATCCCAATCCAAAAATTACCGATCATAAACTCAAACCGAAAATTAAAAGGAGAAATGTAGCGTACCCGTTGCGGAGGAGATCGTCGTAGAGGCTCATGCGGGCATTGGGCCGGCTGAGGGACTCCGATCTCCCGAGGAGGCGCCGAGGATTGGATGACGATGAGGTCCAGGAAGACGAATTGGGAGTGAAGTGGTAGAGAGGTAAGACCATGGCTGGGAGTGAGTGGAGAAGGGGGGCGGGGCTGCTGGGATTGGGCGAGACCAGACACAAAAGCTCCATCTCTAAGAAGAATAGGAGGAGGACGGCGGAGGTGGGGAGGTGGAGCGGTGTTGCTACCATTGGTGCAGCTGGAAAATAAGGAGTGGTGGCGGAGATGCCAGATCAGAAATCGAGTGGAAAGAAGAGAGCTTTTTGAGAAGGGAGGGAAGAGGGAAGCCAGCGTGGTCGTGCACAACACCAAACTTCGTTTTTTCAGTTTCTGACCAAATTAAGATTACTCACATAAAAAACGAGAAATGTTTTTTTTTTTTTTGTTAGTAATTTTTTAATTTATGTTTGTTTGAGTTGGACGCTTAAACCGAAGTTGATTGATCAACGACTTTTTTCTGCAAACAAAAAAAATATATATATATATATATATGAAAAGATACTCATGAATGAGCGAAAATATCCTATTTTTTATTGTAGCGATATTATAATATAGTTTAAATCACATTAACAATTTTGAGGGATTGACTACAATATGTATTAGATACTTCTCAAATCACTGAGTAGCGATTCACTATCATCAATGAGAGCTCTCCATTTCTCCAGCTCGAAGTCCACTTGCTCAAGGACATGGGGCAACACTGCAACAACGTTCGTAGTGTCCCACATCGACCACGGACAAGAATGGCGACTCTCCTCACGTATAAGAGGAGACTCTTCCCCATTATCAAGCTCTCTTGAATCTTAGGACCCCTAATCCAAGCTTAGTCTTGTACTTATACTTAAATCATTGTAACATGTAAACACTACATTATTAACAAGAACTTATATACCCTCGTGGATGTAACTCTAAGTTGGATGAACAACGTACATCTCATGTATACTTCTCTACCCTTACCTTTTTATATATCACCATCACTTAACGAATGAAGCACCCTCGCGAATGTCACTTTACTAACCTTTGCGTTGACTCAAGATCCACCTCAATATCTAGCATTCTCTTGTTACATAAACACCACAAAATCTTTGTTATTAGTGAACCACGGTGATCAAAACAACCAACAAACAAAGAAAGTTTGAACTTACAAAAGAAAACATGTACACAGGAAAGGTGAATTTGGAAAAGAAAAGGACACATGGCGACGTGTATTAAATTTTGGAATTAAAAAAAGTAGGGATTTTTAAAATCCCACAAAAAGTGGGATGTTAATCTCATTAAATGGGGTAATGATAAGGAAACTAAATTTGTAGATAAAATTTTGAAAGCTAAAGAACATGAAAGTTGATGATTGATTTATTATTTAAGCGTTGATAAACATGTTCATTCTTATTCGACATACTTCATTTAATTTGCAAATTTAGTTTACTAGCATTATCTCATAAAATAATATCAAAGTTAATTTTGAAATGAAAAAAGACAATGTGAACGTGTATTAAATTTTGGACTTGAATCAAAAGCTAAAAACAAAGCAAGTAACCCTCTACTACAGTGGTGGAAAGCAGTGTTGTCTTTGCACCACAGCATGGCGTGACCGTGGGATTGAACCCCGTTAGTTCCCTAATTTAATATCTAATTTATTTTAATTAGTTTTTTTTTTTTTTTTTGTAAAAATGTTAAATGTTGATTTCTCACTTAATTTTTATAGTTTATTTATTTATTTTTTAACGAAAGTTATGATATTCATTAAGATGCGAAAAACCATACAAAGTGAGGATAGAGTGCATACATAGGCTTCGATAAAAATCTTGCAACGACTTTCAGCCCGGTCGAAGGAAAAAAGAACGTCCCACACAAACAAACTAAAGTTAGCCATCCTCACAAACCAAATCAAATAATACATTTTAATTTGAAAAAGGCATATTTTGGACGCAGTCCTTAATCCTTAACATTCTTTGATTAAAACCTTAATAGTATTCAAAGTTTGATCAAGGTCCCTTGACTTTGTACACCTCATTATATTACTATTAATATTTATATTTTTATAGTTTTGACATTAATTGTTTGATATTTTATGAGATTTATAATCCTATAAATTTAAAATCTCTCATTATAATACTATTAGAAACGGTTACAATAAAAAAATTCAAACATTTTAACATTTTGATTGAATAAATGGATAAAAACTATGTAAAAATAAGAAATAATAAATGGCAAAAGAATGTATCCATAGTGTTAAAAAAATTGGTACATTTTACAAAACAATTGGTACATTTCACATATAACTAAGTGGTGCATTAATAAAGAAAAATGGGTACATTAGAAATAAATTAGGGTACAGATAAAAGATTAAAAATTATGAATACAAATGAATTTTTAAAAATATAGGCGCTAAAAGAAATTAATACATGGGTACAAAATAAAACTAAAAAGAAAATACTATAAATTTAAAAAAAATGTTGCAAATTAAAAGTGGGTGCAAACTAAAAATATAAATATATGATACAAAGTTTAGGCATAAAACATAAATATACCATATGTAATTTTTCTATCATTGATTAAATATACAATGTCACGTGAGGGTATACACATGGGTACAAACACAAATAAAACTTTAAAAAATATGGGCACAAAAAGAAACTAATATATGGGTACAAATTAAAAATGAAAAGAAAATTGGTACAAATTAAAAAAAATATTTGCAAATTAAAAATAGGTACAAACTAAAAATAAAATATATGATAAAAAAATTTAGCCATAAATATAAATATACTAATTGTAACATTTTTAACATTAAAGGAATATATTTAAAAATAAAAATATTTTATTATTCAAATAATTAATGATGTTATTAATACCCAAGGACCTTGATCAAAAATTGAAAATGAATAGAATTTTAATCAATGGAGTAACAAAAACAAGGATGTGAACCTAATTTTCCCTTTGAAAAATCTTCAAATAGTGCATCCAAAATTAATCCCGGACGTGCAAGTCTGTGAGCAACTTGATTTGCCTCCCTTCTAATATGGCATGGCTTCGCATGAGAAAAATCTTTGAAGAAAGACCAAATATCATTAATTATAGGACCTAGAGGAGATGTATCTTCTCCTTGGCCATTCATGGCTGCGATGGTGATGACTGAATCTCCTTCGAAGATACGATTATACTGATGCCAAATTGAAATATACCAACGCAGATATGATATGTACCCATGTCAATTTGAAATGTACAAACATATTGTCTAGAAATGTACTTTTGATGCTGATATGAAATGTATCCATGCCAACTTAAAACTTACCAACATATCGGCTAGAAACGTCTCAATACTAAATGGAAACATACACAATACCATCTACCACTAGAATCTATTTTCCAAATGTACAATAGTACGAATACTCAAATCAAGAGGTTTGCATAAAATGAAAATAGAAAGGGAATGAACTCACAAAGGAGGACGGTAGAGTATCAATTGACAGCAAACAAATGGCACAAAAAGATTGTGGAATGGTCGTGAAAGAAGATGACATAAATATATATCATGTTAGAAGCATAAATAAATCAAATTTGATATGTTTTAGATTTTTAAAACATACTTCTACTAGATTCTAGGAGATTTGGATAATTATTAACTAATTGGTACATTATATATGGCAAATTGTGTAATTTTATTTTAAAAATGCTACTTATAATATATATGGCACCTAAAATGTAAGAAAAGTTTAATAAAAATTCTAAAAGGTATAGATGTTTAATCTAACAAATAGAACAAAGAAGTATTTAAATCTAAACGCCTTCATATATTAAAATTTGGCAGCAAATAATTCTCGCGGGTCAAGTAATTAAAGGCCCAGGTTACGCCAGATTCTAGCAGAAAAAGAAGTATATATTCTAGGGTTTAAACTCCACCCTCAAATATAACCATAGGAGAGTTGTTTCAGGGGTACAAAATCTAGATAGCAATGGCGTCCTTACGTCGTATCTCATGGCAATCCGACGGAGCGTGAAACTGTCTTCCTTCTTCAACACGCGACCTCTTTCTCCTCCTCTTTTACCCTCCTCTATTCACAACAGCAGCATACAAACTCTTACCACCTCTACGGCTCCTCCGGCAACAAAAACGGAGCTCCAAAATCCATAAGCATCCAAACCGACGTCGGATTAAGAATGACAAAGCAGTTGTTTCTCACTCAAGGGGCCAAAGAGAGGACCATGGTGTACTCGCCGCTGTCAATCCACGTCGTGCTGAGTCTGATAGCATCCGGTACAAAGGGTCCCACGGAGAAAGAGTTGCTCTCTTTCCTCAAATCCAAGTCCACCGCCGACCTCAACGCCCTTGCCTCCGATATCGTCCCTCTGGTCTTTGCTGACCGATCTCCCAGAGGCGGGCCTTGTTTGTCCTTTGTCAATGGCCTCTGGGTGGACAAGTCAACCCCTCTCAAGCCTTGTTTCAAAAGGTGGTGGACAGTTTTTACAAGGCGGCTCGAAAAGAAGTCGATTTCCAGACCAATGCCGAAGAAATGAGAATCAAAGTGAATTTGTGGGCCAAAAAGGAAACTAGGGGACTGATCACAGAGGTTCTTCCTTTTGGATCGGTTAACAACATAACGAGGGTCATCTTTGGGAATGCATTGTACTTCAAAGGAGTTTGGGATGACCAGTTTAATGCATCAAAAACAAAGAAGTACGACTTCTACTGTCTCAATGGCAAACCATCGGTTAAGGCACCTTTCATGACCAACTATCAGCACTAATATGTTAAAGCCCTTGACGGCTTAAAAGTCTTAAAACTCCTATACCAAAAGGGAGATTCTCCATGTGCTTGTTTCTTCCGGATGAAAAAGATGGGCTGCCAGCTTTGGTTGAGAGGGTTTGTACTGAGCCCGGCTTCTTGGATCACCATCTTCCAAACACAAGAGTTAGAGTGGGTGACTTCAGAATTCCAAAGTTTAAGATTACTTCAGTTTTGAAGCTTCCCAAGTTCTCAAGGAATTAGGGCTGGTGTTGCCTTTCGAAGTTGATCCATATAATGGAGGTAATTTGACAGAGATGGTGGACTTGCCTCCGGGTGAGGTCCCCTTTGTTTCAAGTATATTTCATAAATCCTTCATCGAAGTTAATGAAAATGGAAAGGAAGCTGCCGCCGTTACTTTCTCCTCAAAGGTGGTTGTGTTAGGTACTCAAGCCCAAGGGAAGAGCCCAACCCAAAAGACTAGTCCAATAGGTGGGAGGACCCAAGGACTTAAGAACCCTACACTTCCATAAGTGTAGTCAATGTGGGATCATAACATTACACCACCCTTCGGAAGACCCGACGCCCACGGCGGTAATCACGTCGCCCAGTCCCTCGTCACCAAGTCCCTTGGAGCCCATACTCCCAAGGCGGTAATCACGAGGCGGCACGTCACGTCACCAAGACCCGCAGCGTCGGGCACCTAGGCTCTGATACCAATGTTAGGTACTCAAGCCCAAGGGAAGAGCCCAACCCAAAAGACTAGTCTAATAGGTGGGAGGACCCAAGGACTTAAGAACCCCTACACTCCCATAAGTGTAGTCAATGTGGGATCATAACAGGTTGGGTCATGCCGCTCTTGTCATCGTCCAAAGCCGATAGAGACTTTGTGGCAGATCACCCATTCTTGTTTTTTATCAGAGATGAAACGACTGGAGCGGTGTTGTTCATCGGGCAGGTGCTTAATCCGCTTCAATTCTGACTGTTACTGGAGGAGGAGCGATGCTGTTCCTGTCGATTCAGTTCTGATTTACCCGCTGAAAATAAGTTGTTTAAATTTGTAGATTGTTATTTAATCTAATTTCATCGTCGATACAGAAGTTGGTTTGGGGGTGGTTTAATCTTCAACATGCATTGCAAATTTGCAATAGCTTGTTTCTAACTTTCTACATTTCAATCAAACAAGCATAATAGTATATTCTATATATAGATTTCGAATATACAATGGGCAATCATGACTCTGAATAAGCACTTTTGCTGAAAGCACTTTTATGTGAAGCATAATAAAAAAATTATGAGACATCTAACTGCTTGAAAAAAATAACCATTTTGTTCTTTAGTACAAAAGAAACATAGCGCTTATGCTTCTAAATCAGCAACGTACTGAGTATATGCAGTCCGACAACCTTTGAGGTGCGTCGATTACTAATACAGCGCGATTCTTTTGCATCTGAAGTCAGCATTGGTGATTACTCAGTTCACTGTATTTGCGATCTCCTTGATCCACACAAACTTGAAATGTTGATGTCCCGCAACACAAGGTAAACTATAAATGCTACATACCCGGCAGTAAAAGCTAACACTCCGACACTAAACAACCACCCAGTCACTTCAGAGGCGAAGAAGTCGAACAAAAGGTATCCGTTGATTACCATCACTAGGGCCGCCACAAGCCATGCAACCATCTTCATAAAATAAAAATATGTGAGCATTCTAATGCATCAACAATATAAAAACAAAATTAAAAGTCAAAGAAAAGGGAAGAACAGCTTGAACACATAATTTACGGTGTTTTCATTTAATAAGGAACTGAAAACTGCCTCAGCACAATAAGAAACTGATATATCAAGCAACTATTCACCTCAAAAGTAATATTTCCTTTGATTCTTGATCAAATAGATCCACTCACTAATAAAGTTTATCTAACACAAGCACAAGAAAGAGTAATCTAGATTCCATTTTCAGCTAGACTATGAAATTCAATGCAGGGAGACGGTTTCTTTTCTCAAAACACTAAGCGAAAAGCGGCATTACAAAAAACTAAACGAAAAGCTTGAATGCTGGGGCAACTACCAAATTAGTCGTCTAAAATGCTGTTCTATCGTCAAATCTGCAGCAAATAGTCATCATTTATCTTACAATTAGACTACATTGACTGTCACCATAGTATCCTATTTGTGCACGAGTACATTATAGATTATCGAGTCCGTAGAAAGAAACTAGCAGTAACCTATCATATACAAATAGGAAGCAGAAATAGTATAGTGGCACCATCCTTAAAGACACCATAGACCAATGGGTCCAAAACAGTCAAACCTAACTTGATTCATTTGCATAGCCAAAAAAATCACTAGGCATTATTTTTCAAATCTAGACATTCGAAATGCAAACGCCATCATTGACCTTACGGCCTAAATGAAGTAGAAAGGAAATGACAACATACCTTGAGAACAGGGCCAATTTTAAAAGATCCCATGAGTTGCTCCTTTGACACCAAGAAAAGCAGGGGAATAAGCGCAAAAGGGATCTGAACTGACTGTAACACATTAAGCCACTCATTTAAAACATCCAGTGTGTCCTCCGAGGAGTCAAATATAAGAGCAACTATTATAGTTGGGATAATTGCACAGCTTCGTGTAATCAATGCCCTCATCCATTTTTTCAATCTTAAGTCTAAGAAACCTCCCATGATGAACTGTCCAGCATAGGTACCTGTAATAGTACTACTCTGGCCAGCTGCTAATAACCCGATACCCCAAATGTACATAATTGGGAACAACCCACCTCCATACTTCTCTTGAAGATACTGCCCTGCATTTACAAGTCCTATACTATCTGCTATCTGCGTACCATAAAACCCCTTAGCAAACACAGTGGTAACAAATAGATTGATGATGAAGGAGATGACAAGGGCGACGGTTGACTCTATGGAGTAGTAATTGAGAGCTTCTTGAACTCGTCCTTTCTTGCTGTGGTCAACCTCCCTTGACTGTACTAGAGCTGAATGCAAAAATACATTGTGAGGCATAATTATGCAACCCACAACTCCAACAGCCTGCTTTATTGTTCTGGAGCTAAGTTTCGGGACAATTATACCTACAAAGAGGAAAAAACATGACAGTTAATTAGATGCAGAGGAACATTGTAGTATGTTAGTTCGAAACTTTGTGGCCTGAAACAACCATTTAAAACATAAAAACGCAGTCAAAAATCATAAATAGAGGAGTAAATCAATTACCAATCAGAAGTTCAGTGCCGCTAGGCTTGGCTTCACCGAACATCCACGCAAATGAGAGCGCCATTGTTGCAATTAGAACCGCAAAAACAGCTTCCAGCTTCCTCACTCCATAGTTCTCAAGAAACAGGAAGATGAAACTGTAACATGGCAACATAAGAATTAGTTTAAAGTTAACAATGCCAATATAGTTGCAGGTTCTTCAAACCGCAAAGTTTCGGTTCAAGTCAAACACAATGCAGGAACAGAAGAAATTTTTTTTTTTTATACCTCAAAAAATAAAAAATAAACATCTCAGTAACAAATATAGAAATATGCAGAAAAAAATATAGAAATCAGAGACTTTCCAGGCAACCAAACAGAGTCAACAGATTGATTAAGAGCTTCAAAAAATTAGCACAGTAATTCTTTACTAATTTCTCAAAATTGGAAAATAATCAAACCAATCCTCAACCAAAAAATGTAAATTCTCGGAAGAAAAAAAAAAAACTTGACCACTGAAACCCAGAAAATCAAATTCAGAACAGAAAACCCAATTTCAAAAACCCAGAAAAATTCAAAGAAAACGATCAAAAAACACAAAAGGGTAAATTCCAAAATATTCGAAAAATACCAATCCAAAGCAGTTATGAGGACTCCAGACCAGAGCGGCAAAGCCCCATTACTCAAAATTTTAATAGCAATCGCACTCCCAATCACCTCCTGTATATCCGCCCCAATCAGCGCCAGCTCCGCCATCACCCACAGCACCATCCTCGCCCACGTCGGGTACTCCTCCCTACACAGCTCCGCCAAGTGCCGCCCAGTCGCCACCCCGAGCCGAGCCGACAGCAGCTGAACCAACAGCCCCATCGCCGTCGCCCACATCAGCAGCCACAGCAGTGAGTTCCCAGCTATCGCCCCCGCCTGAAGATCGCCCTCCAAATTTCCCGGGTCCAGAAACGCGATGCTCATCAGGAACCCGGGTCCGGTAAACAGCCACAGCTTCTTCCATGAAAACGGCGGCGTTCTGCAGTCGTCGTCTCCGACCTCGTCGATCCCCACGACGTGGACCTTATCGGCCTCGTCGTAGGCCGCCTCGGGATGGTCTTGGTCCGAGGCGAGTAACAGTGGCTGCGAGTGGTCGTGAGTCGAAACCATCGCGCCGTGTGGTGTATGAATTCCCTGCGGGCGGTTGTACGGAGTGTCACCGTGCGCTCGCGGGAAGGTCGCTTGCGTGTTTTTTTGTGCTGCTCTGCTTTTCTCTTCAGCTTGGAAACGAAGCTCTCTGAAAACTGCCAGTCCTCTCCTTCCTCCCTATTATTTATTTCTTTTGCTTTTCACTTTTTTGTTTGTATTTTTTTTTCTGAGACTCTTAATTTATAAATGTTTTGTCCAATTGAACGGGTTTATTTCAAATATAGTTTTATACGAACGATATTGCTCCACGTGGATTTGTAGATGGTCTGCCCCCACTAAGATGGCACACGCCATCTCTCCACATCGTGAACGTTTCATTTGCTCTTTGTGAGTTGTGACTAGGGCTGGGAAAAATATCCGAGAAAATCTAACCCAACTCGAATCATGCCAAATTCGACTTGAACCAAATTGAGCACGGCCCGATAAAAATCAAACTCGATATAAACCGAACCCTTTCGTATTTGGTTTACGTGAAGGATTTGTTTAGTAAAATCGAATCGAGCTGAAATATTTTTTATTTACATATTTATTAAATAAATAAACATTAGCCGTTGAATTTCATTGAACAACTCTATCTCCTTTAGGGTTTAGGAACGGAAAAATTAGGGACTTTCACCCTAAATAATTTCGTGTTTTTTTATTGGCTTAAAGTATGTAAGGTTTCTTTTAAATTCCCTAAGTTTCTTGGTTGACCTAAATGAGAAGGGTATAAATTGCTTGTAGAACCAAAATATATATATATATATATATATATTAAAGAGATTGGCACGCTAAAGCTTGGTGTTAATGATTGCATCTTATATATTTTAATAAAAAATATATTATTACTTACATATCATAATTAAGTAAATTATAATATTGAATCACAGTTTAACAAGTCAAATTGTCGATATAAATGATGACCGAAAAATTATAAATCTCCGACGGAGACATAATTGCGCCTAGTCATCCAATCAAAGCATTGTCTCTAAATTCCGTTATACATCATACATCCACTTCAATGCACCTTAATTGCACCAGCTTTATTCCACATGCAAATCCTCAGTGGACCCCACAAAATAGTGACGTGGCGGCGTGGCCAATGTTATCCACAGTTTATCCGTAATTGGATTTTGAGCACCATCGTAACTATAATGTATATTCACCATATTCACCATATATGTTATAGGCTTATTTAACTGAGCTATTTTAAGGGAATAGAGAGGGGAGGCCGGCGGCAATAAGAGAGAAAATAGAGAGATTTAAATGTGAGGTGTGTGTTGTATCACCCCATTGTGCCTTTATTTATAATAGTAGGATAGGTTAAATCATTACCCTTTTAGGATTACAATTCTTAATAGGAATTAAACTACTAAAGAGAATATAAAAGATATCCCTAGATACACTAGGATTTACACAATCACATTCATATTCCAAATATGATTGAAACACTCCCCCTTGAGTGTTTAAATACTCAAACAAAACATCGCATCAGATCTTCAGCAGATAAGGTAGAACAGTTGATGAAGTCGGTGGCACAACGGATGAATGCGAGTCTCAAATTTAAAGAAAATATGAATTGGTAGTAAAACTCACAAAACATTGCTATGGTAAAACCTAAGGTATAGGGAAGTATGCATAATGTCTAAAACAAACGTCAAACATGACGAAAGTAGTCAACTCAACGGAGTATGATCATCCCAGGATGGGTGCCTCATCAAAACCTCGTTAGGTAGCAAAAACCCAGTGGAAAAATGCTCCTAATCATAGGAAAAATAGTACATTAAGATCAAGTAAGTATGCTTCAGGATACTCCCCCTGAGTTAGACATAACTTCCAAATAAGAGAACTACAAGCAATTCAATTCAGATAATTTACACATATCGATTCATTGGACGAGCTTCTGAAAAGTAGACTTGGGCAATGACTTGGTAAAGAGATCGGCCAGGTTGTCCTGTGAACGGATTTGCTTGACTTCAATGTTCTGATGCTGTTGTTGCTGGCAAGAATAAAAGAACATTGGCGTTATGTGCTTGGTGTTGTCTCCCTTAATGTATCCCTTCTTTAACTCATCGATACATGCTGCATTATCTTCAAAGATCGTCGTAGGAAAGTCAACGACGGAAGTAAGACCACTAGTGTTTCGAATATGTGCCATGACTGCTCTCAACCAAAAGCACTTACCCGATGCTTCATGCAGGGCAAGAATCTCAGGATGGTTCGAAGAAGTTGCAACTAGCGTTTGCTTGGTAGACCTTCAAGAGATAGCGGTGTCTCCAACGGTAAAGACATAGCCCGTTTGAGAACATGCCCTATGTGGGTCAAACAGATATCCAGCATTTGCGTAACCAATAAGGCAGGAATAAATCCGAGGACCGAGGGGGTAGCAACTTTCGAAGATTCATGGGTATAGAACAAGCCAAAATCTGTTGTACCCTTGAGGTAGCAGAAAATGTCTTTAACACCATTCCAGTGTCTGCGTGTGGGCGCATTGCTGTATCTAGCCAAAAGAGTAACATCGAATAAGATTTTGGGTCTAGTGCATTGAGCCAAGTACAATAAAGCCCCAATTGCACTTAGGTATGGAACTTCGGGTTCCAAAATCTCTTCCTCATCCTCCTTTGGACATACGGGATCTTGTTTAGCATCTAGAGTCCGAACGACCATAGGTGTACTCGACGGCTTCGCTTTATCTTCATTAAAACGTCGCAACACCTTTTGGGTGTAGTTCGATTGATGTACTAGGATTCCATCAGAACAATACTCGATCTTCAGGCCGAGACAATATCGAGTTTTTCCAAGATCTTTCATCTCAAATTCCGATTTCAAGTGAGTGGTAATTTCCTCAAGCTCTGCAGGAGTTCTAATGAGGTTCATGTCGTCGACATAAACTGCAACGATCGCAAATCCGGAATGTGACTTCTTTATGAACACATATGGGCATAATTCGTTCACATAACCTTGACTTGTCAAATATCCACTTAGACGGTTATACCACATCCGCCCGGATTATTTCAATCCGTAGAGTGATTTCCTCAATCTAATAGGGAAAGTGTTCCATTGTCTAGAACTATTTGAACCAGTCAATGGAAGTCCTTATGGAACTTTCATGTAGATTTTTGTATCTAGATCATCATAGAGATACGCGGTTACCACGTCCATAAGCTGCATATTCAGTTTTTCGGAAACTACCAAACTGATTAGGTAGCAGAACATTATGACGTCCATTACAGGGGAATACTTCTCCTCATAATCAATCCCAAGGTGCTTAGAGAAGCCTTGCATTACGAGGCATGCTTTGTATCGCACTATTTCATTCTTCTCATTACGCTTCCTCACAAAAACCCACTTGTAACCAACGGGCTTGACATGTGGTGAAGTAGGAGCTATAGGTTCAAACACCTTACGTTTCGCAAGCGAATCGAGTTCGACCTGGATTGCTTGTTTCCAGTTTGACCAATCCATTCTAAGTTGGCATTCATTAACGGAATGTGGTTCAATGTCATCGCTAAGCATGATGTCAGTAGCTATTGTGTACGCAAATGCAACGTCGACGATTATCTCATTCTAATTCCAAACCTCATCTAATACTGCGTAGTGGACCCAAATCTCGCGATTCTCGGGAAACCTGTTTGTCTCGTCTAAGACATCACCGTAATCTAGAATAACCTCATGCGTTGGAATGGATGAGTGACCGACGGTCGAATTCAAACTAGGGTCACTAGTTGGTGCTGATTTCCTCTTCTGGGGTTGTGAATCATTTGAACCAAGGGGTCTACCACACTTCAAGGTTGGAGTAGATGATTGGCTAGCCACCAATGTACCATGTCGCATGGAAGTTACGGCCTCCCCTCATTCGGGGACGGTCCAGCCTTCCCAGGTGGGATTGTGACGTACGTGGGGTACATCTATCTTTGCAGGTGCGTTTGCAGCAGGTATATGTGATATTGTCACCTTAGCTAGATCAGTAAAAGCATCTGGCATGCTCTGAAGATCTATAATTCGTCGTACCTTAGTTAGAACTTCAGTCAAAATGAATCATGTGCCACACACGTGAGGCTGAATTAAGATGCAAATATGGAAAACCAAATGAGAAAATTATAGTAATGGTCCCTCAACTTTAACTCAAGTGGAGAAATGGTCCCTCAACTTTAACACAATTAGAGCAATGATTCCTTAACATTAACCCAATTGTAGCAATGATACTTCCAACATGAGTCATTTTGACGGAATTCTAACAGAGTTGACGAAAATGACTATAGATGCACGTTTTGTTGAGGTATGAAACCAATGATCATGAATTTTTAGTTGATGGACAATTTTTACAATTTTCTCTAACTCAAAAACAATATTCCAATAGAATATCTATAACAACAATACTCTGTAATTCATAAAAAGCTACATAATATAGTTCTAAATACTACCACACAAGTGTACATACATACGCACACACACACACATATATATATCTATAGACACACACACACACACACACATATATATATAGGGAAATGTTATTAACACTCTAAAAATCTCATTCTACACTTCTCATAAGTGTATTTTTCTTTCTAATTATAGAAAGTTTGGAATGCCAAATGAGATTTTTTAGAATGCTAATAACAATTTCCTATACATATATATCCCAAGTGTTATAGTAAAATTCTACATTTAATCATTATATAATACACATTAAGCAATAAAAAAATATTTACCTCTTGGAGCGCTACCATGGTTTATACCAAGGTTGTTAACCTATTGGATGGGCCCTTGAGTTGTTTCCCTCATCAGGGTTTGAACCTGAAAATGTGAACTATGCAAATCCTCAGAAAATCTATGCTTGCATTGTCTATAGTAAAACTGCGATATTTTCTTCATTAAAGATTGAAATCATAAGCCGTAAAGTAATGTGGAAAGTTAACATTTGTAGCTTTCCAACTATATAAGCCTCGCTGTCCAATTATGTTTGAGGAATTTAGTCCACAAAGTGGACTGAAATGCACAAGCAGATTGTAAGTTACCTTTTACTTTGCAACGGAGTCGGTTCTTGTTCCATATTGGAACTAATTTATGTTCCGGTTTGGAATTATGCTTTGTCGCGTCCGGAGTTGCAAACACACTTTTCATGTCCTCCGGATTAGCTACTATTTCCTTCGGGGTGGCTAACACACTTTGCATGTCCTCCGGATGAACCAATACTTGCACTTTAGCTTGCGAACAATGACATGTTGTCTAAGGTTAATTTGCTCCACTCGTTCATTCTTGATGAAGTATTAGGGATTTGTAAGATTATAAGAATACAAGAGTACTATGATTACTTGTGGGACCATAATTTTCTAGGACCATGACACGTGGTACTCAGGATGGTTAGAATAATTGGAAAGCCTTTAGAGTGAGCCCAGAGCTACATGGGTATTCCGGATCGGATTACCACATGCCAAGGTTGTCCAACACAACTCCATTAGCTCTAAACCCATTAAAGATATTACTTATCTGCCAAGTAAGGAAACCCTAATTCATGTCAAATTAGGATATCTTAGGGATTAGGCAATATAATCATAATCATAGGAAGATTGGATATCTTATCCTAATTCTCTCCTAGATATTCTCTTGATTTAATGGTGATTACTCTCTCAAGAACTCTATAAATACCCTAGCCTAGGTATTTATCTGGGCCCCCTCTCTTTGATCATCGAAGGATCACTTTAATCCCATATTCTGTATGCCTAACTCGTATTCTCTACATCATGTTCGTTTATACGTAGACATGGAGAAGCATGTCGCCTAAGCCAATGCACCTTTGTCAAGGATGTATTCCGATGAGGCACACATCATACATACTCCTTTATTAGGACTACACCAGTGGTTGATTCTCCAACACTGGAGGTATATAGGAGGTCCAATACGAATTCAATCACACCCACAATCAACCCATTCACCCCTCGCAGTAATTCATCGATAATTCCGACTCAACATTGCCTCTGTCTGAGGATGTATGCGAATTTAGTTTCAACAAAGATTATGGTATATTATTCTATATTGCGATTATGAAACAACGGTCTTATATATTCTTGTTTGAATATATAGTTCGGATTAACAAATAGAATTATAAATTATATATCCATCATCGAATTAATTTACAATCCGGGGGACAGTCTATGTCCCTCAATTGCCCCAAAAAAAAAAATTGAAGAAATTTGGGCGTCTAACTCGTCATCTCATCTCTATAAGAGTACAATGTTTGTTCACATAAAAGAAGAAGAAAAAACTAATAGAAATTCGAAAGAGGTTAATTAGTCCTATTCTACGCAGCAAATAATCTTCTTACTTTCCGAATGAATCTTCGACATATCGGACATGTCTTGGTCTCCCCATAAAAAATCCTGGAATATGTAAGATCTTTAATAAGATATCCAAATTTCAATCGAACACCAACATATGATATCTGAAAGATTTCGAAATTTTTTCGACATACCTTTGTGCACAATCATAGCAGGTAGCACAATGGCCACAAGGAACCAAATAACAATCCCTCTGCTCGGTGTAGCAAATCACACATATTTTCCCATCATACAAGTCCTCGGAGGAGCTCGTAATTACGGCATTGCTGCTATTACTACTGCTGCTGCTGCAATTTCCTGATTCTATATCCCACTCGTCACATGTCCCATATGTCGATGGCATTCTCTTTCCTGCCGGCTGTAATGGGTCGGTTTCAGCACTGTCTCCTACATCCTCTACGCTTGTCTCCTCGTATTCGTTTATGTATTTCAGTATCATGAATGCAACAATCACAAGCAGTGCTGCATTACATATATGGTTGATGAAACTGCATCAGTTAATGTAGTCAATATGAGCAGTTTGAATTAAATTTTTGACGAAATCTTACTTAAAATTGCAATGTACGCAATCAAACGCACTAGAAAAGTAAGCGTGATGCACCATTCTACCAAATCATCCTGTCATTATACAAAGAGAAAAAAAATAAGATCTCTTCCATTTACTAATGATGTGTTAAAACTTTCATTATGAAGATAACTTTGCAACAAGAAAATGAAACATTATATGTAATGTAATGTGTCTTACGTCATAGGTAATACTCGTTAAATTGGAAGGCTGAGAGTTGATCGATTGAAGCTTCCGATGAATTGTCAGTCCATCTATTATAGAACACATTCCTACAGCTCAGATATGCCACCAACAGTTTTTTTTTCCTGCAGTATAAAAACAGAGAATTCAATAACAGGATTGATCAATAAGATACAATTTTCTATATTTTCAGCATAAGAAGGTAAGAGAGAGAACACGCATGAAGAAGCTGTTATATTTTGCTGCAAACATGTTTAGAGGCTGACCAAGCAGTTCTGCTGTATGAATTTATATCCTATATATGTGTGGAATACATGCAAGTTGCATCAAATGTGTGTTCCTAAATGTAAAGTAACAGACAATATAAGATCTGAGAAGTTAAAATCTACTGAACCTTAGTTAAATGTGATGGGTGGGACGAGGCTAAAGATTTTTTATTTTTTATTTTCTAACAATTGTCGTTAATAAGATATGAACACACTACTTCTTCTAACGAAATGAAAACAGGTGATCAAATCTCGTTGAAGATGAGGTCAAAGATCCAAGTACAAATCTTCATATCAATTAGAAAAAACAACATTAACAACATAGAAATAATGAAAACTCAAACATTTACAGAAATGCTTCATGCATTACCTCAATACACCTCGAATTGAAGTGCTGAGTTCAACTCCAGCTTCAGCGGAGAATCACAGAGCGCTCCGACTCCAAGTACATTTCAGAAGGGAATGAGAATGCTAACGGTGCATTGGCCACTATTTCACAGAGATCTAATTGAGCAAATGAGAAGAAAAGCAGTTGGTTTTTATTGAAAGATTGCCTACTATAAGATGAAATGCTTGAAACTCTAATAGCATATGAGTAGTAATGTATTAATAATGCACAAAACGTGCCCCAGAAAAATTTGGTAGAAGCTAACTTGGATGGGCTTTGAACATTATCAGAAAGGTGGTATGAGCTAGACCAGGTTGGAACCAGATAAATTATAAATATAAATGTGTATATAATTCATAAATATATATGTATATATGTACAAGACGTTGAGGTCTGAGGGGCATGAAAAAATGGAATGGTAGTTGGTCATTTGGGGTTAGTAGATAGTAGTACCGGACAATCTTAACTAACCATCTTTTTGAAAAGTCTCTGCGGGGTAATGGACATGCAATGACTTTCTATCTTGAATGGTAGGTCGACCCTTTTTGTGTAGGAAGGTGAACACCAAACAACAACTTGAAATTAAGGTGAAAGTACAAACTGCTTGGCCTTTACTGATTCACTTTGGATGGCAAGATTATGGTAGGCTTAGGAGAAGGAAGTGATTTCTGCACATTACTTTTCACCTCGTTGCACTTTTAAATTTGATTATTTATTATTCTTTGATTTGTTCAATCCAACGACATCATCTTCTGCTAGGAAATAATGTTAAAAATAAATAAATAAAATCATTAAGTAATTTTTTTTTATAAATATGAATATTGGTCAACGTGCAAATTAATGCGTCACATAACATATGGTAAGTTCCATAATGACTTCTATATGAATAAACCGACACATCAGTTGGGATCTCACACTTTGGGACGAGAGTTAGTGCTCAAATATCATTTGAAAAACTTGGGTTTTCTTGTTTCGGGTACGTAGGGGGGGAAGGAGTTAATATTAGGGGCCTGATTCTTTTGAATTGCTATGAGCGGAAGGGCAGAGCAGGTCGCATGGTTAGAGCAACTCTAGCGTTGCAAAGGCCTCCTAGGGCAACTCACTATTGAATTCATTCAGTGAACAGTAACTGCCTTTTGCATCTCCACCCCTAAACTGAATAGCCATGGCAATAGGTATTAAAATATTAGTATTTTTTCCTCACCCAGTCCATCAGACATCCCCATCACCATTTCCCTTTTTCCCCTCATTTGACCGGTTCTTCCTCTCTCTCTCTCTCTCTCTCTCTCTCTCTCTCTCTCTCTCTCTCTCTCTCTCTCTCTCTCTCTCTCTCTCTCTCTCTCTCTCTCTCTCTCTCTCTCTCTCTCTCTCTCTCTCTCTCTCTCTCTTTTCCAGCTCACTCTCGTGAGCTCTCTTCCTCCTTCCTCTTCAAACCTTCAACAAATCAAGCTCAAAAATAATATTTTTGGAATCCCTAGAACTCAAGGAACCCAACCATGGCCTTGCATGCGGCATCGGTGCATGGTGCGAGGTCCTACCATTGAAGCTGAGAGCTTGAGCTCTCAATCTCCAACCCATGTGATGTTTCTATCACTATCTTGTGTTCTTGAGCTTTAAATCTTGTTGTGTTACAATTCTTGTGGTTTAATTCGAGGGCTTAATTCCCTGCATGCATCCCATTCTTTTTCCAGATTCTGACGAAGGAAAACAGACAAATTCGAGCCGGGTCACCTTGACGTCAGCCACACATCACACAGCCCTCAGGCTCTCAAGCCACAAATTCGAGCCGGGCCTCTCGCTCGCCCCCCCCCCCCCTCTGCCCACACGTCCGCATGGGCTGAAGCTTGCAGCTGGGGCTATTGGGATGGGGAAGTCGCCGGTCCATCAGGCTAATGGTCTCGGCTCTTAGGGCCCGACCAAGCCCTCATGCATAGTCTAGGCTCTAGCTTGCCTAATCTTCTGTGACACGAATATAAGTTTTCTTTATATTATAGTAGGTCGAATATAAGTTTTTCAATATAAAAAAAAGAAAAGAAAAAAGAGTAGAGAAACTATTTGTTGTTTGGATATGCCGGGATCAATGTGCGATGCATGTAGATGTAGGCATCGAGCAGTGGGACATGCAAGTATGGGCTGTACTTATGTGCTTTTGCTAAAGAAACTGTTGTGCAAGTTGTAGATGACACTTACTCAAGTACACAAAAGTACGTCTGATCCAGATACCCACCAGCCCATTCTTGCACAATGCCCAATCCCATAATTAGACTGGTTAACAACGAGGCCAAGACGGATCTTTTGAAGGTTTTTTTTTTTTTTTTTTTTTGAAACACTGGAATAACAAACCCAGGGCTAAGAAGCCACACAAACAGAAGGCCAAAACAGGCAAACAACAACCGAACACGAAACAAACTTTGCAGGAAGCTACAAGAAAGACTGACGCAGCACCACATGCCAAAGCGTCACTCCCTGCAAAGCCAAGAACACTTTTTGAAATTTGGTTGTCCTCTTCTCATTGTGTTTTCCGTTTTTAATTTGTTTAGTTTTTTGGTATTTGTAATTTACGGGTCAGTTTTTCACCTTTTTATGAAAACTAAAAACTCGTTAGGTAATTATCTTCAATTAAAAAAAAAAAATTTGACAACCTAAGAGTGAAAACTACTTTCTACCATCATCGCCTATATACTTTCAGGTGGTTGTACAACTTGAACTGAATCCGGTATATATAAGAGCGCTTAAGTGCTAACTAATTAGTAACTTAATACGGTTCTAATCAATCATGTAGACTCATTCCACAATATTGCTCACAATTTGAACCTATCATGTTTTAGGTTATCACTTAAAGATTATCTTTACAAAATTTTACTGAAACTGAAAGATGTCTAATTATCTAACTGTGACATAATAAATAGACGAACACAATATTGTCGATAAACTATGATTATGATATATTCACAACAGTAATTGAAGGGCTAAACGATTTTCGATTTGAGTGAATCTTTTCAAGAATAATTTATGAATGAGGGCTTAAATAGGAAAAACTAGATGAAGGGGTTGAATTTTTGATAAAATAAAATATGAACTAGCCAGCTAAAGACATGAAAAACGAATGGTAGTTTGAAGATCCTATCAAAGTGACAAAAATACTCACCATCCAAAAAGTAATGTTCGTTACTAATGTGTCGCCACACACTCCCACGTTGCTTTTTACCAAAGTTTGCCTTGTCTGGAAGGCTCATCAACTTTTCACCCTTTTTTTGACATAGATATCGCTTTCGTCATATTTTCCCTTCTGCACCAAAGCTTTGTGACCTCCAGTTCTTTTAGTGATGGTACTTTCGTGTCGATCCATGCAGTTCTTTCCTTTCTCTTTTTTAAGAAAAAGAAAAATGTATCATCTCAGTCGACAGAACAGAACCCTCATGGCAGCTTCCTATATTGGACACTAGCATGAGAAAAGAGGGCCTAAAAATAAAATAAAACAAAAAATAAAGGTTGCAGTGCTCTTTTAACACTGATCAGGAAATATAAGAAAAGCATCAAATAATATTAAAGGTACATCATGCATGCAGCTTTAGCACCTTCAGCTGTATGTTCAATGTATCCAGTAGTTTTCTGCTATTAGCCTTCCAGATATAGATTTCGGTCTCGATCGATTATGCATTAATAAAAAAATTACGGCAGGGACGTCGACGTAACATCTTAAATAGCTAGGCACTGCACAATCCTTGTATATTAGACAAAGTCGATAATAAGAAGGAGGAGCTCTTGATGTTTTTGGGTTACATGAGGATGCGAAGAAATGTTTCATATCGGGAAATTTAATAATTTTATAAGAAGTTGAAATACTCTGATTTTATGATAAGTACTTGAGTGCATTCAAAGGTTAATAATAAGATTAAAAGCTCACAATTTGGAGCTCGGCGATCAATTAAAGGAAATAAGCCCTTTGTGGCCACCGACTACGTAAAACTATATAATAAGTGTGGGTGCTGATCCCCTTGGTCAAGTTAATTAAAAAGCTAGATTTACTATGGTTGACTGCGCAGTCGATCAACACTTTTTGTTTCCTTTTATTCCAGCGCAAGAGGAACACGCAAATTACTGTCATAACCTCTTTATTGTTATTGATATTGTTTGGATTATTATTTGAATATTGGGTTTCGGATAAGGGAAAGCCCAAAAGCGCCAAAACGAGTTGAATTTGCTCGAAGCCTAGCGATGAAGCCTAAAACAAATTGAAGCCTTCTTAGCCAAGGCATAGGCCATGTGCCTATGATTGAAGTGATAAGTGATAAGTGACAAGTGACAAGTGACAAAGACCAGCTCATTACCAACCAAAAAGCACTTTTTGATGGCATAAAAGTGTAAATACAAGATGACTCACTGCCTCTAAGAGCCCTCGGCCAAGAACAAAGTCAAGACAGTTGGGCCAAACTGCCTATGAAAGGAGAAAGAGACAACAAAGATAATGACACTCAAACCAATCAAACAAACCACATACAAACTCTGCTTTCAAGCCATATTTGCACCCAGAAAGCTGAAACTCACCCAGATTCAGTCATTTTAGCAATAATTCCCTTAGAAAAGCTATCTTTTGTCTAGTGTAAAAGCTCTACTACCTTCCATAGTGTTGTAGTATCAATTCCCTCGTGTAAAACTTGTTTACCATCCATCCCTTTTAGCATATAACCTCTGTAAACTCAAAGAGAAGTGGCTGCAAGAAGTTCAACCTTGCCTGACAAGGTGAAATCTTGCCCGAGTCTATTTCTTCATCCTTTACATTAGTAGATCTGTCGCTTAAATGTACTTTTCAGCATATATTCAAGTTATTTCCAATTGTTCTCTATCTAAAAGTCCCATTTGCATTCGAATCTGGTTAACTTAATAAACCTGTTTTCATTAAGAACAAACTGGGATCAAGGAAATGGTTTAAAGGGCTCTGGACTCCCTCTTTTTTGGATATACAAGATTATGAACTAAAAGTCCTTGTTTACAAGGCAAGAAAAAGAACTTAATACAGACTTAATCCATCTGTGACAATCCTTTGATAACAAGAAGTTTAAGTAACTTGGGGGGCAAGTAATCGACTTAAATCACATCTATTCTACATCGTTATACAGAGATAACAGTGGCATGCCAATATCCTTGTTAGCCTTGATTGTGAGCCTCAAGACCTATACCTAAGGCCCCACAAAGGTACCTTTCAAGCTAACTACTAACTTATTTTGCAGCACACCAAATGCCATATATCCCCGGGGAGCTGTGTGAATGGACAATTCCAATTTAGCCTCAAACATAGTTTTGGCACACCCGGTGGGATCCCTTTTTTATAAGCTTGTATGCCAAGAAGAAGAAGGAAAGAGCGAACCTTCAGGTGGAACACAGAGTACGGACCACCCCATTATTTACCAAGATCAGACATGACAGATCACCCGAAAGATTTTCCCTCCCTGCAAGGTCTTGCGATTCTGGAGAGCCCAACTTCTTCTGAGACGTCGGGCGGAAAGGTTACCAACGAAGACTTGCAAGCTACCATGGTGCAAGTCTTGAAGAGTATGGAGAAGATCTCTCTGGAGACTAAAGGAGAGGTCAGCAGACTTTGTTCATTAACTGGGAGTTTGCAGATGAGGTTGGATTTGGAGTACTCTACCCCAAAAGATGGTCATGTTAGGGAGGTGATGAAAGACGAGCCCTGAGAGAGAGCCAATAATTCTCCTATTTCCTTTGTTTGAGGAAAAAGAGGATAGGGGAATAAGAAAGAAGAGCCTAAAATCAGTCTTCCATTATTTTCACTAGATAGTAGGGGCAGATCAGGCTAAAAGAAAGGAAGTATGGAGTGACTCAGCAAGTTGAGGAGTCTAGCAGAAAATGTGTGAACGCAGCTGCATGCAAACCTCCTCCTTATAGGCCACCACCATTGGCTAATAAGAGAGGGGAAGCCAGGTGGAAACAACCAGAACCACATAAGGAAGCTACCTCGGGCAATGAGAATAGCCCGAAGTGGGGACCTCCTTACACCCCATACAACAATGCATCTAACAAGCAACTTAGAAATTAGTTGGCCAAGCTAAGAAGGATGGTGGTCCAGAATGCTCAACCACAGGCTTGCCTACTGTTCAGGATCACTTACCAGAAGCCCTACCCCGAGTATATTGATAAGAAGAACCCTTTTCCTCTCAACTTCAAGACACCCGCGTTCCTAACTTTCAATGGAGATGATTGTAATGTGTCATCTAGAGACCACATTTTCAAGTTTTCCAATTACTGTGTGGCATTTGAAGACAATCCTAACTACAAGTTAAGGTTGTTTGGGAACTCACTGGTTGGCTTGGCATCCCAGTGGTACTCTCTGTTACCCCCCAATTCCATTGCCAACTGAGGGCAAATGGAGATGGCTTTCCACAAGCAGTTTTATAGGGTGGAGCGTGAGATGACTATCAACGATCTAGTTAAGGTGAAACAATATGAGCATGAGACCATTGAAGAATTCATGATGAGGTTTAAAAAGACAAGGATAAGATGCCAGTTCTCTATCAACTATGCCTAACTTATATCTATTGTTCAGAAAACCCTGAGATTGCCATTGAGAAAGAAGTTTTATGATGTGCAGTTCATTGAACTGCAGGAATTGGTAATATCTACTACGAAGTATGAGAAGTTGCTAGCTGAGGAGCACCAAGTGAAACACTTATCCAATGTGCCCCATTTCTACAAAAGCAAAGATGCAATTCACCAATTGAAGTTTAAAGGTCTAAAACCTGGAGAAAGTGACAACAATGTAGGAGAGGGGATATAGATGTGTGCAGTAGAGATGACCACCCCTTTTAAACTATTGATGGTGAATGGTTTGGTCCAACCAGTTAAAGATAAAAAAGTAGTGATAAATGATGGAGGATTCGTGCCTATGAAGCCCCCTAAGTACTAGGCTTATTCTTTTGATCTGACCAAGGCAACAGAGATCTATGAAGAGTTGGTGCGGGCAATGGTGATTGTGCCCGACAACACCAAAAAGATGCCTAAACCAGAAGAGTTGAAAGGAAAGAAATACTATAGGCTTCATTATACTTTCAATCAATCCATCACCAACTATGTACAGTTCAGGGATTGGATCTAGGATCTAATAGTTAAGGGAAAGCTGTTGTTAGATAAACCCTAGGCAAATATAATAATTGACATAGATCCCTTCCCAGAAGACCCAATCAATATGATCAGCCTTAACTGGGTTGAGAAAGGAAAAGCAAAGGCTACGTGGGAAGATAGAAGTGAAAGAAAGCAAGCTGTTAGGCCATGTGAATGTGTTAGGAGGTACCCTGACAAACCACATACAACTGTGATTAAGGGAGTAGTCTTATGTAGTAAGTGTCAATGTGAATGTGAATTGGAGGTGCCAGCATCAAGTGTCATTATTGATCGAGAGTTAGTCAGAAGGAAAAAAATAGAGGAACAAGATGCCCGCAAAAATATTATGCGATCAGTAGAGAATGAAACCTTCAAGAATGCATTCCAAATGTTAGGTGGAAACTCTGAACCTAAAGGCTTATTTGAGGTATTCAAGAACTATGAAGTCTTTGAAGAAGCTGAGGATAAGGAAGCCAAGATGCCAAAGTGGGTAGAAGTGAGACTTCCCAAGCTAAGTTATCATAGCAGTTCAAGGCAAGGATGGAGAGAAAAGACCAGGAACTCAATTCCCCCAGTTACTAAGAAGGATTTAGCCCGACTTGGTCGTAAGTGGTACATAGTTGGGAAGGATGAGAAACCTGTTAAATAAATGAGAGTATCTATGATCAGGAGGGTCTAAAGGCATCATAAGGCTCACATGAACTCAATGAAGATCCCTACCATTTCAGAAGCCTCTGGAAATGTCAAGTTTGAAAAGGCTACGCAAGGTGGACAACTTCAATAGAGGAATAAGAAAGAGATAGAGATGACTAATAGTAAAATGAAGGGTGAAGGAAATCATGCAGAGATGACTAATAGTAAAATGGAGGGTGAAGGAGATCATGTACCTCAGAATCCCCATCCAAGAAAATACAGAGTGCTGAGGACAACTCAAGAAAGTGCAGTGATAATGCCTACACCAAGTTGGATGACCATCTCCTAGAGGGGGATACCCCCACCTCTACTAGAAGATACACCCTGTCAAATGCCAAGATAATTACTCAACTTTGACATAATAGTAGTGGAGGAAGTGCTTGAGTTAATGTTGTCAGATGATGCACATGCATGTATGGATGGGTTTGTATGTCAAATTGGAGGAAAGAAAGAAGAAGCACCTGGACCCAGCAACTTCCCCGTGAACATGACTTATGTTTCATTAGCTCTGTTCTACGCCGAACCAGATTAGCCTACCATGATGGAGGGTGATTATTTGGCAACAGAACCAATGATACATTTGTTAGTGTTGAGGAAGCTGGGAGAAAGGAATCGAGCATGGCAGGTTTGCCCGAACCCACAAGAAAGGAGCCCGAGAGGATATATTTGGACATAATGGTTTTCAGCAACCCAAGTTTGGCCTTAACGAACCATCTCAAACCCATATATGTAACTGCTCATCTGGAGGGAGCACCATTCAAGAGGGTGTTTATTGATGGTGGAGCTGCGGTTAATGTGCTTCCACTTAAACAAATGAAGAGGTTGTGTAGACGTGAGGAAGATCTAATTCCCATTAATCTAATAGTTTCAAGTTTCTTTGGAGCCATCACAAGAACACATGGGATATTGCCATTGGAAGTTGACTTGGGGTCCAAGCAAATCATGCTAGCTTTCTTTATGGTGGTTAGTAGCTCTACTTATGGAGCTTTACTTGGCAGAGATTAGATTCACCAAAGTCTACATGTGTCATACACCCTACATCAATAAGTTGCTGTCTACCACGAGCTAAGAACCAAGGAACTAGGATTTTGGGAAATTATGGAGGCCAAGGCACGGCTATTTCTCCCCATAGCCAATGTGGCAGAAGCAAACTTCTACAACCCAGGCATCGAAATCTTGTAGTGTCTAGGAGCTGATGAGAACGGCCGCCCGACTAAGGTAACGGCCCAAAAGCTTCTAGAACAAAGATTGAGTCTTACTCGGGAAGAATGAGATAGGCCCCATATTGTCCTAACTCCCCAATACCAATGATGTTAGAACAAAGGAGGAAGGATCAAGTAGTTGCAGTCAGGTCCTTAATCAAAAGACTGTTGGTGTATGAGAAATAGAGAAAAAAAGTAAGAGAAAGCTCAATTAAAGAGGAAGCAGAATAGGACAGAGAAGCTTCAAGCACCAAGAATAGAGAAGAGGAAGAGTTTTTGGGAGAGGAGATAGAGGCAGCCATTCACATGGTTGAGTGTATATATGACTTGGACTCGCCAGATAAGTTGCCCGAGAATCCAAAGTCAGTTGAATTTTTGTATACAAAGCTTGAAAAGCCAGCACCAGAGGTACAAGACCCCTTGGAAGCCATTAATTTGGGGATTGGGGATCCAAGGCCAATACAACTTAGTGGCTTGTTGGAAACGGAAGATCGGGCAAGAATAGTAGACATTTTTGCATGAATTTAAAGATTGTTTTGCTTAGCACTACACAGAGATGCCAGGTTTAGATTCCACCTTAGTAGAACACATAATGTCTATTAAGGAGGGATATAAACCTGTAAAGCAAGCACCAAGAAAAATGTCAAATGAGATAGAAGAAAAGGTCAAAGAAGAGATTGTGAGGCTAGTAAAGGCTGGATTTATTAGGCCTGCCAATAATGTTAAGTGGTTGGCCAACATTGTACCCGTATTAAAAGCTGTAACTAATGTTGAGTGGCTGGCCGACCTATGAATACCCCATGCCCATGGTCGACATATTCATAGATGCAGTTGCAAAACACAAAGTCCTATCTTTCATGGATGGGAATGTTGGCTATAATAAAATAAAAATGGCTATAAAAGATATTCATAAGACAACTTTTAGGTGCCCAGGACACGTAGGAGCATATGAATATGTTGTCATGCCATTCGGGCTCAAAAATGTTGGTGCAACCTATCAAAGGGCAAGGAATGCCATTTTCACGATCTAATCGGCCATAACATGGAAGTGTTCATTGATGATATAGTGGTCAAGTCTAAAACTGAAGAGCAACACTTAGAAGACCTCAGACATGCCCTAACTAGAATAAAGACCCATAAGTTGAAAATGAATCCTAAAAAATATGCTTTGGGAGTTAGATCGGGCAACATTTTGGGATTCCTGGTACATCAAAGAGGTGTGGAGGTAGACAAGAACAAGGCTTGGGCTATAATGGAGTCACCTTTTCCTACCAACAAAGTGCATTTGCAAAGGCTACTAGGGAAGATCAACTTCGTAGGGAGGTTCATTGCTAAATTGGCGGGCAAGATTCGGCCGTTGACTCCTTTACTAAGACTGAAAAACCAAGAAGAATTCGAGTGAGGCCCACAACACCAAGAGGTTTTTAACAAAGTAAAATCTTATCTAGCCTCTCCACCAATACTCATGCATCCTCAGAGAGGGAAACCCTTGAAGCTCTATATCTCTACCTCTAAGAAGTCAATAGGAAACCTGCTAGCTCACAACGATGAAGGGGGAAAGAGCAAGCAATATGCTACCTTAGTAGGATCCTTACTGAGGTAAAAACCAGATATACCCCAATTTTGAAGCTATGTTTGGCTTTATACTTCACTGCCTGCAAGTTAAGGCATTACATGTTGCCCTGCCACATCCACATAATTTCCAAGACTGATGTGATCAAGTATATGCTATCAAAGCCAATGGTAGCTGGGAGAATTGGGAAATGGATTCTAGCACTATGAGAGTTTAGTTTCCAGTATGTACCTCAAAGAGCTATAAAGGGACAAACCATTGCAGACTTCTTGACTGAATACCAAGAATCACAGGATGAACTTGTCAATATCTCAGGAACTTTAGAGGTAGCCTTTGGATCCCATTGAGTAGAGACCACTCGGGCAAGGAGAATTGGATCCAGCAAGAAGTGAGAAGGATAACCAACATATGGATCACTCATTGGAGGTTGTATTTTGATGGATCTTGCACTCAGCATGCTGCTGGAGTTGGGATTGTCATCATTGATCCCAATGGGTTCACCATTGATATTCATTCCTTTTAGATTATCAAGATACTACTAACAATCGGGCAAAATATGAAACACTGATAATTGGCATAGAAATCCTGATAAAGTTGGGGGCAACTGAAGTGGAGGTATTTGGTGATTCAGAGTTTATGATCAATCAGTTAACTGGGGATTACAGGTGCAGATACATCACCATTGGTGGTTATTACTTGGCAGCTACTCAACTATTGAGTTATTGGGGTACTGAGATTTCAATCAACCATATTCCCATAGAATCAAATTTAATTGCTAATTAAATGGCACAGTTGGATTCTGGAGCACAGATCCAAGAAAGAAGGTTCGAGGTGGATGTAGAAGTACAAAGAAGAAACCTCCCATCTATCCTTGAGAGAAAGTTTAGCCTAGATGTAATGACTAAGGAGGCTGAGACTGGAGAACATCCATCATATATTACTTAAAGGATCATTATTTCCCCACAAGTAAGAAGATTAGGCAGAAAGTAATTAAGTTTGTCATGTGGGATAGAACTCTGCTAAGAAAGACTCCAGATAGGCTTCTGTTAAAATGCTTAGGCCTAGAAGTGTCAATGAGAGTGATGGTTGAAGTGCATGAAGGCATTTGTGGAGCTCATCAAGCTGGAACCAAGATGAAGTGGTTACTGAGAAGATATGGCTACTTTTAGCCCAATATGGAGAAGGATTGTAAAGCTTATGCTAGAGATTGTGAAGAATGCCAAAAACATGGACCTCTCCAACATGTGCCCTCAGTACTCTGGAATCCTGTGGTTAAGCATTGGCCTTTCAAAGGGTGGGCAATGGACTTCACCGGACAAGTTTATCCAGCCTCCAACAAAGGGCATACCTTTGTAATTGTGGCAACAAACTACTTTACCAAATGGGTGAAAGCTTCAGCTATGAAGACTATCACTTCAGTTGATGTGAAGAAATTCATTGAAACCAAGATCTTACATAGATATGGGGTGCCCGAGAAAATTATCACAGACAGAGGGCCATCTTTTATCTTAAAAGAAGTAAAGGAGTTTGTAGACAAGTTCAAAATAAAGATGATCCAGTCTAGCCCCTACTATCCCCAATCGAATGGTCAAGCTAAAGCTAGTAATAAGATCTTGGTAAGTATCATTAAGAGAATGGTGGTAGATTGTCCAGAAAAGTGGCATGAGAAGTTGGGAGATACTTTGTGGACCTACAAAACCTAAAAGATAGCAGGAACTAGAACTACTCTTTATGCCTTAACCTTCGGGTAAGATGCTGTACTTTCTATGTTGTACTTTCTATGTGAATTAATGTAAGTTTTGTCAGACTTCAAAGCTAATTTGGTTTACACAGTGAAGAATACATTCAAGCTATGTGTCAAGGAATTAAAGATTGGATGTAGCCCGAATTAAAGCCTTAAACAAAATTCATGAAGGAAAGAGGGATGTTGCCCGAGCTTATAACAAGAAAGTGAAGCTAAAAACCTTTAAAGAAAGAGAGTTAGTGTGGAATGCAATTATGCCTTTGGGAGCTCAAGTTAGAGGCTGTGGGAAGTGGAGTCCCACTTGCGAAGGACCTTTCAACATGACCAAGGTGTTAGACCGAAGAGGCTACTACTTAGCAGATTTAGACGAAAATTTGCAAAAACATCCAGTTAATGCTAAGGTTTTGAAGAAATATCGCCCAACTCTGTGGGATGTTAAAGATTGTTATATTGAAGAAGTTTAAACTTTTTGAGGAAAGTCAAATATAGTTTATGCATTTACCACAGTTAAGCTTCAAAGAACAATAAGACAAGTTGAAGTGAAGAAGGAAGTTATTTCATTTCATCAAGATAGGAAGTTACAAAGACTTTAGCTCAACAATTTTACATCTTTTGCCAAGGTAGCTATTTTAGAGTAATATGTTTGCATAATAGTGAAAATCTTGCCAGGTTCTTCTAAATACATGTTGATGTTGGCTAGTTGGCTTCTGCATCCTCCACTTCTAGATTGTTTTTGGTAGAGCTGGCTCGAGAGGCTCATCTGCTTGACCTTCAATGCATATAGCTGCTCCTCTAACTTCCAAATCTCTGAAGTCACCTTAACAATCCGAGCTTCCATGGCCGAGCCCTCCTCTACCAGCTGTTGCAGACAAGAGGAAGTTCAAGAATGTTTCTCAGTATAACACTTCACTATGTTGGATTGCTTTTCAGCCCTCAGGTGTTGATCCCTCAATGTCCTCAAATTCTCGAAGAAGTTAAAGAAGGATCCGAATTGAGCTTTTGACATTTGATGAGCCTTGTATAGCTAAGTAAAAGCCTTCTCAGCATCTTGGAGGGCTTTGAGGCTGAAGGAAGCTATGAAGTCTATCCGCATCCACTCCCTGAAGACTTTGCATGCATCTTGGATAAGTTGGGATTCAGAAGGGCGAATTGGAGACCTCAACTTAGTCCTGATTTGCCCAAACTTTCTAACACGTTTGGGCAAAAAGGTCATGGCTAGTATGGATGTGAGAGGTGAGGGCATCACTCTAACATCCTCGGAGGTAGCAGCGGTGGATGAAGGTTCGGTTGGAATTGGAAGAAGAGGCAAAAGCTGCATCAATGTTGATTTTTTTCGGTCGATGCATGGAAATCCCAGTGACCCCGGAAGCCTTAGGAGGTTGACAAATAGTTACCTTGCGCACTGCGGGCTGGAGAGGCTTGCCTGAACCATCACCAGAAGCCTATTAAACCAAGAAAAAAGTGAGTTAGAAGGATGGTCTGCAATTGAAATTAAAGAAAACCAGAGAAGAAAAGATGGTATACCTGAGTCGAGCTTGGAGCTTCAGGAAGAGGCGGAGGTGGTGATGTGGCCTTTGATGGTTGATGAGGGTCAACCTTGCTTGTTGCAGGGGGATGAGAGTTGCCCGAGCCCTCACCAGAAGCATGTTTTACAAGGAAAGGAAGAAGTTAGAATCTCAGTTCATATATAAACTAAAAAAAAGACAAAAGTAGGAATACTTCTATACCTGTGATGGAACTCGAGCGGGAGGATAAGACACCTCTATTGTTGCAGCAACCTTGGAAGAAGCCGATGAACTTGCTCGAAAAGTAGCTTGGGAAGCCTGTGTGTTAGTCACTTTTGAGACCACATGGATCTCAAGGACTATTAGCTCCCCAAAAGTGGTTGGTGGTAGTTTGTTGGCCTCATGCATTGAAGACGATTGAAAAAAGAAAAATATAATGATAAATACGAGTTAGGGAAGAATCTGTAGGAGATTTTAGAAGAACTTAGGGAGAAAAGAGCTTACTAAGGTGCTGTCATCCTTAACATAGTGAAGCATCTCCCCAGTCATTGGATTGAACTAGGAAGTGGGAGTCAACATTATCGCCGGAGTATGAGTTGGAAAGATGGGAGCTGAGCTCTGTCTGATTAAAGGCGCAAGGGCCCCAACCTTTGCCTAGAAAAGAACAAAAGTGTTGGTTAATTCTGAAATTTGAGAAATCACAACCTAACTAAAGATGGAGAAGAATTATACCTGTGAAGGATGCGCTGCTCAGGCTAGAGGAGAAGAAGGCTCGGGCTGGGTGGTCCCTTCGCCTTTAGTGTCCAATTTCAAGAGAACAAGTAAATAGTCAGTGTAAGTATTGAAGAAAATAAACTTCAAGAGTAATTTCATACTTAAAAGGAACAAAAGTTATACCTTCAACTCCTCAAGGATTGAGTTAAGGACTGCTTTATCCTCAGGCTGGACTTCTCTGCCCCGACTGCCCCTCTTTGGGAGTGGGGGCATATTTCTTGGTTGCTCGAGGACCTAGTTACAAGAGAAGTAATGGGTGTTAGTTCACAACCCAAGAAAACATAAACGAAGGAAGAAAAACTAAAAGTACTTACGAGAGGATTTTGTTTCTTTCTACCCGCTTCAATTGGAGGGGCAGATGAGGATTTGGAGGCCTTGTAGGTCTGAGCTCTGGTCCTCTTCCTGGTAGGAGTCACCCTCGAGCCAGGAAAAGCAAGTTCAGATGCATGCCTCTATTCGGGCTTAGACTCTTAGGATTCCACTACGGCTGCCCTCGTCCGTCGGGATGCCTACATCTTAACTTGGAGCCCAGCCTCAGCCTCTGAATCTCCAAAGAGCTCAGAGATGTCCCCACATCTCCGGCAGCATGGCTGGACCCTACTTCTTGTCTTGCAACCTCGGCCCAACCTCTCGGAGGATGAGTGTGTCTGCAGCTTCCTCATCTAGCCCGACATCCATTTCCTCAGTGTTGCCTTGGGCTGCAAAGTAAAAACAAGAATGAGTGATCAATAGACTATTGAAGCATCACAAAGAGAGGTAAAGCAGAAATGATAGAAAATATACCTATGAGAAGAAGCTGGTTCTTCTAATGGATCATCTTCTTTCAGTTTTCGAGCTCATCATTCTTGAGTTAAGATTTGAAGAATAACTGCCCAAAAAAGCGATCATGGGCCTTCCTGATGTCCCCTCCAAACTTATTCGATCACTTGGCCTTCCACTAAGTGGCAAATAATGGAGTGCACTCGAAGTTCAACGCCACAGGCTTAAGGGCGATCTTGCTCATCACTTCAAGACTACGCCGGGCTGCTCGAAACATGATTTCCAAGGGAGAGCGGATGCGGTAAGAGGTTTCGCAGTGCATCAAATAAAAGAATGGCACTAGGGTGGCCTGCCTGAAGCTGAGCTGCCTACCACAGAAATTTGGGTGGTAGACCTCGAGCACGCACTCGTATCACGTGCGGTCATTTTGCACTCCCCATGCCAAATCTCTATGCTAGATGAAACTCATGAACTTCTCCTTGCAGAGGCTACTAGCATCTTCCCTGAAGGCGTCTTGGAAGATTTGGCCTGAGAACCATGGATATCTACACAGCACAGAGGCGCCTCACTCCAAGTCCGTTCGAGTCTAGCAAACTCTAAAGAAATAGAGGCATGCGAATGTTGAGTGATTGGTAGGAGATGCATCGGCCAAGATGCGGGCAAGAGCCATTTGTGGAGCCAAAAGTAACCAAGAAAAATATGGAGGTGACACGTGGATTCTTGGGTGAAAAAGACAAAATTACCCTCGAGCCACACCGGAACTCCCACGCGCAAGAAGTAGACAATAACGGCTCAATCAAGGTTAAAGGTGATCAAAATAGGTATTTATTCAAAACCTATTTCATCAATCTTCATCAAATCCTCCCCATAAGGTAATTCCTATTTATTCTTTTCAAAATAGGATTAATTAGCTAATTAATTGCCTAATTGATTACAATTACACCCAAAAATAACCATAAGTGGCCGGACCCCTTTTCTCCCAATAGGGGCCGGCCACACCTCTTTTCCCTCAAATTCTAACTTTAGCATCGAAGGTTCTTCGGCCAAAGACCCCTCATTGATCGTGGGTGCGTGAGACTCTTGGCCTTGACCAAAGGTGTTAATTGTTTTGCAGGTGCATTTTCATCAAAGCCGGAAATTTGCATCCACAAATTAGTGCTTTCATTTGGGAGTGTTGATTCACACGCTCGTAAAAGACTCTCGCATTCAAGGCTTTTCGTTTTCTTGTTCATTTGTAGATTTTTCGTACATTCTTATGCTTTGAATTTTTATTGATAAAACATAAAAGAAAAATAAAATGACTAGAAACTCAGAAACCACGACTAATGAAATTTCCTACGTTCAAGGATTTGGACCACGATGATCCATGAGGCTCAACACGGCAACAAGTGGAGTGGCACCACTAAGGGGCACCACCGCAGCAGCCACCATGGTGGCCAACACAGAAGCCACCATCGTGGCAACCTTTGGCAAGTCTCTAGCTCACGGTGAGCAGCAAGCTAGGCGCTAAAAACAGCCTAAGTTGCTGCCCCAGCTGCACAAGCCCAAGATCAACGCACGGCCCAGCGTGAGGAGGCCTAGATCGTAGCTGCAGCTGCTAAAGCAATAGCCCAGGTCTCACGAGCCCAAGGCTAACGTAAGCCCAAGGCTCCCCAAGGCCTAGCCGTGCCGTTCTAAGCTTCACGGGCCCAAGCCCAGGACCTCCTGAGCCGTGCCCAAGCCCAAGGTGTTACGTAAGCCCATAATCTAAGCTCCAAAAGGCACGGGCCCAACCTCTGGCGCAAGCAGACCTCATGCATAAACAAGCCAAATGCGCAATCAGCCCAGCCGCAGTCAACGGGTCAAGTTGACTCGGATCCACGCCCGTGCTCCCATGATCCACATCCGTGACCCCTAGCGCCCATAAAAGCCTATTTTTGGTTGATCCGACCCATTTTTAAAATATTTTTGACCTATTTTATGTAGATTCGGCATATTTTAGCTCAAATCTCGCGCCCGAAGTCCATTACACTTCCGCTACTCAAGGAGGCACATACCATCCAAGCTTTTCCCATCCCAATGGCGAACAACACTTGCCCCAACAAGTCATAGAGTCGACAAGCACCCTCAAATAGTAGACGACCTTGGTGAATCAGCTCTTGCAGCGTACTAAGATGCAACGTGTCGTAGACGAGGTGTCCCGAAGTAGGACGATGGCAGATGACGAATCTCTCCAACAGAGTCTCGGTAAGCAGCCCCTCGACTAGCCACGAACCAAGCGTTCTGGCAGTGTACACTCCTGACTGGGCCCCCGAGATAGCGTATACTCCCGTCTTAGCGTGCGGAGGAGCATGAATTCTCGATTGGGCCCACAGACGAGCATACACTCACAGTTGGGATCACACTCTGATAATCAACATGAGTAACCTTCTGGGCGAAGTGTTCATTCGTGGCTAGGCCCGCAAGGAGCATCATTCACCTTACATCAGAGTATGCATCACGACGAACGGAAAGAAGCAGTCACTCATTTTGGTTCAAGTTCAACCGGTGACCTGCGAAGAATTCACTCGCCTGTTAGGAACATACCACATGCACCGCAACCGCGACATAGACGAGCCAAGCACATAGAATAGCAGCTTAAACCATCAGGTTACGACTGGGGACAGCCGAGAGCTCCACTACCTCAACAAAGGTAAATTTAGGAAGAATTAGTGAGACTCTTGACCAAGCGATTACGTGATTCCCAACTCAATGAGGTTACCAACAAGGCACTACGACGGGACATGACCAACATAAGTAGGTCACCCTTCACATATGAGATCGAGCAGGCAGAGCCTCCACACAAGTTCAACATGCCACATTTCACATCATTCAAAGGAGATGGAGACCTAGAGAGACACTTGAAGCATTACCAAAGCACAATGGTCCTTTATCGGAACAACAATGCTCTTATGTGCAAGATATTCACCACCACTTTACAAGGCAAGGCGTAAGATTGGTTTTACACCCTGCCTCCACAATCTATCCAGAGTTTCGACGAACTTTCTTTGGTTTTCACCAAAGAATATTCATCATATCGCTTAATCAAGAAGAAGTTTGACCACTTGTTCAACGTCAAGAAGTGTCACATCCCAATCCGCATAGTAAGATATTATCCACTTTGGGCCATACCATCACGGATTTGTTCTTGGGATTCCACCCAAAACATGTCTTACTATATGGAGGTGGGCATGTACATATAAGGTACCTCACCTCCCTATCGCGCCTTCACACATAGCCTAGGAGATGCAACAGAGCTACCCAACGACGCTCCAGAGGCAGCCGAGCACGCCCTAGCCGCACCTGCTTCACCCGATGAAGATTTTTGGCATTTGCACTTCGACGACGCATCCAACCATAAAGACTCGGGAGCAGGCGTGGCCCTTGTCACCCCAGATGCCTCGATGCTCGAGCAGGCAATCACTCTAGGCTTCAAAGCATCCAACAACGAAGCAGAGTACGAAGCCCTACTAGCAGACCTCCGAATGGTAAAAGACTTGGCGGTGAAAAAGCTTGCAATTCATTCTGATTCCTAACTAATCACTAGCCAGACTACTGGGGAGTACATGAAAAAACATCCAAGGACGGCGCAATACTTAGAGAAAGTACGCAAGCAACTTGAGGCATTTCAGACTTACACCCTCACTCAAGTTCCGCGGGCAGTCGACGCCCACACGGACTCACTAGCCGGCCTAGGCTCCGCCCTCAACCACCAACTTAAAAACTTTATCACGATGAAGTATCTAGACAAGCTAAGCATAGAGGCAGAGCCGACAACCGAAGTGTCACAGGTTAGTATAACTCGAAACTAGCAAAGTTCTATTATAGACTACCTGGTCAATGACACACTTTCTACGGAAAGGTTGGAGTCTAGAAAGCTCTAAATAAAGGCAGCACGTTACTACATATGGAACGAAATTCGTGCCCGAAGATCTACACTGGACCACATCCTCACTGCCTAGCGCCTCTAGACGACCTAAGGGTTCTATGCTCAATCCACGAAGGCGTTTGTGAAAATCACTCCGGAGGTCGATCATTAGCGTATAAGGCTCTTAACACAGGCTACTACTGGCCTACAATGCATCAAGACGAAGGAATTAGTACAAAAATACGACCGTTACCAACACTACAAGTCGGTACCAGCAATGTCTGCCAGCAAGCTACACCTGCAGATGAGTCCTTAGCAGTTCATGTAGTGGGCAATCAACTTGGTAGGGCCATTGCCGCCCGCTACTGGAGGCAAAGGCATGATGATTGTGGCAATCGATTACTTCACCAAATGGGTAGAAGTAGAGCCCATGACAGCCACGACTTAGACGGACATAAAGCGTTTCATATGGAGGAACATCATATGTTGATTTGGCAAATACCTGGTGAAATTCTTCCAAAAGTATGACATCAACCAGCACATGTCCACGCCGAGATATCCTCAAGGCAATGGGCAGGTCGAAGCATCTAATAAGACGATCCTCAACTGCCTCAAGAAATCCATTTCCGACAAGAAGGGAAAATGGCCAGATGAACTCCTCGGATGTCTATGAGCATATCGCATGACCAAACGACGAGCCACCAGAGAGACTCCTTTATCTTTGGCATTTGGTTCAGAAACAATCATTCATCCCAATGTAATCGTGCCAAGTATTAGCACTCTGCCAAGCATTGAGCAGAACAGTAAATAGATGGCCACAAGCTTAGATCTGGCAGAGGAGAAGCGCGAACAGACCATCACCTACATCGCAGCCTACCAGCAATAGCTTCTCTCCAACTATAATAAAAGGGCCAAGATCTAGCAGTTCCAACCCGGAGATCTAGTCCTAAGAAAAACCTTCATCACTACCCGCAAAGAAGGTTCCAAAAAAATGAATCCCATCTGGGAATGTCCATACAAGATCAATAGAATAGGTGGTAAGGGTAATTATACCCTTGTCACCATGAACGACAAAGCGATCGAAAAGCAATGGAACGCTTACAATCTGAAGAAGTACCTTGTGTGACCTTTCACTACATCAAAGCTTGAAGACTCGAGCAGCTCGACGGGCATCACCTCATAAGCCGATGACTATCCAGTTGTTATGCAGTTTCTACCTTACAGCTAAGTTATCTTCATTTCACTTGTTTTTCAATGAGGAATTCAGAAGTAATCTACAACTTGGCTCGGCTACATGCTTACAACAACTTATCACTCATGCACTTCAAAATAAGGCCACGCCCTTCTGAGGGACTCATCGCAGGAATTGTGCCCCCTGAGGGACCAACCATGCTCTCCAGTGCGATAGGGTAAATCAATTCCCCGACACCAAACTGGGTCTGCTATCCAGTGTGAGAGGATAAACTAATTGCTCTCCAGTGCGATAGGGTAAACCAATTCCCCGACACCCACATGGGTTTGCTTTCCTAGGTGCACGATGGCTTGTGACGGGATTCCTAAAAGTAGCCACAATGGTAATTTTCAAGGCTTAGCTAGTTGAAGGCTTTTGGGTATCTTGCCCTAATCCTTGGGGAACCGGGCCCCAGAAACAAAGGGGGCACATTACTCAGTACGCCCTATGGACGATTGTCTTGGAACCTTAAAGCTGCTACCGAGTGCACTAAGGTAGCCTACGATTTCTAGAAGATTGTCTACGACTTCCCCTTTGAGCAGTAAGCCACCTTAAACTTATACAGCTGCACATTCATGTGAAAGGTTAAACTAGTTAGCGCACATATATGGAGCTTCATCCATTGCCGACATGCTGCGCAATCGATGAGCTTCACTTCTGCCAAAGCACGGAACGACCTACACCAAGTCTTCAAATGTTGTGATACTTACTACACAACCTACGGAATTGGAGAAAGCCAAGGTTAACAGCGTAGTGGTCACACAGACTTGTCTGCTTTTGTAAGTAAGGAGTCCGGCTGCTCTAGCCTGGACATCAGCTTCTCCGACTACTTCATCAATGGAAGCCTCAAAAGTAAAGGCAAGCAAGTCTTCCAGAAAAATAGATAAGGTTTGGAAGTCTTTCCCAGCAAACTCGAAGGTAGATGACCTACCAAAGAGATGATCTACATAACCCAGCTTGTACAAATCGGCCTGACTCTGAACAAGCAAAGCCTCGAGCCCGGCCTTTTCACATTTCAGATACCCGTTCTCATTGGGCAGACCAGTACGACGCGCTGCAGCTAATCCACTTATTTCTTCAAAACTTTTGTTAATCTTCAGTGCACCTTGAAGTTCCAACACTTGGGGCTTAAGCCTATAGACGACCTTCTTGAAGTGGATCACTTGGTTATAAGCAGCAATCAACTCTTCATCCTTTGCATAAACAGCGGAACGAAGCTCAGAAACGGCACGCTCCAGATCTTGAATCTAAGGTATGTAACATCTGATCTCCTTCTTTACACTTTCATACTTAACTTGGATCGCGTCAAGCCTAGTCTTCAAGTCAACGATCTATTGGACAGTGGTCACAAGCTGTAGAGAAGTGAGGGCAGAGATATTAGACCCCTTCAAAGTGATGAGCTCAGATTCCAACCTCTTGATCTTCTCAGCAGAAAAATAGGTTTCGATTGCCACAACCTTTCCCACATCCTTGACAGCCTTGGTATCTTCTTGGTCAATGAGCATAGACTTGGTTGCCAGAATAGTCGTCTTCTGCATCATCGCAAGTAGAGCAATCTTCTTATACTTGGTTGTATGCTTCGCAAAGGAACTAGGGCAAACAACCCATATAACACCATCGACAAACGTGACACAAGCGTCCATGTCTTCATGTAGATCTAGTTTTAAAAACACACAGATCTTAACAGCCTCCCTAGAAGCAGGCATAATGGATTTCTCATAGTTGCCCATATGATCAGTTTCCTCTTTCTCAGCAAGCGAATCAGTCTCAACAGCAAGAAAAGTGGGCCTTGGAGCCACTTTAGCAACAAAGTCCACCTTATTACTTTTCATAGTAGCAAGCATCTCCAAAGGTGAATCAGACTTAGTTCCCAACGAACGTCTTAGTACAAACTTCGACACTGGGGCATGACAGAACCTCTACGCTAAAGCAATCATATCAGTAATCGTACTAGCCATTTTCGGCATGGCAGGCACGGCTCAAATCTAGCAGCCTCATTTTTTGTCCCATTGGAAGAAGTCAAATCAATCATAAGCCTCTCGACAGCAGGCAGACCCTCACGAGCAGTGGAGCAAATCTTCAGTTTTTTCTCAATCGGCAACTCTTGAGCAGGCGGGGAAAATCTCTTATTTCAACCATCATTCATAGTATGTTCCAAGACAACAATTGGACAAACCAATGCATCCGCCTTGATCCTCTTTATTTCCTTTCTCGGAAGCAGCCCATCTTTCTCCCAAGAAAGAAGACTAAGCAGCCAACACCATTCACGGTACTCAGTGGGAGATCTCAACCCATGATGGATTTTCCCTCATTTTTTCTCTCAGACTAATAGGCAGAAGGCCTGCATGCCCAGCATTCCAATAGCTGATGAGGCCCGTGACCTCCTTATTTTTTCTTAATTGTCGGCCTAGCCCGCGTCAGGTCTAATAGCCTAAAAGACATGAGTCATGTACCTTACCTAGCATTGCACCCCAACGCCTCAATTTGAGGCCCCAGCCGTGCAACTGCCCTTGGCTCTAGCCAAGCTGAGCAGCCCAAGCAGTGGTCCCTACCACAACACTCATCGGCCTATGCCAAGTAGACTCCTAGCCCCTGCCAGCTGACGTGCCGCACCATCCCAACGGCTGCTCCACCACAGTACTATCCAAGAAGAAGACAAGGAAAATTAAAATTTTCTTACCTCGGTGCGGCGCAGAGAATACGAAGAAAGAGAAAGACAATCATTTGCACGGGCAAGTGTAGAAGATTGCTAGGAGAAGGGGAACAAATATCATCTACACTAGCAGAGCCAAAACGGGCGCATTGGGCTCTCTTGACCCCAATAGATTTGTAATTTAATCCCTTTAAAAAAATATTTAACCCCTTTAAAAAAATATTTGATCCCTTTAAAAAAATATTTGACCCATTTAATAAACTTTTCAATTTTGTACTGCCCTTTTCCTTTCTCACGTTATAAAAAAAGTGACTTTTCCCAGAACTTCACACAAGAACCCAGTGATCTCTCTTGCTCTCCAGGTTGCACTTTTCCGGCTCGGCGTCCTTCCTCTAGTAATTTTCTCTTGTTTGAAATTTCATTATTTATTTGTTTGGGTTGTTAAATTTGGGGAGGGGAGAATCTGAGTGAAAGAGGGGTGGGAAATTTGAAACCATCATAAGAAAAATTGAATCAATTCACTCATGACACACCCCGACCGAGATCAAGGCATGCTAGCCGTCACGTGAGAGTGACGTAGCCATGTGCACAATACGGAAGCAATAAAGATAAGAATTATACGAATACTTAAAAACCGAATTACTAGAGTGCACTACTAAATAGGAAGTAATAGGAGTTAGTTACAACAGTAAACACTCATAAGCAGAGCATATTAAGTCTAGGTGCAGTCCAATAGGACAAGTACTAGTTATACAGTACCAGGAATGTCCTACTATTATTTAGATAGGTCAAAACTGCCGACGTCCTCAAGCCACCAACAGCAAGCTTACTTAAAACCTGGAGGGGCGCAAAACAGAAAACGTGAGTGGGGAAAAACAAATGGTTTACAAAATCATTTCCTTTATCAACATATCTAACCCCTCGCTGTAAAACATGTATAATTTTTCCTAGAATCAATATATAAGCATATGCATAATATATATATATATATATATATATATATATATATATATATATATATAAAAGAAATCATATCAATTCAATTCATGCTTCACATAATCATATTCATATGCATGCCATGCCAAGATATAACAAAGTAAACAATCCAGGTAAGAATGATTTCATAGAAATATGATATGTTAGCCGGAACCCCTGTGGTAGTTTGTACGGCTGAATTCATAGCTCAAAAGTCAATCTAGCCGGAGTCGCTACAATGACCTATACGGCAATATACTGCACATAAGTCGAAACCACTAAAAAGGGGTTTGTACGACAAGGTTGGGTGTAATATAATTATGCTCAATTTTACTCTCTCATAGTAATCGGGCGATAAATCGCTAGTCACCTACGAGTCGGAACCATAAATAAGGTCTGTACGACAAGATTGTGCACTTAAGTTGGATCCAATATAAGCATATAGTGTTGGAGGTGACATAAATAAACAGGCATGTACTTCATATCTCTGGCTAAATCACAATCACCCTAGGTGCAGTTTTATGAGCTCAACATTATTCAATCACATATCACATCATCGATGATTCACATAACCAAACAAAACTTACCTGAGCTTACCTGTGCCTCCACAACACCACATTTAAATATATAAGGTATCACACACCGATTCATACACGAAACATAATTGTATATGCATGGCATTTATGGCATATTATTTCAAAGCATATTTTCCTTTAAAAAAAATGCATTTCTGGGAAATATATCAAGTATATAAATATATACTGAAAACAAAAGCCCACTCACTGATATTTCGATGGGTCGTAACCCCCGAGTCACCCTTGGATACGCTCGTCCTCAGGATAAGTCTCACCTATATGTGAATTAACTATAAAAACGTTATTTTAAAGCACATAGGCGAAACTAGCTAATAACTTCTCATACATTGCTCAAAATGGGTATATGAAAATTAACTTGACACACAAATTAAACCCTATTGATGACAATTGTAGTAATGATGCAAGTAGGGATCGTTCTAGACCGGGGATTAACTAGGGATGCTAATCAACACAAATAAGACTCAAAAACACTAAACTAGACTCTATAGACTCAAAACAGCAAGAAACAATAAAAAAGACTCACTTCTAGACCTAACAAGTGATTTGTTCTTCACTTTCATTTCTTCATTTCTCAAGCTCCTTTGACCTTCAAACTCGTCCATTCCTTGTGCTCCATAAGCATATATTCCATTCCAGCTCAACTTTGCTCTAAAATGCTCCATTTTACACTTCTTTGCATACTTTGTCCTTAGAACCTGAAAATACAAGAAACTAGCTTAAAAGACTAATTTAACTAAGAAAACACAACGTAAATGCACAAGAACAAGCTCACTAAGTCGCATAAATATGCTCCTATCAAATTCCCCCACACTTAGCTTTTGCTAGTCCTCGAGCAAAACAAAGAAACAAAACAAAACAAAAACACAATCTAAACCTTCCAACATTTGCCTCAGGGATTTCCAATGCACATGACAAATTAAAGATCATCATTCCCACATATTTTAGTCATCTTCACATTTGAGCACATACTTAATCATAGTCACCACTTACTAGTTCACATTTAGGCAATTAAAATGATGTTTTAAATGTAGTAACATGCCTTAGAGAATTTCCTCAATTCCTTACAAGATATGCACTCAATTTTCACTCAGATTTTCTAACTACACACCCTATACTAGTTATATGTGAGAAGATTGATGTAGATATGAAAACGAACGCTCACATATATGTATCACAAAGAAAGCAATTTCTGGAGTTAATAAGCATTTAGATATGATCTCATGAATGGAATGCTACTACTTAGATGCAAGAACCAGTGACACCATATGCTCATACCAATTTCAAACTCCACAAATTGAAACACACAACACTCAAGATAAAAGTCAAGGGTTGTAACGGGGCTAGGGGAGTTGGCTAACAACGAAAGGATAGGGAAAACAAACGTTCTTAAAACAATAGTAAGCAAAACAATGAAATCGTACTCAGAATTCCCATTAGCATGCAGAAATTAACTTTTAAACACAAAGGGAAAATTCAACAACAATTAGGGCCGAATTCACTGTTTTGGACCCTTCCTTCAACAACCAACACTTAAGAACTCTTTTTCACATCTTTTCAACTCCTTTTCATTCTTTTCACAACTTTTTCTTTTTTTCTTTTTATTTTCCACGAATTTTTTTTTATTTATTTATTTTTTTTTTCTTTTTCGTGCCTCATTCAAGACTTTGGCACACCCACAACAAAACTCACTTCCCCCACACTTGTTTTCTGCCCACAATGACCAAAAGGAATTCATTTTGAGTCATTCATTACTATGCTTCAAGAACAAAGGTATGGATGGTCCTAATCTAGGCTAGGTGAGGATAATGTGGGTTAACGAAGAAAACATAGGCTAAACAAGGCTCAATGGGGTTAAAACCTACAAAACACAATGAAATAGGGAGATATGGCCATTTGGCTATGGTGGTCACTACACAACCTTTATCTTGAATATGTGTTATGCAAATCAATATCATGCTTTGAATCAAACGGGCATGAGTTCTAGTATTTGGAACTAAATGATGAAACGCCTTCTAAGTAGTAACCAAGCAAAGAATAATGAGATCATGCAACGACTTTAGAAAACAAGAATGCACAGATTTTAACTCTCCAAATAAACATTTAGGCTCAAGTCTCACAAGGTTGTAGCGTTTGTTTGAGTTCCTTCCTTCAAGCATGTTACAAAAACTGATTTTTTTTCTTTATGATTGCATGTGAATTCATAAGTTATAACCACAACCAAGCATGAACAAAGAGTAAATCAAACTTTCATCCATGTTTACAACTCTCTTTAACAGTCATGCAATTAAAAACCGAATCCTCATCATTGTGTTGGAAGGTACCCTAAGACACAAACAAACACACAAAAACAACTTAACAACGACTCTTTTTTTGTTCTTCAAAACAATTGTTCAAATTTTTATTGGATTTTCGGATTTTTATGTCAAAACACACTAAAATGCATCAAAACAGCCTAAAAACACCTAAAACAGCAAGGAACAACATTGGAAGTTATGAGTGATAAACCCTACGAATTTGCATCAAAACACTTTGGTTACCCCCCCCACACTTAAATCAAACATTGTCCTCAATGTTTCAAGCATAGACTCACACAAATAACAACAAACAAACAAAACAACATCTAAACAACCTAGCATGGCAGAAACGAAATAGCAACAAAGAGAAGGGTTTAGGAACGCAAATCTGGAATTGGAGTGCTTTCGCGGTCTTCCTTTGTTGAATGCATGGGTTGCCTCCCAAAAAGCGCTTGCTTTAACGTCTTCCAGCCGGACGATACTTCCGTTCAAACTTCATTGGTCCCCACACCATGCAATTGATCTTTGAATGGAAGGTGATACTTGAAATGATCCGGTAATGGTTTAAATTCCAAAATAGGTGCCTGGAACATTGAACTCAACATGTTAGTATAAAACGAACTTGAAATTTGAGGAGGTGGCTTACCTGTGTGTTGCGACAAGAACACGAGTACATCCTTCACAACATGGTCCTCAAAACTTCCATGCATTGGATCTATGAATGGAGGGGGATAGTGATCCTTCCTGATTATGTCATTGAGCTTCCTAAAGTCCGTGTAAATTCTCCCACCAATTTGGATTCGATTGGGCACCTGCGCCAAAGAAGGTAACAACCTATTAATTGGAATGGGAATTGAAATTGGAGGAGGTGGCTCACCAATGTGCTGCAATGAGGACTCGAAAGTAGCAGCATATTCAACAATTTCACTAGGCTTGCTCTCGGCCAGAGTGGGCATTAGGGCAGTGATTTGTCCCGTGTCATCAAATTCAACTTGTTTGGGGATGGTTGTCTCAAGTACATGCTCTTTGATGAATTCTATATACTCCCCAGCCATTTTTTCCTCTTGAATTTTTGGAAAGGTTTCCAAGATGTCTTTCTTTCCCAAATCTTTTCTGGATTGCATAAACCTGCTAGGGAAAGGCACATTTGGTGGAATAGGGTCAAAAATAATTGAATTTGAAACAACCTTACTCGAATTGGGTGGCGTAGGAGCCTTAAAAGGTTGCGGCACATAGTGCTCTTCCCTTGCCGTGGGTGTTTCTTCTTCCTCCTCCTCAATTAGCAGTTGTTCGTCCTCCTCTTGGCTTTGTTTAGACACCTTTGGTTCAGCTCCAACCTCCATGGCACTTCCCAAAGTGATGGCTTCAGTAATTTCAAAATCTTCCATTGAATTTACAATATTTGCGTTGGAGAATTCACTTTGTTCTTGAATTTATGCCATGAACTCCACAATCTGCCCAACTTGTTTCTCTAATTCATCCATCTTTTTGGCTTGATTTTGCATCCTCTTGGTTTTATTTTCTGCTTCATGTGTCAAAGAGGTGAGTAATTGAACAATTTGGTCATTATCTATTGACGTACCTGAATTTGGTTGGGAAGATTGTGGGGGAGGTTGTAGTGGTGCATATGGCGTTGTATAGAACCCTTCATATGGCTGCCAATATTCTCCTTGTTGAGCCTCATTGGCTTGATTTTGTGAGCCCTGCGCCAAAGAAATTAATTCCTCAAGAATTTGATTATAATCTATTGACGAACCTGAGTTTGGTTGGGCATATTGTATATGAGGTTGTGGTGGTTGCGTAGGACTTGAATAGAATTCCTCATACGGCTGCCAATATCCTTCGTGTTGAACTTGTTGAGATTCCAACCTCATAGAGTTTGAATGATCACTCCAATCTCTTTGTGAACGTTGATTTGCTTGATATTCTTGCCTATAAGACACACCAAATGTAGGGACACTTTGCCTTGTGGTCCTTTCGGCATACTGCGAAAATTGAGAAGTAAGATTCGCTATTTGAGCTTGAATGTTAGCAATTGCCATATCTTACTTCTCTAGTACCTAAAATCAGAGAAAGAAAACTAAATCAAATATCAAAAGTAAAAGACACGAACAAAAACAAAGGGAGATTAGTAATTTTGCTAATCCCCGGCAACGGCGCCAAAATTTGATGTGAAAATTAACTTGACACACAAATTAAACCCTATTGATGACAATTGTAGTAATGATGCAAGTAGGGATCGTTCTAGACCGGGGATTAACTAGGGATGCTAATCAACACAAATAAGACTCAAAAACACTAAACTAGACTCTATAGACTCAAAACTAACTTAAAACACTCAAAACAGCAAGAAACAATAAAAAAGACTCACTTCTAGACCTAACAAGTGATTTGGACGAAAATAGAACTTAAAAGACTCAAACAACGAAAAGAAAACAGATTTTGACTCTAAAAACAAGACTTAAAACAAAGGGGTTTTAGTTTGACGAAATTGAAACTTAAAACAGAAACTTTGAAAACAAACTTAAGAAAAACGATTTTGGATGAAATAGAATGGTGAAAGGCTAGTTAGAGGGTTCCTTCTCCACACATGAAACATATGCATACGACTAGATTTCCAATTATTCTTTCGATAAACCATGAATGACAGTGCCCCAAATTAATTGTATTGAACTAATTAATTCTCAGATTTCCCTAGATTCATTGAATTGAATGGAATACGCATTACAACCAAATTATTCTTATCAAGGACCCTAACTATGGAATACGCATGATAGAGACACATATCAAAGATCATTAAGTTCAATGGAAATCATAAACATTGACGAGGCATTCATAACTATGGAATACGCATGTTACTCTTGCCAAGGATTTACTTAACACAATCGTGACTAGCGACTTTTACTACTTATGAATATAAGTTAATAACGATTAGGTGAAATTCCCTTATACCCTAGCATCAAATTCATGCATGCAAACTAAGTATGCATCCTTAATTAACACACAAGAACAAGTTCTTAATAAACCCGATAAGTAAACCACATCCACAATTCATGAAACAATAATTGGATGAAATCAATTCATATAAAACATATAATCATGGCTTCGAATTCACCTCTAACTATAAAGAAATTAGTTCCACATGTTCATAGCAATTGAAAAGCAAATTGAAATAAACATCGAAACTGAAACGAGGGAAGAAAGAACTCTTAGAACTCCCAAGGATGCAGATGGCTTGCGAACAAGGCCCTCCTTCATCAATGGAATGCACGGCAAGGCTCTCCTTCTTCTCCAAAAGGTGCGGCAGAGATGTATATGGATGTAGGATGGTGTTTTGTGATGTATAATGGTGGTTAGGGTTGCGGCAAAGGTATTTCTGAATGGTATGAAGGGTCGTGACGAATTTAGGCTTTTAAAACATCTATTTATAGGCTAGGGTTTCCACAAAATCTAATGGGAAAGGGTTAGGGTTTTGGAGATAAAAGGCTTGGCCCATCCAAGGGAGAAAATAACTAGGGTTTATTGCAGATTTTTAGGCTTCTAGAACATTAGGTGCGGTACAAACCCTAGAAAAATTAGGTTTAGGCAATGGGCTAGGGTTTAGGTGCGGCCCAAGTCTAAGAGGGTAAGGATAGGTCATCTAAAAGCCCAAAGCCAAGAATAGAAACTCTCAAAAATGGAAACCTCCAAGAATAGAAACTTCCAACTTTAGAAACTTTGCTTTCCAATTCTGAGTTCTTTGTTCTTCACTTTCATTTCTTCATTTCTCAAGCTCCTTTGACCTTCAAACTCGTCCATTCCTTGTGCTCCATAAGCATATATTCCATTCCATCTCAACTTTGCTCTAAAATGCTCCATTTTACACTTCTTTGCATACTTTGTCCTTATAACCTGAAAATACAAGAAACTAGCTTAAAAGACTAATTTAACTAAGAAAACACAACGTAAATGCACAAGAACAAGCTCACTAAGTCGCATAAATATGCTCCTATCAATATCACATCATCGATGATTCACATAACCAAACATAACTTACATGAGCTTACCTGTGCCTCCACAACACCACATTTAAATATATAAGGTATCACACACCGATTCATACACGAAACATAATTGTATATGCATGGCATTTATGGCATATTATTTCAAAGCATATTTTCCTTTAAAAAAAATGCATTTCTGGGAAATATATCAAGTATATAAATATATACTGAAAATAAAAGCCCACTCACTGATATTTCGATGGGTCGTAACCCCCGAGTCACCCTTGGATACGCTCGTCCTCAGGATAAGTCTCACCTATATGTGAATTAACTATAAAAACGTTATTTTAAAGCACATAGGCGAAACTAGCTAATAACTTCTCATACATTGCTCAAAATGGGTATATGAATACACCACAGTGACCTACACAACCTCACGAACATCATGAAATTTTTAGATAAATTTTCGACCTCCCACGCGCCGCCAAGGGCACGGCAAAATGCGCCCCCACGCGCGGCCATCTGCCAGGTACATGTAACGGAACATGAACGGCGTTAGAAATATTCTGTTAAAACCCAAAGGTAACCGTCCAAACTAACTGACGGCGTTTGCATATTCCGTCAAAACTGACGGAAGATTCCCCTGTCTTCTCCGGCGAGTCGCCGGTCGCCGGTGACTTCGCCGGTTTCTGGAAAAATATTAAAATCGTCCTAACTTCTTCATTTTTGCACCATTTTTCATGAAATTTGAACCATTGGAAAGCTAACAACATGTAGAATCACATTATACTATTTTTAAGCCTTGAAATCCACTAAAATTTACCTGAGGAAGCTCAATAAACCGGTAAACTTCGAAACTAGCTATCCCGACATCCAAATTTATCCAACGAACCACCCCGAGCCTTCTTAGGACCTCCTAAAGCTCTCTATGAGCTTGAAATTCCCTGAAACCAACATATTTACGTCCACATGAATAGTGACCAAAATCGGGGCTAGGGTTTCCACGTGAAATTAAAGGTTTCCTTACCTGAAATTGATACCTTTGAACTTGTAGGGTCTTCACGAACACAATGGTACCATTTTCTTCCTCGATCTGTGAGGTTTGGGGTGTTCTTGCCCTTGTCCGTACGTACAGCAAGGAGAGAGAGAGTGAAACCGAGAGAGAGAGCACGGGAGAGGAAAGAGAGGGTAGGGATGTGTGTGTGGTCCCAAAATGCACACCAATCACAACTAAGAGAACACTTAGTTCTAATAGGATCCAATAAAAGAGGAATATAATTAATTGGTCCAAAATCTTAAGTTTAAACCACCACATCCCATAATAATTCTCAACATCCAAGGATATTTAGGTAATTTCACACCGTCGATATCATAATTAACGTACATCTCCGGGACGGGCTGTGACACTCATGTTAATTCCTGTATTGTAATTCTAAATCAAAATGAATGATAAAAATATAAGATTTTAACATACGATGAAGTTGTAGAAAGAAAAAGATAAGGCAATCAAATGGAAAATAATGGAATAAGACAAATTCAATCACATGTAAAATGAAATCTAAATTGCATAATTGAATGGATTTATAACTGAACCCAAAGGAGAAACTTACCAGAAGAAGGTCTGGGACCTTGGGTGTCGGCAAAAAAAAAAATTGTGGGGTTTACCTTAAGGTTTGTGGACAAAAAGAATTGGGGAAGGAGGTTTGGGACCCTAGGTGTCGGCAAAAAAAATTGTTGGGTTTGTATTGCTCTATGAAAGTTAAATTGTGGGGTTTGTATTGCTATGGAACTCTTTTTTTTTTTTCTTTTTTTTTTCTTTTTTTTTTTGTCATTAGTTAAATTTGGGGGTGGGGTGGGGTGGGGTGGGGGGGGGGGATCGAACTTGGGTGAGGTGGGAGTTTTCTTGGCTCTAGTACCACTGCAACTAGGCCCCCATCCTCTGTGAACTCTGCTTCTCAATTGTTGTTAATTTGATCAAATTTATATTATGTTGTTGACTCTTTTTGCTATTATTGAAAATAGTTATGGAGAGGTATTTTAAGAGAAAATCAACCGAAGATAACCTCTCACCCTCTACGGATATTCCTGAAAGTTCAAATGAAAATAACATAGAAAGTATATTGGAAAATCTTCCAGGAGATCCTGGGCTTCGACTCCGGATATTGGAATATGATCCAAATATTAGAGATCAAGTCTGAAGATCATATTTACAAAGGGAATTGGTTCAACCTCGAACCTATCAATTTCCATATACGTCATTTGCAAGAGTACAACGCCATTTCAATCTGAAATGGTTCGATGACTTTCCTACTTGGTTGGAGTATAGCATATCCAAACATGTTGTTTTTTGTCGAAGTTGTTATCTCTTCAAGCTAGAGATTCCGAACCAAGCAGGTAATGACAATTTTACTAGCAAAGGTTTTCATAATTGGAAGTAAAAATGTCGACTTCGAGTTCATGTTGGAGGTCCTAATGGTGCTCACAACCAAGCTTTACTTCATTGTGAAGCTTTAATGAATCAAAATCAACATATTCAAAAAATTGTCCACAAGCAGTCGGATCAAGCACGTATTGATTATCGCACTCGTTTGAATGCATCACTTGATCGCATTAGCTTTTTATTGCGACAAGGTCTTGCTTTTCGTGGTCATGATGAAAGTGAAGATTCAAGCAATAAGGGTAATTTTCTTGAGCTTTTGAAGTTTCTTGCAGATCATAATGAGGGTATTAAAGATGTGGTGTTTAAAAATGCTCCTAAAAATCTCAAATTAACATCATCTGATATTCAAAAAGATCTTGTGTATGCAGCAGCATGTGAAGCCACCAATGTTATCATGTTTGATATTGGTGATGATGCTTTCTTTTCTGTTTTGGTTGATGAATCGCGTGATATATCAGTCAATGAGCAAATGGCAGTTGTACTTCGCTATGTGAATACCAACGAACAAGTAGTTGAAAGATTTGTGGGCATAAAGTATGTTCCTAATACCACTGCTTTTTCACTTAAAGAGGCAATTGATCAGTTGTTCTCTATAAATGGATTAAGCATATCTAGATTGCGTGGGCAAGGTTATGATGGGGCTAGCAATATGCAAGGTGAGTTTAATGGCCTTAAAACACTTATTTTGAAAGAAAATGAAAGTGCATTTTCTATTCATTGCTTTGCACATCAACTTCAACTTGCTCTTGTAGCCGTGGCGAAAAATCATATTCAAATTGGTTTTTTTTTCTCCTTGGTTAATAATGTTGTTACTATTGTCGGAGCATCATGTAAACGTCGAGACATGGTTAGAGAAAGACAACAAGCCAAAGTTATGGAAGCTATTCAAAATTATGAGCTTCCAAGTGGGCAAGGCTTGAACCAAGAAACTAGTCTTAAACGTGCAAGTGATACACGTTGGGGCTCATACTATGGTACCTTGGTAAGCTTGATTAATATGTTCTCTTCTGTAATTGAGATGCTTGAGATGATTGTAGATGATGGTGTAAGTCTTGATCAAAGAGGTGAAGCAGATATTTTGTAGAATCTTTTGCAATCTTTTGATTTTGTCTCTAGTCTCTTTCTGATGAAAGAAATATTGGGAATCACAAATGTGTTGTCACATGCCTTGCAAAAGAAAGATCTCGATATAGTGAATGCTATGGCTTTAGTCAAAGCATGTAAGCAACAACTACAAGCAATGAGGGATAATGGATGGGATGCTTGGCTTGATAAAGTTTCTTCTTTTTGTGGCAAGCATGATATTGATATTCCTGATATGAATGATATCTTTGTAGCTCGGGGGAGGTCACGGCGTAGAGTTGAAAATTTGACAAACCTTCATCACTACCGTGTTGATATCTTTATTAATGTTATTGATAGTCGTTTTAATGAGACAAGTATAGAGTTGCTTCTTTGTGTTGCATGCTTAAGCCCAGATGACTCATTCTCAGCTTTTGACATTGAAAAGTTAGTTCGACTTGCTCAATTTTATCCGAAAGATTTTTCTGATATGGAGCTCACGCTTCTTGAAGATGAACTGAAGAATTATATTTTTGATATGCGTTTGCATAATGAATTTTTTGCATTGAAAGGAATTAATAGCTTTTTCGGTGATGAAAATTGTGAAGAATCCACATCGTAATAGGATGGGTGATCAATGGTTGAATGATAGTTTGGTTGTGTACATTGAGAAAGAGGTATATGATTCTATTAATAATGATGTTATAATACGACGTTTCCAAAATATGAGAACATGTTGTGGACAATTATAAATGAAAGTATGATTGATTTTTTAAAGCTATTTTTTTACCTCATTGTCTTAAATTCCTAGCGGCTCCGCCACTGCGATCAACCACATCATCTTGTCAAAGAGAAAATCAATTAATTAAGCAAATCCACATTTTATTCGTGTTGTTGGATAAATCATGACAACAACAAAATAAATTTGTCCAATCTGACTTGGAGACGTGATAACTTTTCTCAAAGATTATTGATTTCTAAAGAAACAAACAAAATAGATGATTGAAGTTGTCGATCTCCCACTCGTGCAAGAAGTTAGTTTAAACCTTATTTTGTTTCTCTTTGAGATCTCGCAACTAATCAGCAATCTGCATGCGTGAACCAATCAACCTCTTCTCAAGAAGCGTATGGAACTCCAAAATATACAATAAGTATAAGAAAATTAGCAAAACGTTAAATGGCTGTACTATTGCGTTTTTTGTATACAGAAATATGGCGTTCAAATGATATGGAGTAATGCCACATCAAAAATTATTTGCCATATTTAATTTAGCAAATAAATGTAGCATTTGTTAAAAAAAAAAAAAAAAAAAACTACGGTCTAGTGATATTTCTCTTCATTTGTAAGTGGCGAATTTGAACCACATTATTACTAGCTCATTGTGAGACTTAACTCATTCCTCCGATAATATCGTTTGTTCAAAAAAAAAAATTATATGAAGTGGAATTCAATAATGCACTTTATTGAAAACATTAATGCCCTCTTTCAAATGCTTTCAAAGTGCTTTCTTTTCTCGTTTTTTCCTTTTCAAATTGGGGATATTAGAGCATTTATGAAGAGACGCAATTTGAAATGTAAATTTTACATCTCATTTACCTTCCATTTATATATTAAAAAAAAAAAAAAAAAAACTGTACATCTCATTTACATTTCAATCACATCTTTGGACGATATAAATGTGAATTATACTCCAATAAGAGACGCGTAATAAAGGGCCAACTTAATCAATCTATAAGCTACATTGTTAACGAAATGTGGAATGTATCATGTGTGTGTGTGTGTGTACACAAATTGTTTGGTCCCAAAAGAATATTTTGGGATGAGCCCATGAGTTTCCTCGGTCCAATAAGAAGCATCAGGAATATCCTTATTTTTGAGTCTGGTCCAGTAGAGTTCGGTCAAATCCTATCAAAAGATGGTTCTACCTGGATAAGGGTGAAGTGGTCGAATCCTAGTACAATAAGGATTCTTCAGAAGCTAAAAAGGCTTCGAATTAGAAAAGATGTCGAAAGTCAAGGGTTGAATCTGAATGATTAAAGAGCTTGGTTCAGAATCCTATAGGAGTTAGAATTGGTCGAGACCAAATCAGATTAGGATCAGATTAGGATGAGGAATTATAGTCCGAGTAAAATTCTAACTCGGTTATCAAGGAAATTGCTACTATAAATAGAGAATAGAATTCATCATTCAAAGCCATCCAATTCAATACACAACTACCCTACGCAAACCTCTCAAACATCTTGAGATTTTAATTTTCTTTTTCCCCGCCAACACATCTTCAATTTAGATAAACAGCACTGAAGTCGTAGAATCAGTCGACTGAGGAGCACCTTCAGTTTGGAGAAACAGTACTGCTTCGAGACCGACTGATTATCCATCCAAGTCTCAGTCAACGAGGATTTCCGAGTCTTTGTTGGAAAAGGTCATCTCATCAGCCTTTTCGACGAACTGAGGTGTTACCAGGCTCGGCACATTGAAAGTCGAGTTTATTTTAAGATTGGATATTCGCACACGACTGAACCACATTTACAATCAAGATACTTATCTCTTTTTGAGTAGTTGTGTCTGTATAGTCTGATACCAGTCCGGCGTACTTATATTTGTACAAATATAATTACTGAGTTCGAACCTAGCGCCGACGATTCGTGAACTTTGAAGAAACTAGCAGCCTTGTCTTTAGGCTCTAGAACCCAAAGGCCGAGACGAGTTCCTTCCTCGGCCACAATCGCAAGACACAGAAATCAGTAGCGCGCCCAATGCCACATCAACACATTTTACTCCCCGGCCAAGCTCAGCCGACGAGTTGGCACATCCGGCATTCGACCAAATGACGTAGTTAGCTTATTAATTACTCGGCATGTGCGCCACGTAGGCTAGGTAGTTTTTAGGGTCAACATTTTGGCACGCTCGGTGGGACCCAGTGCTAAAGCTACGAAGTTCATGACCATTGAGACACGGTCAATAAAAAAGAAAACAACTATAGGTAAATCGACTACCAGTGTAGCACCTATAGTTCAAAGTTCAGTCCAAAGTAATGCGTCACATGCACAAGATCTTCTTGTTGTCGTGAGACCTGAAGCCACAGGCACGGTTTGTCGAGAAACAAAAATTAATCTCGGCGGTTAGAACCATGATGCCATGGTCTTCACCTAGATTACCAAGGTGGCAAAAGATGGTTTTATTGAAGGCCTGGTAGAGGATTGCGACGACGATAATGAAATCTCTATGCACCGTCTAAATCTTTTTTTCCAACGACGGTTAAAAGAACAATCTCGGCAGCTTGAGCAAATTTTTGGCCGAGAGATGAATAGCGTACTTGAAGCCGTGCGTGAGAACAACTCGGTGAATAATGAGTTGCTTGAAATTCTAGTTAACAAAGCTCACGAGAATGAGCTCGTTGATCAAACCAGGCATCACCCTTTTTTAAAGAATGCCCTTTTGGGATGAGAAAGGTTGCTACCGGTATAGGCTGAAGTAGAATTCACTCAGCCTAGGACGATCGATCTTGAAAAATATACAGTGAGCCAAACACCATTTCGGCCGAATTTGGCCAAATAACATAAACGACATTCGTGGATATGGTTGAGGTTTAGAGAATGATCGATTTGGCCTTGAAAAAATGGTCAAAATTCCCAAAGTTTATCCATCCATATCCGGCATTTGTTGAAAGGTTTGAATATCCTCGAGGATTCAAGATCCCAGATTTTAGTCTCTTCGCTGGGGAATCATCTTTGTCCTCATTAGAACATGTGGCTAGATTCACGGCCCAATGTGGAGATGTCAACAATGATTTCCATAAACTAGGACTGTTTAATTTCTCGTTAACATGCACGACGTTGGCATGGTACATCAACCTTCCACCGAATTCTATACAAAATTGGGATGAACTGGTTGAGAAATTTCATGAGCAATTTTATCGACCCGGAATGGAAGTGTCGGTATCTTCTTTGGCTATGATGGCTCAGTCATATGATGAGTCTCCAATGGAATTTCTTTCCAGGTTCAAATCGGCTAGGAATTGGTGCCGATTACCCCTCCCCGAGGTCGAATTTGTTAGGCTCGCCCAGAATGGCCTAGATGTGGAATACAAGAAGAAATGCTTGGGGCAAACTTTTGAGATATGTATGAGTTAGCTCAACACGTTGAGCAATATGATTATTTTCTCAAAGAAGAAAAAATCTCGAACACTCCGACCCGTGGGATGATTTATAAAGAATTCAACAGTAAGTTATGCATCAGCCGGGAGTGACGAATCCCAATATGTCAATATAGACGCGGTCGAGATAGTGATTGACAAACCTTATGTATGCAAGGCACTAGCTCACGCTAGTTCTAAAGATGTCAAAACACGCTCGGCCTATATTGAAGCAGCCGTAAAAACATCAAGGGTATATACTTTTGACATCACCAAGGCTGATGTTATCTTCAACCAGCTACTACTTGCAAATATCATTAAGCTTTGGCCAGGGCATGACATTCCTAAGGCCGAAGATTTAAAAGGGAAAACATATTGCAAGTATCACAACTCAAATAAACACAAGATGAATAACTGCGTCGTGTTTCGTGATGCTATTCAAAGTTGGATCGATAATGGCAAACTGAAGTTCCCAGAGAAGACACAAATGTTGGTTACTGCTAATCATTTTCCTTTGACAACGGTGAGCATGGTAGACGCCCATCTTCCGAAGGATAAGAAAAAAAAGGAAAAGCTGAGTATATTCCAACATACCACATCCCAAGACAGAATCCCTAGCAACGTCTGAATATCGATTTCTCATCCCAAAATGATCTGCCTAGTTTCTTCTTGAATCCAGCCTATGTTGAGCCAGTATCTAACTCATGTTTAGATAAGTCTGAAAGCCCAATGATCCTATGTAATAGATGCCAATCATAAGTCATCATAGTTGAGCCAAAACTGCAGAAACCTTCCGCCAAATCACCACAACCCGCACTTACAATTTCGATGAAACCTCAACCAGTGCTCGGCTCTGGTCAACGCCAACAAAGGATTTTTGACAGACTCGGCACTCAACAGTAAAATTACAAACCGCCTTCAAACCACCTGAGCCACATGACCACCGTTGGTATAGTTACAACCATCTACCGGCGAGTATACCATTATATCTAAGTCCCTGAAACGTTGGCGACAAATGATGGACTGCATGGCCCGTCGGCATGTAGCTCAGGAAGTTTCAGTCACAAAATGACAGCCTAAAGAAACTACAAAAAAAAAAAGGATAATCGACAAACACCGGCGATCATGATCGAGTTTCTTCAAAGGAAGAAAGTAATTGATTGAGATTTTGAAACTGAGATTGAAGAAACCGAGAAACAAATCAAACTTCTCCTCCAGCCTGGAGAAATGAAAGCTCACATCGAGCATTTCAAGAATGAGGCCGAGGGTAAATTTTCTCCATTACCGCCACAAGAGCCATTGATTAAAGTTCGATAATATCGTCATCCGCCATTTTTTGGTGAGGCTCCAGAATACATACTGGAATTTCACAAGTAGAATTTGGTAAATAACCTATACGGCCTTCCAAATGCATGTCAGGAGTCTCTCGATTTAGCTTTGACCGGCTCCGTCACCGAACAATTATCCAAAAATGGTCGGATTTAGGGATGAAGGCCATATTCTAACACATTCACGAAGCCAGTGTTCACGGCTTCGACGTCGACCCATACACTGATTTAGACCTTGCAGACCTCTCATTCTCTTCAGATGATCTGCAATATTTGGGACATCATTTTGAGGTTTTCTCGGTCGTATCCTTATTCGGTCTCACGGTCGAAGAGATGGAGCAAGTTAAAAGGTTGGACACCTATCTGGACACACGAGATGCTCACATCACATATCAGAAACGGGTTGCGAATACATAACCAAGTCCTAAGGATAGTGGAACCAGTTGCCGAAGTTGATAGGAGCATATTTATGCGACTTAGTTAGCGTGTTTTCTTGCATTTACTTAGCTAGTTTCTACTTATTATAGTGTTTTAAGCTATTTTCGTGTGTTTGTAGGTCCAAATGACAAAGTTGGCAAGAAAGTGCAATTTGGAGCATTTTGGAGCAGTTTTGGGCACCAAATGGATAGCTTATGAATGGAGCAAGATGGATGGACGAATTTGAAGTTCAAGAGGCTAGGAATGTGGTGAAAAGAGTGAAGAAATAAATCCAAGTCAAGGAAGATAAGAAATCAGCTCAAAAGAAGGAACATTATCCAAAATCTTATCCAACCTTATCTTATCTTATCATATCCTATCCTAATCTTATCCTAACTTAATTCGAGCTGCATGGGGGATTTATTTTCAGATTAGGATACATTAAAATAGGTTTCTAGAAGCCCTTATCCACTCCTACAAAGGTGCCACACCTTATCCCTTGTTTTTCTAGGAATCAGCCACAAAACAACCTTTCTAGAAGGCCTTATCCCATGTCCTACAAAAGTGGCACCCCAAACCTTTCTAGAAGCTCTAGAACCTGCAATCCTTTTCCCTTCAGATTTTGGTAAACCTTAGTTCTTTTCCTTCATGAATTGTGCCAAATACACATTCCTTTCCTTCAGAAATTCGTGGGTTTCCCTAGCCCTGTAAATACAAACCTTTGTGCAGCAATTAATCCACCACCCTCTACCATAAATCACCTACATCCATCCACCACACCATCCACCACAATCCTCTTGTGCCGCAGCCAAGGAAAGAGAAGAATGAGCCATCTGGAGTGTTTCTAGGTGTATTCTATCTTTGTTTTCAATGTTTAATTCAAGTTATCTTTGTTTAATTGCGAACATGAGGAACTAATTTCTTTATAGTTAGAGGGGAATTCGAAGCCATGATTATACTTGCAATATGAATTGATTACTTTCAATTGCGATTTGATAAATTGTGAATGCAATTCGCTTAACTGTTTTATTCAAAATTTATTCTTGTATGGTTATTAAGGTGGCCAACTTAGTTTGCATGCATTTGATGCTAGAATGTAAGGGAGTTTCACCTAATCGTTATGAACTTATATTCATAAGTAGTAAAGGTTGTTAGTCACAATCATGTTAAGTAAATTCCTAGCATAAGTATCATGCGCTTTCATAGTTACGAATGCCTTGTCAACACTTATGATTTTCATAGCACTTAATGATCTTTGATTATGTCTCTATTATGCGCTTTCATGTAGGGAACTTTTAAGGAATAATCTGATTGTGATGCGCTATTTCCATTCAATTCAATGATTTAAGGAAAATCTAAAGGTTAATTTAAGCGTACCTAATTAACTTGGGGTGTTGAGGTTCATGGTTTATTGAAAGGCAATTGGAGATTGATTTGTATGCAAGTGTGTCATGTGTGGAGAATGACCTTCTAGCTAGACCATCACCCATCCAATTTCCCAATTTCGTCCAAAATCTGTTTTAGTCTTTAATTTGTTTGTTTTACTTTATTTTCGTCCAAAACCCAATCCCCTTTTACTTTGAAGTGTTAGATTAGTTAAAATCTGTTTTGGTTTGTGTTTTTAAGTGTCTTGAGTCAAGTTAAAACCAATTTTCGTCCAATTTTACTCTTAGTGGCAGATTTGAGTCTATTTGGTTGTTTTGTGTTGTTTTTAGTCTTTAAGTTTGTTTTGAGTCTTGTGAGTCTTGTTAAGTGTTTTTAAGTTTATTTTTGTGTTTCTAAGTCAGTTTAGTTTAGATTAGCAATCTCTCCTAATCCCCGGTCCAGAACGATCCCTACTTATACATATACTACAATTGTCAAAAGAGGGTTTAATTTGTGTGTCAAGTTAATTTTCACATCAGAAGTCGAAAAGGAAACGGCCACGCCAGGTACACCAGGTGCACATATTTTACCTGTGGTCCTTATTTTCTGGGAAGGCAAATAGGTCGTAGTTCATTCGGCCGAGAACCAGTCGTTCGAAGCTAACATGATTCAAGCCCATTATTACGACGACCAGGTCGGCTAAATCATTTTACAAGGCTTTAACGAATAAGGAAAGCAACCAAAATCTCTGTCCAGAAAGCCATTGAGGTTGGTGCCAAAACCATTCAACATGATTCAGTGAGACCTGGATTGGTGACATAGCCGATTGTCCTGATAACTGACACAACATGACGAGACGAACGAAAGGTCGCGGTTTCATCTACAATGGAACGACTGCTGGCCCACTGGTACACAATTTCTAAGTAGTCGAATTATGGCGTGAACTTAATGGAGTTTCTCGCAGAAAAGAATAATGACCCAGAGTTATCCTTCGATAAAATTCTAGCTGCACCGGCCCAGCTTGAAGATAATCGGCCTGAAGTCAAAGATCCTTTGGAATAGATAAATATTGGAACAGCCGAAAAACCTCGGCCTTTATTTATTAGTTCCTTGTTACCTCAGCCTATGAAAGGCGAACTTGTAAATTACTTAAGGAATTTAAAGATTGTTTTGCTTGGAGTTACCATGAGATGCCTGGACTTGATCGAATACTGGTTGAACATGAACTATGTATCAAACCTGGATGTAAACTTTTTCGCCAACCTCCAAGACGATTCTCAACCAAAGTTCAGCTCGGCATAAAAGATGAACATGTTCTACTTTTAAAAGCTGGCTTTATTCGAACAGCTCGGTACGTCGAATGGTTGGCGAATATTGTCCTAGTCTTGAAGAAAAATGGTGTTTTGCGCATCTGCATCGATTTTCGTAATTTAAATTTCACAACCCCTAAAGATGAATATCCAATGCCGACTTTAGATTTATTAATAGACGCCGCAGCAAACCACGAGATTTTATCTTTCATGGATGGCCACACCGATTACAATCAAATTTTTATCGCCGAATAAGATATTCATAAAACTGCTTTTCGATGCTCTGGGGCAATAGGGACTTACGAATGGGTCGTCATGCCTTTCGGACTTAAGAACGCCGATGCCACATATCAACGTGCCATGAATAGCATTTTCCATGACCTGATTGGCACAATTGTTGAAGTACACATCGATGATGTCGTAGTCAAGTCCAAACGCCGTCGAACACATTTAGAGGATAAACTCAAAATGAACCCTGCTAAATGTGCTTTTGGCATATCTACAGGAAAATTTTTTTGGGTTTCCTTGTGCATCATCGAGGAATCGAGGTGGATAAGAACAAGGCACGTGCAATTATCGATGCTCCACCCCCAATGACAAAGAAACAGTTGCAATCCTTGCTCAGCAAGATCAAATTTCTTTGCCGATTTATTTCTAATTTGACTAGAAAAATGAAAGCCTTTTCCACGCTCCTAAAACTCAAAGATTCCAACCGATTCAAATGGCAAGAAGAACATCAGGATGCCTTTACACAAATTAAGGTTTCTCTCACTAGCCCTTCTGTTCTCATGCCGCCTTAGCGCGGCAAGCCTCTCAAGTTGTGTATCTCAACTGCCGAAGAATCCATTGGTTGTCTCCTAACATAAGATAATGACACCAGTCGGGAACATGCCATCTTTTATCTCAGCCGAAATCTCAACTCGGTTGAAATAAATTATTCGGCCGTCAAGAAACTTTTCTTGGCTCTATTCTTTGCCGCATCCAAGCTCAGGCATTACATGTTTCCCTCCGTCACTTAAGTCATTGCCCAAACCGATGTTATTCGTTACATGCTTACTCGACCAATAATCAAGGGCCGCATTGGAAAATGGACAATGGCTTTATCTGAATTTAGTTTGCAATATGTGCCCCAAAAAGCCATCAAAGGTCAGGCTATAGCCGATTTCCTTGCCCAACACCTTTCTCCATATGGATTTGGGGGCAACAATGTAGAAATCGACATTGGACAATGTATTTCAATGGGTCTAGTACTGCGACCTCATTCGATGTCGGCATTGTCATCCAATCACCTGACCACTATAGATGGTATTTTTCTCTCAAGTTAACCAGGCCGAATACGAAGCCTTTTGTAATCGACTTTAATATTCTTCATGACTTGAAAGCATCTCGAGTACTTATCCTCGGCGATTCAGAGCTTGTGATTAACAACCTCAACGAGACATTTTGTTGCATAAGTTGTACTCTAGCGCCCTATCACATGGTCGTCAACTATTTAGCCGAATCCTTTATAGGCATCACATTCAAGCATATCTCTTGAATTCAGAATACTGATGTTGATGAGTTGGCTCAATTCCTAGAGGGCGAGGTAGGGCGGTCACACCAATTGATTGACGTCCATAACCGGCCTTGGTCAATCAACAAACTCTCAAACTAGACGGCGTAATTTGAACACGAGTGATGTTTTTGCCGTCATTACTCAAACGAGAGACTCCCGTAGGTATCTGCACAATCGAAACGTTGCCAGATGATTGGAGAAGGTCGATCATATGATATCTCGATAATCTTAATGGTAAACACGATTGCAAGACAAGGGTATACTATGAATTATGTGGTATACCAAAATGAATTGTACCGAAAAGGCAAGGATGGTTTGTTGTTGCTATGTCTTGGCCTAGAATAGGCTATTCAAGCGATTGCTGAGGTTCATAAAGGAATATGCGGTGCCCATCAATCCGGTCGAAAAATGCGTTGGTTGCTTCTCGCGACACGGATATTTCTAGCGAAGTATTTTGAAGGATTGCATAGAATATGCACGCAGTTGCGTACAATGTCAAATCCACGAACATTCAGAGGATGAGCCATGGATGTGATTGGCAAAATCACACCGTCATCTAGATCAGCAAAACATGTGTGGATACTTGTAGTAACAGATTACTTCACCAAGTGGGTAGAAGCAAAGTCGTATGCCGAGTTAACATCTAAAGAAGTTTGTGATTTTGTAGAAGAGAATATTGTAACAAGGTTCGGCATTCCATAAACAATTATCACGGATAACAGCACGATTTTCACGATCGATAGGTTCAAAGACTACACATCGAATTTGAAAATTCAGCTCGAACAGTCCACGCCATACTACCCACAGGTAAATGGACAGGCCGAAGCAAGTAACAAAGTTTTGATTGGTATCCTTAAGAAAATGGTGAAGGAAAGGCCTGTCATATGACATTTCAAATTAAACGAAGCATTATGGGTATTTCGGACTTCACTTCGATCGGCAACAGGAACGATTCCATACGCTTTAACCTATGGACACGATGCAATTTTACTGGTCAAGTTGAGTATAAACCCATTGCGAACCATCGAACAAAGTAGTTTGTTCAGTGCCGAACATAGTCAAGCAATAAGGCAGGATTTGGAGTATCTAGAGGAGGTTCGACTCCATGCCTATAATATGTTAGTAACGCAAAAGAGATCGCCAAGCGAGCTTATAATCAACGAGTAAAGCAAAAGACGTTTGGCGAAGGTGACTTGGTTTGGCAAACGGTGTTGCCAGTTGGGATCAAGCATCATAGATTTGGAAAATGGTCGCCAAACCAGGAATAACTGTTTATCGTTCACAAGGTTCTCAGCAAGGGGGGATTCAATCTCAATGATCGAATTGGTTTGATACATAAGTTATCAATCAATGGGAAATTCTTAAAAAGTATTATCCAGTTACTTGGAAGATGCAAGAATAAGAAGATATTTCATTAAATCGGCAAAAAGTACAAGTGTGTGAATATAAAAGTTAACCGTCCCACAAGTCGGCACCAGGAATATAATCTATGGGGTTGAAAAAAGGAATGCTTCAAGTGTAGCTTTTAACTCCAGCCACTTTACTTCACCCATAGTGATCTTGGCCTGCCGAGTCCTCTTGTCAGCCTTCAGAGCTTGAATCTGCTTCGTGCTGATCGCATATCCTGCCAGCCAAGGTTTATTTGCCTTGAAGTCCCTCTCAAGCTCAAACGCAACGGCAGATCTTTGGGATTGAAGCTCGACGTCTTGACGGTCGAGATCTGCCATTTTCTCTTTCTTTGCTTTGATCGCCTCTAACTCTTGTAAGATAGCTTTCTAAGCAGCCATTGTAGCTTTCAGTTCCTCGTCAGCTTGTAAAGTTTTCTCGAAAATATCAAAAATATAGCCGAGTTCACTCCAAGATGGTCGTTAAGTGAACGACACTTTCATTACTCACGAGACCGTCTACTGCAAGATTATTCAGACACTCTCCAACGGAGTCAAGGCTTTTCATTTGAAGAGCTTGCAAAGATGAGAAAGACAAAGTCTTTTGTAGTTTAGACAGAGCATTGGACTCGGTCGGGCGACAGAAGGACCGGCTGTTTCGTATGTGCTGGTGAGATAGGCGTCGAGTTTGACTTCCCATGAAGGCCACACAAAAGAAAGGTTAGATGAGGAAGATATAAAATGAGAACGATGAAAGAGAAATGTTCTTAGACTTGTAGAGAAGTAACTTTGGCCATATCTTCTGGGTTGTTGGTCAAACCTAAAGAGCTTAATGGCCAAGCCCAATGTTTAAGACAACTCTTCAATTCACATGATCGATGAAAGTTATCAATGTTCGATAGCCACTGAGGTGGCCACAAAATATAGACAACGCCCTTTGGCGCATAGAATTTTCGATTAAATGAATGACTAGGCACCTGACAGTTAACATTTTTACTTCGATTTAACTTTATATGACAAAAGTCATTCGAAATAAAAGAAAAAGACTTACAAATGCCGAAGTGACATCTTGTGTAGGGATGCCGAGATCTTAGTCATGAGGGTGAACTGGTGTTTCTGTTGTCGCTTCTGGTTTGGCAAGAATTGTTGACTCAACTGCTGGACCTTTAACGGCCACATCAGAATCGGCATGGCTGGTCACCTCGACCAGCAGGTGGATATCATCCTGACTTAGACTGAGCATATAGGATACAACAGCCTTGCCTTTACTCAGAGGCAAGGGAACTACACTTGGTTGCCCACTCAGCCAAGGGCGTCTCACCAGAAGACTCGGCTCATCGTTACCGTCTTGATAACAAAGTTAGAAAATTCAGTAAAGTCAACTGAAATATATGTTATGGGTGCTAGAGCGTTCTCATACCTCTTCGTCCAAAATGAACAACGGTGTAATGGTCTTTGGATTGGACAAAGGAGCTGCCACAATCGGGTCAGCTACTGCCTCGACAAGAATGGCGCCAAGCTCTAAGCCAATAACGGCTGTGTCAAGTTGAGGATCGACCGAAGGTTAAATTACAGGTTCCTCGACCGCTGGGTTTTGTATCGACTGATCAACCAAGTCGACAGGTTGTGTCATTGGTTGTACGGTGGCCATTTGATCAGCAGTTGGGGCCGGGAAATTTGGTAGCGTCCCCACAGATACCTCGGCAATAGAATGATAAGAGACATCATGAGTGGTTGCTCTTGTGTCTTAGCTTGAGACGACAAGAATCTCACAATCCCCTTTCTTAGCCATTTTCTTCACTTGTTTTGAGGGTTATGCAACAGCGCCAGTTGCCTTGGTCGAGGGACAAGGCCGTTTGATTGCCGTTGTTGGCGCAGTGGCGGTGCCCACGGCCTTGGCATAGTCGAAGCCACTTTACAAGGATGGTCGAGGTGGTAGTGGCCTTCACGGCAGTAGCATCTGTTGGGGTTGGAGTGGTCGAAGTTATCTGGGGAGAGATGGTCGCGGCAACAATGACTTTCTTTGGGGGAGAGGCGAGTTTTTTCTTAGCACAACCATCGTAACCACTTCAGCCCGTTTTATTGAGCGACCAGCTGAAAAAAAAAACTGATCGGGTTCGTTCATTGTATTCTTCTAGAGTTGAAGATTGTATTTATAAAAAATCATCATAATCAGAGGTAGAACGACCTCTAAATCGTGTTTTTTTTCACTTCTAACCATTTGTTTTTGGTGATTTTTGGCGTATCTGATCACGGAATATATACAAACATGTTTGATGGTTGGATTGTGAAAACTAGTTTCTTAGAATGCGTGTCTCAAACAATGGATTCCAAAACACTTAGAGTTTATGTTATACTTCCACTACGTAGAATGTAATCTTTTTTTTGTATTCACTAATGTAAATATTTTGTATTGATGATCGGGTTTATCCATTGTATTCGTCTAGGGTTAAGGATTAATTTGTAAAAATATCATCATAATCGGAGCAAAAAAGACCGTTAAATCGTGATTTTTCATTTCTAACCATCGAATGATTCCCTCTGGCATGTTACCTAATCTCCAATCATTTTTTTTTGGTGGTTTATCGAATATGAGATCTTTGAGTATATACAAACATGTTTGACGGTTGTATCGTGGAAACTAGTTTCGTAGAATGCGTGACCCGTCAAAACAAAGATTTCAAAATATTTAGAGTTTATTCTCTACTTCCATTAAGTAGAATGTAAGCTTTTGTTGTATACACTAGAGTAAATCTTTTGAATTGATGATCGTTCGTTCATTGTATTCTTCTAGGGTTGAGGATTGTTTTGTAAAAAATCAAAATCCGAGCTAAAACGACTATTAAATTGTGATTTTTTGTTTCTAACCCTCAAATGATTTCGTTATGTTATCTATCTCTAAACGTTTGTTTTTGGTGATTTGGCGTTTGAGATCTCAAAGTATATACAAATATGTTTGATAGTTGGATTGTTGAACTTAATTTTGCAGACTGCAAAAATCTTCTCCCTCTCTCAAAAGTTTCTAAAGTCCACCCTTCTCCATCTTCCATGGCAATAGCTGAAATTACAGAAGGGAGTAGTATTGGTGAAAAAATCAAAGGAATAAATATGTGAAGAGGAACCTTATAGTTAAACCGTCGAGTTAAAAAGTGTCCGCATTTTCTTTGACACCTCATTGTTACACTTTGCCAGTGGATTTTTTTTAAACACCGTTGTGGGTCTTTGCCCAATGAAATGAAAACTCGATGGTCGACCGATGAACTGGGCTGTTGGGCGACGTTAATCTAGCTGACGAACCTCAGTTACGTCAGGCAAACCTTCAAACATTACACGGCATTGTTTTCTCCTTGGCACCAAAACATTGCCCGACGGATTCCACCTTGCCGTACGACTCTCTTTTGTTACGTAAAGATTTTGGGAAACCCTAAATGTTGACCAGTTTTGGCTACCAACTAAATTTCGTCAAGTAAAGTTTTTTTATCCGCCGAAATTTCGTTTGCTGGGCAAAATATTGTAGGGCAACCCCTAATTTTTAGCAGTGACGCTAATGGAGTGTTTTAGAGCTTGGGGTCGCCTAGTCGGTATAAAATCTTATGACTGTCATTAATTTCAAAGAATCGCCCCCACCTTAATTGGGCATATCCATACATGAGAGTGCTCGTGATATGCTTCCAAAACAAAAAGAAACCTAAGCTAGCTAGTTGTTAATCACTCATGATTAACTTATAGATACCATAATGCCCACCTAATTATCAAAATAACCTAATTATGCACTAAATTCTATGCAAATACATCCCACATATTATCATAAAATAAACAATTGCACACACATGAAACACCAAATGCATTTTTACAAAATTTGACAGGAACATGAGAGACAGAGAGCTACTACACTTTTGCAACGTCTTTTTTACTCAACGTTAAGAAAGATGATCGGTCCCAAAGCAAAGCAAAGACAAGACAAACAAACATATCTATATATATATCAGTGATAATTACATATCACCCATTGAAATACCCACAGATTACTTCGACTTATTGCAGACACAAGAACGACTTCAATTGAAAACAAAAGTAAACCAAATAAGGGACACTTTTAAAACCTATAGCTAGCTAAAGGATCATGCTTAACAAAGGAAAATAAAAGCTATAGCCACCACGACATTTTTTTTCATCTATTTGTACTCATGCAACGTTCAGCTTAACAACGTTGTTCTGGGGTCCACTGCGGTGCACTTGGGCTAAAGTGCACCGAAACAACCCTGGAGTCAAGAAGTTCCATGATGGGGGAGAAATTCACGCACCTTGGTGCCTTGTACTGATTGATAGACGCACCTCTAGAGATTGCATAGTCCATAAGCTCCTCAAATGTGCCATTTTTCACCACCCTTATCTCAAGTGGTCCAATTGAGTTGTCAGCCACCCTGCCTTGTCTGTACACCGAGTTCAACGACTCTTCCATGGCTAAACAACACTTGTCCAGAACCTCGTGATTCGGGGAATTATTCGCCGGGTCCTTCACCAACAATTCCCAGTAAATCACATAATGCCCCGGAATTGTCTTTGTGTCCGCATAGCTTGTGTACTCAACTACGGTGGTGTTGAACTCTCGCAACAACACCGAGGCATTGTCAATGGCCTTCTGCAGCTCAGCCTCATCCGTCTTGTCAGAGTCGATGCTCAACAAGACGTTCTTTCTCCTCACAAACCTAAACTGCGGCGCGGCGTTGTGGTAACCGGTGACCTCGAGAACATCTCCCACCCGGTAACGACACAGTCCGGCGTAGGTTGTTATGACGAGCTCGTACTCCTTCCCAACTTCGAGATCAGCAAGGTCGACAAGGCGGGGAGGGGAGTGTCTGGACAGCGGAGGAGCGGAAGGGTCGTGCGGGATGAACTCGAAGTACGCCATGTTCGGCATAATTGTGTAAGATACCTCGGACGGCTTGCACATTGGCTTGAGGTTGAGTCCGAAGTAACATTCGGACGATGCGTACATGGTACACGCCATCGGCAAGCCATTACTGTAGTATTCAAGCAGAGGAATGTACTGTGCCATTGCACCGGTGACAATCACGTCGAGGTACTTTGTGTTAGGCCAAACCCTTGTAATTATGCCTTCCCAGTTCTCCTCACAACACTCCTTTGTGATGAAATCTGCTAGCTCGAGGTCCGGTTTCAATATACCGGACATTGTTTCGCGGAGAGAAGGGTCTGTGATTTTAGGGTTTAGGGTTCCGTTGCAAATGTCAATTGCTAGTTGTTGCCAGTTGAGCTGGAGGAACCGAATCGCTCTTAGTAGGCCGGAGGCAAACACGGCGCCTACTCGGAGGACTTGTTGGCGCATGACGAGGCCGCAGACCATTTGGGTGTACATACTTTGGAATGAGTCGGGGCAGAGAATGGCCTCGTTCGGGCTGGTTAAGACATTGTAAGGGTCAATTGGCCTGGTCTTGAAGTGCTCACTCTTGTAGTAGCTTGTCAGCACCGGACGTGCTACGAGTCCTCCAGGCGTCTTGGTCTCCGCCTTGATGAACAAGAAGTAAAGCCCCTTTCCCTTGTCAAGGTCCGGCACGTAACTGTCACATAAAATTCGATTTCATCATAAATTAGTACATCACTCTAATTTAATGAACAAAAAATAAATACAATTTGCTTTAGTGAAAAATAAAAGCAGTCCCATTTATGATTCTTAATTAGAGTGACACAAAGCAGAGATCTAAGGTTAGATTTTCTTTTATAATCAACATAAATAAATAAAAATAGTGAAGGGAGAAGGGAAAATTACAGGTTCATCACTGGCTGAAGCAAGCTGTATAGTAGTGTACGACGGTCCAACTCTTCATGGATTGTAGGCATCAATTTTCGTTCACCAGCTGAAGTCCCAGAACTGCATGCAAATTTACAAATATTAATTATTTTTTCGTACTTTAAATATCCCAATAAATTTTAGCAAAATTTTTAATACATACCTAGTGAGAAACTCAGAGATGGGGTGAGAGCTCAAGATGGGAGAGCGGTCACCATTAGCAATACGTTGGATCTCCGGCTGAAGATCCTCGTACGTAACAACCGGTACTTTGGACTTGAACGAGTTCTGGTCGGTCGCACCATCGAGGCCGAATCGTTTGAGGTACTCGGTCTCAGCGTTACGACTCAGAATCTCGCTCAGAACCCTCTCCTGCACCAAGTCCGTGTTCTTGGTCGTCTCCTCTATGAACTGAAGCACCTTGGCGTCCTTCTCGGTGGCCGGTGGGCCCAGGGGGGAAGAAGTCACTGAATCGACGGCCATGATTGACTTGATCTGGGACTGTTACTGAAAAGCTTGATTAATGAAATGAGAGAGATGTGATGATCTAGGTTGCTGTGGTGTTGGGAGCTGATGGAGGAGGTGGGATTATATAGGGAGCTCGTGTTTGGTTCATTTCTTTGTGCCACGTAAGATTCCACGTCATCGTATCCACGTGGACAACCAGACCAATTGTTTCTTGGACGGACGCTGACGGATCCTAGTTGGTCAGACAGGACATAGGAAATACTTTCGTCTCAGAGGGTGTTGAGTCAAGAGGGGACATGTGGGCCCACTACACGTCGAATAGCTACATGGATCCCGACAGGTAGGGCCCATGAACTTACCAGATCAGCAAAGAGTTTTGTCCGGGCCTACCAGTCAGCCGAATCACGCGGCCTTTTTTTCGAGTGAGGTTGTTCGCTTCTTTGAAGACTATAGCTGCCGGCAACGATAGACTCTGTGACAGAGGAAGCAGACGGCCCGAGCTATGCAAATTGTTGTTGGAGAATTGGGGGAGAGAGAGAAACCTAAAGCTAAAGGCTTTGAGTAATCAGACAAATAGATTTATCATTGATTTTTTTATTATATTATATTATAATAAAGAATTGTTGTTGGCACCTTGAGATCATCATACATATTAAATTTGTAAAAACACAAGAGTGAGTTTATATATGATATGTAAGATGATTTTTTAGTGTAAATATAATTTGTTTGAAAGTATTTTTAATATAATTAAAAGTGAATTCAGATCACCAAATAGGAAATAGAAAGTTAAAAGATTTTCTGGTTAAAAAAAATACTTGAATGCTTTCTCAAAGAAATAGATGTTATATGTCGTTTTTAAGAAAAATTTTAAGTGCTTTTTGAAATTGTTTTTTTTAAATGTCATGTGTTTCTAATAAAAACGACTTTGAGCTGAGTTAACTTTTGAAGAAGCATTTTCAAACCACTCTTAATATTTTAAATGTTTGGTTAAGATAATGATGGGTGGGGAAGAAAAATGTACTCTAAGGGGGCAGCAAGCAATCACGTGAACAAGACCTTAATGATTTTTAATTTTTTTATTTGGTTAGGAGTGTTTTGATTTCTACTTGTTGTATAACTTGTATGAATGTCTAGCTAGCTAATCAAGCGTTGTGGTAAGATTTTAATATGGTTAATTAGGGATAGGTGATAACTCTTGTTCATTTTTGTACGTCATTAAAGTTGCAATACAAAAACATTGTTTTCTTCGCTATTTTTTCGGAATGATTAGGTTAAATCTTTTGAATAATTAATCACATATTAGCATATGTTGACATTTAGATTAGATTAATCAGTATTTTTTAATTGTAAATAAAAGTGACATCTATGGAATCCTATGGAATGTCTTTTATTTTTAAGGGTTAAAATGGTTGGCATCATGACATGAAGTACATGCATGCTTGTATGCTAAATCATCTCTAATTCAACTCTCCTTTTAATAGGGTTACTGCTTGAGATGCTTTAAAATTTACGTTCGAATGTTAATCAATATTACGGTCTACTTTTTTCTCACTACTTTTAATAGTTGAAACCAGATTGTCAATATGAGCTATTGCCAAAGTGGATTATATTTGAATATTTTTTATTTCAAATTTGACAATATATATAACACGCTAGATTGTCGAACTTACGTAAGAGAACTTGGCTCGATTAATATAATGTATTGTAACTCGATTTATACATTAGCTATGTAAGAAGTCATCAATTTATATATTCATAATTCAATCATCAACTTTCATGTCATTTAGTTTGCAATATTTTTTCTACAAATTTAGTCTCCCTAGCATTACCCATTTATATAGGGTAGTTGAAGAAAGTTGAGGTTCCACTATAAAACCAATTGGTAATATGAAGATTAGCCCAACTACTTATAAGCATATATAAAATCCCTCCTCTCATCAATGTATTCATTCTCAACCACCCCTCTTATGTGTGACAAATTTTCAAGCCTAACACGTGAACAACACAATTCAGGTGACGTGGAGCACGTGTGGCTGTGGGGCTTCACACACTACTACAAAAAACACTTTGCGCGACGAAATAAGTTTGTTGCGCAAAGTACCATTTGGTCGCACAAAACCTTGTGCGATGAAATTTTGGTCAAGCATGGTTTATCACGCAAAGCTTGTGAAGATAGGGTTTGTGCGACGAAATTAATATTCGTTGTGCAAAGCTACTTTGCGTGACGAAATATTTCGTCACGCAAAGTTTTTGTTTTTTAATTTTTTAATTAATTTAATAGATTTGCGAGACGAAATATTTCGTCGTGCAAAGATTTTTATTTTTTAATTTTTTAAATAATTTAAACTAATTTAATATTTTGTGCGACGAAATATTTTGTCGCGCAAAGTTTTTGACTTTTTGTTTTATTATTTCTCTTATATTAATTGTTTGCGTGACGAACTATTTGGTAGCGCAAGATTTTTCAAATTTTTGCCTTTTTAATTTAATTTAATTGTATGATTTTATTTTTTTAATTATTTTAATTTAAATTGACATATTCAAAATAAAATTACATATGAAAAATAGCTATCAAATTATCCAATATGCATAATATATTCAAATTGTACACATAAATTAACAAAGCACAATAATAAAATCCTAATACAAGTCTATTGTGGTGGTAGTGGCGGGGGATATGGTTCGATAGCGTCCTAATCCTCAACTTTAGCCGTCAAAGTCTCGACAATTCCCTACAAAAAAAAAAAAAAACATGGTCAAATAACATAAAATAATACCAAAAAATTGGCATAATCTCCCCTAAAATTGGTATACCCCAAATCCGACCCCAAACTCCACCCCTCACCCTATACTCGACCCCAAACTCCCCACCAAACTCAAAATTAACTCCAAAAACACATATTAATGAAAAAAAAATTAAAATTTGGGGAGAATATACCTTTTTGCAAGATTGAGATTGAGTGAGAATGAGAGGGAGGAGTGAGTGTGAGAGAATTAGAAGAGATAGTGAGAGAGAGATGAGAGAGTGAGTGAGAGTGAGAGATAGTGAAGAGAGAGAGGAGAGAGATTAAGTGAGAGGAGTGAGTGTGAGAGAGAGGGTCGGATTTGGGGAGAGGGAAAGAGAGATGAGAGGTAAGAGAATAGAGAAAGACATTGAGAAAATTGTGGAGAAGTTATTTTGGTTTTAAAAACCGTATCACTTTGCGCAACGAAATATTGGTTGCGCAAAATCTTAAAAAAATTTCCCGGGTCCCATTTTTGGTGCCCGCCCAAATTCTTAGAGTTTTGCACGATGAAGTGTTGGTCGTGCAAAGTTTTAAGCAACGAACAATTGGTCACGCAAAGTTTTGCGAGATGAAGGATTGGTCGCACAAAGTCATAAAAAAAAAAATTAATTTTCCGCATCCCATTTTTGGCTCCCGCCCAAATTTAAGGATTTTGCGCGACGAAGGTTTGTCAAGCAAAATTTATAAAAATAATTTCATTTTTCAATTTAAAATATAAATAAATTAAAATAAATAAGGTTTAGGTGACCAAATGTGTATTTGTCGCGCAAAGAAAATAATAAAGAAATAAAGAAATAATTTAGTTTAACAATATACAATATATAAAAAAAAAAGGTAAATAAGGTTTAGGCGACGAAATATTGATATTTGTCGCACGAAGTTTTTAAAAAATAATTAAAAACTTATGAGAATAACTATACTTTAAATTTTATAATATAAAATTAAATAAAAAACAAAAATAAATTGGTATAGGCGACGAAATATTTGGATTACATCACGCAAAGATTTAAAAAATTAATTTAATTTATTTTATTTATTTTTGTAAAGACTTTGCGCGACGAAACGACGAAGTTTAAAGTTTCGTCGCGCAAAGTGACTTTGCGTGACGTGTGTTTCGTCGCGTAAAATTTCATCGCACAAGACTTTGCGCGACAAAGTTTAAAATTTCGTCACGCAAAGTGATTTTGCTCTACGATGTGTGTTTCGTCGTGCAAAATTTCATTGCGCAAGGGGTTTTTTTTACTAGTGACACATGAGACAATTTGTGACACACCCCGATCCAGAGGATCAAGGCGTGCTGGCCATCACGTGAGCGTGACGTAACCAAAAGTGCGACACGGAAGCAAGATATAACAGAAATATGAAGGAATTTAAACCAATCTCTAGCAGAACACCCTACTAAAATAAAAGGATGAGTTATAAGGTAAAACACATAAATTCAGAGCATAGGTCTAAGTGCAGTCAAGTAGGACCATAATTAAAGTACAACACCCGCATGTGAGTCCTACATGCAGTACGTCTGTCAGAATGCCGAAAAAGACCTCGAGAGCCACCAACTGCTAACTAGAACCTGGAGGGGCGCAAAACAAAGATGAGTGGGTCAGTAAACCAAAGATTTTCCAAAACACTTCTAACCCCTCACCGTAAAACCTGTATACTTTCCCAAAAAATAGTATGTAAACATATATATATATACACATCAACAAAACTCAGCTCACATCCATCAACATAATATCTCAGTAATGATATGCCATGCCCAAAATGTAAACAGAATGTATCAATATCAATCAGGTGAAATAATAAATCAACCGGAGACCCTACAATGGTCCTGTACGGCTGATTCTAAAGCTCAACATCCAATCCAACCGGAGTCACCTTGGTGACCTGTACGGTCCAACTCTGCACGTCACTCGGAACTACATATAGTAGTTTGTACGATGAAAGGTGTATAAATACGCTCTAGTGCTTCTCTCATCAATCATCAGCGTGCATAACTAAGGTCACCCACTAGTCGGAATCACATCTAGTGATCTATACGACTAGCATGTCGGAACCCTCACATGGTCTGTACGACATCCACCTACTTGGATCCAAGACGAGCGTGCGGTGTGGTGAATAATATAAGCACTAACACCTAAGGTGCAGATTATGAGCTTCCAATGCCATTCACATAAAATAAATCGTATGAATAATGTAAAAACTCACATGTGCGTCCACAGCGTCAATTCACATATATATGCATCAATTATCAATTCAAATATCTCATCATATGCATGCATGGCATTTAAAAACATATTTTCATATAAATGCATTTTCTGGGAAAAACAGTAGTATATAGGTAATACGAAAACAAAATTGCCCACTCACTGGTAAGTCGATGGGTCGTAACCCCTGTGACGTCCCTGGATGCGCTCCTCCTCGGGATAGGTGTCACCTATATGCGAAACAACTATAAAAACGTTAATTTAAACACATAACCAATAATTCGAAATAACTTTTCATACGATGCTCAATTTGGGTATATGAATATACCACATCGACCTACTCAACGTCACGGACGTCGAGTAATTTTTAGAAAAATTTTTGGAGGCCCCACGCGCATCATCCCCTACCTCGAGCTCGCCGGACTGAACTTCCCGGCGGCTGGTTTCCGGCCAAACTTTGAACGTCTCGTTCTCCTTCGTTTCTCAACCATTTTCTTCGTATTTTATACCAAAATGAAGCCCCAAACATGTAGAATCACGATATACTACTTTTAAGCTCCAAAAACAACTAAATCTCACCAGAAAAATTCAAGCAAAACCGGCCAAACTTAACCCTCGTGATCCCGACGTCCAAATCCTTTAAACGAAGCACTCCGAGCTTCCTTAGGACCTCACTAAGCTCACTATAAGCTTAGAATTCCCTGAAACACAACATTTCACGTGTGCATGAACAGTGACAAAAAATGGGAGTTTCGGGTTCACGTGAAATCGAAGGTTCTACGTCCTAAAACCAGTACCAATCAACTCAAAACATCTCAAGGATGAAGATTCTTACCTTGGTTGCTTCGATCCACTGAGTTTTGGAGGGTTTTGGTCTCATCCGTACACTTCGAGAGTGAGAGAGAGAGAGGAAGTCGTGAGGGAGGAGAGAGAGAGAGAGTGCTACGGGATAGAGAGAGAGGACAGGGAGTGTGTGAGGTGTCCCACACCAATCCTCACCATCCAATTCATCTAAATTCCTTAATCAAAATTAACAAAAACAATTTTTATAATCCAACTCATCTAAATTATTTTTCTCCAAAACATAAATAAGGTTAAACCAATAATGTCACACACATACCTTAATACCCGTTATGGGTAAATCCGTCTGTAGACATCGAAATTTCGATAAAATAAATGTTGACCGATAAATCAAAGTTTCAACGCTCATGTATTACATAAATTTTACACGTAGCGTGTGTCTAAACAGAAATCAAAATAAGTTGGAAAAGTCATCAAATAGGACACGTGTCAACACCTGGCAGAAACAACTTATTTCATCTGGGATATTATATTCAAAATTAAGCCTTGGAAAATTCTATAAATACAAGCCCATTTCATTCATTTGGGGAGAACCAAAATCATTAGGCAAAATTCTTGAAGCTCTGAAGCTCTGAAACTCCGAAGCTCTCAAGCATCCAGGTTCCCGAAGAATCAAGAAAGCTTTCTTCGTTCTTTGTTCATCGTTCATCCTAAGATCAAGCCCCAACGGCCCTTTGGATCAACAATCATCCACCAATTCAAGATCAAGCCCCGACGGCTCTTGAAGAAAGTGTTCTTCGTTCTTCGTTCATCGTTCTTCCAAGATCAAGCCCCAACGGCCCTTGGATCAACCAAGAAAGCACCATCGTTCATCAACTGTTCATCCTCAAGGATCAAGCCCCAACGGCCCCTTTGGATCGACTACATCAACAAATCCGCTCATCCGCTGTTCATCAAGCCCAAGCCCCGACGGCCCTTGAAGAAAGTGTTCATCGTTCATCACTGTTCTTCGAGATCAAGCCCAAAAGCTCTCGAATATCCGTTCAAGCCCAAAAGCTCTCGAAGATCCGTTCGTCACTGTTCTTCGAGTTCAAGCCCAAAAGCCCTTGAAGATCCGTCAATCACCATTCTTCAAGATCAAGCCCAAAAGCCCCTTGAAGATCCATTCATCCTCGTTCATCCAAGATCAAACCTCGACGGCCCTTGGATCAATCGCACATCCCACAAATTTACCCATTACGGAGATCCAATCAGAGGATCAAAATAGATAGAGAGATTGTAACCCAAAAATAATCAAATACAAATATTTGTTTGCGCACGTTGTTCTTGTCTCTTTCGTTTCGGGAATTTTCCGTGTTCACAAATTGGCACGCCCAGTGGGACAATCTCTACCTCTCATCTCTTTCTCCGTTCAAGAAATTCAAGCACACTTCCAAAATCAATGGCATCAAGCAAAGGACAAGCCGTTCTCACAAAGGGAAGAAGCCTGAGCACTTCCGCCATGAACGGAGCATCCATTGGCGCCACAACCGCTCCTCAACATGCCACTTCAAAGTTGGTGCCGCTAAAGGAGCAAGGGGAGCATCAAAGGCGCGAGTCCGTCATCAACCTGACCTCGCTGGGGGCACCGAAGCATGCTGCTGAGGCACACAAGATGACATCCCAAAGCAGCCAACGACATTCTTCGTCAGCACCCTGGACGTCTGAAGAAAAGTTGCGTCCATTGGTTGCACAAGTCATGACCATTGGCGTCACCTCCATCGAAGAACAACTGGCTCAAATGAATGAAGCGATTGCAAGGCTAACACGGACTGTGGAAGAAAAAGACTTGCAAATCGCTACACTCGTCAGCCGACTGGATTCACAGGACGGCGAGAAACCCGACCCAGAGGTTAATCCACTGAAGAAAGAAAACGACAAGGATGAGGAGCCTCAGGTGGAGAAAAACGATGTGAAGCCGGAGCCAGACCAAACAGCGGCACTCATGGGATCTCTTTCTATCCAGCAGCTGCAGGAGATGATCACCAACACCATCAAGGCACAGTACGAATGGAGCTCACATACCTCCTTGTTCTACTCGAAGCCCTACTCCAAGAAGATTGATGCCCTGAAGATGCCAAGGGGTTATCAACCACCAAAGTTCATGCAGTTTGATGGAAAAAGAAACCCAAAGCAGCACGTTGCACATTTCGTCGAAACTTGCAACAACGCAGGTACCGAAGGGGACTACCTCGCCAAGCAGTTTGTGCGTTCACTGAAAGGAAACGCCTTTGAGTGGTACACGGACCTAGAGCCTGAGTCCATCAACAGCTGGGAGCAATTGGAGCGGGAATTCCTTAACCGCTTTTATAGCACCCGCCGTACTGTGAGCATGCTAGAGCTGACGAGCACAAAGCAGTGGAAGGACGAGCCAGTCATTGACTACATCAACAGATGGCGCACTCTAAGCCTCGACTGTAAAGACAGGCTCTCGGAAACCTCTTCAATCGAGATGTGCATCCAAGGCATGCAATGGGGTTTGCAATACATCCTTCAAGGCATTAAACCACGGACCTTCGAGGAATTGGCCACTCGCGCCCATGACATGGAGTTAAGCATCGCCCATCATGGGAAGAAAGAACCAATCGCTGGCTACAAGAATGACAAAGTTGTTGGGCCAAAGGAGGAGAAGACTGCGTGGAAACCCACCAAAGAGACAATGACGGTCAACACAGCTCCCGTCAAAATCTCCACACGAGGCAAGGCGATTCAAACCGAAACTTTTCGTGATCAAGAGATGCGTAGACGCACTTTGAAGGAGCTTGAGGAGAAAACTTATCCATTCCCCGACTCTGATGTGGTTGCCATGCTGGATGACCTGTTGGACAAGAAGCTGATCAGTTTGCCTGAGTGCAGACGGCCGGAAGAGATAAATCGTACCGACGGTCCAAGATACTGTAAATTCCACCGTTTCATCAGTCATCCAATTGAAAAGTGCTTCGTGCTGAAAGATCTCATCATGAAGCTGGCTCAGAAAGGAATCATCGAGCTAGATCTTGACGATGTGGTGAAGTCAAACTATACCACCATCACTTTTGGCTCTTCCGACTCAAAGTTTTCACTTCAATCGCTGGGGGCATCCTCCAAGACGAGCAAAGTTGAAGGATGAACTCAAGTCACTCCTAAGAAATTGCACAAGAAGCATACGCCTCCTCCACAAATCCGCCAATCGGAATGGGGGCAAAGCAGCTCTTGTCAACCTTCAAAGCAACGTGAACGTGTTGAAGATGATGAAATTTCGACACATAGATCGTCCATCCCCATCACAATGCGCGATTTCTTGCCCGAAGACTTCTTCAATCACTCGGTCAAGGCTCCTTGCTATGAAGATTGTGAGGAACGCCTTTCCAAGATTGCTTGACAAATTCACCAATGCTCCTTGTTCGCACGAGCCTAAACTGCACGAACCAATGCTCCTTGTTCGCACGAGCCTAAACTGCACGAACCAAAGCTCCTTGTCCGCACGAGCCTAAACTGCATGGCACAACGCTCCTGGTCTGCACGAGTTGAAACTGCAACACGGCACCAAATGCTCCTTGTCTGCACGAGTTGAAATTGCAAACGACACCAAACGCTCATTGCCTGCACGAGTTGAAACTGCATGGCACTAAGCTCCTGGCCCGCAAGAGCATAAACTGTGTACGGCAAAATCATCAGAAAAAACAAAATGCATTTGAACTACGTTACGACTTGATCTCTTCTTTGGAGGGGTACGTAGGCAGCTCGAATATTCAAAATTTGAGTTCAGTCACACCAAAATAAGGAATAAAGATTTAATTAAAAGTTTTGATGCTATTACAATTTCTTTGTACCAAAAAAAAAAATAATAAAATAAAAAATAAAGGAAGTGGATGGATCAAAATTCTTGGGCTAGAAAGTCTAGAAGGTGCAGCAATCATTTAATTGGGGCCTGAAATCGTGATGAGCAACAAACCACATCCATCAACTCAAGTCCAAATAAGTTGTGGGCATTGATCCCCTAGAACCCAGATGTTGCAGGCCGAGAAGGAGGGCTTTGAGTTCGTCGACTGGGCTCCGCTTTCATCTTCAAGCCTTCCTCCTCTCTCGGCACCAACCCAATCTTGAACTTCAAGCACCAACAACAACACCGCCGCCTCTTCTTCCGCTCCTCCGTCTTCTTCCTCCCATGAAAATGGCGGAGCCACCCACAAACGAAAAAGAAGACATGCAGACACACCGGATCCGGATGCAGAAGTGGTGTCTCTGTCCCCCAAGACCCTACTCGAATCGGACCGGTACGTGTGCGAGATCTGCAACCAAGGATTTCAGAGAGGCCAGAATCTGCAGATGCACAGGCATCGTCACAAGGTTGCTGGCTCAGATTCAGAAAACAAACATCATAGGAACAAAAAAAAATCATAAAGATTCTCAATTGCTGGAAGTAGAAAGTTCACAGAGTTCATTTCCAGCTATAGAAGTTCAAGTAATCTGAGATTTATCTTCTGTTTAGATCAAATCAGAAGTAGATCTTATCTGGGTTTTACCTGAAAAAGCAAAGTTTGGTGAATCTTGAAGCAATCCAAGTGTTGCAAACTCTTTGAATTTTCAAGAAATTAAGATTAGCACAAAAGAATCAGATATGAGCAGTCTTTTATACAAATACAATCCTAATTTTAAGGCCTCAGAGGGAGAGCTGAGGAAGAACCACACTGCGGAGTTCATGGATTCCAATATTTTCCAACAGCAGCGTCTGCAGCAGCAGCAGCCCGGCGGCCTTCCTCCTTTCTGTTGCAGATCAGTAGAAGCACATAGATTCAGGCAATCTTGTTCCTTCCAAGAATCTGCGAATCCATCAGCAACGAAATGTGGGGCCATAAAGCTAAATACAAAAAAATAGCTCACTTGAAGACCCGGAAATTCTTCTAAAGAATCAATCTTTGGGAAGTAATTTTGGATCACTTGGTGAAGTCGATTATGGGTGGGTTTCAGATTAGAGCCTTGTGTTTCTGTGTCCTCCTACTTGTGTTCAAAACCTGCATAGCCGACGAACAACACAAAGATCGAATCTATCCCGGGTTCCAGGCATCTCAGGTGGACTGGAGTGATCATGTGGGGCTGTTCCTGCTATCGAACAACTCGGCGTTCGCCTTAGGGTTCTACCAAGCGCTGGATGTCAAGTTGTATTTACTTGTGATTATTCACTTGGGTACTGATAAAGTGGTCTGGACTGCTAACAGAGGCAAACTGATTTCCAAGTCCGCTAAGTTCATTTTTGATAAAAATGGGAGTGCCTACTTGAGAGGCAGTGATAGTGTGGCCTGGTCTACAAACACAACAGGACAGGTAGCTTCAGCCATGGAATTGCAGGATTCAGGAAACTTGGTGTTGCTTGGAGACAAAGGAAACATCCTTTGGCAGAGTTTTAGCCATCCCACGGACACTCTCTTACCTGGCCAGGAGTTCTTGCAAGGAATGCAGCTCAAAAGTTTTCGCAACTCCAATAACGTGTTTCACTATCTTGAAATTCAGTCAGGGGATCTGGTCTTGTATACAGGATATGAACCTCCTCAAATCTATTGGTCCTTGGCGGTTGGCAGCAGGCGGAGCGAGAGAGACGTCAACGGCAAGGATCTCGACCTCGAGAGAGACGGCTCTCATGGCATCAGCGACGAAGAGGATGGCGAGACGTGCAGGAAGAAGCTCAGGCTCTCCAAGGATCAATCTCCGCTGTCTCTGCGACATCCAGCCCAACCCCTCTTCACCATTAGAGCTCCACATTCGAGATGCTGGAAGGTGGTGCCAACTCTGTCACCGCGTCGTCTGAATCTCCACCAAACCCCACCTGCTGCACATGGTGCGCACACCCGGAGCAAGTTGGGCTGCGCTCTCGGCATCGACTCCTTCCACCGCAGCGCCTGGCCTCCCTCGAGCTCGTCACTATGACCACCATGATAGCAAAGAACTTCAAACGACCGCCGTCAAACGACTAGCCGGTCGTGAAGCTCGAAGCACCATCTTCTCCGTCCGCCTTCGTCCTTCCCTGCAAATTCCTCAGCCCATCATCAAAATTTATACAAAAAAAAATATAATAAAAAAATGGGTGGTGGAGCAAAGCAAAGTGGTGCATCTGGCACCACGTGAAAAAAAAAGGGAATGGTGGATCAAGCACCATGTGAAAGCAGACGAAAAAAATAAAATAAAAAAATAATAAAATAAAAAAATAAAATAAAAAAAGAGAAGGTGGATTCTTGGTGGCTAGCACCATGCAAAAAAAAACAAAGGGGAAATGGGTTTTGGGATGGTGGATCACTCCACGTGAAAAAAAAATATATATATATATATATGTATGTATGTATGTATATATGTATGTGTGTGTGTATATATATATGTGTGTGTATAATATATATATATATATATATATATATATACAGCAAATAAAAAAAAATAATAATAAGAAAAAAAAAAGAAAGCATTAAGAGAAATAAAAGTCCATTTCATTGATTCCTCTGGAAAGATTACATAAATTTGCATTATACATACCTAAAAAAATAAAATAAATAAAATAAAAAATAAAAAAAGGGTCAAATCAAATTTACAGGAAGGGATCTTCAAGGATGATCAGGTGGCGCCTCATCACTCGGCGAAGCTCCAGAAAGACGAAGCACCAGAGATTGATTATCCGGAGCTTCAACACTTGGTGAAGCACCAGAGGACGAAGGCAGAAGTTGCCGCTGGAGTAGCGCCACAAACCTCTGATGATCACTCTGAATCCGAACTTCGGACTCTTGCAGCTGGTCAAGCTTCCTCTTCATGCTTGTTGAGTAATTAGTTGCAAGCATGTGCAACTCTTTATTCTCGTGCCTAAGCACTCTGACCTCTTGCCGAAGACTGGCCACCTCAGCCATCAACGACTCAACCTGACGAGATCGAGCAAGAAGGCGCTGGCCCATGTTTGATACTGAGCCTGCACATCGGACGCTGTAGGCCAGAGAATCCTGAACAGCCAGCTCGTCGGACCGCCTGGAAAGTATCCTAGTGTCTCTAGGAGTGAGAAGACTTTTGGCCACCACCGAAGCAGTTGTATCATTCATCATCATAGAATCCCCAACTGTAAGAGGACCATTGGGAGATACGAAGGATGGCTGCCAAATGTTGTTCGGAGAAGATATGTCACTATCTTCCCCGACATTCAAGTTAAGATGACGGTCAGAAGGGCAAGACATTTTTGAAGGTATGAAGAAAAAGAAGAGGTCGGACAAATCAAGATCTCAGAAATGCAAGAAGGGAGCTTCTACAGGCAGTAATTCAAGTGTGTTGTGGAACAAAATTAGCGCCTCTATAAAAAGAAGAAATCAAAGAGGCGCTCCTCAGAAGTCGAAGAGGCAAATCTCACAAATCAAAGAGCCGGGTTCCTTTCTCAAAAGACGGACTCCGTCTCAAAAGTCGGGCGCCTTTCTCAAAAGACGGAGCGGTCAGGAATCACGAGGCGAGCAGCTTTTTCAGTTTTGTCGTCATTCGTCACGCGCACTGTCAGCTTTGCGCAAATTACGGGTAGCTTTTTCAGAAAGCGCTTAACCTGTACTGTTCATCCATCCACTGGCTGCCGACAGGGGTAAAGAAACAGTTTCGGTTGTGAAAAATCATTCCTATAAACGTCTACCTTCGCCATCCATTGCAAAGGCAAACCCTCTCAGCACTTCTTCATCTCCGAGAATGCCTTCCCAACGAAGCCTCTCGAGTTACTCTGTGTTTCTCATCCCTTGGGATACCTCTGCAAACAAATGACACCAAAGCAAAAGTATCTCATATCACCAGGGTAGAAAGCAAGAGTATCTCATATCATGCTTTCTCCTTGTCCTTTCCTTCGTCCTTGTTATTACCTGCAAAGACAAGGATGAAGAAAGCAGTATGCCGGAACCTCCACTCAAACTCGGGTAAGGAACCGACTGCTTGAAACCCTTCCCTGATTGCCTACCTAGCGCTGCTCTCGAGTACTCGTCTTCCACTGCTACTGTACTTCCAAAGAAGCTGCCACATCTGCCTGGAGAACAGATAAGGCAAGTGAAAATGATACCTTGAAGCATGTGGAGACAACGTGCAAAAGAAACAAGCAAAGAAGAATGCAGCCTGCACAGTCAACTCAGCAGAAGGAGTCTGAGTTGAGGAACTCGAGAAGATGCCACATTCTGCCAGAAGAATAGATAAGGCAAGGGAAAATGATACATTGAAGCATGTAGAGACAAGCACAACAAAGCATGTGCTGATCCGCTACTTCTTCAAAAGCAAAAGTATCTCATATCATCAGGGTTGCAATCACTCTGGACGGTGAGCTCGTTTTGACCCTCAAATTCTTGGGTCAACTTACTAGGCGTTGTGAGCTGTACGTGCCGATTCACCACCCTTGAATCGAATCCTTAAAGATCAAGTCACCAACTGGAAGAATAGCCCATCAATCTTGAAGATCATACCGTTGACCAAACTGCTCAGGTGTGAATTAGAAAGATTGAACAAAGCAACAAGTCATCACTTTCACCTCGTGCCCGCTTGCCATGTGTTCGAGTCAACCTTCAAGAATCAAGCCTTAACGGCCCTTGAGGAAATCACAAGTCCGATTCAAGATCAAGTGTCTATCACCCTTGAATTAAAACCAGTTCAAGAATAAGCTGTGGAAAGTCAACAAGCGCAACGAAATACGTGCCGATTCATCCATTACCAAAGCCAAATATCATCTACCACATGAAGCTCCTTGTGGTCCAATTTCAACCTTCAAGATCAAGCCTCGACGGCCCTTGAAGAAATTTCAAACAAAGTTCAAAATCAAGCCCCGACGGCCGTTGAAGAAATTTCAAACAAAGTTCAAGATCAAGCCCCGACGGCCCTTGAAGAAACTTTCAGCCCAATTCAAGATCAAGCCTCAACGGCCCTTGAAGAAATTTCCAGTCCAATTCAAGATCAAGCCTCAACAGCCCTTGGATCAACATCTACAGTAAGGGACTTCAAAACGCATCTCCTACACGCGACAAGCACATGTATACGACGCGCCTTGAAGTGGGGGCATTTGTAGACATCGAAATTTCGATAAAATAAATGTTGACCGATAAATCAAAGTTTCAACGCTCATGTATTACATAAATTTTACACGTAGCGTGTGTCTAAACAGAAATCAAAATAAGTTGGAAAAGTCATCAAATAGGACACGTGTCAACACCTGGCAGAAACAACTTATTTCATCTGGGATATTATATTCAAAATTAAGCCTTGGAAAATTCTATAAATACAAGCCCATTTCATTCATTTGGGGAGAACCAAAATCATTAGGCAAAATTCTTGAAGCTCTGAAGCTCTGAAACTCCGAAGCTCTCAAGCATCCAGGTTCCCGAAGAATCAAGAAAGCTTTCTTCGTTCTTTGTTCATCTTTCATCCTAAGATCAAGCCCCAACGGCCCTTTGGATCAACAATCATCCACCAATTCAAGATCAAGCCCCGACGGCTCTTGAAGAAAGTGTTCTTCGTTCTTCGTTCATCGTTCTTCCAAGATCAAGCCCCAACGGCCCTTGGATCAACCAAGAAAGCACCATCGTTCATCAACTGTTCATCCTCAAGGATCAAGCCCCAACGGCCCCTTTGGATCGACTACATCAACAAATCCGCTCATCCGCTGTTCATCAAGCCCAAGCCCCGACGGCCCTTGAAGAAAGCGTTCATCGTTCATCACTGTTCTTCGAGATCAAGCCCAAAAGCTCTCGAAGATCCGTTCAAGCCCAAAAGCTCTCGAAGATCCGTTCGTCACTGTTCTTCGAGTTCAAGCCCAAAAGCCCTTGAAGATCCGTCAATCACCATTCTTCAAGATCAAGCCCAAAAGCCCCTTGAAGATCCATTCATCCTCGTTCATCCAAGATCAAGCCTCGACGGCCCTTGGATCAATCGCACATCCCACAAATTTACCCATTACGGAGATCCAATCAGAGGATCAAAATAGATAGAGAGATTGTAACCCAAAAATAATCAAATACAAATATTTGTTTGCGCACGTTGTTCTTGTCTCTTTCGTTTCGGGAATTTTCCGTGTTCACACCGTCATTTCACGTCCCCAAATATAAAATCTCGGGACGGGCTGTGACAATTTGGCTCTTATACCATTAAGAAAGTTGAGGTTCCACCATAAAACCACTTGGCAATATAGGGAGTAGTCAAACTTTTTATAAGCACATGCAAGGTCCTTCCTTTCATCAATGTGGGATTCATTCTCAATAATGGTGTTATCCACACACCTCTTTTTACCTTCTACGCACCCTACCAATTTTCGGCGCTCAGATTGAATAAATTGAAAAAAATCAAATGGCAGAAGTTAACAGAAAGTGTGTAGAAGGTAAAAAAAAGTTTGTGAATAGCACCACCCTTCAAATATAAAAGAGGAAACCACATCCGCTAACGAAGAGGCCTTTTGGTAACAAAATGATTCCCAATTGACGACGGCTGACTAAACTAGTTTAATCTATTGGCATGCATCATGCAGGAGTGTTGTACGTGTAGGCATGTGTGAGATACATCGTCGGACTTTTCAGCAGGCTACACACTTAGGGCTGGTTTGGTATTGCTGTGTTTTGAAAAAAAGCTGATGTGAGAATAAGCGGCTGTGAAATAAATCAGCAGAATGTTTGGTAAACTTTTTTGTAAAAGTGCTTTTGGAAGAAAAAAAAAGCAGTCTGATAGTAGGTCTTTTCATTAAAGGAGCACTGTAGCTCCATGTGCTTTGAAAAAAAACCAGTTTTCCAAAGCTGCAAATAGCAGCTTCAGCTTTTTCCTTTGATTTTAGCTTATTCTCACAGCAGCTTCCAAAATAAGCCATTTTTTTTCAGTTTACCAAACACCTAAAACTTTCACAGTTTTTTTTCATGGGTGCTTTTTTTTTAAGCACCTCACTCCCAAACCACCCCTTAAAAGAGTTATGTGTAGGCTATCCCACAGCAACGTTGCAATGAGAGAATTAAGCAAATATTTGTTAAATAAATACTGGAAAAATCTTTTGTACATGATAGTCTATATGGAATTGGCTTGGAAGGTCATGTCGCTGTCCGTGGAAACCATATATATATGCTTACACTGAAACAGCCAATAAGAACAGAAGAAGATAAAAGTGACACGCAATTATGTCGAAGATGGCCCTATCTGAGGCAAGAGGAAAAGACAACTTCAATTTGTTTATTTGTAGGTTAAAAGAAATATATATGCTCTGAGACGTATATTAGGTATTCAGTGATTGCGAAGGTATCAATATCCATGTCAACAACAAGAAAAAAGGTACTGATATTCATTGTAGAGTAGTTTGATAGTCCGATTGAAAGACGTAAGTTTGGCAGTAAAATTCAAGCAAATTTGAATAAGGCCTCAATGTTAGATTTGGGTCATGATCAACCATTTGAAGAGAATGCTATCGACATACAGACATTTTTTGCCAAATCCTAATGTTTCTATGTTTAGAGGATATTTTTAACACTTTTGTTGTTATCGTATTTAGTATTATGAAACTAATTATTTGTTTTTTTAACAAACGATATTATTTACGTCAAGGGAGAGGGGGAGGGATGGGCTTAGCCACACAATGGGCTAGCAATAATGTGGTTCAAATTCGCCTTTAGCAAGAATCGAACCTAAGATCTTTCACTTTTACTACTAGACCGTACATACTAAGTGGTAGTATTATGAAACTAATTAAACCCTAGCAAGCTTAGGGTTCTGGTAGCCTATATCACACACTCGTTTTGTTCTCCTACAACGTACATGAGTAAATAAATAGGGATGTGTAAGAGGAGAAAATTTATGTGCGGTTATCATTTTCCTATGAATACATCCTTTCATGGTGTCGTATATAAATAACTTTGAAGTTTTCTCTCTAGTTGATTTCAAATTTTTATGCTTTTAAGGTTACTCTTTGATTTTCTTCTCCTTACCACGTTGTGGTGGCTGGTAAATAATAGTTCTGCATGCAATGCAATAATCCACATAGAGAAACATGGAAATTGAGCACTGGATATATATCAAAAGATTTTGAATGCTCCGAGTGTTTTAATCATTAGATCTTAATTTTTGTATGTTTAAACAAAAATCTAACACTTAAAATATTCGAAATACTAAATAACTTTGGAACACTCAAAATTAAAAAATTAAAAATTAAAAAAAAACGAGAAAGGAAAAAAAAATTTAAAAATAAAAAATAAAAAAAAAAATAGCCCAGATTCCAAATCACCCTAAATATATAGATTGCGTGTAGAGCACCATCCTCCAGCTCAACACCATTGAGATTATGACTATAGCTCTTGTGAACTTTAGAGCATCATCATGGTCTACTGAAAAAGATAATATAGCATATGATGATGATGCACATTAACTCCTTTAAATGGGAACTCACGATGACTAATTACTAGTGGCCCTGAACAGCCATAACAAATATATTCAACTGCTGTACGTAAACCAATATATATCTGTTAATTTAATTATTTTTTTTCTCAATTTTTAATTATGGAGTTTCTTCTCGATTGAGTTAAGGTATTAATATATGATAACTCTTACCGTTAAAAGGATTAAAAACTCAGTCCATTTTAAACCAAGTTATGAAAGTTCAGGGAAAAATATATAAACTGGCTTTTCAAGTAGTAAAGTGTGACTTCTTAAGCCATGGAAAAGTAGTTGACATGGTCGTAGGGATTAGGGAAGCTAATCTCCCTTATCAATTTGTAAACAAATTAAATTTGCATATTTTATATAAATACAGATTAACGGTTTTATTGTTTATTTTTTCAATTAACAAGACCTGAGAAAGAGAAAAATTTACATGTGAGAATGTGTTTAAAATTGTTAATATGGTGGGTGACCGCCTTGCTAATCTGGCATTTGAACTGGGGTTTATATATTGTCCTCGTAAGTATTTCCAGCCCCGTGCCATTTTGTAGTTTCATTTTTAGCATTAGCCCCGTACTTAATAAATCACGTTTTACATCTTATTGTTTGATTGTCCTTCCACTTAATGCAGATAATATCATGTATTCAGGAGAAAAAAAAACATTGTCCTTCCATTCAATATTTTTTTTCTCTCCCCAACATCATCTGTCATATCTTTCTCCCTCTTCTTCCCCACCATAAATTAAAGCAGTTGAAACATTACCATATAGAGCAAATCAACAAATGGAGAGATGCTAGTTGTGTTCTTAGAAAAATTAAGAACATTCTAATAGAACAATTTGTTGAGCACAAAAGTATTGGAAGAACCTGCAAATGTCTCGTCAATAATTGTACTTGTAGCTAATTAATCCTCGTTTGCTCCACATACCTTCCCCACAAAAAGATAAAAGCCTTTAATTAAAGATGTTGAGTTTATTGTGGTAATGTAGTGCTTTACTCATTGGTTATCCTTTAGAAATTTTTCTTTTGGTAACTTTCTATGTCTCGCATGTTGAAATTTGATGTAGCATATTATCTACATGTTTGTTCATTTTTGGAGTAGATATGTAGCTGTGGTTTCTGCAAGGTGCATAAATCCAGCTCAGAAAGGAGATGAAGTACACACTTGTTGCAAGTGACATTGCTCCAATTACTCATTGTAAAAGTATATGCTGAAATCATCTTTCAACAAAACGTTGACCGCTGTGATCGACTTCTCTTTTTGGTTGTTGCACAATTGCCGCGATTCAAATATTTTGCACAAATTTTAGATTAGAACGAGTTCTTAGCGAGGGATAAATATTTTTCTTACAAGTTGATTTTGTGTGTTTAAATAGCATTATATTTTTAGTATAAAACGATTTTATAAGTCATTAATTTGTATTTTTATATGCCAGGCTAGAATATTACATTATTTCTTGCCTCTTGGACGCTATTCCTTGCAGGCCGGTTTATGTTGATAAAAAAAAGTCACATTTTTGTTATGTTTGTCTCAGTAGCAAAATCAGTAGTTAAAAATATATATATATATATTACTCAAAAAGTATATCAATATGTATCTAGAGAGAGTGGATCCTATCTATATAACACATGATGTCTCTGTTTGTTGTTGTATTCTATGAAATTATTTTTTATGAGTAATTCTTCTGATATTATTTTATTCATTATAATATTTTTTTTTTTTTTTTTTTTTTTTGTGTTTGAAAATGAACAATTGCTTTATTCGATTGAAATCAACTACATAGTAGAATTTATTATTCATTACAATATCTGAATAATTATTCATTACAATATTTGAGAAAACAATTTTTTAGATTATTAAAGAAAGCAAGATACTGTAACAGCTAACCAGGGCAAGGAGTCAAGGACTTGGAGTCTTGGACATGCAAAGAGGCAAGCATGTTTGACTAAGGACTCGGTCACATTCTCATCCCAAACCAATCTTTTGCTCTCATAAGAAAACTACATACGTTGTAAATATTCAATGAATTAGATCTTCTATATGCATAAAAATCGATTAAAGTCCATTTGGCCTAACTCTTTTCCCGAAATTTTACAACATAAAAACTGATCAACCCTTAATTTCCAAATGATTGACTTTTACCATTTCATTACCTGCAAGTAACATTAAAACATGGTCAAGATGGTTGGCTGAAATAAGGATCAGTGTTTTATATTCATGCATTATGTTATATGTATTATATACAATGATTTATTTATTACTTATTTTTTGTGGTTGGGACGGGATTGCATAGGAGAATATGAAATGATAAGGGGAAAGCATAAATTTGGTGAAGACAAATACAGTGCACTATACATGGATTGATTAATATAGCTAATAGCCAAGCGAAAGCGCAGAAGAAAATCGTGCGAAATGCAAGTTTGGCTTGGTGCTCTGCATTTTCTTTTTTGGGTCAATATTTAGGGATAGTCATGCTTACCTTTTGATGCTGTCCATGCAATACTCGTCAAACAATGGCATTTTTCAGTGAAAACTCAACAAAAAAGAAAGCATGCTAATTACCTTGTGGGCTACCAAATGGCATAACTCCATTTTGAGGTGGAGGTCTTGATCATTTTGAACCTTACAAAAGGAAAGAATCTATTTTGCTTTAAAACATATTAGGCTGGACATTGTAAGACTTGACTCACTCTCCTACCCCTTAGTATAGATATATGGTTTATTCAAAAAAGAAAAAAAAATACATTTTAGTTTTTTTTTTTTTTTTTTTTTTTTAAGGTGAAACGGCAGTGAATTTTTTTTGTATAGGCAAATTGGCTAAAATGATCATTTTGTAGTATGTGATCGATATAATTGCTATGTCGTCAATATTTAATCATTATCTTGACAATATTAATCGATATGTCGTTACTATTTGATTTTAGTTTTTGAACAAACAATAATATCTACAGTAAATGAGGAGTAGGGCTAAGTTTTACAATAGGCTTGCCATAATAATGTGTTTCAACTTCACCTTTGACGATAATCAAACCTAAGACCTCACTTACAGGTGAAGAGGAATATCACTAGACCGTAGTATTAAGTGGCCGTTAATATTTGATTTTGATTAGCAATTGTCACGTTATTTAGCCAATTTTGCTACAGAGATGAGATAACAAAAGAGAACCTAACAAATAGGAAAAAAAAAGTGCCCGAATTTCATTTTCTTCTATGAGAATTTCGGGAAATTTACATTTCGGTAACCTTTCTTTCTTTTAGAATTGTAGATCATAATTTTCAGTATGGATATTTACTTTCTCAATCCTCACTCACCCCTTTAAGTTATCACTTTCAATTCGTAGCTTTTCCTGCAAATATTGACTACATTGTAGAGAGCTTGTTCTTCTGCACAAAGAATACAAACAGCAAACATCTCAGCTCTTGCTTTCAAGAGACATCATTCCCATGCATTGTTTATGTCTGACATGTGCACGATAATATTCCCACTCCCATTTTATCAGTTTGGTACTTACTCTTTCCCATGACCTATTTTATATCTCTTCTCTATCATATCACAGTAGAAATTCATAATCTTATCTGCCAAATTTCGTCAGACTAGAATGGGCTCGTAACATTATCTCTCACAACACATCTTTTGTTGGAAATATGCCCTGAAAGCCAATCTTTGGAAGAAACCTTTCAGGACAAATGAATGGATGTATAGATGATTCTTATACGTCAAATGGCAAAGACACGAATTAGGACTATCTCAATAAACGATATATGTCTTAAATAGTGTATCCATGGACAATGGACCGATTAAAGAAGTAATCTAATGATGTTAGACTACAGAGACCTTCTTCAGATAACCAAATGTCCAAAAGGTTCCTGGTCATTGGATTGTCGGAGGGAAACTGACAATGCTTAGATCGGTACATACTGTGTCTGCTTCAAATGGAAGGATGGAAAGTCTCATCCCATTCGTGTTGTGACACTAAGACAAGTATGTAGGTGCTCATTAGGGGAATGAGTTCACTGAACACAATCGAACGAGAGTACTTGCATGGAGGTCTACTCACATGTCAAGCAAGTAACTCTAATGGTTGGAATAATGTAAGTAGTCCTTAGACCTGAGGCATCGTCGTTGTCTTGTGGTTAAGTACTTGATCTTTGATTATGTCAAACGTCACTCTTTCAGAATGTCAACGGCATAGTCGGGGTTAAGCCAATTAGTCATGAAGGCAAGTGTATGCGCAACAAGGAATCTCTAATCCTCGATAAGAGAGGAAGAATACTCTAGAATATGATTCGGGAATCTTCGGCCGAAGTATCGAGCGTATTAAAAGGAATGCGTTCCTATACGACTCAAAAGAATCATATAAGAAGGAATAATCACATTAGGGGTTTGACATAATATATCCATACCCTAGTAATATGATTGAGAGTATTGTATTAGAGAAGGATCGAATTACATTGTAATTCCAATGGAATAGGTTCTCCGAATAAACTTCTACATTAGCTTGGGTAGCTATGACATATGGTTAGATGTCACTCATAGCTTGTGAGTTCTTCTAGATGATTAAATGTAGTTATCAAAGAAGAAAGGTAAATTAAAATGAAGTTTTAATTCACTAAGTGATTGAATTAAATGTAATCAATTGGATTGATGCCAATCACCTCACTGCCTTGCTAATTAGAACCTAAAATGATTGTTCACCAATACACTATTGTAGTGAGTAATTAATGGATGATGGAAATAATTAATTGGATTAATTAAGTGTTTTGATTAATTTAGAAAGTCTAAAGAAATCATAAAAGCGATAAAAGATCGTTTTGGGCTTAAAGAAACGTTCGGGTTTAATTGGGCCCATTGGGCCTAAACCCATTGGGCTTTTATTCAAGCATTGGATGACTTGAAATAAATAAAAGCCCAAAGCCCAAATGACACTAAGGAGGCCGGCCATTCTAAGGGTTTGGGAGAGATGTTTAGTCAAATGTTGACTAGGTTTATTGATGCTATATAAGGAACTTTATAGAGATTGATTCCTTGAGGGGTTTTTGTGAGTTTAGAAACACAAAATCAAACAAAACCATCTCTCTCTCTCAACAAAAGGGCCGGCCACCATTAGGATGATTTAGCTAACAATCTTTCATCCTTTTGGTTATTCCTTCATCCTTCTCATTACACTAGTGGGTGAGGATCTTTAGAGGTCTTCTACTTTGGAGACTTAAGGAGAACCTTGGAGCACTCATTCTATCAAAGTGGAGGAGGCAAGGAGGGAAGCTAGGCTCAAGGAATTCAAGGAACAAAGGGCTTGGAGGTGGTCCATCCTTGGTCTAAAATCAAGAACAAGAGGTATAGATCTATTCCTTAACTTTGTTCTTAAGTAAAAATTGTTTTGATGCATTATATTTAAACCTATGAACCTTGAAGGGGATTTGCATGACTATAACTTTGATAACTTGTTATAAATGCTTCCGTTGCGTATGTATATAAATCTTGAATTGTATATGCATGCTAGTCATCTTGAAATCCCATATCATGAAAACTCATAATTTTCCCTTCAAGTGGTATCAGAGCCAAAGGTTTATGTATAATGTGTCCTTTTGGATTTTATGCATATGGGTATTAATGTTATGCATGACATAATTATTGTTTCATTCAAAATATGTTTATCTTTTGTTTTTCAATAGTTGAAAAATGTTAGTCAAGAGTTGAAAAAGATATGTATGCAAAAGTTGTTTTGTATGCATGAATGAAAATTGAGTTTTGAACTAATTTTGACATCTACTTCTTCATTTAAAGTATGTTTATCTTTTGTTTTTCAATGGTTGAAAAATATAAATCAAGAGTTGAAAAGATGTGAAATTGTTTTGTATGCATGAATGAAGAATAAGTCATGAACAAAGTTTTGGGTTTTTTGTTCTTTGTGGTTGGCACGATTTTGGGGAATTTTTGAGCATGTGTTTGTGTTTTATTGTAAGACACTCACACATCATTTTAAAGCTAGAAAGTAGAAACCTTGTCACTTAAGTTTTTGGGTTTGAAAATTCACCAAGAATACACAAATCTTGAAAGATGTGTTCATGGTTTTGTTCTTGGTGTTCATAGTTTGGTTTTGGATGAAAATGGTTTTCATGCATAGTTTTGTGGTTTTGGATGATGTTCTTACCATCCATAACCATATTAAAATTAATTGAACCCTACTTGATTAGGTGAATTTCCATCACTTTTTCTAAAGAATTAAAAGCTAAGACAAGTGACAAACAAAATGATGTTTCTTTCTATTTTGTATTGAATTAATGCAAGATGAGTGGATTTTCATCCCCCCCATTAACAAGGCCGGCCTACCCTAGTGGATTTCCCACTTATGGGGTCATTTTATAATTTGAGAAAGTTGGTTTTACTTTTGAGTATTTATGGTTTGACCCCTAACTTTTTCATATTTGCATATAGGGCCCTACTAACTAGAAAGTTAAAATATTTGATTTTAATTTTGTTAGTTGTTTAAACTCATAATACTATTATGCCCATATGCACTAAATCTAAATGTTTATGTTGCATTCCATATGATTATTTAATGTGATTAGATAGTTGGAAAAATGGGTGACTATGGACTTATGCCTTAAACGATAATTGAGCTATGAGATAAGGCGCTAAAATCAAATTGTTTGAACCTTGGGAATGTGTTTTAATTACTGTTTAATTGGACCTTGTCACGTTTGACATTAATCTATCTCTCCCCTTTTAGTATATGTAATTTATAGGAATTTGTACAAATCGGTTTGTAATTCTTATTACTTCTTAATCTCTATTCATTAGTTGATTCCCTCTAGTGCTAGACTAGAGTTTCTTTAACTATTGGTAAGGAGACATAACTAAAAGAGGGTTTTGACATGATATTAAAGATTAAATGGGTCCAACGCCCTAATTAGCAATGAATGATTGTCTTTCATTTCTAATGGCTAAATGAAAATGTTTTAATTGGATTGAAAAGCACGTAATTAAATTGACACAACCTCCCCGAGTTTATATTCAACAATGATGGCTCGTTGTTGCAATAACCTAATAAGTCCATGGTCATCCAAGAGCCTAAGATAACTATAAAGTCCAATTTCAAAGGAATGCAAAAACCATAGTAGTAGTAGTTACTTCCAATATTTGAAAAATTCGTTTTTGATATTGATTTGTTTTTCTTAAAACAAATAGTGGGAGTATCATACGCTACTAAAATATAATGAATATAATTAGTAGTAATATATATCTCCAATATTTTGAAAAATGTTTTGATATTGATTTGTTTTGTGAAAACGAATAGTGGGGATATTATATGCTACTAATTTCATTAAAAATGGACTAGTGGTTATAATAGGACTATTTATTTGAATGTGATTAAATAAATAATATTGATGAGACCTTAAAATCCCTCAACCAACAAACAATATTAAGTTGAAAGCGTGAGAGTGCTTAGAACACTTTTTCGTGGCCTTCCACCATGGTAGGCTCCAATCGTTTATGACTTGTACACCGCCTTCACCCTATAATGGGGGAGTTCAAAGTGCATGCTTATATTCAGAAGGAGTTTATTTAAAACATTTGATGAGGTTAAGGTAGGCAACGAGTGTGGCCAACATCGTATAATCGTGAGGTCATATTTGGACCCCTATCTAAACCAGCATGGTGGGACAGAACTTAACTAAGAGAAATGGTGCCAACATCGTATAATCGTGAGGCATTGTTCTCTAGAGGCCAAATAGATGGGTAATCACAAAAGCTTGTTGTGAATGGGTAATTGTACCCTCTCATTATTATTTTTGCTAGCCAACATCGTATAATCGTGAGGTGGGCTTGGTAATAGTGAGCCTCCCATAACCCGCTAGGAGCTTTCTTTGAAATCTCCCGGATTCCATTATGAGGGATATGGAATTTGCCAAAAATGGTGGGTGGTGTCATTCGGTTTAAAGACCCGAATCGTTTGACTTAATCAACAATCAAATTAATTATTTTATTGTTTATGTATATAGATATGGTTGGAAGCACACTCGCGAAAATACTCGACAAACATTGCCTTGAGGGGCACAATTTCCCATCATGGTATCGTAATGTCAAGATTCTCCTAACATTGGAGAAGATTGTTTACGTGCTAGACAAGCCTCCACCTCACATACCTCTCGGCCCTGAGGCTACAGAGGATGAACGTGCTAAGTTTGACAAGCACGTTGAGGATGACACACAAGCCAAGTGCTATCTGTTGGCTTCCATGAATGAGGAGCTACAGAGACAGCACGAGGACATGGACAGTGCATTTTCCATAATACTCCATCTTACGGAGTTATATGGCGAAGGGACGCGCAACCGTCGCTTTAGCACTGTTTGTGAACTTGTGAAGACCAAGATGGTCAAAGGGGCTCCAATACATCAACATGTACTGAAGATGATAGGATTCATTGAACAATTTGAGAACCTTGGTACTCCACTTGACGGGGAATTGGCCCAGGACTTCATATTGGCTTCTCTTTCTGATTCATTTGCGCAGTTCGTAATGAACTACAATATGAATAAGATGGATAGTACTCTCTCTGAGTTGCTAAATATGTTAGTAACTGCCGAGAAGACTATGAAGAAGGAGAACGTTGTAGGGACTGTTGCAGTAGCCTACAACAAGCCATCATCTTCCAAGGCCAAGCCGCAAGGCAAAGGCAAAGGGAATGAGATGAAGTCACCCACTCATAAGCCGAAATGAGGAGTGTGGAAAAAGAAGGCAAAAGAGCCCAAAGGGACTTGCCACCACTATGGAAAGGAGGGACATTGGAGGAGGAATTGCAGGTTATACCTTGCAAGTCTTAAGGACAAACCACAAGGTATGGTTTATGTTCTTATTTTCAATTCTAAATGTTAGATCTTCTAAATATTTATATTTGATATAAAGGGCTAATCACTTGTATAATTGTATATAGGTGGAGGAGCCAAGTAGAAGAGGAACAAGCAAGGAAAGGTGTGGAGAAGAGTTCGGCCACCATGTTTTTAGCTTACTACTTAAGAAGTCTGTTGGGCATTTAAAGACAGTCTTTAAATTTTCTTATTTTGTTAAGAACTTAATGTGGCTTCATATGATGGAAGGCCACTAATAATGCCTAAATGTATAAAGGTATTTAAATTAGTCTCTAAATGTTTAGAGCTAATACTTTTTATAGTAAACATTATGAATGTTTGAATTATCATATTAATGTAATGTGATGAATGCCTTCTAATACATTTTCTTAATAGTAGTGTTATGAATTGAATATTGTCTTGTTGTATCCTAGTTGAGATACAAGATTTATATCATATGAAACACAATAATCAAGATCACTCTTGATTCAATTAGTGGTTTTGAACAACTAATTGGGCATTCGTTAAAAGGTTTTAAAATGTCAATTGTGCTATTGATTAAACCAAGAAAGAAGTGTCTAAATCTATAAAATGTTTAAAGACTTTAGTCACTTAATAACAAGACATTAACTTAGTGAAGATTGAAACAATTAAGCTTGAAATGTTTTAAAGCTACTACACAATGTCTTCTACCAATATAATCCAATTTTATACATTTTTGAATGTATGAAATGATTTCTCATTAAAGTCATGAGAAATAGTGGGAGGTGTGAAAATGGATATAAACTTGAATGTGATTGGTTTATAGTTGTCAAAATAATAATAGTACTTGACTATTATTAAGAGTTTGTAATTTTAATTGTTAAAAGACTCAAGCTCTTCAAACGTTAAAATTATATGTTGTGTGTGACATTTAAAGATAGTCTTTGAATGTTGGTTTCGTCAACCTAGCATAAAATGGTTATATGTTGGGAGTTGTCCATCATTCTCTTTTATGAGAACAAGCTAATAACAAAGCATATGGACAAGTTGATGAAACAAAAGGGAATAATTTCAAAATGAGTCACAACATTTGGTTTAACAACAAGACAATCCAAATTCAACATCTAATGTAACATTATTGCTCTATGTAGTTTCGATAAAGAATTATATCAACCACCTAGAAGGAATGGTTGAGTTTCTATATCCTTAGAAGAAGCCATGCTTCCACTAAAGACTTGGATAATTCTTATATGACTACATTAAAGGTCTTAGTATGACTAAAACTTGAAATATGGTGTATGACACCATATGAATTAAATGAATAGACTTGATAAAGCAAGTTACACATTTCAAATGGAATTACTTAAGAAGGAATTCTTTTGTGTATGATTCGTTTGAATAACTTGTGTTAGCTAGTGTTGTTGATAGTCTCAAAATAGTTGAGATATCATCAATAAGCTAATGGATCTTAATGATTGTCAATAGATCCAATACAAGTTAGTGGGAGCAATATGCATTCAAATCAAGACAATATAATTGTTAATTTTTTAATGAATGCTAAGTTACATAAAGGCCAATGGGAGTGATGTCATAATTTGAGCAAACAAGATATGAATGAAGTCTATTTGATAGACTTGATAAATCATAGATATTACTCGAAAAATGACAAAACATGACACAGTCAATTTTGAAGTATAGACTTGAAATTGGACTTATTGATATAGCAAGACTATCTCAAGGATATTAAATGAGGAATTAAATCTCAAATGTTGTAGATTTAAGAAAGCATTTTCCTATGTGATAGGAAATCACTTTCAGAACCCTTATAATGAATGTGTCATAAAATCACAAAAGGGACACATGTATTGACTTGTGAAATAGATATCCAAAAGTGAAGAACCACAAGGGTTGTCACTTTAAGATATTACTATATCCCAGGATCAGAACCAAAGCAACTGATAGAGTATTATTGCCTTTAAGAAAGAAACATCAGAGTGGGACTCTGGAAGCGTGCATTCACTTAGGTTGTTAACCAAAGTGAAAATAAGCCATTTTAACAAATGGAACTTCATATTGGATGAAGAACTAACCATATGAATGAATTGATAGTATGGTACTACAATGGTCTCAAGGATGGAGCAAAGTTTGTATAAAGTATACAAACGAAATATATGACGATATATTGTTTTAGAAACTGCTTCAAAAAGGTGTTTTGAATGAAGGGGGTTCTATTAGAACCAATGATTGAATCCAAACCATAAGGTCGATGGTAGTGTACTACAACGTAATGGGGCGATAGCTCAAGCCATGGAATCAAGGTCTCATCAAAATATTCGAACACAATAAAGAGACATCATCAAATGTTTTGGAAACATTTGATAAGTAAATTCCCTTTTAAAATAAAAGGGATTAATACATAACCATGTTAACCTACGAGCATGAACTCTCTCGACAAGATGTATAAGATACACTAGTGATTGACTTTAGTGCAAGTGGGAGATTGTTGGAAATATGCCCTGAAAGCCAATCTTTGGAAGAAACCTTTCAGGACAAATGAATGGATGTATAGATGATTCTTATACGTCAAATGGCAAAGACACGAATTAGGACTATCTCAATAAACGATATATGTATTAAATAGTGTATCTATGGACAATGGACCGATTGAAGAAGTAATCTAATGATGTTAGACTACAGAGACCTTCTTCAGATAACCAAATGTCCAAAAAGTTCCTGGTCATTGGATTGTCGGAGGGAAACTGACAATGCTTAGATCGGTACATACTGTGTCTGCTTCAAATGGAAGGATGGAAAGTCTCATCCCATTTGTGTTGTGACACTAAGACAAGTATGTAGGTGCTCATTAGGGGAATGAGTTCACTGAACACAATCGAACGAGAGTACTTGCATGGAGGTCTACTCACATGTCAAGCAAGTAACTCTAATGGTTGGAATAATGTAAGTAGTCCTTAGACCTGAGGCATCGTCGTTGTCTTGTGGTTAAGTACTTGATCTTTGATTATGTCAAACGTCACTCTTTCAGAATGTCAACGGCATAGTCGGGGTTAAGCCACTTAGTCATGAAGGCAAGTGTATGCGCAACAAGGAATCTCTAATCCTCGATAAGAAAGGAAGAATACTCTAAGATATGATTCGGGAATCTTCGGCCGAAGTATCGAGCGTATTAAAAGGAATGCGTTCCTATACGACTCAAAAGAATCATATAAGAAGGAATAATCACATTAGGGGTTTGACATAATATATCCATACCCTAGTAATATGATTGAGAGTATTGTATTAGAGAATGATCGAATTACATTGTAATTCCAATGGAATAGGTTCTCCGAATAAACTTCTACATTAGCTTGGGTAGCTATAACATATGGTTAGATGTCACTCATAGCTTGTGAGTTCTTCTAGATGATTAAATGTAGTTATCAAAGAAGAAAGGTAAATTAAAATGAAGTTTTAATTCACTAAGTGATTGAATTAAATGTAATCAATTGGATTGATGCCAATCACCTCACTGCCTTGCTAATTAGAACCTAAAATGATTGTTCACCAATACACTATTGTAGTGAGTAATTAATGGATGATGGAAATAATTAATTGGATTAATTAAGTGTTTTGATTAATTTAGAAAGTCTAAAGAAATCATAAAAGCGATAAAAGATCGTTTTGGGCTTAAAGAAACGTTCGGGTTTAATTGGGCCCATTGGGCCTAAACCCATTGGGCTTTTATTCAAGCATTGGATGACTTGAAATAAATAAAAGCCCAAAGCCCAAATGACACTAAGGAGGCCGGCCATTCTAAGGGTTTGGGAGAGATGTTTAGTCAAATGTTGACTAGGTTTATTGATGCTATATAAGGAACTTTATAGAGATTGATTCCTTGAGGGGTTTTTGTGAGTTTAGAAACACAAAATCAAACAAAACCATCTCTCTCTCTCAACAAAAGGGCCGGCCACCATTAGGATGATTTAGCTAACAATCTTTCATCCTTTTGGTTATTCCTTCATCCTTCTCATTACACTAGTGGGTGAGGATCTTTAAAGGTCTTCTACTTTGGAGACTTAAGGAGAACCTTGGAGCACTCATTCTATCAAAGTGGAGGAGGCAAGGAGGGAAGCTAGGCTCAAGGAATTCAAGGAACAAAGGGCTTGGAGGTGGTCCATCCTTGGTCTAAAATCAAGAACAAGAGGTATAGATCTATTCCTTAACTTTGTTCTTAAGTAAAAATTGTTTTGATGCATTATATTTAAACCTATGAACCTTGAAGGGGATTTGCATGACTATAACTTTGATAACTTGTTATAAATGCTTCTGTTGCGTATGTATATAAATCTTGAATTGTATATGCATGCTAGTCATCTTGAAATCCCATATCATGAAAACTCATAATTTTCCCTTCATCTTTTTCATATGTTTCCTTGTTCAATAAAAAATAAACTTATTGTTCGTGGCAGGAATTTCCGTCGGGGATGCTTCCTGGCCGACGAGCACACAGCTCCCCGGGAGAGGTTGGCGCCGGTTGAGGTTTGGCTGTCGGGCTTCTGCTTTTACTATCGGGCTTGTCGGGCAAGACTCGTCGGGCAAGGCTCGTCGGGCACGGCTTGTCGGGCAAGGCCTGTCGGGCAAGGCTTGAAGAGAAGGACAGAGTTAACTTTGAAAGGTGCCTTTGTGGGGCCTTAGGTGTAGGCCTTAAGGCTCACAATCAAGGTTAACTTTTACGTGCTCAGGCGTGCCACTGCCATCTTTAGCATGGCAGACGTAGAACGGATGTTGAGTCCAATTATGTACACACATATATATATATATATATATATATATATATATATATATCCGAGAGACCGTATTAATTATGACAGGTGCCTTCGTGGGGCCTTAGGTATAGGCCTTGAGGCTTTCAATCCATAACCAATCCAGTACTTGGACATATTTACACTGCATGTTCCATTGTCACACATAGTATTACCACCGTTATACTTCTGATCAGCTAGCCCGCAGAGCTTAGAACGAATCTAAATAGGTGCCTTTGTGGGGCCGTAGGTGTAGGCCTTGAGGCTTCCTATCAGAACTCATTCCATACTCAAACGTTCTAGCCCGCAGAGCTTAGAACGAATCCAAATAGGTGCCTTTGTGGGGCCTTAGGTGTAGGCCTTGAGGCTTCCTATCAGAACTCATTCCATACTCAAACGTTCTAGAATAATCATAATATAACAGTGGTAAAACTACGAGATCAGTCGATTACTTGCGCCCCAAGTAACTTCATACTTCTTCGTTTATCAAGGATTGTCGTGGATGGGTTAAGTCCACATAAAGTTATTTTTTATGCCTTGAGACCAAGGACTTTTACATGATCACTCTTATATGTCCGAAAGATTAGAACTTAGATCTGATTTAAACAATGAAGACATCTTTAAATCGGATTCAAGAACTGAGAGTCTTTTAATCATCATTTTACTAGAAACAACTTGAATACAACTGAAAGTATACAACATATTGCTAGTTTAATAAATGAAAAGACAAAACCAAAGAGGGTCGGACAAGGTTTCACCTTGTCGGGCAAAACTGGGCGTCTTGCAACTTCCTATCTTTGTGGTTTATCAGGGGGGGTTGAGGGTTTAGAGAAAAGGGTTTTGAGAGGTGAGTTTACAGAGAGAAATCGATACTACAGCAAGTGTCTTAGACAAGGTAGCAGAGCTATTACAAAAAAGGTTGAGTGAGAGTTGATCTCGAGAGGGATGAAGGCTTTGGCTGACTACAGCTATCGTTTGAAGGCAAATCTGGCTTTGAGCAGAGTTTGTGCTTGTATTTGTTTGTTTGAGTGTCCTTATTCCAGATTTCTCTTTCTTGTTTTATAGGCAACTCGACTGGGCTTCCTGTAGCTGCAATCTTGCCCGAATGCAGCTTGAGGGATAGTGACTCATCAGCTATTTACTTGCTTCTGCCACTGTAAAGTACTTTTTGGGCTAATTAGCTGTCTAGCCTACTCCACTTGGTGGCTTGGTAGGTGAGCAAGTGGTGCAAGTGGACTGCAGTTAGTCGGAAAAGGTTTCTTCTGATTTCTGGGCTTTGGTTGGGCTTTGGCCATCTCTCTTTCTTGGCCTCCCTTTGGGCCAATTCCTCCTTTAGGCCCAAAGTTCAAGTTTTAACCCAAACACTTATCATATATATGTTATCTGTGTTTGTATTAGTTTTTATATTATTTGAACTTTATAAAATTATAAGTCTCTGTATTGTTACAGTGTGATATGATGTATGTTTTTTTGTCTTTCCAGTGATATGATATGTTTCTTGATTTTATTCACTACTCTTTACCACATTTACTTTTTGAAAAGTGAAAAGCAGGTTCCATTGACATATATATGGTCACAGTACTGCATTGGTCATTCAATCTAATTTCATCTTTCACAAACTTCCATTAATTTCCTGGTAGAAAAGTCACGCCAACTATATATCATCGACCGCCTGAAGTCCTCAAACCTCTGTGCGTTGCACATATCAAGATTCAGAATGAACTTGTATTGCAGTAATGGTGTTTGAGTAAAAAGCAGGAAGAAAGAACACAGATAGAAAGAGAGATCGATTCAAGATTGTAGAGAGGGAAAGTTTTCTTATTGATCGAGACAAATCTTACAAACATATGATGTAGTATATATTATCGAAGGATAAGATACTTATCTCTAAGATTCTAAGATGATTCTATCCTTAACAAACTTTCTTATCTATTGACAAATGTCATTTGTTGGACCTTCAATTTCATCACTCTTACATCCCCTCTCAAGCTCATGTTTAGTGGAACTAAGCATGAGATTGTCACAATGTTGGTGAAAAAGAGGTGCAAACAGTTCTTTAGTCAAAATGTCAGCTTGATCCACAGAAAATACATGTTGAACATGAAGATCGGCTCTTATAACTCTCTCACGAACAAAGGGGTAAACTATTTCAATGTGCTTAGACTGGAAATGGAACATATGATTGGTAGACAAGGCTATAGCTGAGATATTGTCATGATATATAATAGGAGTTAATGAAATTAGAACATGTAAATCACAAAGTAATCTTCTAGTCCAAGCAAGTTCTACTGCTGTGATTTCAAGAGCTCTATACTCAACTTTTGTCGAAGACCTGGAAACAATATTTTACTTTTTCTAAGCCCAAGAAATTGAACTAGAGCCAAGAAAAACAACAAAACATGAAGTGGATCTTCTCTCATTATGATCCCCTATATTTTATAGTTTTAAATTTCATAATGTCTTTTATGAAGTGTTTTTACATCATGCCATGCTTTTACTTACAAAAATAATTAGTGATGATGTTTAGATTCATGAAATTACAATAGCATGATCATGCATATTTTATATGCTCATCATGCATGCTTACACTGGTGTCTACAATATTCTTCCAGGTCAGGATTAGCTTCACATGTATGTTCATCGCACTGTTATACGCTTGCTTTGCATCCATTATAGGCGTGAGCCTATACTAGCTATTTTTGCATCTAGAACTCGTATGTGACATGCCTAGAGCCAGCTTCACGCTTATGCAGTACTCGACCGTAGATTATTACACAGTCTGTTCACATAGCTACTTTCTGCATAGAATCGTGTGTCTCCATAATTTTGATGAGCATATTATGTTATTGAGATACTTGTGTTTTACCCATATCCTTAGCACATATGCTTTTATACCATTCACGTTGACTTTTCATACTTTTATGTAGTATGATTGTGAAAACTATATAGGTTTTATAGAGAGAGGTTACTATGTTATGAAAAGCAAATGTTTTGATAATTTTTTATTTTTGCTCACTCACACTTACTGTTTTGCGCCCCTCTAGGACTTAGTAACTAGATTTTGTGGCGAGCAAGGGATCACTGCTGGTTCTGATATCCGCTTTAGTTAATGTAGGAAATTTATTTCCTATTAGTTGTGTAATATCCAACCTACCAAGGATGAGAATGTTCTATGTTATGCTTCACTATATTTATGCTCTGGCGTTGCATGCATTGTAATAAGCGTTTATCTCATATTGCACACTCTTACTCTTAGCTTAATTTAGTTCCAGACTTGGTTTTAATTTATTCGTACTTGATATATATATTATTTTGTGTGTTATGGTTTCGTCACCCTCTAAACGTTGGCCAACTTCATTATGAGGAGTCTTGTCTAACTTCTCATGGCTGCTGAGCAGGGCCGGCCCTAAGGGTAGCCCAAGTAGGCGCCCGCCTAGGGCCCCCACTTTGGAAGGGCCCCCAAAAAAAATTTATATACTGTAATTAACATATAAATACAAAAAAAAGTAAGAAATATCATAATTCATTTGTTAGTGCAGTGGAAATGTTGGCTTCATTTTTCTTTGGGGTGTTGAGTTTGAAACACGAAGCTGCATTTCAGTCACTAGATTTTTCTTAATTTTTCTTGTTTTTCAAATTTACTGCCAATCCATCTGTCCAACTCTCAATCCATCTATCCAAATTCATATAAAGTTATAAAACTCAAGTCTCTTTGCAATCTTTTTTCTTTCAACTTCTCATTCTCTCAATTTTTATCGAATGTTTAAACCAACTTCCTATTCTCTCCATTTCTATTGAATGTTTAAACCAACTATCATATGGTCTTAAAGATTGTATTTTAAGATAATCAAAACTTTGAATTTTATATATTTCTTTTCAATAACTTTTTATTCAATGGATTATTTTAATATTCAATTCGTTAGTGTGATGTTGATTTTAGAAGACAAAAAACACAAGAAAAACAATTGGCGTTGAATTTATTATACTCGTCAATCAAGTTTTATTGTTATTTACTCTCGTGATCATCAAGTTTTATTGTTCTTCACTCTCAATCTTAAACTCTTGACTGCAAACATTTAGTAAATTTGTGTCTAAAAACGTGAATCGTGTAATGTTTAAATAATGTTTGTATATTTATCTTCTTTTGATATTAATTTTTAATGATATTTGATGTGAAAATATAACTTTTTATGTATTTAGCGAATTCTTTTTTATACAAATCAATATACAAAGGACCAGAGATCAAAGAATTTTAGGGCCCCACTTCGAAGGCTCGCCTAGGGCCCCCAAATTCTCAGGGCCAGCCCCGCTGCTAAGCCTGCTGCTATGGGTAGAGTGTTGGAAGATCATTGATTGGCCGATACATTCCAATGAGCTTGTGCTTTTGTGAATGCCATCTAATTATTTTCTGCCCCTTAATCAGTGATAAGAACATGTATCCTACTTAACCCTATTTGCTGGAAATCCTTGACATATTCTTTAATGGAATTTCACTTGAAGGAATAAAGTTAGGTAAGTAGTAATATAGTTTCTAGCTTCTGATTTACAGTCTTATTTAGTTTCTTAAACCATCTTTAATGGGGAGTTGCTAAATACTACAATTTGGCACATGAAAGACAAATTTTGGGTTTTCAAATTGTTTTTATCTCCGAACCCTCCAATGCTAAATTTTAGCAACGCATCTGTATTTAAATGTTGGACGAGTATTTTAGTCTTAATTTTTTCTTCTGATTAACTGTTTTTCAAATATTTTTTGTTAGGTATCTTAATTTATTTTTATGAATATTTTAATAAAAAAATGGTTCTTTAGATATAGGTCCTTGAAACTCCCATTTTTCAAATAAAAACCCATCTAAATTTAAACATTCAAATAAAACCCAAATTTCAAATAGACTGTCATGTAGACAAATATATGACCAACTATGACAATACATTTACAACTTATGCCACAAAATCCTAATTTGGTCAATAAATATTATTACTCATCCTAATTATGATGAGCAATTAAATCCATATGGATATTTTACCTTTCTTGTATCATAAATATTAGCAACATATATAAATTAATTTACCAAATTAAAAAAAAAAGACATATCTTGTACGGAAAAAATAATATTGTTTGAATCATGTAATTACCTACATACGAATTAATTTACCTACTTATAAAATATTCTACTAATTTACCTGCATTTTGAATCATGTAATTACCTACATACAAATATTATACTAATTTACCTACATTTAAATTAATTTACCTACTTATAAAATATTATATGAATTTACCTACATTTAATTTAATTTACCTACTTATTAATATTATACTAATTTACCTACATTTAAATTAATTTACGTATTCCAAAAAAAAATTACTGATATTAGATAATGTTCAAATGTTGTGGGTTTGTGCTTGTAGGCAATTAAATAAACTTTTAATGTAATGCACATAAATAATGTAGGTAAATTAGACCATTTTGAAAGTAAATTAGACCCTTTAAATTTTGGTTTGATGGAATAGGAAAATTACTATTTTGTAGGTAAAAATTGCACGAACATATAGCTTTTGTTTTGTGTATTAGGGATTGGAGTATTCGCAGAAGCTGTTTTAGGTTTATTGTTGTGTTGGTAGGTAAATTGACTTATATATTTAATGCACAAAATTTTGAAATTAGTATTATTATTTTTCAATCGGCACGTTATGACAATTTGAAAGTTAATACATTGAATATACAATGAATGGCATGAATTATTTTGTAAAATATATAAAATTGTTTAAATGGATATAACAAGTAACTGATCAAAAAACTCTATCCAAGTATTAATAGGGGTAGTTTAGGCATTCTGAAAATATACAATTTGAAAAGTCAAACTTAATTAAAGAATTTGTTTATTTGGAAGCTAGTCAATGGGCTTTATTCAAGAAAACAAAAGGTGATGGGTTTTAATAAAGGAGAATATAGTTTCAAGGGGTAATATCAAATTTTCAAATAAAAAAAATCTAAATTCTTTGATGTAAGATTGAGCTAAATATTTAAATATTATTTTAACCATTTCATTTAAATTTGGGCCGTTGATCATATCTTTCACCATTAAATATGATATCATCTATTGTTGTTCTACGAGATTTATGAATAGAAAATATTATAAAAACTGACGACAGAATAACCAAACGAAGTGAATATCAGCCTTTGGATAAAAAAACTCACTCACTCTTTGAGTCAGGTTGACAATACCTCTAACTAGTATCCCATGTCATCTTAACTGAGATTTACCCTTTTGATGACATTGTTTTCGGGCTAAATAAAACTATTTAGACCATGGCTAGATATCAGCTAAAGTTGCCATGAGTTTGGACCTCAGGCATAGTTCTTATGTAGTCCTTTTAGGTTAAGCATAGTTCTTATGTAGTCCTTTTAGGTTTGTGTTTGTTACATACGATCAATATTTATAAAATAACTTTCTAACAAAGAAAGAAATGGATGACAACTTTTATTTTGTCTAAATTGTGCAGTTCTTCCAATCCTACCATGAATATCCATCATGAAATTCCCTCATGACTACTCGATCTTTCTTCAAATATCTCAATCGTGTGGAACAAAGGCAGGGAGCCTTATTGAATGGGCCTGCTTAGAAATCCAAAGGGCCCAATAAAAAACAATATATGGGCCGTGCTTGACAACCCAATGAGGATCCAATTTAGATGCTCAAACCAGCCTTCGAAGGATGAGCATTTCATTAAGCCATTGATCTGACCATGATTTGAGAAGTAATCAGATCGAAGCCAATTATCAATTATGGTCCAGAGAGATTCTATTGGCCGAAAAAGACAATTCAAATTTTTGTTGCCACTTGCCACTCCAAATAGAATTTGGTTGCACTAAACCTCAAGCACAAACTGTTATTCTTTCTCTTTCACAAAAAGCAGAAGGAAACTGAATTATTTTCTAAGAGGAGTAGTTGAAAGTTCGGCGTTATAGCACTATACAATCAACAGACCGGTAATTTTAGGGAGACTTTAATTTAAACCATATTTTGTAAACCATATGACATCTTCATAGATGACGGAATTATTACATAAGTATTGATTAACGTGTTTATTTTATATTAGTGATACATCACATTAATATCGTATAAAAAGTTGATATGCCTAGTATTATTCTAAACAACCAACAGGGAACAATAGCAAAGGTTCCATCAACTACAGTACACGCACCAAAGCATTATTTATCAAATTACACATCCTGTCCAGAGAAAAAATGCACACAAATGCATTTATATGATCCTAAAACATGTATTATTTATTTAGACGAATTTAGATTGAAATACAAGCAATACTAGGATCAGAATTTAGGATCACAGCCGAAGATTTAAGTCCAGCTGCTTATTATGTACATCTGATTCTTGTCTGGGTAATTGATGATCCATCCGGAAACTTCCTGGCCATATATGAATATGATCCATGGTTTCTTCAAGCATGAAGGGTGTCCATGCCATCCCAAAACCTGCGGCGGCTTCCCTAAATCTCGCCACCATCGACCCATTTGACCTGCTGCTAGGTTTCTGCACGAGTGAGTGAGGCTGGACTCCGAGTGACCTAGCTGCTGCAGCGACAGGGGTAAATGGAAACCCCAACGCTGACATCATCATTCTGTGAGACTGATACCTTTTGGCAGCTCCCCTCTCTCTTTTGTGTGCGTTTTGATGGCCTCCCAAGGCTTGTGAGCTGTAAAATTTCCTCAGGCAAAAGTTGCATGAGAAAACTTTGTTGCTATTGGATGGTTTTGGTGACGGAAAATCGGCATCGACTTCCGCCTCGGATGGCTCGTTGGAGTTGAGGCTTAAACTCAACCAGTCTCCGAAATTATCACCTCCACGATCATCACCTAATCTTTCATCATTACTTTCTATAATCTCATCATTTGCTTCTTGTGCTTCTGCTTCTGCTTCTGCTTCTTGTTCTTGCTCCCTTTTGGAAATCATTGCAAAACCCTAGACAAAACTCAATTTAAAAGGTATAAGAAATGGAGATTTTGAGATAGAGGGTTGAAGAAGTGGGGGAGCTTGGACTTAAATAAGGGGTGTGATGGAAAAGAAGGGAGTTAAGTTAGTGTTCGAAATGCAAACGTGGACATAACTACATTGGCTGAGTTTGAGTTATTTTCCTTGCTGTTTATACTTGTTTAAAGTATAATATCGCTTGTATTAAAAAATATAAAAAAAATTAATGTTCTAAACAGTCCAGGAAAGGGAATATGATAATGGTGGGGAGGAAGTGTCATTGGATATCACCAAAATATTTTATCTCTAAATCTATATGGTGCTCCCACTTTTTGATGCTTGAGACTTCTAAGGGGACCAGTTGCTTGTGTCATGCATAATAGTATTGGCCATTCAAGGCTTAGGATTCCTTAGTTCCTTGCTCATCTTTTCTTTCACTCCTCTTAGTAGCATCAATATAATTTGATTCCATATGGATGAACTAATCACAAACACTTTGAATTAACTACTGAAAAATGTGCAGATGCTGAAAACTCCATAAAAACTTTCCAATTTCCAAAGTGCTTCTAGTGATGGAAAATTGAAATAAAAAAGCACTTCTAGGTAAATGTTGCTTAGAGAACATAGGCAAGTTGGGGTTGCTATCTAGAAGAGCCCAAAAGGTGCTTGTAGTAAATGAAGCTACGTACGTAGCTAGATTGATACAGATATGGTCCCAACTCCTAACCCTAACCAGAACCCTACATCATCTGGACCCGTTACTGCAGATTTAAAGCCTCCAGCATATGTTTATGTTTATGGAGTTTTGTGTTCAGGTGATCAAGGATTCATAGGCAGTCACAGTTGAATTTAATATCAAATATTAAGTTTAAAAAATTAAAAACACATATATTTGTTCTCCACCATTGATTTTAAATAAAATGATAAGTAATCATCAAGTCTTTGATTATCGGATAATCGAGAGAACATTTTTGAATATTTATGTGATGGACTCTCTGCAGATTATTGACACTTATTAGATTTGTCGTGCAAAATTAAGTTGGTCTTGCCAGAGGTTAGATATGTACATTATTAAAATTTACAGAGAGAAGGAGATTGATCCGTCTGCTGCGAGAAATTAAAAATCTTACAGGCTCAATATTCATTAGGAGGCAGATTTTCTGCCCTCCCACTTTCCGTGTCCTCCTGTTTTATGTGGTAACGGTTAAGCCACGTCAACATTTTATATTATTTTTTTATAGAGATAATAAGACAAAAAGGAATAGTAATATAAAATGTTGACGTGGCTTAACCATGATCACACAAACAAGAGGGCACGGGAATTGGGAGGGCAGAGAATCTGCCTCCTATTCATTAACATGTGGTTTTTGTCCAGATAGGAGGGGGAGAAAAAGATCACAGTGTTGGCTACTAATTATACTAAGGGAAATGAGGAGTTCGGCTAAGCCACACAATGGGCAACCTAATTTGGTATCGAATTCGTCATCCACAATATTCGAACCTAAAACCTCTCACTTACATGTGAAAAGGAATATCACCGGACCTTAATTCTAAGTAGCCGAACCTTCAACCCTAAACCAATTAACAATTCAATGGGTGCTACCACTATGCACAAAGACAGACACCCCACAGTCAATGAGTTGATACATGATGTCCACCAATGAGGAGAGTGGAGTTGTTAAAAGATGCTACCAATAATTGCTTATACATATGGGGCTGAAATGCAATGCAATGGTAGCTTTATCAAGAGTTTGGGAGGACCCAGCAAACTGACATTTAAATCAGAGTAAAGTTAGGTATATCAAATTTTTAGATTAAATTTGTAAATTATAATGTGTCACTAATAAAAAATAAACACGTTAATTAATACTTAAATAATAATTCAAACATTAACAATCATGTCATATGGTTAACAAAATGGTGAATAATAAATGGTGGATAACGCTATTCACACACCCTTTATACCTCTCACACCTTTGATAATTTTTGTCTATTGATCTTCTTCAATTCATTCAACGGTCAGAAATTAAAAAAATATGTGACAAACTTTACAAAATTTGGTCAACAAACTTGATAACGTATGTGAGGACATATACAGATATACAGGTGGGATGTCTGTTTTTCCCAATTAGGGTTTCCGTGGATAATTGTTTGATCGTGTAGCAGTAGTGGGCTATGTGTGCATATATACATATGTACAATAGGAGCTGAGAAACCACCACCACACAATTCTTATAAAACAAATCAGAATCTTGGTGCTCATCTGATTAAATAGTAATAATAAAATAATAATTAATAATCATTAATTTAATATAGAAGCCCTAGTTTTCTCAAAGGTGTGGCTCTAAATCTTGATTGGGATTAAATTAAAAAATGTTTGTGTAGTGGAGTTGGATTGATGAGTCAGATTATATGTGTGCTTGGAGATTGGATTTGTTTTGTCCACACTGCTTCTTCGGCTTGTGCCGTTTAATCATCAAGCAAAACAAGTGTTTTCTAATTCAATTTAACGCATAAAAGGGAAAACCAAATGTTTAATACTAAATTATCAAATAAGAATCGGTCATCGGTCATCGTTCATGAGATATGAACTCAAGACTTACATTGTCACTACGACGAAACAAGTGAAGACTAAGTGCTATGTACTACCGACACTATTGCCTTCATACAAAACACCCTTCCCTCCTTCCACCACTCAACCAAGAATCAGGGAAGTAATATGCAGAGCATACAGAAATAGTTTGAAGTGGTAGAGATTTGGTTCTCTAAGAAGGGCAAATAATCGTATCGTATCGTATCAAGGGATTATACGCAAATTATGTAGAGAGTCGTAATCTTATCCCGGCATCAAGTAAAGCAGTTGTCGATAAAGATCGAAACAAGGATATAAGTTTGGATGCCGAGCAAGTGGTGATTCGAGAGGAACATCAAAATATATGCCCTCAGCTTGTTCATCTACTGCAGGGATGCAAACATACCAGATTCTGAAGCTAACTCAAACCCATGCAGAAAGACAGGCTCTAAAGTAATAATTCTCGACGTATGACTTGTGAAATTAGACCCAACACTCTCCACTAAAATGGTATCTAATAATCTCGATATTTAAGTGCATTTCAATCTCAAATTCGAAATTTTCAGACATCAATTTCGATTCATTAAAATTCGGAAATTTTTTTATCAGAATTGGAAAATTTCGAATCAAGAAATTAATTGGATCGGAATCGGAATTTCCTACCGAGCTTGGATGGAATTCAAGCTGGCTCGTGCAAATTGCAAACTCATGTCGGATGCAACATGTGAAATGCGAGACAAATCACGTATCGATTTCAGTGGTGCGGGTCAGGGTGTGCCTGGTGCGGTTCAAACACCAGCACGTGAAGAAACAAGAAGCACATATCACTCACTATCTTGTTCATTAGAGTATAACTTATACACCGTTAAACCCACAAGGTCCCTAAACAAGAAACATTGATCGCATGTTTACTTACTATGTATGAGTATGAGAAGAGAATCATTCACGTTTCTTACTTCCTAACGTCTGACGAATAAAAAATGTGACTCCCAACTTAAAATTAGTAATCCAATACCCTCAGAACCGAGAATTGGTTCAACTGGTGAAGGGGAGGTAGTAGGTAAACATGCGATGATAGATAAGAATAGGGAAGAGAGCAATTTCTCAACAAAGTTCACATGCAGTGTATGGACCCGACGAACAAGGTTGACATGCAAGTGTATGGACCCGATCAACATGAATTTGACCTGATTCATAAATAAGGTTTGACATTTGGCTACGAACACAACTTGAACAATCATGACACCCTTTTACCATCCAGTGTAAAATCTATAAGATTAAGGCAAAACAAATGCAGCTTACGGGAACAACGATTGAACCCCTTTATGTCACGTATTAAATTTCAATTTGGATCCATAGATTCAAATAGCAATAAACAGTAGTAAAATAACATGATCAGACAGATTAGGTAGTTGTATGGTCTTGTAATTCTGAACAAAAAAGCCTACACAAGTCAAATGGCTTATAAGAAATTGAACACATAGTTGTGAAACTAGAAATTATCCACTAAAATGTGAAATTACTTACGATACCCACCTCATCAAAGATAAGGAGTATAGAATGCTTTCACTATCAGAGCACCACGAAATGTAGCAACAACTGCTGCTGTGTTGATCCAACAGAAGCTTGTTCAAGTACCTATACAATACCCAGAAGACCGATAAGCTGAAAAGCAGATCAAAACAGACACTACTTCCACACAGATAGATAATAACGCAGCCTTGTCAAGTTGGAATCGGATAACCCAACAAGCATTCTCTTGGGATGGCACAATATAATAGATGGATAGTTGAATGTATAGCAGCCACAATTCTGTTCAGTTAATTGGAACTTGAAGGAAAAATAACACCTATACAAAAGCTTTCATTATCTAACACCAAAATTTTGGCGATAAAACAAACCGATGCAATGCCAAATGCAACAGAAAATCAAAAGTATCACATACACATTCCGCACTCAAGCAATTTCTATTTGGTTCAGAAACAACTATAAGCTTTATTTTCGATTGAACAAGCACTGCATTGCATATACAATAAATTCAAAGTTCCCATCTTTGCTCTATTTTCGATTGAAATATTGAAATTCTTATCATTCACTACCATTTCTCAAAATCGAACATGCAGATGACAAAAAAATAAAAATCAATAAGACCAATAAAAATCCGTAAAAAGCAATAAGCTAGTGCAAAGCATCATGAATCACACGCTTCAGAAAAACCCATTAAGCGCTGACAAATAGTGCATTGCGCACACAAAATATTCAAAGTTCCCATCTTTTTTTCTTTCTACTGAAATTCCTCATCATTAAACTCCCATTTCATCAATCTACCACACAGCTAACAGTAAAATCAATGAAATTTAAAGGGGAAATAAATTGTCCATACAAGACGCACCGCAGAAAGAGAAAAACTACGAGGGATCAATGGAGGTACCCTGAGACAGCTCGCAGCAATGGCGCGCTTCGACGGAGATGTGGCTTGTGAGACGAGCCGAAGCCAGGGCGCTGTGCAATGGCATCAGCGACTGCGCGCAGGCCAATTGGCCCGCATTGACCGGGAGGGAGAAGAGGGTGCGGCGGGAGTTGCTGCCGAGGAGATTACGAAGCGGAGTGCGAGGGAGGGATGAGATCGACGGAGATGACCGGAATGTTGAAGCTCTTGCGGTTGAGATCAGAGACCTTGACAAGGACGACCCAGATCGCCACGCCATATCTTTGCTGGCTGGAAATTTGGGAATTGCGAATGGGGAATCGGAGGCAAGGGTTTTAGGGCATTTGGATTTAAACCCTAGAAGGCTAGAACTCAAGGAGCTATCAGTTTTCTTCACTGTTGCAAAAATATCATTGGGCCTGTTTTAGATTTGTTTTTTTTTCAAGCTCGGTCCAGTTATCATTGGACCTGTTTTAGATTTGTAAAATTACTATAAAGGACTCTTACATTGTTTTTATTTATTTCGGTCCACTAAAAGTGTCATCAACACACAAAATAAAGAGTTGTGAGTTTATTTTTAGAAAGTTTTAACGAAAAATCATATTTTTACACTAAAAAGTCAAACCTGGTACTATTCATTTTACTCTTTATTTTGTCCTTATCATTAAAACTCAAAATTTTCAAACCATTTTCATTAGTCTATACTCTATACTCAGGTGCCTTTAAAGACTTTGTGAACCTCCCAAGTCATCGATCAAACATTTATAGTTTGCATATTACATCTATTACATCTAGTGGGAACTCTAGAGACAACACTGCTTAGGCTTTGTTGTCTCTAGCACACAAAAATTTGAGTAACCAAATAAATACAGAGAGAATTTCGGATTAAATTAATTCTAAGGTAAATTACATAATACCCTCTCAAGTTTGAGGTCTATTACAATCTCATACAATATCTTTAAAATATTTCACTTTCATACCTCACCTCACCTACTATTTTATTTCAAATATAATACATCCGTTACATTTTTCATCCATTGGTCCGTTAAGAGCTGACATGGCTGTCACATTTATGCTGATGTGGCTACCACGTGGCAATTTTTTTTATATACATTAAAAATATTATAATATTAACCTTATTTAAAAATAAAAATAAAATAAAAACCAGAAATACCCAAACCTAGAAATCCTTCCCCGCAAACCCACATCCCACCCCCACCCCTACCCATCTCTTCCTTCCTGTTCGTCCATCCCCCCCCCCCCACCCGTCCCCCACCTTCCTCCACCACCCTCTCTCTCTTTGGGCAACCTGCAATCTGCATCCCCAAAATCCCAAAACCCAGAATCCCATTACAAATCTCAAAATCCCATCAAACCTCGGCGCTTCCTTCGTCACTCACGATGGGTTGTGCGCCACGAACAATTGTCGCTTGCCCAAAATTCACAATGAAATTCAAGGAGTCGGTGAGGGTTGGGTTCGGGATTCGAGCTCTAGGGACGATGTGGAGTTGGCTTTGGCGAATAAATACGCGATTGAGGCTGTTTTGGGGGTTGAGCCACCTAAGGAGGTGGTAGCAAACTTCGATGAGGAGGAACTTGCCGTCGGAATCCCAGACTCTAATGGAGAGGTCGCGGAAGGTGGAGGAGATATGGAAAAGAAGAAAGACGGTGAACCACTCATCTTTAAAGTTGTCGGCGACGCGAAGCTTGCCGTGGAGGTGGAGGAGGTGGCGATCGGCGGAGTGAAGACATGAGGGTTTTGGGAGTGTAGATAAGGAGAGGGAGAAGGGTTCGTGCTGCCATAGCATGGATAAGGAGCGTGGAATTGATGTATTATATTGAAATAAAATAGTAGGTGAAGTATGAAAGTGAAATATTTTAAAGATGTTGTATGATGTTGTAATAGACCTCAAACTTGAGGAGTATTATGTAATTTACCCTTAATTCTATTGAAATAGTTTCTTTTTTAATATTTGATTCAAAATACCTGAACAAAGAAAGTTGTTACATAAAATTTAGTTAAATAATAGTATAACACATGGAAATTTTCATTGGACTAGACTAGTTATCAAGTAGATTAAATTTTAGAGATATTCAATATGTTTGTCCAATCCAAATTTTACCCAATTTACCAACATTTGCTCAGCATCTCCAGGATCTATCATTCTTCAGTAAGTTTTCATTTTGGGTGCATATGACCCATCATTCCCATCAAATTTTAAATGCACAAATAAAATTGTGATTTTTACGCACACTTTTACAGCTTTTGCATACCGCCTCTTAATTTTGACTTTTTTTTTCTTTTTAAATTTGTTCAATTTAACGACTTAAAAAAGATTACAAAGAAATTAAAAAGGGTTTCCTAGAACCATTTTGTACAAATAATATTTGACTAAATGATCCATAAAATCTTTTTTCTAATCGTGTTTTGTTTATAATTTAGATATTAGGCTGAAATGCTTCTGTCACTCTTCCCGATCTTCGGAATTAGTGAATAACCGTAACTTGCCATCAATTATCTCTCTTTTAAAAAAAGAAAAACTAATGGAAATGACTTGAAAATTTTGAATTTTAACGATAAGGACAAAATAAAATGGAAAGTGAATAGTACCATGATTGACTTTTTAGTGTAAAAATGTGATTTTTTTTTGTTAAAGTGAACGGTACCGGGAACTTTGCATTTTAAAAAAATGCACTTAAAGGTAACCCATCTTTAATTTTTCACTTTTTAGCGTGACTGGCTAAACTTATTGAAAAATAGAAGAAAATGAGAAAGAAGCGAGAAATAAACACCGAGTAAATCACAAATAATAAATATACACAAGATAAATAATTGAGGGCGCCAAATATTTGAGATAGCGTTGGCAAAACAATGTCCTCAACCGCCACTTTGGCCACCACCGCACCCACTCACCACCACCACCACCACCGCCACCGCCACCACCCACCATCAATTGACAGACTCACATTCCTAATCGACAAGTCAAAATCCATCAACCACCTTCTCCAAATTCACGCCCTTCTCCTCCGTCACGGTCTCCACCACCACCCAATCCTGAACTTCAAGCTCCAACGCTCTTACGCCTCGTTCGGCCGCCTCGACCACTCCGTCGCCCTTTTCCACCGCACCGACAACCCCACTGTCTACTTCTGGACCTCCATTATCCACAGCCATGCCCAGTTGGGTCTTCAGAACCTTGCCCTCATGTACTTCACCGAGATGCTCACCAATGGCGTTGAACCCAATTGCTTCACCTTCTCCGCTGTTATGAAAACTTGCCCGCTTGAGCCCGGAAAAGCACTCCATTCCCAGACGATTAAGCTCGGGCTCGATTCGGATTTGTATGTCAGGACTGGTCTTGTGGATGTTTACGCAAGAGCCGGCGATGTTGTGTCTGCAAGGCAGCTGTTTGATACAATGCCTGAGAAGAGTTTGGTTTCGCTGACTGCGATGATCACTAGCTATGCGAAAAGAGGGGCAATTGAGGCGGCCCGCAAACTGTTTGACGGAATGCAGGAGAGAGATGTGGTTTGTTGGAATGTGATGATTGATGGGTATGCTCAGCATGGGATGCCAAATGAGGCTTTGTTTTTGTTTAGGAAAATGCTGGCGGCAAAGTTTAAGCCGAACGAATTGACTGTGCTGTCTTTGCTCTCTGCTTGTGGGCAGCTTGGAGCTCTTGAGTCTGGTCGATGGCTTCATTCTTACATTGAAAATAATCGAATTCAAGTCAATGCTCATGTGGGCACTGCATTGATTGACATGTATAGTAAATGTGGTAGCTTGGAGGATGCTCGTCTGGTTTTTGATAGGATTGAGGAGAAGGACGTTGTTGTTTGGAATTCGATGGTTGTAGGATATGCGATGCACGGATTTAGCCAAGATGCATTGCAGTTGTTCATTAAAATGTGTAGAATTGGTTACCGTCCTACTGATATAACCTTCATCGGAGTTTTGAGTGCTTGTGCTTATGCTGGTTTGGTCAACAAGGGACGGACTTTTTTAAGTTCAATGAAGGATGAATACGGAATAGAACCGAAGATTGAGCATTATGGGTGCATGGTAAATCTCCTTAGCCGTGCTGGGCAGCTGGAAGAAGCATACGAGTTTGTGAAGAAAATGAAGATTGATCCTGATCCTGTCCTATGGGGAACTTTACTTGGGGCTTGTAGACTCCATGGTAACATTGCTTTGGGAGAGGAGATAGCAGAGTTTCTCGTTGGCCAAAATCTTGCAAATTCAGGAACATATATTCTACTTTCCAACATCTACGCCGCAGCGGGGAACTGGGATGGGGTGGCAAGGGTGAGGGCCTTGATGAAAAGCAGTGGGATTCAGAAGGAGCCTGGTTGCAGCTCCATTGAAGTGGATAATAAGGTACACGAGTTCCTTGCAGGGGATAGGAGAAACCCGAGGAGCAAAGAAATATACACGATGATCGAGGAGATGAACCGTTGGCTCAAGGCTCATGGTTACACCCCACAGGTAGATACTGTGTTACATGATCTGGGGGACAAAGAAAAGGAGCAATCCCTTGAAGTTCACAGTGAGAAGCTTGCTCTTGCTTTCGGGCTAATCAGCACACAACCTGGAACAACAATCAAAATTGTGAAAAACCTACGCGTGTGTTCGGATTGTCACGCTGTGACCAAGTTACTTTCGAAAATCACGGGCCGAAAGATTGTAATGCGGGACAGAAATAGGTTTCACCACTTTGTACATGGTTCGTGCTCCTGTGGCGATTACTGGTGAATACTAAATTATCAACATAACATAGTTCCTCTGAGATGCTCTCTCTTATATCTTGTAGTACGATCCTTCCACAAGTAACTAAATTTGTTTGTCTAATCCGAGCGATAACACACCCCTTTAACCGTGGTTTTGATCTATCAAGAGAAAGCAATCGACAAATTCAACCGGTTCTGGTTCTGGTTCTTCAATATCCGAAATGTATGGGGGCTTTCGCTTTCAAAGTAGTCAACACAAGGCAAAACCAGAAAAATAGTTGGAATAACAGCCTTCCTGAGAATCTTCAGTAGCATGCCGTACATACCTTGAGAGAGAAGCAAACTACACTAACAAGCCTAACTAAAAATGTTGAAAACAATCCTGTACACCTCTCCTAGAAAAGCGGCTCGATTAACACTTGAATCAGGAAACGAGCTTACGAACAAAATGAACAATAGCGAGCCGAGCCTTGATCTACGGTTAAAATGCAATGCCTACGCACCTAAAACACACTCGCCATCCATCCTAATCAAATACCAAGAACTAATCTACGACTGGGAATTGACGACCAACTTCCAATACAAGACAGGTTTGGCATTTCCAGTTCTACATTCTAAAATCCAAGACGCACACTGTGTTGTTGGCAAAACATGCAGCAAGTTTGTCGCCTTCCTTGTTCCAGCAGACTTCAAATATACCGCCACTTCCAGTGTACGTTTTCACAATCTTGCGTTCCTTCAGTGACCAGATATGCATGGATTTATCAAGAGATCCACTGGCCAAATACTCACCATTTGGGCTAAAAGCAACAGAATAAACAGGTTCCCTGTTGATTCAAATTGAAGTATCAATACACCATGAAGTAAATAAATTTTATCAAGCTTCAAACACCATACGTTCGTTTTGTCCAGTACCTGTGTCCATCCAAGCTGCAGAGAAGCTTTCCTTGTTCCACATCCCATAGCTTCACAAAGGAGTCAAATGATGCACTGTCAAGAAGCACAATCACAAAACTTAGAACCATGACACAAACATTCAGTGTATTTCCCCCGCAGAAAGTAGTCGGTGTAATTTCTCCGCAGAGTATGCATGCAGAATGAAAGTGCAAGTTTATATACTATCAAGAAATAATATTTCTACATAAAGACAAGTACGCTTGGGCGTGAAAACAGAAATCCGCAAATGCAAGAACATGAATACAAAAGACCAGTGGCTTAACATACAGTTCTCACAGCACCATAGGGTTAATGGCAATAAGAAGTTAGACAAGAACTTCTTTCATAGCACAGAATGAATCAGGAGAATTACCACCCAACCAGGTTTTACACAGGTAATAAATCATTTGCTGTCTTTATATAAAATTTCAATTGACAGCATTAAGCTTTTCTCGAAAAATATGAAAACCATGTAAGAGCTACTTTATTGAAACAATTTGCAACTTCTAACTGAAATAATAAAGGAACACATGGCAAACACAATGCAAACAATACAGAAGCCAATGGCGTCTCATTTCATCTGAGAAGCACTATATTTACCTAGCTAGGACTAACTGTTGGTTAGGGTTGTTTGTTCCTGGTCCAGTGGGACTCCATCTGATAGTGTATATCTCCTGCAATACAAATTTCCAACACTTCTAAGATTCCAGAAAAGTAAAATCAAACGGCCATGATAGGCAAATTAAACTTGAATGACAATCTGAGGAGTACCTTAGAATGCTCTCTTAAATCATGAACATATTTTTCCTGCTTCATGCTCCATATCTACACCATAATTTTACATGAGTTGCAAATTCAATATTCTTCTCAAATGGAGAATAATGAACCAACTGAAACTGATCCATTTAATTGAAAATGGCTATATTACATTGAATAGGGGCAAGATGAAGAAAAGTAGAATTATATATTATATATGAATTATCGGACTCAAAACTTTTAATCAAGCAGTAAACGAGATTGGTTTAATCAATCCTATCCTTCCCATGTTCCAGAGTAAACAAAACATATGACATTAACCCCATACCAGGTCTGTGTTCAACTTCAGTACCCATCTTTAATTATATATAAGTATAGATTAAAAATATTATATGCAAACAACTATCTTATCGGTCATAAAATGGAACTACTTGACTACAAATTGAGCAGGAAGCACATATAACCTTTGCAGTGCTATCGTCAGAACATGAAGCCAACAATGAACCAGTTGGATCCCATTTAACACAATTAACTTCTCCCTGAAACAGTGAAAATCCATTGATCAGCCACAAAAACTGATACTATCAAGTACCCTTGAAAATTATGAAGTTTACAGTTTGCAAATAACACGTAAGTTTTTGCAGTAGTTCAAAAACAAGTGAAACCATTTTTGCTACCTGAGCAAATACCAGTAACTACAATCAGGCATGTTAAAAAAAAACTGGTAAGCTCAAGGCTTTCCAGTTGACCAAATCAAGGGCAGGTGTGTAAAGGAAATAAAACAGCAACATTCTAGAATGGAGGGCTGGCAATACCAAGACCCTCTCAAATCCATATTCAACCAGACAAGGACCAGTTAACAGTTATTTACTTAAATGAAATTGAATATTAACATGATAGCATCGAGAGAATATATCTCAGCCTAGAATTGGGCGTCCCTATATCTTCAACAATCTAAACAGCACAAAACTATCTGCAACCTCTTCAGAAAAAGAGCATAGTATACATAAACAAATAATAAGAACAAAGTGCTTAAAATATAATTAACCTCAGGTCTAATCTAGAGCAACTAAATGCTTGAAAATACCTGATGTCCCGCAAAAGTTTTAACAGGGTGGTTTTCCCCAATCTTGCAGACATATATCATATTGTCTGTTGAGCTCATTGCAAAGGAGACATTGTTGCGCCAGTCAACATCAAGTGTTGGACCTAAATGACAGAAAAATAGTCATCAAAATCCCAACACAGCCACTATTACACTGTATGTTCCATGAAAATAATACACACCTGAATGAAATTCAAATTGTTGTTTCGGTTCCTCTGCCTTTACGTCCCACACAATTGCAGTTTTATCGCAGCTTCCTGTAAGAAGATAATCTCCCTTTTTGTTCCACTTTAGAGAGAATATAGGCCCCTTATGTTTGCTCAAAGTACTAATTAATTCACCTGGGCAAAGATACCACACAATATATGTTCTAAAAACTTCCAAAATGATGCTGAAAAGTAAACAAGAATCATAAATCAGATGAAACAGAAAACCAGAAAGTCAATCATCTGCTTACCCTTTGTACTCCAAATTCTTGCTTGCCCATCATACGACCCGGTTGCAAGCATTGTTCCCTCTCCCTGAATTAGTGAAAGGTTTATATGCATATGCACAAACGAAAAAAAAATTCTGGAAGAGAAAAAAAAAACAAATAAAGAAGCTCCTGCAGTTTTAGATGGCTTTGGAATAAAGAAAACAAGTTTTTTTATTTTCTTGATGAGTCTCCAGAGCCCATAACAAAGAGCATCGACATGGCATGTAATCTATTATATCAAATTTGATAGGTCAATTATCACAAAATATATCCATAACAACAGAGCTCACATTCCAGTCAAGTGTCGTCACATCTTTACTCTTTTCATTTGTTCTACCCTTAACATGCTTCAGCACCAACACATTTGAGGAACCATTTTGTGAACTAAATCTGGAGCTTCCATCAGCAATGGTCCAAATACGAGCTGTCGAATCTCCAGACCTGGAAAGTGATTAATTAAAAGTGGCAAGAGTAAGGGATTGAAACAAAAGGTATGGTAATCCTAACACGGCGTGGTAACACCATGGACTCAGAAACAGCCCATATTCTGGTCAACATTACAGGCCCACGATTAACATGATATATGATAAATTACTATCACCATTCCAGCTACCCTTAAGGGATGTTGATTTTACTGAAATTTAATGCTCGAGAGAGGCTTAAATAACAACAAAAGATAGTATAAAATCAAATGTTGCAGCCTCTAGATAATCAGTAAAGGAAACATGAGCAGACAAAGGCAAAAACATGTCTCATCCAACATTAGTATTCAATAACTAGCAAAACATGTGAAACAATTAGTAAACAGATATTAAATAAATTAACAAAGATTTTTCAATGGATCATTATGTCTTTTCTCTAAAAAATAACAAAAAATAGATAACAGAAACATCCACTACATATGAACAATTTAACAAATACATACCCTGATGCAAGAAGGGAACCTGCTGGACTCCATGCACAAGCACATACCTAATGCAAAAATGGAAAGGAGATCCAATGTCACACAGAGAAACATGTATGAGGAACTATATGGCACAAAAAGGGGGTAAAAGCCAGATAAGGTGGGTAGTGCAAGAAAATAGGAGCATGCACAAACCTCATTAGTATGCCCCTCCAAAATTGTCACATCAGAACTAGGGATTTCAACATCTGTAAGAGGAATATCCATTGGTTCTGCTCCAACAAGAAGAAATGATGATTATCATAATGTACATTTAGGAAATTGACAGGAAAAAGAGACAGAACTTGGACAGAACAAAAGTTTTCAACTTTATTAAGTGGGAGTTTAACATAACATGCTCTGTCTTTTTACACTTATGCTAAAAAGTCTAACTCATTGTGCCTAAATGATTATGGAATGAAGCTAGTTAAAATTCCTTGCACATATTCTCAAATGCCAAGAACTGTGCAAGCACCAGATTCCATAACCAATCTCTGTTAGGAATTGGCTCAACAATGTTAGTGTCGTATTTTGTTTTGGATTGTATTAGAAAAGCTAAATGTACACATATTCTTGTCCTACAAGGATTAGAAAAGAATTAAGCTTTCTTGTACAATTAGACTAGGAATCCTCAAACAATAAACGGAATAGGAATGTAAGTGTACTTTCCTATTCCAAATAGAATAGGAAATTTGATCAGAAAATAGGCATGTCAATCACACCCTATACTTATAAATCGGGTGAGGCAAGGGGCAGAAAAAAAAAAAAAAAAAAAAAAAAAAAAAAAAAGAAAACAGAGACAGCTGAGAAGTCAGAGGAGGGTTAACAAAAACTCCGTATATTCAGAAGGTTCTTGAGAAGTTCAACATGCTAGAAGCAAAGGCAGTTTCAACTCCTTTGGCAGCTCACTTCAGATTAAGTGGGCAATAGTGTCCTAAGTCCGAGAAAGAGAAACAAACAATGAAGAATGTTCCCTACGGTCATATCGTGGGCTGCCTAATGTATGCAATGGTGTGCAAACCCAACCTAGCTCAAGCAATCAGTGTCGTTTCCAAGTACATGGAAATCTAGGAAGCCAACATTGGGATGCAATCAAGTGGATTTTGCGTTACTTCGAAAGGTTCTTGGCGACAAGGGATCTTGTTTGAAAAGTTTAAAAAAGAAATGCAAGGGTGTTGGGGTACATTGATGCCGACTATGCAGGGCATTTGGACAAGAGAAGGTCTACCCCAGGTATTTATTTACATGCGCAGGTGGACCAATCAATTGGAGGGGCACTATTGCAACCAATTTCAGCTTTGTTGACCACAGAAGCAGAGTATATTGCTCTGACCGAAGTTGGAAAGGAGGTAAGTTGGCTTAGTGGCTTTGTAAGCCAATTAGGAATCACTCAGGATTTCAAGAAGCTGAAATGTGACTGTCAAAGTGCCATTCACTTGGCAAATAATCAGGTTTTCATGGAAGATCAAAGCATATTGAAGTGAGGTATCACAGAACCCAGGATTGGGTGGAGTCCAAGGAGATTTGGGCCAAAAAGGTTCCTTACCAAGATAGTGCCGGCCAAGAAATTCAAGCAATGCTTGAACTTGATCAATCTAGTTGATTGTGTAAGGTGGAGTACCTCCTCACTTGAGATGCAATGAAGCAAGAAGAAGTTTTCCATGGTGAAGGTTCTTGAAGATTTCCTTCAGATACTCTAGGGTGCAACAGTCAAGACTTGGTTTGACTCACCAAGGTAAAGATTGTTAGGAATTGGCTCGTCAATGTTAGTGTCCTATTTTGTTTTGGATTGTATTAGGAGCTCAAGGTGCACATATTCTTGTTCTACAAGGATTACGAAAGAATTAAGTTTTCATGCACAATTAGATTAGGAATCCTAAAAGCAGAAACGGAATAGGAATGTAAGTGTACTTTCCTATTCCAAATAGAATAGGAAACTTAATCAGAAAATAGGCATGTAAACCACACCCTATACTTATGAATAGGGTGTGGCAGGGGGCAGAAAAAAAGAGATAAGAAAACAGAGAGAGCGGAGAGAGGTCAGAGGGATTAGTTCTAGGGTTTACAAAAGCACCGTATACTCTATTATTAATTCAAATAAGCCGTGATTTCTCTATAACAGGATGTAGGCAAAAGATCTGCCAAACCAGTATGTATCGTGTGTTTCTAGTTATTCTCTATTTGCTAAGTTTAGTCTATTGTCGGATACATCAAAGAACAAGTTCCAAGGGAATCGAAAATCTTACATTCTCTCCTTGGCAGATCGTGATACATTACAAGAGCAAACAAGAAGTTAATGTAAAGCATTGTTCCTTACTTATTTTCTGTTCATTAAACATAAAAAATAATTCTAAAAGAGTAGTTCACCAGCTAAGCAGATGTTTGAACGGATAAACTTTTCCTGCATCCTAGTAGGCTCCAGAAACAAGTGTCTATATCTTCTAATATCTAACCAATCACAAAATAAAAGAACATAATCATTGAATGGATTTGTGGCTGCTTAAAAATTGTGGCCATTTTGTGGCCTTAGTAACTTTATTCAGGCTAATAAAAGAAAAAAAAACCACAAAAGAGAAAATCATTTGCGGTAAAACTTGAATCTACCTCCAGAAGCTCCATTTTCTTCATGTCTGACATTAACTTTATCTTCCTGATCTCTAACTACATCTCTGTCATTGCGGTCCTCACGCTGCTTTTCTCGCTCCTTATTCTTTTCTATCCTCTCTCTATCCTTTTCAAAATCCTTCTCCCTTTCTTTTCTTTCTTTCTCTCTTACTCGTGCACGTTCTCCGTCATGTTCTTTTTCAAGCTCCTTATCTTTATCTTTCTTTTGATAAGACTCGTGCTCTTTATCTTTGTCTTTGTCCATCTGTGAATTCTTCCTTTTCTCTGTAATCATTTGCCTTAGTTGATTTACATCCTTCGTGATAAGATCTAAAGGTTGTAAAAATGAGAAATCTTCATCCAAATCTGCATCACTCTGGCAAGCTTAAAACAAAAGCTGGTTAACATATATTCTAAGATGTGCAATCCTGTGCAAGTTCCAAAACAAAAATTACCAGTTATTCGATAATCCAAAAAACAAGAACAAGAATACTAACATTACTCAAGTTAGCTTCCATCTCCAAGTACTGAAGTCCTTTTTGTATAAATGTAATGAGGGCACCAGGTGGAACCAAATTTCCATCTATTGTGCATTTGTTGATACCGGCCTCATATCCTAAAGCAAAAGCTGAGTGTGTGAAGCCTGCAGAAGTAATATAACAAGAAACTTAGAGAAAAATAAATGGGTTCACCAATTCAATCTTCGATTGAGTTGGAAGCTCCTTCACGTTTCTCACTTTGATAACAACTGTAGAGTGTATGCATGCAACTGGTTTGTGTACAGAAACCCATAAGATCACTCCACAACATCGATTCAACTGCTTTTATATGATGCTAAATAATCTACTACGTATACAAAAACTTCCAATCGCTTTGTGTATTGATTGTGCATCAAATCCGAACCAATATAAAATCTTATATCACCATATCATGCAGGTACAAATCGCATTCAGTTAAACATTAAAGTTTAATTAAATTTACGGCTAACCAAACTAAAATAATTTGATTATAAGAAAAAAATTACTCAACTCGAGCATTCAAAAGGAGAATTGCACAACAAAAGTATATCCACTACTGTTTTCTGATCCATAATCTCATGCCCTCTCGACGCCGGAAAACAGGAAGCCAATTTGCAAACTTATTCCCAAAATTATAGTTCTCAACCCTAATTAAGTTATAATAGAAAACATGTAACAGCAATTGATAAATACACCCTTATAATCTGTACAGCACACCCAAATTCCCAGAAACCCTAGAATGACAATACAATTAAAAGCGGGAACAGAAAATTAGGGAAATAAATTCGAAAGGTCGATTGAGGGTTTGCAAAGTGAAGCATACCTGATTCCTGAAGGTAACGAAAGACTAGGAAATTCAACTCGACGGAGGTGATGGAGGTCATCGTCGCAGAAGTCGCCGGCTTCAATGGCTGTGATGAGAGGTCCGCAAATCGTGCGGCCCAGTTTCAATGAGCGAGAGAGAGAGGGAGAGGGAGAGATTGCAATGGCAAACGGGTAGGGATTTATCGGTTTTGCAGAGTTTGGAGGGGCTCTGGAAACCCAAGTCAGAAAGAAGAAGAAAGGGCAGGGGAGCAACGATTTTCCATTTTTCCTTTTTTTTTTTAAAAAATTTTGTTGTGAGATTTTCTCTTGGTTCGTTTGTATTTATTTATTTATTGTATTTTATTAATGCTTTGGATAACGTAAAACCTTTAAACATTATTTGCATTCTTGGGTCTGACGACCCAGCCACTGAGATTCTGCCACCTGGATTATTAGATCCACTTGAGCACCACTTCATAGGCCTCGAGCCCAGTCTATTCCTCGCCATTAATAAATGGGCCGACGAGGACTGCCCAACAGAAAAGCCTAAATCAGGTCTAGTCTCTTGACCTCGATTCGATTCGTGGCCCATCCTACAAATTGGCTCAATGATATGGGTACGGATTGCGGCTATAAACAAAAATAAAAATAAAAAAATATGGGAGGTTCCGGGTTCGGTGCTCTAAGATTGTGAATCTGCTTGAATGTGGTCATTGGCAAGGTGAAATTTCCCTTAGCCTCTTAAGGCCCAAAAAATGTGCATAACCATGGGTTGCCACCAATTGTCCCATTTTTAAAAGAAAAAATCAACTCATTAGGTAACCATTATTTATTGGATAGATCATAGTTAGAAAAATACAAAACAAGTATGGTACATGGAAAATATATATAACTAAATTAAAGTTCCTTTGTCGAGTTCCTTCCGGCTATGGTTGTTTTAGTTAGAAGATGAATACAATTGGTTTTTGGCGAGTTCCTTTGTCCTTTAAGTCAGGTAGAGCGAGTGGGGCCTTACTTTGCTTTTGTTCCATATATACATGGTGCATGTAGGCAGCGCTTACGCATTCCCTGACCTATGCACCACTACAAGTCGACGATGAAAGGGAAAGCCGATCCACGACACACCAACATTTTGAACTGGGAGAAACTTTTGGAACGAGTTGATTGTTATTGTGTCGTTTTATTTTAATAAATTAATAATTTGTGTAATTTCAACATATTAATGTACTATTAGATTGGGACGTTATATGCTCAAGAATTCGTTCGTATAAGAGGCTGGTTGAACTAACTCTCAAGTCACAAACATACACAACGAAGAATGGATATGTCCTTAGTTTTATTTTTTATACAACAAAATTTTAACTAAAGAGTAAAATATTGAGCTAAGCCAAACAATAAATTTGCCATGAAGTGATATCAAATTTGTCATATATGATAGGCAAATTTAGGACCTCAGACTAACCAATTATTGATGTCTCATTATCTTGCTCATTGAATTTTCATCTTTCTATTTGAAGTTAAAATAAAGAGTCAATTATCTTGATTGTATAATCCAAACCAATAACATTTCGAAACGTGCTATCTGAACAAATACATAAACAAATACAAATGTTAGTTTGAATTAAATACGCAGTGTGACAATCACCGTGAAAAGTCGTTCACTTACAATGTACACTCAAGTCCAAAATGTCAATGTCCAACATACACAATGTAAAGTCAGTTGTGACAATAAATCTAGATAGAGACGAGTGGAAAATAGGCACAGAGAAGAAAACGGCTCCAGTAATTATGTTCTATAATACTATAAACACAAATACTATTTTTGGACGAAAAAATTTGAGATTACTAAAGACTTTTAAAATGACGGAATTTTATTTTCTATAATTTGTGGATTTTATTGTTTGGTTAACCTAAAAGAAAAATGGAATTGAATACATAATTTGTTATTTTTAAACTCTAAATCCTAGAAATTGGGAAATAACACATATTTATATGGAATTTAAACTTGGGAATTGGAGGTTCCATCCAAATTCCAAGTTTTTTTTTTCCACGAGGAAATTTTAAATTTCTATATTTATGAATCCAAATAAAGGAATTTGTGCATGTCAATTTCTAAATTTTGACGTTTATCAAAATTCCAAATTTATTTCCCTTATCAAGATAATAATGATCTCTATAAAACATACGGTACTTGAACATTGAGCTCTAAACTGCTAAAAAAACTAAGCATGCATCACTAGTGTCGCTGCATCGCACACCTCCTCTACAAGTACCACATCTCCACCACTCACTGTAAACCACCCACTGATCACATCCATCTCAACTTCACAAGCAAACTATGGAACAACAGATCTTGTTATACACATTCCTCTCCATTATCTCCATCCTCTTCACTTTCAACTTCCTGCTCCAAACAAAACGACGCCGTTACAAAAACCTCCCTCCAAGTCCACTTTCTCTTCCACTAATCGGCCATCTCCATCTCCTAAAACTCCCAATCCATCGAACCCTCCACCGCCTCTCACAAAAGCACGGCCCCATTTTCTCACTCTGGTTTGGCTCGCAGCGCGTGGTCATAGTCTCATCCTCGTCGGCCGCACAAGAATGTTTCACCACCAACGACATCGTTCTAGCAAACCGTCCTAGCTTTATCCTAGGCAAGCACTTAGCCTACAACAACACCACCATGGCAACGACCCAATACGGCGATCACTGGCGCAACCTCCGCCGCATTGGCGCCATCGAGATATTCTCCACCGCTCGACTGAACACATTTTCGAACATCAGAAAGGACGAAATCAAACAGCTACTACTTAAACTTTCACAAAACGCAAGTGAAGATTTCGCAACGGTGGCGTTGAAGTCTATGTTCCATGCATTGGCGAAGCCAGGATATGTCGAGGGGAGGGGCCAACTTAAAATGTCCAAGGTTCAAAAAAATGCACAACCAAATTCTTTGATATAGTAATGTCTTCCATAATTTATTAAAACAAAAAAATGTGTAAAGATTTAAGCACTGTTTCTTATAGTATCGTTCAATTACGTAATTGTATGGTGAAAAAAAAAAAAACTCTTTAAGCACTGTTTCATATTAGACTATACTAATATGACTAACAACTAATCAAACCAACAATTCAATTAATCAATACTAATAATCACTACAAATTATTCAATCAATAAAAATTCGGGAACTTTAACGAAAAGCTCTCGGTACTGTTCACTTTAACGAAAAACCACATTTTTACACTAAAAAGTCAATCCTGGCACTATTCACTTTACCCTTTATTTTGCCCTTATCGTTAAAACTCTTTTCAAGTCATTTTCATTAGTTTTCCTATAACCATATTAATGTACTACCCTATGATTCAATACTAATTAAACAAAATTCGTATTAAATAATTAATTAAGATTTGAAATAATATAAATTTTAAAAATAAAAAATTTACCTAAAATTGGGAAGGATGGCGTGGCAGCTGGATGGAGATTGAAATGGAAGCTAGCATGGCGGTTGGAAAGGAAGGGCCAACAGAACGGTTTGGGTTGGGTGTTCAGGCTGCTGCCGTGGCTTTTAGTGATTGCTGGGAATTGGGGCTCTAATGGAAAATGGGGAGAAATTTGGGGACCAGGGGTCCCCCAAATATTATATTATTTTGGTTTAATGAAGCTGTAAAACGATATTTTATTATTTTGTTTTAATGAAGCAGCAAAACGGTGTCGCTTTGCTTAAATAAATATTTTTTCTTTTATGAAACAAACCCTGCTACGCGTAGGGGGCGCTGCACAGCGGCAAAGGCCAGAAACCACCATACTTTTCAGTTTCCGGCCAAAACAAAGGGGCGCTCCTGGGCTTGTTTTCCGGCGAGCGGAGGGGCGACAGCCACCCCTCGCCCCTATGTAGCTTCGCCAGTGGTTCCATGAGTTGACCTTTAACACTATAATGAGGATGGTGGCGGGGAAGAGGTACTACGGCGAGGATGTGTCGGTGGAGAAAGAGGAGGCGAGGCAGTTCAGAGAGATTATGAAGGAGGCTTTTGCTCAAAGTGGAGCGGCCAACCCGGCAGATTTTTTGCCGATCTTGAATTGGGTTGGGAGCGACGCGTATGAGAGGAGGGCCATGAAGTTGGGCAAGAGGACCAATAAGTTTTTCCAAGGCCTCATCGATGAGCACAGGAGCAAGAAGGGTGGAACTACTAGTACTATGATTGACCATTTGCTTACTCTGCAGGGATCACAACCTGAGTATTACACTGACCAAATTATCAAGGGGATTATACAGGTTAGTGTTTACTACTTTACTGGCCGTCTCATATATTATTTTTGGGAAATTTGGAAAACTAACCAAATTTTGGACCCTAAGTAGAATTCTAGCCACCTTTTTAAATTTATAATAATTATAACCAAAAGTTGATATGAAAGTACTAATACACCATTCAAATAAAGTTTTCTCAAAAAAAACAAAAAACAAAAAATTGTCATCCATGGAAATTAAACAAAGCAAGATTCAATTAAGATCAGGAGATTCGAAGTAGAATTGAATAAGTTCAAAGCCACCGGTGCTCCTTGAAGTTCCTTAAACAACCCAAAACCCTAATTCAATCACAGAAGAAAACAAAATCCAAAGTTCAACCTTTGGAGAAAATGAGAGAAAAAGAGAAGGGACCATCGCATTTTGGGCTTTTCACCAATGATTTGGTTCTGGAGTTGATCTTGGAAGTAGAGGTCCCAATTGAGGGGCTGAGATGTTGAGGAAGGGCATCAGACACTGAAGTGAGCGAAGGCCTCATTGTAAGCTTGGTGGTGCAAGTGCTTGAACTCAAGGATTACATCGTCGTAGTTGAAAATCAGAAATTAGAGAGCAGAGGAGGAAGCTAACCAAGACTGAGAGTGAGAGTCGTCTTCATGTGGAGGAGGTCGAAAAAATTTTGGGGGTTCGAAACTAAACGAAGGTTGTGTGTGAGAGTATAAAAGAGAAAGAGACGGAGGAAGAGAGAGGGATCGTGCTGCACGCCATGGTTGGCTGTGCTTGGGTTGGGTTTATGTGGTTTTGGATTATCGTCTAGAAAGGACAACGATGGCGGTAAAAGACAGCCGAGCCTTTTGTGTTTGGTTTTTTTTTTAGAAAACTTTATTTTAAGTGTGTATTAGTATTTTCATATCAACTTTTGGTTATAATTATTAAAAATTTAAAATGGTGGTTAGAATTCTATTTGGGATCCGAAATTTGGTTATTTTTCCAAATTTCCCATTATTTTTTAGAGTTTTTGAAGTTTAATCCTTAAAGAAGATTAAAATTCAATAAAAACCTAGTGTTATATTGAATATTGATTTTATTCATTTAATTCTTGATTTTTTTTAAGTATGTATTGGATTACATATACTTTTCTTTTTCACAAACACCTGCCAATGACCTTGAAATACAATTTCTGGAATTCTTTGATTTAAGATCCATTTTCACTTTGATTGGCGAGACCCAACACCAAAAGACGCAAAAAAGATGTAAATTTAGGTTTATATTTACATTTTTGGGGCAAGATGAATATATTACATTTACATCTCTCTATTGAATTGTTTTCCGGCCAACCAAAAACATAAAATTACATTCCATTTCAAGATATCTTATATATCTGATTAGAGTATCTGAAGTCACAATAATATAAGTGAATAAAAATAATATAAGTGAATAAAAGATAAGTAGGTAGTTGGTTTTGACTGGTAATATAATGGGTGACACATTTGATATAAAGCACTTGGTTGGTTTGAAAATAATAATTCGTTTGATGTAGATGGATAACAACTAATCAATCATGAATTGCATATCCAAGCTGTGCGAATCCCCTCTCAAACAAGCAATCGCCTACATTTTTCCACCCATCATAGCTTACAACAGCTGGGTTTAGTGTTTTAGAAATTAAAGAAGACAAGTCTTATTTCTTTACAATTCATAATATTAACTCAAAGGTAATTTTTAGGTCATAATAATGGCGGGTACTGATACATCAGCAGTGACACTAGAATGGGCCATGTCCAATCTCCTCAACCATCCCCTCGTGTTAAAGAAAGCTAGAGCTGAACTTGATGCTCAACTAGGAAATGAACGCTTGGTGGACGAACCGGATATCTCTAAACTACCCTATCTGCAAAGTATCATCTCCGAGACCCTCCGATTATACCCTGCAGCTCCATTGCTACTACCACATTTTTCATCAGATGACTGCATGATTGAGAGATTCAACGTGCCACGTGACACAATGGTATTGATCAATGCATGGGCCATCCATAGAGACCCAATGTTGTGGGATGATCCTGAAAGCTTCAAACCCGAGAGATTTGAGAGTGGTGAGGACTTGTCACACAACCTGTTGCCGTTCGGACTGGGAAGAAGGGCTTGCCCTGGGGAGGGCCTAGCGAAACGTATGGTGGGGTTTACTTTGGGGTCATTGATCCAATGCTTTGAGTGGAAGAGAGTTAATGAAAAGGAGATTGATATGGCCGAAGGTAAGGGATTCACAATGCCTAAAGCCGTGCCATTGGAGGCTAAGTGCAAAGCACGCTCTGTTATTGTGAACGAGATTATGATGGCTTGATCTATAAACAATATTCAGAACTTTCCTACATGGTTATTAATCTACTCATGTTCTCCTTTTTTATTTAATTTAAAAAGAAATTAAAAGAAAAAAAAAAGATTGAAGACTGCCATGAAACATTGGAGTGCATCCTCTGGTCTTCAGTTCTTCCAGCTATATTGTTGCTCTCGACGCAAGCTCATCTGGCGGACCACTGGCAAATGCAACCGTTACCTGAATCAATGATTCAAGCTTTTTTTCCCAACATGAACTCATTTTTATTAGCAAATGTTGATACTCTCTAGCTAGCGCGATACCTGGAATCTATGAAAGCACCACAAAAGTTGCAGAAGGTTAAGTAAAGTATGTGCGGCATGATAAACTTTGTAGTGTTGAGAATGAATTCTACATTGGTGAAATGAGAAAGTTTGCATGAGCTTATAAGACATTGGGCTATTTCTCATATTGCTAATTAGTTTTATGATGGAACCTCAACTTTCTTCATAGTACTCAGAGCGGGTTGTCCCGTGTGTGAAGGCAAAAGGCCACATGCATTCCACGTCACCTCGTTGTGTTGTCTACGTGTTACGCTTGAACATTCGCCACACATGAAGGGGCGTGTTGAGAATAATCTCACATTGGTGAAAGAAGAAACCTTGCATGGGCTTATAAGAGGTTTGGCTACTCTCTATATTGTCAATTGGTTTTATGGTGGAACATCTACTTTCTTTATTTAGGCCCAGCAGGTTCAACTAATATCACTGATACATGGTCGTCTTTGAGAATTCGGAGGCCCTGTGCAAAATTTGTAAAAGGACCCCTCCTCAAGATAGTAACAAATTTTAGCACTCATTGATTGCAAGTTTACATATATTATTAATTGTAAGTAAAAAGGGTTCCAAACATAACCTTCACTAAATAATAAAAAAACAGTTCATTCTTAAACATCCAAACATGAAAAAAGAAAAACTTCAAAACTCTAACTTTGAAGTTTCACTTGAACATATAACATTATTATATAATAAAATTGAAAAAAAAAATTGTTTTTAGGTGTTACTACTGACACACAAAATATCTCATTGTACTCCAAATTTTTATATTTAGAAATGAAAAAAATTACTCTTATAAGAGGTGCATAATGAGATTTTAAAATGCTATCAAAAGCAACTTTAAAAAAAAAACATTATTACATAATATTATATGACAAAAATTTTGGGAGCCCTTGAAATTTGAGGCCCTATGTGACTGCACCTTTCGCTCCCCCTCAAAACTCCCTCTGCATTGATATTGTCTCAACTTAATCACCTATTGCTAAGTGTTGGGGTTTAACACAAACGTCTCGGTAATGTTAATTGTGTATTATTTTATCATATAATTAATGTGAATTCCTATTCTCCAACACGTCCGCCCCTCATGAGTGACCCCTCACAGAATCACAAGGGAAATCAATTCCCACATCGGGAACTGGTCAAGCCATTATATCGAAGCTAGTGCAATTTTTCAAGAGCCTAGTCATCATTCAAGGACTAGAGTCAACACAACTTTCAAGGGTCGGTCATTCAATATCCTTAAGCTAGAGCTAGCAAAACTTTTCAAAAAACTCAATTTAAGCGCATCTCCAAATGAGATGTAAAAATTCCTACATTGACCGTTTTGACAAAAAAATGTGGGTTTTTAGTTCCAAAAGAGATGCCAAAGTCTTATATGAATTAACATTCTTCAACTCCAAATTTGAATGCAACACCAAACTTTTTTTTTTAATTCTTTTTAGTTTAATGTTGGGCCCACATATTTCTTAATTTTCTCCTTAATTATTTTATTATTAAATTCTGACATCTCGGTTGAAATATGAGACTTTACGAAATGTTATTTTGCTACATCAACTATAAAAATGAAATTTGATATCTCCCTTGAAGATAGTCTAAGGAGGCAAATTTGAGCGCAAGAATCGGATCCAATACCTGTCGAAAGGATAGCCCACTCTAATACCAACACCACAAATATTGTCTAACTTAATCACTTATTGCTAGGTGTTGGGTTTTTTATCACAAAAGGTCTTGGTGATATTAGGGGGTGGAAACTCCCATATATTAATTGCATATTAGTTTGTCATATGATTGATGTGAGATCCTATTTTTCAACAAGTCCTTTAAATGGTGGTACAATTCAATGTCCAAGTGGTTAATTGCGATGCCGATCTGGTAAGTGGTGGAATTTTCCAAAAATACAACCTTCACATACTTTCTCAAACTGAACGGAAGGAAGCCCAACCCCATATTTTTCTAGTGTAAGAGGTGTAGACTTCTTTGATTTAGATGTCAGTACCTCCTATGCCACAATAATGATTCTTCTAAAATATTTTCGGCTTCCAAAGCATAGTTTTCTTTTGATGTCAGGATCAACAGAAAGACTTTGTTTACCGTCATTTTTATCTTAGCCATTACAGTGCTATTCTTTTTATCAGAAATAACATAGTGATCATCTTCAAATTTAACAAAGAAGCCTTTTTGTAGGAGTTGTCCTATACTTAATAAATTTTGTGCCAAATTAGGAACATATAGCACATCATAGATTAGTTTTGGTGTACCTTCTCGAGTTTGAATAAAGATAATACCTTTGCCTTCCGCGTTGTGAAGTTTTCCATCTCCGAGCTTGACTTGTGAATTCACATTTTCTTCAAATTGACGAAACATTGTCTGTTTCCCGTCATGTGGTTACTGCATCCACTATCCACATACCATAAATCTTGTGGTTCTTGACGAGCGCTAAGACATGTATAAAATAATTGCTCTGGAGAATCATTATTTTCTGTGAAATTGGCTTCATTATTTTTCTAATATATGCAGTATCTTTGAGAGTGGTTGGGTATTTTGCATCGGGTACACTTATACCGACAATCTGCACTTTTGTGCCATGTCTTCTTACAAACATAACATTCAGGGACAAAGTTACCCTCTTGGTTGTTTTGATGGCTGGGTCCTTGCTGATTGCTGTTGTTATAGTTGCCCTTGTTATAATTCTTCTGAAATTTACTTTTTCTGTTTTGAGACTTTTGAGATTCTCCTTTTTGCTTGTTTTCTTTCTCATTCGAATCCAATTTGGATTGAAATGCTTGCTCCAAGGATTGGTTTGTAGACCTATTAATCCTTTTTTCATGTGCTTACAAAGAACAAATTAGTTCATGGAGCAGTTTGACTCCTCTATTGCGGCAACAACGTGATCGAACTTTGGTGGTAGACTACGTAGAGTTTTCTCTACAATTTTCTTGTCTGGAATTGCATCCTCATAACTTCTGATTTGGTTAACAATTCCAGAAGCTTTTGTGAAGAAAACTTGAATGGATTCATTCTCCTTCGTTAGTAAATTATCAAACTCTCGCCACAAGGATTGGAGTTTGATGGAGATCACTTTCTGTGAACCTTGGAACTCAATTTTGAGTATTTCCCAAGCATTCTTTGATGTAGTTGCAGAAAGTAATCTTGGAAAGAGATTTTTGCTTACTCCCTATTGAATTAGGAACAAAGCCTTGGCATTCTTGTCTTATTTTCTTTAAGTGCTTGCTGCGTTTCAAGTGTCGCTTTTCCGGTTGATGTTTTTTCCGGTTCCTCGTAACCATCTTGTACAAGATCCCAAAGATCTTGAGAGACGAACAAGGTCTTCATTTGTAGGCTCCGATTTGTAAATATGTTTGTTTGTTTGTTTGTATGCATATGCTAAGAACATGTAAAACATGCATATAAATTTTGCACATAACAATACAATATAGTAATCAGGTACAAACTTTAATAAAATATAATACTCAACTGCCAACAATGTAAAACTGATAATGCATGACATGTTCAAAGCTTATAACTAATTAGAAGTACAAGCGGAATGAATAATAGAAAGTGTTATTACAAGAGATGTCATACACAAAGAGGAGTACACAAATTCACTGATATGAGAATGCCTCGTAGCTCGGGTCGTATGCCTCGTTCCTAGGTCCTGATGGGGCACAAAACAAAACATGAGTGTACCAAGTTTATATACAAGTAATATTAAAACAATTATTCTTCAACGTACTAACCCCCAGTTTAGAAAACTCATATAACATAACAAGTAATAGGTTTTCTGAAAACCCTAGCATGCCATAAAACCTTCGTAAAACATATATCATATAAAAGTGTGCTTAGTAGTGGTATCACAATCTCCTGAAGGCCCCACATCGCCTGACCGAAGCCACTTCATCGCCTGACCGAAACCATATATAAATATCTTCCGACTGAAGCCACTACACCGCCCCGATCGAAGCCTATATAAATATCATTCGCCCGTAGGCACATAGTATGAATAACCACTCAGTAAGCACAAAAAATCATGAACATAATCTTTCCAAAATATATCTCATCAGAGCTCAATAGCTCAAACATCATATCATAAATCCATGTTCATAAATATCTCAGTAAACATAAATTCGATAAAGCATGATATTTTCATAAACATTTCATAAAGCATAGCCATAAAATCATGTTTTTCATGTATGCATTTCTAATAATTAAATCATGCATTTTGTAAGGGGTCCACTCACAGATACTCTGTCGTCGAAGAGCCGTTCGAACTAGAGAGGACATAAACGTCGCTAACAATCGCACATAAGCACATAAGCACATAAAGGGACCAATTAATAAAACTCTACTAAAATGATTGAATTTGGGAAAACAAACGTCATAAAAGGATTCAAGACGTCGAAAAACCTAAGGGGGGACCTCAGGTTCCCCACGCACCGCCACGGAAGGCGGCCCTTGAGGCCACTTGCCGCCACACCTACCGAGATTGGTTGTCAAAAAAGTCGCCAATGCTATCATGGATGGTGGCGGAGCACAATACCTCCGGCAGAGACGCGTGTACTCCACGAGAGAGCCATGGCAGGCGCCCATGCGCGGACCATGGAATATGGGAATTGGTCCAGGTCGAGTCGGATCTGGGTTTTGGGTTGCCAAGTTGGACTGGGTTATTAGGTTGGGCTTGGTTTGTTGGGTTGGGCCTGGTTTGTTGGGTTGGTCCCAGTTCTGGGTTGGATTCGATTTTAGGGTTGTGGGTTGGGTCGACCCGGTTTTAGGTCATAAGTTGGCCGAAATATGGGCAGGAGTTCTGAAGCTCTGTTCGGGCTCATTTCTTCACCATTTTCAACGTTCTATCTATGGAAATGAAGCTTAGGATGAGAGGAAGAGGTTCGTACCAATTTGGAGACGTGTCGTGGTCAGAGTTGGCCGAAAAATGGCCTGGAAGGATCAGGTTCTCGCTGGAATCTAGGGAAAGCTTCCTCCAAGCTATTTTTGCATCCAACAAGCGTATATAACTTAAAACATGCCTTTATCTAACCTTAAAATACACCCCAAAAATTTCAAGGAACTTACTCACGTTGTAAAAGTCATAAAATTCGTTGGAGTTCATCAGGGGAGACAATGAATAGTGTCTCTGTCACTATCAAAGTGTCACGATTTTTGGCCTGGGGTTTCGAGATCGCAACGTCCAGGAGGTGGACATAGTTGTTGTGTAAGTGGAGCTCAAAGAGAGAGAGATCGCAAAGAAGATGGAGTCGGGAGAGCTAAACGAAAGGAAAGAAAAGTGAGGGTGAGAGATGAGAAAAAAAGAACTAAAGAGATTTTCATAACAAAGGGGGATGGGGTGACTCACGGATAGGGAAAGGATTAGGGGACAAGAATCCCAAGTGGGTCCCATTGGTTAGCAAATTAAGATCGCTAAAAATGAAACACGAAATATCCGAAAAATGTTTAACGTTTCGAAATGTAAAAACTTCGTTTCATGCCCACGCATTCGTGGTGATAAGTATGATAGGAATAAACTAAGAAAAGTAATCATATGCGTTTCGATGAGACAGTAAACGAAAGTCAACATTCATGCCTCAAGGGAAATTTTGTAATTTCATACTTTTGATACAATAAAATACTACAAATTTAGGACGGGGTATCATATGCGGGACAAGAGCATTTGTTGTTGCCTTTTAAGCTTGTGCAGACGAAAAGCTTTGGTGTCGCCTTTTAAGCTCGTGTGAACGATGAGCATTTGGTAGGGAATTGGTGTCGTTTGCAGTTTCATCTCGTGTAGACAATGAGTGTTTGGTTATGTGTTGCAGCTTTAGCTCGTGCAGGCGATGAGCTTTTGGTGCCTTGTTGCAGTTTTAGCTCGTGTAGGCGATGAGCATTTGGTGTCGTGTTGCAATTTTAGCTCGTGCAGGCGAGAAGCATTTGGTGTCACCTTTTAGGCTCGTGCAGACGATGAGCGTTTATTGTCGCCTTTTAAGCTCGTGCGAACAAGGAGATTTGGTGCCGCTTTTTAGGCTCGTGCAGACAAAGAGCATTTGGTGTAGATTTGGTCAAGCGATCTTAGGGAGGTGTTCTTAACAAACTTCATAGCAAGGAGTCATGACCAATTGATTATTGAAGAAGTCTTTGGGGAAGAAATTGCGCATCGTGATGGGGATAGACAATCTTTGTATCAAAGTTTCATCAACCATTCCTTGCCATTTTGCAGGTTGACGAGTGCTTCTTTGCCTCATCTTTGATTAGTCACCTTGTGGCCAAGGCATATGCTTATTGCGTGGTTTTTTCGGAATGATAAGAGTCAATCCTTCAATTTCGCTCTGCTTGATTGGCACGGTTTTAGAGCATGCCACCAGCGATCGAGGCAAACATGTTGAGTCGAAATAGCCAAAAGTGACGGTAGTATGGTTTGACTCCGCCACATCATCAAGATCTAGGTCAATGATTCCTTCTTGGGCCAGCTTCATGATGAGATTTTTTAGCACGAAGCATTTTTCGACCGGATGACTGATGACGTCATGTTATTTACAATATCTTGGGTTGTTTACTCGATTCATTTCTTCTGACCGCTTGCACTCGGGCAAATCGATCACCTTCTTGTCGAGCAAATCCTTCAACATGGCATCCATATCGGTGTCGGGGTACGAGTAAGTCTTCTCCTCAAGCTCATTTAAAGTGCATTTGTACCTCTTCTGATCATGAAAGGTTTGTTCCGCTTCACCTCCTTCTTTTTGTCTCTTGTGGAGATTCTGATGGTAGCCGATAGCTGGTAGCCGTGTTAACCACCATTGCTTCCTTGGCAGGTTCCTTCACATATTTTTCCATTTTATGCCCAAAGAATGTCTTTTTATAGTCGACGATCGGCTCTTTCTTTCCATGGTTGGCGATGCTCAACTCCATATCATGGGCACGGGTAGCCAACTCTTCAAAGGTCTGGGGCTTAATCCCCAAGCATGCCTTGTACGCACATATCGATCGAGGAGATCTCTGAGAGTCTGTCTTTGCAATTGAGACTCAATGAGTGTCATTGGTTGATATACTCAACGACTGGCTCATCCTTCCACTGTTTTGTATTTGTAAGCTCTATCATGCTGACGTGCGACGGGTGTTGTAAAAGTAGTTCAAGAATTCTTGCTCCATCTGCTCCCAATTGTTTATGGACTCAGGCTCTAGGTCTGTGTACCAATCAAACGCGTTTCCCTTTAAAGAATGAATAAACTGCTTTACGAGGTAGTCTTCCTCCGTCCTAGCGTTGTTGCAAGTTTCGACGAAATGAGCGATATACTGCTTTGGGCTTCCCATTTCGTCAAACTGCATGAACTTTGGTGGTTGATACCCCGTCGGCATCCGCAAGCTATCAATCCTCTTGGTGTATGGCTTCGAGTACATTAGTGCATCACTCGAAGTGCTTCCATATTGTGCCTTGATGGTGTTTGTGATCATGTCTTGAAGTTGTTGGATGGAAAGAGAGCCCATTGATGTAGCTTCAGACTCTGGCATTTGTTTCCCTCCAACTTTGTCGATATGATGCGCTTCTTCTTTGCCAGACTCCTCGTCATGTTGATTGTTCTTTAGGTCAGGGTCGGCTTCTCCATCATGCTGCGATTCCAACCTATTAATGAGTGTAGCAATTTGCATGTCTTCATCCTCGACGACTTTGTTAGCTTAGCGATCGCCTCGTTTATCTGTGCAAGTTGCTCTTCAATGGAGGTGGCGTTGGTGGTCACAACTTGCGTAACCAAAGAATGTGACTCTCCTGCATACATTAAAGGTGCTAGTTGGTGATCTGTTGTAGGATCATGCACTTGAGTCCGCATCTGAACCCAATGACAATGAGTGCTCCCTTGAGTTCTTCAAGACAAAGAATCTTGCTGGCTGCTTTAGGATGCCATCCTGCATGCCACAACAACATGCTTCAGTGCCCCCAACGAGGCTAGGTTGATGACGGGCGCGCGCCTCTATAGCTCCACTTACTCCTTTAGCATCACCAACTTGGAAGTGGCGCGTTGAATGGTCACCACATTTGCTTTGCTTTGAGTTTTGACATCAAAGGATTCTCTACTTACAGTCGAGGCGCTCACGCTCTTTGCCTTGGTGGCGATGACAACTTGACTTATTTTGGAAGCCATCGATTTCACAGTGTCTTTGGATTTCCTGAACAAAGAAAGAGATGAAAAGCAGAAATTATCCCACTTAGCGTGCCAAATTTGTAAACACGAAAATCCTACAACAAATGAGATAAAAACATGTGTGCAAAGTAAATGTTTGTATTAATGAATTTGTAAGGTTACAATCTCTTTACAACTTGATCCTTTGATTTGATCTCCGAAATGTGTAGATGTGTAGCGTTGTTAATCTAAGGGTCGCAATGACTTGATCTTGGATGACTTGATCCAAGGTTTTGGCTTTTGGCAATGGAAGAACAGGCAAGTGTAGGGGTGCTTGGTGGTTCTTCACGGGATTTGATGAAGAACACGAAGGATTTTCCAAGTCTTCTTGAATGTTTAAGTGTTTGGAGGGTTTGAGTACTTCAGAGCTTCAGAATTTCAAAGCTTCAGCATATGGGCGTGAAATGATTTCTGGACCCCTTTCTTTGTCTTAAAGCCTCCTATTTATAGACTCCCAAGCCTTGACTAAGGATGGATTTGACATTGATTGTGAGCTTGATTAATTGACAAAAGAACCATGACTCTATTTATGGATCAATTCGTTATTTGACTCCATCAATTAACATCTGATTTAACTAAATTAAAATAAAATAATTCATTTCTGTCAGATGTTGACAAGCGTCATTCTTGATGACTCGTTCGATTTTGATGAGTCATATCCATGTGTATGATTTTGTGAGACACATGACGCATGTCACGTATACCCTGGCCTGGCAAAACTTTAATGCGTTGGTAAACATTTATTTTATCGAAATTTCGATGTTTACAACAAAGTCACATTATGTAGTATGCAAATGTTGTCCTTAAAAGACACTTAGGATTCAATGGTGGGGTCCACATGAGATTTTTGTGGGAAGGGTGCATAGCTCACTAGTAAATTTTACCCGCACGTTGTTGCGGGAGCGAAAATATAACTATAGATTATGTTTTTAACATGTAAATACGCAAAGAGTGTTATAAATACTAAACTGAAAATTGATATATCAAAATCAATTTGAATGTACGATAAAAGTCCTTAATGACAGTATCAAAGAAACTATAATCACAAAGAAGTTGAGAGATTACTTTCTGATTATCAAAACCACTCCTGGAGTTATGCAGACACAAAATCTCACAGTATTATTACCACAACCTTATGCATAATAGGAACAACACTATAATCATCTACCTACCAGAAATTAACTCTTCTACAACAGCAAGTTTAACATTATCTATTCTATTAAGATAAGATGGCTTGTCAACTTTTTGCCCCTTTTTTTTCAATTTTTCCCTCACTTTTGAATACACAATGTTGACATGAGGAGGGCAAAATAGTAATTTTGTATATTTTGACAAAATGACAATCATATCCCCATTTTTCTTATTTTACCCTCACTTTTGATACACAATATTTACATAAATAGGGCAAAATGGTAATTGTGTAATATTAAGAAAAATATGCCTTTATTAAGAGATCTCATCATCATTGTCTCATACTCTTTAAAAATTTTAAAAACTAATCACACAGGAACTTTAACAAAAAACTCCTAGTACTGTTCACTTTAACGAAAAACCATATTTTTATATCAAAAAGTCAATCATGATACTATTCACTTTACCTTTTATTTTGTCCTTATCGTTAAAACTCAAAGGTTTCAAGCCATTTTCATTAGTTTTCCTTAGTCATACGCCTTAATAAAAAAACAAAAAAGAAAATGAAATTGAAATTGTTCACATCTTCTAGTAATAAATTGAAAATATCAACTTTATGGTAAAGATATAAAACACTTACAAGCTTGCTCAGAGCAAAAGCTTTGAAAAGCTTGTCAACATCCTCTAAGGTAGTTGTTTCGTCAAACGAAACAGTGATCTAAAAGGAGTTTAACATTCAGTAACCTCATGAAGTAAAAGCACTCCATCCTCCGTCCTCAGAGAACATTTAGTGAAATAACTGATGCAAGAGACCCACAAAAATAAAAATTAAAAACTTACAATGCTCGAGTCTACTACTCTCAAATTTAATCCAAGCTTGTTAGCAGCATCCGAAATTACATGGGCGTCAGCAACCTTAACCTTCACAGTGTTGAAGAAGGGAAGGCTCTGAACTTCCACGGTTCCAAGTTTCTTCAATCCAACTGCAAATGCTTGCCACGAAACAATTAATATGAATAAATGTTGACAGAAATTGATAGTAACTTAATATCCCCAAAGAAGTAATGAGAAAGTATGAAAATCAACCCCAAGGTGATGCACAATCAGAGATTCAAAAAAGCCAGACAAAATGATAGCAACAAATTTAAAAGATTAAAAAGAAGACAACCAACCAACCTTTGAACAAAGAACACACGGACAGAAAACATAAAATTAATAACAAATGGGGAAAAATGAAGAACTTAAAAAGATGGAGAAAGGAATATGAGACCAAACCGAAGAGCTGAGCCCAAGTCAGTAAGGCAAGTCAAGTAACATGTCTCAGAGAGATTGAACTCGGCAGCCAAAACCTGAAACCATTGGTCGTCTCTATCTTCCTCCAGCAAGCAAACCGCTACTGGGTTCCCCTTGAAAGCTGAGCCAGTGAACGCATCCACTTGCACACGCACTTCAGCACTCAATTCATACACACAGGAGAGACAGAGAGAGTACCACAGAGTATTTCGCAGATTTCTTCACCATGGAAAATGAGATGGACCAATGCCTTAACCAAAACACAAAATAACCATCAGACATTATAATTCCAAAATCATTACTCAAAGTGGGCTAAAAAGGGCTATTACCACCACTAAAATTACCCTCTTGTGAATTTGAATCAGAAGTTTTTGATAAATAATAATGTGAACCTTCATAGTTACCTCAAGGCCAAAAAGCCTCTGGATCTATTCCCATGGAAAATGAGATGGACCAATGCCTTAACCAAAACACAAAATAACCATCAAACATTATAATTCCAAAATCATTACTCAAAGTGGGCTAAAAAGGGCTATTACCACCACTAAAATTACCCTCTTGTGAATTTGAATCAGAAGTTTTAGATAAATAATAATGTGAACCTTCATAGTTACCTCAAGGCCAAAAAGCCTCTGGATCTATTCCCATGATTGATGTCTGGTTTACCTACTTGATAGATTAATGTAGACAAATGTGAATTTGGTTAGTAATTAGTAATCTTTGTTTAACTGGTATTTTTATTCCTACTTAACAAACCAATTTGAATGGCTTAAAACTCAAAAAATGCAAAATTTAAGAGAAAAGTTTCAGTCGGATCTTATTTCAAACACATTGCTCTGTTCTTCTTAAGTCTGCGAAACAACACCTCCACCAACATTGTTTTACAGAATCTGTTTCAATCACTTACTCATCAACTCAATAGAGCACAGTGTTCAAAAGTTACTATTTACAGAATCTATTGTCCAGTGAGGCTCATCATGGGGAAAACACCGTCCGAAAACTTTGTCCACAAACCCCTAAAACCTGTATCAAGCAGATGAAATAGACTCTAGTTTTGTTCGGGCAAAATTCAAAACTTAAAACCGGGTCTTAGAAAAGCTTATTAACTTCTCAATCAACAACCCTAAGCTCTAAAGCAGTTCATTACCCTAATCTCAAAATTCCTCCACCCTTCTTTGTGAGTATAAAGACATCCTATTTTTTTACCACATAAACAACAAATCACATGTGTAATATGTATTTTTCTTTTCAAATTTGAATTTGGCGTATTACTACCAAAATCAGAAATTTAATCTAAGAAATGTACAAAACATACTAAAAAACTACTAAGTTCAGATAAAGGAAAAAATTTCTCCAACACCCAGAAAGTTAAAAGGCAAAAATCTACAAAATGATGAAAAATATACTAAAACCCAATTATATTTAATGACAAATTTGAAGTAGATCCAAATTTTACATGAGTATAAGATCCATTTTGTTATACAACGATATTTTATTTGACACAATGAGGTGAGGTACACATCCATAAACGTTGTATAGCTTAAATACTAATATATAATCCCTGAATCATTTTAATTGTGCAGTATCTCTGTTGTTTTTCTTTTTGATGTTTCACTATTTTACATAACTGTTTATAATAAATTCAATATATCTATGTAGTAGACTGATAATTATCATTCCAAAAGATCGTAAGTATAGAACTTTTCCTGACCTAATTTAACTAAAAGCCAAAACATCATTAGTAAGGAATTCAATAATTACCAGTTCCGCCCCTGACTCCATACATATATGATAATAATGATATTTAAGGAAAGTGACACAGAAAAAGAGGAGACAAGAAATAATCATTCCAATATTACTTTTACCAACATAAACATGCATTATACTATAATCCATCAATATACGAATATACATTATATTATTTATATTATAATAATACAGTATGAGCACCAGCCTGTAAGAAACCATAGTCAGAAAATTAACCAACATAAACATGCATTCCAACATACTTTTATAAGCAGTTGTTCAACTGGCACATTGTTATCCAATCCCGACGAAAACAAAGTAAAACCCTACAATTCTCTTTTTTCTTCACTCTATTGTTTACCAGCCGTGTCAATCTACAAACTTAACGTAAATGGATAAATCCTTCCTATAAAAACAGAGTACGCAATTCAAGTATCCGTGGAAGGAGTCTCAGAAGTTTTTGGGGTTGAATTGGTCAGGAAGACTTTTCATACACATTTCTTTTTAAAACTCTACTATTTTGCCATCACTATCCTAACAAATTCATCATAACCAGAAAATTTAGTCTTATTTACTTAAGGCAAAAGAAAATCAAATTAATTTAGTTTCCTTCAGTCAAATCTGTTTCTTTTCCTTCTCTTTTCTCATCCCCTTATATCGACCCCATCTTCCTCACACTTTCACACACAACATTTCCCTTCTCTCCATAATATCGCATCACAGCTCTCTCTCCTCCTCTCTCCCTCTCTAACTCACATAGACTACGTTTTCTAACTCTCTCTGACTCTTTCTATCTCCCCAAAAATTAATTATACGATCATCCACATATGTTTCTCACAAAAGTTTAGCCGTTTAACTAAAACACAAAAAATAAAAAATTTCCTCATCCAGAGCAAAAAACCGAAACATGCAGAACAAAACCCAAAATCAAAGCTGACCATCCTTTAACCCAGCACCGTGATTGATCAGAAGCTGGTGGGTGTCCTCACATCGAACAAAGAGAAACTCAACACAGATAAGCAGAACACAAAGCACAGAAAAAAAAAGAAGAGAAAAACGCAAGACGGAGAGAGAGAGAGAGAGAGAGAGAGAGAGAGAGAGAGAAATACCAGAAGGAAGATAAGAGAACAACCGGAGAAGGAGACCACACTGCCGTCGATGGTACGATACAGGCGGACACAATTCAAACAGGAACAAAACAGTAAAGTTATGGGTATATTCAAGATTTCTTGTTAAACAAACAGAAATTAAACAACCAGTTTCAAATCGAGGACAAAATTCTTACCACGCAAAGGAGATATGCAGATCGGAGTCGTAGAAGACGGACGGGAGGAAATAGCGCAAAGTGTGTTCGAGGAAGAAGGGGGGAAGCGCGCCAATTTAGGGATTTGGAACTCTGTGGAACTGAGGAGACGCACGCACAGAAGAAAAATGAGAGGGGCAAAACGGCCAATTCACCATACAACCCCACAAAACCAAAAGACCATGAAGGGAATGAGGGGCAAAACCGGGTGGACACTGTTATTGAACAGTAGTCATTCACCGGGTATTAGTAGAGAATAATTTTCACTCTCCCAATACACTCGCAAGTAATTAAATTGAACTCATCAGAGTGTCTACCATATGGACTGTAGCTCCCATTGAAAGTTATAGAGTCCCTAAATTTAAGTACATAAGGTGGTAGAGAGTAATAGGGATTCCATTGAAAATGCTCTTAGACAGTTGCTGACATAACGTTAGGCGCGAGACTCGCAATACATGCTGTTTTTATTTTTTTTCACTAACCATTGCAAATCAACGGTCCTGATTCATTATGGGTTTCTTTTCTTTTATTTTATTTTTTTATCGTTGGTCAATGATTGTATTGAAAGAGTGATGTAAACTTCAAATTTAGGGTTTAAATTCAAGGGGTTATTTTAATTGGAGGCAATATTTCTTAAGAACACAAAGATTTCGGTATAATTCCTAAACGAATTCCCATAAGTGATGATATAAAATAAAGACTTTCATTCAAGATGCTCTTCCGTTCTACCAACTTATGAACCGATTAACAATCATATTATGTTAGCATATCCCTATTTAGCCTCGAGGCGGAGCCATGCCACAAGAAACTTTGCGTGGTAGGATGGTGGTTCGGGGTAATCCACATCCCTACGTGAAAGATACCATCAATCGTCTCGATAAGGAAGAAAGTGGTCTTCCAATTTCCTACGTGATCGACTGCATTGGAACGCAGCGTACACCATTTGCATAATTTTGGCAACTTGTGAATTTGTCCTTGCACCACTCTCCTCTTTGCTTTGCTTTTGTGATCCATGTCGCATGCAAATGCAAATCCAATTGTGTGCATTCGCACTGGCTGACGTATGCACTTACAATACGCACTCCCTGACGTAGGTGTCGATCTAACTAGCACTGGCAGCGCATGATGGAAGCTGTCGACGCCTGATGAGGACAAACGCATATAGGATAGATTTTTCAATGTTACCGTCACACGAGATGATACATCACATGTTCTTATATAAATTGTGGCATATGTGTGTTAAAAGATTAATAACTTAAAAAGTTAAAATTTTCCACCACTTCATAAAAACACGTGGTATATCATCCGTGTTCTTGTCACAACTAAAAATTTCTCCACATATAGTGAAAACGAAACAAGAAAAAGATGATGATTTATACAAAAATACTTTCCTGCATATCTGCAACTTATGTCACTCGATCGGATTTATTTTACTGATTCTTTGCGTGGGTGGATTCTTCATAACACGGGCGTGTTATTTTTACAAGTGATATTGTAACATCTCACATCGTCCAGGGGAGTGGATCCTGTAAGTTTTATATGTATATTCTCATCTCTACCTAACATGATGTCTTTTGGGAGCTCACTGGTTTCGGGTTCCATCGGAACTTTGAAGTTAAGTGAGTTCGCGCGAGAGCAATCGCATGATGGGTGACCCACTGAGAAGTTCTCGTGTGAGTTCCCAGAAACAAAACCGTGATGGCGTGGTCAGGGCCCAAAGCGGACAATATCGTGCTACGGCTGAGTCGAGTCTGGGATGTGGTGGGGGTTCGGACCGGGATGTGACACTTTGGTATCAGAGCCAATCCCTGGCCCGATGTGTGCCGACGAGGACGTCGGGCCCCCAAGGGGGTGGATTGTAACATCCCACATCGCCTAGGGGAATGGATCATGTAAGCCTTATATGTATATTCTCATCTCTACCTAGCATGAGGCCTTTTGGGAGCTCACTAGCTTTAGGTTCCATCGAAACTTCGAAGTTAAGCGAGTTCACGCGAGAGCAATCCCATGATGAGTGATCCACTGGGAAGTTCTCGTGTGAGTTCCCATAAACAAAATCGTGAGGACGTGGTCGGGGCTCAAAGCGGACAATATCGTGCTACGGCGGAATCGAGCCCGGATGTGGTGGGGGCCCGGGCCGGGATGTGACATATATTGTCAAATAATGTTATATTTAAGCGTGAGTGTAATTAACGGAATAAGATGTTTGACAAAATTTTATAAAGTGTGAGGCAGAGTAGCTAGGAAGCCAAGAATAATTAGGTAAAGTGGAAAATAATTAAGTAAAGTGGCGCATAAACTTTGTTGATACACAAAACCGGAAGGTCTTGGAACAACGTAAATCTGACCGTGAATCTGCAAGAAAGTAAAGAACACAAGATGTATCGTGGTTCACCCCAATGTTTGAGCTACGTCCACACTGATGTTGATATTGTTTCACTCTTAATGGTGAATATACAAGAAAGCTAGAGGCAGTGTGCTCTCTAGCCTATTCTCTTCCCATGGCCTAAACCTTCCCCCCTTAATGAGGAGAGTGATGAGTCCTTTTATAGAATAAAGGCTCCTCACTTATTACATATTTGCCCCTTCATTTATTACATAATTACATTTGAGTCCCCCGAGTATTTATACGAGGTCTAAATACGGAGGCCCTAAATATGGTACAAACAAACTTCATCTTGTCCTAAACTTTATGCTACCGATTGTGTGCATACGTATAAAAAAAATTTGTTGAAATTAGTGGTCAAGACTAAAATGAAAAGTACATTAAACACCATAATTTGTACTATTATAGTTCGAAAAGATAGGCTAAATAGCCAAAATGGTCCCTGAGATTTGCATAACTCATCACTTTGGTCCCTAACATTTCAAATCGATAAAAGTGGTCCCTGAGATTGTCCACCATCCATCATTTTGGTCTTTCCATTAAAAACTCCGTTAAGTGTCCCAGAGCTCTTGGCCAGAAGTTTGGGCAATTTTCAAAGCTTCGTAACTCAATCGTTTCTTAACCAAATTCGACCCATAATATATCAAAATGAAGATAGGAAAGTGTAGAATAAGATTATACCTATTTGGAAGCCCAATGGCCAAAGTTGACTGGTGAAAACTGGAAAACTCGCCTGAAACTGGGTAAAATTTAAACGTTCATAACTTCTTCAATACTCAACAAAATCAAGTGATTCAAAAACAAAAATCATACTTCTCGACGAGACGAAGAGAATGGTTCCTTTTTCGACGGCTAACTCGTTGTGGTTTGGTCGAAAAAATGCTCGAAAGTGATTGTCTTGGTCTCGAGTTAGCCACTTTCAAGCCGTTTTCCGGCCAAACCACGACGATTTATGACACACTCGGACCGGAGTCGAGACGTGCTAGCCGTCACGTGAGAGTGACGTAGCCATGAGCGCAAAGCGGAAGCGATAAAGAGTAAGAGAAATACTACCGATTTAAAACCTATTAACTAACAATCCCAATTAAGAAATGATGCCAGTGAGAGTTTAAGTGGATAAATACACTTTCAGAGAAATAAGAACGTCTAGTTGCAGTCGAGTAGGATGATTACTAAAATACAACACCCGAAGATGAATCCTACTTTTTCGGATTATGTCAAAACACCATTGGAGTCCTCGTGGCCACCAAACTCTGCTATCTAAGACCTTGAGGGGCGAAAAACAAAGTTGAGTGGGTCAGTAAAACACATTTATACGAAAGCCTTATTTTCCTTTGAATGTACTAACCCCTCGCTGTAAAACAAGTATATGGTTACTTTCCCAGAAAATAGATATAAGCATATACATAAATATATATATATATGAACGCGTATCAAATCATTTCATGCTTCACATAATCATAAACTTATGCATGCCATGCCAAGATATAACAAAGTAAACAATTCAGGTAAGAATGATTTCATAGAAATATAATACGTTAGCCGGAACTCCTGTGGTAGTCTGTACGGCTGAATTCATAGCTCAAACTCAATCTAGCCGGAGTCACTACTATGACCTATACTGCAATATACTGCACATAAGTCGGAACCACTGAAAATGGTCTATACGACAAGGTTGGGTGTAATATAATTATGCTCAATTATACTCTCTCAATGCTAGCTGTGCGATAATACGTTAGTCACCTACGAGTCGGAACCACTTATAGTGGTCTGTACGACAAGACTGTGCACCTAATCGGATCCAATGTGAGCATATGGTGCGGGAGGTGACATAATATACAGGCTTGTGCCAGCTCTCTCTAGCTAAATCGCAGTCACCTTGGGTGCAAGTTTATGAGCTATCGCTTCTCAATCACATATAGCATCATCGATGATTTACATAACCAAACACAACTTACCTGAACTTACCTGTGCCTCCACAACACCACATTTATATATATAAGGTATCACACATCAATTCATGCACGAAACATAATTGTATATGCATGGCATTTATGGCATGGAATTTAAATTGCATTTCCTTTAAATACGTTTTCTGGGAAAAACGTCAAGTATATATATATATATATATTGAAAATAACTGCCTACTCACCTGGGGTCTACGCTACGACTCCCTAACATCAGAACCAAGGCGTCCCGAACGCTCGGTGCCTAAAACAGTTATCAAACCACATCTCAGAACTCTTATCCATAGAATATGTAATTCACATAACACATATCCTCAAGGGTATTCAAGAATAATGCGAGACCCGTTGATCAAAGGTCAACCGTCGACTAAGTTCGACGGTAGGATCATAGCCCCAAATAACACAATCTGGAAGATCAACAACTCAGATTTCTGATCCGTCACTTCCCAAGATACACATTAAGCTTCTAGAACAACATACTAAAATTTCGTTACGATCCGACGGTTGGAACTCCGCCAATTTCCAAAACTAAGTGGCGGTTAACATTTTATTTTATGAACTTACAAATCCAATTTGGGAAGATCCATCCATCGAATTCCCGATCCGTAAGTTCCTACATTCTTCAAATATTACGTACTACTACGCATCAAAGTTTGGTGAGGATCCGACGGTTGGATCGTCGATTCATATAATGGCCTATTAACGTATCTTAGAGAATTTTGGCTCTAACAATCAATCTACGTCAATCACTTCTCAAAACTGAATTCGAGACATCACATATAGTCTTAAAATAGCATTGGCGGCCCTCAGGCCACGCGCCGCCACACCAGCCGCCGCGGGTGGCAGTCGGCCGCCCCAGCTCGCCGGAAAATTCAACTATTTCTAAAAATTACCAAAATTTTCAGATTCGAAGATCTCAATGAGTAGAACAACTTTCATACCTGTGACCAAGGCCAATTTGGCTTGGAAACACTTCAATTTCACCAAAATCCGTGCGGACCCTAGAATTTGGTGTGCTTTGATTCGACCTCCAAACTTGTTTCAACGCCTCCACCACTGCTTGGGCTTTATTCTAGACCTCAAGAGGATGTTATGGGTGGTGACAATTGGAAGGAATTTCTTCGGGATTGGATGATTCGAAGCCAAAGCCGCCAGACCCCTTTCTTGCGGTTTTCTCCATTTTAAAAGCCAAAACTCTCCAAATTTGAGATGGAATGGATAGAGGAAGGGTCCTAGAGTGTTTCCCATGAGGTTTCTTGAAGAAATTCGCCGGAAAAATGGGTGAAAATCATCGAAAATAGGTATGGGTGCCGACCGAGTCAAGAACGGGCCAAGGGGATCCGGCCGATCCCCCGCGCCACTCTCTCCCTCCTTTCCCTCCTTCCCCTTTTCTGGTTGGCCATCCTCTCCTTCTCTCTTCTCCTGATTCGCCAGCTCTCTCTCCTTTCTCTCCCGGAGTTCCTGCTCTCTTCCTCTGGTTGGGCAGCTTTGCCCAATCTCTTCTTCTTCTTTTTTCTTCTACCAGCCACGCGCACACACACACACACGTGACCTCCCTTCTTCTTTTTATTTTCTTTCCTTTCCATCCATTTCAACACTTACATACATAACACACCACAACGCTCATAACCGGGGGTAAAATAGTAAATTCACGTCCTTGATAATAAAATAATACATATCTTTGGGACGGGCTGTCACAATTTAGCCATCTAAAAATGTACCATTCTCTTTGTCTCATTGAGAAGTATGATTTTTGTTTTTGAATCACTTGATTTCGTTGAGTATTGAAGAAGTTATGAACGTTTAAAGTGTACCCAGTTTCCGGCGAGTTTTCTAGTTTTTCCTTGGACCAGTCAACTTTGAGGCTATTTTCCGGCCATCTCCGGCAGCCATTGGGCTCCCAAATAGGTATAATCATATTCTACACTTTCCTATCTTCATTTTGATATATTATGGGTCGAATTTGGTTAAGAAACGATTGAGTTACGAAGATTTGAAAATTGCCCAAACTTCGGGCCAAGAGCTCCGGGACACTTAACGGAGTTTTTAACGGAATGACCAAAATGATGGATGGTAGACAATCTCAGGGACCACTTTTATCGATTTGAAATGTTAGGGACTAAAGTGATGAGTTATACAAATCTCAATGACCATTTTGGCTATTTAGCCGAAAAGATATATGTAAAACAATCAGATCCAAAAATTATAGAGACGAACGGGTACATATGGTCCCCCTTGCTATCCGAAACAGGCAATGTCCACACACATAAGAAAAAAAACAAATAGTAATGACCCAATGGATAAGTTGTTCTCTGCAACACGCACATGTACGCATGAGTCTTTTGATGGATCAAGTTCACATGTTTATTCTATATAGTTATATTCAAACGATACCATAAATATGTATGTCTGTTTGCCATATATACAATGTAGATAAGTATGATAGTTCAGAACTCAGAATAGTTATCTGGCTCCCATTTAAATATAATTCCTTAGTGCCTCATAGAACTTTCGTAATTACTTAAGCAATAATATCACGTACCACACCCTTTTATAGAGAGAGCATTTTTCGCACCATCCCTTTCTCTTCTTAAAATAAATTAATATAAAACAAAATGAAAAAACTGAAATAAACTAAAATTTACGAAGGATTTAAATAAACCGAAATTTACGGACTAAGAAAATGAGTCCATTTTATCATTATAAATAGGAAAGTTTCATTTGAACCTATATAACTGTTTTCTACACATAACTTATTTTTACACTCATTTTATTTTTAAATAAAATATTAATATTTCTTTAAATCCAAATTTACTACTTAAATTACACACACAAACCTAGTTCAATATGTAAATTTATCTTTAGACCCATTTGAAAATAAAAAACATAGAAATATGTAAATCAGATTAATTGTTGTGATGGGTTGTTAATTATTCTTAATTTAGAAAACTTAGTGAAACACATAGCAGATGCCAAATAGTATGCAAATGTTAGCTGGAGAGCTGGAGATGATAGACATATAGAAGTGAAAGACAGAACACTACATAAAATAAAATCGAGAACTTAGTGAAACACAAAAGAAGTTTTGATGTGCCGTGAGAAACTTCTTGTTCATTTGTACTTGGTACTGTCATTTTTTGTGTAAGAAAAAGAAGCATGAATATAAATATAAAAACTATATTGCTGATAAATTTTCTAATAACATGATTTGTACTGGTGCTGTTACTTTATTAGGGTTTGATTTTTTAGTGTGAATTTATTGATAAATCTTATTTTTATTGTCGAATTTATCTTGTACTTAATAATAATTGTGCAATAAAATAATAAAGCATTTCATATGATTCAAATAAAATTCCCCTTATAAATATCACTTCTTCACAACTCATTCTAACTCATTTCAACCATGGAAGACTACTTGTTCTACATATCCCTCTCCCTTATCTTCCTGTTCTTCACCTTCAAATTCCTCCTCGAGAGAAAACGACCTCAACTTAACCTACCACCAAGCCCACCATTCCTCCCAATCATCGGCCACCTCCATCTCCTTAATTTCCCAGTCCACCGAACCTTACACCGCCTCTCCCAAAAACACGGCCCCATATTCTCCCTCTGGTTCGGCTCACGCCGCGTGGTCATAGTCTCCTCCTCGTCCGCAGTTCAGGAATGCTTCACCAAAAATGACATAGTCCTAGCCAACCGCCCTCGTTTGCTCATGGGCAAGCACATAGGCTACAACTACACCACCGTAGTCGCTTCTCCATATGGCGATCACTGGCGCAACCTCCGCCGGATTAGTGCCATCGAAATCTTCTCCACTGCTCGACTCAATACATCCTCGAACATCCGAAAGGAAGAGGTCAAACACTTATTACTTAAACTCTCAAAAAACTCCCGTGATCATTTTGCAAAGGTCGAGCTCAAGTCTATGTTTTCGAAGCTGACGTTTAACAACATAATGACGATGGTGGCGGGGAAGAGGTACTACGGCAATGACGCGTCGGTTGACAAAGAGGGGGCGAGGCAATTTAGGCAGATTATGAAGGAGGCTTTTGCTCATAGTGGGGCGGCCAACCCAGCCGATTTTTTGCCCATTTTGAACTGGGTTGGGAGCGATGCGTATGAGAAGAGGGTTATGAGGTTGGCTAAGATGACCGATGCGTTTTTGCAAGGTCTCATCGATGAGCACAGGAACAAGAAGGGTAGAAATACTAGTACCATGATTGATCATTTGCTTTCTCTTCAGGAGTCACAGCCTGCGTATTACACTGATCAAATCATCAAGGGACTTATTCTGGTTAGTTCAAAATGATATCTCATGAATTTTTTTTTATCATAAAGTTAAATTTATTATGGCACTCAGTGAAAGTTGGCGACAACAGTGATTTTAGTCGCAGTAGTATATTTGGTAGCGTATTGATTTTTGTCACAGTAGCAGATGATCGGTTTGCTAATATGACACCTGGCCACATGCATATTCACTATTTATAGCTTTCTCATTAAATTTAATTAGGTCAGTAGTCACACTTAGATGAAGCTGCAAGATGGTGACTGTTAACCATATCACAGCATACTGAAAAGAACATCTTGGATTACAATTACAGAACGATAGGGATCATAGCTAATAAGAAAGAAATACAAAATGGCGTTATGCACTTCAATGGTATATATATTGCACTTCATTGGTGTGTGTGTGTGTTCTATTTTTCCTTCCCAAGTAAGTGGCTAACTTAAGGGCTATATTCAGGTAATGCTGCTGGCGGGTACTGATACATCAGCTGTTACATTAGAATGGGCTATGTCGAATTTGCTTAACCATCCGCGTGTGCTAAAAAAGGCTAGAGCCGAAATGGATGCTCAATTGGGTCAAGAGCACTTGGTGGAAGAACCAGATATCTCTAAACTACCATACCTGCAAAGCATTGTCTCTGAGACCTTTCGATTATGCCCAGCGGCGCCACTGCTAGTTCCACATCTTTCATCCGAAGACTGTACTATTGGAGGATTTGACGTGCCGCGTGGCACAATAGTATTGATCAATGCATGGGCCATACACAGGGACCCAAAGTTGTGGGACGATCCTGAAAGCTTCAAGCCTGAGAGGTTCGAAAGCGGTGAGGATATGTCGCATAAGCTTATGCCATTTGGATCGGGAAGAAGGGCTTGCCCAGGAGCAGGACTCGCCCAACGTGTGGTGGGATTGACTTTAGGGTCATTGATCCAATGTTTCGAGTGGGAGAGAGTTGGTGAGGAGGAGGTTGATATGACGGAAGGTAAAGGACTCACCATGCCTAAAGCTGTGCCATTGGAGGCCATGTGTAAAGCACGCTCAATTGTAAACAAAGTAATTATATCTTAAATTATATAAATAATTTAGTATTGTATTAGCAAAAGAGGGAAGCTGCAAGACATAGTTAATGATGTTTGTCTACTTAATTGATATACCATTCCTATTCCCCTTTTCCATTTTCAACATTTCGGCTCATCCTACAATTTTCTTTGCCAGAACATATTTCCCAAACATCAATCAAAACAAATGAGTTTCAAATTAGATGTGCTTTAGGAAGAACCATTCCTGAAAGGATTACTTAAATAGTAAACAAAAAAGTTTTGATTACTGCACGATATTAAAGAATGAGAAGGAAAATATAGGCAAAAGGAAAATAAAAAATCAAGGGGGTAGCGTCACTTTATCCAAAAGAGTAGGTATATCAGCTTATCTTTACCAGATATACTCTCATAACATCTATTGGATTAATTAGAGTATTTCAACCAAATGTTAAAATCTGTTATGTAAGAATATGCTTAAACCCCCAAAAGATGAAAGTCAAGCAAATAAATCACAACAATAAGGCAAACTACAAAAGCTCTATAAGAGCGCGACATAAGCTCTATATGGACGTTATGAGAGCACTAAGAGAACCTATGATCGAAGACTATAAACAGCTCTTAGTCACATAATTCAAATAAGAATAATGACATACCAGTAGAGAGCGAAGAAGACGAAACCATAGTCAACCACAGTAGTAGTCCTTCTCCTCATGGTTCAATAATTAGGTTGACACTACTACAATATTAGCTTTAGGTAGCGGATATTAGAAACATCATGTCGGATAAATTATATCCGACACATCATTTAATTAGTGACGAATATTAGAAAAATCATGTCGGTTATATCTGACATAAAGTCCTGAAGGATATTTACTGGCGGATATCAAAAATATTATGTCGGTTATAACCGACAATATTTTTTAATCCTTTTTTTTAAATATTTTTGACAAATTCTGGCGGTTTTTAAGTTAATGGTGGCGGTTATAACCAACAGAAATTGACTATTTTATTATTTTACTTTCTAGCGGTTATTATTTTAGTATTATGGCAGTTATAACCGATAGAAATAAAAAATTTATTATTTTAAAATGTTATATTGATTAAAAATAAATAAATAAACACATTTTTTTAAATATTTTTTTTTCACTCATGACTGTAAAGTCTAATGAACCCAATTCCCACGAGCCATAAATTTTCTGAGAGAATAATAACAACATACTACAATCTGAAGCTCTATCATTTTTGTAATAAGGATTATGCTCCCTCATAGGCAAGAAACAAGATACAAAGAAATTCAAACAATTTTTTTTTCAATGCGTCACAAACACATTGTCTGGCACATAAACATACATGAACATCTGGTGTACTCTAGAAAAATCCAGAAACCCTAGATTCCCAAAATGAAATTAAAACAAGAACAAAGCATAAATCACACCCGAACCCAAGGCGAGAAACGGAGAAATTGAAAGCGAAGCAGAGAAATTACCAGAAGCGAAGGACGAGACGGGATGAGGGCGAGGAGGAGTGGAGGGTATCGGAGGCGGAACTACCGAGGGCTTAGGGTCTAAAGCGGATATGAGGTAATCGGTGACGGATGCGAGCTTGGGATTCTGGCGTTTGAGCTTGACGGTGGAGGAGGACGAGGACTACTAAGAGACGGCACTGGCTAGGGTGGTGGTGGAGGAAATGGTGTTGGTGCAATCGGAGAGAGGGTTTGGGGCTCTCAGTCTTCTTCTGGATGGCTCAGCTTCCATTTCTTTTTTTTGCTACTTCATAGGTTTTATTTTGCAAAATGTTCATTACTGTCGGTTAAAACCGACAGAAACATTTTTTAAGATACAAACCGACAGAAAATTTTCACCTACTGTCAGTTATAACCGACATAAAAAAATATGGCCACCAAAATACCCCCAAAATTCTCTTCCAAAATTTTAAATTCCCTCCCAAAATTTTAAATCCACCCACCACCCCCCCCCCCAAAATTTTTTTTTTGTTACGATTTAAAAAAATAAAATAATAATTGTTTGATTTAATAAATAAATAAATGGGAAAATTAGGTTCACATTCTTCTTTTTGTTACTCCATTAATTAAAATCATATTCATTTTCAATTTTTGATCAAGGTCCTTGGGTATTAATAACATCATTAATTATTTGAATAATAAAATATTTTTATTTTTATATATATTCCTTTAGTGTTAAAAATGTTACAATTAGTATATTTATATTTATGGCTAAATTTTTTATCATATATTTTTATTTTTAGTTTGTACCTATTTTTAATTTGCAAATATTTTTTAATTTGTACCAATTTTCTTTTCATTTTTAATTTGTACCCATATATTAGTTTCTTTTTGTGCCCATATTTTTTTAAAGTTTTATTTGTATTTGTACCCATGTGTATACCGTCACGTGACATTGTATATTTAATCAATGATAGAAAAATTACATATGGTATATTTATGTTTTATGTCTAAACTTTGTATCATATATTTATATTTTTAGTTTGTACCCACTTTTAATTTGCAACATTTTTTTTTAAATTTGTCATATTTTCTTCTTAGTTTTATTTTGTACCCATGTATTAATTTCTTTTAGCGCCTATATTTTTAAAAAATCATTTGTACTCATAATTTTCTTCTTAGTTTTATTTTGTACCCATGTATTAATGTACCCATTCTTCTTTATTAATGTACCACTTTGCTATATGTGAAATGTACCAATTTTTTTGTCAAATGTACCAATTTTTTTGTAAAATGTACCCATTTTTTTTGTAAAATGTACCAATTTTTTTAACACTATGGATACATTCTTTTGCCATTTATTATTTCTTATTTTTACATAGTTTTTATCCATTTATTCAATCAAAATGTTTGAATTTTTTTAATGTAACCGTTTCTAATAGTATTATAATGAGGGATTTTAAATTTATAGGATTATAAATCTCATAAAATATCAAACATTTAATGTCAAAACTATAAAAATAAAAATATTAATAGTAATATAATGAGGTGTACAAAGTCAAGGGACCTTGATCAAACTTTGAATAATATTAAGGTTTTAATCAAAGAATGTTAAAGATTACGGACCGCATCCAAAGTATCCCTAAATAAATTATATGTATTTAAATAGAATACGTTTTTAAAAATTAAATAAATAATTGTTTGTTTTAATAGATAATAACCCATGTAAAATATGCGATAAAGAAACAAAAAGAAAATTATACAATGAAAATATCATCAAACAAACTAAATATTGTCTAACCAATACTTGAAAAACATAAATAAAAATTTAGCACAAATTACTTTTCCCACTTCAAAATTTAGGCAAATTTAACGGAGATATGCATTCTACGAAACTAGTTTCCATGATTTAACCGCCAAACTTGTTTGTACATACTACAAGATCGCAAAAAAAAAAAAAAAATTCATAGATTAGTAACGGAACAAAAGTTTTCGATGGTTATAAACGAAAAATCACAATTTAACAGTTATTTTAGCTCCGATTTAAAATACTTACACTAGTGGATACCACAAAATCTTATTTTATACTTAATAGAAGTATAATATTAACTCTGTGTTTGTTTAATCTACCGTTTTGACGCATATGCATTCTACGAAACTTTTTTCAACGATCCACACTCTGAGATTACATACGTAAAAAATTGTAAAAACAAACATTCAGATATTACGTAACGGAACAAAAGTTTTCGACGGTTATAAACGAAAAATCACAATTTAACGGTTATTTTAGCTCCGATTTTGATGATTTTTTACAGCTACACTCCTCGACCCTATAAGAATGTAATGAATAAATTTGATCTTTAATTTAAAATATTTACACTAGTGGATACCACAAAATCTTATTTTATACTTAATAGAAGTATAATATTAACTCTAAGTGTTTGTTTAATCTACCGTTTTGACACAATATGCATTCTACGAAACTTTTTTCAACGATCCAACCAACAAATTTATTTGTACATACTCCGAGATTACATACGTAAAAAATTGTAAAAAACAAGCATTCAGATATTACGTAACGGAACAAAAGTTTTCGACGGTTATAAACGAAAAATCACAATTTAATGGTTATTTTAGCTCCGATTTTGATGATTTTTTTACAGCTACACTCCTCGACCCTAGTTTCAACGATCCAACCGTCAAATATGTTTGTATATACTCCGAGATAGCATGTGTAAAAAATCGCAAAAAAAAAAACATTCAGAGAACCGTCCAAAATTTTGTTTTGTTCGTGTCGGTTATATCCGATAGGGCCATGAATGTGTTGCTCTGTGTTTGCATTTGAGTGCGTATTTTGAATGCTTTGTTTGAATACTTGAATTGAACTTGATGCTATGCTTCAATAATGGGAACTTTAACGAAGTACTGTTCAATTTCATAAGATGGTCAGTTCATGGTGGTCGCGGAACCTGCAGATTTTGTGCATATATATAGCACAAAGGCAGATTACAAAGTGCGGCAAGAGATTAATTTCTTTGGGGAGATATCCGGTGTATCAATGAGTCCCGATGACGAGTCTCTGTATATAGGAATCTGGGACCGAACCATCTGGAGAGAAAAACCGACGACAAGTCAAGATGAGGAAGTAATCTTATCTCTTGGTTTCGCCGGTTTTAGGGTTGATTTTTGTTTCTGTTTTCCTTTGTTTTTGTCCATTGTATGAGAAGTTTCTGTTTTCTCTTCTGTTTTTCTGGGATGGATTGTTGTGTTTTGTGTTGGGAAGAAGGTTGGTGGAGTTGGCTTTTCTCTTCTGTTTTTCAGCAGATTTTGATTTTGAGCAGAAGGGGAGAAGAATGCTCAACGAGAAGAAGGGTTCTGCTCCCATGTCCTTTTTATTTTTTTTATTATTAATATATTTGATGTTGGTTTTATCTGACAGAAAATGCTTTAGTTATTTTTTATTAATATTTCTTGTCGGTCATAGCCGACACAAGTTCTGTCACTTATATATATTTTCTGTCAGTTTTATCCGACATAAAATGCTCTTATTTATTCTTTATTGATATACTTTCTGTCGGTTATATCTGACACAAGTTCTGTCGGTTTTAGAGTATTTTCTGTCGAAAAAATCATTTCATGACGCTGGCAATTATGTTGCTTATTATATCCGTCACTGCATCCATTTTCTGTCGGATTTTGCATAATATTCGACAGTAATATATGTTTCTTGTCAGTTTTTTGACCGCCAGAAATAGATAATTTTGTAGTAGTGTGATTAAGGACTGGAACCAAAACGACCCTATAATTAGGTCAATAGTCACACTTAGATGAAGCTGCAGGATGGTGACTGTTAACCATATCACAGCATACTGAAAGGAACATCTTGGATTACAATTACAGAATGATAGTGATCATAGCTAATATGAAAGAAATACAAAATGGCGTTATGCACTTCAATGGTATATATAGCACTTCATTGGGGTGTGTGTGTGTTCTATTTTTCCTTCCCAAGTAAGTAGCTAACTTAAGGGCAATATTCAGGTTATGATGTTGGCGGGTACTGATACATCAGCTGTTACATTAGAATGGGTTATGTCGAATTTGCTTAACCATCCGCGTGTGCTAAAAAAGGCTAGAGCCGAACTGGATGCTCAATTGGGTCAAGAGCACTTGATGGAAGAACCAGATATCTCTAAACTACCATACCTGCAGGCTGCAAAGCATTGTCTCTGAGACCTTTCGATTATGCCCAGCAGAGCCACTGCTAGTCCCACATCTTTCATCCGAAGACTGTACTATTGAAGGATTTGACGTGCCGCGTGGCACAATAGTATTGATCAATGCATGGGCCATACACAGGGACCCAAAGTTGTGGGACGTATTAGTGTTTGATTTTCTGGGTAGTTTCAATGGAACAGTAAGAACACACAGAGAACAGAGTTTTCTAAGACTTCAATATATTTCAGCTTGCTCTCTAAGCAAGGAGCTCAAAGAGCATGTTATACCGTTGGAGGAGTGAGAAACAACTCTCTCACAACATTACAAAAACATCACAACCATTCATTCCTAAGCCATCATGTAAGATGCTTACACTTGTCATGAGATATGACTCATTACAATCTAATCTAGATACCATATGGACTATGATCCAATGGCTTACATTAAAACCTGCACAATGCTTATAATAAACCTAACACAGCAAATACATTTATACACCAATACTCCCTTCTAAATGTTTTGCTGATTTTACTCCAAGTGCATCTCTCAAGTATTCAAACCGATCTTTAGGAAGAGCCTTTGTAAACATGTCTGCCAATTGCTCCTCTGTTCTGCAGTAGTGTAATTCAATGGTGCCATCTTGAATAGCATCCCTTATGAAGTGATATTTTCTGTTGATATGCCTTGTTTTCTGGTGGAATACTGGATTCTTGGACATGGCTATGGCAGAAGTGTTATCACAGAGCAAAGATGTAACCTCTACTTGTTCTTCTCCAAAATCAGACAACACAAATCTCAGCCACATTGCTTGTGTTGTGGCTACTGCAGCAGATACATATTCAGCTTCTGCAGTAGATAGTGCCACACTGCATTGTTTAACAGAAGCCCAAGAGAATACCCCTGAACCAAAGCTGAATGCATAGCCCGAGGTACTCTTCATATCATCCAAGCTTCCTGCCCAGTCACTATCACAATAGCCTATCAACACAGCTGCTTTACCCTTCACATACTCAATTCCAAAATCCAGAGTCCCTTGTACATATCTCAATACCCTTTTAGCTGTTCCCATGTGCTTCATGGTAGGTTTATGCATAAATCTTGCCAACAAGCATGATGCATACATCAAATCTGGTCTAGTAGCTGTTAGATATAACAAACTACCAACCATTTTCCTGTATAAACCTTCATCAGCTTCCTCACTTCCATCGACTTTGCATAATCTGTCAGTAATGGCAAGTGGAGTTTTCACAGCTTTACAATCCTTCAAACCAAATTTTTCCAGTAAAGACTTGGCATACTTCTTCTGATGAATGAATATGCCATTATCTGTCTGAATGATGCCTAAGCCAAGGAAATGGTGCAACAATCCCAAATCTGACATTTCATACTGTTTCATCATATCATTTTTGAATTCTTGAACCATCTTATCAGAACTCCCTGTGTAGATAATGTCATCTACATACAAAGATACAATAAGCACACCTGCATCACTGAATTTAGTATACAAAGTAGCTTCACTTTGACTTCTCTTGAAACCAGACTGATTGAAATATGTATCTATCTCATCATACCAAGCTCTGGGAGCTTGTTTCAGACCATATAAGGCTTTTTTCAGTCTGTAAACCTTGTCTTCTTTCCCTTTGACTTCAAACCCCTGTGGTTGATCAACATATACTTCTTCATGTAGTGTACCATTTAGGAATGCTGATTTGACATCCAATTGGAACAATTTCCATTCCTTTTGGGCTGCCAGTGCAATCAAGGTTCTAATGGTATCGAGCCTTGCCACTGGTGCAAAGGTCTCATTAAAGTCAACCCCAGGCTTCTGAGAATAGCCCTTTGCCACTAATCTTGCCTTATTTTTCTGCACTGATCCATCCAGATTAAGCTTTGTCTTATAGACCCATTTGACACCAATTACTGGTTTATCAAACGGCCTATTAACTAACTCCCATGTATCATTCTTTTCTATCATTTCAATTTCTGCAGACATAGCTTTTCTCCAAGCTTCATCACCTGATGCTTCTTCAAAACACTCAGGTTCTATCACACAGAGATTACACTTTTCATATATGTCTTTCACACTTCTGTATTTGAGAGGTGTGTGATCAAACTCTTGCGGTTCAGTAAGATTCACTTGTTCCTCTTGACTTGAATGAGAAACAACAGTTTGATCTTGTTGCTCCAGTAAAGATTCTGTACACTCCTCATCTACTTCACTTTCAACATTACTCCCTTCATCACAATGTACTTCATTAGAAACTGAAATGGACAGATTCTTCTCAGCATGAGTTTTCCAATTCCAGCAAGAGTTCTCATCAAAGATTACATCTCTTGAGATAATAATCTTCTTGGTTTCAGGATTGAATAATCTGTAACCTTTCTCACAAGATCCATAACCAAGAAAAATGCATTTGACACTTGTTGCATCCAATTTCTGCCTCATTTGTGATGGAACTTGTGCATAGCATAAAGATCCAAACACTCTTAAATGTTTCACTCCAGGCTTCCTTCCACTATAAGCTTCAAAAGGAGTTTTCTTGTTCAAAGATTTGGTGGGACATCTATTCAGAATATAGACAGCAGTGTTAACTGCTTCTGCCCAAAATTCAAATGGAATACCCTTCTCCAGCATCATACACTTAGCCATTTCTACAATGGTTCTATTCCTCCTCTCTGCAACACCATTCTGCTGGGGGGAATAAGCCACTGTGAGTTGTCTCTCCAAACCAAGATCTTCACAAAACTGAGAAAATTCAAGTGAGGTATACTCTCCTCCCCTGTCACTTCTTAATTTTTTCAGTTTATATTCACTTTGAAGTTCAACAGTTGCTTTAAATTTCTTGAACACACTGAATGTCTCAGATTTATTTCTTAAAAAATAAACCCATCCCATTCTGGTACAATCATCTGTGAAGGTGATGAAGTACTTGTTTCCAGCCTTGGTAGGTGTTTGCATGGGTCCACATATGTCAGTGTGGATCAATTCCAATGGTAAGACAGCTCTCCATTTAGTTTCCTTGGGAAAAGCTTCTCGGGAATGCTTGCCAAGTGCACAACCTTCACACACTTTGGTGTTCACTTCCATCTCAGGCAGACCAGTTACCATTTCATGCTCTTGAAGCTGCATTAGAGCATTCATGTTCAAGTGTCCTAATCTTCTATGCCATATTTCAGCAGATTGACCAACACTAGCCCTCATGGCAAAGTGAATTCCTGGTTGTAATTTCAAAGGAAAGCTTCTATTTCCTTTCATTGGAACTTTGACAACTAGATTTGAGCATGTAGTATCATCATAAATTCTGACTTCAATGCCCCCAAAGATAAGATAGTATCCATGCTCCATCATCTGTCCCACACTTAACAGATTCTCCTTCAAACCAGGTACAAACATAATCTCTCTTATATATCTTTTGCCTTGCTTAGTTTCAACCATTAAGTCACCCTTTCCAACCACATCAACTAATTGTCCTGTGCCCATTTCTACTTTGGCAGTGACTCTCTTATCTATATTCACCAATAGATCTTCTCTTCCTGTCATGTGGTTACTACAACCACTGTCAATATACCATGTGTCTTCATGCTTTTTCACAGCAGCTGTCATACATGTATAAAACATAGTTGGATTATTATCCACTTGTCCAGCATAATTTGCTTGTTGAACTACTTTCTTAGATCTGCAATCTTTGGCAAAATGCCCTGGCTTATCACAATTATGGCACCTTGGTTTTCCTTTGAACCAACATTCTCCAAAGTGGAGTTTGTCACAGTATTTGCAGGGATTCTTAGCTCCATCAGAGGATGTAACAAATTTCCCTTGCTGATACACAGGTTTGTTATCCCACTTCTTACCCTTAGACTTCCAATTCTTTGTGGGTTTGAAATTTTGATTGGCATTATAGTTAGTCTTCCTGGGAGCTATACTTAAACTAGCAAATGCCTTTTCATTTCTATCTTCAGAGTGTCTCTCAATCCGTTGTTCATATCCCTTTAGAGTAGCAACAACATCCTGTACATCAACAATCTCCAGATCCCTAGTGTTTTCTATCACAGCAACAATACTATCATAGGACCTAGGCAAACTTATCAATAGCTTCTGCACAATTCTTTGATTTCCTATATCTTCACCATAACTTTTCATTTGTGACATAAGATCAAATAATCGCACAACATACACAGAGAATGCTTCATTTTCACCCATACGAGTATATTCAAAATCACGCCTTAAACTTTGGAGTTTCACAGATCTCACCTGTTTATCCCCAATGAATTCTTGCTTCAGTGCGTCCCAAGCCTCCTTTGCCGTCTCAAGTGTGGCAATTCGTGGGAAAATTTCATCGGACACAGCACCTTGAATAATCCCGAGAGCCTTAGCATCCTTCACTATGTTCTCTTTCAGAAGTTTGAGATCAGTTGCAGTGATTTCTCCTTCACTCTTCGTCGAAGGACTATAACCCTTCTCTACCATATCCCACAGATCGTGAGATCTGAAGATGGTCTTCATCTTTATTTGCCAGAAATCAAAGTTGTCTCCATGAAAAACTGGTGCTCTTAGATCAGCACCACTCGATCCAGCCATATCAGACTTGTTATCGAGTAACCCAGAAATGTTTCAGAGATTTCTTCAGTCACAGCGAACCCGATTCTTCTCCGAGTTCCTCAGCTGCGAACCTTGTCACAGATTCACGCCCAGATTTAGATCCAACCTGGCTCTGAGGCCATATTAGTGTTTGATTTTCTGGGTAGTTTCAATGGAACAGTAAGAACACACAGAGAACAGAGTTTTCTAAGACTTCAATATATTTCAGCTTGCTCTCTAAGCAAGGAGCTCAAAGAGCATGTTATACCGTTGGAGGAGTGAGAAACAACTCTCTCACAACATTACAAAAACATCACAACCATTCATTCCTAAGCCATCATGTAAGATGCTTACACTTGTCATGAGATATGACTCATTACAATCTAATCTAGATACCATATGGACTATGATCCAATGGCTTACATTAAAACCTGCACAATGCTTATAATAAACCTAACACAGCAAATACATTTATACACCAATATGACGATCCTGAAAGCTTCAAGCCTGAGAGGTTCGAAAGCGGTGAGGATATGTCGCATAAGCTTATGCCATTTGGATCGGGAAGAAGGGCTTGCCCAGGAGCAGGACTCGCCCAACGTGTGGTGAGATTGACTTTAGGACTCACTATGCCTAAAGCTGTGCCATTGGAGGCCATGTGTAAAGCACGCTCAATTGTAAACAAAGTAATTATGAATTAAATTATATAAATAATTTAGTATTGTATTAGCAAAAGAGGGAAGCTGCAAGACATAGTTAATGATCTTCGTCTACTTAATTGATATACCATTCCTATTCCCCTTTTCCATTTTCAACATTTCGGCTCATCCTACAATTTTCTTTGCCAGAACATATTTCCCAAACATCAATCAAAACAAATGAGTTTCAAATTAGATGTGCTTTAAGAAGAACCATCCCTGAAAGGATTACTTAAATAGTAAACAAAAAAGTTTTGATTACTGCACGATATTAAAGAATGAGAAGGAAAATATAGGCAAAAGGAAATTAAAAAATCAAAGTGGGTAGCGTCACTTTATCCAAAAGAGTAGGTATATCAGCTTATCTTTACCCTTTTTAAGGAGAGATACTCTCATAACATCTATTGGATTAATTAGAGTATTTCAACCAAATATTAAAATGTGTAAGAATATGCTAAACCCCCAAAAGATGAAAGTCAAGCAAATAAATGATCACAACACTAAGGCAAACTACAAAAGCTCTATAAGAGCGCGACATATAGCTCGTTTGGATATGTTTTTAAAATGACTGAAAGCACTTTTGATGAACATGTTTTTAGAATTAATTCTTAGTAAAAATACAAGTAAATCTTGGAAAAGCACTTAAAGCGATTCTTAGAAGAAGCACATTATTGGTGCTTCTTGCCAAAAGCACATTATTGGTGCTTCTTGCAAAAAGCACTTTAAGTGCTTTTGGAATCCAAAAATATTTTCTCTAATAGCGCTTTTAGTCATTTTAAAAGTACATCCAAACGAGCTAATAAGCTTTATATGGACGTTATGAGAGCACTAAGAGAACCTATGAAGACCTATAACAGCTCTTAGTCACGTAATTCAAATAAGAATAATGACATACCGGTAGAGAGCGAAGAAGACAAACCATAGTCTACCACAGTAGTAGTCCTTCTCCTCATGGTTCAATAATTTAGCGCATTTTTTTTGTGAGAGTAGAGACCACTATATATACAAACAATCTATGTGATTCTCCTATTAGAATCCATGTAGGAAAAAACTGATTAAGTTTCCTAATTGAATACAAAATACTTTTAGTGGTGTATTTTTTTGTAGTGAGTTATTAGTTTACTTTCCACACCTTTAATGTGAATACAAAATACTTTTAATTTTAGCAGATATACTTAATAATCATTCTGTCAAGATACATATGCGGGATCCACAAGAATCATCACTTCGTATGGAAGAAAAACATGGTGTTCTCTCCTCTGTTTAATTTTGCTCAAGACCATCTCCAATGGAGAGGGTTAAAGGTTTAAAAATTAAAAAATGGTCTGATTTGCTTAAAAATTCATCTCCAACAAATGGTTGGGCTATAATTATGTGGAGCCTACAAAACCATTATTTGGCCAAAAGACCATCAGGCTAGCCAAATGTAACCCCCTCCTATGTACAGGGAGGGACGTAGTGCCCAATTAAGAACTTTGATTAGAACTTTGATTGAATGAAAAAACAATTCATTTCCGTTTCAATTTACAAAGTCTTTTGTATAGACAAAGCGATTATACAGAAAGAAAAACTCAAATTAAAAACTTTTAAGTGTATAAGTAAATCCCTTTGAGATAGAATTGACTATCTTATTTCATTTCTAGAAGTATAAGGTTTATGCTCTTCTTTTTTTTCATGTGTTCTTTTTTGTTGTCTCTGTTTTATGAAGAGAAAAGTTTATATCCCTCTAACTAGATGTAACTTTTTTTTGTTATCAATAAAATTTATGTCATACCGTCAAAGTTTAAAAAATAAAAAATAAAGACACTGCAGTTTTTTTTTTTGTCTACCCAAATCTCTTTCGACCAAAAATAAGAATCAATGACCGAGGCCCAAACAATTTAAAAAAGATAACTGAACTTGAAATTAGTTAGGGTGGACATTTCAATACCATTAACACTGCGTTTGGGAGGGAAAAAAAATTGAGAATCTTTTAAAAGTCAGAACCATCACGTTAGTGCATACGCCAAATATGAAAAGATTAAAGTTTTAGTGTTCTAGAACTCCCGAGTGATGAAGAAATCAATTTGTCATTGTCCTTCATGCTACTTGGGCACTACGTCCCTCCCTGTACATATAAATACCGCAGCTTTGTATTATATAAAATCACATCCAAATAAAAACTCAACAAAATTTCAACCATTTGTTAAGAGCAATTCCATCCCTAAGATTTTGCGCTAGCATCCAGCCCATTTATCCACTCAAGTGAACAGTAATATACCCCAGTGAACAATAATAGGCCAAAGCATCTCCACCCCTAAAAAAAATGCGCTGACACCCAGTCTAAAAATGCGCGGGCACAAACAATCTCCACCCCTACAAAATACGCTGACACCCAGCCCGTTTAAAATATTTTATATTTTTTTTAAAGAATAAATAAATAAAATAGTTTTAATTTCGGATATGATTTTTAACCAATCTCGTCACGCCACGTGCCATTATTTTTCCACCAAATAAAGGATGCGTTGAGTTTTTTTCCAACGACCTTGAAGACCTTGACTAGTTTTGGCGTCTTTTCCAAGTACATCGCAAAACGCTTTCGTAATTTTACTCCACATTTCTCGTTTATCCATCTCATTACCCGTAATCGGGTCATGAGTAGTGTGAACCCAACATTCACACAACGTAACATCTTCAATGTGCTTAGAAAATATTGAAATGTAGACAGTGTTGAAAGTGTAGAAAATATTGAAATGTGGTGTAAGGTGGAAGATGAGGGTTAGGTATTTATAGAAATTTTTTTTTTATTTTTCTGTATTTTTTAATTTTTTTTATAATTTTTAATAAATTTTAATGTAGTTAATTAATCTGGACCGTTGGATTTGAAAAATATTCAAATCCAACAGCCAACGAGCTACCACGTGACCAACATTCATAATTCTGACCGTTGGGCCTTTTTTTTGTTGGGGAAAAAACGTGGACCGTTGATCTGTGATCGGACAGTCCAGTTTAAAAGTCAAATTCAAATTTTTTTTAACCATTGGAAATCCAATGATCTAGAAAAATTAGCAGTTGTAAATCCAACGGCATAGAGAGGGCCACGTCGCCGAGCCCGGGTGAATGGTGAGTGCGCCTGCCAGCGGGCCCGGTCACCTGCTTTCTTGTCTCATACTCCCGCCAATGCGCGAGTGAACGCCACACGCCAACCAAATAGGCCGGTCCCTTAGTCAGTCAACAATGGGCTGGTCTGTTGCCTGACTTGGGCTAGGTGACAAGCAAGTTTGTGGGATGGAGTGGATTGACTGACCCCCAACCTGGTTTTTTTACTGGGTGCTAGCACACTTCCCCTCCGGTGGAAGTGCTCTAAGCAAAGCGAAGCGCACAAAACCATGGAAGACATATTGTTCTATACATCCCTCTCTCTTATCTTCATTCTCTTCACTTTCAAGGTTTTCCTCCAAACCAAACATCACAATCACCAAAACCTCCCACCAAGCCCACCTTCTCTTCCGATCATCGGCCACATCCATCTCCTAAAACCCCCAGTCCACCGAATCTTCTGTCGCCTCTCCCAAAAATACGGCCCCGTCTTCTCTCTCTGGTTCGGCTCACGCCGCGTGGTCATAGTCTCATCCTCATCCGTTGTCCAAGAATGTTTTACAACGAATAGTTGTAAAACAAATATCACAAAACCCTCCAACGAATAGCTGACATGATGAATTGTAGGTCGTTGGATTTCCAACGGTCAGAGGATCTCGACTGTAGGATTTCTAATAGTAAAAAAAATTTAAATATTACCATTAAGCCACATGGAGCAATCTAGTGCGTCTGATTTCAAATCATCAACCAAGATTAATCTAACATTAAAAAATTTTAATGGTTTTTTATATTGTTGTTCAATGTCGTAGTTGATTATATGATTTTGGGAGTTTTTACCAAATTTTAAATTAATTATGTTTGTTGTGATGCTATGCTTTTACCTTATATTTGAAATAATTTAGTAGAATTAAACAATTGTTTTATTTTCAAAGTGTAAAAAAATGAAAAAAATTATTTACTTGCCCTTACTCTTTTCAAACTGGTGGATGTGCAGAAGGGCAAGTACTATTCAGAGTGATTAATAAGGCCAACTTACATGCCCTTACCCTTGCCTTCCACCAACTGGTGGAGATGCTCTAATAGAGATGAGACACACATGTGTTAGTGAGATATACCTCTATTAGAAAAATGATACAAATCAGTGGCGGAGCCACATGGAGACTAGGGTAGTCCATGGCCCATCTTGAAAATAAATTCTAATGATTATGTACTAATTTTTGCAATAATGTGCATGTGGTGTGTTGGTATGTCAGGTTTTAAAGGTTTCGTTAGGTCCTGGGGTCGACGCCTGCTGATGGAAAGCTACTTTTTGGTATTTTTTTTACCATATATAACTACCCTTCTGCTAACATTCTGATTTCTTTTAAACCAATTATTTTTTTGTTAGTTCATATAAAACAAGGTATATATATTCGGGAGGAAGATTGAATGATATTAAAAAAAAGTATCGTAATAATAGCTTATTTTTTTGTTAGTTCATATCAAACAATGTATATATATTCGAGAGGAAGATTCAATAATATTAAAAGAAAAATATCGTAATAATAGTTTGAGCTAGTTATTATAACGTTATTATCAATGTTGCGTTAGATGTCAACACATGTTCTATTTACTATGACATCTCTCAATACTAATTTTTTTCATACAAATTTTAAAGCTCCATCACTCTTGTTTGATTCAAATTTTCCATGATATTACTATTTTTTTTTGTAATTTCTTTCATTAGTTTAAAGGTCCCTCATGGCATGAATTTCTGGCTCCACCATTGATACAAATGGTGATACAAATATGTGGTAAATATAACATTACTTTATAAATTTAGAGAGAATTTTGATTGACATCCCTCTTTTTACATGAGGTCGATAAAATTGGGTACGCCTAAAATGGGGCCTTTTCACAAGGAAATTACTTTGAAATGGGCCCACATGTTGAAGTGGCCCAAATTTGATTGTTTGCAAGAAACGACGTGTAAATTGGACACATAAGGGTATGTCATTCCTACTCTATCTCTGTTATTTGGCAATTTGGAAAGTTGACATTTGGGCACCTGCAAGAATAAATTGGTGACTCGCTTACTAATCTGTAATCAGATTGAGAGGAATTGAATTGAGGAAGAATCAGAATGAGGTGGAACCAAAATTAGATTTCTTTTGAAGTTGTTTACTAAAACTGTCTGGAATCAGAGTAGAAATGACATTGATCTATATTAACTGTTTACTAATTCACATAAATCGGAATGAAAACTGATATGATTACTAAAATACCCATAGTTGAACTAATCTATTTTATATGCTAATTATTTTTAATAAAACTTTTATTCTTTCATTTTTTTTAGTTGAAAGAACAAATTTCTTTTTTATTTTTTAGTAAAACTTTTTAATTCTTTTTCTGGTCAAACGATAGATTTTGTTATATTATATGCTAGATTAATCACCGATGGGGTTTCAACTTACGCCGTTATACAAGGACTTAACACATTTCCACCACTATGGTAAAAGGCCATTTACAAAACTTTTTTATTCTTGGGTAACTACACACAACTACCTCAACTATTGGATCATTAACAGTTTTATAACTCGTCTTTAAAAAGTTTCAATATCATACATTATCTTCGAATTTGTTGCAATGTCATACCTTCTGTCAGTTGTCAGTCAATTCCTCTGTTAAATGCTGACGTGACATGAGGTGGGACCCACTTTCTATTAAAAAAATTAAATAAATATTAACTAAATATTTAAAAATTAAAATTTAACCAAAAAAAAAGAAAAAAGCAAACCCAGATCCCCTGCTGGGAATGGATGGGTTTAGGGGGGGAGGGGATCTAGGCTTGTTTGTTTGTTTGTTTTTTTTTTTTGATTTTTTTTGATTTTTTAATATTTTAATATTTTAATAATTTTTTAATAGAAAATGGGTCCGCCTCATGCCACGTCAGCATTTAACAAAGTAATTGACAAACAACTGAAGGAAGGTATAACATTGCAACAAATTCAAAGATAAGGTATGACATTGAAACTTTTTAAAGACAAGGTATGAAACTGTTAATGACCCAATAGTTGAGGTAGTTCTGTGTAATTTACCCTTTATTCTTTCATTTTTCCTTTTTTTGCGTGACCCTCTCTCTATCTCTCTCTCCCTCTCTGCCCCATCTTTCTCCCGACCCACCCCTTTCTAAAATTTATCCCATTTTTCTCTGCTGCCTACCTACTCCGCCCACCTCATTCTAAAATTCCCCCCTCTTTCTCTGCTGCCAATCCACCCCACGTTTGTGAGGAACCTTTCATGCTCCCTCCCTTTATATCCCAGCCTTGATTTTTTTACAACAATTTTGAGTTGCCCAGTTGAGGCAGTGAGTGAGTTGCCCTGTAATTTATTTGAGCTTAAAGAAAATGATAACATACCAACGGGAAAGGAGTCTTTTCCAAATGTTTTTTAACAAATGCGCAATGCCTCCAGGGCAAGCTGTTCCCTTTCCAAATGGTAGAGTGAAATGGTGAGATGCAACATTGGGAACGAAGTTGCAAGGGTGTTTTCGGATATCAAAAGAAGTACTAGGGTAGTTTGGGAAGAAAATTTTGATTGTTGATGGTCCATTTCTTCCGGAATTCAATTACTATCCATTTCTTGGTAATCGGATTCCGGAATTGAATTCTCCATTTTAGATGGACCCCACCTTTATTTCGATTCCCCAATTACAAGTAAACACATGAATGTTTTATAAGGAGTGCAATTCCATTTCCACTCACCCTGTAGAAATTTTTTTCGTTGTGACGGGAACACGGATTGTACACCACGTGTTTTTATATAAGTGATGATAAATTTTATTTTTTAAGTTACTAACTTTTTTACACACATTTACCATCATTTGTATAATGACATATGATGTACCATCCCGTGTGCCGATTACATTGAAAAATTTCTCCACCCCATACCCGTTTCGTAAGCACGCCATGAGGGTAAAGACTTGAAATTTGTACAGCTTCGCAAAAGGGGATTATTTTTCATCAGTTTCTGGCTAAAGGGCTGTCTTTGGGCTTTCAAAAGGTAGCTTTACTTAACTTGATCGTGAATTTAGTAAACTAATTCAAACTGCAAAATTGATAATTCGAACTCGGTTGCATGTGGTAGCACATTTGTTGTAACCAATGTACGTCTACATCGAGATTAAAAGCTTGAGCTTTCATACCCGGTTATGTTCTTTTTTCCTCCTTTCTTTATCACCTTGAAGTTGGCATTACTTAATTTCAGCATTTACAGCTTCTTCTTCTAGTAGCTTCTGCCTTGAGGAAGATGATGTGCCCAGGTAAGTATTTTCCCAAAAAATATTTGTTATGCTAATTTGAGATAATAAAGTTATATACTAGATTAAGTTGTGTGTTCTGTTGGTTTGGCATTAGTACAGCTTCATTTACGAGCATTTTTTCTTTACAATCTTGTAGGATAACCATTTCGTTTCTAACTTTTGGTTTTCGTTTTTGTATTCGCTTCTAATTTATTAAATAGCCAGGTAGGGTCCTAATAATGTAGTAAATGTAATCAAGTTCTTTGTTCTCTTTTTACCAAAAAAGAAGTTCTTTGTTCTCATCCAAATGCAAAAGGACAGTAAGAAGCAGTCACCAAACTTGATGCTAGTGGATGATATTTCAATCAATTGTGTAGTTGTCCTTCACAAGAAACAAATAAAACACCCAAAATATCCTCTCCTGTATATCTACAGCCTATAAATATAGAGGGTATTTCCATGAATCTACCATTATTTTCCCTTGAATTTTCAAAGTGGTTGGCATTTCAACTTCAAAGTCCACCACTTTTTATGTTCCAAGTCTTCGTACTTCAATAATTTACATGGTCACTCAGATAGAACTCCATAGCCTAAACACTTGCAGAATTCAGCAACTCCATCAAATTTTCATGGAAAATCTTCGTATCCGTAAAACCCCTCTCCCTCTATTTTCTGTGCTTGTTTTTCTCCTCCATTTCTCATCCCTTCACCTTCCTTCGTTGGCTTATGAGCCCCCTGATAAGTACTTCATCAACTGTGGGTCAGATGCTAATGCCACCCTCAATAACCATGTCTTCACTGCAGATCGTTTCTTCCACTCGAAGGCGAGCAGCCCTATCAATGGCGGCGACCAGTCGAATCTTTACCATACAGCAAGAACTTTCAGGCAAGAATCCTACTATGAGTTCGTCATCACTGAAAACGGTACTTATTTTGTACGTCTGCATTTCTTGGCTTTCGCCTCTTCCTCAAGTAATCTCTCCGCCGCTCTTTTTGATGTTTCGGCTTTTCCTAATATTTTGAATTCTGGATTCATGCTGTTGAAGAATTTCACTGCTAAGAATAGTAGTGGCAATTCTACGATAAAAGAGTTCTTTCTTGGCATTCATCCTGGCTCATTTAGGATATATTTTACGCCCCGTGGATCGTCTTTTGCATTTGTGAATGCCATTGAAGTCTTCCTTGCCCCTGCAAATTTCAGCCCTAAGAATTACACAAGTAGTTCCCCTTTAGTTCTACATACACTTTACAGGGTGAATGTTGGAGGTCAAGAAGTCCGACCAGATAAGGACAAACTATGGCGAAACTGGGATCCTGATGATCTTTATCTGAAGAATTCAAACTCTGCACAGGAAGCCGTATCCTCACAGATGCCTGACTACAAGGAGTATGAACTTGATGGTTTTGTTGCTGCTGCTAATGATTCTATTGCCCCAGTTTCAGTTTACGACACTGCCAAAGTAATGGACAATAGTAGTAGCAGCCCGTCCACTTTGTTTAACATAACCTGGTCGTTTAATGTGCGCAGGAACGCTAAACATCTCGTCCGGGCACACTTTTGTGACCTTGTTGGCCAAACTGCCGACATTGTTTTTAACTTGTATTCAAATGGAAACTTCACTAAGAGGGTCGGTGGACCCAAATCCATGTTTGGCAACCTGTTGCCTTACTACTATGATTTTGTGGTGGAGTCTAAGGAGTCTGAACTCATTAACATCAGCATAGGTCCTAACGCAGAAGAAACTACCACTAAAAATTCCTTTCTAAATGGACTGGAAATGTTGGAAATAATGGAGGAATCAGCACCAATTCCAAATATGAAAGAGCCCAAGAGCATAAACGTCACTGTTGTGGTTGGTTCGGTTCTTGGAGGTCTGTCTCTTATCTGCATTTTGGTTGTCGGGTTCTTGTTCGGTTTGAAATACAGAAAGGCAAAGCATGTTGAAACTTCGGAATGGTCACCAATGCCTGCATTTGGAGGAGGGAGTACCCACAGCAGGTTCACTGAGGGAACGATTACTGGCTCCCCTATGACTTATCTAAATCTTGGGTTGAAGATATCTTTTGCTCAACTTCAGCAAGCAACGAACAACTTTGACACAAAATTTCTGATAGGCGAGGGTGGCTTTGGGAACGTCTATAGAGGAACTCTATCAGATGGCAGAATTGTAGCTGTCAAGCGAGGTAAGCAACATGAACATAGTTCAGGTCAAGGGCTTCCAGAGTTTGAAACAGAGATAATGGTTTTGTCCAGGATTCGTCATCGCCATCTTGTCTCCTTAATTGGGTACTGTGATGAAAGGTCTGAGATGATATTGGTCTACGAGTTCATGGAAAAAGGGACCTTGAGAGAACATTTATATGAATCAAATTTGCCTCGCTTGACATGGAAGCAAAGACTTGAAATATGCATTGGTGCCGCAAGGGGTCTTCATTACCTCCACAAAGGTGCAGCCGGAGGCATCATTCACCGCGATGTCAAGTCCACCAACATCTTGTTGGATGCAAAATGTGTCGCCAAAGTTGCTGATTTTGGCCTTTCAAGATCTGGTCCGCTTGATGAAACCCATGTCAGCACAAATGTCAAGGGCACCTTTGGTTACCTAGATCCTGAGTACATAATGACTCAACAGTTGACAGAAAAATCGGATGTTTACTCCTTCGGCGTTGTTCTCCTTGAGGTGTTATGTGCAAGACCTGCTCTGGATAGGAATCTACCAAGAGAGCAAATAAATTTAGCGGAATGGGGAATGAATTGCAAGAAGAACGGATTGCTTGAACAGATTGTTGATTCTTCACTCAAAGGTCAGATTGATCCTAGCTCGCTAAGAAAATTTAGCGAGACAACAGAGAAATGCTTGCAAGAAGATGCTTATGATAGGCCTACAATGGGTGATGTACTGTGGGACTTGGAGTACGCGTTACAGCTCCAGCAAACAGCAAAGCATAGAGAGCCCCACGAGGACAGCACGATCAATGCTTCATCAGAATTCATATTGCCAAATGTTCAGCGTTTTCCTTCCCATAGCTGTACAGTTAACCCAGATGATATGACATTTTCCGGGGTGGATGAATCGGACACGGAGTATTCTCACAACTGAAGATTGGTGTGCAGTTTGAGAGGTGTGTAAGTTAAACTTGTTCAAGTATCTATAGATTGAATAGCTATAAGTTCAGGTGTGCCTTGTTAATTTTAGTCTTGTCTTTGATAATTTTCCTATCGTTAAGATGGGATATGATCATATGAATTGTGTATAAGCAGAAGTTAACAAATTCTATTATAAATAAACTATTTTTCCTTTTTGGGAGTTTCACCTCATTACCCCCAGAGGAGTGTCTTACTTTTGAGATAATGTTAGATGATAAAATTTCTATACTAACAGGACGGTATTCTAATTAAATTACTCTAATTACGGGGAGGGATATTAGAACTTCGGTGCAAAGAGGCGAGCACACTGCTCCTGACCAAATTGGTCTAAACCAACCGTGGAACCCATATCCGTATATCTTCTCTGCTTGTTCTTCTCATCCTTTCACTTTGTCTCCGTAGCTTATAATATCCCAGATAAGCATTTTAGCAATTGTGGATCAGATGCTTCTGTGAACCTTACTGGCTGGAAGTTCATAGGAGATGTGACCTATGATTCCTGCTCCTCAAACGGAAGCACCGCTTCCGAAGGCAGGAACCAGTTTCCAGATCATTCAGTCCTACTATCTAGCATACAGCTAGAATTTTCGGGCAACAATCCTACTACGAATTCGAGATCACTGGAAAAGAGACTTATATTGCACGCCTGCATTTCTTCCTTTTCTCTTCCTCCTCAAGTAATCTCTCCACAGCTGTTTTTTATGCTTCGGCTTTTCCTGATATATCAAATTCTGGGTTCAAAATGTTTAGCTATTTCTCTGCTAAGAATAGTTGCTACTCTCCTATGACAAAGGAGTTCTTTCTCGGCAGTGACCCTGGCTTGTTAAAAATATATATTACTCCTCAAGCATCATCTTTTACTCCTCAATACAGCTTAAAGGGTAAATGTCGAAGGGCAGGAAGTCACACCGGATACTCACAGAATATGGAGAAACTGGGACAATGTGTCTAGCATACCTACCGAGTCTATAATAGAACAGCCTTTCTAAATGGACTGAAAATGTTGGAAATAATGGAGGGATCAGCTCCGATATCAAATGTCAAAGAGTACAAATGTTGCTGGTGTGGTTGGAAATAATGGAGGGTTCAATTGTGGTTGGTTTACTGAGACGGTTGAGAAATGTCTGCGAAAGATGCTCACGATAAGCCTACAATGGGGAATATGCTGTGGGACTTGGATTATACATCTAAAGATCCAGCAAAACAGCAAAGCATAGAGAAGAACGTAATTTTGAGGACAGCACAGCCAATGATTCACCAACGGCATACATATTGCTAAACGTTGAGCGTTTTCCTTCAGTTAATTCTGCAGTTAAAACAGATGATATTGTTCTATGAGGGGACGATGAATCGAGGGACACGACAGCAATCCAAATTTTCTCCCAGATAACTTACAAGTTTTCTTGTTCTGTGAGGTAATGATATTGACCTTGTTTAAGTTTCTTGCCAGTAAATTAGGCTAAGATCGGTGTGGCTCTGTTAGTTTGGATCTTACCTTTCACTGTATTATTAGCTGTGCCTTTTTTTTCATCTATAAGTTTCGATTGGCAGAAAAGTTATCGGCCAAAACACAATTGCATTTCATATTCTGATGTGGAATTTCTTATTTTGTAACACGATCCCTCAATTGGACTGTGCCAAACATGAGGATCAAATATATTAACTGACGTGGGGCACATGCGACCAAATTGGGCTGGAACATGAACAAACTGCTCAAATACGTGGATCAACTAGAATATTTAACTTGCACCATTAGACACGTGTGGACCGTAACTCTTCAAATTCTGGATGTGAGATTTTATGTTTTTTAACAAACCAAGGTATATGTCATTTAACTCCAAACCGTAGGAGATGGTCCAAAATTAGGGTTAGCTAGTTGGCCAACAGATTTTGCTAGCTAGCTGTCAAACTGAAGGAGATGGTCCTAAACAATATGCTAATGTTGTAGAACACATAGTTTAGCTTTTGATACAGATCAATATTGAGGGTGGGAGAATCGAATATAGGACGTCAAGTACCACGGTAAATGCTCTTTAACTACTTTAAGTTATGAGCCACTTGCTAGTTAAGTTAGATTTAAGATGCGTGTTTCGTTTCCTTAATTACATAAGCATGGTAAATATGCATTTGTGTAGGCTACAAACATATTTGCGCGCGCACACACACATATATATATATTGAGCTCATACATTTCTAGTTCCAAACTCTATCTTCTGTACAGGTGCACTGAGAAATACATAAGAATTACATGTACCGTACGATACAGCTAGAATAGAGTGAAAGTATGAAACAATGGAGGAAGCCATTGAAAAACAGTGAAAGTACGAAACTATGTAAAGAATATGACTACATCTAGTGGCCAGAACCCTTTCTGCTAGGTCCAGAAGCCAACGTAGACATTTTGTGATACCTGACCGAAACCCTGTCCCTCATCTTCCTGGCAAAGCTCGAAAACGTAGCCTTCGACATCGATCCGCCAACGGCTCCTCTGCACCCGTCTGAACCAATAAGACCTCTACAATCAACTAGAACAACAACATTGGACTGTGAAAACACTATAAACATCATCAAAACTAGTAGAAATGATGAGGAACTAATGTGTCTCATAATTTTTTATGCTTCAAAAGCTCAAGTTTTGTTGAATATATGCAGCTCCTCCCCAACTATACAGGATGATTCTTTCAACTATATGTATTATTCTCCAAAGCAAAAAGAATGGAGCACAAAAAGATTGGTTTTGTGGTGTCCTTTGGCATCTTTATTTCCATTATTTAAGGGGTTGGGAGGGAGGAGGGATTTGGGTGGCAGAGGAGGACGGTGAAGGCCTTTCTGGGTGTGGGACCCTTATAAGGAAGTGTTGACTTTAACCAATGCATTGTCTTTGTTGTTAAATTCCTATTGGTCGTGGCTCATGAGTTCAGTTTCACATTCGTATGGGTATGTCCCAGTTTTTTGAACCTCCGACCAAAATATAGACAGGGGTTACGTTTTTGAGTAATTTTAGAGGTCGGTTTGGAGCACACATTACACAACCCTTGAGTTAAAGGTAGGTGCCAAATCAAATTGGACACTCCTTAGACTTGTTACACGTGAAATAGTCATTCTTCTTATTTCTAAATTGCAAATGCAAAATATATAAGGATGGATTTATTAATGGACTATTTGGGTTTTGGGATTCTACGGACATGAGAAATTGACTTGGAACGTCCTCCGGAAACACTAAGGTAGTTTGCTACAATATATGGTAGTGCCAACTTGTTTGATGAAATGACTACTCGGCAGATTTCAACAAGTGATGCTCGACAAGCCTCGACAACATTCCTCAGTAGATGTTGACAATCCTCAAAACACATGGCTCGACATATATCAAAAGTTCCCGTTAACTTGATTCAACAAGTCCAAGACATAAAAAGAAAACAAATTTAGATACATATCGTATTGTAATTTGTCATAAACGAATGCAAGAAAGAAAGTATATTTCAATTCACTTCTGAAAATGTGTGCTGCAAAATCCCCAAGTTGTTTGGGGTTCTCAGATGTCAACGTCACAAAAACAACGGCCTAAGTAGTTTTATGCATATTTGCGTTCAATTAGAATCTGTTTCTTTTATTTTCGCATTGAAAAATGTTTAGAAGACCATGTGACACATTATTGGCTCTGAAACAGTGTAGACGGTGCACCTGCACAGGCCCCTAATTTCGAAAGGCCCCCGATCTTCTGACGCGTTTGCATATTACATATGCAAGTGTATTGCGAATATAAGAAACACAACAGAAATTCGAACCCAGGTGATCTTTGATGCAGAGGTAATGCATAACCACCTACAGGTGTTCATATGTTTGTAAATTTTATGTACTGAAACCAATTTATGGGAAAGCTAAAAAAAATAATTTGTAACATCTTTTCATGGATTTTTTTTTTCTGGGTTTCAATTAACATTTTGCATAGGACTCCTGAAGTTTCAAGGTCTGCTCTGATATAGTAATAAGGTAAGACTTAATGATTTCAAAAAAGAAAAAAAAACAACCCTTAATAACCACATCAAGTGATTCACAAATTGTGGTTTAAAAAAAAAAATGATCATTCTAGCGGAGTAGGATTCTGTCTCCTCTTATTTTCATCTCATTCCCTCCCTTCCTCTCACACTTTTCTTTTTGTCTTTTCTTTCTATAAAAAATTCAAAAAATGCTTACTTCATCTAATCGTAACCGTTTAAATAGGAAGGGAGAGTAGAGGAGAGAAATTTCTACTCCCCTTTCTAGCATTATCCTTTAAAATATTTCTTCAGCTCTCAAACTCCAGCCAGCAACAAAGCAAATGACTATGAAACTGGATTCACATATTTCAATATTCCATGGGAATCTATATTAATATTTATAAGAAAAGGCCAATGCGGTACACTCTGTCATTGAACACTCTAGAGTAGATTTGACAATTTTTTACACGACCTGTTAACATGACACATAAACGACACGAAAATAATGAGTTTCGGGTCGACATGATAACTAATTGGGTCGTTATCGGGTTACATGTTAAGAATCCGTTAATAATGGGTCATTGACAAGTTTACACGAGGATAACACGCGGGTAATCTGTTTCGACATGTTAAGAAAATTGTTATTTTGATGATTTTAATATTTTAAACTACTAAAAAAACTTACTGTAAAATATAATAGCCCTAGTGTATATAAAATATGTATTATTGTATTATTATTCTATATAAATTTAAAAATTTAAATTTTATTTATTTTTATAACATACTATAGGCAAAGAGTGAGATTAAACAACTATATAACACATTAAAAATAAAAATATCAAGTAATTTAAAAATACCAAACACATTAAAAAATTATAATAATTAATTTACAAGTGCAAAAAATGTGGAAAAATAGGCAAACGCTTGTGATCGCATACTCTACGCTTTGTGGATGGGTACATCACCGTTTGAATTTTTAAAACCATACAAATCTGTATGAATAGTATTTTTAAGGGAGCTCAAAATAAAATTCATAATCATTAATGTACAAGTCTGAAAAATATGAAAGCATATATAAACGCTCGTAATTGCATCCTCAACCTTGAAACACAACTCCCTTCATTTTGCATATCCTTGAACATTTGGTATTTTGTAGTAATGTGCTAATATTTTTTCATTAGGCTCTTATTTTGGGGAATGTAATACTTGAAAGACATTTTTTTTTTAATGTTTTGAAGTAATATTTATGTGACAATATGATATGCATATACTAATTTAGTATCATGTTTTCCATTTTTTGGGGTCAAATTATATTTCATTTTCATTATTTATTAATTTAAAATATATTTTCTTTAACAGGTAACGGGTCGAGTCATATTACCTGATAATATTAACGGATTGATTTCGGGTCGAGTCATATTACCCGTTTATGTTAACGGGTGTTACATGACATGACCAGTTAAGATATCGAATATGTCACGAAAACGACACGAATACAAGAAACACGACATGAATGCTAGGTCTACTCTAGAGATGGCCATCTTCAATGCTTGTTTGGCAATCCTTTGTCCCCAGCAGTGGCGAAGCCAGGAACTGTCGATGGGAGGGGTGAACTTAAGAATGCTAGGTTCAAAAAAAGGGCAACAATCAAATCCCTTTACATGGTAATGTATTTCATAATTTATCAATACAAATAAATTACAATTGTTGCCGGTGATGTTTCATTTCATGAAAACGTCGCATAATAAGCTCATTATTAATAAAAATAAATACATATTTCTCAATGTAAACTCAGTGACCTCACTTTGTTGGGAACTACACGAAATACTTTAAGAAAGAATATCATGAATATTCGAAGTAGGACTACTCGGAATATTCAAAAGAGGACTAGCCGAAATATTCGAAGGAGGACTAGCCGGAATATTCAAAGAAGAACTGGCCGGAATATTTGAAGAATGATTTAAGCACTGTTTCATAGTATCGTTTCATTACGTCACTGTATAATAAGGAAAAAAAAATCTTAGACATTTAACCCTAGAGTAAAATATAGTATATGACTACTAACTAATTAAACCAACAATTCAATTAATCAATACCATTAATCATATAAACTATTCAATAAACCAAAATTTAATTCAATTAATTAATATCAATAATCAATAACTATGATTCTATATTAATTATTTATATTAATTAGTTTTCAAAAGGGAATGGAGGGACTTAATGGCGTGAAGGCAGAGCTAACGGGGGAACCAATGGTCCCCACTTTAATTTATTTTTTAATCAACAAAATGAAACCGCATCGTTTGGTTATGGAATATTTTAAATTTTTTGTCATAAATGAAACGGCGTAGTTTCCTTCAAGGATTTTTCAAAAAAAAAAAAAAAAAAAAAAACACTATTACACAGCAGCAGGAAGTAGGAACCCAGAAACCAGACAGCAAGGCCGAGCAGCCATAACTTCCGATGGGACCAAAGGGGCGAACCACCGCTTCTAGCCTTAATTTCCGGCGAGGGGAGGGGCAAACGCCCCTCCTTGTCCATCTGTATCGCCACTGGTCCCCAGTACTATGCAGACACAACATAGCTAACATGGGCTTTACATGTGTCATCACCCGGTTCGGTTTTTTATCGTAACAATTGAATGGTCATCCAAACATATGGACTGGGCCATGGGTGTGGTGTAGCAGATTTTACATTGTATGCCAATGCTTCTTCAGTAGAGGTTGGGAGTGGGTTTGGTTTCAATTGGTTTGAGTTTTTGTCAAAATAAAAATTCAAACCGAATTATTGTTCGGTTCAGTTCACTTCAAGTTTTTCAATTTATTTCTGTTTTGGTTTCAGTTCGCTTTTTTTTCTTTTTTTTTTCTTTTGATTTAGGTTTGATTCGATTTATTATTTTAGATAACTGAAAATTTTAAAAAATAAAAAATAAAAAAATTCTGAAAAGCACATATCCACTTTGCTAAGGAAATCAAACAGTTTGTCGGAGGGCTAGCTTGGGAGACACCAACTGATTAAATGCACAGATCTAATTTCCTAAGGAAATCAATTGCGGATGAAATGCACATAAGCAGAAGCTGTGAGATCTTGATGATTCATATTCACCCTCGCAGCAATTGATCCAACTTGCTAAAGAAAAGGTACGGACGGCGGCAGTGAGACAGTCAAGCAGAGTTTTACTGACTTCTAAGGAGCAGCAGAGGGCAAGAAAGAACAGCATAAGAGAGGGCAGACAACAGAGCGCAAAAGGAGGTGTTGAAATCGAAGTGAGGAGTTGAGGACTAAGGAGAGCAGTGTTAGCCTAGGTTTAAATACCTAAAAACTACGTTGTTTTAGAGTAAAGGTTATTTTGGTTTTGTTTGGTTTCTAAACCATTGAAACCAAAATCAAACCAACCAATTTCAGTTTCGTTTTTTAAATTCGGTTTGGTTTTTTTGCTTCAGTTTGATTTTCGTTTTGGTTTTTTTTTTCGGTTAATAGAGGTTATGTTGTTTTGATGACAAGCTAGAATCAATTCCTAGCTAGTTGGTTTATCTAGGTTTGTGGTTGTGTGAAAAGTAACTAGCCAGTTATACAAACTAGCTAGGAGCATCTCCAATGGGAGTTCCTATTTAGAGAATACAACCCCAACTTTGAGAACTCGTTTAAGGGACTTCAAGGGAATATTCATGTCTCTAAAGGGGCTTTTGTTTGCCTTCACTCTCTCTCACTGGACTAGACTGGACTAAAGCTTAGTCTAGTCTCGTGTTTGTTAACCAACGAGGACTAGCTTTAGTGGGACTAAGGGGTGGTTTGGGAGTGAGGTGCTTAAAAAAAAAACACCGATGAAAAAAAGCTGTGAGGGTTTTAGGTGTTTAGAAAACTAAAAAAAAATGGCTTATTTTGGAAGTTGCTGTGAGAATAAGCTGAAATCAAAGGAAAAAGCTGAAGCAGCTATTTGCAGCTTTGGAAAACTGGCTTTTTTTCAAAGCACACGGAGCTACAGTGCTCCTTTAATGAAAAGACCCACTATCAGACTGCTTTTTTTTCCAAAAGCACTTTTACAAAAAAGTTTACCAAACACTCTGCTGATTTATTTCACAGCCGTTTATTCTCACAGCACAGCCGCTTATTCTAACAGCAGCTTTTTTTTCAAAGCACAGCAATACCAAACCAGCCCTAACTGTCACTCATCTAGACTAAAATCTCACTATCTGGTCTTAGCGAGGGCCCCTAAAAACCATGGGATTAGTTAAGACCGTCTGGTTCTCTCGTGTCCTCATCATCTTTCTCACTCACGTCGCGACTATTTAGTTCTTTCAGATCCGTTTCATAAGCAATTTTCACATAAATATACCAAATTGAAGCTGGGAGTTATAATTCTACCTTAATCGAAGCAAAAGATGGTCGGAGATTGCCGGAAAATGGCCTGGAAGTCTCTGCCTGTTTGGGTTTCTTCGAATCCGTGACAGATTCGAGCATGAAAAGCTCGAATTTGGGTCCATGGATGGTGATGAGTTTTTTTTGTGGTGCTAACCTCGTCCAATTTGACAAAGTTTGGCTGGAAAACGCTTCCAGAAACCTGCAACTCGTTGGGAAAAAAGAGCCGTAAGGTTTCGTTCGAGAGATATAGATTGGGAGGAAAGAGACAACAAGGGAGGAGAGAGAGATAAAGATGAGAATCGAGTGAGAGTTAGACGGGAACAGAGGGAGATTTCGACTTCGGCTAAGTTTGATCTAGGGAGGAAGATAATGGGACGGAGAAGGAGAAAAGAAGGGATAGGGGAGGGATAGAGTGGTACGGGGAAAGTAGACAAAGAGGGAGAAAGAGATAAAATGTTAATTTTTCAGAAAATTTAATAAAATATTAGTTAGATATGGATTAAATATTAATTGGATATGAATTAAATAATATAATATTATAGTTTGTTAATTATTCTTATTGCTAGTCTGATACTGCACCAAACGCTTCACTAAATTGGTCCAACTTAGTCTAGTCTAAGTAGGGATGGGCAAAATACCCATGGGTTTGGGTAACCGCGTTTATCCTCCCATTTAAAGTTCACGGTTACGGTTATGGGTAACCGTTTAGACGAACAAACGGTTATGGGTATAACCGTTTATCCATGAAATTTAAATGGGCGGTTATGGGTATTACCCGCGGTTATAACGGGCATCCATTTACCCATTTAATTTCTTGCTTTTGCATTACAAAATTTGACTGACTATTTGGGGACAATCTGTTTCCCATCTCTCGCATTTGGTTCTGCAGCTTTCAGTTTGGTTCTGTGTCAAATTTTGGGTATGCTAAAATTCTAAAGTACAGGTTCATGATGTAGGCTTCGGCCATGAACTCTTTCCTGCAAAGTGCAAATGCAATAACAATATATATATATATATATATATATACACAAATTACACAATATAATTAATCAATTAAAATACACACAATTATCCAGTTGATCTAGCCACCATGTCTGTATGTGCTATCAATAGAACATTTGCGACTTGCCATCTTGATAGTTGATATGATGATATATCATTTTGTAATTTTCAAGTTGTTAAAAAAAACATGTAGACGGGTGAAAAAAGGGGTAAATGGGTAAAAAAAGGATAAATGAGTTCAAAAACGGGTAAACGGGTATGGTTATGGTTAAATGGGTACACGGTTATGGTTAAATGGGTACACGGTTATGAGTATGGTTAACCGTTTATAAACGGTTATGGGTATAGGTATAACCGTTTATGCAATTACCCAACGGGTAAACGGTTATGCGGGTATGAATATAAACGGTTATGGGTAAATAACAGCGGTTACCCGTCCACCATAACCGTTGCCCATCCCTAAGTCTAAGCCAGTCCTGTTTAGTCCCTAAAGCTAGTACAGTCCGAAATAGTTCGGTGTAACAAACGCACCCTAAATGTATATTGTCTTCAATAGGAAGTCAACTATCCTAATTGGGTTTTGTGACAATGACTAGGGTGGCAGTGAAAATGACTGCAGAAGTACATCAAGATATGTTTTTACTTTTGGCTCTGTTTGTACCATATTTGACCAATCCCGAAACTACCGAGCACCAGTCAACGTTATACGGTCAAGGACCCAAAAGAGTTTCCCTCCAACCAGGAGGCCAATCACAGCGTGACACGTGTCGACATCAGAAGCCAATCATGGCACGACACGTGTCAACATCAGAAGCCAATCACAACACGACACGTGTCAATATCAGAACAAAGCTAGAAACTCTCTTCTATAAAAGGAGATCATTCTCCCACAATATTTACTAATGTCATTTGTACTAAATCATTCACTAGTACTCACAAAAAGAGAGCTTGAACCTATGTACTTATGTAAACCATTCACAATTAATGAGAACTCATCTACTCTGTGGACGTAGCCAATATGGGTGAACCACATACATCTTGTGTTTACTTCCTTGTCTCTATCCATTTACATACTTATCCACACTAGTGACAGGAGCAATCTAGCGAAGGTCACAAACTTAACACTTTCTGTTGTACCAAAGTCCTCACTTATTTTGTGCATCAATAGGCTCAAAGGTATTTTCATGGGCCTCAATGAAGTAACAAAATGTTGCACTATCTACAACAAAGGCTGAGTATGTGAGTGCTTCATAAGCAACATCACAAGCCATTTGGTTGAGATTCATACTCAAGGATTTTGGGGAATTGTAGGTTAATGCCACACCTCTTTTGTGTGACAATATCTAAACAAATTTCATGGCCAAAAACTCGGTATTTCATAAAAAACAAAGCATATAAAGAGTAGATATCACTTTATCAGATAAGCATTACAACAAAACATTATTAAGCTACACCACTGCAAAACTGAAGATCAAATAGCAGATATTTTCACAAATGAACTTCTAAGGGAGAGATGACCTTACCTAAGAAATTTTCTTGGGTTACAACCATAACTAATTTAGAGGGGAGTGTTGGAACCTAATGATTCTAATTCTTGGACTTGAAGGATGAAGTGAAGGATCTAAGAGGAAGCAATTAGATTGCAGGATCGAGAAGAAGAGAAAAGTGGTTTTAAACGTATAACGGCTAGTTTTTTTTTAAATGGTCAAACTTAACAACGTTGTAGGACCAAATTTAACACCAAATTTAACACCAAACTTAACAACGTATAACGGCCAATTTAACACCAAATTTGTCTCTTGACAACGTTGTAGGACCAAAGATAAATTATGCAAGCATTGGTCAAACGAATCCCCAAATACTGAGAAATCATCCATAAACACTTCCACAATCTGTTCAACTAAACCAGAGAAAATACTCATCATACAACGTTGAAAAGTAGCTGGTGCATTACATAACCCAAACGGCATTCGTCTGTAAGCAAATGTTCCAAAAGGACAAGTAAAAGTTGTTTTCTCCTGATCTTCTGGTGTAATTGGAATCTGATTGTACCCGGAATAGCCATCTAAGAAACAGTAAAATGCCCGACCCGCTAATCTCTCCACCGTTTGATCAGTAGAAGGTAAAGGAAAATGATCTTTTCTGGTAGCTGAATTAGGCTTCCTATAATCAACACACATGCGCCAGCCAGTAGTTAAGCGCGTAGGAACTAGCTCATTGTTATCATTGTTGACTACTGTAATTCCAGTACGCTTAGGCACAACCTGTGTAGGACTCACCCATTGGCTGTCTGAAATTAGGTAAATCATACCTGCGTCAAGAAGTTTCATTACTTATGTTCGAACCACTTCCTTCATGATTGGGTTAAGGCGCCATTGTGCATCAACTGTGGGTTTTACGCCTTCTTCCATCAAAATTTTGTGCATGCAAATAGCTGGGCTGATTCCCTTAATATCTGCAATAGTCCACCCCAATGTATTCTGATATTTACGCAACACTCTAAGCAATTTTTCCTCATCAGAATGTGTTAAATCTGATGCAATTATTACTGGCAAAGTCTGGGCAGCCCCTAAATATGCATATTTCAAGTGTTCGGGCAAAGGTTTCAGCTCCAATTTTGGCGGCTGTAATTTGGAGGGTTTTAATGGCTGTTTTGGTTCCCCCAAACTTTCATAAACATGTCTCCATTTAGGCAAAAATTTAGGCACACTGTCTAGAGCTTGAACAACTTCTAGGATGTCTTCATCATGTGTTTCTGCATCAAAATTCCCATATAAAACCTGCTGCAAGGGATCTGTTATTGAATGATTCACATAATTTGCATCAACACACCCATCCAAAACATCAACACGTATACAATCAAATTTTTCTGCTGGTTGTTTGGCTGCTTCAAATAAATGAAAAACCACTGACTGATCTTGAACCCTTAGTGTTAAAGTTCCCGATTCCACATCAATTAACGTTCTTGCTGTTGCCATAAATGGTCTGCCCAAAATTATTGGCGTTTGTAAATCTTCATCCATGTCCAAAACAACAAAATCTGCTGGCAAATAGAGATTGTCAACTTTGATGATCAAATCTTCAATGATGCCCCTTGGATATGCAACTGACCGGTCAGCTAATTGTACGATAACTGAAGTAGGATTGAGCTCTCCTTGACCTAGCCGCTGAAAAACAGAATAGGGCATTAAATTAATACTAGCACCTAAATCAATTAAAGCACGTTTAAAATCAGAATTTCCAATAGTGCAAGAAATAGTGAAACTCCCTGGATCTTTCTTTTTCGGGGGCAGTTTGTGCAGTAAAACTGCACTGCATTGTTCAGTGAGAATCACTTTTTCGAAGTCCATGAGCTTTTTCTTGTGTGTGCATACATCTTTCAAAAATTTGGCATAAGATGGAATCTTCTTGATAGCATCCAACAATGGTAGATTAATTTGAACTTTGGCTAATGTTTGCATGAAATCTCTTAGCTGCTGATCTTTGAGCTTTGGTTGTAACCTTTCGGGATAGGGAACAGGAAGATCATAAACACGCTCTGGTTTCTGTACAGGGGCAGATTCTGGGCTGTTCAAAATCTGTTCAGAAACAGATTCTACATCTTTTTCTGCAGTTGCAGAAACTGGGTTGTTAATTTCTGCAGCTCTGTCCTTGCTGTCAATTTGTTCTTTGTCACGATTGTCGTAACTTTTTCCACGGCGTAGAGTTCTCACTGCATTGCAATATGTTGTACCCCTTGGATTAGGCACTGTTTGACTAGGAAACTTCCATTTTTCCCTTTCTGTAATATTACCTGCTAGCTGCCCAAATTGCCTCTCCAAATTAGTTATGGAAGCTTGCATATTCTGCATGTTTTGATTCATTGTTTGCTGTATCTTTTGCAGGTTCTGGTTGCTTTGCTCAATACTGATGCGAGTGGCGTCTGCCAGTTTGTCAATTGCAATTTCCCAAGAAGCTTTGGCTGGTGCGGCAGGTTGCTGGACTGGTGGTGGGAATGGTGGTTTAACTTGCTGCTCACCACCCCATTTTAAATTTGGGTGATCTCTCCAACCTGGATTATAAAAATTTGAATAAACATCATTTCTTTGCCTTGGATAATTGTTGAATGCATTAACTTGTTCTTCAACAAAATCTGGGTATGCATCTCTCTGTGGACAGCCCATAAAATCATGTGTGGGTTGGCTACAAATTGCACAAGCTGCTGCAGGTTGCTGAACAACAACTTGCTGAACTGGAGCTGCCATTTTCTGCAAGATCATGTCAAATTTTGCATCAAAATTTTCTATCTTTCTCTCAATCTTTTCAATTTGAGCAGATACATGTGGAGACCCCATGGACATTTCAAAAACGCCCCTATTTTGTGTTTGATCCCCTGCCCATTGTTGAGATTCAGATGCCATGTTGTCAAATAATTGATAGGCTTCCTGTGCATTTTTAGTTGAATATGAACCTCCTGATGAAGCATGAACATGATTTTTAGTGTTTGAATTTAATCCTCTGAAAAATATGCCCATCTGTGTGTCTCCATCAATGCCTGCGTGGGGACACTTCCTGAATAACTCCTTAAAACGCTCCCATACCTCGTGAAACTCTTCATTAGGCTTTTGGGCAAATGATAAAATTTGAGTTCTCATATCAAGAGTTTTAGAGGCTGGATAATATTTGTTAAGAAATTTGTTGCTCATCTGTGCCCAAGAAGTGATACTGGCAGATGGTAGTGTAAGCAACCATGTTCTTGCCTTGTCCTTCAATGAATAAGGAAACAAACGAAGTTTGATTGACTCTGCAGTAAACCCCTTCACTAAAATATTTCTGCACCCCATTAAAAACTCTGTGATATGCATATTAGGATCCTCATAAGCTAATCCATGAAAAGTAGGCAAAATCTCCAACATGTGATGTCTAATTTCGAACGCGTCGCCTTCCTCGTCGGGATATACAATGCAACTTGGTAACTCATTAGCATGGGCTGCTAATGTATCCCTTAATGGACGCCCAGCAGCTGGTATGGCGAACGCCATGGTATCCTCGCTGTCCAAAAAACCAGAAAACAGATTTTTCAGAAAAGTGCCCTCCAATGAGGGTTCCCACGCTAAAATCTGCTCCCTGCGCCTGCGTCGTAAAATTCGTTGCGGCTCTGGGTTGAATTCTAATAACTGCTGTCTTTGAGATCTGGTGCAGACCATGAACTGGATCTGCCCAGGTTGTGACCTGCGTAAAAAAAACAAACGAAAATTAACTTTTTTTATTTTTTTTAATATAATTATTTACAGCAATAATTAACAAAGAATTATGATTAACACAAATTGTTAAAACAATCCCCGGCGACGGCGCCAATTTCTTGATAGGAATTTTACCACCTACAAAAGTAGGGATAAAAACACTAAAAATACTTGCAAGAGTACAAGGTTGTTGTAGTATAAACGGCTCAAGCAAGGTCGTTTTCCGCTGGATTATTAAAAATAATTTATGCAAAACCCTAAAACTTAGTTAATTATCTGAAACAAAGATTGGAAGAGATTGATTTTAAATTTAAAAATAATAAAAACGAATTTTAATAAAAGTAATGTAGGAAAAACACTAATGACCAATTAGAAAAGAAACGAGTCAAAGACGAAAGGTTTTAACAAACAAATTTGGATAAGCACTAGGGTTCCACCATCCCCTTAACGTTCCTATGTAGATTTACCAATTACCTATGAATTATTCATGCAACTTTGAAGGTTAGGTTTTCCTTATGCATATTCTACTTGTGGCATTCAAGCTAGAACATATATCAAACATGCAATCTATCTGTGGCATTCAGATAAAATATAAACATGCATGACTCATTACGCTTTATGAAAACCCTTTGAAAAACCATGCAACCCCTACGACGTGACATTCGCCCTAGGTGAATTTACAACTATCAATCACAAGAAGCAATACTCAATTCCCCGGTAGCATTCCGATCGAATTGCATCCAATTACTTATCTAAACATCCTAATGGTCGCGAATCATTAAGACACAAAGACAGTTTAAAGCACAGTGATTAATAATTCAAAATATGCATGCATAATATCATAAGCAATTAAATAAAAACTACATATTCATGCTAAGGATCAAGGCTTCACCCTAGCAAAAGAAAATTAGCTACGCATACTCATAATTAAAATCAACATAATTATATTAAACTATGAAAAGAATGAAAACACCTTAAAGTAAGTCTTGAAATCTCTAAACTTTTCCCAAAGTCTTCTCCCAAAAGTTACATACGTTCCAATTCCCCCCAACCCTAGGTCTGCCAAAAGACTTATTTATACTACTCTCCATAAAATTCTCCTAGTAAAAGGTCTTAGAGTAAAACTAGGAAACCTCATAACTTAGAATAAAATAGGAAACATAATCATAAATTAACATGGTAAATTCGCCTATATGCACAGCCACGTTTTGGACCCAAATCAGCTCCAAAACTGGCCCAAACTAGCTGGACGTAAGGCTTGGACTATTCTGAACACTTCTCCAGAAGGCCACAAACCCATCTGAGGTCGTCTTGGGCTCCAAAAACGCAAGTTAAGCCCAGAAACGTTAATTTCCTGCAAGCGCACTGCTTCTTCATTAAATCACCAGAAAATAACCGCTTCGTAGAAATTGGTGAAATTTTGACACGAACAAGCTAAGGAACACACGAACATCCTCCAATTTGAATCACTCCAAAATTCGTCTTTTTGGTCATGTTTTGTTCCAGAGGAAGTCAAATGTCCTATATTGAAAATATAAAACAAAGTATCAAAATTCTTCCAAAATAATTACCAAATTAATATTAAGAATAGGGTAAAATATATAATATAATATTGACTCATCACATATAAAGAGTAGATATCACTTTATCAGATAAGCATTACAACAAAACATTACTAAGCTACACCACTGCAAAACTGAAGATCAAATAGCAGATATTTTCACAAATGAACTTCTAAGGGAGAGATGACCTTACCTAAGAAATTTTCTTGGGTTACAACCATAACTAATTTAGAGGGGAGTGTTGGAACCTAATGATTCTAATTCTTGGACTTGAAGGATGAAGTGAAGGATCTAAGAGGAAGCAATTAGATTGCAGGATCGAGAAGAAGAGAAAAGTGGTTTTAAACGTATAACGGCTAGTTTTTTTTTAAATGGTTAAGTTTTGTAATTAAGCGTTAAGTGTAAAATACATATTAGATCACTTAAAATGGAAGGTCAGGATTTAATCTGGATAATGGTTAGGTGAATTCATGGTACAACTTTGTCATCTAGCACATTTTGAGATAGGATCGTGAGTGGGCACCAAAACCCTACAATCCATTTCATATATAAATCAAAGTATGGTTGCTACATTTGCACAACCTCATAGCTGTCACATACTGAAAAATATTCCTTATTCCTTTTGTTCATTATCCATTCCAAGAAACCAATAAAACAATAACTAAAATATAACAAAATCACAAATTTTATTAGTAGGGTTGTGAAGGTGGTGTCAAAGTTGAGAAGGGTGCTTCGAGCGGTTTCGGTTGTGGCTAGAGGGATATAGACACCCTTTGAGGCGAGGCACGTGGCGAACTTGAGCATGGGGTTCATGTGGGCTTGCAGTACCAAGTTCTAAAAGACGCTAGAAGTTAGACGGATTGTGAGTTAGGGCCAAGCGCCTAGGTGAATTAAAGTAAATTTATAATATATTGTATAAATAAGTGCTTATTTATACTTTACAAAACACATAATTGTATTGGGATACATAATTTGATAAATAAAATGACATAAGAATTATAAAGTATTATAAGATATTGAAAATATGGGAAACAAGTATATAATGAGTGTTCATTCAAGTATTCAACAAGTATCTTACATTTTATTGACAAAATAAAACGCAAAATTAAATTATCAATTTTTTGGTCTATATGAGAGTCGTGACCTAATGCGGCTTTTGGCGCACTTTCTTTATTTTCAAACGCCTAGGGACTAATCGGGGTGGTGGCCAGCAGCCTAGCTAGGATCATTGTTGAAGTTAGCACTCAATATACTTGTTAACTGTGAATTTCGCATGACAAATATTTTTTATACACACAAAAATTTCTACAAAGTTCAACGACAAAACTAGAACGCCTTTAGGACAACTTATAAGCTAAAAAAATTGTCTAGCTAGGAATATAATGGTCAAGGTAGTTAGGAATATTGATTAATTAGGCAATGAAGAGATTTAATGTCTGTTATACTGCCAAAATAGGTTAGTAGGTTACCCAGTTGATCAAGTAACTTAACAATCTTAACTGATAAATCCTCATTCTTCTTCTAGCTAGGAATATAATGGTCAAGGTAGTTAGGAATATTGATTGATTAGGCAATGAAGAGATTTAATGTCTGTTATACTGCCAAAATATGTTAGTAGGTTACCCAGTTGATCAAATAACTTAACAATCTTAACTATAAATCCTCATTCTTCTTCTTCTTCTTTTGGATTAGAGCATTACTTATGTTGGCTTATCTCTATTCTCATTTTGTATTTGAATGTCTCGTTCATCATGTAGTTCTTCTTCTTCTTTTGTATTTGAATGTCTCGTTCATCGTGTAGTTCTTCTTGTTCTTCTTTTGGATTAGAGCATTACTTATGTTGGCTTATCTCTATTCTCATCATCATCTTCTTCTTCTTCTTTTGGATTAGAGCATTACTTATGTTGGCTTATCTCTATTCTCATTTTGTATTTGAATGTCTCGTTCATCATGTAGTCCAACTATTTTGGTGATATTAGAGCAAATCTACCCGTTTTGGGAGTGCAAAAGCAAGGTAAGGACAATGAAATTGCCCTTACGATTAAACAGTAATTGCCTTTGTGCAATTCCACCCATTTGGAAAGAGGAAAGGTAAAGGCAAAGACGATTACTATTCACAAATATATATATATGTATTTTAAATGTTTTCTTGGTCTTATCCTCCATATGTCATTATCGCCTTAGATATTATAGGAGATTTTCAAAGATTCGTTACGCTACGTGTCATTATCCATTGGTAATATTCGCTTAGGTTTCTGTTAAGATTCTTGATCATTTATGTAGTTCCACGTGTCCTTATCCAATCTTATGATTTTCCCATTTTTCTCCATAAAAACCCTTCAACCTACTAGATCTACTCACACGAAACCTCCCCATCCTCCCTACTCATCTCAATTCATGGATTCTTACAAAAGAAAGTTCTTTCAACCATGGATAATCTGAGGAGGTTGCAAGCGAAAGAAGAACAAGAAGATGAACACTTTCTGAAGTAAAAACACATTGTAGCAAAGCAAGAGGGGTATACAAAGGATGTGGGGAGGTATTTTGGTATCCTCTAAGCTTGTTGGGTGATCATTACAGGGGCTGATCGACTGTGGAATGATGGGGCGCTTCGAAGTATCATGATGACGTGCATCATCCTCTACAACATGATTATGGAAGATGAGTTTGATTACGATGAAGAAGATTTTGGACGAATACACGATGAACAATTCAAAAATTATAATTTATCAAGCTCATGACAATATTGAAGAACATGCCTAGAACAATCCATTGCAACAGGGTCAACGTTACCACGAGATGGTCATTCAACGTTACTTAACCATACATTCGACTTACATCCACAAAGAATGTCAACGTGACTTGATCGAGCACATGCCGGCATTGAAAGCAAAATAAATGAAGAATGCTTTCAGTGTGTTTTTTCTGTGAGTGTAATTTAAAATGTTTAATTTGCAAGTGTGTTGAACTTTGTAAGTTTGTTTTAAGTGTGAACTTTGCAAAGTGTTTGGATTGATTTTTTTTTTTTACTTTTTATATTTGGATTAACCCTATCCGTTGATATTTTCATTGTGCCACAAAGCGCCAAGTGGCACATCAATGTTTTTTCCAAAAAAAAAAAATTACTGTTGGATTTGCGCGCCCATTTTAAGTCGTTAGGCTCGCTGTCATTCACGTGGGGGGGAGGGGGGCTTTGTTTCCTACTGGCGACCACAAATCTAAGTAGCACAAGCCTATGTTTCAATTGCAAGGGCAGCTCAACGAGCTGGTGCCTTTGCTTCAATAGCCCTTCGTTTGTTGTACCGGTGTACCACTTTTTTTTTTTTTTTTGGGCCAAAGGAAATTCAACTCAATTTCCATATCAATTGGGCTACCGGTGAACTTGCTCTTATTTGGTGAGCCGAATTGGCTTGGCATGGATTGAGCTTTGAAATTGACATATTAAAATTGATCAGCATGGATGGGCTACGTTAAGATAAGGTTATTATACTAAGGTGTCTCGCATGCATTATTGTGAACGACTTAATTTCGTCTAATCTTTTTTTACATTGCTTAAAAAAAGATAATAGTATAATTGGTGAATTACACTGGTAATTATGATCTTCTTTTTCAATCCACTTCTCATGGTCAAACCATCTCCCTCTTCTGTATGTGGCCTTCGTGTTGTCATGCAAGAGTAGATTAACGGCCTCAATTGTACCCAAAATTGAGAGTCTTAGATTAAATTACAAGCTACAATCATACATGAACACGTATATGCCTGCCTCTTTTGGTTTGTCAATGATGGTGGGCTACGTATATTGTCCTTAATCTCCTCTAAATGTAAGAAAAACAATTAATGCCAATACCATGAAGAGAAACTATATTATATACGTCCTATGATATGATAATTAAAGCTTGTCACGTTTGAACCTAAATTTAGAAAAGCTTCCATGTAGCATGACATTCTCAATTTTCTAATGCTTATGTTTAAGCTCTGAACTAGGTTTTTATAAATCTCAAATTACGTTTCCAAGACGATTTTGAGACCGATGCATGTGTCAATCAATTCAAAATACGTCATGTATTAAAATTAGAAGACAAATATCAGATTTCAATGTATATATGCATGGTAGTTGAAAAACAAAGTTCAAATTTTCAATTGAAAATTAGGACTTAAATGATGTCCATTCAATGTACATGTATCACTATACGTATTTGATATTTATATATGTATCTTATCACGCATCGTATTTGAATATGTATATATGTATCTTATCACGCATCTACCATGATGCTTATTTTGATAAAATTAAATTTAAAATGCAGCTAGTATACCATGGTGCCAATTGATATACTACAACTAGTGAAATTGACTGGTCATGAAAAATCATTTTTTTCCCTACCCAATAAATCATTTAAGTCACGTTACACTGCAGCCATGGAATTCAAACAATGCATGCATTTAAAAAAAAAAATATTCAAACAATGCATGGTCTTTGACTCTTTGTCTTTCGTCCCCGGGCTGCAAGAACTTCTGATGGCTTGGGGCGGCCGGCTGGACCCGAATAAGATTCGCGTAATTTTTTGGTTTACTCGGAACACGATCAATATAATTTTTTGGTGAACTCGGAACACATTTAAATCATTTTATTGCTTTATTCAAATAAAAACACATGTGTTTTTTATTGATATGAACATTCGTAGGATAACAATATTACGCGACAGTGTTCCGTGTACGTAAAAAATTGTTCATAACTCAAAACCGTTATCTAATTCCATCATATATTATCATTTTTTCCACATCTAAGTCCAACTTGGACTCACAATACTTTATTTTATAAAATTCCTTTTTTCTCCATTTTACTTAGATTAAGAAACATCCTTGTTGCTTCGTAATTCCAACACGTGACTATGAGGATGGGAAATGTCACTTTTGTTTGTAATTTATTTAATAATTTTTTCATGTCAAGATTCTCAGTCAAAGCTCCATCTCACAGCCTAACGTGCTTGCGAAGCAGCAAACGTTTTTCTTGTTATAAATAGGAAACACCCAATACTCCACGACGCATATCGCAATATACCAACAGTTGCAGAGCCTCTCTCTCTCTCTCTCTCTCTCTCTCTCTCTCTCTCTTACCAACATGACTACCAAGTTCTTCAGTTTCGTTTTGCTGCTTGTTTTGCTCAACTCTACATTCATTGCAGTAAGTGCCCGGCCCTTGAATATCATGAAGTACAGAAACTCTTGTTTTGGAGCAGCTTTCTTTGATGGGTTAGCACTTGGAGCCATCAAGGAATCGGGCCCTAGCCCGGGCGAGGGGCACAAGTTTACGAACCAACAAACTCTCGGAGGGATTAAAAACTCAGGTCCAAGTCTTGGTACAGGAAACGTGTTTACAAATGTTGAGACTCTAGGTGGGATTAAGAATTCTGGCCCAAGTCTTGGTACCGGAAACAAATTCACGAATGTTGCGACTCTCGGAGGAATTAAGGACTCCGGTCCAAGCCCTGGTACAGAAAACAAATTCACGAATGTTGAGACTCTCGGAGGAATTAAGGACTCGGGTCCAAGTCCTGGTCAAGGAAACAAATTTACAGACAACACCCATCAATAAGCATGCATGCGTGATCACAAAAATAGAAACTAGAAATATTCTTTACTTATTTTCGCATTCATATTTTTTGGTTGATGTATACGCCATGTGTATCTTGAAGATAAGATCATTCATATTATTTTCATTTCATTTATTTGTCTCAAATTTTCGTATCATGTTAAGAAGCTCTATGCTTACACCATTGTCAAATATTATAATTTAATATAAACCAGGTAATGATTTCGAACTTATATTTTAGTTGTTTGTTATTTTATTCATGTTTTCTTTATGCTTTAATACTTTCTTTTTAGGATAAAGTACAAAAAACTACCTCAATTATTGGTGTCACGACACTTTCATACCTCATCTTTTAAAATTGACAATGTCATACCTCATTTTACGAATTTGTGCCAATATCATACCTTCAGTCAGTTGTTTGTCAATTCCCCAGTTAAATGCTGACGTGGTTTGTGACGTGACACACTTTATATTAAAGAACTAATAAAATATTATTAAAAATAATTAAATATATTTTTAATAATTAGATATTCCAAAAAAAAAACTAAAAAAAACCCAATTTCGTTCGTACCCCCCACCCCTTGCAACCCAAAAAGGAAGAAGATGAGGAGGAGGAAGAAGAAGAAGGAAGGAAGAAAAAAAAAATATTCGTCCCCCCCACCCCCTGCAACCCAGAAAGGAAGAAGAAGAAGAAGAAGAAGAAGGAAGAAAGAAAATAATAATAATAATAATAATAATAATCGTCCCCCCCCCACCCCCTGCAACCTAGAAAGGAAGGAAGAAGAAGAAGAAGAAGGGGAGGAAGATGGGGAAGAAGAAGGAAGAAAGAAAAAAAAAATCGTCCCCCCTACCCCCTGCAACCTAGAAAAGAAGGAAGAAGAAGAAAGGAAGAAGAAGAAGAAGAAGAAAGAAAGAAAGAAAAAAATTCGTCCCCCCACCCCCTGCAACCCAGAAAGGAAGGAAGAAGAAGAAAATGAGGAAGAAGAAGAAGAAGAAGGAAGAAAGAAAAAAAAAATCATCCCCCCAACCCCCTGCAACCCAGAAAAAGAAGAAGAAGAAGTAGTGCGCGTGGAGGAAAGGGAAGGTCGGATCCCTTAAACTTTTTTTTTTCTGAGTATTTAATTGTTTTTTAATAATATTTTATTAGTTTTTTAATATAAAGTGTGCCACGTCACAAGCCACGTCAGCATTTAACTGAGGAATTGACAGACTACTGACGGAAGGTATGACATTGGCACAAATTCGTAAGATGAGGTATGACATTGTCAATTTTAAAAGATAAGGTATGAAAGTGTCGTGACACCAATAGTTAAGATAGTTTTTTGTACTTTACCCTTCTTTTTAATTACTGAATTATATAATAACGAAGTCATGTAGCAGAATGTAATAAAGAGAATCGAATGATAATCTTTCGCTAGAAAACAACTAACCCTAGAATTCACTTGGAAGAAAGATAGTAAACTCACGTTTGATTGATAATAAGCAAAAGATAACAATCCTTACACTAAGAAGGTGTATACATACGTTGACATGAAACCAAACCCTAACAGAACTTAACGTCCAGATAGAAAATAAAACAAACAATTAACAAAGTTCCAAAAGTATACCTAAAACCTAAACTGTTGTTTTGGACTAGTAAACGAAGGATTTTGGGCAAATTTTCCCTTTTGTCACTAGCAAAGCTGATGAGTCATAATACATGCATCGTTATATTCGAAACAATATATTATAGGCCCTTAGACTAGTTCCATCGTGGGAAAGGCCCCCGCAGGCTAGTCACTATTTAATCCACCCAGTGAACAGTAACTACCCTTAATGAACAGTAACTGACTTTTGCATCTCCACCCTTACACTGAATTGCCCTGACAATAGGCAATAGGCAATAAAATATTAATATTTTTTATTTATAAAATAATACAAATAATTTAATTTGTAATTTTGGATAAGATTTTTAATCGTTCTCGTTGCGCCACGTGTCATTATTCGAAAAGGCAATTATTGGTGATTGATTTCGATAAGATTTTTATCCAATGTCGTCGTGCCACGTGTCGTTACCTTTTCAGAATCATTGAGGATAGATTTCCGATAAGATTTTTAACCAATCATGTCGCGCCACATGTTACAATCTGTTTACAATCTTTAAGGATAGATTTCGATCAGATTTTTAACAAATGACGGCATGCCACGCGACGTTATCTACAACCTAATCCTTTCTGAATCCTCCATATAATCCACCATCCATCCTCATAAATCTCACACCAATTTTATGAATATCTCTATCATTATTCATAGTTTCTGCTTCCTTCTTCACCAAAATCAAAATCTGTATCATTATTCATAGTTTCTGCTTCCTTCTTACAATGTATTCTTATTCAAGGATGATGTGGGAAATCGATCAGCAAGAGGAAGAATTGTTTAACCAATCAGAAGGAATGTTCTAGGTGGCCCAAAATGAGAGGGAAGATGATGAAGAGTGTAGAAGGAGAGATGACAAAGCAAGAATGGGCAGAGCCTCACATTCCCGTCAAGTCATCCAAGCTGTGGGTCAGATCTGTAGGCCCAACCGTTCTGGAAACCTTGATATAAGCAGGCAACGACGAGGTATGGAACTCTTGGACGATTATTTTGTTTGTAATAGTGCATTCCCTAATACGTACTTTAGATGTCGTTTTAGAATAGAGCGACATTTGTTCAACAAAATCATGATTGTTGTTTGCAACCATGATTCTTACTTTGTGCAAAAGAAATAATTATAATGAAAGTAGGTAACAAATAATTATAATGAAAGTAGGTAACAAATAAATAATACAAACAAATAATTATAATGTAAATTTGGGTATAGTACAAACAAATAAATAATATATTGTTACCTGATCCGCTAAATTTTCCCTACTTCGAAGATTACTACTTGCTTGTGCCAAGGCGTCTCTCCACGTACTAAACGATTGGCTAAGTAATTTCCAACGACTGTACATCGATTCTTTGGTTCTTTTCCCACCAATTTTCTCAAGAAAATTGGTATGAATAACACTCCACATTTCTCGCAACTGCATCTCATTACCCGTAATCGGATCATGAGTAATTTCAACCTAGCTAGTACACAACGCAACATCTTCAATAAACGTCCAATTCGTACCTGCATCAGTAGTCATTTTGTTGGAAAAAAATTGAATTGAAACTTTGAGAGAGGGATAGGAATGTGGTTGAAAGTAGTTGAGAAAATATGAAATTGTGGTATAAGGTAGAAGATAATGAGAAGGTATTTATAGAAAAGTAATTTTTTTTTTTTAAAACTCTTCAAATTTTTTTTTTTCGGATTTTATTTAATTTTTTTATTCACCTAATTAATCTCTACCGTTGGATTTAAAAAAATTTGAATTCCAACACTCCAGATTGTGAACAACGATAAGATTTCTGATTTTAAACTGTTTTTTATTTTTTATTTTATTTATAAAGTTGAATAACATGGACAGTTGATCTCAAATCCAATGGCTGATATTAAATAAGGTTTTATTTATTTATTTTTTTACTATTGGAAATCTAACGGTCCAGAATTTGTAGCCGTTGAAATCCAACAGACGTGGGGAAGCCACGTGGCCTCCCCAACGATATCATTTCTGAGCGCGCCGTGGGCCCTATGCTTGAAATTCTGTCGGATGACACGCACCCGCGCACCTGATGTAAAAAATATAAAAAACGTGGCTGACGTCTTCTTGACGTCAGCCCATGTCACAATCCCTTCGGGCGCTCGGGCCAGCGACTCGTGCCGTGCCTCTCCCTCGAGCTTGCTCGAGCTCGCTCACTAGCACACGATGGGCTTCATCACTCTGGCTCTTTGGCCCTATTCCTGCGCCTGTCCCTCGGGCTGGAGCACACGGTGGAAGTGCTCTTATGTCATGAGCAAAGCTAGTGAGTCTTGAAGATAAGATCATTTATATTCATTTCATTTATTTGTCTCAAATTTTCTTTATCATGTAAAGGAACTCTAAGTTTCAATATTATAACTTAATATAAGGGTAATGATTTTTGCACTTATATTTTGGTTGTTTGTACTTTGAACATGTATTTTTCTTTTATGCTTTTGTTTGGACCTATAATGGCTTTTTGGGCCGAGCCCATGATTGTTCTCGGTCCAGTATGAGGTGTCAATAATATTCCTATCATAGGCATGGCCCAATGGATTTCGGTCGAGTCCCATTAGGATATGGTTCCATTCAGATAAGGGTGAAGCGGTCGAGTCTTAGTGCAACAAGGAATTGTCAGAAGCTAGGAATGCTTTGAATCAGAAAAGAAGTTGAGAATCAAGTGTTGAATCTGAGTGATTAAAGAGCTTGATTCAGAGTCCTACAAGAGTCATGATTGGCCGAGATCTATCCGAATTAGGTTAAAGAATTATAGTTCGAGTCAAAATCTACCTCGACCATTGAGGAAATTGCTACTATAAATAGAGAGGGGAGTACATCATTCAAAGCCCTCCAAATCAACACACAACTGCCCTGCGCAAACTCTCGCTTTACACGAAACCTCTCAAAGACCTTGAGATTTTTATTTTCCTTTTTCCGCCAACACATCTTCAGTTTGGGTAAACAACATTGTGGTGACAACTGACAACATCTTCAGTTTGGATAAATATCACTGCTTCAAGACTGACTGGTTATCTATCCAAGTCTCAGTCAACAAGGATTTCTGAATCCTTGTTGGAAGAAGTCATCTCATCAGTTTTCTCGGCGAAGTGAGGTGTTATCAGGTTAAGACATTTGACACACTAAAAGCCGAATACTTATTGAACTTCGTAAAACTAGTAGCCTTGTGTTCAAGCTCTAGAACTCAAAGGTCGAGACGTATTCCTTCCTCGACCGCAGTCGCAAGATCAAGAAATCAGCAGTGCGCCCAACGCCACATCAACACTCATTTTACTCCCCGGTCGAGCTCGACCGACGAGTTGGCAAGCTCCGCATTCGACCGAAAGATGTAGTTAACTTATTAGCACACATTCGACCGAATGACGTAGTTAGCTTATTAGCTATTCGGCATGCGAGCCACGTAGGCTAAGTAGTTTTTAGGGTCAACAACTTTAATACTTTTATTTTAATTTTTACTATTAGAAAGTTAAAACCCTACCATAGGATCACAAGGCTTCACAAAAAAAAAAAAAAAAAAAAGAACATAAAAATCCCTAAAACAAAAAAAATTCAAAACTAATGTGAAAAACTGATTCATCACCCCAAGGGTAATTTTGTGAAAAAAAGAAAACATTAACCAAATCGGGAAAAAAAATATGAAGAAAAGATAATAAAAATGAAAAGCCATGTGATAAAGGATAAATTTTTAGTTGTGACGGGAACATGAATGATACACCACGTGTTTTTATGTAAGTGGTGAAATTTTTTAATTTTTAAGTTATTAATCTTTTAACACACATATCCTACTATTTATATAGGAACACGTAGTGTATCACCTCGTGTGACGGTCACACTGAAAAATCTCCCATGATAAAGAGATAAAACATCATAACAGACGAGTTCTGCGGGATGAGGGCTAAGAACAGCGAACATGGGATTCAAACTTAAAACAACCCTCCACGTTCTGCAAATTACCAATTAAATAAAAGCAATTGAATTGAACTCACGACTCCCTTTCAATTTAGTTTTCGTATGGTACTCCTCTATATTTTTTTTGAGAAATTGAACCCGATTAATTGCAAATTCGTCACTCCCACAAAATTGAGGTTCTACACTAATCAAGTATTTAACTTCTTTGTTTTTGTTGGTTTTTGTTTTTTTTCTTGATACGTTGGTCAATGCTAGAGAAAATGAGAGAAATTTTTTAAGGAGGTCAACCAGTTGTTTGAGATTTTAGAGAAGATCAGTGACAAAAATCGTTGAAGATCGAATTTTTTATCGGGTAAGTAATTCGTTGTGTTCGAATTTCATTGGGTAAGTTCAATTTCATATAATTTCGAGAGGAAGATACAACGAAATAACTGCAAGTTATTGTATTTCAAGATTTGTCTTTGTTGTATCTAAAAAATCTTGCTTTTTGAACATAAAAAAATAGAGAAGCCATTGTAATTGCTGGAAATACTAAGCCCACTAAAAGCAAAAAAATAACATAACTCAGATTTAGGTTGCTCTCATGCGCATTTCATATTTTCTCTCATCCTCATAGGTTCTGAGGGTATAAAAGGCAAATTTTCACAAAATAAGAAAAACAAACCAAAGAATATTTCACAACAAAAAATTTCAACACACATTTGAGCATTTTACATGATCAATTACCTTTGGGTAACGTTACAGAGATTACATTTACAAACTAAATAGAAAATAAGCACGTTTATTAACGCTTAAATAATAATATAATCATCAAATTCTATGTTATTTAATTTAAAATTTTTGGATACAAATTTAGTCTCTCTAACATTACTTATTACCTTTACTTAGAACCACCTATTAAGAATGAAGCATGTGCAAAAGGCATCTTACACTCTTCCTTTACAAATTTTTCTCTTTATTTTTTTAAAAGACGAATTTTCTGATGACATTTTTGAATAGCCAGTGAGGTTTTCCTATTTAATTAGTTGAGAATTGTGGATCAAACCAAATCCAACCGGTCAGACATATATTTACAACCGAACCAAACTAGTTGGTTCAAATCAGTACGGTCGAATTCAATTTACTAGTTTTCCAATTTAGATATTTACAGGTCATTACTCAGATTTATGCTTATTTTGATATTTTTTTTTTTAACAAACGATATTATTTACATTAGAGGGTGAATGTGAGAGAATGAGCTAGTAATAATTTGGTTCAAATTCGTTTTTAGTAAGAATCGAACCTAAACCCCTCATTTATAAATGAAAAAGAATATCAATCGACCATTACTAAATGACTCTTAAATTATAAAACGCCCCACAAAAGGTGAGGGAATATGAACTAGGATCCTCTCCTGAGCAATTCCCTAGGGATCCTGCAATCATGTTCGTTCATCGTATATCGTGCGGTCAGAAATCATTTAAAATTTAAATTTTAAAATTCAAATATGAATAGTATCTAACGAAAACTGACCGCACGATATAAAATGAAGGGACAAGATTGCGGGATCCGTAGGATCTCTAGGGAATTGCTGAGGAGAGGATCCTGGTTCAGGGAATATTATATTAGAGTGACAAGTCGGATCGGGCTTTTTATTCTCCCGCGGTTGACTGCTGGGTCTGCAAAAATGGGGAACTCGTCGACGGATGACTACGCCACCACTGGCGACGGCTCTTGCGGCGACACTCCGCCACTAAATTCCAGCATCTACTCCGAGGGCGAGAAGGTCCTTGCCTACCACGGCAAGCGCATCTACGACGCCAAGGCAAGCCATCTCTCCTTATATTCCCCCAATCCCCATCTTCTGTAATCTAGCTGACAACTGCCCTATTTTCCAAATTCATGTTATTTTTTTATTTATTTCTGCAATTTCATGGTGGAGTTTTATTGAGCTTTTTTCAATGCTGGTTGTATTTATGAAATTATTCACCTACAAATGCTTTAAACCTTGTGCTGGAAATTTGAAATATTAATCTAATTAGTAATTACTGTTGAGAGAAATAGTTAATCCAGTTTAATTAGTACAATGTAATTATAATTTACTAGCTTTCTCTAGAACTAGTGGTCAGCTAGCCAGTATAGTCAGGGTTCAGTTAAATTTGGTTTCGTCCGAAATTGCTGAATTTACTATTTTGTGCTGCTGGAGTTATGATCTGAACAGCTTTAATCTTTCACATGTTTAGGTTCAAAAGCTTGAGCTCAGAAATAACAAATGGATTTACTTCGTTCACTACCTTGTAAGTCGACTAATGCCTCTCCCTTTGCTCGGTCTTGGATTTAATGCGCGTTATGTGACAATTTGTAAGCAAGCAGCATAGTTTCGGATTATGATATTGAGTGTTTCAATTTGTTGGTTTGCAGGGTTGGAATAAAGTGTACGTGTGATTCTGCCCGTCTTATTGTATTGTTTTCATTTTTGAATTCAAAGTTCTTGAGGTAAAGAATGCAGAAATCAGCTCTCTTTCTCTCACTCTCTCACACACACATACATACAAAAACGGACACACTAATGAATGTTATGATAGATTTTGGAGTGAAATCTTGTGTAATTTGAAACATATTTTAAACATTCCTTCTTCTTGCTTCCCAAAACTCTCCTTTTATATAGATAACAATCATGTGCACGGTACCAAAGCTAAGTCATTGCACATAAAGATAATAAAACTGCTCCAGAAATAAAAGGTTTCAGCTGGTTCTGTTGTTCAAGTCTTTTTGTTTTTGCACATAAACTCTAGGATTTCTTTACCAGGATGATGGTGTTATGGATAGAAGAGAACTACTCATATGGTGTAGACTTTAGACCTGATGGCTTCTAATGAATGTAGAAAGAGAACAATGAAATAAATAAGAATTTCGTTCTCTTGTTTCTTATACAATCATGCAAGCATCGCTCAACATATCAGAGCTAGGCTTGCGTTCTATTATTTTAAAGACTGAAGGCCCTCCTTAAGTTGGCAAGTTATCCTTGACATAATTCATCATGTATGCTGTCTACTGAGATTCAAGGAAAGACATGGACTTGTATAATCTTCATTTGAACTGTTTTTTCCCTTTTCAAAAGGGTATACAGAAATGATTACAATGGGTTCGATATCTTTCCAGCAGTTGGGACGAATGGGTAGGTGTGGATCGCCTTTTGAAACAAAATGAAGAGAATATAATAAGGCAGCAAACTCTTGCCAAGCAACCATGCGTAGACGATAATACAAAGTCAGGGCAATTGACACAAATGAATCCAAAAAGTTCAGCTGGTTAGCTTTGGCCCCTATTACTCTCTTTATGTTTCCCTTTTCTTTAAATTTGGATTATTTTGTAACCAAAACTTCTTTGTATTATTTCCTTAAAATGTTTGCTTGTAAAAAAAAAATGGTTTTCCTCAGTAAATTAATATCAAGTTTATTGCAGTGGGAAAAGAGAGGAAGCCAAAGAATGACTCAGGCACTGAGGTCTGCCATGCATTAGGATTAAATCTACTGCATTGCATGCTTCCTATTTTCCATTTTCTGGATATCTATATAATGCATTGTTGTTACTTGCCATCTCTCTGTTACTCCTTAGTTTCTTTATATTTGTCTTTTTTATGCTTCTGATAGGTTTATACATTCAAAAATCTCAGGAGCTGGTATTGTCACTCCAAGAGTCTTCTTGCACTCCTACAAGTTCAATGTATCTCTTATGTTTTTATAAAGAAGGAGGGCATAACGATTTTCTTTTTAGCTGGTTTTTATTTTTTATTTTTACTATGCTATAAGGATGCATACAGTGGTGGTCCTTGAGCTTTTTCAAAATGAAAAATGAAAGATAAGAAGTGCTGTTTTCATTGTGAAATATTGATATTTTCTCTCTTAACGATAAGCAAGAGTATTGTGAAATTCTGATTGTTTCTTGCTCGTCGTAGAACTGTTTTATATTCTTCCAAGGTCTTATTATAAGTTTTCTCTTGTTCGAATTTCTTTCATGGGGGCTAATTCAGGGTCTACAATTGGTAGGACACTGTCTCCTTGGAAAGGATTGTCAAAAATCAGGTTCCCTCAATTGTTAGGAGGCAAGTTATTGATAATCCGGATTTTGTTTCTCAGCAGGATAAGGTACACATGAACTGTTAGAAGCAACTTTTCTCCGTTGTGTCATTTGACAGTTATACAGAATGAGGTTTTGTGGTTAAATGTCTTTCAAGATTCTTTTTGGTTCGTCACTTGCATCTCTTGATTGAAGGGCCCCCAACCTTTCAATAATTCATTTAAGTATTTCAGTATTGTAGGGATTAGTTAATCCAAAGAATTGACTCTCAAGAGGAGTAATTTGTGTTGTGATATTTTGCCATATTTATGTTGTTTTCTTAGTAGATATAATATGTTATTCTTCTTTCCTCAGTGCAAGTCAATATCACTTTTATCATTATATGGAACCTCTACCTGAACATCATGAATACATTCTACAAATTAAAAAGACTCAGTAAAGAAGAAATATGGGTTATGATTCTATGTCATCAAAACAGAAATTTTAAAACGCACATATTACTTCATTGGCTCTGCCTTTTCGTTTCTCAATTTGTACTAGCATTTTACCAGTGAGACCAAGAAAACAAGAATGTAGCAGTCAAATTCTAAATGAACATGAAACGTACATTCTTGTATTGTAATTATTAATGATTGTTACGGTTAACTTTTTGAATTTCACCAGGGACTTTTAGGAATGGATGCCGGAAGTAGCAGTCAAATCAATGAGAAAAGTAAAAGAGCGAGTAGACGTGTATGGACCAATGAAGAGGAGGATGCACTTTTAGGCATCCTAGAGGATCTGGTTGCCAACGGTCATCGTGTTAACCGTGCTTTCATACCTGGTACAATGACTATAATAGAAAATGCATTGCGCAATTTGTGTCCAGGATCGGCATTGAAAGCTAACCCACACATTGAGTCAAAAATTAAAAAGTTGAAGAAGCAATTCCGTTTAGTATATGACATGGTCAACAACACCGGGTTTGGCTGGAATAAGGTGAAGAAATGTGTGAGGGTAGACAGTGAAGAGACATGGAAAGCATATCTTCAGGTATGATAATATGAACAACTCTATCGTAGGCTAGTACGATTTATTGTTGCTAAATGAAGTGTCAACTCATAACATATGGTTTGCCTGTGATCTTACAACTGAACTATACTTACCAACGCTTATTGATTGATCTTGTAGCATCACAAGGAGGCATATGGGTGGAAGGGCAAACATTTTCCTATTTATGATAGGCTTGTTAAAATATTTATAGTGGACTACGTAAATGAGAAAACATCCCAAACTCCTGCTGAAATAATTGAAGAGGTGAACTGTGGTGAGGACAATTCCCTTGGGATGGAAGAAGACACTCGTCCAAGGTCACCTGACCAAATCTCAACTACAAAGCAAACGGATCAATCTCATTCGTCCAAAGGAAAGAGGAGAAGGCCAGATGATACTGCAGATAGTAGTCAAATAGTTGAAAAAAAGAAAAAAGGCAGCCGACGTGTATGGACCAAAGAGGAGGAGGAGGCACTTTTAAGCATTCTAGAGGATCTAGTTGCAAAAGGTCATCGAGAAAATCGTACTTTCAAAGCTGGTACATTGACTCTGATAGAAAAGGGTTTGTGCAGTTTATGTCCAGCATCGGGACTTAAAGCTAGCCCACACGTTGAGTCAAAAATGAAAATATTGAAGAAGCAACACTGTATAATAGATGACATGCTCAACCAAAATGGGTTTGGGTGGAATGATTTGAAGAAATGTGTGGAGGTTGACAGTGAAGAAACATGGAAAGCCTATGTTCAGGTATGATTTTATTCCATCATAAGCTAGTAAGCCTGCCTATGCACTTTACTTGTAATCTCACATTTGTAATATAGTTATATTAATTGTTTACTGAACTTGCAGCATCACAGGGAGGCTGATGGGTGGAGGGGCAAATATTTTCCACTTTATGATAGACTTGTTAATATATTTGGAGAAGGCCGTGCAAATGTAAAACCATCCCAAGCCTTAGTTGAAAGAGTCGAGGAGATTAACTGTGTTGGAGGTATGAATCGCGATGAGGAGATTAACTGTGAAGAGGAATCAACCGACTCTGGAAGTGAGGAAGACACTCTTTCAAGGTCGGTTGACCAAATCTCAACAAACAGACAGACAGATCAATCTGATTTCTTGCTGCAAAGAAATAGATGCGAACACAATGGTGTAGCTGTTGCATTGGAAAAAGTTCCAGCATCAGTCGTGGAAACAATAAAAACTTCAAATGAGCCGATGCGAGTCTCAGTTGAATCCAAAGGCAACAAAATAGATGAGCTACATTGTGAGATTAAAAGACTAGGGCTTTCTGTTCCCGGTCGAGTTAAAGCATTAAGACTACTTGTGGCTAATTCATCCAATGCTGATATATTCCTCACCTTAGATGATGAAGAGAAAGCGGAATTTGTTAAGCAACTCCTTGATGAATCGTCAAATAAGAAATGAATTGTATATTATTGACATACTGTAGATTGTATTTGAACTAGTAATTTTGCTCAATGATTTTATTAACTCATCTTGTAGTGTCGAATGGTTTTTAAGACCGAGTTTATTCCTCAAACTTCTTGACACATGCTTGCTAAAAGTTGCTGATAGATGCATCAGAATACAATGTTCATTTTGCCAAGGTCGGTTGCACACGCAAGACCATTGACGAAATGCAGAACTCACATGCATCAACGGTCAGAAATTGCCCACTTGCAAAGAAAAGTTGCGTTCCATTTTCTTTCATTAAAATATGATATTGGATTTGGATCAGTTTCTACTGACAAGCCAATGAAACAAACCATTAATTGAGCTTCATTTGTATGAGAATGCGAGCATCCAATCAAAACGTATTTGACCTAACTTGTTCCAGTTTTGTAAGGTGACGTAGTAGCATGTTTGATCGTCACGTGGCAAGTCTGACCGTTAAGTAGCATGTTTTCATATCATTTTAGAATATGAGCAACAGACTCGATACTAATTGGCACTAAGTGGAGTGACACAAAGTCTTTTAAGCACTTTATGCAAGGCCTCCCCAACTACAATGTGAGATACTCTCAATATTTTGTAGGAGAAAAGTTTCTCTATTGCTGATTTTATATCATTATATGGAGAGTAGTTTACGCGGTACGAGTACATTACCATGTGATGTCCTCATTCTAATGAAACAAGAAAATATGAACAAAACTTATCAATATTTATATTTCATTAGCACAGGACGCCACTATAGCAGCGAACTCGCTCATGTACAAGTCACATAACACCGTAGCCTATGCTACTTAGCACTACGGTCTAATGTTATTCCTCTCAATTTGTAAGTGAGAGGTCTTAGGTTCGATTCTCTCCAAAAACGCATTATTGTTAACCTATTGTGAAACTTAACCCGCTATCCTACCCCTTTAATGTAAATAATATCGTTTGTTAAAAAAAAAAAAAAACTCCCATGGGCCTCTCTGGACCCAAGTACAGCCCATTTTTAACCGAAATCCAACGACAAATGGAAAATAAAAATATTCGGGGATTTACTGACAAATCGGATCGCATCTTGCACTTTAATTTGAACACCCGCTGCAACCGGTCACTCTCAGCTCAACAGTGTGACCGCTCCTCTCAACTTCTCACCGCTGCTCTGCCAAAAATGGGAAATTCATCGAGAGACGACTCCATCACCGACGGAGACACCTCCAGCGGCGACGCTCCTCCCTCCAATTCCAGCCTCTACTCTGAGGGCGAGAAGATCCTCGCCTACCACGGCCCTCGTATCTACGAAGCCAAGGCAAGCCAAACAACCCTCCTGTTCTCTTTCCCCAACATCAATTTCTTTATCTTTTTGCCCTAGCTTTCCAAATTCTGGTGCTTTTCTTTTAGTTCTTGAATTTTGTTAAGCTTCGTTGGAATTTGGATTTTAGGGTTTTGGGTTTGTAATCTTTAGTGTTTATTCGCAATTGGATTCTTTTAGTTCTTTATTTTTTACCAAACAAGTAAAAAGAAAGAGAGAAAGGTTTATAAGGCTATTTATTTTTCTGGGCAGTTTTTTATTTGATTAGTTAGTTCAATTTTAATTGGGAATTCTAATCTAGCTGATGCATTTGTAATTAATATTTACTTTTTTGCTTGAAGGATATTATTAAAATATGTTTTTACATGTCTTTGTACCCTCTATTAGACAAAATTAACATAATTCAAATATGCAATGTTGCTGTAGTCATAATCTAAACAACTTTGAGCTTTCATTTTTTAGGTTCAAAAAGCGGAGCTGAGGAAAAATGAATGGAGATACTTTGTTCACTACCTGGTAAGTTGAATAATATCTCTCCGCATTATCCTTCTTGAACAAGAATGCATATTGTGGTGACAAGATGTGGGTAACCAAACTAGTTTCTGGACATTATACTAACTGGTGCACGATTTGGTGTTTTGCAGGGTTGGAATAAAAAGTGAGTGTGTTTCTGTAACTTCTATTCTACTTCTGTCAACGACATTACATTTTCCGAGTTTAGACTTAAGATTAATGAGGTAAAGAATGCAAAACTCCAGAAATCTACAATTTGGATAGCGGCTATGTGGAATTTGGTGTAGTTTGGAATCTTTGGATCTAGTTTCTTTCAAGAGTCTAAAACCCTTATATTTAATATTTTCAAACATTCCTCTATATTGCTTCCCATACCTCCCCTTTTAGGAAGGGGGATTCCTAACAAATTTGAAGTTCTAACTTCCATAGTATGGCTAAATTTACAGATCACGGAAATACAAATAGAATTAGAAGGTTCGAACTAGTTCAACTAGTAAAGGTATTTTGTCGTCGTACATAGATTCTAGTATCTCGTTTCCGACTTGAAATTTCATATGAAACATCTTTTCTAGTATCCTCTGAAAACTGCTGTTTTTCTAGCTTTCTGAGCTATATAACCATTCCTGCATCATTCTCCATTTCATGGGGTGCAGCATACTCCTTGCTTGCACCTTTATCACAATTCATAACAAGGCTTGTATTCTCTTATTATAAAGATCAAATACTCTCTATAGCTTTCTGAGCTATATATGTTGTCCAAAAGACTACCATAGAGCTGTACAATCTTTACTAGAAATGTTCTTTCGTTAATAATTGCCCTTTTCAAAAAGGGATACAGAAATCATTACTGTGGCTTGGACATCTTGCCAACAGTTGGGACGAATGGGTAGGTGGAGATCGCTTGTTGAAACATACTGAAGATAATATATTGAAGCAGCAAGCTCTTGACAAGAAACAGGGCGTGGACAAGAATACAAAATCAGGACGCTCAGCTCAGACGAAGCCAAAAATTTCTACTGGTTAGCTGCGCTCCTATTTACTTTTGTTTTAGTGCCTAAAGGCTCCAATGACAGAATGTGATCTGCCTTTTATCCTTTATACCTCCTTGTTTGTCATATGTGCATGGTAACACCTGTATTCATATTATTATAAACTAATTTTCCAGGGAAAACATATGTTTGGCAAGAGGGAATTAACTAATGGATTATTTGAGGGAAACACTCTCTCTCTCTCTCTCAAAATAACGGAAGCATTTTCACTTTCTTAACCATTGTAATCTTTCATTTTCATTTGCATTTAGTATGTATCCAGTTGTACTGTGTTTGTTGATTTGGCAAAGCTACATTACTAATCCTCTGTAGTAGTTTTAGGATATAATGGTTGTTTTGTCTTTACTAGTATGGTCCTAGCACTGTGATTGATGTGCTTGACAATAGTCTAAGCACCAGAGAACACTTCAACTGAATGGTGTTGTTGAAAATTGATGATATTCAAACTTTTCATCTTGAAGGTTTTCACTTAAAAAGTTTAATTCTGAAAGAGAGTGAAGGATCTCTCTCTTCACAAATAGACCCAAACACTTGAAAGTTTGTTTGGCAATGTGATATTTGTTATGAATACTTTTTATTTTTGTTGTATTTTTCAGTGATACCAGTTTTCGTGTGTTGCATTTTGTAGATGTAAAAGCAGAGAAAGAGGACCACAAGAACAATGGTACAATTTACTTTCTGATTAATTTTTCTTCAACTTTGATTTTTTCATGAAAAATATATGATTTACAAAGCAAAAAAAAAATCAAAGGATTTTTTTAGTAGTTGATATTGAAATTTATTGCAGTGACTAAAGGGAAGAAGCGGAAGAATGACTCAGGCACTGAGGTTTGGCATGTATTAAATACACTATGCAAATTTTTTTCCATTTCCTGGATAACAGTCAGATGCTTTGTTCTCACTTGCTATACTCCTCACTTTCATTTTTTTGTATGTGATAGGCCTATATGTATAAAAAAAAAACTTTTGCGGTGTTTATTTTCTTGTGCTTTAAGGTGCATGTAGTGTAGTGGTGGTCCATTGATCTTTTCCAATTGAAAAGAAGATGAAAATAAGAAATGAAGGGATGGAAGTTTTCCCTGCTAAATGTTGATATTGCTCTGCTAAAATGGATGATTTTCATCGTTTATTATATTCAATTTTTCTTTGTCAATGCAATGCAGCATATATGTTTTCCCACAGACGATTAATGCTTCCTTCTGGAACTGTTTAATATCCGCATCAGGTCTTAGTTAGGTTTTCTTGTTAACATTTCTCTGATATTGGGCTGATTGTGGGTTCCTTTAATTGGTAGAAGGACACTGCTGCACTGGAAAAGCTTGTCAAGAATCAAATTCCGTCAACACTAAGGAAACAGCTTGTTGATGACTGGGAATTTGTTTTGCAGCAGGATAAGGTACGCATAACTGTTACTTTTGACTGTCATTTCATTTGACAAATATGTACCATGATGGTTTTGAAGTTAAATGTCTATCAAGAATATTTTTGGTTCTTCACATTGCATCTCTAGATGGAAATTTATCCCGCCTTTCAATGACTCTTTTTAAGTGTTTCAAAGTAATTTTTGGTTCTGAATAAAAATTTTCCGCTGCAGCTTGTAATACTTCCACGTTCTCCAACTGTGGATGACATTTTGCAGAAATACCTTGACTACAGAACAAAGAAGGATGGAAAGTAAGTTTACCCAAGTCTTGTTATGATTGCATATAAATTATTTTTTATCCTTCTACTAGCTTTTGTTTGTTATCTTTCCTGTTCTTGTCATCTACCAGTTGGTCCCTGTTAATTAGATCCGGCTGAAACTTTGATATACAAATATGTTGCCACATGGATCAATTAGTGTCGATGACATATAATGTGCAATGAGTTAAATCTATATGAGTATGTCTCATTTAAATATTTTGGTACTCTAATTTAATCTTGTGGTTTCTGTGTATAAAGATCTAGTTGGGAGTTTCAATACACCTGATGATTATTGCATGGTCTATGTTTTTCGAATACAGGGTGACTGATCCAGTTGGTGAAATCCTGAAAGGAATACGATGTTACTTTGACAGAGCTTTGCCAGTGATGCTCTTATACAAAAAGGAACGCAAACAGTATGTTGAAACAGTTGTAGGTGATGTCTCCCCGTCAACAATATATGGCGCTGAACATTTACTGCGACTCTTTGGTATGATCGCCCATAAGTGTCGAATCTTTGAAATTTGTATGCTATGATTGTTTAGAGGGTCTGGTTGTATTCTATGTGTGATGGCAACTGCTGCTGCTAGTTGATTCTGATGAATGTGTGCTTTGATGTCTCTTGCATTCAATTTAAACATTGCCAGCTTGGAGAAATCACAAGTATCCATATTACACAATATAGGTCCATTGGGCCTTGCTTTTGTGGTAAAGGAGAAACTGGGAATTGGAAAGGGTTGGGGTTTGAGTGGAAAAAAAGTTTCCTGATCTGTGCATGTACAGTCTATCTTTGAAAATCCAGTACAACTTCTCTCCAGAAAGGACATTAATTTTAAAACTTTGTTCTACACTGTTAATGTGAATTTTCTTTTTCAATGGAATTGTTTTCCTGCAATGCTTAAGGACACTTCTAATATTATTCTATCTGAATCTCTGTCTCACACATCCTCCGTTCAGGCATTGTGTAGTAAATTAATGAATATCTCATTCATACCTTAGATATTGACAGTGGTAACAACTTTCTGGAGAAAATTTCATAGACCAATCTAAGCTGTTGATTTTGAATTTCTAATGTTTTCCTTTTGCATTTCGAATTTGTGGTTTGTATAAAAGTTATTTTCTGATCTAACGACCATATAACAATAGATGATTTTTAACATTTGAAAGTAAGATATGTTTTGTCATGAAAGTTATTATAATTTAAAGTTTTTGTGCAATAGTGACATATTTATGGTGTTTGCAGTTAAGTTGCCGGAGCTATTGGCATATGTCAACATTGAGGAGGAAACACAAAGCCGCTTGCAGCAGAAATTACTCGATTTTCTCAAGTATCCTCTCAAACCTTATACATCATATATATTACCCTGTTGGACATATTTCTGTTTCTCTATTTTAGCTTCAGTAAGAAAAGATGAAAATTTAAGCACCATCACCGTTGTCCCATTTTGCTACTTTCTCACTATTCTTTCAAAGTTTCGAACTGAAAAAAAAAAGAGTTGTGCGCGGATATTTGCAAGTCATTTCAGGCACAACAAGGTATCCCAAACATTGATAAGGGAGGAATCCGGCTTTCATTAGGATAACATTTCAGTTGTGTAATCATTTTAAATCAGAGGAACAGATGAGTTGAGATGATGTAATGAGAAAACCTGAAAAAGTTGATGGGGACTCTAGTTTTATGTTCCAAGTATAATGATTTATTTCATGTGTACTGTCACTTTTATTTTGACGATGTTCTTCAAATTCGTTACAGCTCATTGCGATTATATCCTGGTACACTTTTTACACCGAGTAATTTTTTCATTGTCATGCAGGTTTATGCAGAAAAATCAGAGTACGTTCTTCCTTTCTGCTTATGATGGCTCAAAAAGCGTTGAAGGGAAAGGTAAGGGAAAAACATGACTGAATTGCCACATGAACTGCTCTTTAACTTCTCCTCCCACATACCTGCCACCGTTGGACGGATGGTAGAGACTGTAGAGATTAATGACTGGCATGTTATCTATGCTTCCGTCTAGACAATCCAGAAACGTGGAACGTCCAATTGTTGTTGTAACATTAGCATTAATTCATTCTTTTTCTTTTCTCTTCCGACTTATATTTAGTTTTCTTTGGTGTATTATGTTGGGAAAATTGTTTCACCGACAAGATTACAGAGATAATTGCTTGCCGGAATACTGAAGTCGTTCTTGTAACCTTGGAAGTAATATTTGTGTTTGTGATGTGCATTTGTAAAAGCTCTGATCAAAGTTCTGTTTTGTATTCTTAATGTAGTCATCGATTAGGGATCTGTTTTAATATTTCTCTTGAACTTCAGGTCCACCATTTTGGTGTCAAATAGAGCAATTAGCAATACATTTGTTGAACTATGAAATTTTCGATCAAATTTAAGCGATTTCAGGTTAAAGAATGATATCGCAATGATTTATGTCCTCTGTCGCGTTTATTTTTGAACCGTCTTGATCATTCCAGGTTGCTTCCGGCTACATCCAGGACAAACCTAAACCTCACATCATTTCTTTCCATTCTCTCAAATGCCTTGTTAACATAATCCATCTTCACCACCTCTATGAAAGACTTCAAACCTTATCGAGAATATAGTCAAGGCTGTTGGCAGCTCCCTCCATCTCAGCAGCATTGGAGCTCACCAGAAAAGCATCTGCACCTAAAATGTCCAAAGCCTCCTGCCTCTTCTTATCAGAAGAGCTTATGACAGTCACATGGTGGCCCATTGCCTTGGCAATTATCACACCCAGATGCCCAACTCCTCCTAAACCCAATATCCCTGCCCTGAGAACCCTGTTAGACCCCATGAACTGCTTCAATGGACTGTAGGCTGTCACCCCAGCACACAACAACGGAGCTGCCTGATCCGGTGCTAGTTTTTCGGGTATCCGAACCACAAACCTGCATTTTACTCTTAATTATAAGGCAGGGCAACTCAAAATGGAAGGCTACAAAGATAGATTATAGAGTTCATGTGTTTTGCTAGGAGTGGACGTTCAAACCGAAAAACTGGTGAGCCGGACTAGACTGCTAGTCTGGTCTGAACTGAACTAAACTGAACTAGATTAGTTAATTCCTAACTAATTAAATAGTTGTTGATTACCTTTGATGAACAACCATGGCAGAGGAGAAGCCTCCCCTAGTGAAACTTCCATCTTTGTTGGTGCCATTAATAGTGGGGATTATATTGGGGCAGTATTGCTCCATGATGGATTGGCAAGGCGAGCATTCTCCACAGGACCCAACTATGCATCCAACTCCCACCAAGTCCCCAACCCTAAATTTCTTTACCTCTGAACCCAACTCCACCACTTCTCCCACTATTTCATGCCTTCAAAATTTAAACCAAAGCAAGCACAAAGAAGGGTTAGACAGTATTTACAGTTATAATAAAAATAGCACTTGAATCAAATGCATAAACAAAAGCAGATGTTAAACATGAGAAAAATTACATGGAAAAGAAAACAATGTTAAATATCCTAGGTGCTCCATTTATAATTATTCTCTATTTCTATATATTTAAACTACCAATTATCAGCACAAATATTTCATTTCCATGCAACAACCACAACTACATATAAATCATACTTGATAGAGCATGTAATTGCTTTAACTACATCTTTATTAAAAAATTCATTGGGTAGGAAATGCAGAGTGTTGCAATGGAAAGACCAAAATGCACAAACATGCAGCAAAAAGAAAAAAAAAATGTTTGAAAAACTGACCTTTAATTGTGATTCTAACGAAAACAGCGAGGTTGATTGAACCTACAGATCATGCGCAACCCTCTCCTAAAACCAAACCAAACGCAAGATAAGCTAAATAACAAATGACTTCATTCAATAAATTTACAAAATTAACTCCAAATCACTAAATTAGGCTCTTGAATTCGGCCACAGAACTCATCAGGAAACCCAACATTTTTTTTAGAATATGATTAGCATTCTCACCAGTCATTTTCAAAGTGAATTTCACACTTGGTTTCGACTCTTGCATTGTCAACCACTTTTGTTCCAAATCTTGTATTCCAGTAACTGGTCCCAACATCTTGCAATCTAATAAAAGAGCATTGTAAGATTGTAAAGATGCATAGAACAGATAAAGCTAATGACTGAGGAGCTAAGCTACTTCACCTCTTCCATAAGTCCACATCTCCACCCAAGCCTAAACATCCCGACATTGCCCCGATAGGTGTGTCGTCCTGACCTGCAAGATTTACAAAGAAGAAGCAGAGAAATTGATGCATAACCACAGATTAAAAAATTGCAGACAGAATAAAAGGAACAAATTGAAAAACACTAAAAAGAAAACAGCCAATTGACACATGGTACCAACCGAATCACAACGATCCTCCAAACAAAAACAAACAACGAAATGACTTCAAGAAAAATCTCTATCATTTCTTCAGTGAAGCACCCTAAGTTGGAAAAGAGTAAAATTTAAATTGAAAAACAATAATCTAACAGAGACACATTTCAAAAGAGGAAACAATGAAATCACCTCAAGAAAAATCCATCATTATTCCATGTGTGTGATCTGAGATGTCTGAGAGTCGAAAGTCTTGAGCAATCGGTGAGAAAAACGTGAAAAGGCAAGAGCTGGTTCGAACTGAGAGAGAGAGAGAGAGAGAGAGAGAGAGAGAGCAAATAAGTCAGTTGGTCTGGCATCAAAGAAATAAAATCAACTCTAGAAACCACAAAAGCATGTTCTCTAACCTAACTCAACAGTAAAGAAAAGATCTGAAAAGTTTTTTTCTACCTCTTCCTTCTCTGTGTGTGCCTGCTCATGACATCAGCTGTGAAGATCAAACCATATCCATAAAGAAAACTTGAAGTCAACTATTTTATTTTATTTTATTTAAAACCTCAGGATCCTAAAAACACATCATATGAACTCAAAAAAAAAAAAAAAAAAAAATTAATGAGCACAAAAGATTACTATGTAGAAAGACCTCATGAAGCAGACAAACTAAGACTCAACTATTTTCTGTACAGATGCATAATCATGAAAAAATTTGCCGGAGAAAAACATATATACTAAACTAAAGATTTATCTGTTCAAACATATATACAAACAAAATAAAATAAGCAATACACTACTTGAATCACCAGTTGAATGACTTTTATACAAATAGACTTGCAGTGTATAATACTGTAATGTAGATACAATACGGTATAAAACATACAATCTATATTTCTGTGTATGATTAATATCAACTAATAGCTTGTCATTGAGTCACATCATTACCTTTGTGGCCATTCTTTAATAGGCCACTATGTCAATTAACGACCCCCAGTTGGACTAACACCGTCAAAACTTATGTTTTCGTTTGAACTTGAAAAACAAAATAAGCAAATACAATTTTTATTTGAGATATGAAAAAAAAAATTACAGCAAGGACTGAAAAGAAGGCACAATCAAGTTTCATAACACAAAATTCATCAACCCTAAACCCTAATTCCGAGAAAATACCCATAATACCTCTAAAGACACTTAATTTGCATGATTCACAACAAAAAGGGTATAAATACACCAATTTTCGCTCTTAAATTCAAAAGAGGACAAAATTAGGATTGGAGTTTCACGGTTCTTACCCAAATTTGGCCACATCAAGTATACTCACAACCATTCAAGTTCGTACATCCTCAAATGATCATCACCCAGACCAACGTAACATGCAACACGAAAATGAATCAAATCCCTAAAATTCCAAAAGTGGGGATATTCCGAATATGGACAAAAAACTAAAATAGCTTACCTTCTTGTGTATAGCTTGTCATCCAGAATTCAAAGCTGAAAACGGAATGAAGTTCAAAGTATGATGAATAAGCAGAAGAATTAAAGAGTTGTGCCCATGAAAAAAAAAATGAGAGAGCATGTACCAGAACAATCTATGAAGAAAAAGAATTTGAGGTGAATGAGTGGATAAATTGCTTACATAAAAAGCTCATTTCAGATCGATGATCCCTTTCTCACCTTAATAACATTTAACAATTGCAATTAGTAAAATTTTCTTAATAAGGGGAAAGGCGGAAGTAATAAGCATTAGAAATGGAAATCTTATATAGTGATTAAGGCCTTTGAATTAACTTGCGAAGCTTGAATAGTCAGTCTCTTCACGCAGCTGCAAGAACCAGTCGTTAATTTGGAAATTATTCAATACGTGTTAAAACATGAATCAGAAGCAAATTGATGAAAAAAAAAATAGAAGGGAAAATGTAGCACGACTTAATAATTTTATATGTTACAAAAGAGCAATACTCTTATACCTTCAATCTACAATCGTCATGATCATTAAAAGCAAGAAAAAATTGGAAAAAAAAGTTGCTTATAATCTGTTTATTTGGTGAAAACTTGCAGAAAGATGCAAGATGCCTGTTTATATTAGAGGAATAGGATTAGAGATTCACGGTTCTTACCCACATTTGAGTCGGTTTCTATCCCATGCAAAAAAAAAAATAAAGAAAAAAAATAAAAAAAGAAGGGACACAACTACTTTAATTAAAAAAATGTAATAAACAGAAGGCTTTATGAATTCTTGCCAATTAAAGATTATTACCTGGCATTGGCGAAACAAAGCCTTCACATTATCTTCCCAATCACGCAATGCAAAGTCTGTGTCCAACAATGCTCCTTCTAGGTCTCCTAATTTCAACCTGCAAGCCTGAACAGAAAACTCACCTATCAATCAAGTGGATAAAGGGAAATGTATTTCTTTTTAGTTGATGACATTAAAATCAATGCACCACAAAAGAATATAGAATACTCATGAACATAATCAAGTTAGCCTTCAGAGAAGTATTAAAGCGAGACCTGATTACTATATTCATAGTTGTCTTTTTGGTTTCACTCATTTCAAGGATTCTTCATAGCAACTCAGAACCAACATTAATTATCATTTTGTCTAACAGGCTTAATTTAAGTATGATTAAGTTACTATCATACAATTTCGATGTCAATCATTGCCACTCATAAATGTACACTTTCTGCAATAACCATAGTTCAACAACTTGTCATTTACATTGCTTAACTGAAATTGGTTTACTTATCCAGACAGTAATTTTGTTTTCATTTCAAGAGGGTAATTCATTTAACATCCAGTGCTTTCAAATTTGATAAATGAAAATTCTTACTGAGCCATTAGTAAATATCTTGGACTTTTGTCTTCCACAAAGAGGAGCTCGTCTCTGTTTAATCACAAAGATAATGTCATAAGATGATCAAAGAAAGCAAGGGACACTCTATAGTGCAAATCAACTGGTTTACCCTCATCTATTTCTTTCAGCTCCCAGCATATATCCACGTTCTGCAAAGCCTTGCGATACTTTCTAAGGGCCATCTTATAGTCTTGCTTCTGTGTAAAGATTAAAAAAATACTATTGGTATTCGTGAATGAAATGTATGACATAATTACCATAGTTGTGATATTAAATGAAATAACCCATTACGTTGAGCTGTTTGTTTCCAATGGCCTTAATAGCGTCCACAGCCGGGACCCACCAAGAAACGTTCTCTGGTTTTGTATCAAGATCAGCAGGCTAATCAAGATAAACATCACCATCTTTGAAGAAGTTTCACACCCCATCATCTGCTCCCTCAAGAAGCTGCCCACAATCCGCAATAATGACTTCTTGGATAGGCAAGTCTCCTCCTTTCGTGTTCACATGCTCAACTGAACGAACCACACCCATGCCCTTGATCACCTTCCCAAACGCAACATGCTTCCCATCAAGATGGGAAGTCCAAGTGGTGGTAATGAAAAACTGAGAGCCATTTGTGTCAGGGCCTTTATTAGCCATAGACAACATTCCTTGTCTCTCATGCTTTATGTCAAAGTTTTCATCTTCAAACTTCAACCCGTAAATTGACTCTCCTCCACAGCCATTTCCAGCCGAAAGGTCTCCACCTTGTATCATAAAACCTTTGATAACGCGGTGGAAACAAACATTCTGCAACCAAATGCAATGCAATTCTTATTGCAACTCCACCTCATTCACAAAATTACACATTCTTGCAAATGGACACATAAATTAACAAAAACTGGTCAATGTAACAATTAAAAAAAAAACAAAAACCCACCAATGTAACAAAAACAAATACAAAAACTCACCAGTGAAACAATGAGAAAACAAAGACCCAGAAACAAAAATTGGATCTTTTGAGATGGAAAGGGGGGGGAGAGAGAGAGAGAGAGAGAGGCCTTGTAGTGCAGAGGAGCATTGCAAAAAATAAAAATAAAAATAGATACAAACCTGGTTAGAAAGCTAGAATGGTTTTTTAATTTTTAAACCATTGAGCCATAGCTGATGCATTTTCATAAGGATTCGACGTAACCTAGGAGTACCGGCTGCTGACTACCTGACGCCCTCCCCCTCCTCCTTTATCCGGGCTTGGGACCAGCAATGTAAGATAAATGCAAGTTCAGTGCAAATGGAGGCCAAAATGAGTTAGGGGTGAGGATCGGAGATCAGGAAATACCAAAGAGCGACCGCTTTCGCTACCTAGGATCTATCTTGCAAAAGAACGGAGAATTAGATGGAGACCTCAACCATAGAATACAAGCTGGATGGATGAAGTGGAAGAGTGCATCCGGCGTGTTGTGTGACCGCTGTATGCCACTGAAGCTCAAGGGAAAATTTTATAGGACGACAATAAGACCGGCGATGCTGTATGGCACAGAATGTTAGGCGGTGAAGCATCAACACATACATAAAATGGGTGTAGCGGAGATGAGGATGCTTCGTTGGATGTGTGGGCACACGAGAAAGGATAAGATTAGGAATGAAGATATCCGAGGTAAAGTAGGAGTAGCCGAAATTGAAGGAAATATGAGAGAAAATTGGTTACGGTGGTTTGGACATGTGCAAAGAAGGCCTACTGACGCTCCGGTTCGAAGATGTGACTACGGGACAGAGGTTCAGGGCCGAAGGGGTAGATGAAGACCTAGGAAAACTTTAGAAGAGACCCTAAGAAAAGACTTAGAGTACTTGAATCTAACGGAGGACATGCCACAGAACCGAGCGCAATGGCGTTCTAGGATTCATATAGCCGACCCCACTTAGTAGGAAAAGGCTTTGTTGTTGTTGAGCCATAGCTGATGCATACTTAAAAGTATGAGTAATTTAGTCAATTTTAAGGAAAAATGTCTACAAAAATATCTAATTTAAAAAATAAAGGAAACGCAGACCAAAACAATTAAAGTTGGATAAACTCATTCATACCTCAATTTAATTTGCAGCTTAATCATTCATCAACAAAAAGCAATGAATGTAAGAATGATAAAGCCACAAATCTCAGTAATAATTACAATAAGACAATAAAGTAAAAATAATCGAGCATACCGTGTTTACCCCTCGACGAAACACAGAGAGAGCAAGCACACTTCCTATATTCATGAAACCTCGTACAAAGTTCCAGTTTTCAATCTAAGATATTCACAGCTGTGTGGTTGACGGTGGTGGCCGTAGATCCATCTCTGGCACTGGTATTGGCAGGTGATGAGGAAGAAACTCCCAAATCTATCCATTTCTTAATTGAAATCCAGAAAAAAAAATGTAAAATTTAAGCAATGCATAGAAAACCCAGGTCCCACCCCAAACAAACGCAAAAACGAAAGAGGAAAAAAAAGGGATATTCAAGGAACATACCGTAACCGAGCGTGGACGCTTTCCACCATGTTTGAGGCTTGTGACCATGACTACTTGCCTGGTTTGTGGGCTCCTGTAAGGGACCATGCCATTATCCGATTCAATCGAGGGTTTTTACAAATCCAAAACTAAAAAAAATTAAGAAACAAATTAAAAGTTGAGATCGATGAACACCGTACCTTACGGTAAACACACAGAGCTCTTCGATGAACCCTTAGTAAAAATTCTTTCAATAACCTTCTTGCATAGCACGGCCCAGGAAGAACCAAACCATTTGAAAAACTTATATTCCAAACATAACAAAAGTAAATGAAATATCAAACCCCAGAAATCATAATGCTTCTATACAGTGAATGATCTTTACGAACCACAATTTGTAAAATCCTAAAAGCTTATCACTGGAAGATGGGAATTGTTTTCCATTGGACCTAAGGATCATACACCCAACATCAAACACCTCATCGTGATCAAACCAAACTAAACTTTCATTCAATTAAGTCTCAAACACTTTAATTAAGTTAAAAAGAACAGTCCACCACTATAATACAGAAACCGAACAAACGTGGTGCAAAGGTGTATAATGACACTAAATCTTCAAACGAAATTAAAAAAAAATACCCAAACCAATATAAAAGCCAAAGTCATTCCTAGCAACTGTAAAATAACAATTAAAAAAAGAAACCCATATAAGTTGACAACAAATTAAAACGCCTAGATCAACATTCACATTAAATTAGCTACAAACCTATATAAACCAACACTAAATTAGACTAAACTAATAAGACATAAGCTTCAAATCAAATTTCAAATAAAAAATTTGGATACAACCAACAACAAAACCACACCTTGTTCCTGTTCTGTCTCCCTTCTCTTGCTTTTCTCTTTTGCCTACTCCCCACATTAAGCCTTTTTTTCCTCATTTTTTTTTCTCTTCACTTTCCTCGATTTCCAGTCCCCTCTTTCTTCCACATCTATCTTTTTTTCCTCATTTTTTCCATCGCTACTCTTGACACTAATTCTCCATTCTTTTTTATCTCTTAATTATTTCACTCAATCAAAACATGGGATCACATTTTCTCAAGCAGCCCAAAAAAACTGACCAACCCAAAATCAGAAAAACATCCAAACTAAAACATACAATCACCATTGTCCAGCAGCAAACGATAAATTACAAATACAAAACAAAGGAAAAAACAAAAAACAGAAACCGCAAAAACCCAAAGAGAGGGAAGTGATCGGAAGCTGTTCCCTTACTCTTCCTCCCTTACTCTTTGTCGAAGGGGGAGAGAGAGAGGAAAGGTGGGTTCGTGGTGAGTGAATGGGTGAAAAGAAATCCCTGGAAATCAGCCTACCCCATACTTCTCCCTAGACCCATACCTCCCTGTCGAAAATCCTCTCCCCTCTCCTCTAAATCCCGGCAAACCTCTCCCTGCAACCCGTCAACCCTTCTGTCCCCGTTCCCTCTCTCTCCCCGACTCAAAGTCCAGATCCAGCCCAAACACTGAAAAACCGTTCTTAAGCCCAGTGGCAATCTTGTAAATAAATCGAAAGTTGTGTTCCCCCCCTCAATTCTTCAATTTGCAGCGTTCAAAATGAGCACATGGTGTGGAGTTTGGAGATTGAATGATCACGATCACCACCACCCCCATAACCACGACCATCGCCACGACCACCATCACCACCACGACTATGGGGAGCTCACCGGAACTCATAAACGGTTGGTCCGATTCGCCAAGGCCGTGCGATGGACCGACCTCGCCGATTTCCTCAGGGAGCACTTGCACTTGTGCTTCTGCTCCGCTGCTCTGCTTCTCGCCGCCGCCGTTTGCCCTTATGTGATGCTCAAGCTGGCCGTGAAGCCTATGCAGAATGCTTTCATACTCGTTGCATTCCCTCTAGTGGGGGTAAGAACTAAAGAACTTGCATCCTCCTGTTTAATTGGCTAAAACCCTAGAATTTGGCCTGCAATTGATTGAATTTGAATTGGATTTAATCGTAGGTCTCCGCGGCACTCGACGCTCTTACTGATTTAAGTGGCGGGAAGGTAAACATTCATGTATTGATGGCTTTAGCAGCATTTGCATCTGTGTGTATGGGGAATGCGTTGGAAGGAGGGTTACTTTTGGCCATGTTCAATCTTGCCCATATCGGTAAGCATTTAAATTTCGCTACTTTATGGTGGCAGCTTATTGTGTATTGATCATTGTGTGTTGTCAATGCAGCTGAGGAGTATTTCACAAGTCGGTCTATGATTGACGTCAAAGATTTGAAGGAAAATCATCCGGATTTCGCCCTTGTGCTGGATATCAATGACGGACAACTTCCTAATATGTCTGATTTGGCATACAAGCAGGTTCCCGTGCACAACCTACAAGTGGGGTCATACATTTTGGTCGGAGCTGGTGAGGTACGGGAACAAATTTACAACCTTCGTGTTTAATAGTATCACTAGTGGAATGATTTGGTAGCATCTTCAATAGGTTTTGTCCTCACTACAGTGATATATCATTATATCTCACCTAAATGATCCATAAGAATTTGGAAGCATTGTAATGGGGGCTGGTATTGTGATTAGCTGTGCCTGTAGATTGTGAAGTTTCCCAAGGTACTGCCACCATTACTATTGAGCACTTGACTGGAGAGATCAAACCATTGGAGACAGAAGTTGGAGACAGGGTTCCTGGTGGTGCAAGGAACTTGGATGGTAGGATAATAGTGAAGGTACATTCACGAATATTTTGTTTTCGATTTTTTCAGAATTGGATACATGAAGAAAAGGCTTTTCATATTATGTTCTTAATGTAAACGTTAGGAGCTATGCTGAAAGTTACAAGAAACACGTTTGTGAATGAGTCTTTTTTGCGCCACTTTTTAGATATTTTTCTAACCCTTAAACTTAGCATACAAATTCACTAGATTCCCAATTTATCTTGGAAATATAATTCTTGCCACAGTCGTTGACGGGATGATCTTGAAAGTTGTCATGGGTGGGTTTCTAGAGTTCTCATGCTAGTAAGATTGTTGTAATGAGCTGTGATTAGGTGCTAAAAGCAATTGTTTATGCAGGCAACAAAAACTTGGAAAGAAGAATCAACTCTTAGTAGGATTGTGCAATTGACTGAAGAAGCAAAATTGAATAAATCAAAGCTTCAGAGGTGGCTGGATCAGTTTGGTGAGCAATACAGCATGGTGGTTGTAGTTTTGTCAGCTGCTATTGCTCTTCTTGGTCCATTCCTATTCAAGTGGCCATTTATTGGAACATCGGGTAATCTTCCCTAAGCGCTTGAAGCACTCTTGCCACCAATGATTTTTACATTAATTTTTTGTTTTCAACAGAAAAGAAATAGAATAAAAAGAAGTGGTATTTTGCTTTACCAGATCCCCACCGATAAACCAGGGAAATGTAAAAAGATTACATACATTGTTTTACTATTATTTTTATGTTAAGTCAGCCAAAATGAATGTTAGACAGGTTTGCAATATCAAAATCTGAAAGAACTACCTTATTTTCCTGCCTCTGAAAGAACTAGCTGAATACCGCTTTACTAGATGTATTCAAAATAGAGGGCATGCTCATCGTCCATCGAGCTGATATTTGCTTAATCCTCTAGCTTGCAGAGGATCAGTTTATAGAGCGTTGGGCCTCATGGTGGCAGCTTCACCTTGTGTTTTGGCGGTAGCTCCATTGGCATATGCTACTGCAATTAGTTCCTGTGCGAGGAAGGTATGCATTTTAATCGATGCTACAATAAGAACGGGTTTGCTTTTCATGCATTTCCATGTTATAATCTTAAATTCTGTGCAGTAATATGGCATGCGCTGTTTGGGTATGACACACCACCTTTTATGTTTGTTGCAGGGGATACTGCTGAAAGGTGGCCATTTGCTAGATGCTCTAGCTTCTTGTCACACATTTGCATTTGATAAAACTGGAACCTTGACAACCGGGGGGTTGGCATTCAAAGCAATTGAACCAATTTACGGGCATCGGATGAGAAATGGTGTATCAGATTTTTCTTCCTGTTGTGTCCCCAGCTGTGAAAAGCAGGCTCTTGCTGTTGCCGCTGCAATGGAGAAGGGTATCGCTCAGAAAAGGCTCTTGCTCTTCCTGTTGTGTCCCTATTGGAAGGTAGTGATTTTGGACAGCAGCCCTATTTATTTGTCTGTTTAACTTACTATCCCTTGCAATTGTGATCTTCAATGCATCCTTTCTGATTCAACATGTACCCATGTACTTTGTTTCCCGCTCAGAAAGGGTAATGAACAATTTTACTCCTCGCTGAGAACATTTATTTTAATCTTAATGCCCTCTATCAAGTAATGGGAGATGTTGGAATCAAATATACTAATTAACAGATGACACGTGTTGAAGATGATATTATCAATACTTATTGGTCTTTCTATTTTCCTTTCAGAGCTGTGGTCGACCATAGTGAAGGGAAAGACCTTCCTTCTGTTTCTGTTGAGAGTTTTGAGTATTTTCCTGGCAGAGGTCTAATTGCTACTCTCAACGGCATCGAGGTATTCTTTTTTCTAACTAGCATAGACCTTTTTCTTTTAAAAATTCCAGCTTTAATAATGAAGTCCTTCGCTCATTTTCTTATCCAATTGACCCCATTCCGTTGTGTAATCTATACTTGCTGCCACTTTTTCGTGTCTTAGCTATTTTTCAAATCATTCCGATATCTATCGATTACATACCTTGTTTCCAGCGGCGCTCTATGTGCATGGTTATTTTCTTTTCTGATTGGATATCAATACTAATGTAATGAATGGATCATACAGGCATCAATTGTCTTTCACCTAAATTTTTTAAGTGTTTTTGGCCAGTAAGAGGTATAATGATTTCCATTGATTTCTGTCTTGTTATGGTTAGGAACTGAAGGGGGTAAACTGTTGAAAGCATCTCTTGGTTCGGTAGATTTCATTACCTCACTTTGTAGATCAGAAGATACATCAGAAAAGATCAAGGAAGCTGTGAATGCATCTTCATATGGAACAAAATTTGTTCGTGCAGCTCTTTCAGTCAACGAAAAGGTGAGGTTTCATTTTAAGTGTATGCAAATAAGGGAAACTTTTGGTTTGAAGTGGGTGTGACGACTGAAATTTTGGGGGTTAAAATTATGAGGGTATATTCATTTGGTTTGGAGTTGAAAGAAATGTGGAATAAGTGTATAGTAATTGGGTTTGGTTGAAATTATGAGGGTATGAGATATAACTGAACTGCAGAGTGAATATAAATAGGTTAGTTTTTAGCCTAAATGTGCTTAACTAAACTTAATTCTGTTTTAAATGTCTATAACTAAGCTTATTGCAAAAAGTTGTACTTGCATACTGGTGTTCAAAATTCGCCGACCTACATACATATTTAGGAGAGTATGTTAACAAGCTCATCCTGAATTTTTTGTTTATCAATACGAGTACCCATTGTCCTATGGGGTGTTTTTTGTTTAGCCTTTTCTAAATCATGATGAGTCTGTGCAGGTAACATTGATTCATCTAGAGGACAAGCCTCGACCTGGGTCCTCGGATGTCATAGAAGAGTTACAAGATCAAGCAAAGCTCCGTGTAATGATGTTGACTGGTGACCATGAGTCAAGTGCTTGGAGAGTTGCAAATTCTATTGGTATCAATGAAGTTTATTGCAGTCTGAAGCCTGAGGATGAGCTCAGTCATGTTAAAGATGTCTCAAGGGAAACGGCTGAGTTTATAATCTTTAACTCTAATAACATGCCATTTGATTAGTGGTCCTTGTATCTCAAAGTATAATTGATCTTCTCCCACCTCTTAAGTATATCTGAGGTTCGGCAGATGCACAGTTGATGACTAGGTAACAGTACCACTAAGTAGTGTGTACGCCCTTGTTTAGGTCTTCCATCGAATGTCATAGCATAATGAAAAGTTCGACGAATTTTTTTACCATTCTACCTTGTTATATTCATTCCTAAACGTTTTATATTTTAACAATTTGTCTATGCTCCTGCACGTTTGTTAACTATTATTGCTATGAGTACCAAAAAAGGAAAATGCATTTCCATTATGTATTTTTCACTGAGAATGTCTTTTCTTCGTGTTTCCCCTGTGTCCATAGCCTTTCCATTCTATTTTCAATAAATGTACAATGCATTATATCAAGTGTTGATGGTTTGGTATTGCTGTGCTTTGAAAAAAAGATGCTTCTGCTGTGCTGTGAGAATAAACGGCTGTGAAATAAAGCTGTAGAGTGTTTGGTAAACTTTTTTGTAAAAATGCTTTTGAAAAAAAAAACAGTATTATAGTGTTTGGTAAACTTTTATGTAAAACAAATGTGAAAAAAAAACCGGTTTTTCAAAGCTGGGTTTTGCAGCTTCTTGTTTTTGGCTTTTTTTTCACCAAAAACTGTGAAAAAAAGCTGAAGCTGAATGTTTACCATACACAAAGCTTTTTTTGATACTGGCTTTTTTTAGAATCACCTCAGTACCAAACAAGGCATTGATCATGTCTTTGGTGGTGGGCAACTTATCGAATGCATGCCGGTCTTTCCTCACCTGTTTTTCAAAGCTAATATGTTTATCTCAGCACATTCTGGGATTTACTACAGGTGGAGGTCTGATAATGGTTGGTGAAGGTATAAATGATGCTCCAGCGCTAGCAGCAGCCACTGTAGGGATTGTCCTTGCCCAACGTGCTAGTGCAACTGCCACAGCTGTTGCAGATGTATTGTTGCTGCGAGACAATATATCTGCTGTACCATTCTGTATCGCCAAGTCTCGCCAAACAACTTCCTTGGTACCTGCTAAACATCTATCCCATCATTTGTTTGTTATTCTGTTACTGACATTATTTTCTTCATACAAATGCAGGTGCTGGTTAACGGTATGAATCGCTTCGTTTTTTTAAATTAATGGAGCCTTATTGCTACTTTCTTTTCCATGTCTTTTAACTTTAGCTTCCAGTTTCATGATTGCTTGTTTGGTTGACATGTAGGTTCTATTACACGAAGGTGGTACCCTTCTTGTTTGCCTCAATTCCATCCGCGCTCTAAACCACCCGACGTGGTCCTGGAGGCAGGATTTATGGAATTCCGTAAAAGAACTGAAATCTAGACTCGTATCACTGAGGACACTTAAATCTGGCACAGACACCATCCAAGCTGCAGCTGAGTAACTTAAACACTTTTTTTCCCCTTATAGTTGGTTGGTCAAGTTGGTATACAGCAAAGGGCAACGGCACGTGTTATGTATAACAAGAGAAAGGTCCGGTAAGTAAATATCATTTTGTTAAGAGTCCGTTATTTAACCTGTAAAAAGTCTTGATTTCGAGTCCGATATCTGTGTGGGAAGCACCAGAGTTTCTTCTGTAAAGCTTCCAATCATGGAGTTTGTATGTTTAATTTTAAACCCTAGAAAGCAATAAAATTGTCCTTCAATTTACAGAAAAATAAACTTGGGGTGGGGCGTGGGGGGTGGGTGGAATTTTACAAGTTTATATTCGTTACGTAAAGGACTTGGGCGGCGACTGGGAGGAGTCGTATATGTTGACATGTTTCCCATGTCTTGCTCTCCAAGCAACCTTTTTTAACCAAGTTTGAATTTATTTCCCAACAGTCCATTTTTCAACTTTCCACCTAATTTTACCATGGGCGGTTTCTCCAATTTATCAAGGACAGTTTTTAAATTCATGTGTTAAGCTAAAAACGCATGCACCATTTACGTAATATGTCCTCAGTGATTACCCTTTATCGTCGTAGCTCATAAGATGAATTACACCTCCCAACACACCAATCTCATCTCAGCATTAGAACCACTCGAACTCATGAAATCTCTAAACTTGTATTTGTTGGAAAGCAATAGCATGTTTTGAAGAGCTAATGCTACTAACTACTGAACTTGTTCATAGTTACAACTTCATTGCTAATCGAACACTGGGATTCATGATAAGCTTCCTGTATTCGACAGAATGAAACCAAATTTTTTTTTTATGATTTTCGATTGATGGCTACTGAATCTATATATAATTTTCAGTTGGTTGCTATGGCATACTCATCTTAAAGCCTAAAGACTTGAAGCAAAACTTTATTTCCATTGAAGATTATGAGGTGGCAATACAGCCACCGCCATTTTTTCCATTTGTTCACATATTCAATTCAACATCTCAAAATTTCTACCCTATCAAATTAGAAAATCACCCTTTTGCGCAGTTGTTTGTTTTCTTTTAAAATGGATCAGTTGATGACTTTGTTATGGCAGTCCATTTTTATGAGGACTGGAAAACTCATAAAGGCATTTCAGCTTCACTTGACCACCATCATGTGATTCACCAGCGTTAAAAATCAAACCTAAAAAATGTCAGTGTAGAATAATAACTTGAAATTCGTCCCTAATTATTAGATCACCTCGAGGTGGTTGCAATTGTTTGTTTGTTGGGTTGAGATATTTTTCTTACCCAACAGGTGAACGTATTACTTAACCCTAGATCCCCACCCAGCCTGTTTCTTTATGAAGAGGAATAACAAGACTTTCCTCCTCTTTTGTACTATTTGAAGCATGATATTATATTTCCTCAAATGCCCTTTACAGTTTTCACAAATTTACCAGAAAGCAAAGTCTTTGTGTCACCGGGACTGCATGGGTGGGTATATGTATATTATTATTATATTGCCTTTGTAGTCTGGTCCTTTTGATGGCCAGAACTCTGAAACGTATCCTACTTGCCTGTTTTTTATCTTGCAGCATACTCCAAAAACTAAAATTTGATGTGGTTTCAGATTAGGATCATGGTTTCCAAATAATGAAGAGGACGAAAATTCAGATTGAAATTTCAAGGATCCATTTTTACCCCTTCCCTCTTTTCTTTTTTTATTTTTTTTATCCTTGGAAGGTGTGCATGTTTTTCGATGAACAAGGCCAAATTTTCCAGTCTCAAACCCTCTCTGTCTCTCACTGTACATTGACCAAAATTATTTCGCCTACTCAACAAAAACATAGATAAATAAAATAAAAATAAAACCAACTCTTCCGTCCTTCCGTCCCCCTCCCTCGATTTTATGGTCAGGCTTTCACTGCCTACCACTTCTTCTCTCCAAAAAGCAAGCTCATAACTCTTTTGCATTGAGCTCCCTTCGATCATCCAAATTGCCAACCTGTCCGGAATAATCCGCACTTCTCTCGCTCACTCAATTCTGCTAAACCCAATTCGCTTCACCCCAACATTCCTAAACCCCTCATTACCAGCGGCAGCCTGCTGAAAACAAACCCCGCTCTGCTCCAACCCCGCCATGTAATTCCTCACCTCCTTCCTTATCATCCCTTGCATCACCGCCAGCAACTCCGCCGGAATATTCTGCACCGCCACCGACGTAGTCGAGACCGGAGCCGCAACCTGGTTCGACACCTCCTCCGAATCGACCCCCGGTAGAGACAGAGACAGCGAAGTCGGGGGGTCGTTCTTCTCGCTGTTACTGCTGTTGGTGTTGGAAGACGAAGTCGTTTCTGCCGGAGGCAACACCCCGCCAGTTCTTGCCACGGGCCTGTACAAGTGGCAGTCGGACAGAGACATGACTTGCGCGCTGGAGTCGCTCGCCTCTGAGCCGGATGGGCTACCCGGGCTCATGTAAAGCCCGGTTGAAACGGGCACGCCCGACCCAGCACTAACCGACCGCTTCAGCGGCGGCTGCTCGTGGTCACGGAGAAAATGACCATCGTACCCTCCATTCAAATCGACGCCGCCGCCGTCGGAGCACTTCCGCTTGAGGGTGGAGTTCCAGTGGTTCTTGATAGCGTTGTCGGTCCGGCCGTTGAGGAGGCGGGCGATGGTGGCCCACTTGTTCCCAAACCGAGCGTGGGCCCGGATGATCATGTCGTCCTCCTCAGGCGTGAAAGCCCGGTGCTCCACCTGCGGCGACAGCTGGTTACACCACCGCAGCCGGCACGATTTCCCTGACCGACCGGGAATGGACTTGCTGATCAGCGACCAGTTCCTGGGGCCGTGCTTCTGCACCAGCTTCTGCAGGGAGTCGTCCTCCTCGGGGCTCCATGGACCCTTGATCCGATCCATATCTTTTCTGCTTACCGCCATCGCAATTAACTCACAGACTCTCTCTCTCTCTCTCTCTCTCTCTCTCTCTCTCCCCTTAATCTTCTCTTTTTTTTTCTTTTAAATTTTAATTTCTCTGTAATCCTTTGAAATTTGAAAGTTGAGAGTTTCTAGCATTTTGATTTGGGAGAGGCGAAAAACGAAGTTGGGAGAAGGAGGGAGGGGTTTTTATACGAGGGAGGGAGGGGAGAAGGGTGACCGGTTGGGCCGGTGGAGGTTGGATGGTTAAATAGTTGGTATTGACGGGGTAAAGCGGCACCGCTCGTTGGAAGCAATCGGTTAAGAAATGGGGAGTTTTGGGATACAGCTGGTGAAGGACACGCGTCATGTAGAAAGTGCGATGAATTACATAACATATCACTCTGCGCCTGTTTTTTTTCTTTTCTTTTTTGTTTGCTCTTTTAATGCCCATTACATTACAGCATCGGGAGCGTCCGCTTTACTCTGTCACAGTTGGAGTCTTGGGCGTTCGTTTCTCCTTATTTTTCAATTTTTTATTTAGTTATTTAATATTTTTGGAAGTTGTAGATAATAATCAGCGGATTTACGCATTAAGTTAGCTACGAATGTTATGATTGGGAGCGTTTTGGTTCAGCACGCATCGTTTATATTCTTCTAGAATTATTTCCACTTGATGGTTAGGAAAACAAAATCTAATATCTCATTTGGTTAAGAGCATCAAGTTTTGCTTAAAATGTTAGCGGCGCATAATAATTACAACTTCTATTTTCGTTATCAATCTTTCATATGTCGTATTAGTCGTTGTGACGTACCGCTAAAGAACAATGGTTGAGCTTGATGATAACGGAAAATTAAATTTATTAAAAATTGAATAAAGTAATATTTGCGGAGGGGATAAGGATGGATGATAACTGATTAGTCTGATTTGGGTGCGAGACGGGTTTGACTGAGGAAATCTGCCAGGCTGTAGAGCATTTTCGTGTGGGATTTTTTTCCGCTTCTTTTTCAAACATTTAAATAATAATAAAATAAATTTAAAAAAGGCAATGCTGAGGGACAAGGATTGTCTGCCTCCTGTTTTATGTGGTCACGGTTAAGCCACGTCAACATTTTATATTGTTTTTTTATAGAGATAATAAGACAAAAATGAATAGTAATATAAAATGTTGACGTGGCTTAACCGTGACCACACAAATAGGAGAGCATGGAAAGGCACGGGAACAAGGAGGGCAGACAATCCTTGTCCACTGAGGGGTGAGGTGGCAGAAAGCGACAAGGAAGGCCGAATCCGGGGGCAATCATTACAGACCATCCCATCAAGTCCAGCCTGTAAACCTGCCACCACCACCCACCTCCACCGTCCGATTCATCACATCATGATCTCTCTCCCTCTTCTGATCTTCTGATCTTCCCCTCCCCTCAGCCACCGACATACTCTCTCAAACTATAAATATGTATTGGAGGACCAAGTCCTCGGGGGAGCAGGCTCAGGCTCTCTTTCTCTTCACCTTCCTCTTCCCATTAAACATGTACTTAATTACCTTAATTGACTTCCAGTTTGATCGAATCATCAATCAGACGATACATTTCATCAAATATAGATTACTACAGAGGCGAGGACGACTACTTTTTTGTCTTTGTGATTGATTCACTGATTATTATTTTTTTAGTAAAGCATTAGCGTTTCATGTTAAACGGTTAATTGATAGGAACAAGGGAGTCCGTCATATTCGAATTCATCTCAAACTCTACATGCATAATTGATTTTCGTCACTGCGGTAAAATAACATATACAAATTGATTGATTAAGGAAAAGAGAAATACTAAGAAGACTCTGCAAACTCTCTTGCCACCTCATAGTTTTTAATTTTTTAATTTTTTTATTTTAATTTTTTTATGTTCGATATTCATTGATTCATAAAATCAAAACACTTCCACATCAGATGATAGGGTGCACAACAATGGATTTCGATAAAAACCTAACTGGAGATTTTAACCCGGTCTAAGGAAAAAAAACGTCTATCATACTTTGTACAAAATGTTTTATAATATTATCACGGTACTTAACATTGAATTGTGTGAAAATAATTTGTCACTACATGTTTTTAGCCAATATTTTATGATATCAAGATATAATCAGTTACTTAGTACGATCAGAAATATTAAGGGCTCTTATGGACTCTCTGTCATCTCAATTTTTTTGCACAATGTTTGTGATGCTGGCACAGAAATTAACATTAACTTGTACAATAACAAAGAGTTTATGAAAAATCAATTTTTAGAGAATCTCCTTAACATTTTTTTTAGTACGATGTGTGCTAGTATACATTTGTCAATTCCAATTCGCTTATATTTGTAATAGTTCAAGTGTTGAGTTGCAAAGAAAATTTTTAGTGTTTCAAAATATAAAAGTTGTTGAGTGTGTAACGTAAAATCTTAATCATTAGGTAACTATTGGTAAAATTCTTAAAAACTTTCAGAACATAGAATAATCATCCAACAAATTTTAAGATTGAGATTGTCTGTTATTCGCTAAAAGATAATTTATTTATAAAGAATAAAAATAGATATAGAGAAGAGACAGATCTTTCTCCATATCTATTTCTGTTACTCGTACGTACTACCGACTACCTAACCCATTATTATTTTTAAAGTTATTTAAAGTTTAAAAATTATTAAAAAAAGGTATATAAATAGTTGTATATTAAAGTGTGACTGACGGACCTTACATATTGTGGCAAGCAGCTGGTACATATTGTTTACCATTTTGTAGTAAGTAATAATAACATCTAAAGTTTAATATTAGTATTACGATTTAATAATATTTATTTTTATTTATAGTAACATGTTGTAAGTTTGATTTTAACTAAAATGAATTTAAATCATATTATTGTTAATTCATTGTAAAATTTAACCAATTCTCACAATTTTTATTATAAATAATATCGTTTATTTAAAAAAAATATATTAACTACAATCATTTCGTTCAGGGAGTCGAAATCTTTTGCAACTATTTTTTAAGTAACTAAAAGTACCTTAGAAACTTAACTTGCTTTTTCTGATTTGTATATCGTGCTTTAAGAATTGTGCTTCTATTTTCGAAGTTTTTATGGGCTTTGTTTGTTTTCTTTCTATTCTTTAGGCCATCTCTAACCGAAGGGTCCAGAGGGCCAGATGGCCGAAAATAGCCCTAAAATCGTCTCCAACTGAGGGCTAGGCCAAAGGGCTCTGGAATTTGGGAGGGCCCCACGGGATCAGAGAGGGCTGGAGGGCTGGCTGCTTTCGGCCAGCCAGCCAGCCCCGGGCTGGCTATTTTTTTTTTTAATGTTTTCCTATTGCTGTCGGTTATAACCGACAGCATTAAAGAGATTTTTTTTTTAATAGTTTGAATGTTTTTTAATATAACGGCTAGTAGCCGTTGTATTATTAGGCCCTTTTTTTTTATGAATTTAAACTTCTTTTTTTCCCTTTTTTTTTCCTTTTCATATGAATCAAATTTTGTTTCATATTTTTTTTCAATTCTATTTTACAAAATTTGTTTCAATTTTTTTTTAAATTCTATTTTTTCCTATAACTTATATTTTACAAAATTTGATTCATATTTTTTTTCATATAACTTCTATTTTACAAAATTTGTTTCATATTTTTTTAAATTCCATTTTTTTTCCTATAACTTCTATTTCACAAAATTTGTTTCATATTTTTTTTCAATTCTATTTTTTTCCTATAACTTCCTAGGCCATTTATACAACATTAAATTAAATTAAGTAACATGAAACAACATTAAACAATATGAAACAACATTAATTAACATTAACCAACATACAAATTATACAACATAAAAAAACATTTAACAACATGAAACTTAAACAACATTTTTAAAAACATTTAACAACATAAAACTTAAAAGCCTACTCCATGTTGACGTCACTTAGCCGTTAGATTTGAATTTAAATTGTAGTTTTTAAATAATAAATTATGTTTGGCCCTATGGCCCTCGGTTGGAGACGGTTTTTTGTGACAGGGCTAAAACGAGCCCTCTGGCCCTTTGGCCCTTGGTTGGAGACGGAGGCCAATATGGCCCTGTACTGTTCATTAAAATATTAATATCTTGGGGAATCTTGGAGGGCCAGAGGGCTAAAACGAGCCCTCTGACCAGCCCTCGGTTAGAGATGGCCTTATAATTTTTGAAGTTGCTGGCAACCATTATGTTTGTTTTCTTTTCTCGAAGTTGGTGTCAATCATCATAGTATCGACAGATTTTTCAATATGTTAGAACAAAAAAAAAAGCCATATATTACCATATAATTAGCAGAGTTTTTATTAAGTGTTTGTCTAATTATATAATATGCGATGTTCCGTCGTGTTCCTAGCACACTCAGAAATGTCTCTGTGGTATCAACGCAAGATTATCCTAGGTATTAGGCTAAACGGACCGTGGGCTCCCAAGTCACCTAATATTTATTATCCATATGCATAAAACAATTTGTTAAGAATGGACCTCACATTAGAAATTAAAGAACATTGCATGTGCTAATTTTTTTTTTTTGTTTTCACCTCGTGTGATTCAATTCGTTCAAGAACCAAGCCACGTCAAGCCCTGAGAACATCATATTTTAGAGATAGATGATAAAGTCCATTTGCATCTCAAACTACATTTTCAAGAGATGTAAATGTGAGTTATGCTCCACCGGCGCAAATGTAAATTGGAGATCTCATTTACGTTTCACTCTTTAAATAGAAAGATGTATCTCCTAAACATGCCCTTTACAGAAAAGGATCTCCATTTTTAGGAAAAAAAAATTTAATCGTCGTAAATCTCGATTCATAGATCATTCTTGCAAATCAATTAGATATCTCAAATATTTCTGATTCAGCTAATATGCTGCAAGAATGATCTATAAGGTGCAACTTGAAAAATAAAGGTTTGGATCATTAAAGTTTGATGTCGTTTGGACCCCACAACTAATCTCATTTAAAAAACAAATGAGAATCCCTTTCCTTAAATGCTCTGATCTCTAAATATGTAAAAAAAAAAATTAAAAAAAAACACATGTAAATAAATTTTTAATTTAATTTTTTGGCCAAGATAAATATTTTTATCCCGTCTATTGAAGAGATTTTCGACCAACAAAAAATGTGAAATGTCCATTCGAAAGAATTGTATATCTTCCATTGAAGATGCTAGCAATATATTTTATTTTCCTTAAAAATAAAAGATCAGCTGGTGGTTTCGTCACGGCAATCCATCTCTTCGGGGATTAGGAAGACTCACAGAGGCATTTCAGCCTCTTCCTGGCCACCATTGTATGATTCACATGTACCAGAAATTGAACTTAAGACGTAACGTGTGAAATAAAAGCTTGGAATTCGTCTGTAACCACTTAGCCATCCTGTGGTGTTTCTAGCAATATATTACTCAATTTAGCTTTTGCTAGTTTAATGAATGTGTGATCTTAATGAATAATTGAAATATTAATGAATGCGTGATCTACACGTGTGAAGGATGAACAGGAAAATCTAAATCTGACTAGTAAATGCATTGACCAAAAACAAAAGCTAGTAATTAATGCGTGATCTTAATGAATTAATAATTGAAAATCTTGTCATTAATTAATATATGTAATGTATGAGTTAGACAATAGTAAATTCGTAGATCACCTAAGTACGCATGCATGAATGTTAACAGAATTTAATCAAAGAAGTCACTGTTCGAATTAAGATCCTCGTAATTTTAATTTGGACGATACTCAAACGCAACCAAAAAGATGTTGGGGTGCAACACTTGAAGTTGGAACTTGACGCTGACATGTACATTGTCAAGTTCACGCAACGAAATTATTTAGCCAATTTAAGGATAATTATGATCTATTATGTTCGAGTTTATAATATGCATTAGAGCAATTAATAATTGGATGTAATGACGAAGTCAGAAATTATCGAAAGAAGGGGCGAAATATTCGAAGGAGGATTTAAACTAACGATATTATCTAAAAGATGATTTAAGCACCGTTTCATGTTGTATCGTTCCATTATATACTGTATAATGAGTAAAATTCTAAAAAACGTTAAGCGCTAGTATAAATTTATTATATATCGGATAAATAAGTACCTATTTATTATATAACATATAATACATAAAAATATTGATTATAAAACATATAATATATAAAAATATTGATAAATTCTCTTAATTAGTTAGGTGAATTTGATGGTAAGAGATAAAAATTCAATGATTACGAGTCCGTAGTATTTTATTGAATATTTTTTAAAGTTCGTATGAATTATAGTGATTTTTAAGAGAAATAACGATATTATCAAACACTTGGCTTAAAAAAATTGAAAAATTGGGTAATTAATTTGACAATAATTAAAAAAAAAATTACACATAGAGTATACTTTTAATACTTAATTTTATATTGAGACAACTGTCACAGCCCGTCCCGAGATTTTCATCGGGAAATGTGAAATGACAGAATTACCCTCGGACGTTATTTGGGATTGTGAGTTATGTTTGGTTTAATTTTGGGATTTTTGGAACCAATTAGAACTAAGATTCTTCTTAGTCTTGGTTGGTGGCTTTTTGGACCACACAAATCCCTATCACACTCTCTCTCTTTCTCTTATCCCGTGTCTCTCTCTTCCCTCTCAGTTCACTCTCTCTCTCCCTTTCGAACTGTACGGACCACACCCAAAGACCATCAAAACTTCACGGATCGTCGTGTTTGAGACCACCATCGTGTTCCTGGAGACCACACGAACTCTCTGGTACCCATTTCAGGTAAGAAACCTTTCGATTTCACGTTGAAAACTCAAGGCCCGAATTGAGCACTGTTCACTAACTTTGTAATGGTTGGTTTTTAGGACAATCCAAGCTCACAGTGAGCTTAAGGAGGTTCCCACGAAGCTCGGGGACGTTTGTTTGAAGGTTTTGGACGTCTGGATCACGAGGTTCGAAGGTGGCCGGTTTTGGTAAATTATCCCGACGAGTTTTCGAAGGATTTGGAAGTTTTAAAAGGTATAGCCTTCTTCCTCTCGAAATTTGTGAAGTTTTGGTGAAAATTTCGTGGAAAATGGTGCAAAATCGAGCGAGAAAAGGGCGATTGCAGGTCTGCCCAGTTTCTGGCGCCGGCGAGATTTTCCGACGTCTGGAGGTAGGAGATGACGCACGTGGGGGCACGTAACACCGTGCCTCTCCCGGCGCGTGGGGGCGCGTGCGGCGTTGAAATTTTTTTCTAAAAATATCTTGACGTCTGTGACGTCGAGTAGGTCACTGTGGTATATTCATATACCCAAATTGAGCATCGTATGAGAAGTTATTACGTATTGTTGGTTATGTGCTTTAAAATAACGTTTTTATAGTTGTTTCACATATAGGTGTTACCTATCCCGAGGACGACCTTTCGACTTACCAGTGAATGGGCAATTATTTTATGTATATACCTATATACTACTGACTTTTCCCAGAAATTGAATTTAAATGAAAGTATGTTTTAAAATGCCATGCATACATATTATATGAAATATATGAACTAGTATTTGATGCATATATGTTAAATGGTGCTGTGGACGCACATGTGAGTATCAGGTGAGTTTTATGTTGTTTATGTGATTTATTGATGATGTGATTTATGTTGAGAGCTCATAACCTGCACCCCTGGTGTTAGTGCTTATATTATTCACCCCGCACCACACGCTCACCTTGGATCCAAGTAGGTGCATGTCGTATAGACAATTAGAGGTGGTTCCGACATGTCGTATAGACCATTAGAGGTGGTTCCGACTTGTAGGTGACCTTAGATTATTATACAGTTGTTGATGAGAGAAGCACTAGAGCGTATTTTTACACCATTCTTGTCGTACAGACTACTTCAGGTAGTTCCGATTTATGTGCAGAGTAGCGTTGTACAGGTCATTGTTGGTGACTCCGGTTGGATTGGATATTGAGCTATAGAATTAACCGTACATGACAGTTGCAGGGTCTCCGGTTGATTCCTTATTTCACCTGTTTTATTGTTGCATCCTTATTATGTTTTGATGCATAGCATGACATATTTTCCTGAAAAGTGTTAAAGACTTGTGATTTGAGGTTTGCTGTTATATATGATTATATATATACTATTTTCTGGGAAAGTATACAAGTTTTACAGCGAGGGGTTAGAAGTGTTGTTAAATGAAATATTTTCGAAAAGCTTTGTTTTACTGACCCACTCAATTTTGTTTTGTGCCATTCCAGGTTCTAGTTAGCAGTGTTGGTGGCTCACGAGGATTCCCACGGCGTTCTGACAGACTACTCAAATGTAGGACTCACCTTCGGGTGTTGTAATTTAGTAATAGACCTACTTGACTGCACCTAGTACTTATGCTTTGATTGTGTGTATTCCACACTTAAACTCTCTCTAGCATGTTAGTTGGATATTATTGCTAGTAGTTGGTTTTTATTCCTTCGTATTTCTTTTACCTTTTTGCTTCCGCGTCGCACTTTTGGTTACGTCACGCCTACGTGACGGCCAGCACGCCCTGATTTTAGGGTTGGGGTGTGTCAGTTTGGTATCAGAGCCTAGGTTTGCAGTCCTGTATAAATTGTTAATGCTCTAATGATCTTTTGGTGTCTTCTGTCAGAACTATGCCGCCTCGTAGGGAATCACGTCGTGCTTCTGAGCCTAATTTCCCTGACATAACTTAATTAGGGGAAGCGATGGCCCATGCCTTTCAGACTGCAATCTGTCCTCCTCAGAGAACACCCCTGGAGACTATGTATAATCTGAAATTAGACCGCTTCATGGGTAATGAGGGTCATGAAGGGGCAGAAAAGTTGTTAGACCATATTGAGAAGACCTTTCAGGTGATGCTGAGTCAAGGGAATCTTCCTGCTAGTAGATGGGTCGAGACCACTACTTGGTTTTTAGGATGAGAGCCAGCAGCTTGGTGGGTAAATCAAACTCAGTTTATGTCACCTGAAGCGGCAACTGATTGAGAAGTATTCAAAGAGATTTTTAAGAAAAGATTTGTTCCCTCGGAGTACATTGATCGTAAGAAGCATGCGTTCACTCAATTGAAACAGAATAATATGTCGACGCATGAGTATTATAGGAAGTTTACAGACTTATCCCGCTATGATCCTGATACAGCTAGTAATCAGGTAGAGATGCTTCGCCGTTTTAAGCAGAGAACTAAGAGGAAATGGCGGACGTTTGCTAGTGCAATTCCTTGCACCACTTACCATGAGTTTTCTGAGATTTTGGTTCAGATGGAGGATTCCGAAAACCTTCATAGTAACAGTGAGGAAGATGAAGATAAGGATGATAATCAGAGGAAAGATGACAGGGGTAAAGGTATCTTCACTCAAGGACCTCGTAAGACACAAAATTTCAAGAGAAGTGGAGCAAGCTCGAGTTCTTCCAGCGGAGGATTTAGTGTCACAGGCCCGAGAAGAGGTGGAAGATTTACTGGTGGACCCAGGTTTCAGAGACAGAGAGACTTTGGTGGTACTGGTGGTTCAGGTCCTCCGTTGTGCCGTCGTTGTAATTTCAGACATCATGGAGAGTGTAGGAGAAATGGCGGTAGTTGTTACACTTGTGGATAGATGGGACATAGAGCTGCACAGTGTCCCCAGAGTCAACAGAGGCCTCAGCAGTCTATTATGCCACCTCCAGCGCCGATTCAGCAGAACTTTGGATCAGGCAGTTATGGTCAGACGGGTCGTGGTGGTGCTTACCACTATCAGGGTGATGCTGCTCCCTATGCTTCCGGACAATATCAGTATTCCCAGGATCCTTATTTTCAGACTGGGTATTCCCAAGATCCTTGAGGTTATACTTCATATCCTTCCATGCCAGCTAGCGGATCTCAGTGGCATCATGGAGGTCAGCCTCGGCAGGGAGAGGTTGCTGCTAACAGTGCATGACCGTCTAGGCAGTCTAGTCAGACAGGACATGGACGTACTTCTCAGGGGCGAGGTAATCAAGGTAATAGAGGTTGTGGAGGACGACAGCAAGCTCATGGACGTGTTAATCACATCTCACTGCAAGATGCTCAGAACCATCCAGATTTGATTATGGGTACGTTAAACATCCTTGGTCACTTTGCTAGAGTTTTGATTGATTGTGGTGCTACACATTCTGTGATTTCTCATACATTTGCTCAAATGACACAACCTCACCCTACACCTTTAGGATTTGATTTAGAGTTTGCTATGCCTAGAGGGGACAAATGTTATGTTGATAGTGTTTATCCAGGGTGTCCAGTGATGGTAGATGGTGTAGTTATGCCAGCTAATCTTATTCTGTTAGATATTGTGGATTTTGATGTGATTTTAGAAACAGATTGGTTACATTATAATCGTGCCCATATAGATTGTTACGGGAAATCAGTTACTTTTCATCGTCCTGGATTACCTGAGGTTACTTTTGTGGGTGAAAGAAGTGGGGTGAGACATGGTGTTATTTCTGCCATGAGAGCAAAGAAGTTGTTATCAAAAGGTTGTCAAGGATACTTAGCACATGTGGTGTTAAATGATGTTGTTCCTAGCAGTGTGGAGGAAGTTGGAGTAGTCAGGCACTATCCTGATGTATTCCCAGATGATTTGCCTGGATTGCCGCCAGACAGAGATGTGGAGTTTTCGATTGATTTGCTTCCAGGTACAGATGCTATATCTTTGACTCTATATATAATGGCTCCAGCTAAATTGAGAGAGTTGAAAATTCAGTTACAGGAATTAACTGATAAAGGTTTCATTCAACCTAGTACTTCACCTTGGGGAGCTCCGGTGTTGTTTGTAAGAAAGAAAGATGGAACTTTGAGATTATGTATTGATTACAGGCAATTGAATCGGGTAACGATTAAAAACCGTTATCCATTGCCTCGTATCGATGATTTCTTTGATCAACTTAAAGGTGCATGTGTGTTCTCTAAGATTGATTTGAGATCTGGCTATTATCAGTTGAAGATTAAAGATGAAGATGTACCTAAAACGGCTTTCAGGACCCGTTATGGACATTATGAGTTTTTGGTGATGCCATTTGGATTGACTAATGCACCTGCAGCTTTCATGAGGTTAATGAATGAAGTATTCCAACAATATCTTGATAGGTTTGTCATTGTTTTTATTGATGATATTCTGGTATACTATAAGTCGAAAACAGATCATATTCGACATCTTAACTTGGTACTAAAGAAATTGAGGGAACATCGGTTGTATGCCAAGTTTAGCAAGTGCTAGTTTTGGTTGAATCAAGTGGCATTCTTGGGACATGTAGTATCGACACAAGGAATTAAAGTAGATCATCAAAATATAGCAGCAGTGGAGAATTGGGAACAACTACGAACCGTCACTGAGGTACAAAGTTTTCTTGGTCTAGCAGGTTATTATCGACGGTTTGTTCAAGATTTTTCTATGATTGCTTTACCACTAATGAAGTTAACCAGGAAGGATGTTAAGTTTAAGTGGGACGAGAATTGTGAGCAAAGTTTCCAGCAGTTGAAATATTGCCTCACTCATGCTCCAGTATTGGTACTTCCTGACGATAGTGGTAACTTTGAGATTTACAGTGATGCTTCCTTGAATGGCTTGGGATGTGTCTTGATGCAACATTATAGAGTGATCGTCTATGCTTCTCGACAGTTGAAGATTCATGAAAGGAATTATCCTACTCATGATCTCGAGTTGGAAGCCATTGTTTTTGCTTTGAAGATTTGGAGGCATTATCTTTATGGTGAGAAATGTAAGATCTTCACAGATCATAAGAGTCTTCAGTATCTTTTTACTCAGCATGATCTTAATCTTCAACAGCGAAGGTGGATGGAGTTACTAAGTGATTATGACTGCACTATTGAGTATCATCTGGGTCGTGCAAATGTAGTAGCTGATGCACTGAGTAGGAAACCTCAAGGTCGACTTAATACTTTGTATGCTTGTCGTGTTCCTCTTCTTGCAGATTTGAGAGCTACTGGAGTAAAGTTGGAGATAGAAGAGCGAAGAGAAGCTTTTCTTGCTAGTTTCCAAGTCAGGCCAGTTTTGGTCAATCGTGTACTTGAAGCTCAGATAGTTGATGAAGATATCCAAGAAATGATCCGATTGAGAAATGAAGGGAAAAAGAAAGACCTTAGGATTAGAGAATCAGATGGCATGCTTATGCAAGAAAGCAGAATGTATGTGCCGAATAACGAGGACTTAAAGAAAGAAATTTTGGATGAAGCACATTCTTCGGCATATGCGATGCATCCAGGAGGAACTAAGATGTACCATACCATTCGACCATTTTATTATTGGCCGGGTATAAAAAGGGAAATTGCAGAATATGTAAGTAGGTGTATTGTTTGTCAGAAAGTCAAAGCAGAAATAAAGAAGCCTTTTGGACGGATGCAACCACTTCCCGTTCCTCAGTGGAAATGGGAAAATATAACTATGGATTTTGTGTATAAGCTTCCACATACATAGAATGGATTTGATGGCGTTTGTGTGGTTGTAGATCGGCTTACCAAGTCAGCACACTTCATTCCAGTGAGGGAAAAGTATCCCCTGAATAAATTGGCTAAGTTGTTCATCACGAAGATTGTGAAGTATCATGGAGTTCCAGTGAATATTATTTCTGATCGAGATCCAAGATTTACTTCTAAGTTTTGGATAGCTTTTCAGGAAGCTCTTGGTATGAAATTGCTTTACAGCACTGCTTATCATCCTCAAACAGATGGACAATCAGAGATGACTATTCAGACGTTAGAGGATATGTTGAGATCTTCAGTGTTACAGTTTGGTGATTCTTGGCATGATCGCCTAGACTTGATGGAATTTGCCTACAATAATAGTTTTCATTCGAGCATTGGTATGTCACCATTTGAGGCACTTTATGGTAGAACTTGTTGTACGCCATTGTGTTGGTCAGAGGTTGGCGAAAGAATGCTAGAGGGCCTAGAGATTGTGGATGAGACTACTCAAAATGTTCAGGTGATTAAGTCTAACCTGAAAGCGGCCCAGGATCGACAAAAGAGTTTAGCAGATAGACATGCCACTAAGCGAGTATATGATATGGGTAATTTGGTATTCTTGAAATTGTCATCTTGGAGAGGTGTAGTGCGGTTTGGAAAGAAATGCAAGCTAAGTCCTAGGTACATAGGACCTTATGAGATCACTAAAAGGATTGGTGAAGTTGCTTACAGATTGGAGTTGCCTCCAGAGTTATCTAAGGTACATAATGTGTTTCATGTCTCGATGCTTCGACATTATGTTTCAGATCATTCACATGTGATTCCTCCTCAACCTTTGGAGATTAATCTGGATTTGACGTATGATGAGGAACCAATGACTGTCTTGGATTGGAAAGACAAGGTTCTAAGGAATAAGACAGTGAACTTGGTAAAAGTATTGTGGAGGAACCACTCAGCGGAAGAAGCTACTTGGCAGACAAAAGATCGAATGAGAGAGATGTATCCAAGGTTTTTTTATGAGTATTAGTGGATTGATTGGCTGTATGAATTTCGAGGATGAAATTTTATAAGGAGGGTAGATTTTCATCGGGAAATGTGAAATGACATAATTACCCTCGGACGTTATTTGGGATGTGAGTTATGTTTGGTTTAATTTTGGGATTTTTGGAACCAATTAGAACTAAGATTCCTCTTAGTCTTGGTTGGTGGCTTTTTGGACCACACAAATCCCTATCACTTTCTCTCTCTCTCCTATCCCGTGTTTCTCTCTTCCCTCTCAGTTCACTTTCTCTCTCCCTTTCGAACTGTACGGACCACACCCAAACACCATCAAAACTTCACGGATCGTCGTTTTTAAGACCACCATCGTGTTCCTGGAAACCACACGAACTCTCTGGTACCCATTTCAGGTAAGAAACCTTTCAATTTCACGTTGAAAACTCAAGGCCCGAATTGAGCACTGTTCACGAACTTTGTAATGGTTGGTTTTTAGGACAATCCAAGCTCACAGTGAGCTTAAGGAGGTTCCCACGAAGCTCGGGGACGTTGGTTTGAAGGTTTTGGACATCGGGATCACGAGGTTCGAAAGTGGCCGGTTTTGGTAAATTAACCCGACGAGTTTTCGAAGGATTTGGAAATTTTAAAAGGCGTAGCACAGTGCCTCTCCCGGCGCGTGGGGGCGCGTGCAGCGTTGAAAACTGTTTCTAAAAATATCTCGACGTCCGTGACGTCGAGTAGGTCACTGTGGTATATTCATATACCCAAATTGAGTATCGTATGAGAAGTTATTACGTATTGTTGGTTATGTGCTTTAAAATAACATTTTTATAGTTGTTTCGCATATAGGTGATACCTATCCCGAGGACGAGCGCATTCAAGCGCGTCACGGGGGTTACGACCCTTCGACTTACCAGTGAGTGGGCAGTTATTTTCTGTATATACCTATATACTACTGACTTTTCCCAGAAATTGAATTTAAATGAAAGTATGTTTTAAAATGCCATGCATACATATTATATGAAATATATGAACTAGTATTTGATGCATATATGTTAAATGGTGTTGTGCACGCACATGTGAGTATCAGGTGAGTTTTATGTTGTTCATGTGATTTATGCTGAGAGCTCATAACCTGCACCCCTGGTGTTAGTGCTTATATTATTCACCTTGCACCACGCGCTCACCTTGGATCCAAGTAGGTGCATGTCGTATAGACCATTAGAGGTGGTTCCGACATGTCGTACAGACCATTAGAGGTGGTTCCGACTTGTAGGTGACCTTAGATTATTATACAGCTGTTGATGAGAGAAGCACTAGAGCGTATTTTTACACCATTCTTGTCGTACAGACTACTTCAGGTAGTTCCGATTTATGTGCAGAGTAGCGCCGTACAGGTCACTGTTGGTGACTCCGGTTGGATTTGATATTATAGAATTAACCGTGTAGAACAGCTGCATGGTCTCCGGTTGATTCCTTGTTTCACCTGTTATATTGTTGCATCCTTATTATGTTTTGATGCATAGCATGGCATATTTTCCTGAAAAGTGTTAAAGACTTGTGATTTGAGGTTTGCTGTTATATATGATTATATATATACTATTTTCTGGGAAAGTATACAGGTTTTAGAGCGAGGGGTTAGAAGTGTTGTTAAATGAAATATTTTCGAAAAGCTTTGTTTTACTGACCCACTCAATTTTGTTTTGCGCCCCTCCAGGTTCTAGTTAGCAGTGTTGGTGGCTCACGAGGATTCCCACGGCATTCTGACAGACTACTCAAATGTAGGACTCACCTTCGGGTGTTGTAATTTAGTAATAGTCCTACTTGACTGCACCTAGTACTTATGCTCTGATTGTGTGTATTCCACACTTAAACTCTCTCTAGCATGTTAGTTGGATATTATTGCTAGTAGTTGGTTTTTATTCCTTCGTATTTCTTTTACCTTTTTGCTTCCGCGTCGCACTTTTGGTTACGTCACGCCTACGTGACGGCCAGCACGCCCTGATTTTAGGGTCGGGGTGTGTCACAACAGTTTTTAAATATTTCAAGGAAGAATAAAAGTTAATATATGTAAAATATGACATCATTAGTCTTTTTTTTCTCTAGAGTGTAAGTTACAAATATACCATTTATAGTGGTAAAGTGATTTTATTTGAACGCAAACATTATCTTTCCACACCTAACTTATAAAAATCTTTTACATTATTCCCCTTAAGCCCTTAATCAAACTTTGGTTTGGCCGAAACCCTTAATCAAACTAAAAGATAAATAAAAGAAAAATAAAATAAAAATCACTAAAGCCAAAAAACTTCCACTCGACAACAACCTCCACCCTCTTGTCGGTCGTTGAGTCGCCGGCACCAGCGGTCTTTTTTTCTCTCTCAATTGTCTCTCTCTCCCTGGAAAAGAAAAAAAAGGAGTTTTAACGAAAATGGTCTAACACTATTTATTCTTAATCAAAAGGACATTTTGTATATGAAAAATCCATAATGGATCAAGCTCTTTTCTTTATTTACTCTTATGCCCTTATTTCATTATTTCATTATTGTAGCGGGGTTCACAATAATGTTGACATTTCTGTCTGATCAAAATACATTATTTTGCATGATGCTATTCAATTTATGCTAATTTGCTGCCAGCTCTTCATGCTTCCATCATGTTGTCGATGTTATGCAGCTCTTCTTCTGTCAAATTGTTCCAGTATTGTTCATCGTCTTCTACTAGCTCTGCATCTCTTTCTCTATCTTCTTTCATCTTGTAATACATATCTTCTATTTCTCCTTTGAAAATTTGAGGCTTCCAGTATGGCTAATGACGGGCTTTTGACTTACTGTAAATATGCATTTCTTTTTCTTCTGCTACTAATACCATATCATACCTAAAATCTTCAAACTCATCTAAGGCAAACATTTGGATCCCTCGAAATTTTAGAATATTTTTGTATGAAGGAGTCCACCTATGTGAGGAGATAGGGGATAGTCTAAATGCATCTTCATTAATGGCTATATGCCTAGCTTTCTCCTTATGCATATGTACATACCAATCCGGATGACTACTAATAAAACTTATGCAAATTTCTTACCACTTTTCCAGATAATCTTCTGCTACTTTCATAAGTTTTTCAGGAAAAGATTCTAGTTGGGAAATATGGTTAATGAATATTTTATCAAAATAACCAAACTCTAATAGGAAGGCCGGGGTAACTTCTACCACATTATGTTTTTTCTGATGCTCATAACTAAAATGTCATGGTCTAAAATCTCTTATGTTAATACTAGCCACAACTATGTTAACCTTTGGTTTACAAATACAATTCTCTGTACTATCACAAAGACATGGTGGATACATCTTTGTAATAATATTCATCCCTGGTTTTGGATCAAAGATGGACTGATACAAAGCACATTGTAATTGTAATTCTGTTGAATTAATTTCTAATAACCTATTGCTATAACACATTTTTCGACCCACTCACCTGCAGCTTTTGCTGCTAGGCTTGACTTGCTCCGACCCCAGCTTCGGCTGGGCTTCGCGAGAGCTAACCCACACGCCAGCCTTCGGCTGGGCCTGCTCCTGCACCCCGTTTTGGCCCAAACCAGCAACATTTTGCTATTGGGCTCACCCAGATCTCATGGCCAGAAGCTTGCAACCTACATTTGACCCAATAAGCCTGCAATGGCAAAGCCTATCCCCGTGTTACTTTTTCGACCCGATGCCAATTTTGGGCATCCCCGCGTTATAAATCATGCCCAAAATACTTTTTAGGGTACTTTGGTTTACGCTAATTAATTCTAATTTAAGTATCACTTAGTTTATCATCAACCAAAGCTAATATGACACGTCTACCATTATATTACTTCCACGATCGACCCCGTTTGGTCCCGATCTGTTGAATTAATTAAAAATGACCTGCAATCCATTAATCTGATAATTAATCTAAAATTATTGACCTGAATATCACTTTTTAACGTTTCAATAATTTATTTTTATATTTTGAACTATTGACATCCTTTCGTAGTCCCAAAGCTCTCACACTTGAGTTCCCGAAGCAACTTAAATCCACTACACTTAAATCAGCATATTGCATTCTGTGTCTTGCATGAACCTCTCCTTTATGAACTAATCGTTCATAAAACTAAATTGAACCTGTAGTTTCATATTTAGTTCCTTTGAAACTTGAAGTTTTTATTCAAAACTTACAATATGAAACCTGTAACTTTCATGCTTAAGTTAAACCAATACATGTTTATAGATCCCGAATGTTCTACGATGTATGTCTATGGATTACCATATAACTAACCACGTTTGGTTGTACCCTCTGTTTTAGGGACATGTCGAACTTGAACAAGCTCGATTTCACCGATTTGGAAGTATCTGGAAGAAACTACCTGAAGTGGGTTCAAGACGTGAAGCTCTATCTTACTACAAAGGGTATTAGAGCCACCATCGAGGCACCTACCGACGACAACCCCGTTGATGAAGCTCATAAAGCTACTGCAATGATCTTCATTCGAAGACATATCCATGATGCTTTGCAGACCGAGTACCTCGCTGAGGAAGACCCACGCACTCTCTGGCTTGCTCTGGCTAACCGTTTCGATCATCAAAAAGACATTTACTTGCCTGAAGCAAGACACGACTCGCAGCATCTACGCTTCCAAGACTTTAAGTCCGTGAATGAATACAACTTTGAAGTTCACTGCTTAAGTTCAGTAAGGTGGCTTAATCGAATCAGATTTCATGGAGAATACCTATTTAACATTCCATGCCACCAATATTGTCCTGCAGCAATAATATTGGGCACAAAAGTTCACCAAATTTTTGGATTTGATCTCTATTTTACTTCTCGCTGAAAAGCAGAACCAACTTTTGATGAAAAATCATCAAGCTCGACCTATTAGCTCGAACGCTACTCCCGAAGCGCATGCAACTAATTCTAGTAGCCACAAACGATGAAAGAATCGTCGTGGCTGTGGTAAGGGGTGGCAAGCCCAACCCCAGGCCCAAGGTTAATAGAGCCAAAGCCCACCCATAAGAGGAAATTTGACAAAGTAGCACCAACCTCTTGCCCCTAAGGCCCCAAACTTTAAGAACAAGGGAAAAACTATCGTTCAATCGCCTTCCACTGAAATGGACATGTGCTACTGATGTGGATCAAAGGATCATTGGTCACATGTATGTAGAGCTACCCCTGAGGCTATTGGCAAGTATCATTCCCTTCATGAGTCTAACTTTACCCATGTAGAACATATATCAGATTTTCAAGAGGCATCAACTTCTATGGACGAATAAGTTTTATTCTTTTAAACATGTTTTTAGGGTGTTTTTACCCCTAGTGGCCGAACCCATTATGAGTGGCCGGACCCCCTCCCCCTTTAATTTTTAGGTTTATGGTTTGATTTTTGGACAATTTTTCTAAGTATTTGGAATAATTTGTTTGGTTTTGGTTTGTTTTGAACCATGGATTGTTATTTTATGGATATTATTTCTTGAATTGATTAATTGAATGAATGGAATTATATTTATGCATGTGACCAATTCAATCAATTTATTTCTAGGTATGTCTAGTGGGGAAGTTAGTTGTGTGGCTAATAATGCTACCACGCACACCATATTGGGTGAGCGACACTATTTTACTAACTTCGTACCTAAGAAAGCACATCTGACAACTCTCTCAGGCTCATCCAACCTGATTGAAGGATACGGAAATGCCCGTATCATGTTGTCTAATGGTATTGTCTTGACCATTAAAGAGGTCCGTTATTCTTCACGTTCAGGAAGAATCTTACTGAGTTTTACAGATATTCGAGATAATTAATATCATATTGAAATCACGTTCCGAATTTCTTTGTATCACTTCTTACGAGTATAGCCATAAACGTATTCATAAGAAGTTAGAACGCCTCCCGAGTGAGTTGTACATAACAACCATTCGAGGCATAGAAGCCCACCATGTGGCCTGCCATGTGCCTAAGTTCCAGAGCACTTTGCAGTTTTGGCATGACTGTATGGGACATCCTGGACATGACATGATGCTCCGTATCCTCAAATCATCACATGGGCATCATTTACCTCCTTACGTTAGATTCCCGCCATGCAAAGTGTGTTCTTTGGGGAAACTGAATACTTAACCCTCAATTACAAAGATTATTCACAACCCTCCTAAGTTTCTTCAGAGGATTCAAGGGGATATTTGTGGATCTATCCAACCAAAATGCGGACCATTTAGATATTTTATGGTGTTGGTTGATGCAGTGACACAATGATGACATGTTTGCCTACTGTCCACAAACAATGCTGCATTTGCGAAACTCTTAGCACAAATTATTAAGCTAAGGGCTCACCAACTTGATTATCCGATCAAGTCAATTCAACTGGATAATGTTGGAGAGTTTACGTAATAGACTTTTGACGATTATTATATGTCAGTTGGGATTGAAGTCGAACATCATGTACCCTATGTTCACACCCAAAATGACTTGGTAGAAGCTTTCATAAAGCGCATTCAATTGATAGCTCAGACTTTGGCTATGCAAACCCAACTGCTAGTGTCTGCCTGGGGCTATGCAATATTGCACGCAGTTATGCTGGTCCGCCTAAGGCCCACCGCTACCCAACCTCATTCATCGTTACAGTTGGTTACTGGATATGAGCCTGACGTCTCGCATTTACATGTGTTTGGTGCGTAGTCTATGTGCCAATAGTGTCGCCACTACGTACCAAAATGGGTCCTCAGAGAAAAATGAGAATCTATGTCGGTTATGATTCACCATCAATTATTCACTATTTAGAGCCCTTGACAGGAGATCTCTTTATCGCATGTTTTGTGGATTGTCACTTTGATGAGACAGTTTTCTAGTCATTAGGGGGAGATAAGCATGTTAACGTTCCTGGACAACGCTGCGAATTGTCGTGGTATGCTCCCACTATGTCTCATTTAGATCCCTTCACTGCCCAGTCTGAAACTGTGGTGCGATAAATTATAGATCTTCATAGCATTGCTCAAAGTATGCCGAATGCTTTTACTGATTTAGTTAAAGTGACAAGATCACATATACCTATTGCAAACACACCTGCAAGGATAAACATACCTTGTGTATGTGGTAATCCCACCTGGGAAGGCCGGACCATCCCCAAAGGTGGAGAGGCTGCACCTTCCACACAAACCTGTACATTGGCGGTTAGCCAATCATCTGCTCCGACCCTGAAGCGTGGCATACCCCTTGGTTCAAAGGATTCACAACCTCGGAAACAGAAAACAACATAAACTAGTGACCCTAGTCTGAATCCGACCATCACCCATTCATCTATTCCAACGCATGAGGTTATTCTAGATTACGGTGATGTCTTAGATGAGATAACCCTACCTCTAGAGAATCACGAGATTTCAGTCCACTACGCAGTATTGGATGAGGTTTGGAATCGGAATGAGATGATCGTCGACGATGCATTTGCGTACACAGTAGTTATTGACATCATGCTTAGCAATGACATTGAACCATGTTTCGTTGATGAATGTTGACGTAGAATGGATTGGTTAAACTGTAAACAACCAATCCAGGCCGAACTCGATTCGCTTGCGAAACGTAAGGTGTTTAGACCTATAGCTCTTACTCCACCACATGTGAAGCCCATGGGCGACAAGTAGGTTTTCGTGAGGAATCGTAATGAGAAGAATGAAATATTGCAATACAAAGCACGCCTCTCAGCTCATGACTTATCTCAGCACCTTGGGATTGATTACGAGGAGACGTATTCCCCCGTAATGGACATTCTAACGTTTCACTACCTAATCAGTTTGGTAGTTTTCGAAAAACGTAATATGCAGCTTATGGACGTGGTAACCACGTATCTCTATGGGGATCTAGATACGGAAATCTACATGAAAGTTCCAAAAGGATTTCCATTGACTGGTTCAAATAGTTCTAGACCACGGAACACTCTCTCTATTAGATTGAGGACATCACTCTACAGATTGAAACAATATAGGCAGATGTGGTATTACCGTCTGAGTGAATATTTGACAAGTTAGGGTTGTGTGAACAACGAATTATGCCCATACGTGTTTATAAAGAAGTCACATTCCGGATTTGCGATCGTTGCAGTTTATGTTAACGATATGAACTTCATTGGAAATCAGAATTTGAGATGAAAGATCTTGGGAAAACTCTATATTGTCTCGGCTTAGAGATCGAGCATTGTTCGGATGGAATCCAAGTACATCAATCGAACTACACCCAAAAGGTGTTGCGACATTTTAATAAGGATAAAGCGAAGCCTTCGAGCACTCCTATGGTCATTCGGACTCTAGATGCTAAACGAGATCCCTTCCATCCCAATGAGGATGAGGAAGAGATTTTGGAGCCTGAAGTTCCATACCTAAGTGCGATTGGGGCTTTATTGTAATTGGCTCAATGCACTAGACTCGACATCTCCTTCGCTGTTAATCTTTTGGCTAGATAGAGCAGTGCGCCCACACGCAGACACTTGAATGGTGTTAAAGACATTTTCCGCTACCTCAAGGCTATGACAGATTTGGGCTTGTTCTACACCCACGAATCCTCGAGATGAGCCGTCGCCCCCTCGGTTCTTGGGCTGATTCCTGCCTTATTGGTTATGCAGATGCTGGATATTTATCTTACCCACATAGGGCACGTTCTCAAACGGGCTATGTCTTTACCCAGTGTTCTAAAAATCGGCCTAGGTGGCCGCCTAGGCGGTTGCTGGTCGTGGGGATTAACTCATAATCGGGAGTGAAATCAGGACAGGGATTAGGCGGCCGCCTAGACGGCATGGGCAGCCTAGGTGGGCGACTGAGTGGCCTAGGCGGTCTAGGAATTTCAGTTTTGTTATGTTTTCAAGAATGCAGATGCCTTTTTGGGTTTCTGGCTCTCGGTTTGGCGAAGAGGAAAAGACGAAGACGATAACTTTCTATCTCTTTCTTTCACACCACGTGACCACTCTACATATTTTTCTTATTTAATTTTTTTGTTAGTTTCTCTCCAATCAAATTTGGACAGCTAGCATCAAATTGCTTGCTTTTTGTTAAAAGCCATAGGCTGTCAGTCTTAGCATATTGATTTTTCTCATAAAAAATGATGGGGTGTCAGGCTGAAAATGTCATTACCATTAAGTATTGGTGCAGAGTCCCATCTTTATGCATCCTAGTGTGCATTTTCCACATCAACATATTTGACACCTTTATTTCTCTTTAAAATCAACATAAATTAATATGATCTCTAAAAAATATTTTGTAAATTATTATGAACCACGCATATTGACATCAGAATTTTCTCTTTATTATGATCCACCCAACCCACTACGTAGGATTTTTACTTTTATTTAAAAAAAATTAGATATAATCATTCAAAATGTCTTAAGTTATATGGCATATATGCTTAATGTGTTTTTAAATTTTGGACTTGTTGGATACTCTTTTTGTATTTTATCATTCTTTTATTATCTTATCCATGAATTTCATACAAGTATAATTTTTTGTAAGTGTCAATATACACTTATTTACAAGATATAATTTGAATTATCTAAGTTGAATTGCTTGTAGTTCTCTTATTTGGAAGTTATGCCTAACTCAGGGGGAGTATCCTGAAACATACTATCTTGATCTTAATGTACTCTTTTTCCTAATATTAGGAGCATTTTTCCCACTGTGTTTTTGCTACCTAACAAGGTTTTGATGAGGCACCCATCCTGGGATGATTATGCTCCATTGTGTTCATTACTTTCGTCCTGTTTGACGTTTGTCTTAGACATTATGCTTACTTCTCACTTTTCTCCTTAGTCTATGGGTTTTCACCTATCTTAGATTTTACCATAACGAGGTTTTGTGAGTTTTACTACCAATGCATACTTTCTTTAAATTTGAGAAGAGCTCAAGAGGATATGATGATGATGTCTACCCTAAGATGGAGCCCATAACCGATATGCTTTGGAACTATTTCACCCGAGAGAGGGTTGCCTGCACCGTTGTTGATAAATATTATCTGCGAAGTTCCAGAACAACTGTCGAACTTTGGCATAACCCAAGGAGAAGGGTTGCCTGAGCTAATGTTACCCGAGGAGGCACATGCTTGGTTGGAGGAGTTTATGGACAACATTAGGGGCAATGGGAAAGATCTACCTAGACCCAGCAACTTCCTCGTAAACATGACATATGTTTTATCAGCCATGTTTTGCGCCGAGCATGATCAACCTCCCATGATGGAAGGTGATTACATGGTAGCAGAACCAATGATGACGCATGTTAGTATTGAAGAAGTTGGACAAGAGTACCACCAGACAGACCCGAGCAATCAGGAAGGAAGCCTGAGAGAATATACTCGGACAAAATGGTTTTTGTTTGTCCGAGTTTAACCCTTGCCAATCATCTCAAACTCATATACGTAACTGCTCACCTGGAATGAGTACCTTTCAAGAGGGCCTTAATCGATGAAGGGGTCACGGTCAATGTGTTACCCTACAAGCAGATGAAAAGAATGTGCAGAAGTGAGGAAGATCTTATTCCTACAGATCTTACAGTTTATAGTTTCTCAGGAGCCATCACCCGGACTCATGGAATACTGCCATTAGAGGTCGATTTGGGTTCAAAACAAATCATGTTGGCTTTTTTTGTTGTAGACAGTACTTCCACTTATGAAGCTTTACTGGGCAGAGATTGGTTTCATCAGAGTCTCTCTGTGCCATCTACTTTACATCAACAAGTGGTTGTCTACCATGAAGAAAAAGAAACAGAACCTGGGTTTTGGGAAATGGTGGAGGCCGAATCACGGCCATTCTTACCCACAACCAACATCGCAGAAGCCAACTTCTATGATCCCTATATTGGGATTCTTCGGTGTTCAGGAGTTGATAAGAACGGCCGCCCAACTAAGGTGACGGCCCAAAAGCTTCTAGAACAAGGGTTATCCCTTACAAGGGAAGAATGTGATCGACCCTATATCATCCCAAACCCCCAACACCATTAATGTCAGAACAGAAAATGAAGGACCAAGTGGTTGCTGTCAGGTCCTTAATAAAAAGACTATCGGTGTATGGGAGAGAGAAAATACAAGAAAGGGAAAACTTAGCCATGGAAGAATAATAATGGAGCGGATAGGCTTCAAGTAGCCAGAACAGAGAAGTAGAGTCTTTTGGGAAAGAGTTCGAAACAGCCATCCAAATGGCTAAATGTATATATGACTTAGATGGACCAGAAGATTTGCCCGAGAATCTAGAACTGGTTGAGTTTTTGTGTGCAGAACTAGACAAATGATAGGAGCATATTTATGCGACTTAGTTAGCTTGTTTTCTTGCATTTTCATAGCTCGTTTCTACTTATTATAGTGTTTTAAGCTATTTTAGTGTGTTTGTAGGTCTAATTGGTAAAGTTGACAAGAAAGTGCAATTTGATGCATTTTGAAGCACTTTGGGGCTGAATTGGATTGCATGCATGATGAGCACAAGGAATGGACGTTTTTGAAGATCAAATGAAACTAGGAACGTGCTAAAGAGATGGAGAAATCAATTCAAGACTTGGAAGATGAATATTCAGCTGTAAGGGCACCTAAATCCCTTCACTTAAACACATGCCGCACCACCATTTCTAGAAGCCCTAGAAAGGTGGCGCCCAAAGCTTTCTAGAAGCTCAAGAACCTGCCACAAGACTTCATTTCTAGAAACCCTAAATAGGTGCCTCACCTTATACTTTTAGAAGCCGAAAAATCTGCCACAAACCCTAGTTCTTTTCCACCTTGGATTGGGCCAAGCCTTTTTCTACAAAACCCTAGCCTTTTCCCATCAGGATTTGTGAAAACCCTAGCCTATAAATATAAGTTTTTTCAGCCAAAATTCGTACACAACCCTATACCATTCAGAAACATCTTTCAGCCGCAAGAATTCATCAATCTACATCATTCTACATCATTCTCCACCACCATACAACCTTGCTGCAGCCCCCATTCAACCTAAACACATTCCTAACCCTTCCATTCATCCATAAACATCCATAGACACTTGTGCCGCAGCAAGGTGGGGAAGAAGAAGGGCCTTTGGCGTTTCAAGCTTGGAGATTTGAGCATTTTAGGTGTACTTTGTTCTTGTTTTCAATGTCTACTTTGTTATTTTCTGATTTTGCTGTGACTATGAGTGGCTAAACTCCTAATTAGTTAGGGGGAAGTTTGAAGCCATGAACATGTTTGAGATATGAATTGATTTCTGCCAATTGTGATTTGATAAGTTGTGATTGCAATTCAATTAACTGTTTTCTTCAAAACTGATTATTGTATGTTGATTAAGGATGCATACTTAGTTTTCATGCATGAATTTGATGCTAGAATATAAATGAGTTTCACCTAATCATTACAAGTTTATATTCATGAGTAGTGATAGTCACAATCGCGTTAATTGAGTTCTTGGCAAAAGTATCATGCATTCATAGTTACAATTGTCTCGTCAACACTTATGATTTTCATGGAACGTAATGATCTCTGATTGTATCTCTATTATGCATTCATGTAGGGAACTTTTGGAGAACGATTTGGGTTGTCGCATGCATTCATCCAATTCAATGAGTAAAGGAAAATCTGAGGGTTAATTAGTGCATCACGGTTAATCTGGGGTGTTGAGCATCATAATTTATTGAAAAGCAATTGGAAATCAATTCATGTACAAGTGTGTCATGTGTGAAGAACGGACCTCTAACTAATCCATCCATCATCTTATTTCCCAAAATCGTTTTACAATCTGCCTAATTTTATAATTTGTTGTTTGTTTCAATTTCATCAAAACTAAAAACCCCCTTTCACTTTCTTGTTTCAAAGTGTTTAAAATCTGTTTTGTTTGTGTTTTTTAGTGTTTCGAGTCAAGCCAAAACCCTAAATTCGTCCAAAGTTGTGTTTAGAGTCAGAAATTGCCTAGTTGGTGTTTTTAGGCAGTTTTGAGTGTTTTTAAGTTGTTTTGAGTCTTGTGAACCTGTTTTGAGTCCTTTGAGTCTATTCAAACGTTTTTAACTTTGTTTTTATGTTTTTGAGTCAGTTTAGAGGTTTTAGCAAGCCCTCATAATCCCCGGTTTAGAACAATCCCTACTTGCATTTATACTACAATTTGACAACAAGAGGGTTTAATTTGAGTGCTTAACTTATTTCACATCAACAAACCAACTCCAGAAGTACAAGACCCCTTGGAGACCATTGATTTGGGAACTAAGGAGGATCCAAAACCAATACAGATCAGTGCTTTTTTGGAAACCGAGGATCGGGCAAGGATTGTCAACGTTTTACATGAATTCAAAGATTGTTTCGCTTGGCATTACACCGAGATGCCATGTTTAGATCCAACCTTGGCAGAACATAGAAAGCCTACTTAGGAGGGGTTTAAACCTGTCAAACAAGCTCCACGGAGGATGTCCAAAGAAATTGAAGAGAAGGTCAAGGAAGAGATCGAAAGGCTGGTAAATGCCAGATTTATTAGGCCTGCCAAATATGTTGAGTGGTTGGAAAACATTGTACATGTTTTGAAATCTTTAACTAAGGCAGTTAGATGTTGTGTTGACTATAGAAACATTAATGGAGCTACGCCTAAAGACGAATACCCCATGCCCATGTCTGACCTATCCATAGATACAGTAGCCAAGCACAAAGTTCTATCTTTTATGGATGGGAATGCGGGATACAATCAGATAAAAATGGTTAAAGAAGATATACATAAAACAGCTTTTAGGTGCCCAGGCCATATAGAAGCATATGAATATTTAGTAATGTCATTCGGGCTAAAAAATGTCGGTGCAACTTATCACGCAATGAATGCCATTTTTCATGACTTAATCGGGCATAGTTTGGAAGTGTACATTGATGACATCGTGGTAAAATCCAAAACTGAGCAACATTTGATGGATCTCAGACAAGCCTTGACAAGAATGAGGATCCATAAGCTAAAAATGAACCCAAAGAAGTGTGCTTTTGGAGTAAGATCAGGCAACTTTTTGGGATTCCTCGTACATCAAGGAGGAGTGGAGGTTGACAAAAACAAAGCTCGGGCAATCGTGGAAACGCCTCCCCCCACCAATAAGGTACAAATGCAAAGGTTGCTAGGAAAAATCAACTTCTTGAGGAGGTTCATCGCGAATTTAGCGTGCAAGATTCAGCCGCTAACCCATTTACTTAAGTTAAAAGACAAGGAAGACTTTGAATGGGGCCCACCACACCAAGAGGCTTTCGACGGTATAAAACTTACTTAGCCTCTCCACCAGTGTTCATGCCACCTCAGAGGGGGAAGCTGTTGAAGCTTTATATCTCTACCTCGGAGAGGTCAATTGGGAGCCTGCTGGCCCAAAACAATGAAGGAGGAAAGAAACAAGCCATATACTATCTCAGTAGAATCCTTATTGAGGTGGAGACAAGATATACCTCAGTAGAGAAACTATGTTTGGCTTTGTACTTTACTACTTACAAGTTAAGGCATTACATGTTACCTTGCCACATCCATATCATTGCCAAGACCGACGTGATCAAATATACGCTATCAAAACCAATGTTGACAGGAAGAATTGGAAAATGGATTCTGGCACTGTCCGAATTTAGTTTTCAGTATGTGCCTCAAAGGGCAGTCAAGGGGGCAGGTAATTGCAGACTTCTTAATCGAGCACCAAGAGTCTCAAGAGGAAATGGTTAGTATCTCAGGAACGTTGGAAGTGGCAAATGTATGGATCCCGCCAAATAGAGCATGTTCAGGCAATGAAGAATGGGTCCAGCAAGAAGTAAAAAGAATAACTAGCCTCTGGATCACTCATTGGAGACTATATTTTGATGGATCTTGCACTAAGAATACTGTTGGAGCTGGGATTGTCATCATGGATCCCAAAGGCTCTCACCATTGTTATTCATTCCTTTTGGAAGAGATGACCGACAATCAGGCAGAATATGAGGCACTGATAATTGGCTTAGAAATTCTGATGGAGTTGGGGGCAACCGAGGTTGAAGTATTTGGTGACTCAGAATTGGTAATCAACCAGCTAAATCGACAATACAAATGCAGACACATTACTATGGCTGGTTATTACTTGGCGACCAAGCAATTATTGAGATATTGGGGTGATGAAATTTTAGTCAGCCATATCCCCAGAGAATCAAATACAATAGCCAATGAAATGGCTCAATTGGCTGCTGGAGTGCAGATCCAAGAAAGAAGGTTCGAGATAGAAGTAGAAGTGCAAAAGAAACATCTCCCTTCTATCTTTGATAGAGGATTCAACTTGGATGTAATGACCGAATAGCCTAAGATAGAAGATTGGAGGTCACTCATTATTCAATACTTGGAAGATCCATTTTTTCCTACAAGAAAGAAGAACAGACAGCAAGCCACTAGATATGCGTTGTGGGAAAAGAATCTGCTAAGAAAGACTCCGGATGGGTTGTTGCTGAAATGTTTAGGCCAAGAGGAGTCTATGAGAGTCATGGCCGAAGTGCATGAATGGATATGTGGAGCCCACCAAGCCGGAACCAATATGAGGTGGCTACTAAGAAGATATGGCTATTTCTGGCCTGAGATGGAGAAAGATTGCAAAGCTTATGCCCGAGGATGTGAAGAATGCCAAAGATATGAGCCACTCCAACATGTACCCTTAGTGCCCTTGAACCCCGTAGTCAAACCTTGGCCCTTCAAAGGATGGGCAATGGACTTCATTGGGCAAGTTCATCCAGCTTCTAGCAAGGGACACATATTCATAATTGTGGCAACAGATTACTTCACCAAATGGGTAGAAGCTTCAGCAGTAAAAACCATAACCTCAGCTACTGTTAAAAAGTTCATTGAAACCAAGATCTTACACAGATTTGGGGTGCCCGAGACAATTGTCACAGACCGAGGGCCATCTTTTATTTCAAGAGAGGTAGAAGAGTTCACAAGTAAGTTCAAGATAAAGATGATTCGGTCTAGTCCTTACTACCCCCAGTCAAATGGTCAGGCAGAAGCCAGCAATAAGATCTTGGTTACCATTATCAAAAGAATGGTGGCAGATAGTCCAGAGAAGTGGCACGAGAAGTTAGGAGACACATTGTGGGCCTGTAGAACTTCAAAAAGGGCAGGAACTGGGACTACACCTTACGCTCTAAACTTCGGGCAAGATGCCGTGATTCCTATGAAGATTAACGTGAGCTCGGTCAGAATTCAGAACCAGTTCGGGCTACATAGTGAAGAATACATTGAGGCTATGTGTCAAGAAATTGAAGATTTAGATGCAGCCCGAATTGAAGCTTTAGACAAGATTCAAGAAGGAAAGAGAGTTGTTGCCCGAGCATACAACAAAAGGGTAAAATTGAAGACTTTTGAGGAATGAGGCTTAGTATGGAAATCGATATTGCCCTTGGGAGCCCAAGTAAGAGGCTTCGGGAAATGAAGTCCAACTTGGGAAGGTCCTTTCATTATTCATCAAGCACTGGATATGGGGTTATTATTTGACTAATTTATAGGGAAACTTACAGAAACATCCAGTTAATGCTAAATTTCTGAAGAATTATCATCCAACCTTATGGGATGTTAGGGATTGTTACGTTAAAGAAATTTAAATGATTTGAGTGATCTAAAGACAATTAACATCTTCATCACAGTTGATTACAAGCTAAAGTAAAGAAAAGAAGACATTTTCATTTCATTAAATGATGAAGTTACATGGAGATTCTACTCAGCTCCTCTGAAGCAACTATCCTAAGATGGTGTGCCGGCGTAAAAATAAAGATTCTACTCAGCTCCTCTGAAGCAATAGAATCCTTCTGCATCCATGCTTAAAGGACCCATGAGGCTATATGGGTGCACTAAAGCCTCTTTATGGAATGGAAAATTTAGGGGCAGCTATTGAGGCTGAGGCCCATTACCGATCTCATGGTTGAACCCGTCATTTGAATCAATGAGAAGCTGATGGATACTTTGACACTCAAGAAGAAGAAGGCTCAGGTTAATGATGGTCCTCCCAGAAACTTTGATATTGATCCCAAAGCATACAACTATGATGATGAAGTGACCAAGAATGCAAAAGCTAGGATTAGCCTTAAGCATGTTGCTTTTTGAGGTTACTGAAGCCTGAGATATCCATGCAGGTCCCAAAGAAAACACTTATCCCTCATCAAAGAAAAACTCAGTACGTAGGTCAGACCAAAAACGGTGAGGGTCACATGACAAGTGGCACATGGTGGAAATCTCCTCACCAATCTCACAAGAGGGCTGAGTTTAAACTCAAGGTGCTATCAAGAGCTGTGAAAACCAGGAGGATTTTCTGGAAAATATAAAGGTTCTGAAAATTCTGGGAAGATTAGGAAATTAAAAGCTTGAAATTATTAAGGTGTTTAACCAAATAGTCGAGAAGGAAATTTATAGTGGACAATCAACTTAGAGATAAGATTATGGGTTAGCACAAGGGTCTAGAAGTGCAACGGCTGTTTTAATAAATGAAAGTTCCGAGGAAGATGTACGCCGATTTCATTATTAGCGTCTCGAGGTGCCGACTTAACAAGGATTAAAGGGGGCACTGTTTGGGTTAACATTTGAACTTTGGGCCGAAAGGAATGAGGGCCCAAAAAGACTAAAGAAATGAGGCTTGCTCAAAGCCCAGCACCAAGCCCAGACCGTCCATCTCAAGACCAATTGGCTCTCCCCCATTAATGCAAAGATTAGGTGCTTACAAAGGAAGTGACAACCAATGGAAATCCACCAACTCTCGGCCCAAAAGCACTTTACGAATGGCATAGCATGTAAATTACCGATGGTTCCCTACCCTCCAAATTGCTTTCGGGTAAGAACAGAAATAGCACAAGTCAAGTTAATTCATCTATAAAAGGAGGAAGAGGGCCCAGAGACAAAGACACTCAACCAATCAAACAAACAAACATACAACTTGTCTCTCAGCCAAGTAAATACCCAAAAAGCCATGCTTTGTCCAGACTCTACACCTTTTTAGCCTTAGATTTCCTTAGAAAGACATCTTTTGTCTATGTAAAAGCTCTGCTACCTTTTCCTAAATATTGTAGTATCGATCCCTCTTGTATAAACTCTTTTCTAGTCGTCCCCTTTAGTATTCAATCCTTTGTAAACTGCAAAGAGAAGAGATCGCAAGACGTTTAACCTTGTCCGACAAAGTGAAATCTTGATCGACTCTCTTTGTTTTTGTCTTTCAATTAATAGATCTGGTGTTATAATGTATTCCCTAGTTTATATTCAAGTTATTTCCAGTCCTTTGATGACTCAAACCCCTATCAGTTCTCAGATCTGGTTCACTTAGTGGTTTTATCAAGATTGGAATGAATTAAACTGATGCCTTGATCATATCTAAACCTTCACCCCTCGAGCATGCAAGATAACTAAAAGTCTTTGATCTCAAGGCATAGAAAAGAACTTAATGTAGACTTAACATATCTACAACAATCCTTTGATAAACAAGAAGTCAGAAATAACTTGGGGCACAAGTAATCGGCTTAAAACACACTTGTTTTACATCTGCCATACAGAGATGGCAGTGGCACGCCTAAGCACCTAGTTGGTTTTGATTGCGAGCCTCAAGGCCTACACCTAAGGCCCCACAAAGGTACATTACAAAACTAACTTTGTTCTTCTCTTGTAGTATTGTGACAAGCAGGAGCCCGACAATCAACCAAAGTGCCAACTCCTCGGGGAGCTGTGTGCTCGAGCCAGGAACGCCCGCCAGCCAGATTTCCTGCCCGAACAATAGTATAAAAATATAATCTATCTAGCATCTTCCCGTCTTAAAACTCAAATGCATAAATCCCCCACTTTTTAGAACTCAAATATGAAAACATAAGTATAAAATTTGAGTCTCCACATCGAAATCGGATTTGAGAATCTGCAAGTTGGTTGTTTAATTATCACTGAACACGAAAATAATATTTTCTTGACCTATCTAGCTAGTTTTACAAGGATGGATCGTAGGGATCTGTGATCATATATATACATATATATTTTTAAACTTTTTTGTTTTGGGCTGCGAAAAAATTCGAAGGGCGAGGTCATGCAGTTTCTGATAAGAGTAATACAAGTAAAATTAAAATTTTAGATCAAATTTATAAATTATTTAGTATGTCATTAATGAAAAATAAAAATGTTAATGACATTTTAGTAATAATTCGATCATAAATAACAATGTCGTAAGATTTATAAAATATAGTTCAAATAAAATCATCTCTCTAGCATTATCCACTTAAAAAATTTGTTGTTGATCTTGTCCATAACAAAATACCAAATTGTGGTAGCTAAATGGTTACGTGTTTAACTACCAGAAAGATCAAATTTTAAATAATTAAGCAACGACAACATATATCATTAACGACTCAACTTTGCGGTTTGCATCAGAGCTACCAAATCACTCAAATGACAAATTTTTATTAAGGGGTTTTGGAACTTTAATCCTTGAAGAAGATTAAAATTCAATAAAAACCTGGTGTTATATTGGATATTGATTTTAGTCCTCTAATGTATACTTAATTCAAATTTATATTATATTTTTGTTTTAATATTTAACATATATCTTATTTAATGTCATTGCACTAAAATTAAAATTATTTATTATTATACACATTTTAATTCATTATATTTATTTTTCTTCCTCTAATTAGTGTACCTAAACGTCCGTATCATAATAAATTTTACTAAATTAGTGTCCTGAAATGTCCGTACCTAAATATATTGTAGTGAATTAGTGGCACATAAGAAAATATGCAAAAACATAAGTGTACCGAATTTTTTTTACCAAAATATATGATACTAATTAAGTGTACCGAAATGTTGGTACCTAAATATATTATAATAAAATAGTGTACCGAAATATCCGTACCTAAACATATTATACTAACCTAATGTACCGAAATGTTTGTACCTAAATATATTGTAATGAATTAGTGGCACATAAGAAAATATGCAAAAATATGTGTACCGAATAATCTTTACAAAAATATTTTCTTATATAAGATACTTACTATAATGAGAACATTAAATAGAGTTTAGGGATTAAAATCAATTTTTAATCTTGTATAAGACATTTTTCTAAACTTCATCTTATTTAATCAATCTCATCTTTGTTGTTTATGACACAATAATTTAGTCATGTACTATTTTAATATAATAAAATATTACAAATTACAAATTCTTACGCTATCACTCCGATTCCATCTAACAATTTGTTAATCTTTGGCAAAGATGACTTTTAGATTAAAAGCATGAGTAAGATCAAAATCTAATTTTAGTCTCTTGATACATTAATAACCTCATTTATTAATTATATTTTTTTTTTTTTAATTATTTCTCTTTTTCTTCTTAATTTTTAATGTATTAATTGTAATGTATTAATTGTATTTCATTTTCATTTTCATTTCATTTATCCTAATATATTTTATTGTAAACATTTAGATAAATTAATTTTTGTTATACAATATATTTCGATGCAGTTTGTCTTCCTCATTTAGGTACATTAAATTAATTATAATAGATTTTGGTACATACATTTAGGTACATACATTTCTATACAAACATTTAGGTACATTAATTCAATATAATACATTTTGGTACTAACATTTCGGTGCATACATTGTGGTACACACATTTAGGTACATTAATTTAATATAATACATTTCAGTGCATATATTTCGGTACATATATTTCGGTACTAACATTTAAATATATTAGTTCAATATAATACATTTCGGTACTAACATTTAGGTACATTAATTGAGTCTTTCAAGTTTGAAGAATGTTAAATAAAATTAATAAATTAAAAAACTCTTTTTTGGTCAAAAAATAAATTAAATTTTGTATATTAATAAATTTAAATATTTAATAGGAGACATTAAATAAAATGCACATTAATTATTTTGAATTAAGGACACATCAAGGGATTATAATCAATATGTAATCTAACACTACGTTTATTTTAAATTTCAATATTCTTTAAGGATTAAAGTTAAAAAAAAAACCCAACAACAAATAATAACTAATATGACATAGAACAACAAATAAGAAGGATTTTAGTTTCTAGATAGGACGAGTCTAAACATGATTCACAATCACTCCAATCCAGTGTATATGTATGTTGAGAATAAGTTCATCAATTTTCACCTGAAGAGACAAATCAATGATAGACAAAAATGTCGAGTAATGTAAAATTTTGTTGCGGCGTCCTGCATGAAGTTCCAGGATATATTTTCTCCCTTGCAAGCAGAAGCTATGGTAGCAAGGGCTTGTTCAGTTTGGGCGGACTCGAGGGGTTTCAGAAATTTCTTATTGGAATGAGACTTTCTTCAAATTGTGACGGCTCTTTGTGATACCTCTACTAACATGTCAACATCAATTGGGCAGTTAGTAGAAGACACGAAAAGCATTCTCGGCGCACTCACTAAAGAATTATGCACCCATGTCCGTCGCCAAACTAACACAGTTGCTCATAGACTTGCTAGGTTTGGTTTAAATATTGGAGACGGTGTGAGTGGTTTGCTCAACCTCCTAGCTTTTATCATTGACCTCCTTGTTGAGGATACTATGTAAGGTCCTTGGTTGAGACTTCTTTTGGTCTTTTCCTGAATGAATACAACACTATCACTTTTATAAAAAAAAAAAATTAAAAAAAAAAGTGCGTCGTATTCTCACCGGAACCAAGACTACCATGTCAAAGTGAAAAGCATAAATCTTCCCTAGTACTTTCAGCCGTTCTAACAACCGTCGGTATGGCAAATATGAGAATAAAAAGAATAAAATAAAATAAAATAAAAAAGAAAAAAAAAAGCGCCATAAACATGGAAACCATGCAGAAAGCTCTATCTCCTGAATTATTATCCCCATTCTTCGGGTCACGTGGAAAACGAGCTTATTTGGGAAAGTAGACACCCTGTGTTAAACGGACAAATATGACAGTTGTTATGAAAACATAGACGACACACATGTTCTTCTGTTTCCGGTGCCACGTGTGCGCCCGAAATTGATTGTTTGAGCTCCGACAAGTCTCCGTCCTATGCATCGTAGAACTGAATTTCTCCCCTTGCACTACTCCACGTCCACAAGTCGTTGAACCTTACGAGTGAGGATCTGCGTCAGATCATTTTTATGAGGATTTCGGAAATCTTCCAAATTATATCCGTTCATTGTACATTATGTGATCAGAAATTATTATAAAATTTTTTTTATTTAAAATTAATTATAAACAGTATTTGATAGGACCACATGATTTACAATGAACGAATGTGATTGGAGGATCCCGGGATCCTCACAAAGAGGATCCGGCGAGGATCCTCGAACCTAACCCCACGGCACCACCCTGCCTCCTCCCTTTTTTTGATGATGTGGCACCAACATAACCCAAATATTTCATCAAAAATATAAATAAATGGCATATTTGTCGATTTGCCTCATGAAGTTGTAAACTACTAATTTTTCTATGAACTCTAATTTTTGCTGATTACTCTCTTGAACTTTTATAATTAGCTAATTTCCCTCTTAAATTTTAATTTTAGCCGATTACCCTCGTGAACTTTCACAAATAGCCAATTTCCTCCCGTAGTTAGATTTTAAATTTTTCATCCAATTTTCCATTATGGAAACAACACATGACAACTGTGTAAGGGCAAAAAAGATGAAAAATTGAGTGAAAGTTTTTTAAATTTAACACCAGGGAGGAATTGGCTATTTGTAAAAGTACATGAGGTAATCGGTTAAAATTAAAGTTCAACGGAAAATTGGCTAATTAAAAAAAGTTCAAATGGACAATCGGCTAAAATTAAAGTATAAGGGGGGAATTAGTAGCTGCATACAAGTTCAATAGGCAAATCAACAAATATCCCTAAATAAATTACACTTTTTATTTTTATTTTTAAAGATGACGTTCAAATGCTATTTTTTCGCTTGTAATTGTATGTAAGAAATCTAGGTTCAAATCTCGTCCATGAAGAGTTTGTAAAAGTACATGAGGTAATCGGTTAAAATTAAAGTTCAACGGAAAATTGGCTAATTAAAAAAAGTTCAAATGGGCAATCGGCTAAAATTAAAGTATAAGGGGGGAATTAGTAGCTGCATACAAGTTCAATAGGCAAATCAACAAATATCCCTAAATAAATTACACTTTTTATTTTTATTTTTAAAGATGACGTTCAAATGCTATTTTTTCGCTTGTAATTGTATGTAAGAAATCTAGGTTCAAATCTCGTCCATGAAGAGTTTAATATCAATTGATTCTCCCATCTCTTAATGTAAAAATAATTGTTATGTAAGAAAAATGAGAAGGGGATATTGAACTAAAAGATCAGAACAGCTGGCTAATTGAATAATTATTTTCATCATTTGTCAATGTTAGATCCCACATCGCCCAGGGGGTGGATCCTCTATGCCTTATATGTACATGCCCACCTCCATATAGCACGAAGCCTTTTGGGAGCTCACTGGCTTCGGGTTCCGTAGGAACTCCGAAGTTAAGCGAGAATGGGCCAGAGCATTCCTAGGATAGGTGACCTACTGGGAAGTTTTGCTCGCGTGAGTTTCCAGAAACAAAACCGTGAAGGCGTGGTCGAGGCCCAAAGCGGACAATATCGTGTTACGGCGAAGTCAAGCCTGGGATGTGGTGGAGCTCGGGTCGGGATGTGACAATTTGGTGTCAGAGCCAATTCCTGGCCGCAAGTGTGCCGACGAGTACGTCGGGCCCCTAAGAGGGGTGGATTGTTAGATCCCACATCACCCAGGGGAGTGGATCCTCTATGCCTTATATGTACATGTCCACCTCCATATAACACGGGACCTTTTGGGAGCTCACTGGCTTCGGGTTTCGTAGAAACTCCAAAGTTAAGCGAGAATGGGCCAGAGCATTCCGAGGATGTGTGGCCCACTGGGAAGTTCTGCTCGCGTGAGTTCCCAGAAATAAAACTGTGAGAGCGTGGTCGGGGCCCAAAGCGGATAATATCATGCTACGGCAGAGTCGAGCCAGGGATGTGGTGGAGCCTGGGTCGGGATGTAACAGTCAACTATAACTATTTAACCACAACAAGTAGCCCAGTGATAAGATTGTGAACTGCGGCTCCCAAATAAATAAATAAATGTGGGAGGTCCCGGGTTTGATGCTCCAAGCTGGTGAGTTTGGTTGACTATGACCACGGTCAGGGTGAATTCCTCATAGCCTCTCTGGGCCCAGAAAAAGTAGATAACCGTGACTTGTCACTAGTTGTCCCCTTTATTTAGAAAAAACAAATAATCATCTATAACTATTTGGTTTATATTATTGACAATGACGCTATGTAGTATACATATTTGCCGGTATCATGTTAACATGTTTGCAACTATATCATCCAAAAAATTCTAATCTAAAAGCATTAATAGTGAAGAGACTCATATTTAAAATGAGAAATTATTATTGGTATTCTAAAATTTTCATTTTGCAATCCTCACAATTACATTTTTTCTTAAATATAGAAAGTTTGCCGTGCAAAAAGAATATTTTTGAAAACCAATAACAATTTCCAATTAAAACATATAAAGCTTTCCCCTACAATTATGAGAGAGACAAACGTAGGCTTTTGCTCCAAGATAAGGTTATACATTTTTTCTTTCTCTTGGAAATAAAAATAGGAAAGTGTTATTGGCACTCAAAAAATCTCATTCTACACTCCTCACAACTTTATTTTTTTTCTTTTTTAAATATGAAAAGTTTTGAGTGCATAATGAGATTTTTGGAATGCTAATACAATTCCCTAAAATTAAGCATGTAAATGTACATAAGTATTACATCTTTTGGCTAAGAGGGTTTTTTATACATTTAAAATTGGTTTTTGCAAAGTTAATATTCTAACCAATATGATAGATAATGCATAGTCACATTCGACCCAATATTATAAGCTCAAAGATATCAGATACGTGTTGGTGTCCGTTTCCGTTGAGGATAAGAAGAGATCCAAAGGAGGCCACGTCATGAGTGGTTGCAATGCCAGCTATCACGCATTTTGGGTGGCGAGGTTATCGAGAAAGACAACATCTCTTCTGGGTTAGGGTTGGGTGTTTGGTGTTTCGGGATTTGGGTGAAGTGGAAGACTGGAAGTGGAGAGATGCATATGCATCTATGTAGGGGTGGGCACGGTTTGGTTCGGTGCGGTTTTGAGTGAAACCAAAACCGAAACCAAATTTTTTTGCGGTTTGGTTTGGTGCGGTTTTAAAGCCAAAACCGAAATGAAACCAAACCGTTTGGTTCGGTTCGGTGCGGTTTCAAACGGTTTCGGTTTGGTTTTTAAGAAAAAATGTACAATTTGCAATTTAACATATTAATAACCAATTCCCAGTAGCAATAGGAAAATGACATTTGTTATATAAACAATTAACATGTTGCATGCAGTTGTGATGTTAAAATATGTTTATGCAACAAAAGGGTGTCCCGTACAAGGTACAACATAAAACAAGTTGAATAACTTTGAATTCATTAAACATGAGCGAAGCTATGTGATATCATGCTTCAAATGAGTGGACTTCATTAGATCATTGTTCGATTCTTAATAACAAGATTAGTCCACCCTTGTACATATATGTGTGTGTGTGTGTGTGTGTGTGTGTGTGTGTGATGGTATAAAATAACAAAGGTCCTTCAAGTTAATGAACCAAAGAAAATGATGAATGATGATATTCTAGTGTGATTGTGTCCATACTAAGTGCATGGATTCTAACAAACAACCAATTAAAACATGAAATTTAATATGGACATTTAATTAAATGTTTATTAATATTTGCGGTGCGGTTTGGTTTCGGTGCGGTTTTCAAAAGCCAAAACCGAAATCAAAACGTTTTCTATGTTGCGGTTCGGTTTCAAAACCGAAACCGTTCCAAAACCGCAAAACCAAACCGTTCGGTGCGGTTCGATTTGGTTCGTGTTTCGGTTTCGGTTTTCGGTTCTAAGTGACCACCCCTACATCTATGATTCCTGCCTTTTGAAATAAGACCGTATGCATCCATCGTACACAAACTTTACTTGTTCCTTCGTACATGCATGTACTTGAGTGTTGTAATACCAACGGTGTCGTTTTCGCAACGTTGTTGTATGGCGCTTGGAGTAAAGGGGATGGGAGGTTTTGGATGGGTTGCAAGGGACTTCGCTTGGATTTTAACGGCAGCAGGTGGTGTCGGCAAGTACCCATGCGTGTCCAGCTTGGTGGCGGAGGCAGAGGCAGTTAGAGCCGCTGTAGGGGTGTGCGTAGAACACGGCTTCTAGGACGTGCATATAGTCTGATCCAAAAATCTTATTGCGATGATAAATAGTAATTTGCAAAGTGAGGTAACGATAGAAGGCATTCTTTTCGATATTCGAATTATGCAGTAACAATTGAGGTCTGTTGAGTTTTGTTATGTTTTTCGTGATTGTAATAAGGCTGCCCACTTAGTAGCGTCGTTTGTGTCTAAGGAGGGTGGCTTTCATAGTTGGTTTGAGTTTGAGTCAGCGTAGTTATTCAATACTCTGGTTGCTTATGTAAATGTTTTTATTCGTATTTAATGAAATTTCTATTGTTTAAAAAAAAAAACTGAAATTAGTTATCAAATGAGTTTTCAATTTTTTGAAAGAACTAAAAACTAAAAATTGAAAATAAAATAATTATCAAACAGCCCTTTAACAATTTAGTGTATCACAATATTTCAGTTTTATATGTTAATTTTTTTTTTTAACAAACGATATTATCTACACTAGAGGGTGGGGAGTAAGCTAAGTCTCACAATAGTTTAGCAATAATATGGTTCAAATTCACCTTGACGAGAATGAAATCCAAAACCTCTCACTTATAAGTGAAAAAAAATACTATTAAACCGTAGTGCTAAGTAGCTATATATTAAAACTTTTAAATTAGTAAGATATAATCATTTTGCATTATATAATCGTCTTATCGCATACGTAGTCCCTTTTTTATTCTTTTCAGTTAGTAGAATAATAGTATAAATTTATAATATGTTTGTTCTTCTGTTTTCTCGTTCTTTGGCTTTTTAACACTATATATGGAAAATCCCTTGATATCATTTATTTTAACTTCTGTGTAGTATTTTTTTTTTCTCGATACAAGAAAGAGGGAGGGGAGGCTACCTCGTCTAAATGGCAGAATATACCACAAGTCTCTTTGAGTACTTACAGAGAAAATCTTAACTCTTTTGATTTTTATAGATTGCCCATCAAAATGGTTGCCGACAACAAACTCGAACCTAGGCCTTGTCTAGTGAAGAGAACGGTCTCAACTAACTCAACTAACCTTTGTTACCAGCATTTTTCATTAATTCGGATGCTTGTTGACAATATTTGTTTTTCTCAATATTTGGCATTTGATGAATGGTAGGTTACATATTAACATCATACTCGAATCTCCGTACAAAATACTGTTCAAAGTATAGAATTTTTTGGAATATCTCTAGCATTATTCTTCTTTGATTATATGAGGTGAGATGAGATAGGATGAGTTTTTAGGTTATACATACTCTATAAGATTTATATATGCGTATAACTGTATGAACTAAAAAGTTTTGTCCAACAAAATAGAACATCAAAAGTTATGTGGTACAGTATACTTTTGGTTAGTTTATCATCCAAAGATGCGTGAATACATAATGAATGACTTTTTATATTTATCTTTTTACCACTTCAACTAATATTGTTCATTTCTACGTCAGACATACATTTTAATAATATTCATCTTAACCTATGATAAGACTGTTATAAGTCTTAAGTTTGACTTGGGTAAATAACAGATTCAATATCAAATTGATAATATATGGCAGACATTGTGTGCGGCTTAGCAAGTTCCCTTATTCACTAATATTAATATACTGGAATATTCTAAACTGCCATCTCCAAAATAATTGACCACCACCAAAAACAAGGACATCCCTGATATAATTGACTGCTCAACCAATTACTGGTTTCTCTATCTCTATAATTTTTGCCCGGCCTATTTCACAGAAAAATGTTCATGCATATATATAGAGAGAGGTCACCATCTTTATGCTCTCCTATTGTTTTTATAAAGGGTATTTTATCAATTTCCCCCCTGAACTTGTGACTATTGGCCAATTTCCCCCCTCAACTTTAATTTTGGCCAATTTCCCCCCTCAACTTTCATAATTAGTCAATTTTCCCCCTCAACTTTAATTTGGCCAATTTCCCCCCTCAACTCTCATAATTAGTCAATTTGCACCCTACTGTTAATTTTTTAATTTGATCATAATTAAACAAGTGTGTGTAAGAAACTAAATAAGATGTATGTTAATCATTTTCCTATGTCCTTATCCTATTACAAATAGATTAAAATTTAGAATTTTACAATTTATAATATATAATATTATTAGTCATAATAAATCAGTATGGAGTAATTTTATTTGATTTTTTACTATACAAAATTGATAACGAAAAGGATTGATGTGTACATTTTTGTATGTGAATACAATTTTCTTTATAAAAGTGAAAGCTAAGTTCAAGTAAATTGCGGAGAATCGAGCTTTAGTGCAAAAATGGCTAGTCAATTCATAATTTTCGACTCCTTATTAAGAATAACCCATTTTATTGAAATAGGTATGATCCATGAGTTTAGGATTATTATTTTTTCTTCTACATGCTTTAAACCCGATTCATAACTTTTTCTTATAATCAACCCATATCACATACTAATTGTATTATGTTTTTGTACATTTTTACCCTATATTATGCAGGTGAGTTTATATTAATTTTAGTACTTTGTTGGAAGTTATTAGAAAGATTGAAAGAAAAAAAAAAGAATAGATGGAAAATTAAAAAATTAACAGTATGGTGCAAATTGACTAATTATGAGAGTTGAGGGGGGAAATTGGCCAAATTAAAGTTGAGGGGGGAAATTGACTAATTATGAGAGTTGAGGGGGGAAATTGGCCAAAATTAAAGTTGAGGGGGGAAATTGGCCAATAGTCACAAGTTCAGGGGGGAAATTGATGAATACCTCTTTTATAAATATATACAATTGACAATTGCTTCTAATAATTCTGGTTCATTAATTATCGTAGTAGGCCATGCAGAAAAAAATAAACTGCAATTGTTTTCATGTGAAACAGAAACTTGTTTTTGTTGTTTCTCTCAAAAATAGTTTGAACCTTCCATGCGTTATTCAACGGCAATCAAATTTTTATACATATCGCTTATCTAATTAGTTAAATAATCGTGAGCCACACATTCATTCAACCGTCGAAGGAGACTTGAGGTGGGCTAACATTTTGGTCAATTCCATACTATCTTTGTCGTAAACACTTACCCTTACAAGTGCTTATAATTGACAAAAGTGGAAAAGAAAACTATGCAAAATTTAAGTACATTTTGAAGAGGCATATGTATTGTATGTAGTTGTTAAAATACTAGTCTAAAATGCATTCGCTACTCATAAGCATTTGTAAAATTTGTTGTCAAACACTACTAAAACAATTTTGGTTATCTAAAAACAGTTTTAGCTTGTTTAAAAGCATTTTCAAAATATGGCATCGAGAACTAAACGCAAACATGAGAATTATTCGTAATGTGCTTCAAATAACAGGTGTAATCCAAATGGGATTATCATATTAATTAATATTGCTTTTCATGGATATAAAAAGTAGTTAATTGATATTTACATATGACAAAGATGGTCAAATGCATTCAAGCATGAAAGGAAAATATATGTAAGATATTCATCTGATCATGCAAACAGATGGCACAATATTAATTGATTAATTGGACTACTCCCGTTGAAAATTGCCTCCACTTAATCTATATATCCATGATAAAGTAGTCGAACCACCTTTTTCAATTATTTCTAGTGTTTGCCAAACCATTTTATTTCTTTATATTAATTAAGCTTGGCCTAACCATATTTCGAATAAATAAAAATTCATGTACATCTTCCTGAAAACTATTCGATAGTAGCACTACTTGTCATAATATATACCTATTTGTTAAAAGGATTAACTTAAGTAGTTAAGCTGTAAGTTCAATTCTTTTCAAAGACATTTGAGCATAATTCGATATATTTGAACATAGGAGAGTGACCCTACCTTGTAAGGATGATTGAACCTTTGCTCCACTCTTGCAAAAGCTAATTGTACGATGATTGAGCCTAGATAGAAGCTACTTATGAATTATGATCATCACCCATATACTCTAACGATAGAATTTTACAGTTGTATGGCATTTTGTATGACTTTGAGAAATAATGATAATATATTCTATAATTTAATAGGAAAGAAGATTTGCGAGTGGGTTTGTCATTAAGTCTTCGTGCTTTTCACATACTAATTAACTAAATTACTATATAGTTGAAGGTTACAATAATTATATTATAACTAATTAATTACTGAAATCACACCAAGTTGAAGCTTATGATTAACGAAAGATATGCAGATTACTTTTCTTTTTAATACAATCATCTTCTTCCTTTTATTCTCCTTTATTGTTTCCAACTCAAAACTTGGTGGCCTTCCCTTCCTAGTTCCTACCACAACCAAAGCAATTATACACATTGATGGAATCTAAGCAACATTGCTTCCCCTTAATTTATGGCATATTTAATTTATTCTTTAGTATTGTGCTTCTTCATGAAGTATTGTACCTTAAATAAGACTATTCAAATTAAGTTTTAGTATTTATAGGAAACGTTATTCACACCTCAAGGGATGTCATTTGTTTATGCAAGCGATATGACTGATCGCTATAGTAACATACGATTCTTCTAAACAACTTGTAAGGTCTACTAAAGGTATATACCTTAGTTAATTTAGAGGGAGGTGAGAGTACGTATATTATAGAAAAAAATACCTGAAAAAAGATTATTATGTTAAAGAAGGTGCTATACGAGAGAATTTAGAGGCCCCTAATCACCCAATGATTTCTGGTATTTGTCAAATGCGTGGATCCCGATCTGTCCCTTTTTCTTGGGGCCTCAGGTTAGGTTGGAGGTCAGTGTATTTAGACAGCCTCCTGCAAGCTCAATGGCCGGCCGGTCACCCTTACCCACATCAAACTAAGCATCTGAAAATAATACAAATATATATCCATCGATCGAATGCAATTATTGCAGTTGAGAAACACACAAAAATACTTCCAGAATATAAGTCGTTAAGTGTGGCCTATCTTTTGGAAGCAGACCGTACCCTAATTCCACTCGTGTTTACAGTCAGAGTCAATATGGCAAAACGAAATGTTTTCCGGCTCCAACCGTTCACATTGCAATTTCTACATATCTATCTGGACCACTCAAATGACGTTAAATTATGTTATCAAACTATTAATTTGAACCACGTTATATACATAAAGTTAGTTTTGGATTTTTAGCTTCAATTTGAGCTTTAATTCGTAGTGCCTTTCTATGTATCCATAAAAGCGACTAAACACCTTTTAATTTCATGCACGTACGAATTACTGACAACATACGGTTTAATTAAAGTCGTACTCGTATCACTTAGGGAAAAACTGAAGAAATGGAAATTAAGAAGTTAGTTCAACGTCAAGTATTTTTCTTCTTCCTTTCTGCTTTTAACTGGTGATCTGTACTTAGTTGGAAACCAATTAGTGCTAAACACTATTAACAAGTCAAAGACAAGAGCCGCCTAACAGCACCAAAACTTATTGGTAATGAATTTTTAATGTAAGCTATTGGACGGTGACCCGTTTGGTCTGGTAGGGACCTGCGTGGAAATTTAAAAAAAGAAAGAGAATTCTTCACAAACTTCAACTTGTGATTCTTTGTTGTGTTTGGAATGTATGTAGGGTTTGAATGTCTGTGATGTTCTTCCTTGTTCGTTTGTGGCTGCTTGCTGGGCTTTCCTTTTAATTTTTATTCGGGTTTTCTTTTTTCTTTGTCTCTTGATTACGACTTCTAACTGCTTATTTACTTCATTTTTTTTTCTCTTTAGTTTCCAATTTGCATTTTTAAATGATGCTACAATATTGCTTTATTATTCTGTCGTAATTTTCTTTGCTTTTTTTATGTTAAGAAAATCAGAAGCTACATAATGCTCGATGGTTTAATGAAAACAAAACTTTTGGTAAAGTAATAAAAAGTTGAGATTTGATCTCCAACCGCATTGGCCGAAAGCTCTTCCTTACTCTGATGGTAGATCATTAGACGGAGAAAATTTTCATTGTGACCGGAATACGAAGGGTACACCACGTGTTTTTATATAAGTGGTAGGAAATTTTATTTTTTAATTTATTAACTTTTTAACACACATATCCCACAATTTGTATAGTGACACGTGATGTATCATCCCGTATACCGATCACATTGAAAAATTTCTCCACTAGACCTCACTGATCACTTAGTGAAATTGATTGAATTCAACCAGAAAATAATGACTGGAAAACAATAAATTTGGAGGGGATAACTCGTATATAATAAGAAACGCGAGTGCAAAGGTTAAGGTTCTAAAATATTTGAGCTACAAGCCTTAAGCCTAACGGCATTTGGACTGCAACTTATTGTTCTTTTCTTAAGGGTAATAGGGCGGAGCTAGAAAAAATTTTATGGATGGGCTAGCTAAAAAGATTACCCCAAAATCAAATGATTATTATTATTATTTTTTTTGCTATATACGTATTGTATGCAAAAATTTAAGTTTAACTTCTGTATTTGTATACTTAAAATTTGTTTGGCATGAACTCAATAAGCTTCGCAATTGCAAACTGCAAAAATTACAATGAATCATCAAATTTCACATATATTAAATGCAAACACAAGAAGAAGATAAAAAAAAAACTTGATATCTCGACTACATCCATACAAGTAGCACAAAACAAAACAATGAAAGTAGAAGTAAATGCAATCCTAACATAAATTGATTGAAACTAATATATGTAGAATTATCAGAGAGACGGGCCAAGGGATCACTTCCAACAATCTGTCCCTAACTTGGTAATTACCACCCGCACAATCCGTCAGGTGTGGGCACAAACGGTCTCGGTATTAGTTAGAATGGGGTTTTGTTTTTCTACTACCGATGTGGGACTCAACAATATAAAGCCCACTGAATCAAAGCAAAATAATCTTGAACATGATATCTCAATTTTCATGGTAATTTTTATATTTTTAGTTGTGCTAAATACTCACTGACCTAGTTTCATTAAAAATAATTCTTCTTGCACTTTTTTTCTTTCTATTATATTAGACTATACACTAAAATATGTATACATATTGCCACAAACCCTCCCTGGGCTACAGCCCACCGTAGCCTTTGGTGTGGCTACGCCAGTTATGTCTTCGCTATTTGGTTATGGTGATTTAATAAATATTGTTCCAGATAATGATCCTACAAAGTAATTTGTGTATTCAATGAATTTAATTTCAAAAAAAACCACAAATATGTATGTCTTTAACGGGCTCTTCAACAGTGATAGTTGTTTGAGACTGCTTTTAAAAAAGTTAAAAGTGTTTTTTGACAATAAAAATACTCATATATACATTTGGGAGAAGAATTTAAAATGTTTCTAGGTCATAACATCATTTTCTAAAGAAAATAAACACTTATGATAAAACACTTCTATAGAAAACCCTTATGAATAGAACTATTTCACAACAAGAGCAGTTCACATTGTTTGGCTCTTGACAAATAAGAAGTTATTCCTCCTTACTTGACACAACGTACAAGTATAGTTTGAAACAACCCTATTCAATACTTACAGAGGAAATTATAGTAATGGTCTCTCAACTTTAACCTAATTGGAGAAAGATTCCCTCAACTTTAACCCAATTTGAGCAATGGTCCCTTAACTTTAACCCACTTGTAGCACTGGTTCTTCCAACATGACTCATTTTGACAGAATTCTGAAGAAGTTGATGAAAATGACCATAACTACACGTTTTGATGAAATAAGGGACCAATGGTCATGGATTTTTAGTTGAGGGAACATTGGAGCTCCAATTTTGTTAAAGTTGAGGGGCCATTACAACAATTTTCTCATACTTACAAGATTGGTGGTGAAGCGACTATCTTTGAATGACACTGTTTGGCTCCTTACATGTAAGGAGTTCTTCCTCCCTACATGATAACATGACATCATTTCACCATACAATTGTTATAATTCTAACCATTCATTCTATTTATCATTATCATCTAAAAATCATTTCTAGAAAATTATATTTCGATTTAAAGATTGTTTAGTCATCAATCCATACGAATCAAACACGTCGATGTTAATCAAGAGAATATTACTCATTACCATGACCATCAATTTATTCGACATATATGAATGGCTAAACGGTTTTCAAAATTAATGAAATTTTCTAGAGATAATCTAAGATGATGATAAAGAGAATAAACAATTCAAATTATGATGCTTGTACGGTTAAATAAAGTCACATTGTTATGTATGAAACAATAATCTCTTTCTTACAAGAAGCTTAAGTATTATCCATCTTTGAATACCACCACCACCACCTTGACATTCATATTTGAGAATAAACTTAACCTGGCTTCAAAGCCTATGGTTATGTGGGTTAGCTTATCTAGTTATACCCTTGGGTCAGACAATAAAAAAAGTTGCACTTTTGGGCTTTGAAATTAGAGAGGTGATATAATTGAGCCAACACCGAGCCCATTGGATTTCAACTGGGCCTCTCCTCCTCTTTCTCCAGCCCACGTGTCTGCCCATTACGAACAAACCAGTGACACACATATATGGCGGCGCTGACTTCACCGTTTTTACCCTTACCAGTCACCACCAACACTACCTCCAAAGGAACCCTAATCCGCTCATTTTCCTCCTCACCAGCATCATCACCAACAGACCCTCTCCCTCCAAAACGAGTCGTCGTATGTGGCGGCGGCATTCGGTGGCGTCTTTGTTAATAATGTACGCTTGTACGGCCTTTATGTTCATAGTGTACGGCCTCAAGGCTCACAACATTGTGCTGGTGGAGCCGAAAGCAGCAGAGGCCATAACGCCTCGTGAAGTTTTCTTGAGCTACTATCCGTCTCAGGAAGGGAAGCCATTGGAGATCCTGAAGTGTATCCTCGTCCTACAGTTACCAAAGTTTCAAACTTTCTCATCAATGTCCTTATGTGATCATCCACAATTCGGAATATTTGATTGAAAGTTTAGGAGAAATTAAAAAAAAGGACATGTTTTGATCACTTCTCTTATCTTGGCATCCATTGGTTGAATTCATTTGAATAACAGAATAAAGAAAAAAAAATCATATGGTATTCGATAACAAGGTTCTAAAAAACACTAGGCGCTAGTCGGGCGGTGGGCTAGCGCCTAGTGCCTAGGCGGCTAGGCGGGTTTTAGGTGGGCGCCTAGGCGGCCTAGGCGGATTTAGATAAATTTCTTATATATTTTATGAATTAATTAAATTTCCTATATCAAATTTGAACAATTATTGACTAATATGTTATTTCTTATAGAAGAACATACATATGTGAATGTTTTATGTATATATAGGCGGATTTATAATTTTTCGGAATTTAATTAAATTTATTATAACAAAAACTAGTTATACTTAATAAGATGGACTGTTTTATTAACCCAAATTCAAAAATTAATAAGATGGTAAGTATTTATAACGGCCCAGCCCACCCCAACCCACCCCATTCTTTCCCTCTTCTCCTCTCTGCCATCTGCAACATCGTTTTAATATATTAATTAAAAAAGCCAAATCATGCAGCTTTTTCTCTTCTCCTCTCTCCCTTCTGCAACATAGTTTCAATATATTAATTAAAATAGCCAAATCATGCAGCTTTTCCGCTTCTCCACTCAACCTTCTACAACATAGTTTCAATATATTAATTAAAATAGCCAAATCAAGCAACTGTATATGCTTTACCTCTCTCTCCTTTATTATGAGTGCCTCGTTTACATCAACTAATTATAACCACATGGGTTGTTTTACTTTTATACTTATACCTCTCCGGCTCTCCCTCTATTTCTTTTTGGTATCATAACAGCCTGGTTTCCATCGCCGCTTGTTCTTCACTTCTTCTCCTCTCTCTCTTAGAACCAGGTTGTTCTCCCAATCAGAACTCTCCCACCGCCTTCACAAAGCTACTCCAAACCTCCAACTTTCATTCCAAAAGTCCGATAGAATTCCAAAAACCCCAACTAGGAAACAACATCCAAAGAAATATGAGGTGGATTCTTTGAACAATCAAGTGGGGTTTGTATGTGTCATTGAGATTTCCAGTTTACTCTTTCTCTTCTCGTCAGATTGTAGCGAAACGGAGAACCGACGAGGCTCCGATAGGCCGCCTACCACCGCCGAGACCGCCTAGATCGCCTAAATAGCGCATAGGCGGCCAACTAACTCCTACCCGATTTGATGAACGTTTTAGCATAAATCCCGGCGGCACTCCACCACCTAGCGCCTAGGAGGCCGCCTAGGCCGATTTTTAGAACACTGTTTGATAATGTTGATGGAGACACTTTCTAATTTTACAATGTGCTGTTCATCCTTGAGTTGATTACTATTTATAGTTGATCATGATTCGACATTAAAAATATAAATGATGATAACTTAGTTTTGCATTGAAGATTATCCTTTGTGCCCTAACTGAGTTTAAAATTCAATCAGGTAATTGGTTTGTCTCTCTTGTCATGTGATATATAGAGTGAATAAAAATGAAAGTTGCCATTGAACATTTGATTTGGTCAGGAAAAGTTGGTGATATGTACATGATCTCCTGATCCTCTTTGTGGGGATCCTAGGGATCCTCACATCGTGGTCGTTTATCGTATTCTGCGGTTTTCTGTTAGGAGTCCATGTGAATTGTCCCCGAGTATTATAAGGATAATCAACGTGCAATTAATTAATTAAAGTCAAAACCATATGGAGGATAAAATCTCTTGTTTGTAGGACACTAAGTGTACATGCATTAGTAGTGGTTTTACAACTGAATAAACATGAATGGTTACTAGGCTTCAACCGTCCCATGATAACTGGGATGCGGTTGGGTAATTTGCCTATATAGGAGATGTCCATCCTTACAGGAAGATAACATCAAACACTTTCTAGCACTATCACTAAGGTTTGACATAAATGTTCCTCAGTGAGTAGAAGGCCTCCCTTGAGGAACTAGGGTTTTCCTACGCTTGTCAGACTCATCATTTTCATCTTGAAGCATGTCACATAATAATCAAGAATCAAAAGAAGGCCCTCATTGGTTCTTTGTGGATTCCTCAACTACATTAATGGTGTCCTCAGGTACCCAGCCTTTCCTGATAAATGTTCTTCTAGTAGTACTGCAAACACTCATATGCATGTGCTTAATGATTGTACCTGGGTAATCGTATATACATACACATGCAATGCTTAAAGTCTAACCCTAATTAGTTCTAACATTTTCGTCAGATACTATTTATGTTTAATTTTAAATAAAAAAATCAAATGATTTCTGACCACACGATGTATGATAAATGGCTAAGATGTGAGGATCACTAGGATCCCCACAATTTAGATCCGGATGGGATCCAAATCCATATGTACATGATCTAGGCTAATATTCTAGCTTAATGAGTTAAGGGGTACCCACATGGCAAGGAATGAAATAAAAACCGTAAGATGAAGTCGTTGCTAAAGAACTAGGATTTGTAGAGAACTAGGTTTCCAGTAAACTGGTTTTGCAGGAAAGTAAATATCGCACAAGGTTTTTCTTCACTGTATTGCATGCCCTCAACAACATAGGGTGCAATCTATTTATAATCAACTTCGGATTACATCAGGACTTTCAAAATCCTATTTACAAGCTATAATTCAAAATTCAAAAAATAACAAACCATCACCTCAATTCACGGTGGAAACTAATTACAACAACTTTGAAAAATCAAGTAATAATAATAGAAAAGTTATCCAATCAGAACTGCTGACCAAGTAAACAAACTCAAGAGTTTGTACTGGAAGATGATTCATGACTCAGTCTTTCAACCCCTCGCAAGCTAACAGAACAAGGAACGATTGGAAGTTTGGATACAAGATGTTTGAAACGTGCAGAGGACAACCCTTTAGTAAACAAATCTGCAATTTGGTCTTGAGAACATATGTAATTCACAAGAAGTTCGCCACGAACCACTTTTTCCCTGACATAATGGTAATCTACCTCCAAGTGTTTTATGCATGAGTGAAAAACAGGATTGGAAGCCAAGAAAATCGAAGAAATATTGTCACACCATATTTGCGACCGAGCAAGCTGTAGTTGCAAATCCTTGAATAAGGATCGCAACCATGATAACTCTGCAGCAGTATATGCTAATTGTCTATACTCAGCCTCAGTACTAGAACGAGACACCGTCTTTTGCTTCTTCGAACTCCATGAAACCAAATGAGACCCCAAATAAATACAGAAGCCACATGTAGAATGCCTGGTATCTGGATCGCCAGCATAATCCACATCAGAAAAAGCACTAAGTTGAATATTACCAGGCTTATACACCCAACCATGATCATAAGTGGCCTTTAATTACCTCAGTATTCGTTTTACAGCTGTCTAGTGAGTGTTCTTTAGTGAATGCATGAATGGGCAAACCTGGTTAACGACATAAGACAAGTCAGGATGCGTTATCGTCAAATACTGCAAAGCACCCATAATACTCCTATACATTTGTGGATGAGGGTCTCCATTGTAACGACCCGTCCCTAAAAATTATAGTTTTTATAAATTTAAAAGTTAATTTATGAAAATGCCCTTTGAGGCAAATGCGTTGACTTTTGTTGACTGTCGTGTCGTGTCAAGTAAAACTTGTTTTCTTGGTGTATCCTCGTAGTACTCGTCGATGCGGATGCATGGGCGTAAGCGGACTGTAATTTGGAGTTATAACGAAGATTCTACGAACCTTTAAACGTTGAGGGCATTTTGGTAATTTGCCATTTGAAACACATGTGGTATTTTGTCTAACCATTGGATGAAACCCCTACTTTTCTGGAACACTCTCTCTCTTTCTTTTTCTTCTTCCGTAGCTTTTCTCTCTAACTCTCTCGGCTCTCCTTTTCTCCCGTGAAACAAACCACCATCATCACCAAAAATTTCGGCTTGTTGAACATCAAAACTGCCATTATCTGCATGGCTTCAACACTATAAACCCAATTTTGAGTTTTGCTTCATTGAAAATGAATTCTAACCTCGAGTTCGAAGAACAAGGTTTTGGGCCGGGACTTCTAGGCTTGATTCAAACAATTCCCAGGAATATTTGCTTGGAGGCATGAAAGAGGAATAATTGCAATCCGATCGTGACGAAATGGCATTATCTTTTATGCAGCCGCTCTAACTTGATATCTCATTCAGGTATTTATTTTTCTACTGTCTTTTCACTACTTTTGTCTAGCAAATGATTTTAAATTTCGGGGAAGAAATTTTTTAAGGTGGGTAGATTGTAACGACCCGTCCCTAAAAATTATATATTTTATAAATTTAAAAGTGAATTTACAAAAATACCCTTCGAGGCAAATGCGTTGACTTTTGTTGACTACCATGTCGTGTCAAGTAAGACTCGTTTTCTTAGCTTATCCTCGTAGTACTCATCGCTGCAGACGCGTGGGCGTAAGTGGAATGTAATTTGAAGTTATAACGAAGATTCTACGAACCTTTAAACGTTGAGGGCATTTCGGTAATTTTCCATTTGAAACACGTGGTATTTCGTCTGACCATTGGATGAGTGCCACGTCGGGCCACCCCCACTTTTCTGGAACACTCTCTCTCTTTCTTTTTCTTCTTATTCCGTAGCTTTTCTCTCTAACTCTCTCGGCTCTCCCTTTCTCCCGTGAAACAAACCACCATCATCACCAAAAATTTCGGCTTGTTGAACATCAAAACTGCCATTATCTGCATGGCTTCACCACCATAAACCCAGTTTTGAGTTTTGTTTCATTGAAAACGAATCCTAACCTCGAGTTCGAAGAACAAGGTTTTGGGCTGGGACTTCTAGGCGTGATTCAGACAATTCTTAGCAATCTTTTGAACTCAAACCAGGTATAGATCGATTCCTTATGTTGTGTAGATGAATTTTCATGTTTGGATCGTGTGATTTGGTGGAGAAATGAGAAAGTTATAATGATTTAAAGTTTGCCCAGTTTCCGGCGACCTCCGCCACTTTCGAGATGTTTTCCGACCAAATCACGGCGAGATAGCCATCTTGCAAGGTACCAATCTCTTTGTCTCGTCGAGAACTATGATTTCCGTTTTTGAATCACTTGATTTCGTTGAGTGTTGACAAAGTTATGGACGTTGAAAGATTGCCCAGAAATTCTGGCGAATTTCCCTGTTTTCCCACGGACAGCCGTCTTTCAGCCCTTTTTCTGGCCATCTTCGGCGACCATTTGGACTCTAAGTAGGTATATCGTGTTCTACACTTCTCTAGCTTCGTTTTGGTATATTATGGGTCGAATTTGGTTGATAAACAAGTGAGATATGGAGTTCCAAAGATTGCCCAAAAAATCTGCAAAATCTGCAGAATCTGGTGAAATTTCATTAAAGTCCGCCACTTGAACATTATAGTAATCAACGATCCGACCGTTGGATCGTCACTAAAATTTAATACGTTATAGTACGTAATATTTGGGACCATAGAAACTTACGGATAGAGAATCCGACATACGGATCTTCCTGAATTCGATTTATAAGTTCATAAAATAAAACGTTAACCGCCACTTGGTCTTGGCAATTGGCGGAGATTCGACCGTTGGATCGTTCCGAAACTTTAGTATGTTATTCTAAAAACATAATGTGGATCTTTGGAATTTATGGATCGGAAATCTGATATGTGGATCTTCCGGATCGAGTTACGTAGGGTTGTGGACCCTAGCGTCGATCTTTGACCGATGGTTGACTTTTGGTCAATGGGTCTCAAATCATTCTAGATCGTCCTTGGGGATGTATTTTATGTAAATTACGTATTCTATCAGTAAGGATTCTGAGATGTGATTTGATATTTGCTCTAGGCGACGATCGTTCGAGACATCTCGATATTCGTGCTAGGGAGTTGTAGCGCGGATTCCAGGTGAGTGGGCTTTTGGGTTTTCTATATATATACGTATGCATGCTTTATGTTTTTCCCAGAAATTGTTTTAAATGAAATGTGATTGAAATGCCATGTCATACTTGCGTTATATTTTAATATATGCATTAGTGTAGTTATGCATAATGTTGCATGATGTTGCGGAGGCCCAGGCAAGCTATAGGTGAGTACAGTGTGATGTTAGTGGTTGTGATAAATATGGTTATGCCTGGATGCATTTAGTGCTCATTATCCTGTACCCCGGTGTTAGTGTTCTCGCCCCGTGGCTAGGGCACAATCCTTCACGTGATGTTCACCTCCCCCACCGCACGCTCACCTTGGATCCAAGTTTGGTGCACATCCTTGTCGTACAGACCACATTAGGTGGTTCCGACTTGTAGGTAACCCGCGATTATTCGCACAGCCTTCACATGATCGTTGCACTTGAGTGTACATATTTACACCTAGCCCTGTCGTACATACCACATTTGGTTGTTCTGACTCGTGTGCAGGAATAGATTATGAGCTATAGGTTCAGCCATACAGGTCACGTTAGGTGACTTTGGCTGACATAGCATTTTACATTGATTTATTTCACATGGCTTACATATTTATTGCTACGATAGTTGGCATGGCATATATCATGTTTCCAATGCTTTCGAGAATGATTTCTATATACGTATGTAGTATTATTTTCTGGGAAATTATACGGGTTTTACGGTGAGGGGTTATTATATTTTCTAAAGAGAAAGATGTTTTCAAAAACTTTGTTTTTGCCCACTCACATTTTCTGTTTTGTGCCCCTCCAGGTTTTAGCTGCTGAAAGTTCGTATCGGCGAGGATTCTTGACGAATCTCAGTATAAGTGGCTACCTCTGAGGGTATGATCTTTACCCACACTACTGTACTTTACTTATGCTCTGACGACACGTGTGAAGTGGGTGCATACCCGCTTACCAACGTACTCTGGTATTTAGGCACTTTTAGGTTTAAATTTACTGACATTTTTCATATCACTGCACTTTATGGCTTCGTCACCTTCCAGGTGTCGGCCAGCACAGCTCGATTCGAAGTCCTAGTGGACATTCCGGGTCGGGGTGTGTCAGTTTGGTATCAGAGCATAAGTTGGGCAGTATTGCATCCATCACACGCGTGATGAAAACATTCTAGGTTGTTGAGCCTAATTATCGAATCTTGCCACTGCGTTGAATACAAAAAAATGTGTTAGTTTTCCTCAGTTTTAGGCAGTTTTTCCAACTTGTTGACATTTTGGAAGATTACTTTGGAGAACGCTTTTAGACTTAAAGCGAAGATCTTCCCTGCGAAGGAAAAATGTAGATTTGAGACTAGTTAATGGCCTTAAAGCAAGGTCACTGTATTGATAATGGTGTATCACCAGGGATCTATACATCAATTCCATCACTATTCTTAACCATCATTATTAAACCTTTTGAGATTGGAAATTAGAAATAGTTTTGGTTCCTTGGCAGTGTCACCTATTAGAATTCCTACGAGGTCTACTCTCTTCAAAACTCCAGAAATGTCTTGAGTGACAATGTGGTGCTACAAGAGTAGCACTTGATGGAAGTACATCTTGGGACAATCGCTTTTGGTCCCTGATAACACTAATCTTCCTAAACGCATTAGTGATCAATCCGGATCTTCAGGAGGAAGATCGACTTCCGTTTCAGTCCGTCCTAAAGTAAATTGTTAGAAAATTCTTTCTCTGGCCATAAGACGTTCCAGCCAACGCTAGTTTCTGAGTTATCTTTTGGTGCTATTCTCGTCATTTTGATGAGTATAGGCATAGGTGTACGAATTAACGAACCACCTCACAAGACCAATTCTTTACCAATCGTCCAAAACCAACTATTCGAGCGAGCTCTAGCCTGTAACCACCCTATGGTGGCACTACTAATTGGCGACATTGTTCGATATCCAGAAGTTGTTAACCAGTAATTAGGTGGTATGATTTCTGATACCGGCCACATGCTAGTATCTGGGAGTGATGCCTTTATGCCAAGATGCCGGTTTACAGTTTTAGGGTAGCAAACAATATTAAAATATCGTATATGCGTCAATTAGCAGCGCGACTGGTAGATTGATTAACTGTGACTACTTGATCCGGAGAAACTAAATCAAGGAAACTTAGTAACAGACCTTGTATTAAGACAGTAAACTCATGGTTATGTTAACCCTATAACCTAGTTAGATAATCAAAACTTCTTTGACTAGCCACATTTCGATCTTTTCCACAGGTAGACAGTAGGATCGAAATACAAAATGACATCTCACTGCTTGAATGTTTTGGAGTGACGAGAAAACTGTGAAGACTTTTTAGTTCGTGTCGTAGAGTTAGTTAGTAGTTTAGTACGTTTCGAGGATGTATATCTTTGGCGTCTCTTCTCAAAATTCTACTTGGGATGCCGCTGAATGCGAGAAATAGAATACACCAATGAATTACTTTGTTAACACCATATTTATTCTCCAGATTTCTTATCGAACCACTCTTATATCAGTTTTCCTTGTAACTTTTCGATCAAATCCTACCTTATTGAAAGAACTTAGTCACTAAAGCTTACCGATTAGGGAATTACCCAATCAAACACTTTATCTAGGGAACTTCAAACCTATTCACAAAAGAGAAAGATTGAACACTAGGTTTGTACCTAGATTTTAGCAGCTTGATCTGGTGACGATTAAAAAAAAAAAAAAACCGTTAGTCAGCTTTATACCAGATTCCTCGATTGTAAACTTTGATTAAATTGGTACTTTCCTTGGGAGACGTGATCTCAGTGGACGAGATTCTTTTCTTTTCCCAAAAAGGTCGTAGAAGAAGAAAGTTGAAATTCTCACAAAGTATTGTGGAATGACGGGATATCATTGGTCTTGTCAATTTTATCGACAATTTGTTAGTGATTCCTCGACTATAGTATCCTTCTTCACTTTTCGACCGAGGAAAGTTAGCTTAGTTTGGGAAGTTGGATATGAATAAAGTTTCTGATAATCGAACCGTTGTCTCATCTCACCATCGCTTACACTCTTTGATGACGTTGACCTTTTTGAAAATTCATGATGACGTGTTCTTGGATGTTTCGGCTGTGTAGAGGTAGCATGACGGATTATCATTTGAAAAGAATCATATTTCTGACTACGACGGTCGAAGAATCTGGAAAACGTCTACTCTTACACTATTGTACATTATCCTGTTTATGCAAACTTAGTTATTGTTTACCACCACAAAAGATATAATTACCCTTTAACATTTTCAGCCATTCCTATTCTATTTCAGTTGGAGTTCACCAACTTGATTTGACATTATTTTTGAATTATCAAGAATGGTTCGAATGATTATAATCACTTCTTGTATCCGACCGGAAATGAGGAATCATCACTATAAGCTCCCTATATGAGCTATTTTGTACATGTAGAAAATGTGAAAATCAATAACCGTGATGCTGAATCAATGCTACGCTTATGTGGTGTTTCAATTGGTGGTAGCTTTAGTTAAGTGGGAAGCCGTATTCTTCCAGCCCCAAAGCTTAAAGTATTGGTGATGTTTTCTTTTCTTAAAATGGGCGCTAGACAACAAAACACTTGTGAAGCCAACTAAGATAGAAGTGGGTTGTTGTTAACTTTTCCGCACGCCGTGATCTAAAAGCCCTTGTTCGTGATCTAATCAAATGTGGAGATATGAAAGGAATTAAAACTGAGGCTCCACTTGAGGTGTTTGAAAAGAATTCTCAGTCTAGGCGCGCCCCACCTTTGGTTAGGGTAGAATGGATGTTTGAGGATATACAGTTCAAACTTCCTTCCTGGACAACCACAGTTTCTTCTATGTTTGCTTTTGGAGGATGATGGCATTATGAGAGAGTTGCTTCTAGACTTCTGTGCTAGTTCAAGCAAACAGAAACCCGACAAGATTATCATCTTGGCATATATATATCTCACCGTGCTACGCGTTTCACTTCCAAGCCGTTTGAAGTCTTTATGGAGGTTATGAGTATTAGATTTTGTTTAGTATCACGTTTTTCGTCCCACCATTAGTTGGTTGCAACATAACACTATCTTTATTTTAGTTGCTTGTAACTACGGTTACAATTTTGGTTTTGCTGTGGTACCATTGGGGCCGATATATAGAGATTTTACGCCTGGTACATGATTGGTAGACACTTACTTTTATTAGCGTTATGCGTAACTGCGGTTACATTCCTGGTTATGAGCATAGCATCGTTTAAGAAATGATATAAATATTTATGCGTAGTATGTGCTTTATAGAAGAGTATTGCAAACATGTATTTGAATTAGGCCTGACAATTCCTGACACGATCCGATAACCCGACACGACACGACACGAAATTAACAGGTGTTCGGGTCGACACGATAATGAATCGGGTCGTTATCGGGTAACTCGATAAGCACCTGTTAAGATAACGGGTTCGTTCGGGTATACACGTGGGTAACACGATACATGATAAGCAGAATATTAATTTAATAATTTTATAACCCTACAAAAATACTATAATAATTATATATATTAATTTAACAATTTTATACCCCTAAAAACTATAATAAATATATATATATATATGAAATTAACTATAATAATTATAATAATTATACCCCCAAAATATTAACTATAATAATTATAAATATATATATATATATATATATATATTAAATTTTATACCCCTAAAAACTATAATAATTATTAATTAATATGCATCCACTGTTCCACCCTTTGAAGAAAAAGGGAGGGAAAAATGAAAATTATAAGAAAATGAAACAAAAAAGAGAGGGAAAGATGGGAGTAAAAACTATAATAATTAATATGCATGATGATGCATCCGTCATTTGAAGAAAAAGGGAGGGAAAAATGAAAATTATAAGAAAAGGAAACAAAAAGAGAGGGAAAGATGGGACCTAGTGGTATTTTGCTTGCTACTAGTAGTAGGGTGGGGTTTTCCACCGTGGTTCTCTCATCTTAATTCTCAAGTGTGCACTTGTTAATTGTTATTGATAAGATAAGATTCAACAATTGTGTTCCTGACATGTGTACGTCATTTACCTCTCTCTCTCCTTTTTTTTCTTGAGAAATTTTTCATTGTAACGGGAACACAAATTACACCATGTGTTTTAATAGAAGTGGTGAGAAATTTTATTTTTTAAGTTATTAACTTTTTATCACACATATCCCACTATTTTTATAATGACGCGTGATGTACTACTCCATGTACCGGTCAATTATACGTACAAAATAAATAGATTTAAATCAACATAATAAATATAGGGGTGTGCTATCCACACACCCCATTTTACTTATCACACACCCCTTGATGATTTATGTCCGTTGATCTTCTTCAATTCATCTGATCCGACGGCCGAAAATTTAAAAGGTGTGTGAGAAGGAAAATGGGGTGTGTGGATATCACACCCCATTTTGATTATTTTTTATAGCTACACTCCTTAATCCTATATGAATACAATGAATGAATTTGATCTTCAATTTAAAATATTTACAATAGTGGATACCATAAAATCTTATGTTATACTTAATGAAAATATAAATAAACTCTAAGTGTTAGTGAATCTACCGTTTTGATGGGATACGCATCCTACAAAACTAATTTCAACGATCCAACCGTCAAACTTGTTTGTATATGCTTCGAGATAGCATACGCCAAAAATTGAAAAAAAACAAACATTCAGAGATCAAATAACGGGACAAAACCTTTCGACGGTTATAAACGAAAAATCACAATTTAACGGTTATTTTAACTCCAATTTTGATGATTTTTTACAGCTACACTCCTTGACCCTATATGAATATAATAATTGAATTCGATCTTCAATTTAAAATATTTACACTAATGGATACCACAAAATCTTATGTTATACTTAATGAAAGTATGAATAAACTCTTAAGTGTTAGTGAATCTATAGTTTTGATGAGATACGCATTCTACGAAACTAGTTTCAACGATCCAACCCTCAAATATGTTTGTATGTACTTCGAGATTGCATACGCCAAAAATTGAAAATAACAAACATTCAAAGATCAAGTAACGGGACAAAACTTTTCGACGGTTATAAAAAGAAAATTCACGATTTAACGGTTATTTTAACTCTGATTTTGATGATTTTTTACAGCTACACTCCTTGACCCTATATGAATACAATGATTGAATTCGATCTTCAATTTAAAATATTTACATTAGTGGACACCACAAAATCTTATGTTATACTTAATGAAAGTATGAATAAACTCTTAAGTGTTAGTGAATCTATTGTTTTGATGAGATACGCATTCTACGAAACTAGTTTCAACGATCCAACCGTCAAACATGTTTGTATATACTTCAAGATCACATACGCCAAAAATTGCAAAAAAAAAAAAAACATTCAGAGATCAAGTAACGGGACAAAACTTTTCGACGGTTATAAAACGAAAAATCATGATTTAACGGGTATTTTAACTCCGATTTTGACGATTTTTTACAGCTACACTCCTTGACCTTATATGAATACAATGAATAAATTCGATCTTCAATTTAAAATATTTACACTAGTGGATACCACAAAATCTTATGTTATACTTAATAAAAGTATGAATAAACTATAATAATGGGAAGTGTTATTGGCACTTCAAAAATCTCATTCTACACTCCTCACAAGTGTATTTTTTTTTTCCAATATAGAAAGTTTGGAGTGTAGAATGAGATTTTTGGAGTGCTAATAACAATTCCCATAATAATTATATATATTAATTTAACAATTTTATACCCCTAAAAACTATAATAATTATATAATATATATATATATTAAATTAAATTTAAAAAATTGATGACCATTGAAAACTTTTGAGAAAGGCTTCACAACCTTGAAAGCAAAAACTCTTTTATTTTGCATATCCTTGCACATTTAATATTTGTAATAAATAGTAGTGTGTGTATTATTTTTTTATTAGGCTCTTATTTTCGAGTGTAGATATAGTACTTAAACGACAAATGTGTTTTAATGTTTTGAAGTAATATTTATGTGGCAATGTGTGGTATGTGCAAATTTAAGAAAAAATATATATTTTTCTTAACGGGCCATAACGGGTCGGGTCACTTTACCCACCTGTTAAGGACCCGTTAAGATAACGGGTGTGACACGACACGACCCGATAAGATAACAGGTGTTACACGAAAACGACACGAACACGATAGACACGACCCGTTTGCCAGGCCTAATTTGAATGATCGAGATTGTGACATAGAAATTTTATGATATTAACGATGTTACCTGAGAAGGTAGTGCGTGAGCGCAAATGAGGTTTTATTTAGACGATGTATGTGTATTTCACAATGAGGGGCAAGATGGTAATATTGCACCCTCATGAATTATTTACTTGCTTGTCGAGACAACAACAAGTTATTGGTATTGCGGGCTGCAGACTGTAATATCAATAAATTATTGTTGGGTTCGTTAAGCAAGTAGGCAACTAGGTTCGTTTACGAGAGCATAGGTGAAATCTTTCTATGTTAGGTCTTTGATTTCAATACAATTACTTTAACTTTACGTTATTATTTATATATGCTTAATTTGACGTGATGTTTTTACATATCTATTTTTTACTTGATGTTTTCGTAAAAGATTTTAAATTGAAGTATTGTACTGAGGGAGAAGAAAAGTATGAGCTTGGAGGCATGAAAGATGAATAATTGCAATCCGATCGTGACGAAATGGCATTATCTTTTATGCAGCCGCTCTAACTTGATATCTCCTTCAGGGATTTATTTTTCTACTGTCTTTTCACTACTTTTGTCTAGCAAATGATTTTAAATTTCGGGGAAGAAATTTTTTAAGGTGGGTAGATTGTAACGACCCGTCCCTAAAAATTATATATTTTATAAATTTAAAAGTGAATTTACAAAAATACCCTTCGAGGCAAATGCGTTGACTTTTGTTGACTACCGTGTCGTGTCAAGTAAGACTCGTTTTCTTAGCTTATCCTCGTAGTACTCATCGCTGCAGACGTGTGGGCGTAAGTGGAATGTAATTTGAAGTTATAATGAAGATTCTACGAACCTTTAAACGTTGAGGGCATTTTGGTAATTTTCCATTTGAAACACGTGGTATTTCGTCTGACCATTGGATGAGTGCCACGTCGGGCCACCCCCACTTTTCTGGAACACTCTCTCTCTTTCTTTTTCTTCTTATTCTGTAGCTTTTCTCTCTAACTCTCTCGGCTCTCCCTTTCTCCCGTGAAACAAACCACCATCATCACCAAAAATTTTGGCTTGTTGAACATCAAAACTGCCATTATCTGCATGGCTTCACCACCATAAACCCAGTTTTGAGTTTTGTTTCATTGAAAACGAATCCTAACCTCGAGTTCGAAGAACAAGGTTTTGGGCTGGGACTTCTAGGCGTGATTCAGATAATTCTTAGCAATCTTTTGAACTCAAACCAGGTATAGATCGATTCCTCATGTTGTGTAGATGAATTTTCATGTTTGGATCGTGTGATTTGGTGGAGAAATGAGAAAGTTATAATGATTTAAAGTTTGCCCAGTTTCCGGCGACCTCCGCCACTTTCGAGGTGTTTTCCGACCAAATCACGGCGAGATAGCCATCTTGCAAGGTACCAATCTCTTTGTCTCGTCGAGAACTATGATGTCCGTTTTTGAATCACTTGATTTCGTTGATTGTTGACAAAGTTATGGACGTTGAAAGATTGCCTAGAAATTCTGGCGAATTTCCCTTTTTTCCTGCGGACAGCCGTCTTTCAGCCCATTTTCTGGCCATCTCCTGCGACCATTTGGACTCCAAGCAGATATATCTTGTTCTACACTTCTCTAGCTTCGTTTTGGTATATTATGGGTCGATTTGGTTTACAAACAAGTGAGATATGGAGTTCCAAAGAGTGCCAAAAAAATCTGCAAAATCTGCAGAATCTGGTGAAATTTCGTTAAGGTCCGCCACTTGAACATTATAGTAATCAACGATCCGACTGTTGGATCGTCACTAAAATTTAATCCGTTATAGTACGTAATATTTGGGACCATAGAAACTTACGGATCGGGAATCCGACATTCAGATCTTCCTGAATTGGATTTGTAAGTTCATAAAATAAAATGTTAACCGCCACTTGGTTTTGGCAATTGGCGGAGATCCGATTGTTGGATCGTTCCGAAACTTTAGTATGTTGTTGTAGAAACATAATGTGGATCTTTGGAATTTACGGATCGGAAATCTGATATGTGGTTCTTCCGGATCGAGTTACGTAGTGTTGTGGACCCTAGCGTCGATCTTTGACCGATGGTTAACTTTTGGTCAATGGGTCTCAAATTATTCTAGATCGTCCTTGGGGATGTGTTTTATGTAAATTACGTGTTCTATCAGTAATGATTCTGAGATGTGTGATTTGATATTTGCTCTAGGCAACGATCGTTCGAGACATCTTGATATTCATGCTAAGGAGTTGTAGCGCGAACTGCAGGTGAGTGGGCTTTTGGGTTTTCTATATATATACGTATGTTTGCTTTACGTTTTTCCCAGAAATGGTTTTAAATGTAATGTGATTGAAATGCCATGTCATACTTGCGTTATATTTTAATATATGCATTAGTGTAGTTATGCATAACGTTGCATAATGCTGCTAAGGCCCAGGTAAGCTACAGGTGAGTACAGTGTGATGTTAGTGGTTGTGATATATATGGTTATGCTTGGATGCATTTAGTGCTCATTACCCTGCACCCCGGTGTTAGTGCTCCCGCCCGTGGCCAGGGCACAGTCCTTCACGTGATGTTCACCTCCTGCACCGCATGCTCACCTTGGATCCAAGTTTGGTGCACAACCCTGTCGTACAGATCACATTAGGTGGTTCCGACTCGTAGGTGACCTGTGATTATTCGCACAGCTTTCACGTGATCGTAGCACTTGAGCGTACATATTTACACCTAGCTCTGTCGTACATACCACAAATGGTGGTTCCAACTCGTGTGCAGGAATAGATTATGAGCTATAGGTTCAGTCTTTCAGGTCACGTTAGGTGACTCCGACTGACATAGCATTTTACATTGATTTATTTCACCTGGCTTACGTATTTATTGCTGCAACAGTTGGCATGGCATATATCTTGTTTCCAATGCTTTCGAGAATGATTTCTATATACGTATGTTGTATTATTTTCTAGGAAATTATACGGGTTTTACGGTGAGGGTTATTATATTTTCTAAAGAGAAAGATGTTTTCAAAAACTTTGTTTTTGCCCACTCACATTATCTGTTTTGCGCCCTTCCAGGTTTTAGCTGCTAAAAGTTCGTATCGACGAGGATTCTTGACGAATCTCAGTATAAGTGGCTACCTTTGAGGGTATGATCTTTACCCACACTACTGTACTTTACTTATGCTCTGACGACATGTGTGAAGTGGGTAGATACCCGCTCACCAGCGCACTCTGGTATTTAGGCACTTTTAGGTTTAAATTTACTCACATTTTTCATATCACTGCACTTTATGGCTTTGTCACCTTCCAGGTGTCAGCCAGCACAGCTCGATTCGGAGTCCTAGTGGACATTCCCGGTTGGGGTGTGTCAGCTCCATCATGAGCACTCAACTTGTGTCCAAAAGGTACTGGAGTTGAAATAGGCTTCACATCAGTAAACTTGGTTTTCTTCAGTAAAGCAAGAGCATATTTTGATTGGTTTAGATGCATATGATTCTTAAAATAAGTAACTTAAAATCCCAAAAAATAATGTAGGGGCCCCAAATTCTTCATAGAAAACAAGGTGCCTAGCTTCGTTATTAAATTCTTCATTTGAATTGGACTGTTTCCCGTTATCAATATATCATCCACATAGATTAATAAAATCAAGTAAACTCCACGATGATTAAACACAAATAAAGAATAATCACATCTTGACTCTTGGAACCCTAATTGCAGCAAAAAATCTGAAAACCGTTGAAACCAAGCACGAGGTGCTTGTTTCAAACCATATAAACTCCTCTGCAACTTCCATACATGATTGGGAAATTGTTTATCAATAAAACCCACTGGCTGCCTCATGTAAACATCATCTGCAAGATAACCATGCAAAAATGCATTCTAAACATCCAGTTGAAGGACGAACCACTTATTCGAAACTGCAAGACTGAGAACCAACCGAATGGTACTATGTTTGACAACTGGACTGAACGTTTCATTGTAGTCAATCCCTTGCTATTGGTGAAAACCATTAGCTACTAACCTTGCCTTATGACGTTCAATTGAGCCATCAGCATGTTGTTTGATCTTATAAACCCATTTATTAGGAAGCAAGTTCATGGAAGAATGATAAGGTAGCAACCTCCAGGTTCCACATCTCTATAAGGCATTGAACTCTTTCACCATTGCATCCCTCCATTCCTGATGCTTCACTGCTTGACTAAAACAAGTAGGGCATTTTTTGATTAGTAGTCACATGCAATGCATGCTTAGGATTGGGTTCTTGGACAACGACTTTGCTGCGAGTTGTCATGGGATGCATTGGAGTTTGTGCAACAATGGAATTGGTTGATGCACTCACTGGTTCATTTTGTTGGATGGACGACACTACTTTTTGCTCATTCAGGGATTCTAGAGGTGGTCTTCGTAGGATTGGAAGGCACTACTGCAGGTTGTCCTAGGATTCCATATACAATAGGTTTTATTTGTGGAACTATGGGATTTGGCATGGGCTCAATGGGGTTAATGATCTTAGTGGAAGTAGGTTGAGAAGATGGGAAACTAAAAAACAAATCATGTGAAGAATTCAAACTTGTTTTATCGACGCAACCCTCGGTAGGTGTGAGTTCCTGGAAAGGAAAAGAGTCCTCATCGAATAGGACATGGCGAGACAAATAAACTCGTCTCGCCGATAAATCCAAGCATTTATGTCCTTGATGGTTAAGTGAATATCCTAAAAACACATAAGACTTTGATTTGAACTCAAGTTTATTATTAGTATACGGTCTCAACCATGGAAAACAACGACTGCCAAACACTTTAAACATCTCATAGTTAGGCTTCCTTTGAAACAATTTTTCAAATGGTGAACTATTTGAGAGAACACGAGTTGGAAGTCTATTTATAATATAAGTGGCTGTTTGAAACGCATCGAACCAAAATTTATTAGGAACATGAGCATGAGACAACATGACTAAACCCGTTTCAACAATATGACGATGTTTTCATTCAGCGAGACCGTTTTGTTCAGGGTGTTTAGGGCACGAAAATCTTTAAAAAATTCCATGTAATGCAAGAAATTGAGTAAATGCAAGAATCTTATACTCTCCTCCCTCATCACATTGAAGAGTTTTAATAGTACAATTAAACATATTTTCCGCTTTCTTTTTAAACGTGACAAACACTTCAAAGACTTGAGATTTTTGCTTAAGGGGGAAAATCCATGAATATCATGAAAAATCATCCACAAAAAGCAAATAATATTTATATCCTTCAACTGAAACCACGGGAGAACACCAAACATCATAATGTAATAGTTCTAATGGAAATTTAGAAATAGACTTAGAGATTCTAAACGGCAATTTAGAAATCTTGCCTAATAGACATGATTGACAAAACTTTACATCATTGGTGCCATGAACTGACACTTGATTATTAGAAATTAAAAACTTGATTATTTGAACGGCAGGATGGCCTAAATGAGAGTGCCACTTTTGTGCCAAGAGACGAACTCCTACGAATGCAAACAAAGGATGCTTGGATATTCCACCGCCACTTTGAAATGGGTATAAGCCATTCTCACTCCTCCCTTGGAAAAGCGTCCTCTGGGTCTTGAGGTCCTTAACAACAAAATGATATGGAAAAATTAGAAGGTAACAATGGTTATCTAGAGTAAATTTATGGGCATATATTATGTTTGTTGAAGCAGATGGACAATGCAAAATATTATTAAGGTTAAACGAGCAAGAAGTAGTATTTATTTGATTCAAACCAGAGTGAGCAATAGAAAGTCCAGTGTCATTACCTACACCTCCAATGTTTTCATTACCATTGTACTCTTTGGGATTCACCAAGTTCTGAATATCAAGAGTGATGTGAGCATTTGCTCCTGTATCGAGCAACCAGGAGCCATTGTTTTGGCGATTCAAAACGATCGGTGAAGAGGCCATTGCACTTAGACGATTGGTGGTAATACGGCCTTCATACGCAGCGTTCATGCGTTGGTAGTAGTTGTTGTTGTTGAGAGAACCAGATACTCGTGGATTGACACCTCCACGATTGGATGGAAAACCACAGCATCCAGTACCACGAGAACGTCCACCACGTCATCTCGCTGCTACAAAAGCATTCACCAGGGCTAATTCAACTAGTGGGACAGTTTGTTCCACCTCCTCCTTTCCGTAGTCAAGAGAAGGGATTCAAGAGTTGGGTATGTGATAGGTGTATCACGTGCCTGAGCAGCATTGATAGTCATTTCGAACGCAGGACCAAGGTTGTTCAAAATGATTTGGACGAGTTCATCATCGTCCACAGGCTTACCAGCTAAAGCCAAATTGTCAGCAATCGCATTCATCTTATCAAGATAATAATAATAGAAAAGTTATCCAATTAGAACTGCTGACCAAGTAAACAAACTCAAGAGTTTGTACTAGAAGAGGATTCACGACTCAGTCTTTCAGTTGCATGTTAACAGCTTAACAAGGTACACTGCCAGATTTAATAATTAATATATGCCGTTACCAAACATGTTGTATATGCAAACCTTCTGTCTCCCAAACATGTTGACATTATTCGGAATAGAATTTTAATTTAGTTATATATATATATATATATGTATGTATGTATATTAAAAAAAAAACCAACCATTAACTAGTAATCCTAATGTGAGTGGATTGGATCTGAAAGATGCAAAAATGGTACTTCCAGATCTATCAGGTGTCCAAGTCTTTTGCTATACTTGGCATCTGTGATTTTGTCACAAATCTTTAAACTAATGGTAAAACTCACATCAGATGATCAGACTCTTTCAGAGGATGGCTTTATTCCCTATCAGAAAGGAATTTAGTTTCCCAATAACAAATGATATAAGCTGCACTAACTGTGACATAATGCACACCCCATGTTTGTTAATCCCTAATATGCGAGAGAGTGATCTAGCAAGCAAAACCATGTTGCTCTTCATCAAAAGTCACAAAGCCGATTTATCAAGTTAAATAACATCTCGACTGCTACTATTGTAGCATACAGCATCTTAAACAGATGCAAATTTGAGATGCATAAGTTATATTTATCTCTTCTGTTTTATATATTTAAAAGATGTAAATATAAGTCTTTTTCTAATTTTTTTCTCTCATTAACTGACGGGGGTCTACATTCTAAATATGTAAAAAAAAATGTAATTTTATATTTTTCGGCCAAAATGATTATTTTACATTCCGTTTATTGACGAGATTTTCAACCCAACAAAAATGTAAAATGTACCTACATTTTGCATCTCTATTAAAAATGCTATTAATTAGAGTATTAAAGCAATTAATTAAATTAAGGAGTAGGTGTTCTGAGTTAGGTCATGGGGGATGAGTTGGTGTGACTTTGTGCTCACGGGGTCGAGTCGACTACTTCACTTATCGAAGCTTGACCACTTCATTTGCATATCCCTCACTCCAATGCAATGCTTTGATGTTCAACTTCAATCTTCATGCTAAAAAGCGTAATTTATAAGTGAAAAAGCACGTGCTGTTACAGCTTAGATTAGTATTTCTTTTGGATTCACATTCAACTGGGTTGGTTATTAAATTGCCAGGTATTGACAAAATAAAAAATAAAAATTGCCAGGTACATTCTTGCATCTTATTATTCTTAATATCTTATCATGTAATTTGGTTTGATGATCGAAACTGCTTTGTCTTTGAGTCAAACTCAATGTTGACATGAATTTAACATTAAGAAACCATGCATGTATTTATATCAAGTTAGGTTACTTCTTCTTACATTGTTAATTGAGTGACATGAAGTACGTTTGACACAAATGACAAACCCGAGTTATTGTATTAGGATAGGTTAACTCACATGCCACCACATCGTTCAATATATATTGTTCACATGTTAGGATCAAATGAACTCACACGTGAAGAGATATATTAAAAGTGTGAATCCTAGATTAGAGAGTTAAGAGACATTTCCATGTACGAGTTAGACTATTCTCCGTATTATCAATTAATTTTACTGAAAATATGATTTTAGCCATTCCAACTCAATTTTCTTCATATAAAACCCTACATAACTTTTTTTACTCAAAGAAAACCCAATGACTAGGATCCACATAAACAAATTCATTAATTTCATATTACTTCACACATTTTACATTTTCACATGCCTAAAATACCCCTATTACATATTTGATGTAGACAATTAATTGTAAGGAGAGAGTAAATGATTTTGCAACAAGAAAAAAAAAACATTAATGTTAAAAATTTATTGCATATTAATTTTTTTAGAAAGGCTTTGAATTTTCATAAAACTATTCGATTAAGTTTTTTTTCACCCTACTCTTGAATACTTTTGAATTTATCATTTTTTATTAATATATTAGAACATTGTATTTCATTATCTACATGCACATTAATTTACCTACAACAATTATACCATGGGTGTAATATAATATCTCTTTTTACAATGATGCAAAATAATGTTTATACCAACAACAAAACGTGCCTAACATATGTACTAATACATGGAAAAAAATTTACCTATATTAAGAAGAAATGTAGTTCGATGCATAGTATTAAAAATACTATGTTACACCCATGTTTATACAACAATAAAACGTGCCTAACATATCTAACAATACATGGAAAATAATTTACCTACAAGTTAGATAAATGTTATTTGGTTGGGTGTATATAAATTTTTTTAATAATTGGAAAAATTAAATATAACTAGGTGTAGTGTAATTTTTTTTTTATATAATTAGAACAAATTAATTTACCTACCTACTATTTGAAATGTTCATTTCTAATGATGCAAAATGTTCATTACCTAACTACAAATTAATTTCCAATAATTTACCTACAACAATTATACCATGGGTGTAATGTAATATCTTTCTTTACAATGATACAAAATATTGTATGTATACCAACAACAAAACGTGCCTAACATAAGTACTTGTACATGGAAAATAATTTACCTATAACAAAAGAAATGCAGTTTGATGTATAAAATCAACAATAAATTTACCTACAAGTTAGAGAAATGTTATTTGATTCAAAATATATAATATGGGTGTAGTATATTTTTTTTAAATAATTGGAACAAACTAATTTACTTACCAATTAATATGGGTAAAATTGCTACAAAATATATCACGAAAATAAAAAAATAAAAAACTAATTTTCTAGTTTGACATGGATACGGTTAATGCAAACACTTTTTACATTTTATTTCACTTTTTCTACTACTTTTAATTAGGCATAAATTTAGGAATTTGGAAAAGGGACCATAAAGCATGAGTGGTATGAGTGTAAATAAATTGTATTAATAGGTCAATAGTGTTCCCATATGTTTGCAAATTTTAAATTTGGGCTTAAACTGGATCTTTAAAGATAGATGGGTTTTTATCTAGAAATAATGAGTTGTAAGGGCCAAAATCTAAAGCACCCTTAATTTTATGATGAAACCTCAATTCCTTTATTATATTGTTAATAAATGGCTACAAGTGACTTCTGATTTTGTTAATATTTTGTAGAAATAATCTTTGAGGAATTACACCAAAATTGAATGATTTTTTATTTTAACTTTTACTATTATTAAGGACTAAGGGAAGAGAGAGAGTTCGAAATTATTACAATAATTTAAGAGATGAGAGAGTTTCAAATATGGAGCGCATAGGTAAAAACTTAACACCTTATTTACTAGAATATTGTATGAATAACAAAGAATGTTGTAGAATGAAAAAAGAAAAAGTAGCATGGATATATAAAAGATCAAGGTACAAAAGGACACGATTAACGATTCTCTTTTATGTTTAATAATGTGCAAAGCATCACTCAATAGAATAATTCAAGTGCTGTTTAGTCAAATTTACTGTAAAGTAATGAGCAAGAAGTGGTTTACGATTCGACTAAAAAAAAATAAAAAAAGTGGTTTACAAGGGCAGGCAAAGAAGCAAGGACAAAGGCAAAATCCACTGCTCAAGCATCTGAGAGTATCCTACCGCCATACTTTATGGTAGACTTGGTAGTTTCTAACATGACACGAAAATAATGGGTTTCAGATTAACACGATAACTAATCGATTCATTATCGGGTGACCCGTCAAGAACCCGTTAATAACGGGTATACACGCGGATAACACGTGGGTAACCCGTTAAGAAAAAAATTATTTTGATAATTTTAAAGTTTAATTACTAAAAGATTTATTATAAAATACAATAGCCATATCAATATATACAATATATTATATATTAAATATATAGTTTTGTATTATTATTCTATATAAGTTTAAAAAAAAAAATTTAGTCATTATTTATTTTTATTATGAGAGTTCCTTATTATCATTACTAGGATAAATTTTACTTAACATGTTGTTGTCCAAAATTAAAATAAACTAGTATAATATTTGTATAGACAAGAACTAAGAAGACATACATACAAGTATGAAAAATGTGAAAGAATATATAAACACTCGTGATTCATCATTATTCATCTACAAGTAGATAATTGTTACACTTACATTATTGTTTAGATTTTTAAAATCCTCCAAACCCACATGAATAATGTTTTTTATTTGAGGGAATAATTAATAACATTATTGTAGAAGTGTAAAAAATGTAAAAAAAAATATACAATCACTCATAATGACAAGCTTTACAACTTTCATGAAGGGATCAGCTTTGAAATCCAACACTATAATCCATAAACCTTAAATTTATATTTAACCGTCGATTGACATTTAAACTTTATTCTTCTTACTGAATTTCATTTTTTAAATTTTTTTTTTTTTGAAAACATGATCATCTGGCGGATGTAAGAAGATGAATGGTTTAAATCTTTGATATCACATTTTGATATTTACAGTTAACTGAAATATGAGTCGATGTCATCTAGTTTGTAGAAACTTTATAAACATCAAGCAATATTTTCACTAATCATAAAACTCTGAATATAATATCAACGATCCACACCATTCATCTTCCTGCATTCTCTAATAGATCATGTTTTCAAAAAAGAAAGTATGAGAAAACAAAATTTGATGAGAATTATGAAGCGTAAATGTAAACAACAATCAACGGTTAAATTTTGATCTTTGATTTATATGATTATAGTGGCGAATTTCGAAGTTAAGCTCTTCATGAAAGTTGTAAAGCTTGTCATTACGAGCGTTTATATATATTTTTCTATATTTTTTACACTTCTACATTAATTAAAAAACTATTAAAGACTTTATTTAAATAACAGCCGTAAGATAAATGAGAGTAAATCTGTGTCGTTGGATTCTATTTCACTTATATTCTTATTACTTTTTTGGACGAAAAAACCCCATCTCTATTCCAATATTTTCCAATTTTACCATTTGATCAATTTAGGTAAGCGAAAATATACTTAAAAGAAAATTGCGTTTTTATGTTTTGGATGTGACAATATGGTATATATATACTTATTTAGTATTATATTTTTCATTTGATTATTTATTGGTTTAAAATATATTTTCCTTAACGGGTAACGGGTCGGGTCATATTACCCGTTAATATTATCGGGTCGGGTCATTTTACCTGTTTATTTTAACGGATATTACACGACACGACCCGTTAAGATATCGGGTATGACACGAACACGGAAAACACAACACGAATGTCAGGTCTACTTTATGGTTTAAAGTAGGATTCTTGCCCCTATTTTCTTCCCTCCTATTTAATCGGTCACGGTTAAGCTATGTCACCATCTTATATTAATTTTTTATAAAGAGAGAAAGACAAAATAAAGAATTTGAGAGGAAAAGATAGAAGAAGATTGAAAGAGCATAGGAGAGAATCCTAGTTCTTATGGATTAGGGTTTCCAAAAGCTCTCTGTTAATTATTGTTAATGGAATTGTTGTGTTGTCCAATCTTGTGATTTATCTGTCCCTCTCAATCAATCAGTTTCCTCACTCATCTGAAGTTTAACTGTTTTTCTTACCAAGTGGTAAAGTAAATTTTTGACTCTTTTGATGATTTGCATATCATTTTTGTATGAAATGAAGCAAGAGGGTAACTGGAAGAACAAGCATCATTCTTTCTCAATGGAAGGTTATATCAAGAAATAATTAATCTTTTATCTTGGGTAATGTTATTTACAATCATTTTTACTTTTTACACGGTCTTTTCAACTTTTAATAGTCAGATTGAATGAATTGAAAATGATCAATGATCAAAAGTAAATAAAGTGTGTAAGATATAAAAATAAATGTATAAATAACGTTATCCTTTATTTTTCCCAACGTTGAGGAACAATTTAAAATCCTTAGCTTGTAAAATATATCATTAACTTGTGTTATTGAGTTGATCATCCTCTTTCTATCGACCTCTCTTCTCACATGGCATGTTTACACTTTTTTTTTTTATATACTTCTCTCTCCTTACTTTTTTTTTTAGTACATCGATATTTTTCCACTAAGGGAATGGAGAGTTTGGCTAAGCCACACAATGGGCAGCCTAAATTGGTATCGAATTCGCCATCCACGATATTCGAACCTAAAACCTCTAACTTCAAAGTGAAGACGAATACTACTAGATCGTAGTACTGAGTGGCTTCTATCCTTACTTAATATCACATTACTTCTTTCCCAATTTGTTTATCTGTAATAGCCACTTAGTACTACGGTCTAGTGATATTCCTCCTCACTTGTAAGTGAGAGGTCTTAGGTTCGATTTTCGCCAAAGGAGAATTGAACCACATTATTGCTAGCCCATTGTGACGCTAACTTTACCCCTCCCCTTAGTGTAGATAATATTGCTTGTTAAAAACAAAAAAAATTCTCTCTCTCTGTAATATGATTTATCACAGTACTATTTTTTAGAGAGAGGAAGGTAGAGAGACTAGGGCAATGAAACTGGTAACATGTAAGTTTTTTTTGTTTTAATCAAAAGAGTTTGGTAATATGTAAGTTTCTCTCCGAAACAAGAGTAAATAGGCTTGGTGAAAAAATTATTGAGGTTGACTTATTAGGGTCAAATAATCATGTTGTAAACAAAAGATATAAATATATACACTTGAGCTAATTAAGGTTCAAGGAAACTAGACAGAGAAAATGATTCATAGGATACTCTTCTTTATTATAACCCCTCTTTAATTAAGACTTTCGAACAAACATCCTATTAGTTTATTACGAACATCATGCATGCATAGGGGTGGGTTCATTGTAGTTACTGTAAACGCTTATACTAACTACCATATTAAATTTTTTGATATGGCAGAATCTAGTACCATTATCATACCAAAATTTTGATATGACATAAAATTTGGTTCGCATGATATGATAATAGTATTGTACCAATTTGCTATTAAGTGTTGCAGTCATATTTAGAATAGGAATGTGATTATGTAAATCCTAATGTATCTAAGGATATCTTGGAATATTCTCTTTAGTAGTTATTATCCTATTAGAGTTGTAATCCTATCAGAGGTAAGTATTTAACAAATCCTACTACTATAAATAAAGGGACAATGGGGTGATACAACACACACCTCACAATTAAATCTTTTCTTATCTCTCTCTTGCCGCTGACCTCTCTACCTCTCTAGTCCTAAATACAGTTCAGTCAAATAGGCTTACAACACGTTATCAGTACGCTCTTGCCAGAAGCTAAGGAACCGAAGGATTGTAGGAGGAGGTTTTCGTCTACAAATTCAAAAGGCTTTTATTTGTTTCATGCCAATCAAGTACACTTAAAATAAAGTAAGATATTTGAAACGTCCACGAAGCATGAAAACATTCCAAATGATGCATGAACCCCCTATATTTATATTTTCCTTTTGATATATATATATATTGTATATAACTCATATATTTGTCAATATATATACGTTTCATGCATTACACAATTATTTTGCTATGTGAAATTTGTGAATCAAAGCATATAAATAAATTAGAAGCAATTTAGGGTTCTTTAAACCCTAGAAAAGTCAGAAAAAAAATATGGGAATTTAATGCGGCACGGCCGCGGCTCACCACCGCTGGCACCACCGTGCTGGCCTATAACCAGCCATGTCGAGCACGCCCCAGGACGACGTCGTTTTGACGTCTAACCCATGGTAGCAGCCCTTTGGGCTTGCTGCGAGCAAAGACAACCCGACCTCCTTGGCCTGGGTTTGGTTTGGATTGTCCTGCAGCCTAACCTACCTTCCAGCACGGCCTGTAGCCATTTGCTAGGCTCTGCCTTCACACCCATAGCCCATCACCAGCAACTCGTGTGTTGTTGGGCCTTTTCCTACATCCTTGGCTTGCCTGCAGCAGGCCCGCGTTGCTTGCTGGGCTTTGCCAACCTTTCGCCCAACTCGTCAACAATTTCTACTGCTGGGCTTAGCATGCCCTGACCTAAAAACCCTAAACCTAGCCTCGGTTGGGCTTCCCCACACCAACCCGCAAGCTAGCCTTGGGTTGGGTTTGCTCCCCGCGCCCAATTTTAGGCCTAAACTAGCAGCACCTGCTACTGGGCTTACTCAGATCACACGGCCCAAAGGCCTGCAGTCCTCCCCGTAGCCCAATGGCCTGCAGCCGTGTTGTAGGGCCATCCCCACATCACAGCTAGCCCACTTTTGGTTGGGCCGCGTTAGTTTTTCGACCCAATGCTAATTTTTGGCATCCTCGCATTATAAATCATGCCCAAATATTTTTTTTTTGGGTATTTTGGTTTATGCTAATTAATTTTAATTTAATTATCACTTGGTTTATCACCAACCGAAGCTAATATGACCCGTCTATCATTACTTTGTTTCCATAATCGACCCGTTTGGTCTCGATCTATTGAATTAATTAAAAGTGACTTGCAGTCCATTAATCTGACAATTAATCCAAAAGTATTGACCTGAAGATCATTTTTGGACATTAACGATTCAATAATTTATTTTCTACTTTGAACCGTTGACATTCTTTCATAGTCCTGAAGCTCTCACACTTGAGTTCCCGAAGCAACTCAAATCCACTACACTTAAAATCAGCATATTGCATTCTGTGTTATTGCAGGAACCTCTCCTTTATGAACTAATCGTTCATAAAACTAAATTGAATATGTAGTTTCATATTTAGTGCCTTTGAAACCCGAAGGTTTCATTCAAAACTCACCACATGAAACCTGTAGCTTTCATGTTTAAATTAAATCAATACATGTCTATCGAACTCGAATGTTCTACGATGTATGTCTATAGATTACGATATGACTAAACTACGTTTTGTTGTACCCTCTGTTTTAGGGACATGTCGAACTTAAAAAAGCTCGATTTCACCGCTCTGGAAGTATCTGGAAGAAATTACCTGAAGTGGGTTCAAGACGTGAAGCTCCATCTTATTGCAAAGGGTATTAGAGCCAGCATCGAGGAACCTATCGACACCAAACCCGTCGATGAAGCTCAGAAAGCTACTGCAATGATCTTCATTCCAAGACATATTCATAATGCACTGCAGACCAAGTACCTCGCTGAGGAGGCTTGCTTTGGTAGATCGTTTCGATCACTAAAAAGACATTTACTTGCCTGAAGCAAGACACGATTGGCAACATCTACGCTTCCAAGACTTTAAGTCCATGAATGAATATAACTCTGAGGTTTGTAGAATCCGATCACTGCTTAATTTCTGTGAAGTGGACTTAACAGATGCAGATCTCCCGGAGAATACCTATTCGACCTTCCATGCTACCAATATTGTCTTGCAGCAACAATATAACGCACATAAGTTCACCAAATTTTAGGATTTGATCTCTGTTTAAGTTCTCGCTAAAAAGCAGAACATACTTTTGATGAAAAATCATCAAGCTCGACTCACTGGCTCGAACGTTGCGCCTGAAATGCATATGACTAATTCTAGCAGCCACAAATGACGAAAACATTGTTATGGCCATGGTAATGGGCGGCAATCCCACCCACGAGCCCAAGGTCAACAGAGCCAAGGCCCACCCAAGGGAGGAAATTTGACCCAGAAGCGACAACCCCTTACACCTAAGGCCTTAAACTTCAAGAATAAGGGAAAAACTATTGTTTAATCGACCTCCACTAAAATGGACATGTGCTACCGCTATAGATCAAAGGATCATTGGTCACGCGAATACATAGCTATCCCTGAGGCTATTGCCAAGTATCATTCCCGTCGTGAGTCTAACTTTGCCAATGTGGAACATCCCAAATATGCTCCTACATCCATGGAGATATCAGATTTTTATGAGGCATAAGCTCTTATGGACGAATAAGTTTTATTCTTCCAAACATGGTTTTAGGGTGTTTTTTTTTACTCCTAGTAGCCAAACCCACTAGGAGTGGCCAAACCCACTAGGAGTGGCCAAACCCACTAGGAGTGGCTGAACCCCCATCCCCCTTAATTTTTAGGTTTATGGTTTAATTTTTTGACAATTTTTCTAAGTATTTGGAATAATTTGTTTGGTTTTGGTTTGTTTTGATTTATGGATAATTTTTTATGGATATTATTTCTCAAATTGATTAATTGAATGAATGAAATTATATTTATGCAGGTGACTAATTCAATCAATTTATTTGACCAATTCAATCAATTTATTTCTAGGTATGTTTAGTGGGGAAGTTAGTTGTCCAGCTGATAGTGCTACTATGCACACCGTATTCCGTGAGTGACACTATTTACTAACTTCGTACCTAAGAAAGAACATCTGACAACCCTCTTAGGCTTATCCAACCTGATTGAAGGAAACGAAAAGGCTCGTACAGTCTAATGGTACTGTCTTAACCATTAAAGAGGCGTTTTATTCTCCACGTTCCGAAAGAACATTGATGAGTTTTAGAGACATTCAAGATAATCAATATCATATTGAAACCACTAAAAAGAATGGTTCTGAATTTCTTTGTATCATGTTTTACGAGTATGGCTAGAAGCGTATTTACGAGAAGCTGGAACGTCTCCCAAGTGGATTGTACATCACAACCATTCGTGACATAGAGACCCACCATGTGGCCGGCCCTAAGCCCGGGTTCTAGGGCACTTTGCTGCTTTGGCATGACCGTATGAGACATTCCGGACGTGACATGATGCGCCGTATCCTCAAATCATCACATGGGCATCATTCACCTCTCTATGTTAGATTTATGCCATGTAAAGCTTGTTTTTTAGGGAAGTTGATTACTCAACCCTCAATTACAAAGATTATTCACAACCCTCCTAAGTTTCTTTAGAGGATTCAAGAGGATATTTGTGGACATATCCAACCAACATGCGGATCATTTAGATACTTTATGATGTTGGTTGATGCATCGACACGTTAGTCATATGTCTGCTTCAACGCTGCATTTGCGAAACTCCTAGCACAAATTCTTAAGCTTAGGGTTTACCACCTTGATTATCCGATCAAGTCGATTCGATTGGATAATGCTGGAGAGTTTATGTCACAGACTTTTAACGACTATTGCATGTTAGTTGAGATTGAAGTCGAACATCTTGTACCCCATGTTCATACCCAAAACGGCCTCGTAGAAGCTTTCATAAAGCGTCTTCAATTGATAGCTCAAACTTCGGTTATGTGAACCAAACTGCCGGTATTTGCTATGCAATATTGCATTCAGTTATGTTGGTCTGCCTGAGGCCCACCGCTACCCAACCTCATTCACCGTTACAGTTGGTTACTGGATACAAGCTTGACGTCTTGCATTTATGTGTGTTTGGGTGCGTAGTCTATGTGCCCATAGCGCCGCCACTACGTACTAAAACGGGTCATCATTGAAGAATATGAGTCTATGTCGGTTATGATTCACCATCAATTATTCGTTATTTAGAGCCCTTGACAGGAGATCTCTTTAGCGCACCTTTTACAGATTGTCACTTTGATAAGATCGTCTTCCCGTCGTTAGGGGAAGATAAGCATGTTAATGTTCCTGCAAAACGTTGCGAATTATCGTGGTATGCTCCCATTATGTCTCATTTAGATCCCCGCACTGCCCAATTTGAAATTGAAGTGCTTCATATTATAGATCTTCAGAGCATCACTCAAAGTATGCCGGATGCTTTTACTGATCTAGCAAATGTGACGAGATCACATATACCTGCTACAAACGCACCTGCAAAGATAGACATATTTCAAGTACGCGGAAATACTGCCTGGGAAGGCGAACCATCCCCGAGGGTGGGGTGGCAACACCTTTCACGCGGCCTGGTACATTGGCGACTAGCCAATCATCTGATTTTACCCTAAAGCATCTGGTTCAAAAGATTCACAACCTTGAAAGAAGAAAACGAAACAAACTAGTGACCCTAGTTTGAATCCAACCATCGCTCACTCATCTGTTCCAATGCATGAAGTTATTCTAGATTATAGTGATGTTTTAGATGAGACAACCCGACCTCTCGAGAATCGTGAGATTTCAGGCCACTACGCAGTATTGGATGAGGTTTAGAATTGGAATAAGATGATCGTCGATGATGCATTTGCGTACACAATAGCTACTGACATCATGCTTAGCAATGACATTGAACCATGTTCCGTTGATAAATGTTGACGTCGAACAGATTGGTCAAACTAGAAATAAGCAATCTAGGTCGAACTCGATATGCTTGCAATACGTAAGGTGTTTGGGCTTGTAGCTCATTCTCCACCACATGTGATGCCCGTGTGCTACAAGTGGGTTTTCATGAGAAACCGTAATGAGAAGAATGAAATAGTGCAATACAAAGCACGTCTCGTAGCGCAAGGCTTCTCTCAATGCCCTGGGATTAATTATGAGGAGATGTATTCCCCTGTAATGGACGTCCTAACGTTCCACTACCTTATCAATTTGGTAGTTTCTGAAAAACTGAATATGCAACTTATAGACGTGGTAACCGCGTAACTCTATGGGGATCTAGATACGGAAATCTTCCAGAAGGACTTCCATTGAATAGTTCAAATAGTTCTAGACCACGGAACACACTCTCTCTATGGATCTAGGATATCACTCTACGGATTGAAACAATTCAGGTAGATATGGTATACTCGTCTGAGTGAATATTTGACAAGTCAAGGTTATGTGAAAAACGAAGTATGCCCATGTGATTTCATAAAGAAGTCACATTCTGGATTTGCGATCGTTGTAGTTTATGTCGACGACATGAACCTCATCGGAACCCTCGCAGAGCTTGAGGAAATTGTTGTTCACCTGAAATCGGAATTTGAGATGAAAGATCTTAGGAAAACTCGATATTGTCTCAGCTTGGAGATCGAGCATTGTTCGGATGGAATCTTAGTACATCAATCGAACTACACCCAAAAGGTGTTGTGATGTTTTAATGAGGATAAAGTGAAGCATTCGAGTACTCCTATGGTCGTTCGGACTCTAGATGCTAAACGAGATCTTTTCCGTCCCAAGGAAGATGAGGAAGAGATTTTGGAGCCTGAAGTTCCATACTTAAGTGTAATTGGTGCTTTATTGTACTTAGCTCAATGCACTAGACCCAACATTTCCTTCGCTGTTAATCTTTTGCCTAGATACAACAATGCGCCCACACGCAGACACTAGAATGGTGTTAAAGACATTTTTTGCTACCTCAAGGGTATAACGGACTTGGGTTTGTTTTACGCCCATGAATCCTCGAGAGGAGTTGTCGCCCCCTCGGTCATTAGGTTGATTCTCGCCTCGTTGGTTACGTAGATGTTGGATATCTATCCAACCCATATAAGGCACGTTCTCAAATGGGCTATGTCTTTACCATGGAGACACCGCTATATTTTGGAGGTCTACCAAGAAAACGCTAGTTGAAACTTCTTCGAACCATGCTGAGATCCTCGCCCTGCATGAAGCATCGTGTAAGTGCTTTTGGTTGAGAGTAGTCATGGAACATATTCGAAACACTAGTGGTCTTACTATCGTTGATGACTTTCCTACAATGATCTTTGAAGACATTATAGCATGTGTCGAACAGTTAAAGAAGGGATACATCACGGGAGACAACACAAGCACATAACGTTGAAGTTCTTTTATTCTCACTAGCAACAACAACATCGGAAGTTGAAGTCAAGCAAATCCGTTCCCAGTACAACCTAGCCGATCTCTTTACCAAGTCATTGCCCAAGTCTACTTTTGCAGAAGCTCGTCCAACGAATCAGTATGCGTAAATTATCTGAGTTGAATTACTTGTAGTTCTCTTATTTAGATATTGTGTTTAACTCAGGGGGAGTATCCTGAAGCATACTCACTTGATCTTTATGTACTTTTTTTTTCCTACGATTATGAGCATTTCTCCCACTGGGTTTTTGCTATCTAACGAGGTTTTGATGAGGCACCCATCCTGGGATGATCATACTCCGTTGAATTCACTACTTTCATCTTGTTTGACGTTTGTTTTAGACATTATGCATACTTCTCACTTTTCTCCTTAGTCTATGGGTTTTCACCTTCTTTAGGTTTTACCATAGCCAGGTTTTGTGAGTTTTACTACCAATGCATACTTTCTTTGTATTAGAGACTCGCATTTACCTGTTGTGCCGTTAACTTCATCAATTGTTCTACCTTATCTGCTGAAGATCTGATGCGATGTTTTGTTTGAATATTTCCACACTCAAGCAGGAGTGTTGGAATATTCCTTTAGTAGTTATTTTCCTATTAGAGTTGTAATCCTATTAGGGTAAGGATTTAACCTATCATACTACTATAAATAAAGGCACAACGGGGTGATACAACACACACCTCACAATTAAATCTCTCTCTTCTTTCTCTCTTACCGCCGGCCTCTCTCCATCTCTAATCTTAAATACAGTTCAGTCAAATAGGCCTACTGTGACAACTAGTCCTTAATTTTACGTTTTATAAAATTTAAATGAGTGAATTAACGAAAATGCCCCTAGAGGCGAAATCGTTGACTTTTGTTGACCAACGTATAGTGAGAAGTACGAAATATTCTTTTAGCATATTGTTGGAGTACTCAATGATACGAACACGTAAGCGCAAACGAAATTGAAATTAGAGCTATGGTTAAAGTTTTACGGAGCTACAAATCCGAAAGTATTTTTGAAGAAATCACTATTTTAATTATATTATATTATTTTATATCACTAAATTGTTATGCCACATGTGTGTGGCTGAGTGGGGAAAAGAAAGGGATCGGGGAGAAGGGAAAACAGAAGAGAAGGAAAATGGGCTGCTGCCCAATCGGAGGAGAGAAGAGGAAAACAGAGAGAAAGGAAGGGGGAAGGGCCGAATGGAAAAAAGGAGAAAAATGAAAGGGACCAATCAGGAGAAGGGTCAAGAGGGAAAGGAGAGAGTGGGAGACGCAGCCAACCTAGATCCACCTTGACCCGTTTCTCGTGCGTGACCCGGTCGACTTCCACCATATTTTTTGATGCCCTTTTGGGTGGTTTTTATGGCGATTCGCAGCCACCCACCACCTAAAAGTTACTCAACATCAGCACATCTTCCATATCCACCTAAAATCCAGTTCCTTTAACCCCAATTTGAGGAGAACAGAGCCATCAAACCCATGGAGGTTCCGAAGGGTGCCAAGGTGGAATCCGCCATTCTTGAAGCAAAATTTGTCAATCACCACCCATAATAGACTTCCCATAACCACATGAACAAGACCCAAGCATTGAATGAGGCGGCAGAGCTTTGGATTCGACGAATCGAAGCACACCCACCTTAGGGTTTCTAGCGGGTTCGAGGTAAATTAGGGCTTTTCCGGGACAATTGGACTTGGCTACAGGTATGAAACTTGCTCTACTTGTTGAGATATTGATTCTTGTAAAATTTGGGAATTTTTGGAAATAGTTGAATTTTATGGCGAGTCGGGGCGGTCGACTGCCGCATGCGGTGACGCGTGGGCCAAGGCACCCCCAGACCTTCCTAGGCTAAATTTGATACCCCAATTCTATATGGGAAGTCCGATTGATGAAATCTCATCATTTGAGCATAATTTTGATAGAGACCGCCACTTGATCCTTAAATGAATCGACGATCCGACCGTTGGATTGTCACCAAACCTTAACATATTATAGTACATAATATTTGAGAACAATAGGAACTTACAGATTGGGACTCTGACATACGGATCTTCCTGAATTGGATTTGTAAGTTTGTAAAAAAAAAACGTCGGTCGCCACTTAATTTTAGCAATTGGCGGAGATTCGACCGTTGGATCGTTCCGAAACTCTAGGATGTTGTTCTAGAAGCTTATTGAAACTCTTGGGAAGTTACGGATCGAAAATTCTAGGTGTGGATCTTCCAGATCGAGTTACGTAGGGTTGTGGGCCCTACCGTCGACCTTTGACCAACATTTGACTTTTGGTCAATGGGCTTCAAATCATTCTAGAACGTCCTTGGGGATGTGTTTTACGTAAGTTACGTGTTCTATCGATAAGAATTATGAGACGTGATTTGATAATTGTTCTAGGTGCCGATCGTTCGAGACACCTCGATATTCGTTCTAGGGAGTTGTAGCGCAAACTCCAGGTGAGTGAGTCTTTTCCTTTTTATAGTATGTATATATATGATTGATAGTTCCACAAATGATTTTGAATTGATTTATGCATTTCATGCCATGATTAAATTACGTTATGTGAAATGTTGCATTGTGGTGAGATGCTAAAATAATCCTACGAGATGCGCATGTAACTTTAGGTAAGTTTATTATGTTGATTGCACTCATTGAATCATTATGACATGCATATATTCATGTAGTGCTCATCATTACTGCACCCTGGTGTTAGTGCTCCCGCCCCAGGCCAAGGCCAGCCTTCATGTGATTATTCACCTCCTGCACCGCACACTCGCCTTGGATCCAAGTTAGGTGCTAGCCTGTCGTACAAGTCGTATTAGGCGACTCCGACTCATAGGTGACCTGCGCATACGCTAGCTTTCACGTGATCGTAGCACTAGAGCATATATTATTACACCTAACCTGTCGTACATGTCACATTAGGTGACTCTAACTTGTGTGTTAGCATAGATTGATGAGCCATAGGTGCAGTAGTACATGTCACTTTAGGTGACTCCGACTTGCGTGCTTGTATGTATTATTGAGCACATGATTATATTTATATTGCTGATGTGATACCGTGTTGTGGCATACTTCTGGATTTACTATCGATTTGCATTTGAAATCATACATATACGTAGTATGATTTTCTAGAAACTATACATGTTTTACTGCAAGGGGTTATAATGTTTTCAAAGGTTTTTATTAAAACTTTATTTTGAGGCCCACTCACCCTTATTTTTCGCCCTTCCAAGTTTTAGCTACTGAACGTTTGTATCGACGAGGATTCTTGGCGAATCTCAGTATAGGTGGCTACCTCTGAGGGTATAATCCTTATCCACTCTACTATACTTTACTTATGCTCTGACGTCACGTGTGAAATGGGTTCGTTCCCGCTCACCAGCGCACTCTTATATTTAGGCACTTTTAGGTTTAAATTTATTCACATTTTCCACATCACTACACTTTATGGCTTCGTCACCTTTCAGGTGTCAGTCAGCATAGCTCGATTCGGAGTCATAGTGGACATATTGGGTCGGGGTGTGTCACCTACAACATTAAGCTATTTTTTAGGGCCCAAGACGTTTTTTTGCTTATTTTTTTATTTGTTAAGCGAGTTGCCCACATATTAAGATGAACTTTAATATCATCTTTAAAATATGAAATAATCTAATATATCTATAACCTGTCATTCAGTATTACAGTCTGGTAATATTTATCTTCACCTGTAAGTGAGAGGTCTTAGGTTCGAATCTCGTGGATGACGAATTCGAAACCAAATTTTGTTGCCCATTGTGTGGCTTAACCGAACTCCCCTAAAGACTTCAAGTTGCAAATTAAATGAAATATATTAAAGATAAATGTTAGGAATTAGTATTACGTAAATTTACATATAATTATTAAATATAATACATACATACATACATATATATATATATGTATGTATTTGGTACGGTAATATCGTTTGTATTGGTTTTGGATATTAATACAATACCAAATATCTTTGGTTTTGGTATAATTACAGTATCATTACCGTTTGAAACAGAAAAAATGACACAAAATTGGTATGATGCAATAAAAAATGGCAAAAATTTCCACCCCTGCATGGATGTGTTCAAATGTACCTACAACTCCATAACCCTCTAAATTGTTCAGGTCTTCTTTCCAGTGGCTGTCGTACTCGACTATCAAGAACTCAACAACTTCCAACATTTCGTTGTCTAGAAAGTAGAAAGTCTACAAACTCGGACTTTTCTTTGTTTTACTCTTTACCCACCGACTACACGTACACAGTTAAACACAGACACACACTTTTTCTTCTTTCCAGGTAAGATTATAAAATAAAAATAAATTGCGGGCAGAAAGAGAAAGGAGAAATATGGTCCCGTTCATTGGGGCAAGAAAAGTAGACTGCTGCTGCGTTCGCTTTAAGTAATAAGATCAGATATACATGGAGTCCAAGGTCTAATTTATGTTTTTTTTACCTTATAGTTAAGGTGGATATTACTCAATTTGTGGGAAGATTAATGTTCCTCAACGACTTCAAAATGGCAAGAACTTTTTCTTCTAATCGGCCGCAAATCAACATAACGAAACTCAAACTCGTTTAAAGCGAAACTACATAATACAGACAACTTAATCTGAGTTATGATTCATGACAAGATAAACAACAAACGTAATTCTAATTAAGAACACCTTGCTACCATGAGGTGCCACCAAATCTAAGCATGAACGTACCATAACCATACAACTTTATCTAGAATAGGCAGACCTACCCAAAATCACCTAAACTTGAGACATCATGTCAAATGTGAAGAGAAGAACATCAACACATCACAAACCAAAAACCAGTTGATGCCTTGCCGCGACCCACAAGAAGATGAAAGTAAAAACTCTAGAAAAATAAGTTAAAGCATCTGAATTTGACCCCAACACATGAAATACATAGGGCAAACCACAAGAGAGAATAGAGAGATGGTAGAGGGTAAGGGAGGGATTGCCACTGACTCCATAGTCAAAGGGAGGGACCAGTGGCTGAAGAATGATTTTTAGAGTTTTCTCCCACTTAGTTATTCACTAATTTTGTAATTACTTGAAATATATTTGAGATACTTATAGAAGGGTTTTGAGAAAGATAACACGCATTCGTATACAAATTAGTGCAGATGATGTAACATGAATATCTCTGGTAGTCAATCTATTTCCTTCAACCATCCAGTGGGAGCGAGAGGTTTGGGATATGTTTGGTGTTTCTTCCATCAATCATCCGAATTTACGCCGTAAGTTATCCTTCTTCTGACACAACAATACAATTTCACTATTAGTATCGAAATTAAGCATCCATGGCTGAATTAAAGCACCCAACTCATATTTGGCGAATTCGTAGTTTCAATTCCTACTGAATGCACGCCAATGAGACCCTCCAATAAGTCTATTGGAGTTGACTCTGTATCAATGGAATCTCATCATCCATTCTTGCTGAAACTTTACTTTGTAGGATTGCACTTGAAAAACCTTTAGAGAAAGAGATGAACTTGCATACCAATATCTTTAAGCCTTCCCTTCCACTTGATGAGAAACTTAAGGTAAGTGATTAATACGTAATCGATCGAACACTATTTGAAAATGAAAATAGCTTTTCTGCTCAGAAATGATTGAGGCTGAAACACACCGTAGGACCAATGTGAAATATGATATGAAACAACTCACATGCTACAATGGGTGTTGTCCTTTACCAATCAGAACAACAAGGAATAGCGGCTTTGTATTGGGAACCAAATTTTGAGTTCAGTATGGATAAAAGATCGTCCTATTTTATACAACGGCTCTGTAGTGATGAATAGTCACGTGATAAGTGATAAGAGTTGTTAGCACAATTGTGCCATTAAACATAATGCATCACGGAGTCCATGGTCTCCCTTAGTTTTTTACCTTATAGGTGAAATTAATTCCTTTGTGGCATGAGTATGTTTCCCCAACATCAAAGATGACAAGAACTATGTAAAACCAAGTCACATGCTTCTAAAAAGACCTTGTGTTGTGGAGGTTTCCATCTCAAACCCACCTCTTCGTATACGATGCTATTGTGCAAAGTTGGAAGTTTGAGACTAGACTCTAATTAAGGATGTTTTATGGGTTCTAATCCACTTGATGAAGGCTAGCTAATACCAACAGAACTGAATTGATACCATATAAATCACTATTTATTGACTTGAGCACCAAAGAGCCTTTTATGGAGGCTCCTAATTATGATTATCTTTCTTTGTCTTGCAGGTTAATTTTGTGACATTATGATTGCTCATTGCTCTGAGCAACCTTTAATGTTGATAAATAAGTAAATTTTAAGTATAAATATAGAAATCTGTAAAAGTGTCCGTCATATTTAGCTGGTAATGAACATCAAAATAAAAACAATTTGTTTTAAATAACTTGATGACTGGACAAGAATGAATATTGATGGGATTATGAGATTTCCTTTGAGAAGAATATTTATATTTGTCTAGATGAATGAAACATTTCATTTTAATTATTTAGTGAATATAACAATTACTTGACACATATTTGTCTTCAAAAGGGCTTGAGAAGGAGAAATACATATCCTGTTCTGGAGTGATCACAATTGTTCTTAAGTATTAGCATTGTAAGAATAATTGTCTCATTACTTGGTTGCTTGTAAATTTGTCTCTCAAAAGACACTTAATTTTACGAAGTTTTAATATCTTTGGTCTTCATCAGTGTATTATTATGAACATGGGTGGATTCAGATTGGACTTTTGAAAAGTGACTTGTTTGGTATCTTTCCAAACATGCACGACCACCTTCAACAGTTTCTCTACTCTAATGTAAGTTATTTGCTTTTTAACGTAAAGAAAAGAATGAGACTTGGCTGTTGAAAAATCAACTGCAGCATCTGTTGATGATCAATTATAGCTGGATATGTGTTCAAATTGTTGAATTTTTAATCTAATTTAAACACGTGTTTAGTTGTGATTGGTCATCAGCATGGGTTGTTGCTAATTTTTTCAGCAGCGAAGTTCATTCCTAAACAAAAAGATCAATGCTTTAGAGCTTTTCGACCCATTTTATTCTTTGTTATGTACCATGAGATGGATCTTAAAGTTTAAGGAGCAAAAAGGAGCTATTATATATATATATATATATAAGACTTTTGAAAAAAGATGAAGATATATATATTATATATAAGAAAATCCCTAATCTAAAAGCAGGCATTTTACACTTTAAATCTGGGATTAATTTAATTAATTAATATGATACGGATCACCTACTCTAATTTGTTGATTAATTTTTTTTTTGATAAAAGCCCAAAGTGGTCAGTAAATGAAGTTGTCCTCACAGTTAACAATTTTAAGGCTGATTTGGTATTACTGAAATTATTTTAAAAGTAGATTTTAAAAAAAAGTTGGGGCTAAATTTGTGTTTGGTAAAAAAAAAAAAGGTTTATATCAAAATCATGGGTCCAAAACAGCAGAAAGCAGAAACAACACTATCCCAAACTAGCCCTTAGATGGGGATAAAACAAGTAAAAAAAAAGAGAACAATGCTTGGCTCCTCCATGACGTGGAGGAACTTCTCTTTAAAACACATTATTGCCAATTTGTAAAATTTCGTACTAATAATCAGAACTATTCATGTTATAAACCAATTTGTAAAGAGCATCTCGACAAAAAGTCAATTACAACCAAGGTCGTTTAATCAATCAACTATAGCAAACAACTAAATAGTTCATAATAATTTTATCGAATTCGACCATTTGTTTGTTTACAGTTCGAAGACTAAATGTTGAGAGACCACATCAAGAAAATGAGGGATATTCCATGTGCTTATAAGTAATTGAGATATTCCCCATATTGCCAATTGGTTTTATGGTGGAACCTCAATTTCTTCGTGAAATCAGAGCAAGTTGTCCCGTGTGAAAAACTCACCAGCCACACGTCTAACATCTCCATGCACCCGATTTGTGTTGTCCACATATATGTTAGGCTTGAAACTTCGCCGCACGTGAGGGGGCGTGATGAGAGTACAAATCCCACATCGGAAAAATGAGGAACCTTGCATGTGCTTATAAGTACTTGGGTTACTCGTCATATTACAAATTAGTTTTATGGTGAAACCTCAATTTTCTTCAACTTCTATTTAAACACTAAATGATCTCATGTTTTATAGACTTTTAGTAGAAATGATCTTTACATCTTATTTAGAACATAAAACTATGAATTGTCTAATCATAACTATGAAGTTTCGTGAATGAATCACAAAGTATTTTGAGAAGGAATTTTACCTCATTATTTGAGGAGCCAAGTTAATCCAAAAAGATTAAATGGTGATGGCTGAGATTAATCAATGCATCTGCATGGTAGAGATTAAGTAAAGATTAATTAGCTTTTGGAGTTATACTTGATTGAAGTAACTTCCTTAGTCCAGTGGAGGACCAAAACGCAGACCCAAACATAGCTTGGTGCCATTACAATTATAAATTCCATGCCAAATTTACAGCTTTGTTTTGGTATTTCAGAAAAGTTGTTCCAAAAAGAGACGTGGTGGTCCGGCTAAGCCTCTTGATCATTAAAATGTGGACAGCTTGGGTCCCAAAAGCTGAATTATATAGAATGGATTTATTATTACTGCAACATTTTAATTCATTAATATAGTGTTATGAGTAAGTTTATGTCCCCTTGACATTGTATGTTAAACCAGAATACCACGTGATGAAATACCATTCTAATGTAATTTGCTCTCGTCAAGGAGTCTCGACGCTTGAGCAACATCAGAAAAGTTTTTATATACAATTGAAAATAAAATTTCACCATGAGAGATGTAGATAGAAGGTGAGATATTCTCCAAGTTAAACAACAAAATCTTTCCCCTACAATACCCTATATATTGTAACTATGTTAATAAATAAATGTGGATGGTTTATTACCCTTGATAATGCTGAATTATGAGAAACCTATGCACCTTTGTACCCTCCATACGTATCTAGGAGATCCTCATTTGATATACTTAGCTACCGGTCAAAATTGTAACCAAAACTTCTCAATCCAATAATTATGTTTGTGATGGGATGACACTTGATCACTATACACTGAAATTTAAAAAAGAATCACACAATTATTGGTGTATAGCCGACGTTTTTATGTTAAGTTTTCGTACAAGTAGATATTAGAACCATTGTTCGTGGTGAATTTAGTACCTATATTTTAGAGCCCGACTCAATATTTTGAGTTTTTATATAAGTATGAGAATTGTTACCCACATTGAATTTCGTACATTTTATTTTGGAATTCGACTTAATACGTCAAGTTTTTATATTAGTACATACAAATCGTTACTCACAATGAATTTTGTATTTTATATTGTAGAATTCGGCTCAATGCGTTGAGTTTTCTTATAAATACGTATGGATATCGTTACTCAAAGTGAAATTTGTACCTTATATTTATGAATTTAGCTCATCGTGTGATTTTTCATTAGCATGTATGAGATTCTTCCTCATCATAAATTGTATGCATTATATTTCACACATTAATTCCGTACGTTACATTTTAGAGTTCGGCTCTCAACCGCTCAATGCAAGATAGAATGTAGAGTGAGATGGTGCAAAAGTTTATGTGCCACATTTATAGGAGAAATTTTTTATCGTGCTCATAACACAAGTAGTACACCATATGTTATTATACAAGACTATCTCCAAATAAGATGTAAAAAATACCACATAAACATATAACAATAACAAATGACGTACCATTGACTCCAACCGAGATGTCAAAGCTGACATGGAAAAAAAGGCTAAGAGCATCTCCAATGGAGATGTCAAAAGATGAATGTCAAATGTTAATTTGATGGCTGATGTGGCAATGTCAGACTTTCTATTTTTCTGACCGATATGTTTTTTTTTTTGTTATAAATGATATTTGTAGAATCCATTTTAAAGAAAAAAAATCAATTAAAATAAGTTTTCATGATCTATAATAGATGCATTCATGAGATCCATACAATAAAATAATTAAAAATTATTTGATATCACATTTTCTCATATGTCAAATTTGACATATAAAAACTCATATGTCAATCCACATAGGATTGACATATCGGTTGGAGCTTGCTTATACCTTCAAATTTGATTACATAATATTCAACATCTCATTTGGAGATGTTCTACGCTGACATGACAAAGAGATATCAAATTTGAAGCAGCCTTCAAATATGGTTTTTGCTATTTCCAAAAGCATTCCACTTACTTTACCTTAAATGCTAACATACTTAAGCATTAATTTATTATTTTTAAACAGCTTAAGTGTCAAAATGGTCCCTGTGTTATAATCTTATGGCCAATTTAGTCCTCGTGTTTTCGATTTAGCTAATTTAGTCATCGTGTTTGTCTATGTTAGCCAATTAAGGACATTTCATTCATATTCTTTTAAAAAATTCATAAGAAAAGTTATATGAGATATAGTTACCTTTTCTCTTTATAGAAAAATGAAAATCAATGAGAAATAATACATACAAGAGATAACATTTTCAATCTGAAAAATGATTAAGGTATAATTTTATAAATAAGTTTATACTAATTTATAATTTTTTTTTAATAAATTAGATGGAATTGTTTTTAATTGGCTAACGGAGATAAACACAATGACTAAATTGACCAAATTGAAAACACATGGACTAAATTGACCCAATGACTATAACACGTGGATCATTTTAACATTTAAGCCTTTTTAAACCAGCAACCCAACTTTTATTATTTTTGTTTAAAAAAAACATAAATGAAAAATAAAATTTTGGCATATCGGATAGAAGGAAAATATTGATAATATATCAAATTGCTAAGTCAGCCATCAAATTAAAATTTGATGTTTTGAATTTGACATCTACTTTGAAGATGCTCTAAGTGGTGGGAAACTTTACTTTTTATTTTATTAAATTTTTAACACAATAATCTTACTATTTGTATAAAAATATGTAATATACCACTCCATCTTCTAGTCACAATAAAAAATTTCTCAGCACCTGTCATATGGGAGATTTAGGTACCGTTTGGTACGTGAGATGAGACAGAACGGAGTGGGACGAGACGTTCCGTCCCACGTTTGGTGCGCCTAAAACGGGTGGAACGCGCTGTTCCACGGGACGAATTTTGGGTGAATTTTCGTTCCGCCTCACCCTCCTGGAACGACTCGTTCCACATTCGTGGAACACAAAATTATAACCTCTCAGTCTCCTTCTTATTCCTCCTTGTTTCCATTCGAGGGCATCTTTGCTCCCTCTCTGTCCCGTCCCGTCCCATCCCGTCCTGTCCCGTCCCATTCCATTCCGTCCTGTCCCGTCTGCATACCAAACGATACCTTAGGTGACTAGCCTATTTCACTCGAACGTTAAACGGGCAGCAGCAATCCTATATAATAATCCCAAAAAACCCTAATTAAAATAAGAGCAAATCGTTTTGTAAAGTCAATCTAACAGGAGAAAAGTTTTGTAACTCCCCAAACTCCACCTACATGTCACGTACCAAAAGATGCCATTCACTTCGCCTCCATTATTTATTTTTTCTTTTTCTTTTTTTTTTCTCTAGGATTTCTATTTCTTTTGTTTCTTAAATGTTGACATGGCAGGGAGATGAGGCAAGAATCCAAACGGTGAAAGCATGGTTCATCCAGAAAAGCACTTCATTTATATATATCTGCAACAGCTGAACAGCTGAAGCAGAAGCAGATTATCAGCTGTTGCAAAAAACACAGAGCATATTGGTACCAATCTTGTGAACTGTTCATCCCAACGCCCACTTTTTCCCCATAATATTTAACAACTCCTCCCTCTCACATGGCCTCACTTTTCCCATAAATTATTAAATCTCGCTCCTCTCTCTATACTCTGTCTGTCTGTGTTTTCTAGAGAGAGAAATGTGGGATTCCAGTGCAGAAACATCATGAGCTCCCAAAGCCTCCATTTTTTACCATGCTTTCTTCTTCTTCTTCTCTCGGTCCAATCTTCTGCTCTCGACACAGATGGACTTATCTTACTTTCTTTCAAGTTTTCTATCCTCCGAGACCCTCAGTCCGTTCTTGCAACCTGGAATTCGTACGACGAGACGCCGTGTTCATGGAGAGGCGTCGTTTGCGCGGCGCCGCCAACACCATCGTCGGAATACTACCCAAGAGTCGTAGGTTTGAATCTTCCCAACTCTCAGCTTCTGGGTTCCATCCCTGCCAACCTTGGCATGATCGAACACCTTCAAAGTCTCGATCTTTCCAACAATTCCCTCAACGGGTCGCTCCCACAGTCACTCTTCAACGCCACGGAGCTTCGGGTTCTTGATTTGTCGTACAATTTGATCTCCGGCGAGCTGCCGGACGCGGTGTCGCAGCTCACCAACCTCCAGAGTCTCAACCTCTCCGACAACGCCTTGGCGGGAAAATTGCCCACCAATCTGTCTTCTCTGCCCTCTCTAACGATCATTTCTTTGAAGAATAATCATTTCTCCGGCGGCCTTCCCAGCGGGTTGGAATCCGTTCAGGTTTTGGATCTGTCTTCGAATCTGATCAACGGCTCCCTGCCGTCTGATTTCGGCGGCAACAGTCTGAGTTACTTAAACGTCTCCCACAACGGAATTTCCGGGAAAATCCCACCGCAATTTTCCGAGAAAATTCCAGGTAACGCCAAAACCGACCTATCTTTCAACAATCTCACCGGCGAACTCCCGGAATCTCAGGTGTTCTTGAACCAAGAAACTGGGTCTTTTACCGGCAATCCTGATCTGTGTGGCCCACCGACCAAGAACCCATGTCCAATTCCTTCTTCTCCTTCCACTTCACCCAATGCTTCGTCTCCGAATTCTCCTCCGGCAATTGCTGCAATTCCCAGGAACCCAGAAGCCGTTTCGCCGATGTCTGCAAATGAGCATTCGCAGCAGAGCCAGACCGGGCTCAGACCGGCCGCCATTGTCGGAATAGTAGCCGGCGACATAGCCGGAATCGGAATCCTCGCGCTGATTTTCCTGTACATTTACAGATTGAAGAAGAAGAAGAAGAGCACCAAGGCCGAGATCACAGCAACGCTGAAGAAAGAAGCTAATACGAATTCAACGCCGGTAGTCAACGACTGGTCGTCTTCCTCGTCGGAATCGAAAGGGTTCACCAGATGGTCGTGCTTGAGAAAGCAAGGCGAAGACGAAGACAGCTCCAACACGACAGCCTCCGACTCCGAAGAACATCAGACGGAGCAGAATCCCCAAAGGGGTCACGAAATCAAACGGCAGCAAGAGCAGGAACAGAGCAAAGGCGGGACCTTGGTCACCGTCGATGGCGAAAAGGAGCTAGAACTGGAGACACTGCTCAAAGCCTCGGCGTACATTCTGGGCGCCACCGGCTCGAGCATAATGTACAAGGCAGTGCTCGAAGACGGAAGCTCGTTGGCAGTTCGGAGGATCGGGGAGCAGAGTGTGGACCGGTTCAAGGATTTCGAGAACCAAATCAAGCTCGTGGCCAAATTGGTTCACCCGAACCTGGTTCAAATTCGTGGATTCTATTGGGGGATCGATGAGAAGCTCATTATCTATGATTTCGTCCCAAATGGCAGCCTCGCAAACGCTCGTTACAGTGAGTTCTCTCTGCCCCTCTCTGTTTTTCCTCTGGTATTTGTTTATGCGCATGTTAGTGCAATAGGATCGGGTTTTGCTAACATGCTCTGAAAACCGATCGTGACGGTGTGGCTGTCACACTAAAATATTTCTCGTCGACGGTGAAGTAGGTCAAACTGAACATTTGTTAACGCTTCAAGTCAACCGTTACGTAAACCACAAGTCTTGCGATAGCGATGGTTACACACAATAATCCAACTTACATGATAATACAGCCACTTGTTTGCTTCTATGGTCGCGCTCTTGTTTTGTTTCTGTCACCTGTCTCTAAATTTTGTCTAATAAGTGACAATGTGAGTGAGATTTTTTTCCAAATTTGGTACTATAGCATGACTGAAATTTGAAATTTCGTACTAATTGTGTCCTAAAAATTTCAGGGAAGGTGGGCTCATCGCCTTGTCATCTACCGTGGGAAGCGAGGCTCAAGATAGCGAAAGGGGTTGCCCGTGGGCTCGCGTACCTCCACGAGAAGAAGCATGTCCATGGGAACCTCAAGCCTACCAACATTCTCCTAGACGCGGACATGGAGCCCCGGATTGGTGATTTTGGACTCGAGAGACTTTTGTCCGGCGACACAAGTTACAAAATGGGTAGCTCGACAAGAAATTTTGGAAGCAAGAGATCAACGACTTCACGGGATGGCTTTCAGGACTTTGGACTAGGACCTAGTCCGGGTCCAAGTCCGAGCCCTAGCTCCATGGGCACATCGCCTTATCATTGCCCGGAGTCGCTTCGGAGCCTAAAGCCGAACCCAAAGTGGGATGTGTACTCATTTGGGGTGATATTGCTTGAGCTACTAACCGGGAAAGTTGTGGTTGTGGATGAGGCAGGGCAGGGACTTGGGCTTGGAGTGGATGATAGCGGCAAGGCCTTCAGGATGGCAGATATGGCAATTAGAGGTGAATTGGAGGGCAAAGAGGAGGCCTTGTTGTCCTTGTTCAAGTTAGGGTACAATTGTGCGTCGCCTGTCCCACAAAAGAGACCAACAATGAAAGAAGCCCTACAGGTTCTTGGGAAATTCCCATCTTCTCCTTCATCATCGTATTATTATGCCCCTTAATTTGTAGAGAGAGATGTATGTATGATTGACCAATAATTTTTTGTTTTATTTTATTTTATTTTTCAGTATGAATCCATCTGTTTTTGAGATTATTGGATTGGTGCTTGTAGTAGGTTTAAGTGTTGATTAGCTAATAATTAATCTTCATTAGTCAATAAGATGCACCTTAAAATTGTTGGTCAATTGACGAAAATTTTTAATAATTTATATGCCAATGTGTCAATCATGCAGATGCATGTCATTTTATGACAAAGATTTGAGCTATCAGTCTATGATGGTGACTTTAATGATAGATACTTTTGTATCATCGATCATCTTATAAATTCAATCAATTTAATTATTATTAGTACTACAAAAATTTAAGAGATCTCATAAAGTCCTAGCATCGTTGTGTGTAACCTACTGCACCTCGTATTTACAGTCCAATAGACAAATTTTATTTTATTCCTTATATCCCCATTAGTCTTTGTGAGTATCCACCTCGTATCCAAGTATCCATATCATCCCCCAATGTATACATGCATCTCGTGTATCAAACTTGTATTAGTATCTATTATGCTATGTGGACCCAAATTAGAGTATTTGTACCTCAAAAGTTAATACAAGGCACTCCCCTTTTTACCTTTTGCAAATGAGAGTGCCTTGTATTTAAACGTATATGTGAAAAAGGTCAAAAGATAGTACAAAAACCAATTATCTTATTGCAAATGTCTCAATTAAATCATTCCACCAATGTGCTTCTGATATCGTTTGACCAAAAAAAAAAAAATTAACACAAATGCACTTTCAAGAAGCAGCCTGAACATTGGGCTTAATATCTGGGCTTCCACCAAGCGGGTTAGAAGCCCAGAGATCCAAATCTCCAGACAAACGGTTCGGTCCGCAAGCCACTTTTGAATTTATATTGAAAAGATCCCGCTCCCCGAAACGCCTCCCAGTTTTAAATTCCTCTCTCTCTCCCTCTCTCTCTCTCTCTCTCCCTCTCTCTCTCTCTCTCTCTCTCTCTACAGAGACGCAGAGACCTTACCAAAATCTCCAATGGCGACGAATATTGGTATGATGGACGGCGCTTACTTCGTAGGCAGGACCGAGATCTTGGCCTGGATCAACTCAACTCTCCATCTCAATGTCAGCAAAGTCGAAGAGGTTCTTTCTCCAAACCCTAAACCCCAACCTTTTCCATTTCGAATTTACTCTCTTACGATTCAATTTCGCCCATGGATTTTCTAATCTGCATTTTTCAGGCGTGTTCCGGTGCCGTTCACTGCCAACTCATGGATTCCGTTCATAACGGTATCGTGCCAATGCACAAGGTCAATTTTGATGCCAAGAGCGAGTACGAGATGATTCAGAACTACAAGGTCCTTCAGGACGTTTTCAACAAACTCAAAATCACTAAGGTTCAATTTTCTTTGCTTTCTTCGTTGTAATTTATTAAATATAATTGGAGTAGATTTGATCTTCATTTTTTCTTGAATTTATGCTATGTGTTTACCATTTTTGTTTTCTGTGTGTTTATTGGGCGTTTTTAGCACATTGAAGTGAGCAAGCTTGTGAAAGGAAGGCCGCTCGATAATCTGGAGTTCATGCAATGGATGAAGCGGTACTGCGATTCTGTCAATGGAGGCAGTATGAGCAAGTAAGTTCTAGCCATAATTGTGTACGTTGTATAAGAAATCCCTTCCATTCAATAACTGTTTATGCTAATGATATCGCTATTATGATGTTATCTGGGAGTTACATTTTGTTGTAAGTTGAACTATCAAGTGTTTGTAATTCTGTTGAGACATGCTGTATATGTTTGAAGCAAATGGACTTCATCCATATTTGAATGTAGAACTCAAATTCTTGCGAAACTTCATTTTGATTCAATTTTCTGCCGTTGTTGAAAATCAAAATCAAAATTCGAATCCTATACTTAGTGTCTATGCTCTCTCCCAAGTGTTTGCTTTCTGTTTGGTTAGTACCTTGGACTTGCCTTCTCTTGTTTAGTACCTTGGACATTTATTTTATCCGCTATGCTCTGCATATTATGATGATATATTCATACTCAAGTCTGCACTCGTCAATGACAAGTTAAGTTCCTTTGGGGCTGCATATTTGAAAGAAAGAACAAAGTTGTTCGTTTGTTAGCAGTAACTAAGGGAAAATTTTGCATATAAATGATATGCCTTTTATTGTCACTGTTAGTTACAATGCTCTGGAGAGGAGAGAAGCTTGCAAAGGAGGGAAAGAAGCTTGCAAAGTTGGGAAAGAAGGAAACAAGAGAGGTGCCCAATTGCAATCATCAGCTAAGGGTGCAGCAGCTCCCCAAAGATCTCAGTCCTCCCACAATGCTCGAAGAAATGATGTAGCACCTTCTGTGAACTCCACAAGTCAATCAGGGAAGACCTCGAGGCCTTCTTCCAGTGGAGGCCCTACAACCCCTGCGTATGATGAACAGGTGGTGCTTTTAGTCTGAGTATGAGTGAGAATTCAATCAATGAATGTTAGATGGTCTAATACTAATTTGAATGCAGATCACGGAGTTGAAGCTGTCGGTGGATAGCCTTGAGAAGGAGAGGGACTTCTACTTTGCGAAGCTCAGAGATATTGAGATACTTTGCCAGAGTCCTGAGATTGAACACCTAACTGTACTGTACTTTCACTCTTCTGTTTTGATTTTTTCTGGATGTCTCATCAGAATTACCGGAAACTTTTCCATATGACTGATAGGCAGTGGAAATTAATGGTTTTTATTCCTTACGCAGGTTGTTGCTGCTATACAGAAGATTCTATATGCTACCGATGATAATGCATCGGTGGTGGCAGAAGCTCAAGCCATGCTGTCTGCCCCCCAAAAGGAAGTGGAGCCCTTGAGTCCAATTGCTGAAGCTTCCGATGAGAAGGCGAGTTCAGAGACACAAAAGAGGAAAACTTATCTGAATCTGGACGTCGATGCTGCTGCCATGACGACATTATCTCCGAAACAAAGGATCTCCGACGCTTCTGATGTCCATTGTAGTGGGTCACCCCTTATGACTTACTGATCTCCTTCTCAGTTCCATCTTATAAAAAAAAAAAGTCATCCATTGAACTTGTTAGTCTTACCTATATATTTTTTGTTACGTTTGATATATTTGTCGAACTGTAGTTCAACAAGTAATTGGTGTAAGGGACATGGGATGTAATGCCTTGTTTGATATATTTGTGTTGTAAGGTAGAAGAAGGTACATCCATATGAATGAAATATTTTAGTTTCTGCTCCAGGAGTTTTATGACCTTTATGTGTGTTTTTGTTCCTTAATTTAAAGAATAAAAATATCTGGGATATTTGCACAAACACCACCTAGATTATTAAGAATGTGCGTAAATACTGAGAAATATTTTTTTTAAAATTTTCCACCCAAGCTCTACTTTTAGGGTTGATTTTGGATTGTAGTGTTTTTTAAAAAGCAGCTTATTAAAAAATCTAGAACATCAAACATGTTTGGTAAAATTAAAAAAAAAATGTTTTTTTTTAAAACTGCTATCAATGACAGTAGAAAAATATAGAAAAACAAACGTGGTCCTTGAAATTTGCATAACTCATCACTTTGGTCCCTAACATTTCAAATCGATAAAAGTGGTCCCTAAGATTGTCCACCATCCCATCATTTTGGTCATTCCGTTAAAAACTCCGTTAAGTGTCCCGGAACTCTTGGCCGGAAGTTTGGGCAATTTTCAAAGCTTCGTAACTCAATCGTTTCTTAACCAAATACGACCCATAATATATCAAAATAAAGATAGGAAAGTGTAGAATAAGATTATATCAATTTGGAAGCCCAATTGTTGCCGAAGATGGCCGGAAAATAGCCTCAAAGTTGACTGGTCCGAGGGAAAACTTGAAAACTCGCTGGAAACTGGGTAAACTTTAAACGTTCATAACTTCTTCAATACTCAACGAAATCAAGTAATTCAAAAATGAAATCATACTTCTCGATGAGACAAAGAGAATGGTACATTTTTCGATAGCTAACTCGCCGTGTTTTGGCTGGAAAACGGCTCGAAAGTGGCTGTCTTGGTATCGAGTTAGCCACTTTCGAGCCATTTTCCGGTCAAACCACGTCACATTAGCCATCTAACGGCCAAACCTCTATTGTGTTTTTGGTTTAATTTTGAACAATTTTCCTTTATGTTTGGATTATTTGTTGGTGATTTGTTTTTTCGATATTAAGTTTTTAATTAATTACCATCCTTGAATACTTAAAATTATTTTGAATGGATATTTGTTTTTAGAACTTTTATACATGTGACTGATTCAAATTAATTTTCATTCTAGGTATGACTAGTAGGGAAGTTAGTTGTCTGGCAAATAGTGCGACCACGCACACCGTTTTGCGTGAACACATCTATTTCACTAACTTCATACCTAAGAATGTACCTCTGACAACCCTTTCAGGCTCAACCAATTTGATCGAAAGATACAGTAAGGCACATATAATGTTGTCCAATGGTACAATTTTGACCATTGATGAGGCACTTTATTCTCCACATTCCGGAAGAGCGTTGTTGAGTTTTAAGGACATTAGAGATAATAATTACCATGCTGAAACCTATGTAGAAAACAGAATCGAATTTCTGTGCATAACTTCCTACAAATATGGCAGAAGCATATTCTGGGGAAGATGGAGCGTATCCGAGTGGTCTGTATACTACGACCATACGCCCTATAGAAAGCCACTATGTGGCCAGCCCTACCTCTGGGACCATGCACGACCTCCATGAGGACCATTTAGATACTTTATGGTTTTGGTTGATGCTTCCACACGTTGGTTACACGTGTGCTTGTTGTCCACAATGAACGCTGCATTCTCCAAATTGTTGGCTCAGGTTATCAAGCTCAGGGCTCACCACCCTGATTATCCGATCAAATCGATTCGATTGGATAATGCTGGATAATTCACTTCTAAAACTTTTGATGACTATTGCATGTCAGTAGAGGTTGAAGTTAAACATCCAGAACCCCATGTTCACACCCTAAACGGCCTGACAGAGGCATTCATTAAGCACTTACAAATGATTGCTTGATCATTGGTCATACGTACCAAGCTCCCGATCACTGCTCGGGGCCATGCATTATTGCACGCAGCCATGTTGGTTCTCCTGAGGCATGTTGCAATCCAACCATATAATGCTCTTCTTTTGGTTGCCAGATATAAACCCGACATATCGCATATGCGTGTTTTTAGTTGTGCAATCTATGTGTCGATTTCACCTTCCTTACATACTAAAATGGAGCCTCAGCAAAGGATGGGAATCTATGTCGGATATGATTCTCCTTCGATTATTCGTTACTTAGAACCTTTGACAAGCGATTTGTTTATCGCTTGTTTCACGGATTGTCACTTCTATGAGACAGTCTTCTCGTCATTAGGGGAGATAAGAACGTCAACATTCCTGATGAACGACGTGAATTATCGTGGATGACTCCCACTTTGTCTCATTTAGATCCTTGCACTGCTCAGTCTGATATTGAAGTGCAACGCATATTAGATATTCAAAGCATATATCAGAGTATGCCAGATGCTTTCACCAATCTAGTGCGAGTGATAATATCACATATTCCAACTGCGAATGTGCCTGCAAAGATGGATGTACCAAATGTACGACGAACTTCCCTCCTTAAGGCCGGAGACGCTAACTTAGGCGATCCACGTACATTAAATGCTAGCCAATCATCTGCCCCTACAACATAAACGTGGCAGACCTCTTGGTTCAAAGGATTCACACCCCCGAAAGAGGAAACCCACTTCACAGGCACAACGTGGCAGACCTCTTAGTTCAAAGGATTCACACCCCCGAAAGAGGAAACCCACGACACAGGCACCTGAAGAGCTTACCGTGAATCTGACTGTCTCCTACTCATTCTATCCAACTCATGAGGAAATTCTAGATTACAGAAGAGTCATTGAAGAGATGAATCCACCTCTCGGGAATTGTGAGATTTCAATTTATTATGCTAGCTTAGATGATGTTTGGTGTAGAAATGAGATGATCGTCGACGATGCATTAACATATGCAGTAGCTACTGAGATCATGTTGAGCGATGACATTGAACCCCGTTCCATTGATGAATGTCGACGTAGAACCGATTGGTCAAACTGGTGACAAGCAATCCAAGTCGAACTCAATTCGCTTGTGAAACGTAAGGTGTTTGGAATTGTAACTCATATCCTCCACATATGAAGCCTGTTGGCTACAAGTGGGTTTTCGTTCGGAAGCGTAATGAGAAGAACGAAATTGTGCGTTACAAAGTTTGTCTTGTTGTGCAAGGCTTCTCACAATGCCCCAGGATTTTCTATGACAAAACTTATTCACCAATTATGAATGTGATTACTTTTCGCTACCTTATCAGTTTGGTAGTTTTCGAAAAACTGAGTATGCAGCTGATGGACGTAGTAACTGCGTATCTCTATGGGGATCTTTATATGGAAATTTATATGAAAGTTGCTGAATGACTTACATTAACTGGATCAAATATTTCCAAACCCTGAAACACACTCTCAATTCGGCCGAGGCGTTCACTCTATGGTTTGAAGCAATCCGAAAAAATATGGTATAACCGTCTGAGTGAGTATTTGACTACTCAGGGATATGTGAATAATGAACTATGCCCTTGAGTATTCATTAAGAAGTCACATTCCGATTTTGCAATTGTTGCAGTATATGTCGATGACATGAACCTTATCGGAACTCCTGAAGAGTTCGCGATACTATCTCGATCTCGCGATAAAGCACCGTTTGGATGGAATCTTAATGCATTAAACGAACTACAACCAGAAGGTGTTGCGCCGCTTTAATGAGGATAAAGCGAAGCCTTCGAGTACTCCTATGGTCGTTCGATCACTAGATGAAAAACGAGATCCCTTCCATCTGAAGGAGGATGATGAAGAGATTTTGGAGCCTGAAGTTCCCTATCTAAGTGCAATAGGCTCTTTATTATACTTAGCTCAATGCACTAGACCCGACATCTCCTTCACTGTTAATCTTTTGACAAGATACAGTAATGCACCAACACACGGACACTAGATTAGTGTTAAAGACATTTTCCACTACCTTAAAGGTACTACGAATTTGGGCTTGTTTTATCCCTATGGATACTCGAGTGATGTCGTACCCCCTTATCTCGAGTCGATTCTCGCCTTGTTGGTTATGTCGAGGCAGGATACTTATCAGATCCGCACAAGGCGCGGTTTGAAATGGGTTATGTCTTTATCGTTGGAGGTACCACAATCTCTTGGAGATCAACTAAACAGACATTAGTTGCCACTTCGTCTAACCATGCTGAAATTCTCGCCTTACATGAAGCAACTCGGGAATGCTTTTGGTTGAGAGCAGTTATGGGCCATATTCGAAGCTCCTGCGATCTTTACCCCGTCGTTAATGTCCCGACGACAATCTATGAAGATAACGCAGCAGGCATCGAACAACTCAATAAGGGTTACATCAAAGGAGACAACACCAAGCACATTGCGTCGAAGTTCTTATTCTCACATCAACAACAAGAGCATCAGAAGATTGAAATCACGCAAATATGTTCACAAGACAATTTGGCCGACCTTTTCACTAAATCACTACTGAAGGCAACATTTCAAAAGCTTGTTCAAGGAATTGGTATGCGTAAACTTTCTGAGCTGTAACATTGCTAGTTCTCTTTGGAATTGTGTCAAACTTAGGAGGAGTATCCTGAAGAATACTTGCTTGATCTTAATGTACTATTTTTCCTTACGATTAGGAGCATTTTTCCCACTGGGTTTTTGCTACATAACTAGGTTTTAACGAGGCACCCACCTTGGGTTAATCATATCCCTGATGATGTCCTGTAGACGTTTGATTTGACTTTGCATTACCTCCTTAGACTATGGGTTTTGTCCCTCTTCGGGTTTTTACCATAGCCATAGGGTTTTTTTGTGAGATTTACTTCCTTATGCAAGTTCCTACCTTATTGAGAATAGCATGTTCCGAGAATCAGTGCCGACGAGTCGATTTCCTCAACTTCTACATGATGCCGAATCTACTTGAGTATTTATACACTCAAGGGGGAGTGTTGTAAACTTCTAGTTTAAGTGTGATTGTGTAAATCCTTGATTAGATTTGATTTTAGTTATTCTTTTCTATATGGAATTGTATTCCTTGGAGGACAAGGATTTCTTCTCTCTCTCTTATTACTATAAATAAAGGCACTGCGTAGGGGGAATAACACACATTCCTCTACACAATCCTACAAACACATCTCTCTCTATTCTCTCTCTGTGCCGCCGGCCCCCTTCCCTGTCAGTTAAATATGGGCCACAACAAAACCAACCCTAAAAAAGCATTTTTGTTTTCTTCAAAGCATAGTAATCAGTGCCAATTTAATGAAATTTCAAATGACATGTATACCCCTACATATTTTACAAAATTAAAATCATTGCATGTACATTATTCTCTTTGACAATATTGTATCATGTTAAATACTATATCATTTTTAGTCATTTAACATATTCACAGCAATTTATATAAAATTTTACCAAACACTAATACACTATTTTTTTGGTTAAAAGCACTTTTACAAAAAAAGTTTACCAAACACTCAATAACTTTATTTTATAACTGTTTATTCTCACAACACAACAAAAGTAGTTTTTTTTTTTTTAAAGCACAACAATATCAAAGTAGCTAAGGGTCGGTTCAAAAAGAGAATCAAACCGAAACCAAAAAAGCCAAAAACCAAGGGTCGGTTCAAAAAGCCAAACCGAAACCAAAAAAACCAAACCGAATTGAAAAAACCGAACCGAACCGAATTCTTTTGGTTCGGTTTCGGTTTCAATGGTCTAGAAACCGAACCAAACCGATTCGAATTAATTAAATTAATATTTTTCTTATTTTTTATTTAATTATCTGTTTTGGGTATTATTTTCTAAATTTGTAAACCTAATGTGTTGCTAAACAGTATTATTTCAAAATGTGAGTTGTTAGGATACAAACCTTCCAACATGCAGAAAATAAGTATGGGACATTGACGATATAGTATGTATCCGTCTTCTCTGGATAGTTTAAGTCATCAATTGTAGAGATAACAGTCAAAAGCTGCATCAACAGATCATACCCAAAACCTTCACACACGTTCCAATATATTGTCCAAATTTCTTCGTTGCGGAAGGCTACAACTGAAGGAAATTTTGTCCTAGCTAAGAACATGTATGAACATTTGAATACATATGCTAACAATTAACTCTTTAAAGTAGGCATGCATCCAAAAACAATTCATGAAACCCATGACTTTCAAAGCCTAGTATATGGTGAATCAAAAGACTCTTTAACAACATTAAAGAATATGAAGAATTTAGAGATTCTTTACCCTTGAAGCTCATCCTTGATTACACAAGGGATTCACCCAAGTGGAGGGCCTTCAAGTCACCTCCTTGCTCCTTGGATCTTCCTTGTGATTTCCCTCCTTTTAGTGCTCCTTTGCTTCTTTGAGGATTTGAGGATTAGTTCTCCAAAACACCAAAAGTTTGATGTCTCTATGTCTCTTCACCAAGGATGTAATTTGTGAGAATGAAAATGGATCACTTAGGGAAGTAAATTTGCTAGATAACTATCCCCAAGTAGCTTAGAAAACCCTAATTGAAAACAAAGCTATAAAGATGAATTTATACTTCATTTCTTAGGTGAGTGACAAACTTGCAATTAAGCAAACTTGCATACCCTCACCCTAAATGGTTGGCCTATATGGTTATTGGGCTTATTGCCCATTTTTGTTTTAGTTGTCATACAACTTAAACATAATGGGCCTTGTGGACCAAAACACTTTTGGGCCCCGAAGCCCTAAAACCAACTTAAAAGCCCAATACGAACATTTCGTATAATTAATTAACTAATTAATTAATCTTGACCATTCTTCAATTAAACCATTTAATTGCTTATCCATTTCATTTAATTGCTTCACATATATCCTTATTTGGTGTGCGATCCATTAGGTTCCAATTAGCGAGGCAGTGGGCGATGTTACTCTTAACTATCGATTGTGAATTGAAACCACATTTCAATTCTCCCTTTTTGATGATTAGTGTTTGCTAATCAATAGGGCTTCCACAAACCATGAGTGACACCTAGCAGTATGTCATGGTTACCCAAGCTAAGTAGAATTGGTTGGAGAACCTATCCAGTTACAATTACAATGCAATACGGTCCTTCTCTAATACAATACTCTTAACCACATTGTTTTAAGTGATAGTTTGTTTCATGTCTACTATCCAATGTGATACTTTCTTATATGATTCCCTTGAATATGATTTGGAACATCTTCCTTAGTCATATTCATTTGCTTTGGCCAAAGACTTTAGAATCATATTTTAGAGTATACTCCTTCCACCATGGAAGGTTAGAGATCCCTTGTTGTGCATTCATATGCCTACATGACTAGATCACATGACCCCAACAATGCCGTGGACAATCCGAGGGAATGCCTTTGTCATGATCAAAGATCAAGGACCTAACCATTAGACATCTATGATGCCTCAGGTCTAAGGACTACTTTGCATATTATAACCTTAGAGTTCGTACATGACATGTATGTTTGAACTCTCATTAATCGCAGTTCAGTGTACTCGATTACTCTTTCGAGCACCTATGTGTTTGTCTTAGTGTCCAACACCAAATGACTTGAGACTAGTTCATACTCACGTTTGAGTCAACATAACACATACTAACCTTAGCGGATTGTCAATGCCCAATTGGCAATCCTATGGCTAGGAACGTTTTAGGAATGAACATAAGAGAAAGGTCTCCTTAATCTAACTCATTAGATCACTTATCTCTTATGTCAAATACATCCATTGGATTCTCTTATTGATTAAACACATGATACAATAAATAGTGATTAACAATAAGTATTGCCCTTCCGTTAAACATATAAAAGTTTAACATATTAAGTATTCCAAAAAGCTATTACATCAAATGAGTGGCTTTGTGGGCATACTTCCAACAACAACAAAAAGGGGGAAAAATCAGGCTCCTAAAAGAATTCCCTGTTAGAAAGATAAAACTAAACATTCTCAAGTATTGACCAATACAACACGATCTCTGTACTCATTCACTTGGATGTGAAACTGGACATAGTAATTTATCTACAATGACAACGAATCAAATAAGTAAGCATCACCACAAGAATAATAATATCACATAACTGCATACAAACATGCACGAAACTACGTTTTAACAGAAACATGGGTACATAAAGCTCATTATTTTAGAAAATTTGTGTATCTGCATGTTAATACATGACCAATGTTATAATATCTTGAAACTCCATGGTATACTTGATGACTCATTTTCTTAGCATTGGAAGTCTCGGTAACACCAAAATATAGAACATTATGCCCATAAATTATAATGCCTTCTCTCATGTCAGATTTTTTTCATTTTTTGAAAAAACCAAAAAACAAAAAACCAAAACCGAACCGAAACTGAACTAAAAAAAATCGAAAATAAAATGAACCGAACCCAGCCCTAAGAGCAACTCCACCATTGGAGCCCTCCCCCTGGCAATCCACTATTCAATTCACCTAGTGAACAGTAACTGCCCTTAATAAACAGTAATTGTCATTTGCATATCCACCCTTGGAACCCTTCCCCCTGGCAATTAGTAATAAAATATTAATATTTTTTTTCTCACCCAATCCATAAAATATTATTATTTTTCCCTAATTTTGACCGGTCCTCTCTCTCTCTCTCTCTCTCTCTCTCTCTCTCACAGCAGCAGCCATGGAAGCTTCACCAGCTCTGTCGCACATAGGCTTGGCAGGCCTAGCCGTCATGGGGAAAATTCTCGCCCTCAACATCGCCAAGAAAAGATTTCCGATCTCCGTCTACAACCCTCGCGATTTTGTGCTCTCCATCGAACAGCCCAGATCCGTTATTATCCTCGTCAAAGCTGGAGGGGAAGGAGGACGAGGAGGAAGGAGAAAGGAGGACGCAGAGAACACTGAGCGCATGCACCGATGCCGCACATCAGCCATACGTCACACAACCCTCAGGCTCTCGGGCTGGCAATCCCTGCCGGGCCTGTCGCTCGGGCCCTTTCTCCTCGCCTGTCCCCCGAGCAACCAGCAACGCTGGAGCCTCATCCCCCAGCCGTCGGGCCCTTTCTCCTTGCCTGTCCCCCGAGCAACCATCAACGCTGGAGTTGCTCTAATAGTAACCTATGTCAAGCTTTGCTAGTGGCAATATCAAAACTCTATTTTGTGCACGTGAACACTTTCATACGTGTTTCCCCACTCGAAGATCCCCGAACAACTTGATGTAAGCATTTTGTTGACAACCATTTGTATTCAGGGAAGCTGAAGATATGTCCAACGGACTTTCGTCACCTGAATTCATACCCCAAGTCATTTAAGGGACTTAAAAAAAGCTACCATGTGTTGCACAAATGACACTAAATTATTAACGAAAAGTATTAAAGGTCGATAAATTAACAAGATTTTTGAAGCCGATGCAGTAAGATTGTCTAATAAAAGAAAATGGAAAAGGTCCTAAAATCTAAATGGTTAACTTGTAGATTTTGGCATTGACCATTTGAGCTCCTCTTCCTTCGGCTGAGAAATCGTCCTATGAAAAACTAGGTAATGATAAATACCTCAATTTTTCCCGAAAGAAGCTGACTGAGTTAGTTAATTACTTCCCACCACCTTCAAAAATGAATGCACAAGCCATTAAGGTATCATTCCCAAATTTTTAATCTTTTTACTTTTACAATTTTCTTATAGTTTCTTCGTTTTGTGAATCCAAGTTTATGAAATTCATGTAGGAAATTAAAGAGATCAATGCACAACATGCCAAGGAGGCAAAGGTGAACACAGTAGACATCCAGCCATCGGCGGGGCAAGGCCAAGAACAAAGGAATGTGCAGGTGGTTCACCAGCTGCTGTGGTGGTAAACACCCTTCAGTCCGCCAAGGATGCCATCTCCAAAAATGACTAGCACATTACAGTTCAGATTTCAACACGTATATAATCCCAGATCTTGTCACGAATTACCTATGAGTATTACTAAGAATTGTAAAAATAGTTCATCCTTTTTTTTAGTTGGCAATTTTGATTTGTCATTTGTACAATGCAATGCAAAATGTTATGATATGCATGTATCCATGGAAGCTTTTCATATTGCATCAAGATTCAAGAACACGTTTGTAATAATTTGTTGTAAGGAATTGTGAATCAAATACAATCGGATCCAATTATATGATCAAAACACAAGCACTCCGCCCTGTTACCCCATTACCCTAACCCCATGAGCTAGAAAAGCTTCGGCGTTGATGCGGGAGGAAGACTTTGAAAAAACAATTTGAAACCATTAATATGATTTGGAATAACAAAGGTTTTGTATTTTAATTATTTAGGAATTTGTTAAGTTATTTTGGGAGTTGTAAGGGTGTCATGGAAACTTGAGGTCTATTAATTTGTAAACGCTTATAAATATTGTACTATAAAGCCTTGAATGGCAGACTTGATGAATGAAAATTTATATTTACCATGTGCATTTGAAGAGAGTGGTTTCTCCTTCTAAAATCAAGCATTTGGCTTGGTCGTGTGAGCACATCCACGATTAGTGACGTTGAGTGATTCCGTTGCCCCTGGTTGAGTGATTCTCAGGTATCTATCCCCTATTCCTTCTATTTCCCTCGGTCCTTTGGTTCTCTTTTGCATCAAGTGGCATTAAAGTAGGTTTTCCATTGCGTATGAAGATCATGGGTGAGATTTTCCATCCGTTTGAAATCAATTGGTTGAAGAGACTAGCTCGGTCGATTGGAATTCGCCGTCAATTTATGACAAGTAAGTTGATGACGACGAAGAAGTCAATGAGAAATTTGTTGATTGGAGTTCTACACCAATCTTGGACGAGAAAAATGATTATTACAAGTATTTGATTTTAGTGGCTAATCAAGAATGTTGTAGGCAGCTTGAGGCCACTTGTTCTTAATATTGGGATTCTACCCCAATTTTTGTTGACTGCCATGTAGACGGAGGTAAGAGTTCATGGGTTGAACAACGATGTGGACAACTTATAAAGAATGTGAAGTCTCTTGCATTCTATTTTCATGATTATATTTGGGATGAATTCATTGATTGTGCTTTGGTTAAGAGAAAATGCTTGGATAAGGAACTACCTTTTGCTCATTATTGGAGTTTTCTTTTCTCGTTCATGAGTATTTACGGTCTCCCAAAAGCAATAAGTTTGGAAGCCTATATGCATCACATTTCTTTTGGAAGAAAAGGGGATCAGTCTATACACGATGGAAACAAAAAATATATTATGAATTTTATGCTCTTTGCAATGTTGTATGAATTGTGATTATCTTACCAAAATCTCTACTATGGGAAACATTGGTTGGGCATCCGAAAGATTGAGGAATACCAAACGAAATTCGAGGATGAATTTTCTTCAAGAAGAGGAGAATGATGCGGGAGGAAGACTTGGAGAAAACAATTTGAAACCATTAATATGCTTTGGAATAACAAAGGTTTTGTATTTTAATTACTTAGGAATTTGTTAAGTTATTTTGGGAGTTGTAAGGGTGTCATGGAAACTTGAGGTCTATTAATTTGTAAACGCTTATAAATATTGTACTAAAAAGCCTTAAATGACAGACTTGATGAATGAAAATTTATATTTGCCTTGTGCATTAGAAGAGAGTGATTTCTCCTTCTAAAATCAAGCATTTGGCTTGGTCATGTGAGCGCATCCACGATTAGCAACGTTGAGTGAACTCCGTTGCCCCTGGTTGAGCGAGTCCCAGGTTATCTATCCTTCGTATCCTTGAGAACCCTTTGCTTCTCTTGCGTCAGGTGTAGACTATCTCTTGTCATATGGACGATATTTAATCATAGATCCCTGTGTTTCTGATCTGCCCTTGAACTATCATATCATTTCTCCTCCGTCTGATTTTCCGCTCTGGTAAATCGATCCTTCAGTTCATTGTTCTTGTAAACGATATACTATTCATTAGGGTTTTCGTTTTCTTGGTCTCATATTGTTTTAACTGCCAGATTTCATAATCATGGTACGCAGCTATAGCAAGCAAAATCCGAATGGACTTAATCATGGCTACAGGAGAGAAGGTTTCTTCATAGTCAATCCCTTCTATTTGCCTGTATCCCTTGGCTACTAGTCTAGCCTTATAAGTCTCCACGTTCCCATCAACGCCTATCTTCCTCTTGAAGACCCATTTGTTTCCAACAGGTACAATACCTTCTGGAGGGTCTACAAGAGTCCAGACCTGATTTTGATACATGGAATCCATCTCGGATTTCATGGCCTCTTGCCATCTCTTTGAATCAATGTCGGACATTGCTTCAGTGTAGTCTCTAGGGTCCTCCTTTGTTTCATTGTCACCTAGAAGGTACAATTCATCAAAGTCATTATTTAAGCCAAACCTCATAGGTGGCTTACTAACCCGTTCAGATCTACGTGGAGCTAGGGGTTCAGGAACAGGGTTGTCAATATGTCGAGTGCTTGTTTGTGGTTCATTATTAATCTCATTAATTTCCATCTGTTTGCTTATAGTTCCTTTGAGAACAAATTCGTCCTCTAGAAACTTAGCAGTTCTGGCGACAAAGACTTTCTGGTCGTCAGGATGGTAGAACTCATATCCCATAGTTTCTTTAGGATATCCCACAAAATAGCATCTTACTGATCTCGCTTCAAGCTTAGTAGCCTCAAGCTTCTTGACATATGCTTCACAACCCCAAATCTTAATATGATTAAGACTTGGCTTTCTTCCATGCCATATCTCATAGGGTGTTTGTGAAACTGATTTGGAAGGTACTCTATTAAGCAAGTAAGCTGCTGTATATAGAGCGTATCCCCAGAATGTTACTGGTAGATCAGCGGAACTCATCATAGAACGAACCATGTTCATCAAGGTTCGATTTCTCCTTTCAGAAACTCCATTAAGTTGTGGAGTTCCCGGTGGAGTCCACTGTGATATTATTCCACACTCTTTGAGATAATCTAGGAACTCATTACTCAGATATTCACCCCCTCGATCTGATCTTAGGATTTTTATCTGTTTCCCAGTTTGCTTCTCAACTTCATTCTTGAATTCTTTGAACCTTTCAAAGGATTCTGACTTGTACTTCATAAGATATACATAGCCAAACCGAGAGTGATCGTCGGTGAATGTGATATAGTATGAGAAGCCTTCTCTCGACGTAGTAGACATAGGTCCACATACGTCAGTGTGGATTAACCCTAGAATTTCAGTGGCACGCTCTCCTTTTCCAGTAAATGGAGATTTGGTCATCTTCCCTTTCAAGCAACATTCACAAGTACCCATCCGGTCATTACCTAATGGGTGGAAATATCCGTCTTTCGACATCTTGCGAATCTTATCAAGGTTCACATGTCCAAGTTTAAGATGCCACATCTTTTCTTGGTTAACTTCTTCTCTAGCCCTTTTGGGTTTTGAGGTATTCCCGCTTTCAATACAGTGCATCCCACTATTCGTCTCTAGGTGAAAAAGTCCCTCTATCATATTACCATGAGAGATAATACGACCGTTCAAGTATAAAGTGCAACTCATTTTGTCAAACAACACTGAGTGCCCATCTCGTAAAAGCTTAGAGATGGAAATCAAATTCTTTATACATGAAGGAAAATATAAACAATTTTTAAGTTCCAGGACTTCCCCAGAGGGTAGGTTAAGCATATAGGTGCCTATTGCTTTTGCAGAGATTTTAGTGCCGTTCCCAACTCGCACAACCATCTCCTCATTGCGCAGTGACCTGCTCCCTGTTAGTCCCTGCAACGTATTACAGATATGTTGACTAGCACCTGAATCAAATATCCAGGAATTGGAGCTCACTGTAAAAGCACTCTCTATGACAGAAATAGTCTCTTCAAAAGTTCGTGTCATAAGGCTCGCAATGCGCACCCTGTATTTCTTCTTCCAACGTTCATCCTTTCCACAATGAAAGCATGTTCCCTTGGATTTCTTTGCCTTCTTCTTATGTAACCTTTTCCTTATTATTGCATTCTCACTCCCACTGTCCTTTTTGAAACCTTTTTCAAATTTACAGCACATGTCAATCATCTCTTTCAAAGAATGATCGAATCTATTCACTTTATAGTTTACGATAAACTTAGTGAAATCATCCGAGAGAGATGCAAGGAAAAAGTCTTGGGCCATTTTCCCATCGATGGAAGTTCCTAAACTTTGAAGATCTTGAAAGATCCTTTCCATCTTTTGTCCATGTTTATGGACCGATGTCCCCTTTGCCATTTTGGCATTCATTAGACTACAAATATTTGAGAATCGTACATTACTAGTCTCAATGTCATGCATCTTATGCAAACTTTCAACCATGGCACAAGAAGTGTCCATGTGCTTATGTAGCTTCATAAGCTCCTCACTAAGTGAAGTGAGGATTAAGCATTTGGCTTGTAAGTCATCCTCATAGTGTCTAACATAATTTTGACACTCCTCCTTTGAAGCTAGTTTCGTAGGAGGTACATGAGGAGGGGATTGCTTAAGTACATACAATATGTCTTTCACCTTTGAGACATTCTCAATGTGGCGATACCAAGCAAGGAAACGTTGGCCCTTTAGGCCCTTTTTGTCAAGTATAATGGTGGGTATAATTTTAGGCATGTCGTTCACTACATAACATAACAGAAATCGAATTAGCATTGTTGTTTAAAACTATTTTGATTGGGTCTTTTAATCAAATAGTATCACCCACCATTTTTGGCAAATTCCACATCCCTCAATAGAATTCGAGAGTTATATTGAACTCTTAGTGGGTTATGGGAGACTCACCATTACCAAGCCCACCTCACGATGATACGATGTTGGCTAGCAAAAATAATGATGAGAGAATAACGCATTATTCATTTACAACCTTTTGTAATTACCCATCTCGTTTGGCCTCTAGAGAATGTTGCCTCACGATGATACGATGTTGGCACCATTGCACTTAGTTTAAGTTATTCCCACCATGCTTAGTTCGTGAAGGGGTTCAAGAATAGCCTCACGATGATACGATGTTGGCTATCCTCGTTGCCTACACTCACCTCATCATATGTATATGGATTCCTCCTGGATATAAGCACATGCTTTGTACTCCCCCATGATAGGGTGAAGCCGGTGCATGAGTCACAAACGCTTGGAACCCACCACGGTGGAAGGCCTACGAAGAGATATTCTAAACATCTCTCGCTTATCAACTTAAATATTTGTTTGAGGGAATAGCGTTGGGCTACATCAAAACATTTTAATCACATTAAAAGAACTTGGGCCTATCACAACCATTGGTCCAAGTTTATATGAATTAGTAGTATATAATACTCCCACTGTTTCGTTGAAACAAGCGAGACTATATGGAACTACTAACGAATGCTTTGCATCCTCATATGGACTATATAGTCATATTAGGTTTTAGGATGATTATGAACCGTTTGATTTGATCCAACACAAGCCTTGTGTTGGATCTTGGGTCTAAGGTATGTAGTTGTTGATTTTAGTTACGCGTTTAATCCAATTAAACCGTTATTTCCTATTGGGCGTTGGACCCAACTATTCCATTTTGCATACATTTAAACAAAAGGAATACATGAAATAATAATAAGGGCTTATGCCCTTTTACAACATAAATGATGGACTTATGTCCATTTACAACAATCTTGAACTAATCAAATTACATTCAAATCTACACTACCAAGCCCAAACATTCATAATGTAAAGCGGCCAATCACATAACTCAATTATCGAGGCATTTGGTTCATAATCACCCTTCTCTTAATCAAACACATTTAATTAAGAAAACAACTTTAAAACAATTGGTTTTCGGATCCATAGAATTGATTTAAATGAAACTAAATAAAATGAAAATCCAATTCTCATTTAAAGAGACAAACCATTTTGTTCTCATCTAATTTGGGCCATTTTCTAAAAACAAAAACTTTTGGGGTCACTTTGTAAAAACACAAGAGTCCACAACTTCATGTAATTACAACTTAGAACCCAAACATTTTTAATAATGTCAAAAACATCATTAAAGGAGCAAAACAATTTGTCCTTTAAAGTTTTTGGACCTTAACGTAAAAACGTAAACTTTTGGGCCAAAATGCAAATACACAAAAGTATCATAACTTTATGTAAGTGCACAAAACACCCAAAAATACCCTATTTAATAGGGTGGCCAGCCATAAGTGGTTTTTATTGGTAAAATTCAAATTTTATACAAAGTTTTGTAAGTGGGTTATGTTAGGTGAGGTAAAGATGAAATAAAATTTTGTAAGAAATGATTTATGTCATTCTTTAAAACAAAGTTTGTCTCCCATTAAAATTACTTAATCATTAACCATCACCCACTAAAATTAAATCAAAACTTTATGTAAAAACATAAAACTTTTTGAATCAAAACTTCAAAACTTTTTGTTCTTGGCAAGAAATCCAAGAACATTGAAGAACACTTATGAAAACTCAAAATACATGGCACCAAATTTTAGTTCCAATATTCATGCTTAAATGAAATACATCTACAACATTTGAGATGCAAAATTTTCTAGCAAAATTTATATTCAAAGCAAGAACAAAGCTTGTAACATTTACAACATTTAAATCATAAAACATGAAAATCACAAAACCCAAAAGGATCCACCATACACTAGACCTAGGCTCTGATACCACTTGAAGGAAAAATTTTGTCCTAGCTAAGAACATGTATGAACATTTGAATACATATGCTAACAATTAACTCTTTAAAGTAGGCATGCATCCAAAAACAATTCATGAAACCCATGACTTTCAAAGCCTAGTATATGGTGAATCAAAAGACTCTTTAACAACATTAAAGAATATGAAGAATTTAGAGATTCTTTACCCTTGAAGCTCATCCTTGATTACACAAGGGATTCACCCAAGTGGAGGGCCTTCAAGTCACCTCCTTGCTCCTTGGATCTTCCTTGTGATTTCCCTCCTTTTAGTGCTCCTTTGCTTCTTTGAGGATTTGAGGATTAGTTCTCCAAAACACCAAAAGTTTGATGTCTCTATGTCTCTTCACCAAGGATGTAATTTGTGAGAATGAAAATGGATCACTTAGGGAAGTAAATTTGCTAGATAACTATCCCCAAGTAGCTTAGAAAACCCTAATTGAAAACAAAGCTATAAAGATGAATTTATACTTCATTTCTTAGGTGAGTGGCAAACTTGCAATTAAGCAAACTTGCATACCCTCACCCTAAATGGTTGGCCTATATGGTTATTGGGCTTATTGCCCATTTTTGTTTTAGTTGTCATACAACTTAAACATAATGGGCCTTGTGGACCAAAACACTTTTGGGCCCCGAAGCCCTAAAACCAACTTAAAAGCCCAATACGAACATTTCGTATAATTAATTAACTAATTAATTAATCTTGACCATTCTTCAATTAAACCATTTAATTGCTTATCCATTTCATTTAATTGCTTCACATATATCCTTATTTGGTGTGCGATCCATTAGGTTCCAATTAGCGAGGCAGTGGGCGATGTTACTCTTAACTATCGATTGTGAATTGAAACCACATTTCAATTCTCCCTTTTTGATGATTAGTGTTTGCTAATCAATAGGGCTTCCACAAACCATGAGTGACACCTAGCAGTATGTCATGGTTACCCAAGCTAAGTAGAATTGGTTGGAGAACCTATCCAGTTACAATTACAATGCAATACGGTCCTTCTCTAATACAATACTCTTAACCACATTGTTTTAAGTGATAGTTTGTTTCATGTCTACTATCCAATGTGATACTTTCTTATATGATTCCCTTGAATATGATTTGGAACATCTTCCTTAGTCATATTCATTTGCTTTGGCCAAAGACTTTAGAATCATATTTTAGAGTATACTCCTTCCACCATGGAAGGTTAGAGATCCCTTGTTGTGCATTCATATGCCTACATGACTAGATCACATGACCCCAACAATGCCGTGGACAATCCGAGGGAATGCCTTTGTCATGATCAAAGATCAAGGACCTAACCATTAGACATCTATGATGCCTCATGTCTAAGGACTACTTTGCATATTATAACCTTAGAGTTCGTACATGACATGTATGTTTGAACTCTCATTAATCGCAGTTCAGTGTACTCGATTACTCTTTCGAGCACCTATGTGTTTGTCTTAGTGTCCAACACCAAATGACTTGAGACTAGTTCATACTCACGTTTGAGTCAACATAACACATACTAACCTTAGCGGATTGTCAATGCCCAATTGGCAATCCTATGGCTAGGAACGTTTTAGGAATGAACATAAGAGAAAGGTCTCCTTAATCTAACTCATTAGATCACTTATCTCTTATGTCAAATACATCCCTTGGATTCTCTTATTGATTAAACACATGATACAATAAATAGTGATTAACAATAAGTATTGCCCTTCCGTTAAACATATAAAAGTTTAACATATTAAGTATTCCAAAAAGCTATTACATCAAATGAGTGGCTTTGTGGGCATACTTCCAACAACAACAAAAAGGGGGAAAAATCAGGCTCCTAAAAGAATTCCCTGTTAGAAAGATAAAACTAAACATTCTCAAGTATTGACCAATACAACACGATCTCTGTACTCATTCACTTGGATGTGAAACTGGACATAGTAATTTATCTACAATGACAACGAATCAAATAAGTAAGCATCACCACAAGAATAATAATATCACATAACTGCATACAAACATGCACGAAACTACGTTTTAACAGAAACATGGGTACATAAAGCTCATTATTTTAGAAAATTTGTGTATCTGCATGTTAATACATGACCAATGTTATAATATCTTGAAACTCCATGGTATACTTGATGACTCATTTTCTTAGCATTGGAAGTCTCGGTAACACCAAAATATAGAACATTATGCCCATAAATTATAATGCCTTCTCTCATGTCAGATTTTTTTCATTTTTTGAAAAAACCAAAAAACAAAAAACCAAAACCGAACCGAAACTGAACTAAAAAAAATCGAAAATAAAATGAACCGAACCCAGCCCTAAGAGCAACTCCACCATTGGAGCCCTCCCCCTGGCAATCCACTATTCAATTCACCTAGTGAACAGTAACTGCCCTTAATAAACAGTAATTGTCATTTGCATATCCACCCTTGGAACCCTTCCCCCTGGCAATTAGTAATAAAATATTAATATTTTTTTTCTCACCCAATCCATAAAATATTATTATTTTTCCCTAATTTTGACCGGTCCTCTCTCTCTCTCTCTCTCTCTCTCTCTCTCACAGCAGCAGCCATGGAAGCTTCACCAGCTCTGTCGCACATAGGCTTGGCAGGCCTAGCCGTCATGGGGAAAATTCTCGCCCTCAACATCGCCAAGAAAAGATTTCCGATCTCCGTCTACAACCCTCGCGATTTTGTGCTCTCCATCGAACAGCCCAGATCCGTTATTATCCTCGTCAAAGCTGGAGGGGAAGGAGGACGAGGAGGAAGGAGAAAGGAGGACGCAGAGAACACTGAGCGCATGCACCGATGCCGCACATCAGCCATACGTCACACAACCCTCAGGCTCTCGGGCTGGCAATCCCTGCCGGGCCTGTCGCTCGGGCCCTTTCTCCTCGCCTGTCCCCCGAGCAACCAGCAACGCTGGAGCCTCATCCCCCAGCCGTCGGGCCCTTTCTCCTTGCCTGTCCCCCGAGCAACCATCAACGCTGGAGTTGCTCTAATAGTAACCTATGTCAAGCTTTGCTAGTGGCAATATCAAAACTCTATTTTGTGCACGTGAACACTTTCATACGTGTTTCCCCACTCGAAGATCCCCGAACAACTTGATGTAAGCATTTTGTTGACAACCATTTGTATTCAGGGAAGCTGAAGATATGTCCAACGGACTTTCGTCACCTGAATTCATACCCCAAGTCATTTAAGGGACTTAAAAAAAGCTACCATGTGTTGCACAAATGACACTAAATTATTAACGAAAAGTATTAAAGGTCGATAAATTAACAAGATTTTTGAAGCCGATGCAGTAAGATTGTCTAATAAAAGAAAATGGAAAAGGTCCTAAAATCTAAATGGTTAACTTGTAGATTTTGGCATTGACCATTTGAGCTCCTCTTCCTTCGGCTGAGAAATCGTCCTATGAAAAACTAGGTAATGATAAATACCTCAATTTTTCCCGAAAGAAGCTGACTGAGTTAGTTAATTACTTCCCACCACCTTCAAAAATGAATGCACAAGCCATTAAGGTATCATTCCCAAATTTTTAATCTTTTTACTTTTACAATTTTCTTATAGTTTCTTCGTTTTGTGAATCCAAGTTTATGAAATTCATGCAGGAAATTAATGAGATCAATGCACAACATGCCAAGGAGGCAAAGGTGAACACAGTAGACATCCAGCCATCGGCGGGGCAAGGCCAAGAACAAAGGAATGTGCAGGTGGTTCACCAGCTGCTGTGGTGGTAAACACCCTTCAGTCCGCCAAGGATGCCATCTCCAAAAATGACTAGCACATTACAGTTCAGATTTCAACACGTATATAATCCCAGATCTTGTCACGAATTACCTATGAGTATTACTAAGAATTGTAAAAATAGTTCATCCTTTTTTTTAGTTGGCAATTTTGATTTGTCATTTGTACAATGCAATGCAAAATGTTATGATATGCATGTATCCATGGAAGCTTTTCATATTGCATCAAGATTCAAGAACACGTTTGTAATAATTTGTTGTAAGGAATTGTGAATCAAATACAATCGGATCCAATTATATGATCAAAACACAAGCACTCCGCCCTGTTACCCCATTACCCTAACCCCATGAGCTAGAAAAGCTTCGGCGTTGATGCGGGAGGAAGACTTTGAAAAAACAATTTGAAACCATTAATATGATTTGGAATAACAAAGGTTTTGTATTTTAATTATTTAGGAATTTGTTAAGTTATTTTGGGAGTTGTAAGGGTGTCATGGAAACTTGAGGTCTATTAATTTGTAAACGCTTATAAATATTGTACTATAAAGCCTTGAATGGCAGACTTGATGAATGAAAATTTATATTTACCATGTGCATTTGAAGAGAGTGGTTTCTCCTTCTAAAATCAAGCATTTGGCTTGGTCGTGTGAGCACATCCACGATTAGTGACGTTGAGTGATTCCGTTGCCCCTGGTTGAGTGATTCTCAGGTATCTATCCCCTATTCCTTCTATTTCCCTCGGTCCTTTGGTTCTCTTCTGCATCAAGTGGCATTAAAGTAGGTTTTCCATTGCGTATGAAGATCATGGGTGAGATTTTCCATCCGTTTGAAATCAATTGGTTGAAGAGACTAGCTCGGTCGATTGGAATTCGCCGTCAATTTATGACAAGTAAGTTGATGACGACGAAGAAGTCAATGAGAAATTTGTTGATTGGAGTTCTACACCAATCTTGGACGAGAAAAATGATTATTACAAGTATTTGATTTTAGTGGCTAATCAAGAATGTTGTAGGCAGCTTGAGGCCACTTGTTCTTAATATTGGGATTCTACCCCAATTTTTGTTGACTGCCATGTAGACGGAGGTAAGAGTTCATGGGTTGAACAACGATGTGGACAACTTATAAAGAATGTGAAGTCTCTTGCATTCTATTTTCATGATTATATTTGGGATGAATTCATTGATTGTGCTTTGGTTAAGAGAAAATGCTTGGATAAGGAACTACCTTTTGCTCATTATTGGAGTTTTCTTTTCTCGTTCATGAGTATTTACGGTCTCCCAAAAGCAATAAGTTTGGAAGCCTATATGCATCACATTTCTTTTGGAAGAAAAGGGGATCAGTCTATACACGATGGAAACAAAAAATATATTATGAATTTTATGCTCTTTGCAATGTTGTATGAATTGTGATTATCTTACCAAAATCTCTACTATGGGAAACATTGGTTGGGCATCCGAAAGATTGAGGAATACCAAACGAAATTCGAGGATGAATTTTCTTCAAGAAGAGGAGAATGATGCGGGAGGAAGACTTGGAGAAAACAATTTGAAACCATTAATATGCTTTGGAATAACAAAGGTTTTGTATTTTAATTACTTAGGAATTTGTTAAGTTATTTTGGGAGTTGTAAGGGTGTCATGGAAACTTGAGGTCTATTAATTTGTAAACGCTTATAAATATTGTACTAAAAAGCCTTAAATGACAGACTTGATGAATGAAAATTTATATTTGCCTTGTGCATTAGAAGAGAGTGATTTCTCCTTCTAAAATCAAGCATTTGGCTTGGTCATGTGAGCGCATCCACGATTAGCAACGTTGAGTGAACTCCGTTGCCCCTGGTTGAGCGAGTCCCAGGTTATCTATCCTTCGTATCCTTGAGAACCCTTTGCTTCTCTTGCGTCAGGTGTAGACTATCTCTTGTCATATGGACGATATTTAATCATAGATCCCTGTGCTTCTGATCTGCCCTTGAACTATCATATCATTTCTCCTCCGTCTGATTTTCCGCTCTGGTAAATCGATCCTTCAGTTCATTGTTCCTGTAAACGATATACTATTCATTAGGGTTTTCGTTTTCTTGGTCTCATATTGTTTTAACTGCCTCTTTGGTTAAACAAGTTGGAAGCAATGAGCCTGGCAATATCAAGGCTGGTGAGGGTCCTCTTTGCAAGGAACTTAGGAAAGAGATGAGAATACTAATGGCGGGTCTCGACGCTGCCGGAAAAACCACCATCCTCTGCAAGCTCAAACTTGGAGAGGTTGTCAGTACCATACCCACAATTGGTGTCTACTTCTGATCATTAATTACTCCCAACTTTTTCTTGGTACTTCTCTTATTGAACTTGCTATATATGTACCTACTCGAACTGGGATGAAAAAAAATATGTTTCAATTGATTTTGTGTGACCAGGGTAAAGATAAGGATGTCAAGTCATGACAGTTCATATAGTTTTAGGCAACCAATTATTCTTGTTACAACTGTATAGTTTTGGTTAGGTTGTTATATTTTGTCACAGGATGTTAGAGGAAGTTTTGTACATGGCATTGCCTATATATATATATATACCCCCAATGTAAATGTAATGAATTAAGTCAGTAAATGAGAAGAGCATTATTCAGTTAAATCATTCTTCTGTTTCTTTTGGTTTCTTTATGGTATCCATCGCCACCGCCTCACGGCACTCTTCGATCCTCTTCTCTTCCGCCGTGCTTTCTTCTCCGATCTCTTCTCTGATCTCTGATCTGTAAGAAATTACCTGTGTTGTTCTCCGATCTTCAATTTTGTTGTCTTCCTCTTGCTCTCTGATGGCGTCATCTTCTCCAATTCCGTCTCCAGATGCCAATTCTTCCTCTCCAAACCCTAATTCGTCTCACTCATACATATCTCTCACGATCCAAAACATTGGTAGCATGGTGCCGCTCAAGCTCAAGCGTTCGAATTATCTGCCTTGGTGTGCTCTCTTTGCCCCAATTCTTCGTCGCTACAAGCTTCTTGGACTCATTGATGGATCAATCCTGCCTTCGAGAGCTGGTATGAGAAGGATCAGAATCTTCCCATATGGTTTAATTCAACACTCTCTCAGGAAGTCATTCCGTTCACTGTTGGTGTTTCTTCATCTAGAGATCTGTGGCTCAAACTCGAGCAGCGTTTTGGTGGTGTATCTGATGCTCACATTCATCAGCTTCGTTCTCGTCTTCAGTGCATTCAGAAAGGCTCTCAATCAATGACTGATTATCTGCAACAACTGAAGGAAATTTCTGATTCTCTCACTGCCGCCGGATCTTCGGTTTCAGACCGTGATCTTATTGCTGCTACGCTGGCTGGTCTTCCTGATGAGTTCGAATCGTTCATTGATTCTATCATGCTTCGTCTCTCTTCAACATCTCTTGATGAATTACATGGCCTGTTACTCACAAATGAGCTTTCCATGAATCGAAGGAAGAAACTTGCGTCTTCTGCACCTACTGAATCGTTTCATGCTCTCTCGGCTCACGCTTCACCGCCTCTTCTTCCTACGCCACCTCAGGCATTTGCTGTTCAACAGACACCACTTCACAACAATTTTCGCTATAATTCCAATCGTGGTAGGAACAATCGATTTTCTAACAATCGGGGAAATAAAGGTAATCATCGGGGCAACTATAACTCTAGCTTCAACTCTGGTTCAAATCGTGGTCATCATTCCAACTATCGTGGTTCATTTTCCTCTGGTGTTCGTGCTCCTTGCCAGATCTGTGGAAATCCAAGTCATGAGGCCATAGACTGCTTTGATCGAATGAATCCCGATATTTCTGGAAAAATCCATCCAGCCAAGCTTGCTGCAATGTGTGCGCATTATACATCAAAGTCCTCTCATCCTTCTTGGCTTATTGACTCTGGTGCAACTTCTCACATTACCAATGACATCGCCAACATCTCTTATCCCTCTCCTTACACTGGTGAAGATAAAGTCTATATTGGTGATGGTAAAGGTCTGTCCATCAATCATATTGGTTCCTCTTTGTTACATACTCATACTACTTCCCTTAAATTGAACAATGTCCTTCATGTTCCTCAAATGAAGCACAACTTATTGTCTGCTTTTCAATTTGTTAAAGACAATTCATGTTCATTGACACTTGATTCTGATGGATCCTTTGTCAAGGATCGTTCTACGGGGAAGATGCTTTTGCGGGGACCAGTTAGAGATGGTCCTATCCTTTGCAAAGCTCTACTTCCAATGATATTGTTTCTTCCTATTCTCCATCAGCATTTGTCAATTTTCAAGCTCCAGTGAAGATTTGGCATAGTCGATTGGGTCATCCCTCCTGTACTATTTTTCGCAAAGTACTTTCTAGTAATAAACTTGCATTGCAAGGTAAATCCTCCGTTGATTTCTTCTGCTCGGATTGTGCTATAGCTAAAAACCATAAACTGCCATTTCACCCTGCTGGTTCATCTACTTCCCATAGTCTAGCTTTGCTTCATTGTGATGTATGGGGACCTGCCCATGTTACTTCTATGAGTGGTTTTCAGTATTATCTGTTGTTAGTCGATGATTACACCAAATATAGTTGGTTCTTTCCTTTGAGACGAAAATCTGAGGTGTATTCTACCTTTGTAACTTTCAAGAACTATGTGGAAAAATCTGTTGGAAATCAAATAAAGGCTATACGTTCTGATTCAGGGGGTGAATTCACTAGTGCTTCTTTTCAATCTTACCTTAATTTGCATGGCATTTCTCATCAGTTCAGTTGCCCACATACGCCTGAACAGAATGGCTGTGTAGAACGCAAGCATCGACATCTTGTAGAGACAGCCCGAACATTGTTAGTTGCATATCATGTTCCTCAAGTCTATTGGGTTGAAGCTCTATCCACTGCTATATACTTGATTAATAGCTTGCCCATTTCTGGTCTTGTGAAATCTCCATGGGAGTTACTATTTCATTCATTCCCCGATTATACTCGGTTAAAGGTTTTTGGGTGCAGCTGTTACCCCTGGTTAAAACCTTATGTCACTTCTAAACTAGATGGCAAAAGCAAGCAGTGTGTTTTCCTTGGGTACAGTTTACAACATAAGGGTTATCGGTGTTTGGACATGGCTACTGACAGGGTATACATCTCTCGGCATGTCTTATTTGATGAGAAGTCTTTTCCCTTTACTGCCAAGCCAGCTTCACCTTCTCATTCTATTCCTCATTTTTCTCCTGCTTTTGACCTATAATTTCCCCTGTCCACCTCACCCTCTGTTTTACCCAGTTCTCAATCCATCAGTCCTCTTCCCCATGCTCCTACCTCTAGTGACCCTGTCTCATCCCCTACTTTCAGCCCTTTACTTTCTCCCTCATCTCCATCTTTACCCGTTCAAAACATTCATCCTATGGTTACTCGATCCAAAAATGGCATTTTTAAGCCTAAAGCCTACACAGCTACCAAACACCCTTTATCATCATCCATTGATTATGTTACAACAACCTACAATCAGGCCTTTAAATTTGCTGAGTGGCGAGCGGCCATGCAGGCTGAATTCAATGCCCTCCAATCAACTAGAACCTGGATTTTGGTTCCTTCTTCTTCCTCCCAGAATGTTGTCGGTTGTAAGTGGGTGTTTAGAATCAAGAAGAAGCCTGATGGAACTATTGACAGGTATAAAGCCCGGCTTGTTGCCAAGGGTTTTTATCAAAAAGAGGGTTTGGACTATCAAGAAACCTTTAGTCCTGTGGCAAAACCTGTTACTATCAGAATTTTGTTAACTTTTAATGTCGACTTCAACTGGTTTCTGCATCAACTTGATATTAGCAACGCTTTCCTTCATGGTGATTTAAAAGAAGACGTATTCATGCATCAGCCACCTAGTTTCAGTGATCCAAACTTTCCAAATCATGTGTGTCAACTCAAGAAGTCCTTGTATGAACTCAAACAGGCTCCAAGAGCATGGTTTGACAAGTTGTTTCAAGCTCTCAAGTCTCTTGGTTTCACTCAATCTTCATCTGATGCATCTCTCTTTGTTCTCAAGGTTCCAGTTCTTGTCATTGTCCTTGTCTATGTCGATGACATCTTGGTCAATGGTCCAGATTCATCAGTGTGCAATCTTTTCATCCAGAACCTGAGTTCTTTGTTCCCTGTAAAGGACTTAGGTCCCTTACATTATTTCTTGGGCCTTGAAGTTCATCGAACCAAAGAGAGCTTATTTCTCCATCAGGGTAAATATCTGCTGGACTTGTTACAAAAGGCCAAAATGGAGGGTGCTAAGCCTTGCTCTACTCCTTTTGGCACTACCAAACTGGATCACAGTGGTACACCTTTGGAAAATCCAACTGAGTATCGATCTATTGTGGGAGGTCTACAATATTTAACTTGGAATCGGCCTGATATCTCATTTGCAGTTAATCAGGTCTGCCAATTCATGCATACTCCCACTGATTTACATCTGCAAGCAGCCAAACGAATACTCAGATTTCTCAAAGGTACATCCTCCCATGGTATATGGTTTCATAAAGGTCCTCTCACTTTATCAGCCTACTCTGATGCAGACTAGGCTGGCTGCACTTTCGATCGGCGATCCACGAGTGGATTTTGTGTGTTTCTTTGCTCTAACTTAGTCAGCAGGAGTGCTAAAAAGCAGCCTGCAGTAGCTCGTTCTTCTACTGAGGCTGACTATCGATCCTTGGCTCATATTGCAGCTGAAGTTACATGGATATGTAAAGTTTTCAAAGATTTTGGTTTCTCCTTCTCTGCTCAACCTACCATTTGGTGTGATAACATTTCTGCCATCTCTCTTTCTTCAAACCCTGTTTTCCATGCGCGAACCAAACATGTGGAAATTGATTACCACTATATACGGGAGCTAGTTCTTGCCAATCTAGTTAAAGTTCAGTATGTTTGCAGCCAGGATCAGATAGCCGATATTCACACTAAATCTTTGTCTAAGAATCGGTTTCTCTTTTTTCAATCCAAGTTTTCTCTTGGAACTCCAAGTCTTTCCACGCTCAGCTTGAGAGGGTGTAAAGATAAGGATGCCAAGTCATGACAGTTCATATAGTTTTAGGCAACCAATTATTCTTGTTACAACTGTATAGTTTTGGTTAGGTTGTTATATTTTGTCACAGGATGTTAGAGGAAGTTTTGTACATGGCCTTGCCTATATATATATACCCCCAATGTAAATGTAATTAATTAAGTCAGTAAATGAGAAGAGCATTATTCAGTAAAATCATTCTTCTGTTTCTTTACAGGGTTTAATGTGGAAACCGTTGAATACAAAAATGTAAGTTTCACTGTTTGGGATGTAGGAGGACAAGACAAGGTACTAGCTTTGATTCTTAATTTAAACTAATGTTTTGGAATTGTATGCTACTGAGATATACAAAACTGTGGTAGAGGACGTGTCAGAAAATGTATCGATTATGTGTATCTAAATATATAGTACTGTAGATCTGTGTCACCGCATCATAGATCATAATTTGAATTTTTTTTAGAGAGATTTTTTGTTCTTGATTAACTGTGTGCTACATGTAGATTCGACCGCTATGGTCCTATGGAGACACTATTTTCAGAAGACTCAGGGTCTCGTCTTTGTACTGGATAGCAAGGACAGAGACAAAGTTTCGGAAGCAAGAGATGAGCTCCATCGAATGCTCGTGAGGTCAATTTCCTTGTTCCTTCTATAAATTGCTATTAAAACAATTTAATTTGTACCATACAAATGTCAATCCTTGTTTCTTTTGTTGTTGCAGGATGAACTCCGTGACGCGACACTGCTTGTATTTGCCAACAAGCAAGATCTTCCGAATGCCATGAATGTTTCTGAGATCACCGATAAGCTTGGCCTGCATTCACTCCGCCAACGCCGATGGTAACAACCAAAACATGCTTCTTAATTACATACTATACTACAATAACTAATTAAATGATAAGGATTATTTTCTTAAATAGTTTGACATGTTATATTGTCAGACTTGAACATTCAAACCTGACTTGACCTAACCGACAAGGTCTTGATTTACATTTGAACAAGAGAAAAACGACCTGGATAGCCAATCAAGGCCCTCATATATTCTTTTATGCTTGTGCATGGGTTTTAACATATCCAGGTACATTCAGGCTCTTTGTGTCACCTCCGACCAAAAACTATATGAGGGCCTTGATTGGCTATCCAGCAACATCTCAAACAAGGCATGATAAATATACCTAGCTCCTTTTATGTTTTATTTCTTATTGTACCAAATGTTTGATTGCATTTTTACAGGATATATATATTATTATGTACTTCATTACTTATGTATTTTTAGTTACTGCACAATGTATTTTTTCTGGATGATGTCTTTGCATATCTGCAAACATAATCCAGTCAGTCTGGCAAGCTTTTAGTCCTGTTTAGTTTATCTCGATCTATGTTAACTAGTAAAATCCTGGCATCTTCAGTTATGCTTTATATACAAGGCATTATAGTTCTTCGAATTTATTTATGGTATGAAACAACTAGAACTAATTTTTAACGTTTCAGAAAACTTTACCTGAATACATTTGATTTTTGACCTTTATCGACAACAAAATGCTCAAAAATATATATAATTTCAGCACCGGTTTTTCTGGTCAGTTTATCTTGTTTGATGTAGCACATAGTTGCATGTGTGTCACTTCATTTGGTAAATCAAGAATAAAAGGGTGCAAAGAGTATATAAATACTTAGTTCTCATAAACCTTGGGACTTGGGAGATGTTTGATTGACTGGACTAGAACTGAGATTGGGCTATTTTACACCAATCTCAACCTGGACCAAAGGAAGATTAAAGGTTCTCTGAAATTTCCTATAACTTTGTCTCTTGGACATACCAAAGGAAGATTAAAGGTTCTCTGAAATTTCCTAGTGAATTAACACTGAGGAGAGGACATACCATTTCAGGTCCAGCAACTTCATAGGAACAAGAGAATACTAGACTTTTGACAATATCTCCAAAAAGATATTGAAACAAAACTTTCTAGCTGTTCTCAACAACTCTTCATTTCTGTCCTCTCACATGTCTTGTGTACAAGTTATGTTCTCTCATATGTTAAACCAAATCAGTTGGATTAATTAACTGAAAAAAAATGGGGAAATGCTTAATACCGGAACTTTTGCTCCCGTCTTTTGTTTTTCCCAACCTGTCTAGTGTTTAGGGTCAATTATGTGTTCGACACTATGTAGCCGAATGTAATTGTTTTGGTCTGCACCACCTTTACAATTTTTCTTTAAACTCAACAGAATTGAGCGAGATTAGCTTCTCAATAAAGGTAAAAGGGCGGAAAGTTTATGTCTTAATTACATATTAATCTTTATGACGCACGCTTACTTGTCCAAAGGTGTTTATCCAAACACAATGAATGTTGAAAGGTAAAGCTGCAAGAAATGAGCTACTCTAGTATTTATGTTCATCAGAAGCTCATGAATAAAATAGATGACAGATAACAAACAAGAGCCATTTTCTTCCTGCTGAGTAAATATGGTGGATGCACAACATTTGTGCATGATAATTGCAAACCAGTGAAGCCACTTTTCCTTCAATTTTTGCTCAATTGGAGAGGACCCTACTCTCCTACTCTTAGTCCTGGTGAGTTTGATGCAGGAGTAGTTTCTTATCTCAGCCAATGCACTATGCAGTGTCCCCATTATCTATTATCCTAAACGCCTGTCAACGTTCTTATTAGTTATTGCGACAATTTTGCATTCTTTACATTGGAAGACGAGTGAGAAGGTTGTTAGTGCTTCCCAATATTTCTTTCTTTTGTATCAAGGATGAATTCTCCCTCCGTCCTACTCCACACCCAGGAGGTGTACACCAAAAAGGACAAAAAGCATGGTCACACAATCAGTCCCACAACTTGTGCGATGGTTAAATCGAGACTCACAGAGCCGACTGAGGATTGACCAACTAATGTCTGGATTGGGTTTGAAATTAGGTGGAAATCGAACTTGGGTTGCTACTATTGCAGTACTTCAAGTTGCCAACTCAACCGATCTCTTGGCCTCGTCGATGGCTAGGATTGGGTTTGATTGAATTTGATAACTCACTAGATTCATTATACTTTGAAGTAAAAAATGGATGTCAACTTCAAAATCTTGTATAAGTTGAAGGTAGAAGATCGATTAGTCCCTACTAACGTGGAAGGATAAGTTTTTGTCATGATTAATTCCTCTGATATCTTTGACTCTGACAAGATGTGAAATTTGACATCAATTTCTTACTCAACTGTTCAACATACATATTTTTTCATAAACAATACCTAATTTTTCAAGTATGAGATAAAAATAAATAAATAAAAAAACACATGGTTATGATACATGGTTGAAATCAAGTGAGACCAACTTACTTTTCCATTTCTTGTGTGTCAGCAAACACAAGATATGTCAAGAATAGCTGAATAAGAATGAGACACACACCTTGCAGACTCATTCATGACGTAATAAACATACATTAGTGAGTTATTCAATCTAATGTGGTGCTAGTTGTGGATGCAAATTTCTTCCTCCTTGATCTTGGACAAAATTGCACCTACAAAACAATTAACACCTTAGGGTCAAGGCCAAGAGCCTCACGCGCCCACGATGAATGGGAGGAAGGGCTTTGGCCGAAGAACCTCTGATGCCAAAGTTAGAATTTAGAGATAAAAGTGTTTTGAGAGTATTGGGAACTTTGCAAGTGTGTTGGAATGATCTTTTGGTGAAAATGGGAGCCTATTTATAGGGATAGGGTGGCCGGTCCCCTTTGGATGTTTTTTAGGGTGTAACTTATGGTTTAATGTGTGATTTAATGGATTAATTAGGCAATTAATCCATTAATTGGTTAATCAACACATTTTTGGAATAAATATTTTGGGGGTTATGTAATTTATATGGGATGTTTTGAAGGTTATGAAATAATTACCTTGTGGAAAATATAGGATGAGGATGGATGAAATAACTTTGAATTTGTTACCTCTTTTGGACACTTTTGATTTGGTTGAAGAATGATTGCCCGCTGCTCGCGCGTAGGAACCCCGTTGTACCTCAAGGGTATTTTTGCCCTCTTTTGTCCAAAAATCCACGTGTCGCCTTGTGATTATTTTTTAGCTCCACACTAATCACCAAACAAAACTAGTACTTCACACAACCTTCACATTTACTTTGGCATTTAAAACCCAAATAAATTTACAACCAACATGACTGTGCCTGATAGATCATGTGCAAGTTTGGTTTTGACAATGTGGTGCTTTCTGGCTTGGGAGAACAACATGGGAAACATAACAACATAAGTGGTTGTTTCTTGCTGGTCATACGTTTTAAATTAAAATGTGACCTTTGACTTCACAGTATGAACGATTATGGCACGCCTAATTTTTTTGAAGAATCACTGTCATCATCTTCTCTCTCTGCATGCGACTTATGATAAGAAAGAGATGTAGCTTAAACTTTAACCAAACCTAAAGAAAAAGGCAGGGGAGGACCACAGACAACAAGAGCAAACATACATCCTCACAAATTCCCATATCCTGCACAAATCCAATTTCAAACCTTTCCGTACAGAAATTTATGGATGCTGCTAATCTTATACAAGATATGAAAGCCAATTTACAAAGATAATACGCAAAGTCATTTACTAAGCATGAGACATTTGTTACTAAATACATTGACATATTCTGCTTCCTGATTGCATTTGCAATCGACTGATAGAATCTGACTTATGAATGGAACTAGGTACACAAACGTAAAACTGTACAAACAAGGTGCCTAAACTTGCAGACTGCTGACTTCTATGAACATAAGAAGATGGCGTTACTAAAAGGCTTATTGCCTGCTTGCACTCGACTGACATAATCCGACTTCTAAATGCAACAGTTACATTGCTCATTCTCTTAGCAAGTGACTATTTGCAGATTTGAAATAAGGTGTTGGATCAAAACAAAGAAGGGAGTAGGTGTAGACAGGGGACTTGAAAAGGCCGATAGAGAAACAAATCAATGTGGCTAAATAACCTCACAATAAGTTGTTTAGACTTCAGAGTCTAATCTGCTAGAAAACAACCGGAAGCCTGTCAACAGCTATGCATAGTTTAAACCTGTACTAAGACCAAGCTACATCAGTAAGACTAGTTACTCAGCCACAAGAATCATTTGTATGAGTGAAAAGAATAGATAAACACATTCTCGAACTGTCCTAGTTTGCGACCATGTCTATCATTTCATTTAGCATAAAAGAAATACGAGACTACCTCATGAGTACTGGTTTTGGACATGTGCATGGGCACAAACACAAAGTTAAAAGCCTCTTAAGGCAGGAAAACTTGTTGCAAGAAAATATTCGGTAGTTTGGAACCTTGCCAATGTCTAGTGATGAGTTTGATCACGTTGTAAGAGGCAATCCAATCAAATTACCTAATCATAGAGCTATCTCTCTCTCTCTCTCTCTCTCTCTAATCTAGTTCAACAAACCAACTATCAAGCACACTGCTCATTACTCACCTCTTTCTAATTAGAAAAACTCCAAAGTCATTGTTTTGTTCAATCATGCTGAACAACCAAAGACTTTCAGTGCCCAACATTTTACTTCTTTATTGTTTGGTATAAATGACTAGCGTTGCCCGTCTCCATCTCTGGCTTTTTTTATTGTTCCATTTCCCTTTTGCCTTGAGGAACTGAACTTACACTTCTATATCTACCCTCATCCCACCCCCTGCGGCACTGATGGACGCCTCAGGTTTAGTTTCAAGCTAAGGTAGATAAAGAGCACAAAGAGGATGTCTCGGACTTAATTTTCTAGACAACCACTCCACTACATATAACAAAATGAATAAGTGATAAAATATACTTGTGTCAATTGTGCGTGTATGCATGATATAAGTACTTAAATATGGCAGATCAAGCATTATTGATTTCTTCCATTCATCAGCAAACACCCCCCCTCCCCCAACCACATCTCAAGAAATACGTGAGAGAGGTGGAGTTTTAATCTCACAGCGTTTCATTTTCACAAGTTTGGCCACAAAAGGAATGATGATATAGACGTACTCAATACAGATACCGCCAATAACATAATACGCAAAAGAGGGATTGTATATACTACCATGTTTAATAGTAGACAAAAGACAATCAGAGACTAACGTGAGCTGCTCAGCACGTCCACAGACACACGATTTAAAGAGGGCAACCTCATCTGCTGGTTCTGCAGTCTGCTCCTTTTAAATTGAGGATCTGGTGAGGATGAGTCCAGTGATGCCACAGCCCACGAACCATTTGACATGTCACAGCTGAAAGACGCATTAATAACCCCATTAGGGCTGCTGGGTACCGATAAATGCTTGCGTTTGTGGCTTTGGTTTTCAACGCTCCCTGACAGTTCCAGGATGAGCTTGGAGCACTCATTTACCCTGTCCTGTAAAGGACATAATAATATTCGACTATTTAGGGCATCAAGTTGCATTACATTTGCAGAAGCAGGAAAACAAATTACATGAGAAGTGACAAATCCGTTTATTAAGTACAAACCTTACTGACTTTAAGTAAATTCATAAGCTGATTCTGGTATTCCACAGGATTAAATGCCTCAATCTCATCTATAACATACAGCATTGTTGCAGTAGCTAATACGGAAGGCAAATAACAAGTAAATCTGGAATCTGCAATAAAAATACCGAATTGAATATAAGATTAGTTCCAACTGGTTTTATGCCTTTTCGATATATATGATTGATACTAAACTACTCATTGATCAGAAAATGAAACAAATTCGATTGCTCACCCGCAATGACGGATAGAAGTAGACGCTCACATCTCCACAGAAACTCCCAATGCAGGTGGATCTTCAAACCGAACCTCCTGATGATGTGATCAAAGTATGAATTTGGGGTCACCGGATTCATCCTCCACCCAAGAGTCGATAGCACCAAAAGCTCCATTCTTTGAATGGTTTTTGCTTCGAAAACATACTTTGATTCCTCCACCTAAACACAATCACAAGATATCCAGTAAACAAAACAGTCTAGCAATTTCACAAACACTCAAATTGCACATGGAAATTTACACATACTTGCAAATCTAAGAGAAGGGGCACATGGGTCTCCTCCACTTTGGCGGCCAACGAGACGCAGGCGACGGCGGCGAGCTGACTCATCCACGGCTTGTCCCTCTGAAACGGCCGACTGGCAATGAATCTATCAAAGTAGTTCACAGCTAGAACGGTGGTCAAAGAGGAGAACCCATAGTGTGCCCTTACACTCAGAATCCACTCAACCGCCTCTTTCCGAGCAGCCATTAAATACCCATCTGAGATTTCGCCACTGAAACACACATGGGTTTGTTCCTCTTTGGAGATTAGAGAGGAAAGTTCATCATTTTCCCAGAAAATATCACTTTCCATAACAACCAAAGGGAAAGATGATTGCTTTTTTGAAAACCCATCACAGTTCTCGCTCTCCTCATCACTACCATTGTCTCTCAAATCTTCCTCAAATCCTTCCTCGCAGAATAATAAAAGGTCGAACGCCACTGGAGGGTTTTGGAGCTCTTGGGGTTCTTCTTGCAGAGCCATCTTCTTCGGAGAAGAAGAGAATAAAAGTTTTGGTCATTACACAAAATGAACAAGGGAGAGAGAAAGGGTTGAGCTCATGCCCATATCCATCTCTGAATCTGTTTCTTTCTCTCTCCGGACCTTTTTAGGAGACACAGATAGCGCCAAACGTAGGAAGCAGCCGAAGAGTTTTATCTCAGAAGCCCTTCACGCCGGTCCTGTTTTTTGGTCCCTTAATTTACAAAGTAAATGGTAGAAATTGTCCATCAACTTTAATCAAATTAGAGCAATGATTTTTCAATTAAAAATTCATTATCATTGATCCTTTAACTCATCAAAATGTGTAGCTATGGTCATTTTTGTCAACTTTGTTAGAATTTTGTCAAAATAAGTTATGTTGGACTGACCATTGCTACAATTAGAGTCCATCAACTCATCAAAACGTGTAGCTATGATCATTTTCGTCAACTTCGTTAGAATTTTGTCAAAATGAGTTATGTTGGAAGGATCATTGCTACAATTGGGTTAAAGTTGAGGGACTATTGCTCCAATTGGGTTAAAATTGAGGGACTATTTCCCTAATTGGATTAAAGTTGATGGACCAATGATAATTGACTTTTAGTTAAGGGACTATAGATGCACGTTTTGATAAGTTGAGGGATCAATGATAATGGATTTTTAGTTAAGAGACCATTACTCCAATTGAGTTAAAGTTAAGGACCATTGCTACAATTTGCTCTTACTTTACAGGGCAGGGCTATTCACACAGTTTTTTTTTTTTTTTTTTTTTTACGTCTCACAATTCTTTTTAATTTTTTTATCAAATTATTTTTTAATTGATTCGTTTTCATAGCTGAAGGTTAAGAAGAGTACATGAAATGTAAAAATACATGTGTAAATAGCACCATGCTCCTCTATATTATACGATAAAAAAATGTGACAAAAGAAATTGTGACTATAAAACCAAATGCAATTTTTTTTTATGATACGTACCACCGAGTGACTTAGAAAAATCTATTAGTGAAATGTATCATTTCAGTCAAACCCTATGAAATGAGCTCCAACTAAAAATGGTTGTTTGGCAAGTGGACTTTCAACTAAATATAGATTAAAGTGAGTAATTATTTGAACGACAAGTTATGATGAGAGATTTATTATCACATTTTGTTAATATGAGATTAAGCACAGTTCGCAAGTGGCCATCTACCATAATGGTGGGGAGGAGTGTTGCCTTTGCACTACGACGTGGATTTGAACCCCATCAACTCCATAATCTAACATATAATCTAACAAATATATCGTTTGACAAAAAAAAAAAAAAACAAAATTAAGCACAGCTCACAAGAGTCCACCATCAACAGGTGGATAGCAATTCAAAGAGAGTTACTAGTTTTGCTGAAGTGTGTGATTTTTTGGGAAGAGTCTATTGTAGAAGTAACTATTTGTTTCTTTTGCAATTTGTCCTTAAGTCAACACTACATGTATTCAAAGAGAGTTACTAGTTTTGCTGATGGTTTTGTGCGCATAATCTCTCATGTAACGAGTTATAATGTGACTGAACTTTCAGTTGTAAAGATTGAAATTCTTTTGGCTCTTGGAGTGGTGGTTATGTTCCTTTGCTACGTCTTGTGTTTGCCACGCCACATATCCATCAATATGGTCTATATTGGACTGGCCAAGTTGACATTATGTTTCTTCATGTTGCTTTTCAAATCATTACTAATTGACTTGGATCTATTCTAGAAAAAGTCAAGGCATTTCAAATTATTTATTGGCACGGGCAAAGTCAAGAAAAACTTGTAAAGATATAATAGTTTCAAATGTAATCTCTATTTTTGAATTTGGTACCAACAAATATCATCCCCCTGAAACAACATTTTCTTTTTTTATTCTTTTTTTTTTTTGGCTTTTTCAAGTCTTTTTATTTGATGACCCCTCAAATTTAATTCAGTGTGTCTTGTTTAAATTTGTACATGTTCAGGCAGGAATTTCCCTGGAGAAGGCCCATGGCTCGAGCACACAACTCCCCGAGGAGTTGGCACTTTGGTTGGTTGTTGGGCTCCTGCTTGTTGAGAGGCTACAAGAGGAGGACAGAGTTAGTTCTGAAATGTGTCTTTGTAAGGCCTTAGGTGTAGGCCTTGCAATCAAAACTAACTAAGTGCTTAGGCGTGCCACTACCATCTCAGTATGGCAGATGTAGTACAAGTGTGTTTAAGTCGATTATTTGCGCCCCAAGTTATTCTGACTTCTTGTTATCAAATGATTGTCGAAGATGGGTTAAGTCTACATTAAGTTCTTTTCTGTGCCTTGAGATCAAGGACTTTTATTATTATCTTGTATGCTTTAAAGGTTAGAAGTCATCGGTCTAGTTCCCATTCAATCTTTTATAGCAGTAAAACTACTAAATGAACCAGATCTGAGTGCCAATGGAACCTTTGATCATCAAATGACTTGGAATGACTTGAATATATATTGGAGAGTACATCATAATACCAGATCTACTAATTGAAAGATAAAACAAAAAGAGTCGGGCAAGGGTGAACGTCTTGCAGTTTATTCTCTTTGTGATTACAGAGGTTTGTGTGTTGAAAGGGATAAGTGGTAAACAAGTTTACATGAGGGAATCGATACTACAGCATCTGGATAATGTAGCAGAGTTTTTACACCGAACAAAAGATGACTTTCTAAGGGAACTATTACTAAAAAGGGTTTGGAAGGTACGAACCATCTTCAAAAAAAAAAAAAATTAATAAAAAAAAAAAAAATATATATATATATATATATATAAATTCTTTATGCTTTTGACACTAAATATATATATACACACACACACAAAGAATGAAATAAGGCTCATTTATTGATTTCTTTGAAAATTTACAGAAATGTACATTTTACATCAGTCAAAAAAAAAAAAAAACAAACAGGAGGGAGCCTTCACGAAGGTTGCTCGTGTGAAGCCTCACCATTCGATGAAGCTCCAGGAAGAAGAGGCGCCGGAGGTTGACTGTTTAGCACCTTATCACTCGGCGGAACCCTAGGGGGAGGAGGCACCGAAGGTTGATCATTTGGAGCTTCATTACGCGGTACAGCCCTAGAAGACGAAGGAAAATGTTGTTGGAACAAACCCACGAACCTCTGATGATCAAGTAAAATCTGACCATCAGATTCCTGCATCTGGTCAATCTTCCTCTTCATGTTTGAGGCATAGTTATGTGCGAGCATGTGCAACTGTTTATTCTCATGCTTGAGCCCTCTAATCTCCTGTTTGAGACTCATCACTTCAGCCGCCAATGATTCAACTTGACGGGTTCGAGCAAATAAACGTAGGGCCATATTAGACACAGAACCTGCACACTGCACACTGAAGGCCAGAGAATCCTTAACAGCCAACTCATCAGACCGTTTGGAAAGCAGTCTGTTATCTTTGGGAGTGACAAGGTTCCGGGCCACCACCGCAGCAGTCATATCATTCTTCATCACCGAATCCCCAACGGTAAGAGGACCAGTAAGGGATATGAAGGATGGGCGCCATATGTTGTCTGGAGAAGGCGGGACTGCCTCTTCACCAAGGTTCAAATCAAAACGACGGTCGGAGGGTCCAGACATTTTCAAAGGTATTGAAGAAAGAAGAGGTCGGACAAATAAGATCTTAGAAGTGCAAGAAGGGAGTTTCTACAAGCGAAAATTCAAGTGTGCTTTGAAACGAACTGCGCGCCTCTATAAAAATCAGCACTCGACGGGATTTCAGAGATTGAAGAGGCGAGCTCAGAATTCGAAGAGGCCAATTCAAAAAATCGAAGAGGCAAGCTCAGAAATCGGAGAGGCATCCTGCTTTTCCAAACGCGTTAGCACCTGTCACACTCAAACTTAGCTTTGCGGAAATCACGGGCAATTTGTCGAAGCGCCGATCCCAGATATCGAAGAGGCGCTAGACTTTTTCAGCCTCGTCAACACCTGTCATATGCACACTCAGCTTGGGGGAAATTACAGACAATTTGTCGAAGATTTCTGATAAAGAAGAAAGCAAGTGAAGCCATACTGATCAATCACGCATTGGTTCCCGACACGAGTGAAAGAATAGTAACTCTACAGGTATTAAAGAAATTCCTATAACTGTCCACCTTCACCCTTCATAGCAAGGCAGACATACAGAATCTTTCTTCATCTCCGAGAATGCCTTCCCAACGAAGCCTCTCGAGTCACTCAGTGTTCCTTATTCCTTGGGGTACCTCTGCAAACAAATGACAGCAAAGCAAAAGTATCTCATATCACCAGGGTAGAAAGCAAGAGTATCTCATATCATGCGTTCTCCCTGTTCTTTCCTTTGTCCTTGTTCTTACCTGCAAAGACAAGGATAAAGAAAGCAATATGTCGGAACCTCCACTCAAACTCGGGTAAGGAACCGACTGCTTGGAACCCTTCCCTGATTGCCTACCTAGCACTGCTCTCGAGTACTCGTTTTCAAGTGATTTAAACTTGTTTTTACGTATTTGAGTCAGTTTTCAAGTGATTTAGCAATCCCTCCTAATCCCCGGCCTAGAACGATCCCTACTTACATACTTTGCTACAATTGATAAAAAGAGGGTTAATTTGAGTGCTAGTTAATATCATATCATCCAATTTCAACCTTTAAGATCAAGCCTCGACGACTCTTGAAGAAATCTCAAGCCCAATTCAAGATCAAGCCTCAACGGCCCTTGAAGAAATTTCCAGTCCATTTCAAGATCAAGCCTTGATGGCCCTTGAATCGACGTCTACATTGAGGTACTTCAAAACGCATCTTCTACACGTGACAAGCACATGTATACGACGCACCTTGAAGTGGGGGCATTTGTAGACATCGAAATTGCGGTGAAATAAATGTTCACCAACGCATTAAAATTTTGACGTGTCAGGGCATACATGGCACGTGTCATACAAATTGTACACATGGTGTGTGACTCGACAAAATAAGAAGAAATACCCTTGGAGGATTACACAAGTATTTTCTTCTCATTTTGGGCAATGACAAAGCATGCACATATCAAGTTTAAAATGATATTAAGTGGAAAATTAGGCCATAAAATTACCACTTCAAGTTTAAAATTGTATTAAGTGGGAAATTAGGCAATGGTGCTTGGAAAAGAAAAAAATATTTTGTGGTGGTGATTCATTCTCAAAGCCTATAAATAGGCTTCTACATCAAGGTATCATTAACCAATTCACAAATACATTTTTCTACTCCCAAAATGGAAGAGAATACTCCCCACACATCCAAAATCCTTAAAGCTTTGAAACTCTAAAGCTCTCAAGCAAATCCCGAAGGATCAAGAAAGCCCTCTTCATTCTTCGTCAAATCCTCCTTCAAGATCAAACCCCAACGGCCCTTGAAGAACTTCCACCAATTCAAGATCAAGCCTCGACGGCCCTTGAAGAAAGTGTTCATCGTTCATCCTAAGATCAAGCCTCAATGGCCCTTTGGATCAACAACATCAACAAATCCGCACAATCATTCTTCAAGATCAAGCCCAAAAGCCCTTGAAGATCTATTCATCCGTCAACCTTCAAGATCAAGCCCCAAAGGCCCTTGAAGAACTTCCACCAATTCAAGATCAAGCCCCGACGACCCTTGAAAAAAGTATTCATCGTTCATCAATTGTTCATCCTAAGATTAAGCCCCAACGACCCTTTGGATCAACAACATCAACAAATCCACACAACTGTTCATCCCAAGATCAAGCCCCGACGGCCCTTGGATCAACAATCATCCATCTTCAAGATCAAGCCTAAAAGCCCTTGAAGATCCGTTCATCACTGTTCTTCAAGATCAAGCCCAAAAGCCCTTGAAGATCCGTTCATCACCGTTATTCAAGATCAAGCCTCAACAGCTCTTGAAGAAACGCTCATCCTCAAGATCAAGCCCCAACGGCTCCTTGAAGATCCGCTCAAATCCACCTTCAAGATCAAGCCCACGACCCTTGAAGAACGTTCATCCTTAGATCAAGCCCAACGGCCCTTTGGATCAATCGCACATCTACAAATACACACCTTACGGAGATCGAATCAGAGGATCAAGTTAAAAGAGATCGTAACCCTAAATCATCAAAACACAAATATTTGTTTGTGCACGTTGTTCTTGTCTTTTTCGTTTCAGGAAAAATTCGTGTTCACAACATCATTTGAAGTTAAAAGGAAAAACCAACACACTAGCACACTTCCTTTTATTGCAAGGAAAGACCATCATGCCAGTGCTCCTTCATGGTGCAATATATGCTCAACCAAATTCTTTTGGAGTGTGTCATGGTCTTCTGGAGCTTGAATCCTATTAAGAGGTCTCATATACTCACTAAGAATTACCCTATCATGTTGGGTCTCGTATGTGGTTGTATGTAGATATTCAATGTTTCTTGCTATTTCTCTCGCAGATGTTGGTTGGTTGGTTGTCATCGACATCTTCGTCAGAATTTTCTTCCATTTCTCTGTATTCATCTTTAACAATCATATTGTGCAAAATTTTGCACATCATCAAGATTGAATGTAAGCCTTCATATTCCAAAATTGTGCAAGCCCTCTAACAATGTCATCGAGCTCATGGGATCCCGAACGCTCTGTCCACATCTTTCATATACGACTCTTGCTTCTGCCAAAACAATTTGTTCCATAACCTTCACGTTTCATGGGAATAGATTTAGTGATTTTTCATTATTGATCGGAATCTAAATAATTTTAAGTTAAAATGTTCATAAATTATTTACATAAAACTTTTTTTTTTTTGAGTTACCAAAGAAAAAAATTTAGTCTAAATTCATTCTTTAATAATCTCGGGTTAAAATTTTAAGCCAAAACCATTAGAGGAGAAAAACTATTTGGGTCAAAACCTGAATTTTCTGGGCTAAAAATATAGTTTTTAACCCTATCCATTGAAGTTGGTCTAAGGGTGGGAGAGTAATTTTATATTAAACTCATCATTCACGAGAATTGGAACAAAGACTTCTCACTTATAAGTAGAGAGTAATACTCATCACCCATGTAGTACTATGTGACCAACATTTTCAATTATTATTTTTTTTTTTGAACAAACAATATTATCTACACTAAGGGGGATGGGTAGGCTTAGCCTCACAATGGGCTATCAATAATGTGGTTCAAATTCGTCTTGGGCGAGAATCGAATCTAAGACCTCTCACTTACAAGTGAAGAAGAATACCACTAGACCGTAGTACTAAATAGCACATTTTCAATTATTAACTAGTAATTTTCAACTACATATATAATTATGCATTCAACTTGTAGAACAACATATGAGAAATTTTAATATGTTTTTGTTTCTTTTTAAAATAAATTGTGTTTTTGTTCTTTAGTGGAGCGATAGTGCTATTGGGTTAAAAGTGGGGTACAGATAATTTGGGAAGAAAGGGGAGACAGAGGAGATCAAAGGAAAATTGAAGCATTAAATTAATTTTATGGTGTGTGTGTGTGTGTGTATATATATATATATATATATTTTTTTTTTTTTTGAACAAACGATATTACTTACATTAAGGGGGAGGGTGGCCTTAGCCTCACACTGAGCTAGCAATAACTTGGTTCAAATTCTCTTTTGACAAGAATTGAACCTAAGACCTTTCACTCTGATGTCACTAATTTAAAACAAAGAAAGTGACTTACTTTTCTTGGGAATGAGGATCATTTCCGGATCTTCTTTGTGAGGATCCTGAGGATCCTCAAATTGTGTCCCTTCATCGGATATCGTTCGGTCAAAAATTATTTTAAATACTTTTATTTTAAATTAAATATGAATAGTATCTGACGAAAACTGACCGCTCAATATACAATGAACGAACACGATTTAAGGATTCCTAGGATCCTCATAAAGAGGAACCAGAGAGGATCTTGGGGATCCTCAAATTGTGTCCGTTCATCGGATATTGTTTAGTCAGAAATCATTTTAAATACTTTTATTTTAAATTAAATATGAATAGTATCTGACGAAAACTGACCGCACGATATACAATAAACGAATACGATTTCAGGATTCCCATGATCCTCATAAAGAGGAACCAGAGAGGATCCTCCTAGTTTTCTTAGAAGCACGTGAAACACAGTTTAGATCTTGAGAGATTTAATATCGTCGGATATGAGATTTAATGGTTAAGATGGAAGGAGGCAGATTGTCTGCCCTCATGTTTGGGTGCCCTTCCCATCCCCTCATATTTGTGCAGTCACGGTTAAGCCACGTCAACATTTTATATTCTTATTGCTTTTTGTCTTATTATCTCTATAAAAAAATTAATATAAAATGTGTGACGGGGTTTAATCGTGACCGCACAAAATAAGAGGGGATGAGAAGGGCACCCAAACAGGATGGCAGACAATCTGCCTCCGAGATGGAAACGTGACTTCACGCAGTCAAAAATTAAATTGAGAAGGAAGGTCTTTGTTGTAGTGGAAAAACATTTTTGCTCACCACCATTTAGTGTGATGTATGTTCATCATCATATTTATCACCATTAGATGAGTTTGAATATTGAGATTTGTGCTTATCCACTACACGAATCTCGAAATTAAAATTCATCTAACGATGATAACTAGGGTGGTGAGCATACACCACACTAAATGGTGGTAAGCAAAAATGTTCCCCTAATTATTAGGTTTTTCTACGGACTGACACGTGTTCCAATTGAAAGTAAAATATAGTCAACCCGGTAACAGAAACAGTGGATTGTTGGAATTACCGACAAGTCGTTTTTCGGATTCACAAAGGTGCTCAACCTCATTTTTCTTCTTTGGTCTTTCGGTTTCTTGTTGTAAAATTCAAACAAGAAATTATTACTTACTTTTTACAGCTTACTGTACTACTGGGCTATAAGCAAGGAAGAAAATATCGGTAATATCGGAAATATCGGTAGTCCGAAAACACGGAAATATCGATGGAAATATCAGGATAATATCGATATTGGTTGACGTTGTCCATAAGCAAAATCATTTGAAGATTGAGTCTCGGATTGTTTCCATGAGTCGCTCGATTCCATCCCAACAGGAATGGGATATGAAGGGTAGGGAAATGGTTGGTTATGAGTATTACCATAGTTACTACTTCTCACTCCAACAAAGTCTGAAGTTCTCGATAACGAGTCATCTTCTTGACTTTACAAAATCCCATTGCCTCTTTCTCTACGAGTATAGTCCTTCCCTATGGCACCAATTCCTGGTCCTGCCCGCCTACTGCCATGGTCATCATCTTGTGTTGCATGCGTGAAGTTTGCCTCACCAGTAAAGGGGCTCATAAATCCGGGAGGTGATCCAACATAGTTTCCATATCCACCACCACTACCTCCAGCTCCACTATATCCTTCATCATTCTCACCTTCGGTGGTAGGTGAGTCTCATGATCTTGTACTAGAGCTATCATTAGTATCAGCACGATGTTGTGGTTGTGTAGGATTGGAAGAAGGTGGAATTCCAGTGTTTCTTGGTCTTGGGCGCAAAAGTTCTTCCAAAGAGTCAGCGCTGCTAGATCCCACCTCATCCTCTAATACTCTTTCTACATTTATCCCTTCATTACGTGCTTCTTCAGCAACTATGGAAGCTGGGTTGCCTTCATCATCATCTAAATGAAGAGGTCTAATCCATTGAAAAAGTTGGTTACCCTCTGTATCATCATTTTCACCAACAATATCAAACATATCTAGTGGGTCACCACGGTCGACATGATCTATTTCTGCTTCCTTATCTCGAATTTGAAGCTTCATGTTGTAGTAGCAATAAACTAATTTTTCCAAGCTACTATGAGCCAACTTATTTCTTTGCTTTGTGTGTATGAGTGCAAATGTGCTCTAATTTCTTTCACAAGCAGATGAGGAAGCTGTTTGTGATAATACTTTGATTGCTAACTTTCTCACAGTTGGTGCATCGGTCCCATACATGATCCACCATTCAGCTACAATGAAAAACAATGTTGATAAGCCTAATAACTCCAACAAATTCTATTATAAACTTATAGTGAAATATGTTTATACTCACTAGGAGACATATTTGTTCGAGCAGCAACTGATGTTGGTTCTCCAAAAGTTCTTCTTGCATCTTTAAACCATGTTAGCTGAATTCAATAAATCGTGTTAGTTTAATCCAACAAAGTAATTATTGTAATTATTATAATTTAAGTAATTGTGTACCTCATTTCCAAATTGGCTAATTGTTGGTGATGCAGGGTCTAATTTAGAGTATACATTATGTACAGCACGTATAAGGTTACCATCATCTCCAACACCGGGTCTGTATTGGTGTCGGGGATTCAAATAATATGCTGTTCAAAGAAACACATACTCTAATAAGAGAAATAATACTTATGCAACTAAAGAAATGAATTGCAAATTATGACACAATTTATACCTGCTGCATGCAGATCGTGGTATAATGTTTTATACCATCGGTCTTCAATTATCTTTATGACCCACCTTGCACCATGTTTTCTTTCCAATTCATCCTTCACTACACGCATCAACTCGTATACTGCCCCCATAGTAGGATACACTTCTGTGTCAACGATCCGTAAAACTTTGTAAAGAGGTTCAAACACTTGGCACACATGTTCTGATTGAGTCTAAAAAGCATGATCAAGCACTATACTTTCCACCATACGACCTGCATTTGAGCGGCTCAAATTGTGGTTGGCCCAATCGTCACTAGTGAATAGTTGCTTCAACCCTACTTTCTTCTTAAGTAGGCTGTCTAATGCAATATAGTTGGTGGCGAATCGAGTGGTAGCTGGACGAATAATTTCTCCTTTGCAAAATTCACGCATCTTTGCCAACAACCAACCGTGATTGTAAATATAATTTGTGATCGTTCTAGCTCTTTTTACCACAGTAGCAACATTCTCTCTCTTCCCCATTGCCTCAAACATGAGATCAATACAATGTGCTGCACATGATGTCCAAAACACATTATGATGCTTCATTAACTTTTTTCCAGCTTTGACAAATGCAGAACCGTTGTCGGTCACGACTTGGACAACATTATGCTCTCACACCTCCATGATTACATCCCTCAATAATTTGTAAATATACTTGTAGTTCTTTATATGGTCTGAAGCATCAACAGACTTCAAAAAAATTGTCTTTCCCTTGGAGTATACCATGAAGTTTATGATATACAATTTGGTCGGGCCAGTCCATCCGTCACACATGATTGTGCAACCATTAGTTTCCCACTTTGACCTCAACTTGTTAACATACTCGCCAATGTCTTTATACTCTATATCCAAATATTTGTTTCTTATCTCATAAGGAGTGGGAGGTTGTACTCCAACACCGGCCTGTTGACATCCCACTACCATATTTTTGAAATGATGTGATGATGCCTTCGCAACAGGGACATTTTCATAGATAAAGAACTTGCTAATTAGATGCCCCATTCCCTCCTTCACATTACCTCCAGTGAAATAACTCCAAACACTCTTTTGACGTGTTTTGGATGACTTATATAAACTTGGGGCTATTGGTGGTGTTGGTTGTGATTCTCTAAGACTGCCTCCCCGTCTCATTTGTGCACCACCACTTGTCCCGGAACCTTGTGCTCTATTAGGAATTTTATGAAGGTGTTCTTTTTCCCATGCTGACTGTTTGGAGGCACGTAATGCTTGTTTCAAACTGCGTCGTTCTTCAGGTCCCATGTGATCATCACATTCGTCCTCATCGTCATCATCATCACTGTCAACCGCTTGGCCAATGATTTCTCCTCGTAGCCCAGCTCGAATATTTTCCATTCCATGTGTTATCTTTTTCTTCTGCTGTTTTTTATTTTTTAATAATGTGCTGATGAATGCATTCACTTCTGGGGGGACATTATCGCATCGTTGGACATTTTTTGCTGGATCTAATCCACTAAGATTGTACTTAAGTCGTGTCACTCCGCCACTCTTCATTACCCGACCACAATATTTGCAAATTGTGCCATGTTTGTTTCCATCTATTAGGTCTCCATGTTCCCAAGCTGGATCACGTTTAGTAGCTCCACTGGACATCTTAAACGTACCTACATTTATTTTTCATGAAAATTAGACAAATATTTTTTGGCAAAAAAATATAGTAGTGATGACGGTTATATAAGAGAACCTAAATAATAAAGTTATTCTACAGAAGAATTAAATACGAAGTAAAGAAAATGATTGTAAAAATTTAAGTAATTAAAAAAATAATATGGAATAATAAAACCTATATTAATGAATAATAATCCAATTTGATAAAAAAAATAATCCTAATATAAAACATAGTGATGAATATTAATCCAATTTGATAATAATCCAATTTAATAATAATCCAATTTAATGAATAGTACAATTTGATAATAAGCCAATTTGATAATAATCTAATTTAATGAATAATAATCCAATTTGATAATTAAAAAAAACCTAATATTAATGAATAATAATCCAATTTGATAATAAAACCTAATATTAATAAAATAATAAATAACATTAAACATATTAAAATTATCCTAGGGAATAATTATACAACATTACTTAATTACTTAAAAAAATTAACATACGAGTCCACACAAATTTATTTGTTGTTGTATAAATTACAATATTATAAATATAAGTTTGTAAACTTACCTTAAATATGGAACCCTTTGTGTTCAAGCTTTGGAATGGATCTGGAATGGCTTTGAAAATGGTAAGGGAAGAAGAAGAAATGAAAATGCTCTGAATGCCTCTGATACTCCACCTCTGATAAGGTGAAAGAATATAAGTATATAACAGACAGTGGCACATGGTTTTGCATGTGAAAGAATATCACAGACTCACAGTGGCACATGGTTTCATTATTAAAGCTCTATTATTTGTTGTCCATTGTCTAAAATTGTAAAAAGTGATTGTAAAATTAGTCAGGTGAGTCAGATGAGATGACCCAACCACACACACATAGACATGCCATCACACACGCACACAGATCTCACACGCATACGTCTCTCTCTCTCGAATCTCGAATTCTCGATCTTTCTCTTTTCTTCTCTGAGCTCTCTTCTCCCCCTTCTCCATTCTCCCACACACACACACAGATCTCCCACTATCTCGATCCTTCTCCCACACATACGCACAGAGAACCAAGGTCTCTCGATCCTTCTCCCACTATCTCGATCCTTCTGCTTCTCAGTCCGACAATCTCGAATCCCCCTTCTCCATTATCGGCATTTTCTTCCTTGGTTTTGATGGAGAGGTTCAAATTCGAAGCTATGCTGAGGGCCGTGGAGAGGCACAAAATATCGTAAATGCCGGTGTCGCCACCATTGATCGTGGCTCTGGCGAAGTCGGAGTTAGCTCAGAAGTACGATCTCAGCTCGCTTCGGCTTCTCGTCTGTGGTGGTGCGCCGCTGAGCAAGGAGGTTGTTGACAGATTTTGAACAATTTCTCCGGCGATCTCTCCACTTCTCTGTCAAACTGTTCGTGACTCTCTGGTTCGTCTTCGACTCGAAGATAACAAGTTTACAAGTGAGATTCCATTGAAATTCAGCACTCTGACCGACATCACATATGTTGATTACCTCTTGCATGCGTGAAATTTGAACCTTATATGTGAAATTTAAGTTCAAAATCGTGTTTTTGCAAGGTTTTTGGGACGAAATCGGCTCGGGAATAGGCACACCATCTCCGGCGTTCTTCTCCGATTGCACCGTTAAAAAAATATCGCGATATTTTGACGAAAACCATTCGGATACCTATTTAATATCCATTGCGCGAAAAACCGATAATATCGGCGATATTTCGCCGATATTATCGACATTTTCTTCCTTGGCTATAAGCAGCTTTTTAGTTCAAACACGCTTTCCTAAGAAATGGCAGTAAAAAAATATTACAAGTTAAACAGGCCCTTTAGGTAAAAAGACTTCTATTTTTTAAAAAGAAATAGAGATTAGGTGTGGGGCTCACTCTACATCGAATTTCAACTATCCGAACCGTCTATTTTGTAAGTCTCGATTTATAGATCATTCTTGCAAAAATTAAATTCAATCCGAAGTCATTTGCCTATTGAATTATCAATATCAAATTTCATCGTTTCTTATATAACAAAGTATTCGTTCATTTTTTTTAAACCTAATTAGATGCCTTAAATATTTCCGATTTAGCTAATATTTTGAAGGATGATCTATGAGGTACAACTTAAACAAAATAAACTATTCGGATCGTTAAAGTTCGATGTGGTGTAGAACCTACAATTAATCCCTATTTTTATAAATAAAAAAAAAATCTCTTCTCTTTAAGGCTTCCACAAGTTAAAATCCAAATAACTCAACTTATATTTCATGAACATCTTAAAATTAATCATCTTTTTCACACGTAAAAGATGCAGACCCAATAATTTAAGGGGTATGCTATCCACACACTCAATTTTACTTCTCACACACCCCTTGATAATTTCTATCCATTGATCTTTTTCAATTCATCCGATTCGACGGCCAAAAATTAAAAAGGTGTGTGAGAAGTAAAATGAGGTGTGTGGATATCACACCCCTAATTTAGACCATGTATGGAATGCTCGAGTGTTTCATTTTTTGGGGCTTAAGAAGGAGAGACTCGACTAGAACATGAGCAACTATTATGTAACATTCGGTAATTGTTTTGTCACTGCAGCTAAAGAGAAAACTTAGGTATCACATATTTACAAATCCGTTTTATTTAAATTTTTCGAGTCGTGATAAAACCAAAAGTATCAAGCGAGCGAAATTTCCTAGTTTATGGAAAGTTCATAAATTTTTTTCTTTAAGCATGTTGTGGATGTGGATATTGATTCAGAATTTAAGCGGACCTTGTCTTGTCTCTATGCGCAAAAGTGAAGCTTCCTCGTTCCTACATAGACATTGCTAAGTGAGGCCCAACAACATTTTTGGTCATTTTGGAATAACGCCTCACTAAAATTGTTTTCATACCATATAAATTGTATTTTATGACTGAATCAACTTATACGAGTCGATGTGTTAATTAACACTTGATCATATAATTCATAACATTTAATACAATAAATCATTCAATTCGGAGATCGTTTAGTTATCCATATGTGTTACTAATCAACGATTTCAGTAACAAGTAGCATCATCATGATGAATTGTCCATTTGTTTAACACGTATGGATGACTAAATGATCTTCAAATTAGTTTTTTTTTTTTTTTAACAGATATAATATTTAGATGATGATAAAAAAAATGAAAAATTATCTGATTATAATATTTTGATGGTATAAATTCGTTAAATGTAAATAGATGACAAGTAAATCCTTTTTATGAAAGAACACAAGCATTATCCATTGCCATAAATAATCAACTAATCTTAAAAAGAGTAAATTACATAGTAGCCCCTCAGGTTTGAGGTCTATTGCAATATTATACAACATCTTTAAAACATTTCACTTTCATACCTCAAGTACTATTTTATTTCAATTTCATGCAACCGTTACATTTTCCATCCATGGATCTGTTAAATGCTGACGTGGCTGCCACATATATGCCATGTGGCTGCCAAATGTCTGCCACGTGGCAAATAAAATAATTTTTTAATTTTTTTTTTAAAACCTGAAATTGAAAAAAAAAAAAAAGGGGACCGAACCCCTGCAACCCAGAAGAAGGAGGAAGAAGAAGAAGAGAAGAAGAAAGAGGAGGAGGAGGAAGAAGAAGAAGAAGAAGAAGAAGAAAAAAAAAAGGACCGAACCAGAAGGAGGAAGAAGAAGAAGAGAAGAAGAAAGAGGAGGAGGAGGAGGAGGAGGAGGAGGAGGAGGAAGAAGAAGAAGAAGAAGAAGAAGAAGAAGAAGAAGAAGAAGAAGAAGAAGAAGAAGAAGAAGAAGAAGAAGAAGAAGAAGAAGAAGAAGAAGAAGAAGAAGAAGAAGAAGAAGAAGAAGAAGAAGAAGAAGAAGAAGAAGAAGAAGAAGAAGAAGAAGAAGAAGAAGAAGAAGAAGAAGAAGAAGAAGAAGAAGAAACCCAAAATAAGAAGAAGAAGAAGAAGAAGAAGAAGAAGAAGAAGAAGAAGAAGAAGAAGAAGGAGGAAGAAGAAGAAGAAGAAGAAGAAGAAGAAGAAGAAGAAGAAGAAGAAGAAGAAGAAGAAGAAGAAGAAGAAGAAGAGAAGAAGGAGAAAGAGGAGGAAGAAGAAGAAGAAGAAGAAAAAAAAAAGGACCGAACCCAAAAGAAGAAGAAGAAAAAAGAGAAGAAAAAAAAAAGTGGCAGACAGGTTTTTTAAAAAAAAATTAAAAAATTATTTTATTTGCCACGTGGCAGACATTTGGCAGCCACGTGGCATATATGTGGCAGCCACGTCAGCATTTAACAGATCCATGGATGGAAAATGTAACGGTTGTATGAAATTGAAATAAAATAGTACTTGAGATATGAAAGTAAAATGTTTGAAAGATGTTGTATAAGATTGCAATAGACCTCAAACTTGGGAGACTACTATGTAATTTACCCTCTTAAAAAAGAAAAAAAATGAAAAAAAGAGGGAGAGCGCCCATGCCCCATGCCACGACAAATAATAAGATAAGACGAAACTTGCTAATTGAAATTGGGAAGGTGAGACAGCGACAGAGTGACACAGTTTCCTTATTATTGTTGCCGTATTGTCTGTACGAAACGGCATGCCGTACGCCACATTTGATGTCCTCCCATTGTGTGCCGTACAAAATGTATATTTGCTAATTTACTTTGGCATTTAGGAGTTACTAACTATGGCTGACAATTAATTAATATACACACGACTTAGTTCACGGAACTAAATCCCGTCCGGATCCAAAGGAACTGAACTCAAAGATCAAATGATCCGGACCATTGAAATTTGATCCAACGACTACAATTATTATAACTTTTAAAGGGCCCCCCCTGTTTGTAGTCGTTGGATCAAATTTCAATGGCCCAGATCATTTGATGAGTGGACTCAGTTCCTTTGGGTCCGGAGGGGATCCAGTTCCTTAGTTCACCCACTCCTACATGCATGGTTGCTGCTGCGACACATGTTACAGTACAATTACTCAATGACCTAATCTAATCATTACACAAATAAATAAGGGTAAACTGTTATTTGACCTCTTGAACTATTACTCCAATTGAAATTGGCCCCCTGAACTATTTTTTTTTAGTAAATTAACCCCCTAAACAATTTGAAATAAGCCAATTGACCCATTGTTGGTAGATTTCATCCACTATTTCGTCAAATTCAAAGGAAAATTAGTCTTTCCTTCATCAATTCTTCTTGTTAACTATAACCAACAATGTAATTATGACATGTGAAAACAAAATAATGTGTAATGACAATGTGAGATGGTCCGTTATGTAAACGTTTAGTTTTTTTATGTCTTCTCATTATGCTATATATTTTTGAATTATTTTGTGTCCATGTGTCAAAATTGTATTGGTGGTTATAGCTGACAAGTAACAATTAAGGATGAAATGACTAACTTGCCCTTGAATTTGATGAAATTGATTCTGCAATCTAACGGTAATGGGTTAATTGACTGATTTTAAATAGTTCAGGGGGTTAATTTACCAAAAAAAAATAGTTTAGTCAATTTCAACTGGGGTGGTAGTTCAAGGGGTCAAACCACAATTTACCCAATAACAATGCCTTTGGAAATAAAGCATTCATTCATTGAAAGACCGCTTAGTCAGTCAGATAAATAAAAAAATTGAAGGTTCATTGTGAGGATATACTTGTTATCACAGTCTTTTTCAATGCACGTATATGAATAACCAAAATAGTCTCTGAATTCAATATTTCTTTTAGAGATTATCTTTACATAATGGTAAGAGAATTGACGATTCGGATTAAAATGTTTATATGCTAGCATAATGTCACATTATAGGGTAGAAGGAGGACTTTCCTCCCTTTTGAGAAAGGTTTTGATTTTGCTAGATACGTAGACAGATTTAATTTTGAATTGCAATATGTATTATAATTAATTTCCTTTTGTTTTTCAGAAGAAACAGACTGACAAAGATTACATGATGATATATATTATTGTTCTTGCTTTTTCCATCGTTTCCAACAAAATTAATAAGTTATATATGTATGCATGCAGTATGCACTGACCATCTCTTTTGTACAAAGAGAGTCAAAGATTAGAAACTCGTTTAAAAGTATTTTTAAAATAATTAAAATTATTTTTAAAGAAAATATTTTTAAGTTTTATAAGTATTTAAAGTATTTGCTGGAAGAAGAACCATGAAACACTTCAAATAATTTTCAAGATTTGCTTATATTGTTACTACAAATTGATTTAAAAAACAATTTTACAAAAAGTGATTTCAACATTTTTAAAAGCACTACAAAACGAACTCTAATCATTTTGAAGTTTTTCAACTTGGGTATATATCTTTTGGGAAATTTTATTTGAACCCACGTAACTTCTTTCTACACCCAACTTACTCTCTTCACCCATATTATTTTAGGAAAACTTTAGTTTTAATGAAAAATGACAAATAAAGGTGTAGTGAATATTACCAGGAAAATGTAAAATTGTGGTTTTTAGTTAAAAGTGAACAGTACCGGGAATGTTTCGTTAAAATTCCCAATTTTTTTTATTAAAGAATTAATCTCTCTTTAAACCCAAATTTATTACCTAAACTACCCTCTCAATTCCAATTCAAAATGTTAAGTTATTTTTACACACATTCCCTTTATAAAATAACATCTGTAATTAAAATTAAAAAAAAAAAAAAAAGAGAGGCGTCCTTGCCCCTCTTCCCACTAGCATTTCCATGGCTACCTTACCCAACCATTTGCCTTTTTTCTTTCTACTGATGTGCATAAGCAACAAATCAAACAATTCATCCCTTAAATTTATCAACAAGCATGGAAGTTTGTAATCTAAGAACATTGATAAGAAGTTTCTCCTTGGAATTTTCCAATTACGAGACATAGATATTTGACAACATGGGAAACTAAGATTTAAAAAACCAAAAAGACCCTACAATTAAAAGAAACCAATTATCAACTTTTCGAACAGTAAGTAGTTAAACTTGTTTGTCTTGATTTGAGAATTACAGGAAGATTGTTGTAGCTAGTTTCCTTTTCACATTACCAATTTTTCCACCGTGAGTTCTAAACTTAAAAACATGATAGAAAATAAACTAAAAAAAAAGGAAATTTCAACATATCTATCAAAACATAAGCTCTAAGCTTGAATGATCTAATCATAGTGAGGATGGAGTTTTCATATATTTACTCGAAAAATATAAAATTTCATCAATAGAAGTAACATGTTGAAAGTATACAAGCTCTCAGCTAGAATTATTGTAAAATTTTCCTTCTTTTACTAGAAGAATATAATTTGTAGTAGGGACTTGATCTCATCACATGTTAGGTTTAAATCGATTAAAAATATGGCGTGTTAATGTGTTAAGGTCCTTGCAATTCTCCAAGTCTGCACTAAAAGGCCTATTACTTGTAAATGAAGTGATATGTGACACTATAAGAAATAGTTACATTGATGCCAAATGGTGTTTTGGGGGTGCAGACAGACACCGGCGGAGAAAAACAATAAAAAGGATGGTAGGATAAACAAGAAGTGATGGTAGGGTTTAATAGGTTTATTGATAAATTTGAGTTTTATTATTAATTTCATTTTGTACTTAATAGTAATTATGCAATAGGGTAAAATAGACAATTAACAATTTAAATTTAAGTTGGATATAGAAAGAAGTTACATGAGTTCAAATAAAATTTCAAGCAGCTTGGCTAGGGCAAAGCTAGATACCTCTTACTTTGTATTGCACAATACAGGTGTACTGTTGCTATCTACCAAAGTGATGATAAAATTAATCTATTATTTACATATCTTTGCCAAAAAATGTAAAGAATTAAGGTAATTTTAACGAAAACTCTTGGTACTGTTCACTTTAACGAAAAACCATATTTTTACACTAAAACGTCAATCCTGGTACTATTCACTTTACCCTTTATTTTATCTTTATCGTTAAAACTCAAAGTTTTCAAGTCATTCTCATTAGTTTTCCTAAGAATTCATCTATAATTATTTGTCCTATTATCCAAAAAAGGGAAAAATTTAAGAAAAGAGAGTTAATTAATCAAGTTGGTTTTTGTTTTTTTGCATGAATGCTCGCTATCGTACACGCTAGCTCTCTTATTTTCTTTTGAACGAAGAGTAACTGTTACAATCTACACTAAAACACCATCGACATTAATTTGGTCCATTCTGTGTTGATATTTAGTACGTGATACTGACCGAATACGAATTATACATTACATAATATGGTTTAACATTTGTACATGTTGACATCGAAATTTCGGTGAAATAAATATTCATCAACACATTAACGTTTCGACATGTCAGGGCATACATGACATATACCATGTGTCTCACAAATTGTATACATGGATATGACTCATCAAAATCGGATGAATCATCAAGAAGGACACATGTCAACGATTGGCAGAAATTAATATTTGATTTTAATTTAGATTCAACAAATTAATTCATTTAAATTAAAACAAATAGAAATGCCAAATTGGGCAAGATTGATTATTTGATTAAATTTAAATCAAATAATTGATTTATTGATTGATTGATTGTTGGAAACAAATCATGAACCAAGTCACAGATCAAGTCCTAGTTCTTTTGTCAATTAATCAAGCTCTCAATCAAGGCCAAATCCATCAGTAGGCAAGACTTGAGAAGTTTATAAATACGAGACTCCAAGATAAAGAAAGGGATGTATAAATCATTCAAGCACTCAAACACTGCCAAAACTCAAGCACCCAAATCTCCAAAACACTTTGAAGAATTCAAAAAGCTCTCTGCGTTCTTCTCCAAACTTTCGAAGAATCATCAAGCACTACTAAATTATACGCGTAAAGGTCTTGGATCAAGCATTAAATACCTTTACGCGTATAATTTAACGTTACTTACTAAACAGGGATGGCGTGTTGTTCAACCCCTCCAACTCTTTGGGATGCAGCAGAGAAACAAATTGCTCTTGTTGTTGGCGAGTATCGTACAAGTAAGGTTTGCTTTAGAGGGTGGACGTTCATGGTGGTTTATTAGGAATGGAGAATCTGTTAACATCTGGAATTACCGATGGTCGCCTCGTCTTAAGACATTTAAAGTCAAGTTTCGTGCTCCTTTTTTATGGCATGTCTTTTGGTTAAAGATCTTATTGATCCCACAACGGGCTTTTGGAGAGTTAATGTGTTGAAGTCATTGCTTTCAGAGGAGGATGTCTCTCTTATTTCTAATTTGCCACTTAGTTCGCATAGTCCCCTAATCGGCTAATATGGCATTTTAATTCAAATGAGACTTTCATTGTTAAATCTGCATATGAGATTGCGCGGGTGGCTTTGCTGCCACCAAGTCTATCCACGTCGTTGTCAGCACAAGATGGCAACCCATATTGCCAGTTGTGTAAGAAACTTTGGATAGTGAAAATTCCTCCTGAAGTGCAGCTTTGTGGATGGTGGGTTGTTAATGATTTGCACCCAATTAAAGTTAATCTGGCCTAGATAGAAGTGATGGTTGATAGTGGTTGTCTGGCATGCGGTGCGGCGGTGGAAATGGTTGCTCATCTTGTCCGGGATTCTCCATTTGCACAGAGTGGTTGGTTTCTTCGTGTTGAAATAATTAATATAAGAAACCTAATGGAAGTCGGTGAAGCCCTGTATCAAGGGATGTCATGTAGTCCCCCTAAATCAAGGGATCTTGTATAACCTTTCAAAAGCTTAAATTAAGGAGTTGCACGTGATGTGCTTTAACTCCTTCCCCATTTTATATTTACTTGTAACTTGTGTAGATTCTTTCAATCAATACAGAAAAATCCTTTTTGCCATTCTTAATATGGTATCACAGAGCTAAGGAAATCCAAGCAGACCCTAGTTTCTTCCCGCTGCATTTTTTTCTTCTGTGTCGTTGTTCTTTCATGGCTGACGAACAGAGTTCAGATGGAAATAAGTCAGACATTTCCAGTCCTTTTTTTCATTCACCATTCCGACCATTCGGCGATGGTTTTCGTCTCCAAGCTTCTCAACGGAGACAATTACTCCACTTGGTGTCGTTCTGTGAAGTTTTCTCTAAGTTCTAAGAACAAGCTGGGTTTTGTGGATGGCACACTGAAGGCTCCTGATGAAAGCAAGAAACCAGATGACTTTGCTTCCTGGAAACGGTGCAACGACATGATCGTTTCTTGGATCTTGAATTCAGTTGACCAGACTATCCATGATAGCATTGTCTACTACACCACACCCCAAGCAATTTGGCAGGATCTTGAAGATCATTTCAGCCAAGGTAATGCACCCAGAATGTATCAAATTCAACGAGATATAGCTTCTATTTCTTAGGACCAATTTTTTGTTGCTGTTTATTATACCAAACTGAAGATTTTGTGGGATAAACTTGCATCCTACAATGATCATAAGTCTTGCACCTGTGGTGCATTAAAGAAGCAAGGTGATCAAATTGAGAGAACCAGATTAATGCAATTCCTTATGGGTCTCAACGAGTCTTATGGTGCTGCGTGTGGCAACATCCTGATGATGAGTTCATTGCCCTCTGTGCGTTCAGTGTATTCCATAATTGTCCAGCAAGAAAAACAGCGCGATGTGAGCGATTCACGTGAAGCTGCAGAGGTATCAGCAATGGCGGTTCATCAATGGCAGAAGTCCCAAATTGGTAGCCAAACTAGCAGCAGCTCCCCTTCCTGTAAACAACTCCACTGCACTTATTGTGACACCGCCCACCATACCATTGACACATGCTACAAACTGCATGGATATCCTCCCGAACATTGTCTTCATCGTAGCAAAAGGTGGTGGGCGTGGGAACAACGGTGGTGGACGTAACAAACGACATGGAAGTTCTACCAACAATACCATCAATGGGGCTTCTCTGCAAGAACTGCATTCCGCTGTACCTGGTCACTCTGACTTTCAATTCCAGCAGATATTGTCTATCATGAACAATAATGAGATAACACAGAATGCTCCCAAAGCCAATGCCACTGAAAACTCAATAGGTTTGTTAAAACCTTTGAAGCGCCTTCGTCGATGGATAATCGACAATGGTGCGACGGACCATATTACATCTTCACCAAATTCACTCACTCATTGTACCAAGAGTGTCACCTTACCACCTGTTCAAAAGCCTAGTGGACAGGAAGCTCCTATCACATCCATTGGGAATTTATCTTTAAATTCTTCAATTCATTTGCAAGATGTATTATGTGTGCCAACTTTCAAAGTTGACTTAATGTCTGTAAGCAAGGTCACTAGTGTCATGACTTGTTCAGTAACATTTTTCCCTTACTGGTGCATTTTGCAGGATTTGGCTACGAAGAAAATGATTGGTTTGGGTAAACAGCGTGGAAGACTATATTACTTGGTGGTGCTAGTTTCAAAAGGCCAACATCTTTTGTCAAACCTTCATGCAACCTTGTCACCTCCTCCACTGAATTATGGCATTGATGTTTGGGTCACATATCACCATCTCGATTATAGTTTATGGCAAAAAATATGTTGCATATCCCTTTTAAGTTGAATGATGCTTGCGACATATGTCCACTGGCCAAGCAACATCGTCTTCCTTTTGGCATTAGTTCAATTACTACTAAGAAACCTTTTGATCTCATCCATTGTGACATTTGGGGTCCTTATAAGATAAGTTCTCTTTTTGGAGCCAATTATTTTTTAACAGTGGTAGATGATTATTCTAGGTTACATGGGTCTTCCTCATGCATCATAAAAGTGAAACACAAAGCCTACTCAAAAAGTTTTTTTCCTTTGTGCAAACACAATTCCAAACACAAGTCCGAACAATTCGAACCGAAAATGGTGGGGAGTTCCTTTCTTTACGTCTTTTTTTAAGGATATTGGGCTTGTTTTTCAACATTCATGCGTCTATACGCCTCAACAAAATGGGGTTGTAGAATGCAAGCACCGTCACATTCTTGAAATGGCACGTGCTTTGCGTTTTCAAGCTCATCTTCCATTACGTTTTTTTGGGGATTGTGTGTTAACCGTTGTACACCTTATAAATAGATTCCTAACCCCTCTTCTCTATTACAAAACACCTTATGAACTACTTTATGCTAAACCTCCCATTTTTTCTCATATACGTGTGTTTGGATGTCTTGCCTATGCAACCAATGTACATGTTTCTCATAAGTTTGATGCTCGAGCTAGGCATTATGTATTTCTTGGTTATCCTTTCGAGCAAAAGGTATACAAACTTCATGATTTAACAACAAAACAAATTTTTACGAACCGGGACTTCATTTTCCATGAAAATACCTACCCATTTCAGACCTTACCATCTTTTCCCACGGTAGAACCTCCTACAAACTTACATCCTTACCCTATTGTCGACCTCATTCCTTCTACATCCATCCTTTCTCCATCCACTCTAGAAACGTCTAGTCCACTATGTCTCCATGCAACCACCTCTGACACATCTAATCCTACCCTTTCAGACACTTATTCACCCAATTCACCAAATACAAACACATGTGACACATCTCCACCCAATCCCATAAATCTTCCTCTTTCCACTGATGACAATATAGCTCCACCAGACTCTACTGGGCGACCCTAACGCCATCGCACTGCCCCTGCTTACCTCGGTGATTATGTATGCTCACAAGTGATGATGCCCACACCCAAACCATCGTTGTCTTCGTCGTCAAGTCTTTGTAAAGGTACACGGTATCCATTACGTAATTTCTTATCTTATCACCGTTACTCACCCAATCATTTTGCTTACATTGCTTACATTACTCATGATGAGGAGCCTAGCACATATACAAAGGCCGCTTCTAGCCCTCATTGGCAGGCCGCCATGCATTCTGAATTACAGGCGTTGGCAGAGAATCACACTTGGACTCTTACTTCTCTTCCTCTCGGAAAATCTCCTATTGGTTGCAGATAGGTTTATAAGATCAAACGGCGTTTTGATGGAACCATTGAGCGTTACAAAGCGCGTTTGGTAACCAATGGCTACACTTAGATGGAAGGCATTGACTACCATGATACTTTTTCACCTACAGCTAAAATGACTGTTGTTCTATGTTTATTAGCTCTTGTTTCTGCTCAAAATTGGTCCCTTCACCAACTGGACGTTAATAACGCATTCCTGCATGGCGATCTTCATGAGAAAATCTATATGTCACCCCCTCCTGGTCTTCTGCGACAGGGGGAGAGTTTAATGTGTCGCCTCAACAAGTCATTTTATGGTTTAAAACAAGCTTCTCGTCAATGGTTTGCTAAGCTCTCCACTACTATTCAAACTGCAGGTTTTGTACAATCCAAAGCCGATTACTCTCTTTTTACTCATCGAAAAGGAAAGTCATTCACGGCCTTTTTGATTTATGTGGAGGGCATCGTCATTATTGGAAATAATATAGCTGCCATATCCTATCTTAAAAGGTTTCTACACAGTCGCTTTTGAATCAAAGATCTCGGAAACTTGAAATATTTTTTGGGGATTAAAGTGTCACGTTCACACAAAGGTATTTCCCTCTCACAACGGAAATACGCTTTGGAGATTTTGAAGGATGTTGGCCTATTGGGAGCACGGCCAGCGAACTTCCCAATGGAACAAAATTTGAAGCTTTCAGACAAAGGGGAACTGCTTAAAGATCCGTCTCAGTATTGAAGAATTGTTGGGCGTTTGATTTACTTGACTATCACCCGTCCTGACATTACTTATTCTGTGCATGTATTGAGCCGTTTTATGCATGAACCATGTAAGCCACATATGGAGGCAGCACTTCGTGTTCTAAGGTATATCAAAGGCACACCGGGTCAGGGCCTTTTCTTTTCCTCACATCACAATCTAGCTTTGACAGCTTATTGTGACTCGGACTGGGTAGGTTGCCCAATCACCCGAAGGTCTACCACAGGTTATTGCATATTCTTGGGATCTTCTTTGATTTCTTGGAGATCAAAAAGACAAAAGACGGTTTCCCTATCTTCAGTCGAAGCTGAATATAGAGCTATGACGAGTGCTTGTTGTGAATTGTCTTGGTTTCGACATCTTCTCAAAGATTCGAGCTTATCACATCCAGGGGCCGCGACACTGCATTGTGATAACCAAGCAGCTTTACACATAGCTGCTAACCCCGTCTTCCATGACAGGGCTAGACATATAGAGATTGATTGTCACTTCATCATAGACAAAGTGCAAGATGGTTCCGTTGTTACAAAATATGTCTCTTCCTCACACCAACTAGCAAATGTGTTCACAAAGGCGTTGGGAAATGATGCATTCTCAACCATGCTACGCAAGTTAGGAGTTCTTGACATACATTCTCCAACTTGAGAGGGAGTGTTGAAATAATTAATATAAGAAACCTAATGGAAGTCGATGAAGCCCTGTATCAAGGGATGTCATGTAGTCCCCCTAAATCAAGGGATCTTGTATAGCCTTTCAAAAGCTTAAATTAAGGAGTTGCACGTGCTGTGCTTTAACTTCTTCCCCCTTTTATATTTACTTGTAACTTGTGTAGATTCTTTCAATCAATACAGAAAAATCCTTTTCGCCATTCTTAATACTTCGGGGTTGCGAGTGAAGGGTTGTAAGGATGCTATTATAAAGGATTGATTGCTCGACCTTCTTGATACTCATGCATGCAGCTCTTGATTGTGGGCTTGTGGTGATATTTTTATGGACTGTTTGGAAACAACAAAATGAATTGCCGTGGGAGGGCCGTTGCGAAGATCCTGAGGCAGTGGTGGTGCGAGTTTAATTGGCATCATGAGTTTTTGAAATTGAATGCCAGACAAAAAAATTTCATTCTTTCTCCTATGTCTAAATGGTAAGTTCCAAGTGATGGATAGTTAAAGATAAATGTGGATGAGATGACTAGATTGCAAGAGGGAGTTGGTAGTGTTTATGTCGTGGTGAGAGATGGGAGGGGTAACTTTATTGCAGCATGAGCTTAGCACTTTATGGGCATTTCCTCCGCCACTCATATTGAAATTTTGGCAATGTGTGAAGGTTTGAAACTTGCGGTGTCTTTTAAGTCGTCTAAAATTTGTTGTGGAGAGCGATGCTTTGCTCATTGTAGCTACTGTTGGTAGAAAGGAGATTTATTCTTCTCCTCTTGGTTGTCTAATTGAAGAGATTAAATCTTGGGCTTCAACCTTGCAGGAGGTGAGCTTCGCTTCTGTTCCTCGTCATTGTAATTAAGTGACTCATCCACTCACTAGGCTTGCTCTAGGCATTGAGCGCTATGTAGTTTAGTCCTGACATCATTCAGAACATTCTTCTCCAAGATTTTGAGTTGCAATCATTTTTATCAAAAAAAGTATTGTCATTCTCTTAAAAAAAACATTGTTTCAACCCTTTCATGCTAAGTTTATTTATTATTTCTCTCTCTACATGTCTACATAATTGACTCTCATTCCTTGAGCATCTCCAATAACGTAAGCAACTGAGTAGGTAAATCTATTTTGAAGAGCCTGAAGCATAAACTATCTCTAATAGTGTAGGCAATTGAGTATGCAAATTTTGCCTAATACAACATAACTAGTCAAATCAAGCCTCACATCTCTTTATATAATAAAATATTCTATGTGGAGAAAAATGACAAAACTAGTATTTAAAAGTAGACGTTATAAATATAGAAAAAAATAAAATATAAACTTGCCTACTTGAATTGCCTAATCCATTAGAGCATCTCCAATGGCATAGGCAATTAAAATAGGCAAAATTGTACTATAAATGCTGAGATGGCCTACTTAATTGCCTCATGGAAAAAAAATTTCACTTCAATGGATTAGGCAAACCAAGTAGGCAAAATTATATTATTATTGTCTGTCATGTATAACATACACTTTTAGAGAGAAACTTACATGAAATGGATTTAGCACTACGTGACGTCCCGATCCAATAATACATTGCTATATGCAGAAAAACTTGCACTTGGCAATGCATTATTAGATAGGGGATGTCATATAGGGGTGAACCGTTTTAGGTAAATCATTCTCCTACTCTTATCTTTTAATTTTGTCATCTTTCTCCGCATAAAATATTTTATTATAAAAAGAGATATGGGGCCAATTTGCCTACTCATGGTATTGTAGACAACATTGCCAACTTTGGAGAGTAGACAAAATTAGCAAACTCAATTTCCTAACCATTGGAGCTAGTTTTTGCCTATGTGGCTCATCAAATGGGATTGTCTACTCAATTGGCTATAGGCCATACACCATTGGAGATGCTCAATTGATGACAAATTGATCTCCTTCCTATGTAGCCCCGTACCACACGAGGCCGTAACATACTTTTAGCCCTTGGGTCAAATATTACGTCAAAACAAAGCCAATGACCCAATGATTGTATTCATAGGAATTTCAACTCTGGTTGGGAGTCCCAAATCGTTGTTCGTTTTCAACTAAACCAACCCTTTGAGATTAATTTCTAAAAAATGTGTTTGCCAATAACATGGTAAAAGAAGTTATTGATAATTTTCGATACGATAAACAAGTCAAAACTTGTAGGACAAAAAATCCGAATTAGGTATCTCTCATTCGGGGTTGCATCCGTTTAGCTATACAAGTATAAACGAATTAAACTTGAGAGAAATCCGATAAATATATGCGGCCCGTGAGACGGTTGTAAGTTATACGGGCTCGTTTTGCTTTGCTTCATCCTTCACCACCCCGAGTAAGCCTTTTGCGCATACGTTGCACTATCCCAAGCCCAACTCAATACTTTCACTTTGACCTCATACAACTACCAGGAACAGGATCAATACAATAGTTAATTTTGGGTTTAGTTATTTTGTTTTTTGAACAAACAATATTTATTTACACTAAATGGGTGAGGATGGTCATTAAGTACTACGGTCTGACGCTATTCCTTTCACTTAGAAGTGAGAGGTCTTAGGTTCGAATCTTGTGGATGATGAATTCGATACCAAATTAGGTTGTCAATTGTGTGGGTTAGCCGAACTCCCCCTCCCCTAGGGTTAAAATATCTACCTTCCCCTAGTGTCTCGCCTGGCCAAAGGCAAAAATCGAATTTAAAACCTTTCATTTACAAGTGAAAATGAATACATCTAGATCGTAGTACTAAGTGACAATTTTAAATTTAGTTATTTTAAGTAGTATACTTTTATTTTTCAGCTTCTCGAAGGAGAGCAGGTAGCATTCTTTTATTAATATTTTCTTATTGGCTGCTGAAAGCCTGAAATGATGAATGCAAATATTTTAATTGTTGAATCGAATAAAATTAAATATTAACAATATACCAATCAACGTTTATAATATATTAATCAAACATTGAAGACATTTGTTTATACATTCCTAAAAATAAAGGTTGGACTAACAATCAGACTTGGGTTCTTCACAAAATTATATAGTTTGATTCTTTAAGTAACATTATCTGCTGTTCAGAGTTAATGACTTTGAACACATCAGTTTAAAAATCTTTCAAAATGGAAAAAGTTGCCTTTTCAAAGTTTAAAACAATCAATTATTGGAACATATTTGTACCAAGCTAGCAATTCAGACACCTCCAAAAGTAACAATCCAAAGCTCCAAACACATGAATATTTGTTTGGTAAAAAAAAGGAATAAACTAAGAGTATTTACAATATTAGAAAACGTTTTTATGAAATCAAACCCAGAAACAAACAAGGCTTGAAAATGAAAGTCAGATGGATGTATTGTAGCAAAACCAGAAAGGCATAATCCATGACCAAGAAGTCTATACAGACTTGGTATTAAGGTTTGTTAAAACAAGGCTGCCCGATACTTAGAAATTAAACTATGTAGACAATAAAATTACAGATTTCGACAAAAAGAAAAAGACAATGGAATTACATAAGAATAAGACATATCCAACTCACAACCAATAACTAAATAATAGTTTTATGCAAGTTACTCTCGTGTTTTTAGACATTTTAGCTTAAAAGTTTTTATTGCAAGCAGTTAAACAAATTATTACACAATTTCGTACATACTTTATTCTTTTTCATAAAGAAATATTTATAAATAACAAAATACAAGCCTAATTAAAAAGTAAACTAAATCAAGTAAGTAAACCTAATTCCTTGAAATCATAAAACAAAATAACTAAATAAATTAAAGCATTCCCATTAAGCATCCTATCATAATTATTTTTCAACAAGTTGAACACTAATCACTCATTGAGTGGTTGATTTGCTAGGTATTTTATTAGAAAAAAAGCCCTTCTATTTCTCTTTGAATAATGGTGGGCACAATGGCACTTTATATTGTCTTTTGACCCACTTGAATACGATCATCGTTCATCAATTGGACGTGTTTCAAAGAGTGGAAACTTCATCTTCAATTCTTCATCGTGCAGTTATAGGAAAAGGCCTTTTGGCTTCCTTTGTTATTTTAAATCATTAATAATTTGATCTTAAACGTATGTGACCATTCGTTGAGATGAAGCCTTGGACCTTGACCTTTGATCGATGCCATTTTTATTTCTTCATGAAAATACCATTTCATTTCCCAGGTTTTACCTACTTTTTGCTAATACAAAGTTGAAAACCTAGAAGTTTGACAAACAAGAAGGGAATGTTGAAGCATTAGGCAAGTCAAACATTTCATAAGGATTCGTCGGACTATTATTGTAGCTTTACTCTCTTCTCATTACATAGTGGTCAAAAGAACTAAAACTCTTGGATTTAGTCATTAGTATAAGTGTATGCTACTTTCTTCAAGCTCAGAGTGATTAGAAAGAGCTAACTCCCCAATTAAGCGACTATCGTTCCCTTAAACCTTACATTTCCCAAGTATCTAACTTGTCATTCAAATGAGTCAAACTTGAAAGGAATCGCTAGACTGTAGTGTTTGTGACAAATTTTTTGTGCACATTATATTAGAGAAAATCAAACCCTAAATTTATCTTAACATTAACTTATTATTACACTCTTCTTCACCAGCAATATACCCAAGAATTTGTTTGTTAAAAGTTTAGAGAGAGGGGAGGCTACCCTATGCCAGGGTCATAACATACTACAAATCTCTTTAGTGTGCGTTGATTGCACCAAACTATCTCGAATTGGATTAACTTCAAGGATTAAGCTAGATTGGCTTAACATGGACTAACTAGTATAAGAATAATGAAACATTTAGTGCAGTGTCAAACTAAGTCACGGACTAAATTATTTTTGGGGTTATTATACAAAATGGTACCTGAGATTTGCATGATTAATAGAAATGGTCCTTGAGATTTAAAATCAATAGAAATGGTCCCTGAGATTGTCCACCATCCATGATTTTGGTCATTCCTTTAAAAACGTTTTGGGCAATTTTCAAAGCTTTGTAACTCAATCGTTTCTTAACCAAATTCGACCCATAATATATCAAAATGAAGATAGGAAAGTGTAGAATAAGATTATACCTATTTGGAAGCCCAATGGTTGCCGGAGATGACCGAAAAATAGCCTGAAAGGTGACTGGTCCGTGGGAAAACTGGAAAACTCGCCGAAAACTGGGTAAACTTTAAACATTCATAACTTCTTCAATACTCAACGAGATTGAGTGATTAAAAATTGAAAATCATACTTCTTCATGAGATGAAGAGAATGGTATCTTTTTTTGAAGGATAACTCGCTGGGGTTTGGTCGGACAACGGCTCGAAAGTGGCTAACCATTTTCGAGTTAGCTACTTTCGAGCCGTTTTCCTGTCAAACCACAGCGATTTAGCAGTCAAGAAAGATATCATTCTCTTCGTCACGTTGAGAAGTATGATTTTTGTTTTTGAATCACTCAATTTCGTTGACTATTGAAGAAGTTATGAACGTTTAAAGTTTACCCAGTTTCCGGCGAGTTTTTCAGTTTTTCCGCGGACCAGTCACATTTCAGGCTATTGTCCGGCCATCACCGGCAATCATTGGCTTCCAAATAGGTTTAATCTTGTTCTACACTTTCTTATCTTCATTTTGATATATTATGGGTCGAATTTGGTTAAGAATCGATTGAGTTACGAAGTTTTGAAAATTGCCCAAAGAGTTTTTAACGGAAGGACCAAAATCATGGATGGTGGACAATCTCAGGGACCATTTCTATTGATTTTAAATCTCAGGGACCATTTATATTGATCATGCAAATCTCAGAGACCATTTTGTAAATTGCCCAAAGAGTTTTTTTTTTTCCTTTTTCTTTTTGTTTTCTCTTTCTTTTCCTTTCCAGAGGCTTCTAGTTTTCTCTTCTTTACTTTTATGTTTCTCTTCTTTTGAATTCGAGAACTGGGCACAACCTGATGAACCCCAACCAAAGCCTGAAAGACTTACGGATCGGTACATGAAGGAATGCGCAGATCGGCATCTAGATTTTGTGATTGGCGAGATCGATTGCGGCGTTACCCATGGACCTGAGTTGCAGACGATGCAGACGTTGGGCTTGGTTTGCAGACGTTGGGCTTGGTTTTCAGACAGTGCAGTCGTTGGAGTTTCAGGCGTTGAAGTTTGAGATGACGCAGATTGACGTCGAGCTTATGGTGAATGGCAACCTAGGAGGCACCATCGCAGTCGAACAGGATGAGGAGAGAGGGATAAAGTGTTGTGGCTGGTGGTGTGATTTTGTTGGATAATAAAGAGCAAACGAAGCGAAGGGAGGCCTTAGCAGTCCCATGGTTATTGGGGTGTCTCGCTCAAACCTCCTAGGGAAGGAGTTTGTCGATGCGAGTCCCCTTTAGTCTTATTAATTTTAATCTCAACATGTAGCACACACAGGACTAGACTAATAAGTAATCCAGTTCAGTTCATCAATTGTTAGTGAGGTCAAACAAACATAACGTTAAGAATTTATAGAGGAGGTCTTAGTCTCTTTTTTGTTTTTTTTACAGATTGCCAAATGAGAAGAATTGCTGACAACGAGACTTTAACATAAATTTTGGTCTAGCAAAAAGAATGATCATTATCAACTCAACCAAACCTTGTTGTCAAATTCACCCAAGAGTTATATCAATTGATTTATATATTGAAATAGTGTGGAGCCAAAAATAATCATAAGGCGACACGTGGAATTTTGGACAAAAGAGGACCAAAATACCCTTGAGGTACAACGGGATTCCTATGCGCGAGCAGCGGGCAATTATCTCTCAGCCAAGTCAAAAGTGCCCAAAAAAAGGTAACAATTCAAACACCATCTCATCAAATCCCTCTTATAAGGTAATTCCCAAAACCTACCTCATTCCATATATATTTACCTCTTTCTTTCCTTCTTTTATCTAATTAATTAAGTTATCATTACATAACCTCCCAAAACATTTCTTTTATTATGATAATTAGCCAATTAATATATTTATACCTAATTAATATATTAATTGCTAATTGAATCACCAAATAACACCCCAAAAAACACTTAAAGGCCGGCCACATTTTCTCCAAAGGAGACCTGCCACACTCCCCTATAAAAGCCCTATTCTCTTCTCCAAAAGACACTTCTCATTCTCTTGCTAAAATTCTCAAACACTTTCTCTCTAAATTCTAACTTTGGCATCGGAAGTTCTTCGGCCAAAGCCCCCCCCAATTCATCGTGGGCGCGTGAGGTTCTTAGCCTTGACCTAAGGTGTAAATTGTGCAATCTTGTCCAATATCAAGGAGGAAGAAATTTGCATCCACAAATAGGAAATCCAACCAAATCCATTCAAGTCACCAAAGTCGATCCAAAACAGATTGAATTAGATTGGATGTTGATGACGTAAATATATGAACATATGATTTATTTTTATTTGCTTAAAAAAAATAGTGATTATTTTGATTCTATAATAGATATGTTGGGACTATGAGTTTCCGTAGGGTCTCAAGATAATTTTCAAATATAGAATGAGTCATGACATGGCTTTTAAATAAAGGAAAAAGGAAAAAAGGGAAAATTGGTGGAGATAGCACTTGAGGGCCGAATCTCTTTCCCTTTTTGTTCTTTCTCCATCTCCATTCATTACTTTTTCCCCTTCGAGAAACAATAACAAAGCAAAAGAAAAATGTACGTTCACCCAAATCAATACTCATTCATGCATGACTCACCGGCTAGAGATTCCACTATAGTAGCCAATTAGTAATACGGTCTAGTGATATTTATTTTCACTTGTAAGTATGAGGTTCTAAGTTTGAATCTTATGAATAACGAATTCGATATCAATTTAAATGGCTAGTCGATTGTGTGGTTCAGTCCAAATCTCTCATCTCTTTAGTATAAATAACATCATTGTATTCACAAGTGATAGTACAATGTGTAGCCAGAACAAATTAATATCGAAATCATAATCAATGAGTTGAACTTAAGACTTCTAACTTACATGTGAATATCAATACCACTGCACTATACTACTTAATGACATTCCTTTTTTGCCTTGAAAAAAAAAAAACTAAAATTGTTAGGGCATCTCCTATGAAAAATGAAAAATCTCGTAAAATAGGTATTTTGCATATTCAGTAGGCCGGAAATTCTCCAATGAAAAAATGTAAAATTTACATCTAGACCGGAAAATAGAAATAAAAGTGAAAATTTGTATTTTTTTTATAGGTGAGCCCTGCCAAACAAAGAGAGAAAATTTAATAGGATTCTAAGTTTACATCTAGACCATTAGAGTACAACTCACGTTTATATCTCCAAAAAATGTAAAATGGGATGTAAATATGGGATTTGGCTACAATACTTATATCACAATCATTATTTCAATAGTCAGATTGTGGTTGTATGAAATACATATGTATTCACATGAATTATCAGAAAAATATTGTATTAAATACACACACACACACATACATACATACATATATAAGCCAAAACCCATGAAGGATGGGAGGAGGGGGCACGTGCCCCTCTCATTTATCTTGGGAAAAAAAGAGAGAAGACTTTATGAATAGTTTAACAAAGATACCTCAAAGCTACATAGTATTACGGTCTAGTGATATTCTTCTTTATTTGTAAGTGAGAGGTTTTAGGTTCAATTCTCACCAAAAGAGAATTTGAACCACATTATTACTAGCCCATTGTAAAGCTAAGCTCACCCTCCCTCCCTGTCAGTGTAGATAATATCGTCTGTTAAAAAAAAAAGATACCTCAAAGTATCTCTTCTTTAATTCTTCTATGTGAAATAGACAAGTTCAACAAAAACTATAACAACATCAACAACACTCCAATGCAAATCTATCCCTTGATCTTCGTCTAAGATTACCAAGAGGCGGATATCAGAGTTGGTTATGAAAGCTCAAGAAGAAAAGCAACAAGGAAAAGCCTATATGTTTTTAAGTTAGTATTTCTTAAAAATAATAATAATAATAAAGCCCATTAACCCTCCCTACTCTCAATCACTTTATAAATTTGAGCTTCGCAATACATATACGATTTAAATCGTTGTTTTATTTACTATAGCAATATGACCTCAAAACACAGATGAGAATGTAAACTAAGCATACAATGGTATAGGTTAGTCACGTGCTCAACGAAATGTCTCACAAAAAAATACGCTTCACACGCTATTGTTGGGTTCAATAAGAATAGAGTCATGTATGTACTACTATTTAATTATGCCCCAATGAATTAACTTTCTAGCTTCATCCGGTGCCAACTATAGATTTAAGAAAAACTAATGAAAAATGCTTGAAAACTTTGAGTTTTAACGATAATAACAAAATAAAGGGTAAAGTGAATAGTACCAAAATTGATTTTTTAGTGTAAAAATGTGATTTTTCGTTAACATGAACCGTACCAAGATTTTTTTCGTTAAAATTCCCTAGATTTTATCCAACAGAAATAAAGTTGTGCAAGTTGTAGTAACATATTCTAAATTAAAGTGCTAAAGAAAACAAATCTAAATTAAAGCGTGGCTTGTGGACCAAGTCCTAGTCAAAGGGTATATAAACTCGTTTCCTGTTGTTCTGGAAATCGCATACAAAGTAGGACGGCAGATCAGAAAAAGAAGTTGAAGAACCGACCGCGACTACCTAGAGATTGTTGACCCAAAACAAGAAAAAGAAATGCTAAGAATACTTTGTTAAAAGCAGGATTTTTTATAAACTCTCAGCTAATTCATAATTTTTGCATAATATTTTATAATGTCGATCTGAAAATTAATATTAAACTATAAGGTGATAAAGAATTTAGAAAAAGTTCCGTTTTAAGAAAAACATCAATATCTCTTAACAAGAAAAAAGAAGTAATCGAAAAACATAATCACTAAATCACATTATGATTGATAATACTCTATAATTCCATGCACAATTCGCGTACTTAAATTTTTTTAACAGAAATGGTTAATTGCAAAATTTGCCCTTTAAGATTTGGTTTTCCTTCACTTTGGTGCTTTTAACTTTTTTTCGTTTAGAGTTGGTTCTTAAAACTTTTAAGCATGTTGTTTGGGCCCAAAATATTATTTTGAGTTGAGCTTCGAGTTATTCTCGGGCCAATAGTATTCATCTAGAATCTTGTCGTGGGCTGTCCAGTAAGGGTATGGCGTATCCTACTGCGAGGAGGATTGGTTTAGATAATGGTGAGATGGTCGAAACCTAGTGCAACAAGGAGTCTTAAGGCTAAGATTGAGGATGTTGAGAATTAGGGAATGAATCTGGTTTGTTAAAGAGCTTGGTTCATAGTCCTAGTGAAGTTAGGATTGGCCGAGACCTAATCAGATTAGGTTGAGAAGTTCTAATCCGAGTATGATTCTAGCTTGGCCATGAGGGGGTTTGCGATTATAAATAGAGAATATAGTGCATCATTCAAGGTCTCCAATTTAACACACAAATTGCCCTGCACAAAGCTTCTCAACAACCTTTAAGATTTTATCCTCTTCCATCTTCTTCTCGCCAACACATCTTCAGTTTGGATAAACAGCATTGTGAAGGCAACCGGTGATATCTTCAGTTGGATAAACGGCACTAGAGCCGTAGAATCAGCCGACCAAGGAGCACCTCCAGTTTGGATAAACAACACTGCTTCGAGACCAACTGTTATTTATCCAAGTCTCGGTCGACAAGGGTTTTCGAGTCCTTGTTGGTAGAGGTCATCACATCAGCCTTCTCGGCGAAGTGAGGTGTTACAGGTTACTAGGCTCGGCAGTTGAACGCCAAGTTGTTTTATGATTGGGTATTCACAAGTATCTTTTAGAGTTCGGCAGTCCGACGGCCGAACCGCATTCACCATCAAGACATACATCTTTTTCGAGTACTTGTGTCCATATAGTTTGTTGCCGGTTCGTCGTGCTTATTGTGGAGCAAAAAATAATCACAATGTGACACGTGGATCTTTGGATAAAAAGAACAAGAATACCCTTGAGGCACATCGGAATTCCTACACGCGAGCAGCGGGCAATCATCCCTCAACCAAGTCAAAAGTGCCTAAAATAGGTAACAATTCAAAACCTATTTCATCCATCCTCATCAAATCCTCTCCACAAGGTAACTCCCCAAATCTTCCCTTTTTTATTAGCTAATCAATTAGGTAATTATTCTATTAATTAGCTAATTGAATAGGTAATTATTCCATAACTCCCAATTTAACACAAATAAAGAACCTAGCCCACAAAGGGAGCTAGGTAGCCGGTCCTCTCTCACCCAAGGAAGGCAGCCACTCTCCTATTTAAACCCCATCATTCTCCTCAAAGTTCACTTCCAATTCTCTAGCAAAAATTCTATAAAATTCTCCAAACACTTTCCCTCAAAATTCTAACTTTGGCATCAGAGGTTTTTCGGCCAAAGCCCCGCCCCATTCATCGTGGGTGCGTGAGGCTCTTGGCCTTGACCTAAGGTGTTATTTGTTTTGAAGGTGCAATTTTGTCCAAGATCAAGGAGGAAGAAATTTGCATCCACAAATTGGTGCTTTCATTGAGAGTTAAGTCCCACACTCGTAGAAAACTCTCACATCCAAGGTTTTTTCTATTTTCTTGTCCATTTGTAGATTTTTCCTACGTTTTTATTATTAGAATTTTTTATTTGCAAAAATTCTTTGATAAAACATAAAAGAGAAGTACAATGGCTAAAAATTTAGAAAATTCAACAAGTGAAAATTCCAATATTCAAGAGATGAGACCGCAGCGATCCACGCGGCTAAATGTGACAATAAGTGGAGCGGCATCACCACCAAGAGTTTCCACCACGGGAACCACCGCGATGGCCACCCGCGGCGAGGTCTATGGTGTCACCACCACGGCCTGAGCCGTGCCATCTAAGCAAGCCCAAGCCGTGCCATCCAAGGCCCACGACACCAAAGCCACGACCCAAGCCATGTCACTCCAAGCCCAACGCGTTGCCAAATCGAGCCTTAGCCTCGCACCCATGTGCACCACATGCCGAGCAGCCCACCCTCGTGGCCTAGCCTACTTCCGCCGAGTAGCCCACTCTCGTGGCCTAACTTGCTCTCGCTAAGTAGCCCAGTCTTGTGGCCCAACTTGCTCCCGTGGCGCAGCCTACTCTCGCGGCCCAACCTGCTCCCGCGGCTCAGTCTGCTCCCGTGGCTTTTCAAGCAGCCCAAATCAATCCAAGATTAATTCAACCGTCCAGGCTCCAAATGTCCAGACCGACGATCAAGAGCATTTTCACCACATTTTTCTATGAATTTGACATTTCCCAACTCAAATTTCGTGCCCGGAGTCTACCACACTTCCATTACTCAAGGAGACGCATTTCTTCCAAGCTATTCCAACCCCAATGGAGAACAACACTTGTCTCGACAAGTCATAGAGTTGACGAGCGCCCTCGCACAATAAACAACCTTGGTGAACCAGCTCTTGCAGCGCACCGAGATGCAACGTGCCCCAAATGAGGTGTCCCGAAGTAGGATAAGGGCAACCAAAGAACCTCTCCAGCAATGTCCCGACAAGCAACCAATCGACCAGCCACGAACCGAGCGTTCGGGCAGTGTACACTCCCGATTGGGCCCCCGAGATAGCGTATACCCCCGTCTTAGCATGCGGAGGAGCGTGCACTCTCGACTAGGCCCACGGACGAGCATACATTCACGTCCGATAGTCAACATGAACAACCTTCTAGGCGAAATGTTCATTAACGGCTAAGCCCGCAAGAAGCATCGTCCACCTCATATCAGAGTAGGCAGCACAATGGACGAAGAGAAGCAGTTACTCAATCCGTCTCAAGTTCAACAGGCAGCCTGCGAAGAACTCGCTCGCCTGCTAGGAACGCACCGCATCCGCGACATAGATGATCCAAACACATAGAAGAGTAGCCTAGACTAGCAAGTCATGGTCGGGGGCAGTCGAAAGCTCCACTACCCCTAATAAAGGCAAATTCAGGAAGAAGTAGAAAGACTCTTGACCAAGTAATTGCGCAATTTCCAACGCAATGAGGTCACCGATGAGGCACTACAATAGAACATGACCAACATAAGCAGGTCACCCTTCACGGATGAGATTGAGCAGGCAGAGCCTCCACGCGAGTTCAGTATGCCACATTTCACATCTTTCAAATGGGATGAAAACCCAAAGAGACACTTAAAGCACTACCGAAATGCAATGATCCTCTATCGAAACAACGACGATCTCATGTGCAAGATATTCGCCACCACTCTACAAGACGAGGTGCAAGATTGGTTCTACACCCTGCCGCCACAATCCATCCGGAGTTTCGATGAGCTTTCTTTGGTTTTCACCAAAGAATATTCATCATATTGCTCGATCAAAAAGAAGTCCGACCATTTGTTTAACGTCAAGAAGAACCCAAAGGAGTCGCTTCGCGACTATGTGAAGAGGTTCAAAGCAGAGAAGGCAAGGATAGTCAGATGCAACAACTCGATAGCTAGAGCAGCCTTCCAAAAAGGACTTCCAGCAGACCACCCGTTATTCAGAAAATTGATCATGAAAGAAGATCTAACTCTAGTAGACTCTTTCGCTCTGGCGGAGAAGCATGCACTTTGGGACGAGGCTCGCTGATGCACATTCAAGGACTTGAAGAAGTGCCCGACATCACCTCCCTATTATCCAAACCGAAAGCAGCAGAGGACTTGTTCGTATGTTTGACGGTATCTAAAACAGCAATTAACTCTACCATCATACGAGAAGAGCTGGGGACCCAACTACCTGTATTTCACAATTCAAAAGCTCTCCTCGATGCTATCAAAAATTCAAAAGCTAACTTTGGCGATAGTTGTTACAACCTGGAAGCTCAAGTTTTACCTTCAAATTTACGCAGTCATCCTCATGACGCACTATTCCGCCCAATCCAGAAGCGCGACGATAAATATGTAGACTCTGACGGATGCAAAGTTTTCTGACGAACGCAACAACTCAGCCCAAAAGACACGCCAATGGCAGACGAACACTAGAAGAACATACTAGGAAGCAAGTTTTGTCCTCGTCGCCCCAAAAGATTCTACATAGGAGCAACATATACTGGCAGTTGAGCACCACCTCCTGCTGCGCGTCACACGGCCTTTGCCGACCCTTGCTCCATTATTTAGCTCTAGAGTGATCCGATATTGACAGTTGAACATCTCCTACTACGTGTAACATGGTCCCAGCTCCACGATTCTCTGCCACGCATTCACGACACAACAGAGCGGCCCAACGATGCCCTGGAAGTAGCCGAACATGCCCTAGCTGCGCCTGCTATACCTGATGGAAACTTCTGGCATTTGCATGTCGACGATGCATCCAACTACAAAGGTTCGAGAGCAGACGTAGTCTTTGTTACCCCAAACGATTCGATACCCGAGCAGGCGATCATTCAAAGCATCCAACAACGAAGCAGAGTACGATACCCTACTAGCAGGCCTCCAAATGGCAAAAGACTTGGCGGTGAAAAAGCTCGCAATTCATTCTGATTCCCAGCTAATCACTAGCCAGACTACTTGAGGCGTTTTAGACTTACACCCTCACTCAAGTTCCACAGGCAGACAACGCTCACGTGGACGCACTAGCCTGCCTAGGCTCCGCCCTCGACCACCAACTCAAACGCTCTATTCTGGTGGAGTATCTAGACGAGCCAATCATAGAAACGAAGCCAGCAGACGAGGTGTTACAGGTTAGTACAACTTCAAACTGACAAGATTCCATTGTAGACTACCTGGTCAATGGCACATTCCCCAAGGAAAGATTGGAGTATAGGAAACTCCAAATCAAGGCAGTAACCTACTACATGTGGAACTACATTCTCATCCGAAAATCCTACACCGGACCACATCTCCGCTGCCTAGCGCCTCCCGATGACTTGAAGGTTCTAAGCTCAATCCACGAATGCATTTTTGGAAATCACTCTGGAGGTCGATCCTTAACACAGAAAGCTCTTAACGCAGGTTACTGCTGACCTACCATGCATCGAGATGCTAAGGAGTTAGTACAAAAGTATGACCGTTGCCAACGCTACAACACGGTACTAGCACTGCCTGTCAGCGAGCTACACTCGCAGACGAATCCTTGGTCGTTCATGCAGTGAGCAATCGACCTGGTAGGACCTATGCTGCCTACTACTGGAGGCAGAGGCATAATGATCGTGGCCATAAACTACTTCACCAAATAGGTAGAAGCAGAGCCCAAAACGACCACGACTCAGACGAACATAGAGCACTTCATATGGAGGAACATCATTTGCTGATTTGGCATCCTTCAGTCCATCGTCACTGCAACGGCCTGCAATTCATAGGCAAAGATGTGGCGAAGTTCTTCCAAAAGTATGGCATCAAGCAGCACATGTCCACGCCGAGATATCCTTAAGGCATTAGGCGCGCCGAAGCATCCAACAAGATGATCCTCAACTGCCTCAAGAAATCCCTCACCAACAGGAAAGGAAAATGGCCAGGCGAACTCCCCGGATGTCTATAGGCATATCGCACCACCAAAATATGAGCAACATATAAGACTCCTTTCTCTTTGGCATTTGGCTCAGAAGCAATCATTCATCATCAAACCAAGTATCATTGCTCTATTACCAAGCATTGAGCAGAACAGTAAGGAGATGGCCATAAGCTTAAATCTGGCAGAGGAGAAGCGCGAGCAGACTATCACCCGCATCGCAGCCTACCAGCAGCAATTCCTCTCCAGCTATAACAAAAGGACCAAGATCGGGCAGTTCTAGCCGAAAAATCTAGTCCAAAGAAAAACCTTCATCATTGCCCGCAGAGAAGGCTCCAAAAAGATGAATCTCATATGGGAAAGTCCGTACAAGATTAGCAGAGTAAGCGGCAAGAGTAATTACACCATTGCCACCAAGAAACGACAAAAAGATCGAAAAACAGTAGAGCGACTACAATCTGAGGAAGTACCATGTGTGACCTTCCACTATATCAAAGCCTCAACAGGCACCACCTCACAAGCTGAGGATTATCCAGTTGTTATGCAGTTCCTACCTTACAGCTAAGTTCTCGTTCGTTTCACTCATTTTTCAATGAGGAATTCAGAAGTAATCACAACTTGGCTCGACTGCATGCTTACAACAACTGATCACTCATGCACTTCAAAAGAAGACCCAGCCCTTCTTAGAGACTCATCGCAGGAATTGCACCCCCTGAAGGACCAACCATGATATCCAATGCGAAAGGGTAAACTAATTCCCCAACACCCATATGGGTCTGTTCTCCAAAGTAGAAAGATAAATTCTACACTCCGAATATCCAGACGTGGATGAGCCTGGCTGCCCTAATATAACTAGATGCACGATGGCTTGCACCAGGATTTCTAGAAGTAGCCATAATGGTTTTTCTCAAGGCTTAGCTAACTGGAGGATTTTGGGTCTCTTGACCTAATCAGTGGGGAACCGGGCCCTAGAGAATGAGGGGGTACATTAGACGTTCTTCGGCCAAAGCCCCGCCCCATTCATCGTGGGTGCGTGAGGCTCTTGGCCTTGACCTAAGGTGTTATTTGTTTTGTAGGTGCAATTTTGTCCAAGATCAAGGAGGAAGAAGTTTGCATCCACACTTATACTCTTATGAGTATAATCACTGTGACCGAACCCGGGTTCGACGATCCGTTAACTTCGCAAGACTAGCATCATTGTCTTCAAGCTCTAGAACCCAAAGGTCAAGACGTGTTCCTTCCTAGGCCGTAGTCGCAAGATCAAGAAGTCAGCAGTGCGCTCAACGCGATATTAACATATTTTACTTTCCGACCGAGCTCGGCCGTCGAGTTGGCACGCCCCTCACATAATTGAAATACATAGTTAGCTCATTAGTTACTCGACCTGCATGCTACGTAGGCTTGATAGTTTTTTAGGGTCAACATTTTGGCATGCTCGGTGGGACGAATGCTAAAGTTATGAAGTTCATGACCATTGAGACACGGTCAGTAAAGAAGAAAACAGTCATGGGTAAGTCAACGACTAATATTCCAGTCTAAAAACCCAAGACAAGATGGCTTACCACAGGAACATAATCCTTCTGCTGCCGCGACACCTAAAGCCACAAGTGTGATGTGCCGAGATACGGAAGTAAATCTCAGCGGTCAGCCTCGTGATGTAGAAATCCCCACTAAAACGACAAAAGGAATTTTTGTTGAATGATTTGTGGAAGATTGTGACGAGGACGGTGGTGAGGCCTTTGATCCACCGACTAGGTCGTTTCTTCGACAACGACTTAAGAGCAATCTCGGCAATTTGAGCAAATGTTCAGTCGAGAGATGAAAAACATACTCGAAGAGATGCATGATAATAACTTTATACACAACAGGTTGCTCGAAGTATTGGTTAATAAAGCCCACGAAAGAGGACCCGTCGATCGTTCTAGGCAACCTCCATTTAAGAACAATCCCCTGCCAATGGTACAGGTCGAGACAGGATCTGCTCGGCTCAAAATGATCGATTTGGAAAATAAAGGTAGGTCAAATAGTAGATCAGACGGATTTGACCAATGAGCAGAAACGACATCTATTGATATGGTCGAGGTTCAGAGAATGATTGATTCGGCCCTAAAAAATGGGCCGAAGTTTCCAAAATTCATTCACTCATATCCTGCCTTTGTAGAAAAGTTCGAGTACCCCAAGAGATTCAAAATTCCGAACTTCAGCCTTTTCACTGAAGAGTCATCCCTATCGTTGTTAGAGCACATGGCTCGATTCACTGCCCAACGTGGGGACGTTAACATTGATTTCCATAAGCTTCGACTGTTCAACTTCTCGTTAACTAGCTCAGCATTCGCGTAGTATATAAACCTTCTACCCAACTCTATCCAAAGTTGGGAGGAACTAGTCGAGAAATTTCATGAGCAATTCTATCAACCAGGGATGGACATGTCAGTATCTTCTCTGGCCATGATGGCTCAAGCTTCTGATGAGTCGCCAATGGAATACCTTACGAGGTTTAAGTCGGCCATAAATTGGTGCCGAGTACTTCTCCTGAAAGTGGAGTTTGTTGGGTTTGCCCTAAATGACATGGATGTGGAGTAAAAAAAGAAATTCTTGGGGGCAAACTTCTGAGATATGTACGAACTGGCTCAACATGTAGAGCAATATGATTATTTACTTCGAGAAGAAAAGATCTCGAAGTTCCCATCCCGAGGAATGATCTACAAGAACCCTACGATCAGTTATGCATCGGCCGAAGGCGAAGAATCTCAATATGCCAGTATTGACACGGCCAAGATAATGATCGACAAGCCATACATATGCAAAACATTAGCTCATGCTAACTCCAAGGATGCCAAAACCCACCCGACCTTTGAAAAGGCTACCATCAAAACGTTGAAAGTTTATACTTTTGACATCACCAAGGCCGACGCCATCTTCGACCAGTTGTTGCTCGCGAAAATTGTCAAGCTTCGGCTATGGCATAACATTCCCAAGGCCGATGATTTAAAAGGAAAGACATATTGCAAATACCATAATTCGAACAACCATACAACAAATAATTATGTCGTATTTCGTGATGCCATTCAAAGTTGGATCGACAATGGTAAGCTCAAGTTTCCCGAGAAACAAATGGGCATTGACACCGATCATTTCCGTACGACGACAGTAAGCATGGTAGATGCTCATCTACCTAGGGATAAAGGAAAAGGAAAGGCCAAGTTCGATCCAATGCAATTCATCCTAAAGCAGAACTCTCGGCCATGATTGAAGATTGATTTATTTTCAAACAAGCCACCCAAAGATTTGAGGGGACCAGCTATTGTCGAGTTAATGTCGGACTCCAGTACAGAGGAAACGAGCATGCCAATGGTTTTATGTAGTCGATGCAAAACGAGCGTCGTCTTAGCTAAGCCAAAGGAAAAGTCACGTCGGGTCAAAATACCACAACAAGTGCCCACAACCGCGGTAACATCCCAAAAAGTGCTCGGTACAGGCCAACGCCATAAAGTTTTTTATAGGCTTGGCCCTCAAGTACAAGATAACAAGCTATCTTCTGCTAGACGACGCCTTAATTTTGACGCGCTGTTTTACAACGAGGATTATTATGTGCACAACTCTGGCAATCCAAGTTCACCCGTGAACCAGCACACCTTCAGATCTCCTAGGCCACGCGATCAGCGCTGGTACACCTACAACTCATCTACCGGTATATATACTGTGTTGTCTAAATCATAGAAACGTCGTCGACAAAGAATGGATTGTATGGCCCACCAACGAGCAGCTCAGGATACCTCGGCTACCAAATGGCAGCTGAAGGAAACGACCGGTAATGAATATGACCGACAACCTTCGACGATCATGACCGAGCTGCTCCAAGGGAAGAAGGTAATCGATTGTGTCTTTGAAACCATAATTGAAGAATCTGAAAAATGAATCAAACTCCTTCTTCGACTCGAGGAAATAAAAGCTCACCCCGAGCACTTCTGGAAAGAAGCCAATAGTAAACTTCCCCTTCTACCTACATAAGAACCATTGATCAGAGTCAGACGGAATCTCCACCCACCGTTTCTCGGTGAAGCTTTAGAATACATGCGGGAGTTTCATAAGAAGCATTTGGCAAATAACTTATACGGCTTGCTGAAAGCTTGCCAAGATACTCTTAATCTCGTTCTAACTTGCCCCGATGCTGAACGGATCATCCAAAAGACCTCAAATCTTGGGATGAAAGTCAGGTTCCAGCATATACGTGAGGTTCGAGTTCTCAGCTTTGAGGTAGATCCATATACTGATATTGATGCTTCCGAACTTCCATTCTCTCTCGAAGACCTCCAATATTTGTGATACCATTTTGAAGTCTTTTCAGCAGTCTCCCTCTTCAGCCTTATGGCCGATGAAAAGGAACGCATAGCACGATTAGATGCTTACCTTGACACGAGAGATGCCCACATTGCATATCAGGAGCAAACTCGTATGACGTAATAAGACCAAAACCCAGTTCCAACGCCGAGCGAACCCGAGGTTGACGTGCAGAACGAGAAGGCTTCAGTGGACATACCGTAGGAACATACCCCGACGCTAGCCGAAAAAGATCAATCGGATACTGCCCACACACAAGATACCTTGCCTGAAAGTCCAGAAGAAGAAGATTGCGACCCGATGGGTTATTCGGTCCTCAACAACATGGAAATCAGCATGGTCCATGTCTTACCTGCTGAGTTCCAGCCAACCGCATCCCAACCAAATTTCCTGAATGGTAACGTGGTTGCCGAAGAAGCCACACAAGTTGATTTTGTGGCCGCTAAAGAGATTGAGATGGCAACAAAAGAAGATAAACTCAAAATAGCTATTGCCGAATTGTTTCTTCGCTCTTCATAAGTTAATCTCCATCATTTGAAGCCGTTATATGTTACGGCTCATACTGAAAGATATCCGGTCTCTAAAATTTTCGTTGACTATGGAGCAATAATCAACATCATGCCCATTGCTTTCATGATAGCATTACGTCGTTCCAACGACGAACTTATTCCATCAGGGGTCACCATGAGCAGCTTTGTCGGTGAGAAATCCCAGACCAAGGGAACACTTCCGTTGAAAGTAAATATCGTAGGTCATAATCACATGACCATTTTTTCATAGTCGATTCGAATACCGAGTATAATGCATTGCTTGGTCGTGATTGGATCCATCAAACGAGCTGCATCCCCTCATCATTATATCAGGTATTCATCTTCTGGGATAACAAATCGATCGTGGTTCATCCGGCCGACAATCAGTCGTTCGAAGCTAATATGATTCAGGCCCGCTATTATGACGATCACGTCGGCTACATCACCCTGCAAGGTTTTAACGAGGAATGACAGCCGACTCGAATCTCAGTTTAGAAAGCCATCGAGGTAGGCGCCGATATTGTTCACCAGGATTCGGCGAGACTCAAGTTGGCTGACATGATTTCCGATCCTGATGTCTGATACCAAACAAGACAAAAGCCAGGCCACAGTTTCATCCATCATAGAACGATTGTTGGCCCATTGGTATGCTATTTCCAAGCAACCGAATTCGGGCGTGAACTTAGTAAAGTTTCTCATCGATGGAGACAAATCCAGTTCTATCATCACTTGACAATGTTCAAGCTGCCCCGACCGAGCTCGAAGACATTAGGCCCTAAGTCAATGATCCTTTAGAAGAAATAAATGTTAGAACGACCAAAGACCTGCGACCTTTATTTATTAGTGCTTTGTTACCCTAACCTATGAAAACCGTCCTTTGTAATTTACTCAAGGAATTTAAGGATTGTTTTACTTAGAGTTATCATGAGATGCCTGGTTTAGACAGAACGTTCATCGAGCACGTATTACGCATCAAACCTGGTTGTAAACTATTCCACCAACCCCTTCGATGATTCTCGACATTAGTACAACTCGGCATAAACGATGAACTCGTTTGACTTTTAAAAGCCGGGTTTATTCGGACAGCTTGATACGTCGAATGGTTGACGAACATCGTCCCAGTTTTAAAGAAAAATGGTGCTCTGCGTATTTGTATCGACTTTCAAAATTTGAATTTGGCAACCCCTAAAGATGAATATACAATGCCAATTTCAGATTTGCTAATCGACGCAGTAGTAAACCACGAGATGCTATCCTTCATGGATAGCCATGCTGCTTACAACCAGATTTTCATTGATGAGGCCAATGTCCACAAAATTGTTTTTCGTTGCCCGAGGGCACTCAGGACTTACGAATGGGTTGTCATGTTGTTCCGCCTTAAAAACGCCGGTGCCATATACCAATGCGCTATGAATATTATTTTTCATGATTTAATTAGTACCATCGTCGAGGTTTATATCGATGATGTTGTAGTCAACTCAAAATGTCGCCGAACATATTTAGATGATCTTTGCCAGGCTTTCCTTCATATGCGCCAACATAACCTTAAAATGAATCTTTCCAAATGCGTCTTTGGTGTATCGGTCGACAACTTCTTAGGTTTCCTTGTACATCATCGTGGCATCGAGGTGGACGCAAATAGAGCTCGAGCGATCATTGATGCCTCACCCCCAACAACCAAGAAGCCATTACAATCACTCTTCAGTAAAATTAATTTCTTTCGTCGTTTCATTTCTAATTCGGCAGGGAAGATGAAAGCTTTCTCCACGCTTTTGAAACTTAAGGATTCTGACAAATTAAAACGGCATGAAGAGCACCAAGATGCGTTCACACAAATTAAGGTCTCCCTCACTACCCTACATGCCTTTGTGCCACCTCGGTGCGGTAAACCTTTCAAGTTGTATATCTAGGCTGCTGAAGAGTCTGTTGGCTGTCTTCTTGCACAAGACAATGACACGGGACGGGAGCAGGCCATTTTTTATCTTAGTTGGAATCTTAACTCGGCCGAGATAAATTATTCACCCATCAAGAAACTTTGTTTGGCTTTGTTCTTCGCTAAGTCCAAGCTCCGGCATTACATGCTCATTTCTGTTACGTAGGTCATCGCCCAAACAGATGTTATTCGATATATGCTTACACGGCTGATAGTAAAAGGACGCATCGGAAAATGGACAATGACGTTGTCCGAATTTAGTTTGCAATACATGCCCCAGAAAGCTATAAAATGACATGTGTTGGCCGATTTCTTAGCTCAACATCCCTCTTCATACGATTTTGGGGGCAACGACGTCGAAATTGGCATGGTGGAAACACGTGATAATTATCGGACGCTGTATTTTGATGGCTCTAGTACCTCGACCTTAGCTGGCATTGGAATCGTCATCCAATCCCCGGATCATTACCAAAGGTATTTTTCTCTCAAGCTGGATTTCAATTGTACGAATAATCAGGCCGAATACGAAGTCATTATCATCGGCCTTAACGTCCTTCATGACTTGAGGGTAACCTGCATGCTCGTCCTTGGCGATTCAGAACTTGTGATCAACCAACTTAATGGAACTTTTTGTTGCATGAGTTATACTCTGGCGCCCTATCACATGGTTGCCAGTTATTTGGCCGAATCATTTGAAGGCATCACATTCAAGATTCAAGCACATCTCACGAGTTTGAAATACTGACGCAGACGGATTCGCTCAAATAGCCTCCGGAGCACAACTCATAGGGGGCGAGCTAGGCTGGGTCATACCGTTAGTGCGACGACCACACCCGGCCTTGGTTAATCAGCAAGTTCTCCAACACGACCACGTGATCTGTACACGAGTTATGTCCCTACCTTCATTGTTAGAACGAGAAGATCTTATAGATGTTTGCACGGTCGAGACATTACTTGACGATTGAAGAAGGTCAATTATGCAATATCTCGATAATCCCAAAGACAACCACTACCACAAGACAATGGTGCATGCCACAAATTACGTAGTGTACCAGAATGAGTTATACTAAAAAGGTGAAAACGATATGTTGTTATTATGTCTCGGCCTAGAAGAGGCAGCCCAAGCGATTACAGAGGTACATGAAGGAATATGCGGGGCGCATCAATCCGGAAGCAAAATGAGTTGGTTGTTTCGCCGACACGGATATTTCTAGCTGTACACGTGATGGTGTGTACAATGTCAAATCCATGGGCCTATACAGAGGGTCCCGACTGAATTACTTCACTCGGTCACCAAACCGGGGCTGTTCAGAGGATAGGCCATGGATGTAATCGGCAAGATCACGCTGTCTTCCGTATCGATAATGCATGCATGAATACTCGTAGCAATTGACTACTTTACCAAATGGGTTGAGGCGAAATCCTACGATGAATTAACATATAAAGAAGTTTGTAATTTTATGGAAGAAAACATTATGACCAGATTCAGCGTACCAGACACAATCATAATGGACAACGACATGATTTTTACATCCGACAAGTTTAAGGAAAACACGACGAGTCTAAAATTTGGCTCGACCAATCTACGCCGTATTACCCATATACGAACGGACAGGCCAAAACAAGTAATAAAGTTTTGATCGATATTCTTGGAAAAATAATAAAAGAAAAGCCCAGCATGTGGCATTTGAAATTAAACGAAGCATTATGGGCATATTGAACTTCACTTCAATCAGCAACAGGGATGACCCTATATGCTTTAACTGATGGGCATGATGCAATGTTATTGGTCGAGCTAAGCATAAACTCGCTACGAATCATCGAGCAAAGCAGTTTATTCAGCGTTGAATATAGTTAGGCCATAAGGCAAGAATTGGAAGACGAGTAACCTCGGCTCGATGTCGATAACTTACTAGTGGCGCAGAAAAATATTGTTAAACGAGCGTATAATCGACGAGTTAGGCAAAAGACGTTAGGCAAAGATGAATTAGTGTGGCAAACCGTGTTACCAGTAGGGAATAAAGATCCTAGATTCGGAAAATGGTCGCCGAATTGGGAAAGACCATTCGTCGTCCATAAAGTTCTCGGCAATAGGGCATACCACCTCAGGGATCGAACTGGCTTAGTTCATAAATTACCAATCAATGGAAATTCTTAAAGAAATATTATCCAGTCACTTGGGAAATGCATGAATAAAGATTTTTTATTGATTTTCAAAGGGCGTATAAGTTATAAGTAGTCAACCATCCTACAACTAGACGGAGTCCTAGGGAATCGAAGGAAGAAAAGCTTTAAGAGCGGCTTTCAGTTTTAGCCACCTTACTTCACCCATCGTAACCTCAGTTGAGGATTGGTGGTTGGGAGTTCAGCCGGTCGATGGCGCCTCACCAACGAGGGTCCTTCGCTCTCGTCCTTCTAGACATAAAAGATTATTCGTTCAGCTGGGTGATAAAAGTTGGAATGAAAGAACATAAAAGAAGATTATCAGAACTCTTCTTCCATGACGATTATTAGATTCTTTGGATTATGGGGAGGGGTTCTCTTGGTCTTGGTGGATGCCTTCTCCAAGGCAGCAGCTACTAGGTCGACTTCAGGAGCAACGACCGGCCCCGGAGTTGCAGGACCCTCGACCAATGGGGCGAGAACTAGTTTGACCACAACTTGAGTGGTGGGACGAACTTCAGTTGCCTGATCCGTTAGAGGGTTTTGCGGTACTCCCGTCGAGTCCTGGACGACAGGAGAAGATAGAGGGACACTAGGAGTAGTTGCCCCTGTGGTTTGACTTGAAATAACATGTATCTCCCGCTCTCCCTTTTTTGCCTTCTTCTTGATACACTTCTGGGGCCGGACAATGGTGCCAATCGTTTCAGCCTCTGGGCAAGGCTATTTGCTCAGTCTGGTCGGTGCGGCAGGGGCCACTGTTTAAGTTGGTCCGGTTGAGGGAGGTGCGATGGTCGCAGCCTTCTTGGAAGGAAGGGCAAGTTTCTTTTCAGTCACGACCATATCGACTCGTTTTATTAACCAACCGCCTAGAAAAACTAAACTTTAGTTAAAACAAAGTTTAAATAGACAAAGCTGAGGAGAGGTAACAAGGAAATGAAGAGATGTATACCTTGGGCCGTTTCTTTGTATCTTGAGGCGAAAGTCTTTTGAGGCCGATCGCCAAAAAGCTTCTTTGAAGTTTCCTCGACCGAATCACCAAATAAATCCTTAATGTAAGCATCCCACCAATCGGCGAAGGTGTTGGTACAATGGGTTTCTAGAGTGTTCAACCAAAGGCGGAATTCTATACATCGCTATTGGAACTCATTCTCGGCTTCTTCGCACTCCCTCTTCGAAAAGCCACATAAGAGTTCTCAGCTCAAGAGAGAACGAGAAGTGAGGATTGGTAAATGATAACCCTGAATGAAGCCTAGTTGACGAGCTAGGAAGTTGGGATGATAAACTTCCCAGCTAGCCCGTCAAGCGTCGCAACCAAAAGGAAGGTTGTGAACTATGGCGAATAACCCCTAGGATCGTCGAAGGTTGGCTTCTTCTGCTTTCTCCCAAGCCAAGGTTGGGAGTGTGATGGAAAACGGGTATTTCTGGCAGCAACATACCAGAAATTCATCGTCTAATAGATCTTCGAAGCCGAAGAAATACTTGAAGATTCTTTCGGCCGAGTGAGCGAGAAATGGGTGCAAGGCCAGTTAGAGACCCATCGCTTCGGAAGAATTGAAGTTTGGGATTTCTGGCCTCAATGTTGGAAAATAGACTTACAACCAGAGTTGGAAGACCCAAAGTGGGCCGTTCTGGTGCAGGTCGATTTTTCCAACAGAAACCTCGGCCAAACACCGGTTGAGCTTGGCAAGGATGGCTGGGCTAAGGGCCAGGACATGACCACTTGCTAGAGCTTCGGCCACTAACATATTTTCGGCCAGGCACTTGTTTGACTTGGTACAAAAGACGAACTTATTGTACTAGTAAAACAGGAAAGCTTCGTGCTCTCCTTTCTTAAAAGCTTCTTCCTCTGAGCCGACGAAGTGGGTGATCAGAGTGCTGTAGTTGAAGAAATTCTTGTGTAATTTTTGCACGTCTTCTTTCGACGGCCTTTGATTTTTCTTTGACAAAATTTCGACGACCCGCTCGTCAAAGACTACCTTCAGGTTCAGCTCGAATTCGTACCCAGAGATAACGACATCGATTAGAAGACCAGAGGGAGAAGTGCCAAGTATGGCCATGATGTCTAGCACAGTTGGATTAATAGGACCGAGATGAAGGATCATGGTGTTAATGGTCGAACACCAGAAGCTCAAGGCGTCCATTAGGAGCTCTTAGTCCATGGTGATTTCAAAGGTCGAGAGCTTGATGGCATCAAAGATGCCGAGACTCTTCCACTCGTCATCAAAGTGTGGTTCCATTCGAGTGACCTAAGCAGCCCAGGTCGTTGTGGTCGAGGGCCAGGCTCCTTGGGGTTTGGCCGATTCCCATTTCGACCACTCGTAACCTTGAAGCAAGGGTTCTAGGCAATGGGCCTTCAACGTATGGGTGATGGTTTATGGGACGTTGTCCTTAAAAATGGGTCCTAGAATTTGGTGGAAGGCGCTCCAGTCATCCTTGGATCGAATAATTTTGATGGCGTTCTGATCGATAATGTCTCGGCACTTTTCTCACTCCTCGGCAAGCTTGGTGATAAAGGTGTTGACAGCCATTAATGAAGACTTGAAGTTTTTCTGGGTTTCAAAGTTGGGTTGCTTTTCTGGGTTTGAAAGCAAGCGGCAAGGAATTCTGGAGATATGAAAGCGTAAAAAGGTCAAGTGAATTTGGATTGAGTATTTATAGGCATTTGGGAAGAAGATCCACATGTTGATTTTAGAAGAATAAGGGGTAAATTTGACCAAAATATTTCGTAATCATGGCAGATATTTGAGAATCTAGGTGAAAAGGTCGAAAAGCTCGTGATTTGAGGATGCACGATTGCATGTAACGTCGAGTTTATTGGCGAATGGACATTTCAATATCTGCACGCCTCAAAAAGGTCGAAAAGCTTGCGAATTGAGGTTGCACGATTACCTGTGACAGCGAGTTTAATGGTGAATGAACATTTCAGCGTCGACACGCCTCAAATGTTATTATTGAGAGACAAACATACCAAGGAGATGCCGCATGGCAAGGAATCTGACAGGGTTAAGATCGTGCAATCACGCCTAATAAATGCACATGGGTGGTTGGGATATTCGAGGTTTTTCAATGTCTTTCAAGAATGTGCTAAGGGTTCATTTCGCTTCTTCAAGGTCAAGGCTCGCCCAGAAGTTATAGGCCGAAAACCTCAGAAGCGAGGGGGCCTAAAATATTATTTTAGGCCGAGCTTAAAGTTATTCTCGGTCTAGTAGAATTCATCTATAATCTTGTCGTGGGTTGTTCAGTAAGGGTCGGCCGAATCCTACTGCGAGGAGGATTGGTTTAGATAAGGGTGAGATAGTCAAAACCTAGTGCAACAAGGAGTCTTAAGGCTAAGACTGAGGATGCTGAGAATTAGGGGATGAATCTGGTTTGTTAAAGAGCTTGGTTCAAAGTTCTAGTGAAGTTAGGATTGGCCGAGACCTAATCAGATTAGGTTGAGGAGTTCTAATCCAAGTATGATTCTAGCTCGGCCATGAGGGGGTTTGCTACTATAAATAAAGAATAGAGTGCATCATTCAAGGCCTCTAATTCAACACACAAATTGCCTACACAAAGCTTCTCAAGGTCTCCAATTTAACACACAAATTGCCATGCACAAAGCTTCTCAACAACCTTTAAGATTTTATCCTCTTCCCCATTTTTCTCGCCAACACATCTTCAGTTTAGATAAACAGCACTGTGAAGGCAATTGTCGACAACTTTAGTTTGGATAAACAACATTGGAGTCGTAGAATCAGCCGATTAAGGAGCACCTTCAGTTTCGATAAACAGCACTGCTTCGAGACCGATTGGTTATTTATCCAAGTCTCAGTCAACAAGGGTTTTCGAGTCCTTGTTGGTAGAGGTCATCTCATCAGCCTTCTCGACGAAGTGAGGTGTTACACGTTACTAGGCTCGTCACGTTGAACGCCAAGTTGTTTTATGATTGGGTATTCACAATTATCTTTTAGAGTTCGGCATTCCGACGGATGAACAACATTCACCATCAAGACATACATTTATTTCGAGTACTTGTGTCTGTATAGTTTGGTGCTGGTTCAGCGTGCTTATACTCTTACGAATATAATCACCGTGACCGAACCCAGCGTCGATGATTCGTGAATTTCGCAAGACTAGTAGCCTTGTCTTCATGATCTAGAACCCAAAGGCCGAGACGGGTTCCTTCCTCGGCCGCAATCGTAAAATCAAGAAATCAGCAGCGCGCTCAACGCTGCATTAACATATTTTACTCTCTGGTCGAGCTCGGCCGTCGAGTTGGTATGCCCGGCACATAGCTGAAGGACGTAGTTAGCTCATTAGTTACCCGGTTTGCATACCACGTAGGCTTGGTAGTTTTTTAAGGTCAACACATGTGTTTAGCGATTTCAAGCATTATTGTTTGTTACAAAAGTTGACATAATAGTATTTGACTATTATTCTGAAAAGTAGTTCAGTCAAAGCATAACATGGTTTATACACCTCCATCTAATGTGGCCAAAATGCATTTGATATACTAGCACATGACCGCTTCTATCTATGAATACACATATATGCCGAAAACTAACAAAATCATCGAAGTTGGATGCGTCCGTATGGTTTGGTGTATATTTTAATCTACAATAAACATGACATAATTAATAAAAAAATCGTGATTACATTAAGAAAATTGACATGATTTAAATCATTTATTTACATATGTCGCTATCAAAGCGATGATTTCAATATTACCATTGTTTGCAAAATACTTTAACATCGATTCCTAACTCCCACTTGTTCCACATCATTCGCCATTTTCAAACAACCAACCTTATCTTAGTATCTCATTTCGCTTTTTAGTATGTAGAAATTGTAAAAGTTCTTAATCGAGGTAAGATGTTTCTTTAACCACATAGACAATACAACAGTTTGATCTCACCAAAAAATGGAGCAGATTGAACCCCGTCCACCATTAATAACGAAACCAATTTACATTGGTCTACTCCTTGTTAAACACAGTTTTAAAAGTTCTCAAAAAAAAAAAAAAAAAACACAGTTTTAAAAAGTCCACAAAATTACTTGAGAAGAAAAAACAATAAACGACCAAGTTGCAATAATCCATAATGTACAGGAGATAAATGATAAAATCTGTAATTTGACCCTGAAAAATTAAGAGTAAAAACAAAACAAAAGGCGCGTATCTGACGGCCAAGCATGAAAAACGATGGTCGGCCGTGGCCCGTGGAGATTGCGAGGACGCCACGGAGCATCCCATTTGACGGGTCACATGAAACGCACTCAACGCCCACTCTCTCTCTCTCTCTCTCTACGCGCCTATTTCCGAGAGTTCTATTTTATACGCTCACAACTCACAAGAAGAACTGACACGCACACACACACACACGCATTTTAAGATAACATTGAAAATACCAACCACCACCTCTCTCTCCCTCTCCCTCTCCCTCTCTCTCTCTCTTCTGACGGCGCGTTCAATTCACTTGCAGCAGCGATATGGGACAGTCCTCTTCGCTTCCTGAGGCTCCGGCGGAGCACAGCCCCAGAGAAATTTCAACGAGCCGACGGTTCAGCTTCAAAACGGTGGCGATTGCTTCATCCTCGTCCGACGAAGACTCCGAGTTGTACGGGGAAGTCACTCAGGGCCGTGACTACACATCTGATCTTCCCGACGAGTGTCTGGCGAGTATTTTCCATTTCCTCGGCGCCGGTGACCGGAAACGGAGCTCGCTCGTCTGCCACCGGTGGCTGAGAGTCGACGGACAGAGCCGGCACCGCCTCTCTCTCAACGCCCAGGCTGGGCTTCTTCCTTTCCTGCCTGCTCTCTTCGCCCGCTTCGACTCGGTCACGAAGCTTGCGCTTCGATGCGATCGCAAATCGATCAGCCTGGACGACGACGCTTTGGTCCTGATCTCGATTCGCTGCAAAAACCTCACGCGCCTCAAGCTCCGCGGCTGCCGCGAAATCACCGACCTCGGAATGGCCACGTTTGCGCAGAACTGTAAGGGCCTGAAGAAGCTCTCCTGCGGCTCGTGCATGTTCGGCGCCAAAGCCATGAACGCCGTCTTCGAGCACTGCCCGGCGCTCGAGGAGCTTTCCGTGAAGAGGCTCCGCGGCGTCCACGACGGCTCAGAGCCGATCGGCGACAAAATTGCGTCGTCGTCGCTGAAATCGATAACGTTGAAGGAGATACTGAACGGACAGTGCTTCGGGCCGCTTATAGTAGGTTCCAAGAATCTCAAGACTCTGAAGCTAATCCGCTGTTTGGGAGATTGGGATACGGTTTTGGAAAAGCTTGGAAATGGGAACCGGGGTTTGATTGAAATTCACCTGGAGAGGTTGCAGGTGACCGATTTGGGGCTTTCCGCCATTTCGAAGTGCTCGAATTTGGAGGTTTTGCACATTGTTAAGGCTCCTGAGTGTTCGAATTTTGGGCTTATTTGTGTTGCCGAAAACTGCAAGCTGCTGAGGAAGCTTCACATTGATGGATGGAGGACGAATAGGATTGGGGACGAGGGTTTGATTGCCATATCGAAAGAGTGCCCCAACATACAGGAGCTTGTTCTGATTGGTGTGAATCCCACCTCTTTGAGCCTAACTGCAATTGCTTCCAATTGCCAAAAATTGGAGAGGTTGGCGCTCTGCGGTAGCGGGTCAATTGGAGATGCAGAGTTTGCTTGCATTGCTGCGAAATGCGTGGCGTTGAAGAAGCTGTGTATTAAGGGGTGCCCAATTTCCAATGTCGGGCTTGAAATGCTTGCTTGGGGTTGTCCCAGTTTGTCCAAGATTAAGGTCAAGAAGTGCAGAGGAGTGAGTGGTGAGGCGGCGGAGTGGTTGCGGGAACGAAGAGGATCATTGACTGTGAATTGGGAAGCTGGTGAAATTGGATCAATGGATGCTAGTGGGTGTGCAGGTGGAGCCGTAGAAAGCGATGTGGAGTTTCCGGTTGATCACGTAGCGGTTGCTATTGCTCCAGCAAGTAGCAATAGTCCATTGGCATTGTTGAGAACAAAGTTTGGGGTTTTTTCAGGTAGGAGTTTTGTTCCTTGCACATTCAGAAGGTGGTCAGTTAGTCAGAGTAGTTCCAGTTCAAACTTGTAGGTGATGTTCTGGTGGGCTACAAAAGTTGCCCTCGGGGCCTCAGCTCACGGTGGTACGTTGTTTACAGTGTATTCATGGAATGAAGTTTCTTCTGTATTCATGGCCTACTTGGGGCTTTTCGTGATGTCGTATTGAATTTTTGTTCGCAAGAAAATGCATGCAGAGAATTGCTGGCATTCAAGTTGTAATGTCTAGCTCAATTATCCAGAAAACAACTTCATCTTTTGCAGTTTGTTTTCGGAATTTGCTCACATCACGACTTGTTTACTTTTTCCTTGATACCATCGTTCATGTAAGAACTTGAAACTACATTCATTTTGATTGCGTTTAATCTGAGCGCAATGGAGTTATGTCCTGCTTCTGTGTAGTGTAATCTTACAATCCAAGTAACTGTGCTCAATCTAATGTGGCGATGTTTCGTGTGATTGCTTTCTTGATATGCCTGGGATGGTGTTGGTCTTTTATGCACGATGCGTTCGATAAGCGGTTTTTGATCATCCAAGGAGAATAGGAATGAGAAGAAAGCGCCTTGCAACGGTAGCGTTTACAAACTTTGCAGGTAGCAGTTACACAAGTATCTCTTGTTTACAAGCCTAGCTAATAAGTTGATGCTTTTGAATTGCCAGCGGTGGTATTGCTTTGCCCGCGTTCCCTTTTGCTTCCTTGAATGTCCCGTACGTTACATGTATTGTTTGTTGCCAGCGGATTGGCATCTTCCTTGCTACCTCCGTTGGAGATGCGTTTTTTTCATCACAACATGATTTCAAACGCCACGCTTGCAAAAATTAGTCAAATCAGACTCGTTTCACCATTCGATTGTTTTAGTAGAAATTTTCAAATTTCTTTATTTGCATCACGGAATCAGAAAGTTACATGGGCCCTAAACAAAATCAGGAATGCCATTGCTGAATTGTAAGGAGCTTGAGGTGGTGTGGATGAAAACGATGAAGCAATTTTCAAACCAAAACAACTCAATCTCTTACTTAACAAAAATGGAAAATAAATAAATAAATAAATAAAAGAATAAGAGAGCTTAAAAATATGAGAAGAAAAGTGAATCAAATCAACTAGTTCCTCCTTGTCAATCTAATTCTTGATTTGTAAGTGTTTGATTATGGATTTCAAGAGAAAACTTTTTCTTGTGTGTAAGTAGAAGTATGGGAAAGTTAAAAAGTGTGAAATGATTCACTTACTTATATTTTAGTAAACGCATGAAACTTGAGAATTAAATGAATGAAAAACGGAGACCAACATCTATAGCTTTGCGTAAATCCGTAAGTAATCCAATCCGTTTGAATTAGAATAATGAAAAATGGAGTTGGGATTGTTTTAGCAAGCAAGTCGGATTTGAAGATTGGAGTAAAAAATGAAATGTTCATACTAACCTTTAGTTTCTATTTGTTGGAATGGATGAAATGACACTATATGAGAAGAAAATGATAATTTCAGGAAATAAAATGAGACAAAACTAGCTGTAAGAAGTGAAATGCGATTAAATGGCAGTTTCACGAGCAAATCAATTAATAAGCGAAAATATCGAAAACACCCTTGAGGATCCTCCTTTGTGAGTAACATAAGCTAAACCCTATAAGCGAAAAACCAAAAACCCTCTCAGTACCCCTTTTTTCAGCCGCCCGCCACACGAACTTCGCGCCGTTGCTCTGCGCCTTGCATTTGGTCGTCACCGGAAAACGCCCCAATGGATGATTTATTCGCTACTGCAGAGAAAAAGGTTCCTCTCTCTCTCTCTCTCTCTCGCAGCTTCATACTCTTGGTCTCTAAGTTGAGCTTTCACCTCACAAATTTCTACTCAATTCGAATGCTTTCGTCTGTTCTACTTTCTGGGCTGCCGATAAAACTGATTAAAAGCCAAATTATCAAATTTTAAGTTTAAGCATTATTGGGTTGTAACTTATTTGGTTTAATTGTGAGAGAAGTTGGATGCTTTTATTTTGTGTGAATTTTGTTGAATTTTTCTGAAATTGTGGTGGATAGGTTCTTGTGGAAATTGTGAAATTGTCCCAAAAGAGAGGGATGAAGGGTGATAAAGGAGACTGGAAGCAGTTTTTAAGTAGTTATGATAAGAAGTTTGGGGCTAGCTTGAGTGATCCCGGTAGGCGGTCCAACGATGTACTGACTGCATTTTTGAAGACTTTGAACAATGAGGATGATTTGAAGGTAATCAGCTGTGTCCAGTTTGTATGTTAATTTGATAGAACAGTTGTTTAATTCGGATGGTGATTGTTGCCCCTTTTGTTTTTTCAGGTTTTGGCTAAAGTTGTCCAATGCCATACAACCCGCCAAGCCATGGAGCAATTGTTAAAGAATTTTCCGGAAAATGAATCCCCGGAGCAGGTATCTTTTTTTGTTACACTTAGTTATTGGTTTTTGCTGGCCCTGTAATTTTAGAAGGTTATGCTCCCCTAGTTGCTCATTGCCTTTTTATTTTCATTATGCACAGTTTGTTAGATAGTATTAATTTTGTCGTGATGATGGCCATGCAGAAGCTTGTCCGTGCAACTCTTGAGCACCCACAATATCCACTGGATTATTCGTTCGCATCAAATGATCAGGTTTACTGGCTGTATCTCTGCTTGCATTTTTGTTTTAAAGTTACATTAGTTTGAGTGTGTCTTAACATTCGTATGAATCCTTTGTAGTGAAATTGTTTCTTTCATTTCTGCATTGCTTTAGATTTCTTTATTACTTCGTACACGGGATAGGCATTTTCCTACTCGCCTATGATCCTTTTTTAGGATAAGGTGTTTTACGGTGTTGTTTGTCCATGTATATCCTTTCTGTTGGAAAAGGATAACTTCTGTTTTATGGAAGAGATATTTCGTAGCAAACTGTTTTGTCGCTGTAAACTGAATGATAACAAGTAATAGAATTTGATTTCCAATTGTTTGGCCCTGATTTTACAAAATTGGTTACAAAAACTTTGGCATTTCTACTTTGACTAAATTAAAAGTGATATGCTGTAGAAATCTTAGCTTTTCAAATAGCTGTAAGTTTTACCTGGTCACGTGGTTTCTCCCTGTTAACTTGTATAAATGACGAAGCAGGATTGGGTAGCTACAAAGCTAGGTAAAAAATCCAAGGTGATGACCTCAAATGCAATGTTTGCTGTTGATTGCGAGATGGTTCTATGTGAAGATGGCTCTGAAGCTTTAGTAAAGGTGTGCGTAGTGGATGCCGATTTACAGGTATAGCTGTTCTTCAATGTAGACTAGTTACTTGATTAGTACCTAGGCCTTTTCAAAGTCCCTTTTCTCTGTAACCTTATGAATTTGGACTTTGGCTTTTCAGGTCAAACTGAATGAATTTGTAAACCCTTGCAAAGAAGTTACTGATTACAGATCTGAGATTACAGGAGTTTCAGCATCGGATTTGGATGGAATTACATGCACATTGAAGGATATACAGGTATGAAGTTTATTTACATGATTCAAGGGGTTCTTTTTCAATCTGATTTCAAGGGATTATGCATGACCCTTTCTTACCTGAACTTGTTGGTTTATGTTGTAGAAACTCTTGAAGAAGTTGTTGTCAGATGGTACTATTTTAGTCGGGCATAGCTTATGTAATGACCTGCAAGGTAAGTTAACTGTTATTCTATAAGTAGATATTTTGGCCTTTTTGAAACAACTCGTTATATGTTGTTCTCCTTTTCAGTTTCTGCAATTTAAGTATGACTTTGTAGTTTTTTTTAATTTTTTGCTGTATTGTTCATTGTTCTTAATATTGATCTTTTTTGTTCACAGCACTGAAGTTAGAACATGCCAGGGTGATCGATACTGCATATATCTTCAGATACTCTGATGGACCTATTCATAGAAAACCTTCCTTGAACAATTTGTGTAAGGCAAGTTATAAGAAACTGGAATCTATTAATTAGTCTATTGCATGATTCTGCAATTGAGTGTTTGTCCACCTTTAATGAGGGATGACTTGAAATTTTTTTACCTTTAAGTTCTTGATTGTTGCAATGTGGGCAGTTATTTACTAACTTTGGCTATTTAGGATGGTGGTCTACATATTTTGTTTTTTTTTTTTTTTGGCATTGTGTATTATTACTTTGGAGATGCTTTTGGGATCAACTTTTAAAGCTTCTTTTATACTCTAACAAGAACTAAAGCAAAGAAACCATGTGTTGGGATTTTTTTTTTGAGATGGACGACTTATTTTTCCATATTATTTTATCCAGTCTGTATTGGGTTATGAAGTCCGGAAGCAAGGTTCTCCACACAATTGTCTGGATGATGCGTGTGCTGCAATGAAACTAGTTCTTGCTAAGATAAAGGGCGAAGTTGGTGTTATTGCCCCCCCAGCTCAGGAGGATGTGAGTTTCTAGTTTTTCATCATCTTTTAAACTCCAAGACAGTAATTCCAGGTACATCATTCATTATTGTCTAAATAAATCCTTCTATTGTAGGTACGTGAAGTTAATATGGCAAAGCTACTTCTGCATAGGATACCAATTACAGTGCCTAGTGAAGAACTGCACGATGTCATTCCTGGGAACTATACGATACAAGTCAAGGTTCAATATATATCCCTACATTTTTAAATTTAGTGGTTCAGTGTGCTATAGAGGTATTATGTTATGGTTTTACTTCCAAAAGACCTTCACACACCATATCATAGATACCAAGGTTTGGCTTTCATTTGGATAAAATGGTCGGGGTATCATAACTTTCTTTCTCCCCCCCTTCCCACTTTCTTCCCTGCTTGTTACTGTGAAGTTAATGTAGTTAATCATTTCCAGCAACCATCTGTGAAAGTGCAAGGAGATAAATATTCTGCCTTTGCTATCTTTAAGTGTCCACAAGAAGCACATCAGGCATATGAAAAAGTCCAAGGCAGCCGGGAGAAGGTACATACATTTATATATCTTTATACCGTTGACCAGAGGCTTTAAGGGGATCCCCATTTTTTGAAAAAATGGGGATTGATTGTGTGGCCCACACCACATCGAACTCCAAAAATCCAAACCATCTGTTTTTCAAGTTGCACTTCGTAGAACATCTTGCAAAATATTAGCTTGATGAACACTATGTTCTTAGAAACATGGAATTTTCTTCGTGACCATTAAATGGGTAAATGGTTTTGGATTGAATTGATTTTTTGCAAGGATGATCTATGATTAGAGACTTAAAAATTAGACGATTTTGATTGTTGAAGTTCGATGTGAAGTGGGTCCCACAACTATAAGATATCTCATTGACAATGTCGAACACATATATAAGAGATCTTATTGTGTGCATGCTGTTCTTTTTACATGAGTATATTTTTCTGGTTATATATCCATTGGTTTTCATTTGTGTGCTTCATGTGATGGGGTTAGTTGTCATTACAAGGAAATTCTGTCATCTGTAAGGCACTCGGATTTGTTTGGTTATAAAGAATATAATGATGTTAATCTATCTTTATTATAGGACTCATGTGGACGGCCCCAGAAACTTATTGCATTTAAGCTCAGCACAGGTGTAACTGCTGATTTATTCGTTCGTAAAATGGCAAACGTTGATTCCTCTGCCCAAGTCTCATCAAAGAGAGCTTTAGAAGTTGAAGAGAACTCAGGTGTACAGAAAAAACAAAAGACAGGTCAGAAAGTAGAAGAGGAGACAACGGCAGAGCTAAATCAGTGCTGCGATCACCTTAAAGAGATGGAACGGTTGAAGGAAGAACAACAAAAGGCCCTAGAGAAGTGTTCTGATCAATTAAAGGAGATTGAAGGACTGAAGCAGCAACTTCAAAATAAAGAGTTTGAAATTTCGACACTGAATAAGATTGTTTCTAAACTCCAAGGGGGCAAGAAAAAAGGGAAGTAGAATTTAGCGCGGCCCGGAGAATTATCCGCGTCTCTGGAGGCACGTCAATGCTCAGCGTGTTGCAACAGCTCGTAGCTCTTTGAATGTGATGGCCAGTTAACATCAGGCTTCATGAAGAAAAAGGTCGAAGGTCTCATTTTTTGGCAATTATGGCTTTCCCCGTTGCATCCCTCGAGAAGTATATCAGTTTTGCTGCTGATCAATTTTGACTGGTGGGATTTTCCAAAGATACAGATTTATTTATATGTAACTTTGATTGGTGATACAACATTTGATTCTTTTTTTCGAAAAAAGAAAGAACGATTTCGTGTTAGGAATTCTACCTAAATAGCGAACTGAGTAGGGTGGATTTTACTGTTAAAGGATTGCAAAAATGGCGAGAATAACGCCCCTTTTCAATTAGCATCTGATACCTCTGTTGAAAACAATGAAGGAAACAATCAACCAACATCTGATTCCTATGATCCTTCCGAGCTCTGCTATCTATTGTTTGGAATTGTAAATACACAATACAGTGGTGTTTCTTGTACAATGTCAAGTAAAATGGTCAAACTGCTTCATTCACTATCAAAATCGTCATCCCCGAAAGAGAAAACTGAAGCATCCGCGGCTATCGCCCTTATATCATCTGCCCCCGATGAGCTCAACTTGCGGGAGTGGCCCAGGTGAGATTTTTCAGCTCCATCACTAGTCGGTTTTCTGGAAGTACTCCGCGGGCTATCCACACTTCTGGTGTTAGATGGATGATTGGATGCAGCAATTCCAGCTCTAGAATTAGCTTCCGGTTGCCTGCTCGTTTCATCCCCAGGCTCATCTCCATCACTATCTGAAAATACATCGTCACCATCTTCACGCTGAAAGATTTTACTTTGGTTGGGGTTTCCTGCAACACCACGACTTGAAGCATTGGCGTCACTTGAGCTACCCTCAGGTTTTCTACCGGAAGAATCTGCTTTATCTTTTGTAGGCAAAGTAGTACCATCATAGTCTATCATCACAACTTCAACCTGAAATCCTGGACAAGGGAATTTTCTCTGCAAATCACAACCAAAGGTGTTTCACAAGCAAGCACCACGAAGAAACAGAAATGTACGGTAGAGAAAGTGAGAGACGATCTAACATTTGACATATATCATATTCATAAGTAATTAGATGAAGGTCAAACCATTAACCTTGTCAAAATCATCGAGGTCATCTGCGGTTAAGATTTTTCTGTTTTCTGTCATTGTATTTAACCAGCTGAAAAAGAGGTGAGAATACAAACGAAATCAATCTGGCAGTCTAGTCTCTTTATATATATTTATTCCATTTCTTGTACCACAATTGCTGAAAGTAAAATTTTGGATATGAGAATAGCAATATTAGAGCAGGTCCCGTGAAACAAAAGCATGACAGATTCAACATTCGTCATTAAATTAGTAAAGAAAAGTTGCATCATAACATAAACAAGAGTAATATAGGGGAACCGATTACATACCAATAGAAATCTCCATGGCTATCTTGGAAATGGATTTTGAAATCCCCCACTAACTCAGCAAGACCAGGTTCCCCTGGTAGAGCGAAAACCACAATCCCTTTCTTCCGTGCACTGATCCAGAAATCTTCTGGCTAAAAGAATGAGTTAGTGGCCTTAAATCAGAAATTCAATGGATATAAAAAAAAAATATAACATGCATATCGAAACCGTTTTACTTTGACAAGCACTTACCATAAGATCTTTTGTTTTTGGATGCTTTCTTGATGAGAACAAAATTCCTGTGCATTAGGATAAACATCCTGATAAGTAGAGCATAAAACAGCTTCTAAATGTGGAAAGAGTGAAGGCATTTTAAGAAATGAATATGCATGCAGGGCTCTAAAAACACGCACATGCAACAACACACAATGAATCATCACGCAAAGATGCAAACACACACAAAATGTATAATCATCACAACTTCAAGTATTGTACGAGTACTCAACGGCAACTCTGCAAAGCGTTATCTGTAACTCAGTACTAGATTCCCTTATCACAAACGCTATTTTCTACCCAAACAAATTCAAGGTTGGACAAGTAACTAGTTCACGAAGTGAACAATATTAGAAAAAGGATCAATATTTAAAAACAAAATTGCCTCTTGGGAATCAAAGAACAGTACAGCATCTTATATACTAATTATAAATATCTATAAAAAGTGTGATGGTTCAGAGCATCACAGAATATTGCAAGGATGATAGCATCAAAGCTTACCCTTATGATCCGAGATTGTAATGGAGGGCCTAATCCAATAAGGGCAATTGTGAAGCCGAAATCCCCTGAGCATGCACCTATAATATCACAACTTTAGTACCTTCTAAAATGGAGTCTTACAGTACAGACACACTAGTGCACAAACACACACACAGAGGCAAGCGATCTATGTTGATAACTTTAGATATGGACGATTGAGATGCATCTCACCCACTGTGCACCTTAATAACCTATATCTGATTCAATACCTCAGTTCTCAACTTAGCTCCTCAACCTAGGTCCTCATTAAAACACCACTGTAACACTTCGATACATATACAAGTGAATGGTCAGACTGATATATTTTGGAGAACTATATCAAAAGTGTACCTTCGAGGTGGAGGAGTTTCTCCATTGAAGTGTTTTAAGATATGCTCAAAGTATTTGACGTATCTCTAGGAAGATAATAGAAAAAATTGTTAATCACAATGATGTAGATAGATAAGGAACATCAAGCTTTAAAAGGAAATCCGAAAATTTTAACCGACTCACAATCTGACTAGGGAGAACCAGAGCCTTTCCATCTATACATCTTTTATGGTTATAGTAATTCATGGCCTCCTCAGCCGTAGGGAAGAACTGCAGAGTCATGGAAAAACAAACAAGAAAAGGTTATGGTCATAAGTGCAAGAAATATAGAGCCAAAAGAAGCACCAACGTTTCCAGCATACAACCCTCAGGTCTTAAGGTGCTGATTATTGATCTCACCTTAAGAAGTAAGAGAAGGCTACAAATCATTACTCCTGTCCTTGCCATACCAGCTTTACAATGGACGACCACAACATTTTCAATGCCCTCCTTTAACCATGAATGAGCACTTCGACAGAAAGATTCTATGAGTTCGATTGGGGGGCAATTATGATCATCAAACGGGAAACTTGCAGCCTTAAAACATTCAGAGAAGCGAAATATAGAAGAAGCTGTTATTCAACATGACTGAAAAACAGAATTGCAGCATTGAAAAGTTAAACTTCTTAATCTTTCTGACAATACTTTCAAGTTTCTTTCCCAATACATTAATGCATACAAAATAGCTCTCCTTAAGTCTATCACATCATTCACATAATATCTTATGATTTCATCCATGGCCATTTTGTTGTTTAATCAAGATGTTGAAAAACTTTAATAGCTCCATCAATGATACAGTGTTGCTTAATTTTTTTGCGTATAAAAAGTGCCAACCCCTTCATCTAGCGGCAATATCATGCCTTATTTTTCTATTTACTAATGAGGTTTCACATTTTTGCAAACGGCAAGAACCAAAAACCTGGGACAGCCTCACAACTTGGTGCACTGACAAGGTAACTGACAGTTGGCCATGGACTTGTATTTAAGCTAATATATATGCCAGAAAAAAAAAATTAAATCCTGCAATTTTTCTACACATTTCTTCACATTTCTTTAAGACGGATTATCAGATTCCTTCACATTTCTTTAAGCCTTTCAACACAATGCAAGTGAAGAAAAAAAACACACCTTCCCCTCAAATCGTGATGCATCATACAATCTCTCTGAACAAAGATTGTACACTTTATATTTTCCCTGCAAAACAAATGTCAAATTGACAGTTTTTTAAACCAGTCATTGGCCGAAAAGAGGAACAGAACCGCAGAGATAACCTAGAAGCACCATGTTCTTTAAGCTCAACAGATATTTTCCTGAACTGTAAATAGAATTTCATTCTCCAAAGTCAAGTATTTATGCCTTCAAATTTGAAAACTGATTCCCACCTTGTGAGTAGTCTCAAGAAATCTGATGACTTCTTCCATGTGGTTTCGGTAAAAACCCTGCATCACATGTTGTAGTTGGTATGTTAAAAACGACACACCCAAGCTTACTGGATTCCAAACAAAAACTATGTAATTTTATTACCTCAACATATCCAAATAGACCTGAGCTTATATCTCCAGCTGGGAAACCCATTGCAATTATATTCTCAGTAATGTATGTCAGATCCAAATCAAAACCTCCCTCCTGCAAATTTAGTGAAGAATAGGTGGCTCTCATAGGCAACATTCTTTGTGGAAAACTCACAATTTTATTATAGGTGAAAACAAAGGTAGGTGCAAAAGGTAACTGACTGCAATGATTAAGAAGTTAACCAAAGAAAAGAAAAATCATATACATGCACATACACCCTAATAATTCCTGAATGCTTAAGTGATGGGTCCCACACACACGAGTGGAATATTGCCGATATTCCCCCACTTTAGCCACCCGGGAGAAACGGGTGTGGGGTCTTACCAAAAGGCCTTGGCAATATGTGTGTGTGGTACCATTGCTTATAAAGTACTACATGACTCTTCTTCTAGCCAATGTGGGACGCAAATGTGGCTCTAATCTAAGCCACCAAACTCCAACAGTTCTCACACAATAGTCCAAATGGTCAGCATGGCCAAGTAGTACAAGGAAATAAGGACTGGACTTTTGATGCCACTGAAGTTTCTAATATCATAAAAACATTTCTTGTGTACATACTTTGGGTATCAATGGCCACATTCAAATATCTAATGATAAGTTTAATAGTTAGATGGGTTGACTATGAAGGAAAAGTCTGACATCACCTAGTCACCGAATGCCTAAACACCCAAGCCAATCTATCACCATTCACCAGTATGTAATTTTGTTGAATTATTGTCTGAGCAATCTACATCGAAAACCCTATTCGCATTCTATCAAAAATTGAAATGTTAATAAAGTACTTGAATTTGTTGATACACACGGCGTTAATAATCAAGAAACAAAACTGAAGCACCCCTCAACTGTGGTAAGGTACCTGGTATCTTCGTTTGTTTTGAGAGACCAGATGGCGCGCCTTGACCTGCACAGCCTTCACTGCGCTCTGAGATGTGTTAAACAAACCCTTTGTAAATGAAAGAAAAACCCCAGATACCGCTTTCGCATATTGAGTGCTATTATTATCTTGACCAGAGGCAGCAGTAGCATTTTCAACCCCAGAATCTTTAGCAGGAGGTTGAGTTGACGGGTCATTAGCTTTCGACTCCATTCAGGGGAATCAATGGAGGTCCCAACACTGCCCAGGTAGAACTCAATGGAGATCCTAAAACAAGACATCAACAGGAACAAATAACCAAGTGAAGTGACTGCATTACAACATAAAGAAACGAATCAAAACTTATTTAAAAGGAATTCGTGCTTCGAACATAAGCTGAACCGTAAAAACCCAACTGAAAACGAAGATTAACGGTTCGATTAATACATTCCACATACAAAACCAACAATGCAGTCAATCAGAGACATGGGTTTTATTCTAAATCTGTAGTATTCAAGTTCTTGATTAACCACAATGCATCGTACGATTCACACCTCACAAATACACGCAGGAAGATCCGTCAAGATTCATCTTTTACAATGGCAAATGTGAAAATTTCTTGTATCATCACCGATCGAATTGAGAAATTCAAAAGATAAGGTGCCAAATTGTGTAAATATAGGTATAGAGCGGGCAATGCGAGAGAGCGCTTACCGAGATTCTGGATTTGTATGAAGGCGGAGATCCTTTCAGGCGTTCGTGTTTAATTTGATTGAAATGTTGGATTGAAGCGAAGAAAAGGAGTTGTAATGTTTAGACGTAAATATTACAAAGTTTGGAACGCCCGCTCTCACTCGTCTAATCCAAGGGTCAACCACCTTTTTTACAAAGTTTGCAAAAAAAAACAAATTCGGTGCGAATACAATTACAATTTTTAAACAAAAAATAAAATAAAAACAATCCCATTGAGATCCACTCGTGCCTAACCAAACCGAAATAGATCCGGTCGAACCGGTGACCCATAAAATTGAGGTCACCTCCCTCCCCGACGAAACGGCCCCAAATATAAAAACTCCGAACCATTAATTCCAAGGACAATCGCCCAGAGACAGATTCAGAGAGGGAGAGAGAGAGAAGACCACCACCCAATAAACAAGCTCGGGAAATGGACACTGGAGCGGCGGGAGTGGGTCTCGCCGCAGCAGCCGCCGACGATCCGTTCAAGGGATCGCCGTTCGCCGCCGTGTCGGATTGGAGTTACGGCGTTTCGCGGCGCTACCAGCACGTGCTCGACCGCACGACGCCGCACGTGCTGTACCGGTGGCTGGCGTGCCTGGCGGTGGCCTTAATCTACGTCTTACGCGTGTACCTGGTCCAAGGCTTCTACGTGGTGTCGTATGGCTTGGGGATCTACATTCTCAACCTCCTCATCGGGTTTCTCTCTCCTCAGGTCGACCCGGAGATCCACGACCTCTCCTCCTCCGACGGCCCCTCCCTCCCAACCCGCGGATCCGATGAGTTCCGCCCCTTCGTCCGCCGCCTCCCCGAGTTCAAGTTCTGGTAATTTCCCCATCTCACTGTGTAAAGTTGTCGCCTTTGCGTTCAATTCGTGATTGCCCTGTTTGTGTTTGTCGAAATTCCTCAATGAGATTGCTTCTCGCCGTCGGTAATCCCATATAGATTATACAATCATTTGCCCGATTGCCCATTTGCCCATTTGGTCATTGTTGAAATTGGTTTGGTTTTTGTGATTGTGTGTGGAAGGTACTCAATCACCAAGGCATTTTGCATCGCTTTTGTGATGACATTCTTCAGTGCGTTTGATGTACCTGTGTTCTGGCCAATACTTCTCTTCTACTGGGTGGTGCTCTTCGTTCTCACCATGAGGAGACAGATTGTACACATGATCAAATACAAATACGTCCCCTTCTCTTTTGGGAAACAGGTTTGCCTTTGCCGCCCAAACGAACCCGAAATAAGTCTTACTTCAACCATTGGTTTGATGGTTTGATCCCCATTGTCCCCATTGCTTCTGTGGATCCATACTCAAATTGTTATTATTTGCAGCGGTACGATGGAAAGAAAGCTCATTCGTCTTCAGTAAAGGCTACAACCCTCCTCCCTAGGGACTGAAACCTTCAGGTGCATTGACTTAAATCTGTTTGTGTTTAAATTAAGCTACCAATTCAACATTGCTCATAGTAACAATCTGTTCTCATGTGTTGTGTTCAACAGCCACGGGAGTTTTTTGGAAGATATGCGGTGCGGCCTGGAGGAATCATCTTTGGAGCCAATTCACGCGTCTTGTATCTGGACATAACGCGGTTATTCCTCGGCTGAAGGCTGAAATTTGTTGTTTATTTCGATTATGCTTCAAGAATCTTACTTCTCAAGCACTTGTATTGAAGATTCGTTTATGTTGTAATTGTGATGGTTATTCGCTTATGGTGAGAATAATGGATTAGCTTACTAGTTTTTCCCTAAACGCTTGTGTCGGTAATACCTTCGAGGACAACACGTAAGTTTACACACACAAGTTTCACTTACAGTTTACATAACCTTTTCTTGAACTTGATCCCGGCCTCCCTGAGCTCCGTAACGCAATGAATTAGCTGCTGCCTCCGTTTATCTGCCACCCGAATCGAGTGTGACCATCTCTTGATCCAAACTCTCGGCACAGTCTGAAGTCCCGTGCGCAATAGACTTCGCCTGAACACGTCAAGACAATGAAGGCCACCTTGTTCAGACGGGATCGAAGGTGGTTGCGTATCCAAGCGATGACTGGAGTTTGCTCCTATCGCTCTTTGTCAATGGCTCGTCAGTTGGCATCAAGGGATCGAAAAACCCAAGTCTAGCTTAGCTACAAGTCCTTTCTGCTCAGGATCTCCATACTGCAGCACCAATAACCGATAAAGAATGAAAAACGGAAGCTGATTCTCAAGCATGATCATGTCCCTCTGAATCGAATGCTTTGTGCCACGCATTGCAAATATGGGATCATTTCGAGGGCAACCTAGTTGCTTAAATCCCTCGGCAGCACCTCGAAACAGCTCGAGCACAGGCAACCGTCAAGCACCATCTTTTCTACAGACTCGTTGCTGCTGAGCCCCATTGCAACTGGCCCTTTGTAGCAAGCTCGAGCCTTTTCTTCAACTTCTTTTATATAATCAAGATACAGCTCTATGAACTGGTTTGTCCGCTTTAGCATTAGATGAAGCGACCACCGCCATTTGTGGCGGTCCATTTGGCGAAGGCGCCTCTTGCCGTGATGGTAAGGCCCCAATGACACAATTTCAGGCACAATGGCTTTGTCATCACCTTCCCTCAAGTAGTGTGGGACTCTGTAAATGCAGTGCTTTGCCCACGAACTCGCCGCGTTGTCATGGCTGGCCTGATCAAGTTTGTCTTTGCCGTTGATCATTCACTCGGATTCCAGCGACTCAGGTCACTTCAAATTTCTTGGATCACAACCATTTTGGATCACAATTTGGAGTGGCTCAGATGGTAGCTGCTGATGATGATGAACTTCTTGTTGTCGCAGTTCAACTGATCTGTTTGTGGGAGTAGGAGTTTTTGCGATTCCGGATTCGACGGTTTTTAGGAGTTTGACTGTGATGAGGTACCAGCTCAGGAGCTCCTTATCGCGGCAACCATTTTTTTGTTGGCTCAGAAATGCCGTCCTGAGATTGGTATTTGGCTTGAATCCTAAGCAATAAAAAGCACAGCCTACAAAACATTTTTTCTTGAATACATGCAATCACTCAATGCGGGCCCATATTTGATCGTTAAATTTGATACAACAACATAAGCTGAGTGATTGAGGACCGTTGCATTTCGCTTGCAAACGGTCAACTATCAAGGGGTTGAAGATGATGGGTTGCTAACATCATGATATAAATTGGATCAGATGGTTGTTTTAAATTAAAATTTTAATAGATGTAAACCAAAGGTGCATCCGTCGTGGATCCTTTTTAAGATGACTTTTAGTTGCAATCTTGTAATGTTCTATATTCTTACTCTTATGGTTTATTCTTGTGCCAACCTTCGCTGTTCAATCATCATCGTGGCTCTTAATTTCCACCTTGTTAACAACTGCGGCAAGGAAATTATTTCTTCAATAATAAGACGTGATTTATAAGGTTCGTTTGCTTGCAGCTACAGTTGGGATGAACTTTTTCAAACTCGAGATGGTCACAAGTGCAGTTGAAGGAAGATGCAGTGTTCTTTGGAGGACTCGTGGAACAGTTGCGGATATTCAATGGTTGGCTTCTTTTTACTACATTACATGAAGGCATGTCTATTGAGAGACGAACTTTGTAGCAGATGATGTGACTAATCTACATCTTTTCCTTCCTAATATGTATGTTTGGGATCGAAAACTCCATGTTCAAGCCACTACGGCTTTCTTATTTGATTGTAACGGATCTTGGTTTTCTCGCTTTCTTCAGAAAAATCATTTCTCTCCAAGTTCTAACACTAGAGGTGTCGAGAGTTAAGAGACATCATACTTGTGCTTGAGATATCTTAGTCTTATTTCCAAGAGGTATCCACGACACGATTCAAGGAGAGGGCTAAAGGCCATTCACAAGGGTATAAGAGTCTTTGACACATGTCACCTTACTATTCCCTATTTATTTATGGGAGTTAACAAAACACTCCCGGTACTATTCACTTTTAACGAAAAACCACATTTATACATTTCCCTGTTACTATTCACTATACCTTTAAAAATGGCTTTTCATTAAAAGAGAAGTTTTTTTTAACTTTTCGTTAGTTTTCCTTTTATTTATTCAATTTAAACACCGTTTGTGTGTTAGGAGTCTGTGACAGATGGCATAATTCTGTTGGTTCTGTTGGTAATAGTTGGATGAGAGTTAGTTGGGTGGGTTGTTTGTTAGAACTCACTACATATAACGAATTGTAAAGGAAGTTGAGATATGAATGAAATTGTGAATGTTCTCTGTATTCTCTCTGTGCAATCTCTCGAAGACGTAGCTAGGTCTTAACATTTGGTATTGAGCCAGACGTTTCGATCCTACCAAATCCTTCGCGTTTGCATGTCGCGCAAGTCCTTGCGAAAAACCATGGAAGCTCGCGTTTCCAGTTTGGAGTCGAAATTCGACGACGTCAAGAATTCCCAAGATGAAATCAAGTCGACACTCGCTCAATTGCAATCGATGATGGCACGTTTCGCTGATGGGTCGATTGGAGAATCATCTGAGGCCACTATGAGAGATCCCCAATTTCAGAATCCGATGAACCCTAATGTTGCTCGTCACGAAATTGGGCAGAATTTCAATCACCAACCACGACCGCCGTTTTTGAAGATGGAATTTCCAAGGTTCAATGAAGGGGATGATCTGCTGGGATGGATCTACAAGGCTGATGATAAGCTCATATTTATACATATTTTACATCAAATTCTCTCGTCTTTTCTTAGTTAGTTTCTTATATTTTTGAGTTATTTACTTTGTTTTTGTGTTTTATCGAATTTATCTAGCTAAGAAAATAAAAATAGCACAAGTGTGATTTTAAGTAATAAATTCGTCATTTCTACTTTTCTCACTTATTTTATTGTTGTAACTTAAGAAAATATTTTGGCAGAAAAATAAGGCAGAAAGAAATATAAGGGAAAGCTGCCTTAGGCAGCTGGCGGGGACTGATAGAAAATCAGAAAATAAAAAAAGGTGAAGAGGAATAATAAAAGAAATGCAAGAAGTGGAGGGACTGACTGACGCACGAAAAAAATAAAGAAAGGAAATAAATAAAAAAAGAATAACGGCAAGGAAAGCTGCCTTTGCAGCTGGAAGGGGAGATGAGCACGCTGCCTTTGCAGCTGGCAGCAAGCAACGTGGGAGGTCAGACAAGCTGCATGAAGGCAGCTGGCATGGGGGGAATAAAAACGGTGCAGGTGGAGAGCACGCATGGAGGAAGGGGGGGAAAGAAAGAGTGGGGAAGGTGGGAGAGCACGGAGTGCTGCCTTGGGCAGGTGAGCAGTGAAGAGGGCGGAAAGAAAGAGTGGAAAGAGGGAGAGAACAGTGAAGACGGGGGTCTCGGGCGGAAAAGATAGAAGCTGCCTTGGCAGCTGGCGCACGCAGGAAGGAAGAAGCAGCTGTCCTTGGCAGCTGGCGCACGGGGGAGGACGGATGCAACAGGACAGCTGCCTTAGGCAGCATGCGCGGACAGAAGAGACAGCAGCGGGGATTGGAGGAAGGTAGCTGGCGAGAGAGAGCGAGACGGGAAAGTTGGCAGCGAGACAGAAGCTGCGAGAGCAAGGCAGAAGGCTGCCTTGGGAGAGGAGACAGGCGCAGGAACCTTAGGCAGCTGGGACGCAGAGAAAGGCTTCCTCATTTGGTTTTATTTTTCTTAAACTCATGTTTAATTTAATTTGCTTTTCAATTATATTAAACATGTGTAATTAATTTCTGTTTAGTTAGAGGGGAATTTGAAACCATGGATAAATGTTTATTATGATTTGATTTACTCCAGTTATGAATTTATGAATGTTGGATGTGGTTTACTTTTCTGTGTTGATTAAGAACTTGTTTATGTATGTGGGTTGAGGGTCGACACTTAATTTACATGCTTAGACTTGATGCTAGGATATAAGGAAATTTCACCTAATCGTTATAAACTTATATTCATGAGTAGTAAAAATCGCTAGTCACGATTGTGTTTAGTAAACCCTAGGTTGGATTAACATGCGTATTCCATAGTTATGAATGCCTAGTCGATGTTTATGATTTCCATTAAACTTAATGATCTTTGATATGTCTCTCTATCATGCGTATTCCATAGTTAGGGAACTTGATAAGAATAATTTGGTTGTGATGCGTATTCCGTCCAATTCAATGAATCTAGGGAAATCTGAAAGTTAATTTAAGCGGACCTAATTAACTTGGAGCGTTGTCATTTATTCGTTTGTTGAAATCATAACTGGGAATTAAATTATATGCATTTATTCATGTGTGGATAAGGAACCCTCTAACTAACGTCTCATCATTTTATTTCATCAAAATATATTTTCTTTGAAGTTTGTTTTTAAGTTTCTGTTTTAAATTCAATTTCGTCAAAAATCAATCCCCCGTTTATTTTAAAGTGTTAGATTTGTTAGAAATCAATTTAGTTTGTGTTTTCTGGAGTCTTGAATTATTTTGAGTCTTTTGATTTGTTTTAGTTTATTTGTTAGTTTTATTTTGAGTGATTCTAGTTAAGTATTTTGATTCTAGTTTAGTGTTTTAAATTTTGTTTTTACGTTTTTAATTTAATTTTACTTTGGTTAGCATCCCTAGTTAATCCCCGGTTAGAACGATCCCTACTTACATCATTACTACAATTGTCACAAATAGGGTTTAATTTGTGTGCTTATATATTTCGCATCAGCTGAGCATTATTTTGATTTCTTCAGTATCGCTGATGCGCAGAAGGTCAAGCTTGCGTCCTTTCACATGGAAGGGGAAGCACTGCAGTGGTTCCAATGGGCTCGATGCCTTACCAACTATCCTTCTTGGGGGGAATTTACGAAGGCTTTTTGTCACGAATTTGGTCCTTCTACCATGGAGGATTCTGCTAAAAGCTTAGTCAAGTTACGGCAAGAAGGTACACTCAGAGACTATGTTCTTGAATTTCGGCGGCTGACGAATCGGACAAGAGATATTAGCCCGAAACTTCTTCGTTCTTGCTTTATTGGTGGGTTGAGACCTGAATTACGACATGATGTTAAACTTCTCCAGCCCAAGAACGTCCTTGAAGCAGTTGTTTTTGCTCAACAAATTGATGCAAAAATCACAGAATTAAAGGTCAGATCTTTCTATAAGCCTCCTGCCCTGCAACCTACTTTTCGTTCTCATGCACCACAGCACACTACTCCTACTCTTTTCCCTGATACTCGTGTTAAGAACAACACTGTTAGGAGACTGACACCAGAGGAGGTAGAACATTGTAGAAAGAATGGGTTATGTTATCATTGCAAGGAGAAATTTGTTAGAGGTCATACATGTGAGAAGAAACAGTTGCTATTAATTGATGTGCAAGATTTTGTGTTTGACACTGATGAAGAACTGGAAATTCAAGAACCTGAAATAACCGCATGTGCACTTTTTGGTACACATGCTCCTCCATCTATCAACACTATGAAGGTATCTGGGTTAATCAATAACTGTCCTGTGACTATATTAATTGATTCCGGCAGTTCCCACAACTTTGTGGATTTGGGATTGGTTAAAAGATTGTGAACCCAATTAGATACTAAACATCTGTTTTCTGTTAAGATTGCGGATGGGGGTCGAGTCGATACAAAAGGCACCTTAGCTCAAGCTTATGTAAAAATTCAAGATTTCCACTTTCTTACAGATTTATATGCTATTGCCTTAGGGGGGTGTGATGTTGTTTTAGGCATTCAATGGTTGAGAACTCTGGGGCCTATTTTGTGGGATTTTGACAAATTGCATTACATGTCCTGAAATGGTGGGTTCTAACCTTGAAGATGTTTCAGCTTTGCAAATGCAGAAAATATTACAGCAGGATACTACAGTGGGTGCAGTACTATATCACTTGGAATCAGAAACATTGTGTCTACAAAACTTGGAATCACAGACTACAAGTTCCAATTTCTTGAATCTCACAGATCAGCAACAGTATGAGTTGAAGGCATTATTGGCAGAGTTTGACATCATATTTGCAACCCCAACTACACTTCCTCCTCACAGAGTACAGGATCATCGAATTCCCTTAAAGGAGGGTAGTACATCACCTAGTAGCAGACCTTACAGGTATGGTCTAGTGCAAAAAACAGAAATTGAGAAGTGTGTTTAGGATCTTTTGGAGGCTGGATTTATTAGAGTAAGCAATAGTCCCTATTCCTCTCCAGTTATTTTGGTAAGGAAAAAAGAGGGAACATGGCGAATGTGTATGGATTATAAGGGTCTCAATGGCATCACGATTAAAGATAAGTTTCCTATACCCCTTATTGATGAGTTACTTGAGGAGTTGTATGGTGCACAATTTTTCTCTAAATTGGACTTACGGGCAGGTTACCATCAAATTAGAATGCATCCTGATGATTGAAGGAAATTTTGTGAAAAACATGTTTATTTGAGCAACATCAATAGCATGCAATTAACAAATTAAAGGCGGAATCATGCTTGCATGCACTCAAAAACAAAACATCAACCATGAAATTCAAAGCCTAGTAGATTGGTGAACCTTGACTCAACTTTTAAATCAACATTTATTAGTTGAGAAATATTTACCTTTGTAGATTCCTCTTTGCATATGCAAAGGATAATCACCCAAGAGATAGGACCTTCATTCCTTGCTTCTTAGCTCCATGGATTTGGTTGAAAGAATAGGATTCTCCAAGTTCCCAAAATTGAGAACCTCTAAAGATTCTACACCAAGGTTGGATTGGAGAGGAAATGAGTGACCTTGAGGAAATAGAATTGCTAGACAATATCCCCCAAGGTGGTTGGCCTCTTAGAGAGAAATGGAAGCTTTGTGTTCTCACCAATTTTCTCTAAAATCAACAACTTATGAATTTATGTTATAAAGTTCTTTATATAGTCACTTCTTTAAATAACCTAAAGAACCAAAAACCCTAATTCATCACTATATGGCCGGCCACTCTATTGGATTTGGGCTTTTGGGCCTTTGTGAATCTTTATTCATTAAGTTGTCATACAACTTAAGTCAATGGGCTTTGACGTTCGAAGCCCATTGGGCCTTAAGGTCCAAAAACTATCCCGAGGTCTTTAACGAACTTATTCGTTTGATTAATTAACATATTAATTAATCCTTGCCATAAATAATTAAACCATTTAATTCATCTCCTTTTTTTCTTCAATCTCCACCTTATTTGGTGTACGATACATTAGGTTCCTTTTAGCGAGGCAGTGGGCGATTAAAACCATTTTACATCGATTGTGAATTGAAACTTACTTTCAATTCTCCCTTTAGTGATTACACACGTTTAGGGCTTCCACAAACCATGAGTGACCCCTAGCAGCATATCATGGCTACCCAAGCTAATCAGAATAGGTAGAGAACCTATTCAGTTTAGGATTACAAATGCAATACGGTCTTTCTCTAATCTAATACTCTTGACCACATTGTTTGGTTTGATAGTTTATTTATTCATGTCTACTATCCAATGTGATTCTTGTGCTTATATGATTACTTTGAATGTGAATTGGAACGCATTCTCAAATCTCATTCATACTCTGGCCAGAGATTTTAATCATATCATAGAGTATTCTCCCTCAAGCCAATTGAAGGTTAGAGATCCCTTGTTGCGCATTCACTTGTCTCCATGACTAAGTGGCTTAACCCCAATGATGTCGTGGACACCCCGATGGGGTGACTTTGACATAATCAAAGATCAAGGACTTAACCACAAGACAACAACTGTGATGCCTCAGGTCAAAGGACTAATTTGCATTATCCCAAACATGAGTTCTCATGTGACATTAGTATGAGAACTCCTCGTTGATCGTGTTCAGTGAACTCATTCTCTATTGAGCACCTACGTACTTGTCTTGATGTCACACACACCAATGACTCGAGACTAGTCACTCTCCCTGAGAGAAGACATAGCACGTACTGATCTTATCGGACTGTCAATGCCCAATTGGCAATCCTATGATCAGGAACGTTTAGGATGTGTCTACGAAAGAATGATCTCATTAATCTAACTTCATTAGATTGCATTCTTCCAATCACATATTCCTTGGACTTTATCGTTTAAGCATATAACATTTATATGAGACGTCTCAAACAATAATGTTTGCCCTTTATATGTAAACTAGATTAGTTTAACATGTGAAATATCCGTAAAGTATCATCATATGAATGGCTTTAGGGCACATTTCCAACAATCTCCCACTTGCACTAGAGCCAATCAGCTTGGTCATCTGTTATGATTCCTCTTATGTAGTCATTTCCTAAATGGCTGAGTAGTAGGCCTAGGAAATGGATATCTATATGTTATCCATAGAAGCAACCTTGAGAATATCGACGTCACCATTATACATGATTCCCAATCATGTGGTTCAGTCTCTCATATGAGTTCGGATCTTGATGAGACCTTGATTCCCAGGCTTGAGCTATCGCCCCATTAGTGTCGTAGTGTCAGTACACTAGATACACTTTCTGGTTGGAACCGAATAGAGAGTTCATAAATGAACTTTCCCATCCAAACAACATTGTTGTAAACTTCTATATGGCAATATATTTTGCATTCATAATGGAACACACTAAAGTCATTACTTTAATGTTTCCATCCAAATATCTCTTTAGTCATAATAAAGAGATATCTGTTTATCTCTTCATTCATAATGAAGAAACATCCAATGATGGATTAGATTCACAATCTAATACATTTACGCTTCCATTACGTTACTCTAATTCTTCCTCATTCTTCGAGGAACCTATCCTTTAGTATTTCTTAAATACTTAAGGATTCACTTGACAGTTGCCATGGTTCTGATCCTGGGCTTGCATTGATATCGCCTTGTACCTTTCTAGGTACAACTCATATCAATGTTTTTCATACAATATGAAATACATAAATCACCTTTCTGCGTATGCATAAAGGATTCGATTTACGCATTATTTCTTTGGGAGTCAAATGGTACGTTCCCTTTGAGAAGAGCTACCTCCTAGTTTCACTAGAGTTGTTCTTCTTATTGAAGTTTATCATCATATGAGAAACTTCCTAGCATCCTTTTGTCTATTATTAGGGCATGATATAATCCAATTATATCCTAAAATCTATCATTATAGATTTCCATCCCATGTATATAGACTATGTCTCCCATATACATTCTATCTTTATAGAATGTTTAAAGTCATAACTTTAACAATGAAGTATTCTTTTCATTTCCAAAATTAATATATCATATATATATTTAAATTTTAGGAACATGATTAACTCCCACTAATCTTTTGTAAACCTAGTAAACAAAAGATTCATTTACATCTTTATGAGAAATCAAACGATTTGACCTTTTCTCTCATAAAACGCTTATGGCTCCCACTAGCTTGCTAAGATCCATGATGGTTGGATCTCTACAACTTACATGTTTTGTGATTCATAGTTTTAGACATATATTATTAGGACTATCTTAATAATGGTTTCGGAAACCTATATTATGTCCAAACATTGAATCAACATTTAGTTGTAGCTAGCTATCTTCGAATTAATTGAAACTAAGACTACGTCAAAAATGGTTCCTTCTTGACTACCTTGGAGCTTGTGGTATAGGAACTAGGTTGTTATATTTGTTGATTATCATTTTGTCTCTCAAAGAACCCATTCTTTTGAGTTCTATTCCTAGTTCATTTGCTCTAAGGCAAATCACATTGTAGGATTACAATGAACTACTCAACAAACAACATTTGTTGGTTGGTTTATAGAAGTGATATCCAAAGGTTAATTTAAGGATATCCACAAGATAATTTTTAAACAAATATTGCTCATTAGCACACAACCCCAAATCTTAACACAATTAAGATTTGTCTTTCTTTCCAACTACATCCTATGGAGTTATGAAAATTTTGGAAGATCTTCTAATTGACAATCATATTGTCTTAGAAGCATATATATCCTATATATGGGTAATTGATAATATCCAACGAACTAAATCTTATTCAAGTTCGTTCTTCTCCTAATGGAGAAAATCATTATCTTATGATGCTAATTTCCTTGATATCTTTCAAGGAAACTCATCTAAAGTGTTACCTTTCCTTAGATCAAATCTAAGGAGGTAAGTACTTTAGACGTCTTACTCATCAACTTACATTTCTTGAATTCTTTGAAATCTTTTGCAAAGTATTCGGACTTGTATTTATTCATAATAAACTATAGTCCAACCGAGAGTGATCTTCGGTGAATGTCAAACAACATGAGTAGTATTATGTTGTGGACAAGTGCCACTAACATCTAAGTGAATTAACCTCAATAACTTTGTGATTCTTTCTTCTTTCCAAAAGAATAAAGATTCGAACATTTCGCCTCTATACAATTTTGACAAGAAGGTATTGGATCCGGATCTAACGATCCAAAGCATCCATCTATGACCAACTCGTAATTTATGTTTTAGAGGTATCACAACTCAGTTGGGATTAGTCACTATCTTGCAACCTTTTGGGTTTTAAGCATCATTATATTCTAAACAGTTAACGCTACCATATCATCTCTACTATAGAGACAATCAATTAGATTACTATAATCCAATCATTGATTAATAAAGAACAATGTTTTGTCAAACAAAACATTCATCCATCTCTACTATAGTGACGGAATTAAGTTCCTTAAAATTGGGATGTAAAGACAATCTTTGGTTTTTCCAATTTCTTTGGTAGTTCATATGAGGAAGTTAGTACCATCTGCTTTCGCAGAGATCTATATTTTATTCACGTTCCGAATGTGAAGTACTTTCTCTTCTCTCATTAATCTTCTACTTCTTATTAGCCACACTTTTACAACGATTGTAAAACATAGTTACTAATACGGAATCAAGCATTCAAGTAGAAGAACTAACTGTTTTGAACTTTTCAAGAACAATTTACAACACCTTCGAAAGGTGTGTTCTTGACACTTGCAAGACATTTCTTGCAAATACCCCTTCCAATGTCCATCCTTTCATAAAGAAAGTTTGTTCCCTTGGAGTTAATTTTATCTTCTTCATTTGACTTCTCCTTTGACTACAATAGTCATGGTCCCTAAACTCCCACTATCTCTCTTGAAACCTTTTTCAATTGTGTTATACACATCAAACATTTTGGAGAGTGTGTGGTTATTGTTCACTACATAGTTTACAATAAACTTAGTGAACCATTAGGATAGGGACATAAAGGTGAAGTCCTAGCTTAGTTTCCGTCTCGTTAAGTGGTTTATCACTTCAACACTCAATGATTCAAAATCATCATAAGTCCATGTTGATGGACTATTTTTGTCAACCAACCATTATGTTCTAAACATAATTACAAACTTTCAAGAGTTGTTCAAGGCAACTCTCATTTCTTCATAAGTTCCTTTGTTCATATAACGAAGGAATAAGCATTGGTTGTTTGTGTTGTCCTCTTCATGATAGACATTTCTAACATGTTCTTCCAATGATACATTATCAATAGGAAGATTGTGAGGATGAGACTTCTTAGGTACATGCACAATCCATTTAAGACAATCTTTGGGATTGTGTTACCAAGTCCGGAAACTAAAACATTCTGCTTTTCTTTGTCAAGTTTTGGATAGCGTTTGCAAATATATTGGTAAACAAATACATAACGAATATAAATTGATTGATTTTAAGCCATTTGATTTGGGTCTTTAAATCAAATAGCACCACCCACTATTTTTGGCAAATTCCATATCCCTCATTGGAATTCGAGAGTTTTGGAGGAAACTCTTAGTAGGTTATGGGAGACTCACTATTACCAAGCCCACCTCACAATGATATGATGTTGGCTAGCATTAATAATAATGAGAGAGTACACTTACTCATTTGCAACTAATGCAAGTACCCATCAATTTGGCCTCTAGAGAATGTTGCCTCACGATGATACGATGTCGGCGCCATTGCACTTAGTTAAGTTATTCCCACCATGCTTAGTTAGTGAAGGGGTTCAAGAATAGCCTCACGATGATACGATGTCGGCCATCCTCGTTGCCTACACTAACCTCATCATATGTTTATGGATTCCTCCTGAGTATAAGCATGCACTTTGTACTCCCCCATGATAGGGTGAAGCCGGTGTACAAGTCATAAACGATTGGATCCCACCACGGTGGAAGGCCACGAAAGAGTGTTCTAAGCACTCTCACGCTTATCAACTTAATAATGGTTTGGTTGAGGGTTTTAGGTCTCATCACATATAACATATTCATTTTAATCTTTATTAAAACAATTTTGGTCCTATTACAACTATTGGTCCATTTGATTCAATTTAGTTGTATATAATACTCCCACTATACTTATAAAACAGTTTTTAAAGCAAGAGTATATGATACTACTAACATAAGGTTTGCATTCATTTGATGGACTATATAGTTGCCTTAGGGCCTTAGGATGACTATGAACCTTTGTTTAGATTCAACACGAGCCTAGTGTTGAATCTCGGACTAGGGATGGAGATTGATTTTAGTTACGCGTTTAATCACATTAAGGCGTGTTGTTCCTAGGGGCGTTGGACCCAACTACTTCATTTTCATGCATATCAAATAAAGCAAGAAAGAAGTACTTCAAAGTAAAAGAGAGCTTATGCTCTTTACAACATTTGCATAATTCAAATTACTTTAAAGTAAAGAAGAGCTTATGCTCTTTTACAACATTTGATCAAATCAAATTACAACCAAAATTAATCTACACATTCACATGGTTCAAACAAATTTGAAACGGCCTTTCACATAGCTCAATTATCGTAGGCTTAGGTTCATAATCACCCTTTAATTAATCAACACTTTAATTAATTAAATTGAATGCAACATTTTCATTTGGTTTTTGTATCCATAAAATTTATTTAAATGGAGCTAAATGAAATGAAAATCCAATTCTCATTTAAAGACAAAACAATTTTTGTTCCCTACTTAATTTGGGCCATCATGCAATAACCACAACTTTTTGGGCTATATTGCGAAACACAAACTTTTGGGGTCACTTTGTAAAAACACAAAAGTCCACTACTTCATGTAATTACAACTAGAACCCAAAAATTTCAACAAATACAAAAAACTTCATTAAAGGAGCAAAACAATTTGTCCTTTAACGTTTTTGGGCCTTAACGTAAAAACGTAAACTTTTGGGCCAAAGTGCAAATACACAAAAGTATCAAAACTTTATGTAATTGAATAAAAGACCCAAAAATACCCTATTCTATTAGGGTGGCCGGCCATGATAGAAAAAATATGATTTTTACAAAGTTTTTGTAAGTGGGTTTTGTTAGGTGAGGTAAAGATGAAATATTTTGAATTTATGTTAAACTTTTAAAAAAGTTTGTCTACCATTATAGCCATTAATTGAATTTATGTCAAACTTTTAAAAAAGTTTGTCTACCATTAAAACCATTAATAATACTTTACAAATAATCATCACCCACTAAAATCACCCACTAAAATTAAACCAAAACTTTATGTAAAAACATAAAACATTTTGAATCAAAACTTCAAAACTTTTTGTTCTTGGCAAGAACTTCAAGAACATTGAAGAACACTCATGAAAACTCATAATAGCTTCATGAATGTTTTCACTCACCAAAACTCAAATTTTCATTACTCAAAAGAGGGCTAACATCCTAGGGTACTTAGGGGTTCCAAAAGTCACTTTAAAACCATTTTAACAAGACAAACATGAACCCAAAAAATCACCCTTTGGATTTGGCCGAATTTCCCCAAAAACATGGCACCAAATTTTAGCTCCAAAATTCATGCTCATATGAACTACATCTACAACATTTGAGATGGCAAATTTTCTAACAAAATTTACATTCAAAGAAACAAGAATAAAGCTTGTAACATATTACAACTTTTAAATCAAAAACTATGAACTACAAAACCCAAAATGATTCACCAACTACTAGACCTAGGCTCTGATACCACTTGAAGGAAATTTTGTGAAAAACATGTTTATTTGAGCAACATCAATAGCATGCAATTAACAAATTAAAGGGGGAATCATGCTTGCATGCACTCAAAAACAAAACATCAACCATGAAATTCAAAGCCTAGTAGATTGGTGAACCTTGACTCAACTTTTAAATCAACATTTATTAGTTGAGAAATATTTACCTTTGTAGATTCCTCTTTGCATATGCAAAGGATAATCACCCAAGAGATAGGGCCTTCATTCCTTGCTTCTTAGCTCCATGGATTTGGTTGAAAGAATAGGATTCTCCAAGTTCCCAAAATTGAGAACCTCTAAAAATTCTACACCAAGGTTGGATTGGAGAGGAAATGAGTGACCTTGAGGAAATAGAATTGCTAGACAATATCCCCCAAGGTGGTTGGCCTCTTAGAGAGAAATGGAAGCTTTGTGTTCTCACCAATTTTCTCTAAAATCAACAACTTATGAATTTATGTTATAAAGTTCTTTATATAGTCACTTCTTTAAATGACCTAAAGAACCAAAAACCCTAATTCATCACTATATGGCCGGCCACTCTATTGGATTTGGGCTTTTGGGCCTTTGTGAATCTTTATTCATTAAGTTGTCATACAACTTAAGTCAATGGGCTTTGACGTTCGAAGCCCATTGGGCCTTAAGGTCCAAAAACTATCCCGAGGTCTTTAACGAACTTATTCGTTTGATTAATTAACATATTAATTAATCCTTGCCATAAATAATTAAACCATTTAATTCATCTCCTTTGTTTCTTCAATCTCCACCTTATTTGGTGTACGATACATTAGGTTCCTTTTAGCGAGGCAGTGGGCGATTAAAACCATTTTACATCGATTGTGAATTGAAACTTACTTTCAATTCTCCCTTTAGTGATTACACACGTTTAGGGCTTCCACAAACCATGAGTGACCCCTAGCAGCATATCATGGCTACCCAAGCTAATCAGAAGAGGTAGAGAACCTATTCAGTTTAGGATTACAAATGCAATACGGTCTTTCTCTAATCTAATACTCTTGACCACATTGTTTGGTTTGATAGTTTATTTATTCATGTCTACTATCCAATGTGATTCTTGTGCTTATATGATTACTTTGAATGTGAATTGGAACGCATTCCCAAATCTCATTCATACTCTGGCCAGAGATTTTAATCATATCATAGAGTATTCTCCCTCAAGCCAATTGAAGGTTAGAGATCCCTTGTTGCGCATTCACTTGTCTCCATGACTAAGTGGCTTAACCCCAATGATGTCGTGGACACCCCGATGGGGTGACTTTGACATAATCAAAGATCAAGGACTTAACCACAAGACAACAACTGTGATGCCTCAGGTCAAATGACTAATTTGCATTATCCCAAACATGAGTTCTCATGTGACATGAGTATGAGAACTCCTCGTTGATCGTGTTCAGTGAACTCATTCTCTATTGAGCACCTACGTACTTGTCTTGATGTCACACACACCAATGACTCGAGACTAGTCACTATCCCTGAGAGAAGACATAGCACGTACTGATCTTATCGGACTGTCAATGCCCAATTGGCAATCCTATGATCAGGAACGTTTAGGATGTGTCTACGAAAGAATGGTCTCATTAATCTAACTTCATTAGATTGCATTCTTCCAATCACATATTCCTTGGACTTTATCGTTTAAGCATATAACATTTATATGAGACGTCTCAAACAATAATGTTTGCCCTTTATATGTAAACTAGATTAGTTTAACATGTGAAATATCCGTAAAGTATCATCATATGAATGGCTTTAGGGCACATTTCCAACAATGATATCGAGAAAACCGCCTTTAGAACACACGATGGTCACTTTGAGTTCTTGGTGATGCCTTTTGGATTAACAAATGCTCCAGCTACATTTCAGTGTCTTATGAATGATATCTTTAGACCGTATCTCAGGAAATTTATACTAGTATTCTTCGATGACATACTAGTTTATAGTTATTCTTGGGATCTGCATTTGAAGCATCTGCGAGTAGTTTTCGAGACACTGGCCAAGCACACTCTATTTGTCAAGATGTCTAAGTGTGCTTTTGGAAAAACTCAAGTGGAATATCTTGGCCACATTGTATCAAAATCTGGAGTTTCAGCAGATCCTACGAAGCTTGAGGCAATAGCTAATTGGCTTATACCTACTTCAGTAAAAGCCTTACGGGGTTTACTTGGGTTGACAGGTTACTATAGGAAATTTATACCTCAATTTGGGAAGATCATTGGTCCTCTCACTGCTCTTACAAAAAAAGATGGTTGTAAGTGGACTGATGAGGCCACTGCAGCCTTCAACACCCTTAAAGAGGCAATGCTTTCACCACACGTCTTAGCTCTTCCAGATTTTAGTAAGCCATTTGTGATTGAGAGTGATGCATCGGGACATGGTATTGGGGCAGTATTACAACAAGAGGGTCGACCAATAGCTTTCACTAGTAAAGCACTTTGCCCAAGAAATCAATCATTTTCAGCTTATAAGAGGGAAATGTTGGCCATTATTCATGCTGTTCAAAAGTGGCAATCCTACTTGGTGGGCAATCATTTTGTTATTCTCACAGATCACCATAGCTTGAAGTATTTTTTGGAGGGGAAAGCTCATACACCATTCCAACAGAAGTGGATCACTAAGTTACTTGGGTTTGACTATGAAATTCAATACAAGAAATGGTGTGATAACCAAGATGCTGATGCATTGTCTCGAGTACATTATGATGTGGATCATTCTGCACACTCCAGTGTTCTCAATGCCATCTCATACCCTTACTCTTCTTGGTTAGATGATTTACGGAGGCATGTGGAGAAAGACACTTGGATCATTGCCAAGTCTCAGCAGGTGTTGCAATCTAAGGCTGATGATATTCCTCTGACTTCCTTACGGTTCAGTGTGGATAATGGATTCTTGAAGTACAAAAACAGGATTGTATTGAGTCCATCAAGTTTTTGGCGAGCAAAGGTTTTTGATGAACTTCATTCAAGCCCTGCAGCAGGCCATGAGGGTTTCCTTAAAACATATAAGAGGATATCCCGGTCATTCTATTGGGAAGGGATGAAGAAGGACATCAGGGAACGGGTCGCAACATGTGCTATATGTCAACAAAATAAGTATGAGACTTTGTCCCCTCCTGGTCTCTTACAACCATTACCAATCCCAACTAAAGTGTGGTCTGAAATTTCAATGGATTTTATAACTTCCCTTCCACCCTGTAAGGGTAAAACTGTGATTTGGGTTGTTGTTGACAGATTGTCCAAATATGGCCACTTTCTGGCGTTAAGTCATCCTTATACAGCTTTTCAAATTGCTCAACTTTTTGTTGACAACATATTCAAGTTACATGGTATGCCACAATCCATAGTCAGTGATAGGGATCCAATCTTCATGAGCAAGTTTTGGAAAGAGTTCTTCCATTTGCAAGGTTCTGCACTTTGTTTTAGCTCGGGGTATCACCCATAAACCGATGGACAAACTGAAGTTCTCAATCGGTGTCTGGAAACCTATCTACGATGTTTTTGTAGTTTGCAACCCAAGAAATGGGTCAGTTGCTTGTCTTGGGCAGAATAGAGCTACAACACTAGCTTCCATTCTGCTATTAAAATGACCCCATTTGAAGCTGTGTATGGTTCTGCTCATCCTGTTATTGCCGCTTATGAACCAGGTACAACTAAGGTGGAATCCGTGGAACAGTGTTTGAAGGAAAGAACCAGAATTTTGTCACTGCTGAAATGTAATTTGGAAGCTGCTCAATGTCGAATGAAAGTCCAAGCTGACAAGAAGATGACTGAAAGGGCTTTTGAAGTGGGCGATTGGGTTTATCTTCAATTGGTTCCTTACTAACTTAAGTCACTGGCAGCTCATTCCTTCCACAAACTTCAGCCTCGATTTTTTGGGCCGTTTTTGGTGTTAGCTAAAGTGGGCAATGTTGCTTACAAAATTAAGTTTCCTGATCACTCCAAACTGCACCCTGTGTTTCATGTCTCTTGCCTGAAAAAACATCTTGGAGGTACTGTTCAAGCTTCAGTTCCTTTACCGGTGTTGACAGATGATGGGATATTGCAGGATGTTCTGATTGCAATTTTGGATCGCAAAATAGTTAAGACGAATAACTTGGCTATAACGGAAGTCTTGGTTCAGTGGCAGAATCACTCTCGGGATGATGCTACTTGGGAAGTCTACCACGAATTGAAACACAAATTTCCAGAAATTGTTCATCTTTGAGTATCTTGTTTTGACTGTCAGCATGATTAGTTGACTATTCGCATTGTATTGTAGTTACATTTGTTGTTGTTTTTGTGCTCTGTAAGTTCAGTTTTAAGGGGGATATTGTTAGGAGTTTGTGACAGATGGCATAATTTTGTTGGTTCTGTTGGTAATAGTTGGATGAGAGTTAGTTGGGTGGGTTGTTTGTTAGAACTCACTACATATAACGAATTGTAAAGGAAGTTGAGATATGAATGAAATTGTGAATGTTCTCTGTATTCTCTCTGTGCAATCTCTTGAAGACGTAGCTAGGTCTTAACATTGTGACTTTGGCATTTGAGAGCCTTTAACACATACTAGGTCGGTTCTCTTAGACCTTTTAAGTTTGAACTATTTCTTTATGCAAGTGTGACAAAAAAAAAATACTCACTTTCAAGGCTGTTAGGAAATCCTTGGTGTCTATTCACCAACCAAAAAAAGGGACTTGCTTGGTGGCTAACCAAAAATACACACGTGTTTCATGTATTACAACATACTATGAAATGATATATTTTCTTTTATCAACAGTTGTCGTTGGTGATATTTGAACTTGTTAGTTCACAAAATCGACCCTAGACCAAATCATCTATTGAAACTTGCCGAAGTGAAAGTGGGAATTAAGGGCTGAACTGAAGTAACAGAAGTGGATTAGTGCCCAATAGGCCTTAATTTCTACACTAAAGATTTGAATCCATGAGCAATATTATGTCTAACAAGCCCCAAAAGCCATATACACCTTACAATCCATATTGGATATGAAGGTAAGTAATTAAGGAACTCTAAATTGACCTAATATCCCAAATTAATCAAGTGATTCTCAAGTTACTCTTGTAAATAACACAGGTTGGTAGATCTCGGTGATGGATTTTTTTTCGGTTTTTATTCGCATTTAGCTTTTTATTTTTCAAGAGTTTTTTTTTTTTGCAGTCATGTTGTTTGTCTATTTTGATTTACTATTAAAGCTTTCAAAATGTATACGTTTGATTTGGTAGAAAATAAAAATGTTACTCTTATAACGATAAAAAAAACAGTAACCCAAGTAATGTACCAATAAAAAAAAGTAAAACTTTTGATTGAAATAGGAATGGGATTGCACCAATTTATCAGTTTTGCTAGGTGCAATTTCAACATAATTAAAATCTATTTACAAACAATAATTTTATCCCAAATCAATAATACCAATACCCTCCTCATCCTTTTTGTAAAATTAGACCACAAAATGGAACACATTGGGCATTTTGTACCGCAATTGACCAAAAGGCCCCCATCATTTCAATTTCATGCACTTGTGACCATCTTGATGTCTTCCTCAGCAAAGAAAGAGCTTGATGGGTACTTTTGGTCCTTCTTTGTTGGGTAAGAAGCCTCCATTGCAATTCCACACTTGCCTGTGTATGTGCTTGCAACATTTCTCTCTATCTTAAAATATCCACTCTCTCCCCAGTTGGTGCCCCACGAGTTCCTCACCAACCAATAGTCCGTGCCGTTCTCGGTGCCATACCCAACAGCAACGACGCCATGGTCCAATGCTGACCCGCACTCACCAGTGAAAACACCCTGAAAAAAAAAATTACCAAAACAAAATAAGTTATCGAACATGTTATGTTGTCAAACAGTTATGTGAGGTAGTGACATATATGAAGTTGCTTACCGACTCGTAGAGTTGTAGGGCCCTGCCGCCGGCTTCAATGGCAACGCTAACGGGTTGGTGTGCAACAGCTTTCTTCAAAGCGTTCTCGTCATAGGACGGAACATCATCGTACCCGTCAATGCTAACAACCTTATTGTTCTCCTGCAAAATTATAGTGCAGCAAAGAAAGATGTTAGGAAAAACAAAAGGCTACCCTAAGTTAAAAGAGTATAATTAGGGAATTGGCATTTGAAAATTGACGACTCACCAGTGCAACGTTGCATTTTTGGTCATATGCCTTGTAAGGGTAGTCCGATTCAGTGTCCATACCGCCGTTTTGGATGATGAACTCGAAGGCGTAATCCATGAGACCGCCATTGCAGCCGGCGTTGTAGGATCTGTCGCAGTCTACGAGCTCTTGCTCTGAGAGAGACACCAACTCTCCTGTGACTATTTGGTTTATGCCCTCCACCGCGGCCACTGTCGAGAAAGCCCAGCAACTTCCTGCACGCAAGAATTTCAAAGGTTTTTGTGAGCAAAAACTTTGTAGCCATGTTTGGGTTTTGAGTGAGCTTGGAGAAACATTTTGGTATTTCATGAACATACTGTGACATTATTAATACTTACGTTACTATAGGATATAGTATTAAATGTTATAACATAAAGTCGCATTACGCAACACTAATTTTATAACATTCAATACCAATAACACAATATTATGTATAAATATTTTCACATAACATTATGTATCACCCATCACAAGAGTTGTTAATATATAATTTATAAAGTATTTATAATTATTAAAAATCTTTTAAAAATACATTTTTTTAAAAAGAAAAGTGATGTTGCTATTTTATATTGAGGTGAGGGTAAGGAATCCCAACTTGCAACTGAAAGTCCAAACTACTGGCAAGTATCAACCATCTGCCACCTTCTCTTTGGATTCTTTTTATGAAAATCTCGAAGATTTATAAATTATGTATGTTCATCGTACATCGTTTGATCAATTTTTATCAAAATATTGTTTATATTTAATTTTAAATATAAAATTTAAAATAATTTATGATCGCATGATAAAATTAACGAACACAATTTACGAATTACTAAAATCTTAGTACAGAGGATATGGAGAGGAACCAAGGTCCCTTTCGTGCATCACTAAAATTCAACAGTGGTGGAGTGCAGAGCAGGGCTTCCCACCATTCAAAGACTTCACCTTTTCCCACCGACAAAAGCACTTCTTTTTTTCCTTTCTTCTTTACAAAAATAAAAGTTAAAAAAAAATTACTAAATATCATGAGGCCTTTTCTCCTACCCATGGAGATGGAGATGCCTTGTCCCTTCGAGAAGAAAGGCTACACAAACTATTGAGATTAAATTCATATAAAATAACAAAACTAGCAGTTGAGGTTTTTTTTTGTTATGGATTTGACTTATTTGAGTCACATTAAAAATCAATCCGCACATTTGATCAGCAACATGACATGAAATAATTAGACTTATCAATGTAAACATAACACGATTAATTAAATTTATCAAAAGTTTAGTTCTAAATACAAAGAATCTGACTTTAATATGATAAATCTGTTTAATTGAATTGTGCAGAGGACTGAGTGACGAGTTTAATTTGGGTCACACCGATAATCAATTTGAACATGACACAATTAATCAGACTGATGGAATAATCAATCAACATGTTAGGGGACCATCTTTGCAGAAAGAACATGTAAACCGATGAATTAAGTTCCTTCATCCAACAAAAAGAAAAACTTGACAAAAAGTGAGAGTACTGAAAAAAGAAAATTACTCACCGCAACTTCCTTGATTTTTTATGGGATTGACGGCACCCTTGACTCTCCAATCCACAGATTCCGGCAGCGTTTCACCGGCGCGAAAAGCGTACCTCAGGCTCGGCTTCTTGGCTTTCATGACCCTGCGCTTAGGGTCACTCCTGGTGCCCAAAAACTTGGCACGGTACTCTTGGTTGGTCAGGTCGGCAAAAGCGTTCAGACCGACCTTGTACGGACAGTCCTGTGCATTATGCTCGTCGATGAACTTCAAGTTGTCCTTGAAGATCTCGAACCTCCTCTCCTCCTCCCCGATGCCGTTGTACGTCTTTTGGTGCTTCACGAGCCACTCTTGGTAGATGGCTTTGACGTCGGCCTCGCTCCGAGATTCGACGATCGGGGAGGAGTATGAGAAGGTGAAGGAGAGGAAGAGGATGGTGAATACGGCGAGAGACATGGTTGATGCCATGGTTTTTGGGGGAAGAATGGTGTTTGTGTTTTCTCTAAAGGAGAGGTGTGTGGAAAAAGGGTGGAGACGCTTTGGGTTTATAAAGAAAAAATAAGGGAGTTTAATATTCAAAAGTATCGGTGTCCATAAGTTTTCTTGTGGAAGTTGTACTGGGAGATAGAGATGTCTATAAGGCTAAATTGCATCAATGATTTTTTAACTTTAATCAAATTATAGTAATGGTTTTTCAATTAAAAATTTATTATTATTGATTCATCAACTCATCAAAAAGTGGAGATACGGTTATTTTCGTCAACTTCGTCAGAATTTTGTCAAAATGAGTTATGTTATAAAGATTATTGCTACAATTAGATTAAAGTTGATGAACTATTTTTTCAGTTAGATTAAAGTTGAGGAACCAATGGTAATTGATTTTTTAGTTGAGGGACCACTACTCCAATTAAGTTAAAATTAAGAGACCATTGCTATAATGTACTCTTGTTATAATATGAATATTAGTATGAGTCACACTTATTTATTTATAATGATATTATATTTAAATACATAAATTTATTTATTATTTACAACTGAAGGGAGAAAACTTTTGCAATCTAGAGAGCACAACTAAATACATAAACAATGCCAAGATTAAAAGTCAAAAGAAAATAAATTAGAGAGCTGTAATACCTTCTAATATGCAAAACCCTAGAATTGTACAAAAGAATAAGAATTTGAGCAGATTACACTTTATTTAAATGTTGAATTTATGAGTTTGTTTGTTCTTATGTTTTTGTTTGTAATGAACAACTAAGATTAGAACTAGCTCATAGGCTAGATGTATGACAACTATTACAGCAGATGTGTATCTTAATTTGGCTATACACACGATGTGCACACAAGTTGAGTCGTGTTTTAGGCGTGAGTGGGTTTGCAACGGTTAGCTTGCTGAGTAATCGAATCCAAGAGAAGCCGTACTCCATCTTCTCTCTTCGTTCATTAGCTAAATCAATTCATTATTGATTTTTAGTTTTTAATTTATAAATTCAAAACCTAATTCAAATACAAAACACTAACACCTTTTGGCGGCAACACTATTGCAAAAATCAAAATGACAAGATTTTGAGTTTGAATGTTAATTTGATAATTCGTGAAAAAAAATTGCCGTTAAATCACTAATGAGAAGAAGAAAGAAAATCTAAAGTTGAAATATTTTTAAAAAAGAAGCGCTGTTAATTTACTAATTTTCTTAAAAAAGGAGTACACCTGTTTTTTTTATTTATTTATTTTTTAAAATATATATCGTGGAGGGATGGTGCACGTAGAGAGAAAAATGCTCATGTGTGCGCTAAATAATTCAGAAAATAAAGAAAAGAGAGACCTAACAAGGGATTAAAAGGGTAAGTTCGTAGAAAGCGAGATCATTTAGGGTTGGAGATAAAACTTGTTCATACACCATGTGGATGACAGTTTGTGAACGCAGAATCCAGAAAGGGAGCAGTAGCACGCAAGCTGCAACCAATAATTGTGGGATTGGAACTTGGAATTTGCCAACTTGAAGGAACTGGTATGGACTCTGGTCTGCTTTCTCTCCCTGCAAATTGCGGCAAATGGTTTTGTGCCACGTTTGATGCCTTTACTGGTTAACTTGGGAGGTAAGGTTTCCTCCTCTCTCTCTCTCACTCTCTCTCCCTCTCTCCACACTATGAGAGATTTTTTAACTTGATTGAAACACGAATTGTTATATCACGTGTCTTCATACAAATAGTGAAATGTGTATGTTAAAAAATTAATAACTTAAAAATACAATTTTTCATCATTTATAAGAAAAAATTTCTCTCCAACTACCAGTCAAAGTACTCGAACTGTGTGCGAGAGGGTTAAATCAGTTTTTTTTTTTTTGGAAGACGGGTTCAAGCAGCTGGTAGATGAAGAATACCAAACAAAACATAAAGATTCATGTGCTCATGCAGGAGCATGACAACATCTACTTTTGAATATTGATGAATCTATATTTCGATTTCAATTTCTTTGTTCTTTCTTTTTAATGGGAACTTTAATGAAAAGCATCCGGTACTGTTTACTTTAACTAAAAATCACATTTTTACACTAAAAAGTCAATCACTTTACCATTTATTTTGTCCTTATCATTAAAACTCAAAGTTTTCAAGTCATTTTCATTAGTTTTCCACTTTTTAATTTAGTAACAACATGAGGCGCATGCGACTGCAAACATGGTTAAATTCATAGAAAAACTAATGAAAAAAGCTTGAAAACTTTGAGTTTTAATGATAAGGACAAAATAAAGGGTAAAGTAAATAGTACCAAAATTGACTTTTTAGTATAAAAATGTGATTTTTCGTTAAAATAAACAATATCAGAAGTTTTTCGTTAAAGTTCTCTAGATTCATTAGCCAATTCATTGTTATGTCTCCAAGACTCCAACTATATATCAAAATATTGGTATCTAGGTTTAGATTATCTTCTTGTCACCATAAGGAAATTGTGCTAAGCTACCTTTTAGTTCATTGTGCTTTTGTGATCAAGATTTTGTTGAGTTTTATTGTCATATTTTATATTCTAAAATTCAATAAAAGTGAAAATCGTTAAATTACTTAACAATTTTGATTAAGTAAAATTTTAACCGAGAGACGACTTTATTTGGTTGACCTATCATTTGAACGGCTTCAATTATGAGATCCTTGATAGTTGAATCTTTGGTTGCATATATAACCAACTCTTCATTCATTTGGTGTATGTCATACACTAGAGCATACCAAAGTTTTCGAAAGTCCCGATAGGCAAAAAATATTATGAAGGTAGCTAGTATTCTCGATCTCAAACCCTTCTTAATAATAATAATAATTATTAGTTTGAGATATTTGAATCCTACTAATTATAAAAAGCTTCTTCATACTCAAGTATTTTTACAAAAAGTTAGAAAAAAAAAGTATTTTTACAAAATAATAAAAAAGAAATTATCTTCAAGGATAAGAGAACTTGAACAAGAAGATAATGTATGGCATGTTCTCCATTATCTAGTGTAAACTGGGATAAAATGGAATAAAAAATCATATGGCATGCAGACATAGGTGAAGGGTCAACTTACATGGTTACATTGTCTTTCGCTTGGACTGTTAGGTTATTAATTAATACATGATACGATACGAATACAAATACGATATCCAACTGACAGTCGATGTGACACAGTCACACAGAGCAAATGGATCAACTACCTTCCACCCATACCCAATCTCTCTCCCTAATAACTATATAGCAGCAGCCATAATTAATTTGGCCCATATCGCCGGTTATGGAGTTTGGGAAAACCCTAGCTAGCTATAAGAACGATATAAACTTCCAAGAGCCAACTCCTACATGCATATCTAACTCACCAATACCCTAAATGTCAAGTACGGTTGTATTCTATCTAGGCATATTTATCGATTTGCTCCTAAATTTGGGTAGAGTTGTCAATTTCTTCTCTGAACTTTAATTTAGCTGATTACCTCTCCTGAACTTTTATAATTAGCTAATTTTCTCTTGAACTTTCATTTTAGTCGATTACCCCCTAAACTTTCATAAATAGCCAATTTTTCGCTTGACACTAGATTTAAAAAATTCATCCAATTTTCTATCCATTTTGATCACGGAGACAACACATGACAACTGTAGGAAGCCAAAAAAGAATGGGAAATTAGATGGATGAAAATTTTAAAATCTAACGTTGGAGGAATTGGCTATTTATAAAATTTTAGGGGGTAATCGGCTAAAGTTAAAGTTCAGGGGAAATTTTTTTATTTTTTTGTCAAACGATAAATTTTGTTATATTAGCTACCGACGAGGTTTGAACTCACGCAGTTATGCAATGGCTCAACACATTTTCACCGCTGTGGTAAAATGCTACTTGCTGAAAGAAAAAATTAGCAGCTCTATACAAGTTCAGATGGCTAACCGACAAATACCTCTTGTATCTAATGAAACAAGAGAGAACATTCTCGAGTCGAATTTCATATATTGTGTTCAAAGTTCCGTATTTACATAAATATGAATATAGAAAATTATTATTGGTACTTTAAAATAGGTAAGTACATACTTGTGAAAGAAAATGAAACGACACAAGACGTGGATAGCGATCGTGATCATGAAAAGTGAAAACATGTCCATTTTCACGAAGGAAGTCTCGAGGAAGGCTCCCTCTGTGCGGCAAGGCAACACAGAGGATAAGAACTCTTGTACTTGGATCGCACTCGGACTCACACCTCTTGTGAGTGAGCCAGCGGCCCCAGCGCCCACATAAAATAACACCACCCTCCGACAGAATAAAGGTGGGGACTTTTGCATTTGGGTTTCACCGTCCTAACCTCAACTTGGGACTTACCTACACTTTAGGAATGTTGTGTGGTATCCCATAATAATAATATTAATTGGACAACAAATTTCGTACACTTACTTTTTCACTTGTTGTACACTACTCTTTTTTTAGTTGTTAAATTGAATAAATTAACCAATAAATGTGTACAAAAGGTGAACAAGTTATATTCTTCTTTAATAGTTTGTAATACTGATTGGTACGAAAAATAAATTACCAAGATTGAAAAAAAAAAATCTAATAGTTGTGGAAAATCAAATCTAACAACTAAAAGAAAATCAACTTAACAATTAAAACATTTACAACATTGAATGCTACGTAAAATTTCCACCAAATTTGCTCTTATTTTAACTTTCCCACGTAAATTTGTAAATGACCTCATTGGCCCTAAGCTGCCCTCATCCACGACCTTTTCCTTGAATATTAGCCTATTTATCCAGAAAAATGGACCCCAAACCGACGGTTTTGCTCACCTTGTCGTGTTTGGGCCATTCTTCTAGATTCCCGCCCCCACAATTGCTTCCATCAGAGTTTACTGTTAACGATATATTCAGTGGAAAGTCTGGAATCTTATGATCGGCTCGCTGGAGCCACAAGATGCTCCTTCAAATTTGAAATTTCCGCATCCTCACTTTCTCCGTTCCCACATCTTTGTTTCGTATCTTTTAGTTTATTTATTTTTATTCAATTTAAATGTCATAAATAAACAAGAGCATGCCGCATTAACGGATTGTGCGAAGGTCATTTTTTCAGGTTCCAAATTGCATTGGCCCGAAACCTGACTTTTTCTCCACAAATTTATAATGGGCAGTAAGGGCAATTGCTCGGTCAGGTATGGCTTCAACTAAAATTACAAAGGGCAGTGTTGGGGAAATGAACGGGGAAGTCGTTATTATATTTTGTATCGTTTCATTTCTACGCAATCCAACTGAACACAACTCTATGATTTCTATTTAGAAGAATATGTAACATTTTGGAGCATATAAAATACAACTTCCTGCAAGGCAGAAGATGCAGCAGACTCAATTGGTCACGACGACGACCTACATTTTGCATGAGGCCAGAAAATCAACCACCCACATCCCAAAAAATAAAAATAAAAATAAATAAAAAAAGAAAAAATTTGTGAAACTAAGGTAAGAATCAAACTCGAATGCACAATCAACTAGCCCCCGTAATAAAGGTACCTCACTGTACGTGCCTGCTGACAGCATACACTTCTCGGCCTCTTCAACTAAGTTTTCGATGCATCTTCATATAAATTTTCCCAATGCTGAAGACTGAAGCCTCAAATTCACACAGCACTACATATTTTGAGCGTTGATGGCAAGTGTTTCAGTCCTGTTCAGTATGCCTTGCAGAAGCCTGCATGTCAATCGTTTTTGTCTCGTGCTTCCTCTTGCTTCGAGAACTTCTCTTCGTTCTGGGTGCACGGATTTTTATAGGACGCTTCACTGTGTGCTCTTCAACTGCAGTTTCTGTTTTTTCATTAGATGGGAGTTCAGGTGGAGCATCAGGCCATGGTGTACGTTTTGATGGTACAGTGATTTCCAAAGGTGGGTTGATAGTCCATCTGTACAACAAAAATTCAAACTATTGATCAAACAGAGAGCAGAGGAATCATGCTAACGTGATAAAAAGCTGAGTGCATGGAGAATCAAATGTAACTATACACTAAATACGATCGCTGATGTCTCACACAAAACAAATAATATGACAGACTCATGGACACCCAATATATTATTCATTTCTTGTGAGGTAAAATTTCACTATCAACTATCAGATCACAAAGAAATGATAAACAATGTCCCATGGGAGCATAAAAACACAAACACAAAATACTACGTGCGGTTTGTACAAGTTCATAAAGGCAGGTCAAGTTTCCAATCAGAATTGCCCTCACGAGGAGTTAATGGAATCAAGTCTTTGCACACATGTAATGGGGGACTTAGATCACTTCTTCCTGGGTGAACCTAGAATACCCTTTAGCCCAAAGAGAAAAAAAAGGAGAGGAAAGACTTCTAACGATGCAATAAACAAAAGGGAACTTATAAATTACACAACCTGCTTTATTAAGGAACGAAAAGATGGGACTAATATACTTGGGACTGGAAACAATAGTCTAAGCTACATCATAAAATATGAAGACATCGTTATATCATGAAAAAGAATGCGACTTCACAAAGGCATGGACACCAAATAAAAAATGTGGGACAACAATTATGTCTTGAACACTCAAAAACCCTCATGAGTGGACCTTCCATATTATAGAATCTATGATACAATAGGATATATTTTTCAACTGTTAGGATGTGAGACAGCAATTACATACAGCACATACGTGATACATTACACTTCACATATCAAACGTAAATTGGTATGAAACAACAACCGCCATCAGCTATGCACATAAAGCAGAAATTTCTGAAATCTCGGTCACCCCTTCAAAATGCTACAGAACTTAATTGAATCAGGATTAATTAATAAATGAGAAGGAACGGGAATATTATATTCCCATTAAAATGCTAATTAATTCTCTATAATTAGAATGAGAATAAGACTGATTACCATTGCAATGTCTACTAACTCTTAAGAATAAAAAATAAACTGGCTTTGGGTACCAAAATGCCTTTCTACAAAATAATTTTTCTCACATACTGACCGACAAACATTTCAAATGCCATATTTTTCTAGTTGCTACTGATAATAAGACTATCGCAACACCTAGAAGAATAAAATGATAACTATTTCATCTTTTTGTTATCTACATACATTATAGTTTAAAATGCTAGAAAATTTACTAATCAGAAAATTATTTTCTCCAGAACAATTTACATTTTCAAAATCATTTTGCAAATTAATTTCCTTCAACCGTAGTAATTGTTTTACTATACTGAAAAAACATACTAAGGGTAGTAGTTGTGGTATTACAAAAAATTACAGGTACACTTATGGTATTACAACAAAAAGACATGTTTATTCCTAGCGATATTAATTAAGGTCCCAAATCCATTCTTTACCAAAAAGAAACACAAATGATATTACCAATTTATATATAGAGCCTACAAGGTCCTACTTTCTCTAGGATAGATAAAGGCTGGAACAGGAAATAATGAGAAAGGGAATCAAGTAGGTATATATGTTAATTACATAAAGAGGTGTTAAATAGGGATCATATAAATCTCGTCCACGAAATTTGATCATTTTTTTCCCGGTCAATAGAAATTCTATCACGTGGTTATTGAGAAGTCACATCTTATTTCAACTTGGGTCAATTCAAGTCCAATACTAGCATGTCTTTTTCAGATTGTGAGATGAGAACTTGCATTCGAATGTAATGCGTTGGCTCATCAAATCCTGCTCTAAAATCTCATATCAACCAACATAAGACACTAAGCACAAATGGATATGCCATATGTGCCATGAATCTGAATCTTATAATAGACTGGATCAGTTGGGATAAATCGCAAGTGTCGCTAATACTTGAATTGATTTCTAGATACAATATGACTAATGACTAGGGGGAGAAGTTATTTTTAGTCAAGTCCTAATATAATGTAGCGGCATTTACACTAGTACATATAACCACTTAGCCATTTTTTGGCTACAGGTAGTAGGAAAAGGACTAAATGATAAAGTCTCCCATTAATACATTGGATCAAGAAAAATTGTAATATGTGTGGATATTTTAGGTGGAAATGGGCACAGGATTTGGGATATAGAGACTCCACAGCACCATAGCACCAACAGTCATGAGACACACTATAAAGATCATGCTGAATGTGTTGTAAAGGAAAAGTTCCCAAAATCTAGGCACAGGACTCGAGTGTTAGACACGAGAAATATCCTAAATTGGCTGGCAAATGTCTACCTAAGTCCACAAAAATTTTCTAAAATTATCATGTAGTTTTCCGGTATTGTATATGATAACATATACATCACCCACTGGGGTTCATAAGATGCAAAAAAGCAAATAAGGAAGCACCCCCACACCTAGCTTGCGGATCATCAACAGGTCAAAAATGAACAACCAAACTGCGTTGAATCAATAGGAATAGTGTTGAATACAATAAGCAAAATATGAAAGACTCACCTGGGAGGAAATTTACTATCGAAACGAGCTTCAACACGGAGCCACCAGAGCAAAACTTGGCGCCCACAATTTCCAAGTGGCTCAACCAAAGACAAGTCCTTCAACAAGAATAGAGGGCTCACTATCAGCTCATCAGCCCCACCAATACTATCTAGATCATTAACCCACTCTGGTTTATCTTCAGCTTCACTCCAAAGCAACCGTGAATTCAATACAAACCCAGCCCACTCCAGCTTATTGGGTAGTACAGGTGCTCGATCATCAATGTAATTTGCGGTCTTTCCCACATAGGGCAAGGTGTTAAAGGTGTGCCAACCAATCAACTTATTGGAAGAGTTACAAGCAGGACCTTGAATTGGCATTGACTGGTTCTCCCCTTCTTCCTTTTTCTGAACTGTGGACTCAGACGATTCATCTGTATTCTCTGAATGAGCAAGTATTCCCACCGAAACAGCACCAAACCATTTCACATTCTGCAACTCATCGAAAAGCTCCATACTGTGCATATTACTATCGTCCGCAAACATCACTATCCCGTCCAGCTTCTGCTCTCTCACAATTCTGCTCCATTGCACACAAAGTCAAACTCGTAAACTAAATGCAACCCACATTTTACAAACTAAACACATCTTCAATTGCTTTAATTCTGACAAATAATAATTACAGAATTATCAGTGTAATTAGAATATCCACAATCATTTGGTTAAGCTTCATTTTTCATCTTCCATGAAATTTAACCGCAATTTTCGAAGAATAACTGATTAACAGAAGTAAACAAATGAAAATAAAACATTAAAAACTGAGAATTCACCTCAAAGCACGAAGCCGCATCCGAGCCTCCAGCAGGTGGCGGCCATCCCAAGTATTAGGCATCCGTTGATCAAACCCCTCGTGGATGATCCGGAGCCCCGACTTGGACACAATCGAGGCCGTCTCCTTGGTGACCCCGCCGGCCTCGATGACGATCCAGACGACGTCGTACGGCACCAGCATCAGCGAGTGCATAACGCCAGTCAAATGCAGCGCCTGGAAGGTCCGAGCGTAGGTGGGCGTGACGGCGATGACCGTTTTGGGGTTGCTGACTCCGAACTGCCTCCTCTGCTCCCTCTGAACCGTCTCAATTATGCGGTGCGCCTTCATGGTCTCGGTCGGGTTCGGGTGCGGCCACGGCCGGATTCGGATCCCATGCCGCCCGACGATGACCCGACTGCTGGAGCTGGCGGTGGTGGCGTTCCTGTTGAGATTAAACTCGAGATTCTGGACCGGGTTCGCGGGGAGCTCTAGATTTCTGACGGTGAGATCAGCAACTGACCGAAACGGCGCCGGATAGAGATTGGAAGCGGAGGTGGAGAAGAGGAAGAAGAAGACGAGGCGAGAGAAGCGGAAGCCGAGGACGAGGCTGACGAGGCAGCAGAGGCCATGGAGTAGGAGCCAGGACAGCGTCGCCGGCGACTTGCCGTCAGATGAGGAGTCCAAAGGCGCCGATCCCCTGAAGCTGTTGCTCCGCCGGGTGAGGTAGCTCTGGTGCAAAGCAGAGAGCTTCATAATCTCTCTCCCACACACAAATCCTAGAGAGAGAAAGCAGAAGTCAAGAGTTGGAGAGGTGGGTTCGTTTGTTGTGTTGGCTTTTGGAGCACTATATCCCTTGAGTTCCTTTGACGTTAGTTGAGCTTCGGTAGAGAGAAAGAAAGGAGAGAGAGAGAGAGAGAGGTTGGGGATGGTGGGGATGATTAAGACATAATTAAAATGTGATTTGTTAATTTTAATCAGAGATTTCTTCGAATTTAAGAATGAAATTTCGAAGTTGTTAGAATTGGTTGGCTTTTCAGTTTTATTCTCAGCATTTCTTTGTCCACTTTCAAACAGAGGAGAGAGAGAAAGGGGGGAGAACGAGAGAGAGAGAGAGAGAGAGGGAGGCCCATAAACTGCGGGCCCAGATGGGCTTTGTGCGATTTCGGACAGGGAAGGCTTTGGTTTTAATGCACGCAACGATATTCTATTTTGATTTTCCAAATTAATTAAATTAATAGTTTATTTAGTTTATTTAATAGTTTTTTTTTGTTGGGGGTGGGGGGGGTGTTTGGCCTGCAATTTCAACAAAATATATTTCTTGTTTAGGAAGTTAATTAATGGAAATTTGCCCCCTAAACCCTAAACTAAATCTTGATTTTTAACCCGTTTTGAAAAACATTTTGTGGGAAATCTGATTTTTTGGGGTGCTTTTTTGGCGCTAATAACAATTTTATTTGGATGCCTAATTAGCAAAATTAGCCATAAAAGGAGTGGGGTTTTGTTACATTTACCAGGTTAGGGTGGGTCCCACAAAATGATAGAATCCTTTTTTTATTAGAACAATTTGATAGAACCCGGACCCAATTAGACTCTAAATCCGAATTAAAACCGAGTTAATTAATCTTTTGTTTTTGTCACAAAGTATTTCGGCTAGAAACGCACGGCCCAAAGTGCCCAATAAAGATCAGACAAATAGAGAGGCCCAAAAACAGGAGAAGAGCGCAACCCACCAAGCAAAAACATAAACAAATATTGAACCATGATATTATACCTATACTAAAACCCCAAAACTGCGTTACTGTTCACGGACAGTGCGCGGACCAAAATGCTCCTCAATTCGTTTGTTAAGCCACTTTTTTGCCATCTTTCTACAGTAAAGTGACTTCCTTGCCCTCCTAGGCCACGCGTTTATCCTCTCCGTCTTCTGGATTTGCCCGCCTTGCCCACGCGTCGATCATCAGTAAAAGGTTCTGCTTCGGCATTTTCTCCACTTTTCCTTCCGTATTCACTTTTCTCTCTCACAAAATTCTGCTTCTATCGCTCTCAAATCTCTACTTCTCTCTGTGTCTCACTCATCTCTCAGCTGTCTTTCTCACTCTTGAGGTACCCTGCCACTGGATGTTGTTTGCCGTTGCCGATCTGCAAGTAAAGCTTCAATTTCCATATTAAGGTTCTATTTTTCTTCATTTATGGAATTTGGGTGTTAATTTCAATAATTTATTTCTATTAATTTTCGTCTTGGTTGGTTTTTCCATTTTATCAGGGTGGATTTGTTACCTCCAAGGTCCACCGTCGTTTATTGGTGAGTATTTTTTTATTTTTTAACTTTTTTTTTTCTGGTAGTTTTCCATGTTGAGGTGAGATTTGTGGATGATTTTTTTCTTTCTTATTCTGGGTATTTTCTTTATATCATTAGATTCGCTGTCTGGGTCGATGATTTGTTTGTGTTTTTCGTTTCAGAACACGTTGCTCTACGTTTTTTGGAATTTAGTTTTTGTAATTTTGGGTGTTTTGTTTATATCCTTAGATCTGTTGTTTGGTTGTATGATTTTCTTCTGTGTTTTGTTTCAGGTCACTGTGCTCTTCGTTTTTTGGGGCTTCTGTGTACAAGCTTGGAAGTCAATTATGTTCAAGGTAAATAATTTCGGTTTTTTACCCATTTTCTGCAACAAATTGTATTTTTTAATATTGTGAAAGTCATGTTTTCTATAGTGTGAAAGTCCAATCTGTGGGATTTATTTATTTTTTAATTTTGGTGTCGTTGCTGTGTTGTTTTATGGTTTTGGATGGTGTTGGATGACTTGGTGTTTCCATTTATGTGTTGCAAAAGATTTTATCTTTGCTGCTGAGCCATATGAGTGGTACATTGACTTGCTGCGCTTCGGGGCTGTCAAACATTGTGGTTTTGGTTTAGGATTTGAACGGATGGTTCTGTTTGCTACTGGTATTGACAACATTAGAGATGTTATTCCTTTCCCTAGATATTCAGGAAGAGCAGATCTTTGAATTAGTCTATAGATTGAAAGGGATATATTTGAATTAGTTGTTATAGGTTTGTGTCCCTTACCTTTATCTACGTTAACAACAGTATTGCCCGATCATCATCGGAAGAACGTAGAACAAAGAATTGCTGCTGTCAATTTGATTTGTTATTAGACAAGCAGATCTATTCAGAATTCTGTGTTTTGTTGATTCACAACTTTAAATTATGTTTTGTGTGATTTTTGGAGCTCCATTTTTATTTCGATTTCTTGCGTATTGGAAGATTATGGATGCATGATTGGTTGCTGGTTGATGTGATTTCTCCCCACCGCATCGTGTCCAGAAGATCAGGTTTAATAATTTTCGCACTTTCTTCAATCGATTCTGTCAAATTTTCATCAATTCTGTCAATTTTTTTGATGAATTACACAGCTCTGGGTTTGAATCTTTGTTTGGTGATCGAAGATTGATTTCTTTGTTTCTTCTTCATTGTCGATTCAGGTGCTCACCTCACATGGCTTCATTGGAGAAGTGATGGTTTTGCTTAAGTTTAGATAATCTGAAAAAATATGTAGATACTATGATTTGGGGTTGCTTCCTTAAACCGTGATATAGCAGTCCATTTAATTTTAGCATGGTATCATTTTTTATCTAATGCATGAGTATAAGAAATGTTAAGACAATAGTATATTGGGAAACACCATGTGATTTAAAATGCAAAGAGAAACAATGAACCATGTTTTATATTTTTTTCGTATTGGTTGATTTAAATTTGGGAACTTTTGACTTGGATTAATGTGTTATGTTTAAGATATCATTTTTAGATTATGAATTGTTTGCCAATGCAAAAGTTTACATCTTTTTTATAGTAGGATTCATGCGTTTTTTTTTAATCCGTTAATCTTTCAAGCTTTTAGTTTTTATCAAGAAATTTAATTTGGGTTTCATTTATTTGTAAAATTAGACACTATTATGTGAAGATTTTTCTTTATAATTCAGTAAATAATTGCTTCTTTGGCTGTAAGTTTGACTTTTGTAAATTTCCAGGTTGTTCTAGACTTTGTCGATACTGCACAGAGCTTGATAACAGGTTTGGGTCAGTCTCAATTGCCAGTAGATATTACTTTGTTTTAATTTATTCATCTTTTTTCAAATTTTTGTGCAAATATTTTTGAAACCCAAGTAATTCAAAGTTCAAATTTATTTGTAAATTGATAGGTGTGGGTGTGGACACCCAATATGACTTTTACATGGTGTTGCTATTTGGTTTTTCACATAATTATACTGGGAACCGTCGGAATTTTGGTTTAGCTGCAGATAAAACAAAATCAAAACGTTACAAAGTAGAGGTATGATTTGATTTTTATATTTGATGCATCATTGGATTATATCAATATAGTAAGAACATTGACTTGACGTATGTGCTTTCGTTTCATATTTAGAATGGATGTTTTCCTTAATTTGCTATTAATTGGTTTTGGTTTTCCTCACCGAGCATGTGAAGGGTGTAATCTACTTAAAGTAAATAACCCAAACAGTTGAAAATGCACTCACCTGTTTTATTGATAACTATACAGAGATTTGAATCATTCAATTTGTGTTAAAATATTGTATTTTTTTAATTTCAATGCTTTCTTCGTTAATTTGTATCAGCTTTTTAGCTTATTAGTTGCTTATATAATTATTCCTGTGTTTTTTGTAAATTTACGAAGGATTGCAAAAAATCACTTAATGCTTTGGAAAATTGCTTGGTGATTCTATTTGGTAAGCTTTGAAAAGCCTCATCTTTTTATTCTTGGTTATTTTCCCCTTAGTTTGTATTTGTCCTGTTTGTAAGTTTGGTACAAGTCTGTCTCACTATTTTACTGTAATCTGTCAGGATTGTTTTTTATTATTTCCGTGATGTTTTGCAGGATACATTGATAATAGATTTCGTATCAGCTACCATGCGTTCAACTACGTAAGACAACCTTCTTCGTTTAATTTAAAATGGTCTGCAATGACATCGATTGTATCAAAAAGTTCGTTCACCCAATTTATGCTTTTCATTTAAAAATTCTTTCAAAAGGTTCAAACATCTTTCAGTTTAAATAACATTAACGTTTTATAACAATCTCTTATAGCCTTGAAACACATTTTTTTAATACGGTTTCTAATCCCGCAGCAACGCGCGGGCTATATTTCTAGTTACAACTAAATATTAACGTCATGTTTACGACGTTCATGTTTTTCTATTTTTTTTAATCAATATTTAGTAAATATTGTTGATACGAGCATGATATTTTGTACTAATACGTCAATATAATATTGTAATATTGCATTGACATCCGTTTACAATATTGCCGTTCCAGTCGTTCCGGGCCTTTTAAAAGTAAACCAACCAAATGAAACACAAAACTCTCCATCAACTTCATGTTTTGCTTTGGAAAAGAAATCTGCGTGAAATTTAGGATGAATCTAGCAAAAAGCTGAATCTTCTAACTAAATAGATAAGAGGAGAAAAACATAATAACATTACCTCTAATTTAAATGATTGATTAGATCATAGGTCGTGTCGAAAAACATTGATTTGTGTGAAATCTAATTCTTAAAAACATACTTAATTGAGTTAATATAAGGGTTGTGCTATTCACACATCCATTTTTACCTTCCACACACTCTTAGTCTTAGATCAAATGAATTGAAGAATATTAAAAGATATAAATTAACAAAAAATATGTACGAAGTAAAAATAAGTATATGAATATGACCACTCTAATATAATACCAAAGGCAAAGAAATTAATGGGAGACCAAATCAGCACCGCCGCAATAGGTAGAGAGTACATGTCAATGGTCTTGAATGAGTTTGGTGGGTGGTTAAAATTGCTACCGCACCTGAATCAGTTTGTTTTCTTCAGACTGGGGCAATCAATCTCTCTCAGCCTTAAAACGATTAAGGGAATGTTTGGCTACAAACAAAAAGCAACTAAAGCAAGAATGATATTGTGTGGATAACACACCTTTGAAAAAAGGAAACTTTAATGAAAAGTTATCGGTACTGTTCATTTTAACGAAAAATCATATTTTTACACTGAAAAATCAATCATGCTACTATTCACTTTACCCTTTATTTTGTCCTTATCGTTAAAACTCAAAAAATTTCAAACATTTTTCATTAGTTTTCCTTTGAAAAAAAAATGACATGAGGAGGAGGTGCATGCATTGTGCCATGTTGCTCAGCTAAAAAGCCCTAAAGCCATTTTACTATAAAAGCACTTCAACCAAAAGCTTCACTTCCAAATTAAGCTTACAGAAACGTTCTCTAATTAAAATGCCATTTCACTTGCACCACTTAATTTATGATCACTTGCACAACTTAACTTATGATCACTTTTTTAGAGTTCAAACACGAATGAACAATACTTGGTTACGCAAAGTTTTAAAGAAAGTTCGGCCCGATTCACATATTAAATAATACTTTGGCTTCATGAACAAACAATCACTTTTTATAGAGTGATTTGTAATACGAATGGTTTTGATCATAAACATAAAATTCTGTGAATTGTCCACGAAGTGTTTTGAGGAGTACTTCCTTTAAAACCTTGAGAGCATTTTCAGCCATTCGGTGGATTTGGGTCTAAGAGTGGACTTGGGGCAGTTACTATTGATTTAAATAGTAAACTGTCTTGGCTTCCTTTTACCACTCTCCACCCATTGTGAATAGTAACTGTCATGGTAGTTACTATTATTCACCAATTATTCAATTGATGAGAATAAATTAGAATAGGTTGCTATGGTTATGTTACTCTTCATCCATCGCGCCACCACCATCGACCGCACGCCACACCGCAAGGAACGACGGCTCCCGAGCTGTCTCCACTGCAAGAGAAATGACAGCTTGAACTACACTGCAACACCCACCACCAATGTACTCCCAAATGTGGTGTTACACCACACTCTAAATACGAGGAAACCCTAGCCAACGCCGCACCTCACTTGTTCTAGCTAACCATGAAGCACTCACTAATCGATTGATTATGCAAGGGCAAAGCTCGCGATGTCAACTGCCTCTAGGCCCTGTGACTTAACAAGGACACGAGGATCAAAGGCACCAAGCTTTTCGACTCTCGGGCACAACCGACCAGCCAGAGGACATCTACTCACAAGTGGCCCATCTTTCGGAGAAGATTAATAAGCAGATTACCTTGATCAACCTACTGCTTAGACGAGTCGGCGGATTACCTAAATTCAGCCAAGGCAGTTAGCTCAAGTTAGATGATCAGCTCACCGTTAACGAGCTGGAAAATGGCCTGCCACAAGTGTGCATTTATACTTGGGTCCTGGGGTTGACATTCATTCCAGGCTAGGACCACTGACCAATAAAAACTCCTTACCTAGACCATGAGGAAGTTTCTTTTTTCGCCTAAAGCATTCCAGGACCAGGCTAGGTCGGCAAGGCAACATACACTCAGGGCTTGAATCTTGCGAAGCACTTCCCAAATACCAACAGCAGGCCATGCATGAAGAGCCATCACAAGACGACAACTTAGAAGCAAACCCGACCAATCTCCTAAACAACTATGAGGAGGAACAACTGCTACCCATTGAGGTCATCCAGTCACCACTTCCCAAATGCCCATGACGAGTCGATGGCCAACGGAATGAGCCTGCGCCATTTTGAGCCAACAATATGCTTCGATTAGTCGACAAATGTCTTCGTAACCTCCGTCTGCTGGAATATAAAATATCTTGATCAATGGGAACAAACCACGTGTATAACTTATCAAATATGACTACTTTTCCCTTGACGAAATATGCAGATTGTTAGTCAAACCCTAATTGGCCAACGGTCCAGATTCTCTACAAAAGCCCTAGAAGCTCACAATTAACATGTCATCGGGCCCAATTCATCACAAATGGTCCAAGTTGATCGTCACACTACATGCGAAGATTACCTCGATATGTAATGTGCTTATCTATCAGTCTCTTAGTATGGCATGACTCTCCGAAGCATATTCTAGAAATTATAATACATCACCATTTCGGAAAAGGCCCCAATATCATTAGTGTCGGCGATGATCAGAGAAAAGGCCCCAAACAACAAATGAAGGTGGGACGTTCCATTCCATCACCATTCCGGCAAGTCAAAGAAAGTATTTCTGCATGAAATTATAATCCAAGCAAAGCATTTAAATAAAATGTTAACCTAACGTGCATGTCGTGTTCTGCGATCAAACGCAGCTTCATTAGACCTTTTTCTAATTTCTAATTTTTATTTGGATATTACATCGGTAATTCATGACCTTAATTTCTAAATTTTGTAGAAATTTCTTTCGTTCCCATATTTTGGTAACGAATTAATTAGTAAATATTGACCGTGATATATGATATAATGATGTAAAGACACCAACCAACTTCAAAACAACTTGTATTTTATTTAAGATTGAATATAATTATTAAACCTTAAAATGAAACATTCTTTTTTTTGAGTTGGTGAGCCCAGCAAAAAAACAAATACTAATTTGAGATCTGTGAACTTTTATATGTGGATTCAACATATATGTTCTCTTGGTCACTAGATAATTAAGGAATATATCACTTACTTTTAAATTGATATTAATGGCGAAAAGTAAATGAATATATTTTTATGTTTTAATTTTAATTTTTTTACATCAAATTTAAATATAAATGACCTCAAATTGTCGGTCACCAAGTAATCAAGAAAGGACTTAGTGTGAAACCGGGTTGAAAACGAATCCATCAGAAATGACTTAGTGTGAAACCGGGTTGAGAAAGACCCATAAGTTAATGAAAACGGTACCCGCAAGAATTTAAAAAATATGGAATTAAACTCTCTTCCACGATAGCTACAATTCAAACCAGAAGCAACAGTTGAAACTAGAAAATTTTCTCCTCCTCTCAAAAATCTCCTTCTAACTCTGAGATCATGCTCATTCAAAACTTTGGTAGTGTTCGAAAGCTTCATTTCCATTTCAAAACCCAGTTAGAGTATTGGTGTGGTTGTTGTCTCCGGGCTCAGTGCAGTTCGACATTCAGCCATATTTGGTTTGAGGGTTAGCAGTTGTTTACATGGGAAAAATCCAGTGGTTCCTTGATTGGAGTGGGTTCAGAGTGGTTGTTTCCGCGAAAGTCGACGACAAACTTGATTCTGGAAACTAAATTTGAAATTTGGTGAGTTTGGAAATTTGGAACCCTAGAAAATAATTTTCTTATGTAAAATTGTGTATATTTTTTAGCGTTTATGGTTAATTATTCAATTGGGTTGATAAAATTAGTTGATGTGGAAGTCATTGGAAAATTTACTGAGATGTAAGTTTATGAACTGTGGTTGACAGATTGTGTACAAGATATATGTGCTTCAGTTTGTTTTGTTGAATTTATATTGTTCACTTGGGAATGATTTTTATCGATGAATCTTTGTTAATTTTATGAATTAATATGTTATTTCTTAACTCATGAAAGTAAGTTCATAGTAGATGTATAGCTATGAGAATTTGTTGACATGATGTGTCATGTAGATGAATAGATATGATAAGTTTGTTGACAGGTTGTGTCAAGGATAAACATTGTTGTATTCTTTTGTTATCGGGGTCTATGTTGTTCAATTTGGTTATGATGAATGGTTGTATATGTGTATAGGAGATGGCAAATCAGGAGGTTGAACTCGCAACAAAAGAGGAAAAATCTTATAGAAGAAGGGTTAACAACCTTTCTCAAGCTAGTCATGTTCTAGGAGTGTTGCGTCACAAGTTTAATGATGCACAACTTTCTGAATTTAGGGCCTTATGCTTTGGACACTTAGAGAGTGTCGATAGATTAGCCTTTAGTGGGCAATTGATGCATGAATTATTCGATCCGTAGAGTGGCAAATCAAGAGGTGATTGACCTAGAGGGACTCACATATTTAATAGGTTGTGAGGTCACCTGGTTCACGAAAAATGACTTTTGCCTCGTTACGGGGCTTCGTTGTGATGAACGCTATGATCTAGAGGTTGAGCCTTCCAACATTAGGCTGTTGACTAAGTATTTTCCTCAGAAGTTTGGTTTTGTTAGAGAGAGTAGCAAGGGTAAGGGTAAGGATAAGGGTAAGGGTAAGGTTGTGTTCTACTACTATGCTCTCGAATCCCAAACCCTGTTGCAAGTGCATAATTGTTGTAAAACATATGCCCTTCATCTAACGAATCACACTCCATGCTCAATTTTGGTTTCAACTTTTCATCTACTCTTGGCACCATAAATTCAACCCTCCTTACACCTAATTCATCCCCCTTCTGTCGACAACAATTTTTTCTACTTCTACCTCACCCCCATCGAATTATACTTCAATGTCTACTTGCAACAAAGTCACACAAGCACAACATAACTTATCACAAGCCATCACAACGTTTACACTTATATATCTAAAATCCACTTTCACGATTTCAACCAAATCCATTGATAACCTCCGACCATTATGGTTTCAAATCCCAGGTTTTGAAAAAAACCACACTTCAATGGAAATGCATTATAACATAGGTTCTGCAATTATTCAAACACTCACCTTCAAAATCTGGGTTTCTTTTGAGGTTGTGGATGAACCAACTGTGTCAACTTCAATCCAAGCACAACTTCAATCCTCTATAAATCGAGCGCGCACACACCCTTCAACACTTCCCTCTCTCTCTATCCTTCTTTCTCGGTGGAGAAAACCCTAATCTACCCCTCCCTCGCCGTCACAAGCACACCCAGTGAACAAAAAAAAAAAATTAAAGTTATGGAATTACCGGGTCGCAGCTGCAACCCAGCTTCGATCCACCACAAATCCATTCCAAACTCCAGCTCCCTATGTCTGCCTCTCTTCCCCTCTTTTTCGTTCTTCAACGCGCGCAACTGCTAAACCCTATTTCCCGCTTGCCCCTTGTTTCCCTCCGTCAGACAAAAACATGCCAACTGAATAAAAAATAATAAAATTTTCTAAATGCACCAGGTCGTAACGACTTGGTTCTATTCGTGAGCTCGTCTATTTTTAGCCGTTAGATCCTTGTCCACACAGATTGTTTGCACGCTTCGTTCGCACCTTAGACATGCCCTTGGGAATCTTGAGTTATGTTTGAGAGTATGCATGCTTACAACAACTGATCACTCTTGCACTTCAAAAGAAGACCGCGCCCTTCTTAGGGACTTAACGCAGGGAATGCACCCCCTTGGGGACCAACCATGCTCTCCAGTGCGAGAGGGTAAACCAATTCCCCGACACCTATTTGGTTCTACTTTCCAATGCAAGATGATAAACTAATTGCTCTCAAATGTGAGAGGGTAAACCAATTCCGTGACACCCACATGGGTTTGCTCTCCAAGGTGGGATGATCAACTTTACACTCTGAGTAACCAGACGTGGATGAGTCGGGCTGCCTTGGTGTAACTAGATGCACAATGGCTTTCATCGGGATTCCTAGAAGTATCCACAATGGTCTTTTTCAAGGCTTAGCTAACTGACAGATTTTGGGTCTCTTGGCCTAATCCCTAGAACCCTAATGCTGCTACTGAGTGCACTAAGGTAGCCTATGGTTTCCAGAAGACTGCCTACGGTTTACCCTTCCAGCAATAAGTCGCGCTAAACTTATACAACCGCACATTTTTGTGAAGGTTTAAACAAGTTAGCGTGCATATATGAAGCTTTATCCACTGCCGACATGCTACGTAATCGATAAGCTTCACCTCTGCCAAGCGTGGAATGATCATTTAAATCTACACTAGGTCCGAAAATGTTGTGATACTTGCTACACAACCCACAATATTGGTTACATAAAGAGCAATGAGTTCTCTCAACCTTTGCTTATGAAAATTCCACACAACCACGTACTTTTGATACGAAAGGTTAATGAATTTCATAACCCAAAAATCTTTAGTCCACATAGCTCAAAGGATTGAAGAAAACCAAGGTTAACAGCCAAGTGGTCATGCGGACTCATCTGCTTCTGTAAGTAAGGCGTCCGGTTGTCAACCCTATGGCTAACAACTTTGCAAAGGTCGAAGGTTGGGTGTAAGCAAAAGAAGCAAAGATTGGGCATAAACAAAAGAAGCGAAGGTTGGGCATAAACAAAAGAAGTGAAGATGAAGAAAAGCAAAGGAAGCAAGTTTATTAAATTTTCTAGCAAAATTGATAAATAAATAGCAAAGGCCGAAGGAGCTCAAGCAAAGCAAAAAGCAACAAGGAAAACAAAGAAAATCTTAAAGGCTACCTAGAAGACTACTCTTAAGCAGCTTGGACATCCCACGACTACTCGGTCGCCACACCTTCAGCAGTCGCGACGCTCTCTGCAAGTCTTCCAGAGAAACAGAGAAGGTCTTGAAGTCTTTCTCAGCAAACTCAAAGTCAGACGGCCTACCAAAGAGACGATCTACATAACCCAGCTTGTAGAAATAGGCCTGACTATGAACAAGCAAAGCCTCGAGCCCAGCCTTCTCACCCTTCAGCTACTCGTTCTCCTCGAGCAGACCACCACGGACGCTTTGCAGCTCATCCACTTCATTCTTTAGACTTTCGTTGATCTTCAGTACACCTTGGAGTTCCAACACTTGGGGTTCAAGCCTATCGACAATTTTCTTGAAGTGGATCACTTCATTATATACAGCAATTAACTCGTCATCCTTTGCGTAAGCAGCAAAACGAAGCTCAGAAACGGCACACTCAAGATCTTGAATCTGAGGTATTTAACATCCAATCTTCTTCTCTGCGTTTTACTTAACTTGGATTGCGTCAAGCTTAGTCTTCAAGTCAATGATCTCTTGGCCAGCGGTCTCAAGCTGCAGAGAAGTTGGGGTATATATATTAGACCCCTTCAAAGGGACGAGCTTAGACTCCAACCTCTTGATCTTCTCGGCAAAGGAATAGCTTCAACTGCCATAGTCTTTGCCACATCTTTGGCAGCCTTGGTATCCTCTTGGTCAAGGAGCATAGACTCGACTGCCAGAATCGTTGTTTTCTGCATCATAGTAAGCATAACAGTATTTCTATATTTGGTTGCATGCTTCGCAAAGGAACTTGGGCAAATAACCCCTCTAACGCCATCAAAAAGCTTGGCACAAGCATCCATGTCTTCAAGCAGATCTAGTTTCAAGAGTGCATAAATCTCAGCAGCCTCCCCAAAAACAGGCTTGGTAGATTTCTCACAACTGCCCACGCGAGCAATCTCTTCTTTCTTAGAAAGTGAATCAGTCTCAATAGCAAGGGGAGTGGGTTGGGCGCCAGTTTAGCAGCATAGTTCACCTTATTGCTCTTCATAATGGCAAGCCTATCTAAATGTGAACTAGACTTAGCTCCTGACGGACGTCTTGGTAAAGACTTCGGCACGAGGGGCATGATGAACCGCTACGCTGAGCAATCCTATCAGCAATCGTACTAGCCATTTTCGTTATGGCAGACGTCACAAGCTCAGATCTAGCAGCCCTATTTTTCTTTCCATTGGAAGAAGTCAAGTCAATCACAAGCAGTGGAGGAAGTTTTAGGTTTTTCTCAACCAGCATCTTTTGAGCAAGTTGGGAAGATCTCTTCTTTCCACCTTCATTCATAGTAGGTTCCATGACGACGATTGGACGAGCCAATACATCCATCTTGATCCTCTTTATCTCCTATCTCGGTAAGAACCCACATTTCTCCTGGTGAAGAAGACTAAGCAGCCAACGCCATTCACGGTACTCAGCGAGGGAGCTCAACCAATACTTGCTTTTCCATCATTTTTTTCTCTCGGATCAGCAGGCAGGAAGCCTGCATTCCCAGCAGCCATGAGGCATGCATGCCTAGCAGCCCATGAGGCATGCGACCTCCTCATTTCTCTCAATCGCTGGCCTGGCCTGCATCAGGTCGAAGAGCCCCAATGCCTTAATCCGCAGCCCCAGCTGCACAGCTGCCATTGGCTCTAGCCAAGCCGAGCAGCCCAAGTTGTGATCCCTGCCACAACACTCCTTGGCCCATGTCGAGCCACTCCTGGCCTCTGCCAGTCGACGTGCCGCATCACCTCGACGGCTACCCCGTGACAACATTATCCAAGAAAAAGACAAGGAAAATTAATTTTTTCTTACCTTGGTGCGGCGCGGAGAAGACGAAGAAAGCAACGAAAGACGATCATTTGCACGGACAAGTGTAGAAGATTGCTAGGGGAGAGGGAACAAATATCCTCTAGCTTTCTCTCTCTTATTGGGTAAAATAAATTGCTCTCTAAAGTTGATTTAATAATCTACTTAAATTGACTTTAGAAGTAATTTATTTTCCTTCCCTAGAAGGATCTAATTTCCAATTAAAGAGGGTATCTGTGTCAAGATAGGAAACAATCCTATGTTTCCTAAAGAGAAGATCTCTACACCTGCTGCCCTTTCCTATGAGCAGCACAACAGGTGTGGGGGCATTTGTGGAGCAAAAAATAATCAAGAAAAATATGGAGGCGACACGTGGACTTTTGGGTGAAAAAGAAAAAATTACCTTTGAGGCACACCAGGACTCCCACGCGCATGCAAAGGACAATAACGGCTCAATCGAGGTCAAAAGTGATCAAAATGGTATTGTTTTAAACCCTCTCATCACTCCTTATCAAATCTTCACCCACAAGGTAACTCCCAATTATTCTTTTCAAATTGGGATTAATTACCAAAATTAATTGATTAATTTCCTAATTAATTGATTAATTTTCTAATTGATTGCAAGATATTATTTGACATAATATCTTGCTATTAGAGCCAAGAATCCATCATAAGTGGTTGGTCCCTTTTTCTCCAAATAGGACCGGCCACACCCCTGTTTATAGCCACTCATTTTCTCCAAAACCTAGGGCCAATTCTCTTTTAAAATTCTCTTTTAAAATTCTCTAAACACTTTATCTCTCAAATTCTAGCTTTGGCATCGGAGGTTCTTCGGCCAAAGCCCCCCCATTCATCATGGGCACGTGAGGCTCTTGGCCTTGACCTTAGGTGTTAATTGTTTTGCGGGTGCATTTTCGTCCAATAAGAAGAAGTTGGAAATTTGCATCCACAGTTTAGGTAAATGACACACCTCGACCGGAGTTGAGACATGCTAGCCGTCACGTGAGGGAGACCTAGCCAAGTGCGCAACATAAGTGATACTAATAAGAGAAATGTGAATAAATAAAAACCAAAACTAAACTTATTTAACTAGAGATAATATGTAAGTGTGTGAAAGTGATCAAGTATAAGATACACGCATATCAGAGCATAGGTAAAACGAAAGTGTAATCAAACTAACTAAGTACTAATTATACAAATAGGGAGAAGATCTATACTTTTTTTTAGTAGAATGTCAGAACCGCCGAGTAGTCCTTGTGAGCCACCAAAGATAAATAGCTACCTAGAACCTGGAGGGGCACAAAACAAAAGGGTGACTGGGCAAAAACAGAGCGTTTGAAAACGTATTTATCTTTATGAACATAATAACCCCTCTCCATAAAACCCGTATAGTTTCCAGAAAAATACTACTACGTAGGTATGAAAACCAATGCACAAGACCAGCGAAAATTGAGATATGCCATGTTATAATATTTCAGCACTAAAAGATGTAAACCAGATGTGGAACTAATATAAAATAGTATGCCAGTCGGAGTCACCTTGTGTGACCTGTACTACTGGATCTATAGCTCATCAATCTAGGCTAGCACACGAGTCGGAGTCACCTAGTGTGACCTGTACGACATGCTGGGTATAAATATGTATGCTCAAGTGCTACGATCACGTGAAGGCTGTGCAATAAATCGCGGGTCACCTACGAGTCGGAACCACCTATTGTGGTATGTATAACAGGCTGGCACCAAACTTGGATCCAATGTGAGCGTGCGGTGCGGGAGGTGAATAATCACGTGAAGGTTAGCCCTGGCCCCGGGCGGGAGCACTAATACCGGGGTGCAGCCATAATGAGCTCTAAATAAATGTATGCATACCAATGCAATACAACCCATTCAATCACATAATACTCACCATAAGCTTACATGAGTCTCCTCAACATCACAAAATACAATTCACAAGTGTAACAATGCAATATTTAAAATGTAACTTATTTACGACATGGCAAGCAAAGCATAATTTCATATAAAAACGTTTCTGGAAACCGTATATGTGTGTGTGTGTGTGTGTGTGTGTGTGTGTGTAGAAAAAAAAAGACCACTCATTGATAAGTAGAAGGATCGTAGCCCCCTAGCTTCGCTTGTCCACGCTCATCCTCGGGGTACGTCTCACCTATATGCGATACAATTATTTTTATGTTCATTAATTATCACATACAAGAAATCCAGAAATAACTCCTCATATTTTGCTCAAATGTAAGGTTTGAATATACGAACATGATCTACTCGATGATACAAACCCACACCAATTTTTAGAAATTTTTTTGGACACCAGAGGTGCCCTCACGTGTCGGCCACGTGCAGGCACGTGCACAGCACACTGACGGAAACCCTAACGACATTAGGAATATTTCGTCAAAATAGATGGAACATTCCGTTAAATGGTAACGGCGTTACCTAACGCCGTTAGAATATTCCGTTAAAGTTAACGGAATATACCTTCTTCTTCTCCAGTTACTCGTCGGTCTCCGCGTGCACTCGCCGATTTCTGAAAATTTTTCAAAGCTTTATATCTACTTCATTTCTTAACCAAAATCCATGAAATTTATATGGATTTGAAGGCCTCGAAGAGTAGAACACGTTCATACCTATTAGAAGTCCAAAATCCAACGAAAAACGATAGGAAAGTTCCTTGGAAAATCCGACCAACTCTGCAACTCTTTGAACTCACCTATTCTGACATCCACTCCACTCTAAATCCACTCTAACGTGCTAGGGAAGTTGCATAGAGACCATCTCGAGCCTCAAAACCTTGTAAATCATCCGCAATCGTGCCGGAGCAAACTAACTCCTCGTCGGAGCTTCTAGTTTTCAAGCTAAAACTCACCAAAATGGAAAACTATGGGTATGATGGTGAACGTGTGGTCGAGAGGAGGATGGTGGTGGTTTTCAAAAGTTTGATCCATTTGAGTTTGATGATGGTTATGTATGTGGGGTGTCTCGGGTATACGGAGGGAGAGGAGTCGAGAAGGAGAGAGAGAAAGAAGAGTGAATGTGTGTGTTCTAATTGGCTAAGAGAGAGAGAGAGCTAATTTTAATTGGCCCAAAGGAAGAAAAACAAATTATTTGATTGGGCTAAAAGAAATAGGAGCCTATATAATTGGTCCACAATTTTCCCATTTAAGCAACTAAATAATCGTAACTTTTTCGTTACGGTTCCAATTCGGTTCTAACTCGCTTCAACGCACTCGAGACGTCGAGCATGATTTAATTACGACATCGGAAATAATAATTTAAAACTGCATATACACATCCACGTCACTTAGCCAACGAGGGCATATTTGTCACTTTACACACTCGAGGAGAAAATTATATAATAAATTGGAACGGGTCATCACAGTTTACCCCCTTAAGAAAATTTTGTCCTCGAAATTTCACATAACAAATCAATAATCAAAGAACAGACGTGGGTATAAGTCTCACATACGATCTTCCGTTTCCCAGGTAGCTTCCTCGACTGAGTGGTTCCTCCACAAAACTTTCACCATGCGAACAGTCTTGTTCTAGAGAATCTTGTCTTTCCAATCCAAAATCGTCACCGGCTCCTCATCGTAAGTAAAGTCTGGGTTAATCTCCAGTGGCTAAGGAGGAATTACGTGCGACGAATCAGGGACATATTTACGTAGCATAGACACGTGAAACACGTTATGCACCTTTGATAATTCTAGAGGTAGCTCAAGCCGATAGGCAACTTCACCAACTCGCTCGGTGATCTGATAAGGTCCAATATAGTGAGGACTTAACTTACCTTTCTTTCCGAACCGTACCACGCCTCTTCATGGTGACAGCTTCAAAAATATTATGTGAAATAATATCTTGCAATTAATTTGGGCAATTAATCAATTAATTAGATAATTAATCAATTAATTTTGGTAATTAATCTCAATTTGAAAAGAATAATTGGAAGTTACCTTGTGGGTGAGGATTTGATGAGAAGTGAAGAGAAGGTTTAAAAGAATACCATTTTGATCACTTTTGACCTCGATTGAGCCGTTATTGTTTGTTGCATGCGTGTGGGAGTCTTGATGTGCCATAGGGGTAATTTTATCTATTTCACCCCTAAAATCCATGTGTCGCCTTCATAATTTTCTTAATTATTTTTTGCTCCACAAATGCCCCCACACCTGTTGGGCTGCTCGTAGGAAATGACAGCATGTGTAGAGATTTTCTTGTTTTATGAAACATAGGATTATTTCCTATTTTGATGTAGATTCCCTCTTTAATTGGAAATTAGGTTCTTTTAGGAAAAGGAAATATCATCTAGCTTTCTAAACCCTAATCAACTTCAGAAAGCAATTTATTCTACCCTACAAAAGAGAGAAAGCTAGAGGATATTTGTTCCCTCTCCCTTAGCAATCTTCTACATTTGCCCGTGTAAAAGATCGTCTTTCGTTGCTTTCTTCGACTTCATGCCGCACCAAGGTAAGAAAAAATTAATTTTTACTTGTCTTCACAATTTCTTAGGAGTGTCGGGGATTGAAATTTGGTTCGACGGGGGTCAAGGATGTGTGAAAGATTGGTTCGAGAGTGCCATGGTGTGGTTACCGTGGCTGGCTGGCTGGCTGCCATTGGCTTGGTGCTACGCGGGCTGAGGTTCAGGTGTAGCAGTTTGGGCCGCGGGGCTTGGCCTGGTGTGGGGCAGGTGTGTGAGGAGTTGTGTTTGGGCCACTAGGCTTGGGCCCATGTTGGTGTGGCGGTTGGGCCGATGAGGTATAAGCTTCATTTTCTTCTTTTATTTTTTTTATTTGAATGTTGGGCTCAAGCCTGTGCTGATATATGAGGAAGAAAGAGAGAGAGGCTGAGAGTTGGCCTATTTGAATGGGCTGAGGGGGGCGTTGGTGCGCCTGCTCTCTTGTTTCTGATTTGGGCCGAGAAGCCTATTCGGCTGAGTGGAGTGGTATGGTCTAAGCCATAGGGCCTGGCGCTGCTGCTGGGTTTTGCGGTCTAGGGCCGTGGGGACTGGTGCGCCAAACCTACCCATCATTTTTTTTAATTTTTTTGTGCAGCCGTCTAACGAATTTTCCTTGTGTCTTTGTAGAATGTTTTTCGAGTATGTCTTCTTTAAGCCACAATGGTGATGATGGTGTACCGTCCTTGTATCGTCAAGGTGGGTTCTTGAGTAAGGTGGGTTACTTCAAGGCTGCTTACTTCAAAATTAACTCCGATGATTCATTTAAAGATTTTCTTGATGTATATAGGCACGCCATTCCGTCGGGGGTGCGTGTGAAGCGTGTCAAGGAAAGTAGCAGCCGTGAGCCATGTAGTGGGGCCCGGAAAGCTATCAAGTTTCACCCTACTACTTCGTGTTGGGATTTTCTTTCCCTATGCCGCGTTTCTTCCAAGAAGTGCTCTGTTCCATGAAACGTTCCCCCGCTTAATGTTCTCCAAATGCTGTGATGGTGGGGTTCCTCAATCTAAGCCAATTATTTGACTTGAATTTGACTGTCAACGAATTTTGGTACTTCTTTGACATTGGCCATATTGAAGGAGTTGGGAAGCTGCAATCTCGCCATAGGTTTTTTGACTATTCGAGCTAGGGAGACCATGATTGGGCCAAAGAGACTTTAGAGATAAGTGGAGAATGGGAGTCTGATTCTTCCCCCGAGTTACGTGTTCCGACAGTTTTCAGATCCAGTACGTAAATTGCTTAGTCCCTCGGTTGCTTTGTACTTTTGCTAAATTACTCTCTAATTTAGTCTTCCTCTGCTTTTGTAAATTTGGAATTCTGCTAGACTCCTAAGACTTCTCCAAATATGAAGAAGGTGCATATCGCACTAGGCATTCCTTCTGAGTACCTTGAGTGGCTTTGGCTGCTTAGTCATCTTCGTTGGGAAAAATGTGGGCTGCCCCCAAGAGAGGAGATAAAGCGAATCAAGGCTGAGGCATTAGCTCATCTGATCACTGTAGTGGAGCCTACTGTGAATGAAGGTGGAAAGAAAAGATCTTCCCCGCCAACTCAAGAGATGCCGGCTGAGAAAAAGTCAATGACTTATTCTACTATTCACGAGGGTTATCCGACTACCCCCAAGCTTATGATTGAATTGACCTCTTCCAATGGCAAGAAAGATAAGGCTGCTAGATCTGTGCCAGTGATGTCTGCCATTCCAAAGGTGGCTAATTCGATTGCTGATAGGATTGCTCAGTGTAGAAGTTCTGCCGTGCCTTAATGCTGAAATTTATGCCAAAACGTCCGTTGGGGGCTAAATCTGGTTCACCTTTGGAGAGACTTACTGCTATGAAGAGTGATAATGTGTATTCTGATGCTAAAGTGGCGCCAAATCCCATTCCCATCGCTGCTGAGACTTATTCCCCTGTTGAGAAAAATGAGACTGTTTATGTGAGCAGTTGTGAGAAATCCACCAAGCCTGCTTCTGGGGAGGCTGCTGAGATTTGTGCGCTTCTGAAACCAAGTCTACTTGAAGATATGGATGCGTGTGCCAAGTTTGTTGATGAAGTTAAAAGGGTTGTCTGCCCAAGCTCATTTGCAAAGCATACGACTGAGAATAGGAGGACTGCTCTGCTTGCTATGATGCAGCTATTCTGGTACCCGAGTCTATGCTCCTTGACCAAGAGGATACCAAGGCTGCTAAGGGGGTGGCAAATATTATGGCAGCTAAAGCCTATTCCTCGGCCTAGAAGATCAAAAGGTTGGAATATGAGCTTGCCGATTTGAAGGGGTTTAATATTTCTGCCCCCATTTCTCTGCAGCTTGAGACCGCTTGCCAAGAGATCGTGGATTTGAAGACTAGGCTTGACGCGATCCAAGTTAAGTATGAAAGTGTAGAGAATGAGATCGGATGTTACATACCTCAGATTCAAGACCTTGAGCGTGCCGTCTCTGAGCTTCGCTCCACCGCTTACGTTAAGGATAAAAATCTGATTGCTGCTTATAATCAAGTGATCCACTTCAATAAGGTCATTGATAGGCTTAAAACCCAAGTGTTGGAACTCCAAGGTGCTTTGAAGATCAACGAAAGTCTGAAGAAAGAAGTGGAGGAGCTTCAGCGCCTCCGTGTTGGTCTACTCGAGGAGAACGAACAACTGAAGAGTGAGAAGGTTGGGCCCGAGGCTTCTCTTGCTCAGAGTTAAGCCAATTTCTACAAGTTAGGTTATGTAGATAATCTCTTTGGTAGGTCGTCTGACTTTGAGTTTGCTGGGAATGACTTCAAGACATTCTCTATTTCTCTGGAAGACTTGCTCGCCTTCACCTTTGAGGCTTCTATTGGTGAAGTAGTCGGAAAGGTTGGTGCCCAGGCTGGAGCAGCTGGGAGTAAAGCGTGGGATGGTGTCACTGCTGAGAATGTCGCAGTTGCTGAAGATGTGGCGACTGAGTAGTCGTAGAGTGTCCAAGCTGCTGAAGAGTAGTCTTCTAGGTAGTCTTTAGGATTTTCTTTGTTTTCCTTGCTATTTTTTGTTTTTGTTTTGAACTCATTTGGCCTTTGCCAGTTGTTTATCAATTTTGCTAGAAAATTTAATAAACTTGCTTCATTCGTTTTTCTTCATTTTTTCTTCTTTTGTTTTCACCTAACCTTAGACATTTTAGACCAGCGGTAGGCGTGCCACTTTTCTATAAGCAAACAGGCCCACGTAGCCTATGCAGTCGTAGGTGTTGGTGTATAACTTTTGAAAAGTTGTTAGCCACAAGGTTGGCAGCTGGATGTCTTTCTTACAGAAGTAGACGAGTCTGCGTGACCACTTGGCTGTTAACCTTGGCTTTCTTCAATCCTTTGAGTTGTGTGGCCTGCATCACAACATACTTTATGTAACCAATTCCGTAGGTTGCGTAACAAGTATCACAACACTTTAGGAATTAGTGTAGATCATTCCACGCCTTGGCAGAAATGAAGCTTATCAACTGCGTAGCATGTTGACAATGGATGAAGCTTTGTATACGCGCACTAACTTGTTTAACCATTCATAGAAATGTGTGGTTGTTTAAGTTTAACACGGCTTACTGCTTGAAAGGCAAGTTGTAGGCAGTATTCTAGAAAATGTAGGCTACCTTAGTGCACTCGGTAGCAGCTTTAGGGTTCCAGGGCAACCGTCCATAGAGTGTACTGCGTAATGTGCCCCCTCCGTCTTTGGGCCCAGTTCCCCGCAGATTAGGCCAAGAGACCCAAAATCCTTCTGTTAGCTAAGCCTTGATAAAGACCATTATGGCTACTTCTAGGAATCCCGATGCAATCTATCATGCACCTAGTTATACTAAGGCAGGCCGACTCATCCACTTCTGGATATTCGAAGTGTAGAGTTTATCCTCCTGCCTTAGAGAGCGAACCCGTATGGGTGTCAGGGAATTGGTTTACCTTCTCGCACTGGAGAGCATGGTTGGTCCATTGGGAGGCGTAATTCCTGCGATGAATCTCTAAAAATGGCGCAGTTTTGAAGTGCATGAGTGATCAGTTGTTGTAAGCATGCAGTCAAGCCAATTTGTAAATTACTTCTAAATTTCTCATTGAAAAACGAGTGAAACGAACAAAAACTTAGCTGTAAAGTAGAAACTACATAACAACTGGATAATCATCGGCTCGCGAGGTGGTGCCCATTGAGTTGCTTGAGTTTTCATGCTTTGATGTAGTAGGAGGTCACACATGGTACTTCCTCATATTGTAGGCGTTCCATTGCTTTTCGATTTCTTTGTCGTTCATGGTGGCGAGGGTGTAGTTACCCATGCCGCCTATTCTGCTGATCTTGTACGGACTTTCCCAGGTGGTATCCATCTTTTTGGAGCCTTCTCTTCGGGTAGTGATGAAGGTTTTTCTTAAGACTAGATCTCCAGGCTCGAATTACCGAATCTTGGCCCTTTTGTTGTAGCTAGAGAAGAGCTACTGCTGGTAGGTTGCAATGCGGGTGATGACATTTTCGTGCTTCTCCTCTGCCAGATCTAGATTTGTGGCCATCTCCTTTCCATTTTGCTCGATGGTTCGCAGTAGAGTGTTGATACTTGGGATGATGACATTGAGAGGAATGATTTCTTTTGAACCAAATGCCAAAGAGAAAGGAGTCTCACCGGTTGCTCTTCGTTTGGTGGTGCGATACACCTAAAGACGCCTGAGGAGTTCGTTTGGCCATTTTCCCATCTTGTCGGAGAGGGATTTCTTGAGGCAGTCGAGAATCGTCTTGTTGGATGCTTCGGCCTGCCTATTGCCTTGAGGATACCTCGGCGTAGACATGTGTTTCTTGATGCATTATTTCTGGAAGAACTTCGCCAAATGTTTGCCTACGAATTGCAGGCTGTTGTCCGTGATGATGGATTGATGGATGTCAAATCGGCAAATGATGTTCCTCTATGTCCGTCTGAGTCATGGTTATCATGGGCTCTGATTCTACCCATGTGGTGAAGTAATCGGTTGCCAGGATCATCATGCTTTTGGCCCCAGTAACGGGCAACATTAGCCCTACCAAGTTGATTGCCCACTGCATGAACGGCCAATGACTTGTCTATGGTGTAGTTCGCTGAAAGGCATTGCTGGTACCAACTTATAGCGTTGGCAGTTGTCGCACTTTTGTACTAATTTCTTAGCATCTTGGTGCATGGTAGGCCAGTAGTAGTCTGCATTAAGAGCCTTCTGCGCTAAAGATCGACATCCGAAGTGATTTCCACAGACACCTTCGTGGATTGAACTTACAACCTTTAGGTCGTCGAGAGGTGCTAGGCAGCGGAGATGTGGACCAGTGTAGGATCTTGGGATGAGAATGCCGTTCCACATGTAATAGCGTGCTGCCTTCATTTGGAGTTTTCTAGACTCTAACCTTTCCGTGGGGAGTATGCCATTAACCAGGTAGTCTATAATGGAACTTTGCCAGTTTGGAGTTGTACTAACCTATGACACCTCGGCTACTGGCTCCGCCTCTATGCTTGGCTTGTATAGGTATTTCACCAGAATAGAGCGTTTGAGTTGATGGTCGAGGGCAGAGCCTTGGCCGGCTAGAGCATCCGCGTGGGCATTGTCTGCCCACGAAACTTGAGTGAGGGTATGAGTCTGAAATGCCTTGAGTTGCTTTCGTACCTTCTCTAGGTATTGCGCCATCTTCAGATGTTTTGCCATGTACTCCTCAGTAGTCTGGCTAGTGATTAGTTGGGAATCGAAATGAATTGCGAGCTTTTTCACCGCCAAGTCTTTTACCATTCAGAGGCCTACTAGTAAGGCGTCGTACTCTGCTCTTCATTGTTGGATGCTTTGAAGCCTAGAGTGATCTCCTACTCGGGCATCGACCCGTCTGGGGTGACAAGGACCACGCCTGCTTCTGATCATTTATAGTTGGATACACCGTCGACATGCAAATGCCAAAAGTCTCCATCGGGTGGAACAGGCGCGGCAAATGTGTGCTTGGCTGCCTCCGGGGTGTCGTTGGGCTGCTCTGTTGTGTCGCCTAGGCTAGGCGTGAATTTTTCTATGAAGTTTACCAAGGCTTGGGCCTTTATTACCATGCGAGGTCGAAAAACTAAACCGTATTGGCCAAGTTCCAACGTCAATTTCATCACTCATTAAGAAGTGTTCGGACTATGTAAGATTGATAGTAGAAGATATTGAGTCATGATGATGACTGTGTGAGCTTGAAAATATGGTTTGAGCTTCCGAGTAGCAACAACTAGCGCCAAAATTAATTTCTCGATCTTCGGGTATCTAGTTTGCTCTTGAAAATATGCTTTAGAAGTGTAGAAACTGGCAGTTGGGCCCCCAACTCTTCTCGTATGAGGGCAGAGCTTACAGCTACTTCCGAGACTGCCAAGTAAATGTATAAATCCTCTGCTGCTTCTGGCTTGGATAGTAAATGAGGTGATGTAAGATACTTCTTCAGGTCTTGGAAAGCTCTTTCGCACTCATCATCCCATTTGTCTCGCTGTGCACTCTTCATGGTTTTGAAAAAAGGCTTGCATCGATCGGTAATTCGTGAAAGAAAATGGTCGAGGGAGGTTGCTCGTCCGGTCAAGCTTTGGATCTCCTTCAAGGTGGTTGAAGATTTCATCTCTATGATCCCTCAGATTTGCTTAGGATGTGCTTCGATTCCTCGTTGGGTTACTAGGTACCTTAAGAATCTGCCTGAAAATACTCATTTGGCGGGATTAAGCTTCATCTTGTACTTTCTAAGGATGTTGAAAGTTTCCGCCAAATTACCGATGTGGTCTGACCGCTGCTTGCCTTTTACCATGATGTCGTCGACGTAGACTTCCATGGTTACTCCAATTTGCTTCTTGAACATCATGTTTACCAATCTTTGGTAAGTGGCTCATGCGTTCTTGAGGCCAAAGGGCATGACCTTGTAGCAGTAGGTGCCTCGCTCAATCACGAACGTGATTTTTTCCTTGTCAGGCTCATACATGGCTATTTGGTTGTAGCCGGAGTATGCGTCCAAGAAACTGAGGAGCTGGTTCCCTGAAGTTGAATCTACTAATAGATCGATTTAGGGAAGTGGTTAAGGATCATTTGAGCATGCTTTGTTAAGGTTGGTGTAGTCTACGCAAACCTTCCACTTGCCATTCTCTTTCTTCCTCACTAGCACGACGTTGGCATGCCATGCTGAGTGTGCTACTTCTTATGTAAATCTGGCCTCCAATAGCTTGTTAATTTTCGTTTCGATGATCGTTAGTCGCTTGGCTGTGAAATGTCTTCTTTTTTTTATCACTGGTTTGGCAGCAGGGTCGACATGCAACTTGTGGCAAGCTATCTTGGGGTCAATGTAGGGCATGTCGAAAGGTAACCACACAAAGATGTCACGATTTTTCGTAAGGAAAGCCGTTAGTTCTTCATTTTCCTTCAGGCTCTGACGCATGCCAATTCTAGCAGTCTTCTTCGGCTACTGGGATCAAGAATGATGTGTTCAACGTCCTCCTTAGGTTTCCATCCTATCTCGTCTGTTGGCGTGTTGATTTGGATGCCACCTTTTTGATCTGTCTGCTGTAATTGCTATTTGGCAGCTTTGTCGTCCATTTGGACCTCGGTCGCCTCTACGGGAGTAAATATCTTCTTCTTTGAGTCATTTAATACTTACACAGTGCATCGTCAAGATGTGGCCTGGTTAGACTTGATTTCTTCGACTCCTCATCCCGGGATGCGGAATTAGATTTTTTGACACTTGACGAAAGTAACGGCGTCCAGCTTTATCAGCCAAGGTCACCCTAGAATCCCATTGTAGGGAGACGAGTCGCTTACTATCGTGAACGTCTGCTTTGAGACGGCTGGCGGTGTTTTCACGTCAAGTGTAATGTGACCAATGGCAATCGAGGCGTGTCTATTGAATCCGGTAAGTACCTCCGCTCGACCTATGATTGTGCTTTCCAGGTCCATCTTCTGAATTATTGAGAGTTGAAGTAGGTTGATTGCACTTCCGTTATCAATCATCATTATGTCGACAATAGCATGGGCTAGCTGGACAAATACCACTAGTGCGTCATCGTGCAAGAAATCGACTACTTCGTCGTCTTGCTCACTGAAACCAATGATAGGTCCAGGTTGCTGTCGACTGTCTGGCCTTATGAGACTAGTAGAGCCTTCTGGATCTTCCTCTTCTTAGAATTGTTGGTGGCTCTCAAGTGCTCAGATTTGGCAAAGATGCCATTAATCTGAATCGTCTTGTTCGGTGGCTCTTCGTTACCATCTGTGTTCCTTTTAGGATGCCTAGCTAGCTTGTCCAAGTATATGTCGACCTTGCCTTCTTTCACGAGCTTCTCTAGGTAATTATTCCAAGTGTAACAGTCGTCAGTTGTGTAACCGAGACCTCGGTGGAATGCGTAGTACTTGGTGTGGTTCAACTTGGAAGTATCTCTTTTTGATTGTTTCAGCAGCTTGAACCATGGTTTGCTCTTGATGTCATGAAGGATTTGGAGGATCAGGATCAAGAACTTAGAATAGTTTTTATGCGACAGGCCTTCTTTAATCGAAGATCGGTCCTTTCGCTTGACCCCCTGCCTGCTTTTATTATTGTACTATTTTTTGTCCTCTTTCTTTTGAGTCACTTTCGATTCTTTCTGAGGCTGCTCGGGTGCCTTGTCTGCATGCCGGGCCTCGTCTCAAAGTGCATGCTTCTCTGCCATAGCGAAAGAGTTTGCTAGAGTTAGATCTTCTTTCATGATCAATTCTCCAAACAGTGGATGGTATGCTATAAGTCATTTTTGGAAGGTTGTACCTGCTATCAAGTTGTTGCATCCGATTATCTTCACCTTCTCTGCTTTGAACCTCTTCACATAGTCGCAGAATGACTCTTTTGGGTTCTTTTTCATATTGAACAAATGGTCGGACTTCTTCTTGATCGAGCGATAGGATAAGTATTCTTTGGTGAAAACCAAGGAAAGCTCATCAAAACTTCGGATGGATCGTGGCGATAGGGTGTGAAACTAATCCTGCACCTCGCCTTGTAGAGTGGTTACAAATATCTTGCACATAAGAGCATCGTTGTTCCGATAAAGGACCATCATGCTTCGGTAGTGCTTCAAGTGTCTCTCCGGATCTCCATCTTCTTTGAAAGATGTGAAATATGGCATGCTGAACTTGCATGGAGGCTCTGCATGCTCGATCTCGTCCTTGAAATGTGACTTGCTCATGTTGGTCATGTCCTATCGTAACATCTCATCGGTAACCTCGTTGCGTTGGAAATCTCACAATTGCTCGGTAAAGAGCCTTTCTACTTCTTCCTGAATCTGCTTTTGCTAAGGTAGCGGAGCTCTCAGCTGCCTCAGGTCCTGCTGGTCTAGGCTGCTCTTATATGTGTTCAGTTCGTCTACACCGCTGCTATAGTGCATGTGGATATCCCTAGCAGGCGAGTGAATTCCTCGCAGGCTACCAATTGAACTTGAGCCAGATTGAGCGACTGCTTATCTTCGTACGTCATGCTACCTACTTCGATGTGAGGTGGAAGATGCTCATTATGGGCCTAGCCGCAAATGAACACTTCGCCTGGAAAGTTACTCATGTTAATTATCGAGGTGTGGTTCTAACCGAGAGTGCACCCTTCTCTGTGCGCTAAGACGGAAGTATACATTATCTCGGGGGACCAGTCGGATGTACACTGTCGAAACTCTCGATTCGTGGCTGTTCGAGTGGCTGCTTGCCGGGATGCTGCTGGAGAGGTTATTCATCTGCCCTTGTCCTACTTCGGGACACCTCGTTTGGGGCACGTTGCATCTTGTGCGCTACAAGAGCTGATTCACCAAGGTCGTCTGTTGTGCGAGGGTGCTAGTCAACTTTATAACTTGTCGAGACAAGTGTTGTTCTCCATTTGGGTTGGAAGAGCTTGGACAGAATGTGTCTCCTTGAGTAGTGGAAGTATGGTAGACTCCGGGTGCCAGATTTGTGGTGGGAAATGTCAAATCTGTGGAGAAATGTGGTGAAAATGCCCTCGATTCAATCGTCGGCCCAGAAATCTGAAGCCAGGATAATTGAACCGTTCTTGGATCGGTTTGGACTACTTGGGACACCACGGGAGTGGGTTGGATTGCATGCGGCGCATGTTGGGCCTGGGCTCGACTTGGGAGGTCTTGGGCTTGGGCCTGTGAAGCTTGGAATGGCGTGGGACGCTGGGTTGGCTTGGCTTGGGCCTGCAGGCCTGGGCCGTGCGTGGAGCTTGGATTTGCACTACTGGGGCAGCGGCTTAGGCTACCCTTGGCGCCTAGGCTTACTGCTCCTCGTGAGTTATGGGCCTTCCAAAGGTGGCCATGGTGGTTGCTGCCGTGGTGCCCATCATGGTGGTTGCTACGGTGGTGCCTCTAAGGGTGGTGCCACTCTACTCGTCATCGCGTTGAGCCTTGTGGATCACCGCAGTCCAAATTCTTGAACGTTGGAATTTCCGTTCGTCGTTGTTTCCAAATATCTTGTCATTTTACTTTTCTTTTGTGTTTATTCAAGAATTTTTGTATAAAATTTTTTAGAAATAAGAACGTGTGAAAAATCTACGAATGAACAAAAAATTAGAAACCTTGAATGCGAGAGTCTTCTACGAGCATGTAAATCAAGACTCTTAATGAAAGCACCAATTTGTGGATGCAAATTTCCGCCTTCTTCTTTTTGGATGAAAATGCACCTGCAAAACAATTAACACCTAAGATCAAGGCCAATAGCCTCACGCGTCCACGATGAATGGGGGGCTTTGGCTGAAGAAACTCTGATGCCAAAGTTAGAATTTGAGGGAAAAGTGTTTAGAAAAATTTAGAGAATTTTAGAAGAGAATTGGACTTAGGTTTTGGAGAAAATGAGTGACTATATATAGGGGTGTGGCCGGCCCTATTAGGAGAATTGGGACCGGCCGCATTTGGTTGATTTGTGGGATTGATTGCAAGATATTATGTGAAATAATATCTTGCAATTAATTTGGACAATTAATCAATTAACTTTGGTAATTAATTCCAATTTGAAAAGAATAATTGGAAGTTACCTTGTGGGTGAGGATTTGATGAGGAGTGATGAGAGGGTTTAAAAGAATGTCATTTTGATCACATTTGACCTCGATTGAGCCGTTATTGTCCGTTGCATGCGCGTGGGAGTCACGATGTGCCCTAGGGGTAATTTTGTTCTTTTCACCCCTAAAATCCACTTGTCGCCTTCATAATTTTCTTTATTATTTTTTGCTCCCCACCTCTCATCGGCTAATTGCTTTAACAAATTCTGCACTTATGTGGGATGAAGATTTAAATTTTGCAATTGCTTCATATTAACTATATCCACACTTGGGTGCTTATTTCAATATCTAGTCATGAAAAAAATATTTTCATGATCCTTTATTAGGTAAAAATTTTTAAATTGTGAAGAATTGGTTGGCGTGTTCTTTGCACACGCTTTAGTTAAGTTTTTTTTGTTTTTCTTTCTTTTATCTTTGTCATTAGTTAAGAATTGGTTGAGTTTAGTTTTTATTTATTTATTAAAATTCAAAATTTTGAAGTATTTTTCATTAGTTTTCATTTATTATAATGTGTCACAATTTCTTCTCATTTAGGTAATTTATAAGAAAATCATTTGAGAAAGTTAAGTCAAATTAATGAATTAAAATATGTAAATAATAAATTTTAAATTTAACGAAGAGTTATTCAGTAAAATACTCATTAAACATTGAGGCAAAAATATAATAAAAGTTTAAAATAAAAGGACTAAACTCAATATGTAATTTGAACACTAAATTTTAATTTTTCTCAAGAATTGAACTTTAAAAACCCGTTATACCACCCTGTAAATTAGTGACGTTTGGGTTTGAAGTCAAAATTTGGGCACCGAACTTACCTCTAAGTCCCCCTTCTCTTAACATAAAAATATCGATGTAAAAAAAAACTCCAAGTCTTCAACACGTTTCGTGGAGCAAAGAGTCAATTTTCTCCAGCTTTCCGGCCTTGACTTGTGTAGCAGCGTGGTCGGTTCATGAACACAATGGACAATCAGTCCCACACGTGCCCATTGCATGTGTCCAAAGTAGTTAACACATTTTATTTTATTTTATTTTATTTCGTTTTTATTTCGTTTTTAATCGTTTTGTTTTGGTTCCATAGTCGTTACGGTGGAATCACTACATTAATTAAATTACTAACACTATTGCTGGGTCTTTGATTCCTTACGCTGATAAAAACAACAATATAGGCAAGCATTAGCCTACAACTAGAAGCAACACTTTCTTTCTGGTCAATCGGCTTAGAAGCAACATATTTCTCACCATTTGCTAATTTTATTCCCAACTTTTTTAAGTGCAGAACCAAATCAATGAGTCTGACACTAATTCCGATAATATTGAAAGTAATAGATCGCTATGATGGTTAGAGTTTTCGTCTTCAACTCGTTCGTTGTGGATTCAAATCATCCCATTCATTATTGTGAAAGATCACTTGTACTGAAAAAAATAAAAAAATAAAAAAATAAAAAATAAAAACTCCAACAGTACTATAAAAATTAAGTGAAGCTCATTATATTTCAGAGACGGAAGACCTCTAAAGATGATATATTAATACTTGACACATGTTTACAAAAACAGTCTGATCATAAAAATATGATGGGCAACTAGCTATAAACATATTTTGACATTTCATTGCAAAAATGATCAGTATTTATTTATTATGTTGTCATTATATATTCATTGTATTGTTGTTATGTCATTATTATGTCGTTGTAATTATTTAATTAATAGATCGTCATTACTGAAAAATAAGACTTATGCAAACTAAATGTCAAAATATGATTGTAGCTATTTTCCCAAATATAATTTGTCAAAATATGACTGTTGGTTCCTGAAATTGGTGCACGTTTTTTACGTTTTATCAACAAAGCTTGTCGCGTAGGGTGCTCATCTCATCACGTCGGCAGCCTACCTAAACCATTTGTATACGTTACATTGGTGTCTTAGTTAAGGAGGAGGATTCTCTTTACTCTTAATTTCTCTCATTTTTCTTTTCTTTTTATTTGAACGGTTACGATTAAGTCATTTCGATATTTTATATATATTTTTTTTTTTGTAGAAACAATAAGACAGAAAACAAAGTGTGTGCGGAGGGGAGGGAGAGGGATGGTGATAGGAGGGGAAATCAATCATAATTTTTCCACCCAAACCTACTTTTTAATATTATGCATAAATTAGCAAGTGATCATTTACCACAGTGGTAGAAATATGTTGAGCCATTACATGACGGCATGAGATTAAATTCCGTCGGTGGCTAATCTAATAAAATCTATCGTTTGAAAAAAAAATTATGCATAAATTAAATATCAACGGGTATCTTTTCCCTTAAGGTTTTTGAGTTTTTTATTTTATCAAACGAAAATTTCAATCATAATAATGTTTCAAGGACCGTTCAAATGTTTTTTTTTTATATATACATACAAACGATTATCTTTTTTAAACTAATTTAAATTACGAAAAAGATGATTCAACCTCGAGTTTTAGAAGCAGTGAATCTTTTATGTCCAATATTACTGCTTTATTTATTATTATTAAGGGAGAGAGAAAGATTCAAAATTATTACAATAACTTAAATGAGAGGATTTCAAACGCGAGACGCATGGGTTGTAAGCAACACTCTATCCATTATGATATAACCACATACAATCCAATATTATTGCTCACATCTACTTATATATTTAGGGAACTTTAACGAAAAGCTCTCTATATTGTTCACTTTAACGAAAAATCAAATTTTTACACTAAAAAGTCAATCCTGATACTATTCATTTTACCATTTATTTTGTTTTTATCGTTAAAATTCAAAGTTTTCAAACTCTTTTCATTAGTTTTTCAATATATTTATGAGTTTAAATTCTGTAAAATAAATCATTTATTTAATTTGCATGGACCATTTATTTTGTGATGGTTTTGGAGTTTTGTAGTAGCCTGCAAGCCTGTACAAATGGCAATGATTGATCAAGGGTACGCAGTCCAATGCACATGAAGTCATGAACCAAGTTACCAAACCATCTCCTTCGTCTTCTTTGGAAGCATCAAAATCAACAATTTTTCTTTCAAATTACGTAACACACTAAGTGGTTCGAAAAATTAAGAATTAGATTTGCATAAAAAAATAATACATTTTTGTAATTGTTAGATTTTGTATATATTTGTACCATTAAATAAGATGTAACCTCATAGCCGGACTTTAAAATCAACCTAAAAAAAACTTTCCTTCAATAAATGTTAACTCCCATAGAATGATTCATTTACACTATGGGGACGTAATGTAGATGGAGTTTGATGGACTTTACTTGACTCTCATATCAAAGTATATTTAATATAGACTACGAAGGGAGATGTGGCTTAGGGAGGAAAGTTGCGAAGGGATCATCAGTTCGGCATGGAATAAATCAATGTCGGGGGTTCCACTTTTCCAAGTGTGTGAGAAGATTCGTTTCACTTGATGTGCAACGAGAGGTGTTCGGCTTTACGAAGGCATAGATTGCTAAAGTGCAGGATAAGTTGGGTGTGTTGTTTGAGCATCCACCTTCGGCTGAGTTATATGAGGCAAGGGGGGAGCTATTGGGTTAGCTTGATTCACTTCTTGGGCGGGAGGAGACGTATTGGAGGCAACGTTCGCGTGTACAGTGGTTACAGGAAGGGGATAGGAACACAAAGTTTTTCCATTTGCGGGCGTCCAATCGTAAACGGAAAAAATACTATTAAGGGGCTAAGGGATGCGCAAAGAGTGTGGCAGGATTCCAGGGCTAAAATTCAAAGCACGGTTGTAGGGTATTTTCAAAATATTTTTCACTCCCTTGGTGTTCTTGACAATTCAGTACAAGAGGTGATGGCGGGTTGCTCCCAACAGGTTACCCCCGAAATGAATGCGGAGTTGTTGAAGCCTTACTCGGAGGAGGAGGTTCGTGTTGCACTTTTCCAAATGCATCCGTCCAAAGCCCCAGGTCTGGATGGTATGTCACCTTTGTTTTTTCAAAAGTTTTGGCATGTTGTTAAGCATGACGTGGTGAATGCTATTCGCTCTTTTCTCACCTTTGGACGGTTACTACGGGAGGCTTGTTTCACTTATGTTGTATTAATTCCTAAGGTAAATCAGCCACATGAAATGTCACAATAGCGCCCGATTAGTCTATGTAATGTAATCTACAAGATTGGTGCAAAGGTGATTGCGAACCGATTGAAGAAATTTTTGAATGTCATAATTTCTCCACATCAGAGTGCCTTTGTTCCAGGGATGTTGATTTCTGATAACACTTTGGTGGCAGCGGAAATAGGTCATTTCCTTCACAATAAGAGGTAGGGACGGGAGGGATCCTTTGCATTCAAATTGGATCTGAGCAAGGCATATGATAGGGTGAAGTGAAATTTTTTGGAAGCTATGATGTTGAGGTTGGGGTTTGATAGTAGATGGGTGGCTGTCGTGATGATGTGTGTGAAATCGGTTTCATAATCCTTTTTGGTTAATGGCGAGGAATGTGGGTTTGTTGTGCCATCTCGCGGTCTTCATCAGGGTGACCCTCTATCTCCCTATTTGTTTCTTCTTTGTATTGAAGGTTTGTCAGCACTTATTGCTCATAAAGAAGAGAGGGGAGTGATTAGTGGGATAAGGATTTGTGATGGTGCTCCTAGTGTTCATCATTTGTTGTTTGCCGATGATAGTTTCTTGTTTGGTAAGGCGAAGTTGGAAGAGTGTGCAGAGGTTCAACATATTCTGGATGTGTTCTCCCAAGCATCAGGTCAAGAAATAAATTTGGGTAAAAGTAGCATTGCTTTCAGTGCTAACGTGAGAAGCCGTGAGCAGCAAGGGTTGGCACATTTTTTGGGTGTTCAATTGGTGGAGTGGCATGAAAGATATTTGGGCCTGCCTACGCTTGTGGGTAAGAACAAATGGCAAACTTTTGCTTATATTAAGGAGATAGTTCATAAGAGGCTATGTGCGTGGAAAGGAAAGTGTTTAAGCGGAGCAGGACGAGAGTTGCTTGTGAAGGTGGTGGCTCAGGCATTGCCTTCATATGCTATGAATTGTTTTCTGCTTCCAAAGACTTTTTGTGATGATCTACATTAGCTCATGGCTCAATTTTGGTGGGGTAGTGATCCTGACTCAAGCAAAATTCATTGGAAGTCGTGGGATAAGTTGTGTTTGGCTAAACCGGAAGGGGGTATGGGGTTCAGGAACCTTTATGCCTTTAATCTGGCAGTGTTGGTGAAACAGAGATGGCGTATTCTCCAGGATCCTGAGTCTTTGACGGCAAGGTTGTTTAAAGCAAAATATCACCCCCATTCATCGTTTTAGGATGCTTCAATCCCATCTTCTTCGTCGTATTGTTGGTCTAGCATACTCAAAGCTAGAATTGTCTTGGAGAAGAGGTCCAGATGGTTGCCTCCCTCAAGGGAGAATATGTTGGTGCAGGAATTGATTGATGAGGAAAGGAGAATGTGCTGTGAAACTGCATTGAGTGCATATTTTGAAGAGGAGGATAGGGAGCATATTCGTGCTCTACCAATTAGCCATCGTCTACCTCCGGACAAGTTGGTATGGCACTACACTGATAGGGGTTAATTCACGGTTAAAAGTGCTTATGGGGTTGCTTGGGATTATGTTAAACCACATTCTTTGAGTGCTTCTTCTTCAGCTCTTGGTGGTAATCCATGTACTTTGTTATGGAAGGCAATATGGCAGGCCAGAGTCCCGCCGAAGGTGCGGAATATGATATGGCGAACTTGTCAAGACATTCTCCCGACAAAAGAGAATTTGTCAAATAAAGGGGTTGGTTCAGATTCGTTGTGTGTTTTATGTAGTGGAGAGCCAGAAACGGTGGTGCATGTTCTTAAGGATTGTTCATTTGCCAGAGCTACATGGTTTGCAACCCCATGTAGTTTTCTAGTTGATTTCGTTCCCTGTGGATCAGTTAAAGAATGGTTCATGTTGTTACTTCAAAATCACCATGTGGACTTTGATTTTATGTGCATGGTGGTGTGGCATTTGTGGCAGAAGAGGAATGATAGGATTTGGAAGGGGAAGCATGGGTCTCCAGCTGTGGTGGCTCAACGTGCGGTGTCTTGGTTGCAGGAATTTCGGGTCGTGGCAGAGCTTGTAACTGCTACTCAGCAATGCCGTCATCGGGATGGGCTTACGGGTGATGGTGAGGGGGTGGCGGAGGATTGGGTACGGTTGAATGTGGATGGTGCGACTAATTTGCATAATAAGGTGGGTGGGGCGGGGGTGGTTCTCCGAGACGGGCAGGGACATATTCTGGCTGCAACGACATCTTTCCTCCCTACGATGACGTCTGCTTTCCAAGCAAAAATGTTAGCCATTAAGCGTGGTGTGGAGCTCGCCCATCAGCTTGGCTTTCAGAAGGTTCTAGTTCGAAGGGACTCCTCCCAAGCAATTTCCATCATTCACACTTGTGTTGACCATGTGTCGGCTATGGATTTGTTAGCGGGGGATGTCCTACATATTGCAAAGGCTTTTACTACTTCTAAGTTTATTTCCGTTTCTCGGAATAATAATAGTATTGCTCATTGTTTGGCAAAGGTTGCATTGTTTGTTGAGACAAGCATAGTTTGGGTTGAGGAGCCTCCTAGGGTTATTCAGGATCTCCTTATCCATGATATTTTGTAATTTTCCTTTGTTAATGATATCGTCTTTTATTCAAAAAAAAATATATATAGACTTACAAAGAGTCAATAGAAGTCACTATGTATTGAATATAAACTTTTTATAACTTCTAAAAGTCTATGAAAATCTTGTGGCTTTCAATCATGCTTTAAAAACTCCTAGAGCAATTTAGTACTACAGTCTAATGGTATTCCTCTTCACTTGTAACTGAAGGGTCTTTGGTACGTTTCTTGCCAAAGGAGAATTTGAACGACATTATTGCTAGCTCATTTTGAGGCTTAGTCCATCCCCCACTCTCTTAGTGTAGATAATATTGTTTGTTAAAAATTAAAAAAACAAACCTCATAGATTTTGATGGACTTGAGTGCTTTTATAGTAAGCTTTTTGTCATAGCAAATCTAATCTCTCCTGCTGAGATTTTGGTGGATTTCATTATCACCACTTCCGCCACCATGTTGCCACCTCATCACCACCATCCAGTGGAGGATCTAGGATTATATTATCAAGTCCCAATATAAAAGCTCCCCAAAAAAAAATAGACGAAAATAATAGTGAAAAATTAAACGATAAACTATGAACTTTTCACTGATAATCTTATTACAAACAACATTGCAAGCTGCAAAGACTAAATTTGTCCACAATAGCAAAATTTGTCCACAATATCAATTATGAATTTAAATCATAACAATTTAACAATAGCAATAATGTATTAGGAATTTAAACTTTTCATCCAACACATATCAATTTTAACATTCTATATGATTAATTTAGACTAAAATAAAAAACTTACTTAACTTCAGAAAGTAGGGGATTAAGTGGTGGTGGAGACTAAGTGAACTAGGTGGTGGTGGTGGAGAGGAGACAGGTAGAGGCATGGAGCAGCTAGTAGTGGCCTGGGAATTGGTTGGGTGGGGCTAGTGGGAAAAAAAAAAGGAATTGGGAATTTACCCAATTGGAGAAAGTGAATGTAAAATGGGATTAGGTGGAGATCTTGGGTAGGAGTAAAGAGAATAAACTTTCTTTAATTTTTTTTAATAAAAAATGTCTCTCTCACGTGGCTTAAAAAGAATACTTGTTTTTAATTATTTTGTTTTAAATGGCTTAGCTCAAAACAACATCGTTTTGGCAAAGTCTTTTAAAAAACATACAGAACGTGCAACCACTGGTTGCCACTGCGCTCTTTTCCTCCACCACATGCCCAAACTTGGGTGGTCCTTAAAGGTCCTCACAACAATTTATCCGGGTTTATGGGTGGTCCCGAGACCACCCGATTCCCTAGACCAACCAAAGCTCATAATGCATCCGCCACTGCCACTGCCCCCATCTCTACTCCTCCAACACCCCAACACCACCCCGCCACCACAATCACCACCCTACTACTATCGCCGCCACAAGGGCACTAACTTTACTACCACCGTCTTGCTCACAAAACTATTTTATCATGGTCATGATCACCCTATTGAAAACTTAAAAATAATAATGTTTATTAATAAATTGGTAATTAAAAAGTCCATGACAATCCATAGAATTCTAAAAAATTCTAGTATTAAACTCTCTAGAATTATGCAAAAGACTATCATTTAACTCTTTTATTTTGCACGTGGTTCAATATCTTAGTGGATAAGGTGTTGGGTTGTACCCATGCATCCCGAGTTCGAAATTGCCCCCTCCCCTAAATTATTGTAATAGTTTTGAATTTTTCCCTCTCTCATTCATAATAGTAAAAGTACAGAAAAAATATATAAAAAAACTTATTAGTTTTCCACTGATGTATAAGATTAAACAAAACCTTTATTCAAAGGGATCCCCATTGTGTTGTAAAAATGGGGACTAGTTATGGGGTCCGTTATACATTGAACTTCAAAGATCCCTTCTATTTTTTAATTTTTCATTCATAGATTATCGGTGCAAAAATTAATTCAATCCAAAACCCTTTTACTCATTTGATTGTTATGATGAAATTGGAATGTTTCTTAGAACATAATGTTCGTCAAAATTTTTAACTCAATTAGATTCCTCAAATATTTACAATTTGACTACTATTTTTTAAAGATGATTTATAAAATGAAAATTTTATTTGAACTCATCTAACTTCTTTCTATACCCAACTTACTCTCTACACCCATATTATTTTTAATTAAAGAATTAATATCTCTTTTAACCCAAATTTATTACCTAAAGTACCCTACCAAACTCAATTAAAAAGTATATTTATCTTTACACCCATTATAAAATAAAATCTCAAAGAAACTCGAAAATTAAAAATCTTCTGAGTCATTTGTCTCCCCTCCCACCTTGAGCTCTTTAGAAACAGAGCTTTTTGTTTTTCAAAATTTTCTCTGCATTTTTTTGTTGCATCTTATTTGATTTTTGATAAAGTTTCAAATTTCTACTGGAGCTGCATACAACATTATAGCATTTTCCATGGCTGTTTTTATTTATTTGTGTTTCGGTGTTTGTGTGTTCTGTTTTTTGCTGCAATTATTTAATTTTGTTTGATTAAAGAAATTCATCTAACCTGCACTCACTAACATGCACTACCCCAAGCAATTTCTTAGAAGGAAAACAAATGTCAATCAGAACTGCAACAAATTTGTAATATGAAGTTGAAGTGAAGGGTTTCGTATAGGAGGACATGCTAGCACGAAAACAACTTTCGCTCTCTGATATGCCAAAGCCAAACAAATTACTAATACTTCTACTTTCCATAGAAAGGGTCTTTTATATCAATACTTTCATTACAATTGTTGTAGAACGTTGACGGAAAAAAAAATTGAAACCCAAATACTCATCTTTCTACAGTTTAAGAAAAATTGAAATCAGACAAACCAAAATTTTGATAAATCGAGTCATACTTTAGTTGGAGAATTCAAAACTTCAAAATCACCATCCATTGACAAAAAAAAAAAAAAAAAATTCTCCATAAAAGCTATTAGGGTTTTAGCAAGAATGAACACATGATAAATAATGAGTAATGATAAGTTTTTAATTATAGTGTGTGGGTTTATTGATAAATTTTAATTTTATTATTTGTTTCATTTTGTACTTGATGATAATTATGCAATAGGGTAAAAATGATAATGTACATGTAAAATTTAAGTTGGATGTAGAAAGAGGTTACATGAGTTTAAATAAATTTTCCCTTTATAAAATACAACTCGAGAAATAGACGGTTATAATCGTTGAAGTTCAATGTGAAGGGACCCTACAACTAGTCCTCATTTTTACAAAAAAAAATAAGAATTCCTTTGGATAAGGGCTTGTGCAACTAATGAAAGTTAACAAAATTTATAATAGTCGGTAAAAATAACTAAATTCGGCAAAGTTTATCACTTTAAAAGCTCAACAAAAATCCGTATAAATTTTAGTACGCTACACTCCTTTAAATATTAGAGAATTTGAACTAAACTACACCTTGAGTGACTAATAATAAATTAGTATTAAATTATTAATAAAATGCGAGATTATTTTATTAATAATGAAGAAAACTATCACTGAATCTAAGAAACGGCTGCAAAATTTAGCCAGTTTAATAATAAAATTAGAGCTGAATTTATGACTAAACACATTGTGAGGTTTAACACACTCTCTTATTCTTTTAATGTAGATAATATCATTTGTTAAAAAAAATGATAAAATAGAGTTGAACTTGTGGCTTCATTTGAATGAGGATCCTCTATGGATCATCTTTGTGATGATCTTGAGAATCCTTAAATCACATACGTTTATCGTATATCGTGCGATCAGTTTTCATCAGGTACTGTTTATATTTAATTTTAAATAAAAATATTTATAATAATTTTTAACTTTAAGATATACGATGAACGAATGTTATTGGAAGATCTCCGAGATCCTCACAAAGAGGATCAGGAGAGGATCCTCATTCGCTTTATTTATCCAACGCCGCTTTATTTATCCAACGCCAAGTCAGCAAGCCACTCTCAGATGACACAATTGAAGAAAAATGTGGACGTTTTCCTTGAAAGTTACCGGGAGACATAGTCAACTGTATCATGCTGCCATGCACCAACTCTATATCATGCGTTATTTCTTTCTTAACGTAGGTAATATCGTTGAAAAATAAAAATAAAAACATAAAAAATAAAAAATAACTGTATCATGCTGCCGCGCACAAACTCTGTCCCTTTCCCCCTCTTTCTTAAATTATTTATGTTTCTAATTTCTATTGGTTCCACACCCACACTCTCTCACACATCACTCGATCATCCACATCAATCTCCAATCCAACGGCTCCGGCACCACCTTTGACCAAATTTAAATTTTTATAAGACTAGAGAGGACTCAAAGGAAAGGTCAAAATTTATCCGACATCAAGCATAAAAATAATAAAAAATAAAAAATAAAAAAATAAAAATTTTAACTAAAAGTTCATAATACTGTTCATTTTAAAGAAAAATCATAATTTTACATTAAAAAATCAATCCTGGTCCTATTCATTTTACCCTTTATTTTGTCATTTTCATTAAAACTGAAAGTTTTCAAATTATTTTCTTTAATTTTTCTTAAAAATAAACTCTAATAGTTTAATCATTTAATACATAAAAAGAAGAAAACAACGTGATTGACCAAATAACCTTTAGTTTAGCACGACATTCATTTGCGTTTAAAACTCACATGAATAACAATATTTATAAACATTTAAGAAATGTTAAGGAATTTTTTTTATGGACTTTCTATCACTTTATATTTTTTTTATATAATATTTTATAATATTGACACGAAAATTATGTCAAAAAAATAAAATAACGAAAAATTTATAAAGAGTTTCACTTTTAAGAGAATCTCTTTAACATTTCTTGAAACATTTATAATGCATTCGGTTCATAGTTGTGATTATCTAATAACTTTGTCAAGCCACTAGTACTACGGTCTAGTAGTATTCCTCATCACCGATTAGTGATATGTCTTAGGTTCAACTATCGCCAAATGCGACTTTTGAACCAATTTATGCTAGCCCATTGTGAGGCTAAGCCCACCCCCTCCCCTTAGTGTAGATAATATCGATTTGTTCAAAAAAAAAAAATAACTTTGTCAAAAAACATATAAAAATATATTTGTGATGAGTGAATATTCGGGCTCATTTTAAAAAAAAAGAAATAATATTCGGGCAACACTGACAAAAGCAAAGGTGCTGTTAATTTGCAATTTGTGTGGTCTCGTTGGATCTTATTCTCACCTACATCGTGACGGCAAGTGCAAGTGGGCCACTAGATAATCAGGCATTCTAATCGATCACCGAATTGCTGTCCCCAAAATACATGTTTTCTTCTTGTCTTTTTACTAATTTTACGACACTTATTTTAGTACTAAGCCGAAATAAATATTATTAGAGTGCGTTTGTTACATCGAATTATTTCAAATTGAATTAGTTTCAAAGGCTAAGCTGGATTGATTTAGTGAAACATTTGATGTAGTGTTAGATTAAAAAGCAATATAGGGACAAAAAGAAAAAAAAGAACCTTCATCAACAAAATTTGCTACAAAATTTTCCGATACAAAGAAATTGAACCCAACATCAAAATTTTCTGCAGAATCCACCTACATCTAGCAAGCAAATTTTACCATTTCTCAAAAACTTGATTCCAAACCCTCAAATTTACATTCTCTGAACCAAAAACGAAACTTTTCAATTAATCAATGGAACCCAAGTTGAAAACCGTTCAAAACTTTCAACTAGGGACTCAACTTTTCATTGAGTCAGAACAAACCTAAATGAATCAGAACAACCCAAATGAATCAAAAAAACCCAAATGAAAATCGCATATTTTTCAACTTTCAAAACTCAACTTTTCATTAATTTTTCAACTTTCCTCATTTTCCGAACTACCCCTCTCCACTTCTCTCTTTCCCACCTCCCAACCTGTCAAATTTCCCCTCAAACCCAACCCCTTTTCATTTTCCCCAATTTTGCTATTCAAGCCCACCGTCACATTTCTCAGGGTAGCATGAAGCCAAACGTCGTCGTTTTCTAGAAATGAAGGAGAAAACACTGAAATTTCCACAGAGCTCAAAGACTTGTTGTGTCATGCCCCGATCCCGAGGTACGTCCAGGATCGACACGTGACGTCACAAAGTACCCGTATATCTAACATACCCCGCCTTCAGGATATGGACAAAGCACAACTCAAGATTCGAATTACATGGAAATTTTTTGTATACTTTATGGATGCATCTAACATTTTTGTTAGACTGCCTACGTATCCTCCGACGGGATCAAGTCATTCGTAATTCACCATTTGTTAAACTCTGAACTTTTGGTAAAACACTTCCTAGCAGAAAACATAGAGTACGACACTACACATCAACCATAAGCCAAACAAGAGTTGTCATCTTGCCATTCACACACACATATGCTTTCCAACACTATTCCACAATCACGTCAATTAATAACTCATACAATACACCAAAATGCAGGGCTAGAGCGACACAGTTCGGTCGAAGCCTACATCTCTGAAGCTTTCTCAATTTAGACTTAATCCAAAGAATCAACGAAGTCAAGGATGTGATTTCGGACCACTCAACGAAATCTAGACCAAGATACGATTCCAGACCACTCAACGGAATCGCAGAGTAGAAGGGATTCTGGACTTCTCAAAGGAATCCGAGTGGATACGATTCTGGACCACTCAACGGAATCGCGGAGTATAATGGATATCGGACCACTCAACGGAATCCAAGTCAAGATACGATTCCGGACCACTCAACGAAATCGCAAAGCACGAGGGATTCCGAGCCACTCAACGGAATCCAGAATGAGCAGGGAACCGGACCACTTAACGGAACCGAGCGGAAGTCCAAGAAACATATCAACGACTCAAAGAAACAAGACATGAATCAAAGTACTCAATTTAGAATAGCTTAACGAAACGAGATATGAAACATGAAACAAAATATGAAACAAGCTTCAAAGCAACAAACCCCATGACAATGGGTTAATTGTCCATAACTAGCCCTCACATTTCATCAAACAATTCAACAAGCACTTCAAATCACATTTCACAAACATCTTTATTACACAAGTCAAATCACATTTAATAAACATAGATCGCTGGCTAAATATACAAAATCACATTTCAATATAAATCACATTTATAAAATCAAGTGATATCCACAATGATACTAAATACGAAATCAAGGTAATAATCATATCACATATATTATAGACACTCACTAGCCAATGTAGGCCCACTAGACTTCACTTAGTCTCTAGTAGTACTAATTTTAGTATTTACGAACGATTCGAAACATGTTGACCAAAAGTCAACTCTCAATCAACGATGGGTCCACAACCCCACGTAATTTGATCCGGAATATCCACCCACGGATTTCTGATTCATAATTTCCCAAGAGTCTCATTTATCTTCTAGAACAATATCCTAAAATTTCAGAACGATTAAACGGTTGGATCTTTGCCAATTGCCAGAATTAGGTGGCGGTCAACAATTAGTTTTACAAACTTAAAAATTCAATTCATCAAGATCTGTATGTTGGATTCTCGATCCGTCAGTTTCTAATATCCTCAAATATTACGTGCTATAACGCATTAAAGTTTGGTGATGATCCAACGATCGAATCATCAATGGTTATAATGATCAAGAGGCGAACCATAATAAAACTAGGTTCAAACAATCAAATCACATCAAACAGATATCAAATATGAAATCAGGACATCTAATTTAACTTAAAATGCATCGTCTACCCCCTGGCCACGTGCCGCTGTAGGTGGCGGTTTTTGGCGAACAGAAACCCAATTTCAGACAAACTCCAAAAATTACCAATTTTCACATAATTGTAGAGTAAGTCAAGGGGAATAATTTTCATACCTAGGCCGAAGTCCAATTCGGCTAGGAAGTGGCCTGAAAATGCCTCGATCCGCCGGAAACCCTAGAAACAAGTGTTCTCGATTCGATACCAAAACGAAATTTGACGCCCCAACCAATGCTTGGGCTTTGTTTTGGAGGTTGAGGGCAATGTATTGGTGGTGGTGATCGATGGAATTGGCTTCAGGAATGACAGATCGCCGCCATGGGATCCTCAGCACCACTGACATCGTTCTTCACAAAACTAGAGCCAAAACTCGTCGGGTTTGAGTGTAAATGCATGAAGGAGGGTCGTGGAGTTGGTTCTAGGTGGTGGTTCGATGAATTTCATCGAAAAAATCGACGATTTCACGTTGGAAATTCACGCAGGGACCGGGTCAAATCACGCAAGTGTAACGGGTCGAGAAGTGACCTAGGTTGGTTGCCCTTTCCCTTCTCTCATTTCCCTCATTTTCCCCCCTGATTGGCCCGTCTCTCCCTCATTTCTCTCCTCATCTCTCCATCCTAGCCACACACGTGACACCAAATCAGTGCTCCAGCAAATTTGGAGCCTTCCAGATAATGGCCAAATGACCATTTTGCCCCTGTCTTTGGTCATTTATATCTCATTTGTTATAGCTCCGTTTGGCGAACAGTTTTTTCCTACGCACTTGTGAGGTCGAGCTCTATCCAAATATGTAAATAAAAGTGACATAACACATAGGAATTAAATACATCCTTGAAAAGTCCATTTTGTTCATTAAGGGCATTTTCGTCTTTTACTTATCGAAAAAAATTATACGCTGTAATTATAAACGCGTCGAAATTAAGAATACGAAATACATAATTTTAAATAGTGAAATCCGGGGACAGAATTTCACATGTCGCTTATTTGGGTTCTTCAAATTCAATGAGATTTTTCAACTAGAAACTCGAAATGAAAGTAGGTGTCTACCATGGCCAATAGAAATACCCATAAACCTTCATTGCCAACCTCTCAATCCGCTTCTTGGGAATAACGTCAAGCGACAATAGCGTCGCCAACTTCTCGATCCACTTATCGGCTGTGAGCTATAGTTGTCCCCTTGGTTCGTGCCATGGAAGAGCAAGCACAGCTGACAGCCTTGCCAAGGTGACGGCACTAGAGAAGAAGAAGGTGTTGGCCTCATTTTCCTTTCTAAACCCCCTTAATACCAAGAGAAAGCTTGGGATTAGTTAACAATCTTTAGCGAAGCGTGGAGGGACTAAGAGTTTAGGCAAGTCCCATTTATTTTAGTCCAAGAACATACTGAATGTAGGATTACAGTCCTACTTAAGCCAATCCAAGCCAATCCCTCCTAAGAAGGTGTAACAAACATACCCTTAAGTTCTATTAAAAAAATAATAGAAAAAAAAATATTAGGTCACTCTGATCTCACCCTTCGTATCTTCCGATCAAGCATCGCCGCTTTGTACTTTGTATCACTGTTTCCCTAACAACCTGGAACAAGCAATCACCAATACAACACTTGCGTTAACTGCATATCTATGAGACCCCCACCTTCTCATTCACATCTCACCACAGTCAGTGAGAGCCAACAATTAAAATGACGATTTCGATTCATATGGCTTGTTTACTAGTTGAGAACGCATGCCACCAGGACTGCCCACCCTGCTGATCTCTTTCAATCTCAACCTGAGGGTTTGCATCACTAGCAAATTTCAAATTATTGTTGATATTTCCCTAAACTTTGGAAAGATTAGAAAACTTTGGATTTGGATCTGAAGTAAAATTGCTTAAAATAGCAGAATTTGAGTCTCTAATGGTCTATTTAGTGTCGTATTAAATTTTTTTGATAATTTCTCAAAACATTTCTTAAGAACATATTTTAAAAACAATTTTCTTTTAGATTCAAAAACTTGTTTGGTATGAGCTTCAAATTTGTTTTCAAAATTTATAATTAAAAATAAATAAAAAATATCTTACAACAACCCCCTTCGATTACTACACAATTCATTTAGGGCTGATTTGGTATTGCTGTGCTTTGAAAAAAAAGTTGTTTCTGCTGTGCTGTGAGAATAAGCAGCTGTGAAATAAAGCAGCAGAGTGTTTGGTAAACTTTTTTGTAAAAATGCTTTTGAAAAAAAAAGGCAGTATTATAGTGTTTGGTAAACTTTTATGTAAAACAAATGTGAAAAAGCCGGTTTTTCAAAGCTGGGTTTTGCAGCTTCTTGTTCTTGGTTTTTTTTCACCCAAAACCGTGAAAAAAAAGCTGAAGCTGAATGTTTACCAAACACAAAAAAGCTCCCAGCTTTTTTTTATACCAGTTTTTTTTCAGAATCACCTCATTACCAAACCAGGGCTTAAACAGACAGAGATAATTAAAAAGAAGGTCGGAGGAGATGGAGATTAGAGAGGAAGAGGATAGAGAGTGAGAGAGAAAGAACAGAGAGAGAAGAGAGAAATATGAGAAAGATTCAGAGGGAGGAGGGGAGGAAAAAGAGAGATGAGAGAGAAATAGTAGACATAGGAAAAATAAATAAGAGAGAGGTTCCGGAGGAGAAGGGAATGAGAGAAAAAGAAATGAGAGATAACAGAGATGAGAGTCGACCTGACAATTTCTTACACGATTCGTTAACACGACAAGTAAACGACATGAAAATAACGGGTTTCGGGTCAACACGATAACTAATCGAGTCATTATCAGGTAACACGATAAGAACCCGTTAATAACGGATCCTTAACAAGTTTACACGAAAGTGACACGCGGGTAACCTGTTTTGACACGTTAAGAAAAAAGTTATTTTGATGATTTTAATTTTTTAAACTACTAATAAAACTTACTGTAATATACAATAGTAATAGTGTATATGTATATATTGTATACTAAATATGTATTATTGTATTATTATTCTATAAAAATTTAAAAATTTTAAGTTTTATTTATTTATTTATTTTGATAGTATACTATAGGCAAATAGTGAGATTAAAATTTATAAAACACATTAAAAATAAAAGTATAAAGTAATTTAAAAATACCAAAAACATTAAAAAAAACAATAATAATTAATTTACAAGTGCAAAAATGTGAAAATATGCAAAGGCTCGTAATCGCATCCTCTACGATATGTACATCATCGTTTGAATTTTTAAAACCATACAAACCCTCATGAATAGTATTTTAAGGGAGTTCAAATAAATAAAGGTAATAATCATTAATGTACAAGTCTAAAAAATGTGAAAGCATATATAAACGTGCAAGGTTCTTCAACCTTGAATGCAACTCCCTTCATTTTGTATATCCTTGAGCATTTGGTATTTTATAGTAATGTACTAATGTTTTTCCATTAGGCTCTTATTTTGGAGTAAGTAATACTTGAAAGGCAAATGTTTTTATTTATTTATGTTTTGAAGTAAATATTTGTGTGACAATGTGATATGCATATACTAATTTAGTATTGTGTTTTCTATTTTTTTTCTTGGTCAAATTATGTTTTTCATTTTCATTATTTATTGATTTAAAATATATTTTCTTTAACCGGTAAAGGGTCGGGTCATATTACCTGATAATTTTAATGAATCAATTTCGAGTCGGGTCATATTACCTTATATTATTAACGGGTCAATTTCGAGTTGGGTCATATTACCTATTTACTTTAACGGGTGTTACACGACACGATTCGTTAAGATATCGGGTATGACACGAAAATGACACGAACATAAAAAATACTACACGAATGCTAGGTCTAGATGAGAGAGACTAGTAGGAGGAGGGGAGGTGAGAGAAAGAAAGATGTGAGAGAACGAGGAGAAATAAGAGAGGAATTTGGAGGGGAGTACATATTAAGAGTAAAAAGTAGTGGGTTTGAAATTTAAAAACTCTAAAAACTCACTTTTTGTATTATTTAGAAGTAGACTAATTTTCAAGTTAGTTTTGAGTTCTGTTTTTCAAAACATGCCTACCAAACAAGTATTTAATTTGTAAAACTTAAAAAGTGTTTTTGAATATAAAAAGTTAGATTCAAGTAGAATACCAAATAGACCTTGAGCCTTCTAATGATATCATCATTTTGCAAAAGAGCTAATAATAGTCAAGGGGTAATGTTAGGGACACTAAATTTGTAGATAAAGTTTTAGAAACTAAGAGACATGAAAGTTGATGATTGATTTATTACTTAAACATTGATAAACGTGTTTATTCCTATTGGTGACACATCATTTGTTTGTAAATTTAGTCTCCCTACCATTGTAGTTGCACTAGAATCAGCTCGGAACCGTAGCGGCGAACCGAGGAAAATACGTTGACTGGAATGGGTAGAAAAGCCAGTAAAATGATGGGATTGTTATAATTTGTATTTCAGTTATGTTTTAATGGACTTAACAATGTCGCAAAATTAACAAGAAGATATAATGCTATATTCATCACCTAGTTGTACCATCATTTGTATCATCTCTTTAATAGATATAAGTCTTGCTAACGCATATAGATATCATTTTTATTAGAGAGATAATATAGTTATAGTTTAAATAAATAATAAAAATAGTATCTTTATCAACACCCCTTCCCCCCTATTTTTTACGCTTTTCCTTTTTCCTCTCCCCTGTCTGCTTTCTCTGTTCTCCTCGCTTTTCCTTTTCCTTGTTATGCTCAAGAGGGTCAGATATGGCCGTTGATTTCATGGGTTACAGAAACACCAGCAGCAGCAGCAGCTTCTCCGCCAAGTTGGAAGAAAACGCCGTGCAGGAAGCGGCTTCCGGCCTCGAGAGCGTCGAGAAGCTTATCTGGTTGCTGTCGCAGGCGCAGCAGAACCAGCACCAAGAGAAATATCCGTCGACGGCTATGGACATGGATTGCAGAGCCGTCGCCGACGTCGCCGTTTCCAAGTTCAAGAAGGTCATTTCTCTTCTGGGTCGGACCCGGACCGGCCACGCGCGGTTCCGGCGAGCCCCTTTGACTGTGACTCCCGGGTCGTCTTTCCAACCCCAATACCAGAGCCATAGCCAAGACATCGTCGTCAAGCAAGCTCCTTTAGAGTCCACCAAAGTTTACCATGCGACGCCGATCCAGCAGATCCCGCCTCCTCATCACCATCACCACAGTATGGTGCTCGAGAGCACTATGGACTCCTCTAACACTATAAATTTCTCGTATTCTGCTGCGACGTCGTTTATGTCGTCGTTGACCGGCGACTCCGATAGCAAGCAACCAATGTCGTCTTCGGCTTTTCAAATTACCAATTTATCCCAGGTTTCCTCAGCCGGAAAGCCGCCGCTTTCCTCCACCTCGCTGAAGCGGAAGTGTAGCTCCGAGAACTTGGGCTCTGGGAAGTGCGGTGCTGGATCCTCCGGCCGCTGCCATTGCTCCAAGAAGAGGTGGGTCCCTTTCTCTTTCCAATCTTTTAATCAAAGTTTAGCTTCTGATTAACTTAATTAATCCCTCTCTTAATCTGTTGACTAAATTGAAATTCTGGATTGTGGGTTTCGTTACAGAAAGCTGAGACAGAAGAGGGTTGTAAGAGTTCCAGCTATAAGCTTGAAGATGGCGGATATCCCACCCGACGATTACTCCTGGAGAAAGTACGGACAGAAACCCATCAAGGGATCTCCACATCCAAGGTAGAACTTCGATCCAAAGCTTCGATCGTTCGAGCTAAATCACTTCAGTTGGACTTTTTTGCCTCCCCAAACTCTGAACTATTGGGAGTTTATGCTCTGTTCTTCAGTTCTTGTTCTGATTTGTGTAAATTTTCAGGGGATACTACAAATGCAGCAGCGTAAGAGGATGCCCGGCTCGAAAACACGTAGAGAGAGCTCTGGACGATCCGGCAATGCTAGTGGTTACCTACGAAGGCGACCACAATCACTCTCTCTCAGTTGCAGAGACCTCCAATCTCATTCTAGAATCTTCTTAGATCATCAAAGTTGAATCTTTTGTGTTTCGGTTTATTTTTTTTCCTTCTTTTTGCTTTGGGAGGGGAAGTAATGGTAGTGCAGTGATGGTAGTTTTACAGTTCAACTCGGACTGACTCGGTCGGACTCAGTTCCATCTCGAAGGAGATGATGAGTTGAGTCAAATTAGTTCATTGTCCTGTACAATATGGGGATTCCCTTTCCCTTCAAACACTGTGAATTAAATCTTATTTAAAACAAAAATAGAAACAAGGATGATGGATTTGGTATTATGGTTGTAGATTCGGAAAATACGTTGTCCTGCCTAACTGATCTATCCTACATTAATAGTGATTAGTGTAATAGAGTGATTAGTGTAATTGATTATAAAAAGAAGAGAGTGGGTGTTGGGGACTGTTCATTCCAAGTTGATGTTTTTGTATTTGGATTGATTGCTTTTACTTTGGTTCTTGTCTTGGATGGATCATGATGCCTACTTTTTCCCCCCATCACCCAAGTTTAGGTTTTTTCTTTTTCTTTTGAATAAAATAGTGTGGGGAAAGGAGAAAATTCAAAGAAATGAAAGGGATCGGGTCAAACAATTGTAAAGAAGTGGACCAACATGTCGTATTTGTGACGGTTGACCAAAGGCAACTTGTGGGGTTGGCAGTTGGCTGGTCGGGAACGGCTAATTGGGTTTTTTTTCTTTCCAGCGAGGCTAATTGGGTGTTGGTAGAGGTGGGATTATTTAGAGAGAGTGTTTTCTGTTTGGTTCCTGAGAAAATGGTTGGATGAATTTGGAGGGAATTGAGGAGAAAATTCTTGGTCTACAAAAGGGGTTGCAAAGTCTTTCAAAGACAAAGATGGCGTTTTTTTTTATTTTTTGAACAAACGATATAATTTATATGAAAGAGATGGGGGACGAAATTAGTCTTACAACGGGCGTGCAATAATGTAATACAAATTCGTCTTTGGTGAGAATTGAACTTAAAATCTTTCACTTACAAGTAAAGAAGAATACTATTAAATTGTGATATTAAGTGACAAAGATGGTGATAGAGTTGAAGCTTTTGATGTGGGTCGGAAAATTAGAATCCAGATCCTTCGAATCCTTTTTATGAGAATTGTGGAGATTCATGAATCATATTCGTACATCGTGCGATTAGAAATTATTTTAAATTTTTTTATTTAAAATTAAATACAAATAGTACCTAATAAAAACTGATCATACGATGTATAATAAACGAACATAATTTACAGATTTCCAGATTCTTCCCAAAAGATCCGGAGAGGATCTGTTGGGGAAAATTAAAGCTCAAGTCAAAGTTTGTGGGTGGGCAATTATTGTTATTTATTAATATATTTTTGGCTTAAATGTTAAAATGGTCCTTGTGTTTTAGTCATTGAGTCAATTTAGTCCCTGTGTTTTCAATTTGGCAAATTTGGTCCTTGTGTTTTAGTCATTGAGTCAATTTAGTCCTTGTGTTTTCAATTTGGCTAATTTGGTCCTTGTGTTTATCTCTGTTAGCCAATTAAGGACATTTTATCCAATTTTTGAAAAAAAAATTATAAATTATTATAAATTATTTATAAAATTATTTATTTGATTTAAAATAATTAAAAATGAAATAAAATTAAAAAATAAAAAATATATATTCTCCTCTCAACTCTCCGACCTCCTCCCTAACATTACCCTCTCTCTTTTCTATGTCACAACCTTAATCATTTTTCAGATTGGAAGTTTTATCTCTTATATGTGTTATTTCTCATTGACTTTCATTTTTTTGTAAAGAGAAAGGGTAATTATATCTCATATAATTTTTCTTATGAATTTTTTTAAAAGAGATTGAATGAAATGTCCTTAATTGGCTAACATAGACAAACCCGATGACTAAATTAGCCAAATAAAAAACACGGAGACTAAATTGGCCATATGGCTATAACACAGAGACTATTTTGACATTTAAGCCTTGTATTAAATAAGCACCGGATTATTAAATCAGGCCCATTTATTTTAATGTTAGAGAGGAGGTAGGAGAGTTGGGAGGAGAATATTTTTTTTTAATTTTTAATTTTATTTCATTTTTTAATATTTTAAATCAAATAAATAATTTTATAAATAAGTTTATAATAATTTATAATTTTTTTTTTCAAAAATTGGATAAAATGTCCTTAATTGGCTAACGGAGATAAACACAAGGACCAAATTGGCCAAATTGAAAACACAGAGACTAAATTGACCCAATGACTAAAACACAAGGACCAAATTGGCCAAATTGAAAACACAGGGACTAAATTGACTCAATAACTAAAACACAAGGACCATTTTAACATTTAAGCCTATATTTTTTGCAATGCCTTTGCCTCAAAGGTGGGGGTAGAAGGAGTAGGAAAAGTAATGTTCAAGTCAACATTTGTGGGTGGGCAATTCATCATTTTGACCACGTATGGGGCCCAATTGGTGTGGGTTTGCACTAGTTTGTTCTTTGTTTGCATTTGGGATTGCCTAAAAAATAAAACCTCTATGTAAGTATCTATGGTCCCCAAGGTGCTCCATCGTTGTCAATTCCTCATCATTTACATGTGGCTAGCTCAAATACACAAGCTCAATCCCATAAATTTCAAGCACAAATCAGTCAACGTTATGACAAAATTCTTGAATGTGATTGTAATATTGTCACATGATTGTAATGGTTTTTTTTTTTTTTTTAAATTGCTCTGAAAAAAAATATACTACACTAGTAGTTGATAATTAAATTACAGAGTCTTGATTCATTTTGATGATCTTGTACAGGACGAGAGTAAAACTATAATAACAGTTAGATGGCCTAGTCTTTTAAGTAGTTTAGCTCGCCTAAACCTTCATTACTACTACACTAGTTCATTTCTTCAATATCAAATATCGATTTTCTTACAAATAAAATAAAATAAAACACGTTATATATACAGAAATGAATTATAAATGTAGCGTAATGTTCCTAATAAGATAATTTTTAGAGAAAGACAATGACTTTTTGTTCCACTTATAAATAAGGTCTTGCACTCATAAATGGTCGCTTTGATGGATAGATTTCTTCTTTAACACATGCTTTTCAAGTATAAACCTTTCTTATTTTTAGTGTAGCTTAAAATCGCTTGAAATGAAAAACATAACAAAAAAGTCTTGCACCCGACAAGGGGCATTTATCCTCTTGAAGAATCAAAGATTACACTTTGACTAGTTTATATGACCACCCATCTTATAAAAAGAATTAAAAAGAATTAAAAAGAATTAAAAATAATATTCTTAATTGCGGTAAAACTACGACACCTTCAAATTTAGGACATTCTAGTTTGGTTATGTAGTAGCAAAAATACGTCATCTTTAGTCCTGACGAATTTATCTTTGATCAAAGATCAAAGTCTTCTCACGCCCCTATGAGGTTAAGAAGTGGTTTGGCCAATAGATCTCCGATGCTTAAGTTAGTTTATCTAAAAAGAATAAGAGTTTGTTTGAATGTGCTTTTAAAATGATTGAAAGCACTTCTGGTAAAACTGTTTTTAGAACTAATCCTTAGTAAAAATGCAAGTAAATCCTGGAAAAACACTCTAAGTGCTTTCTGAAAGAAGCACATAATTGGCGCTTCTTGCAGAAAGCACTTTAAGTGCTTTTGGAACCCAAAAACATTTTCTCTAAAAGTGCTTTCAATCATTTTAGAAATACATCCAAACAAACCCTAAGTGTTTAGAGCTTGTATGCGTAGTAAAAAGCTTACCATGGAGCAAGTGGCTGACCATGGTATTATTGTTTTGCCCTACACATGGCGGCATCCTATTGGCCAAGGTATGTCATCCATAGGATGCGCGAGGAAATAATATTCCCAAGATATTAATTAGGAGATAATATCTTGGGATAATGGTGAAAATATCTTTGATTGATTGAGGATTCCTTACTTGATGGAGTTGATTTTCAATTGAGATTGTATTAAAAATAGGATTTAGTATTTAATCCTATCTTTAATACCTTTGACTTTTCCATGCCACGAGTAGGGGAGTTTCGAGCAGTCGTATTCCCCTACTTGAACTTTCGGGGCTGCTGAGCTGCGCGTGGGAATATTTGTGTGATATGTTCATTTAACGAAGGTAATCTTGTCTTACTTGAGAAAAAAGTTCACGTGTCGCCTTCTGGATTTTTGGCACCACAAAAGGCCCAACACATGCTAGGCTTCATGTAGAAAAGGGCAGTAAGTGTAGAAATCCCAAGGTACTTGGGTAAGCAGAGAGTTATTTCCCAATTTGATGTAGTTCTTCCACTTAAAGGAAACTAATTGCCACCAAAACCTATTTAAGCCTGCCTTAAGCAGAGGGTTAAATAAATTTGGAGACCAATTTTTCCCAACAAGAAAGAGAGAAAACCAAAGGAAATTTATTCCCACTCCCCTAACCTTCTTCTTTGCTTGCCTTTGCAAAGAGTTGTTCATCTTTTTTTCTGCTTAATTTTTTCTAGAGCTTCGGGGCTTGAAATATTGGCTCGGCATGAGTCGAGGATAGGCACTGTTATGTGGTGTTTCGTCGGTGGTCTCCGTGCGCTACTTCCTTCTGGATCTTCCTTTGTTGGGAAGCCTTCGATTGCCCCCGGCGATGACCTGTGGGTCTGTGCTGCCCTTCTTGTGTCATGCTCATTTGTATCACGGCTGCGGTACACGTTGTTCGTTCTTGGCTGACGAGTTGACTATTTGTGGTTACGCTTGGCGTAGATTGCCATTTGATATTGAGTTTGAGCGTTTCTACTTCCTTTTAGATCTGATTTTGTTGGGCAATGGCACCTTTGTTGTCTTTAGTGGTAGTTTGCTGGTTTGTGCTGCTTTTTCGGCTGGTTGCGTTACACGTTGTTCGTCTCTGGCTAATGAGCAAGTTTGTCATACCCCAAAACTTGAGGTGTGAGACTAAGAGAAATAAATAGAACAAAGTGGTTGTTTAAGGGTGTAAAACAAATATTAGCTTAAGATTTAGTCAATGAAGATTTAAACTCAACAATTACATTACACCAAACTACAAAGGTAACTGTTTTCTCAAAAAAAAAAAAAAAAAACATACAAAGGTAACTTTAAGAAATAAAGTTAAAGACTTATTGTGGTAATACAAACTGCAGAAACGACCTGTACCGTAAAATTCACCGAAAATCATTCGTTTAACCAAAAAGTATGAAAATTTCCAAATTCAAAGTAGACACCTAAAACGAAGTTGTGTTAAAATTTCAAGGATTTTCGAGTTTAGGAAGTATAGGAAAATTTAAATCTAAAACAGACATGATGTTGTTTTGCTTAAAAAAAACAATTTTAGCAGCACCAAGTCACTTTGGAAATAAAGCTGATTATGTTCCAAAGGGTAAAAATCTGAAATTTTTTCAAAGTGAAACCTAGGTAGTAGATAACCACCCACAATTTTAAACATAACCAAGTTCATAGTGGTTCTCCAAAGGCAATTCATTAAGCCTTACAAATTATAATGAGTTCACAAAAAAACTTCAAGGTTTCTTGCATACAAAAAAAACACATGCTCAGGTCATTTGATAAAAGTATACTTGAGCATAATTTATACAAGCCAAAAGGCAAGTGGTTATATATACATGGTTTTCATTTCCCAGGTAAGTAGAGACACTAACCCATTGTGGCCTACGCCTTCTTAGTCTACAACGCAACAAAAAGATCATTTACAGACTAAGACTAACTATACAAATACTTTGGCAGCTCACCCAAAAGATATACGTCTGGGCTCCCTTCTACTAGTCCACACTAGAGTTGCAACTCGAAATTCAGCTAGTCAACCCTACCCCACCTGAAAACACATTTTTAGAAAAATGGGTGAGCATAAAATGCCTAGTAGGGGTTTTTTTCGGTAAGTCTATAGTCATTTAAAATTTCTGGTGCATGCCGAAAAATGATAAGAGTGATTCAAAACAATTTTTATCCACTACTACGTAATCCAACAATGAAATTATGCTCTAAAAATGCTTGGAAGTAACATATGGTAGGAAAACAAAGTTTCAGAGCATTAACAGATTTGATAACAGCACGATACAACACACAGTTCAAAAACACTTCTTTTGTCACAAGGACAACAAAGCCATTATCATTTAAAGAAACAATAGCACAACTAATCACAAAGATTTTCTTGTATCCCAAACAAGTGACTAGCAGATTGGAAAGAACCGTAATATACCTGGCCAATATATATATCACACGTATTTATCAATTTGATAACTCATTCTGGCAGCCCACACATGGAGCTTTCCCCGGGGAACATTGGGTCATTGTGCCCATAATCAACCAACTTAACGTGTCATTGTGCCCATTCATACAGTCCTCAACATTCTTAACTGCACATGTATTATACTACTTTCCATCTACTTTCAAAATCAAACAATCATCTCAACATGCTTCAGAATCTCATAATGAGTAACATAAAAGGCATGCACGTTAAGAACGAAATCTTGACAGCCTTTCAAAATTATTTTAAACTCCCCCAAAGTTGTAGGAATAAAATTTAAAATCATTAGACATCAAACCATAGAGAAACATTTGCTTCACTTCTTTCACATAATTGAAAATGGAAAACATTTAAAGTAAGGTTGAAATAGTGCTCAAATGCCAACAATTCTTTATCAAGTAAGAATGGAAAATCTAAATATTTTTATGGTTGAGAATTCCCCTACCTCAACAAAATTTGTTGATGTTCAACTCCCACGGTATTCGTCGACTTGTTCCGTTGTCACCTTGTCCTTCTCTTCCTTATCTTTAAGTAAGAAAAATCATCACACACTGCTTATACAAAATACCAGACAACATACCCTAATTCAAGGTTAATTGGGGACTTTAATCAAGCACTTGGTGCTTATCTCTAAAACTATAACATGAAATATGATACTTTCCTGTTTCCTACTCCCACCCAAACTAATTCATGGGTTATCAAACCAAATATCAAATAGATTTCCAAGGTAAGAAGTAGATACCTCTAATGGAGACAAAGGAAGGATCCTCACTTGTCCTAATCTTCACAAATAGAGGAAAAGAAAACTAAATTCGTCTTCCTTAAATTTTCTTCTTGGCAAATTAAGAGTTAAAGGAGATGAACATCTTCATCTCCTTCGGCTGGAGAAGAGAGTAGGAAGAAGAGAGTTTTCTAGAAACCCCATTCCCTTTTATCCTAACTTACCAACGTAAGCATTCTTTTTTTTTAAATTTTCTTTTTAGGGATGCACCACTAAATTCTCAGGATACCAAATCATTTACCTAATCCGACAAACATTGGCACAATCCTTTATAAAATAATTTTATTACTTGGGAAACTAGATGAAATGGAAGTTCTGTTATATATATATATTATTTATTTTTATTTTTATTTTATTTTTATTTATTTTTATCCAAAGGTTGGTCTCAAAGTAAAAGATCATTTACACTATGTTTGGATGAGGGAAATAAACATGGAATTTTGGTAAAAGTCAGAATTTATAAATTGACAAGCATCAATTCTCTTGTTTGAATTCATAAACATAGAAATTTAGAATTTCCGCGTGGAAAAAAAACTTGAAATTTGGGACCTCCAAATCCCAAGTTCAAATTCCATGTAAATAGGTGTCATTTCTCAATTTCTATGATTGAAAGTTTAAAAATAACAAATTTCGTATTCAATTCCATTGTTCTTTTAGGTTAACCAAACAATAAAATTTACAAATTCTAGAAAATAAAATCTCGTCATTTTAATTTTCGTCATTTTTAAATTCCTTGGTAATCTTAAATTTCTTCATCCAAACGTAGTGTTAATGGACCAAAGGCCAATTGATACAAACCTCAAATAAGGAAAATTTATTTTGCTAACAATGGCCATAAGTAATCCACTCTTAATCACCACCTAAAATTTTCGGGATATTATAGGGTTGCTCGTGGTTGTGACAGGCGTTGACTGCTAGTTGAACTTGAGCTCGAGAATTCTTGAGTTTCTTTATGTTTCTATGTTGCCTGCTCTGGTATAAGGTGGAAGGAACTCCATGCAAGCCATGTCGAGAGTGAACACTGCGTTGGATTCGGGCCTCGAGTGTTCATCAAAGTGTGGACCCCACCATGGACGTGCACTCACCTGTTAGCCTTTCGGGAATGGATAGTTTTCCAGTGCTCTACGACGGGGAGAAAATGTTTTCGCGGGGGCTTATAAGGGAGTGCGCTGCCAGAACGCCCGGTTTATAGCTGGTTAAGCGGTTTTTTGTCGGAAAAAATATTGTCATCAGTTATGTCCTGCTTCAGGACACCTTGTCAAGAGTGCGTTGCTTGTTGATGTGCACGAGGAGTTGACTCATTAAGGTAAATTGTTGCAGGTGCTAATCAAGTCCGTAATTTTTTGGGATATTTATGGATCGCCACTAAAAGTTGAGCAGCTCGTCTGAAGTGCATCTCTGTGAGTGGTGGAAGTGTAGTGGACTTCAGGCATGAAATTTGAGCCTAAAGAAGTCAAGTTTGCATAAAAACATGTAAAAAACATTGACGAACCCCCGAAACCTACTTTCTTTTCTGACAAAATCAACCAAGCCTAACCGGTCACGACATGTTGTTGATATTGATTGAGTTTGGGGGACTTTCGCTGACTGAATCCATCCATAAACCCAGACCCCGGCAACCTTCGTAACCAAAGCGTCACGACAACATCCAAAGGTGACCCTTGGATGGGGGCAAGGAGGAACGCGTAGGAATGCCGACCACTACATAAGCCACTAGTGGCTGAGTGAAAGCGAGCAGCACCTTGTATAGGTTGTGCGGAGCTTGAAGAAGCGAGCCCATTTCAGAGAAAGCCATTGCTAGCTAGCCTAGCTAGCTAGCGTTTTTCAGCTGGCTGTTACCGAAAAGGGGCTAGAAATGGTTACTGATATTTTTTTCGGTTGGCCGGTGGTTCAGCTGAACCGATATGGAGTTGGTCTGGATCGGTTTAGGTCCAAGGAGGCGTGGATCTGGGTCACATGGGTGGGCCTAACCCGCCTTGCTGCAAGCTGGAGCACCTGGATTTCTAAGCTTGCGTGTGGGGAGCAGTGCTCTAAAAATTGGTCTGGAGCTAGGGGATCGCCTAGGAGGTCCTAGGCAGTTTGGTTTATTTATTTATTTTTAATATTAATTGTGTGTGTGTGTGCTTTTTTTTTTTTTTTTTTAAGTTTCATGGTGGTATACTTATGGAAATGGTGTACCTAATTTGCAAATGATGGATTTATTACAAGTTCATCCGATTGTGAAATGAATCGGAACACTTTTGAGGGGATACATACAAATAAAAGAAATATACTAGATACAACAAGGTTAAATAATTTAGTTTATGTCCATCATTCTTGCTCTGCGATCTGTCGTGTGGGAGAAAACCTCGGTACATAAGGAGCGTCGTTTGTCGTTGTTTTAGAATGTTCCGTCATCATTTTTCTTCCCTAGGACTATTCAAAGGACATGTAAAAGATTCTAAGAATAGAAACGTGTTGGAATATTTACGTATTTAACGGAAGAATTCGAAACATGAATGTGAGAGCATTCTTCGAGCGTTTGAATTAAGCTCTTGATGAAAGCAACAATTAGTGATAGCGAAAATCCGCCATCTTCAGTCTTGATGAATTTGTACCTACAAAACAATCAACATCTTTGATCAAAGTCCAAAGTCTCATGCGCCCACAAGGTTTTGGTGGGGGGGGGGGGGGGAGGGGGAGGGGGATTGGCCACTGGATCTCCAATGCCTAAGTTACTTTCTCTAAAGAAAGTGAGTGTTTAGGGCTTGTATGCGTAGCAAAAAGCTTACCGAAGTTTTGAGGAAATGGAGGTATTTATAGGAGGAGATGGCTGACCATGGTATTAGAGTTTTGCCCTACACATGGTAGCATCCTATTGGTCAAGGTATGTCATCCGTAGGATGCCCGAGAAAATAATATTCCCAAGATATTATTTAGGAGATAATATATTGGGATAATGGTGGGAGTATCCCTAATTGATTGTGAAGAGGATTCCTTATTTGATGGATTTGATCTTCAATTGGGATTGTATTAAATATAGGATTTAGTAATTAATATTAACTTTAATACTTTTAACATTTCCATGCCATGAGCAGGGAGCTTTGAGCAATTGTGTCTACTGCTTGAACTTCCAGGGTTGTTGAGCTGCGCGTGGGGAAATTTGTGTATCCTATCCATTTAATAAGGGCAATCTTGTTTTTCTAAAGAAAAAGTCCACGTGTCTTGTAGGCTCCACAGGTTTGTTTTTTCAATTTATAAAGGAGAAACATAATTATTTTGACTTGATTTTTTCGGTTTGGTTTGGTTTGGTTTCGATTTTTTTTTCCAAAGTTCTTTTTATAATAGCCCAAAAATTGGAGAGAAAATGAAGAAAAAAAAATTTAGGTAATAAGACTCTCAATATATTTGTGTCTGAAGTTGGGTTATCTAGTCTTATATTGACTTTAGGCTAATAATTGATTTAGAATTCCATTAGAAAATGAATACCAAACATAAAAAATAAAAAAAATTATATTTCACTCATTTCGGTTATTTAACCACCAAATTGAAACCAAACCAATAATTTCAGTTCGATTTTTTATCGGTGTTTTTTTTTTCTTTTGATTTTTAGTTATGCGAGCCACTCTTACGGGTTTAGGTTTTCAGAAAGTAATTTATATAGAGTGAAATTGGAAAAATCCGTTTCCGTCATCTAATGAGAAAAGTTGAGGATTTTACCTCTCGAGCCAACGCGTGAATGATATGCATAATCTGACAACCACTACGTGAGGTAGGTGAAGCCTTGTATGACAGGCCAACACAGAAAGCCGCTTCAGTTGAACTCGTGCAACAGACATGCCAACCATGGAATTAAGAGCTCTTAAGCTCATGCCAAGCAGTCCATTAGTGTGTACTAATGGAGCATGCACTCTATAAAATTGCTTAGCCACAAGCCTAACCCACGACACTATTAGCGATCTAGAGGACTCTTAATTGCGTCATTCATCACAGTTTCTATTCAAACGATTAATTGACTTGATGAATGAGATAACAATTCATACCATAATAGCAAGGTTCTAAAAGTCACTAGGCGCTAGTCGGGCGGCAGGCTGGGGCCTAGCGCCTAGGCGGCTAGGCGGGGCCTAGACGGGCGCCTAGGCGGACTAGGCGGATTTAAGTAAATCTATCATATTTCGTGTAAATAAGTGTCTGCTTATACTTGAAATATATATAATTTCATCATAAACTACAAAATAGAATGCATATATATCATGAAGTATTGAAACATAATGAAAACATGTGAAATAAGGATATAATGTGTATTCATTTAAGTATACAATAAGTCTCTTACAATTTATTGGAAAAAAAACAAAATGCAAAATGAAAGTTATCTATTTTCTGTCTAAGTGAGTTGCAACCTAGGCGGGTCTAGGCGGGCTAGGCGGGTGCCTAGGCGGTCTAGGCGGGTGCTTAGGCGGTCTAGGCGGGTGCCTCAGTAGGTCTAGGCGCCCTTTCTTAATTTTTAAACGCCTAGGCATTAATCGGGGCGGCAGGCTGGGGCCTAGCGCCTAAGCGGGGCCTAGGCGGCGCTAGGCGGGGATTTTTAGAACAGTGCATAATGGATGACCTACGAGCTAAACTCACGCTCCGCTTCACCACTATAAGAGGGACTTCACCTTCAAACATAACCATGGGAGGTAATTGTTCTTTACTTAGCGAAGAAACTTTAGCACTTAAATTCTCATTGATCTCCTATGTCTACCTACGCACCTTTTATCTTTGGACTCACAACCTACTCACCTTTTATCTTTGGGCTTACAATATACTTACGTAACAAGAACTTTATGTATCTTTTTATTTATTGGTTTAACTGGCACAATTGAAATTTTACAATGTGTTTAATTTCTTCCCACATACTCTAAATAACGTGACAATGTTCGATCATTTTATATTTGAGTCTACTTTTAACCTTATTTATTACTACCAAGCAAGGTAATAACACGTTTAGTGAATAAATTGATGACTTTAACACTATTCTTTTAAAAAGGGATATTCTTGTCAATAAAAAAACCTTTCATTTTAGTGAGTCCATAGATACACACCTACTAATAAATGTTATAGCTACTAGCACTACAGTCTACTCCAGTTGTCAATGAAATGTCTTAAATTTGACTTTTACCATGTGACTTAATACAAACAAACCATGAACCACTCCATTATCTTTGTATAAAAAAAATAATAAAAAAGCACCCCGAATGTATATTGTTGAGCAAAAAACATTTAATTCAAAGAAAATAAATAAATAAAAAACAAGTGACTTATAGCTTAGTTGGTTAAGAACATTTACATAAGCACTCAAGAACCCGAATTCGAATCTCTATAGATTTGTTAAAAATAAAAAAAAAATACAAAAAACTTTTGAAGGCCCAATTTAGTCACTTCAATGGGCTATTATGGGTTTAACTCGCTAGAACGCCATGTCGTAAGACCCTAGCTTTAGACCTTAACGCGAAGCTGTTCGCAACTGCTCGAGTCCACTGAGTAAGCAACCGTCCCACAACCTCCCATCTAAAAGGCGGCGATGGGTTGCTTCTCCGTCTCCATTCCCGTAGTCCGCCTATGAGATTCAAAATCCCCAATCTACCCCTTCTCCCTCCCAAAACCCTATATCTCCTAACCCCTAAATCTCACATGGCCTCTCTTCTCACAGCCGCAGAATCCCAAATCCGAACCCGAACTCTCCATTCGGCCCCACCGCAAGACCTCGACGACTCCCTCTGCTCCGACCACCGCCAACAACAAGAAGAGCAACAACAGCAGACCTTCGCCGTTACAACGCCGTTGCGCTGCTTGACTGGCGACTCGCGCATCGAGCGGGCATGGGCTCACTGGTCGAAACTGGGGCGGCCCAAACTGATTGTGGCGCCAATGGTGGACAACTCGGAGCTCCCGTTTCGTATGCTCTGCCGTAAGTACGGGGCCGACGCCGCCTACACGCCGATGCTCCACTCTCGCATTTTCACCGAGAGTGAGAAGTACCGGGAGCAAGAATTTACCACTTGCAAGGTAAATTTACTTTAATTTGGTGATTAATGTAGTAATTTTTTACTAATTGGTGGATTAAATTTTGAGAGTATTGCAGGAGGACCGTCCATTATTTGTTCAATTTTGTGCCAATGATCCTGAAGTTTTGTTGGAGGCTGCAAAGAAAGTGGAGCCTCATTGTGATTATGTCGACATTAATTTGGGGTAATTGCTTATCTAATCCCAGATAATTATTCTTTTGTTTATGAATGAAATTAGTGTTAACAATTCCGAAATGTTCAATTGTCCAAGTGAATTTTTGTTTACTTGTTGGCGTTAGAAACACCCAATACACGAACAACTAATTTGAGTTCCCAAATACCCTTTTGAGTTAGTATGACATTTAGGGATTGGAATCCTCGGATTGTTAGTTAATGTGTGGATTCGTGTTCAGGTGTCCTCAGCGTATTGCGAGGAGGGGGAATTACGGAGCTTTTCTAATGGATAACCTTCCTCTTATAAAATCTCTGGTAGAGAACTTGGTTCAAAACCTGAATGTGCCTGTGTCGTGCAAAGTCCGAATCTTTCCAAATTTAGAGGATACAATCAAGTATGCTAGGATGCTTGAGGATGCGGGTTGCTCACTTTTAGCTGTCCACGGCCGGACCAGAGATGAGAAAGACCAGAAGAAAGTCCGGGCCAACTGGGACGCCATCAGGGCCGTCAAGAATGCTCTCAGAATCCCCGTCCTTGCCAATGGTAACATCAGGCACATGGACGATGTTCGTGACTGTTTGGAAGCAACTGGTGCTGATGGGGTGCTTTCCGCAGAGTCTCTTCTTGAGAATCCAGCTCTCTTTGCTGGGTTTCGAACTGCTGAATGGGCAGCTGAGAATGAAGAAACTAAGAAAGATGGGATACTGGACCAGGCAGATCTTTTGGTGGAGTATTTGAAGCTTTGTGAACAATACCCTGTGCCTTGGCGGATGATTCGCGCTCATGTGCACAAGATGCTGGGGGAATGGTTCCGAATTCATCCACACATAAGAGAAGATCTCAATGCACAAAATAGACTCACTTTTGAATTTCTTTACGGTATAGTGGACCGGCTGAGAGAGCTGGGGTCAGGTATTCCACTTCATCTAAAAGAAACTACTGCTGCAACTGTTTCTGCAAATGGGTTGTCTACTTGAACTTTGGGATACTGGTTGAATGAGGGTCTGTCTGTTTCAGATATAGGAAAATCCCGGCCGGCCAAGTCGAAATCAGAAATCGGATTTTTCGTTTTGTCATTAGGTTTTCGTCGTTATTTTCTTTGAGATTATAAGGTTACCAATGTTGTAATGTTAGATTATAAGGTGCACCTCCCTATTATACTGCATTCTTTTGTTATTGCTGATTAGCGCATCTCAGTCTACGCGCCCTAAAAAAATCAATTGTATTAACATCCCATTGAGTGACTTTATGTTATGAGTTTACCCGAATGAGGACTTGAATCCTATCGAGTCTTGAATTTTTTGTCCGAATTCAGTCTCTTCGATTCACAAATACCCAATCTTTAGGGTTCGCCATTTTCATTCGATTTGTTGTACACTAGATTTCGACTAATGTACGAAGTTCGTTACTACTTTCTTAACCAAATGTTCGCCATAAACAGCTCTTTCGAATTTCTTAGCTCCGCCTGTCTTCTCTCTGCAAAAGTCCAAGGCTCCACTGCTGTGTCAAAATTTGTCTGTTAAACAGCATGAAGCATGTAGAGAGGGGATTAGCACCAAAACACGATTAACAGAGAAAACAGAAACTGAAAGAACGAGTGAGAAAGCATTACAAGGCGAAAGGTACCGGCTAATCTCATTCCTCATAGAGATATGCTACACAAACCCGGTATTTTGGAGAGGAATTGATAACTCGATGCAAAGTAGACTCGTATAAACCATTTGAGTAAATCTGCACTCATCCCAGTGAGAGAAGTGACTTGATACTTAATCCAGGAGTTGGTACAGATATTAGGAACACCTAATTACACACATTAATTTTACCTTTAGCATGTCTCCCATATTGCAGACAAATGTTCCGACGACTGGAGGAGCGGATATCCACTCATCGGACAGGTTTCTCACCTTCAACAAGTCATTCAACTCAACTTCTATGGAAACTAGAGCGGCGGGATAAAACTAGTACCTGAAGTGCAGTTATATCGTCATCCTGACTAACCAATGTCAACAAACCTGTAATGCAACAATTTAGAAGACCGGGATTTATTGATTTTCCTAGGCCACGACTTGCTGAAGGTGAAGAAGATTTACCATCATCAGTGTCAGCTCCACGGGAATTGTTTGGCCTCCAGAAATGAACAAAACGAGAGCAACAGGGAAAACAAGAGGAAAGGACATCAGTAACATATAAATTAGATATAAAGGGAAGTGCAAGCATCTTAAGCAGCATTACAGATCACCATCCGACATCATTTATGGGAATGTCTGAGCCATTTGTAGAGCACGCACCTGGGTCACCAATAAGACGCATCACCCAAAATGCATCTCCAGCTCTATCACCTTCAAATTCATATGGTGATCCACTCAGTGCTGAAGCATTGGAAGGAACCGAGAAACAAAAGCCTGTAACCAGGAGAATATGAAAAGATAAAGCGTCGGAAAAATGGAAAAAGTTTGTTATCCATGGAAAACATTCCTGTGCAGATCGAGGCTGATATATTCCTCCATTAGTACCTTAAATTCGGGGGATTATCTGGCCTGCACAAAGGATCATAAGGCGAAATGAAACACTTCAGTAACACTATGCAAGAATCAGTCGTGAAGTCTATAGTAAGCTCGAAAGAGAATAAACATGGAGTATCTAGACCCAACAATAGATACATAGTCACAATTCAATGTCCAAAACATTATCAACTTATTTGTATACTGTTGAATGAGTCAAGAGCAGCATTGCAAAATCCAAACATAAACGAATTTTGTTCAATGGTGATCGGGACGACGGGGTGTTCCATGCCTCCACTCACTACGCAGAACTTTTCTCCTTTAATTTGATCAGTAGTCCTTAATCTTAAGTAGGCTGAGCTAGACTTGTGCAAAAGCTCTGCGACTCTAACTCAACAAAGGTGACCTAACTATTTCATATTCGATGTCATATCAGCTCTCCTTTTCATATTACATTGACAACCTTTTTGTAAGCGAGATTAGTACACAAAATATTTACTTGATCCAATGCTTATATTCAGTAGGGAAGGCCTTAATTTGTACGTACCATTGGTTAGGTCCTTCCATTGGTTTTTCACCTTTGGTAATATCCTCGCCAATTCTCTGATATCCTCTGCATGGAGAATCAAGCCTTCTCTTAATACAAATCACACATACACTAATCATATATCATAAAATTAAGGGAACTTTAACGAAAAGCTCATGATATTGTTCACTTTAACGAAAAACCATATTTTTACACTAAAAAGTAAATCTTTGTACTATTCACTTTACCCTTTATTTTGTCCTTATAGTTAAAACTTAAAGTTTCAAGCTCTTTTCATTAGTTTTCCTTAAAATTTAATCCTCATTCACAAAGATACATACATACATATATATATATATATATATATATGTCTATATAATTATGGGTAATATTAGGGAGGCCAAACTTTTAAACCAAATGATTGGTCATTAATAGGAAATAAACACGTTAATCGATACTTAATTAATTATTCAATCATCAACAACCACATCATTTGGTTTACACAATTTAGTTTAAAATTTTGGTATCCTAGAAAAGTTCAAAAATACTCGGTAAAAGAAATACTCCGACATTTTGATGTTGAGTTTTTCTTCATATGTTGGTTGTCCAGGTGCATGCTTTACAAATTTGTGTATGCACCTGTATCCACTATCAGCAGACATTTTGATGTTGAGTTTTTCTTCATATGGAAGTTCAAAAAACTTTCGTGTCAGATTCTTGACTAGTTTCAGCAAGTCTTGGGAATACCATGTCCTTTCTGTCAAATTACAAAATTAGGAAACAGAAATGGCAAAGCTCAATTTGAGAGAATTTCATTCAAGTACCACATATAAAAAGCCAGCTTCTTTGAAAGCTCGATCCAATTGTCTGACAACTTGGGTAACAACTGGGTCCTGTAAAATTTTCATTGTGACGAGAATACGGGTAGTACATCACATATTTTTATAGAAATGATCAAAATTTTTATTTTTTAAGTTATTAACTTTTTAACACATATATTCCACTATTTGTATAATGACATATGGTGTACCACTTTGTTATCGATCACACTGAAAAATCTTTGAGGATCCTGACTCCTTTCTAGATCATCAGATTCCGCCAAAAGAGGACCAATATCTCATTAAGATTCAAAATTAAAGGACAAAAATCATGATAGGATATTTTAATTGGTGACCATCTTAGGGCTGGTTTGGTATTGCTGTGATTTGAAAAAAAGCTGCTGTGAGAATAAGCGGCTGTGCTGTGAGAATAAGCGGCTGTGAAATAAATCAGCAGAGTGTTTGGTAAATTTTTTTGTAAAAGTGCTTTTGGAAAAAAAAAGCAGTCTAATAGTGGGTATTTTCATTAAAGAAGCATTGTAACTCCGTGTGCTTTGAAAAAAAGCCAGTTTTCCAAAGCTGCAAATAGCAGCTTCAGCTTTTTCCTTTGATTTCAGCTTATTCTCACATCAGCTTCCAAAATAAGCCCTTTTTTTTCAGTTTACCAAACACCTAAAACCCTCACAGCTTTTTTTCATGGGTGTTTTTTTTTTAAGCACCTCACTCCCAAACTAGGTCTTAGTCATTTAGAAATTAAGGGTTATGGTTGTTTTTAAGAAAACTAATGAAAATGGCTTGAAAACTTTGAGTTTTAATGATAAGGACAAAATAAAGGGTAAAGTGAATATTGCCAGGATTGACTTTTTAATGTAAAAATGTGATTTTTCGTTAAAGTGAACAGTACCGGGAGCTTTTCGTTAAAGTTTCTTTGTTTTTACTTATGTTGTCCTCGGTGAGTTAGTAGTGGATTGTCCAGCTTGCACTCTTGGGGTCCAGTTCCTTTAAATGGAGCAATAGCTCTCTTTCTTTTGTAACTAATATATTGGGAAAAATATTATAAAAATCAAGCACGCCTTTGTGCTCTTCTTCCTCTTTCCATATCCATTCCCATTATTGCAACTTGGTATAGGTTGAAGAAGGTTCTGGGAATTTGATACATATCATTGGTATCATCCTTTCCGATCCTAGTATTTCCGTCCTCGTATGCCCCGCCACCATCCAAATACCCGCTTCGCTGTTATGGATGCTCGGATCTCTACGTTGGAGGCCTTTGTGGCTGCTTTGTCCAACTCCATGGATGCTAAGTTTGCTATTTACTTCGAACAATTCTAACGTGAACTCACGTGCATGGTCGGCGGGGTTGGATCCTCATCCACTGATGCTGATCCTGCTCCTCTTCCAATTACCGTTGATCCCATCGATCCTCATGACCCGGATCCAAATCGGACCCCTCGCCTAGATTTGGTGGAAGGGGGTGCTATTCCTCGAGCTCAATGGCAACATAAAATCGATTTTCCTTGATTTATCCATGTTGATGATCCTCTTGCCTGGATCTATAAGGCGGATCAGTTCTTCGGCTACTACTGCACTCCGGAGCACCATAAAGTGGTCACCGTCTCTTTTCACCTTGACGGAGAAGCCTTGCAGTGGTTTCGCTGGATAACTGCGCCAAATAGGTACTCTAAAAGATTATATATCTGAATTTAGGCATATGGCTAATTGCACTACTGATTTGGGACCGATCTTGTTAAAGAGTTGCTTCTTAGGGGGTCTTAAGCGTGAGCTAAAATATGATGTTAAGTTGTCGCGTCCTCTTAATGTTCATGATGCCATTGCTATTGTCGTACAACTTGATACCAAATTTACTAATCTTTAGTCTGGATGCACTAAACCAAATCCCATTTTTAGATCACCCACTCCTGCAGTTGCTACTCCTACAGTGACCCCTAGAAATCCTAATTTTCCTATTAAGAGACTTACTCCAGAGGGAATTCAACAAAAAAGGGAGCAAGGGGATTGTTGGTCTGTGATGATAAGTGGAGTAGAGGCCATAAGTGTGCTAATAAGCAATTGCTCATGCTTGATTTACTCAGTCCTGAGGAAGTTGGGGAAGTAGTTGTTAATGATGAGCAACATACTCTCTTGCACATGGAGCTTAAGAAAAAAGAGGGAACATGGAGACTTTGCATGGATTACAGAGAGTTGAACTCCATCACTGTCAGAGACAAATACCCCATCCCACTCATTGATGACTTATTAGATGAACTTTGTGGAGCACACTATTTTTCGAAGCTTGATTTGAGATCCGGCTATTATCAAATCCTCATGCATCCTTCTGATATTGATAAAACAGCCTTTCGGACTCATGAGGGACACTATGAGTTCCTAGTCATGTCTTTTGGCCTTACCAATGACCCTGCCACTTTTCAGAACCTCATGAATGATATCTTCAAACCATATTTGAGGAAATTCATATTGGTATTTTTTATGACATACTGGTTTATAGTAAGTCTTGGCAAGACCATTTGAATCATCTTAGCATCATCTTCAGCATTTTACAAGAGCATCGACTCTATGTTAAAAAGTAGAAGTGTGCCTTTGGTCAACACATAATTGAATACCTGGGCCACATTGTGTCTAGAAAAGGTGTTGAGGCTGACCCCTCCAAAATTCAAGCCATTATTGATTGGCCAGTTCCTGCAAATGTCAAAGAATTGAGAGGCTTCTTGGGACTTACTGGTTATTACAGGAAGTTTGTTTTTGGTTATGATAAAATTTGCCAGCCTCTTTACCAACTCACTAAGAATGACATTTTTCATTGGACACATGAAACTACTCTTTTCAAACTCTCAAGAACACAATGTCTTCTCCTCAAGTGTTGGCACTCACCAATTTTTCTCTGCCATTTGTGTTAAGAGTGTGATGCCTATGACAAGGGTATTGGGGCAATCCTGCATCAGAAAGGGAGGCCTATAGCTTTCACAAGCAAGGCTCTGGGCCTTAAAAACCAAGCCATATTTGCTTATGAACGAGAACTTATTGCCATAGTGCATGCCATTAAGAAATAGCAAACTTACCTACAGGGAAAACATTTTATCATTAAGACAGATCACAACAGTTTAAAGTATTTCTTGAACCAAGGGGCAAATAACCATTTTTCAGCAGAAATGGGTCTCTAAACTGCTTGGTTATGACTATGAGATCCAATTTAGGAAGGCGTCTGAGAACTTGGTAGCTGATGCTCTATCAAGGCTGCAGGAAATAACTAATTCAGATGACATGTCCCTGGATGAAGCACCTAAGAATTTGAGTTGCTCAACCATCACATATCCTTATTTTGGGTGGCTCGATGATATGACGAAGAGTGTTGAACAAGATGACTGGATAAAGGCCAAAATACACGAATTGAATACCATTGATTCAAGCAATAATGGAGGGAAGAATTCTCAGTACCAAGTGGAAAACGACCTTCTCAGATATAATTCTAGAATAGTCTTGAGCCCTACATCTCCTTGAAAGGCTAGAATTATGGAGGAACACCATGCTACACCTGTTGCAGGGTGCAATGGGATGCTTAAAACTTACTAATGGATTAAAAAAGGTTTTTATTGGCCATGTTTAAAGAAGGATATAAAAACCTTTGTAGCTAAATGCCAAGAGTGCCAACATAATAAATATGAAACGTTGTCTCCCTTGGGTTTACTCCAGCCTTTGCCCATTCGCCAAAAGGTTTAGAATGACATTAGTATAAATTTTATTGTAGGATTGCCTCTGTGTAAGGGCAAATTTGTGATCTTTGTGGTAGTAGACAGGTTGACAAAATATGCTAATTTCATGGCATTAGCTCACTCTTTCACAGCTTCAACAGTAGCTCAAGTTTTTGTTGAGAATGTCTTTAAACTCCATGGAATGCCCTCAACCATTGTGAGTGACAGGGATGCAATTTTTCTCAGTCATTTCTGGAAGGAATTCTTCAAGTTGAAAGGTTCAAAGCTTTATATGAGCTCAGGTTACCATCCTCAGAGTGATGGACAAACTGAGGTGGTTAACAGGTGCCTCAAAACTTATTTAGGATGTTTTGTTGGTACTTAGCCTAAGAAATGAGTTGATTGGTTACCATGGGCTGAGTGGAATTATAATTCCTCCTACGACACATCTTCCAAATTCACCCATTTCTAGCTGGTATATGGTTATCCTCCCCCATTGGTAGTTACTCATGAATTTGGGACTGCAAAACTTGATTCTGTGGAACAATGTCTCAGGGAGAGGGATAGTGTTCTTGCAGTGCTCAAGACCAACTTGGAGATGGCACAACACAGAATGAGGCAGCAAGCTAACAAGCATAGAACAGAAAGGGAGTTCCTTGTGGGTGACTTTGTGTATCTCAGATTGGTTCCCTATCAGTTGTAAGCTTTGAATTCTCACTCTTATCATAAGCTTTAGCCTAGGTTTTATGGTCCATATGAATTGTTGGAGCAGATTTGATTTGTGGCTTACAAGTTGAAACTTCCAGAAGGTACAAAAATACACTCGGTCTTTCATGTGAATTGCGACAAGAAACACCTGGGAAGTCTAATTCAGCCTGCTGCTGTGCTACCAGAGATGATTGATGATGTCTTGGCCAATGTGAATCCTTTAGCAGTGTTGTCTCGAAGGTTATACAAGAAGGGACAGTCAGCAGGTGTTCAATTGCTTGGATGCTACCTGGGAGGATTATGATGAATTCAAGTCAAGGTTTCCAGGTTTTCAGTTTGAACCTTGAGGACAAGGTTGCCATAAAAAGGGGGGGGGGGGAGAATAATGATAGGATATTTTAATTGGTGACTATCTTAGTCATTTAGAAGTTAAGGGTCATGGTTGTTTTTACTTATTTTGTCCTTAGTGAGTTAGTTAGTAGTGGATTGTCTAGCTAGCACTCTTGGGGTCCAATTCCTTTAAATAGAGCAATTGCTCTCTTTCTTTTGTAGCAGATATATTGGGAAAAATATTAAAAAAATCAAGCACGCCTTTGTGCTCTTCTTCCTCTTTCAATACCCATTCCCATTACTGCAACTTGGTGTAGGTTGAAAAAGGTTCTCGGAATTTGATACATATCAAATCAATGAAAGATTCAATCTTTCGTTTTGGGTAAAATTTGGTTTGGTTTTTTTTTTTTAACTTTATATTGATGATGGTTATTGACTTGAAGTGGATGACCATGGCGAAGATGTTTGATCGATGATGATACTCTCACTGCCTCGAAGCAGCTTAAGTACTTGTACACGAGCTGAGCGACTTTTTTTTTTTTTTTTCAAACACAAGCTTAGTTGAAGAAAATGTTAAATGAGATAAAAGTTAAAGAAAAGCTGCTAGCAGACCAAGTAGACAAAGAATCTCAAACAAAGCACATGACGGTCCAATTAGGCTTCATTTGTCGATGCAAGTTGTCTTTGTTACAACCATCATGTACCTCACCAAATTTGCCTCTAAAATACTCAGTAAAAGAAATAGGTAGCCAACACCAACAACCATATTCATCACCCGAGGACCAACAAGGGAAAACTTCTGATGCCAACAAAGCAAGAAGGCAAAACACCATCAGAATCATAGAAGAAAGGGGTGCGGAGAACCAAACCAGCTGCAAAGCGGTTTTACAAATCTTCATCTGAGTGACAACAAATGTTTAAGAATTTACCATGTTTTTGAGTCAAGATTTTTTTTTTATATTTTCTTTACAAATGAAAGCGTTAGTAGGTTAAATTATTAAATATTAAAAAGAAAAAAGATAGGTGAAATTTGAACTTGCAAATATATACATTATTGTTATGGGAGCTTTAAATATAGAGACAAAAACTTTCACTGTATTTAAAGGAACTCTACTAATTTTTAAACATGTCAATGAGACACAAAAACATAAAAACAACTAAAGCCTAGCCCAAAAACATAGAAACAATATTTTAAAATACCAATCATACCCCTAAGGCTTTAAGGTTGTTAATAGAACATAACCCTCACAACTCTAAGGCTCTTTAACTGTGACAACTTGTCCCTAATTTTACGATTTTATAAATTCTAAAAAAAGAAGTGAATTGACGAAAATGTCCCTAGGGGCGAGATTATAGACTTTAGTTGACCGTCATTTGGTGATGCATACGAGCTATTATTTCACTGTATTCTCGAAGTACTCGACGGTACGAACGCGTAGGCGTAAACAGAATCAAATTCGAAGTTACGGTTAAAATATTACGGAATGTTGAATACAGAGGCAAATTGGTAATTTCAGGTCTAGAGATATTTTGTGTTGTTTTGTGAGCCACGTGGGGCCCACACCCCACTCCTGCCTAATCCCGTATCCCCTCCTTCCAAAAACCTTGGTTTTATCTCTCTTTACTCACCTACTATCTTACTGCCACTTCACCTCACTACTCAACTATCTCTCTTCATTCATCTTTCTCAGCTCACTCTCTAAAACTTTGGACTCTCTCTCATTCTCGGCAACCCGAGACCCCTACACACTACATCGTTCCGGCGAGCTCCATCACCCATGTCGTACCACACCACCATCTTCCTCACTCTATACCCAGAATCGACGATGAGTTTACGAACCTTGACAGTGGCAGAGGCCACTGTAAGTTTCTCCCCCGACAACCTCCGGATCTTTGTGGACTTTTTTGACGAGGTAGGGACCTCGCATCCTCAAATCACATCATTATCATCGTTTTAGGTTGTTTTCTGGATCATTTGTGCGAGTTGGTGATGTTTTGGGCCAAGAAATACCTAGGGGACCCTTCCTCTTGTTCTCCAGCGATGGATTTGTGGGATTTCAAACTTTTCCAACCACGGCTAGGTCTCGTGTCGGTAAATCTTTGTTCTTATTTCCCTTAGCTTCAAATTGACTTAAAGATCTCTGAGAATAATTGAGTTTTGAACGCAGATCGGAGTTCGGGAAATTTCCCTGCCAAACCAACCCAGAAACCGGCCTTCTTCTTAGCTGGGTCTGGCGAGTGCAACCCGCGAGCCCAATGGGTCAACCCGACCCGAGGAAAAAAAAAGAAAAGGCCCAAACCCGGATATGACACAGATCCATTTTAGATTTGGAGGGTAACTTTAACTGAATATTCTATCCGAGAAGAGAATATTCCGTTAAAGTTAATTGTTGACCATTAGTTGACTTTTATTGACTTTTTCAAAATTTTCTCGAAAATTCTTCAGGGCTAAGTTCAACGTCCCCAGTTCGTTTTTGACATCCATTTAGTGAAATTACAAGGTTTTAACGTAGTTGACCGCTGGGGCATCTCAGTTGACTTTTTAGGGTTGACCGTTGACTTTTCGTTAACCTTTTACGAAAATTGCCTGGGACCCCTCTTAGCGTATTTTGACGCTCTGATTACCAATCCGCACTATGTTTTCCCAAATTTAATCGTTTAAGTTGAGTTTTACTAATGAGTCTCAATATTATGCTTAGGTGTGATTACTATTGGAGACTCCGGCTTTTCCAGCTTGAATGGATGTGACATCGCAAGTACCCGTGAGTGGGTCTTTTCTTTTATATAGTGTGTGTGTGTATATATATATATATGTTTTTTTTTGTTAGTTTCCATTTATATATTTGATAAAGAATTTTCTACGTTACACCTAGATTGGGGTAATGTATATAAAATTACCGTATTGACGAAATTCAACCAATCATACTACGTCATACGGGATGCACATGTATGCATATTAATATGGATGCTTCAATAGTATTTATAGTTATGATTAGTATTTCATTGACTAGGGTTATTGAATTATCGAATTATCGATTTACCATTGCATGATCATATTTGCGTTATCTGCTCATAGTGTGCTGCACTGGTGTTAGTACTCGCCCGGGGTAGGGCTAGTCTTTCACGTGTATGTTTACATCGCACCGTACACTCACTTTGGATCCATTGTAGGTGCCAGTTCTGTCCTAGATTGCTATAGGCAATTAGGACTCGTATGTGATGCACATAGCGCTAGTCTTCACGTGATTGTAGTACTAGGGCGTAAGTTATTATTACACCCAATCATGTTCATATAAGAATATCTCTGCATAAACTCGTGTGTCAGCATATGTCGATGAACACTCGATATGATATGTTTGTTTATGCGAGAATATGTGATTACGGACATCATGTGTTATTTACGAAAGTTTGTGACGTATTGCATTCTTCATATACTGTTGGCTATGGTAAGTATTTTCATACTATACGTAGTATACCTATTTTGGAAACTAGACTTGTTTTACGGCAAAGGGTTATTATGTTTTCGAAAAGGTTTTTACAAAGCTTTATTTTTTTAGGCCCACTCACCCTTGTTTTTCGCTCCTCTAGGTATTAGTGGCGGAGCTTTCGTGTCGACGAGAATTTTTGGCAAAATTTTGTTGTGGGAATACTATCGACGGTATAATTCCTCTTTTACCTTTACTGTACTTTACTTATGCTCTGACATCACGTGTGAAATTGGTTCATTCTCGCTCACATGCACACTCTTATATTTAGGCACTTTTAGGTTTAAATTTATTCACATTTTCCACATTACTACATATTATGGCTTCGTCGCCCTCCTGGTGTTGGCTAGCACAGCTCAATTCTGAGTCTAGGTGGACATTCCTGGTCAGGATGTGTCATTAACCACTTAAAATGCTTTATAAAGAGGGAATTGACTTCAACTTGTGTAAGCATGTATCATTCCTTCCGCATAAAAAATAATGATTTCTCTATTACGAAATGAAGATGTGAAAAATCTATACATCAAATTTTAAAATTCAATCAATTCAACCTCCAAAAAAAAAAAAATCTGTCCTTAGAGTTTGATGGAGTGATTGCTTACATAATGTGGAGAGCAGGAGCTCTTCTTATTCTCTTCGAATGAGGCTGTCCATGGCTTTTCTTTTACTCTCTGTTTGTTTGCGTCTTGTGCACAAAAAAATGGAGTTATCTTTTTGTTCTGGGTCGTAACCAAAACAAAGCATCTTCACCATTTCTAATTCTCTGCATTTTTTAATGTAAGCCTAAAGGCATAAATTGTCTTTCACCTATTTTTTGTGTGCCACCGAAAGCAATAAATGGGCTCTTGAATTTGGCAATAAATTCAACAATTAGACAGACAAACAGGCAAATTCATACATACATGCATACAAAAGATTACTGAGGAACAAGGAAGCAGTAGAAAATAGAAAAGAAAATTAATGAAAATGATTTGTAAATTTTGAGTTTTAATGATAAGGACAAAATAAAGGGTAAAATGAATAGTATCAGAATTGATTTTTTTTAGTGTAAAAATATGATTTTTTTGTTAAAATGAACAGTACTATGAATTTTTCTTTAAAGTTCCGAGAAAGAATTAAAGAGGTAGAGGAAGGCGGCTCCAGCCTCCAGGCTCTGATCATGTCTGCGAATTGAAAGTGAATCAGAAAGAGAGAATTTTAATGCTAACAAGCTCTTTCCTTTTTCTTGTCACGAATCAAATCCCTCGCGGCTTGCTTTTCGACTTCGATTACAGCTTCAAGTTGGGCAAGGTGGGATACAAGTGAACTCGATCAATACCCTCCGGAGAATTGTAGGCCCTTGTCAGCAAAGAATTGTAGGCGTTTGAGTATTTTTGTAATTTACACTCCAAAGAAAAAATGACAATGATGTTATCTATTAATTTTTGTCTATCCTTAAAATGTTTGAAAAATACTGTCTCAATAAAAAATAAAAAATTAAAAGTATTCTTTATGTGTAATTTTTTCCTTATTGTTATATGTTACTGTAAAGTGTCTTCCGTAAATCGTTTTTAATTGTTAGATTAATTAGAAAATCAGATAGTTGGCAGTTTGGGATGATGTGTTGTGGTTTGTCTCGTTTCTCTCTGGGCTTTTGCTTGTTATTATTTTTTTGCCATATTTGGCCTGTTTTGCTCTGTTCTTGTTTTTTTCCCTTCGAATAGAAACGTGGGACATATCAATGCTGTCATCTCTTTATATAATAATTTACAACATACGATATATCATTTTATTTATATATCAATTCTGCCATCTCTTTATATTATAATAAATAATCATGATATCCCTATTAAATATATATATTTTCCACCACATTCACATGTAACAACTTCACATTAGTGCAGCTTTGCCCTCCTTTTCCAGCGTGAAAGTTGCACCTTTGAAGTCACCAAATGAACCACCATATTATTACATCGAATCTAAATGGATATAAAGAGGTTGGCTATGGCACGCATTTACTTAATATATTTATTATCTAACCATATATGCAACCAAAAAATAGAAATGTTATATTTGACCATACATGACGATACAAGTGCATATACTGTAAACAAGTCCCAAAATAATAATGATAGTTCCCAAACAATTACTCCAATATCGTTCACCATAAACGCTTTTGTTATTGTAGGGCCAAACTTTTTTTATTTTTATTTTTATTTTTTTTATTTAACAAACGATATTATATACACTAAAGAAATGAGGAATAGACTAAGTTTCACAATGGGGCAACAATGTGGTTCAAATTCGCCTTTGGCGAGAATCAAACCTAAGACTTTTCACTTACAAGTGAAGAGGAATACCGCTAGACCATAGTACTAAGTGGCAATTGTATGGCCAATTTGGATTAATGGTTACTGTTGTGATAAAGTAATCAAAAGATAGCTCTATGGTGAAAAAAATATGATTTAAACTCTCGTGGTGAAATCCGTTAAGATTCAAGTTCAAAATTAACATTTTCGTTAACTTTCTGTTAACATTCCTCTGGAGTCTAAAATAATCCCAAATATTCTAGAGGCGACACGTGAACTTTTATTTCAGAAGGACAAGATTGTCCTCAATAAATGGGCAGGCTTATCAGATGGTTCCACGCGCAGCTCACATCCCTGAATGACTCAGCAGCTGAACACAACTGCCCACAGCTCACCTGCCATTGGCAAGGAATTAAAGATAAGGATTAATTACCCAAATCCTATCTTTAATACATTCCTACTTGAAGAATAACTCCAATCAAGTAAGTAATCCTAATTTATTTAAATTAGGATAATTACACCATTATCTCAAGATATTATTTCCTATTTAATATCTTGAGAATATTTAGAGAATATCTCTCCATTAAACACTATATGGCCAGCCCTAACCCTATAAATACCCCATATTGTACCAAATTTGGAGAGCTTTTGTAACCCTAAACCCCCCCCCCCCCACACACCTCGTGGGCGCGTGAGGCTTAGGTCTTTGATCAAAGGTGTTGACTGTTTTGCAGGTGCATTTTCGTCAAGACTGAAGAGGACGGAAATTTGCATCGACAAATTGGTGCTTTCATTGAGAGCTGATTCAAAATACTTGAAGAAGCCTCTCGCATTAGTTTCTTGAATTTTCTGTTACATTGAATTTCTCACACGTCATATCAATTAATTTTTTCTGGAAAAGTTTCTTGATCAATCATTGGATAAAGGATACAATGGTAGGAAATTCAGAAACTAGGATGAATGGAACCCCATACGTGGAAAGATTTGGACTGAAGAGTGGAGACGAGGACATAGCCCACTGCAACGGAGCCGCGCCACCACCATCACCACCGTGACCTAGCAGCCACGACAAGGCCACCAGGCCACAACACCACTCCCACTAAACCCTAGGCAGGCCCAGGTCCACTTCCAAGCCCATAGGCAGGAGGCCCAGAACTTGGCAGCTGCCACAGCAAGCCCTAGGCAGAAGGCTCAGCCCAATGCAGCAGCATGTCTTGTTACACAGCAAGCCCAAGCCCAAGCCCAAGCCAAGCATCTCAACGGGCCCAAGCCTAAGCCATTCAGCCAGCAGGCCAATATGTGGTAGCCCAACGACCAGGATGGCCCACAGCTATATAGATCCAAGGCGAGCAGGCGCCGATCCAACGCACCCCACGACCTGCTCCGAAGATCCGGCCAGCGACCCAATCCATTCCGAGGCCACCTCCAGCGATCCAGATTCTGACCACAGGTCCCGCGATCGATTTAGGGTTACTTATAACCAGCTTTTATGCAGGAATGCCCGCTTTGGGCTCAAGCTTTGTACCTATAGTCTACTATACCTCCATCACACATGGAGACGCCCATCATCCAAGCTCTTCCAATCCAAATGACGAGCACCACATGCCCCAGCAGGTCGCTAATTTGACGAACACCCTCACGTAGCAGACCACCTTGGTGAACTAGCTCCTTAAGCGCATCGAGATGCAGCACGTCCCAGATGAGGTGTCCCGAAGCAGGACAAGGGTGGGAGAACGTGACTCATTCCAGCGACGTCCCGATAAAGAGCCATTCAGCCCTCAACGAACCATGTGTTCAGGTAGTGTGCACTCTCGTTTAGGCCCTCAGGGAAACGTATTCTCCCGCCTAGATGCACAGAGAATCGTTCATTCCCGACTTGGTTCATGAGTTAGTGTGCATTCGAGGTTGGGTCCACACTCTGATGAGCACCACGTGAGCAGTCTAGTTCAAGCTCCACTGGCAGCCCATGCCCAGAGCGACGGCGAGCAGCACAAGGTGAACCACGTGCATCACAACTGCAGCACAGACAAGTAGGACGAGCCAAAGAGCAACATGGACCAACAGGTCAGCACTGGGGGCAGCTGGAAGCTCTGCTACCCTACCAGGCACAAATCTAGGAGGAAGTACAAAAACTCGTAGTAGAACAGCTGTGCGGATTCCAGTGCATTGACACAACAGACAATGCCCTCTGTAGATACGTGGCCAACCTGAGCAGGTCACCATTTACGGATGAGATCGAGCAAACCGAGCCATCGTGGAAGTTCAGCCCGCCACACTTCACCTTATTCAAGGGAGATGCAGATCTTGAGAGGCACTTGATGTACTACCGAAGTGCCATGATACTCTACGCCAACGATGACGTTCTCATGTGTAAGATCTTCGACACGACGTTCCAAGGTGAGGCGTAAGACTGGTTCCACACCCTGCGACCATGTTCAATCCGGAACTTCAGCGAACTTTCCTTGGTTTTCACTAAGGAATATTCGTCTTACCGCTTGTAAAAAAGAAGTTTGACCACCTCTTTAACATGAAGAAGGACCCGAATGAGTCGCTCTGCACATACATCAAGAGATTCAAGGAAGAGAAGGAAAATATCGTCGGATGCAATGACAGCATCGCATGCTCAGCTTTCAGAAATGGTCTCCTAGCAGATCACCAGCTTTTCGAATAATTACTTATGGGCGAGAACCTGTCCCTGGCAAACTCTTATGCTTTGGCAGAAAAACACTCTCTTTGGGATGAGGAAAAACGCTTTCAGAAGTCGCCCGAACAGCTGTACAGAGCCGTGGAACCAACTCAGAAGAAGGCTAGCGATAAACCACTCAACATCAAAAGCAAGCCATGAGACAAATGCAGGGAACGGTCCCCATCAAAGGGAGGCATAGCGCCCAAAACGTACACCAGGTTCTCAGCCCCGATCAACCAAATCCTTCGCGACCTCAAAGACTAGCCATGGTTCAAGCCGCCGCCACTTTTAAGGAGCGACACCTCCAAGATGGACCAGACCAAATATTGCGCATTCCACAGAGGTCCTGGGCACACAAACAATGATTGCACCATATGGAAAAGGTACCTTGAGTAGCTCATGAAGGAAGGCAAGTGCGACCAATATGTCGATAGACTAGCTGCCCGACCAAGGCAAGAAGAAGATGTGGTTGCCAAGCCCCCAACCAAGACAATTCGAATAAACGGAATCTTTGGCGAATCCGAGCATTTGGGGGCCACAAATAACTCCAAGAAGAGGAAGATCCAGCAAGCGAGATCGATCAATCAGGTTCAAGCCATAGATAGTGTACCTGGACCAATCGTCGGCTTTAACGAGCAAGACATTGATGGAGTAGACTTTCCCCACGATGATGCCCTAGTGATTTCTGTACAACTGGCCCACGCCATCGTTGACAGAGTCATGGTCGACAATGGCAGCTCAGTCAACCTTCTACAACTATCAGTCATCCAGAAGATGGGCCTGGAAAGCACTATCCAACGTAAAGCAGAGGTCTTAACTGGATTCAACGGACTTACCTCAACTATCATTGACACTATCACACTCGATGTAGCCAGCATACCGATTATCTCATTGCAGACCTTCATGATCGTCAGCGACCTATCTCTCCATAATGAGATATTGGGTCGACCATGGCTAGTGAAGATTGGAGCTGTGACCTCGATCGAGTACCAGAAAATTTGATTTCGCATCTCGGGAGGAGCAGTCGGAGAATTCAAAGGTGACCAAGCCATGTCCAAGTGATGCACTGTACAAGTTCTCAAGGAGTTGAATAAGAAGTCTTTCACCCTAGCAGTAGCAGCTGAAATGCAGAAAGACGACTCCACCTCTGCCAAATAGCATTTACAGCAGGCAGGTCAAGAAGATGGCGTCAAGATCGACAATGCCCTGGAAGATGAATCAGGATGGAAACCTGAAGAAAATGCCAAAAATATCATTCTTGACCCCAATTAGCCAGAAAAGATGGCTAGAATCGGCTCACGTCTGAGTCCAACTGAGAAGGAAGAGCTCACGACTTTCCTTAGGGAAAATCACGACGCCTTCACATGGTCACCCTCTGACATGCCTGACATTGATCCAGCGATAACTTATCACAAGCTGCACGTCAATCCCACTGCCAAACCTGTGATCCTGAAAAAATGACATTTCGCACCCAAGCGAGTAGCGATCATTGAAGCGGAAATCAACAAGTTACTGGAAGCTAGATTCATTGAGGAAGTGGCATACTCAGCATGGCTGGCCAAATAGAAGGGCAAATGGAGAGTATATATGGATTACACCGATCTCAACAAGGCATGCCCAAAAGATAACTACCCAGTTTCCTGAATCAACCTGCTCGTTAACTCAACATCCGAGAACCAACTGCTCAGCTTCTTGGACACGTACTCAAGCTATAATCAGATTACCATGCACAAGCCTGACAAAGAAAAGACCGTATTCGTGATCGAGTGAGGCACATACTGCCACAAGGTCATGCTTTTTGGCCTCAAGAACGCAGGAATAACCTACCAATGACTTGTAAACACGATGTTTAAGAAGCAGATTAGAGTCACCATGGAAGTCTATGTCGACGACATTATGGTGAAAGGCAAGCAGTGGTTAGACCACATTCGCAACTTGGGAGAAAATTTTGCCATTCTCCAAGAATACAACATGAAGCTCAACCCAGCCAAGTGCACATTTGACGTCTCTTCAGGCCGATTCTTAGGGTACCTTGTAACCCAACGAGGAATTGAGGCTCATCCAAGGCAGATCAAAGTGATATTGGACATGAAATTGCCCACAACTCTGAAAGAGATCCAAAGTCTGACCGGACGAGCAGCCGCACTCAATCGTATCATTTCATGATCCATCGACCAATGCAAGCCCTTCTTCAAGGAAATAAAAAAGACGCAGAAGGACAAGTGGGACGATGAGTGCGAGAAAGCATTTTAGGACTTGAAGCAGTACCTGACCTCACCTCCATTACTATCCAAACCGGAAGCAGCGGAGAACCTATACATCTATCTGGCGGTATCGGAAGTAGCAGTAAGCTCTGTCCTCATACGAGAAGAGATGGGGGCCCAATTGCCTGTATTCTACATATCCAAAGCTCTCTTCGATGTAGAAACTGGATACTCGAAGATTGAAAAAATAATTTTGGCACTAGTTGTTGCAGCTCGGAAGCTCATGCCTTACTTTCAAAGGCATCCGGCCATCGTCATGACCCAGTACCCATTGCGATCAATTTTGCATAGTCCAAACGCTTCTCAACGAGTGATGAAGTGGGCGTTGGAACTTGGTCAATACGACCTAGTATACCAACCCTGCACGGTGATAAATGCCAGGCATTTGCGGACTTCATAGCAGAATTCACCTTGAGCATGCCATAGATGTACCAGCCCTACTTGATGAAGATTTTTGGCGTTTGCAAGTCGATGGATCATCCAACCATCAAGGATCGGGGGTAGGCCTAGTTCTTACTACCACAGATGGCTCGATGCTCAAGCAGGCGATCACTCTAAGCTTCAAAGCATCAAACAATGAAGCGGAGTATGAAGCCCTATTAGCAGGTCTCCGATTGGCAAAAGACCTAGCGATGAAGAAGCTCGCGATCTATTCCAATTCTCAGCTGATCACTAACCAAACCTTATGGGAGTACGCAGAAAAGCATCCAAGGATGGCCCGATACCTTGATAAGGTACGAGATTAACTAGTGACGTTCCAGGCGTACACACTCACTCAAGTTCCATAAGCATAAAATGCCCACTGATAAGCTCATATTTATATATATTTTACATCAAATTCTCTCGTCTTTTCTTAGTTAGTTTCTCATATTTTTGTGCTATTTACTTTGTTTTTGTGTTTTATCAAATTTATCTAGCTAAGAAAATAAAAATAGCATAAGTGTGATTTTAAGTAATAAATTCGTCTAAACTGCCTGTGTAGATCAGCTGACTTTGGGAGCAACTTGCGAACAGCTCAGAATGAATTAGAGAATGAGCCTTATATGCTTGGAAAGCTACAGATGTCTATTTTCTAGAACATTTCGCGGATTGTTAATATCATTTTTCTAGAAGAAGTTATGGGCATTTGAGTAAGGGAAGGTCTAGCTGACGACAACTTGCAGTTGGAATTGAACAAAAGAAAAGAAATAAAACAAGGGGAGTGAATGGACAGCAGAAAAGCAAAGAAATTGGACCACTATGAAGTGGATTTCTTGTTGGTCTCCCACTTATAGCTTTGAGTGGCTTTGGCATGATTATTTCTAGGTGGAAAGAGCACAAAAACAGCACACACACATGCAAAATGGAGCTGGCAGCTTCACATCCTTCCATTGCCGTGAGTGCCTTGTCCATTACCTTGCATTGCTTGACATTTTCAACCTCTATATAAACACCATTCAGCCTTCAAGAAAAAGAGGAGAGCCATTCATACACATTTCCATTAGTTCCAAGGCTTGCAAAGAAGGAGGAGTGCTTGGAGTTGTGCTAGCCATTCCATTGGAGTTGTTGGAGCATTCTAGGTGTATTCTACTTTGTTTCTCTATGTTTAATATCAATTGTTTTTGTTTAATTGCAAGTATGAGGAACTAAACCCTTATTTTGGCTAGAGGTTAATTCAAAGCCATGTATATATTTGTAATTTAAATTGATTACCTTCAGTTGTGATTTCTGAGTTGTGATTTAATTTGCTTAACTGCTTGATTGATAACTTATTTTTGTATGTCGATTAAGGATGCATACTTAATTTACATGCATGAATTTGATGCTAGAATATAAGTGAATTTCACCTAATCGTTATGAACTTATATTCACAAGTAGTGAAGGTCGCTTATAAACGATCGCGTTAGGTAAATTCTTGGCATAAGTTTCATGCAATTCATAGTAACAAGTGCCTCGTCAATGCTTATGATTTTCATAAAACTTAATGATTCTTGCTTGTATCTCTATTATGCAATTCATGTAGGGAACTTGTAAGGAATGTTTTGGGTTGTCGTATGCAATCATCCAACCTAATAAAAGTAGGAAAATCTGAAGGTTAATTTAAGCGGACCTAATTAACTTGGGGCGTTGAGAATTTACAATTTATTGAAAGAACAACTGAAAATCAATTTAGGTTGCATATGTGGCATGTGTGGAGAATAATCCTCTAGCCAGTCCGTCATTTATCATTTTACCTTAATTTTATGTTTTTGTCAATTTTGTAATTTATTTAAGTTTAATTTACTTTTCATCAAAATCAATCCCCCATTTTATTTTAAAGTGTTAGATTTATTAGAAGTCATTTTAGTTTGTGTTTTCTTAAGTCTTGAGTTGTTTTGAGTCTTTTGATTTATTTTAGTTTATTTGTTAGTTTTATTTTGAGTTATTCTATTTAAGTGTTTTGAGTCTAGTTTAATATTTTAAATTTTGTTTTTACGTTTTTAATTTAATTTCACTTTGATTAGCATCCCTAGTTAATCCCCGGCCTAGAACGATCCCTACTTATCCATATACTACAACTGTCACAAATAGGGTTTAAATTTGTGCGTTAATTTATTCTCGCATCAAATTTTTGGCGCCGTTGCCGGGGATTAGCAAATTTGCTAATCCTTTGTTTATGTTTTTGTTTGTGTTTTATTTTATTTTATTTTATTTTATTTGTGTTTATTTTATGTTATTTTATTTTTGGTTTATTATGTCTTTTACTTTTGATATTTGATTTAGTTTTCTTTCTTTGATTTTAGTTACAAATGGAGCAAGACCTGGATTCTACTAGCATTCAAGATCTATTGGCACAGCTCACTGCTCAATTAACTCATAATGCCGAACGGACCACAATGCCAAGTGGCCCTACATTTGATGTGCCCTATGAGCAAAGATTTCAAACTCATCAATATCCCCAATTTTCTGCAAATGAAGATGTTTGGGGATATCAAGACTATAACCAATCAAGGGGCAACATGTTTTCCAACGCTTATAATTCGGATTGGAGAAGTAATTCAGAGTACATGTGGGGAGAACCTCAACAATTCCAACAAGGTGGATATTGGCAGCAAGAAGACGCGTTCTATTCAAGATCTATGCAGCCACCACAGCATCCCCCACAACAATTCCAATCGAATCAAAGTATGCCCGTGGATTATAATCAAATGCTTGAAGAATTAATTTCTTCAGTACAGGGTTCACAAAAAGAAGAACAATTGCCGCCATCGGAAGAGTTCTATCAGTGGCCATATGAACCGTCACATCCACCACAACAATCTCCCCAATCAAATTCAGGTACGTCTTCGGATAATGACATGTTGAATAAGTTACTAACCTCTTTGACCCAGGACGTAGAAAATCGAAACAAGGAGATGCAAAATAAAGCCAACAAGGTGGATGCATTGGAGGAGAAAATTGGGCAGATTATGGAATTCATGGCACAGATTCGAGATCAAAGTGAACTCTCCAACTCAAACATTGCAAATTCAAGGGGAGAAATGGAAATCGATGAAGCCATCACTTTGGGAAGTGATATGGAGGATGAAGTTGTTCCAGAACCATCCAAACATAGCCCGGACATGGATGAATTGCCGATTCAAGAAGAAGATGAGGATGACGACTTGGGCAGTTTAGAAGAATTCTTATCGCAAACCCCTCAAGTCTTTATGCCGTCCAACTCAGGTGAGGAGGTTCTAAGTTCAATTCATTCTGACATCGTTCCACCAAATGTCCTTTTTCCTTGCAGGTTTTTAAATCCCAAGGAAGAAGTGAATGAAAAATACGTTGTGGAAGATCTTCCCAAGGTGCAAAGTGATATCCAAATTTTTGGTGCACAAAATCATGTTCCCGATGATGTTGAAACAATCAAAGAAACTTGTACACCAAGAAGAGGGACTCCAGAAAATGAGGTGGCCGGAGAATTTCAAGAATACATCCAAGAGGCTGTGCATGAGACAATCAAGCCCAAAGCAGTTGAGTTTGATGACACGGGACAAGCCACAACCATCATAGTAAACCTGGCCAAGTTCAAAGTCCCGGAAACGTTCAAAGACGTGGTGTTTATAATTGAGTTTGAATGTGACTGTAAGCCATCTTCTCCATTTTTTATTTTAATTTATACTAACTTGTTTTTAATTTTGATGATTCAGGCACCGTCATTAGAACTTAGACCGTTGTCGGATCATTTCAAGTACCACCGTCCGTTCAATGATAAGCCCATGCATTTGAATAATGAAGGGAGGCCTAGGAATCACCCACAATCAGATTTGCATTCCTAATCCCTTCTCTTTACTGAATTTATTTTACTTTGTTTAGTTCTTTCATTGTTTGTTTGCTCTTGTGTGAATTTATTTTACGTTGATTTTTTTATTTTACGTTGATTTTATTTTGTTGTGTTTATTTAGTAGTGATTTTTGCTTAGGAGATTAAACTTAGTTTTTTTTTTTTTTTTTTTTTTTTACTTTGATTTACTTATTTTTACATTTATATAAAAAAAAAAAAAAAAAAAAAAAAACTTAAAAACATAAACATTCATATAAATAAAAATTTAAAAAAAATTAAAAAAAAAAAAAAAAAAAAAAAAAAAAAAAAAAAAAAAAAACTTAATTGCATAAATTTTTTTACAATAACTTGTAATTTAATTTCGTTCATTGGTCATTGGTTGGTGGTGCCTCGGAGGTCGACGGAGCCCCTGAAAGACGAAGCGCCAGAGCTGGATCATTCAGAGCCTCAATACTTGGTGCTGCTCCCGAGGACGAAGGCAACACAAACCTCGGGAGTAACGCCATAAACCGTTGATGATCACTCTGAATCCGCACTTCGGACTCCTGCATCTGATCCAGCTTCCTCTTCATGCTGGTTGAGTAATTGGTTGCAAGCATGTGCAAATCCCTGTTCTCATGCCTAAGCACTCTGACTTCCTGCCGAAGACTAGCCACTTCAGCCATCAACGATTCCACCTGACGGGTTCGTGCAAGAAGGCGCTGGCCCATGTTTGATACTGAACCTGCGCATCGGACGCTGTAGGCCATAGAGTCCTGAACAGCCAGTTCGTCGGACCGCCTAGAAAGTATCCTAGTGTCTCTAGGAGTGAGCAGATTTCTGGCCACCACCGATGCGGTTGTTTCGTTCATCATCATGGAATCCCCAACTGTAAGAGGACCATTCGGGGATATAAAGGATGGCTGCCAAATGTTGGTTGGAGAAGATATATCACTATCTTCCCCAACATTCAAGTTAAGGCGACGGTCAGAAGGGCAAGACATTTTCTGAAGGTGTTGAGAATGAAGAGTCGGAATGATCAAGATTAAAAGAAATGCAAGGAGGAAGTGTTTACAGGAGGGAACGTTTACCAGATGAAGTGTTTACAAGGGGAGCTCAAGTGTGTTGTGGAACAAAAATGAGCGTTCTTATAAGAAGAAGAAATCGTTGAGGCATCACTCAGCAGTCGAAGAGACGCCCTCTCGCAAATCGAAGATCCGGGCTCCTTTCTCAAAAGCCGGATTCTTTTCTCAAAAGCGGCGTCGCCGTTCTCAAAAGTCGGACTCCGTCTCAAAAGTCGGTTCCTTTCTCAAAAGTCGGACGCCGCTCTCTCAAAAGTCGGGCGTCTTTATCAAAAGTCGGAGCGGTCAGGAATCACGAGGCGAACAGCTTTTCCAATTTTGTCGTCACTCGTCACGCGCGCTGTCAGCTTTGCGCAAATTACGGGTGACTTTTCAGAAAGCGCGTCACCTGTACTGTTCATCCATCCACCGGCTGCCGACAGGGGTAAAAGAACAGTTTCGGTTGTGAAGAAAAAATTCTATAAACGTCTACCTTCGCCTTCAACAGCAAAGGCAAACTCTCTCAACACTTCTTCATCTCCGAAATTTTTCATCTCCGAAAATGCCTTTCCAACAAACCCTCTCGAGTTTCTCTGTGTTTCTCATTCCCTGGGATACCTTTGCAAATAAGTCATCTAGAGCTAGAGTATTTCATATCATGAAGGTTGAAAGCAAGAGTATCTCATATCACGCTTTCTCCCTGTCCTTGTCCTTGTCTTTGTGGCAAGGAGAAAGCGGGCAATCAGCCAGCACTCGGTGTCAATCTTCCAATCTAAGAACCGACTGCCTGGAAATCCTTCCTGATTGCTTACCTAGCATTGCTCTCGAGTGCTCTTCATCAACCACTGATGTACTTCCGAAGAAGTCGCCACATCTGCCTGGAGAACAGACATGGCAAGTGAAAATGATACTTGAAGCATGTGGAGACAAGGTGCTGCTTCATCTTCAAGATCAAGTCTCATTTTCCTTGCTAAGAAGTTCCCCAGCCCAGTTCAAGCATACACCTGTGGAACGATACTTCTTCAAAAGCAAAAGTATCCCATATCATCAGAGTCAGAGGCAAAGATTTCTCATGGCATGCTTTTCCTTTACCCTTGCTCTTGGCTACGGGGCAAGGTGAAAGAAAGGCAATCGGTCGGCACTTGGACAGATTGAACAAAGAAGCAGACCACCACCTATTCCTCGTGCCTACCTGCCATGCAGAAGAACAAAAAGAGAAGAATGTAGCCTGCAGACTCAATCAACCCGGCAGAAGGAGTCTGAGTTGAAACCAAGAGCTCGAGAAGCTTCAACAACACCACCAATCAAGTCTCATTTTCCTTGCTAAGAAGTTCCGAGGCCAGTTCAAGTTCAAAGCTGTGGAAAGTCACCAACCAGGACCAATGTTCTTTTATTAGTTTTATTCATTATCTTTTATTTTCATTTTTCAATTTTTCGTTTATTTGTTTTTTTTTTTTATATTTTCTTGCGTGCTTAACTGATTTATTTCTTTTCTTTGCAGGAACTTTTGGTTATTTCCACCCTTGAAGTTGATTGCAGAATTTTAGCTTGGGGGTCATCGCTTGATTTTTCTGCAAATTAGGGAAGTTTTCAGTCCTATTGCTTTATTTTGTTGCTTTATTTTATTTTTATTTTTATTTGCATTTTATTACATTTTCTGACATTGGGGACAATGTCTAGTTTAAGTGTGGGGGTAAAGAGTATAAAAATGACCAAATTGAAAATTTTTGTACCTTCGACTTTGAACTGGTTTCATTTGTTTCCATGTTATTGCTTTGTTTTCTTAATTAGTTTTGTTTTATTTTTTTCATTTGTTTCCATGTTATTGCTTTGTTTTCTTAATTAGTTTTGTTTTATTTTTTTAAAAAATAAAAAATAAAAAAAAATCCAAAAATTTAAAAAATCCAAAAATATTTCCTTGTTTTCCTTATTGTTTTGAATTAGAATTTTTTTTTTTTTTTTTGTTAGTTTCCCGACCCAATGATATAATTGGATAAAATTTGAACCATGATGATCAAGAACTTAGTTAACATGTGTTGTGTGAAATTCCTTATTCTCGTGTTAGTTTGTACATTTTTGTTCATCTTTGAAAAACCAAATGCACATAGCCTTGTTGATGTGAAATTAAAGCATGATTTAAAGCTCCATATGTGAATTTAGTGACCATATACATCCTATGTGAGTTTTTGAGCCTATTGAAAGTGCGTGCATTTTTCATACACTCCTATTCTTTCATGTGTGATGAACTTATGTGAGATACATCTCTAGAACTTGCATAACGATCTTTCGAAATTTTTGTCATTGATTGCATGAACTTGAAAATGATAGAGGCATTAGGTTTACCACCATGGCCCAAATAACCTTGTTTCCCAAAGAAAAATAATATCATTAGATTGCCATTTTGAGCCGTATTTGTGAGCCTTTTATTTCTTATCACCAAATATGTCTACCCTTATGCCTGAAATAATTTTCCTTACCCTTTCCAAGCGAGCAATGCAAGATTGTCTTATGTGAAATGTTTGTGAAGTACTTTGAAGGTGTTTGGAAAAAGAATAAGTGTGGGGGTTTTTCATATTTGTTTCTGTTTGAAAAAAAAAAAAAAAAAAAAAAAAAAAAAAAAAAAAAAAGAAAAGAAAAGAAAAGGAAAAGAAAAAGAAAGATTGTATACAAAGAAAATAAAAAGTTTTAAAGTTTCAGTTTATGGGTGTGGTTGGAGATGTCTGAAGAATCGTTGGAGAGCTTGAGTTCTTATAAATCTAAAGAAAATAATTGCTTACAATGTAGCTTGGAACTTGTGTTTTCCTATTCTTTCGTTTCAATAACCCTATCCCTAAGCCTCATTACATCCAATAAAAGTCCTCTTGATTTAAGTTTTGCAATTATGACTGTGGAGAAGTGATCTTTATGCAAGCTTATGGTAGAACTTTCACATTTGTTTCTTTGAGCGAAACACATTAAAACTAAACACATGTGTGATTGAGTGTAAATCCCGTGAGAAGGTCGCTAGTTTGCATATGCTGTTTTTTTTTTTTTTTTTAAATAAAATTTTGAAATTGCATTAACATGGCTATCTCACACACTACACTTCAAGGATGTTTCAAAGATTACTGCTAATATTTGAATAAGGAAAATGAATTTGGATTAGCATGTTGGTGTTAGCTATGGTTTTTGATGATTGTGTTCTCGAATGAAGTTCTATGAGGGTCACATAGGGGGAAACTAATAATTTTTCATGTTATTACTTTTTCTGTTTTCGTTTGTTTTGCTCGAGGACTAGCAAAAGTTAAGTGTGGGGGTATTTGATAAGCTCATATTTATATATATTTTACATCAAATTCTCTCGTCTTTTCTTAGTTAGTTTCTCATATTTTTGTGCTATTTACTTTGTTTTTGTGTTTTATCAAATTTATCTAGCTAAGAAAATAAAAATAGCATAAGTGTGATTTTAAGTAATAAATTCGTCTAAACTGCCTGTGTAGATCAGCTGACTTTGGGAGCAACTTGCGAACAGCTCAGAATGAATTAGAGAATGAGCCTTATATGCTTGGAAAGCTACAGATGTCTATTTTCTAGAACATTTCGCGGATTGTTAATATCATTTTTCTAGAAGAAGTTATGGGCATTTGAGTAAGGGAAGGTCTAGCTGACGACAACTTGCAGTTGGAATTGAACAAAAGAAAAGAAATAAAACAAGGGGAGTGAATGGACAGCAGAAAAGCAAAGAAATTGGACCACTATGAAGTGGATTTCTTGTTGGTCTCCCACTTATAGCTTTGAGTGGCTTTGGCATGATTATTTCTAGGTGGAAAGAGCACAAAAACAGCACACACACATGCAAAATGGAGCTGGCAGCTTCACATCCTTCCATTGCCGTGAGTGCCTTGTCCATTACCTTGCATTGCTTGACATTTTCAACCTCTATATAAACACCATTCAGCCTTCAAGAAAAAGAGGAGAGCCATTCATACACATTTCCATTAGTTCCAAGGCTTGCAAAGAAGGAGGAGTGCTTGGAGTTGTGCTAGCCATTCCATTGGAGTTGTTGGAGCATTCTAGGTGTATTCTACTTTGTTTCTCTATGTTTAATATCAATTGTTTTTGTTTAATTGCAAGTATGAGGAACTAAACCCTTATTTTGGCTAGAGGTTAATTCAAAGCCATGTATATATTTGTAATTTAAATTGATTACCTTCAGTTGTGATTTCTGAGTTGTGATTTAATTTGCTTAACTGCTTGATTGATAACTTATTTTTGTATGTCGATTAAGGATGCATACTTAATTTACATGCATGAATTTGATGCTAGAATATAAGTGAATTTCACCTAATCGTTATGAACTTATATTCACAAGTAGTGAAGGTCGCTTATAAACGATCGCGTTAGGTAAATTCTTGGCATAAGTTTCATGCAATTCATAGTAACAAGTGCCTCGTCAATGCTTATGATTTTCATAAAACTTAATGATTCTTGCTTGTATCTCTATTATGCAATTCATGTAGGGAACTTGTAAGGAATGTTTTGGGTTGTCGTATGCAATCATCCAACCTAATAAAAGTAGGAAAATCTGAAGGTTAATTTAAGCGGACCTAATTAACTTGGGGCGTTGAGAATTTACAATTTATTGAAAGAACAACTGAAAATCAATTTAGGTTGCATATGTGGCATGTGTGGAGAATAATCCTCTAGCCAGTCCGTCATTTATCATTTTACCTTAATTTTATGTTTTTGTCAATTTTGTAATTTATTTAAGTTTAATTTACTTTTCATCAAAATCAATCCCCCATTTTATTTTAAAGTGTTAGATTTATTAGAAGTCATTTTAGTTTGTGTTTTCTTAAGTCTTGAGTTGTTTTGAGTCTTTTGATTTATTTTAGTTTATTTGTTAGTTTTATTTTGAGTTATTCTATTTAAGTGTTTTGAGTCTAGTTTAATATTTTAAATTTTGTTTTTACGTTTTTAATTTAATTTCACTTTGATTAGCATCCCTAGTTAATCCCCGGCCTAGAACGATCCCTACTTATCCATATACTACAACTGTCACAAATAGGGTTTAAATTTGTGCGTTAATTTATTCTCGCATCACCCACGCAGACATACTAGCAAGCCTAGGCTTTGCTCTAGACCATCAGCTCAAGCGCTCCATTTTAGTCGAGTACTTGGAAAAGCCAAGCATAGATGAGGAACCAGCAGTCAAGGTGGTGCAGATCAGCACAATCTCGAGTTGGCAAGATCCCATCATTGACTACATAGTCAATGGAACGCTCCCCATGGACAGACTAGAGTATAGGAAGCTCTAGATGAAGGCAGCACGCTACTACATGTGGAACGGCGTGCTCGTTAGAAGATCCTTCTTAGGACCACATATCCGCTGCCTATCGCCTCCCGATAACCTGAAAATTCTTAGCTCAATCAACTAATGCGTCTGTGGAAATCACTCTAGAGGTCGTTCCTTGGCGCAAAAAGCTCTCAACACTGGCTATTATTGTCTGACCATGCCTCAAGACGCTAAGGAGTATGTACAAATATGCGACAGTTGCCAGCACTTCAAGCTCGTGCCCGCACTACTTGCCAGCGAATTTCACCCGTAGACGAGCCCTTGGCCATTTATACAATGGGCGATTGACCTGGTAGGACCTATGCAGCATGCCACTAGGGGCAGAGGCATGATGATTTTAGTGACCGATTACTTCACAAAATGGGTCGAAGCCGAACCCATGACTGCAACTACCCAGACGGATATAGAACGCTTCATATGGAAGAACATCATCTGCCGCTTCGGCATCCCACACTCCATTGTCATCGACAATGGTCCACAGTTCGTGGGCAAAGACTTGGCGAAGTTCTTCGAAGAATATGGCATAAAGCAGCATGTGTCCACACCCTGATATCCACAGGGCAACGGGCAGGCCGAGGCATCTAACAAGACTATCCTCGACTGCCTCAAGAAGACCCTCTTAAACAAGAAAGGCAAGTGGCCAGACGAGCTCCCCGATGTTATATCGGCATATCGCACCACCAAAAGGCGAGCAACCGGCGCAACTCTATTCTCCCTAGCTTATGGTTATGAGGCAATAATTTATCCCAACGTCGTTATGCCAAGCATTAGCAGTGTACTGCCGAACTTCGAGCAGAACGAAAAATAGATTGCCACCAACTTAGACCTGGCAGAGGAAGAATGCGAGAAAGTTATCACCTGCATTGCGGCTTATCAGTAACTTCTCATCTCCAGCTACAACAAAAGGGAAAAAATCTGACAGTTCCAACCAGAAGACTTAATCTTCAGAAAAGCCTTCATCACCGCCTGACTGGAAGGCTCCAAAAAGATGGCTCCCATCTGGGAAGGTCCGTACAAAATAAGCCAAGTAAGCGGAAGGGGCAGCTACACCTTCACCACTATGAGCGACAAAGAAATCGACAAACAATGGAATGCCTACAACCTGAGGAAGTACTAGGTGCGACCTCCCAACGTTTCTTGGACCTTGTTCAAAACAAAAAGTTCGAAGACTCAAGCAGCTCAACGGACAAGACCTCGCCCGTCGATGATTATTAGTTGTTATGCCATTACCGCCTACGAGCAAAGTTAATAAAAGCCTATATTCTTAATGAGGATTGAAAGATTTATTCACAAGCTTAGGCCAATTGCATAAACAAACTGATCAACTTATACGACAAGTAGAAGACACCCGCTACCTTGCATACATGGTGTAATACACCCGCTGCCCGGTAGACATAGTGCAAGACACCCACTGCCTTGCAGACATGGTGTAAGACACCCATTGCCCAGCAGATATGGCGCGAGATGCCCGCTGCCTTGCAAACATAGCGTAAGATGCCCGCTGCCCCGCATACATGGCATAACCAAACCACCCCTGTGACAAGCAGAAGACGCCATCTGCACGCCCAGACATGGCGTATTTGGAATATCCAGACGTGGATGGGTGGTACGACTGCTTAGTTTCCCCTAATGTCAGTGACTACCTGAGCCGGACGACTCCCAGAATTGGACAAAATAGTCATTCCACTGGAATAGACTTAGTCAATTGAAGGATTCAATTTTGCGGGATCCCGGGTTTCTAACTGGAATATAAGCTAAGTGCAGGACCCCTGCCCATGAAAGATTTCATAAAGTGGCTTGATTTTAAAGTGTTGTAATACTAGTTAAGCGACCTGCAGGATCAAAGCTGCGACTCTGAAGGATATGGCCTCTGAGGAGCGACTACGCCTATACCTTAATGCAAAAAATGCCTCCAAGAGCCAAGGATGACGCCTGAAGTGGTTACGCGGCATCTATAAGTAAGACACCTGGCTATCAACCCGACGACTAAAAGCCCAAGGCAGCTCGTAAGTTGAAACTTACACCTGCCATGACTATGAGGACTTGCCTGCTTATTTATAAGCAGCACTTCCGGCCGACGGTCTATGGTTTAAATTTTACCGAGACAAAGTCAAGTGTCACGACTATAGCAGCTACGCAGACATCCTCTGTTTCCTACGATAAGCACTAGTCCGGCTGACGACTTTATAAGTAAAAAATTTGGCAACATGCCCTAGGAAGGCCAACGCTCAAGAAGCCACAAAGTCGATTGTCACGACTATAGCAGTAGCGCGGACCTCTTCTGCTTCATACGAGAAACATGAGACCGACCGACGACTCTTTAAGTCAAAAATCTCGTAACATGCCCTGGGAGGGCCAAAGCTTAATAAGCCACAAAGTTGAGTGTCACGACTATAGCAGCAGCACGGACCTCCTCTGCTTCTTACGATAAACATGAGTATGGCCGACGACTTTATAAGTAAAAAATCTCGCAACACACCCTTGGAGGGCCAAAGCTCAAAAAGCCACTAAAGTTGAGTGTCATGACTATAGCAGCTACACGGACCTATTCTACTTCTTACGAGAAGCACGAGTCTAGCCGATGGCTCTATAAGTAAAAAATCTCGCAACATGCCCTGGGAGGGCTAAAGGTCACAAAGCTACCTAAAGTCAAGATTCACAACTATAGTAGCTACGCGAACCCGCCTATCTCATCTGGAGACAACTAGTTTGGCTGCTAGCTCTATAAGTTGGAAATCCCTTAACTGCTCCATCGAAGTAGCCAACTCAACTGCCCATCCTACGACAAAGTTTTGCAAGACGCCTCAAGCAGGCAAGGCTCCCAAAGCCCCGAAGCTGAAACTAAAACCTAAGTGACGACGTGGGATCAACTGCTTCATTGAAGCAACTCACCTAGCCGCCCGTCATACGGTAAAGTTTAGCAAAAGACATGGCAAAATAAAAGGATGAAGCAAAAACAAGGAAAGCTGTTTATTAAATTTCTAGCAAATTGATAAACCGGCTCGAAGGCCAACAAAGTTTAAGCAAAGTAGAAAAAAAGGAAAAGAAGAAAATTCCTAAGTCTAAGCAAAAAGACTACTCCTTGGCAACCTGCGCAACCACTAGTTCCTCGACTGCCATGCCTTCAGCAGCCAAAACTTCCATCAGCTCATCCTCAGACGCCCCTGCCTAGATTGCCTGACCCTCAGCTGATCCACCAAAGGCAGCCTCAAATGAGAAATCAAGCAGATCAACTAAAGAAATGGAAAAAGTCTTGAAGTCATTCTCGGAAAACTCATAATCCGACGGCCTACCCTGAAGATCGTCTACATAACCAAGCTTGTAGAAATTGGCCTAACAAGAAGCAAGCGCCACTTCGTGACCAGCTTTCTCATTCTTCAACTACACATTCTCCTCAACAAGCCCTGTGTGAGCACCATGCAGCTCATCCAGTTCCTTTTTCAAATTCTTGCTAGCAGACAGTGCACCTTGCAGGTCCACTTTCTTAGACTCCTACTCTCTGCTCACCTCCAAGGTATCTCTTGTCTACTCATGGTTACCTTTGCTAAAAGCATTGAGCGGCCTATGGCGAGACCTCAGCTGCCCCACACCTTCCTTGTGGCCAATCTTAAAGAAGTTCCAGAACATATTTATGGTCAAGTCAAGATTAAAGAACTTGCTCAAGTTCGAGAACCCCACCATTGCACGAACTACATTTGGGGAACACTGAGCAGGCACGCATTTCATGGAGCAGATCACCTCTTGGAAAAGACCGGCATAGGGGGAGGCTCGCGCCTCCTTCCCCTTTTTCTTCTGCGCCCAATGCACCCCAAGGCAGGCCTAGGCCTCTCAGCCCAGGTCGTGCACCCAAGAGAGCTAGCCGCGCCGGTCTCTCTCTCTTTCTTCTTGCCTACACGGGCCTGTGCCCAGCAGCCTTGAAGACCCCGGCCCTAGCCGGTTTCCCAGTGCATCATCGTGCCGATCCCTTCAGCCCGAGCCGAGCCGTCCACCTAGCCCACGCCAGCTGACCCATGCCGCGCGACCAAGCAGCCCTGAGGCTCCCATGTCGTGTGTTACCCACACCCACGGTCCTCGCCAAGTCAAATTTTCAAGTCCCAAGACTCCCAAAAAAGTTCAAGAAGAAGAAAATTCAAAATTTTCTTACCTTGGTGCGACACGGAGAAGAAGAACTACAACGAGAGACGACTCTTTGCAAGGGCAAGAGAATAAGAACGCTAGGGGATAGGGAATACAAATTTCCTCTAGTTTCTCTTCCTTGTTGGTATAATGATTGTTCTCCAAATTTATTTAATCCCCTGCTTAAGGCAGAATTAAATAGGTATTGGGGGCAATTATTTTCCTTTTCCTAGAAGAAGTTTATCTCCAAATCAAGAAAGAAGATCAAGTTCAAATTGGGAAGCAATTCTACAAGCCTAAGCAGCTTGAGATTCCTACACCTACTATCCTTTTCCTGCGTGTAGCACAATAAGTGTGGGGGCATTTGTGGAGCCTAAAGTAATCCCAAATATTCTAGAGGCGACACGTAGACTTTAATTTCAAAAGGACAAGATTGCCCTCAATAAATGGGTAGGCTTCTCAGATGCTCCCACGCGCAGCTCACATCCCTGAAGAACTCAGCAGCTGAACACAACTGCCCACAGCTCACCTACCCTTGGCAAGGAATTAAAGATAATGATTAATTACCCAAATCCTATCTTTAATACATTCCTACTTGAAGAATAACTCCAATCAAGTAAGTAATCCTAATTTATTTAAATTAGGATAATTACACCATTATCTCAATATATTATTTCATATTTAATATCTTGGGAATATTTAGAGAATATTTCTCCATTAAACACCATATGGCCGGCCCTAACCCTTTAAATACCTCATATTCTACCAAATTTGGAGAGCTTTTGCAACCCTAAAAAAACCGTAAACACTTTACTCTCTCAGAGAAACTAACTTGGGCATGGGAGATCCGTTGACCTAACCCCCCCCCCCCCACCCACCTCGTGGGCACGTGAGGTTTAGGTCTTTGATCAAATGTGTTGATTGTTTTGCAGGTGCATTTTCGTCAAGACTGAAGACGGCGGAAATTTGTATCGACAATTCCCACCCCACCCTATTTTTTTTCTAGATAGCTAATTGAAGCATTGGAGGAAATTACCGGACTGCTCCTCAACTCTCTTGCGAAATTCCATTGATTGGGCAAGCAAATCACTATCACTTCCTCCAAATTTATTATCAATGTTACTGGGATGGCTACTGCTGCATTAAAGAAATCTAGTGGTTCCATCAGATAGACAAAAGAGCTTTGAATGGAATCGACGAATAGAGCAAAAAATTCATAGCCTTGGATGAATGAGTTTTTTTTCCCTTTTGGTTATGCTCTAAATCACAAAGTTGATATCTAATTTCGGTTTAATGTTCACTTGATCATCTCCTTTTCAGCTGGTTTAACTGAAGCTTGAGGTAATTTTGTCCTTGAAGCAGAAGCTTGTGAACTGAAAAATCGTGAAACCTGCCCCGAGGCAACTGCTTGATCGACACCAGTATCAGGAAGCCTAGTCTCATTTTATGCCAATCTATTAGAAGCAGTCCGGCTACCCTTACTAATTGATAGACATGCTTCACTATGGCTCTATGCAATACTTTCAAAGATGTTTGATTGCAATATTGAACTCGTTATCTGCATCTGAGTATCAAAATGGGCAAACATCCCCACGCCATTTAGCGGCCACATCCTTTTTAGTTATGAAGGCTGAACAGGTTAATGGATAGTTGGCGAAAATGTTAATATTGGGCTTGAATCCTAATGGACTTCATCATGAGGGTTTGATTCCTAATTTTTCACCACGAGAGCTATCTTCTGATTACCTTATCACCACGGAAACATTAATCCAATTTAGCCTTATTGTATTAGGCTTGAGCAGTTGAGCTCGTTTTGCCGACAAGGTACTTGAATTTGGTTCGCTTAACACGCCAAACCATTGAAAATCTAAGGTAGTTGGAGCAATCATTATTTGTTTGTTTGATCCTATTTCTTTGACCATCTGTGTATAGGGAGACAATCAAGACAAATGTTAATCCAACACAAATCCAAAAATTTAAGATGAAAATATGAAAAGAGAGATTAACGCAAATTACCCCTCCTGATTTCTCTATCGTACACTTCTTTAGCAAAATAATTTTCACACTCTGCTTTTGATGGACTCAATTTATTATTGAGGAAAAAAGATCAAACATTGATTTTGAAGTGGTTAATAACAAATTAAGATGTTGAATAATAGCTTCCATGAAAACTGGAATTTATATTTTCATTTCAGTGGGAAAGGAAATTACAATTTTGCTTGCATTGCCAAAAAGAAAATTATTTTTACACCCCCACCCATGAAAAAAACAAAAAGACCAAAGAAAAAAAAAAGAAAACCAAAATCACCATAAATATTCACTTGCTGAATGATGATGATGATTATTACCACCAAATTCAAACACCATCAATCACTAATTAAGCCGATGCTGAAGAAGAAGAAGCAGAAGAATTCTTTGCTGCTGACCAAACCGACGTCGTTTGGTTGCGACAGAACTGGAAGCTACTCTCGTCCATTCTCTCCACCACGTAATGCCCCATTGTCTCCGTCGCCTCCACCAAATTCTCACGACACAAAAATTCGTTCCCGGCAACCATCACCTCTGTCCCGCCAAAGTCATGCACAAACACCTGCGTCTTCCCGTTCCCACCCTTCTTGCTCCTCGCCAGCACCCCCGACGTGAATATGGACATCACTCTCCCGGGCGCGTCCGGCCACCCGCTGCTGGGCCCGTCCACCAAGATCACGTCCCATTCGACCTCGTACACGTGGTTCGGCAGGTCGTTGATCCCCAGCTTGCACTCGGAGAAAAGCAGATTCTGCACCGGGCGGCACTCGTTGCGTATTTGCTCTTTTGCCACGGCGATCAGCTCCTCCGTTTCCTTCAGCTTCGTCGTGTACTGCACGTCGTAGGCGTCGATTTCAGGGTGCTTCTCCTCCATGTAGGCGGCGTAGTATCTGTTCTCGTCGATGTAGACGGTGCGACCATTGTTGTTTAGGGCTTTCCAGAGTAGGGTTTCATGGGTGAGTCCGAAAATGAGGAAGTTGCATGGGGTGGAGCATTTTCGGAGCGCGTCAGAGATGGGTTTGATGTCTGCGTACGACATTTTGAACGTGTCGTTGGATTTTGATGCGTAGTGGAGGAGGGTGTTGATGACCGTGGTGGGGAGCTGTGGGGTGGCGTTGTTAGTGGCAGTTATTGTGGGGGCGGGGATTGTGGTTGTTGTAGTGGTGCTGGTGGATGAGTACGCGTATAAGCCGCTTGTGTAGACGATTGTGAGGAGGAAGGCGAGTGTGAATAGTGACATGAAGGCCAGAAGCCATAGGCGGTTAGAGCTTCCTTGCTTTTGGATGTAAGGGTGGAGAAGGATCAGCTTTGTGTTGATATTGTTCTTCATTTTTTGGGAATCTTACTTTGATTTCTTCAGTGATCACAGAAAGAGAAAGAGAGGTTGATTATCAAGTGGAATTTGTGCTGCAATTGATCATCTGAGGCTCTCTCTCTCTAACTCTCCCTCACTCTTCTAAACCAAGTAATTTCTGAGGATAATATTGGAGAGCGAATGATTTTTAATGTGTAGAAAAAGCAAGCAGAAAATTGAAGCAATGTGGGATGAAGGAATTGAGGGTGACCTTACAATCACCCTCTTAGCATTCCAGAAATCAAATTACAAAAAAATTAGAATAAAAATGATTTGTTTATTGTTGTTTTAGAGATGTTTAACTCTTGTTTAGTTGGTGGTTTGTTTGCATGTAATATTTTGAATTATTTTATGTGTTTTTGTCATGTTTATATGTATTTTAGTGTGCTGTATACTGATATTATATTCTGTGGGAGGTGGGAGGAGAAAAGAAAACAATGGGGAGTTGGTGGGTATAGGTTTTTGTATTGACCCCGTAACTAATTACAAGCTTGAAGTCGCTTTTCCTTGTACAATTTAGGTTCACTTCTCAAGTAACCTCTTTAAATATCCAACCTTTCTCAAATAATTAGCTGCCTTTGAAGATGACAACATACCTGATTCAGCCTGTAACATTCTTAATGATCAATAAATCAAACATGTTTTATAATTAGAAATGTTTTCTAATTATGTTCTACCAAATACATGAGTGAGACTTGGGAACTCATTATGAATATGACATTATAAATCTTTTTTAATATTGTTTTCACTTGTTTTGTTTTGCATTGATACTGATTGTTGAAAAGTCTCATATCGATCATCTCAAAAAAAAAATCACAACTTATATCAAATGATTCGATTTCTAATTGCGTCGAGTCTGTTTGCATAAAAGCCCCATAACTATTGCTTGCGGAGTGATTAAGTAAGATCAATATCGATGCTATTAATGATGGGTTGCAACCCGTCTCTATGAAACTACAACACCAATCACCAAATTGGTTGTTACGAATAATACTTTCATCCTTCGTGGAAAGACTTTCTTCCTTCCTCTAACGTTACATCATTTCTACGTAAAAATGCCATAATTTAAACTGTATATTCTCTATATCATCATCTAAAGAGTATCTTTAGAAAACAATCATTAGATTACAATTTAGTCATCTATAGGTGTCGAACAAATTGACAGTTATAAATAAAAGAAAATGAATCATTCCAATTATCCTTATTCAAACTCATTATGAATAAAACATGTTTTATTAAAATATATGATGTTATATTCTAATTATGTTCTACCAAATAAATGAGTGAGACTGGGGAACTCATTATGAAATATATAATATAATTTTCTTTTAAAATAGACTTGCTTTGTTTTGCATTTGATAGTTGATACCAATTGCCAAAGCTGATTTTATTTTATTTAAGTTGTACTACCTAGTTGTGGCAGGAGTCTTCTCTATCAATGTATACATTGGCAAAGATTGTTAGACAGAATTATATTGAAATTGTTAGACTGAATTTTGTTGTAGTATATATTGATTCCTTGTATTCTTAGACAAAACCATTTAAACAAAAAATCAACATAATTAAGTTCCTCATACACATATTATGTGCTTAGCTTGTAGCATCAGCAATAAAATGTTTCCTTCAAGCCTTGAAGAGGGTGACTATGACACAAAACAGTATGAACATTACAGTGAAAGTAACAATAAATCAAAAGATAACTTTAGGAATACCCTTAATTTATATATATATATATATATATATATATATCTAAAACCAACTCCAATTTCTATATAGAATACGATTATTGCAAGAACCAACATGATTATATATTTGCCTATCGTAAACAACACCCATAAATTGGTCCATTCATCTACCCTTTGAGAATTGCAATCTTCCATCCTGTAAGGAACCTCAGCTTAATGTTTTTTCCTGTAATTTGATAAAGGATAATAAAATCTTAATAGTAGGATTAGGTTACCTTTTGAAGTTTTTAAGCTTTCTCAGGCTGAAGCTTTCTTAATGTGTTTTAGATCGTTGATCCTAATTAGGCAGCATTGTTAGAAAAGATTAGCTGACATCAAGGCATGCATATATTAAAGGAAATAGAGGCCAACTTTTAAATTGTGTTCAAGGTATATAAGATAAAGTAGTCATAAAGGAAAGTTACCCCTTCTAATTCTAAACCATTTTTGTGGGGATTAGAAGCAATAAGTTTCCTTCATTACTATTTCACCTTATAACTTCAACTTGGAAACAATTTGGAAGTTGTAATTTTTTCTGAAAATATGGCTTTAGCCCCTAAAACTTAATTTTCATTACATAAAACCCGACATAATTTTTTTATTTCATTAAAACCCATTGACTAGGCTCCACACAAGCAAATTCATTAACTATGTTTGACTTCACCATTGTACATTTTTTGATTGCCTAATATACCCTTAATTACATTTTTGACCTATATAATTAATTGTATACGGATTAAAAGGTGGATTAATGATTATTGAAAAGAGAAATAAGCATTACTATTCATAACTATTCATAATATATATGATGTAATTTAACAAATATATGGAGAATAATTTACGTACAACATAAATAAATGTTATTTGCCTCAAAGTTATTTAATTTACATATTTATATAGGTAAATTATTTTACACACATATATAATAATAATATTTTACATATAAATATAGGCAAATTATTTTACAGGCACATATAATAATAATAATAATAATAATAATAATAATAATAATAATAAAATGTGCCTTATATATATTATTAATACATGTAAAATAATTTATCTACAACATATAGAAATGTTATTTTATTCAAAGTTAATTACCTATATTTTACATATAGATATAGGTAAATTACTTTACACAGACATACATATGGTAACAATAAAATGTGTCTAACATGTGTACTTTTTTTTATCCAAGCCTAACATATGTACTAATACATGCAAATTAATTTACCTACAACATTAATTTACCTATATATTACATATAAATATAGGTAAATTATGTTACACAGTATAATAATAATGTGACGAATAGATATATGTAATGGTGTACCTACAAAATATAAAAATATTACTTTATTTCAAATACATATAATTATAAGTGGCTAAAAAAACGTCAAGAGGAGTAATTAGAATTTAATGCCCATATTATGTGGGCATGATTGAAGCCAAAATTGGAGGGTTGTGTGTGAGAAAACGTTAGAAGGGTTGTGGCATATGTTGTAAATTATATGAAGTATTAGGTCATTTAATTTCTAATGTGGCAACATATTTGAATTTTGGGTTTATATTAGATATTTAAAGATAGATGGGTTTTAATCTAAAAATTACGAGTTGTATGAACCTATATCTAAAGAACCCTAATTTTTTTTCCCTTTAATATGCCTTGAACCTAACGAGTTATCTTATTCATGTTAGAAGAGTTTGCAAGTTAGCGAAATGAGGTTTTATTAGGGTATTTACGTATAACAGTTTTGTAGTAGGATAAGAATTAAAATTTCTTCCTTTTATTTAGGGTTTATGGTTCATTACTTTTCTTTCTTGTTACACAATACTAATCTACACTACGGGAGAAAATGTTTAAATTTGGGATGCAATAGATTCAAGAGAAAGACCGACCTAACAGTTGGGTTTGTTGGCTTTGATTTGAACCAAATTGAGAGTCCCACATCAACTAGTGAAAGGAGCATCTAGTATTATAAGGAATGGTACCACATGTAGAAACTATTAGAGAGACGGGCCAATGACCTACTTCCAATAACATCGATATTGTCCCCAACATTTTAACACTCCCCCTTATGAGATCCACAAATCCACAACCACTTGGAGCCAAGGGGACTCACCCTACACGCCGGACCAAGGGACCCACCATCATTACTCGGGGCCAAGGAGACCCACTCATCATGTGGCAGTACGGGCCCACTCCCTGACTCTGATACCATGTGGAAATTATCAGATAGACGGGCCAAATGCCCACTTCCAACGCGGAAATATTGTCACTAACTTGTTAATTACCTGCACCTGCACAATCCGTCAGGTGTGAGATTTTATCACAAAAGGCCTCAGTATTAGTTGGAGTATGATAGAATATTTAAGCTCTTCTTTTCTCAGAGATACGGTCGATGAATGATATTTCAACACTACACACACACATTACTGAGACTTTTTTATAAAACCCCATACCCGTTGCTCTTTCGTGGCTAAAGTGGGAAGAATATTGGCAATATCGACCTCATATGTATGGAACCCATTGGTGTGTTTCCGCATAACAATTGGTATCAGAGCCCAGACAATCCTTATGATTGGTGACTCTCACAATTGCTGAAGTTGAAGAACTCATTCGAAATTTGGTGCATGTGGTCAAGGTGGAGCTCTAGTTGAATTTGGATTGTGACAGTCCAATTTGGAGATGGCTTGAATAACGCCAGGCAGAGTTTGTTGGGTTTCTTAGCTTAGATTTGAGCCAAATTGAGAGTCCCACATCGGCTAGTGAAAGGAGCATCTAGTTCTTTATAAGGAATGGTACCACACATATATTGTCGAGGCCTTTTGGCAAAACCTCATAATTGTTGCTCCCGAGTGGCTAAAGTGGGGGAAATATCGGTGTGTGTGGGACCCGTTGGTGGCAAACCACCACTTGTCTTATTGTTTGTCCAAAATTGGCCCTTTATAAATACAACTTATGTTACTCAATAAGAAAATTGAAGTTTTGGGAAGATATCCTTTTGCTTGTGTACCCTTCTGGACAATTTGGAGTCTTCCTCTTTATTTTTGTCAATAGAAGAATTTGAGTTTGAAATTAACTTGTATTCTTCTTTTCGTTCTTTGATTTATTAACAATCCAAATCAATCAAGATGTTTTTTGACTCCGTCAATCCAAGATTAACATCTTAGAGCATCTCTAAATGAGATACCAAATTTTAAACATCAAAATGATATTTGATGGCTTATGTGGCAATTTGATATTTTGTACAGTATTTTGCTCCACCTCATATGTTAAGTAATAAATGTCATTTAATAAAAAAAATTTACCTTTTTATGGAGTCTATATGACGACCCGTCCCTACTTTTCACTGTGATTTCTTTTCTGTTTGTGTGAGTTGACAATTTTACCCTTTTTGGACAAAAGTGGAATCTGACGTGGACGTGGTTTTCAGCTTTCAGTTTTTTCTTCCTGGTTTCGTACTTAAATAGTACTCGTCGTCACGAATGCGTGGAAACGAGTTAGACCTGAAATGAATTTGTAACGAAAAAGTTATGCTCCGTTAAAGTACGTTAACTACGGGGTATATTTGCTCACGCGTGTACAAATTTACAGTGTCAGGACACTGTCAAGAGGACATATTTTGTACATTTAAAATTGTACAAAATCCATCCATCCATTTCTTGATTGATGGATCTGTGTTCCCCCTTCACCAATAAATCAAATTTTCTTTTCCTTCTTTCCCTCTCAACCAATCAAGCATCATCCCTCATTTTTGGCACCAATCAGTTTTCACTTTCATTTCACCCACAACCAAAATGAATCTCTTTTCCTTTTCTTTCTCTCCTCTCATTCTCTCTCTCTAACCTAAGAACTCTTCTTCTCTTTGCAACTCCCTCAAACGACCCTCAAAACACTCAAACGTGACTTGCAACCTACACCATTGAACTCCCCTCAACTCCACAAACACAACCATGTAACCAGATTGTGATTTGGTTGAGTTTTGACTCACCAACTCAGAAAGTCCGACTCAGTGAGTTTTGGTTCAACGAGTTCCAGGCCGAGTCACTGGGTTTTGAAGATCAAGGAAGCTCCTACACAACTTCCTAAGGGTCCTAGACTAGGTTTGGAGAATCATTGATGTTGAAACACATGGTTTCGAGGAGTCAAGTTTTTTGCTGAACCTTTCGAGCCATTTTCAGGCCACTTCCCATCCATTTTTGGACTTTTGGAAGGTACAATCTTGTTCTACTTTTCATAAGCCTCATTTCCATATAAATTTTATGAAAAATGGTTGAGAATTGAGCAAGTTATGAAGCTTTGAAATTTTACGCAGAAACTGGAGAACCCAGACGGTGGTCGACGGCGGCGACCGACAAGGACCATCAGAGAAGACGACAGAATATTCCATCAAAGTTGATGGAATATTCTAACCGCGTCAGGTAACGTCATTAAAATCTGTTAGTTATTTAACAAAATATTCCGTCAAACTGACGGAATATTCCTGACGGACGTTACGGCCTTGCATGCGCGTGGTGGTGCATATGGCCGTGCCTTAGCAACGCGTGGCAGCGCGTTAGACCTCTGATCTGCTTTCTGTCAATTTGGGTAGGTCCGTGACGTCGAGTAGATCAATTTTGTATATTCAAACCTTATCTTTGAGCAATCTACGGAGGTTTTATTTAAGTTTCCGTATATGTGTTATTAAACTAATTAAATTAGTAATTTCACATTTAGGGGAAACATATCCCGATGGCGTACGGGGTCAAATAAGGCTCGGAGGCTTCATTTCGACTACGTATCCGTGAGTGGGTTATTTCTTTTTATAGTATATGCATACTTGCTAGTTTCCAGTTATACTTTGAAAAAGAATTTACTATGTATGCCTAGCTTAGACTAAAGTTACATGAAGTAGCGAAATGACGAAATTTAGGAAATTATTTTCCTATAGGTTCACATGTATGCGTGAGATACCATGATTATATTTTATAGCTATGATTAATTAATGTTACAAGAATTGTTGTGCTATTGTGAAATGCTAAAATAATCCTACCGGATGCGCCGGTAAGTTACTTTGTTGACTAGAATTATTGAATTGTTATGGCATGATTATATTTATGTTATCTGCTCATCATTGTTGCACCCCGGTGTTAGTACTCACCCCAGGGCCCGGACCAGTCTTTCACGTGTACGTTCACACCCGCACCGTTCTCTCGCCTTGGATCCAAGTAGGTGCCAGTCCTGTCATACAGATTTCACTAGGCAATTCTGACTTGTATGTGACCGCGCTTCGGTGCCAGCCTTCACGTGATCGTAGTACTAGAGCGCATTGATTACACCCAATCCTGTTCGTTTCAGAAATTATCTGTACGAACTCATGTGTCAGTATAAGTTGATGAGCATTCATTATGATGTGTTTACTATTTCAAGATTATGTGATTGCGGTCACCTTGTGCTTACCTTGATAACTGTACTTTAATGATTTTCTTGAGACTTTGCAGGTTACGGTAAGTATTTTCTTATTATACGTAGTACGTATATGTTTGGAAACTATACTTGGTTTTACGGCGAGTGGTTATAATGTTTTTGAAAAGGTTTTTACAAAATGTTATTTTCTGACCCACTCAACTTTGTTTTTCGCCCCTCTAGGTTTAGTAGTTGTGCTTACGTGTAAATGAGGATTCTGGCAAATCTCAGGAGATGGTTATCTTCAGTGGTATAACCCTCATCCTATTTACTATATTCTCTTATGCTCTAACATCATGTGTGAAATGGGTTCAATCCCGCTCACCCACGCACTCTTTTGATTAGGCACTTTTAGGTTTAAATTTATTCACATCATTTTTCCACTACACTACACTTTATGGCTTCGTCACCCTCCAGGTGTCGGCCAACACAACTCGATTCGAACTCCAAGTGGACATTCTAGGTTTGGGTGTGTCAGTCTAGTAATTAAGACAGCCAACCAAATATTTAAAAAACATAACATTTATTATATATTATATTAATCTATTTAAATATCATTTAATAAATTTGACATCTACTGTCAAATTTGACAGCAAAAGGCTTTGCCTTCAAATGACTCAGTGCCATCTAAGAAATTGAAGGCTTTGTTGGAGAGAGTTTGCTGCCATATTTTATTGTTGTATGTCTACATAACAGTTTTGACATCTTATTTGGATATGCTCTTAGTGTGTTTAATTATGAACAACTTTAAATTAATCACCTGGATGACTACCTATCTAATATATATAAATGAGACCCATGGGGCGGAGCTAATGAATTCCTGGTGGGCTCATGCCCCTGTCTTCTCTGTTTTCTGTTTCAAATTCTTTGCGTTGCATATGCTATGTTTGTGCAACCAATGTTCTAGATTATTTCATTCAAGTGAACAAAAAAGTCAAGGTTAATTTATAAGCCTGGCTAATTTTTTTTTTATGTGGTGTCCTCTCTTAATCGAAATCCTACATCTGCCACTACTTGCATGGGTGTCTATCTTTGACAAGGAGAGGTTTTGTTCTTGACTGATTGTGGGTGGAATTTAATTTCGTGTAGTCGATGATCTCGTTAAGGTAAAAGAAGAGAAAAAAGTTAAAAAAAAACCATTAGCTTTGCTACATTTGAAATGGGGCAATGGAAAAAGAGAGCACAACAAACCCATCCTTTTTTACAAGGATATACATATATATAAACCCATGCGATACATATGAGGGAGATGAATGCATCTTTGATCTTTCCAAAAAAAAAAAAAAAAAAAAAAAGAAGATGCTAATTGTGGATGCAAATTTCTTCCTCCTTGATCTTGGACAAAATTGCACCTACAAAACAAATAACACCTTAGGTCAAGGCCAAGAGCCTCACGCGCCCACGATGAATGGGGGGGGCTTTGGCCGAAGAACCTCTGATGCCAAAGTTAGAATTTTGAGAGAAAAGTGTTTGAGAGCTTTGGAGAATTTTAGCAAGAGTGAGGACTTAGGTTTTTGGTGAGAATGGGAGCCTATTTATAGGATAGGGTTCTTGATTTAGGTTGAATTTAGGAGTTATTTGGTGATTCAATTAGCAATTAGTATATTAATTAGGTAAAAATATATTAATTGGCTAATTATCATAATAAAAGAAATGTTTTGGGAGGTTATGGAATAAGTTTAGTATTTAGCTAATTGATTAGCTAAATAATGAAATAGGAAATATAAGAATAAATTAGGTTTTAAGTTGATACCTATTTTGGGCACTTTTGACTTGGTTGAGGGATAATTGCCCGCTGCTTGCGTGTAGGAATCCCGGTATGCCCCAAGGGTAGTTTTGTCTTCTTTTGTCAAAAATCAACGTGTCGCCTTGTGAATATTTTTGGCTCCACAAATGCCCCCACACCTGTTGGGCTGCTCGCAGAGAATGGCAACAGGTGTAGAGATCTTCTTGTTTTAGGAAACTTAGGACTGCTTCCTATTTTGATGTAGATTCTCTCTTTAATAGGAAATTAGATCCTTCTAGGAAAGGGAAATAAATTTCTCTCAAAGCCTATTTAAGTCCACCTTAAGTGGGTTATTAAATCAACTTTGGAGAGTGATTTATTCTACCCTACAAGAGAGAGATAGCTTAGAGGATATTTGTTCCCCCTCCTCTAGCAATCTTCTACATCTTGCCCGTCCAAATGACCGTCTTTCGTTGCTTTCTTCGTCTTCTTCGTGCCGCACTGAGGTAAGAAAAAATTAATTTTCCTTGTCTTCTTCTTGGATGGTGCTACCGCGGGGCAGCCGTCAGGGTGATGCGGCACGTCGGCTGGCATGGGCCAGAAGTCGGCTCGGCATAGGCCGATGAGGTATTGTGGCAGGGACCACTGCTTTAAGCTGCTCGACTTGGCTAGAACCAAGGGCAGCTTGTGTGGCTAGGGCCGCGGATTATGGCGCTGGGGCGCAGTACTAGGCGAGTCACATGGCTCATGTCCTTTTAGGCTTTTGGACATGACGCGAGCTAGGCCGATGATTGAGATAAATGAAGAGGTCGCGGGCCTCATGAGCTGCTAGAATGTTGGGTTGAACTCCCCTGCTAGGTACCACGAATGACGTTGGCTACTTTAATTATCTTCGTCAGGAGAAACGTGGGCTGCTCCCAAAAGAGGAGGTGAATAGGATCAAGGCGGATGCATTGGCTCGTCCAATCACTGTTGTGGATCCTGCTGCAAGTGAAGGTGGGAAAATGGATCTTCCCTACCTGCTTAAGAGATGCTGGCTGAGAAAAAACCAAAGACTTATTTCGCTGCTCACGCGGGTTCGCCGACTGCCTCCAGGCTTGTGATTGACTTGACTTTTTCCAAGGGGACGAAAAATGAGGCTGCTAGATTTGAGCATGTGGCGCCTGCCATGTCAAGAATGGCTAGGACGATTGCTCATAGGATTGTTCGGCATAAAGCTTCTGGCATGCCCCTAGTGCCGAATTTTGTACCAATACATCTGTTGGGAGCTAAGTCCGGTTCACATTTGGAAATGCTTGCTATTATGAAGAGCGATAAGGTGGACTCTGCTGCTAAAGTGGCGCCAAGGCCCATTCCTTATGCTGCTGAGACTGATTCGCCTGCTGGGAATGAGGAGACTGCTCGCGTAGGCAGCTGTGATAAATCCACTAAGCCTGCTTCTGGGGTGGCTGCTGAGATCTATGTGTTTTTTAAACCAGATCTCTTGAAAACATGGACGCTTATGCCAAGTTTGTTGATGGCGTCAGAAAGGTTGTTTGCCCAAGCTTGTTTGCGAAGCATACGACCCAATATAGAATGACTGCTCTGCTTGCTATGATGCAGATATAGCAAGGCTGCTAAGGAGATGGCAAATACTATGGCAGATTCTGAGCTCGTTGCTTTGAAGGAATGGCTAATATTTCTGCCCCACTTCTTTGCAGCTTGAGACCGCTCGCCAAGAGATCGTTGACTTGAAGAATAGGCTTGACGCGATCCAAGTTAAGCATGAAAGTGCAGAGAAGGAGATCAGATGTCACATACCTTAGATTCAAGATCTTAAGCATATCGTTTCTGAGCTTCGTTCTGTTGCAAAAGATGAAAAGTTGACTGCTGCAAAGGTTTGAACCCCAAGTGTTGGAACTTCAAGGCGTACTAAAAATTTGAAGAAGGAAGTGGATGAGATGCAGAGCATCCATGTTGGTCTGCCCGAAGAGGATGATCAGCTGAAAGGTGAAAAGGCTAGGCTCGGGGTTTCGAGACCTTCTCTATTTCTCCAGAAGACTTGCTTGATTTTACTTTTAAGGCTTCCATTGGTGAAGTAATTGGAGAAGTTAGTGCCCAGGCTGGGGCAGCCGGGGGTGAAGCGCAGAATGATACCGCTGCTAAGAGCATCGCGGCTGCTGAAGGTGTGGCGACCGAGTAATCGTGGGATGTCCAAGCTGCTATAGTCTTCTAGGTAGCCTTTAGGATTTTATTTGTTTTTCCTTGTAGCTTTTGTTTTGCTTGAACTCCTTCGGCATTTGCTAGTTGTTTATAAATATGTTTTCCTTCGCTTTTCTTCATCTTCGCTTCTTTTGTTCATGCCCTAACCTTTAGACTTGATAGACCAGTAGCAGGCATGCAACTTTTTTATAAGCAGACAAGCCCACGTAGCCTATGCAGCCGTAGGTGTTGGTGTAGAACTTTGCAAAGTTGTTAGCCATAGGGTTGGCAGCCGGATGCCATACTTACAGAAGCAGACAACTCCGCGTAACCACTAAGCTGTTAACCTTGGCTTTCTCCAATTCCGTAGGTTGCGTAGCAAGTATCACAACACTTTAGGACTTAGTGTAGGTTGTTCCGCGCTTGGCAGAGGTGAAGCTTATCGACTACGTAGCATGTCGGCAGTGGATAAAACTTCATATATGCGTGCTAGCTTGTTTAACCTTTCACAAGAATGTGCGGTTGTATAAGTCTAACGCGGTTTTACTGCTCGAAGGGCAAGCCGTAGGCAGTCTTCCAGAATCCGTAGGCTACCTTAGTGCACTTGGTAGCAGCTTTAGGGTTCCAGGGCAGCCGTCTGTAGGGCGTACTGCATAATGTGCCCCCTCCGTCTCTGGGGTCCGGTTCCCCACGGATTAGGCCAAGAGACCTAAAATCCTTCAGTTAGCTAAGCCTTGAAAAAGACCATTGTGGCTACTTCTAAGAATCCCAGTGCAAGCCATCGTGCATCTAGTTATACTAGGGCAGCCAGGCTCATCCACGTCTGGATATTCGGAGTGTAAAGTTTATCCTCCCGTCTTGGAGAGCTGACCCATATGGGTGTCGGGGAATTGGTTTACCCTCTCGCACTGGAAAGCAATTAGTTTACCCTCTCGCACTGGAGAGCATGGTTGGTCCCTCTGGGGGCGCAATTCCTGCGATGAGTCCCTAAGTAGGGCGCAATCTTCCTTTGAAGTGCAGGAGTGATCAGTTGTTGTAAGCATGCAGCCGAGCCAAGTTGTGATTACTTCTGAATTCCTCATTAAAAAAACGAGTGAAACGAACGAGAACTTAGCTGTAAGGTAGGAACTGCATAACAACTGGATAGTTCTCGGCTTGTGAGGTGGTGCCCGTCGAGTTTCTTGAGTCTTCGGGTTTTGCTGTAGCGGGAGGTCACACATGGTACTTCTTCAGATTGTAGGCCATCCATTGCTTTTCAATCTTTTTGCCGTTTCATGGTGGCGAGGGTGTAATTACTCTTGCCACCTACTCTGCTGATCTTGTACGGACCTTCCCAGATGGGATCCATCTTTTTGGAGCCTTCTCTGCAGGCAGTGATGAAGGTTTTTCTGCGTCGTCGACATGCAAATGCCAGAAGTCTCCATCGGGTGGAGTAGGCGCGGCTAGAGTGTGCTCGGCTACTTCTGAGGCATTATTGGGCCGCTATGTTGCGTCACCTAGGCTCGGCTTGAAGGCGCAGTAGGGAGCTGTGGAGATGGGGCCATGTTATACGCAGCAGGAGATGCTCAACTGCTGGTATTGGGCCACTCTAGAGTTGAATCATTGAGCAAGGGTCGGCTAGGGCCGTGTGGTGCGCAGCAAGAAGTGGTATTCAACTGCCGGTACATGTTGCTCCTATGTAGAATCTTTTAGGGTGACGAGGACAAAACTTGCTTTCGAGTGTGTCCTTCCAATGTTGCGTTCGTCAGAAAACTTTACATCCGCCAGGGTCTACGCCTTTATCGTCGCGCGTCTGGATTGGGCAGAATAGTATGTCATGAGGATGACTGCATGCGTTTGAAAGTAAAACTTGTGCTTCCGGGTTGCAACAACTATCGCCAAAGTTAGCTTTTGAATTTTTAATAGCATCGAGGAGAGCTTTTGAACTTTAGAATACAGGTAACTGTGGAATACAGGTAGTCGGGCCCCCATCTCTTCTCGCATGATGGTAGAGCTTATTGCTACTTTAGATACCGTCAAACATGTGAATAAGTCTTCCGCTGCTTCTAGGGAGGTGATGTCGGGTACTTCTTCAAGTCCTTGAATGTGCATTGGCGAGCCTCATCCCAAAGTGCATACTTCTCTGCCAAAGCAAAAGAGTCTGCCAGAGTTAGATCTTCTTTCATGATCAATTTTTCGAATAGCGGGTGGTCTGCTGGAAGTCCTTTTTGGAATGCTGCTCTAGCTATCGAGTCGTTGCATCCGACTATTTTTGCCTTATCTACTTTGAACCTCCTCACATAATCGCGAAGCGACTCCTTTGGGTTCTTCTTGACGTCGAACAAATGATCAGACTTCTTTTTTATCGAGCGATATGATGAATATTCTTTGGTGAAAACCAAAGAAAGTTCGTAGAAATTCCGGATGGATTGTGGCGGCAGGGTGTAGAACCAATCTTGCGCCTTGCTTTGTAGAGTGGTGGCGAATATCTTGCACATAAGATCATCGTTGTTTCGATAAAGGATCATTGCGCTTCGGTAGCGCTTTAAGTGCCTCTCCGGGTCTTCATCCCCTTTGAAAGATGTGAAATGTGGCATGCTGAACTCTCGTGGAGGCTCTGCCTGCTCGATCTCGTCCATGAAGGGTGACCTGCTTATGTTGGTCATGTTCCGTCGTAGTGCCTCGTCGGTGACCTCGTTGCGTTGGAAATCATGCAATCGCTTGGTCAAGAGTCTCTCTACTTCTTCCTGAATTTTCCTTTGTTAGAGTAGCGGAGCTCTCGGCTGCCCCAGCCATGACTTGCTGGTCTAGGCTGCTCTTCCATGTGTTTGGCTCGTCTATGCCGCAGATGCAGTGCATGTGGTGCATTCTTAGCAGGCGAGCGAGTTCTTCGCAGGCTGCTGGTTGAACTTAAGATAGATTGAGTGACTGCTTCTCTCCGTCCGTCGTGCTGCCTACTCTGATGTGAGGTGAATGATGCTCCTTGTGGGCTTAGCCGCGAATGGACACTTTGTCCGGAAGGTTGCTCATGTTGACTATCGGAGTGTGACCTCAACCATGAATATATGCTCATCCGTGGGCCTAGTCGAGAGTGCACGCTCCTCCGCGCACTAAGATGGGAGTATACGCTATCTCGGGGGCCCAATCGAGAATGTACACTGCCCGAACATTTGGCTTGTGGCTGGTCGAGTGGCTGCTTGTCGGGACGCTACTGGAAAGGTTTGTCTGCCCTTGTCCTACTTCGGGATACCTCGTCCGGGGCACGTTGGATCCCGATGCGTTACAAAAGTTGATTCACCAAAGTTGTCTGTTGTGCAAAGGCGCTCGTCAACTCTATGACTTGTAGACAAGTGTTGTTCGCCATTTGGATTGGAAGAGCTTGGAGGGAATGCGCCTCATTGGGCAGTGGAAGAGTGGTAGACTCCGGGCGCGAGATTTGACTTGGTAAATGTCAAATCCGGGAAAAAATGTGGTGAGAATGTCCCCGGCTCGATGGTAGGTCCGGATGGTTGAGATAGTCTTGGGCCGACTTGGGCTGCTTGGAAAGCCACGGGAGCAGGCTGGGCCACGAGAGCAGGCTGGGCCGTGAGAGTGGGCTGCTCGATTGGAGCAGGCTGGGCCACGGGAGTGGGCTGCTCGTTGGGAGTAGGCTGGGTCACGAGAGCAGTCTGCTGGGCAGGAGCAAGTTGGGCGGTGAAAGTAGGCTGCTCGACGGGAGCAGGCTGGGCTACATGAGTGGGCTGCTCGACGGAAGCAGGCTCGGCCACGAGAGTGGGCTGCTTGTCGGGAGCAGGCTGGGTCACGAGAGCAGGCTGCTCGGCAGGAGCAGGTTGGGCCGTGAAAGTGGGCTGTTCGACGGGAGCAGGTTGGGCTACTGGAGTGGGCTGCTTGACGGAAGCAGGCTGGGCCACGGGAGTGGGCTGCTCGTCGGGAGCAGGCTGGGTCACGAGAGTAGGCTGCTCGGCAGGAGCAGGCTGGGCCGCGAGAGTAGGTTGCTCGTGGTGATGGTGCTGCTCCACTTATTGTCGCATTTAGCCTCACGGATCTCCGCAATCTCATTTCTTGAACATTAGAATTTTCACTTGTGGAATTTTCTAAATTTCTAGCCATTATATTTTGCTTATACGTTTTATCAAAGAACCTTTGCAAGTAAAAAATTCTAATAATAAGAACGTATGAAAAATATTCAAATGGACTAGAAAATAAAGAAAAAACCTTTTTGTGCGAGAGTCTTCTACGAGTATGGATTTCAACTCTCAATGAAAGCACCAATTTGTGGATGCAAATTTCTTCCTCCTTGATCTTGGACAAAATTGCACCTACAAAACAAATAACACCTTAGGTCAAGGTCAAGAGTCTCACGCGCCCACGATGAATGGGGGGGGGCTTTGGCCGAAGAACCTCCGATGCCAAAGTTAGAATTTTGAGAGAAAAGTGTTTGAGAGCTTTGGAGAATTTTAGCAAGAGTGAGGACTTAGGTTTTTGGTGAGAATGGGAGCCTATTTATAGGTTAGGGTTCTTGATTTAGGTTGAATTTAGGAGTTATTTGGTGATTCAATTAGCAATTAATATATTAATTAGGTAAAAATATATTAATTGGCTAATTATCATAATAAAAGAAATGTTTTGGGAGGTTTTTGGAGGTTATGGAATAAGTTTAGTATTTAGCTAATTGATTAGCTAAATAATGAAATAGGAAATATAAGAATAAATTAGGTTTTAAGTTGATACCTATTTTGGGCACTTTTGATTTGGTTGAGGGATAATTGCCCGCTGCTTGCATGTAGGAATCCCGATATGCCCCAAGGGTAGTTTTGTCTTCTTTTGTCAAAAATCAACGTGTCGCCTTATGAATATTTTTTGCTCCACACTAATTATGTTTTAGTTAGATTGATCGAGAGAGAGAGAGAGAGAGAGAGAGAGAGAGAGAAAGAGAGAGAGAGCACAAGGATTTTGACTTGGAAGTTTGAACTATGAATTACGGAACTTGAAATTGTGGTGTCTTTTATTTGCCCCTACACAAAGAGGCTACTTTTGATTGCTTAATTGGTATTCAATATGCTTTAATGTGGAAGCCGGCCTGGGCGTGTTATTTCGCTCTCCTAACGGCTCTATGGTGACCGGCAAGTCTGCTGTTTGTTTATCTAAGTCGGCCCTTGAATCAGAGGCGAGGGCAGCTATTCTTGCCGTTCATGCTGCCATTGATAATGATATCCAAGATGTGGTATTCGAATCTGATACACGAGCGCTCATAAATGGTATAAATGGAGACTTTAGAAGACGAAGATGGCTTTTATACCCCATTTTTTTTATCCAAATTAGGAACCTCAGACATCGGTTCCATTCCATTGGTTGGAGATGGGTTCCCGCCAAGCAAATTCAGCAGCAGATTGGGTTGCATCGCATTGTAGAAGAAGGATGTGTATGGAAGTTTGGGTCATTCGACCCCCACTCTCTCTAGTTCACATTCTTTCAAAAGACGGGCTTCCTTGTCCTCCCTAATGTGCCCGCAATCGGCTGAGGTTGGGTTGTGTTTCAAATTGGACTTTAGCTTTGCTTATAGTCATGCTCTGTCCCCTGCCCTATCTTGGCCATGTCGGGGGTCATATTATATTTGGTCTGATAGCTTTATATAACTTAGGATCCAATCAATCAAGTTACTAAACCACATGTAAATCAACGCATATTGCATATTCAACTAACCCTAATATTTACTACAATAAATCCAGTATAACATGAAACCCTAACGTAAAACTGATGTGCATGAATAAGCATGCAAACCTGAACTTGAAGCCATGATCCGCAATAGGATGTATATTCCCTTCTCTTCTACGACAACAATGGATATTTTTAGGTTTCAAATGGGGCAACCTAACTTAATGTGAATCATCCATATTTGTACCGAGAAGAGGGACCTATCCCACTCCTTTTTCAGATAATTTCCTTATCCCATTAACAATGCAGTTATCTTCAGTTATCATTAAGCCAACCGTTTTTCGTCAATTCAAAATATGGCTTAATCATATTTTTCCCTCCAATATGTTTTACTTCATTCAAATATAAAACCCTAAGAAGTCTAACCATATATAAAGCTCATTTACCAAGTTCAGTTGCAATCGATAGTTTTATGAACTCACATATATGAATTCATGAATGATGAAATCACATGAATTCTTACATTCTCCCACATGAGTGAGATCAAACTATTCAACATGATTGCAACCACTTAGTAAATGTGATCATTGAGCCATAAGAACTAAAAGACTTCAACAGTTAACCAAAATGTGATAATTGCATAACCTAAGAAAAACATGATACTAAATAATGTATCAGATTTCTAAGATTACTTAACAATATATAACATGATGTAATTCTGTCATAGAGGAACATTATATTGGGACCCAAATAGTGTAGTAAAACACTCCCACATTTTGGTCCTGAGATATCATGATTATCTCATTTGCACAGATTTTGCAAATATTCATCAACTACTTATTCATTAGCATGTACTTAGCATCACAAGTGAAATTAATCAACTTAGTACAAAATACCTTACTTCCATATTACAAATGATCCAATGAAGGATACAATCCCATTTTCATGACATGCTTTTTGAATGCTGAAACATTAATAGCTTTAGTCAAATGATTTGCCACCATTTCATGAGTACTGATATGCTCAATGTTAATGATTCCATCTCTGACTTGATCTTGCACTTTTAAATACTTGATGTCTATTAGTTTCGAAGCTTCTGATCTCTTGTTGTTCTTGGCAAAGAACAGTGTAGAAGTATTATCACAATATATTTTCAGTGGCCTCTCAATACTTTTCACAATCATAACAAGTTTTTCAGCCAATTCGACTGCCTCATTGCCTCAAAATAGCCAATATACTCAGATTCCATTGTTGACACTGCCCTTGTTTGTTGTTTCTTACTTCTCCATGAAACTGCCCCTCCTACAAACATAAAGATGTAACCACTAGTTGACATTCTATCATCCACAACACATAATCTTGTGCTCTTTTCAAGTACCTAAGAACCTTCTTTCCTTCATTTCAGTGAGCCATTCCAGGATTCGATTGAAACCTTCCCAAAACACTCAATGCAAATGCTAGATCAGGTCTTGTACACACATGTGCATGCATTACACTGCCAACTAATGATGCATAAGGCTAGTCTTTCATCAACTGGATATCGTGATCTGTTATAGGACACTGTTTCAAAGTAAGTTTATCACCTTTTCCAATTGGTAACTCTCCATCACTGCACTGCTTCATATTGAACCTCTTCAACACCTTCTTGACATAAGCTTTATGTGACAATCCCAGAGATCTTTGTGGTCTGTTTCTCATGATTTCAATTCCTAAAACATAGTGAGTTTGTCCCATATCCTTCATATCAAAATGACTAGATAAAAGCTTCTTTGTTTCATTCAACAACTCAACATTAGTACTAGCAAGTAAGATGTCATCTACATAGAGAACCAGAAAAATGAAATTTGATTTCACAATTCTCATATAGATGCAGTTATCAATCTTATTTTCTGTAAAACCAGAAGCTGTAACTACTTGATCAAACTTCTTGTACCATTGTCTTGAAGCTTGTTTCAAACCATAAATCGATTTGTTCAATTTGCAAACCCAATGTTCCTTCCCCTTTTTAATGAATCCCAGTGGCTGCTTCATATAAATGTTTTCATCCAGTTCTCCAATAAGAAAGGCAGTTTTCACATCCATTTGATGTAATTCAAGGTTGAAATAAACAGTGAGTGCCATGATTACTCGAAAATAGTCTTTGGTAAACACTGAAGAAAATGTTTCATTGTAATCCGCTCATTCTCTTTGAGAGAATCCTTTTGCCACTAATCGAGCCTTATGTCTCTCCACATGTCCCTGAGATTCACGTTTTGTTTTGAAAATCCACTTGGAGCCTATGGACTTCAAGTTTTCTGCATTATCAACTAAAGTCCATACTCCATTTTTATGCATTGAAGCCAATTCCTCTTCCATTGCAGCTTTCCATAAATTAGAGTTCACACATTCCATAACCTCTTTATAAGTGACAGGATCGTTTTCATCACCAACATCATAATCCATTTCCTGCAAATAGACTATGTAATCATCTGGAATAGCTGATTTTCTTGCTCTTGTGGATCTTCTTTAAACCTGTTGTGAAGCATTCATGCTTGAGGTAGGTTGAGAAGTCAATGATTCTTCTTGGGACTGCAGCTGGTGATGCTTGAATAGAGTGTACGTATAGGTTCCTGCAAAGTAGAACTAACTCCCACATTTTCACTGCATGCACTGCAGAAGTTGAAGTTGTGTATGATCCAATTGGAGCAAGTGCCAAAGGCAGTAACAAGGACTAATTGATCTCATGAGCATTACCAATTATTGATTCATCTTCATTATTTTCCTCAAAAACATAAATTCTTTTGCCTGACACACAAGGTTCTTCATAATTCTCAAGGAATTTGGCATTGTGACTTTCTGCTATTTTTGTATAGTGATGAGGACGATAAAATCGAAAACCCTTTGACCTTTATACATATCCAACAAAATAACAACTGGTTGTTTTGAAGTCCAGTTTTCTTTCATTTGGATCTTAAAGTCTTGCTTCAAAGATTTTGTACGCACCCTATTCAATATGTAGTTTGCAGTTTTGATTGCTTCTCCCCATAAGAACTCAGGCAAATGAGATCGAGACATCATACTCCTCACCATATTTTTCGAAATCTTATTTCTTCTTTTTGCAACACCATTCTGAGATGGTGTCCCTGGGGTTGTGTACTGAGCTAGAATGCCATTTTGTTGCAAATAAAGAGCAAAGAGACCCTTGTTTTGTCCACTTTCAGTATACTTGCCATAGAACTCACCTCTACGATCTGATATCACCATTTTAATTTGTTTTCCCAATTGTTTTTCAACTCCAATTTTGGAAATTTTAAAGCAATTTAAAACTTGTGAGTTTTCTAAGATTAAAAACAAATAAGTGTATTTCGAGTAATCATCAATAAAGAGGACAAAGTAGGAGTTTCCACATATGGTTTTTGTTGGAAAGGGACCACATACACCAGTGTGTATAATCTGTAACAAATCATCATTGCTTCTTGTGGCTTCAGTTTTGTATTTAACATTGGTATTTTTGCTTTTATAGCAATCTATACAGTCCTCAAAATCATCAAAATTGATGCTTGACAGTATGCTATTCTTCACTAATCTCATCATTCTCTCTTTTGATATATGCCCCAGCCTTCTATGCCATAACATAGAAGAGTTGTCATTAAGATAAGCACGTTTAGAGACAAAATGTTCAAGATTGAGATAAGTTTCATAGTAAATGCATTCAATCTGCCAAAGATCTCTATTTGGGAATGCATATCCAATAGAATTGTCAAACTGGTTCTTAATGAAAAACTGAATTTGATTAACGTCACAAATATATGAAAAACCATCCTTAACAAACTGAGTAACAGAAAACAAGTTCCTTCTTATAGAAGGAACATAGAGTACATTATTTAGAGTTAAAACATAACCAGATGACAACTTTAACATAATTCTACCAATAGCTTCAACTACCACTTTATTCCCATTTCCAACAAACACATTGTAGACCTCTTTACTTGTCCCCTTCTGGTTTTGAAATCCCTGCAATGAATTTGTAATGTGGATTGAACAACCAATGTCAAACCACCATGAGTTTTGAGGAATAAAATCCATATTAGTTTCAACAGTGACAAAAACATTAAATTCAGTGTTACCTTTCTTGATCAACCAAGCCTTAAAACCAGGATAGTGTTTCCTTAAATGCTTAGTGGATTGACAATAAAAACATTTTTTAAGATGGATTGAATTCACTCGCAGACTAGTGGAAGTTGAAGCACCATTGTTCTTGGCAGCAACTGAAGTGTTTTTTAAGGATTTCTTTGGACCAAAATCTGCACCTGTTTGGTTTTTGAACCCTGATTGCTTCTTGTTGCCTTTGTAGTTATCATTTTTTAATGCAGCAGCCCCCATCTTTGGCTTTCCTTTCCCATAATTGACAAGATTTGCCAACTTCATCCTCTTAGCCTTGGACTTTTTCATCATTTCTTCCTCTTGACAGCAAATGAAAATGAGTTCATTGATGGTCTAAGTCTCTTTTGGTGTGTTGTAGTCCACCTTTATCTTATCAATATAGGGCCATGTGCACAAAAAACTGATCTGTTATCCCTATTTGCAATGCATTGAGTTTGTTGAAGATGTTCACAAATTTCAGCAAGTGTTCACGAACAATGATCAATCCATCATGCTTAGTGTTAATCAGTGTAGTGAGATATGCACCTAATTCAGCTTTATCAGACCTCTTGAATTTCTCGTCAATCTTAACCATATAATCCTTGGCTAAATCACAGCTGGGTATTCCCCCACGAATATGTTCCTTCATAGCATTTTCCATAATGAGGAGAGACATTTGATTAGCTCTTTCCCATTTTGCAAAAATCTCTCTTTCTTGTACAGTACTTGAATTAGTTAGGGCAGCATGTTGAGGTGTCTAGAAAGCTACACTGAATTCTAGCATTCCCATATTCATCTCAATTTGGTGCTTCCATGTGTTGAAATTGTTACCATTCAACTTCTCAATATTCACAAGATTGAGCATATTGAAGCCTGCATAAATTATTTTTCGTTTGTGAATTCATAAGTTTGTGATCAAGAATGACACATAAGTCTCTTGTCACACCACAATCACAGAATTAGTATCACCTTTGGGCAAGATACCATCTATGCATAATACAAATTCTTAAATTTTTGCACAGCCAAGGATAAAAACACATGATCTCTTGTAAAACAACACCTTTAGGCAAGAAAATTTTACAAAACTATCATGTTCATCATCTCTCACTATATATCAATTTATAAGAAATCCCAGTAAATAAGTTCTTTAGAAATATCTTTACTTGCTCGACTTGTAAACTGCTTTATTAAGTGTTCATTTTTTATACTTGAATCATAAGGTTAGTTCACACATTTTGGTTACGAACTAACAAATCGTAATGTATCAGCACTTAATACTTTATTCGAATTCAACTTGCAGAAAATATATATTGTATTGGCATCTGAATAACAATGAAATTAAATTCCTCAATTTAAACATAACTAATATACTATGATCTTTTGAAAAAACTACAATTGTAATGTCAACGGAAGGCAACAAAAATTTGCACAAGTTGAATTCAATTTCTTCACAATCATGAGTGTAGTACTTGGGTTGATTGGCTCTGATACCACATGATAGCTTTATATAACTTAGGATCCAATCAATCAAGTTGCTAAACCACATGTAAATCAACACATATGGCATATTCAACTAACCCTAATATTTACTGCAATAAATGCAGTATAACAAGAAACCCTAATGTAAAACTGATGTGCATGAATAAGCATGTAAACCTGAACTGGAAGCCATGATCCGCAATAGGATGTATCTTCCCTTCTCTTGTACAACAACAATGGATATTTTGAGGTTTCAAATGGGGCAACCTTACTTAATGTGAATCATCCATATTTGTACCGAGAAGATGGACCTATCCCACTCATTTTTCTGACTGCCTTATCACATTAACAATGCAGTTATCTTCAGTTATCATTAAGCCAACCGTTTTTCGTCAATTCAAAATATGGCTTAATCATATTTTTCCCTCCAATATGTTTTAGGGAGTTTTAACAAAACACTTCCGGTACTTTTCACATTTAACGAAAAACCACATTTTTACCTTTCCCTGGTACTATTTAGTACACCTTCATTTGTCATTTTTCATTAAAACTAAAGTTTTTTAGACTTTTCGTTAGTTTTTCTTATGTTTTACTTCATTCGAATATAAAACCCTAGGAAGTCTAACCATAAATATAGCTCATTTACCAAGTTCAACTGCAATCGATAGTTTGATGAACTCACATATATGAATTCATGAATGATGAAATCACATGAATTCTTACATGGTCATCCCCGTTACTATTTAGCTATGCTGGTTTTTATGTTTTCTTTCTAGTTGTATGTTGTACCCTTTGGTTCCTGGGCCGTGTCCCTAATGAAATGTCTTTTGTCCAAAGAAAAAAAAAATATGCCCAAATGTGTGATGATTTGTTAATAAATAAAATGTTCAAAGTTTGTTAAAATAGAGAGTGTTGTTAGAGATAAAAATTTAAACTGAGTAAAATAGTTTTTTAACACTGTTCACTTGCTAGCTTAACAAAAATTTAGAGTTTCTTTTGGATATACTCCAAGTCCAGCATCTTTGTAACAGGGTAGCATGCTGTTCAGTGAAGTTTGGCGGGACTTGGTTTTATTTTTTATTCAGGAAGCCTAACTTTATAATGGAAGGTGCTACATATATCAAACTTGTACACCAAATGATGTTACACATTCTACACCATATACTCCAATTATTAATCAAATCCTAAGTTGAATTAAAATAAAATTTTGATTAGTGCCATATCATTTGATATACTTAACATTATGTTTTGAAAGGAAAACAATAGCTTTATTGCATAAAGCTCAACGAGAATATATATATCTTGTTGAAGAACATCCCTAATAACCTCAAGAAGTTCATCAAACCAAACTACGAAATCACCACTAGATAAACTCAACTTGACGAGAGATTTTTCAGTGTGACCGTCACACAAGTTGGTACACCACATGTCTCTATATAAATGGTGGATTATGTGTGTTAAAAGGTTAATAAATTAAAATTTTCCACCACTTGCATAAAAACACTTGATGTACCATCCGTGTTCCCGTCACAACTAAAAATTTCTCCAACTTGACCCAGTGATGAGCTACACCATTACAATTATGAGGGACATATGAGATTGTACACCCACGAAATCGGACACCAACTCTTTAATATCAGTCGCGGTAAAATCGAGAGTTGACCAGTTGATTGCACTTCCATTACAAGCAGCTCCGACTTCAAGTCAATCTGTTTCCACCTGTACCTTCACGCAAACCCTTTTTGCAAGTCGAAGCCCTACTCTGACAGCGAGGAGCTCCACCTGCTTCACAGATGTGCTACCTTGGAACCTCCATGCACCAGCTGCCCTAAAGCACCCTTTCTCGCCGCGAATCACCCCCTATCACCCGTAACTAACTTCTCCATTATGGCAGCGCCATCCACATTCAATTTGAACCATCCATCACTTGGAGCCACCCACCGTTGTTACTTGGGTAGTTTAACATGGCTGGGTTGAAGGTTGGCCGTTTGAAATTCTTGGAATCAACAGAAAGTCCATTGAACAACACCAGAGGATTAGTCATGCAGCCTGCCCAAACAAAATGGTTTCTTTCGGTCTACAAGGCCCACAAAAGCATCAACACGGCATCAAAATCCACCATTTTATTCTCCAATAAGCTAGTCATCCAATCCTTGACGTGTTCGTGGGAATTCAAATCAACACCCAACCCCAAAGGAACAACGAACCACACTGCATGGGAGAAGCTACAATCTCGCAAACTATGACTGATCGTTTCCCTAGGAGCATCGCATGCAGCGTGGACATGAAGCTTCAATCCTCACCTTTTTTTATTCAGGTTAGTTCTCGTCGGAAAAATGTCACCAGAAACCTTGACCTTCGGTGGCATACGAACCCTTCAAATAGCCTGCCAAGCCCGCGGTAAGCACCACTCTTACTCGTAGATGACGATGTCGTCATCGCTGCTGGTGCGCAACTCATTCTCGCTACCTTATAGGTGTTTTTGACTGAAAACAAACCCTTGTTATCATAATGCCACATTAAACGATTAAGAGGCATTTAAAAACTGAGGGGAATGGATTTGATAAGTCGAACCTCCTCCGAAGCAAACAACTCAATCCTCCAGCACTGACTTTCCTGCACTATCACATCCTTGACCGTAAGAACCCCGAGTAAAGAGGAAGATGGTGTAAGGATCTCCGCGGTCTAGGAATCCAACGATCTCTCCATATAGAAACTGTTTGAGTAAATGTAGAAATTTAGAGAATAATCCGAATGATGACTTTGAGGTACGACTTGAATTGTTTCCTTAAAGTGTTATTTGCCCCCACTCAAATGAGTTTGCTAAAGGGTTATTGGCAAATCACTTCCAGGATACAACAAAGTATGGAATATTCGATTAGCAAAGCCGAATTATATTCCCTTAGAAATAACTAGAAAGAAATTGTATGAATGTGATGGAGAGAGTAAAGAGCAAGGAATGTAGAAATAAATTTCTGAAATTGTGTGTGAAACATTATGCCACAATAGGTATTTATAGGCATTAAAGCACCCGTTCATTGAGTCCTTCATTTTAGTTGAAGATATACAACCTTTCTTAATAGTGTTGACCCAAAAGACATGTTTTCTATTTAGAATTTTTCAGAAAATAAATATTGATTATTTATATCTTTTAATTCTACTCATACAATTTGAGTAAGCATCATGTCTTTTAACCAAAAGTTGTAGTTCAATCAAAAGATACAAGGTTGAATTAAATCCAACCTTTTGGTACCATCATTTTCGTACACACATGCTGCACAATGCAGCACCAATATATATATATAAGCAACGGTTGGGCAAATACCCAACTTTTCAGCCAACAAATATATGAATATATTCTTGAAATATTCAACAATCCTTCCCTATTTTAAGAATATATAAAATAGTATTACAATAATTCTCTCTTTATAATTAATCACAAGCATGCCGATATAATCATGCATACAATAAAGGTGTCTTTCGAATTATACCTTTAATTAGTGTAAGTAATTCAACGTTATAACGAATGCGATGGTGACCTAAGTTTAAACCACCTATTATTATGTTAAAACCAAAATTACTACACACAAGACTATGTCTTATTTCCTTAAAGAAATTTCTGAATTAATTAAGCACTATTATGGCCTTGTGCTTCATCCTGGTTTCACAAACATTTACAAGAGAAAACCCAACTCTCGGTAGAAGCGGCACCACTTCTTATGTTCATATAGGTGAGGTTCCTTCCCATGTCCCTGCTACTATAGACATAATTACAAATAACCTCATTAAGAGATAAAACGCATCCTCCTAAACGTAGCAGTCTTGCACTGATCATCCTGGAATGAGCTATATATTAATTTTCAGTGCTTTCACAACCAATTATCAATAACTTGTTATTACCCATTAAACTTTTAAACTAGTGATGTTCTAGATAAAGTCGGGTTACCATTATTGGTGGCTAATTTTCAATAAAGGGTTACCATTATTACTTGATTTAACACAAACAATATTAATAACTCCATCAGTTATTAATTGCTTGACATATTCATGTCTCAAGCTAATATGTCTAGACTTTCCATTGTATACCTTATTGTATGCTCTAGACAAAGTAGCATCACTATCACAGTATAAAGAAATGGATGACATTGGTTGTGGTCACAACTCTATTTCCAATAACAAATTTCTAATCCATTCCGCTTCTTTACCTGCTGCCGCTAATGCTATAAATTCAGATTCCATAGTTGAATGTGCTATACATGTTTGCTTCTTTGAAGCCCAAGAAATTGCTCCTCCGGCAATTGTAAAAATCCACCCTGATGTAGACTTATTATCATTAGCACTTGTTATCCAACTTGCATTTGAATATCCTTCAAGTACTGCTGGAAACTCATAGTAAGTTAAACTCAGGTTAATAGTTCTTTTAAGATAACCAAAAATTATATTTATGACTTTCCAATGAGCAGTACCTGGATGACTAGTGTATCTAGAAAGTTTGCTTATTGCAAATGCGATATCTGGCCTGGTACAATGCATGAAATACATTAAACTTCCGATTACACTAGCATACTCAAGTTGTGCAACTGACCTACTAGAATTATTAAGCAAAGTTTCACTAGGGTCATAAGGGGTATTTGCTTCTTTTATTTGTAGATGCTTAAACTTAAGAAACAATTTTTCTATATAATGCGACTGACACAAAGCGTAACCCGTACTATGTTTCTTTACTTTAATTCCCAAGATAGTAACTACTTCATTCAAGTCCTTCATCTTAAATTTTGAGTTTAGATACTCTTTAGTTTCATATACACCTTTCATGTTTGTACCAAAAATTAGCAAGTCGTCGACATATAAATATATAACAACACCATAATCATTTGTGAATCTAGAGTATATGCATTTATCAGCATTGTTATGTCTAAATCCATATGATAAAATGACAAAATAAAACTTTTCATGCCATTGTTTTGGTGCTTGCTTCAATCCATATAATGACTTTACTAATTTACAAACCTTCTTTTCATTCCCAGGGAGAATAAACCATTCTGGTTGTTCCATGAAGACTTCTTCATCCAAATCACCATTTAAAAATGATGTTTTCACATCCATTTGATGCACATGCAAATTATATAAAGATGCCAATGCAAACAATATTCTAATTGATGTGAGTCTAGCTACTGGTGCATATGTATCGAAATAATCTATTCCCTTTTTCTACTTAAAACCTTTGGCAACAAGCCTGGCTTTAAATGTTTGAATAGACCCGTATGTATTGTATTTTCTTCTAAATACCCACTTACAACCTATTGCTTTTGATCCTTGGGGCAAGTCTACTAAAACCCATGTTTGATTAGATATTAATGATTCAAATTCATCATCTATAGCCTCTTTCCAAAAGCCTGCATCTCTTGAAGTCAATGATTCGCTTAAACTTTTAGGATCATCCTCAACATTCAACAATATGGGTATTTTCTTAAGAACCTTGTTCTATTTCCTTTGACTAAAAATACAATAGATTGAGAGAGTAGCGAGCAAGGTTGAATTAAATCCAACCTTTTGGTACCATCGTTTTCATACACACATGCTGCACAATGCAGCACCAATATATATATATATATATATAATATAGTATGTCATATGCTGCAATGCTTCACTCGAAGAGAAGCAACGGTTAGGCAAATACCCAACTTTTCAGCCAACAAATATATGAGTATATTCTTGAAATATTCAACAGAAACATAATTCCCATCGCCAATAGCCCATCGTGAACCATTCTTCAAAACAAAATGAGCCTTTAAAACACTATTCCATGCGTATAACGTCGTGGTTGATCATCGGCATCCCTAAACGAGCAATCTGGAAAATATTTTGCCTTTAACACACGAGCAACTAAAGACCCTGGTTGTTGCACAATGTGCCACCCTTGCTTCATAAGAGGGCTAGGTTAAACACATAGAGATCATGAAACCCTAACCCACCCTCGTTCTTCAGTTAACACATTTTCTCCCAAGACATCCAATAAATTTTCTGAACTTCGATATCATTACTCCACCAAAACCTTGCCATTAGTTGTTGGAGTTCCTTACAGAAAGACTTTGGAAGTAAAAAACTTTGCATGGCATAAGCCGGTAAGGCTTGGGTCACAACCTTAATGAGTAACTCCCGCCTTGCACTACTCAAAAGCTTGCCCTTCCACCCATTTTCTCTTAGTAACCCTCTTTTTAATGAAGGAGACGGTCTGGTTTTTATCCTTTCCAATAAAGGTCGGGAGACCCAAGTAACGATCATGCCTCTCCACTGGCTAAACCCCTAAGAAAAAAACTAGATGCACTTGTAATGGCATAACCACATTGGCACTAAAAGTGACGCTACCTTTGCAAAAGTTAATCACATGATTCGACGCTTGGGAGTATACATCCAAAATGTGTTGTACAACCGCACAATCCTCCAAAGTAGCACGAGTGGAAAAAAAAAATAAAAAAAAAAAAAAAAAAAAAAAACAAACAAACAAACAAATAAACAAACTTATCATCAACAAATAAAAGATGGTTCAAGCTAGGTGCCATTTCCACCATACGAATCCCATGAAGGTTTTTTTTTTCAAAACTATCGTCTACAAATATTAGAGATGTCCTTTTTCAAGACTATTTACAATTTATTTCAGTTGATCAAAGTTATGTTTCCTCGTTAAAAGTGTGATTAATAAATATCATGATCGATTTATACTTTAAAATGCAAGTATAGAGCAAGTCCATTGACTGATAAATTACAAATTATCATGATGACAGGTATCACAACATGGTTTTATTACAGGACAGCTCATGATGTTCATATCGATCTATTATGTGCCTTTGCATCTAGCATTTGGTAGACCTCATACAATAATTGTCCTAACTTTACCGTATCTTTTGTTTCATTTCTTATGGAACAATCATAAACACTTTTTTTAGGAAAAATTAGTATCCGGTCCCTAGTTACTAATGTTCATTAACTGAAACCTTATTAGTTTTCAGATTTTGATCTAATTCCCTAGTATTAATGTAATGATGAATTGACATATTACATAATTTTTTTAAATAAAAATTAATAACTGATTTAGAATTTTAATACTCACACCTTTATTAAACTCCTAATTAATTTTAATTCAAAACATTTCCAAAATAAATAAAAAATTAGAATAAGTTTGTACCCATTAGCTTTTTATAAAATGTTTTCAATTTTTTAAGCTTATATGCACCCATTCATGTAATTTTTTTTTTTTTATTTTTAATCTTAATATGTACCCATTCTTAAATATACCAATTTGTTATATGTAAAATGTACCATTTTTTTTATATAAAATCTATTCAATTTTTTTTTTCTAATCCATTTTTAAACTTATATGGGTTCATTCTTTTTTTTTATTTGAGAATGTATCCATATCAAGTTTAATCGAAGATATTTACTAATGTTATTAAGCCTAATATCTATTACTTTTTTGTGTGGTTTTGAAGAATGTGCCCATGTTTATGTATACACACACACAAAATAGTATAATTTATATTTTAATATTTTTAATCCAACAAATTATGGGTTTTTATTTAAAATCTCTTTAACATAAACAACTATAAATTTCAATTTTTAATTTAAAAATATAGTAACATACGTAGAAATAAATTATCACATTAATTTCAGGGACTTCGATAAAAAATTGAAAATCAATAAGGCTTCAACCAAAGAATATTGATAGTTAGGGACCGCATCCAAAGTCTTCCTTTTTTTATTATAGATCTACTACCATAAATTCAATGCATAATCTTAGCATTCAATGGTTATTCCTGAATAATCTCATTTTTCAATTATTCAACCGTTTCATTTATTTATTATTTATTCACTTAATCTTTTTCTATCTATTTTATATATATCAATAAAATATAAATAGATTTTTGTCGTTATAAAAGACACTCATTTATGGTAACAATAATAAATTTAGTATGACATAAATAGAACAAAAGAGGAAATAGCAAAGAAACAAAAAGGTTATACAAGGCTATATACAAATCATCCACATTTTTTTTTTATTTCATTAATTGAATCTTATTTGTTGATTAGGGCGAAGTTCTGTAAAAACCCTCGCCTTTTTTGAAATATCATGAACAATTCCTGTAGGTTGAGCACCTTTTTCAAGGAAATATAGAATAGCAGGAATATTTAAATAAATTTTATTCTTTATCAGATCATAAAAACCCACTTTACAAAGATCTCTTCCTTCTCATCAGGATTGAACATCAATTGCAACGATTCGATAAATGACTCATTGGGATAGATGAACAATACTCCCCCTAGAAACGTATAAGAAGTTTTCTCCTCGTACGGCTCGAGATGGGAGCGAGTAGGTCTTGCTTCATATTTGTTAATTCATTTATGGTTTACACGACTTCAGGCAAATAAAGCAGCTACAAAAGCTATGCATGTCAATCGAGTAGGTTATTTTGGATTAGCTCATAGGATTTCAAGCCATTGTACACTCTTTCAAACAGTAGACTTTTCAACCATTTTTGCTCGTGCTAGTGCCCCCAGAAATTCTTGGATTTCTTGCAATATGAGATTTTATGTCATAACTCTTATTTGTATTTTACTTTTTATTGGTGTTGTTGGGAAATCGGCACAGATAAAAAAATTCAAAGTAAGAAATATTATAAAATATATATAAAAAAAAAGATATCTTCTGGTTTGAAAAACCTATTGTGATTATTCTTTTTTACTATAAATGTTGGAATCATCCGTTGCGATATATAAAAAATAGTCCATTTGAAAAGTTTGTAAGAAATGAAATGTCACAATATTTTTTTTCTACATGTCAAAGAGATGGAAAAGAAAGAATATCTTTCACGTACCCACCCAGTTTAGAAACTTTTTTTGAAATGATATAAAGAAAGATGTCTCTATTCACAAAAGAAACATTCCCCTATAATGAATTTTATAATCATTGGTTTCGCAACGACCTTAGGAACTTAGAAATGGAGAGTAAATTGAAGAAATTACCTTAAATCTTTGTTTTGACCCCGAATTGAATTGTTTGGGATTCGAAAGTGAAAGAAAATATTTTATCTACTAATAGTGGACAAATTGGCGTATTACCAAATCATGTGCCTATTGCCACAGCTGTAGATATCAGTATTTTGAGAATACGCCTTAACGACCAATGGTTAACGATGGCTCTATTCAGGACAGACTCTATCATAATTTATTTTTTCTTTTCAAATTTGAAAATTTAAGCATGAGAATTTCCTGAAAATGACTTAATGGGCATTACATACAGATAAGATCCCCAATTAGATAATATTGTGTAACAATTTATGTTTTGGGATTTACATATATCCATAATTGTTGTTAGCTGTCCTATTTTTCCTCTCTTGATCTACAAGATGCTTTGCAATAACTCTCTTATGTTCTTGCTCAACTTCATGCATTAAAGGATAAATTATCTTGTGCTAATTCTAGTTACCAATGGTACATCCGGCTAAGAAGAAAAAGGAAGCTGTGCTGAAGACAGAGTCTTAAGAATAGAGTTTCGAAGCGAAGCAGAAGAGGGAGGTGAAACCAACACCCTTTGAATAGATGGAAGTCAACCCGAAGGCAAATATTAAATAACAGAACTTCTAGGTGATCAAAGTAGATTGATTTTTTTTTCCTTTCACTTAGATGGTGCATCTCATACGATGGTTCTTCCTACTCTAATTCTATTTTATTTAGATATTATAAATATAAGTATATATTGCTCTTATAGAAACAAGACTCTCTCGTTTTCGCCGCACTTGATATTACACTAAAGAAAACGAATTACAAATCGAAAAAAATAATTTTTTGTTTGTTTATAATTTCAAATTCTATATAATTTTGTTATATATATTATAAATAGAAAATAGAAATCTATAAAATATGGATTATATATTTCTATATGTTGTAGGTATAATTTACTGAACAATTATGGAGGCTTAGAAAGAGGGGTGCAGCAATAGGTAGAGAGAATGAGGGAGATGTGTAATTGTGGGTGTGTTCTATTCCACCCCATTGTGCCTTTATTTATAGTAGTAGGATAGGTAAAAACCTTTCCCTTTAGGATTACAACATTTAATAGGTAATCTACTCCTAATAGGAATATAAGAGATATTCCAAGATATACTAGGATTTACACAATCACATTCCTAATCTAATAGGACTACAACACTCCCCCTTGAGTGTGTAAATACTCAAGTAAATGGCGTATCAGGTCTTCAGTGATGAAGCAAGTACAATTGATGAAGTCATCGGCACAATGAGTAAATGCGAGTCTCAGATCAACGGAAGAATGCATAAAAAGTAAAACTCACAAAACCTCGCTATGGCAAAACCCAAGGTGGGGGAAAAACCCATAGTCTAAGGAGAAAAGTGAGAAGTTGCATTAAGTCAAAACTATACGTCTTTTGGACGCAAGTAGAAGAGCTCACAAGGGTATGATCAGCCCAGGATGGGTGCCTCGTTAAAACCTAGTTAGGTAGCAAAAACCCAGTGGGAAAAATGTTCCTAATCGTAGGGAAAAAGAGTACATTAAGATCAAGTGAGTATACTTCTGGATACTCCCCCTGGGTTTGACATAACTTCCAAATGAGAAGTATAAGCATTGCATATGAATAGTTAGGCATACCAATTCCTCGGACAAGCTTCTGGAAGGTTAACTTCGGCAGTGACTGATGCAATGAAAGTTAAGCACTCAAATTAAACCCTATTGTTGTCAAATTGTAGTAAAAATGCAAGTAGGGATCGTTCTAAACCGGGGATTATGAGGGCTTGCTAAAACCTCTAAACTAACTCAAAAACATAAAAACAAAGTTAAAAACGTTTGAATAGACTCAAAGGACTCAAAACAAATTCTAAAGACACAAAACAACTTAAAAACACTCAAAATTGCCTAAAAACACTTACTGGGCAGATTTGACTCTAACACAACTTTGGATGAATTTAGTGTTTTGGTTTGAATCAAAACACTCTAAAACACAAACAAAACAGATTTTAAACACTTTGAAACAAGAAAGTAAAAGGGGGATTTTAGTTTTGATGAATTTGAAACAAACAAACAAGTTATAAAACTAGGCAGATTGTAAAACGAATTTAAGAAATAAGATGATGGATGGATTAGTTAGAGGTCCGTTCTTCACACATGACACACTTGTACATGAATTGATTTCCAATTACTTTTCTATAAACTATGATGCTCAACACCCCAGATTAACCGTGATGCACAAATTAACCCTCAAATTTTCCTTTACTCATTGAATTGGATGAATGCATGCGACAACTCAAATCATTCTCTAAAAGTCCCCTATATGAATGCATAATAGAGATACAATCAGAGATCATTACGTTCAATGAAAATCATAAGTGTTGACGAGGCAATTATAACTATGAATGCACGATACAATTGCCAAGAATTCAATTAACGCGATTGTGATAAACAACCTTCACTACTCATGAATATAAACTTGTAACGATTAGGTGAAACTCATTTATATTCTAGCATCTAATTCATGCATGAAAACTAAGTATGCATCCTTAATAAACATACAAGAATCAGTTATGAATAAAATAGATAATTGAATTGCAATCACAACTTATCAAATCACAATCGGAAGAAATCAATTCAAATCTCAAGCATGTTCATGGCTTCAAACTTCCCTCTAACTAAATAGGGGTTTAGCCACTCATAATTGCAACAAAATTAGAAAATAACAAAGTAGACATTGAAAGCAAGAATGAAGTACACCTAAAACGCTCCAATCTTCAAGCTTGAAACACCAAGGACCTTCTTTTTCACCACCTTGTTGCGGCACAAGTGTCTAAGGATGTGTATGGATATATGGAAGGGAATGGCTGAATGTGTTTGATTTAGGTTGGATGGAGGTGAATGGTTAATTATGGTGGTGGATGGATATAGGTGAGTTATGGTGAAGGGTGGATTGTGTTGATGGAAAAATCTCCCTAGTTATGGTGAAGGGTGGATGTATTTATAGGCTAGGGAGAGGAGTGTATGGAGTTGTAATGAGTGGATGTAATGGGTGTAGTGGGTGAGTGTTGTGGTAATGAGTGGATGTAATGGGTGTAGTGGGTGAGTGTTTGGTAATGAGTGGATGTAATGGGTGTAGTGGATGGATGTTTGGTAATGAGTGGATGTAATGGGTGTAATTGATGGATGTTTGTAGTTGTAGGTCAACACACTTGCACACACACATGCTGATTTCTAGCCTTCTAATCTTCAAAAACGTCCATCCTCATGTCTCCATGCTTGCACTATCCAATCTTGGCCCAAAAATGCTCCAAAATGCACTTTCTTGCCAACTTTGTTATTAGGACCTACAAACACACGAAAATAGCTTAAAATACATAATTAACTAAGACATAACAACATAAATGCACAAGAACAAGCTAACTAAGTCGCATAAATATGCTCCTATCAGTGACGTCGTGTAGAGGTCGGCAAGGTTGTCTAAGATCGACTTGCATGACTTCAATCTCCTGATGCTTTGCTGATGTAGATGTAGACGCAATATGTCTTGGTGTTGACTTCGTTGATGTATCATGGCTTGATCGGGTTGATACATGCGGCATAGTCTTCATGGATCGTCATCGGGACTCAACGATGGATGAAAACACAGCAAGTACTTCGAAATTGCTCAACAAGAACTCCTAACCATGTCTCACTTGTGGCGTAGTGAAGTGAGGTGAGTCTTGGAACGATTTGAAGATTTCGCAACTAAGGTCATATCATCGACCTCCAAGATATTGTGATATCCCTAACGGTAAAGGCATAACCATTTGGGGATTTTGCCTTGTGCGGGCTTGATAACATCATTCCATGGATCAGGGGGTTGGATCCGCTGAGATGCGTTGGGAATTGCCCATGTAGTACCTTCAGGGTACGTCTTTAATACCAATTTAGTGGATGCGTGTAGGCGCGGTGCTGCATCTTTACCAAGATCAACAGCGAATGAGATGTCATGTCTAAATACAATGAGCTAAGTACAACAAAACGCAAAGTTGAACTTTAGATATGGAATTTCGGATTCCATAACCTCTTTAAGGGTCTCATTTGCATATAACGTATGGATGATCAAAGGTATACTCAAACGTAACACATTCGGGGTATAGTTCGACTGGTAGACCAAAATACTGTCAGAACAATGCTTCAACTTCAGGTCAAGGCATAAATGAGTTTTCCTAAAATCCTTCATCTCAAATTTCATCTTCAGGTGCGAGGCAGTTTTCTCAAGCTCTTCCGAAGTCTTAGTGAGATTCGTGTCAACGACATAAACTATAACTCTGGCAATTTGGAATAAGACTTCATAGTTTAACACGCAAGGGCATATTTCATCCCTGACTGATCAAATAATCACTTAGACAAGTATACCACATCCGTCGGATTTTTCAATCCATAAGTGAACGCCTCCAAACTAGTTAAGAGGGTGTTCCGTGGTTTTGGAACTATTTGAAACATTCCATGTAATTCTTTAAGAACTTACATGTAAATCTCCTTATCTATATCCCCATGGAGAAAACACTAACCACATTTCATAATGCTACTATCAATCACAGGACGTTTGAGAAAAACCTTGCGACGTAAGGCGTGCATCATATTGCACTATTTCAATCATCTCATAACGCTTCATTTCCCACTTGTAACACAACAGGGTTACCTTGGGCAGTGTAGGAACGACAGGTCCAATACACACTTTGGTAAGAAATTTGACCTGGATTGTAACTTTAGTTATCCAATCAATTTTACGTTATCACTTAATCAATGGAACACGGTTTGATATCGTCACTTTTCATTTATGTCGGTAGCTACCATATAAGTGAAAACATCATCGATGATAATCTCATTTCAATTCCATTTAGCTCATCCAAACTAGTATACTGGACCAAGAACTTCAAGTCTTGGGAGAAACCCGAATTAATCTCATGAGATGGAAATGATTTGAGACAACAACCGAGTTTAAATTCATTGTTGTGTCATGTCTTCCTCTTCTAGGGAAGTGAATCCTACGAATCGAATGATATGTCGTGCTCCAAGCTAAGACAGATTGATTGGTTATCCGTCGGTGTACCGGACCGTCCAACAGGGGCGTCCAAACCGTCCAATAAGGGCGGCACACCCACCAGGGATGTTGACTCGACGTCCGTTAAGTACGTCTATCCTTGCAGGCATGTTTGCAGCTGGTATATGATCTCGTCACTTTAGCTAGATCAAAGGAATGTGTCTGGGGCAACATTCTGAAAACTAGAATTCATCGCACTTACTTAACATACATGTGCGGTACGGGGATCGAGATGAGACATAGTGGGTAATGTCCACGCAAATTTGCTCCGTTTTACAGGAACGTTGACGTTCTTATCTCCCATAACGGCAGGAAAACTGTCTCATTAAAGTGACAACCCGCAAATGAGACGTAAAGAGATCGCATGCAAGGGCTCTAAAAGAGCTAGTGTGAAGGAGAATCATTATCGACAAAAGATACACATCCTTCTTTGAGGACCCATAATGGTACGTTATGGCGGCGCAACTTCGCACATGGAATGCACACCCAAATACGTAAATACGAAAATTGTCAGGTTCGTACCCAGTAACCAACTGTAACGTCATTTAGGTTAGGTGTCAATGGGTCTCAAGGCAGACCAACATAATTGTGTACAAGGATTGCATAGCCCTAGGCAGAAACCAAAAACTTAGTACGTTTACCAAAATTCGGGCGATCATTTAAAATGCGCTCTATGATCACTACGCGAGGCTCTTTGGGGTGAACATGGGAATTCAATGTTCAATTATAAACCCAAAATACATGCAATACTTTATCGAAAATCATCGATATAAACTCTCTCGCATTATCCAGTCTCCCAGACCTTAAGGGATAAGTAGGGTGGTGAACCCTTAATCGGCCATGAGGTTTAGTAATAATGTTTGTTGACAAACATGTGACCAATTTGTCGATTCATCAACCAAAACCATAAGTATTTATATGGTCCGCATTTTGGTTGGATTAGTCCACATATATTCCCTTGAATCCACTGTGAAAAGAGAGTTATTTTGTATCTTTGCTAGGGATGATTTAGAAATCAAATTTCCTAAAACAAGTGGGTTTTGGCAAAGTTGTAGGCACAAGATCCTTACTTAAGGTAAGGAGATGCGTCGTAGCATCATTGTTCGACCTAAGTGTCCTAAAAGGTCGTGCCAAAGGTGCATAAATATGCCCCTATCATCAAGTCGGTCAATAATCACCGAAACATCATCGTAATATCCACATGTACAAGATACCTCATACCAGGAGCTTATGGTGATATTTCCCATCTCCATTCGGATACAGAAAGTGAGTATAACCACTCGAACAATTTCTTGATAATTTGTAAGTAATGTCAACCCAATGCTCGTGAGTTCCAACTAAAATGAAATAGGACAGGCCGAAAGCATTTCAGGAGTAGATAATGTCTTTTGTTGCGATAAACAGTAATTACGTTTACACAACGGGGATGATACACGATTGTGTAATCGTAGATGTTGATTTGGTTCCTCTATCGCCATTGTCAGAAATCTAATTCCTTTCAAATGGATATGTACTTGCGAGGTCTAAGATTGATAGAGATTTTGGACACATTTCTTTGCAGAGAAGTGTCATCCGGTTTTCAAGTAAAGATGGTAACTGTTGACGCTAAGTCATGAATAAGATGGTCCATTCCCAACGGTTCTACACTTTGGGAAATATAAGCGATACTTCGTCATGATGCCTCTATACAGCCGAAACATCCAAAGAACACATCATCATGGATTTCCAAAATGATCATTATCATCGAAAGGTGTAAAACGAAGGTAAGATGAGACAACAATTCAGTTGTCAGAAACTTTATTCATAATCAACATCACAACTAAACTAACTTTCCTCGGTTGTAAATGAGGAAAAACACTATAGCCGAAGGATCGCTAACAAATTGTTGATAAAATCGACAAGACCAAAGATATCTCGAATTTCACTACACTTTGTGAGAATTTCAACTTTCTTCCACTAAACCCTTTTTGGAAAAAGAAAATATTATCGTTTAAGGAGATCATGTCTCCCAAGAAAAGTACTAATTTAATCAAAGTTAGCAGTTGAGGACTTTGGTACAAAGCTGACTATTGATATTTAGATAATTTAGTCTCATTGTCGAGGTAGATGAGAAGGTTGCCGATAAGGCCACTACGAATTCGTCAGGCCATGGAGGAAAACTCGGGTTACAAAGGTTAGTTAGGTAGACCAATAATTCGAAGTATGGGTATTAACGGTTTTAATCGTCACCCGATTGGGTTGGTAAAATCTAAGTACGATCCTAAGGTTCAGTTTTTCGCCTTCGCGAATAGGTTTGAGGTTCCCTAGATAAAGTGTTTGGTTGGGTAAATTTCTAATCAGTAAGCTTTTGTAACTAAGTTCTCTCAATGAGCTAGGACTTGTTCGAAAAGATGCAAGGAAAAATGGTGTAATACGAGAAAGTCTATCGATGGTGTACTTCACTCTACCATTTGGTGATATCCAATCTGACGCCAGAGGTGTACGTCATCGGACGTAACATACTACTTCCTTTCACTACGCCACGTTCGAATAGGTCTTCATATCTTTCTCGATACTCAAATCACTCTAACAGTGAGAAATCGACTCGTACTCCGATTTTACTGTCTACCTGTGGAAGTGATAAAAAAAGGTGACTAGTTGAAGAGGTTTTGATTACATAAGTGGAAAACATGGCTACAACAACTGCGAGTTTACGGTCCTCCTACAAAACTTGCTCCTAAGTTTCCATGATTTAGTTTCTTCGGCTCAGGTATTCACTGTTAATCAGTCTATCAATCGCGCCGCTAATTAATGCATATACAATATTTTGATATTGTTCACTACCTTGAAACTGTGAACCGACATTCTGGTATAAATGTATCACTCCCAGATACTAGTACTTGTGTCTGGTATCAGAAATCATACCGCCTGAATACTAGTTGACAGTTCCTAGATATCGGACAGTATTGTCAATTAGTAGCGCCACCATAGGCTGATTACAGGCTAGAGTTCGCTCGGGTAGTTGGTTTCAGATGATTAGTAAGGAACTGGTCCTGTGAGTTGGTTTCATTAATTCTAAGGAAAATAATTACTACTTCGAGGTTTTCTACTGACCGTAGGTATAACAACTCGTACACTTGTGCCTATGCTCGTTGAAATGATAAGTACATCACCAAAAGAAATTTGGAAAAATAGTATTGGTCGGAACGTCCTAAAACCGGAAAGGAAGTTGTTATTAATCAACCTTAGAACAGACTTAAACGGAAGTCGATCTTCCTCCCGAAGATCCGGAATGATCACTAATGGGTTTGAAAAGATTAGTGTTATCAGGGACCAAAAGTGATTGTCCCAAGATGTTCTCCCGTCGAGTGTTACCATTTTAGCACCACATTGTCACACAAGACATTTCTGGAAATTTTGACAAAGTAAACTTCATATGAATTCTAATAGATGACATACTAACGGATGCTGCCAAGGAATCAAAACTATTTATGGTTTCCATTATTGAAAGGTTGGTAGAAATGACTAGATGGTAGTGGAATTGGTAGGTAAATCCCCCGTAATGCACAACTATCGATATGGTAGCATTGCCTTAGGGGCATCAACTTGTCTCAAATCTACATCTTTCCTTTGCAGGGAAATTCTTCACTTAAAGTTTAGAGGCGGTCGCCAAAGCGATTTTCTCGAATGTCAATAAGTCACCTAATCCGCCCAAAACTTAGGAAAACCTAACACGTTTTTCATAGTTGACGAGGTGGCAAAATTCAACATTTAGCCTCAAAAATCGAGAATGCTTACATCACGCGTGTGATGAATGCAATACCGCCCAAACTTATGCTCTGATACCAAACTGACACACCTTGACTTAGAATGTCCACTTAGACACCAAATCGAGATGTGCTGGCCGACACCTGGAATGTGACAAAGCCATAAAGTGTAGTGTGGTGGAATATGTGAATAAATTTAAACCTAAAAGTGCCTAAATATAAAAGTGCGCTATGAGTGAGAATGAACCCATTTCACATGTGATGTCAGAACATAAGTACAGTATAGTAAGATAGGGTGAGAATTATACCATCGAAGGTAATCGTCTACACCAAGATTTTCCAAGAATCCTCGTCGATAAGAAAGCTCAGCTACTAAAACCTGGAGGAGCGAAAAACAAGGGTGAGTGGGCCTGAAAATAAAATTTTAATAAAAACCTTTGAAAACGTTATAACCCATCGCTGTAAAACATGTATAGTTTCCAATATATACATACTACATATAGTATGAAAATACTCACCATAGCCTGAAAAATATCAAGATATCAATACGGTACAATAGTTCATATATAAGTGCATGACATCAATAATCATATACTTTCGCATAAGCAAACATATCAAACCAAGTGCTCATTGACACATGCTGACACACGAGTTCATGCAGAGTTATTCAGACATGAACATGACTAGGTTTAATAATGATATACACTCTAGTGTTACAATCACATGAAGACTGGCGTTATTCGCAGTCACATACGATTCAAAGTTGCATATTGCAACCTGTACGACAGGATTGGCACCTACTTAGATCCAAGGTGAGCGTGCAGTGTGGATGTGAACATACAGTGAAAGACTAGCTCTGGCCCTGGGTGAGCACTAACACCGGTGCAACAAACGATGAGCACAAAACATAAATATAGTCATGCCATAGTGGTTCGATAGTTCTAATCAACTTAATGTCATTCATAGTCGTAGGTATAATCATGGCATCAATAAACATACACATACTTATGCATCCCGTATGATTTATGATCACTTCGTAATTTTCCGTTATTTCACTAATTCTTATAAGCATTAGGCTAAGCTAGGCATACGTAGTAAATTCTCTTTCAATGTATAAATGGAAACTAACAAATATGTATATACTATATAAAAGAAAAGACTCACTCACCTAAAATCCGCACTACAACTCCCTAGCACGAATATCGAGGTGTCACGAATGATCGTCGCCTAGAACAAATATCAAATCACATCTCAGAATTCTTTTTTATAGAACATGTAACTTACATAAAACACATCCCCAAGGACGTTCTAGAATGATTTGTAACCCATTGACCAAAAGTCAACCGTCGGTCAAAGGTTGACGATAGGGTCCATAACCCTACGTAACTCGATCCGGAAACTGACAATGGTGGTGAAAACGTTACAGATTAGAAATCTGTGTAACTTTCCAAAGTTTTAATAAGCTTCTAGAACAACATCTTAAAGTTTCGGAACGATCCAACGGTTGGATCTCCGCCAATCGCTAAAATTAATTGGCGGCCGATGTTTAGATTTACAAACTTAGAAAACCCATCCGGGAAGATCCGTATGTTAGATTCCCTATCCGTCAGTTCCTAATATCCTTAAATATTATGTACTATTATGTATTAAAGTTTGGTGACGATCCAATATTCAGATCGTCGAATAATATAATAAGCAAGTGGCGGCCCTTAACGAAAATTTAACCAAACAATGGAATTTTGTCAATCGGATGTCTAATATGGAATCGGGGCACCCATTTTAGCCTAGGTAGGTCAAGTGGTGTCTCTGCCCACGCGGCGGCCTGCCGCCTCAACCTGTCGAAAAATTCAAGTATTTCCAAAAATTCTCAAATTTTACAAGAATGAAGATCTCAATGAGGGAAACAACTTTCATACATGGGCCAAAATCTAATTCGACCAGGAAGTGGCCTGAAATTACCACGAACCGTCTGAAACCCTATAAAGGGTGTGTTTCGATTCATCACCTCCGGTGCTCTACCCACTAACCAGTGCTTATGACTTGTTCTTGGGTTCAGGAGGAGTCGACCCATGGTGGTAGTCGATGGAGTTTGCTTCAAGAATGGCGAATTGCAGCCATGAGACCCTCGGCGCCACCCACTAAGTTCCTCACGAAACTGGGGCTATACGTTGTCGAGTTTGGGTGGGAATTGAAAAGGGAAGATCAGTGAGTCTGGTGGTGATGTTGGATGGCTTGAACACTCTGGAAATCCAACGAAAAAAACGACGGAAAAGTCGCCAGAAACCAAGTCAAGTGAGGGTCCGGGTTGGGTGGTCTTCTCTCTTCTCTCCCTTCCCTCATTTCCTCCTTTCTGATTGGTCGCTCATTTTTCTTCACTTTTCCCGATTGGTCTCTCCCCTTCTCTGGTTGCTCTCCCTCTCTCCCGCCATTCTCATCTGATTGGGCAGTAGCCCCCTCTTTCCTCTCTTTATCTTTCGATTCACAACCACACACGTGGCTTCCCAGATTTTCTCCAACAAATCTGGAGCCTTCCAGAAAATGATCAATTGACCATTTTGTCATTGGCTTCATTCGTTAATAACTCCTTCATTATAATTCTAAATTACATTCTGTTTACGCCCACGCATCCATAACGACGATTACTATGAAGATACGCCAAGAAAACAGATCTTATGTGCCACGACAAAGTGGTCAACAAAAGTCAACGCATTTGCCTCGAAGAGTATTTTCAAAATTTCACATTTTAAAATTACAAAATTCGTAGTAATTGGGGACGGGTCGTTATAAGGAAAGGAAAAGGTGGAAACGAAAGGAAAAGGTGAAAAGAAAAGTTGAGAATCAGCCAATGCACAGCGATGATCGACGCGTAGATCGAATGGTCAAAATTGGTATTTAACTGTGCAAAGCAGGCAGCAAAATGACAAACCAAACAAAAAACCAAAGGCATTTTCGCCCGGGCACTGCTGATGAACAGTGTCATCCAAAACTGAGTTTTACTATATATGATATAACATCTTTTCATTTTCTTTTCATTTTTTTTTTAACTTTTAGGTTTTAGGGCCATACGGACTCGAACCGTAGGCCTTCTCGGTAAAATCAAATCAAACTTCTTATTATCAAAATGATTTGAACTGTTTCAAAGACCCAACGTGCATTTTTTTGCATTGGGCTCTTTCATTAACTGATATAAATATCATACATCGACGATATTCTGCCTAAATAGTAGACACAAGTAATAAATAAGAGAATACTAAATATTCGAGCCATAGAATTTCTCAATTCTGACACAAGGTACTTATTAGATCTAATAAGTACATTGGATCTAATAGAATTATTTTGATGTATCCAGCATAATACCAACCCAATCCATTTCATGAATAAAATGTGACCAATTAACCAACCAACAAAACTACTTGTTACAAATAATATCTTGTTGTTGTATTGAAACATATAAATATTGACTAATCTGACTAACATTGAACTTGGTAAAATGAAATGGTTATCATACAGGTTCGGTTCTTGTCATTCTACTCTCCTCATTTTTTTTTCCAAACAATATTCATTTTTTTAATGAAAAATGGGGTTTGCATTTAGTTGTGTGTGTGTAAACAGGTCATTGAGATTTTGTATTTTTTTCTACAAATGACAGTGTTAATGAATTAAATTGTTAGTTGTCAGTGGGTTAAATTGTTTGTTGTTGAAATAAGATAGTGATCGGTGGAGATCGAACTCTCACTAAGAGTTTTAGACATAATTGCTTTATGTCACTACGATAAAGCGCCATCTGCGAGGTTTTGGAGTTTTTAGTTAAGCAATAGTTGGGAAAATCAACAACAAAAGCTTGTTGGATCAGCAGAGATTGAACCCACATGAGGGTACATATGTATGATTGTTTTCCGCCACTACGATGAAGCGTCATATGCTATTAATTTATTAATTATAAGCTTTTTGCATCTTTAGTGAGATAATTAGTCTAGATTACATCGATCTTTTAATTATAAGTTTCTTGCATCTTTTGTGAGATAATTAGTATAGATTACATTGATCTAATTGATTGAAGCAAATTATAACCTCTAAAATCTAGTTCTTTTGTCAGCGGGTCTCCATTGCAGTAATGATTTTGTCAAATTTGAATGTAGTTGTGTACTAATGAAGGCTTCATCTCCTTCCATATCTCTTTGCCCTACAATGAAAGGTACTTCTATTCAACCCAATTGATATGTCTTCTTAACCACCATATCTTGAATTTTTTTATTCAATGTTATAAATTATGGCTAACTAAACCGAACCAATCCAAATTATAATTTTACATTGAGAACTGAATACGGTACATGCATTTACTTAATACATTCATTGGCTAACAATCATATATGCAGTTTACCATAGCCGAGTCCGTTGCATTGATTCAAAATTATGCATACAGTTTGAGGCCTAAACTAAATGGAATAGGACAGATCGCACCCTGAAGTTCAAGGGAAACAGAAAAACAAATAGGTTGCAGACCTTTAACTATAGTCCAATCATTGAGCCCATGTAACGATTTGTAACTGGTAAAAAAAATCTTTGGGTTAAAGGGCTTTTGGGTCATAACAAGGCCCAGCCCATTCTAGTAGGAGCCTTGGTTACGGCACCATACGTACAAAAGGCTGCAGAGAATTTAACATAAAGCGTGGGTCACGTGAACGACATATAACGGCGTGGTTCTCACGCGAGAATTTAACATAAATTAATAAAAATAAAAATAAGAGGAGGTATTTGTCAGATTTCTTCCGAATTTATACAGACTTGTCAATTTTTCTCGTAAATTTTAATTTTAGCACATTATTTCTCTAAATTTTTGTAGTTAATTATTCATTTTTGAACTTTAACTTTAACCGATTACCCTTTAAAATACAAATATCCAATTTCTTCTCTAGTGTTAGATTCATCATCCATCCAATTTTTCATTTTTTTGGTCCCCATAGAGTTGTCATGTGTTGTCAATGTAGTCAAAATTGATGAAATTTTTTAAAATCTAGCATTAGAAGAAAATTGACCATTTATAAAAGTTCAAAGGTATTCGACTAAAATTAAAGTTTAAAGGGGAAGATGGCTAATTAGAAAAGTTTAGAAAGATAATGGCTTAAAATTAAAATTTTGGAGATAAATTGGCGGTTATACACACATTCATAAGGCAAATTGACAAATAGGCCATTAAGAAAATATATATACTTTTGTATTAAAAATTTTGATTAAAAATATAAAAAAAATAGCAATTTGATTGACTTTGGGGTCCAAAACATTTATAATAATGCAAAATTACAAAATCGAATCGAAGCCCCATAAACCAGAGAACGAGAATCGCACCTCCTCTTCCACCCCAACCAATCCATTTGCTGTTTCGCACCACCATAAAAGTCTTCGATTTTTCGCTCCTTAAAAAAACCCCCAAAAGGAGACGACTCGGAAACCGACAAGCGACGCCATGTCTGGAGGTATAGCTCGCGGCCGTCTAGCGGAGGAGCGCAAGGCCTGGCGGAAGAACCACCCTCACGTCCGTACACCCACCACTCCCTCTCTCTCTCTCTCTCCGATTTACTCTGTGAAATTCTGGATTTGGGTCTTGATTTTTTTGGGTTAATTTCTGTGCTGTAGGGTTTTGTTGCGAAGCCGGAGACTTTACCAGATGGGACGGTTAATTTGATGGTGTGGCATTGCACGATTCCTGGCAAGACCGGTGTAAGCTCTCTGACTTATTGTGCACTTTTAATTTTTACTGTTTCAATGTGTTTTTTAATTTTCGGGTAATTTTTTGGGTTTCTTAGTTCATATGGATTATTGGGAAAAGGGAAATGAACTATTAGATGGTTTTTTTTCCTCAATTTTGTTTGAAATTTTTTAGAAATTACTTTTTGCTTAATTTATCATACCACAGAAACTTTCCCGGAAAACTTTTGTAGCCGAAAGTTTTTTCCTGGAAAGCCGTAAGTTAGTCATTTTATGCTTATATAGTTGTTGGGTAATGTTGTATTGGCACTCAGTTTCGTACGGTGTTATATTGCTAAATTTTCAGTTAGTATCATTTATGAGGTGAAATTATGATTGAGTGCGCGGTTTCGATGTATGCCACACAAAACTCTCCGAAGAAGGAAGAGCGTTAGTGTATATATTGTTGAAAATACATACGTGACTTGATGTGTTCATATTACTTGCGTGATTTGGTTTGGATTTAGTTTGCATATTGAGCACTCTCATCTTTTACCCGGTTCATGGACTGGAATGAAAATTTGTTTGAACTACTTTTTTCTTAATCAATTAGTGAGCAAATTCATGTTTTATGCTGGATCTGGTCCACGGAGAATGATTCATAAGTTAACTTGAATGGTGTTGCAAAATATTTGAGCCATTTCATACACGTTTAAAAGATTTGTAGGGGATAAATCACTTACATACTTTAGGATGGAAATAATGACGTTCTCAATCCTATTTAACTTTTGGCTAAATCACTTGTGGATGAATCGAGGCCTTTTTGTTTATTAACCAGTGAGATGGAATGATTATGCATCTTCTTGGTATATTTTGCTTCTGACATTGTGTACCATAATGCAGAAGCTTGTGTTGATTTTAGTGGAAGACTCAGCACGAATGGCCTTCTTTGAGGGTTTTTTCTAATATCTACAATGTTTTTATATCAATTTTTAATTGTGTATTTTTCTTTCTTTATCCCTTTCAAAGTCAGGTGTTTTGGTTTTTGTTTTCATGTCCATTCAACATGATTGTATTAATTATATTCTCGGTAGTTATATCAAGCATTTGTTTACTTCAGAGAAAGTTGCGACAAGGAAAGGATTTGTATTTCAGGCAATATGCAATAGACATTATGGTTATTTATTGACAGCAGGAGCCTTCACTGTTCTACTTTTCTTATTTTTAAAGTGAAGTTTGAAATGGACACTGGACGGTAGATGTGGGGAAATAAAATTTGATGTTTCTTTAGGTATTCACTTGTCTTCCTAATCTTTTGTTGCAGACTGACTGGGAGGGGGGTTTCTTTCCACTTACACTTCACTTCAGTGAAGACTACCCTAGCAAGCCCCCAAAGTGTAAATTCCCGCCAGGTTTCTTCCACCCCAATGTATATCCATCTGGAACTGTCTGTCTATCAATTCTTAATGAGGACAGTGTAAGCACCTTCTTCTTGTTTAAACTCTTTCAACATAAGGAGGCCACTTCTTTGGCATGGAGAGTTTAGTGCGATTTTTATGGCATGGTACTTATTAGCATTCTTTGTCTTATATTTAGGGTTGGAGACCAGCAATAACTGTGAAGCAAATTCTTGTGGGCATTCAGGATTTGCTGGACCAGCCAAATCCTGCTGATCCTGCACAGACAGAAGGGTATCACCTCTTCATTCAGGTATTCTTCTACTTAACAACTTTGTGTTTTCCCATTGCTCCACAAAACTTTGAGGGAAATCTCTATAGTTTATGTAATGAATGTAAAGAAAGAGAGAGCATAATGGTAGAAGAAAAATCAACAATCTAATAAAAAAATTCTTCACTGTAGGTGAGAAACCCTTATCTTAAAATTACAAACTTATGCTGTGAAGAGGAAGAGGACAAATTCCAATTCCTTGATTTTTGTTTTAATTAGAAAACCCTGCCCAAGATGACATCATTTTGGGTTTGGGCAGTAAAAAAAAAAAAAAAAACAAACGCCCAGTCGAATGCCTAAGCCGCCGAGGCGCGTCTAGGTGACTTTATAGCCTACTCCCATTGGGCAGAGGTGTGTTCATCATTGTCCGGGCCTCCAAGACCGCCTAGGTGCATCTTAAAACACATTTTTTTAAACGTGGATTCCCACATATTCTGAGGCTATGCAATATCATTGGGAGGTCCACTAGACAAATGATTCAGTAATTAAAATATACACTTGCTTCACTGATCCTGGAAGTGGGAATTAATTTGCATCTGAACTCACCCCGCGTGACTGCAACTCAAGGGTTGCCATTGTTGTGCTATCTGTTGGTGGTTGGCCATGGCACAATATGATTAAATGCGGACCACCTGTTACGAATTTAACAGGAGGTAATTTATGTTTGCCTAAGTTCTTGTTCTTATACTCTTCAATTTGGCTTGATGCAGGATGCCACAGAGTACAAGAAGAGGGTTCGGCAGCAGTCCAGGCAATACCCACCTCTTGTCTAATGCAAAATTGGCCTTCTAGTCCAAGAAAGTCCCGGTACTTTGGTAACTGTCAGTTGCTGCCTTTTGTTTAATGTTAAAAGCTGCTTATGTCAAAAATTGTTGTTTGGAAGTTATAAGCAGTTTCAGTTAGCATCATGTGTACTCGACAAGGTTGAATTTATATTCTGTTATCGTTTGGATTAACTTGTGTTAATGAATGACACTAGTACGAGTGACCAGTGATACTCATGAGTCATGTCAATGAGAAACACAATCTTAAGTGTTGAGAGACTATGCCCGATTGTGTTGATTTATGAGAATTGTCATTCGTGGCTTTGATTGCGTGTATTTATGAAGCAAATGTTTCTCAAATTTTATGATACCAGTTGATCCGGTGGTGTTTCATTTGTTCGCATTTGCCCTCACTATGAATTTCATGCTCACTCTCCCTTGGACTGGTTATCAGGATCGGAGAATGAATTATTTTACTTTCATCCTTGATCTCAAATCCAACGGGGGTGACCATGAATCTGTGGTCATCAGGCGACCAAGAGGGCGGTAAAGTAATACCATTTGGTCGGCCACCTACAAGTCAAAAACACTTTCGGTACGTGTAGTCACTGTTTTGCAGATACGACTCATAGCCTCATAATATGGTTCAAATTCGCTTTTGGATGTGCTTTTGAAATGATTGAAAGCGTTTTTAAAGAAAATGTTTTTGGGTTCCAAAAGCGTTTAAAGTGTTTTATGCAAGAAGTATCAATTATGTGTTTTTTCTATGAAGCACTTTAAGTGTTTTTTCAGGATTTATTTGCATTTTTACTAAGGATTGGTTCTAAAAACATTTTCACCACAAACTCTTTCAGTCATTTTAAAAGTACATCCAAACGAGTTTTAAATCAGTCGCATATCTTCAACCGGGACGGTGCTTCTCATTGTTTTCAGTTCATCAATTTTCGTTGAGATTTATATGTAATCGTCTATTTTTATCAAATTAAACTTTTTGTGGGAAAATGATCTTTGCCTGATCCTTGTCCTGAGAATTCCGAAGATTCTGTGATTGTGACCATTCATCGTATACCGTACGATTATAAATCATTTTAAATTTAAAATTTAAAATTAAATATAAATAATACCTAACGAAAATTGACCGTATGATATACAATAAACGATCACGATTAGGAGATCTCAAGGAAAAAGATCCGACAAGGATCCTTTTCCCTTTTTGTGCCATTTTAAACTGAAGTATCCATATCCACACTCAGGGTGCGTGCTCGGCCATCTCGACCGTTGCTTGATCCCAATTCTCGTTAACCAACAACTTGGTGGCTCCCATAAATGGACATACATTGTTTCTTTCAACAAAGAGTAAATAAACCACAACTTACTACTCCCGCTCTAATAATATTTATTTTCATTTTGTAAATGAAATGCTTTAGATTCAAAGTTTGTGAATGATGAGTTTGATTCCAATTAATCATCCACTTCCAAGTTCGAGTCTTTCGCCCCTATTTAAGAAAAGAAATTATATTTTGATTCCAATTTAATCCTCCACTTCCAAGTCCGAGTCTTTGGTCCCTATTTAAGAAAAGAAATTATATTTATCAAAAAAAACATATATAACATATTTGGGCTCCAAACTGTCAGGCCCAGCCCACCTTCTGCAGCTACTATATCACACAGACAGTACACAAAACAGAGACCCAAATTTTACTCGGGGCTTCAAATGGACGACATGGCTGCCTATTACCCGCCACCGCCTCCACCACCAGGCTCGGTTGACTACACCCCCCACCCACAACCCCCGCCGCCTCAACCGCCCCCAGTGGTGGCGCCACCGCCTCAGCACTACTTGGTTCAGCCCTACTTCCCTCAACAGCCACCACCTTTCGCTTCCTACGTTGCCCCTCTTATCCCCCAACCCTCATACGACGAGCTCCGAACCCTATTCGTCGCCGGTCTCTCAGAAGATGTCAAGCCCCGCGAAATCTACAACCTCTTCCGCGAGTTTCCGGGTTACGAGTCCTCCCACCTCCGAACCCCCACCGGAAAGTCTCAGGTACAGCGTTACCAATAGGAATTCAATCAATTTAATGCTTAATTTTCAGAGATTTTGATTGGGAAGTTGGGGAATTTTGAATTGGAATTGAATGTGTTGGTTTTATTGACCCGGAAGTTTTTTTTTTAGCTGACATGATGTTTTGGTGATGCAGCCTTGTGCTTTCGCGGTGTTCTTAGATCAGCAGTCTGCCATTGGAGCAATGCATGCGCTGAATGTAAGTATCTTGCATTATTCGGTGATGTAAAATTTGGATATCTGTGAGTAGACATTGTATTTGTACTATATTTGGTTGCATTGCCATGTTGACATTGTGGAAACCGGATTGTATAATCTACAATTATGTTCCGGACAATCATTCTACTTTAAGTTGGTTGCAATCTACAATTAAGGTAATGTAGCCAATATTTATCCACTTTTCATTTACTTGGCTGAAGAGCCTAGCATAGGGTTGAATCACTTATACCTATTTATTTGTGGAGGATGGAGGTTCTTTGGTAGCAGTTTGCATAGGTTCTTTAGTCGGCAGGTTTTCCGCTTTTTATGCGAAATTTAGGTGCGCAAAAGAAAAATGTGAAAACATTAACTGAGAGCTGTTGATCATGATCCTTGTTTGCAGGGGATGGTGTTTGATCTTGAGAAGGGATCAAAATTATACATTGATCTAGCAAAATCTAATTCTAGGTCAAAGCGCTCAAGAACAGGTCGATTTCTTTGTGCTTTTTCACTTTCGTTGTCCTTTTGTTTTATTTCAGTATTAACTGGATTGGAATTGCAATCTGTGTTATTGTCGATCATTGTTTGCAGATGATGAAAGACCTAGCTCAGATAAGAGAGCTAGAAGTTCGTCATATTCTAGGGGAACTCCTGATTCTGGTAAGAGGATTGTCTGTAACTGTTTGTTTAAGGGATTTACCTCATGTGAATTCCTTGTCTGCAGTTGTTTATGTCATTAATTATCCTGATGTACATTATGCTATCTCACTTACTTATCTGTATAATCGATTGTCTTGATGATAATCTGTTTGATGATTGTCTGGTCTCTGAGATCAGAAACTATTACTTAGTCACATGGAGGACACATTGATCTAATAGCTCACATTGCACATGTTTTGCACGCTTGGACACTAGCAGGTGTTGGCAGCATTCATATGCCTGGAATGGGTAATTCTGCTTACAACATGATTGGTTATCCATCTACACCAAGGTCATCTGCACTGCTTGAGCACACGTTTTTTTCACATGAAGTTACTACAATTAGCTCAATAATCAGCACATAGTTTATTCTAAAATATATCACTTCTAGCTGAAAGGCCAAGGGCATAGTAAAAGAAGTTTCTGGACGCCCTGTTCCATGAAGTTGGAGTATAGTGTTTCCTTTCTGAAATAACCACTTTAGTAAATCTATTGAACTTTTTGTACTCATTTATTGTTTTCTTTGCTATTCATCCATGGCAGCTTCAATGACAGAGCTGTACACGAGACAATAGCCCCAAACATGGTATGGTTTCTCTTCACTACTTGTACTCAGTTTTTCAGAGCAGTTTAATTTTCAAGTCAGTTTTTAATTCTTGAAGATGGTCATGCAATATTTTCTTTGATATTCGTTTTTTGCTTTCATAATATACATGTTCCATTCTTTTAAACAATATCATATTTATCTTGTCAGGCATTAACCTTCTTTTTTGGCCAACCCCCGTCTTTTTTTCTCTTTCCATATTGGAGGTTTTAGTTGCAGTTCAGTCGGATTTTAGTGGTAATCATAACTGAGTATCTTGCTTTCCAAAATTTTTACTTGGGCTGCATTTCTCTTTGGGTAGCTGTGAATGGATAAATACATGCTCTTCTGTGTATCACTTCCATGTTTCACAGTGTGTGCATTTAACTATAGTGCTGCACTTCGAGACATTATTTTATGGAAATAAAAGGCCATTGTACCTTAAAATAGTATTGAGTACATCCTATCGCACTTTGTATTGTAATATAAGAAACTTCCATTGTAGCCTCAGTATTTTAAATAATGGATTCCTAACATGGATTTTGTGCATCATTTTGTGTTTTGTCAATTTGCATATTTTCATCTGTAATCCCACTCTCTTCAACTTAGGTGTTACATAATATGCATGAAATGTAATCTATTTGTGAATGTTGTTTGCTCTTATTTACATTGGCAGAATAATTCTTCAGCACAGCATTTTCCACAAAATAATACTCCATGTCCAACGCTTTTCGTGGCTAACTTGGGGCCAACATGTACGGAGCAAGAGCTAATTCAAGTGTTTTCAAGGTTAATAGCTATAATTCCTTGTCATCTACATTCATCTGTATAATCTGTAATACTTGTGGCGTTTTTTAATTGTTTTTGTTAGGTGCCCTGGGTTCATAAAATTGAAGATGCAAAGCACATATGGAGCTCCAGTTGCTTTTGTTGATTTTGAGGTACTTTTTTAGTGCTATCATCCAACTTAAAAATAACACTAATTATGCGGTCTTTCCAAGAGGGAGCTTAGTGAGATGTAAATAGCACTGATATGAGTCGTGTTTAGCTTAACATTTGTAGATAACATTGGGAAATTGAAAGTAATCCTATACTTGTATTGTCGCCTTCTGTGTCTGGTGTTTGTTCTATTGTCGCTTTCTGTGTCTGATGTTTGAAGTATGAGTTTATCGCTGGTATGTTAGTCTTATAGAAGTGTTGGTTACCCGTATAATGTCCAAATTCCCTGATTGCAAAACCTCCTAGACGTGCTTTGTGATTCTAATTATATGCCTTGCCCTATATTTGTAGGATACTGCCTGCTCAACTGGAGCGCTGAGTCATCTGCAAGGCACATTTCTCTACTCTTCAACAACTGGTGAAGGCATGAGATTAGAGTATCCTTTAGTATCTCACCTCTTGTTTTGTTTGCTTTTTACCTTTCCGGTCCTTGGATTTGTTGGTTTTTATAGTACCAGTTTTGCTTAACAAGAATCCCAGATACGCCAGATCACGAATGGGAATGCGTAAGAAGCCGAAGTAATTCAAATAGAAGATGATAGCTTTTTTCTTGTTTCCGTGCCCACACAAGACGATCCACATCTTACAGTTGGTAGATTTTCTATCCAAGCAAAAGTATGTTATTTAATTGACTCTCTACATGCACCCGATGGATGCAATCTAACTGCAAATTACGGTCGGACGCATCAAATTGATTCATAAAGTGTAGAAAAACAAAAGTTAATGCACGCATGCCAAGCAATCAGTGATTTGTCTATGAGGAATGACTCTATGTTGAGAATATCGTGTTTAAGAATGAGAAAAATAGAACAAACACAAAAATAAAAAATAAATAACCAAGATATACAGCACCAAAAAATTAAATATATGCTTACGTTCATGGGCAGCAACAACAATCTTTCACTATATCAATAATGGGTACAACCAATAATCTTGCCAAGCCTATAAGATTAAGACTTGACGAAAACCCTAAAAGAATAAGAAATACAATCTTATCTTTTCTCTCAGACGCACTTTGCCCTTACAATATTCTCTCACTCTAATCTCTTGAGTGGTATACAAATATTGTTTTGCTCCCATTCAAAGCTAGTACAATAGCCTCTTTATATAGATATGATAAAGGTCTTCGTCAATAAGTATGATTAATCCTAATTGGATAGTTATAAATCTTTCTACAATTAAAAAAACTAACTCCAATTGGGTAAACAACTCCAACTGGGAAAACAACTCCAATTGGGAAAACAATTTAATCTTCTAAGACTATATTTCCCAATAGCCTTAGGACAACTCATTATGGGCTTGAAAACTCAACAATCTCCCCCCCCCCCCCCCAGACCATGAGGAAGTTATACCAAAATAGAATTGCTCTTCTTGATCAAACACCTATTGATCGAACTTCTCATAACCAGCCTCCCCTAACTGAACTACTTATGACCAGATTCCCCCTGATCAAACTACCATCGCTCATCTGCATCAAAGATGCTCTTCATCGTAAGTCACATCACCTACAGTATTGTTCCCATCCTTTTGTTCTTTTTTCCATTTACGACAATGCTTCTTCATGTGACCCTTTTCCCCATAATAGTGACAGTCGCCACTGAATCTAGTCTCACCAAAATTTTTGCATCTTTTCTCTGTGACAAAGAGTTGTCTGGTGTTTGCACCTGAAGCTTTTCTCCTTGTTTCTTCATTAAACGTGCTATCTTTAACAACGTCCATAGATAGTACACCATTAGAAGTCGAATTACTTACAATTACGACGAAGGTTTCTCAACTATCTGGCAAGGATCCTAGCAACAATAGTGCTAGCAGCTCGTCTTCAATATTCAAACCCACAATGACCACCTGATTGATCACATTCTGAAAGTTGTTCAAGTGCTCAGTTACACTAACATCTTCCACATACTTCATATTGACAAGCTCTTTGATAAGGAATGCTTTCTTGATAGCAGTCTTCTTCTTAAAGAGGGATTCTAACTTCTTCCAAAGAGCTTGCGCATCAGTTTCTTTAGACACATGCTGATACATGCTCTCATCCACCCATTGTCTAAGTGTACCAATAGTTTTACGATTCATCTTGGTCCAATCGGCACCAAACATACTTGTTGGCTTGCAGTTAATACCTTCAATCGGCTCATGGAGATCTTTACAATAAAGCATGTCCTCTATTCTTGATTTCCATGTAACCCAGTTGGACAGGGTGAGTTTCATCATAATTGCACCTTCCATTCTAAACGGATATCAGCCAAACCAAGCTCTGATACCACTTGTTGAGAATATTGCGTTTAAAAATGGGAAAAACATAACAAACACAGAAATCGAAAATAAATAACCAAGCTCTGATACCACTTGTTGAGAATATTGCGTTTAAAAATGGGAAAAACATAACAAACACAGAAATCGAAAACAAATAACCAAGATATATAACACCAAAAAATTAACATGGTTCGGCTATATATGCCTATGTCCACGGGGCAGCAACAACAAACTTTCACTATATCAATAATGAGTACAACCAATAATCTTGCCAAGCCTATAGAATTAAGAATTGACGAAAAACCTAAAAGAATAAGAACAAGAAATACAATCTTATATTTTCTCTCGTACGCACTTTGCCCTTACAATATTCTTTCACTCTAATCCCTTAAGTGATATACAAATATTGTTTTGCTCCCATTCAAAACTAGTACAATAGCCCTTTTCTGTAGACATAATAAAGGTCTTCTCCAATAAGGATTATTAATCCTAATTAGAATCTAGTTTTAAATCTTTCTCCAATTGAAAAACTAACTCCAATTGGGAAAACAATTAAACCCAACACTCTATTTATGTTATGAGCCTAGGTATTATTACTTTTCCGTCTTGGACGCCAAATACTCCTGTGAAAGAATGAACCAGAATTTGAGAGTTGAAGTTAGTAATAGGATTCTGCTATGTTGCTGATTGAAGGTCACTGATGGAGAAGCATTCAAACAAGTGCTTTTAGTTTGTAATGTTTTGAGGTTGGTTTTGTATGGTGAAAAAAGCAATCATCAAAATGGAGATAAGGATTCATTTCACATTCTCCAAAACCGTGCGGGTTTCGTTTCTATTAAATAAACACTATTTTAATTAACCGCTTACATGTACATGACGTCTATAAATATAAAGCTCACAATAAATCAACCATTGACCATGATAGTAATCTAGTTCAATGTAAGTGGATAGATAAATAAAAGTAATGGCCAATCAAGCGTTGTTAAATACTATGTGTTTGTGTTTGTGTGTGTGTGTGAAATGTTCCGAAGAAAATAAAAATTGTCAAAGACAATGTCACATTTTCCACACACATGTGACCCTTTTTCTTTCTTTCTTTTTCTTTTGTTTTTGTTGGGGATTTTTTTTTTCTTTCTGCGGACACACGACCTCCTCAATCCTCAAATAATAAGGGTGGTAGGACGTGGTACAGTTAGACGTGTGCATGAAATTGATAATTTTCCATTTGTTTTTGGATTTATATAGAAAGGTCAACATGTATCCTAAACTCCTACATCTAAGGACCAACTGCCTCCGGATTTGTCACACACCCATTGCATGCCACGTCATTGCATTCATCATGATGATGATCATCATCAAATGCTTGATTTTCAATTTCTCAATCTCTGGCTGAATCATTAGTCTGCATGCCCAATCAATGCTTCTGGTATAACAATGGAGAAAAATAATAGGAAAATGGAACGTTGAAATATGTTTTGAAACATGTGGGCAAGCTCAAGCTCAATTATTCAGGGTAAATTCAGTATAGGGATGTGATATCCACACACCATTTTTTACTTCTCTCGCACCCTTATAATTTTCGGCCGTCGGATCGGATGAATTGAAGAAGATCAAAGGACAGAAATTAACAAGGGGTGTGGGAGAAGTAAAAATGGGTGTGTGGGAGAAGTAAATTCAGTATATTGTTGAATACAATTATACAATCGCCGTTCGTTTTTATTTCTGTGTTTTTCTCGTATTACGTGCGTTATGAGTTAGATGAAAAGACTTTTTATTCATCCACGCTTGCCCTTATGTTCCTCTAAATAGAAATCATCCAGTGGTACCAATAGCAAGTCATGTGACCAAATAGTAGGCTTATGCTTGGTTGAATTCCGACTACCCGATCACCACATAAACTATTAATCCAATTAAGCCAACTTGCTTTCAATACAACCTTTCTTCTGTTTTTCTTTTTCCCTCCAAGAATTCAATTTTATTTCAAAGAATTTAAAGTTACTATAATTCCTCTTCAAACCACATTTTCATCAAGTTACCCATCATTGGCTTGGTAGGCAATTTGGAAGACTGATGCAATATCAGCCACCCAAATTCGATTCGAACCAGAACTCCAAAACCACCAACTCTCTCGGTGCCAGTGAAATTTGGAGACTACATTATTCCTAGAACCTGGGTTTTCAAATTGATCATTTAAATATCAGTACTAGAACTGTATAATGCAGAGCTACAATATATATCTTAGTGTCCTAGCTAACAATTAAAAAAATAGAAAAATAAATAAAACCTCTTCATTGTTTTCTGCATTTTCCAGCCTACCAACCCACTTTCTTCAATATTTCAATCACAAAGCAACAAAACCTCAAACGAATACCCTTCTTTTCAGGGCTATAAAGTTTGGCTCTTTTTTCATTTTATATGCATGGTTAGTAATATCGATCATTGAGTCACAATACTAAAATGCATACAGCCATGCATTGCAAGCTGTAAATGTTGCTGAAACCCATAAAATATAACGGATTCAGCATCATCGTGGTGTACTTATAATGCACTGTTATTTAAAAAGATGTTACTCATGATAATTCAGTATTAGACAGAGATGTAACATAGTAATGAATTTGTTCTTTGTAAGTTTTAGTGGTTAAGCATATTGAGGAAACGCCACGTAACAGTGAACTTTTCCATAGACTACAACCATGCATAGTGGTTAAGCATCTTTGATTTCACTAGATTGGTTACAATTCGAGCTTGCGCAGTGCAGCGTGTACTTTTCAACGAATCCAAACTAGAAAAGGTTTGAAGAAATCATTTACTATTGGTCGGTGCCCTTTAAATGTTTGCAGTTGTATCTCTCAATGAGTTATGGCATCGTGGGAAAACTTTTAGGAGGGGAATTGAGGAGAGCAATAATACAGTACTTGGTATAATCCAAGTGTATCCAATAATGCCAATTGCTGTTTAAAAAAATCACTCACATCCTTTCATTCATTTTTTTTTTTATTTGTCATTTTTTTAAACAGAAAATATTACTTCTCCTCACTTAAGACCACATTTATATAAAGAAAAATGATAGGGAGATCATATTTTTATACTATATCAGCGTACCATCTTATGTGGATGTGTATATGCCACATTAGTTAATGAATTTACATCATTAAACATTGATTGTATGCATCACTTGCTCATGGCTCGGTGGGCCATCCTCTTGGCCTCAGCGTCCATCTCGGCCATTTCTCCCTCTGCAAAGTACACAGAAGTATTGAAAGAGTGAGCGACTAAGAATGAGAATCCACTTAGATAAAGGGCACATATATTAAAGCTCGTGCAATTTACCTCTTAAAAGACCGACCACTCGTAAATGGATTTCAGTAAGTATGGTGGCAATGGAGAGCTCCTTAAAAGGCAAGGAAGTGATGACTGCCAACTGAAGTCCTTCCTCAGAGAATGAGACTTGTCCATACCATCAACTACATAAGGCATTTTCAGGGACTAAGAAAACTTACATAGACCACAAGATACAGAGACTCATAAAGTTGGAAGAATGCAAAAAAATTAGTTTTGTTTCAACCTTTATCCCTAAAGCACCTAGCGACCCGAGCGCCAGTCACTTTGACCTCAGTCGGGCTTTCCCAATTTCTGCTTACAAGAACCAATTTTCCTTGTTGGGTTTTTGGTTTGAAGGATTTTCGGCAAAGAGTAAGCAAGAGCCGATTATGTAAGGCTGGGCTCTATCTGGAAATATTATCTCCAGAGCATATACATGCTAAGAAAGAAGCGAAAAACGTTGAGATTGATTTGGTGGGGAGCTAAATCTGTATGGACTATAACGCGGTGAAGGAAGAGGTGTAAGAGTAGCCGAACGCCAGGCTTAAAGAGTTCGGCAGAAAATGCAACCCAACCGTGTGGCGGCTAGCTAAGATTTTCTCATACGACCAACTCCCAGATGACGACATTGTTGGTAATACTATATCGATTTCTCAACTTTTCCAGCTTCGACTGGGTCATGATGCTCGGGGTATGGTTAGCGTTATGATCCCAAGCGTTGTAGTAATACTGGTTAGCAGGGACTCCGAATTGATATGCGTAAGAAAGGCATACAGGCATCTGCAAACGTGCCTAAGGGACTGGTAACCCATGGCGTTCAGGTACGTCTAGCGAGTCTTCATCCCATATCTCTCTAAGAGTTGCTTGGTCAGCATCACGCTTCAAGTCCTCTTGCGATAGCTAGAAGTGGACTCATATCCAGGAATGGATAACAGGGGAGAGTCATTCCAGTCCACAAGCAGCAGTCAGGTTTGCGGTTGATGAAAAAGGGTTGGCAACCAATTTGACCAAAGGTTTGTCGAACGTTTTAATGGAATCGACAGTATCGGTAGAGTTGGCCGTATCGCTGTCGACTAACTATTCGTAGTCATAGGCTACTCGGTCGTCACTTTCCGAGCCTGAATTGGTCAACATTGCATGTGTGCTCGATATCTACAAGTAATTTCGTGATCTTAGAAATGTAAATGAGGGAATAACTACAAATTAAGGTGCAGGCGATTGGGTGAGCGAGCACTTGGTCGAATTGGAGATTTCAGACTGCTTAATCTACCTATGTCATGGAAATCTACCTTATCTTATTCATTAGAAGCATTAGAGTTAGTCATGTGCGCGTGCCGACAGTGACTAAGAATGTGAATTTCACTACGAGAACCAGCAATTACATTAACATAACTCAGCAATCTACGAAATACAAGAAGCATAAGAAGATATAATTTACCTGAAAAAACAACGGCTAAGGAGTAAAAATCTTGAGGAAGTAATTTTTAGGTCACCGAAGGAATAACGAAGGAAAACTAGCAAAGTCTCAGTATAGAGAGAGTGAAATAATGGGAAGGGATTGTAATGAGGGAGGTTTACATAGTTTCGATTGTGTGATCTCAACCATTGATGGCGTGGTGCATGAGTGACGAGATCACGACACGTGGCAGCCATGTACTTCGCTATGAGAGCTGAAGAGACACAAAGTGACATCTAAGTGTATGAAGCCACGCCTACCTGCAATGCCTTGAATACACATACGCCTTAATTACTATGCTAGTCTGTCATGCATGAGGCCACACCTGTCTACCATGCCTTGAATACACAGACACCTCAATTACTCCGCCAGTATGTCAGTAACACGTACATCGAGCACCAAAGCGTTTTCTGCTCATTGCACCGGATAAAGCACAAATGGTATGTAGCCGAGATTGACATAACGATGAGTCATGTACACCCGAGAAACTTTCTTCAGCCGAGCACCACTTGAAGTCCAGATCGATCATTGCAACTCTATGTCCAAGAATGAACCCTTGACCAAGGAGTTTGGGGACTTATTAATGTTGGGCACTTTTAGGCCCACATAGTGGTGCATGCCTGGAACGAAGCCATGAAAAGCCCAATAGAGATCAGAAGGCCCAAGGTCCAAGAGGCTTAAGATGAAGAGAAAATTATGAGTTTCATGTATGGGATTTCGAAAGTGACTATCATGCATATACTAATCAAATTATATATACGAAAGCAGCGGAAGCATTTAATACATAATATCAAATCTATAGTCATGCAAATCCCCTTCAAGGTTCATAGGTTTATATATAATGCATCAAAACATTTAACTTAAGAACAAAGTCAAGGAAAAGATCTATACCTCTTGATCTTGATTTTAGACCAAGGATGGACCACCTCCAAGCCCTTTGCTCCTTGAAGTCCTTGAGCCTAGCCTCCCTCCTTGCCTCCTCCACTTTGTTAGAAAGAGTGCTCCTAGGTTCTCCTTGAGTTTCCAAAGTAGAAAACCTCTAAAGATCCACACCCACTAGTGTGGTGAGATGGATGGAGGAATAACCAAAAGGGTGAAAGATTTGTTAGTAAAATCACCCCAAGGTGGCCGGCCTTTGTAATGTTTTAGAGAGATGTTTTTTTTGCCTCTTTGTTGTTTTAAACACACAAAAACCCTAAGGAATAAATCTCTATAAAGTTCCTTATATAGACAAAAAAAAACCTAGTCAACAAATTGACTTCCTATCTCTCCCAAACCCTTTAAGTGGCCGGCCCTTTAGTGTTTGGTTTGGGCTTTGGGCTTTTATTATTTCAAGTCATCCTATGCTTGAATAAAAGCCCAATGGGTTTAGGCCCAATGGGCCCAATTAAACCCGAACGTTTCTTTAAGCCCAAAACGATCTTTTATCGCTTTTATGATTTCTTTAGACTTTCTAAATTAATTAAAACACTTAATTAATCCAATTAATTATTTCCTTCATCCAGTAATTACTCACTACAATAGTGTATCGGTGTACAATCATTTTAGGTTCTAATTAGCAAGGCAGTGAGGTGATTGACATCAATCCAATTGATTATATTTAATTCAATCACTTAGTGAATTAAAACTTCCTTTTAATTCACCTTTCTTCTTCGACGACTACATTTAATCATCTAGAAGAACTCACAAGCCATGAGTGACATCTAACCATATATCATGGCTACCCAAGCTAATGTAGAAGTTGTTCGGAGAACCTATTCAGTTGGAATTACAATGTAATTCGATCATTCTCTAAAACAATACTCTCAATCACATTACTAGGGTATGGATATATTATGTCAAACCCCTAATGTGATTATTCCTTCTTATATGATTCAATTGAGTCGTATAGGAACACTTTCCTTTATTACGCTCGATACTTCAGCCGAAGATTCCCGAATCATATCTTAGAGTATTCTTCCTCTCTTATCGAGGATTAGAGATTCCTTGTTGCGCATACACTTGCCTTCATGACTAAGTGGCTTAACCTCAACTATGCCGTTGACATTCTGATAGAGTGACTTTTGACATAATCAAAGATCAAGTACTTAACCACAAGACAACGACGATGCCTCAGGTCAAAGGACTACTTACATTATTCCAACCATTGGAGTTACTTGCTTGACATGTGAGTAGACCTCCATGCAAGTACTCTCGTTCGATTGTGTTCAGTGAACTCATTCCCTTAATGAGCACCTACATACTTGTCTCAGTGTCACTACACAAATGGGATGAGACTTTCCATCCTTCTATCTGAAGCGGACACAATATGTACCGGTCTAAGCATTGTCAGTATCCCTCCGACAATCCAATGACCAGGAACCTTTTGGACATAATGGTTATGTGAAGAAGGTCTCTGTAGTCTAACATCATTAGATTACTTCTTCAATCGATCCATTGTCCATGGATTCACTATTTAGGACATATATCGTTTATTGAGATAGTCCTAATTAGTATCTTTGCCATTTGATGTATAAGAGTCATCTATACATCGATTTATTTGTCCTGAAAGGTTTCTTCCAAAGATTGACTTTCAGGGCATATTTCCAACATAAGAGTGGATACTTCCGAGTGCTAAAGTCAATTGCCTATGAGCTCAACCCAACCAGGATATGTAAAAAACTTCTAGACCGCCAGGGCATGTGGGTAGAGTCGGCAAACTCACAACTTTATGGCATAACTCCAGAAACAGATCTACCCAAACATCACAATCAGTAGCAGAAACCTAGGATAGGACATAAAGGTGGTCGAAACAATGCTCGGAGAGACGGGGTTGGATAACTAAAGCGTTTGGGCCATATCACTCTGAAAAGATGCGCCAACTCGACTAAGCACTTGTTACTTCACAATCAAATGTCGGGTCACTAGGTGAAAATGTGCCAATATGCTAGTATACGTAGGTGGCGTATTAAATGCCAGATTGGAAAAACTCAAGATTGAAGGGTTCATTGAGGGCCTATATAAAGGGGTGGGAACCTTCTGTATGAGAGTTGGACAACTGAAAGGAAAGAGTTCATGTATTAGATGTGCGTTATTTTTAGTCTTGAAATCTGAGCAACACATTGGAGGTAACTCAATTTTGAGAGATGAACCACTTAAAAATCTTTAAGTCCATTTCAATCCACATCCCAAGTCCATCAAGAATTTAGTATTTTAATTTGTTAACCTGTAAATCTTGAGTGTTAACGGTGACAATATTTCAAACAACCTTATGTTTTTGAAGATGAAGTTTTTGATTCTGATATTTATGAATAAACATGAATAAAATATAAAGTTATTTTTTATACTTCTTTAACCGTCTTCAACTTTTCCATCTGCCCTAGAAAAGACAAGATCCTTCAACTTTAGAGTGGTCTAATCCTCCAAACTCATGTGGTGTCCTAATACTCATGTTTTGACTTCTTAAAAAACAATGAAATGTGATTTTATTCCACCGCCAAAAAAGTCCCTCTCACTCCACTTTGTGGCGGTAAATTCAGAGAATCAAACCCATAAACAGAAAATGGAAATAATAAAAAAAAAAGATAAGATAATAACCATTTTTTGTGCATAAAATATAAGGCCGACCGCCCAATAATATGATCCATCTTACTTAGTGGGCCACTGGTTTTGCAGAATGTCTATATTATCCCTTTCTGCCAACAACCAAACAAAAGTACGTGAAGGACAGAATTGTCAACCGACTTATGATATTTGCAGGGAGGGATAAGTCAATTCCTAACGGATTTAGATCCTCTCCGGATACTTTTACTGAGGATCTCGGAAATTAATGCATAGTAACCGTTTATTAAAGATCGTATGATCAAACTTGAATATTTTTTATATTTTTAAAATTAAAGCAGACTAATTTTGCCTGAAAAATATAATAAAAAAATTATAACCGTACGATCTTTGATGAACGATTACTATGCATTGCGGAGAGGATCTAAATCCATTCCTAACGGTATGGAAAATTAAATAAGAAGCAACAAAATAATAAAACCCACAAAAGCAACAAATTAATTAGGGGTTGGATTTGGAGTGCTTCTTACATTTGCCAAAGCACTTCCACAAACAAAAAATATTTCATTTTTGTAATGTTTGGTTGGATATACTTTTGAATCAGAGCTTTCATGTCACGTCATTTAACATTCAAAAAAATCTATAGAGTACCTCATGCATTATTGCATTTGAATGTAAGAGTCTCTTCTGTATTTTATGAAAATGTTAACAGTTAACTGGCACTAAAACCTCTTTTATAGAAGTCACTTAGTACTATAGTCTAATGATATTCTTCTTCACTTGTAAGTTACATATCTTAGGTTCGAATCTCATTGATGGCGAATTCGATACCAAATTAAGTTGTCAATTCTGTAGCTTAATCGAACACCTCCCTCCCCTTAGTGTAGATATATCATTGCACTAAAAAAACAAAAAAACCTCATTCATAGAATTTTTCAATTTGTCGAGTTAAATTATGATGTATCTTTTTCATTTCGCCTAAAGTGTATTTTGAATCCAAAAATTAATTTACTTTCTAAATTGGATGACTTCACATTTAATCCAACGCTTTTCAAGCAAAAAACAATAATTTTTTAATGAAATGGTAATAGGCGTTCACAAAGTACAGCCTAATAAAAGTGGTCCATCTTAAAATCAATATTATCAAAATTGTTGGGCAATGAGCACAATTAGTATAACCACTGTTCTAAAAATCTTCGTCTAGGCGCTAGGCAGTTGGTTATCGTCCCGATTAATGTCTAGGTATTTGAAAATTAAGAAAAGACGCCTAAACCTGTTGAGGCGCCCGCCTAGACCTCCTAGGCACCCGCCTAACCCGTCCAAACCCGCCTAGGTTGCAACTTACTTAGACAGAAAATAGATAACTTTCAGTTTGCATTTTATTTTTTTCAGTAAATTGTAAGAGACTTGTTGGATACTTAAATGAACACACATTATATGTTTGTTTTCCATGTTTTCATTATATTCTAATACTTCATAATATATATATATATATATATATATATATCATTCTATTTTGTAATTTATAATGTAATTACATATATTTATGTAGAAAAATACTTATTTACACGAAATATAATAAATTTACTTAAATCCGACTGGTCCGCCTAGGCACTAGGCTCCAGCCTGCTGCCCGACTAACGCCTAGCGCATTTTAGAACCTTGAGTATAAATTACAAACTTCCAATTACCAAAACAAATTAGTAATAAGCTGTATATGAACTCTAGTTTAGTGCTTTTTATCGACGTTTTAGTGGGAACCGGATCCCCTTCTGAGCTTAGGAGGTTGAGCCTCTTAAGCAAATGATCCGGGCCGTTGAAATTTGATCTAATGGCTACAAATAGGAGGTCTCCCTAAAAGTTATAATAATTGCAGTCGTTTGATCAAATTTCAACGGCCCGTGTGATTTGCTTAGGAGGCTCAGCCTCTTAAGCTCAGGAGAGGATCCGGTTCCATTTTAGTGTACATTGAATTCCCCTTTTTTTTATTAAAAGAAGTTCTTTTAATATATAATTTACAACATTAGTACATAAAAAAAGTCTAGTTTAATCACAAACAAAAGAATAAACCACTTTTTCCTCACTATAAACAAGAAAATACAATTAATTTTTTTTCACAACCTTTGAATTCCACTTGACTTGAGTTGTCCACACGAACAGACAGCTCCCATCACTACCTCTTCTACCTCCACCGCCCATTACATTTATTTTTTTGTCAAATGATAAGTTTTGTTAAATTAGATGTTAGATTAGTCCCCTATAGAATTTGAACGCACACTGTCATACAAAAGCTCAACATCTTTTCACTACTGTGGTAAGGGACTACTTATACATCTAAACTGTATAAAACCCGAACTCATTTTTTGAAAAACATATAGGACCTCAGAGATGCAAAGAGGAAAATAAAGCATCCCCAATCTCTGAAGTGCCCTTAGGACAGGGTCCTCTGAGTCTAACCAACACCAATTTTGTTTTTATTTTTTTTTATGGAACAAACGAAATTATCTGCAACTCAGTACTATGGTCTGGTGATATTCCTCTTCATTTAGAAGTGAGAGGTTTTAGGTTCGAATCTCATGGATGACGTATTCGATAACAAATTAGGTTGCCACTAAGTAGCTTAGCCGAACTCCCCCTCCCCCTACAGTAAAAATATCGATGTACTAAAAAAAATGAAATTATATACCCTAAGGGAGAGAAGGTGGGGTTAACCTCACAATGACCAAGCAATAATATGGTTCAAATTCACCTTTAATAAGAATCGAATCTAAGACCTCTCACACTAGACCGTAATACTAAGTGGTATCAACACCACTTCTTAATTAGGCACAAAACACCCCAAAAACCCAAAAAAAAAAAATCGGTGGGATTTGTTGTGTCGGTGAATTTGGATTTATTTTGGGGATTTAAAAATGTTTTCTTTTGTTGGGTTTCAGAGACGTGGAAGCCTAGCCAGACGACAACTTTAGTGGCCAAGTAGCATGCAAAACCCCTCCTCCCACCTCTCTCTCTCTCCTCCAGAAAGCAGAGCCGTCCTTTTGCACTCTCAGACCGAACAACAATTGAAGGAGAAGAATTGAAGAGGAAGAAGATGGAGTGCGGCGGAGACACGGCGAACAGGAAGAGAGCGGTGGAGAACGACAAGCCATACAAGGGGATAAGGATGAGGAAGTGGGGAAAGTGGGTGGCCGAGATTCGAGAACCCAACAAGCGCTCCAGAATTTGGCTCGGCTCCTACTCCACTCCCGTCGCCGCCGCCCGGGCGTACGATACGGCTGTTTTTTACTTGAGGGGTCCATCGGCGCGGCTCAATTTTCCAGAGGCTTTGGCGGTCGAAGGCGGCGGCTGCGGGTGCGGCGACATGTCGGCGGCCTCAATACGCAAACGGGCCACCGAGGTCGGTGCCCGGGTCGACGCGGTCGAGACCGCTATGCGAAACCACCGCGGTTCGGCCGGGGGGAACGGAGACGGCGCTGAGATTAAGCCTTGCGTCGCCGGATTCGTGGATCGGGTCGATTTGAACAAGATGCCCGACCCGGAGAACTCGGAAGGTGAGTGGAATTAGTGAGAGCAAAACAGAGAAAGGTTGTCTTAATCTCTTTTGATTTTTAAAAATTGAGGGGTGGCTTTTGCTAACGTGCGCAGGGGAGGTGTGTGACTGCTGAAGCAATGATGAAGCTTTCGTCCTGGTCCTGGATATTAGAATTTCGCCTACTGCATCTTCTTTCTTTTTTTTTCAACTTTTTTTTTGGTTCAGAAATTTTGGGCCTTTACTAAAAGGTGATATAAGATGTAAATTATGGTACTAAATTAGCTTATTTCCCCCCTTTTCTCTGTATTTACTCCTTTTAATTTTGGGTAAATTAACGTTTCCTCTTATATGGAAATGGTTCGTCTGGTAGCTTCAGCTGGTTAGGAGCAGACTCCGAGTTCGATTTCCTCATGTATCGCTTTGTATTAAAACTTTCCTCTTATATAAGTGGTAATATGGTGGTGAGCTAGCAAATGGGGGAGGTGAAGGAGGAGAGCAAAAAATGGAAGAAAAAGGGTGGATTTAAGAGGAAGAGGAAAAAGAAAGAAAGAAAGAAAGAGGAGGGAATTGTTTTTACTTGTTAGTTTGGTAAGAACAAGAAGGGGTCCTACAGTTGGAGGGGGAGGGGGGACACAAGAGGGGCCAGGCTAACCACTAAAGTTATAACTACTAGAAAGCAATTGGGATTTGAAAGAGTTAGGTATTTTCCGGTTCTGTGCACTGTTGCTGATTAAGTGTGGTTGATATATGGGTGGTGGTGGTCGTACTGGGGTTTTGGATGACGGAGGAGCAAGACGGCAAATGGGGCGCACAGTGCCCTTTATCGGTTTTGTCCCCCTATCGGTGTCTCACTCTCAGTCCTAGATTCTATTTGTGAGGTCAAATGGCACTATTGTTATGGCTCTATGATCCCCCCTTCGACAGGGACAAGAGAGTGCTAGGATCGTGTGCTTGTGTTGGAGAGTTGTGTCTGGATCAATCGCATACATGTGCGCGTGCACATGCCAATGTTGCATGCGTGCGTGTTGAAGAGGAAAGGTAGGTGTGGTCGTTTACATGCATGTTGATTCTGACCGTCTTTGCTTGGAGTTGGATCCAAATATGATCAATACGTTCGCGTGTTAAAATGAGTGTTAAGTTCAGTTGCGCATGAGCGTTTGCTGATTACATGCACATGCGTTGATGCTGGTCATCCCCGCTTTGCTGGATTCGAGTTTAAACCAACACGTGCGCGCAATTGATCCTAACATTGTTGAAAGCATAGAGGTTATTTGGCTGGTGACCAATGCATGAGCTGTAAACCACGGTTTGTTTAGAACTTAAAAACCATTTCTTGCCACTTTTTGGTAAAGGGCAAGGATTAATCCACGATTAGCGGAGAATTCGGTGTTTATTTATTATGCTAAATTGAGTAGTTAATTATTGTCAACTTTCTCAAATCTCAATGCTGTAGATGTCTTTTAGGGGAATTGGATTCCATCCGAATCTTAGAGATCCCTACATCTTAATCATTCAACGTATATCGTGCAGTTAGAAATAATTTGATTTTTTCTATTTAAAATTAAACACACAAAGACTGACCGCATAATGTATAATGAACGCCTAGAATGTGAAGATGTCTAAAATTCTCACAAAGTGAATCCGTTGAAGATCCTCTTCCGTCTTTTAAGGTGACCTACTTCTAACTTCTAATCCCAACCAAAACAAACATTTACCTTTTTCTTTTACCTTATTTACCTCTTTACCCTCGAAGATTTGATTGGCTGCAGTGTGATAACCATTTTGTCTACGATACATGTGTTTTTTTTAAAGGGATTAGTTGCTCAATAATTGAAGCAGAATAAAGAACGATTGGGGCAATCTTATAGTCATTGGCTAACTTCCACAACCTCCATATTTCAACTATGTTGTTTAACAACTGGTACCGCGAATTTGGCAATTAATCACGAATCAATCCCATGGTATACGCTCAACAAACACCGGTTATCGATAAGATGGCTAACGACACTCACACAGACCAAGTAAATCCGCAACGAGACACGACAGCATCCGGACTAAGTTCTTGTGAAGATCAGTCGCGCTCAAGTGCATGAGAGATTTCCAGCCGTTAGACAATGTGGACTTGTAGGGTCCCACATTATTTTCTTTCTATTCCCGCGTAATTCATTATTAATACAATCTCATTGCCAAATTATACAGACATTTTGTCAAAATTGCTACCTATAAAGCAGACCAATTCCTTCAATTTCGTCTATGATTGCAGCACATAAACATCTGGAAATGACTTTGATCCTGCTTGTCTTGGTGTTATGTTTCATTTGAAGGGCAGCTCGTATGATGTTTCCTCTTGTAATAATTCCTATCTTCGGATAAAGAACAACGGCATTTCAGAGATACCGCAGAAAGAGCATTACAACGACAGAGAAAGACACGTATTGAGAGAAGAATAATGCATTGTTACCAGCTTGCCCCTTTCATTTACAACTGGAAGTCTGCGATATTTTGTCTCGAGCAATAATCTGACATTGGATAACCCAAGTTCATAGTTAGTTTTCAGCTAGGCCAATAATGGGATCCGGAAATGGGAAAAAGTAGAATACCTAGCAACATCCCCAAGATTAGTGGTTTCACTAACAACAACTGGGGCTGCTGTCATCACATCACATCACCCACCACCCGACCATTGGTTTTACTGAGCAAGTTCTGTACCTCGTTCAAAGTCTGCAACCACATTTGCAATTATATAATAAGCACTTTAGCAAGACAAACAAATTAGTTGTTGCGAAAAAGGAAACGTCCTGTTCAGACTCAAAGATGCTTATGGAGCCAAAAGCACTATACCTCTTGTCAATTATTGGGATATACGGGTCTAAGAAACTCTTAAACCCCCTCATCAAATCCATCCCCATTACTGAGATTATATGCTAATTCTACTAGAACTAATTTAAATAGATCTAGGCAGGATGGAAGTATCTAAAAAAACTTCTCACATACTTTCCAAGTGCTGTCAACTTCTGGAAACATGCTGTTGTCAGTTCTTCCGCTACCTACCAGGTGAAATATTCAAATGATTTGCATTATCAACTATGTAAGAGATGACCAACTTGATCATTGAGCTTCATAGCACCTTGACATAAAGAGGGGAGTTCAACCAAAACCTAGCACATTGTTTGTAAGCACTTCTATCTATAAATAAATTGAATTCAATCGAATAAACTTTAGCAGAATTGATTTCCAATTCATGTAATCTGTTTGAAATTAAATTGAATAATTAAGTTGATTTACTTTTGTTTAATTAAAACAGAGGAAACAAATGAATGTGGCCCCAACACATCACTAGCCATATGTTCTTACGTCTTTGACATCATGTAGACGCAATAATGCAAGCAAAACTCATGCAATTTAAATGACAAAAATGGAAACCAATTGGTTACTGAAGGCCCCAGAGGGAACTCTGTGGAGAATGAAGATAACAGTGCAGAAACAATAAGGGGATGCAGGGCTACTTTTGGAACGATAGAAAGTGTGAGAGAAACTTAAATTGAATCCTTGACAAATCAAATCTAATTTGTTGGACTGGTATCTGTATGAAAAAAATCCAAATCTTTCCCTACCAAATCAATTGAATTCTAAGGGCAAGGCAGTTCTAGATAGTAATGCGAACTCAGATGAAACTGAAAGGAAGCAGAGAATTCCTTATTCTGACAAGGTTCAAGATAGGCTGTAAAAGAAATTCGACAAACCTTTGCATCTCACGTAAATTTGATATACAAATCATACAGGTAAAAGTAACATTTTGACCCCTTCCAAGAGATTTGTATTAATACATGATTCATGCCCAACACTCCGTTTTTTATCTGCACAATATTGATTCACTTCTTTAAAATCCCTTTTTTCCTCGACAAAAGTTAAAATAAATTCTATACTTCCAAAGCCAGTACAGTATGATTTGCATGTAATGTATGTTTCTGTATATTAAACTTAACCGTAATCCCAACTTTTTGAGGTTGGTTACATGGATCCTAATCACATACTTGTTGGGATGCGTTACATGAATTTTTGTTTTCCATTCTATACTCGGTATCTTTATACCACTCATCTCCCTCAACATCCTCATCTCCATGTTTGCTCCCTTTTATGGAAGAAAATATCATCATATGTTAATTAGCATCAATGTTGAAAAACAAATAAATAACGTATACTTCAATTTCCTCAAACTAATCTATACTTCAATACCAGCCAAAACAAAGCTTCTCTGCTAAACAAATAACTTTGTCAAACAAACTTAGTTCACAAGATTCAGATTAGCCTTTTTCAAGGGGTGGCCTAGCACTATCAAGTATGAAACTGAATCAAATGAAGGTGAAAATGAGAGAAAAGACGGCCGCGAAATACAAGGCACAATTCCATAAAGAAACAAAAATGAATACCTAAGATATCAATGAACATATTTAGTCACCTGAGATAGTGTCCAGTGCTAACAAGTCATAGTCTGAGACAAGACCGATCTGCATCGACAAAGTACCATTATATATCAGTTGCACAATGTAACTACATTAAGTTCACATCAGATGCCAAAAGGAAAGAGAAAAAGAAAACAGAAACTGAAGCAACAAAGACGATGGTTAAAACTTCTAGAAGAAAAGAAAAGGAGAATTGTTTGTTTCTATAAAATAATATCGGAAAACTCGGGAAATTCCATGGAGGGTGTGAGATAGACATCTGCATGTTTCCCTTGCTTAATTGCAACAAGTAATTATATACTGTTGTTCTCAGCTAGATATGTTTCGAAACGAACAAAGCAGATATGTGCGCTCTTGACCTTTAAGGTCATAACAGAATCCTAAATCAGGGGTATGATTAACAGCAATGTACCGCTATAATGGTTTTCTGGTCTGTCGTTAGTCTAGACCCTCGGATTTCGAATCCTGAACGTCCTATGTGAATCCCTAATCCTCACATATAATCAGACTGGCAAAAATGCAGCTTAAGTAAGAAAATATTTTGCCACATATGTTCAAACGTCACAAATTGGAAATCATTTGCAAAGTCTGGTTCCGGAATTTTAAATGAATAGATATTACATGGAGACCTAAATCATATAATCATTTATGCACCGGATGAAGAGGTCGACAAAACGTGATTCTGTTTTCGACACCTACCAATTTCCAGTCATCGTCGATCACCGGAAAACCAGTGATTCTGTTTTCGACAAGAAGCTCTATAGCTGTAGGCACAAAGCCGATCCATCAGAATAAATGAAAAATCTAAATAAAAAAAAAAACAAGTATTACACGCGACGAGGCGTCATCTCATACAAATACAACAAATACCTTCATCCACAGTCGTTGTAGGCTTCACCACGTGCAAATCCTCTCTTCTCGTCATAAAATCGCCAACCGTGAAAACTCCATTTTTCTCCTGCACAACATTATCGAGCAAACGAGCGGCAATTCCGATCACAAATTATCCAGTTCTAATCACACAAATGCAGTGAACAAATTCGGATCAAATTAATTAGATGAAGAAGCAAGCAGGTTTGACAGCAGTCACATTTTCCAAATTTCATCCTTTCACCATTTACAGAGGAATCAGTCACCCTAACATATTACTAAATTTGATCAAATTAATCAGATACAAATTCGAATTGCATAACGGAGAAGAAGAAGATACCGGTACGGAATTAGGCATGAAGGTGGCGCCGGCGGCGACATTGAAGGACCTCCGAAGACCCGAAGCGGCGACGGAAATCGGGAAGAGCCTCCGACCCGGACGAGATAGCAGCGGCAAGCACTGCGGCCGATTGGCCGGAGCAGAAGCGGAAGACGCAGAGAGAGGGAGGAGCGGAGGTTCTGGAACGAAAATCGAGGCCATGGATGATGGATTGGGATGTATACAAATACAGTGGACTGACTACTAGAGGTGGTGTTGGCAATTTGTTTTGGGTTTTCTGCGGAGATTTATATACATTTTATTTCTGCAACCGCCCTGGTGATCGGGACCGCGCTACATGTTAAATAATAACGGATTTCAAAACTAATTTGACTGAGCTGACTAGGTTGTGTGCATGGCACATTATGATTGGGAAATTTGGAAAAGTAACCATATTTTAGACCCTATATATAATTATAGCCACTATTTTAGTTTTATGATAATTCTAACCAAAATTTGATGTAAAAGTACTAATATACCCTTAATATTAGGGTTTCTCACAACAAAAACTCATTTAAACTCTCTCGCAACCTTCTGGTTTCTCACCTTAAACCGGAAGAGCACCCTTTGCCAATTTTTCATAATATACCCTTAATTTAGCAGCAATATGTGAATATCTATATCTACTCTATATCTATATACATACATACATACATATACATATACATACATACATATATATATATATATATATATATATATAGATTAAAAAAGAGTGTAGGAAATGGAGGGGTTCGAGAGTAAGGGGCACTGCATAGTATTCAAGAGGCTACGTAGGAAATGTATATATCTATTCTTTTATGCTTCAAGATCTCAATTAATTGTTGTTTTTTCATGGTTAAGAGTAATGGGGATTTTTTGTCATTAAGGGTATATTAGTACTTTTACATCAAGTTTTGGTTAGAATTATCATAAAACTAAAATGGTGGCTATAATTCTATATGGGGTCTAAAATATGGTTACTTTTCCAAAAATCCCATTATGATTTTATGGTGAGGCCGAGAGGGGAGCGATGTGTGTTGCAAATTAGCAATAAAGCAACTTACATTAAATAGGTTTATTATAATTATCAATTGGACTAGGATTTTTTCTCATTCTTTTTCTATCCCCTTCCCTCCTTTTCTTTTACATTCTTTATTTTGTTTTTATCTTTTTATATAAAATTAATATAAGATGACATGGTTTAACCGTGACCGTCCAATAGGAGGGAAGGGAAGGGGAGGGAAAAAATAGAGGAGAGAGAATCCTAGTCCGAATCAATTACATGTAATATCATGTGAAGAGAAACTTACATATAATATTGTTATTTAATCGAAACACAAATGTAATGATGGACATGTTCCATGCATGTAAGTCTTCATAAAATAGGGACTCCAAGATGATATTGTCTCAATCGATCATGCCCTGTAAGGTTGGAGTCTTTTAGGGAATATTGTGTCTTATTGAGACTTGATAAGATGTCAAGGTAGAATGCCACCTATGAAATGCCTAATAGTGCTTTCAAGTTTAAAGAAGTGTTCTTTAGGATGGCCTCTGAGTGTGGCACTTTTATCGCTTACTTTAAAGAGGAGGTCTCGAAAGAGGTTGTTGGAGTGACAACAAAGGCCAAGTGAGTGGGTCCTCCAGGGGTGGATGATTCGGAGAGGTCAGTGAGTTTTGCTCACTTTCTCAAAAAGTTTTATGATGCCACCTTGATCTTGAGTGCAACCCTTGCTCCAACGTCACACTTAATACTTAGCACGGTTATTGCTTTGCAAGTGGAGATAGATGAACAAATTTTAAACACCTCTAATGTCACTTTGCAAAGTGTAGCTACCTCAATGAAACTCAAGTTTGACAAATATTGGGGTGACATTGAAAAGGTGAACCCTATTCTCTTTGTAGCCCAAGCACTTGACCCAAGGTTCAAATTCGAAATGTTGGAGACAAGTCTAGAACATCTCGGCTATGGATGAGACAAAATAAGGGAGGTGAAAGAAAGGGTTAAAAGCAATGTAACCGAGTTGTATGATGCATATAAGGAGGGAGCCGTCCTTAGTAGTAGTAGTAGTAGTAATGGTGGTGCTACTTCAAACGTGGAGCAAAAATCAAGTGTTGTAGTAGATGATGGAAGGGTGTGGTGGATATTGATGCTGCTAAAAGGATGACAAGGAAGATCCAACAAAAGAGGGTGGCGGCACAACAAAATGAGATAGCCAATGAAGTCGATATGTACTTTAATGATCCACATCAAAGCCTAACATATGAGGGTTTCAATCTTTTGGATTGGTGGAAAGGAATTATCTATTTTTATAATTCAATCTAAATGATTTGTGGTTTATTAGTTTAGGCATGACTAATTTGGGAGGTGAGGAGAATACAACACAAGGAAATGAAATGCCACCTCCACCTCCTCGACCACCTCAAGTTGAAGTTCAACAACGTTAAAATCAATCACTACCTCCACAAGCACCCATATTAAGTGGAAGGGCTCAACCATCAACATCAAGGGGAAGAGTTCAACCAACAATAAGAGGAAGAGGTCAACAATCAACAACAATAAGCATGGTAAGGGAGCAACCACAATCGTCAACAAGAGGAAGGGCCCAACAATCTTCATGAACTTACATTAAGTTTTTCTTTTTGCTTTTGGTTTGTAACTTAACTTATTTTATTTTGAAACTTCGGCTTGTAACTTATTTTTTTGCTTTTGGGTTTGTTATTTAACAAATTTTATATTTGTTGCAAGCATGATAATAGAATACATTTGAAGAAAAATTCATAATTTCATATTTCAATTAGGGCTATGAATCTATGATTGCACAAAATGGTATGTCTGAAGTAAGGGGCTCAAATTTTAATTTATATGACGTTGGGCTAACAACTTCAATCTAAAAGGCTAAATTTCAGTATAAAAGCCCAATATGTCAAGTTTAAGGCCAAAAACCCAAAATCAAAATTTAGTCTCAATTTGTCCCATAATACTGAAAACATTTCTTGATTCCCAAAATTCAGGAATACCGAAATTTCGGTTCGAGATTGATCTTCAAATTCTCATCCCGAAATTTTTTTGTTTGAGATTCGAGATACTAGTTTTAGTTCGGTATCCCATACCAAACCAGCCCTAAAATTAGGTGTCATTTCTAAATTTCTATAGAAGAGTTTAAAATAACAAATTCCCTTCAAATTTCGTATTCTTTTAGGTTAACCAACTAAGAAAATTCACAAAGTTTAGAAAATAAAATTTCATCATTTCAATTTTCCATCATTATAAAATTTCTTAATAATCTTAATTTTTTTCATCCAACCAGAGTGTAACTAAATCTACAAATGATTTACACAATCACACAATATGAAATATTAACTATAACAATTATTTATAGAAGTATAGATAAATAAGTCCACACCAAATCTATTAGTTACATCGGGCCAGATTTGCCACCATTCTTAGGTCTGGGCCACGAGCCGACCCAAAGCGTAGTATAGAAGGCCCAAACCCTAGTCATTAGAAAATGGGCCAAATAAAGTATTGCCCTGCAATCGAGCTGGACTGCTCACAACTCTAAAAATGGGGCCAAATTCGAACCAGCCCATAAGGGCTCGGCCATTTTTATAGGCCTATAGTCGAAAGTACAGGTTTCAGAAAATATAAAAATACACCAAATTATCAAGTTAGGTATTTCACATTTTGTTCTCCTTTTATCTTTTCTTGTTAAGGCAGTGAAGTGAAACCATGTCATATATGATTATTACTTAAATTGTGATGTACATAGGAATATCATGATCATTACCATGTTTTCGTTTGTTAAAATAAGTTTGAAACAAATAAATGCAAGCCGTTATGTGCACGATTAACAATTGTTGCACGTAACGTCTTTTCATCATAGAACTGATTAATACTAAGGTAACGCTCATCATTTTTTTAATAACTTGGAGTCAGACATTTTTTTCGCACTATACGTATAAGAAAAATCTGGTACCAAGAAAAGATAAAAGGAAATTGTGACACATAGCAATTTCCATATAGTAAATTGTCTTGGTAAAGAAAAATTTTGGTAGGTGAAGATATATATAATTATTTTAAAATGCGGGTCCACGTAAACTTATGTCAAGTATATGTTATAGTTAAGGCACCTTAAAATTCATTAGAATTATATATAGTAACCATATACTTAAATGAGTTCATTACTAAATCTTGGTAGTAGTTTGATAGCAATAACATGTCTACATTTAACAAATATGCCTTTGCTCTCTCAATGGCATTCTCTTCACTTTACATCTATCTTTTGTGTTTGTTTATTTAAGTAAGCCCAATATTTTAGAATCATCAATCTGAGTTCCTTCGTTGATAATCCACATTTAATGAAGGCCATGTTCTATAAGAGTGAGTGGATACCAAAATCATACATATTATACAAGGTTTTCGTACAATAAGGTAAAATTCGAGACCCAATTGGTACATCCTCAATTGGGCTTGGAAATTGCTATTTGGGAGTTGTGGTGGGTATCATCTTGTTTTGTTTTTGTTACCAAGACAAAAAAAATACAAAGGGACAAAAGGAGATAACTCCATGTTTGTCTACTACTAGTCATTTTTTTCTGTATGTTTATATGGTATTGCATATCTAACAATTATTAAAAATTGTGATATGAACTAATTTCTACATATGTCAACCACCCAATTTTGCAAAATTAGAGTTGTGATTAGACCTTAGTAATCAAAAGAAAAAAATTGGGGGACAATCCAATGGTGAGAAAAAGGAGAAACAATTTGTGGGCACTCTCCTTGTCACTTGACAAGATGAGTGATATGCGCTTGCTAATGAATACATGATTTCTTTTGAAACGATTTAAATGCTTTTGGTGAAAATAATTTTGAAACCAATTCTTAGTAAAAATCTAAGTGGATACTGGAAAAACACTTTAAGTGCTTCCTGCAAGAAGCACATATCTGTTGCTTCTTCCAAAAATCACTTTGATTATGCAGGGTACCTATTACATACTATTATTATAATATTTTCGTGAAACTATGTACTTGTTTTACAGCGAGGGGTTACATTTTTCAAAAAGGTTTTACAAAAATTTAGGGCCATTCACCCTTGTTTTTTGCCACTCCTGGATTTTAGTGGCAAAGGTTTTGTGACGATGAGGATTGCTGGTAAAAGTTGTCATGTAGGAGACTTCTCTTTTCGGTATAAATGTCCTTACTATTATCTTACTGCAATTTACTTACGCTCTGTACATCACTTGTGTGAAATGGGTCGATCCGCTCACATTTGCACTCTAAAATTAGTTACTTTAGGTTTAAATTAGTAGCACTTTCCACATCAACATCACTTCATGACTTCGTCACCTTCTAGGTGTCGGCCAACACAGCTTGATTTAAGTGTCCAAGTGGATATTTTGGGTAAGCGTGTGTTAGTTGCGCTTTTAGTCTGTTTAAAAACACTTCTAAACAAGCCCATAAGTCCTTATAGACTCTTTAACACAAACTATGCATTTGTAAGAAGTTCCTAATCAAGTCTTTCTATAAAAGTTTTAAAAATATTTGGGCATGAAATAAACGTGGTATTATTAGTAATGTATTATAAAATAAGTGGACGACGTAATATCACTTGAAAAATATAGTTATAACATTAAAAGATCAATAATTTAAAATAACGGTGTTACAATCTTACTGATAAATTGCACGGATGGTAGAAGGGTAGGTTTAAAACAAAGTGAAAACGTTTAAGGATGATAAAGGGGTTGGGCCTGGAGGGTTTTGTAGAGGCAGCCTTAGGGTAAAAGATAATTTGAATGGTGAAGGGCTGAGAAACGAAGGTACAAGTGTTTTGCACTTGAGGAAAACAACCTCAATACTCATTACCTGCACACGACTCAATACTCTTTATCGTCATGTTTGGTTGTAGGGTTTGGATGGGATTATTGAGGATTAGACGTGTTTATGCCTTTCATTGTGTTTGGTTATGCATTTTTTTGTGTTTGGACTTGTTTGGAATTTTGTCTTGTGCGCTGTGACGTGACCCGTGACCACCTTCTTTCACCTCTCTTGTCTCGTGGACCGTACCCTCCCCAGACGATGTTTGTTTCCCTCTGACACGCACACACCGTTTCCTCCTCCCTCCTCCTATGGTGAATACCAAAAAAAGAAAATATATGGTTTTGGTAAATAAATATTGGAAATTTTTACAACTAGATCTACCTTAATTGAACTTAAAATTACATTATAAGAGGTGAGTATTGAACAATCAAGAAAACTTGGTTTAGATAAAAAAAATAATTTTGTATGTAGCACTAGGGATGGGCAGCGGTTATGACGGACGGGTAACCGCGGTTATTTACCCATAACCGTTTATGCTCATACCCGCATAACCGTTTACCCGTTGGGTAATTGTCTAAACGGTTATACTCATACCCATAACCGTTTATAAACGGTTAACCATACCCATAACCGCATACCCATTTAACCGTAACCGTTTAATACCCGTTTACCCATTTATCATTTTTAACCCGTTTATCTTTTTTTTTTACCATTACCTATTTTTCACCCGTCTACATGTTTTTTAACAACTTGAAAATTAAAAAAAAAAATTGTCATAAATTTTTTTTTTTGACAATTAAACACCGTTATAGGTACATTCATCATACATTTCCATATTTTAATTTTTTAAGTCCTTATACCATTCCAATAATTGAAATAATAATTTACAGATGATATTTTTAACTGTTACCGATGAAGGTAAATATAATATTTGCTAAGTATTATTGGGTTACAAAAATTGTTTAGAAGACATTTATGTCAAAGCATTTCTGTCAATTTCCCGGTTACCCGCAAAATAAATGGGTAAACGGTTACCCATTTATAACCGTGGTTAATACCCATAACCGCCCATTTAAATTTCATGGGTAAACGGTTATACCCATAACCGTTTATTTATCTAAACGGTTACCCATAACCGTAACCGTTTAATTTAAATGGGCGGATAACCGCGGTTACCCATAACCAATGGATATTTGCCCATCCCTATGTAGCACTAGTTTTTTTTTTATTGTTTTTTTTAACAAAAAAAAAAAACACTAGTTTTCAAGTTTTAGCTTGATATATGAACAAATACTTGAATACATACTGTCAAGTAATTTAGTAATAGATGTATTTTTATTTAATAAGATGAAAATTTGATTTATAATGCAAGATGGCGTACATTAATAGCATGCATAATACAAGGTCTTTCTCCAACAACTAATCTTCAAAGAGTCAATAATGATATAGGGTAGCGCTACTAAGCCAATAAATTAGGTTAAATCAGGCACCATCAACATAAAACAAAATTAAAACTCAAAACTTTCACAACAAACTAATGCAGAATGATTCAGACGAAAAATTGTAAAACTTACTTACACATCAACCTAATTGAAAACTAAAACTACCTCCCATAGGAATTACAAACTCAAACAATAAACGTGTTGCAACTTATTTCAACCTAAAACTTAACAAAAACAACTCTTGAATTGATTACGTGAAAGTCACTTAAATGTGAAAGCCTAGAAATGTTGTTGGCAGTGTTAATTCTACATTATGAAAGTTTTATATAGTAGTTGAAACGATTCTACCATCTCTACTTAATTGTCAATTAATTTACGTCGAATGCTCACATTCTATAATTTTTTGGATTAATTATTAGATAAGGATAAGTATGATAACGTGTCTAAACACTTGCTTAGATCTATTTGTTATGACAAATATTATGATAAGTTTTCAAGTTGGATCTAGGTGGTATAACAAATATTATGATAAGTTGTTAACAAACATATCACCCTTTATAAAATGCGGTCAGTTCATGTGGTCTCTTCCCTTACCTAGTATCATAATACAACATAGCCAGCCAGCTCCTTCCAATTATGGATTTCAAGTATTATATTATTGTTTGTACAGAATAATTGACATTTAAAATGACAAAACATAAATAAAAGAAATATAAAATCATTTTTCCTATTCCACTTTGCAGGCTGCAGTGCACTTAATTTTCTTTAATTTCTTTTGAATTAGAAACTGTTATTATCACTCCAAAAATATCATTTTACATTCCAAACTTTCTATAATTAGAAAGAAAAATACACTTGTGATGAGTGTAAAATGAGATTTTTTAGTGCTAATAACAGTTCCCTTTGGATTATGTTGATATTTTTTCTCAAAATGATAACGTTAGTGGTTATATTGATAAAGTTATTTTGGGTAGAAGGATCAGTAAAGGTCAAATACGCACTAAAATGTATAAGCATTATTGTTTTTTTGTTAATTAATTTTATATATTTTTTCAATTAAATACAATATTCATTAATACGATAAAACGATTACGTAAAAGTTAGAAAATAGGATGCACAGTTCAAAGCGTCTTGTATGCTTTTTGAAGTAAATAAAATTTCCCGATGTTTTTTTATTATTAAAATAAAACAAATGGGGAGTTTAGTGTGGATGATGTCAAGCATGACGTTATCTCTTAATCCCCGAATCTATCTGCCAATCTATCCATTGGCCTTTGAGTCGGGTTCAGCATTAAAGTCAGAATTTAGTCCCACACGCTCATCTATGGAGTTGCTCAGCACGCTCATCTACCACCTAGTGAAGTTGGATCATCATACACCGGAGAATTACTCGATTACATTTGCTTGTCTATAAGTTTCTAATTGGCGTTTTGCAATATATAAACAGAACTAGCTTGGCTAACTAAGTGACAATGGTCTTTTATTTAGTGCAGGATCTACCAGTCTCCAATCACATTTTGACAGCATCTAGCTCTAGCTAAATCTTGGTCATTTCTTGAAGGGATCCGTTATCCGTCTAGTTTATAGTAGAAATATCGTTAGCTTGTTGTAAAAAAAAAAATGTTTTCAAGTAAAGTAATAAAACAATCTAGGAGAATTGTATCCTTAAAAGAACATGTTTACGGGTATAACATGTAAAATTGTCACCCTGAGTCAATATATATTTCAATTTGGGGCTCTCATGAGTCATGACCCAAAAGTTGGGTCCTTTAAAGTGAAAAAAAAAAAAATTAACATAGAAAGAAAAGTTGTTATAATTAAATATACGAAAAATTAAGTTTCCATTCTTATTTTTTCTACTTCATTGATTAAAATCTTATTCATTTCCAATTTTTGATCAAGATCCTTAGATTTTAATAGATGTCATTAATTATTTTAATAATAAAATATTTTTTTTATTTCTAAATATATTCATTTAGTATTAGAAATGTTACCGTTGGTATATTTATATTTATGGCTAAATTTTTTTTCCATATATATATATATTTATAGTTTGTACCCATTTTTAATTTGCAATCCTATTTTTTATTATTTATTTTGTACCAATTTTATTTTCAGTTTTATTTGTGCCCATATATTAATTCTTTTTTATGCCAATATTTTTTAAACTTTTATTTGTATTTGTACCCATATTTTTTAATTTATTTGTACCCATTTTTAATTTTTCTAAATGTACCCATGCTAATTATATGTGATAGCCCGTCCCGAAGTAAGAAATATTGTATTTGCGATGACGTGAAATGTCTATTTTACCCTTGAGCGTTGCGTGGTGTTGTGTGGTTTAAGTTTTTGGATGTGGACCAAATATGTTAAGTCCTAATTGTTTGGACCCAATTAGAACTAAGTTTTTCCTTGTTTTGGTTGGCTGCAACCTGGACCACACATTCACACACACATATCAACCCGTTGACCCTTTCTCTATCCTTCCCTCTCGAGTTTTCTTCCATTTCCATACAATTGTACGGCCAATCTCTCAAATCTAATTTTTCATGCACGGATCGAGTTTGTAAACACCATCATCACCTTCCTTGTAACCATATGAACTCAACTATACCCTTGGTTGGACGTGAGGGCTTCGGGAACCTCTGGAACTAAAAGCTCCGATGAGGTGCATTGTTCACTCGTCGTGATCACATTGGTTTCAGGTAGTTTTAAGACTTAGAAAGGTTTTATTCTTGCTTTTCTAGTGCCTTGGGTTAATTTTGGAGTAGTTTTGACGTAGAAACACTCGGGTTTAGTGAGTTGCAGGGTGGCCGGATTATCTTGACTTTTTTTGGAGAATTTCCGGTGGATTTAGGACCTAAAAGGGGTAAGGATTTGTTCCTTTCGTCCTAAGCTTCATTTTGGTTCAAATTTCATGGATTTTGGTTGAGAAATGAGTGAGAAATTAAGCTTAGAAAATGTTCCAGAATCCGGCAGTTGCAGCGGTGACCGGCGCCGGACTGTGGCGAACCAAGGAAGGAGAAGGAGCATATTCCGTCAATTTTGACGGAATATTCTTAACGGGGTCATGTATATTTAACGGTATATGCTGATTTTTAACGGAATATTCCCTAAAGCCGTTAGGGATTCCGTTTGGTGTGCCAGGCACGTGCCAGCGCGTGGCCGTGCCTTGGCCAGCGCGTGAGGGCGCGTGGGACGTCGGAAAAATTTTCTAAAAATATGGGGATGTTTATGGGGTTGAGTAGGCCACGTTGGTATATTCAAATACCTCAATTGAGCAACGTATGAGAAGTTTAATACCTAGTTTTGGTTATGTGCTTAAAATAACGTTTAATTGTTTCGCATATAGGTGAGACTTATCCAGAGGAAGAGCGCAATCAAGCGAGACTTGGGGGCTACGACCCTTCCACATATCAGTGAGTGGGCTTTTGGTTTTCAGTATACACACACACACACACACACACACACACACACACACACACACACACACACACACACACTTGGTATTTTTCCTTGAAAACTTAATTAAAAGATTTGATAATTTGAAATGCCATGTCAAATGCTTTATGTTTGATTATGCATTAGTATGGTTATATATATATATATTGTTGCTTGATGCTGTGGATGCTCAGGTAAGCTTTAGGTGAGTATATTGATGGTAGTGAGTATGATTGTGTTGAGATGTATTTATAGCTCATTGTCATGCACCCCGGTGTTAGTGTTCTGCCCAAGGCAGGGCCTAGCCTTCACGTGATCGTTCACCTCCCGCACCACACGCTCACCTTGGATCCAAGGCAGGTGCCAGCATGTCTTACAGACCACATTAGGTGGTTCCGACTCGTAGGTGACTTGCGATACTTCGCACTGCCTTCACGTGATCGTAGCACTTGAGCGTATTTATTTACACCCAGCCTGTCGTACAGACCACATTAGGTGGTTCTGACTCATGTGTAGAGAACTAGTTGAGGAGCTATAGACTCAGCCGTACAGGTCACGTTATGTGACTCTGGCTTGCATACTATTTCATATTGATTTATTTCACCTGGCTTACTTATTTCTTTTTGAGATTTGACATGGTATATTCGGTGGATTTGCTGTTTTGAATATGATTTTGAGATATAATCGTGCATACTATTTTTTGGGAATTATACAGGTTTTACGGCGAGGGGTTATTTACTTTTGATAATGAACGATTTTGAAAAGCTTTGTTTTTGCCCACTCACACTTTCTGTTTTGCGCCCCTCCAGGTTCTAGTTAGGAGTGCTTGTTGGTGGCTTACGAGGAATCGTCGGTGGTTCTGACAGATTATCACCAATGTAGGATCATCTTTGGTATTGTATAATTAATATTCGTCCCGTTGGACTGCACTTAGGCTACTTATGCTCTGATTATGTGTAATTATACCTAAACACCATATTTGCACTTAGGTTTCCTTAGTGTAAATTAGTTAGCTTGGTTTTTATTCATTTACATTCCTTTATATCCTTATCATTTCCGCACTACGCACATGGCTACGTCACCCTCACGTGACGGCCAACATGCCTCGATTTAGGTCGGGGTTTGTCGTTATATGTATTATTTTATGTTTTAAAATATATCAATAGTTATTTTTTAAAATATGTTAATAATTATGTGGGTACATTATTTTTTTGCTATAATTTTTGTGAAGAACAATATACTCTAAAATTGATTTTTAAGTATTTATTATATTTTAAAAATATTATTTGATTTGTTTAAATTTCATAAATTTGTGGGACATTAAATGCATAAATGCATGAATTAAATCTCTTAAATGAGGCTAAGGACCTCAATCAAAATATTTAAACAAACAAGGTTTTAGTCTAACAATTAGGTTGATTAGGGACTGGAACCAAAATGGCCCCTAAATATAACACATGTGACAAGCATTTATTGGTTTGATGATTGTTGGGAGACATTTTTAATTGAGTTGGATTAAGGTCTCGATGGAAGTACTTAATTCCTCTGGTTTGTTTCCGACACCATGTCCTGAAATACTCCGAAAGAATTAACATATCTTAGAAAGCATTCCAGATGAATCAATGACTCCAATTTAATAATGATTGAGTAATTACAGTAACTTGTTTGAATGAAGCGGGGTGTAAGCTAGAAGTCTATTAGTTGGGCATGAGAAAGGGAGTTTGTGCTTGCTTGCATGGCTTTAGGATTGCTAATCAAGGGTTTCTAATACTTGGTAGTTTTTGTAAAGACTAGGGAAGTTTACGGGAAGACTCAGAATAAAGTAAAAGCTTAAAGCTCAAAAACTAAGGTTTCCAACACTTAGAGGTAGCTTCATCTGCTTGGTGCGTTCTTACCCTAGTTCGTTCTCCTCATCGTCAATGTTTTTTCTCCAACATACTGGCCTTTTTAATTTATAGGTGCAGGGATTCCACTAAGTTCCAACTGGAGAATCCTTTGGTTTTCTCTCTTCCTCCTATTTTGCTAAGTCTTCGCTTCTCCTTTCTATGGTTGCAGCCAAGGAAGAAAAAATCGATAATATCGACAAAATATCGCCGATATTATCGTTTTTTTGAAGATCCGAAATTTTTTTAACTATCCAAATGATTTTCGTCAAAATATCACGATATTATCGATAATATCGAGAATATCACGATATTTTTAAAATTATCGATAATATCGCAATATAATATTAAAAAATACTTAAAAATGTTGAGAAATCTCAACACATACTACACTTGATCAAAGCCCAAAGGCCAACCAAGACATGCTTTTCTCAGCATGTGAATGTGCCTTTTATAGGCGTTCTTGGCTTGCCCACTGCCCTCGCTGGGCGATGTGGGACTCGACCAAGGAAGAAAATAGGAATTTCGGCCGAAAATCCACACCCACTTTAAACGGCCATAACTTTGTCAAAACTCAACAAAATCAAGCAAGACAAAAACAAAAGTTGTATCCCTCGAAGAGACGAAGAGAATGGTACCTCACACGATGTCTGAATCGTCTTGGTTTGGCCGGAAAATGCCTCGAAAGTTACTGAGGTCGCCGGAAACTGGGTAAGATTCAAATGAGTATAACTTTTTCAATACTCAACGAAATTGAGTGAAACAAAAAGGAAAGTTGTACTACTTGACGAGACGAAGAGATTGATACCTTTCACGCCGGCCAACGCGCCGTGGTTTGGCCGGAAATTTCCTCGAAAGCCACTGAGGCCGCCGGAAACTGTGTAAGATTCAAATGAGTATAACTTTTTCAATACGCAACGAAATTGAGTGAAACAAAATGGAAAGTTGTAGCCCTCGAAGAGACGAAGAGAATGGTACCTCACATGACGTCTGACTCGTTGTGGTTTGGCCGGAAATAGCCTCGAAAGCCACTGAGGTCGCCGGAAACTGGGTAAGATTCAAATGAGTATAACTTTTTCAATACTCAACGAAATTGAGTGAAACAAAAAGGAAAGTTGTACTACTCGACGAGACGAAGAGATTGATACCTTGCACGCCGGCCAACTCACCGTGGTTTGGCCGGAAAACCAAAACGTTTTGCCTCAAGGGCTGGTACATGTGAACTTGTGACTCCAACTAGGTAAGAGCCATATCTAATTTGGGGCCTTCTATCCTATATTTGTGGACAACCATCAAATGCTAAAGATTAAACAAACATAATATGTTCTACTGCTTAGCAAAAAAAGCTACAAACCCTTTGCTTATCAACAAAAAAAAGACAAGTCCTTGCACTAGATATACTTTCAAATTACGTTGAGTAGCAACCTGATATATGTATTCGGACGAATTATAAAACAATTGACACACTCCTGACTTCCAAAATTCAATTCTTTTACTTTATATAAACTTGAAAAAACATAATCGGCATCCAAATTAAAGTTTAGTCTTATTCAATGTATTGATTTTCAATCGTTAATTGATATACTATAATTTGGAACTTCAACGCCTAGACGCATGCTTATGTGTAAGAAATTTAAAGTGTCAAATTCGGCACATTATTCTTCATCATTTTATTCACTTCCCTTTTTTTTTTTAATATCCTAAATAAAACCTCCAAATATTGTACTAATTCATTATATATAAATGATTATGGTGTGTTTAGACTTCTTTCATTAATTACTACATATTTTCTACACTCACAATGTTTGTCAGCTCGCTATATAATCAACTTGATAATGTTAAATCCATCATGCAATGCATTTCTTTCCAATTTTTTGTGATAAACTAATAGATAATTGACTAAATAAACATCCTACAAAGTTTCAATAAAAATTTCCAAGTTTTTCTTACAATTTCCGTGGTTTCCATGTAATTTTTATCGATATCGATATTTTACCGATATTTCCATCGATATTACCGATATTTTCTTCCTTGGTTGCAGCTATAGGGCTCTTCTTTGTTATAGCACTGCAAGGGGCTGGTAGCTTCGGGAAGCCTAGGTTGAACACGTTGCCCATGGCTCATTCTTCCTGCACCAAGTCCCACAACACGACTTCATCTTTGGAAACAGTCCCTTATGTTTTCTCTCTCGTTTTCATGTGTGAGCTTGGAAAGGAAATGTTTTTTTCTTTGCTCATTAAAGTGGCGTGTGGCTCTACGTCAAAACATGATCTTGTTTTGATTTAGTCAGCTCAGCTTTGGGGTTTTGGTTGTTTCCTAAGGGCACGTTTGTTTGGACACTTTAAGTCTCACTGGACTGGACTGCCTTAGATAGGAGTCCTAGCCCGTGTTTGGCGCAAACAAGGACTATCTTTAATGACGTTAAGTCAGACTCGCTCCGACTAAAACCTTCCCTAGCTGTTCTTAGCGAGGCCGATCCAAAACTGGAGGATTGCTAATCCCGTCTCTAGCGCCTACGTCGTCTGTGGCGTCGCCCTCATCATCCAGCGAACCCAATCACCAAATCTGGCCTTCTCCTTTGTACATGAGCTGCAACCCCCTTCTCCAGCCACCAAATCAGATTAAATCCCAAATACAGAAAACACCAAAATCTGCGATAAACCCAGAAAATTATTACCTTGGGTTGTAATGCTCTTCTCCATAAATCCGTAGGCATAAACTAAATCGAATTTGGAGATGGAAATCATAAATTCTATTAGAACTTGATTTGGGATTTTTGAGTAAAAGAGATGTGAGAAACAAAAAGAAATACATGTTGATCTTTGGATCCAAATGAAATCAGGTGCAGAATTGGCTTCCTCCTTTGAAGAAGAAAACATGGAGAAATAGGGGAAAAAAAAGAGAGACGGGAGATGGACGGTTGGCCGGAGAAAAAGGGATAGAAAACAAGGGAGAGGGAATGGAAAATGATAGACCTTTCGAGAGAAAGGCAGAAATATCCTAAAAGAAAAAAATAAATTAATGATAAAATATTAATTGATATGAATAAAATAAAATAATATTATAATTTATTAATTATTCTGCTTCTTAGTCCGACACTGCACCAAACGCTTCACTAAGTTAGTCCAGCTTAGTCTAGTCTAAGCCAGTCCAGCTTAGTCCCTGCAGCTAGTCCAATCCGAGACAGTCCGGCGCAACAAACGTCCCCTAAATGTCTTGGTTTGTAAGGGAAAAAAGGGAGGATAAGACTGTTCTCTCTCAAGCCTTCCTACGTGGAGCTTAAAATCACAGGCTTAGATTTTTGTGCTGCCAAGCAGCCCAAAATGTTCCACAATTCTAATTCTACATATGCACAATAAATTTCTGTAACCATCCACACCACAACCCACTCGGCAAACCCCGTTAAGCGTGTTGTGTGCTTGGCAGGACATACACGTATTAACATTATTATAGGGTTTGGACGATAAATATGTATGATTTGTATGGGCTTGACGTGTTTTACAAATGTCCAATTTATAAACTATTATTTTATCAGTGTGGCATGATTGTAAGGTTAAATACCATTCGTTTTGCTTTTTATGCATGAATTTAAACTTGGCTTGTGACGTGCATGCAATGATTGGGCTACAAGATATTATTGGGCTTATAGGTGAAATTTTTTGGGCCCTAATAATAATGTACTTTTTAAACATGTGACAAACATTTATTAGACAATTAATACCACTAAGACTTTATCTTAGCGAGGACCTGAGTGATTGTACTTGGGGTTCTTGCTCAGGGACAACTCTACGGCACCAATATAAGGAAACAAAGTTTTATTTGGCCTAAATATTTTTCCATAGACTTGGCGAGATTGTTAGGACTGTTCCTTACTTTTCTTTTTGGTTATTTTGTTGTTGCTTTAGTTCCCAGTTTGGCAGTTTAAGTATTTTGTGTTGTACCATGCTTACGAACTAGAGTGACTAGAGACCATGTTGGTGTTTGTGCAATGTCATTTGTCATGGCATTTACCTTTGTAATATGACACTTTACATGGCTCCATCTACTGTATCTACTATTTGAAGTAATTAAATAGTTAATAACCAGTGCTTTTGAAAAAGTATGATATTTTACTTATTGAAAAAAGTTGGAATTATAAACACATACTCACGAAGAATTCAGCTAGAAAAGTTTTTTGCAAACTAGAACTAAAAAATTTAAAGTATGATCAACTGCAAAGTAATGAGCAAACTTCAAGTACTTTGAAGCTGAGCTCACCATGATTCGCAAGATTACATAGATCAATTGAAAGAATTGTTAAATCACTAGTTACTTGAGATCAGGTGAGAATAAAAACTCTCAAATCATAAATCCGGAGTATGATACCCATGGGTCTAACGGTGACACGCCCCAACCCCAATATCCCCAAATATCAGGGTTGGCAAGTGCTAGCCGACACCCTAGGGTAACGAAGCCATTTGAAACATGCATACAATTAAGAATACATAATTAGAACGAATTAAACCAAAGTAGAATCGTGCTCAGAGCATACAACTACTTAAGAATAATGTGAAGGAATTATAATAAAAAGTACGAACAAAGGAATGAGTCATACACTGAGAAGACTCGAAGATGCCTAAGCGGAAGTGCCCTGACGTCGGGATTATGTGCCTCAATTCTAACTTCTGAGGGGGCGCAAAAACAAAAAAGGTGAGTGGACCAAAGTTTATATTAATACTAATAATAGGAAAACCATTTTATTTCTGAACATACTAACCTCCTGTTTTGAAAAACACATGTAATACTACATCATAAGTTTTCTGAAAACTCTAGCATGCAATGAAAACGTTCGTAAAACATGTACATGTAAAACAATGCTCGATAATGGGGTAAAACATATAATACTACATCATAAGTTTTCTTATCAATATTGTACTCACTAGGGGTATTATAGTGGCCCGAAGGCATACCATCACCAGAGGTGAAGCTGTACGACACTGGGTTATGCCAATGAAGAAACCATGGTCCATCACCTGAATGTGAAGTTGTACGACTTCGGGTTACGCCGGAGAAGAAGATATAACACATATATGTATATGCAGCAAGGTCTAAAATATCGATGATATAGGAAATATCGGTAGTTCAAAAACACGGAAATTTCGATGAAAATATCGGGATATTATCGATATCGATAAAAATTGAATAAAAACCGCGGAAATTGTAAGAAAAACTTGGAAATTTTTATTGAAACTTTTCAGGATGTTTATTTAGTCAATTATTTATTAGTTTATCATAAAAAATTGGAAGGAAATGCATTGCATGATGGATTTAACTGATTTAAGTTGATTATATAGTGAGCTGGCAAACATTGTGAGCGTAGAAAATATGTAGTAATTAATGAAAGAAGTTTAAACACACCATAATCATTTATATATTGTATAACACATAAACCTTAGTTGAATTTAGAGTAAATAAGTTTTTTTTTTGTTGAAATTCCTTGATATTTTTTGCTAAATTTTAGAAACTCTGTGTTTACAAATATATTGAAGCAACTTTTTTTATTTAACAATTATTATTTATGAAATTTGAACTTATATATCTTCTTTTTTCAAATAAAGTGAAATTTGAGTATAATTAGACCAAAATATTAAAACTTATTTTCTTTTTGTTAAAATAAATAATAAATAATAAAGCAAATAAATATTAAAAAAAAAACATTTAAGACAACAGTTGCCAGGAGATACCGGCAATCCTTTATTACGCGCGTTCCGCGTCAGTACATACGCCGCCACACACAGAGGAATTGGATCCGCTTCGGACCTTAGTGTCCGGAGCTTAGGGAACAAATTATCTGGACCGCTGATTGGTGTGTAAAAGAAATCGAAACCGTTGACTTTGTATGATGTCAGGAAAATGAGTTAATAAGGATCGTTAGATTGAATTTATGTGGTCCAGATGAATTGATATCTAGGCTCCGGACACTAAGGTCCGAAGCGGATCCAATTCCACACAAAAGCGCACACGTTTCGTCTCATTTCCTAAATCAGCCCCAATTCCAATCTAATCCGCACACGAACCTCAAACCCTAATTCCCAAAATTCGTCCTCTAATTCTTGCCAAAACCCTCAATTTCTCCCCTTTCCAATCCCACCACCTCCTCGTCCCAAACCCCAACCCTAATCCAGAAGTAGAATGCTTCTCACTTCGGGTCATTCTCCTCGGAGTTAGAGTGGCTGTATAAAAGAGAATGTCATTCCATTGCGATCGGATTGCAATGATTCCTTTTTCATGCCTCCAAGCTCATACCTTCTTCCTTCCTCAATAGTGCATACAATACTCGTATAAAAAATATAAATTGAAAATACATATTATTATGTAATAACATAAAGTAAAAAAGATATACGTATAATAAGATGACGTCAAAAATAGATATATAAAAATGTACGATTCAAATACTTGTACTGAGTTTAAAACCGAAAGTGGAAGTGGCCCACCTAAAATTTGTAACGGAAAAAATACATACATATATATATATATATATATATAATATAGTTTAAAATATTTGTACTGAAAATCAAAACCAAAGGTGAAGATGGACCTTGCCCAAACCTTTTTCATGTCACGTACTCTGAGAATGGGTGTGTCTTGAGTCGAGTCCTAATTGTAGCTAACTAATAGCTCCTGCCGTAGACGGGTCGACTTGCTGACTTGCTTACAATTAAGCCATCGATATTACAGTCTGCAGCCTATAATGCCGATAACTCATCGTTGTCTCAATAAGCAAATGAGAAGTTCCCGAGTCCTGAGGATGACATAATACCATTTTGCTTTTCAATGTGAGAATGTGCCTAGATCGTCCTATTCACGCCTCGATTGCATTGCCGCACTACTCCAAAGCGCACCAATCAGAGCTGCAATGCGTGCTTCAACATCCACGCACACATAAACAATAAGGTCCTGGAATGAAGTAGTCAGAAGATGCGTAGAGACGAACACTTGTCGTAAAACATTTCTTTCGTGACTAATCGCGATGTTCACTCTCCAGATTGAGAGGTACAAAATTCGAAACCTATATTAGAAGAGTTATCACTCTAACCACTTACTTCAGATGACGGTTGTTGCTTCAAACCATTCACATAAACTAGCCCCACACTCACCGGGCTTAGGACATGCAATTACCTTCACCAATTATTTACTTGAAGATGGCTTAATCCTCAAGATCACTTGGAATTCTTCCTGATAAGCGTGCAAAAAGGTTATGCTCCTAATGTTCCTAATTGATATAAAACTGGGCGCACATTTTAGCCGAGTCGATCCCTCGTGAATTCTTCACAGATTTAGTGAGAAACCATGTCAAGAAGGCTAAAAGAACACTCAAGAATTTAAGGGTCAAAACTAGCCCATTAAATCTAAAGTACCAAATGTTTGGATTGAATATGCAACTCTGATGCTCGAATACGTATGAATACCTAACTTGATTGGAGAGCAATAACTTGAAATGGTCAAATTTGAAAATCTGGCAAACTCAGTTTCCTGCTAATCGAGAGTCATGTCACAAAAAGTATTCTAGAGTTTTGCACAAGGTGGAGATAGAACTGATTGAAGAATATTCGGGTATTGATGTGTCTTTCTACTGAGGGACTTAGCCACTACGCTTGTACAATCTGGGTGATATGTGATGGTGCAATCGTATGCATCGATATACTCTATCGATCACCACCACCAGAGTCTTAGCTCATTTCAAGTGAAAAAATTTAAAAAGTTTGCGAGGTTGAATGATAATCTAATGGAAACTGACGAACGAAAATTTAGATTTTTCCCCTCTACCTAAAATTCACAAAATTCGTTACAATGGTAGCTTCAGGAATATTAAATCACCAGTGGTGAAGATTCGCTCGATAAGGTGCTGATTGGGTGATTCAAGGACTGATAACTCAATTAAAAACTTCAACTTCTGGGTGGTTCTCCTGGACAGTCTATCTACTTCAGAAATGATACGAAGAACAGAAGAGTGACCCAAGATTGACTAAAACATCTTTTAGTACCAGGAGATGAAATTGAGATTTCGAACAGCGCCGATGCGGACCAGAATGTCCAAGAGTTTGAAAGATTCGAGAATGAAGAATTCATCTAAATGGTTCAAGGAATAGTCCTTACGGACTGATGGGTAGTACACTAAGTGAGATGGTCGATAAACCTCGAATCATTACTAATGTCTCCACGGAGAGGTGACATTAGGTTTTCCAAGTAAGGCTAATAACCGTAGATTGGAGGTAGCAGATATGACGGTTCACTTCATGATGCTCCAACGTCGTACGGTATAAGCGTTGCTCGATCATGCAACATCAACGCATAGTTACATGATCGACAGGACATCACCGTAGGAATCGAAAATTATTGATGTCACCGAAGGGTGTAAAAACAATGATAAGGTGAGACAACATCTCGAACCAAAACTAACTTGCTTTATAGTCAAAGGAAATAGGAATAGTATGATCAAAGGATCGTTGACAACTGTCGATAGAATTCGACAAGACCAATGGTATTTTGTAATCCACTACACTCTAAAGGATTTTCGATTTCCAACCTTCACATCCTTGAATGTGATAAAAATATCTTCTGCTACGTTCATGTCTCCCAAGAAAGGTACAAAATCTAAGCAAGGTCGACATTGGAGAAATTTGGTATAAAACTGATTGTTGATGTTTACTAAGCTGGCCTCGTGGGTGGAATAGGCAAGAAGGTTATCAATAAGACAATCACGAGTCCGTCAAAAAATGTGTGGAATACTTGGTCCGTTAGATTCAAGCGTCATCGAAGCATTCTTCAACTCCTTAAGAGACAAGCAATCCCTGAAAAACCTTCTGAGGATCCACACAGATTCCTCAGCGAAAACAACAAGTTCGATTAAATTGATTCAGTCTACAACTGGTTTTTTTTTTTTTATAATTTTCTCTAACATAGACTTCGGATGTTTTGAGCAATCTCCTAACGGGTATGCCTCTGCCTACAATTCCTAAGGAATGCAAGTCGCAGATGACCATCATCGTTTTTTATTATCAACTGCTCCCAATAAGACTTCATCCCACTAAAATTTCCTCTGATTCACGTCACTTCTATATAGAATCAACTTTGCCTACCATCTTAGGGAACGCATGACGCCGAGTATCGGTCCGATACTAAAAGTTCATTCACCACTCAGTTACTTTAAACTTGAGGCACGATCCCGACACAAACTTCTTCTACTTCGAATAAGATGTGACTATTCAGGCAAAATGAGGATTGCACATTCGTGTTGAAGACATCAACAAATAGAAGCTGTGACATCCAAATGATATCAAGGCTGACAAACTACTAGAGTAGAAGAAGATCCTAAGTATGCTTTGAACAAACCATGCTTTGATACCAAACTGACATGCCCCAACCCCGATATCCCCAAATATCAGGGTAGGCACGTGCTGGTCAACATCCAAGGGTGATGAAGCCATTTGAAACATGCATACAATTAAGAATATGTAATTAGAACGAATTAAACCAAAGTAGAATTGTGCTCAGAGCATACAACTACTTAAGAATAATGTGAAGGAATTAAATAAAAAGTACAAACAAAGGAATGAGTCATACACTGAGAAGACTCGAAGATGCCTAAGCGGAAGTGCCCTGACGCCGGGGTTATGTGCCTCAATTCTAACTTCTGAGGGGGCGCAAAAACAGAAAAGGTGAGTGGACCAAAGTTTATATTAATACTAATAATAGGAAAACCATTTTATTTCTGAACATATTAACCCCTTGTTTTGAAAACACATATAATACTACATAATAAGTTTTCTGAAAACTCTAGCATGCAATGAAAACGTTCGTAAAACATGTACGTGTAAAACAATGCTCGATAACGGTGTTATCGCCGCCCGAAGGCAAATTCGTAAATCGTATCAATACTGTACTCACTAGGGGTATCATAGTGGCCCAAAGGCATAACCATCACTAGAGGTGAAGACGTACGACACTGGGTTACGCCAGTGAAGAAACTATGGTCCATCACCCGAAGGTGAAGCTGTGGGACTCCGGGTTATGCCGGATAAGAGGATATAACACATATGTATATGCAGTGGGTTCATCACCCGAAGGTGAAGTTGTATGACTCTGGGTTACACCAGAGAAGAAGCATATACATATTATATCACACACCGACACTAGCCCCGGGCTAGTGAAGTTGGGGGTATATCATCAATTTCATCAACTCCTCATTCGCCCGAAAGCAGTACCTGTCCATCACCTGAATGTGAAGCTATATGACATTGGGTTATGCCAATGAAGAAACCATGATCCATCACCCAAATGTGAAGTTGTACGACTCCAGGTTACGTGGAAGAAGAGGTATATACATAAATATCCTCAATTGTGTCATATGGCCATAAACATCTAAATACTTGTGTTGTGTGGATGTGTTGTATGATAACCCATTAGATAAGCACCAAAAACATATCTCAAAAGCCTCATATCAAATCATCGAAGCTCAAAAGCTCAAAGACTATCTCATAACTCCACGATAAATCATATTAATAAATCCATGGAATCTCATATTCGTAAACTCGTAAAATAAATCATATTCGAATTCCATAGAAATTCATATACGAAAATCTAATAATTCAAACCTTTAATAAAACATAAATTCGATAAATCAAAAATATTTCATAAACCACCAATATAGAAGTCCGTAACACATATTATAAAACATATTCAAATCATGAAATATGGAATGCAAGCTAGGCTAATATTTTATAAAAACATGTAAGTTAAGAGGGGTCCACTCACAAGTATTCCATGGCCTGGGAGCCGCTCGAACTAGCGAGAATGATGTCACTTTCCATTAACACGCCTAAGCACAATTTGAGACAATTTAGTAAAACTCTACTTAAACGATAAAATTTGGGAAAACAGACAGCAGATTCAGATTTGGATTCGGCACGTCGAAAAACCTAAGGAGGGACCTCGGGTTTCCTCCCACGTGTTGCCACACGAGCCGCCATGGGACGGTGGTCGGAAGACCATACGCCACTGTATGTGGCGGTTTCCGGCGAATGGAAACCCAATTTTTTGACTTACTCTAAAAATTACCAAATTTTATAGGAGTAGAGCTCAATGAGAGGAACAACTTTCATACCTAGGTTGAAGTCCAATTCAGCCGGGAAACACCTGAAAACTGCCTCGATCCGCTGGAAACGTAAGAAATGGGGTGTTCTTGATTCGATCCCAAACAAGCTTCGACGCGCCAACCAATGCATGGGCTTTGTTCCTGACCTCAAGGGGAGTCGATTCGATCCCAAACAAGCTTCGACGCGCCAACCAATGCACTAGTTTCAGAAATGGCAGATCGCCACGAACTCGCCGGAGAAGACGACGTTCGTTTGTCGTGAAATCGTGACCTACAACCTTCAAGTTTGGGTAGGAATGGGAGTTGGGACAACGTTGAGGTTATTGGTGGTGCTGGTTCCTCGTGATTTACCGGAGAAACGCCGTGAAAGGTATCGAGGTGTTTGTAGCAATCGAGTTGGGTCGCGGGTCGAATAGGGGTATAGATTCCCTCAATCTCTCATCCCTCTTTTCCGTTCCTTGCTCTCTCTTCTGATTGGTCAATCACTCTCCTCTCTTTCCCGATTGGGCATCACCCATCCCTCATTTCTCTCATTTTCTTTCCATCACAGCCACACACGTGGCACAAGACTGATGCTCCAACAAATCTGGAGCCTTCCGGATTTATGGTCAAATGACCATTTTGCCCTCAACTTTGTTCATTTATAACTCTTTCGTTATAACTCCAAATTACTTTCCATTTGCGTCCACGCATTTGTAGCGAGAAGTACTATGAGGATGCGTCAAGAAAACAGATCTTACATGACACGACAAGGTGGTCAACAAATCTCAACGCATTTTCCTTGAAGGACATTTTCGTAATTTCACATTTTAAAATGATAAAAACCGTAATTTTTTGGGACGGGTCTTTACAAACGGCACCACCTAATCAATGCCATGACCCTGAGAACACTAAGGGCGTGTTTGGCATGCCGGATAACACACCGGATAGTACTATTTAATACTATCCGGTGTTTGGTGTCATTCCGTATTAAATTAGCACCGGATTATTTATGCGGTCCGGCCTATTTTATACAACGTACGCCGGATAACTTATACACTCAAAATCGTCGGTATTAATTAGTCGGGACGCTGAAAACAAAATCAAGCTGACTCTTTTTCCATCTCTCTTGCTAGTTTTAAATTGTGAAACTTAGTGCCATAAATGTTCTTCAATCTCCTTTTGAGAAAGTAAATGAACATGATAATCTTTGATGAATTGAGTTTTTAATCCGGTACTGCACCAAACGCCTGATTAAATAGTCAGTACGCTCGACTAAATAGTCAGTACTATCCGATGACAAATTATCCTATCCGACTAAAATAGTCAGTATAGTCCGAACTGCCAAACGAGGCCTAAGTGAAGTAGACCTAGCAAATCAAACACCAAGACAACAACTAAAATGAAATATCTATCTTAAAGGGAGAAATCAAAATAAGCAAACTCCTAATGACTTCATGGAAATTTTTAAACATAATCAAATAGAAAAGAAAAAACTGAGCAACGAACATCCTAACAATTATAAGTTTTTATAATAAAAAAAAAAACTTGAAGAGTTCAATTGAAGAAACAATCCCTTAACTATCCACTTTGGATGTTTTAACTGATTCTTAATTACAAAATTCATTTGAGACCTTCTTCCATTGCAAAGTGAGAATGTGTTCTACAGTACTGTGAAAAGGTGCTGCAAATTTAAAACCCTAATTTAAAGTATAAGTCCAACAATAATGATTGTACAAACACTATTTTGATAAAAATGAAAGATGGTACATGTTTGATGATTTGTGTGTACCCGTAACACCGTCACATTAATGTAATTAATCACATTATTCAAACGAAGGACCACATGGGTGTAGAGGATCCTCTCCGGATTAGGATCCCCACATCCTAGTTGTTTATCGTATATCGTGTAGTCAGTTTTCGTTAAGTACTATTTATGTTTAATTTTAAATAAAAAAATCAAATAATTTCTGATCTTACGATACACAATGAATGACTAATTTGGATCCGGATGAGATCCAAATCTGTGAAAAGGAATGACATGAAGAAGAAGTAATCTTGTTGTAAAAGTAGTTTAAGTAATTAAACATAAACATGTGAATATAATTAAAAAAGGAAGGTGGAGAGGACGCGGGAAAGAGGGAGAGTGAGGGAGGAGGAATGGGAGAGAGAGGGCCACAACAACACAGAAAAATACGAGGTACAGCAAATGGGAAGGGGGCCAAGGAAGCCATTGCTGTAATTGCTTGCTGGCTGGCTAAACAATAACGAAAGAGGCAAAGGTGGCCCTCTTCCCGTACTCTTGGATTGGACTTTTTTGGAAATACCTTCCTTTTCCTACCAATATTCCCATTTCCTTTTTCTGATACCAAACCAAACCCAGTAATAACAACCAACCTCTCTCTCCCTCTCTCTCCTCCTCTCTCTCTGCCCTTTCATTTTCTGAGGTCCTTGAGTCACACACAATAATTATAGCCCTTTTTGGTTTCCCAAAATGCCCCTACTGTCTCCACGCTATTTACTGCCCCCTCTCTCTTATGGTAAAAACCAGGTGAAAGTTGAGAAACCTGAATATGTGAAAAGACAGTGAAATGAAGTGAGATCCATTATAATATAAATAATATAATAATGATAATATGCTTCTATCTATATGTGGGGAGATAGATTTTTCAATGTGCGCAAAATACAGGTCAGAACACTACATATTATATAATTAAAAGAAATTTTTTAGAAGATGCGATTACGAGACAAAAGTTTAGGGGTAAAAGAGTAGAAGAAGACCTAATAAGACTTGAAAATAAACTCTAAGAAAAGACTTGAAGTACTTGAATCTAATAGAAGACTTGTAGTACTTGGATCTACCGGAAGACTTGGCACAAAATGAGCATAGTAGCGGTTTAGAATTCATATAGCCGACCCTACTTAGTAGGATAAAGTTTGATTCTTATATCATTCTAATTATATAATGGCATGTGATGTTACGTTCTATGTTCTGGGCACACTAAAAAATCTCGCGGTGGTAGAGGAAGGGAGGGTGATTTGTGATGTGAACGTTGAATAATTATGTAGCCAATAAAGGTAATTGAGTCTTTGGGTTGTCTATTTCCATTAGTGGGTAAGAAGAGAGAAAGAAAGAATTGAGAGAATGCTTTTCGATTTGGTTAACGTGGGAAAGTTGTGTAAAGAAAGAGATGGTTCTTCTTTTTTTTCTTCTCCCATTTCCCCATCTGATCTATATATTCATGCTCCTTAATATGATCAAACCACCAATAAAATTAAAAATTAAAAATAAAAAACACTGTGACATTAGTATAACAATGTAATGGAATTTTACTCTGCTTATAAGTAAAAAAGTTTAAATTCGATTTTTGTGAATAACTAATTCGAGATCAGATTATCATGTTTAGAGAGAGAAAGAGCGAACAGTAAAGTTGTACTAAACCCAACAGGTTCAACCAAACAAAAATGAGAAGGAAAAAAAAAAAAACTTGGGTCTTTATTTAATATAGATGCCAAAAATACATACTACAATTTTTTTTATAAAAATGATTGATTTGCATAAAATAAAAAGAAACAAAAATAAGAAGGATAGAGAGAGAGAGACAATTATATGTCATTGAAAAGAAAGGAAGGAAAGTTGTTAGAGAGAGAGAGAGGGACAGAGAGAGAGGTATTAACATTAAGGGTGTGGTGGGATGCTTGAGCTAAAGCTTTGCTGAAAACTGGCCTCGTCTATTGCTGTATTGGGCAGTTTAGGCGCCATTCCAGCACAAGATCTTGCATCACCTCTACCTCTCTCTCTCTCTCTCTCTCTCTCTCTCTCTCTCTCTCTATAGCTATCTAGCTATCTTTTTCTCTCTGGACTTTCATCAAAACACAACTACATCACTAACCTCCTCTGTCTCTAACTTTTTTTCTTCATGTTTCTTTGGTCAAGTTGAAGCTTTTTGCCACGCTGAATTCTGGGTTTAATGTGAAAAATGAAACCGACCATTAACCAAACAGCTGACAGACAAGAGAGAGACAGGGAGATAAAAAAAATGTGGGATCTCAATGACTCGCCTGATCAGCGGCCACGTGGCGAGGAATCCGAAGGCTGTTCCTCCCAGAAGACATCGGCTGACGGAGACGAGGAAAAGGGCAAACGGGTCGGATCCGTATCCACTTCAAGCTCGTCGGCCATGGTCATAGAGGAGGACGGATCAGACGAAGAAGAAGATCAGAACGACGGCACAACCAAGCTCGCCAAGAAGCGAGGAGGAGGTGGGGGAGGAGGAGGAGGAGGAAAGATATTCGGGTTCTCCGTGACCCACGAGGAGTCCATGGATAGCGATCCGCCCGTGACCGTCACCAGACAGTTCTTTCCGGTTGAGCAAGACTCCTCCTCCTCTAATTTTGACGTAATGGGGTCCGCAGCGGGCGGCGGCAGCATCCCACCACCTCCTTCTACATCATCGTCGTTTCCCCGAGCCCACTGGGTCGGGGTCAATTTCGGGCAGTCGGATTCGGGCAGTCCCGGGAAGCCGCCGCCCACCGCGGAGGCCTCCCACCAGCCCATGAAGAAGAGCCGGCGTGGGCCCCGCTCCAGGAGCTCCCAGTACCGGGGTGTTACGTTTTACCGGAGGACTGGCCGTTGGGAGTCTCATATTTGGTCAGTTAATTAGTTGAAACTGGTTGTACTTCCATTCTTATTACTGACTTGAACATTTCTCCATATTATTTGGCCAATCAGACAATTTTGCGTTTTTTATTTTTGGCTTTTTGATTTCTACTTCGGATATACAGGGATTGTGGGAAGCAAGTTTATCTTGGTAAGAAATTCGTATAATTATTTGGTACTTTTATTTCTTCGACACAAAAATGGTGCCTTTGTCCTTTGGTTGTCCACACATTCTTTTTTTCTTGTTTAATTTTCTGATATATATGCTGATGAGATGGGATGGGTTATTTCTTTTTTTTCAAACTTTGATTTATAGGTGGATTTGACACAGCGCATGCAGCTGCTCGGTGAGCTCTTTGCTTCTCAAATATTGTTATTAATAATATGATACATCCTGTTAATCTTAATTAATTTTGTGGGAATTAATTAAAATGCAGGGCGTATGATCGGGCGGCGATCAAGTTCCGGGGAGTGGAGGCTGACATAAATTTTAGCATAGAGGATTATGAAGAAGACTTGAAGCAGGTGAGTTCATGAGCGAGTATGTGTGTGGTGTGTACGGCCCCCGAGAAGAGAGAATGGATTTGCACCTATCTTCAACAGTTTTATTTACCTTATCTTCAACAGTGTTAGCAATACATACATATATATATATACACAAAATTTTTATTTTAATTAATAATCATACAAGCAATATTGAATGTTGAATCCATCTAAATTACTGAACGGGAGATATGAACTGAGATCCAGAGGACACGAAAAGCTCGAAACAAAATTTTTTGAGCATGGGAAATTAAGATTCATATTATGATTTTCTTGGGATGATTATGATGTTAAATGTCTTTTTCTTGCATGGAATGGAACACGCAAGCAGATGAGCAATTTAACAAAGGAGGAGTTTGTGCATGTACTTCGCCGACAAAGCACCGGCTTCCCGAGAGGGAGCTCCAAATATAGAGGGGTCACCTTGCACAAGTGTGGCAGATGGGAGGCCAGGATGGGCCAATTTTTAGGCAAAAAGTAAGCACAAAATTAATAATTCCAGCAGCTTCGCTCCTTCTGTTATTATTATTAATTAATTAAACTGTGTTCAACCCAAGAAAAAAATTAACCTTAATTAGCTTCCATCCTCCTCACTAGTTTCTCACTGTTTTTGTTGTTCATTTTACTATTTTTCTTCATTAATTTCTACAATTTTTATAACTTTTTATGCTAAATTGTTTGGCAGATACGTTTATTTGGGATTGTTTGACACTGAGATTGATGCTGCAAGGTGTGTATATGTGTATATATATGTGTGTATATATAATATAGGTATATTTGTAGTCTTTAGTAATTATATGATTCAATTCTTGTAGGGCTTATGACAAAGCAGCAATCAAGTGTAATGGCAAAGAAGCTGTCACTAACTTTGATCCCAGCATCTACGAGAACGAGCTCAACCCCTCTGGTAAATATAACTAAATAGGAAAATATTGATGCATTGTAGTTTGATGATGATTTGATCATATGTTCTAGCTTGATTTAATTAGTATAATTATTCATTTCGATATGTATTTGCGTAGAATCATCGGGTGTTAATGCTGCGGATCATGACCTTGATTTGAGTTTGGGAAGCTCAAACTCAAAGAAAAACAATCAAGCATTAGGGAATGATAATAACAGCCAAAATGCTGCACTGGAACACCAGCATTCTGTCTCGATGCAATTCGATGCTGATTGGAGGAGTCAAGGATTTCGGTCTAAGGTATCTTATGTTGCCATATTATAGAACATAATTAATTTGTTCGACATAAGTCTGGTTAGAAAACATTTCACACGTTATTAATCATTTATGAAGTTTATGTTTCCTTCGTTTAATAGCTTAACATACAACGAGATCGATCTAGAGACGACATTGATGCTCAGAGAAGAGACGGGTACTTGGAGAGTGAAGCTCTACTCCGAACCAACCTTCAATCTCAAGTCCCAGCTGAAATGCATAAATATGGGCAGTTCAGTAGTAGGAGGCCTACTGCCGAAGACATTCAAATGCCTCACAATTTCCCACCACATTTCAACTCACCAAATTATCATCATGTGAGCACAATTAATATTTATCTTTACTCATAATTTCCTGTAGTACATTGTGAAGTTGATGGTGATTAATTGCTTATTATAAGTTAATTATATTTTTGGTAGATTCAGTTTCCGAGCAGCAGTGAAGGAGGGGGCCGCATTGGCAGTGATCTTTCACTGTCAATGAGCGACCACCACCAACAATGGCAATCCGCTACTCCGACCTCCGATTTATTTGCAACTGCTGCAGCATCATCAGGATTCCCACCACAAATTAGACCGTCGTCCACACAAAACGGCTGGCTGCAGAAAAATGGGTTCCACTCTCTCACCAGACGCTAATTAAAGCTAGCTTAGCTCTCTTTGGTCATGACCCCTCTTAATCAAGATTTTTCTGCCTAATTACCACCATCATCCCCCTCGTCCCCTATTCTAATTTATTACGATCAAGTCCTCTTGATTCTGTTTATTTTGTAAGCACCAAAAATCCAGTTCTTTCAGTGCTCCAAAACATAGATAAATTTTAGTAACAAGGACAGGAAATTCTCCTATTTTTTGGAGAAATGAAATCAAATGTATGCTCTCATTGGTGTTTACCAAAACAAAAAAAAAACAATACTTGACTACTTAAAGATGAGTAGTAACTTCTATTCGAAACTCTTAGTGTTTTAATCATTGAGCTTTGTGCTTATGATCATAATCGTTCATACTATAAATCATACTGTAAATATCATCTTTGCAAAAAATAAATTAAAATTAAGGTCGTTTAGTTAATTTATTGTAACAAATACATAAATGATTCTTGATGCTTTTACCAATACCGTACGTTTGTTTTTAAATAGTTTGATGAATAAACGGTCTTGATTTTAATTAATTTTTTGCAGATATGATCTTTATAGGATGATTTATAATATGAACGGTTCTGATTATAAACACGAAGTTCTATAAATTGACAATGAATAATTTTGAGAAATTTTAAGTAGGAGTTTCTACTGATCTTTAAATAACTAAGTATTATTCAACAAAAAATGTATGGCCGTCGGTCAAAAACGAAGTCGATATTCAACTAGATTTTCTGAGTTCTGACAACAATTATTGATTTCTTTTCTTATTTAATTTTGTATATTAATATCTCAATGCCTAGTATCTATCTTTTTTAATAAATTTAATTTTGGTCATAAAAGTTGGGGTTGGAGTTACCTAATAGGGTAATGCGTGACATAATTTAGGTGAAAAAACAAAGGGGAGGAAAATCTAGGGTTAAAATTTTGTATTAAAAGAGGGGTGGAGACTGGAGACAGAAGAAAATGAGGGATACGAAAAAGGGGTATTTTGTAAATGTCTTGCAAATATCAAGGCGATGGTGATGAATAGTCGCTCTCATCGGTGTCCTTTGAATCAGTTCTCTCCGCCAAAAGCAGTCACTGCTATTATGACGAGAGGGACCTTTCATTTTTACAGTCTTGTACGTTGTTTTGTGTGGTGTTTTTGTTTGTCTTATGCATATCAGAAATAGAAAAGAGTAATATTAGATAGATTAAATTTATATACTAAATTTACAAATTAAATGATGTGTCATCAATAGTAAGTAAGAACGTTAATCAACACTTAATAATAATCCAATCATCAATTTCCATGTTATTTAGTTTATCAACTTTGGTCTCTGAATTTATCTCTCTAGCATTACCCAATAAAAGAAAGGTTTATGGTTAATTTGTGCGTTGTTGTTTTTGTGTTATTATTTGGGTTTGGAATAATAGCTTAAGTCGAGAATGGGTTAACTCGAGTTGGAAAGCCACATTCCTCAGCCCAGTAATGATCCCTCATGCCAGTGGATTTTCAGGCCACGAAAGGATTGATTCGACACAGTCTTCATGAAAGTAGGAGTGTGAAAGGATTAAGTTCAAATGTAGCTCGGTCGAGTTCTTAGTGAACTAAAATGGCCAAGGATTAGAATGGGCTCTGGGTAGAGGCGAATTATTCTAAGGATCAGAATTCATTCTTAATCAAAATAAGAATGAATTAATCGCATAAAGGGGCTAGGTTCAGAATCCTGATTTAAATCAAGAAGTCGAGACTAGATAAAGGTGAGTTTCGACTAAGGAAATGATTAAAAGGGATAAAAAAATTTGAATACTCGAGTAATGCAGAGTGACATAGTTCCATCAAGACTCTATCTCGGCAGACTTGTTTATCACAACGCCAATCCTAGAAGAGGTTATGTAACATGGAAAACCCCCTTCAATTCAACAAACAACTCAAAACGCTCTACGTGAAACCCTTCTCATACCCCTAAAAAAAAATACTAACTATCATAACCCTCCCTGTTAACGCATATTCAGTTTGGATAAGTAAACAACACTGTGTTGCCAATCCACGACACCTTCAGTTTGGATAAGTAAACATCACTGGCGTCGTAGAATCAAGCAAAATATAGCACATTCAGTTTGGACAAGTAAACGACATTGCTTCTAGGTTGGTTGATTATCTATCCAAGTCTCGGCATGCGAAGAGTTCTTAATTCTTTCGCCCAAAGAGTTCACTTTATTGGCTTCCGAGCAAAGTGAAGTGTTTTATGATTGGTTACTCTTAGGTGAAGTTTGCATTTCGACATTCAGACGGCTGAACTACGTTCACCATTCAAACGTTCATCTCATTTGAGTACATGTGCCCTTATAGCCTGATACTGATTCGACACACTTATATTCTCACGAATAATGTTGAAGCGGCTGAACCTGGTACATGAGATCCTGAATTTCGCAGTGAACTAGACAACTTTTTTCTTCAGGTTCTAGAACCCAAGCCCTAGACATGTTCCTTCCCCATCCGTAATCGCTCAAGTCCAGAAGTCAGTAGTGCATTCGACAACACCACCACATCTATTCTACTCACTTGATCGAGCTTGATTGCGATTTAGCAAACCCACATTCACAAGATGGACGTAGTTAACTTAATAGTTACTCGGCATGCGTGCCATGTAGGTTTTGTAGTTTTTAGGTTAAACGTTTATTCAATCTGATGACTATAAATAAATAAAGAATGATTGTTAGAGAAGAAAAATTGTCCGTGTTTATAGTTTCTCTAAAATTAATCGTTGTTGGTTTTGAAAAACAAAATGTGATTTTTCTTTAGAAGTTGCCAACACCATTGAATTTGAAACTACTCAAATTTAATGGTAAATATGTGTTGGTATTGAGTGTCATAATTAAAGAAACATAACGGAATAAAATCAAGCTTAATGAGTGGGTTAGAGCTAGAGCGTGAATAAAGAAAGGAAAGAAAAACATAATATATTTAAAAAGAAACAAACACAAAAAGTTAGTGACCAAATGCAAATGGGTATACGAGTTAGGGTTCCACTTGGGATTCACATTAAACCCTAGTTGTTTTGCAAAAAAAAAAAAAAAGGGCCAAGTTGGATGGGTGGGTAGACCTAGAACATGCGACAATACGAAGAAACCTTTTCTATTTTTTATTTTTTATTCTTAAAAATGGTACATTGTAATATGTTAATCGTCCACCACATTCAGATATTGTAAGTTAGGTAGATGCGAATAAAATACAAGGGCTGCTTCCATCATCCTGCGCGTCACACCAAAGATTTTTTATAGGCTCATACAAATATATTCTCCTCTCTCCATATCGATCTGCACATTTTTTTCCAAGTCTTCAGCATATTACATGTGGCACTAATGAAAAAGTTTAGGAGCGGGATATCGTTCAACCCATCGAAATGGACGTATGTGTATACATATAAAAGGTACTTTGTGTGTATATATATATATGGCCAGTCGTAGCTGTAACATATTGTACGTACTTATCTTTCGAAGCCAACATGGGGTGTTGTACTTTCGCTTTGGGGATGGCATTATACCCCTCTCAAAGCTCAATTTTCTTTTAGCTGAACCCACCATAGTCTATTTTTCTTTAGCTGAACCCACCATAGTATATTTTTTTCTCACAAAATTAGGCACTTTTTTTTTTGTTCAGTCTTGCATGTAGATAAACAATAACTATGTGCCCACTATATGTAATAATATGTGCCAAATAATTTACGTATAGAATATAATACGTGTCTACTATATGTTGTCAAAATTAATTTATCTATGTTTTATTTTATATATAAATATAGGTAAATTATTTAACATGTGTATATATAATAACAATGTGCCTACTATGTGTAACAATACGTGCCAAATTTACCTATAGAATAAACAAATGTTATTTGATTCAAAACTAGATTATTTACCTAAAAATATAGATACATTATTTGAACATAAATACACTAATGATAATAATAATAAAACGTTCCCAATAAATGTAATGATACATGCAAAATAATTTACCTACAAAATATAGGAATGTTATTTTATTCAATTGGTAAATTAGTGAACCTACAAAATATAGGTAAATTAACTTATATGTAGGTAGATTAGTATATAAAATGTATTAATTAGTATTTATTTGTAATACGTGGAAGATTATTTTAGTAAGGCACCTTTGCTTATTGATCAATGATCATAAATATGGTGAGTAATTACATTTATTAACATGTTTAGGGAAAATACGGCCTAAATTGTAAATACTTTGTAATAATTGGTCATTTATTCATCTACTTTGGCATGATTTTTGAAATTTGGGTGTTACTTGGATTAGACCTGGCATTAATATCGTGTTTTCTATTTTCATGCCAAAAAAATTTAGTTTTATTTATTTTTATAGTATACTATAGGCAAGGAGTGAGATTAAAAAATTAAAACACATTCAAAATAAAAATATCAAGTAATTTAAAAATACCAAACACATTAAAAAATATAATAATTAACTTACAAGTGCAAAAAATGTGAAAAAATATGCAAGCGCTCGTGATCACATCTTGTATGATTTGAGGATGTGTACATCGTTGTTTGAATTTTTAGAACCATAGAAACCCTTATGAATAGTCTATTTAAGCGAGTTCCAAATAAACCAATATCATTTTCCTTTGTGATTGATGAAAATTAAAGGGTTTTACTATAAAAAGACGTGCAAGGTTTCCTCAACCTTGAAATACAACTCCTTTCATTTTGCATATCTTTGAACTTTGGTATTTTGTAGTAATGTACCAATGGTTTTTCATTAGACTCTTATTTTGGGGCATGTAATACTTAAAAGACAAATGTTTTTATGTTTTGAAGTAATATTTATGTGACAATGTGATATATATACATATACAAATTTAGTATTATCTTTTTCAAATTTTTGGGTTAAATTATATTTTTCATTTTCATTATTTATTGATTTAAAATATAATTTCCTTAACGGGTTGTGTCATATTACATGATAATATTAACAGATTGATTTGGGGTCGGGTCATATTACCCGTTTACTTTAATGGGTGTTACACGACACGATATGTTAAGATATTGGTTATGTCACAAAAATTTATATAGAATAATAATACGAAATACATATTTTAATATACAATATATGCATATACACTATGGCTATTGTATTTGATAGTATGTTAGTAGTTAAAAAATTAAAGTCATCAAAATAACTTTTTTTTTTAACGTGTTGAAACGGGTTACCTGCGTGTTACTCTCGTGTAAACCTGTTAAGGACCTGTTATTAACGGGTTCTTATCGTGTGACCCGATTACGACATGATTAGTTATCGTGTCCACCATAACCCCGTTATTTTCGTATCGTTTACGTGTCGTGTTAACGGGTCGTGTAAGAAATTGCCAGGTCTAACTTGGATGTTCCAAATTAGGTGTACTTTTGTCTAGACTTTAAGAGTTGCAAGAAACTATCCGTAAATAATCCTTAATCATGGATTAAACATTGTCATTAGGCATCTGATGAAGCAAAGAGCAAAAGAATCTGCCCCTTGCATGGGAGAGCGGGTAAACAAGGCCTGTGAAGCGACGGATCGTGCGTACCATTTTATTGCCACTTTTCTTCATTGTTCTTTTGTGCGTTAGTTAAGAATTTTAAAAGAACATAAGATTTGAGAACATTTCACAGTTGCCTTTTATTTAATATTATTTATATATTGGTATTCTTCGTTTTACTAATAGTATAAGTGAACATTAGTAATAAGACTCTTTATATGCTTACGGTTAACAGTCTTACAACATGATGTTAACACTAGTAATAAGATTCACTAGAGATTGAGAAACACATCTATGAAGGTCCTCTGTGGCACCCTGTGAATATTTGGTATGAGACTCTTTTGTGGCCCACCAAGTGCTTGACGTAATGCCTGTAGCTAGCAAATCTCAGCAACACTTGGTATATAGATTGCATCGACAAAATGCGACATGGAGTATTGATAACCTAGGCAATGGCTCTTTACAGCAATCATCACACACACACACACACACACACACACACTAGAAGACACCAAAACTAAACATATAAGCCTACTAGCCTTCATGCACGCGCTCACGCGTGTGCATAATGCATTTTTTGAATCACGGCGTGCTACGCATGACTTACACGTTTTAAATGTATTTATATGCGTAAATTGACAAAAGGAAAGTTAAATATTTGAAGTAAATGAATAATCTTAGATCATGCTAGAAGAAACCCCTCGTAAACCAATTAAAGCAGCTGAATTCACATAATAAAATCGGTCTCTATAGAATTTACATTAAGAATAGAGAAAATAATATTTAATAAATAATTAATTGAATCACATTATTGCTAGCCCATTGTGAGGCTAAACCCACCCCTTCCCCCTTAGTGTACATTATATCGTTTGTTAAAAAACACAATCATTTGACAACTAATTTAATCACATTATTATCCACGTGCGAAAGACTTTTTTTATAACCGGTATTACATGCCTCTTAAGATGTTTTGAACGTGTTTAAAAATAGAGAAAATAATATTTAATAAACAACTGATTGAATCACATTATTGCTAACTCATTGTGAGGCTAAGCCCACCCCTCCCCCTTAGTGTAGATAATATCATTTGTTAAAAAAAAAAACAATCATTTGACAACTAATTTAATCACATTATTATCTGCGTGCGAAAGATCTTTTTTATAACCGGCATTACACTACTCTTAAGATGTTTTGAACGTATTTTAAAATAGAGAAATTGAATCATATTATTGCTAGCCTATTGTGAGGTACTAGTTAAAAAAAAAAACAGCACAAAAAAACTAATTAAAATGACAAATGTATTTTTTGAATCACGGCATGCTACGCGCGACTTACACATTTTAAATGTATTTATATGCATAAATTGATAAAAGGAAAGTCAAATATTTGAAGTAAATGAATAGTCTTAGATCATGCTAGAAAAAACCCCTCATAAACCAATTAAAGCAGCTGAATTCACATAATAAAATCGGTCTCTATAAAATTTACATTAACAATAGAGAAAATAATATTTAATAAACAATTGATTGAATCACATTATTGATAGCCCATTGTGAGGCTAAACTTACACCCTAGATAATATTGTTTGTTAAAAAAAGAACAATAATTTGACAACTAATTTAATCATATTATTATTCGTGTACGAATGACATTTTTTATAATCGGCATTACACGCCTCTTAAGATGTTTTGAACGTGTTTGAAAATAGAAAAAATAATATTTAATAAACAATTGATTGAATCCCATTATTGTTAGCCTATTGTGATGTACTAATTAAAAAAAAACAAAAAACAAAAATAATTATTAAAAAAATACTATTAAAATAACGAAAATGCCCCTACCTTATTTGATGCATTGTTTTGCGATGCCTTTGAAGTTTTTCGTCTTAGGAGCATTTTTGTCCAAATTTTTGTATCAAAGCTTGATGGCACCAAAATCACTATTCATCTTTTCCATTAGCTTTATATATAAGATAAATATATATATATATATATTGCTTTGACATTTGTCACCATGTGTGCAATGTGGCTCGACAAATGACAACAAGCGCACACGACGAAATGTCTTACTAAAGAATTGTACATGATTTCTATATTAAAAAAAAAAAAAACTTGAACTTCTTACATTGGACGACCCAAGATTCGAATCTTGGATGGTCATCGCCTTAGACTAACCCTAAAATTTGAGGTTAAAGGAGTCATTTAACTACATATTTTTATTTGCTTTATATGGAATGAATAGTACAAAATTATTGTGTGCCGTAGATTTCTTCGTCGGTGTTATGTGTGAAGTGGTCCAAACTCCAAAGCACTGACTCTGGCACGGGCCTTTGTATAATTTAGGTTTGAATTGAATGGATGAAAAACTGCAATTTCCGAAAGGAAACAAAGCGCCTTTGTCCTCTAGTTGCTTAAATCCGGGCCTAAGATCCTTTCCTTTGCGTCGGATGTACGAAGCACTGCTATTTCTCAGACCAACAGATCATCTATCCCAATCCATATTTACATACCTCGTCACTTTTACCATTAAATTTTGGTGAAAAAAATAAAATAAAACAAAGAGGTGAAGGCTATAACTTATATATTAATGTTGTTATTATTGCATATATTTGTGTGTGTGTGTGTCGTGCGTGTGTTTGAGTGTACCAGGAGTGTGGGGACCAATTGGAAAATTAAACAGAAACTAAATTAGAAGGAAAGTGAGATTGATTGTCTTGTTACCATTCTTGTAACATAATAGTATGGTGTTATTTATCATGTGTGGATTATTGTTATTCTAAATATATAAACACCATGTGATATTGATCATCAATAATGTAACATGTTAGAGAACATATTTGAAAAAGGGTTGAGCCATGATTAGTTTTGATGGGTGGGTTACAGTTGACAAAAATATAACTAGCATATGACCACACTTTGTGTGTGAACATTTTTTATCTTTTTTTTTTTAAGTAGAAAGAGAGGGAAAGAGAGTGAGCGTGAATGTTCAAAGTGGGGAGAGAGACTTATTTTTTAATTTTTTAATTAGAGATATGTTAGAATCACATGTAGGGACAGCAAAATTTTGGTTGTATAAATTACATTACTGCACATGTTTTTTTATTTATGTTCAGTTTTGATTAGAGGGTTACAATGTTAATTTTAAGAGGTTCTGGTTGACAATAAGAATCTTATTAATATGTAGTTTAAATATATAATAAATAGATTATCATGGAACAATTGCGTATACTAGTTATCATGCTGAACAAAGTAACTGAGAATTTCTGATATATTCTGCTTCTTCAACGTGAAAGTAAATACATGAAACATACAAAGAGTGTTTAGGAAGAAAGCTAATAACAATAAGAAAAGGAAACCCTGAGTAAAGCCATGCTAAACAACGTAACTGAAAATTTCGCCACTTAGTATTACTGTGGATGCAAATTTCCGCATTCTTCTTCTTCGACAAAAATGCACCTGCAAAACAATTAACACTTTAGGTCAAGACCAAAAGTCTCATGCGCTCACGATGAATGGGGGCTTTAGCCGAAGAACCTCCGATGCCAAAGTTAGAATTTGAGAGAGAAAATGTTTAGAGAAATTTGGAGAATTTTAGAAGAGAATTGGACTTAGGTTTTTTGAAGAAATGAGAGCTACTTATAGGGGTGTGGCCGGCCCTATTTGGAGAAAAGGGGTCCGGCCACTTATGGTGGCTTTTTTGCTCTAATTGCAAGATATTATGTCAAAATAATATCTTGCAATCAATTAGAAAATTAATCAATGAATTAGGAAATTAATCAATTAATTTTGGTAATCAATCCTAATTTGAAAGAATAATTGGGGGTTACCTAGTGGGGAGGATTTGATGAGGATTGATGAAATGAGTTTTGAATAAATACCTATTTTGATCACCTTTGACCTTGATTGAGCTGTTATTGTCCACTGCTTGCGCGTGGGAGTTCCGGTGTGCCTCGAGGGTAATTTTGTCATTTTAACCCAAAAATCCACATGTCACCTCCATATTTTCCTTGATTATTTTTGGCTCCACAAATGCCCCCACACCTATTGGGCTATTCGCAGGAAAGGGTAGCAGGTGTAGAGATCTTCTTACTTTAGCAAACATAGGATTGTTTGCTGTTTTGATGTAGATTCCCTATTTAATTGGAAATTAGATCCTTCTAGGAAAGGAAAATAAATTACTACTAAAGTCTATTTAAGTCTACCTTAAGTAGATTATTAAATCAACTTTAGAGAGCAATTTATTCTACCCTACAAGAGAGAGAAAGCAAGGGGATATTTGTTCCCCATCCCCTAGCAATCTTCTACACTTGCCCATGCAAAGGATCCTTTGATGTAGATTCCCTCTTTAATTGGAAATTTGATCCTTATAGGTAAGGAAAATAAATTACTTCTAAAGTCTATTTAAGTCTACCTTAAGTAGATTATTAAATCAACTTTAGAGAGAAATTTATTCTACCCTACAAGAGAGAGAAAGCAAGAGGATATTTGTTCCCCCTCCCCTAGCACTATTCTACACTTGCCCGTGCAAAGGACCGTTTTTCGTTGATTTCTTTGTCTTCACGCCGCACCAAGGTAAGAAAAAAATTAATTTTTCCTTGTCTTAGTAATTTTTGGGAGCCTCCGGGCTTGAAATTTGGCTTGTCGGGGGTCGAGGATCTGTGAACGTTGGTTAGAGAAGGCCACGACATGGCTTGCCGTGGGGTTGTTAGGTGCGGCGGTGGCTGGCTGGGCCAGGGGCGGCTCGGCTCGGCTCGGGTCGAGCTGATAGCAGCACATGGGTGTTGAGCTGGGCTTGGAGCGGGCCAGGCTGGTGAGTTTGATATAGGCCTCGACCTATGCGAGAAATGGAGAGAGAGAGAGAGAGAGAGAGGGCGTGGGGCATCAACCATTTTCCATTTGGTTTGGGTCGTGACGCCTGCTGGCCGAGAGGGTTTCAGGCCAGGCTATGGGGCCTGGCGCAGTTGTTGGGCTCCTACGGCTTGTGCAGTGAGTTTTCCTTTTTTTTTTTTTTTTTTTTTGCTGCTGGGCTTGGGCCCGTGCACTTGAGAGAGAAAGAAGGAAAAGCCTTCGGCCTTTGGGCTTGGCTTGCTTGCGTCGACTGCCTTTTCCTTTTTTTTTTCGTGGATGGGTCTAATGAATTTTCCTTATGCCTTTGTAGAATTTTTTTGAGCATGTCTTCTTCAAGCCACAAAAACGATGATGGTGTTCCGCCGTTTTATCGTCAAGGTGGGTCTTTGAGTAAAGAGGGCTACTTCAAGGCTGCTCACTTCAAGATTAGGTCCGATGACTCGTTTAGGGACTTCATTGAGGCATATAGGCATGCCATTTCATTCAGGGTGCGTGTGAAGCATGTCAAGGAGGGCAGTAGCCGTGAGCCATGTAGTGGGGCTCGGAGAACCATCAAGGTCCATCCTTATTACTTCGTGCTAGGATTTACTTTTCCTATGCCGCGTTTCTTCCAAGACGTGCTCTGCTCCATGAAGTGTGTCACATCGAGGTGGGGTTTTCAATCTAAGCCAATTTTTTGACATAGATTTGACCGTCAACGAATTCTGGTATTTCTTTGACATAGGCCACACCGAGGGAGTTGGGCAGCTGCGATCCTGCCATAGGCTCTTTGATCATTCGAGCAACGGAGATCATGACTGGGCCAGAGAGACTTTGGAGATAAGTGAGAGTGAGAGTCTGATTCCTCCCCCGAGCTGCGCGTTCTGACGGTTTTCATCTCTGGTAAGTAGACTGCTTAATCTCTCGGTTGCGTTGTACTTGTGTTAAGTTGCTCTATGATTTACTGATTATTTGCCGCTGCTATTGTAAATTTGGAATTCGGCTTGACTCCTAAGACTTCTCCAGATATGAACAATGTGCATATTGCCCTAGGTATCCCCCCCGAGTACCGTGAATGGCGTTGGCTACTTAGTCCTCTTCACCGGGAAAAAGCTGGGCTGCCCCCGAGAGAGGAGATAAAGCGAATCAAGGCTGAGGCATTGGCTCGTCTGATTACTATAGTTGAGCCTACCATACATGAAGGTGGAAAGAAGAGATCTTCCTCACTTGCTTAGGAGATGCCGGTTGAGAAAAGGTCAAAGGTTTTCTCCGTTGCTAGCGAAGGTTCACCGGCTGCCCCCAAGCTCGTGATTGACTTGACTTCCTCCAAAGGGGAGAAAGATGAGGCTGCTAGATCTGTGCCAGTGACGTCTGCTGTTCCAAAGGTGGCTGGTTCGATTCGATTACTGATATGATTGCTCATCTAGAAACTCCGCCATGCCCCTAGTGCCGAAATTTATGCCCAAATGTCTGTCGGGGGTTAAGTATGGTTCACATTTAGAAAGACTTGCTACTATGAAGAACAATAAGGTGGACTTTGCTGCCAAAATGGCGCCAAAACCCTCCCCCTTGCTGCTGGGATGAATTCCCATGCTGAGAAGAAAGAGACTGCTCGTGCGAGCAGTTGTGAGAAATCCACCAAGTCTGTTTCTGGGGAAGCTGCTGAGATTTATGTGCTCTTGAGACCAGACCTACTCGAGGACATGGATGTGTGTGCCAAGTTTGTTGACGACGTCAAAGGGGTTGTTGGCCCAAGTTCCTTTGCGAACCATACGACCAAGTATAGAAGGACTGCTCTGGTGGCTATGATGTAAAAAACAACAATTCTAACAGCCGAGTCTATGAGTCTTGATCAAGAAGACACCAAGGCTACCAAGGAGGTGGCAAGGACTATGGCTTCCGAAGCTTACTTTCAGTCGAGAAAGTCAAGAGGTTGGAATCCGAGCTTGCCGCTTTGAATGGGTCTAATATCTCTGCCCCCACTTCTCTGCAACTTGAGACCGCTTACCAGGTGATCGTGGATTTGAAGACTAGGATTGACGTAATCCAAGTTAAGTATGAAAGTGCAGAGAATGAGATCGGGTGTTACATACCTCGTATTCAAGACCTTGAGAGTGCCATCTCTAAGCTCCGCTTTGCTGCTTACGCAAAGGATGAATAACTGATCACTACTTATAACCAAGTGATCCACTTCAAGAAGGTCGTTGACAAGCTTGAACCTTAAGTGTTGGAGCTCCAGGGTGATTTGAAGATCAACGACAATCTGAAGAAGGAAGTGGAGGAGCTGCGGCGCGTCTGTGCTGGTCTGCTCGAGGAGAATGAGCAGTTAAAGGGTGAGAAGACTCTATTCGAGGCTTCGCTTACTCAGAGTCAGGCTAATTTCTATAAGTAGACAGGCCCGCGTAGCCTATGTAGCCATAGGTGTTGGTGTAGAACTTTGCAAAGTTGTTAGCCATAGGGTTAGCAGTCGGACGCCTTACTTACAAAGGCAGACGAGTCCACGTGACCACTTGGCTGTTAACTTTGGCTTTATCCAATTCCGTAGGTTGCATAGCAAGTATCACAACACTTTTGGACTTGGTGTAGGTCGTTCTGCGCTTTGGCAAAAATGAAGCCGATCGACTGCGTAGCATGTCGGCAATGGACGAAGCTTCGTATATGCGCACTAACTTGTTTGACCTTTCATAGAAACATGTGGTTGTATAAGTTTAACCCGGCTTACCGCTTGAAGGGTAAGCCGTAGGCAGTATTCTGGAAACCGTAGGCTACCTTAGTGCACTCGGTAGTAGCTTTAGGGTTCCAGGGCAATCATCCATAGGGCCTACTGCGTAATGTGCCCCCTCTGTCGCTAGGGTCTGGTTCCCCACAAATTAGGCCAAGAAGCCAAAAATCCTTCAGTTAGCTAAGCCTTGAAAAAGTCCATTGTGGCTACTTCTAGGAATTCCGGCGCAAACCATCGTGCTTCTAGTTATACCAGGCGGTCCTACTCATCCACTTCTGGATATTCGGAGTGTAGAGATTATCCTCCCGCTTTAGAGAGCAGACCTATGTAGGTGTCGGGAAATTAGTTTACCCTCTCGCACTGGAGAGCATGGTTGGTTCCTTGGGGGGTGCAATTCCTACGATGAATCCCTAAGAAGGGCGTTGTCTTCTTTTGAAGTGCAGGAGTGATCAGTTGTTGTAAACATGTAGTCAAGCCAATTTGTAAATTACTTTTGAATTCCTCATTGAAAAACGAGTGAAACGAACGAAAAACTTAGCTGTAAAGTAGAGATTGCATAACAACTGGATAATTCTTGGCTCACGAGGTGATGCCTGTTGAGCTGCTTGAGTCTTCGGGCTTTGGTGTAGCGGGAGGTCACACATGGTACTTCCTCAGATTGTAGGCGTTCCACTGCTTTTCGATCTCTTTGTCGTTCATGGTGGTAAGAGTGTAACTACCCTTGCCTCATACTTTACTGATCTTGTACATATCTTCCCAGATGGGATCTATATTTTTGGAGCCTTCTTTGCTGGCAGTGATGAAGGCTTTTCTCAGGATTAGATCTTCGGGCTGGAATTGCCAGATCTTAGCTTCTTATTATGGCTGGAGAGGAGTTGCTGCTGGTAGGTTGCGATGCGGGTGATGGTTTGCTCGTGCTTCTCCTCTGCCAGATCTAGGCTTGTGGCCATCTCTTTACTGTTCTGCTTGATGCTTGGCAGTAGAGTGTTAATGCTTGGCACGATGACATTGGAAGGAATGATTGCTTCTAAACTGAATGCCAAAGAGAAAGGAGTCTTACCGGTGGCTCGTCGTTTGGTGGTGCGATATGCCCATAGACATCCAGGGAGCTTGTTTGGCCATTTTCCCTTCTTGTTGGAGAGGGACTTATTGAGGCAGTCGAGAATTGTCTTGTTGGATAATTTAGCCTGCCCATTACCTTGAGGATATCTTAGCATGGACATGTGCTGCTTGATGCCATACTTTTGGAAGAACTTTGCCAAATCTTTGCCCACGAATTGCGGGCCGTTATTGGTGATGATGGATTGATGAATACCAAATCGGCAAATGATGTTCCTCCATATGAAGCGCTCTATGTCCGTCTGAGTCGTGGTTTCCATGGGCTCTGCTTTTACCCATTTGGTGAAGTAATCGGTTGCCATGATCATCATGCCTTTGCCCCCAGTAGCGGTCGACATTGGCCCTACTAAGTCGATTGCCCACTGTATGAACGGCCAAAGACTCATCTGCGGGTGTAGTTCGCTGGCAGACAATGTTGGTACTGGTTTGTAACGTTGGCAGCGGTCGCATTTTTGTACTAATTCCTTACGATTTTGGTGCATGGTAGGCCAGTAGTAGCCCGCATTAAGAGTATTATGTGGTAAGGTTTGGCCTCTAGAGTGATTTCCACAAACTTCTTCGTGGATTGAGCTTAGGGCCTTTAGGTCGTCGGGAGGCGCTAGGCAGCGGAGATGTGGTCCAGTGTAGGATCTTCGGACGAGAATGTCGTTCCACATGTAGTAGCATGCTGGCGTTATTTGGAGCTTTCTAGACTCCAACCTTTTCGTGGGGAGTGTGCCATTGACCTTGTAGTCTATAATAGAACTTTGCCAGTTATGAGTTGTACTAATCTGTGACACTTTGGTTGTTGGCTCCGCCTCTATGCTTAGCTTGTCTAGATACTCCACTGGAAGAACATTTAAGTTGGTGGTCTAAGGCAGAGCCTAAGCCGGCTAACGCGTCTGTGTGAGCGTTGTTTGCTCGTGGAACTTGAGTGAGAGTATAAGTCTGACTAGTAGTCTGGCTAGTTATTAGCTAAGAATCAGAATGAATTACTAGCTTTTTCACTGCCAAGTCTTTTACCATTCGGAGGCCTGCTAGTAGGGCCTCGTACTCTACCTTGTTGTAGGATGTTTTGAAGCCTAGAGTGATCGCCTATTAGAGCATCATTGTGCGGGGTTGAGAAACTAAACTGTATTGGCCAAGTTCCAACGCCCATTTCATCACTCGTTGAGAATCGTCTGGACCATGTTGGATTGATCATAAAGGATACTAAGTCATAACGATGACTGTGTGAGCTTGAAAATATGGTCTAAGCTTCCGCGCCGTAACAACTATCACCAAAATTAATTTTTTGATCTTTGGGTATCTAGTTTCCGCATCGAGAAGAGCTTTAGAAGTGTAGAATACCGACAGTTAGGCCCCTAGCTCTTCTTGTATGAGGGCAAAACTCACTGCTATTTCTGAGACTGCCAAGTAGATGTATAAGTCATCCGCTGCTTCCGGCTTGGATAGTAAGAGAGGTGATGTGAGGTACTTCTTCAGAACTTGGAAAGCTCTTCCGCACTCATCATCCCATTTGTCTCATTGTGCCCTTTTGGTGGTATTGAAAAAGGGTTTGCATCGATTGGTGGACCATGAAAGAAAGCGGTTGAAGGCGGCTCCTCGTCCAATCAAGCCTTGGATCTCATTCAAGGTAGTTGGAGACTTCATCTCTAGGATTGCTCGGATTTTTTTGGGATGTGCTTCGATTCCTCGTTGGGTTAGTAGGTTCCCTAAGAATCTTCCTGAAGATACTCCAAATGTGCATTTGCCGGGATTGAGATTCATGTTGTACTTTCTAAGGATGTTGAAAGTTTCCGCTAAGTTGCCGATGTGATCTGATCGCTGCTTGCCCTTCATCGTGATGTCGTCGACGTAGACTTCATGTTTACTAACCTTTGGTAAGTGGGTCTCACGTTCTTGAGGCCAAAGGGCATGACTTTGTAGCAGTAGGTGCCTCGCTCAATCACAAACGCGATTTTCTCCTTGTCAGGCTCATACATAGCTATTTGGTTGTAGCCGGAGTATGCATCCAAGAAACTGAGCAGCTGGTTTCCAGAAGTTGAATATACTAATAGATCGATTCGAGGAAGTGGATAAGGATCATTTGGGCATGCTTTGTTGAGGTCGGTGTAGTCTACATAAAACCTCCATTTTCCATTCTCTTCATTTTTTACTAGCATGATGTTGGCAAGCCATGCTGAATGTGCTACCTTTTCTATGAATTCGGCTTCCAGTAGCTTGTCAATCTCCGCTTCGATGATCGCTACCCGCTCAGGTGCAAAATGACTTCTCTTTTGGATCACTGGTTTGGCAGCGGGGTCGACGTGCAGCTTGTGGCAAGATATCTCAGGGTCGATATTGGGCATGTCAGAAGGTGACCACGTGAAGATGTCATGATTTTCCTTAAGGATGACCGTGAGTTCTTCATTTTCCTTCGGGTTTCCATCTTGTCTCATCTGTTAGCACGTTGGTTTGGACACCATCTTCTTGATCGGCTTGCTGTAATTGTTATTTGGTAGCTTTATCGTCCTTTTGGACCTTGGTAGCCTCTACTGGGGTAAATGTCTTCTTATTTGATTCCTTCAATACTTGCACAGTGCATCGTTGGGATGTGGCCTGGTCAGACTCTATTTCTCCGACTCCTCATCCCGAGATGTGGAATCAGATTTTTTGATACTTGACAGAAGTGATGACATCCAGCTTTATTAGCCAAAGTCTTCATAGAATCCCATTGTAGGGAAACTGGTCGCTTACTACTATGAACGTCTGCTTTGAGACAATTAGCGGTGTTTTCACGTCAAGTATGATGTGGCTGATGGCAGTCGATGTGTGTCTGTTGAATTCGGTGAATACCTCTGCTCAACGTATAATTGTGCTTTCCAGGCCCATCTTCTGAATTACTGAAAGCTGAAGTAGGTTGACTGCACTACTTCCATTGTCAATCATCATTCTGTCAACTATGGCATGGACTAGTTAGACAGATACCACCAGTGTGTCGTCGTGTGGGAAATCGATGTCTTCAGCATTCTGCTCGGTGAAGTCAATTATGTGTCCAGGTTGGGTGTCGACTGCTTGGACTTGCGAGACTAGTAAAGCATGCTGGATCTTCCTCTTCTTTGAATTGTTGGTGGCCCCCAAGTGCTCAGATTCGGCGAAGATGCTGTTAATCCGAATCGTTTTGTTGGGTAGTTCTTTGTCGGCATCCACGTTCCTTCTAGGCTGCGCAGCTGAGTTGTCCAAGTATATGTCGACCTTGCCTTCTTTCACGAGCTTCTCTAGGTAGTTCTTCTAAGTATAGCAGTCGTCAGTTGTGTGACCAGGACCTTGGTGGAATGCGCAATATTTGGTGTGGTCCAACTTGGAAGTATCTCTCTTTGATTGCTTCGGCAGCTTGAACCATGGTTCTCTCTTGATGTCGCGAAGGATTTGGTGAATCAGGATCAAGAACTTATAGTAGTTCTTGGATTCTTTAGTTATGGGTCAATCCCTATGCTTGGCCTCCTGCCTACTTTTGTTGTACTGCTTCGTGTCCTCATTCTTTTGAGCCACTACCGACTTTTTTCGAGGCTGCTCGGGCGCTTTGTCTGCTCGCCGTGCCTCGTCCTAAAGTGTATGCTTCTCTGCCATAGCGAAAGAGTCTGGCAAGGTTAGATATTCTTTCATGATTAACTCTCCAAAAGTGGGTGGTCTGCTGGTAGTCATTTTTGGAAGGCTGCGCTTGCTATCGAGTCGTCGCATCTGACTATCTTTGCCTTCTCTGCTTTGAACCTCTTCACGTAATCACAGAGTAACTCCTTTGTGTTCTTCTGCATGTTGAACAAGTGGTTGGTGTAAACACGAAAATTCTGTAACGAATGAAATGAGAACACGTGTACAAAGTAGATTTGTATTGATTTGAATTTGTAGGTTACAATCTCTGTTTACAATTTTCCTCTGATTCAGTCTTCAAATTTGATGTAGATGCGTAGGTTATTGATCCAAGGGTCGCGATGACTAGATCTCGGATGAACGGTTGAACGATTGCTCCAAATTTTGAGCTTGAAACAATGTGTGGATGGTCTTTACCTCATGGTGCGGCAAAGATGACGTTGATGCGAGATTTCGTTGATTCAAGGATCTTGGCGACTTGATCTTGAAACGAAAGGCGTTACAAGTTTTGCGCTTGCAACAAAGTCTTGAAGGAATCGGCATAGGTGCTTGTTGATTCTTCAAGGAGTGCTTCAGCTTTGGTTGACAAAAAGTTTCGGATTTGGTTGTCCATTCTTCGAAGAGAGCTTTGGTAGCGTATTACTCTTCAAAGATTTGTGCAGAGGTTCTTCTCAATGTGTAATTTTTGACCTCTATGTGTGCCTTGGGACCTTGTATCTATAGACTTCCAAAGCCATGCCTTTGGATGGATTTGGCCTTAATTTGTGTCTTGATTCATCCATGAGAGAATTTAGGCATGTTTTGTGTCTTAATTTTAGCCACCTTCTTCATATTGGCCGAAATTTATATGCCTTGTTGCCTATTTGTGAGCACCTTCAATTCTTGCTTAGTTTGTGAAGATGCTTCGACTTTCTTTCTAGTTTTGAGAGATTTTGGGCCCTTTGCCGATTTTAAGGTTTTTCCCCCCTTTTGCCGAGTTTTGGGGAAGTTTTATTCTTCCTTTGCTTGTTTTGTGCCACATGTTATTGATGACTTGTCCATTTATGATGAGTCATATGCCACGTGGAGCTTTATGATGCGTCATTTGCATGCAACAAAATTTACATGTCTACAAATGCCCCCACTTCAAGGCTCGTTGTAGGCATGTGCTTGTCACATGTACGAGACATGTTTTGAAGACCTGCAATGTGAATGTGTTAATTCAAGGGTCGTCGAGACTTGATCTTGAATTAGTTTGCTTTTTCAAGGGCCATAGAGGTGTATTTCTTAAACGAAACATTTCTTCAAGGGCCATTGAGCCTTGGTCTTAAATTGAAGTGATCAATTTCGTCAAGGGCCGTTGAGGCGTATTTCTTGAACGGAATATTTCTTCAAGGGCCGTTGATGCTTGATCTTGAATGAAACGAAAACTTTCTTCAAGGGCCGTAGGGGCTTGATCTTTAATGAAATGAGAATTGTCTTCAAGGGCCGTAGATGCTTGATCTTGAGTAAAAAATGAAATTTTCCTTCAAGGGCCGTAGAGACTTAATCTTGAAAGAAATGAAATTTTTCTTCAAGGGCCTTAGAGGCTTGATCTTGAAAGAAATGAAACTTTTCTTCAAGGGCCGTAGAGGCTTGATCTTGAAAGAAAGTTTTTGGAAATGAATAAATCAGCACATACTTATTGTGGTTGTAGGAGAAAATGTTTTTCCTTCCTTAGGTAGGAATCTCCTTCAATTTTGGTAATGATGGTGATTTCCTTCAAAGTATTGGGAAGCCTTGGTGATTTCCTTCAAAGTTTTGGAAAGATTTAATACTTGTCCTTGGGTAAGTAGGATGTACATTTTTCTTTTTTTTTTCTTTTTTTCACAGTAAGGAGGGTGTTTTTTTTTCTTTCCCCTTTTGTTTTCCACGGCAAGGAGGGGTTATTTCCTTTGTTGTTTTGGAAATTTTGAAGCCTTTTCCTTACTTTTTTTTTTCCTTTTCTCTTCCTTGCTGATTTTGTTGCAAAAACAACATGTATTTCCCTTGTTGGCTTGGGAAACATGTCATCTGAATTGCATGCCACGTTTGAGGTCGATTTCTCTTTTGGAATATTCTGTAAAAATATGGGAAACGTAGCTTTATCTCTTATCTTTTCAGGCATATATCGCACACCACTAGGAAAAATCGAGAAAGCCTTCAACTCATCATTTTCAGTTCTGACGGGAAAACAACTTATGCGGGATTAACTTTGAAAACTGGAGAGTTTGGTTTTAGGGAAAATTATGAAATTTGGATAGAGCGATCATCAGCCTCTTAGCTTCCTTCTTCAATTGGCCTTGCATCAAAATTCTTCCGGAAAGTCGAATTATCACCAAAAACGTCTTGCTTGCGCAGATTGGTTGAAATTTGCCATTTTTTGCTTGGAATTTGCTTCCTTCTTTTGGTTGGAATGTGCTTCCTTGTTTTGATTTTCCTTTTGCTATTTGGGTATGCATTTAGGAAGCAATTGACCCTTATTTATAGGACAACTGGGTGTGTATTTTTTCACAATTCTTACCCTTGTCGTGTGCTTGCTGATGTGCTTTGCCGTGGGTTTTTGCTGATGTGCTTGCCGTGGGCTACTTGCTTGGAGCCTGTTCCAGTACATCACTTTTTACCGTGTGGTGCTGTGCAAAAGAGTACAGCGGGTTTGCGCTGTGTAGTGCCTTTTGGTCATAGTTTTCCCTTGGTGGTGACATTGCCGTGCAGTGCAAGAAACTGCTTGCGTAATCACTGCGGGGTTGCGTAGCATTTTGGTTTTCTTTGCTACTGTAGCGTGCATTGAATGACCATCTTGTAGCTGCCCTCTTTTTCGTGCAGTGCAAGAAAATGCTTGCGTAATCGCTATCGGTTTGCGTAGTATTTTGGTTTTCTTTGTTACTGTAGCGTGCGTTGAAGGACAGTCTTGTAGTTGCCCTCTTTGCCGTGCTCTTCAAGCTTTTGTGTTTGATTTCTTTTCGTCGTTGTGACTTTATCATCGTTATCCTTCAACGCTTACGAGGTTTGTCTCGCATGTCTTTTGCTTTAACGAAGCAAATTTTTTTTTCTTCTTTGTTTTTCTTGTCGTCCTACCTTGTGCTTACGCTGTCTTTTTTTTTTTTCGTTGCAGCCATGGTATTTTTCAAGTGCTTTAAGAGCAATACCATCACCATTTTTGTGAAGGAAGGCGATTCGCAAGATAGGGGAACAACGTTGAAACTTTATGCGCCGTTGACTAGCCTTAAGGCGCTTGTTCTTCCTACAAAAGACAAGTCGTGGCCTTCTGAATAGGAAAAAGAAGGCGTGCATGTCCAGGATTCTTATTTTGAATCTTTCGCACCATGTTCGTTACAATCCACCTGCTTTGTTTGAGCTTCTTGGCGATAGCATCCGTAGCGGAGCTATGACTTGGAATAACACCTTGTCGACTACTAGAGAAGCCTTCTTTGTTTTTTTGCTCATTTTGTAATACGGCTTTGTAGCCGAATTCTTCCTTTAAAGAAATAAAGTATTCACATTCTTGAATTTGCTCTTTATTCTTCAAAGTGTTTGTGTTTTTGTTGATGATGTGAATGTACTTGAAGTTTTGAAGTTTCAAGTTGCCTACGTACCCTCGGTTGAGAAGGGATCAAGTCATGACATAGTTCAAAGGAATGATGGATTGCTTTTTTGATGGTTTTGATGGTGATTTTTCTTTTTGTTTTACCAACACAGTTTATGCTCTTGCGGGCCAAGAGCGTTGGGTGTCACCTTTTAAGCTCGTGCGAACGAGGAGCATTATGTCGTGTGCAGTTTAGGCTCGTGCATGCGAGGAGCATTGTACCGTATGTAGTTTAGGCTCGTGCAGGGGAGGATCATTGAGTGTCGTCTTTTAGGCTTGTGCGAACAATGAGCATTGTGCAGTGCAGTTTAGGCTCATGCAGGCGAGGAGCTTTGTGCCATGTGTAGTTTAGGCTCGTGCAAGCAATGAGCTTTGCTTGTTTGGTTTAGGGGTGGTAGCACTTCAAGAATCTGCCATTGATATGGCCGATGTTTAAGCCGTCTTCCGCCATGATTAAGTAGGCGCCTTTGGTGTAGACCTCTTGTATTATGTAAGGTCCATCCCATTTTGATGTGAACTTGCTTTTTGTCATGTGAGTTGTGATGATAGGCATTTATAATGCGAAGAGACAAGTCTCCAGTTTGGAGAGACCTTGGGCGGACCTTCTTGTTGAATGCCTTGGATAACTGTGCTTGGTAGCATTCCAAGTGTTATTGAGTTTTGAGCCTCATTTCGTCGAGTTCTACCAACTCTTGAAGTCGTAGCTTTGCATTTTCCTTTTTAGTCAAGCTTTCTTGTGTAGCTATCCTTAGTGAGGGGATTTGACTTTTGAGTGGCAGAACAGCTTCCATGCCATATACGAAAGCATAAGGTGTAGCTTGGGTAGGAGTTCTATGTGTCGTCCTATATGCCCAAGGTGCTTCGCTTATTCTTTCGTGCTAGTCTCTCAGAAGGTTGCACATCATTTTGTTGAATGCTTCTGCAAGATCGTTGGCCAGAGCATGATACATGGAAGACTTGTGCTGCTTGAACTTGTATTTCTCGCAAAACTCGTCCATGACTTGATAGGAGAACTATTTTTTGTTGTCAGTGATGATGTAGTGAGGCATACCATATCGGTGGATGATATGTTTTTTTTTTATGAAATGGACGATAGTTTCCTTCTTGACTTCCCTTAGGGGTACGACTTCAGCGCACTTGGAGAAGTAGTTTGTTGCGGCTAGGATGTAATCTTCTACGGTATATGATTTTGTTGTGATTGGTCCCACGACGTTCAATCCCAATGCATCAAATGGCCATGAAGCAACCGTAAGATGTAATGTCTCAGGTGGTTGATGTATGAAGTTGGCATGGAATTGGCAGGCTTGGCACCTTTTGGTGTACTCCAGGCAATCATTCATTATGCTTGGCTAGTAGTAACCCATTATTTTGAGCTGGAAATGTAGTTTTGGTCCAGACTGATGCGCTCTGCATACGCCTGAGTGTGCTTCTTCCGTGGCTTGATTGGCTTCTTCCTTACCTAGGCATCTTAGAAGTATTCCTTCAAAAGAGCGTCGATAGAGTGTTTCATTGTAGTAGGGGAAGCGAGGTGCTTGTCGACGTATTTCAAAGCGGTGTCTAGGATCATCTAGAAGCTTTCCATGCTCAAAGTAGTCGATCAACGGCTATCTCCACTCTTTAGTGTCGACTGAAAGTACTGAGATGACATTTGTATCATCTAGTAGCATTTCAGTAACGAGTAAGATCACTCATCTTTGGCAAACTGGCACGTTCGCAGCTTCATCTTCTCATTGCTCAACACTTGAGGCTAAATGAGCTAGAGCGCCCACCATTTGATTTGATTTTCTTGGCACATTTTATAGCGTCATAGCCTCGAACTTTTGAAGTAGTTGGGTTGCTAGCCGGAAGTATGGAACGAGATCATCTTTCCTCACTTCATATTTAGTCAAGAGTTGATTGATTTTGAGTTTGGAGTCGCCATACACTTTTAGTGTTGTGATTTCCATGTCGATCGCGATTTGGAGTCTAAGAATCAGTGCTTGGTACTCAGCGATGTTGTTGGAGCATAGCTCGCTTGGTCAGAAAGAATAAGCTAGTACTTATCGTTGTGGCAACATGAACACTACTCCTGCCCTTGCTCCGTTTGCTCGTGCAGATCCATCGAAGAACATTGTCCATGTCGGGAAGATGTCGACATATAACACCTCCTTGTTAGGAAAGTCGTCTGATATTTTCCATTCAACTGGGATTGGATGATTCGCAAGGAAGTCTGCTAGCGCTTGTCTCTTGACTGCTTTAGCTGGGATGTAGATGGTCTCGTGTTGGTTGAGAAGCAACGCCTATTTAGCTAGTCGCCCTGTCAGAATCGGCTTGGACATAATGTACTTAACCGGGTTGGCTTTAGCAACCAAGTAAATGGTGTAAGCGTGCATATAATGTCTTAACTTTTGCATGACGAAGACTAAAGCAATGCATATCTTCTCGATTAATAAGTAGTTGAACTCAGCACCGGTGAGAGTTCTACTTAGGTAGTAGAGTGCTTTTTCCTTTTGGTCTTCATTTTCTTGTGCCAAAAGTGCTCCAGTGGAACCTTCTTGTGCAACAATGTATAGGATGAACGATTTTCCAGGCACATGAGATCTTAAGACAAATGGGCTTACCAGGTACTTTTTATGCTCTCAAACGCATTATGATAGTCGTAATCCCATATGAATGGAACGTCCTTCTTCATGACTTGACTGAAGGGTTGACAGCGTCCAGCAACGTCCTTCTTCAAGTGATCGGATCTCTTCTTGGTCTTGACAACTATGTCGTCTATGTAACATTCTACGTTTTTGTGTAGCATGTCATTGAAGATCTTCTGCATTGCACATTGATATGTAGCCACAACGTTATTCAAGCCAAAGGGCATTACCTTGTAGCAGTAGATACCTTTTGAAGTGCGAAAGGCTATTAGTTCCTCGTCTTTGGGAGCCATGTGGATTTGATTGTACCCAGAGGAGTCGTCCATGAATGATAGCGCCTCGTGGCCAGTGGTTGCCTCCACCATGATTTCGGTAATTGGTACGGGAAAGTCATCATTCAGGCAATCATCGTTAAGGTCACAGAAATCTACGCAAACACGTATTTGTCCAGATTTCTTAAAGACAATGACAATGTTAGAGATCCATTTAGGGTATTGCACCTCTCGAATGAACCTTGCTTCGATTAACTTGTCAATCTCGACCTCAATTTGTGGGATGAGCTCGGATCGATAACGTCTTTGAGTTTACTTTATCGGTCGCGTTCCAGGCTTGACTGCAAAATGATGCACGGCGATGGTAGGGTCAAGGCCGGGCATTTCTTTGTAGGTCTAAGCAAAGACGTCTTTGTACTCCATTAGCAATTGGTAGTACTCCTCGATCTCGTCCGTACTTAGTAGTGCAATTACGAAGATAGGCTTCGGTTCCTCGCTTGTGCCTAAGTTAAGCTCATTGAGATCATCAACCCTGGCTTGGCCCCCATCCTCGAGCTGTGGTGGCACAGCAGTGATGTCTTTCTCATGATTTCGTCTTCTTTGTCTTCTTGGATTGTGATGTGGAAGACTTATTGGACCTCATTTTTAGTGTCATTCTCTTGGGCTTGTTGGCGTGAAGATTGGCCAATGTGGATGATAATATGCCTCTTTACCTTCAGTTGTCCTTTTGTGTCAACTTCCAAGGTTGTTTGAATGTCATTTTTTCTGCTAGACTGTCGAGCTTTTCTTCCTTTGGCATTGTCTTCCTCTTCCTAGAAGGATTATTGGTTTCTTCAAGTCTTTCCAAGGCCAACCGTCGTGGAGGAGAGCTAGCCGTGTTGCTTTGTTTCTTAGGTTTTGACAACCTTTTTACAACAGAGCTTTAAGGTGTTGGCTTGTTAAGCCATTTGACGACGGAAGTTCGGTCTTAATTACCAATGCGATCAAGTGCTGAAATTTTGGGTTTTGAACGATTCAGCCTATCGAAGACTAACATTCAAGGTGCGGTTTTAGGCTCATCTTGATCTTGTTCAACGCTTACGCTGATGTGTTGAGCGCTAACATTTTTCGCTTTTCTTGAAATCTTCACGGGTGTATTTGGTGTGAAGCCAAGTCCAGCTTTATTGTTGTTAACTCCGTAACCATGCTCCTACAACTTCTTTTGAGTCTCAGTGAGGTTACGTTCTTTGTTGTTGACAATGTTTGCATTTTTTTTCCAAGATTTAAAGAGGCGGCGAAATCGTACCCAGCCTTTGACATGAGTTTGTAGGCATTTGGGTAGAAACCTTATTCGGTCCTTTTAGTTGAAAGAGAGCTTGGTTCCACCCCCTTTAGCAGGGGTTTTACAAAACCTTGCGATGGTTTTGAAACTTTAGCATCGTCTAGCTGTGTCAGAGGTAAAATCTCATTTGTCTTGAGCAACTTTACATCGTCCTTGTGCAGCTGTGTGTCGGCTTTGCTTGTTCCAGCTTCGAAGGGAGATTGCTCATTCTTTGTTCTCAACATCTGGATGTATCAGAAAATGGGTGTGTTTGATCATTTTGAGAACGTCACACTTCTTTTGGTTGTTGTGGGTTTGGCAGGCTCATCATCATCTTTGCTTGAAGATGGCACGGCTTCCCATTCTTGCTTCTTGGGCACGGCTTGCCACTCTTATTTCTTAAATGCGACTTTGCTTGTGGATTTGATCTCTTTTGGAAGAGCTTCGGGCACCATGTCTTCATCCATGTAAAACTTGGCATCCGTGAAGTATGATTCAGCTTCCGTGAATGGCTTGGTGTCGCCTCGTATCACCTTCACTCATTCTCGGTAAAACTTTAGGCATTGGTGGAGGGTGGACGACACCACTCAATTCTCATGGATCCAAGATCTTCCTAAGAGCAAGATGTAGGAAGTTCTAACGTCAATCACGTAGAATAGCGTGCTTGACTTGAATTCGCCAATGGTCATCTCGACTCAGATCATACCCATTGCTCTTTGTCCTCCTTGGTTAAAATCTTGAATTAGAAGGCGACTTCGAGACAGTTCATCCACCTTGATGCTGATTGTGGTCATTGTTGACTTTGGCATGATGTTTATGGCCGACCCATCATCCACAAACATGCGGTTGATTTTGTTCTCTCTCACGTACCCAGAGACGAAGAGATGATGGTTATGAGGCTTTGACCCTAGGACCAAGTCTTCGTTGGTGATGTTGATTGCGCATAGACGACACAGCATGTGGCATTTTCATGTGGCCGAAGCTTCAATCATTCGTCCTTGCTTTCTTGCACTTTGTGGTCATCGGGACTCGCCAAGACCGCTAATAGTGCTTTTCGCATCTCTTTAGGCAATAGTAGTGCTTCCTTGATGCTAAAGTATGTTGGCAGGTCTTCTTTGGACGTGATGGTATTTTCTTCCTCGATGGCAATATCTTTGCCTTTTGAGGGCTCTTTGATATCCACTTCAACCATGTGACAGGTAGCGGTAGTGCATTGTTGGAAGAAGTCATTTGGGAAGTACTCGTACAAGGAGACCTTTGTGGGAAAATTATTTTAACACGTTTTATGATTGCGCACTTTTGTCTTCCGACGTTCCATCTCCTCATCGATCCATTCCGCCATTTGTTCTACATCAGTCCCCTCCACTTCAGAAGAACTCGACCCCGAGTTATGATCAGGATAAAGAACTTCATCATCATTGAAGGTATACAAATCAGCAACGTTGAAAGTATTGGAAATTCCCATAGACTCCGGCAAATCAATAACATAGGCATTGTCATTAATTGGCTTGATAACTTTGAATGGACCATACTTTCGTGGCTTTAACTTGCTGTAAGTTCCAACAAGGAATCGTTCTCTTCTCAAGAACACCATGACAGAATCTCCTTCCGTAAACACTTTAACCCGCCGATGTTTGTCCACTGCTTCCTTATACTTAACATTGGTTTGTTCAAGTCGTTGCTTGACCTCATCACGAATTGCCACCACATCTTCAGCCATATTTTCTGCAGCAATGCTAAGTCCATGTCCCCTAGGTAGCTTCACCAAATCCACCACATGATGAGGAGTGGCAATGCAAACAATGGAAAATGGTGACTTACCAGTAGCACGATGCACAACACTATTATAAGCAAACTCCATCTGAGGTAGGGCATAGTCTCATTGTTTTAAAGCTCGAATCACCGCATAAAACTCCTGATCATAAGTGCTCCATTTTTTACGGGCTTCACTTAGCTTTTCAGAGAAAAAAGTTATAGGTATCTTCTCTTGGGAAAGGACAGCACCCACTCCCACTCCACTTGCATCACATTCGACTTCGAATACTTTCTCAAAATTTGGAAGAGCTACCATCGAAGCAGTACAAAGCTTCTCTTTGATCAAAACAAAGCTTTGTTCTTGTTCATCTCCCCAACGGAACTTGCCTTTCTTCAAACATTATGTAATGGGTGCGGTGATGGTGCTGAAATGCCGCACAAATCTCCGATAAAAAGTAGCCAAGCCATGGAAACTCCTCACGTCGGAGACGGACTTCGGAGTTGGCCAATCTTGGATGGCCTTGGTCTTCTCATCATCCACCTGAATACCATTTTCACCAACCACAAATCCTAGAAATAGCAATTTACTTGTACAAAATATGCATTTCTTGAGATTCATATAGAATTTATTTTCTTTCAAAACACCCAAAACGTGTCTCAAATGAATCATGTGTTCTTCTCTGATCTCGCTATAGATTAAGATGTCATCAAAGTAAACCATAACAAAGAGACCAATAAAGGGACGAAGAACCTGATTCATAAGCCTCATGAAGGTACTCGGCGCATTAGATAATCCAAATGGCATCACTAGCCACTCGAACAGTACATCATTGCTCTTGAACGCCGTTTTCCACTCATCTCCAGGCCTGATTCGAATTTGATGGTAGCCACTACGAAGGTCAATTTTTGAAAATAATTTCAAACCTTTAAGTACATCTAGCATGTCATCTAACCGAGGTATTGGAAATCTGTATTTGATAGTGATTCGGTTAATAGCTCGGCTGTCTACACACATACGCCATGCCTTTTACTTTTCCTTGTCTTTCTTTGGAACCAATAGGGCAGATACTGCACAAGGGCTCATACTTTCTTGGATAAACCCCTTTCGCAGCGAGTCTTCAATTTGTTCCCTCAAAATCTCATTTTCTGCAGGGCTCATTCGATAATGGGGAAGATTTGGTAGGCTAGCTCCAGGTACCAAATCAATTTGATGTTGGATGTTCCTCATGGGAGGAAGCTCGTTAAGCAACTCGTCAGAAATGAGTTCATGAAATTCCTCTAATAAATGTTGCGCTTCTGAAGAGATTTGTTCCTCTTCTTTGTTTTCTGTCAATAGTCCCTTCATCACGATCAGAAAGAAAGAATCTGCTTCTTTTATGGCCACTTCAATCTCCTGCATATCACTAATTAGAGTGAGGAAACTAGTATTCTTTGCTTTTGGTACTTCAGAGGGCGAAACAAGAGCCATCTCAATCTTCCGATTATTCCAAGTAAATAACACCACATTATCTCGACCCTTCAATGTCGAATTCACATCAAACTGCCACGGTCTCCCTAATAGTATATGACAAGCATCCATATCAATAACATCGCAAAGTACTTCATCATGGTAATGCTTACCAATGGCAAGTGGGACACGGCAAGTTTCTGTGACATAGACGAAAGGTTCTTTCTTCACCCATCCAAGTGAGTATGGGGTGACATGAGGCTCCGTTGGTAGCTGTAAACGCTCCACCACTTTCTTGGCCACAAAATTTTCACAACTTCCCTTGTCTACAATCACTTCGCAAACTTTGCTGTTGATGGAGCAAAGAGAACGAAAAATGCAGTGTCGTTGCCCATCCTCTTTTGGTGTTAAAAGAACTCGCTGCAACACCAAAGCGAGGCGATTCATTCCTTTTTCAGTTGTGAATTCAACGCCTGCATAGTCATCATCACCAACTTCTTCTTGGTCCCCTTCAGCCTCCAACAAGTTGGTTTGTCTCCGTTCAGGACAAACGTTGGATCGATGCCCAATTTTGTTGCAACGATAACAAATGTCTCCCATAGGCTTGGAGTACGGATTCTTCTTTGGAGGTTGGTTTCTATTCTGCCCCTTGTTAAAAGTTCTGCTACTCCCTTCATTTGATGCTCGAGAAGGAAAACTTGAAGGTTTCAATTCTCCCGAACTTTGTGGCACAGATTTCCCTTTGTCGGTGGACGAGACAACAGGGTTTTCAAAATGCTCAGTCACATTCCTCCGGAAAGAGGTTTGTCGCATTTCTTTCTCTATTATCTCCACCTTCAAGGCCATGTTAATGGCCTCTTGCAAACTCCACAGATTTTGCAACTCAATCTTTTCTTGAATGGAGGGTTTCAATCCATTCACGAACCTCGCAACCCTTTGATTTTCTGTCTCCATCAGATTGTTTCGCTCTGCAAGTCTCATGAAATCATCCGTATAATCAGTCACATTTATGTTGCCTTGGACGCAGCTAATGTACATACGATACAAAAGTTGTTCATAATCCGCAGGTAAGAAACGATCCATCAAGAGTTCCTTCATTTTTCTCCAAGTGCGGATTCGATTCTTTCCTTTCCTCTGCCAGGTATTTTGTAATTGATCCCACCAAACAACGGCAGTTGCTTTGAAACGGAAAGCCACCATCTTCACCATCTTTGTCTCGGGAACCTCCATGACATCAAAGAATATTTCTACTTCAACTAGCCAATCTAGGAAATCTTCGATTTTAAGGTTTCCCGCATAAGTTGGAATGTAGGCCTTAATCCGAAAGTCATCAAAGTTGTTACGGTTTTGATGATTTGGATTGTTAGCTGGGTGTGGTTCCGCATTTTCTTCTTTGGACTCCGATTCGCTGTCTTGAACACGGAGCCTAGGAACTCGCAGATTATTGACTCCAGCAGCTCTATGATTATTTGGACCAATGGCTTGGACCAACATCTCACGAATTCTCCAATTTGAGTAGTCAAGTTTGTAATCTGTTCAGCTTGAGCATCCAAGTCTGCTCGAGTGATAGGGGCAGGTTCATGATCACGATCACCCATGGATAGATAGGATAATCAACGATGCCAAGATGGGAGAAACCCGCTCTGGTACCAATTGACGCAGCACGAAGCAATGAAAGGGTTACCAGCGTAATCCCTTATAGAACAAAGTTACTGGAGTCCACTAGTTGATAGAAATCCCAAAGGATAATTTGATTAATTGATTGAAAGATGTCTAAATGATTACAAAGCCATGGCTTAAATAAGCCTTTTACAACCTTTTGGGAAACTCAAAAGACTCAGGGAATTAAAATGAAAATAACTGACATATAATAAAAACCCTTGAAACCCTAAAAGACTTCATTTATTAGTAGGCTGTTGTCTTGAACACTTTCTGCAAAAGATGGCTCAAGCCACTTTTGTGGGAAAATTATTTTAACACGTTTCTGCGAAAAGTGGCTCAAGCCACTTTTATGGGAAATTAACACCCCTTTTATGATTGCGCACTTTTGTCTTCCGACGTTCCATCTCCTCCTCGATCCATTCCGACATTTGTTCTACATCAGTTATGGCCGTATCTTCAAGGTTAAGCTTGATCTGCCCTTGTTGTGCCAGCTTTATGATGAGCTTTTTAAGGATGAAGCACTTGCCGATAAGATGGCTCACAATACGATGGTACTTGCAGAACCTAGGATCATTAATGCGATTCATCTTTTCAGGGCGCTTGCATTTGGGTAGCTTGATCACCTTCTTCTCTAACAGGTCATGTCAAAGTCTAGAAAATGATACGTCTTCTGCTTTAGCTCCCTCAATGTGTTTTTGTACCTATCTTGGGTGCGAGAAGGCTCACCTCTCTTTATCTCATTCGCCTTGTTCTTTGAGGAGATTTTGACGGGTGCAGATGAGGTTTTGATGGGGGTAGTATTGACAGAAAAAGCTTCATTGGAGGGCTTTTTCCCATTCTTGTCTACTTTTAGAGCAAACACCTTATCCTTCTTAAAGTCGATGATTGGCTCATTTTTCCCATGATTAGCAATACTCAACTTCATGTCATGGGATCGAGTTGCCAATTCTTCAAATGTTCTCGGTTTTATGCCTTGAAAGATGTAATGTAGCCCCTAGTGCATGCCTTGAACACACATCTCAATGGCAGAGGTTTCAAAAGCTGATCTTTACAATCCAGACTTAATGAACGCCATATGTTGATGTAGCCGACGACAAGTTCGTCCTTCCACTGCTTCGAACTTGTCAGCTTCAGCATGCTTACGATGCCGCGAGTATTGTAGAAGCGGTTGAGGAATTCCCTTTCAACCTGATCCCAGCTGTTGATAAATTTGGACTCGTGGTTGGTGTACCAGTCAAAGGCGTTACCTTTCAGCGAGAGCACGAATTGCTTAACGAGGTAGTCTCCCTCCGTCCCAGCGTTGTTCCAAGTTTCAATGAAATAGGCAATATGTTGCTTGGGATTGCCTTTTCCATCGAATTGCATGAATTTTGGCGGCTGATAACCTTTGGCATCCTCAAGGCGTTAATCTTCTTAGAGTAAGGCTTTGAATATAACACGGAGTCATGTGAGCTCTATTCATACTACGCCTTGATAGTGATAGTGATCATCTCTTTCAGCTGCTGGATAGAGAGATATCCCATGAGCATCGATGCTTGGTCCAGCTTCTCCTCGGCTTTTTCTATCGAGCGCTCCTTATCTTCACCAGTTTTCTTCTTTTGTAGGTTAACCTTTGGGTTGTGGTCAGCTTTTTCGTCATGTTGCGCCTCCAGTTGGTTGACGAGTGTGGAAATTTGCAAGTCATTTTCCTTCACGATCCTTGTTAACCTTGCAATTGCTTCATTCATTTGAGCCAGCTGCTCCTATATAGAAGTTGCACCAGTAGTCATGACTTGCTTGGATACAAGATACGAGCTGCTTCTTGAGTCGGCATCAGAAGTCAATGACTCGGAGTACCTCCTTGGGCTTTCTTCCCTTGACGCCCTTAACGAGGCCAGGGTGATCACGAGCTCGTGCCTTGGGTGCTCTTGCTTGTTCAGCAGAGTTGATGTAGGGGTGGTAAGCACAACAGAGAGAGTTCTTGGCTTGCTTCGAGTTGTGACGCCCAAAGTGCCACCACTTGCTGCAAGGATGTACTTGTTGTTCGTGTTGGTTGCGGGAACATCTTGATCCTTTCTTGATGCCATGTAAGTTTCTTGTGGATTTGAAGACAGAGACAAGAGGTAGAGAAGTCCCACCAGGCGTGCCAAATTTGTAAACACGAAAATTTTGTAACAAATGAAACGAGAACACGTGTACAATGTAGATTTGTATTGATTTGAATTTGTAGGTTACAATTTCTGTTTACAATTTTCCTCTGATTTAATCTTCAAATTTGATGTAGATGTGTATGTTGTTGGTCCAATGGTCGCGATGACTTGATCTCAGACAAACGGTTGAACGATTGCTCCAAGTTTTGAACTTGAAACAATGCGTGGATGGTTTTTACCTTAAGGTGCGGCAAAGATGATGTTGATGCTAGATTTTATTGATTCAAGGGTCTTGGCGACTTGATCTTGAAACGAAAGTCATTACAAGTTTTAAGCTTGCAACAAAGTCTTGAAGGAATCGGCATAGGTGCTTGTTGATTCTTCAGGAAGTTCTTCGGCTTTGGTTGACAGAAAGCTTCGGCTTTGGTTGTGCGTTCTTCGAAGAGAGCTTTGGCAGCGTATTAGTCTTCAAAGATTTGTGCAGAGATTCTTCTCAATGTGTAATTTTCGACCTCTATGTGTGCCTTGGGACCTTGTATTTATAAAATTCCAAAGTCATGCCTTTGGATGGATTTGGCCTTAATTTGTGTCTTGATTCACCCATTGGAGATTTTAGGCATGTTTTGTGTTTTAATTTCAGCCACCTTCCTATTATTGGCCGAAATTTATAGGCCTTGTTGCCTATTTATGAGCAGTTTTCAATTCTTGTTTATTTTGTGAAGATTCTTTAGCTTTCTTTCTGGTTTTGAGAGATTTTGGTCCCCTTACCGATTTTAAGGATTTCTTCCCCTTTTTGCTGAGTTTCAGGGAAGTTTTATTCTTCCTTTGCTTGTTTTGTGCCACATGTTATTGATGACTTGTCCATTTGTGATGAGTCATATGCCACGTAGAGCTTTGTGATGCTTCATTTGCTTGCAACAAAATTTACATGTCTACAGTCAGACTTTTTCTTGATCGAGCAGTATGATGAGTATTCTTTGGTGAAAACCAAGGAAAGGTCATCAAAACTCCTGATGGATCGTGATGGTAAGGTGTGGAACCAATCTTGCGCCTCGCCTTATAAAGTTGTGGCGAATATATTGCACATAAGAGCATCGTTGTTAAGATAAAGGACCATAGTGCTTCAGTAGTGCTTCAAATGCATCTTCGGGTCTCTATCTCCTTTGAAAGATGTGAAATGTGGCATGCTAAACTTGCGTGGAGGATCTGTTTGCTCGATCTCATCCGTGAAGGGTAACCTACTCATGATGGTCATGTCCCGTCGTAGCACTTCATCAGTGACTTCGTTGCATTTGAAATCACGTAATCGCTCATTCAATAGCCTCTCTACTTCTTCCTGAATTTGCCTTTGATGGGGCAGCGGAGCTCTCGGCTGCCCCTGGTCTTGACCTGCCGGTCTAGGCTGCTCTTATATATGTTTGAATACGGTGCATGTGGTATGTTCCTGGCATGCAAGCAATTTCCTCGTAGGCTGCCGGTTGAACTTAAGCCGAATTGAGTGACTGCTTCTCTCCGTCTGTCGTGCTGCCTACTTCTCGGTTCGTGGTTGGTCAAGTAGTTGCTTGCCTTGACGCTACTGAAGAGGTTCCTCGTCTGCCTTGGTCCTACTTCGGGACACTTCGTCAGAGGCACGTTGCATCTCATTGCGCTGCAAAAGCTGATTCACCAAGGTCATCTGTTATGCGAGGGCGCTCGTCAACTCTATGACTTGTCGAGACTAGTGTTGTTCTCCATTTGGGTTGGAAGAGCTTGGACGGAATACGTCTCTTTGAGTAGTGGAAGTGTGGTAGACTCCAAGTGCGAGATTTGAGTTGGGAAATGTCAAATCCGCGGAGAAATAGGGTGAAAATGCCCCCGGTTCAATCATCGGGCCATAAATTTAGAGCCGGGATGGTTGAACCGGTCTTGGATTGGCTTGGGCTACTTGAAAGGCCATGGGAGTAGGTTGGGCTTCAAGTTGGACCGCGTGAGCGGGTCGGTTCATGGGCACGGACATGGCCACTGGAGTGCATGGGCGCTGGGCTTGTCTTAGAGCGGCTTGGGCCTGTGCACCGTCGTGGGCCTACGGGCCTTGGGTTGTTGCCTTAGCAGCTGCGGCTGCAGCTTGGACTCGTTGAGCTTGGGTCATGCTAGGCTCCTTTGTGGCGCAGGCTTGGGCTCACTGTTGTAAGGTGGCATGAGCCTGGGCTTGTGGCTGCAAGGTGAGGCATTCACCGTGAGTCCCCGTCTTGCCTTGAGCTGCCATGGTGGCTGCCACCGTGGGGGTTGCCGTAGGCATAGCCACAGTGGTGTCCCTTGGGGGTGGTGCCGCTCCACTCGTCATCGCATTGAGCATCGTGGATCGCCGTGGTCGTAATTCTTGAACGTTGGAAATTTCCGTTCGTCGTGGTTTCCGAGTTTATAATCATTGTACTTTTCTTTTACATTTTATCAAAAAAAATTTATAAATAAAAATTCCAAGAATAAGAACGTATGAAAAATCTACAAATGAACAAGAAAACAAAAACCTTGAATGCGAGAGTCTTTTACTAGAGTGTGAATCAAGACTCTCAATGAAAGCACCAATTTGTGGATGAAAATTTCCACCTTCTTCTTCTTGGACGAAAATGCACCTGCAAAACAATTAATACCTTAGGTCAATGCCAAAAACCTCACGCGCCCACGTTGAATGGGGGGGGGGGCTTTGGCCTAAGAACCTCCGATGCCATAGTTGGAATTTGAGAGATAAAGTGTTTAGAGAAATTTGGAGAATTTTAGAAGAGAATTGAACTTATATTTTTTTGGAGAAATGAGGGCTATTTATAGGGGTGTGGCCGGCCCTATTTGGAGAAAAGGGGTCTGGCCACTTATGGTGGTTTTTTTTGCTCTAATTGCAAGATATTATGTCAAAATAATATCTTGCAATCAATTAGAAAATTAATCAATGAATTAGGAAATTAATCGATTAATTTTGGTAATCAATCCTAATTTGAAAGAATAATTGGGGATTACCTTGTGGGGAGGATTTGATGAGGATTGAAATAGATTTTGAATAAATACCTATTTTGATCACCTTTGACCTTAATTGAGCTGTTATTGTCCACTACTTGTGCGTGGGAATTCCGGTGTGCCTCAAGGGTAATTTTGTCTTTTTCACCCAAAAATCCACATGTCGTCTCCATATTTTCATTGATTATTTTTGGCTCCTCAATTACGACCTAAGATCTTCTTCTTCACTCGTAAGTGAGAGGTCTTAAATATCATGAATGGCAAGAGTTCAATATTAATTTATTTTTCTCACACCTTAATGTAATATATCGTTGTATAAAATAAAATAAAAGTAACAGAAATTTTTTGCTATATTATGGCCATGTGAAAGTAATTTTTGATATATTATGTCCATAAGTTCGTTTTACATCAATTTGGACGATTAAATTAGTTGTTACTTGAGATCACGCCATTATAACCGAAATATGGGAATACTATGATTGATAAAAAATAACAGAAACAGATATGGAGCCCTAATACGGTCATATACAGTTTGCAAACATCACACAAGTATAGATATTGAAGAGGGTTTCCATAAATTATGGGGATAAAGTGAAAACCCTAGGAAAGAATAAGGACCAGATTAATGTCCTTTGTCTTGGGATCAATTTTATGCATGAAGTTTAATTTGAATGGTTGGAAATCGATCGGTTTTTATTTTATTTATTGAGTTTCATTATTCGAGGAGAGGAAAGGAGAGTTTTGTCTTTGTCTTTTCACGTTGTTTGAGTCCGATAGATAACCCATTAGACATATTTTCCTGATGAGAAGTTATGAATGTGACTGTTACTCTGTGAGGATGGACTCATCAGACTGGGACTTGACTCTGGAGGTGCCATTGCATTGGTCCTATAATTATATATATATAATGCCCTACAGAAGTTTGTGTGTTAGATCGCTTTCATCATTCACTAGTCTGGTTTCCCTTTCTGAGACGCGTTTAAGCTCTTTCACTCACGAGTCACAACTCCCTCTCTCTCTCTCTCTCTCTTTCTCTCTCTCTCTCTGTGAAACCACCCATCAATCTTTTGCTTTGCTTTTATCTCTCTCTGTCTCTCTCTCTCTGACTCGCTCTCTTTGCCTGCCATATATTTCCTTTTATGGAATTGTTATTATGTCCACAAAATTTATACCTATCTGCCCCATCGCACCATTCCTTGAACGGACCTCTTTAATCATGTTTTCAACGTGGAAGTGCTCTACTTCCACCTGCACTTCAAGGAGCGTGCCATGCTCTCGTTATTTTCTGTGTAGATCAAATGAAACATCAAAATAATGATTAATAACTTTACATAAGATATGCATATGAAATATGGACCTCATAGCAAATCTTAGCTACAAAAAAAACATGGGAAATCGCTAGCAAGAGCCCCACTTGCGTCAGTTATACGATTGTAAACTCAATAGAAGTAAAATTCAATTTCTCAGATGATTACTACACGGTGGTGTTACAATTACATACAGACGAAAACTTTTACTTAAAAGAGTTTTTGTTTAGGGGGTTTATATATAGAGATTCAAATACTTCTTACACCTATTCATCTACAAGCTCTTCCTATAAAGATGAATAATTTTCTATGAAGCATAAAAACAATATTATAGAAGCACTTCTCTATTCTCGAAAAAAAAACCCTTATTCAAGTCTGTAGCGCAAAACGTTTGGTTATGCATAGGTTCGTTTGAATGTGCTTTTAACATGACTGAAAACGCTTTTGATGAGAGTGTTTTTGGAACCAATCCTTGGTAAAAATGAAAGTGAATCTTGAAAAAAACATTTGAAGTGCTTCGTGCAAGAAGGACATAGCTGGTGCTTCTTGCAGAAAGCCCTATAAGTGCGAAAAACACAGTCAGTAAACGCTTTTGATGAGAGTGTTTTTGGAACCAATCCTTGGTAAAAATGAAAGTGAATCTTGAAAAAAAAACATTTGAAGTGCTTCGTGCAAGAATGACATAACTGGTGCTTCTTGCAGAAAGCCCTATAAGTGCCAAAAACACGATCAGTAAAAACGTTTTCAGTCATTTTAAAAACACTTTTTAAACGAGCCCATATGGACATACATACATTGATATACCATCAAAAATACCTGCTAGCTAACAAACGTAGGCACAGTACTGCTTTTTATAAAAACCTCACGTGTGTATGACCTGAAATTGCGTGGGAGTGACATTGTCCTCATCATTTTGAACTTTGCCTTCCAAGAGATTAATCATAAAAGCATGGGTTACTTTACATACAAGTTCCCCACTAATAAAAGAGCAGCATTCAGAGGATATTGGACAACGAAACTAGTCTAACATATAGAACTATAGATGGAGCTAACGTAGTTAGGCGTTCGCTGTATACTTGCGTGTGAATTCTTGATCAACTTTTTTTTTTCTAGCGCATCCATATATAATGTATAACTTGTTTTCAGGCTACCCTAGATATTATAGCTGATTCAATTGTTATGCCAAGAAATCGAGCCACTTAGGTTGTACATCACAAAAAGTACTACGACTCTTCACTTTTGGATAATACAATTTTTTTAGGTTTTTTTTCATGGTTGGCCCTTGAAATTTGACATTTCAATTAAAATGGTCCTTAAAATAATAATTCATCAATTTAATCCCTAAAAATTGATCCCGCAAATTAATTTAGTCATTCCGTTGCCTTTCCGTCAAACGTTCTGTTAGCATATTCATCCTATGGCCATGTGATTAACCATAAAAAGCCTTCGTTAAAAAAACCATGAAAAACTATTTTTCTTAAAATGGGACAATACTTGCCAAACGGCAGCCAATTCACTTAGAACCCATATCCAAACACCCATCTTCTTCTTCCATTGCCTCTGCCATGGAAATCTGGCAACCCCTCACCTCCTCTAAACTCTCCCCTGTCGACCCCACCAAACATCTCTAAAACTCCCAATCGACCATATATGGGAATAGAATGTTGTTTTTGTTTTTAGTTTTTTATTTTAAATTTTGCTAATTTTAGTTTTAAAATTTTAAGAAAAGTGGTGTTTAATCTCACGTGACTCCTTATGATTGAATAAAAGGAAAACTAATGAAAAGAGCTTGAAAACTTTGAGTTTTAATGATAAGGACAAAATAAAGGATAAAGTGAATAGTACCAGGATTGACTTTTTAGTGTTAAAATGTGGTTTTTCGTTAAAGTGAACAGTACCGGGTGCTTTTCGTTAAAGTTCCCTTGAATAAATGGGGCTCACGTGTGCCATATCACGTAATTAACAGAAAATTAAACGAAAAGGCAACAAAAAGACTAAATTGATTTGTAGGATACATTTTTAGAGACCATATTGATGGATTTCTATTTTAATGATCATTTTGATTGGAATGTCTAATTTCAGGGACCAAACTAATAAAAACTCTTTTTATATAGGTATTTAAGTTTTTTTTCTATAGATTGTTCAAAAGCCAAATGTTGAGAACACCCATTTGGGTGGAAACTGGGGTAAGGGGCAGATTTAAAACTAAGATTCTGTGTCTCAAGAAAGAAAGAAAAAAAAAAAAAAAACCTTTGCTACAACATGATCCATTCCTTGAAATTAATTAATTAATTAATTAAACGATACATAGTCATGTTATCAAATTTATCATCTATATTTTTTTTATACAATGATAGTGATAATTATATTAGGATATAGAATGTGTCAATCATTATAATTTGATATCAACTCACAATATAAAACTCGAACTTAAGACTAATTGTTTTTAAAAAAATTATTATTATTAAAAGAAAGAAGAAGAGTTCGAAACTATTACAATAATTTGAGGAGGGTGAGAGTTTTGAACCCAAACATATGGGTAGAAACCTAACACCATATCCACTAAAATATTGGATCACATGCAACTAATAACTAACAAGTAGAGAGAAATACAACTAACAGTAGTGTTAGTAACCAAACACAAAGCAACATTAAGGGCTACCTTGGGCTATAGCCCAAGTAGCTTTCAGTAGAAAATAACATTTTACATGTAATTTTTATTGATTTTCAAATGTAGCCCACCATATATTTAGTCACTGATTCGAATTCTCTCTGTTTAATTATATAATACAATTTACAAACTATCTCTTTTTCTCATTACTTCTTGTACATGTACAAGTTTGAATTTATTTGAATAACAAAAGTTTTTGGCTCACCTTGTGAAAATTTTCTTAAGCTATAGCTGATATTGTAAAAAATATAGTATCAAGTTTCTTTGTTTATAAAGATTCAAATCTTTAAGCTAGCTCATTCGGTGAAAAATTTATAGTTCCGACGTTGCTAGTGACAACATAATTCAAAAATAAATTCAGGAAATATTAACAGAATTTCCTACAAATATATGTTTGCTTGGTCCATTTGGGGGACGAGAATCGAAAGTAATTTGCTTGCTGCCTCAAAATGCAAAACTAACAATCCAACAATTTTCATGGTTGAAAACAAAATATTAAGGAGAAAGTCGTTGCCTAGGAATCAAAGAACCAACAATTGTGTCAATACCTCAGATGTCTAATTACCACATCCACATGTTCGTAAATTGCAAAAGATAATGAGCTGTTTCTGAATTCCGTCGGTCTCACATTTAGCAATTGGATAGGACCACAAGAGGAAAGTACTCTTTGTCAATGCTACTGCTCGAGATAGAAAGTTTATTCATGGTCCCGGAACTTCTAAGACGAGTTAGGTTGCAAATGTGATGCTCTCAAAAGTTAACCGTTATATATCTTTGTACATTTGCATATTTAAAATGCAATGAAATCTTTTTTTCGGTTAAAAGAGAGTGGAAAGACCAAATTAATCCAGTCAACAAAACTAACAAAAAAATTAACCAAAATAAAAGTTAAGTAAATTAAACAAAAAATAATTTCTCTTTTTTTTTTTTTTGAAGGCCTCACAGCCAAATAACCATATAAGTTGCCCCCATTTTCTTTTTCATATTTTTCTCCCAAATAAAATAAACTTTTAGTGACGAAATAGTTATCCAAAAACAGTTGCTAAATATATGAACAATCTGTTTCAACGACAAAAAATCGTTTAAAGGTCGTCACAAAAAACTTTAGTGACCATTTTTTATTCTCTTTTTGTAAATTTTATTCAATGAATTTAAATAAACACATGCATAGCATCTCTAAATTGCTTGTTTAATTAATAAACATAATAAATTTCAAACATGCGCACAAAGTAACTTAATACGACACAATGTTTACTTTGCAAATGTAGTTCATAATCTATTGTTCAATTTTAGCGTTTAAAGAGCATGCAAATGAAAATTTCACATAAAATGTTGATTAATCATATCTAATTGCAATCAAATAATAAACCAATGAAACGTTTCAGTAAAACCAAATATTCAAGCAAGTGACCATTTACCACAGTGGTGGAAAGGTGTTGAGTCATTGCATGTCGGTGTGGGTTCAAATCTCGTTGGTGGCTAATCTAACATCTAATCTAACAAAATGTAGTTTGGCAAAAAAAAAAAAAAACCAAATATTCACAGTTAGCTCAAATATATAGCTAGTGTTATGGAAGTAGCATTTTAAGTAGCCAAAAGAAAAATTGAATAATCTTCATACTAAACTAAGCTAAAATTCAGACTAGTATTGTTGAAGATGCCATTTAACATTAGTTAACTAGGATATAATAATTAGTGATGATAGCATTAGGTATGTAATGAAATGTTCAAGTAGTTTACAATTAAGAATCCTCTTCTCAATTGGGAAGGAGCTGGAGGTTGCACGTGTGCATTGCCTGCCGTACAAGACCCGGCGTCGCCAACAATTTAATTTTGCAATTTGGCAAATTGGCCACCTTGTGCCTACAACAAACAAAACCCAATCTGAAAGGAACTCCGCTGCTATTGTACCATACAGAGAGAGTTTAATTCCTAGGCATTATTAACTGTTGGATCACACAAAAAAAATAGTATAAAGTACGATGATATTATTGAAAATTCACATGTAGGAGGAGTACTACATTTCTTTCATAGTAAGTGGTTTATTTTTCTAATCATTCTCAATCCATCAACAACAATTACAGCATTGTTTAAACAGAAATTTAACTTTTTATAAGATTTTTTTTGAGGTTTTCAATTTAGGGTTACTTGTTGTAGGTGTAAAACAGTACAAGTCACCATTTTGCATTTTTCACGCACTTTCTTTAAGTGTGCACATTCCTATGTATATTTTCTAGAGAAATTATATTCACACATCTTAAATTACTTTTCTCACATCTTTTTAATTTTTTAATATTTTAATATTTTCTACACACCACTAACACTTGATAGAAAAATATTAAAAAATTAAAAATGTGTGGAAAAAGTAATTTGGGATGTGTGAATATAATCTCCCTATTTTCTATTCCTAGCCTAATCCCATTATATGTTGGATAGGTAACTGTATACTAATCTCACTTTAGTTATAAAAAAGGAAAACAGTAAATTAGAAATGCAACACGACTGAAGATGTACATGATATAGGTTTAACGTTTAACTATTAATAAAGAGCGAGTTGTGTTAAGGTTAAACATCTGACATGAACGGATTTAGAATTTTAACTTGACTTGTATTAAACCTTTTGCTTTTTAGGTTCGGACTTTGTAAAAGACTTGGTGATTGAGTTGGAGGTATGAAAATTTTGCAATGCAATGATGTGTTACATTGTGTTTTTGGATCCGCTATACCATCAAATATTATGTTTCATGCATCTAAAACATATGAATCAAGCTGTCCTTTTTACCGATATATTGTATATACAACATATATAGTAGGAAAATTCGAAGTGTTGGATTAACGTGTCATAGTGTGTTCACGCTGATTCCTTATTCTACTCCTAGGCCTCACTTGGTATAGAGGTTTGATTGAAATGGATAACATAAAGAGGAATAATTTTTTATTTTGAGGGGATTAAAAGAGGATTTGACATGAATAAGTTTTTTTCTCAATAATCCATCTCTTATCTCCAAATTATTTACAAATTTTCATTTTTTTATCAACATACTTTGAAAATAGTTATCTATGCATTCTAATCCAATCCTCTGTTTGCAAAACAAGCCCCTAATTTTTATCCCCATTCTTAATCAGGAACTTTAACGAAAAACTCATGCTACTGTTCATTTTAATGAACCACATTTTTACACTAAAAAGTCAATCATGTTACTATTCACTTTACCCTTTATTTTGTCCTTATCGTTAAAACTCAAAGTTTTTAAACTCTTTTCATTAGTTTTTCTTTCTTAATCCTAATGTGTACCACCTTCTAAGTTTGACTCACTGTATGAAGATGCTGTGTTTCTTTGCATGCTTATGCTTCACTTCACAACTTCACCGGGTACTGCTCACAAACAGTAAAATTGACCCATCAGAAACAGTCACCTTTAGACAAATAAGTTTTTTAACTAGCAGCGAGTGGAAACCAGAAGAGTGGGATAAGAGTGAGACTCGAAAGAAAACGTCTCCCAAAAGGGAATAAAGGGCTCCTAATCTCTCTACCTTCATTTATAATTCAAGCTGTTTTCGATGAGTTTCCAATTCCATACCAAGAACGGAAACATTGTCGACATAAACTTCTTGGCCACGAAAAGCAATTCATCTGTGGCCGTTCGTTCCCTATGAGGTGGTATTAATGTGAAAGGGAATTATTGGGTTGGATTTCATAAAGTGGCTTGCATGTTAGGTCTGTCTGCAATCTGCATGCCACTTTCACACTTTCCTCTCATAAAGAGAGAGTCAGGTGGGTGAACGATTAGAAATTGTCACCCACACAAATAAGCACACATCAACTACAATAGTTTTAACTGCAGATAATGCAATGAACTTGGACAATGTCTCATTCTCAAATAACAATAGTTTTAACTGCATATCGCAAATAGATGTGGGTTTTGGATACTATGCATCTGCAGGCAGCATCTCAGAAATCTATGTGCTTGGAACAAAAGCAGAACCGTTTGACTAGAATGCAGTCCATGCAATTTTTTGCAAATTCTGCAACAAATATCAACTTATGAGCGTGCGTGTATACACACACACGTGTGTGTGTATGCCACATGGATATGAACGGATCGCAATGCAAGAACTCAAAAAGTAGCATCCATTCCAAAATAGGTCCTACTACGAAAGGGTGCGACTATTAGAAAAGTCGCATACAATCTCTACATTGAATAACCAAATAACCGACAGTTTGAAAGGTCATAAACATGTAATCGCAAAATAAAATTAGAAAGGTAGAGTTATGAAAGCAAGTAGATTGCTGTAATCCTGCATTTTCAAATTACTTGCTAACATGAAACAGACTTTTGTTGTTTCAATAGTCACATGCATGTCAATCAGAAACTTAGTTAAATATGAAACCAGCATAAACAAAAATGGACAATATCTAACATACCGTCTCTCAAAGCCATGTCAATAAAACGAACCAATATAGATATATGTGTGCATAGCAACATGCAGGTCTTAACATTGAAAAAATCAATTTAGCAAAATTCCCAGGACGCAAACGTCCCCTTTTAATCAATATAAACGTATCGACTTTTCAAGTATTTTATTCATGAGTCATAAAATATAGCAAATAAACCATGTAAAACAATTCATGCAAATAAATAAACAAAATTTAATGCATATATCCTAACAAATAAAACACAATGATAATGCAAATGAAATTGGATTAGAACAACCTAAAAATAACGGTTGAGTCAAGAACTTGGTTCTCTCTACTTAAGACGATTTATGTCCCACTACAGTGCTCATGGTTGATCATCATATGTCTCATAGGATACAACGACCACATCCTTACGATAGTAGCACTTCAAATCATAAGACCCTAGGGAACCACTATTGTGTTGAACTCTCTCAAAGACTCACTTAATCTCTTAGAATGATATGACATATGAACTTGTATGACTCCATACTAATTAGTTCACTAATGACTCAACATGATGAGGTCTTTATAGCGATGTTAAAGTAACTCTTTATGAATAGTCACAACTCATCAAATAAAATTTCCATTCACATAAAATAATTTATTTCATTTTGTGGTCCTATTCATTCACATACTCATCTAATAATTTAATTATTTTTTTCAATAATTACCTACATGAATGAAAATTGGCTCAATACTATGCAAGTGACAATTGAAAATGTGTCTAGTATCAATATCAAAATGTCAAAATATAACTCGTGTTTATTAGTAATGCTTTTGAAAAATAAATTCTAAGATCATGGCGGTTGAGGTAGAATGGTGGTTTCAATAGGGAGTATAGGGCAAGGGTGGTGGGAGTATAGGGGCGACTATGATGGTACATGATGGTGGTGTTAACAACGGTCGTACATTGTAATGGCAATGACGATGGTGATGGCGGTGATCACAATGGTGGTGGTGATGTCAGCAATGAAGGTGGTGATGGCTATGGTAGTGGAGGTGATGATGGTGAAGAATATGGTGGTGGTGGTGGCGAAGGCAATGGTCGTTGGAGCTAGTGTCCACAACGGTGTCAGGGGTGATGTCAGTGTCATCCTCCTCGCATGCAGTCACTCGAGCTAGAATTGTAGAGGCTGTTAACCAAGCACCATAATCCCAAGGGTGAAATAAAACTTTCACCATGAATCCTAAGGGAAAAAATAAAACTGAGAAATTTGAGGTTCCACCATAAAATTAATTGGCAATATAGAGAGTAACCTATAATTACTTATAAGCAATTTGAACAACCACTCTCTGCTGAAGTTGGTCGAGTCTTTGACAACCACTCTCTCCCGCGAAACTCCTCCCTTAACTATGATTGATCTAACCATTTTCTTTAGGCAGAAGCTGAAAAGAGATTTGAACAACAATCTAAAAAGACTAATGCTGCGCAAAGATTCGTCTTGGCTTGAGCGCCCAAATCCGCTATGCAAGGTCAATTCTTTTCTCGGTGTGGGATTAGTACTCTCACCACAACCCATCACGTATGGAAAATTTCTAAACCTAGCACGTGGATAATGCAAATCAGGTGATGTGGGGCATGTGTGGTCATTGGGCTTCACACACCAGACAACCTACTCTGATACTATGAACAAAGTTGAGGTTCCACTATAAAATCAATTGTTAATATGAGAGTAGCACAATTACTTATAAGAATATATAAGGTCTTTTCTTTATCTGATGTGTGATTAGTATTCTCAACAAGAACCGGTGTAGAAGAATTTTTGGCAATTTTCTTAGAAAAAAGTGCCCGGTGGACATGCTCTTATAACTAACTATATATAGGTTTGTATGACTATAATTTTTAAAATTATTTTCGTATTACAAAGTTTTGAATATGTGAGGATACTCACTCTTGTGCTTGTATGTGTATATATGCATGTGTACTGCAGCTCCCTAAAGAAAAACAAGGGAGGTTATGGGTTCATTAACTTGTAAGTTGTGAATCTGCTTGATCGTGATCAAGGGTAGGGTGAAATTCCCAATTAAACTCCTCTGGACGTCGAAGAGGTGGATAACTGTGGTTTGCCACCAATTATCCTCCTTTTGTACATTTATAAATATATGCATGTGCGAGCCATTGCAAGATCAACATGCATTAATGGACGTGTATGTGGACGACTGTCTATTAGCATCTTTCTAAAGTTTTTAGACATTATATATAATTGTTCCTTTACGTTATCAACGGTTTGATGTTGTGTATGGAGATTTAATATATTTTTGCAATGGTTAACAGAGTGAAAATAATATTATAGTTGGATCCCATTAATTGTATTTAGTATGATTATAGATAATTCCTTTTGCAAATTAGCTAGATTGAAGTAAGCCAGGTGACAACATTGGTTAGACAATCCACTTAAAAATTCATACATTCATGTATCCCAAAACAACATAAAGAGAAAAAAAAACATAATTGACGTTGCTATAAATATCTGACAAGACTTGGATGTCACTCACGAAAATTTGTGAAAAAGGGAATGCATCTGTCAACAAATTAAGACATACATGCATACAAGAGTTTCCTCACGGTTCTTTTCAAATGTCAAAGTTGCTTAGTAGCATGGAGAAACTTAGTAGCATGGAGAAACTAATGAATTTGTTTCCTTTTTTATATAACAAAAATTTCGTTCCGAGTTTCCCATTTCCAATTATGGAAAAGAGACTTTTCATACCTAAATCTATCACCTTCTCAAAGGAAGGAAAAAAACCCTAAATCCATCAATGAAAAGGGTGGATGTCTCGTCAAGCTTGCATGGACCAAGTGACTAATTGCGACCAGCACTAAATTAGGAGTGAGGATCCTCCGAATCATCTTTATGAGGATCTTGGAGATCCTCATATCATATTCGTTTATCGTACATCGTGCGATCATAAATTATTTTAATTTTTTTATTTAAAATTGAATATAAATAGTACCTAATGAAAATTGACCATACAATATACTATAAGCGAATGTGATTGGAGGATCCCCGGGATCCTCACAAAGAGGATCCGGCGAGAATTCTCTCTCCTAAATTAGCAAATGGACTTTGATTGATTATTTTATTTGATAAAGTTCTTTGAATTCCTACACATTTAGGGTTTTTTTTTTCCAGATTATATTTTGCATGGGCTGCGCTCAATCTTTTGAATAAATAAAAAGGAAAACTAATGAAAAAATGTTTGAAAACTTTGAATTTTAACGATAAGGACAAAATAAAGTGTAAAGTGAATAGTACCATAATTGACCTTTTAGTGTAAAAATATGATTTTTCGTTAAAGTGAACAGTACCAAAAGTTTTTTGTTAAAATTCTCTAAATAGAAGTTACTTGGTCTTTAAAGCAAAGCCTTTCTGGTCACCCACCCACCAAATTTAGTCTTTTCTATTTTCTAAGCTAGCATATTGGCTTCATTTGACATGTATCTGGGTTTTGCTTGCAATTTTGAAAGACCAAAACTTTACCCAAAATAAATATGAAAGATTGAAAAATGGCCAAGTTGGTGGCAAACATTGTACCCATCCTTTTTGTTGCAATTTTGAAGTTTGTGAAGAGTGGTTTCATCCACCGGATCAAGTGATTCAGGCCTTTGAAATTTCATCCAACGACATACATGTTTTGATCCCTTAAAAGCTATAATAATTTTTTGCCGTTGCATGAAATTTCAAAGGCCCGAATTACTTGATCCGGTGACTTTGATGGAAGAGATCCGGAGATTATCAAGTGATGTTTGTAGACTCCAATTTAATAGTCCAATTATAGATTAATAGGTATCAAATTACGTGTAGTTAGTCTATAAAGAAGCAGAGCCAACAAATTTTTATGGTTTTTGGTCAGGTGGGGGTTTAGTCTAATAAGCTAGGGCCAGGCCTATATGGCCTAAACCTTAGAGAGTTGCAACTAGGGCTGGTTACCGAACCGAAATCAGTCCGAATACCGAATCGAAATCAGTTCGGACCGAAATGTTTCGAGAAATAAAGTTGAATACCGAAATCGAACTGAAATTTTTTTTTTTTTGTTAAAGGAATCGAACTGAAATTTCAGTTTACATGAAATTCGGTAATAAACCGAAAATTATTTCAGTTTTTCGTCTCGGGATGGGCCTTCGGGCCCAATTTGTTGAGCTTACTGATTTAAACTGGTTTTGTTCGGCCAATAATTAGTCCTGCAATCTTTGTTTTGGGCCTTTGGTACATACACAATTCGATGTACGACTTTAATTTGACACTTTCCAACTTTGATTAAAAAATTTGCCACAATTTTATGTTCATATTCATTTGGAATTTAGGATAACAAATTACTATCTCTATACTAGAAACCACTGAAATTAAAACTACATGCAACCAAAATCCAGAAGTAACAAATTAAGTTACAATCCGAAATAAATTAAGTTACAAACCAAAACGCAACAAATTAAGTAACAAATTTAGTTTCAAATGATTTGTGAAAGTACATATCCACTGAGTTGACTATCTCACTTTGTTGAGCTGCCACCTTACTTTGTTGGATTTCCCTTGCATCTTTGTAGCAACATCAATCTCTCCCATCCCCAAAATATCATCTACTACAACACTTATCTTTGCTCCACATTTAGACTACTACAAGAGGCCTCCCTCCTTATACGCCTTGTACAAATTGGTCAAGTTCTTTTTAATGTTTGCCTTCACTTCAACTACTTTATCCCATGGATAGATGAGTTCCTCTAGGTTTGCCTCAAACATTTCAAATTTGTACCTCGAGTCAAGTGCTTGGGCTATAGAGAGTTTAGAGTTAACCTTGTCAATATCACCCCAATATTTGTCAAATTTGAACTTCATCAAATTAAAGTAGTCACACTTTGCAAAGTGGCATAAGAGGAATCACAAATCCTTTTCTTTATTCTATCCCTAGCTATTAATTCATTATTCACCATTGTTTTTGGACAATGGACTATAATTGAAATATTATTAGGATGTACATTAAGTGAGTGCAGTTGTAAACTTAATATATGTTTTCTTTCCACCAAAAACAAAAGAACCCCAAGTTTTCTAGATGGGCTTTGGGTTCTTGTAAATATTGGACCTTCCTTTAGCTAAAGGTAGCTTTGATCATTTAAATAAAGTTTAAGTTACTGTATTAAGGAGGCTCATATGTATTGCAAAAAGCAGAACCCTACCATAGTTTGAATCTTTGTGGGTTTTTTTTTGGGAATTTTAACGAAAAGGGCTTGACACTATTCATTCTTAATCAAAAGGACATTTTGTGTATGAAAAGTCCATAATGGATCAAACTGTTTTCTTTATTTACTCTTATGTCATTTTTTATTATTATAGCAGGGTCCACAATGATGTTGACATTTTCGTCTGAAAATATATTATTTTACATGATACTATTCAACGTATGCTAATTTGCTATCAGCTCCTCATGCTTCCATCATGTTGTCGATGTTATGCAGCCTAGCTTTCTCCTTATGCATATGTACATACCAATTTGGAGGACTACTAATAAAACTTATGCAAATTTCTTTCCATCTTTCTAGATAATCTTCTGCTACTTTCAAAAGTTTTTCAGGAAATAATTCTAGTTGGGAGACATGGTTGATAAATATTTTATCAAGATAGCCAAACTCTAATAGTAAGGCTGGGTAACTTCTACCACATTATACTTTTCTTGATACTCATAACTAAAATGTCATGGTCTATAATCTCTCATGTTAATCCTGGCTACAACTATGTTAACCTCCGGTTTATAAATACAATTCTCTGTACTATCACAAAGACATGGTGGATACATCTTTGTAATAATATCCATCCTTGGTTTTGAATCAAAGATGGACTGATACAAAGCACATTGTAATTGTAATTGCAATTCTTTCATGGACTGTGATGCTCAGCTCAGGATCTCCCTTTGCATATCTGGTGGCATTATCCTTAATTTTGCTTTTGAAATTTCTTTTAATAAAATCTTATCAATTATTAAGTTTGAAGATATATTCATAAGAAAACTTTCATATTTTTCTTGTTTTTCTTTGTCACTCAAGAGCTGATACTGTTCATTATGTTGATGTTGCTCCATTTCAATGTCTTCTTCTAGGAGCTCAATCTTAATTTCTTCTATGGGCTCATTAGCCTCTTGTTCTATGGGTTCAATAACCTCTTTTCTTTTATTCATATACTAATCAGTTTCCAAACCTATTTTCAATTCTCTTTTCAGGGTGTCACTTGCCTTCTGCTGCATTCTAAGAGATTGGAGTTCTTGGTTCATTTTGGTAAATTTACTAAGTAATGACTCATAGTCTCTAGAAATGGCTTGAAGTTTATACTCAAGAGAATGAATATGCTGCTGGCTTTGGTGGAAATTAAAATTAAAGCTATCAAACCCTTGTTCTAAGGCTCTAATTAATTTTTCATGACCTAACCTCATGCTTGGCTGTTTGATTTGGATATTCCAAAAATTATCTAAGAGAACTTGTTGCCTATTAGAACGCCTTGGTACCCTTGACCTATACCTCAGAGTTGGATTTCTGATTCCTTCAACAATATTGCCATTAAAGTTGAAAGTAGGTACTGGTGGTGATGCTGGTCTGCTTATGCTATTTTGGAATCCACTAAATGGTGGAGGTTGATGGTGCATCATTATGCTACTGAAAGGTGCTCTTCTGCCTTGTGGTCTTGTGCTATTTGAGGATGATGGTCCACGATATTCCATACCTGTTCAACAAATTAATCTTAATAAGATATCGGCTAATGTATTGTCATTACCTTTTATAAGTTCAAAAATTGGTTTAAAACCATTTCCTGTAATTGAATCAACAAAATTAACTCATCTTCGGGTTGTCTGTTATTAGCATGTATCTTGTTATAATGAGAAACTATATTTTGACAATATGTTCTAATCGTAAATACTTCATTATGTAAAAATAAAGAGAATGCTTCAAGTGAGTTAATTATTCCTAAAATTTCTAAATCTGTTGATGGTAATCTTGACTGTACATCACTAAATATTCCTGATGAATATCTACAAACTTGTTCGTCAGACTTTGGAGACTCCTTGTGCTTTTTTTGGTATAGTATACATGCCCATCCTAATGATGAAGCGTTTGTTTCAACTATTTTATAACTATCATCTAATGGTAATGTTAATGGTTTAAGTTTAGTAATTTCTTCTTTTATATTTTGAACTAATTTAATATCTTCACTATTAAAATATTTTTGTCTTGTTTTGCTAGTTTTACTATGTAATACTGCTAATTTTCTTCCTAAATCAGGGATAAAATTTCTTGCATAATTTAACAATCCTATAAATGCTTGTAACTGTTTTTTATCTTCTAACTTATCTGGAGATTCTAAGATCTTTTTAGCTATGTGATCTTGTAACTGTATCGTACCTGACTTGATATACATTCCTAAAAACTCTATATCTTGCTTTTCTAACGCTATTTTATTTTTGCTAATCACAATTCTATTATTGATAAATTCTTGTAAAACTATCTCTAAGTGCTTCCTATGTTCATTTCTATTTTTACTATGTACCAATATATCATCTACATAAACACTACAAAAGTTATCATGTTTCTTGAAAATTTGGTCCATTTTTCTTTGAAAGATCGATGGAGCATTTTTAAGTCCAAATGGCATAACAAGCCACTCAAAATGTCCTTCTGGACAAGTAAAAGTTGTCCACTCAATTGATTCTTCTGCTAATCGTATTTGCCAAAATCCTTATTTACAATCAAATTTTCTAAAATATGTACTCTCTTGAATTTTATTTATAAGCTCATCTTTATTTGGTAACTTATAACTATCTTCATATGTATTATCATTTAATATTTTGTAATTATAAACTATTCTAGCTTTGCCTCTCTTGAGCTCTAAATGTTTTCTTACTATAAATGTTGTTGATCTATGTCTAGACTTAGAGTGTCTTATTACTTTTAAATTTAACAATTCTTTTATTTGTTGCTCAAACTCTTGTTTATCTAATAAACTACAAGGCATATCAGCTGTTTTTATGGTTAAATCTGGGTTAATTATATCTAAGTTTGCTAATATTTTATTTTTATTCCAATGCAATTGTGGGTCTTCTCCTATAATTCTAGTTTGTTCTGCTAATTGTAACAATTCTTCTAAACTCTTTGGTTTGTTTAACTGTAATATTACTATACAATTTCCTTCTTCTATATAATTGGATATTCATGATCAAATATTTCTTCATCAAACTCTTCTATGTTATTATGCTCATCTTTTTCATTTGAGTTTTCTAAATAATAATTATCTTGGCCACTAAATTCTTCTATACTTATGCTTTTGTATGCTTCTACATCATTACTTTGGTCAGTTATTGTAATACCACTTTTGAAAAATGTTATGCTAGGATTCATAAATAAAAAACCTTGTAAACTTTTCAAAAAATTTAAACCTAAAATGAATGGGTATGATCCTACTAGTGAAACAAATGTTAATGGTAAATTAAATTGTTGTTTTTCTACTTTAATAGACTCATTATTAATGCAATGTGTTAAGTAAACCGGTCTCTCATCAAACTGTGTTATTCTCACTGGTTTTGCTAATTTTTGTCTATATTTTTCTGGTACTAACTCTTCTCTTATGACACTCTTTGTACTCCATGTATATCATATATGTTGTTTGTATCTTATATTCTTTTGCTAATTCTATTTCACAATTTATGGTAATTAAAGAACTATTTTTTTGCTTTTCTATACTATAAACAATATTTCCTAATATTTCAATATTTTCTTGTGATTGTTCTGAATTAATTTCTAATAACTTATTATTATAACACTTTTCGCACAATATTGAATATGTATTATAGTATTTATTTGCAACTAATTTACTACACTTATGACATTTTTCCGGCCAACCTAAATTAATGTATTTATATTCTTCTTCATGTTGTTCTTCTATGAATGCACACATATACTCTTCTAAATCACTATTTGTGCTACTTGAATCTTCCGAGTCTGAATCTATCATATTTATACTTTTTATACTATAAATACTCTCATTATCACTTAAATCATCTAAACTATATATTGATTGTATATCTTCATCTTCTTCTAACTTAAATAACTCCATTAAATGTACTTTTTCTCTGGATTGTTTTCCTAATTTTGGACATTTAGGTCTAATATGTCCAGTCTCTCCACATGAATAACATTTACAACTACTCTTATCTTTTGGTGCTTTATATTTTCTAATCCAAGGTCTGCCACTTCTTTTCCTAAATTGTTTTGGAATATATTTTCTCTTTCTATATGCTCTTGAAGGTCTTATGCTGAAATTCTTATGTTGTTTGTACGGTTTGTATGACTTATATTTCTTTTTGTATATTTTCTTATGCTTGTTTTTCTTATTACAACCATATTGTTGTGGTAAATCTATATTTTTTACAGCTCATGTAAAATTGTTTCCTAATCTGCCTTTTAGCTTTTATTTGGCTACACTCTTGTCTAAGTATATCATATACATGTTGAATTCTAGGTCGTATTGCAATATCATTTTTCTTTGGATGCTTTTGCCATTCATTCCAAATCTTTTCTCCTATTGGTCCTTTGATTTTTGTCATATAAGTATCTAATAAATTAATATCACTAATTCTACATGTTCTTCCTAAATATTTAAAGAAATATGTGGTATACTCAGCTATATACTGTAAATCACAAATTTGTAATTGTTCTAAATTTCTAATTGCTCATATTTGTTCTTGTTCACTTCTACCATCTAACATATTATGATCTAAAAATTCTTGTTTAATCAAAGTAATGAAACCATCTAAAAATTCATTTGGATAAATATCTTCAGCTCTAACTACTTCTTTTCCTTTTTTTCCTAAAGAGTTCTTTTTTCTATTATCAAAAGGATTTAGCTTAGGTCTTCTGATATTGTTATTTGCAAGTTAAATTTTCTAATTTATCTAGCAAAGATGGTGGAAGTGATGAATATGCGTTATGTAAAACTTGGTTTATTTATGCTATTTGTTCTTCAACTTGATCTAATTTTTCAACTAAACTTAAAACTAATTGAATAATCAAATTATTTTGCCTAATTGGAATATTACTACTGGCTACTTGTGTTGAAAAATCTGTTAAACCTACTGGTTCTTTGTCCAACTTACTAATTTCTTTCAAAACTTGGATATATTTTCTGCTAGTTCTAGAATCGGTCATTAAATGAATAATTAAACTAATAATTTATCTATTTTATTATGCAACTTATCTACTTGTTCACTTAACTCTTTTTGTACTAATTGAATTTTTTGGACTTCTAATTTTAACTGCTCAACTACTTCTAATGATCTAAGTTCTACTTGCTTCGGCTTACTATATATGAGGTCAACAAGCTCTTTTATCTCTCTTTTGCTAGGAAACTTTTGAATATTTTTATTATTATCTTCTAACTGAGATGTAATATAGTCTAAATTTTGTCTAATTGTTTTTATGGATTTTTTCTGAAAATACTCTAACAATTGGTTTAACAAATGATTATACTTATTATTTTCTAATTTTATATTTTTTTGTTTGACTAATAATAAGATCTACAATACTATTGGCTTGTAGATTTTCTTCACTATGCAAAATATGATTATGCTTTTTCAATGGAAAATAACAAACTAAACTATTTTGGTCTAAGGTTAATTTTCTTTTTTTGAGGTTCACTAATTTCTAAATTAAGATAATTATACTATTAAAATGCTAAACTTGGCTCTGATACCAAATTCGCACAGCAGGCCCGGTTAAATAGTCGGATGACCATTATAACAACTAGACATAAAACCTTGCACATGGAACTTGACATGTTTCAGCATGACGGCCACTCACAATACAAGTATAAGGCCTTAACGGTTGAACTCAGAGGTACCTTGGTTAATGTCCAGTTATTTATATGGCAAAAATTCAACTATAACAGAGTGCTCGAACAAAGTATGATCATTAGTTTAGCGGGTTAATAATATAACTACAATAGTGCTTCCCTGTTTTGGACTAGAAATCTAATTTAACAAACACACTAAAGAAAGTAAAGAAAGCTTACTTAAGACTTGGAGATTGCTTGAATATGTACACTTGAACTTTTATTGATATATGGAATGTTTACAAAGATAGTTGTTTACAAGAAAGTGTTTACAATGATGCTATGAAGACTACAAATGCTTGAGAGTATGAAGATGGTGTGAGTATGAGAGTAGGGTGTTCATGTGTTGAGTGGTTGAGGTATCTTTTCAATGAATGAAACTCCCTTTATATATAGACTGTAGTTTATGATAGAATACCTCGGATAAATGGATATGTGGGCACACAAGAAATGATAAGATTATGAATGAAGATATCCGAGGTAAAGTAGGAGTAGCCAAAATTGAAGGAAAGATGAGAGAAAATCGGTTACGGTGGTTTGGACATGTGCAAAGAAGGTCTACTGACGCTCCGGTTAGAAGATGCGACTACTGGACAGAGGTCCAGGGCTGAAGGGGTGGAGGAAGACCTAGGAAAACTTTGGAATAGACTCTAAGAAAAGACTTAGAGTACTTAGATCAAACGGAGGACATGACACAGAACCGAGCGCAATGACGTTATAGGATTCATATAACCGACCTCACTAGTGAAAAAATGTTTTGTTGTTGTTGTTGTAAGTAGTCCTCTTGAATTAAATAAGTAACCTCATTAATTAACCCCAGGGTTAAACTCTTATCTAAAAATTCTAAATACTAACTGATGTGGCAACATCTCATTAATTTTTTTTTTATTTGTGGCCATCTTCAATCTCATTTATTTATAACTAGTAAGCAATTGACTCGCTAGATTGAATTGGATGATTCAATTTGATTCTTAAAAAAAAAAATCCGTCATCAGTATAATCATGTCAATTTTGATATTTAGGGATAAAACTCATTTTTCCAAGTAATTGAAACCAATCAAAGTTGGATTGAATTTGATCTTTCGAACACCTATATATTAAACATGTTATTAATATTGAGCTATAAATGGGGAAAACGTCCCTTTGTAGGTATGTCCCCCAAAGAAGGCATCCAAAAGTAGCTTTGGTTTCACTTCAACAATTTAAGTTCTTAATTTTCTCTACCACTCTCCATTTTCATTTGGAAATTATTATTAGCGCTCTACAAAATAATCATCCCATATTTCTTGCTTCTCTATTTTTTTTTTTCATTAGATTAATGCATGACAACTTTTCTTGAGTGCAAATGACAGCTTGGAACCAACTACTGGATCACTAAATTATTGTTGCAGTTTTTAGGTTGAATGCATTTACAAGGAGAAGAGGCCAAATGGTACCTTAAAATTCACACTTTTAAGAGAGTTAAGAATGAAAAAGAAGAAACGACATCCAAAAAGATATGAAAGCACAACCAACAATGTCTAGTCAGATTAGTGCTCCCTATTTGGCAAAGTGGGTCTGCAGTCTATGATGATCTTTGCAACTCCAGCCAGAGGGGTTGGTGTTCAGTAATTAATCTATGGCAACATGACAAAGCTATGCAAGTGAAAGAGAATTTAATACGATCGCTAAGGTAGTGAGCTAGATTTTTTCTAGTTAGGTATGGGATGTGACTTTTGCCTTTATCATTTAATTCTTTTTTTCGGTTGGATGAGTGAACCTTACTAGGGGTGGGCACGGGCCGGGCCGGGCCCAATTTTGGAGGAACCGGACCTTACCCGTTTTAAACAGTAACGGGGCGGGACGGGCCGGGTAGAGGGATTTTGAGTTTAGGAACCGGACCTAACCCGGCCCGTTTCAAACGGGCCGATTCGGGACGGGTCCACGGGTCCAACTCTTTTTTTTTTTTTTTTTGTAATTTATATACTGCACAGCAACAGAGACATGTTTTAGAAAATTACAAGATCTGTTTCACAAGCTTCTACACACATGAGCTGTTTTTTTAAATTGAGGATGCGCAGCACCTCAATTCTTATATATTCTTATACACACACACACATATTAATAAACCGGATGTGGGAACTCGGCAAGTTTCATTATCAGTCACCAATAAGGCACTGAACTCAAAACTATATAAATCCTTATGTAATGGACTGTACAAATTCACTGAATTTCTAAATCCTCAGCAACTTCATCTCTTCAACTAGTGAAAGAGTACAACCATACTATTGTTTGGCATCATATAGAGACTAAGAAAAGAGGGAAAAAATGAAAACAAAACATTTTCCTTTAATAATAACAATATTTGGTATTACAATAGCACCTTGACAAGAGGATACACATACCCTTGATCCTATCATTGTAAAATAAAAGGCTAGAAGAAGTACGATTCGACATAGCCTAGTCTCCCACTAAAACAAATGACATTTTTGCATTCAATGGACAACACTAGATTTCATTAACGAAACATAAATATAATCGTAAAAGAAAGGCAAAATTAAATGTACCAGTAAATGAATGAAGTTCTATAGCCAATTTTGCACCATGTCTCAATGCCAGTTCAAGCATCTGTGGTACTTGAGCTAAAAAAAATGTGACAGTAACAAATTATAAGGGAAAAGTAAAGAACTCACAGTCTACCTCTGTTAGTGCCAGTTCAAGCATCTTATAAGGGAAAATGTGACAGATTACATGTACAAAGGTTGGTTTAATTTGTTAGTGTTTCACAGAACTTCAAGAACTCACAGTCTACCTCAGTTTGCTTAAGATTTGTCCTACTATATCCTAATCGTTGTTTGGTATGAAATTATGAAAAGGTTGTGGCATTTCTTGCAGCCATGTATCCATGGCTGAGCAATTTCCTGGAGCCTTCTCTGGGTATTCTCTACAAGTACTTTACTTTTCCCTTATAATTTGTTACTGACACTAAATATATTATAAGAGAAACTCTAATTATTTGATAAAAAAGATCATTTTCAGTATAATATTGGCATTCAAATGAAAAGAATGAGAAAATGCCTTGCGTGAAGAATTAAATCCAAATAACAATTAGCTTAAGAACTACAGTCCAATTCAAAACGAAAACCCACATTAGAATTACATACCTCCCAATAGATTAAACTACATACATCCCAATACATCCCAGATAACAATTAGCACAAGAAATAATGCAAAATTTGGGAAATAGGTTTAGATTTGGCACGTTTAAGCATCAATTAACATCATAGGTTTAGATTTGGCAGGTTTAAGCATCAATTAACATGAAACCTTAACAAAAACTAGAAGAAAAGAAAACCCAAATCTGCAAACTCAGTTCTTGATCCAAATTCCAATTAAATTCAAAATTGCCTACTCATATTGAAATCCCAATCACAATGGACCCAATCCTAACCAGCTGACCTAGCTTTTCAATTTTTGGAGAAGTAGACTTACGGTAGCAGTGTCGTCGACGGCGCTGGTGTTGTCAAAGACGAGAGAATCGCGGTTCTGGGTCCTGGGATGTCGTCGGTGATGGGGTGATGGTGGTCGTGACGGCGGTGATGGGCTGGGTTCTTTGGGATGTCGTCGGAGTCGAGGCAGTCGAGGGAGAGGGAGTGACAGATGGTGGAGAGGTGGTGGGAGACTAGGAGTGAGAGTGACAGTGAGAGTGTGAGACTGATTCTAGGGCTCGGGAACTAGGTTAGAAATTAACGGTTAAGATTGGATGATAGGGTATCATTCAATCTCGACCGTTGATTATAATTAGAAACGGGTCGGTCCGGGGCCCCGTTTTTCTAGGGTTTAGGACCCGCCCCGCCCCGTAAATGACATGGACCCGCCCCGCCCCGCCCCGTTTATTTTCTACAATATTTGGAACCGGCCCGTACCCGCCCCGAACCTACATTACCCGCCCCGACCCGCGGTTCCTCTACCCGTTTGCCCACCCCTAAACCTTACCACATATCTAGTTTAAGCAAGCATCTATTCAACCCACATTCATTCACTTTTTAGCACTTGGCATCGGGAAAATGGCAACTTCCCAAAATCTCATATGTTTTTTCTTTTTTCCTTTCAAACTCAAAAGTTGTAATATTAATTGTTGCCAATACAAGTTGCATATGTTTATGTTGATATTTTATTTGTTTCAAAACAATGTCGTTTTATGTTGGTATTTAATTGTCAGAATGAAAAAAAAATTCATACTTTAGAAAGTTGAGAAATTTTTTAACGATTTGTAAAGAGTTAAATAGCTCCATGCATTGCCAATAAGTTTTTGAATTGGAACCTATTTTTAAGTGTTAAGCTTGAAATTTTCGCACAGGTGATTCGGTTATTTGTTACGCTTGTGTTGTGATTTTCCAAATCCAAAAATCGAAACACTACTTAACTTTAATAAATCAAAAGTATAAGTTCATAAATTCGATCACAAGTTCATGTTTGAATCATGTGAAGTTCTTCGGTCTAAGCCATGACGAGGTCATCACACATGATGCCTTATTAAAGTTAGTTACTACCACCATCCAATTTTACCAAAATTTTCAAAGACATATATTTACTTGCCACCTTAAATTTAAGAGTATCAAATGTATTTAATATCAACTTATGATAACTCCATTAATTGTACGTATCACGTGTGGGGTGTTTGTGGTTCTACCACTGCACTCGGAGCAAATTAAACAATACAAAAATATAAAATAATTGAGCCAGAACCAACAAAGACTGTAATATCTACATTTATATTATATGCAAATCATATTTTTCTTTATTTAACTAGATATATCAGATTCATATCTTGTTTTTGTTTATTCGTTGGGTTGGTGCCGGCAATGGCATTCAACAAGTGGTTCGATGTCGATTTTTAATATTGTAACTGGAAAAAAGAGGGAGCCCAGGTCAGTCAACTATATCATTAAGGTTACGAATCTAAGATCTGTTTTTATAAATTTATTATGTAATAATATGCATGGTAAGATATGAGTCGGATTCTCACTCCTCTTATTTTCATGTACTCCCCTCTCTTTCTTTCACACTTTGCTTTTTATCTTATTGTCTCAATAAAAAAATCAATATAAGACGTTGACGTGTTTTAATCGTAACCGTTCAAGTAGAAGAGGATGAAAGGGGAAAGAGATTAGGAGGGGAGAGAATCCCCTTCCAATAAATAAACATGCTTAAGGATTCCAAGAGTTAACACAAAGATTACATCTCTATCAATTACATGTATATATTGCATGCATCTCTTCTTGTATGAGATTGTAGGTTTCTCAAACAATATCAGCCGTAATATTTTGCATCTGTTCGGAACTTAGCCACTCGCCAAGTCTGCCTTCACTTGTCTTCGTTTCGAGGCCTGCCTCACTTGCTTTAACCTCAAACGTTTCTTGGAGCCAAGAATTGTTACTTCTTTTGTTCCTTACGCCAAGTTTGGGTGAAGAATATCTAAGTCTCAAGGATTAAGACAAAGTATTAATAAAAATAGACTACAAAATGTTGTTAAAGAGATTAGAAATACCATTTATGAACATTACAAATGCATGCAAGACGGATTTGTAGATGTGAAGAACAATACTAATCTTCTCTACCTAACATTTTGTGATCAATTCCTTAATAACCTGACTTCAATTTTTCGTGCCTTGAAAATCTTTATTGTTTTGAATCATAACTTATTACTAACATACATAGACAAAACCAGAAGTTCACCGACTTCATCACCATACTAGCTAGAACAAATGAAAATACCCCTTTTATACAATAGTGAAAACAAAACAACACTAGTTGGGCACATGTAATTGTTTATTTGTAAGCACATAATTTGCTTCTCTTCGTCCTCATCAAGAAAAACCTTTCTTTGATGGTTTTGTGTAAAATTTAGAAAATTGGGAAGATATACATATATGCCGATTTCATTATAAGTAATTTTTAGTGAAAATCTTAATATGCATGTGCCAATTTTAATATTCAGATAATAGTATGATTAGATATAATACGATCATACAACCTATAAGATTGAGATAATACATGGCTCTAAATAGTTCGACAAAATCAGTCATGTGTGAACGCGTAATGTAAGTCTCTTTATTGACGTGTGTAAGACTCATTATATGTACTTATGTTTACTGACAGACCTCGAATTGAAATGTCCACCTGAACATCCTCGAAGTGTGTTGGTCGACAGGTGGAAAAAGACAAAGCCATAAAGAGTTGATGATGTATAAAAAGTGTGAATAAATTAAAACCGAAACCTAAAATTAATTTAAACTAGTAGTGTGAGTGCGCAGTAGCGGGATGAACCCTTATTAGCCATGCGACGTCAGAGCATAAGTAGTTTTGCAGTGAAGTAAAGAATATTCACATCCTAAAATGATGGAGACTACTACAACATACATGAATAAGAATTCCCCCACACTGATTGGTGTTAATGTCAGAACCACTAGAGAACTCTTGCCTGCCACAAAAATCCAGCTAAGACCCTGGGGGCGCATAATCGAAAGTTGTGAGAAGGAAAAAAAAAGAGTTTAATAAAACCTTTGTTTTTCATAAAATACTAACTCCTTGTTGTAAAACCTGTATAGTTTCCTAAGTAACATATTATGTATAATATGAAAACAATACCGTATAAAAACAATATTTTAAGAATACAATGATCACAATATCTCAAATATAATTCATCGACATATGCTGAGAAGAGCTCATGTAAAGACATTTTGACATGAAACATATTGGGTATAATAATGATTTACGTTATTGTAATACATACATGTGAAGCTGGCACTAAGCACGTAACATACAAGATATAGCTGCCTAATGCAGACTAGTACAAGTTGGCGCCTACAATGGAGCCAAGGTGAGCGTAACTGTATGATGTGAATATACACGCGAAGCTGGTCTTGGCCTGGACAAGCACAACTTACCCGTGTAGGCATGCATGATGAGCACATAAAATATGTAAAATCATGCTATGATAGTTTCATAAGTATAATCATGGCATGGTGTAGAAAATACTTTTTCAAGCATTTATGGAAACTATATAAATATAATACGCTTGAAAGCAAAACTCACTCACTGGTAGTAGTCGATTTGTAGTCGCTCAATTAGGAAGGACGAGGCCACCAATAACTATTGCACCTAATCATATATAAGGACCCTTTAGCAAAACTCCATTAAAATAATTAAATTTGGAGAAACAGAGTGCAAAAACAAAATCAGCGCGTCGATATCTTGTATAGGGTTCCAAAGTCGATTTTCGAAAAAAAAGTCAACGATTAATGTTGACTGCTCAACACTAACCGGTCAACATCAAAGCACTGTTCTAAAAATTCCTGCCTAGCGCCGCCTAGGCGCTAGACGACTGACCACCGCCTAGGCGCTAGACGGCTGACCACCGCCCCGATTAACCCCTACGCGTTTGAAAATTATGAAAGTGCACCTAGACCTGCTTAGGCATCCGTTAGGCCTGGCAAACGGGTCGTGGTTGCCGTGTTTCGTGTCGTTTTCGTGTAACACCTGTTATCTTAATGGGTCGTGTCGTGTCACACCTGTTATTTTAACGGGTCCTTAACAGGTCGAGTCACTTTACCCAACAGGTAAAATGACCCGACCTGTTATGACCCGTTAAGAAAAAAACACATTGCCACATAAATATTACTTCAAAACATAAAAACACATTTGTCGTTAAGTACTACATCTACACTCCAAAATAAGAGCCTAATAAAAAAGCATCAATACACTACTAGTCTACTACAAAATACCAAATGTGCAAGGATATGCAAAATGAAGGAGTTTTTCTTTTCAAGGTTGTGAAGCCTTTCTCAAAAGTTAAAATCTTGCCAATGACAGTCAAAGCTTGCATGTTATTCCTTTTACAAAATTCTTCAATTTTCATCAATCATCATGGGGAAATTGTATTGGAACTTTGACTTTATCTATTGCCTTCAAGAGTTATGTTGATAATGTTTTCAGTAAGGTTTTCCACATCAGAACTCTCTTCTGCATAAACTAAGTATAGAAAAACCAAACATTATAAACCATTCAAATTATGAGAAGTTTACCAAAATAATTATGAAAAGAAATAAAACAATAGTACTATACCATATAAAAATATATTACCTCCTTTTCCAACGAGCCAATCTCGTGTATACAACAAAGCTTGAACTGAGAGTGGCACCAAGTGTTGAAGTCTGGAGAGATCGAGAGTGAATGAGAGCGGAGGATAATTTGGGCTCCAACCTAATGTACAATGGTCGGTTGAGATTAAATCTCAGCCGATCCAATGATCATCAATTTTCTAAATTTAATTTAATATAATATATATAATTATAATAGTATTTTTATAGGGGTATAAAATTATTAAATTAATATTTTGCTTATCATGTATCGGATTACACACGTGTATACCCGGACCAACCTGTTATCTTAACAGGTGCTTATCAGGTCACCCGATAACGACCCGATTCGTTATTGTGTCGACCCGATAACCTATTAATTTCGTGTCATTTTGTGTCGGGTTAACGGGTCGTGTCAGAAATTGCCAGGCCATCCGCCTAGCCCGCCTAAACCCACCTAAACCCGCCTACGTCGCAGCTCTCACTTAGACAGAAAATCGATAACTTTCATTTTATGTTTCCAATAAAATATAAGAGACTTGGTGAATACTTGGATGAACACTCATTATATGCTTGTGCCCTATGTTTTCAATATGTTCTAGAGCTTTATAATCTATATGTCATTTTATTTTATAGTTTATGTTTCTAGATACAATTATGTGTTGTTGTAAGTAAAAATAGGTACTTATTTATACAATATAAAATAAATTTACTTAAATCCTCCTAGGTGCTAGGCCCCAGCCCACTGCCCGACTAGCGCCTAACGTCTTTTAGAACATTGGGACAAAGTCAACGCCGGTTCAAGCAACATGGAATATCCCATCATCGAACATAATACCCGAATTGGATTATTCCGTTCACCAGATGAATATTTCCTTAAAACTAACGAGGAGTTAACGGAACATACCTAAAATATTTCGATCTGGATTCGAAAACGAGTTTGGTTGTCGGGTCGAATCTCAGGTTAATAGGTCGGGTCAAAACCGTCTTTGGGTTAGGTCGACCCCGTTTTGGTTGCGGGTTTGGCCTCTACAACTCATCGGTTTTCTGGAAATTTGGTCGAAATTATTTTCAAGCTTGTTGCGTCGTCGTAGTTGCTCCAATGTCCAAACCAATAGCGTATTGGATTCCTGGAGTTGAGGCAAACACGATGGTGGAAGCCTCGAGTCGAGGGTTGTCTTTTTGAGGTTTGGCCAGAATACACTTGCCGATTTTTGGAAAACTTATCGAAAAACTGGGGAAACTTCCCAAACTCGAATATGCGTCAAAACTTAACCAAAACACGCAATCCACATATGAAAAATCCATCTACTCAACAAGACGAACACAAAGGTAGTGGTTTTAGGGCTTACCTTGGATGGACTTAGTGAGAAACTCGCTGTGAAACTCTTGTCTGTGTCGAAGCTTCTCAAATCGATGGTTTGGGTTTGAAATTCACAAAAAGAATGGCATGGCTAAATTCATGGTGGTGAGGTGTGGGCCCTAAGTGGCATGAACTCCAACTTCGAAAAATGATAATACCAAAATGTGTCCAAGCAAATGTGAAATTCATTTGCCCTTGACGTTCGTGTTTCGTAAAATCTTCGTTGTAACTTTAAATTCAATTTCACTTGTGTTTACGCATTCGTCTTGTCGAGTACTACAAGGATATGACAAGAAAGAAAACGAATTATGAACTAAGCTCAAACGTCTACTAGGATTCTACTAAGCCCAACATGGGTATTCTCGTCAATTCCCACCTTTGGGAATTAAAATTAATTAAATTTTCAAAATGAGTCGTCACATTTACGATGACTTATGCTAGCACATATTGTGATTGTATTTGATAATGTGTACTAGGTACAATTTTGTTCTTAATTTTTTCCACTAAATGAAGTATCAAAATCAAAGTATAGCTGTTCACAAAAAAAAAAAAAAAAAAAAAAGGTCGCAATTGTTGAAGACCGTTGCCAACGTAGACAACGACTTCCGCTCTTCCGGTCCGTCAGATGAACGCAAAAACGACCCGCGAAAAAAAAAAAAAAAACAAAAGGAAATCGACGTACGCTTCGGCTCTCGTGTCAGAGACTCAGATCCAATTGCAGCTCCCCCTCCCCCAACTGTAGCTTCCTCCACGCTCCTCTCTCTCTAGTCTCTACATTTCCCCACTCTTTACTTTCCCCTCATTTCACTTTTTCTGTTTACCAAACACTCACACTCTCTCTCGAAAAGCTAAAACTTGGTGGTTGGCTCCGCCTCCATTTCGTTATCATCGACTCCTCCTTCGAGTCCACTCTCTCTGCAACCAAATTAAAGTGTCGGTGGTGGGATCGGATTGCATTGGTTGTTTCTCTCTCCTAAATACGTATTTTATCTCTATTACTGCAATTTCTATAGAGATTAATAGAAATTTTCAGCTCCTCTGCACTTTCTGCTCTTGGGATTTTGCTCATTCATGCAATGCTCACCTGGTTAGTACTTAATCTGTTGATTTTTTCTTTTGGGTGTAATTATTTTTGTGTTTTGACATTTGGGTTTAATCCGTTTGTTTGCATGCAACTGGTTCTGATTGGATTGAGTGTTTGTTTGGATTTTAGAGAGGCAGCAAGTGGGTTGGAGTGGTTGGTTGGGGAGGTGAATCATGGACCACAAGCCATGGCTTTGGAGGAAGAAATCTGCAGATAAAACCAATGCAGCTGCAGCAGCAGGAGACAAATTGCGTGTCTCAGTCAAAGTAAATGAGGAAGAGGTACACATTTTTCCTAATTTTTATGTCAAAAATCGTAGTTTAGTGAAATCCATGATGTTTTATTCTAATAATCTACATCACCTATAAGTAGAAATGTAAATGGTTTGTCATATGCTGTTACGCTAATCTCCCCTTACACTTTTGTAAGGTCCAAGGTCGGTCTTGGAGATTCCCTTGAAAGATTCTGAAAATCGAATAATTTCTCGCAGTTGAAACATTGCTAGATTGGCTTAAGGAAGTCAATTATTGTGAAGAGAACTTGTTATGCATTACATTAGTGAAATATATAAACAAGAAATTGTTGGAAGAGTGAGCTATTGAATAATTGCGTAGAGCGATTCTTATTTGTTTGAATGTATATATGTTAAATATATTTTGTGGGGTTTTGATGATCAGAGAATAGAGATTTTATAGGAGAGGCTGGTCAATTTTGACAAGTTAAATTTTTCTTTTAAATATGTTAAGCCTTCAACTTTTAGATCAATCAGAAGCTTTCGTGAAAATATTTTTGGAACTAATCCTTGGTAAATATGCAAGTGAATCCTGGAAAAGCACTAGTTATGTGCAAACTAGTGCTTCTTGGAGGAAGCACTTCAACTGCTTTTGGAACAAAAAAACATTTTCTCTAAAAGCGTTTTTAGTCATTTTAAAAGGAGTTCCAAATGAGTACTTCCATGCAAGGCCTGTAATATGAATAAATTTAGTGCTAAATTTATCTTAAAAGTTAAAAAAAATGCTAGTGCTAAATTTCGATATGAATAAATTAACTGCTAATGCTGTGATCACTTTTTGTTGATATATTGAAACCCAATATAAACAGGCCCTTTAGACTTCTATACGGTCGGTTGAGTAAGATGTCGTTTTAGAAATTCCTATTTTGTGATACCGAGATGCAAACTTGGACACATTGGTCTCATAAGATTTAAAATAAATTTTTTGAAGGCAATTTGATATTTTTATCTTAACTATACCATACCTTTAGCAGCCCAGAATTTTCAATTTTCTCCTTTGTCAGAAATTAGCACTAGAGAACGACACTAAATGGACCCGATTATCCAATCACAAACCATATGATTGTCAACCAAAACGTCTTACTGCATGGTAGTTTCCAAGGGATAGCAGATATGCATCCCCTGTGTAGCTGTGGGGATTAACAAGTTTTAGACTTTTGATGATCCTAACCAATCAACTGCTGTCAAATAGTTTTTCCTGGTAATGTGGACAGAAGAACTGAAAGTTTGATTTCCTACGGGAGTAATGGTAATTGATTACCATCTTTTACAAATGTTTATGATGCCTGTTGTTTGAGGTTGCTACATATGTTTTTATTGGGAATTTTGTTTTTCATATAGGAACCGTTGAATATTCTTGGAGGCGTTAATGGTACTAATTTTCAGCTTACTCTGTTTTCTTTATTTTTTTTTTAGATAGAGGCACTTCAGGCTGAGAAGGCAGAGTTGGAGAACAACCTGAAAACCATCAGTGATAAGCTTGCTTCAGCTCTCTCTGAATGTAACAGTAAAGATGCACTTGTGAAAAAACATGCCAAAATGGCACAGGAAGCTGTTCAAGGTAATTCATGGGTTGAAAAGTTGTGTCGGAAATTTCCAATAATCTGTGCATTTTATCAGTATATCGTTTTTCATATCGATGTTTTATATAGGCTGGGAGAAGGTAGAAGCAGATGCAGGATTTCTGAAGCATGAATTGGATAAAGCTTTCCAAGTCAGAGCAGCTGGCGAAGAAAGAATAGCTCAATTGGATGGAGCCCTCAAGGAATGCATGCAGCAGCTACGATTTGTTCGAGAAGAACAAGAACAAAGGGTTCATGAGGCTATGATGAAGACATCAAGAGAATTCGAGAAATCGCAGATAGTGTTGGAGGAGAAGTTAGCAGAGGCCACTAGAAGGGTTTCTAAAATTGGTGCTGAAAACACCCATCTAAGTAACACTCTTTTAGTGAAGGAGAAGTTGATAGAAGATTTAAGAAAACATTTGACAAAGGTGGAAGCTGATTTCAATGCACTCACGACTAGATTAGAATCCACTGAGAAAGATAATGCTTCTTTGAAATATGAGGTTCGGGTGCTTGAGAAAGAGCTTGAGATCCGGAATGAAGAGAGAGAATTCAATCGTCGAACCGCTGATGCATCACACAAGCAGAACTTGGAGGGTGCAAAGAAAATTGCAAAGTTAGAATCAGAATGTCAGAGGCTGCGGCTCCTAGTCCGGAAGCGGTTGCCAGGCCCTGCTGCTCTGGCAAAAATGAAAATTGAAGTGGAAATGCTAGGACGAGATTCTGTTGACATGGGGAGGAGAAAGTTGAATGACTCTACAGTTGATAACTTTCCTGAGACTCCCAACAAAAAGGTTAACATTTTGACGGAGCAGGTATATGCTATGGAAGAAGAAAACCAGACTCTCAAGGAAGCACTCAATAAAAAGATAAATGAACTCCAGTTCTCTAGAAACATGTATGCCCGTGTAGCTTCTAAATTATCGCAATCTGAAACACCACATGAAGAATCGTTAAAAGGCCAGGAAACCATGGAGTCAATGAGGAGTAGTCTTATGTCACATGAAGTCTCCGTAGCATCTATGTCTGATATTGGCAGCGATGATAAGGTTAGCTGTGCTGATTCATGGGCATCTGCCTTGATTACGGAACTGGAGCACTTTAGAACTGAAAAACAAAAAGGGTCTCTGACAAGCAAAACTGTCGGAGCTTCAGACATAAATCTGATGGATGACTTTGTTGAAATGGAAAAATTAGCAGTTGTTTCTGCTGATAAACAAAGTTTCGGTTCTCCTGTTCCTTCAGTTAAGGCATTTGTTGCACCCTTGGAAACGGAGTATTCCTCCGAACTTTTGGGTAGCAAGATGGTCCCTATTTCTGACAGTGAGTCAGGCTTCAGTTTGTCAAACAGGGAGACCAGGTTTAACAACATTGTCGATGGCAAAGCTCCTCATTGGGTTGGGGATATAGTGAAACTGGTGGTGGAGCACAACCGTGTTGCAGGAAGAAACCCTGAACAGATACTCAAGGATATAAGAATAGCTTTGGCATGTACAGAAGATCCAAAGCCATGTGAATTGGTTAATGCGAGGACAAATGGAAGCCATTTTGAGGCGTCGAATCCTTCCTCCGTTAAGAGCTGCACCTCATGGAAAGGTTCAGATAGATCTCTAGTAACTGATTCACCCAGAGGAGTAAGTGACGTGGACATCTCAAGCTCACAGAAAGGTAATCTGCAGTTCCAGCCAGATCTGAGTAAGTCCATTTGTAAAGTAATTGAGCTTATTGAAGGAATCAATGTGCCATCTCCAGATTATAACCCAGAGAATGGGTCCAGGAAGGATGGGAACGTGTCCACATATATAAATTCGGAAAACGCAGGCTACATAGTTCGTGTTTTCCAGTGGAAAACTTCTGAACTCAGTGATCTTCTACAACAGTTTGTTCATGCGTGCTATGATCTATTGAATGGAAAGGCCGGTCTTGAAAAATTTACCAAAGAATTAACTACAGCTTTGGATTGGATTTTAAACCACTGCTTTTCGCTTCAAGACGTTTCAAGCATGAAGGATGCAATTAAGAAGGAATTTGATTGGGATGATACACGAAGTGAAACTGAAACAGAAGTTGGAGTAGTTGGTCACTTTTCAAATGGCCATAGTATACAAATAGAAGAGCTGCAGGCCAATCTGGTCAAAGAAAACAGAAAATTAAAGAACGAATTGGTGAATTTAGAATCTGAAAGGAGAGGGTTGGAAGGGAGACTTCAGTCGGCTAGTGATAAGAGCGAATACCTGATGAACCAGCTCAAGGAATCTGAAAAAGCTATTGCCAGCTTGAGAACAGAGTTACAAAGTTTACGAGAGTCGAAGGAAATCGTTGAAGACCAGATTAAAAATCACCAGGTGATGAATGAAGATCTTGAAACGCAGCTTACGGAGGCCAGAGTTGAATTAAGTGAAGCTCACCAAAAGTTTTCGTCCCTAGAAGTTCAACTGATGAATAAAAAAAATTGCTGTGTAGAGTTGGAGGCTACATGCTTGGAACTACAGCTTCGGCTTGATAGGTACATATGCAGATTTACATACATATACACACACAGAGTACCAGACGTGCACACACACATATTACAGCTTTACTTATGTACATTTTAAATTAATTGAGAGATCCTATGCATCTGATATATGTTTTTAATGGCAGTGTGAAGAAGAAAAGCTCAAATTCCGATCTCCATCAGGAGGAAAGGCAAGCCCAAAATGTGAGTCAATATCCTCTTATTGTACGCACATTTACGTTTGTTTGAGAATCTTTAATTTCTGTTTCCACCTGCACTTTCATTGCCAAATAAAAACCATATCTTAATGGTAGCTTCTTGGGGGTGTCATATACTAATAAATGTACAGTGAAACAATAGTCTCATTAGAAACATCATTGAAAGTGATCGACTTAAATGTGGACTCTCTCTCTCTCTCTCTCTGGGTGAACGGAGAGTTCATTTTTGAAAGAAAACAACTACAAGCAAAAAATGATTCTATTGTACTTTCTTGTCACTCAGCTGCAATATTACATGATTTACTGTTTTTACAGTTCAAAGAATTGAGAATTCTGGTTCTTTACTTCTGATCGTAAATATATATATTTTTTTAATCAAAATTTCAGGATTGGGATATAACAGCTGCTTCAGAAAAGTTGGCTGAATGCCAAGAGACAATACTTAACCTCGACAAGCAGTTTAAGGCAATGGCTGCACCAAGGGAAGCAGGTCTTTCTGACAAGGTCATCACTAATCCCACTGATACAGATACCCCCACAGCCAAAGCCGGAAGCCCAACCCCACACAAAAACACAAACCAACGGTCCTCGTTACTAGATAAAATGTTAGCAGAAGACGGTGCTGGCATCAAGGAGTTTAGCTCTTCAATTTCAAAAGAGGTTTCGACTTCCACATTCAGTACTAAAAGGGTAATAGAGCCCCTCGAGAATATCCTTGTTCTAAATAGTAAATATCAGGATGACAATGCAGCTGTTGGTTCATTAGCTATAGTGCCCGGAAAGAAACTGGGAGGTGGGAGCTTATGGAGAAAGCTAGTGTGGAGAAAGAAGAAAGGTAACAGCCAAAAGGCACCCCTTTCGATTGCCCCATGACCAAATCTCCATCATATGATATCGCGATAACGTCAGTGTTCATTGCTCTGTTGTGATGGCAGTTCTGTTTGTTACGTCCCTTGTATTTGGAAATAATAAGGTTATGGCTGCTGTTGGTCATTTGAGAGATACTGGAGAATGCGTGAGTGAGGTTGTGTACTACTGCTGTATATACATATTGTAGGAAACTTAGAATTTGAAACAATTTCGGCACGCGAGAAGTTTGACATTTTTGTATACCCTCATCGTGTATTTCCTAGTTTTGTACACGTAATTTTCCCAATAAATAAATATGGTTTTGTTGTGAAATAACTATTTGGAAGAGAGAGTAGAGAGTGGGGGCAAGAGAAGAGAGAGCAGGGCTTGAGGAATTCAGTGTGTAATACCTTATGCCTAGTGCCTTTATTTATATGATGAGTTTTGTTTGCCCTACAAGTAGTACAAGGAAAGGATTTTCAAGATCCTATGGGTTTTCTTCTTCTAGTTTACACAATCACACTTAAATACAACATTGTTTACAAAACTCTACCTTGAGTTTGTAGAACTTAAGAAGTAGTCGAACCAGGTCTTCATGGTTAGAAGATGGTGGTTATTGTCGTCAGTTCTCGTTCACCACATGCAAAGCATATGCGAGTCTCTAACTAGAAATGCATATAAGGATAAAGTTTTACAAAAACCTGGCTACTGTAAACCTAGTGGGACAGACTTGTAGTCTAAGAAGAAAAAAGTGAGTTAATGCAATGTCGATACTTGACATCTTCAAAATGCATTAATTAGTAGAAAATGCACACAAGGTATGACTACTCAAAGTGGATGCCTCGTCAAAACCTCGTCAAATTAGCAAAAACCCAGTGGGAAAAATGCTCTTGATCTAAGGGAAAAATAGTACATTAAGGACAAGTGAGTATATTTCAGGATACTCCACTTGAGTTCGACAAAACTCCCCCTTGATAACTACAAGTGTTGCAAATGAGATAGGTCACGTGATCCAATACCTTGGTAAGCTTCTAGCAGGTAAACTCGGCATCGACTTTGTGAAGAGATCTGCGAGGTTGTCTTAGGATCGGATTTGCTTGACTTCAATCCTCTGATGTTTTACTGGCACTGTTCTAAAAATCCTTGCCTAGGCACTAGGTTGCTAGTCACCACCCCGATCAATTCCTAGGCATTTGAAAATTAACCAACCGCACCTAGACCTGCTTAGGCGGTCGTTTAGCCTACTTAGGCACCCACTTAGGTCGTAACTCTCACTTAGACGAAAAATTGATAACTTTCATTTTACATTTTATTTTTTCACTAAATTGTAATAGACTTGTTGAATATTTGGATGAACACTCATTATATGCTTGTTCAACATGTTTTAATACTTTATAATCTATATGTCATTCTACTTTACAATTTATGGATGTCAAAACAATGATGTATTTTTTTTTAAGAATATATATAATAAATTTATTTAAATCCCCCTAGGCGCTAGGCCTCAATCCGCTACCTGACTAGCGCCTAGTGTCTTTTAGAACCTCGTTTGCTGGTGAATGAAGCAGAACTTTGACAACACAATACTCTTGGTTTGACTTCTTGGATGATTTGGTCGATATAAGTGGCAAGTCATCATGGATCATTATTAGGAACTCATTGATTGATAGAAATTTGCATGTGATCCCAATGGCTTAGCGAGAGCTCTCCCACATATATGCTCATGTATGGCATAGTGAGGTACAATGAGTTTGGCACAATCCGAAGATTTCGCAACTAATGTCTATAATGTGGACCTTCAAAATATTGCAGTATTCCTTAACTGTAAAGACATGACTATTAAGAAACATGCCTTGTACGAGTCTAATAAGAAACCGGCGTCAGCATAACCAATAAGGCAAACATTATTCTGAGGATCAGGGGTTGGATTTGCGTGGGATGCATATGGATAAGCCCGAATCCCCAGTACCTCTAGGGTAGCGGAAAAGCGTATTTGATGCCAATTTAGTGGGAACGTGTAGACGCAGTGTTTTATCTTTCCAAAAGATCAACAACGAAGGAGATGCCCTGCCTTATGCAATGAGCCAAGTACAATAAAGCGCAAGTTGAGCTTAAATATGAAACTTTTGGTTCCAAAACCTGTATAAGGATCTCATTTGCATCTAGCGTATAGATGATCATGGGTGTACTCAAAGACAACACCTTATGGGGGTAGCTCGACTGGTTACCAAAATACCATTAGAACAATGCTCAAACTTTAGGTTGAGGTAGTAATGAGTTTTTTTCAAGATCCTTCATCTCAAATTCCAACTTCAGGTGCGAGACAGGTTTTTCATGTTCTTCTGGAGTTTAATAAGATTCATGCTATCAATAGAGACTGCAACCCTAGCAATTTTTATGGTGTACTGAAACTTCAGGTTCAAGGTTTAGTATGAACTTCCGGTTCATAGTACATGTATTTAAACGAAATACAAATATACAAAATATGCAATTAAATTGACAAATATATAATCAATATTGCAAGATATAATCCCCAGTTAAAGTCATTAATTTAATTAAGTGGATAACTTCGAAATCTAGGAAGTCTTCCAGACTAGTCATCTGGTGTGTTTGAGCCTCAGGCGGAATGGGTTGGTCTGTGGGCTAATGAAGGATACAGATGTGTGGGCTAGATAGCCTAATTCCAAAACCCAAGCATTTAATGCTACTGTTACTTTTGCACTGGCCCAAAGTGGTTGTAGGCCACAACCCAAAACAATAGAGGGGTGACACATGCCTAAATTTAGGCTCGGGTCATGGATAGAACCCGCGGGTTGACCCGTTTTAGAGGCTCAAAGGCCTTGGGTTTTTTTCGGTAAGGCCATCTCCAACCAAGGGTTGGCCAAATGACTCGTTTTAGCCCTATGACTCTCTAAGCTATTAATATTTTAATGAACAGTACATGGCCATATTTTCCTTCGTCTCCAACCGAGGGCCAAAGGGCCATATGGCTCGTTTTAGCCCTATCACAAAAAACCGTCTCCAACCAAGGGCCAAAGGGCCAAACATAATTTATTATTTAAATTTAAAAACTACAACAACTTAAATTTAAAAACAACAACTTAAATTTAAAAACTACAACTTAAATTTAAAAACAACAAATTAAATTTAAAACTACAAATTAAATTTAAAACTTAAATTTAAAAACTAAAAAAACTTAAATTTAATATCCATAATCAACATTATCTTCATCATCCGCCATTGTAGGAGTATAGTCAGAGGTAAACAACTGCCGCCGAGTCATAATTTCTTTCTTTTTTTCCTATCAAAATAGGCCTTACTCATTGGAGTGTAATTCGAAGTCCTTTCCATATTCTTATCATCCATCTCTTCTTGTATTTGTTTGGCCCGTACTTCATGCCTACACTTCCTTTCTTCTGCCTCAATGGCATTTTGCTCCGCCATTAATCGCAATGAGGTTGCCACTTCCTGTTGAGCGGTGTAATCATCATTTGCCTTGCCCTTTTCCTTCAACCTTTGCGCCTTGTTTCGTTCCACAACCCTAGGTATGGAACATTCACCCGAAGACGGATTTTCTACCCTTGTTTGTTGAATGGTAGGACATCCATCTTCATCCATATTTGCAGCTGAGGATGCAGTTTCGAACATCAGCGTAAGAGCTCTATGGGTGGATCTTCAAATAACACCCACCCTTTACAAATTTCCCAACAACTGTGAAACTGAAAAGGTTTTGAGCTGCTCTCCATATACAATTCCTCCGCTTGGCATACCTAGAAAAAAATTAAAGGAAATTAATTTATGAAATTAAATGTAATATAATTAAATATTTAAAATATATTGTGAAAACACTTACTTCGTCGTAGTAATTAGCGCCGCTTTCATGTCTACTTGCGGCTGCTAACAATGCTTGATGCCATTTGTTCAAACTTGGCTGAAGATATTTCTTCCATCTTGAAGAACAACTCTCATGGTTTCGAATATTCAGTGGAGTGGTGCCTTCATAGAACTCTAAGTATTTTTTGGACACACGAGTCCAAACATCGTCATTTGTTTGACAATTCTCACTCACACTATCTTCCGACACCCATCTATAAGCCTTGCAAAGAGCTTCATCTTCTTTTCGGCTCCAAGCCCTACCTTTCATTGTAGATGAGCCCATTTGAAAATTATTGAAAAAATTGAAGGATAGATTTTTGAAAGAGGAAAGAAAATATGAGAATTGAAATGGTGAAAATTTTGTGAGGAATGGTGAACGAATGGTTTAGGTATTTATAGGAAAAAAAATTAGAATTTTTTAGAATTTAAAAAAAAAAATTAGCCCAAAAAACAAAAAATAAATCAATTTTAATCCAACGGTAACTAGAGTCAGCTAGCCGTTGGATTCAAAATTTTCTTTAAGCAATCTTGTTGGTTATAACCGACAGGAGTATATTTAATATATTTAATATAAATAAACTCCTGTCGGTTAGAACCGACAGGATTGCTCTGATTTTCTGGCTAGCCCGGGCTGGTTGGCTGGCTGCATGCGGCCAACCCTTTGGCCCTTTCAGATTTTGTGGGGCCCACGAGCCCTCTGGCTTAACCCTCGGTTGGAGACAGTTTTTGAACTATTTTCGGTCCTCTGGCCATCTGGACCCATCGATTGGAGGATGGCCTAAGCACCAGCCAAAGTTGGATGGCTTACTTGGTACTCCCCAGCCGAAGTTGGGCGTGTCCTCTTTCTCGCCAGATAAAAACAGAATACCCACACCTGCTACTGCGGTTGGGGTTCATAGGGCTGAGCTAGAAGCTCAAAGACATCATCAACATCCTGGATCTCCATTGATGGATGATTTCAGACGAGAACCAAGATGTATGACAAGGTCGTTGGGATTTGCAACTACAGGTGCAGGTAGTTGTGGTTTGGTGCCTTCGATCTTCCCTCAAAACGTCGTCGAAGGTTTTCGTTTGAATGAACAAAATCCATCGAGAATTCATTGAGATTTCTCAGTCAATTTTCGTAGAGGATGACTTCTCCTCGATGAAGACAGCGTACATGCTATCGTGTGTATGCAAATTTGTAAACCCTGTCTTAATGAAGGCATCGCTGTCAACATTTCTGTTTTATTAAAACGACATTTGAAAATGTAGTAATAAAGGTAAAAGGCAACATCTTTTGTTATATCACACTCTAACCGTTCAAAATTATCAAACCAACGGATAAGAAAACATCGATTGTCCTTCCCCATAACTTTTTTTTTGGGATTTTGTCAGTTTTAGGTTGACAAGGATCCTTTTGTAGATAGTGTCTATGGATTGCTTCATGATAATTAGGCTTATAATGAATCATTCAAGGTCTAAGTCCATGGTTTGTAGGAAGATTAACCCCTATTTCAATATTTTCCAACTCAATGATCTCATTTTACTGTGAACGACAGGGAATATTCGAAGTAGGATTTGTACTAACAGGAATATTCAAAGGAGGACTACCCTAAATATTTTGAAGGAAGATTTAAGCACTGTTTAATATCGTTCCATTACGTAACTATATAATGAGAAAAAAGATCTTAGACTCTAAGTCCTAGAGTACTCTACAATGAATAATACTAATTAAACAACAATTCAAATAATCAATAATCATATATATTAAACAATAGTTCAATTAATCAATAACTATATTAAACTATATCAATTAAAAAAAATTCATATATTTTTTTTAACAAACGATATTATTTACACTAAGACCATTTCAAACCCTTAGGTTAAAATCTAAAATTTTTAACCCAAAAACATTTTTTTTTTTGCTCTAACCCTTCTGGCCTAAAATTTTAGCCCGGAATTATTAAAGAATGAACTTAGACTAATTTTTTTCTTAAATCAATTTTTAAAAAAAATAAATAAATATGTAGACTATTGTAAATTAATTTTATGAACATTTTAATCTAAAAAAATTTAAATTCCGATAAATATTGAAAAATCATTAAATTTTTCACAAAGCAAGCTTTCAACTTTCACCAACTGTTCAACTCCAAACTTTCAACTTTCATCAACCGTTCAACACCAAACTTTCAACTTTCACCAACCGTTCATCAATCATCCTCTATATAAACACAGGTCCAATATTAGTTGATCACACAATCTTTCAACCTTCAATCATCCTCTATATTCACCAATCTTTCAACTTTCAAAGAGTTTTTGTTTCCTAAAAATTCTCAATATCTCATCAATGGGTGATAGAAGAAGGCGTAGCAGGGCAATGGAGATGGCACAATACCAAGCAAGACTTGACATTGAGGATTCAGAACTGATCAACGCCGAAGCTGAACTTGTAAACTCGTTTATGCAATATGAGCACCATGGCGAATCTAGCCATCGTGGTTCTGTCACGGGGCGTTCATTCGTGCAGCGTGATAGAGAAGAGTGTTATGACCAAATGATGAAAGATTATTTCATTGAGCGGTCGAGATTTCCTACTCATGATTTTCGGAGGCGGTTTCGGATGAGGAGAGAGCTTTTTGAAGGCATCTTGAATGCAATTGTCAATCATGACCACTACTTTGTAAGGAAGATAGATGTCGTAGGCCGACAAAGTCTATCACCTCATCAAAAGCTCACATCTGCATTTCGAATGCTAGCTAATGGGTGCTCTGCTGACTCAACTGACGAATATTGCCGACTTGCGGAGAGTACTGCTATTGAAAACCTGAAGCGCTTCTGTCAAGCAATTCAAGCCATCTATGGAGCCACATACCTCTGCAAGCCAACTCGTGAAAACTTGAAAAGGCTCCTACACAAGGCAGACAAAAGAGGCTTCCCTGAAGCGCTCCTTCCACTAGGCATGCCAACCATGGCTCTCTCCAAGCTTCCCTTCCATAAAGTGCATGCTTTGTTGATAGTCTTCCACCGATCATAAACACCACCACCGTCCCGCCCGTCGCCGTTGCAGTTTTCTTGAAACTTTGCAATGATTTTATCCCACAAAACCTTTTTATTTTGATTTGTGCCAACTGCACCATCTTCGCTAACAGAAACCCATGCCAAGCATAAAGAAACATCTTCCTCACAGGTCCAATTACGACCTCTAACATGCTCTCTTGCCATGTTGAATAATTTGGAAATGGAAAGAAATGGTAGAAGATAAATTGGAAGAATTGTAGGAGAAAATTGAGTTTTGTGTGGATGTTTGAACAAATACATAGGTATTTATAGAGTTTTTGGGTAAATTTTGTGTTAAATAAATTTATTTAATTATTTTAGCTGTTAGATTTTAATTTAGGCCGTTAGATCTTTTTTTTACCGTTAGATTTGAGTATATTCAATATCAACCGTTGGATTCAATGTATTTTAAAATAACATATTTTTTTAAAATGAAATTTGAATCTGGACCGTTGGATCAACCAACAGTCCTTAAACGATGGCCGTCAGATGCGGAAAAGAGCCGTTGGGCTTGGGCAAGTGGCCGACATGGCCCTAACGCTGGGGTCCCACGCTGTCGGGACGTGATGGCAAGCAGCTCCCGTGGGGCGCATTCGCGAGTGACCGGGCCGAGACTGGCGCAAAATCATGCGAGTCCACAAGTGTTTGGGGGGAATTTGGGGGGGAATTTGGCCCAGCTTTAGCATTTGGCTTTTAGCCCAATGTTTTAGCTTGGGTTGGGTGGTGTTTGGGGGGAAATTTTAGGGGGGAATTTGGCAAATAGCCTAGGGTTGGAGTTGGTCTTATGGATTAAATTTTTAGCCCGAGATTATTAAATAATGAATTTATGTTATTTAAAAAAAAAAATTCGGTAGACCATCTTAATTTAATTTTATGAACATTTTAACCTAAAAATATTTAGATTCCGATAAGGGTAAATTACATTTAACCCCCTTATGTTTGGATCCAATTGCAACCTCATACAACATCTTTAATTAAATTTAAAAGAGATCTTCTAATTCCAATTACGAATTCATTAGGTCCTTTCGGAACAGCCTCTCAAATTTGAAAATCACTAATATTAATAGAGTTTTTTTAAGTAAATTTTGATTTAAATAAAATTTTCTTTAATTATTTTAGCCGTTGGATATAAATTTGGGTTGTTAATATTTTTTTGTACCTTTTAATTTGATCATATTAAATTTCAGCCGTTGGATTTAATGAATTTATAAATTTAAAACTAGAAATTAACAAAGTTTAAATCTGAATCGTTGGATGGAATCAACGGTTCGTTCCTCTACACCGTTAGATGAAAGAAAGAGCCATTGGGCTCATAAATCTTCCTCGACATGTCCACACGGGTGGGTCCCTTGCTGTTTGTTTAGGAAAAGTGGGGGGCGTGGGATTGTAAATGGCACGTCAATCCTATGCAGTTTTGAAAAAACTGGGCGCGTCCATGCTCATACTTGGGCTAGCCCACTAACCCGAACTCAAATCTTGGCTGGAATTTGGCCAATTTTTGAGTTTTTAACCCATAACTATATTTTAGGCCAAAGGTTGGAGTGTTTTTGGGGGGAAGGGGGGGGAATACAAGGCAAATTTTGAGAATTACTCCAAGGGTTGGAGTTGGTCTAAGAGGTGGAGAAATGAGTTAAGTCTCACAATGAGTTACCAAAAATGTGGTTCACAATGGGCTAACTGACGCAGGATAAGCCAAGGGAGTCTAGGGAGACGAGGGATGATAACCTAGGAATTGCTCAACCAGGGGGGACGAAATCACTCGTGTCTTTACGGGGATGAACCTGGGAATCACTCGACCAGGGGCAATGGATTCACTCACATCGCTAATTGTGGATTCACTCGACACGACCAAGTCTCACACTTGATTTTAAGGAGGAGAAAACTCACTCTCTTCTTAGATTAACTTTAATTCACTAATTTCACTTCTTAATCTTACATATAGAACCCTTTAAATAGTAGGCTACCTTTCATTGATAGGATAAATAACTTAATACTAAAGATTATGGTTACTAGGTATCTAATTAAAACATGGCTTTGAAAGATGAAAAGTCTCCAACAACATGTTTAATGTAGAAACCATATTAATTGTTCTGCATTGCATCATTCTCCTCTTCTCGAAAAAAACTCTTCCTCAAGTTTCCTTTGATTTTTTTTCCTCGATCTTTTGCATGACCTTTCAAAATTTTCCACAACAACCATAATAGCAAAAGCAATTTCAGAGCTGTCAAGTTGTTCCGTCCCACAAAACATTCATTTGAACTCCACTTCCATGTTATTCCAAAGCAAGTACACCTTAGTTCCTTGTTAACAGAAATTGACTTCAAATCAAGAACATACGCTTTCCAAATTATTGTTTCTTGTGATGAGTAACGTTGGAGGGATATTGAGAAACCACAATAAAATTCACTGATTATTTTCTTCAACAATTTCCGCTTTAGATTGTGAGTAATGAAATCTTCCCAAATGTAATCATTATGCACAATCAATGTTTTTGCCTCTTTATGAAGCTGCACATAAAACGTTTCCACCATTGTACTCATGTTATGTGGATAACCCCAATCCACAAAGCCTTCTTCTCCTGACAGCAGATAAACTTTTTGATGAGCCACATCAACGGTATACTTGTTGTCGTCATTAGATTTGTCGTAAATTGGTGAATAATTCCAATCGACGAAACTAATCTCTTCAACGATGTGATCTTGAAACGGATTGATAATCATAGCCATGATCTTCAACCGCAGCGGAAAACCTGCTCTAATGCCACTTAACGCATGAGAAGCCAAGGGAGTCTCGAGAGATGAAGGATGATAACCTGGGAATCGCTCAACCAGGGGGACGAAATCACTCACATCTCTACGGGGATAGAACCTGGGAATCACTCGACTAGAGGCAACATATTCACTTACGTCGCTAATCGTGGATTCACTCGACACGACCAAGTCTCACACTTGATTTTAAGGATGAGAAAACTCACTCTCTTCTTAGATTAACTTTAATTCACTAATTTCACTTCTTAATCTTACATATAGAACCCTTTAAATAGTAGGCTACCTTACATTGATAGGATAAATAACTTAATACTAAAGATTATAGTTACTAGGCATCTAATTAAAACATAGTTTTGAAAGATGAAAAGTCTCCAACCACATGTTTAATGTAGAAACCATATTAATTGTTCTGCACTGCATCACTAACGACATATTAAATTATCAATTAGAGATTTAAACTCAAAAAATGAGAGATTTACCTCAAAATGAGCCGTGGAAGGCGGCGATGCGTGGTTGGCGGTGGTGGGCTGCTGCTTCCATGGGCAGAGCATTATATGGTCAAATTGACCCATATTTTCTAAGGACAATCCGAGAACAGATTTCCAAGTCGCTACAAGAACATAAATTAATCGCATGCAAAACGTGATTCTCAGTTCTGATAATTGATGCCACCAATCCACCAAACCTGCATTCATTTACCACGAAATTACACGTACACATACCGCCAGTTTAAACGGAATAGAATAGAATAAGATAATAAGAAGATATTCACATAAATAATTCATACATGGTACATCTTCGTCTTCATGCTACTAGTTGATGTCCAAAAATAATTCTTGCAAGTTGCAAATAAATTAATATATAATATCTGGCTTCCTGGCTTCCTTGTCTATAAGTTCATGATTTACCATTTGATTTTCATATCTGAGATGGAACACATTCGCTTCATCTCCACAACCATTGTTCAGCCCACAATCAGCAATGAGTTTACTCAGACAATTGAGCTAACTCCATGGGATCTTCAGCTCATCCTATTAGATCACATCCAAAAGGGCCTTCTCTTCCACAAACCAAACTCCAATACTTACGAGAAATACCCAAACAAGAGCTTGATACAACACCTAAAAGCCTCCCTCTCCCTCACATTGGATATCTTCTATCCCCTTGCCGGCCGTATTACCATCACCGAAAACGAAGATGACAATACCACCTCTTTTTCCGTCAATTGCAATGGCGCCGGAGCGGAGTTTGTCCATGCAGTTGCTGATGTTGCCACGGTGGCTGATGTTCTTGACCCTGATTTGGTTCCTGATGACATTGTTTACTCATTCTTTTTAATGAATGGGGTTTTGAATTACGAAGGCGGTGTGTCCAAACCCTTGCTTGCAGTGCAGGTAACTGAGCTTGTTGATGGCATTTTCATAGGTTGCACTATGAACCACTCCATCGTTGATGGGTCTTCCTTCTGGCACTTCTTCAATACTTGGTCAGAAATCTCTCGGTGTGGTAGTACTAATGGTAAACTCTCACAACCTCCGCCAATTTTTGGACGTGAATATCTTGACGGCATCATTGATCTCCCAGTTCGCATTCCCTTCTTTCAAAATAAAATCCCCAAAACTAAGTTTTTGGCACCCATCCTTAAGCAAAGAGTGTTTCATTTTTCCAAGGAAAAAATTGCGCAACTCAAAGCCAAAGCGAATTCTGAAATGGGAACTACCAAGATCTCATCCCTTCAAGCACTGTTGGCTCATCTTTGGTTATCCGTAACCCGCAACCAATGTCTCAGCACTGGTCAAGAAACAATGTACAAAGTAATAGTTGGAATGAGGCAGAGATTGCAGCCACCATTGCCAGACAAGTACCTTGGAAATGCGGTTCTATTTGGCATAGTAACATCCAGTGTAGGTGAATTGCTTGAGCGCGGACTAGGCTGGGCTGCGTGGGAAATGAACAAGATGATTGCTGCACAAACAGAACATGATGTAAGGAAGCTGTTGGAGGATTGGATTAAAAATCCCAAAGTACCAAACCTCGGTAGCTTGGCAAGTAACTCATTATTGACAGGAAGCTCACCGCGATTCGATGTGTTTGGTAATGACTTCGGTTGGGGAAGGCCGCTGGCTGTTCGAAGTGGCGCTGGGAACAAGTTTGATGGCAAATTAACTGTATTTCAAGGGGCTGAAGAGGGAAGTATTGATTTTGAAGCTTGCCTTTCGCCTCAGACACTGCATGCTTTGGCACACGACGCAGAGTTTATGGCGAGTCTGACTAGGTGAATTTAGTTGTGATGGTATTGGTACAAGCCAATACCATCTAGATCTCAAGCTTGATTTACACTTTCGTGCTTGTTTGTTATGTATGAATCAGACTCTGAAAGGCGGTACTTAGATAATAGCCAAAAACTGGATGTTGTTTATGCAGTTAGAATTCTTGGCCTATAAATTGGAACTCAGTTAATTGTATCAACAAATTGTTTCTCCTGGGTGTTATTTTTCTTGCTTCTCAGTGCCACATAAAGGTTTGAGGGAAGAGAATAGCGATCGTGTCACTCTATGCTTAGATTGTGTTAGTGCGAGTGTAATACACTTTTCTTAAAATATAAACCAAACAATTGTGCACTAAGTGTGAAGTTGACTTATTTGGATTCTTTTATATACCTTGAATGTTAGAGAACTTTACATTATTGTGGAAATGAAGAAAAAGTGATTTTAATCATTCCTTACTTTAGAGCAAATGAAAGCATAAAAGACTGGAAATCAAATGCAAGAACTAGTACATCTTAACGACAATACGCTTGAAATGTAAGATGAAAGGAGGCTTCTTCGTCCTTTTGTCCTCACAACTCCTGTAATGGATGCTGCGAATTCACTCGCCACCGCAGGCGAGCAATCCTATGAGAACACGTTGCTCAAAGCCTTTCCAGCTAACGTGGACCTCGTACCTTGAAGAGGCACCCATCTCCAAAAAATAGAGATCAAATATTAGGAATATAATAAGGGACATGTATCATCTCTCGATCTATTGGTCCTAATCCACTAAGTCACATCATCTAGGCCATTGAAATTTGATCAAATGACTAAAGTTATTATAACTTTTAAAGTAGACATCTGTTTGTAGTCATTTGATTAAATTTCAATGGCCCAGATGGTGTGACTTGGTGAATTAGGACCAATGGATCCTTAGAGGATTCGTGTCCTATAATAAGGGTAATGTTAGAGATATTAAAATTTTTAAATTGAATTTGCAAATCAAATGATATGGTTATATATAATTAGATTATTAACTACGTGTCAATCAACGTACTTGTTTCTTATTAGTGATACATCATTCGACTTATAAATTTGGTTTAAAATTTTGTTCTTTCTAATATTATCTATATATTAAGATAACAATAATCAGTTTTTGTTTGATTATTTATTGTGCATATTTTCTCTGATGCTAAGAGCAACTCCACCCTTGAAGCCTTTCCCCCAGGGCAATCCACTATTCAATCCACCATGTGAACAATAACTGCCTTAATGAACAGTAACTGCATTTTGCATCTCCACCGTTGCACTTGAATAGCCCTGGTAATAGGCAATAAAATATTATTAATTTTTTTTTTACAAAATAATACTAAATAAATTTATTTGTAATTTCGGATAAGATATTTTAAATCGTTCTCGTTGCGCCACGTGTCATTTACCCAAAACGACTATTATTGGTCATAGATTTCGATAAGATTTTTATCCAATGTCATCGTGCCACGTGTCATTATCTTTTCAGAATCTTTGAGGATAGATTTCGATCAGATTTTAAATCGTTCTCGTTGCGCCACTTGTCATTATCTGAAAAGATAATTATTGGTGATGGATTTCGATAAGATTTTTATCCAATGTCGTCGTGCCACGTGTCGTTAACTTTTCAGAATCTTTTAGGACAATTTTTCGATCAGGTTTTTAATGAATGACGGCATGCCACGTGGCACTATCTACAACCTAATCATTTCAGAATCCTCCATATAATCCATCATCCATCCTTTTAAATCTCACACCAATTTTCTCAATATCTCTATCATTATTCATATAATCCATCATCTATCCTTTTAAATCCCACTTCGAAGATTACTACTAGCTTGTGCCAAGGCGTCTCTCCAAATAGTAAACGATTGGCTAAGTAATTTCCAACGACTAGACATCGATTCTTTGGCTCTACTCCCACCCATTTTCTCAAGATAATTGGTATGAATAAGACTCCACATTTCTCGCAACTACATCTCATTACCCGTACGCGAACTATGAGTAATTTCAACCCAGCTAGTACACAATGCAACATCTTCAAGAAACGTCCAATTCGTACCTGCATCTGTAGTCATTTTGTTGAAAAAAATTGGATTGAAACTTTGAGAGAAAGATAGGAATGTGATTGAAAGTAGTTGAGAACATATGAAATTGTGGTGTAAGGTTGATGATAATGAGAAGGTATTTATAGAAAAGTAGAAACATTTTTTTTTTAAAATTTTCAGATATTTTTTTCGGATTTTTTACAATTTTTAAAATTTTTTTTATTCAAATAATTAATCTCTACCATTGGATTTAAAAAAATTAAATTCCAACACTCCAGATTGTGCCACGTGTCACAACGGTAACTTTTCTTAATTTTAAAACTATTTTTTCTTTTTTTTTAATTTATAAAGCAGATTAATATCAACCGTTGATCTCAGATCGAACGGTTGATATTAAATCAGCTTTTTTTTTATTACCGTTTGAAATCGGACGACTCATATTCAAGAGTCGTTGAGATTGAACGGACTGTGGCGGTAACCTGCTGAAACTGGCGCGCGGGCCCCGTGCCTTGTAAAGTTGTCGGCTGACGCACCCCCACTCGCAAGTGAGGGGCACGCGCCTGACACAAAAAAATAAAAAAAAGACCGACGCCAGGCCTGGCGTCAGCCTGACGTCACACCCACCTCGGGCTGCAGGGCTGGCAATCCTCCACGGGCCTGGCCCTCAGGCTCCCACCTTCACTCGGGCTACCCAACGCTGGAGCCCTATCCACCGGCCCTCGGGCCCTTTCCCTTCGCCTGTCCCCCGAGCAACCACCAAGGGTAGAGTTACTCTAATTAACTTTTGTTATCTGGTCATGTGCTAAATTCACTATTTGCAAAAGAATCCACCGACCCACATATAGTTGGCACGCGAGACAGAGCTTAGTCTATATTATATTAAGCACAGGAAAGTGAAACATATTTTAACATTTCATACAATTTATTTGATTTTGTTTGTTGTTTTGTTTGTTTCATTTAATCTGATAATTATAAATAAATAAAAAATTTGTGAGAACTAAAAATAGTGAGTGAAGATCACTCCCTTAAACATATATGAATTCAGTAAATATGAATCATGCACTGTATTAATTATTGTGTTATAATAAAGACTATCCATATTGTAAATATTCACACTTCAAAAATTACTCATATATAGAGTTTTATTTTTTATTTTTTGGAATAAACAATATAATTGATACTAAGGGTGGGTGAGTGTGCTAAGTCTTGTATTGGGCTAGCCATAATAATGTGGTTCAAATTCGTATTTGACAAGAATCGAACGTAAGACCTCAAATTTAGAAGTGAAGAAGAATACCACTAGACCGTTGTATTAAATGACATAGTGTTTGTGGGTTCAATTATTACTAATATATAAAGTTAAGGCCAAATCGGATTAATGGTCCTCATGTTGATATGGCTTCTTGCAAAGAGATAGCAGATTCATCAATGCCTGAAGCATCCCACATCTCTCAAAAACTCCAAGTTTGGGGAAAGAGGTTAGGAGGGGAAGCCTAGGATTTAATTGAAATTGGGAGGGGAAGGTATAGGGGAAAAAGGTGCACAAGTTAAGGGGTGGGGCGTAGGTTAAGAAGGGAGGCGTAGGATAGAGAAAAGTGCTTAGAGGGGGTTGTGTTTGGTGGTAGAGGAACAGGGAAGGCCTCGTCTTTGGCTGTCTTGTGGGCAGAAGATGGTGTGGGGAAGTCTTTTGTTAGGTGTCACCCTCCAATATCTTTTTTTTTCTTTTTTTTTCCCACTAAGAAATTAGGTAAATGTTTGTAAATGTTTCTTCTAAGATGGAGAACGTTACAAGTCAATAGCAGAGCTACAGTGGTGACCTTGAGTGCCCATGATTCAAAAGAAAAGGAAAGAAGAACAATTGATAACCGGATTGGAGGAGAGGACAGTGAAGGAGAATAGGCCACAGGAGGAAGGCATAATTACACGGAGAGAGGAAGAGAGATGAAGGCACAAAGAGAGGAAGAGAGAAGAAGGCTAAAGAGTGTGGTTGGACATTTTTTACCACAAGGGTTTAAATTCTATTTTTTTTTACCACAATGACTGTCTTCCAACACCACAATGTTTTATTTTTTTACCACAAAGACTGTCTTCCGAATTCCCTATCACCACAGTGACCATTAATCGTCCGATTTGGCCTAGAGTTAAAGGCACCCTCAAAGCTTTAGTATATTATATTCAGCCTTCCTCAAGAGAACAATACCAAAATATGAGACACATTCGCTTGATCTTCACCACAACTGTTCAACCGACAATCCACAGTGATGAGTTAACTCGTAGAATTGGGTTAACGTCATGGGATCTGCAACTCCTCCTTGTAGATCAAGTCCAAAAAGGCCTTCTCTTCCACAAGCCTACTTCTACTAACTGTGGGAATGAAGACCTAAAGAATAACCTAGTCAAACAGTTAAAGACCTCTTTCTCCACCGCCGTGGACAACTTCTATCCCTTTGTCGGTCGTCTTGCCATCATGGAAAATAAAGACGATAACACCACCTCTTTCGATGTCGAATGCAATGATTCCAGAGCTGAGTTTGTCCACGCGATTGTTGATGGAGTCACTGTGGCAGATGTCCTCGACCCTGTCTTGGTCCCTGATGAAATTGTCTATGACCTCTTTTCCATGAATGGGGCATTGAATTACGAAAGTGTGACCAAACCCTTTCTTGCAGCGCAAGTAATAAAGCTGGTTGATGGCATTTTCATAGGTTTCACAATGAACCACTCGGTTATTAATGGGTCGACATTCTGGCGTTTCTTCAACACTTCGTCCGAGATCTCTCACAGTGGTGGTGGTCGCGATGGAATTTCGCGATCACCTCCTATTTTTGGCTGTGAGTTTCTGGACGGCATCATTGATCTTCCAGTTCGCATTCCCTTCTTTCGCAGTTAGATCGCAAATAAATTTCTACCACCATCTCTTAAACAATGGGTATTTCATTTCCCTAAGGAAAAAATTGCTCAGCTCAAAGCCAAAGCCAATGCCGAGATGGGCACCACCAAGATCTCATCCTTGCAAGCACTCTTGGCTCATCTTTGGGTTTCCATAACCCGCACCAGGCATCTCAACCCCGACCAAGAAATCAAATATCACTTACTAGTAGGCCTGAGGCAAAGATTGTAGCCGCCATTACCCGATGAATACCTTGGCAATACAGTTCTTTTTGGCACGGCCACATCCACCGTGAGCGATTTGCTCAACCGCGGACTAGGCTGGGTGTCTTTGGAAATGAACAAGATGATTGCTTCAAAGACGAAAGTGGATGCTATAAATTTTTTGAAGCAATGGATAGAGAGTCCAAAACTGGCCAAAATGAATGCTTTAGCAAGTGATCACGCATTGGCCACGGGAAGCTCGCCGCGGTTTAATGTGTATGGTAACAACTTTGGTTGGGGAAGTCCTCTGGCAGTTAGAAGTGGTGCCGGGAACAAGTTCGATGGGAAGTTGACGGTGTTTCCCGGGGCCGAAGATGGAAGCATTGATTTTGAAGCTTGCATCTCGCCGTAGACGCTGCAAGCTTTGGCGGAAGACGAAGAGTTCATGGCTAGTATGGCTTAGTGAACTTTATTTTAGAGAAAAATTTATTATTGCGGATCTTCGATCCTTGATGATTTCTTGGTTTTTAATTATGCTCATGTTTTCTTTGTGTCATTCTATTCTTAAGAACATTTACCCTCCCACTTAAATTACCTGATTACTAAGCGTCCTCCACTCAATCATTGAAAATTTGTTGGTTTATTGTTGTGGACAATTCTGGAAATTAATAAAGGTCGTAGGCCTTCACCATGTGATCATCAAACAGCTACCAGTCAGCACCAACTCTGTAAAGAAAGGGACATATTTATTGATACTAGATGGATTTCAGTTGGTTTTTTGAATCAGTGCACTGTGCATTTTTGGATATTTAAGGATGTCTAATGCGTATCTTTTAGATGGATTAAGAATGCTATATGAATTACAGTTCATCTTTTGGTCTTTGCAAATGTTTTGAGTTATTAATTTTGAAGTGGATTTTGTGTTCATCTTTTGGTTATATCATGTCTTTATGTGGGATTTGTGTTCATCTTTAGGTTACATCATGTGTTGATGTGAGATTTGTGTTTATGTGGAATTTGGATATTTATGTTGTATTAGCTTCCAAAATTGAACCCTTAAAAAAATTAGCCAACGTGGAATAGTTTTGGCGGGAAAAAATAGTGTTCAAAATTTTAGATTTTTTTTAAAATTATTTTGAAAAAAAATGACGTAGAAATTTTTTGGCGGGAAATCTACGTGGCAGTACAACACAGAAGTCCATATGTGGAGGGGGTGGGACCCAGCATAAGCCATGTCAGCATTTAACGGATAAATTGATAGACAAACTGACAAAGGTTTGACATTATAACAAATTTGTAAGATAAGGTATGACATTGAAATGTTTTAAAGATGATGTATGAAATTGTGGTTGGTCCAATAATTGAGGTAGTTTTGTATAATTTAACCAAATAGATTGGTTAGGTTTAGTTTGTATATCATTAAGTCCAGCCAACTTGCCTTAAGTTATAGTTTTGCTTCTAATGAAAGTTGGTAAATTTGCTTATTTCTATTAATAATTGGCTTATTTGAAAAGCTATTCTCGTGAGGCTTGAAAAAACACGCAGCTTTAAGTTGTTCACATCACCTGTTTGGTGAGCTGCCATGTCTCTTACTCTTTCTAACCTAGACTATGCATGTGGATGCAAATTTCTTCCTTCTTGTTCTTTGACGAAAATGCACCTGCAAAATCAATAAACACATTAGGCCAAGGCCAAAAGTCTCACACGTCCACAATGAATTTGGGGGGGGGGGGGGAGGGGGAGTGCTTTGGCCGAATAACCTCTGATGTCAAAGTTAGAATTTTGAGGGAAAAGTGTTCGGAGAATTTAGAGAATTTTGCAAGAGGATTCAACTTAGGTTTTTGGAGAAAAAGAGGTGGTATTTATAGGGGTGTGGCTGGACCTATTAGGAGAATGGGGACCGGCCACATTTGGTGTTTTTTGGTGTTAATTACAATCAATTAGCTAATTAATAAATTAATTGAGTTATAAATCAATTAATTAGCTAATTAATATAATTTGGAAGAAATAATTTGGGAGTTACCTTGTGAGGAAGATTTGATGAGGATGGATGAAATAGGTTTTGAATAAATACATATTTTGATCACTTTTGACCTTGATTGAGCCATGATTGTCCGCTGCTTGCGCGTAGAAGCTTCGGTGTGCCTCGAGGGTAATTTTTTCTTTTTATACCCTAGAATCCACATATCGCCTCCATATTTTCTCGGTTATTTTTGGCTCCACAAATGCCCCCACATCTGTTGGCCTGCTCCCAGGAAAGGGCATCAGGTGTAGAGACCTTCTTGCTTTAGGAAACATATGATTGTTTCCTATTTTGATGTTGATTCCCTCTTTAATTGGAAATTAGATCCTTCTAGGAAAGAGAAATAAATTTCTCTCAAAGTCTATTTAAGTCTACGTTATGTAGATTATTAAATCAACTTTGGAAAGCGATTTATATTTCCCTACAAGAGAGAGAAAGCTTAAAGGATATTTGTTCCCCATCCCCTAGCAATATTCTACATCTTACCCATGCAAAGGATCGTCTTTCGTTGCCTACTTCATCTTCACACCGCTTCAAGGTAAGAAAAATTAATTTTCCTTCTCTTCTTAATTTTTTTGGAGCCTCGGGGCTTAAATTTTGGCTCGAATGGGGTCGAGGAGGCATGAAAAATGTAGTGGTGGCTCGGTTCGGGCCGAGGGCTGGCGGCGCGGGCCTTGGCTCGACGCACGGCTAACAGGCTTGGGTACTTGGGTGCTTTGGTCTGGGCCTTTGTACCTGGGCCGCGTGGAGAGATGGGCTGAGGAGGCACAAGCCTCTTTTTTTTTTTTTTCTACATTTGGGCTAGTGTCCGAGAGAGGAGAGAGAGAGGCCAATAGCTGCTTAGGTTGTAAGGCCTGTTGTGCCAAGCCCACTTTTTTTTAGCCAGGCTCAGGCCCGCACTAGTATATGAGGGAGAAAGAGGCAGATAGTTGTTAGGCCGTGGGTCCTGTTATGCCGTGCCCCTTCTCCCCCCCCCTTTTTTTTTGCAGCCGTCTAACGAATCTTCCTTGCATCTTTGTAGAATTTTTTCACGCATGTCTTCCTTGAGCCACAAGAATGACGATGATGTGCCACCCTTGTTTCGTTAAGGCGGGTCTTTGAGCAAGGTTGGCTACTTCAAGGCTGCTCACTTCAAAATTAGCTCTGATGAATTGTTTAGAGACTTCATTGAGGCATATAGGCACACTATTCCGTCGGGAGTGCGAGTGAAGTGTGTCAAAGATGGTAGCAATCGTGAGCCATGTGGTGGGGGCTCGGAAAGCCATCAAGTTCCACCCCTACTACTTTGTGTTGGGATTTACTTTTCCCATGCCTCGTTTCTTCCAAGAAGTACTTTGCTTTATGAAGTGTGCCCCATCTCAATGTTCTCCAAATGCGGTTCGTGTGATGGTGGGATTCCTCAATCTAAGCCAATTCTAACCGTCAATGAATTTTGGTACTTCTTTAACATAGGCCACATCGGGGAAATTAGGCAGCTGCGATCTCGTCATAGGCTCTTTGATCATTCGAGCAAGGTAGATCATGACTGGGCCAAGGAAACTTTGGAGATAAGTGGAGAATGAGAGTCTGATTCTTCCCCAAAGCTGCGTGTTCCTACGGTTTTCATATCTGGAAAATAGGTTGCTTAATCTCTCAGCTGTTTTGTATTTATGCTAAGCTGCTATCTAATTTTCTGATTGTCTCCTGTTGTTTTTGTATATTTGAAATTTATCTCAACTCTTAAGACTTCTCCGGATGTGAAGAAAGTCATGTCGCTCTAGGTATCCTCTCCAAGTACCGTGAGTAGAGTTGGCTGCTTAGTCCTATTCGTCGGGAGAAATGCGGGCTGCCCCTAAGAAAAAAGATAAAGCGGATCAAGGAAAAGGTATTAGCTCGTCCGATCGCCGTTATGGAGCCCGTTGTAAATGAATGTGGGAAGCCAAAGACTTCTTTCGCTACTCGCGAAGGTTCGCTACTCGCGAAGGTTCGCTACTCGCGAAGGTTCGCTACTCGCGAAGGTTCGCTACTCGCGAAGGTTCGCCAGCTGCTCCTAAGCTTGTGATTGACTTAACTTCTCCTCAGGGTGAGAAGGATGAGGCTACTAGATCCGTGCCAGTGATGACTACCGTTCCAAGGATGGCTGGTTTGATTGCTAATAGGATTGCTCAACGTAGAAGTTCTTTCATGCCTCCAGTGTCGAAATTTGTGCCAAAACGTCTATCTGGGGCTAAGTCTGGTTCACCTTTGGATATGTTTGCTACGATGAAGAGTGACAAGGTGCCTTTGCCTGCTAAAATGGCACCAAAACCCGTTCCCTCTGCTGTTGGGACCGATTCGTCTGTTGAGAAGAAAGAGACTACTTGTGCGGGCAGTTGTGTGAAATCCACCAAGTCTATTTCTGGGGAAGCTGCTGAGATTTATGCTCTCTTGAGACAAGATCTGCTTAAGGACATGAATGTGTGTGCCAAGTTTGTTGATGGCGTTAAGGGGGTTGTTGGCCTAAGTTCTTTTGCGAAGCATACGACCGAGTATAGGATGACTGCCCTGCTGGCTATGATGCAAAAAACGGCGATTCTAGCAGCTGAGTCTATGTTCCTTGATCAAGAGGATACCATGGTTACCAAGGATGTGGCAAGAACCGTGGCGGCTGAAGCTTACTCTTCAGCCGAGAAAGTCAAGAAGTTAGAATCTGAGCTTGCTGCTTTGAATGGGTCTAATATTTCTGCCCCTACTTCTCTACAGCTTGAGATCGCTCGCCAAAAGATCGTGGATTTAAATACTAGGCTTGACGCGATCCAAGTAAAGTATGAAAGTACAGAGAATGAGATCAGGTGTTACATACCTCAAATTCAAGATCTTGAGCGTGCCATCTAAATTCCACTCTGTTGCTTACGCAAAGGATGAAGAATTGATCCTTGCTTACAACCAAGTGATCTACTTTAAGAAAGTCATTGATAGGCTTGAGCCTCAAGTGTTGGAACTCTAAGGTGCTTTGAAGATCAAAGACAGTTTGAAAAAAGAAATTGAGGAGCTGCAACGGGTCTGTTCTTGTCTGCTCATGGAGAATGAGCAGTTGAAGAGTGAGAATGATGGGTTCAAGGCTTCACTTACTTAGAGTCAAGCTGGTAAAGACCTTGAAAGCTTCTCTATTTCTTCGGAATACTTGCTCGCCTTTACTTTTGAGGCTTCTATTGGTGAAGTAGTCGGAAAGGTTGGTGCCCAGCCTGGGGCAGCTGGAGGTGAAGCGCCGGATGGTGCCGCAACTGAGAGTGTCACGGGTGCTGAAAATGTAACGACCGAGTAGTCGTGAAATGTTCAAGCTGATGAAGAATATTCTTCTAAGTAGTCTTTAGGATTTTCTTTGTTTTCCTTGTTGCTTTTGCTTTGCTTGAACTTCTTCGGTCTTTTCTAGTTGTTTATCAATTTTGGTAGAAAATTTGATAAACTTGTTTCCTTCGCTTTTCTCCATCTTCGTTTCTTTTGTCATGCCCTAACCTTTAGACTTTATAGACCAGTGGCAGGCGTGCTACTTTTCTACAAGCAGACATGCATGTGTAGCCTATGCAGCCGTAGGTATTGGTGTAGAACTTTTCAAAGTTGTTAGTCATAGGGTTGGCAGTCGGACGCCTTACTTACAGAAGCAAACAAGTACGCGTAACCCCTAAGTTGTTAATCTTGGCTTTCTCCAATTTGTAGGCTGCGTAGGAAGTATCACAACACTTTAGGACTTGGTGTAAATCGTTATGCGCTTTGGCAAAAATGAAGCCCATCGACTACGTAACATGTCGGTAATGGATGAAGCTTCATATACGCATGCTAACTTGTTTAACCTCTCACAGAAACATGCGGTCGTATAAGTTTAGCGCGACTTACTGCTCGAATGGCAAGCAGTAGACAATCTTCTAGAAACCATAGGCTACCTTAGTGCAGTCAGTAGCAACTTTAAGGTTCCATGGCAGCCGTCCATAGGATGTACTGCGTAATGTGCCCCCTCCGTCTCTAGGGCCCGGTTCCCCATGGATTAGGCCAAGAGACCCAAAATCCTTCAGTTAGCTAAACCTTGAAAAAGACCATTGTGCCTACTTCTATGAATCCTGACGCAAGCCATCGTGCATCTAGTTATACTAGGGCAGCCCGACTCATCCACGTCTAGATATTCAGAGTGTAGAGTTTATCCTCCCGCTTTGGAGAGAAGACCTATGTGGGTGTCGGGGAAGTGGTTTACCCTCTCACACTGAAGAGCATGGTTGATCCATCAGGGGGTGCATTTTCTGCAATGAGTCCCTAAGAAGGGCGCGATCTTCTTTTGAAGTGCATGAGTGATTAGTTGTTGTAAACATGTAGTCGAGCCAAGTTGTAAATTAATTCTGAATTCCTCATTGAAAAATGAGTAAAACAAACAAAAACTTAGCTGTAAAGTAGAGACTGCATAACAACTGGATAATCCTCGGCTTGTGAGATGGTGCCCGTCGAGCTGCTCGAGTTCTTCGGGCTTTGATGTAGTGAGAGGTCACACATGGTACTTCCTCATATTGTAGGTGTTCCACTATTTTTCGATCTCTTTGTCATTCATGGTGGCAAGGGTGTAATTACCCTTATCGCCTACTCTGCTGATCTTGTAAGGACCTTCCCATATGGGATCCATCTTTTTAGAGCCTTTTCTGCGGGCAATGATGAAGACTTTTCTTAGGACTAGATCTTCGAGTTGGAACAGCATGATCTTGGCCCTTTTGTTGTAGCTGGAGATGAGCTGCAGTTGGTAGGCTGCGATACGAGTGATGGTCTGCTCGCATTTTTCCTCTACCAGATCTAAGCGTGTGGCCATCTCCTTACTGTTACGCTCAATGCTTGGCAATAGAATGCTGATACTTGGCACGATGACATTAGGAGGAATGATTGCTTCTGAACCAAATGCCAAAGAGAAAAGAGTATCATCGGTTGCTCGCCTTTTGGTGGTGCGATATGCCCATGGACATCCGGGAAGCTCGTCTGGCCATTTTCCCTTCTTGTGTCGAGGATCGTCTTGTTGGATGCTTCAGCCTGCCCATTGCCTTGAGTTAAAGTTTTGCTTCTAATGAAAGTTGGTAAACTTGCTTATTTCTATTAATAATTGGCTTATTTGAAAAGCTATTCTAGTGAGGTTTGAAAAAGCACGCAGCTTTAAGTTGTTCACATCACCTGTTTGGTGAGCTGCCATGTCTCTTACTCTTTCTAACCTAGACTATGCATGTGGATGCAAATTTCTTCCTTCTTGTTCTTGGACGAAAATGCACATACAAAGTCAATTAACACCTTAGGTCAAGGCCAAGAGCCTCATGCGCCCACGATGATTTTGGGGGGGGGGGGGGGGTGGAGGCTTTGGCTGAAGAACCTCCGATGCCAAAGTTAGAATTTTGAGGGAAAAATGTTTAGAGAATTTAGAGAATTTTGCAAGAGGATTCAACTTAGGTTTTGGGAGAAAATGATGTGGTATTTATAGGGGTGTGGCCGGCCCTATGCCTTATTAGGAGAATGGGGACGGGCCACATTTGGTGTTTTTTGGTGTTAATTACAATCAATTAGTTAATTAATAAATTAATTGAGTGATAAATCAATTAATTAGCTAATTGATATAATTTGGAAGAAATAATTAGGGAGTTACCTTGTGAGGAAGATTTGATGAGGATGGATGAAATAGGTTTTGAATAAATACTTATTTTGATCACTTTTGACCTTAATTGAGCCATGATTGTCAGCCGCTTGGGTGTAGAAGTTTCGGTGTGTCTCGAGGGTAATTTTGTCTTTTTCTTACCCCTAGAATCCACGTGTCGCCTCCATATTTTTCTCGGTTATTTTTTTTTTACTCCACAATGGATACCTCTCTTTTGGCTTGGAGGGCACTACCCATTAGTTCTCCTCTGTCATTTACTTTTGTATTTGGTGTGTTAGTGATGTGTTAGGGAGTAACAAGAAGAGTTCTGTAAATTTCTGTTCCTATGTTATTGTTGGCTCTTCTAGTTACGAGTTGCTTCTCATTTGTGTGCGAAAGTGATAGGGGTATATTTGGAATATAGATTGTGAGAGCTTAAACACTTTTAGTAATGAAATTTCCACGTTGTTTCTAAACAAGACATAAGCTTTAGACATAACCAGTACTAACTATTAACCTTTGTATTACTTATTGTTAAATTATTGGTCTCATATCTTTTGCCTCCTCACAACAAAATGAATGGTAGGTGAGAAATATTAGTATGCAAAATCAAATCTTCCATTATACGTTAGGATTAAAAAGTCCTGCATGCTTATATGGTTGATCTATCTTCCATTTTAAAAAGTAGATAAAATATTTGGTTATTGGTCTCATATCTTTCGCCTCCAGATAACAAAATCAATGGTAGGTGAGCACTATTAATTTACAAATCCACCGTACTATATCACCACATTCAATAACCATCACCTTTCAACGTTGTGAGCTGCAATCAATTAAAATGACTCCGATTCGGCACATCTCTACCAGCACCATCCGACCAACTAATGGCGACGATGATGAGTTAAATCACAGATCAATCGAGTTAACTCCTTGGGATCTGCGCTTGATCCAGATCGATTACATTCAAAAGGGGCTGCTCTTCAAGAAATCAGCAAAGACGGAAGAGAGCAGCAGCTTGATAGACCACCTAAAATCCACACTTTCCCGTACCTTGAATAATTTCTACCCGCTCGCTGGTCGGCTTGCTCTGACTAAAAATGATAACCACAACACCTGTTCTTTCTTTATCGATTGTAATGGCAACGGAGCTGAGTTTGTCCATGCGGCTGCCGATGGTGTCAAGGTGGAGGATATCCTTGATTCCGTTTATTTTGCAGATTACATTGTCAACCACCTCTTTTGTATGATGGATGCTTGGAACCAGAGGGGGCGTTGAGGGGGTGCGAAAGGTGCAGTCGCAAAGGGCCCCAAATTTGAAGGGGCCCCCAAAATTTTTGTCACCTAATATTTATATGTACCAATATTATATATTTAAAATTGCTTTTGTTATGAAATAATATTCTATATTCAAAAATTGATTTTGTTAGCATTTTAAAATCTCATCTTAAGCGTAATTTTTTCCTTTCTAAATATAAAAATTTAGAGTACAATAAGACATTTTGAGTGCCAATAATACACCATAAAAGATGGTATTTTTTCAATATTATCATATAATAATGTTACATATTCAAGTGAAACTTTAAAGTTAGAGTTTTTGAAGTTTGTTTTCTTGTTTGGTTGTATAAGATTGAACTGTTTTTTATTATTTAGTGAACGTTATGTTTGTAGCTCTTTTTACTTATTATTAATGATATTTTTAACTTGCAATCAGTGAATGCTAAACTTTGTTTTGATTTAAGTGATTATTTTCTAGCGTCAATACATTATCCTACATTTTTTAAGACTATCTTAAGGAGGGGCGTTTTTATAAATTTCGCACATGGCCCCCAAAATCTCAGAGACGGCCCTGCTTGGAACTACGAGGGTATTACAAAACCATTGCTCGCAGTACAAGTCACTGAACTTGTTGACGGCATCTTTATTGGTTACAGTATAAACCATGTGGTCGTTGATGGTACCTCTTTCTGGCATTTCTTCAATACGTGGTCTGAAATTTCCCGTGTAGGACCTTCTGGTAAAATTTCTCAACCTCGTCCTGTTTTCGCTCGTGAATTTTATGACGGCGTGATTGATCTTCCAATTCAGCTACCCTTGTCCAACATTCAAGAAATCATGACCAAGAAGCCTCTAATTGGACATGGATTGTCGTCTCCGAATTCTTCACAGCGGGTAGTATTTCATTTTCGTAAAGAGAAAGTGGTAGAGCTCAAGTCCAAGGCTAATGTTGAGATGGGCACCACCGACAATAACACGATCTCATCCCTTCAAGCACTCATGGCTCATCTTTGGCGAGCGGTAACGCGTGCCAGAAATCTGAACCCAGATCAAGAAGTTAGCTACCGGATTGCAGTGGGAGTGCGGCAGAGAATGGAGCCACCATTGCCAAAAGAGTACATCGGGAATGGGGCTCTGGGCCTTATTGTGAAGTGCACCGCTGGGGAGCTAGTACGACATGGACTAGGGTGGGCAGCCTTCCTAATAAACAAAAAAATTGGTTCGCTGAAGGCTGAAGAAGCTAGGAAGTACATGGAGGATTGGGTCAAAGCTCCTACGTTTCTTTCAAATCCACAAAGGGATACAACAACTCTTGATTTGCTCACAGGAAGCTCGCCGCGGTTCAATGTGTATGGTAATGATTTTGGGTGGGGAAGGCCGGTTGCTGTGCGAAGCAGAACTCAAGAAAGAAAGGTTGGGAAGTTAACGGTGTTTCCTGGGCCTGAAGAAGGTAGTATCGATTTTGAATGTTGCCCATGGAAGAAAATATCGATAATATCGGCGAAATGTCGCCGATATTATCGTTTTTTTGGGACCCCGATATTTTATTAACTATCCAACTTGTTTTCGGAAAAATATCGCGATATTATCGATATTATCGATAATATCGCGATATTTTCGAAACTATCGCGATATTTTGTATGGACTCATCGGAGAACAAAGCCGGAGCAAATAATCCGAACCCCTAAATCCCCAAATTCTAATTCAAAGCAAATGAACTGAATCTACAATACAGGAATCCCTAAAATCGATTTCAGTACAAAAATCAACATGCAGAAAAATCGGAATTTGTACAAAAATTGTAATTTACAAGCCGAGAAGAACGCCGGAGCAAATTAACCGAATCCCTAAATCCCCAAATTCGAATTCAAAGCAAATGAACTGAATCCCTAATTCCTAAATCCCTAAAATCGATTTCAGTACAAAAATCAAGCAACATGCAGAAAAATCGCAATCTGTACAAAAATAGAATCCCTAATTCCTAAATCCCTAAAATCGATTTCAGTACAACAATGGTGCAACATGCAGAAAAATTGAAATCTGTAAAAAAAATTAAATTAAAAGCCGAGAAGAAGAGAAGTAGGAGCCTGAGAACATCGTCTTCCTCATGAATCCAAGACGGCTGGGACAACGTCGTCCTCCTCAGTGGTGTCGACGGCTGGGACTACGATGATTTCCGGTCGATCTCCATGGAACAAGGTGGTTTAGAAGGCGGTTATCGAGTGGTGTCGACGGCTGGGTTTAGGGCGGGTGAGATGGGAGGAGCAGAGGAAGACACGGACGAGGAGGATCGAGAGATGGATCGAGATTCGAGAGATGATGTCTCTGTGTGTGTGTGGAAGAACTGGAGAAGGGGGAAGGGAGGGAGAAGACTGAGAACGAAGGGTCAGAGAGAGAAGAGAGAGATTGAGACGATTCGAGAAAGGAAGGAAAGGAATGATCGAGAGAGAGACTGAGCTCCGTGTGTGGTGTGCGTGTGTGGTGTGGTGTGGGGGGTCTCGAAGTGTGTGTGTGGTGGAGTGTGAGTTCTTCACTGTTTTTGACTGTCTGTGTGGTGGCGTGTAAGAAAAAAAAAGCATCCAATGCTCCAAATAATTCAAAACCAAATAATTCAAAACCTATCTCTAGCTCTCTGATCCAATGATCCAAATAACTTTTTGCAATTTCAGAGCATGGACAACAAATAATACTGCTTTCATAATGAAATCGTGTGACAGTCAGTAAGATTCTTTCACATGCAAAACAGTGTCAATGTCTGTTATATACTTACATTCTTTCAATGTATGTGTGGTGGAGTATCAGAGGCATTCACAAAATTTTCGTTTCTTCTTCTTCCCATACCATTTTCAAAACCATTCCAGATCCATTCCAAAGCTTGAACACAAAGGGTTCCATATTTAAGGTAAGTTTACAAACTTAAATTTATATTATTGTAATTTATACAACAACAAATAAATTTGTGTGGACTCGTATGTTAATTTTTTTAAGTAATTAATACTTGCATGTTAATTTTTGTAAGTAATTAAGTAATGTTAACAATTACATGTTAATTTTTTTAAGTAATTAAGTAATGTTGTATAATTATTCCCTAGGATAATTTTAATATGTTTAATGTTATTTATTATTTTATTTCCCTTACCATTTTCAAAGTCATTCCAGATCCATTCCAAAGCTTGAACACAAAGGGTTCCATATTTAAGGTAAGTTTACAAACTTAAATTTATATTATTGTAATTTATACAACAACAAATAAATTTGTGTGGACTCGTATGTTAATCTTTTTAAGTAATTAATACTTGCATGTTAAATTTTGTAAGTAATTAAGTAATGTTAACCATTACATGTTAATTTTTGTAAGTAATTAAGTAATGTTGTATAATTATTCCCTAGGATAATTTTAATATGTTTAATATTATTTATTATTTTATTTCCCTTACCATTTTCATTATCAAATTGGATTATTATTCATCACCATTATCAAATTGGTGGATTATTCATTAAATTGGATTATTATTATCAAATTGGATTATTATTCATCACCATGTTTTATATTATGATTATTTTTTTATCAAATTGGTGGATTATTCATTAAATTGGATTATTATCAAATTGGATTATTATTATCAAATTGGATTATTATTCATCACCATGTTTTATATTAGGATTTTTTTTTTATCAAATTGGTGGATTATTCATTAAATTGGATTATTATCAAATTGGATTATTATTCATCACCATGTTTTATATTAGGATTATTTTTTTTATCAAATTGGTGGATTATTCATTAAATTGGATTATTATTATCAAATTGGATTATTATTCATCACCATGTTTTATATTAGGATTATTTTTTTATCAAATTGGTGGATTATTCATTAAAATGGATTATTATCAAATTGGATTATTATTCATCACCATGTTTTATATTAGGATTATTTTTTTTATCAAATTGGTGGATTATTCATTAAATTGGATTATTATTATCAAATTGGATTATTATTCATCACCATGTTTTATATTAGGATTATTTTTTTATCAAATTGGTGGATTATTCATTAAATTGGATTATTATCAAATTGGATTATTATTCATCACCATGTTTTATATTAGGATTTTTTTTTTATCAAATTGGTGGATTATTCATTAAATTGGATTATTATTATCAAATTGGATTATTATTCATCACCATGTTTTATATTAGGATTATTTTTTTATCAAATTGGTGGATTATTCATTAAATTGGATTATTATCAAATTGGATTATTATTCATCACCATGTTTTATATTAGGATTTTTTTTTTATCAAATTGGATTATTATTCATTAAATTGAATTATTATTATCAAATTGTATTATTATTCATTAATATTAGGTTTTATTATTCCATATTATTTGTATAATTACTTAAATTTTTACAATCATTTTCTTTACTTTGTATTTAATTCTTCTGTAGAATAACTTTATTATTTAGGTTCTCTTATTTTATCAAAAAATAATTGTCTAATTTTCATGAAAAATAAATATAGGTACGTTTAAGATGTCCAGTAAACGTGATCCAGCTTGGGAACATGGAGACCCAATAGACGGAAACAAACATGGCACAATTTGCAAATATTGTGGTCGGGTAATGAAGAGTGGTGGAGTGACACGACTGAAGTATCATCTTAGTGGATTAGATCCATCAAAAAATGTCCAACGATGCGATAATGTCCCCCCAGAAGTGAAGGCATTCATCAGCACATTATTAAAAAATAAAAAACAGCAGAAGGAAAAGATAACACAGGGAATGGAAAATATTCGAGCTGGGCTACGGGGAGAAGTCTATGGCCAAGCGGTTGACAGTGATGATGATGACGATGAGGACGAATGTGATGATGACATGGGACTTGAAGAACGACGCAGTTTGAAACAAGCATTACGTGCCTCCAAACAGTCAGCATGGGAAAGAGAACACCTTCATAAAATTCCTAATAGGGGACAAGGTTCCGGGACAAGTGGTGGTGCACAAATGAGACGGGGAGGCAGTCTTAGAGAATCACAACCAACACCACCAATAGCCCCAAGTTTATATAAGTCATCAAACGCACGTCAAAAGAGTGTTTGGAGTTATTTCAAGGGAGGTAATGTGAAAGAGGGAATGGGGCGTCTAATTAGCAAGTTCTTTATCTATGAAAATGTCCCTGCTGCGAAGGCATCATCACATCATTTCAAAAATATGGTAGTGGGATGTCAACAGGCCGGTGTTGGAGTACAACCTCCCACTCCCTATGAGATAAGAAACAAATATTTGGATATGGAGTATAAAGACATTGGCGAGTATGTTAACAAGTTGAGGTCAAAGTGGGAAATTAATGGTTGCACAATCATGTGTGACGGATGGACCGGCCCGACCAGATTATCTATCATCAACTTCATGGTATACTCCAAGGGAAAGACAATTTTTTTGAAGTCTGTTGATGCTTCAGACCATATAAAGAATTACAAGTATATTTACAAATTATTGAGGGATGTAATCATGGAGGTGGGAGAGCATAATGTTGTCCAAGTCGTGACCGACAACGGTTCTGCATTTGTCAAAGCTGGAAAAAAGTTAATGAAGCATCATAATGTGTTTTGGACATCATGTGCAGCACATTGTATTGATCTCATGTTTGAGGCAATGGGGAAGAGAGAGAATGTTGCTACTGTGGTCAAAAAAGCTAGAACGATCACAAATTATATTTACAATCACGGTTGGTTGTTGGCAAAGATGCGTGAATGTTGCAGAGGAGAAATTATTCGTCCAGCTACCACTTGATTCACCACCAACTATATTGCATTAAACAGCCTACTCAAGAAGAAAGCAGGGTTGAAGCAACTATTCACTAGTGACGATTGGGCCAACCACAATTTCAGCCGCTCAAATACAGGTCGTATGGTGGAAAGTATAGTGCTTGATCATGCTTTTTGGACTCAAACAGAACATGTGTGTCAAGTGTTTGAACCTCTTTACAAAGTTTTACGGATCGTTGACACAGAAGTGTATCCTACTATGGGGGCAGTATATGAGTTGATGCGTGTAGTGAATGATGAATTGGAAAGAAAACATGGTGCAAGGTGGGTCATAAAAATAATTGAAGACCGATGGTATAAAACATTATACCACGATTTGCATGCAGCAGGTATAAATTATGTCATAATTTGCAATTCATTTCTTTAGTTGCATAAGTATTATTTCTCTTATTAGAGTATGTGTTTCTTTGAACAACATATTATTTGAATCCCCGATACCAATACAGACCCGGTGTTGGAGATGATGGTAACCTTATACGTGCTGTACATAATGTATACTCTAAATTAGACCCTGCATCACCAGCAGTTGGCCAATTTGGAAATGAGGTACACAATTACTTAAATTATAATAATTACTTTGTTGGATTAAACTAACACAATTTATTGTATTCAGCTAACATGGTTTAAAGATGCAAGAAGAACATTTGGAGAACCAACATCAGTTGCTGCTCGAACAAATATGTCTCCTAGTGAGTGTAAACATATTTCACTATAAGTTTATAATAGAATTTGTTGGAGTTATTAGGCTTATCAACATTATTTTTCATTGTAGCTGAATGGTGGATCATGTATGGGACCGATGCACCAACTGTGAGAAAGTTAGCAATAAAAGTATTATCACAAACAACTTCCTCATCTGCTTGTGAAAGAAATTGGAGCACATTTGCACTCATACACACAAAGCAAAGAAATAAGTTGGCTCATAGTAGCTTGGAAAAATTAGTTTATTGCTACTACAACATGAAGCTTCAAATTCGAGATAAGGAAGCAGAAATCGATCATGTCGACCGTGGTGACCCACTAGATGTGTTTGATATTGTTGGTGAAGATGATGATACAGAGGGTAACCAACTTTTTCAATGGATTAGACCTCTTCATTTAGATGATGATGAAGGCAACCCAGCTCCCAGAGTTGCTGAAGAAGCACGTAATGAAGGGATAAATGTAGAAAGAGTATTAGAGGAGGAGGTGGGATCTAGCAGCTCTGACTCTTTCGAAGAACTTTTGCACCCAAGACCAAGAAACACTGGAATTCCACCTTCTTCCAATCCTACACAACCACAACATCGTGCTGATACTAATGATAGCTCTAATACAAGATCAGGAGACTCACCTACCACCGGAGGTGGGAATGATGAAGGACATAGTGGAGCTGGAGGTAGTGGAGCTGGAGGTAGTGGTGGTGGATATGGAAACTATTATGGACCACCACCTCCCGGATATATGAGCCCCTTCACTGGTGAGGCAAACTTCACGCATGCAACACAGGATGATGACCATGGCAGTAGGCGGGCAGGACCAGGAATTGGTGCCATATGGAAGGACTATACTCGCAGAGAAAGAGGCAAGGGGATTTTGTCAAGTCAAGAAGATGACTCGTTATCTAGAACTTCAGACTCTGTTGGATTGGGAAGTAGTAACTATGGTTATACTCATAACCAACCATTTCCCTACCCTTCATATCCCATTCCTGTTGGGATGGAATCGAGCGACTCATGGAAACAATCCCAGCCTCAATCTTCAAATGATTTTTCTTATGGACAACCTCAACCAATCTCGGATCCATATGGGTGGCATATTAACAATTACATGCAAAACTATTTTGGGGATTTATCATTTGATAACTACTCTTCACAATACACTCATTCTATGAAGGAAAAATTTTGTCCTAGCTAAGAACATGTATGAACATTTGAATACATATGCTAACAATTAACTCTTTAAAGTAGGCATGCATCCAAAAACAATTCATGAAACCCATGACTTTCAAAGCCTAGTATATGGTGAATCAAAAGACTCTTTAACAACATTAAAGAATATGAAGAATTTAGAGATTCTTTACCCTTGAAGCTCATCCTTGATTACACAAGGGATTCACCCAAGTGGAGGGCCTTCAAGTCACCTCCTTGCTCCTTGGATCTTCCTTGTGATTTCCTTCCTTTTAGTGCTCCTTTGCTTCTTTGAGGATTTTAGGATTAGTTCTCCAAAACACCAAAAGTTTGATGTCTCTATGTCTCTTCACCAAGGATGTAATTTGTGAGAATGAAAAATGGATCACTTAGGGAAGTAAATTTGCTAGATAACTATCCCCAAGTAGCTTAGAAAACCCTAATTGAAAACAAAGCTATAAAGATGAATTTATACTTCATTTCTTAGGTGAGTGGCAAACTTGCAATTAAGCAAACTTGCATACCCTCACCCTAAATGGTTGGCCTATATGGTTATTGGGCTTATTGCCCATTTTTGTTTTAGTTGTCATACAACTTAAACATAATGGGCCTTGTGGACCAAAACACTTTTGGGCCCCGAAGCCCTAAAACCAACTTAAAAGCCCAATACGAACATTTCGTATAATTAATTAACTAATTAATTAATCTTGACCATTCTTCAATTAAACCATTTAATTGCTTATCCATTTCATTTAATTGCTTCACATATATCCTTATTTGGTGTGCGATCCATTAGGTTCCAATTAGCGAGGCAGTGGGCGATGTTACTCTTAACTATCGATTGTGAATTGAAACCACATTTCAATTCTCCCTTTTTGATGATTAGTGTTTGCTAATCAATAGGGCTTCCACAAACCATGAGTGACACCTAGCAGTATGTCATGGTTACCCAAGCTAAGTAGAATTGGTTGGAGAACCTATCCAATTACAATTACAATGCAATACGGTCCTTCTCTAATACAATACTCTTAACCACATTGTTTTAAGTGATAGTTTGTTTCATGTCTACTATCCAATGTGATACTTTCTTATATGATTCCCTTGAATATGATTTGGAACATCTTCCTTAGTCATATTCATTTGCTTTGGCCAAAGACTTTAGAATCATATTTTAGAGTATACTCCTTCCACCATGGAAGGTTAGAGATCCCTTGTTGTGCATTCATATGCCTACATGACTAGATCACATGACCCCAACAATGCCGTGGACAATCCGAGGGAATGCCTTTGTCATGATCAAAGATCAAGGACCTAACCATTAGACATCTATGATGCCTCAGGTCTAAGGACTACTTTGCATATTGTAACCTTAGAGTTCGTACATGACATGTATGTTTGAACTCTCATTAATCGCAGTTCAGTGTACTCGATTACTCTTTCGAGCACCTATGTGTTTGTCTTAGTGTCCAACACCAAATGACTTGAGACTAGTTCATACTCACATTTGAGTCAACATAACACATACTAACCTTAGCGGATTGTCAATGCCCAATTGGCAATCCTATGGTTAGGAACGTTTTAGGAATGAACATAAGAGAAAGGTCTCCTTAATCTAACTCATTAGATCACTTATCTCTTATGTCAAATACATCCCTTGGATTCTCTTATTGGTTAAACACATGATACTATAAATAGTGATTAACAATAAGTATTGCCCTTCCGTTAAACGTATCAAAGTTTAACATATTAAGTATTCCAAAAAGCTATTACATCAAATGAGTGGCTTTGTGGGCATACTTCCAACAATCTCCCACTTGCACTCAAAGCCATCCTCCCATGTATCTAATACCCATCTTATCCATATGACGATCAAGCTGGATTTGAGTCATTGGCTTTGTCAGTGGATCTGCTACGTTATCGGCTGAAGCAACTTTGAGGATGTTGACTTTCCCCTCGGCAGCATATCATCTAATGATATTAAAGCGCCTATCAAAATGCTTGTTCTTTTGATGAGCCCTGGGTTCCTTGGCTTGAGCTATCGCCCCACTATTATCACAGTACAAAGTTACTGGTGATGTGATGGTTGGAACCACTCCAAGTTCAGTAATGAACTTCTTCATCCAGAACGCTTCTTTGCCGGCTTCAGCTGCAGCGACATATTCAGCCTCTGTCGTGGAATCAGCAATTACACTTTGTTTCTTGCTTTTCCAACTGACAGCCCCACCATTCAGAGTGAATACATATCCGGAGTTGGAACTTCTATCATCGACGTCAGATTGGAAATCTGCGTCTGTATAGGCTTCCACTCGCAACTCTGCTGCTCCTCCATAAACGAGGAACATGTCCTTAGTTCTTCTTAAGTACTTAAGGACCGCCTTGACAGCTGCCCAGTGTTCTGATCCTGGGTTAGATTGATATCAACTAGTAATGCTCACAGCATATGCAATATCAGGCCTTGTGCATATCATGGCATACATGAGACTCCCTATGGCGGAAGCATAAGGAATTTCATTCATTAGCCATATCTCTTCAGGAGTCTTAGGTCCCATGGACTTAGAAAGGTGAATTCCATGTCTCACAGGAAGAAAACCTTTCTTAGATTTTTCCATTTGGAACCTACTTAGCACCTTATCAATGTACATAGATTGGGATAATCCAATTAATTTTCTGGATCTATCACGATAGAGCTTTATCCCAAGTACATAAGATGCATCTCCTAAATCTTTCATGTGGAAGGTTTTAGACAACCACACTTTTACAGAAGAAAGTACTGCAGTGTTATTCCCGAATAGTAATATGTCATCTACATATAACACTAGGAATACTACTGCATCCCCAACGACTTTTTGATAAACACAATTGTCGTCTTCGTTTTGAGTAAAACCAAACGTTTTGATTTCAGTGTCGAAACGAATGTTCCAGCTCCTGGAGGCTTGCTTAAGTCCATAAATGGACCTTTGAAGCTTGCATACCTTAGTCTCTTCAGACTCGGACACGAAACCTTCGGGTTGAGTCATATAGAGCTCTTCCTGTAGGTAGCCGTTCAGAAAAGCTGTCTTCACGTCCATTTGCCAGATTTCATAATCATGGTACGCAGCTATAGCAAGCAAAATCCGAATCGGATTTCATGGCCTCTTGCCATCTCTTTGAATCAATGTCGGACATTGCTTCAGTGTAGTTCCTAGGGTCCTCCTTTGTTTCATTGTCACCTAGAAGGTACAATTCATCAAAGTCATTATTTAAGCCAAACCTCATAGGTGGCTTACTAACCCGTTCAGATCTACGTGGAGCTAGGGGTTCAGGAACAGGGTTGTCAATATGTCGAGTGCTTGTTTGTGGTTCATTATTAATCTCATTAATTTCCATCTTTTTGCTTCTAGTTCCTTTGAGAACAAATTGTTCCTCTAGAAACATAGCAGTTCTGGCGACAAAGACTTTCTGGTCGTCAGGATGGTAGAACTCATATCCCATAGTTTCTCTAGGATATCCCACAAAATAGCATCTTACTGATCTCGCTTCAAGCTTAGTAGCCTCAAGCTTCTTGACATATGCTTCACAACCCCAAATCTTAATATGATTAAGACTTGGCTTTCTTCCATGCCATATCTCATAGGGCGTTTGTGAAACTGATTTGGAAGGTACTCTATTAAGCAAGTAAGCTGCTGTATATAGAGCGTATCCCCAGAATGTTACTGGTAGATCAGCGGAACTCATCATAGAACGAACCATGTTCATCAAGGTTCGATTTCTCCTTTCAAAAACTCCATTAAGTTGTGGAGTTCCCGGTGGAGTCCACTGTGATATTATTCCACACTCTTTGAGATAATCTAGGAACTCATTACTCAGATATTCACCCCCTCGATCCGATCTTAGGATTTTTATCTGTTTCCCAGTTTGCTTCTCAACTTCATTCTTGAATTCTTTGAACCTTTCAAAGGATTCTGACTTGTACGTCATAAGATATACATAGCCAAACCGAGAGTGATCGTCGGTGAATGTGATATAGTATGAGAAGCCTTCTCTCGACGTAGTAGACATAGGTCCACATACGTCAGTGTGGATTAACCCTAGAATTTCAGTGGCACGCTCTCCTTTTCCAGTAAATGGAGATTTGGTCATCTTCCCTTTCAAGCAACTTTCACAAGTACCCATCCGGTCATTACATAATGGGCGGAAATATCCGTCTTTCGACATCTTGCGAGTCTTATCAAGGTTCACATGTCCAAGTTTAAGATGCCACATCTTTTCTTGGTTAACTTCTTCTCTAGCCCTTTTGGGTTTTGAGGTATTCCCGCTTTCAATACAGTGCATCCCACTATTCGTTTCTAGGTGAAAAAGTCCATCTATCATATTACCATGAGAGATAATACGACCGTTCAAGTATAAAGTGCAACTCATTTTGTCAAACAACACTGAGTGCCCATCTCGTAAAAGCTTAGAGATGGAAATCAAATTCTTTATACATGAAGGAAAATATAAACAATTTTTAAGTTCCAGGACTTCCCCAGAGGGTAGGTTAAGCATATAGGTGCCTATTGCTTTTGCAGAGATTTTAGTGCCGTTCCCAACTCGCACAACCATCTCCTCATTGCGCAGTGATCTGCTCCCTGTTAGTCCCTGCAACGTATTACAGATATGTTGACTAGCACCTGAATCAAATATCCAGGAATTGGAGCTCACTGTAAAAGCACTCTCTATGACAGAAATAGTCTCTTCAAAAGTTCTTGTCATAAGGCTCGCAATTCGCACCCTGTATTTCTTCTTCCAACGTTCATCCTTTCCACAATGAAAGCATGTTCCTTTGGATTTCTTTGCCTTCTTCTTACGCAACCTTTTCCTTATCATTGCATTCTTACTCCCATTGTCCTTTTTGAAACCTTTTTCAAATTTACAGCACATGTCAATCATCTCTTTCAAAGAATGATCGAATCTATTCACTTTATAGTTTACGATAAACTTAGTGAAATCATCCGAGAGAGATGCAAGGAAAAAGTCTTGGGCCATTTTCCCATCGATGGAAGTTCCTAAACTTTGAAGATCTTGAAAGATCCTTTCCATCTTTTGTCCATGTTTATGGACCGATGTCCCCTTTGCCATTTTGGCATTCATTAGACTACAAATATTTGAGAATCGTACATTACTAGTCTCAATGTCATGCATCTTATGCAAACTTTCAACCATGGCACAAGAAGTGTCCATGTGCTTATGTAGCTTCATAAGCTCCTCACTAAGTGAAGTGAGGATTAAGCATTTGGCTTGTAAGTCATCCTCATAGTGTCTAACATAATTTTGACACTCCTCCTTTGAAGCTAGTTTCGTAGGAGGTACATGAGGAGGGGATTGCTTAAGTACATACAATATGTCTTTCACCTTTGAGACATTCTCAATGTGGCGATACCAAGCAAGGAAACGTTGGCCTTTTAGGCCCTTTTTGTCAAGTATAATGGTGGGTGTAATTTTAGGCATGTCGTTCACTACATAACATAACAGAAATCGAATTAGCATTGTTGTTTAAAACTATTTTGATTGGGTCTTTTAATCAAATAGTACCACCTACTATTTTTGGCAAATTCCACATCCCTCAATAGAATTCGAGAGTTATATTGAACTCTTAGTGGGTTATGGGAGACTCACCATTACCAAGCCCACCTCACGATGATACGATATTGGTTAGCAAAATAATGATGAGAGAATAACGCATTATTCATTTACAACCTTTTGTAATTACCCATCTCGTTTGGCCTCTAGAGAATGATGCCTCACGATGATACGATATCGGCACCATTGCACTTAGTTTAAGTTATTCCCACCATGCTTAGTTCGTGAAGGGGTTCAAGAATAGCCTCACGATGATACGATGTTGGCTATCCTCGTTGCCTACACTCACCTCATCATATGTATATGGATTCCTCCTGGATATAAGCACATACTTTGTACTCCCCCATGATAGGGTGAAGCCGGTGCATGAGTCACAAACGCTTGGAACCCACCACGGTGGAAGGCCTACGAAGAGATATTCTAAACATCTCTCGCTTATCAACTTAAATATTTGTTTGAGGGAATAACATTGGGCTACATCAAAACATTTTAATCACATTAAAAGAACTTGGGCCTATCACAACCATTGGTCCAAGTTTATATGAATTAGTAGTGTATAATACTCCCACTGTTTCGTTGAAACAAGCGAGACTATATGGAACTACTAACGAATGCTTTGCATCCTCATATGGACTATATAGTCATATTAGGTTTTAGGATGATTATGAACCGTTTGATTTGATCCAACACGAGCCTTGTGTTGGACCTTGGGTCTAAGGTATGTAGTTGTTGATTTTAGTTACGCGTTTAATCCAATTAAACCGTTATTTCCTATTGGGCGTTGGACCCAACTATTCCATTTTGCATACATTTAAACAAAAGGAATACATGAAATAATAATAAGGGCTTATGCCCTTTTACAACACAAATGATGGACTTATGTCCATTTACAACAAATTGAATTAATCAAATTACATTCAAATCTACACTACCAAGCCCAAACATTCATAATGTAAAGCGGCCAATCACATAACTCAATTATCGAGGCATTTGGTTCATAATCACCCTTCTCTTAATCAAACACATTTAACTAAGAAAACAACTTTAAACAATTGGTTTTCGGATCCATAGAATTGATTTAAATGGAACTAAATAAAATGAAAATCCAATTCTCATTTAAAGAGACAAACCATTTTGTTCTCATCTAATTTGGGCCAAAAACAATGACCACAACTTTTGGGCCATTTTCTAAAAACAAAAACTTTTGGGGTCACTTTGTAAAAACACAAGAGTCCACAACTTCATGTAATTACAACTTAGAACCCAAACATTTTTAATAATGTCAAAACATCATTAAAGGAGCAAAACAATTTGTCCTTTAAAGTTTTTGGACCTTAACGTAAAAACGTAAACTTTTGGGCCAAAATGCAAATACACAAAAGTATCAAAACTTTATGTAAGTGCACAAAACACCCAAAAATACCCTATTTTAAAAGGGTGGCCTGCCATATAGTGTTTTATTGATGAAAATTCAAATTTTATACAAAGTTTTGTAAGTGGGTTATGTTAGGTGAGGTAAAGATGAAATAAAATTTTGTAAGAAATGATTTATGTCATTCTTTAAAACAAAGTTTGTCTCCCATTAAAATTACTTAATCATTAACCATCACCCACTAAAATTAAATCAAAACTTTATGTAAAAACATAAAACTTTTTGAATCAAAACTTCAAAACTTTTTGTTCTTGGCAAGAACTCCAAGAACATTGAAGAACACTTATGAAAACTCAAAATACATGGCACCAAATTTTAGTTCCAATATTCATGCTTAAATGAAATACATCTACAACATTTGAGATGCTAAATTTTCTAGCAAAATTTATATTCAAAGCAAGAACAAAGCTTGTAACATTTACAACATTTAAATCATAAAACATGAAAATCACAAAACCCAAAAGGATCCACCATACACTAGACCTAGGCTCTGATACCACTTGAAGGAAAAATTTTGTCCTAGCTAAGAACATGTATGAACATTTGAATACATATGCTAACAATTAACTCTTTAAAGTAGGCATGCATCCAAAAACAATTCATGAAACCCATGACTTTCAAAGCCTAGTATATGGTGAATCAAAAGACTCTTTAACAACATTAAAGAATATGAAGAATTTAGAGATTCTTTACCCTTGAAGCTCATCCTTGATTACACAAGGGATTCACCCAAGTGGAGTGCCTTCAAGTCACCTCCTTGCTCCTTGGATCTTCCTTGTGATTTCCTTCCTTTTAGTGCTCCTTTGCTTCTTTGAGGATTTTAGGATTAGTTCTCCAAAACACCAAAAGTTTGATGTCTCTATGTCTCTTCACCAAGGATGTAATTTGTGAGAATGAAAAATGGATCACTTAGGGAAGTAAATTTGCTAGATAACTATCCCCAAGTAGCTTAGAAAACCCTAATTGAAAACAAAGCTATAAAGATGAATTTATACTTCATTTCTTAGGTGAGTGGCAAACTTGCAATTAAGCAAACTTGCATACCCTCACCCTAAATGGTTGGCCTATATGGTTATTGGGCTTATTGCCCATTTTTGTTTTAGTTGTCATACAACTTAAACATAATGGGCCTTGTGGACCAAAACACTTTTGGGCCCCGAAGCCCTAAAACCAACTTAAAAGCCCAATACGAACATTTCGTATAATTAATTAACTAATTAATTAATCTTGACCATTCTTCAATTAAACCATTTAATTGCTTATCCATTTCATTTAATTGCTTCACATATATCCTTATTTGGTGTGCGATCCATTAGGTTCCAATTAGCGAGGCAGTGGGCGATGTTACTCTTAACTATCGATTGTGAATTGAAACCACATTTTAATTCTCCCTTTTTGATGATTAGTGTTTGCTAATCAATAGGGCTTCCACAAACCATGAGTGACACCTAGCAGTATGTCATGGTTACCCAAGCTAAGTAGAATTGGTTGGAGAACCTATCCAGTTATAATTACAATGCAATACGGTCCTTCTCTAAGGTGACGAATATTTTCAAAAAAGACTCTACAATACGTAGGACTCTTGTTGTCAATGTAGTATAAATATGTATATGATAATGAATGGAAGATGATCATTTCCACCGGAAAGGGATCCTCTCCGGATCCATTCCTCTTAATTCATCAAATTAGGAAATTCATGTTGTTGAAATTTGATCCAACAACTGAAGTTATTATAACTTTTAAAATGGGCTCCTGTTTGTAGCATTTTGATCAAATTTCAATGACACGGATTCCCTGATTTGGTGGATTAAAAGAAAAGGATCCGGAGAGGATCCCTTTCCATTTCCACCAATCTCACTCTTTGTTATCATTTCCCCTACTATCTGCTACTATGTTTCTACATGGTATCATCCCTTTTCGGCTTCATTGCTCTATGTAACCGAGCTATATGGTACTTTGAAGAAAGAAAAAAAAACATTTGTGCACGATAAAACTTCGAAAAGAAATAAATGACAACATTATTATCAGCTATAAATTTAGCAATAGATAAAAGACTCAAATTAATATTTTGAAGTGTATTTCTAGTTCATTTAATCTAAATTTTTTTCTTGCATATCCCTCATCCAAACATATTATCGTGGATGCATATGTGAGTGCATGTGAAGGTGAGATTTTTCAATGTGCAGACAATACAGTTCGGTACACCAAATGTAATATTACAATTAGTTGAACATTTAAAAAAAAAATTAAATTCAATCAATTATATTATAATAGTTATTATACCGAACGGTGTTTTCAACTCATTGAAAATTTTCTCCATGTCAAAAGGTTAGTGTCTCATCAGACAATTCAAAATAGACGATGACTATACATTTCCCCCCTCCCCACTCCATTGATCCGACTTTTTTTTTCCGATTTCACACTGACTATTTAAACAAACACTACCAAAAACACTACTAACAATTTCCTACCTATAAAAAAGCACAACAAAAAAGAATACTCATTCATGGTTTTGTTTTTATAAAGAAAATAAAAGAAATACGTCTCCGTTAAAACGGCCAAAAATCCTCCGTAGGCCCCTCCCAGACCTGATTAGGGTTTCAAGCCCGACCCGCCAAAATCCTCTCTACCAAACCCTACCTTACAGTTCCTCACAGGACTGCCTCCGTATGAATCGGATCCGATCCGAACCAAAATTGAGTTTCTGGCCGGATTAACCTCCCCCAGCTTCGCCGCCGACAATGGCGTCGAAGGCTTCGCCTTCCGCTTCTCCCAATAGATCGGAGCTTCACGACGACCCGCCGGTATAATCCTTCGGCTCTTCTCTCGATCTCTTTCTCTATGTAAATCAATGAAAACTCATCTTAAATTCTTGTCATTAATGGAAGGTCTTATATTGGGTTTAATTTGGTCAATGTGTGTGCCTGTACATATACATATATTTGTTCTTTTATATTTAGAACATTCAGTATGCATGTAATATAAGGGCATTTATGTATGAATTTTACCAATGTGGGTTGATATGGAGAGAGATATAGCAGCATTGCTCGTTTGACTTCTGCTTGCTTAGATTTTTAAGTGCCAATTTTGATGATGCTATCTATGTTTTGGATAATTTACCATGTAATTTTGACGAATGTCTTTCAACATAGGAAGAGATAAAATTGTGAAAATTGTTTCGCTGATCGAGGGTTCCGGACTTATGTTTTATTTTTCCTGCTTAGCTTGCATTTTAAAAACCTATTACAATAGAAAGGTTGGTTATAGCTTTTTGTGCTGAAATTGTTGATAGAGAGTGCTACCCGCTCTTGGAACCACTTCGTTTTGTGTTCATTCAACTCCACTCTGACTTTTACTTGCTTAATTATTTTCTACTTTTTTGTCTGGGTATTTTATAATTTTGTGTTTTTATGTTGGATTAAACTTATCTTCTACTTTTACAGATGACGAGATCACAAGAAAACATGGATGTAACCCGGAGGGAGATTTCATTGCTCATAGAAAATCTAAAGACGCAAGTTGTTTTTAACCGGGCTACTTCTATAAAGGTGCATCCTCACGGATCTTATGGCGATCATTGTATTGATACAGAAAACTGGAGGACTATATCACGTTTTTGTTCTCATAATACTAAGTATTTTTTCATTGCAGAAAAGAATGGAGGAAAACAGGCAGAAGTTGGCTGGTGTCACCAACAACATGTATAAACTGTCAACGGAAAGAGCAAGTAGTAGGTTAATTGATGCTGGTAGAAGTTTAGATCTATTGACAAAGAGGCAAAAAGATGCATTTGCCTTGCAAAATGGAATTGAATTGAGCAATGGGAGCAACGATAGCTCTCAAGAAGATGGTCATGGGTCCACAGCAGTTCTACTTGAATCTAATGTAGCAGTCAAGAGTTCTGTTCGTCCTATCAAGCTTCCAGAAGTTAAAAGACTACCTCCTTATACTACATGGATATTTTTGGACAGGTTCAGCCTGCACATGGTCTATACTTTTGATGACCCATATACTTCAACTTGAATTAAATTCTTGTGTTGCATACCACTCCATGTCCTTGTTCGCTTGTGTGAAGTGGAATATTTTTTACATTCTGGTACACAAAAAAGATTCAATTTATAAGTTATTTAATGAAATTTGAGGTCCTTCTACAAAGCGTCAGCTAGTTGCAAGTATCTTGTATAGTTTAATCTATGTTCACGGAAAGAGATAGAAAACAGAATGGAATCGGTACAAAGGGAATCAGTTTCATTCATCATTCTCTTTTTGCAGCTCCAAACTAATATTGTATGTACATTTAAAGGCCAATTGCAAGATCTGAGACGACCCATAAAGCATTTGGTCATGATCAATTTTGTAAGCCTACTAGGGTATTGAGCATTTATCTAAGAACTGAATTCCTTGCAATGGTTAGTTGTTGCAACTGCGAGAAAAAATTTACTACTATGTCTTGAACCTTTTGGTATGAGTGCTACAAGACAAGATTCATTGTATTTATTGGTCTCTTTTCCTTCTTGTTCTCCTTTGTTTCCAATTAGATCATGCAATTTTTACAGATCATTGTATCATTAACATCAATCAATTACTGCTTCAAATATATATCGTTTGCACGTTTGACTTTTGTGTCATCTTTTCTTGTGCTATTAATTGAATTTGGTAACATGCAGTTACTGATTTCTACTGTTGTTGGATGTGGCCTCTTTGAGTTGATGGTTTATATTTTTGTTCAGTACTGTGAAACTCATGCCATATAATCCAGCTGCCTATATTTCCGTTTCATTTCATTTGTGCCTGTTAGTGATATCATTGTTTTGTCTTGTTTGACATGTGTTGCAGAAACCAAAGAATGACAGAAGATCAGTCAGTGGTAGGTCGAAGAAGAATTTATTATGATCAAAATGGAGGTGAAGCTCTTATATGTAGTGATAGTGAGGAGGAAGCAGTTGATGAAGAAGAGGAAAAAAGGGATTTTGTTGAATCTGAAGACTTTATACTTCGGTTGGTATAACCATGTTAACTAATGTTATAAACTATGATTTATTTCCTTTTGTTGCAGGCCTAATAAAGTATAGGTACATTATAAGTTCTCATCAACATCTAATCTTAGATATTTTGTCTTAGCCAATAATACCATCTCAAGTGGCTTTCCCTGACCTAGTTTATGGTTATAGTCCTTAGCTATAGTGGAAGAGTTAAATTTGTTTAGTACCTGCTACTCTCTCTCATTTCTGGGATGGACACGGTTTTATAATAGCTTGGTCAATTTTGAACATACAACAGGGAAGGGAGAAACAAAAGTCCAGTTTTGTACTGGGTACAGTTGAGTTAATGATCAAATTATTATTTTATTTTTGTTTTCATTATGCAGAAAATATATTAACGTGAACTGAACTGACCTTTATATTCAGTCCTCTATTGCCATAATATTTGTTCAAGACCTAGGTTCTCATCTTGACATAATAATTTCAGTTTGATATTTTTTTTCCTTAAACATATGGAGAATCTCAATTTTGAAATTGTATGTGCTTATATACCATAAGAAAAGTGAAGTAATTGTTCTCTGGTCATTTCATTGAATTTTCCAGCTCGGCTATAAAAGAAGTTGGCTTCCCTGATCCAGTGCTGGAGTCATTAGCACAGTGTTTCTCTAGAAGTCCATCTGAAGTCAAGGTATGGTAGTTTCTTTTTTCTATTTTGCAGGAATACTTGCCATTCTGCCATGCTTCTGTCCAATGTATAACATGATAAAAACCAGTCAGTGTAAGCTTTGGTCCAGCCGTTTCCCATTTGCTTTGTGCTGGCTTTACAGAGATATGAAACTCCATCAAACGTCTTATACAGGCAAGATATGATACTCTCGTAAAGGAAGAGGAGGCTTCGGGGGGTTGTAAGAGCAGGGATACTGAAGACATTTCACAAATTGGGAATTCTTTTATTGATAAAGATCTGGATGCAGCTCTGGATTCATTTGACAACCTATTTTGTCGTCGCTGCCTAGTAAGTATTCTTTTTCTAATTTTACTTGTATGTTTGTTGGGTTATCTTTTCTAACTCTGTTCCGTGGTTGTTCGTTTTGGCAGGTATTTGATTGCAGATTACATGGATGTTCACAGGATCTTGTCTTTCCTGTAAGTAATTTTTTAATAGCTGTATGACTGTGACACCAGACTTTTATATCCTACGCTGATAAAAAAAAATTGTCAGGTTGAGAAACAACCTCCATGGAGTCCCCCGGATGACGAAAAAGTATCATGCGGTCCGAATTGCTATAGATCAGTATGTGTCGTGAACGTGATCTGTGCTGTGTAGCTGGGAATTTTGTAAAGAATTGGCAAAAAGTGATTTTGTGGTTTCAAATTGTCTCATTTTAGGTACTGAAGTCTGAAAGAATTGCTATAGTGAGCTCTGGTGATCTTGAAGAAAAAAAGGTCACATCATTGGATGGTGCTAGTGCTCAAATATCAACCAGAAAGAAATCTTCTAGAAAGAAGGCAAAGTCCGGGCAAAGTGAAAGTGCTTCATCTAATGCTAAAAACATCTCAGAAAGCAGTGATTCAGAGAATGGATCCAGGCAGGATACTGATAACCATCATCAATCACCTACAAAGACTAAGCTAGCAGGAAAAAGTGGAATTCGTAAGAGGAATAGCAAGAGAGTTGCAGAGCGTGTTCTAATTTGCATGCAGAAGAGGCAGAAGAAAATGGTGGTTTCTGATTCCGATTCCATTGTTAATGCTGGTCTCTGTTCAAGTGATATGAAGCTTAGATCTAATTCATGCAAAGATAATGAAGACAATAGTTCTTCTTCACAAAAAAATCTGAAATCTTCTACCAGTGGAGGGTTTAGGAGGAGGGAATCACCTGCTAAGGGCAGCAACAAAGTTGTTCAGGGTGAATCTCCTGATGGTGCACTGGATGAGATGATCGCTGATCCACCTGCTACAAGTAGTGATGACAATTTGAGGAGAGAAGAATGTGTTGATGAAAACATATATAAACAAGAATTAAGTGATGATAAAACGTGGAAAACTATTGAGAAGGGCCTTTTTGAGAAAGGCATAGAGATATTTGGCAGCAACAGGTCAGTGGATGTAATGTGTTTTCTCTAGATTTTCTTTTCTGTTCTGTATGTAATTAGTTATTGGTAGTGATGTTGGGTATTATTTAGATACGTGTAAAATTATCTGCACAAAGAGCTGCTGCACACACACAATACCACCACCCTCCCCAAAATAAAAAGTAAAGAAAAGAGTTCACATGTACATGTCATAATTTTTTTATTTTGACGTGGGTATGTCTCGACTTTGTAATGTATAGCATCCTATAGTTTTGTAATCAATCTATTGTACCGTCTTGGGAAGTTCCTAAGGTGGATACAGTATTTTGTAAGTTTTTCTGTACTTTTATAATTTGGTTAAGAATATCCATTCTTGAAATATAAGGTGCAACTGTGCCAGTGGTAGAGAGTTTCCTTTTAAATACTTGATTTGCACTGCATCTTTATGTCTGGATATCCCTTGGGATTTATTAACTACTTATGGTACTTCCTTCTGTTTCCATCTTATAATGGGTTTCTTATCACAGCTGCTTAATAGCAAGGAACCTTTTAAATGGTATGAAAACGTGTTGGGAGGTTTTTCAGTATATGAATTACTCAGAGAGTAAGATATCCTGCCAAGCAGGTGATGCTGCAAACTCCCTTGTTGAAGGGTATTCCAAGGTTGACTTTAATGGATTTATAGTCTATATTTTATATAGGCTTATATGGTTATGACAGGACCCTCCCTGCCCTAACAGGTGATTATATTTTGTCTAAATTGAAACAAACTTTAGGGCAATAATGAAGCAAGAAGGAGATCAAAATTTTTACGTAGAAGGGGTAGAGTTCGTCGTTTGAAGTATACTTGGAAATCTGCAGCTTACCACTCAATCAGGAAACGAATTACTGAGAGAAAAGATCAGCCTTGCAGGCAGTATAATCCATGTACTTGCCAAACAGCTTGTGGAAAGCAGTGTTCTTGTCTACAAAACGGGACTTGTTGCGAGAAGTACTGTGGGTGAGCTTCTATTTTCTGATAATTATATTTCTGAAAAAAGGATAGATACCTCAACGTCTTTTGTTTAATTTTCTCTTGATCTGCAGCTGACCTCATCGATTTGGCCAATTAGTTCATAGATTTAATTGTTTCTTTAGTTAATGTCCATCGAGTTTTTTGGCTTTTCCAATGATAACTAAAAACACAACTTAATTGTCTAGGTGTCCAAAGACTTGCAAGAATAGATTTAGAGGTTGTCATTGTGCTAAAAGTCAATGCCGAAGCCGTCAGTGTCCTTGTTTTGCTGCAGACAGGGAATGTGATCCGGATGTTTGTCGGAATTGCTGGGTTAGGTGAGCTCATAACTATTACTATGTTTTCTTTTTCTTTGGTGGAAAATCTTTTCGTATCACTTTGTAACAGGTTTGGACTACGTTGTATGGTATTCTCAATGTGCTTCAGACAGTTGCTTCTTTGTGATTGGATTTATCCTATATTAACTTTTAGAGTTGAGCACACTCAACTTAGCCGTTTTTCATTTTCTATGTCTAAATTAGTAACACATTTTAATTTTCTGTGCCTAAGCTATGGGTTTGTATATCTACACCATTTTCACATTTTCAATCGGGCAGTTGCAATTAAGTGATTGCAAATTTAATTAATCACTTAAAGATTGTATATTCCACAATCTGGTGATTGCATGATGAATGCTCATTATCTACTGTATGAATTAGTTTTTGACATTTGTAGTATGATGAAATGGGTTGAAATTTTATTAAGTCAGAATGGCTTGGCAAAATAAGCCGTTTGCATGTTATGTTATAAGTGTACACAGGGTGTGGAAAATATAGTTTGTTGTAGGCTGATGTCTATGGAATACATGAAGGTGGGAGCAGTAGGTGCTATCTGACATAGAAATAAGGGTATTCATACCTTTTGTTTTTCAGGAAAATAAGTTTGAAGTTTGTGTTTTACTTGTATAAATATAAATGTTTGCTGCTTTTTCTCTCTGGTCAACCTTCAGCAGTAAGGGGCTGTCAAATTTCATTTTGCAGTTGTGGAGATGGTACCCTTGGGGTTCCAAGCCAAAGAGGTGACAATTATGAGTGTAGAAATATGAAGCTTCTTCTGAAACAACAACAAAGGGTAACCACACTTCACTTTACTGTTTCATTTCTTCTTATTCCTTCCTTCTGTAGATGCATGGTCAAAAGGTAGCGTTTATGCCAAAAATTTACTTGACGAGTTGGTAAAGTGGTCAGAAGCTAGTGTCCTAATATGAAGTCTTCTAGTAATGACTGCTTGTATCCTCATTTATGCTCAGGTCTTACTTGGAAGGTCTGACGTATCTGGCTGGGGTGCTTTCTTAAAGGTATGTCCAATTTTTTTATGATGTCTGGTGATCGTTTCTCCTTATGCTTCTAGCTAATTTTCCTTGCCACCCTCCAGAATAGTGTCGCCAAACATGAATACCTTGGTGAGTATACTGGGGAGTTGATCTCACATCGCGAAGCAGATAAGCGTGGAAAAATATATGACCGTGAAAATTCATCATTTCTCTTCAATCTGAACGATCAGGCATGTATATCGACACCTTTGAATTCCATGTCATAACTAACCTCTTATCTTATACTGCCGTGAATAAGCATTTGTTTTGTACAGTTTGTCCTTGATGCTTATCGGAAGGGTGACAAACTGAAGTTTGCCAACCACTCTCCAGATCCAAATTGCTATGCGAAGGTATACCCTTTTGACATCCTTTTTTCGTTATTTTTTACCCTTTGAAAACATTTTGGATTCGACAATAAACCCTTCCATGGCAGGTCATTATGGTCGCCGGAGATCACAGGGTGGGCATATTTGCCAAGGAACGAATTGCTGCAGGAGAGGAACTTTTCTATGATTATCGCTATGAGCCGGACAGAGCTCCCGCTTGGGCCCGGAAGCCCGAGGCATCCGGGTCAAAAAAGGACGACGGTGCTCCTTCAAGTGGTCGTGCAAAGAAGCTTGCTTAACCCGAAGATTATTTTGAATCTTTAGATTTACGATTCTTTCTTTGGCCATTCTTTTAGAGTTAGAGAAGATGCATCGTTCTCATTGACCACAGAGATGTATTCTTCGTCATTTTGTTGGAGAGAGAGGCCATTGCCTTCTCAAAACAGACATTGAATAATATTTTCTAACAATTCATGCTTATTCCAAAAGCTAATTTTATGATGCGAGAGGGCAGATCTAAATGCCCTGCCCTGCCCTACAGGCTACTGTTGAAGTTGCTGACCAGACCCCTACCCCACCATGTGAGAGGCATTAAAATGTAACTTATTGGGGGGCAAAATTCCAAATACCTTACAAGACAAACCACCAAAAACATAACTAAATAAAAATGTAAACACCCACTCTTTATGATCACTCACAATTCCTTGTTTTTAATCGATTTATTGAATTTGATGGACAAAGATAAAAGTAAGTAAGTGTGTGACAAAGTAGAGGTGTTATTTCCTTCATGGTTTATTACTTCCTATTCTTCTTGTTTGTTGCTTCTTGGTTGTTGGTTGTTTTGAATTAATTTATATTGTTGATTGCGTCGTTGTCAATCCATTAGGAGTCAATGCCTTGTTTGAAAATATTATTCGAATGTGCGGTTAAAGTGAAGATATAAGGTCTAATTTTCTTTTAAGTCAGAAAATGGATTCATTTTTAGTCACCGTTCTTCTTTAATTTATTATATCCGACGATTTAAGATTGAAATGATATGTAATTAGTAAAAAAAGTGTGGACAAAATGAGGCGCTTTTATCCATAAAATAAAAGGAGAAAATGAAAGGTGACAAAGCCCGCGTTTAAGACACAAAAACTTGTCAGTGTCACTCTCCCCTCTCGCCTCTCCCCTCTCCCCTCTCCCCTCTCCAGAGTAAAAATTCTCTCTTTTGCTTTCTCTCCGACATTTCCCTCACTCCCTCCCTCTCTCTCTCTCTGGGCGGTGGATTTTTGGAGCTCTCTGCATAACCACAAGCTGCCATGCCACCGTGCTCGGCGGATCACGGCGGCTTATGCATAGCCCCGTCAACCGGCCTCCTCTTCCTGCTACTCTTCTCATTCTTGGCCACCAGCACCGCTGCTTGCTCCAACGGCAATTGCCAGGTTTCTCTCTTTCTCTCCCCCCCTCAACGATCTGCACAATCTCATATTTTCTCTCGGAATTTGAGCTGAAATGTTGATATTTTACAGGTTTTAGAAGCTTGTGCGGCGGCGACGGACTGCGGGCCGGGTCTTTACTGTGGCAACTGCCCTGCTTCCGGTAGGAACCAGCCCGTGTGCACTAGAGGCCAAGCAATCGTTCCCACTTCAATTGTGAGCATTTTCGACTTAAAATTTGTAACTTTTTTATGGGTTTGTGGTATTTTGAGGTAAATTCAAGAAATTAATGGCTGCCCACTTTGGGTTTTTGTGAATTTGATGATGGATTTGTGCTGTTTTTTTAAATGTCTTGGTGTTTTAGATTAATGGGTTGCCATTCAACAAGTACACATGGTTGGTGACTCATAATTCTTTCAGCATCGTTGATGCGCCGCCCGTGGCCGGTGTTCAGAGACTCACATTTTACAACCAAGAGGACACTGTTACTAACCAGTTGAGGGTATGTTCCTTACCTTTTAACTATGCCGTTTTCGGTATATTCTTGATAATGAAAAAACGAAATGATCAAGCCACTGAGAACAGATACGTTTGGAATCTCATTCCTTTCTTTAACTTTGTTTCTTGGAATCTAAGATTAGAATGTAACTGTCTGCTTCTTTTATTCATTAATTGTTCATTATGAGTATTAATTTATGCAATATTGTTTTTAGAATGGAGTGAGGGGGTTGATGTTGGATATGTACGATTTCGAGAATGATATCTGGCTTTGCCATTCCTTCAAGGGGCAATGTTACAACTTCACTGCATTTGTAATCTCTCTTCCAACTTATCAATTTAAGACTTAATATGTGAATGGTTATAGCTTTGCGAGGTTGTTTATGATGTGTCCATTGGATTTTTCTCAGCAACCTGCAATTAACACTTTGAAGGAAGTGGAAACATTTCTAAGTCAGAACCCGACAGAGATTGTGACCATTATAATCGAGGACTATGTGAAAACTCCAAAAGGTTTAACAACATTGTTTACCAATGCTGGGTTAGACAAGTATTGGTTTCCTGCTGCGAAAATGCCAATAAAGGGTGAAGAGTGGCCCACAGTTACTGAGATGGTGCAAGAGAATCATCGGCTTCTTGTTTTTACCTCTGATGCTTCAAAGGAAGCACAGGAAGGAGTAGCTTACCAGTGGAAGTACATGGTGGAAAATGAAGGTACTTATAAATGAAATGTCGTAGTGCTTCAAATTATATTTGAATTTTATAGTTAATAGCCTGTTGTTTACTGGATTTCAGCTGGAGATCCTGGGGTAAGACCGGGCTCATGCCCCAAGAGAAAAGAATCAAAGCCTCTGAATTCAAAAAGTGCATCTCTTTTCTTTCAAAATTATTTTCCAACATATCCAGTTGAAGCTGAAGCTTGCAAAGAGCATTCAACTCCACTTGAGCAGATGGTCGGTACCTGTTATAAAGCTGCAGGGGTGATGCCAAATTTTTTGGCAGTCAACTTTTATATGGTATGGAAATCTTAGCTAGGGAAGAAGCACGTACTAAACATCATCCAATTAGGCATTTTAACTAAGCATAAAATGATATTCATGCAGAGGAGTGATGGGGGAGGTGTGTTTGATGCTGTTGATAGAATGAATGGCCCAGTGCTTTGCGGGTGTAGTACTGTCAGTGCCTGCCAGGTGTGTTTTTGTAACTTGTTTCCACATTCATTTTTGTTAGTTATGAACTTCTTTATTGCTTTTTATGATCCAAATCAGCGGTCAAAAGCTGCTGCCATGAGTCCTACTTTGTCCAACCTACAATAATCCAAAAGTTTCACCAAATTTTCAAACATTTCTGGATCTGTCTAAAACTTTAGGGTACTTCTACTGATTTTACCTATACCCTTGTGATGACACACCAATTTTCGTAGTAAGGAAAACTGTAAAACACTCTACTGTTGGATTTTCGCAGGCTGGAGCACCTTCTGGATCTTGCAAGAATATTTCTGTACCAACTAGAAATCCAGTGACCAACAATGCAGGAAGCTTTACTGGCTCTGTTCAGTTTTCAAGATCTGCTTCAATACTCTATTCTCCAAATCGCTTGGTTGTCTTCTTGTTTTATATTCCGTTGATGGGATTTTTGCTATGACCGCAACATCTAAATACTAGGATAGGTCATTAGTGAGTTACTTCTGGCAGTTCTAATATGTCATACTAAAGTTTAGAGTGATAACCGTTACACCCTGCCTAGTAGAGTGGAAGGTAAAGGAGTGGCTCTGTGGTAGTAATGACACGAGATTGTAAAGAAAAATCTTTTATAATTCTATTGGGACAAGGATTATAGAGTTGCAGAGGCATCTGAAGTAGACAGTTACCACGAAGGACCAAGAATGTACCAGGAATCAGTTGAGGTATGTAGTACTCTTCCTTATATGGCTGGTTCTCGGCCATTGGAATGACTGTTGACAATCCTATAGTTTCATCTTTTAACTTGAAGAGGCTCGGTACGCATATCACATAACACATCTAGACTTCATTTCACTTTGGTAATATGGGTGGTCAGTCCTATAAAAGCATACGGTTTTCAAGAGGTCACTTGGGTTGAATGACATGCCTCCTTTTGGTCGATTAAACATTTTGCAGATAAATTTGGTCCATCTTTTTTTGGTCCGATTTGCGTATATTGTGGAATTTGCTGTTTTTTTTTTCACAATCATGCATTGCATTGAGCTGTTTTCATAATTAAGTATCGTGTAGAAATGGTAAAAATCATATGCAAAGGAGTAGCTGTGGCACCAAACAGGATCTCGTACAGATTCCACCGGTCCAAGAGTTTATGCAGGATTAGCTAGCTTCACTTTGTTTTGTTCCATCCATCTTGTTCGCACTTTGTAACCAGCACTAACACGTTTCTTTTCTGTTTTCAGGTCCTCTGTCAGGGAGCGGTGTGTACGTAGTATAAAGAGGAGATTGTACGACTTAGCATTTGTAGATGTGCTCGTATTACCCATACTAGGTTCTCCTAATTGTTGTATTCTAACATTTAAGTTTAAAAGTCTTGTTTTATTCGCTTTCCTACGTAAAATCTGGTATTTTGGTCTTCTGGTCTTCCTTTATTCTCTCATTTGCAGAGACTCAAGACCTTTACAGAGGGTTATTCCGAAAGATGTAGTTTGAAAATGGAAGGTTGATTTAGTTCTCCACTTTATCTTTATGCACTACTCAGATTCAGTTTAACCTTTGCCTTGCAAATGATTTCTTATCTCTTATTTTATTAGCGTTGGAAAAATGACTAGCCTTGGATACTCTGTTTTCTGCCCCACATCATAATTTTCCTAAATTCCTAATCTACCCTTGAAAGGTGAAAAAATTCATTACAAAATTGGTCTAATGAGGCCTTTTGCCTATTCGTTATAAGACAATTTCTCGAAAAATAATGTGCAGAAATCACGCCTCTATACCTGATTGTCCCATCTCTTTTTGGGTTTTGAATTTCAACCCTTATTCACACCTTGCACAAAAGAATATAAATATAGGTGGTGGTACTTCATGTGAATTATATGCAGAACAAGGGTATTGAGCTGACAATTTAACCTCAACCAACCTCCCATCGAGGCCATTGAGCTCTAGAACGAAAATTATATACGGAAATGTCGAAAGAAGTCGTATAAACGGGCGGCTTACACATCGGGAAACATAGAAGCATCAACATTTAACGGCAATGTAGAAACAACTTATGTGAATGGGCGGCTTATACAATGGGCAACATAGAAGCGTCCACATTTAACGACAGTCCTCGCGGTTTTATCTTTAGAGCTGGACTGATAGTGATCAAGGCAAGGAAGCAGTCTACAGGAACTCTCGTCCCCCACAAATTGATGGATTCAAGCTTGCGGCAATATTTTACAAGAACAAAGAGGCCGGTCTCGGTTACATGACGGCAGCTCCACAGGATGATAGTCTGGAATAAACAACAGAGAGTACACACGTTTAGCATACATCTATAGAACAAACAAAAGTGAAATGCACTTGAACAAAATTGGGGTATTGAAAACTCATGTCGTAGTTTCCATGAACAACTTACCTTCAAATGCGGACAGCTATGAGCAATGGCATATAATGAGTCATCTGTGATAAATGTGCCGCCGATATTCAGGTGGTGCAAGGAATTAGCTCTTGATATCTGTTGGAAAGGAATGCCGAACTGAGAAAGTTATTCCATAGCTCACGTAAATGAAAGCAGTAGATCAAACATACAACATTTGCTTGTACACATACCAGTTGCACAACACCTTTATCTGTGATCCCTGTGATGCCCCATAGCGATATTGATGTTAAGTTGCTGATACACTTTGCCATAGATATTCTGCACAATCCAGTGTCGGTTATCTGGCAACCCCAACGACTCCTTGAACTGAGTAAACAAGAAGATAAATCAAGAACTAAATCATGAAAGAACCAAATTGGTACGTCTCGGAAGAACTAAATCTTGAAATGAGCTGTATGAAATAACTAAATCATGAAATTCAAATGCTGAGACTATGACGGTATTAGGTATCCCTCCTAGGACCTTTAACTATGCTGTTATGCATGACACCAGACTTCCAAATCGAATACTTACAGTAATCAGATGCAAATCTGATGAAAAGGCAAAAGAAAAAGCATAGAAATTGGCAAAGTCCGAGTTTATCTATTAATAAACCTGCAAACAAACAGAACGATGTCTTCTTTTGTGTTGCTAAACCCTGTAGGGGTACTAAGTACAGAATCACCAGATACGAACGCTTCTAACCCGGAGAACTTTTCTGAAGTACAACCTAATCGTTACAGACCTACTGAGTACCGAACACGAAAATGCACTCTAACACATAACAGCCAACACAAAAACTTGGAGGTAAGTTATTTGAGTAATCGTGATAAATGACACTCAAAATTGCGCAAGAAATCGTAAACTTCAACCAAACCGTTCGTGTTCTTGTTAGATTAGGAAGCTCTTACAACCAAGTTCAGAGCCTAATCTCTCTTCTTCTTAACGGATTTTGTCTCAAATTCTGAGTAGTTGCAGAGCTATATTTACAACCAAAAAATTTACCAAAAACACAGAAATTTAAAACCTACAAAATAATCCAAGAAAAAATGCGCATAACCTTCTCCATATAACTTTAACTTGCAACTAATTAGTCACTGAAACTCTAAAAATCAACAAAATTTATAGAAAATACCACCAAAGGGTAAAATTTTAGAAACTTTTGTTTGGAAGAATCCCTCTGACATTTAAAATTAACAGAATTTCTTAAAAATAAATAATTAAATAAATAGTTAGTAAGAAACAGAGAGAGAGAGTATAAATATTATACATGTCGAGCTCTTTAAGGCTGTAAGCAGAGCGAAGCAAACGAGACGTGGAGTCATCATCCATCTTCCAACCTGCAAAGCTCAAACTCTCCCTCCGCCCCAAAGACTGCTTCACCGCCTGTTTCCATTTCCGGCAAACACCGCTTGCCCTTCACAGAATTCACAACCACCACACAAATTAATACCAAAAAATAACAACCACCCAGAAAACAAAAACCAAAAATACAGAAGAAAATAAAAACGAAAATTAAATTGGAAAAAAAATAGAAAAAGAACTTACTGGGCCAAATCAGTGAAGGAAGTTATGAGAACAAATATATGTGCCAAGAGGTCTATTGGCAACCGATCAATCTCTGCCTCTCCCTCCATCCCACCAAGTTTTTCCACTCCACAAAAACAAGATTGTTATTTGGTCCGAAAAGATTTTTGAGGGACTCGGCGTTTGTGGTACGTTGAAGCTTGAAAAGGTTGGTTATATATACATGTTAGTTTTTTGTAGCAAAATGCCAAAAACCATAAAATAAATGGAAAGCCGGACAAGATGTGCTCATGTTTTCGTCATTTTTGGTGAATAATCCAGGTCCAGCACATCTTTGCAATCATTGACTTGCTCGCACTTTTCTTTCGCACCGTGTCGATATTATTCAAACGCTTGCTCTCGATACCTTACTTGATTTGTGCTCAGTTATGATTGTGTTTTGAGTTAACATTTGAATTTTGGGCCGAAAGGAAGGAGGGCCCAAAGACTAAAGAAATGAGGCTTGCTCAAAGCCCAGACCGTCCATCTCAAAGTTTCGAGGAAAACGCACGCCGATTTAATCATTATTAGCATCTCGAGGTGCCGACTCAACAATGATTAAAGGGGGTACTATTTGGGTTAACATTTGAACTTTGAGCCGAAAGGAATGAGGGCCCAAAAAGACTAAAGAAAGAAGGCTTGCACAAAGCCCAACACTAAGCCCAGACCGTCCATCTCAAGACCAATTGGCGATCCCCTATTAATGCAAAGGCTAGGTGCTTACAAGAGAAGTGACAACTGATGAAAATCAACCTACTCTCAGCCCAAAAGTACTTTTCAGTGGCAATACAAGTAAAATACTGATAAGTCACTACCCTTCAATTGCTTTCAGGCAAGAACAAAGTTACAGGCAGTCGGGCTAATTCGTCTATAAAAGAAGGAAGAAGGCCCAGAGACAAGGACACTCAACCAATCAAACAAACAAATATACAACTTGCCTCTCAGTCAAGCAAATACCTAGAAAGCTGTGCTTTGTCCAAACTCTGCATCCTTTTAGCCATAGATTCTCCTTAGAAAAACATCTTTTGTCTAGTGTAAAAGCTCTACTACATTTCCCAAATGTTGTAGTATCGGTTCTCTCATGTAAACTTGTTCATCTTTCATCTCGTTTTAGTACTCAATCCCCTGTAACCACAAGGAGAAGAGACCGCAAGACGTTTAGACCTTGCCCGACAAGGTGAAATCTTGCCTGATTCTCTTTGTTTTGTCTTTAAATCAATAGATCTGGTGTTAATGTATTTCCCAGTAATGTTTACCATCATTAAAAAGACTAAATGGGAACCAAACGGGTGACTTAATCAGGTATGGACCTTCACCCTTTAAGCATACAAGATAACGAACTAAAAGTCCTTAGTCTCAAGGCATAGAAAAGAACTTAATGTGCACTTAACCCATCCATGATAATCCTTTGATAACAAGAAGTCAAAATAACTTGGGGCGCAATTAATCGGCTTAAATACACTTATTCTACATCTATCATACAGAGATGGTAGTGGCACACCTTCGCACTCAGTTAGTTTTGATTGTGAGCCTCAAGGCCTACACCTAAGGCCCCACAAAGGCACCTTTCAGAACTAACTGTGTCTTCCTCTTGCAGCATCCCGACAAGCAGGAGCCCGACAAACAACCAAAGTGCCAACTCCTCGGGGAGCTGTGTGCTCGACCCAGGGACCCTTCCCAGCGAAATTCCTGCCCAAACATAGTTTTGGCACGCTCGATGGGACTGGAAATCTTGTATGCCAAGAAGACGAAGGAAAGAACAAACTTTCAGGAGGAAAACAGGGCTGAAACCACCCCAATACATGCCAAGATCTAGCATGGAAAATCTCCCCGAAGACGTGCAATGACCTGTCTTGATGAAAAGCCAGACTACTTCTGAGAAATCAATAGGGAAGGTTACAAATAAAGACCTCCAGGCCACTATGATGGCTGTCATAAAAAGCATGAAGAGAAATTCTCTACAAACAAGAGAAGAAGTAAGCAGACTATGTTCCTTAACAGGAAATCTGCAAAGAAGGCTAGATCTGGAATATTCTACCCCAGAAAATGATCGTGCAAAAGAGACAATGAGAGAAGCCAGTCCTATGGGGAAGCCAATTATTCCTCTGTTTCCTTTACTTGAGGGAAAAAGGAAGGAAGAATCTGGAACTAATCAACTAGTGTTGGAAGAGATCCAAAAAGCAGAGGTGCCCGATCCCTTGTTATCTTCACTAAATAGTATGAGGCAGTGCGGGCCAGAAGTAAAGTTATTGCTAGAAGAGCCACATGCTGATACCATGATTGATACTATTCCCTTTCTACCTATCCCAGTAAACATGATCAACATAACATGGGCAGAGAAATGGAAAAGGAAAGCCACTTGGGAAGTGAGAACAGAAATGAGGCCAGTCAAGAGACCAACTAAAGAAGTCATCAAACTGCCTGAAAAACCTAAGGCTGCTATAATCAAATGAGTAGTGTTATGCAGTAGGTGTCAATGTGAATGCGAACTAGAGGTACCAGCAGCAGAAGACGTTATTGATCAGAAGCTAATCAAGAGAAGGGAGAATGAGGAGCATGAAAACCACAGGAACATCATATGGGCAGCTGAGAGGGAAACCTCTAGGAACGTCTTCCAAAGGTTGAGGGGAAACTCTCAGCCTAAAAACTTATCAGAAGTATTCAGAAACTATGAAGCTTCAGAAGAGGTGGAGGACAAGGAGTCTAAGACACCAAGATGGGTGGATGTGAGACCACCCCAGCCAATTTATGTCGGGGGAGATGTTAGAATGAAAGGAAAGACAGTGAACCCGGTCACAAAGAAGAATCTTGCCCGACGCGGGCGGAGATGATATATAGTCAGAAATGACGGGAGACCTGTCAAAGAGATGGGAGCTTCCACGATCAGAAGGATCCAAATGCAACATAAAGCCCACATGAACTCGTTAAAAGCACCTACTACTTCAGAAACCTCGGAGAATGTAAAATTCAAAAACATACCTCAGGAAGGGAGAAGACAACCTCATTGGAGGAGTAAGAAGGAAGTGAAGAAGGCAAACAGCAAAACCGAATGAGAAGGAGATCATGTGCCACAGAACCCCCATCCTAGAAACTATAAAATCCTGAAGAGAGTTGTGGATGATATGGTGATGATGCCGACACCTAAGTGGAGCCCAGAGCCAATTTGTTTTGGAACAATCTCGCCTGAGAGGGGGATACCTTCACCATTGCTGGTTGACACTCTCTGTGAAAACCCAATGAAGGCACAGAACTTTGGCATAACTCAAGATGAGGCATTGCCTAAACTAATGCTGCCAGAAGAAGCACATGCTTGGTTGGATGAGTTTATGAACCACATTGGGGGCAAGGAGAAAGAGTTACCCAGATCCAGCAACTTCCACGTAAACATGACATATGTTTTATCAGCCATGTTTCGCGCTGAGAATGATTAACCTCCCACAATGGAAGGTGATTACGTAGCCACATAACCTATGATGGCGCATGTTAGTGTTGAGGAAACAGGGAAAAGAGAATCAAGCGGGATCAATGTGCCCGAAATAACAAGGAATAAGCCCAAGAGAGTGTATACATATAAGATGGTCTTCTGCCACCCGAATTTGACCATGGCCAACCATCTCAAACCCATTTATGTCACAGCTCATCTGGAGGAAGTACCCTTCAAGAGGGTCTTGATTGATGGTAGAGCTGCGGTCAACATACTGCCATACAAGCAGATGAAGAAAATGTGCAGGAGTAAGGGAGATCTTATCCCCACAGATCTTACAGTTTCTAGTTTCTCAGGAGCAATCACCAAAACTCATGGGATACTACTGCCTTTAAAGGTTCACTTAGGTTCTAAATAAATCATGTTGGCTTTTTTTTGTTGTAAACATCACTTCCACTTATGGGGCTTTGCTGGGCAGAGATTGGATTCATCAGAGTCTCTCTGTGGCATCTACCTTACACCAACAAGTGGTTGTCTACCACGATGAAGGGGAAACAAGACCTGGGTTCTGGGAAATAATAGAGGCTGAATCACGGCCATTCCTCCCCACAGCCAACGTCGCAGAAGCCAACTTCTACAATCCCCGTGTTAGGATTCTTCAATGTTCAGGAGCTGATAAGAACAGCTGCTCAACCAAGGTGACGGCCCAAAAGCTTATAGAGCAAGGGTTATCTCTTACAATAGAGGAATATGATCAGACATATATCATCCCAACTCCCCTACACCATTAATGTTAGAACAAAAAAGGAAGGACCAGGTGGTTGTAGTCAGGTCCTTAATAAAGAGACTATTGGTATATGGAAGAGAGAAAAAACAAGAGAGGGAAAACTCGGCCAAAGAAGAAAATGATTGGAGCAAAGAGGCTTCAAGCAACCAAATGAATAAAGAAGAAATTTTTGGGGAAGAATTAGAAGCGGTCATCCAAATGGTTGAGTGCATATATGACCTGGGCTGGCCAGAAGACTTGCCCGAGAACCCGGAGCTAGTTGAATTTTTGTGTGCAGAACCTGACAAACCAGCCCCAGAAGTACAAGACCCCTTGGAGACCATTGACTTGGGAACTGAGGAGGATCCAAGGCCCATACAGGTCAGTTGTTTGTTGGAAACCGAAGATCGGGCAATGATTGTCAACCTTCTGCATGAGTTTAAAGATTGTTTTGCCTGGCACTACACCAAAATGCCAGGTTTAGATCCAACCTTAGTAGAACACATGATGCCTATCAATGAGGGGTTTAAACCTTTCAAGCAAGCACCACGGATAATGTCGAAAGAGATCGAGGAAAAGGTCAAAGAAGAGATCGAAAGGCTGGTAAAAGTCGGATTTATTAGGCCTGCCAAATATGTTGAGTGGTTGGCCAACATGTACCTGTATTAAATGCCATAACTAAGGCAGTTAGATGTTATGATGACTATAGAAACATTAATGAAGTCACACCTAAAGATGAATATCTCATGCCCATGGCCGACCTATCCATAGACGCAGTTGCTAAGCATAAAGTTCTATCTTTCATGAACGAGAATGCAGGATACAATCAAATAAAAATGGCTAAATAGGATATACATAAAACAACTTTTAGGTGTCCAGGTCATGTCGGGGCATATGAATATTTGGTAATGACATTCGGACTCAAAAATGCTGGTGCAATTTATCAAAGAGCAATGAACGTCATTTTTCATGACCTAATCGGCCATAGCATGGAAGTATATATTGATAACATCGTGGTGAAGTCCAAAACTGAAGAGCAGCATTTAATAGACCTCGGACAAGCCTTAACAAGAATGAGGATCAACAAGCTAAAAATAAATCCAAAGAAGTGTGCTTTTGGGGTAAGATCGGGCAACTTTTTAGGATTCCTTGTTCACCAAAGAGGAGTGGAGGTCGACAAGAATAAAGCTCGGGCAATAATGGAATCACCTCCCCCCACCAATAAGGTACAACTGCAAAGGCTGATGGGAAAAATCAACTTCTTGATGAGGTTTATCGCGAATTTAGTAGGCAAAATTCAGCCGTTAACCCCTTTTCTCAAGTTAAAAGACAAAGAAGACTTTGAATGGGGCCCGCCACATCAAGAGGCTTTCGACAACATAAAAGCTTACTTAGCCTCTCCACTAGTGCTCATGCCACCTCAGAGGGGGAAGCCGTTGAAACTTTATATCTCTACCTCAGAGAGGTTAATTGGGAGCCTGCTGGCCCAAAACAATGAAGGAGGAAAAGAACAAGCCATATACTACCTCAGTAGAATCCTTACAGAGGTAGAGACAAGATATACCTCAGTGGAGAAACTATGCTTGGCTTTGTACTTTACTGCTTGCAAGTTAAGGCATTACATGTTGCATTGCCACATCCATATCATTGCCAAGACCGATGTGATCAAATATATGATGTCAAAACCAATGTTGACAAGAAGAATTGGAAAGTGGATTCTGGCACTGTCAGAATTCAGTTTTCAGTATGTGCCTCAAAGGGCAGGCAATTGCAGACTTCTTAGCCGAGCACCAAGAGTCTTAAGAGGAAATGGTTAGCATCTCAGGAACTCTAGAAGTGGCAAGTGTATGGATCCCGCCAAACAGAGCCTGTTCGGGCAAGGAAGAATGGGTCTAGCAAGAAGTAAAAAGAATAACTAGCATCTGGATCACTCCTTGGAGACTATATCATCGATCCCAAAGGTTCTCACCATTGTTATTCATTCATCTTGGATTATCAAGAGATTGCCAACAATCGGGCAGAATATGAGGCACTGATAATTGGCTTAGAAATTCTTATGAAGTTGAGGGCAACCGAGGTTGAAGTATTTGGCGACTCAGAATTTGTAATCAACCAGCTAAATGGAGAATACAAATGCAGACACATTACTATCGCTGGTTATTACTTGGCGACCACGCAATGATTGAGATATTAGGGTGATGAAATTTCAATCAGCCATATCCCTAGATAATCAAATACATTAGCCAATGAAATGTCTCAGTTGGCTGCTGGAGTGCAGATCCAAGAAAAAAGGTTCGAGATAGAAATAGAAGTGCAAAAGAAAAATCTCCCTTCTATCTTTGATAGAAGATTCAGCTTGGATGTAGTGACTGAATAGCCTAAGATAGAGGATTGGAGGTCACTCATTATTTAATACTTGGAATATCCCTATTTTTCCCATAAGTAAGAAGAACAGACAACAAGCCACTAGATATGTGTTTTGGGAAAAGAATCTGCTAAGAAAGACTCCATATGGGTTGTTGCTAAAATGTTTAGGCCAATAGGAGTCTATAAGAGTCATGGACGAAGTGCATGAGGGGATCTGTGGAGCACACCAAGCCGGAACCAAGATAAGGTGGCTACTAAGAAGATATGGCTATTTCTGGCCCGAGATGGAGAAAGATTGCAAAGCTTATGCCCGAGGATGTGAAGAATGCCAGAGACATAGGCCACTCCAACATGTGCCCTTAGTGCCCTTGAACCCCGTAGTCAAACCTTGGCCCTTCAGAGGATGGGCAATGGACTTCATCAGGCAAGTTCATCCAGCTTCTAGCAAATGACACACATTCATAATTATGGCAACATATTACTTCACCAAATTGGTAGAAGCTTCAGCAGTAAAAACCATAACCTCAGCTAATGTTAAAAAGTTCATTGAAACCAAGATCTTACACAGATTTGAAGTGCCCGAGACAATTGTCACAGACTGCGGGCTATCTTTTATTTCAAGAGAGGTAGAAGAGTTCGCAAGTAAGTTCAAGATAAATATGATTCCGTCTAGTTCTTACTACCCCCAGTCAAATGATCAAGCAGAAGCCAGCAATAAGATCTTGGTTAACATTATCAAAAGAATGGTGGTAGATAGTCCAGAGAAGTGGCACGAGAAGTTAGGAGACACATTGTGGGCCTGTAGAACTTCCAAGATGGCAAGAACTGGGACTACACCTTACACTCTAACCTTCGGGTAAGATGACGTGATTCCCATAAAGATTAACGTGAGTTCGGTCAGAATTCAGAACCAGTTCGGGCTACACATTGAAGAATACATTGAGGCTATGTGTCAAGGAATTGAAGATTTAGATGCAGCCCGAATTGAAGCCTTAGACAAGATTCAAGAAAGAAAGAGAAATGTTGCCCAAGCATACAACAAAAGGGTAAAATTGAAGACTTTTAAGGAATGAGGCTTAGTATGGAAGACGGTCTTGCCCTTGGGAGCCCAAGTAAGAGGCTTCGGGAAATGGAGTCCGACTTGGGAATGTCATTTCATTATTCATCAAGCACTGGATAGGGGGTTATTATTTGGCCGATTTAGAGGGAAACTTACAGAAACATCCAATTAATGCTAAATTTCTGAAGAATTATCATCCAACCTTATGGGATGTTAGGGATTGTTACGTCGAAGAGGTTTAAATGATTTGAGAGATCTAAAGACAATTAACATCTTCATCACAGTTGAGTACAAGCTAAAGTAAAGAAAAGAAGACATTTTCATTTCATTAAATGATGAAGTTACATGGAGATTCTAATCAGCTCCTCTGAAGCAACTATCCTAAGACGGTGTGCCGGCGTAAAAATGAAGATTATACTCAGCTCCTCTGAAGCAATAAAATCCATCTGCATCCATGCTTAAAAGACCCATGAGGCTATGTGGGTGCATTAAAGCTTCTCTGTGGAATGGAAAATTTGGGGGCAGATATTGAGGCTGAGGCCCATTACCGATCTCATGGTTGAACACGTTATTCGAATCAATGAGAAATTGATGGATACTTTGACGCTCGAGAAGAAGAAGGCTCGGGCTAATGATGGTCCTCCCAGAAACTTTGATATTGTTCCCAAAGCGTACACCTATGATGATGAAGTGACCAAGAATGCAGAAGCTAAGATTAGCCTTAAGCATGTCGCTTTTTGCGGCTACTGAAGCCTGAGATATCCATGCAGGTCCCAAAGAAAGCACATATCCCTCATCAAAGAAAAACTCAGCATATAGGTCGGACCAAAAGCGATGATGGCCATATGACAAGTGGCACATGGTGGAAATCTCCTCACCAATCTCACAAGAGGGCTGAGTTCAAACTCAAGGTGCCATCAAGAGCTGTGAAAACCAGGGAGGATTCTCTGGAAAATATGAAGGTTCTGAAAATTCTGAGAAGAATAGGAAATTGAAAGCTTGAAATTATTAAGGTGTTTAACCAAGTAGTCGAGAATGAAATTTATAGTGGACAATCAACTTAGAGATAGGATTCGTGGGTTAGCGCAAGGGTCTGGAAGTGCAACGGCTGTTTTAATTAATGAAAGTTCCGAGGAAAACGCACGCCGATTTAATCATTATTAGCATCTCGAGGTGCCGACTCAACAATGATTAAAGGGGGCACTATTTGGGTTAACATTTGAACTTTGAGCCGAAAGGAATGAGGGCCCAAAAAGACTAAAGAAAGAAGGCTTGCACAAAGCCCAACACTAAGCCCAGACCGTCCATCTCAAGACCAATTGGCGATCCCCATTAATGCAAAGGCTAGGTGCTTACAAGAGAAGTGACAACTGATGGAAATCAACCTACTCTCACCCCAAAAGTACTTTTCAGTGACAACACAAGTAAAATACTGATGAGTCACTACCCTTCAATTGCTTTCGGGTAAAAACAAAGCTACATGCAGTTGGGCTAATTCGTCTATAAAATGAGGATGAGGGCCCAGAGACAAGGACATTCAACCAATCAAACAAACAAATATACAACTTGCCTCTCAGTCAAGCAAATACCTAGAAAGATGTGCTTTGTCCAAACTTTGCATCATTTTAGCCATAGATTCCCCTTAGAAAGACATTTTTTGTCTAGTGTAAAGGCTCTGCTACATTTCCCAAATGTTGTAGTATCGATTCTCTCATATAAACTTGTTCATCTTTCATCCCGTTTTAGTACTCAATCCCCTGTAACCACAAGGAGAAGAGACCGCAAGACGTTTAGACCTTACCTGACAAGGTAAAATCTTGCCCGATTCTCTTTGTTTTTTCTTTAAATCATTAAAAATACTAAATGTGAGCCAAACTGGTGACTTAATCAGGTCTGGACCTTCACCCTTTAAGCATACAAGATAACGAACTAAAAGTCATTGGTCTCAAGGCATAGAAAAGAATTTAATGTGGACTTAAACCATCCACGACAATCCTTTGAAAACAAGAAGTCAGAATAACTTGGGGCGCAAGTAATCGGCTTAAATACACTTGTTCTACATCTGTCATACAGAGATGGCAGTGGCACACATTCGCACTCAGTTAGTTTTGATTATGAGCCTCAAGGTCTACACCTAAGGCCTCACAAAGGCACCTTTCAAAACTAATTGTGTCCTCTTGCAACATCCCGACAAGTAGGAGCCTGACAAACAACCAAAGTGCCAACTCCTCGGGGAGCTATGTGCTCGAGCCAGGGACCCTTCCCAACAAAATTCCTGCCTGAACAGGTTGTAAAAGAAAATAGAGTCTCTTCCCTCTGTTTTTTTTTCCTCCCTTTCCCTCTCCTCTTATTTAAACGGTCACGGTTAAGTCACGTCAACATCTTATATTATTTTTTATAGCAAAAGAAAGATAAAATAAAAGAATGTGAGAGGAGGAGATAGAAAGAGAAGGAATCCTAGTCCAAAGAAAATTACCGATTGGTGCTTTGCTGTAGTGCACGTGAAAAGGTTTTTGCTACAGTATAATGAACATTGTTTCTGCTACAGTGCAAGTGAGTGTTTTGGTATTAAAAAAAAAATTACAATTATGCTGCGTATTTTTCGGGTCGTTATTTGTCGTGTTTGCTTAAATGGATCCATTTAACTGTGGCGTTGCTAAGCATCTTTCTGGAACTAAAACATGGATAATTAATATTGGTGCCTCTCATCATGCAACTTCATATCCCTAGTGTATTTGATGAATTGAGAAATCACATTCGTTATCCTCATGTTACGAGCGCCAATGGTTTGCCTTCTTTATTAAAATAATGCAATTAAAGTTGAGTGTAAATAGTTATTTCGAGCGTTAACAACAATTCTCTTTAATAAAATGCTATATAATTAAAACCTACTCTTAGTTTATTTATTGATATTTTTTTTCAATCTGGACATAATGTGAACATTAAAAGCTTTTAATATTTCAACAGTCGTTGGTATACAACGTGCTTTATTGGTACTTTTTTTTCAATTTTGACATAATTGAACATTAAAAGCTTTTAACATTTTAAAAGTTGTTGGTATATAGTCAATCGTAATATACACTTATGGATTGTCGTTGTATAGTTGCTAAAAAATGTTTTTTGCTAAATTAAAAGTTAATATGGAATCCCATTTTATGAAGACAAATTGAACATATTTTTTATTACAAACAATATTACGACTCTAATCTAACTGGTGAGATGGATTAAGCCGGAACACGGTGAATTGAAAATTTATACACTAGAATAATCCTAAAGTTGCAAATTAAACATTTGAATCATTTCTCTATTTCTCAATTATTAAAAAAGATTCTTCTATAAACATATTCTTTTTCTATTTTGATGGGGTCTGTCATTGGGGAATTCGGTTTACTATTTTTTAAGCTCAAACATTTACATGATTCAGAATCTCACTTTATGGCTACTTGTTTTCGTTTTATTTTGTTTTGTTTTGTTTTATTTTTCTCACGGCTTTACGTAATTTCTTGATAAAACCGCTTTACGTATAACTTGTGTGTTTGATAAAGTATGTCTGCGTTTTATTGTCCATGCCTTTTGTTTTTGTACTTTTCGTGCTTTCATCGTCAATCGGTTTGGCATCGTATTCAATCCACGCGGTTTCATCATTTCTAAATATCTGGGCCAAACTACAGGGACTTTTAGGTCCAAGAAATTTGGGCTAGCCTGAGTATATGATACAAGGTTAGCAATTTGAAGTTGAATTACGTGAAGAAAAACTTACACTTGATATGATATTAGTAGTTAGAAGTTACAATAGCCGTAAATCCACTTCATACAAGTACTTTGCAGCTAGCTAGTTGGGGTTTGCACATCCCACATAACATGACCTATCATACAAAATGTTGTGGTAGGAAGTGTGAAGATGTGATCATAAAAGCGTCTCTATTTGTGAAAAGAAAAACTTTGCAAAAGTTTATAAGTGGTCGGATCACTCTTTATTATGTCAATTGGATTTATGGTTAAATCTCAACTTCTTTCATAGTATCATAATATGATGTCTTATGTATGAAAGCTAACGGTCACATTTGTTTCATGTCATGCAATTTGAGTTGTTGATGTTAAACATGAAAATTTACCACACATAGAAAGGCATGTGAAGATGTGAAATTTAAATGCTAGAATGCTTGAATGTATAATTTTAAGGGGCTTTTAGATCCAGGTCCAAAAACATATAATGTTTTTAGAAGTGAGTCCAATTATCTAATTATATGTTTTTATTTCTTTTATACTCATTTTATATTTTCTAAAAATATTAAAAATCAATTAAAATCTTCTAATATTATGCATTTTCTAACTCCAAAAAATATAATTAATATCTTATAACAAAAAAAACTAATATACTAACATAAATTTATCTGCAAAACATTCTACCCTAACTTAAGTAACAAATATATAAATGTATATTATACCTATAAGTAAGACACATTAATCTGTGACAGGTTGATTATTAAGAAGAAAAAAAATCTGTCATATAGGTAGATAAATATAATTAACCTGTGATATATGTTGATTATAAAAATTAAAAATAAAATCTATAAATAGGGTTTAAAGCAGATGGAAGAATGAGAAATAACCAAAAGATAAATAAAAAGAAATAAGCAAAGAGATAATTGGGAAGAAATTTGATTTTAACAATAAATCTTATCATTGAACAAATAACTATTGATAATTAAATAATTAAATATTACGAATTAAACTTATTTTAATAAACTGAACTATTCCTACTATTGGCTCAAAAAATTGAACTTATATCAAGTTTCCCCTAATTTTAATCGAGAAAGAAAAAAAAACTTTGTTACTTGTGATATTTACTGTCCACATCTGGTTTCTAAAATATTATTTTAAGCGTTTTTCTCTCTTTTCCTTTTGACCTTACTTAGTGTTTTATTCTTCGGGAATTGTTGTAGTTATCAGTTTGATAAGGGATGCTATACGCACTAGCAAATTATCACGCCGGTGGAAGAAATTGTATGCATATAGGTCAAATCTTGAATTCAATTGGCGTGACATAATTTCTGATGCAGCAGACACATATACTCCCGGAACAGTTTCTATTTCAATGTGTGGTATTTTCAGAGAAGCATAGATGCATTCTTAGCTTCATATTTGGGCTCGAAAGTCGAATCCTTCAAGGTTCACTGCTGCTTTGGAAATAAGCATCCTCATTGCTTCAATGGCTGGATCGAGTTTGCTGTTACAAGGGGTGCTGAAATCCTCGACCTTGCCTTCCGCGCGGTGAAGGGTCAAACCTGAGGCATCTCAAGTTACGTACATGCAATAACTACTCTAGTTTTGCGCGATGTTAAGTTCGACAGAGAAGTAAAGCCGCTGTTCTCTTCTTGTTCAAAGCTTGAGTCCTTAAAATTGGACTGGTGTTCTGGATTCGAAAGCTTGAGCTTTGACTCACTTGAAAGTTTGAAGACGCCGGTGTTAGAATTCCTCTATCCCACATCGACCACAGAGCTTGAGAACAAATCCTTTAAATAGAATTACCCCACTCTAACTAACATCAAGGTTTTTTTGTATTAAAACCTCATACCAGACGGATTAAGCAGGTAGCCAAGTGGGGACAATATCTGTGTTGTTGGAGTGAGCCCTATGACCCGTCTGCCTGAAATTTAAGAGCTGGTGGTGAGGGGGTGTGAAGGGTTACGATGGATTCGCTTAATTGGTGTCACAAATCTCACAACTTTTCGTTGTGTGAATACTACTTTGCAAAGGGTTCCCAATCTGAAGGATGTCTGCTATATAATGAAGCAAATTAACGTGATTTCTGCCCTTGCTGGGTGGCAGAAAATTATGAATCCTAATTTCAGGACTTCGTCTATCGGCGAAAGTGGGTAAAGGCTATCAAAGAATTCAACAAGGGCTCGACATTTTTACCTGCATTTCAGTCTTCTGAAGGGAAGTGATTTTTCTCAAACATACTCGTCCTCCCTCGCCCTCTGTTCTCTCTCGCCTTGCTTGCCATCAGCCCTGACTTCGGTCGGTGTCGGAGGCACCCCTCTCTTTCCTAAGCGTTTTATCTTAGTTTTTCTTAGCGGTTGTCTCAGATTTGGATGGTATGCCCATCTTGTATTTTCTTCTTGTTTTGTTTTTCCTCACCCTCTTTCTCGATCTATAGCTTTCCATCTTCCTCCACCACTTTCTTTCATCCTAGCCACACCCACCCCATCCTCTGCAGATCTCTTGTCTAGACTTGTTCTTTGCCTCTTCCTTGGTTTGGTGATGGCAGGGGCAGTGGTTCTTGCGGTAGACGAGTAATTAGGGTTCCTAGAGTTTGTTCTTTTGTTTTGAGCTTCAATCCTAGTATTTGGCCCTTTTTATGTTGTTTGACTGGTTCATATCTTTGATTTGTGTTTAGACCATTTGGTGTAACTTTGTTATGATAATAAATTATCATTTTCTTCAAAAAATAAAAAATAAATAAATAAAAAGTAATTTTCACTCTTTTTTAACTTCTCACTTTTTTTTATCTCTAACCATTTAATTGGATAAATCAAACGGAATCAACGACCATAATTAAACAAAAAATGCTAAAAACAATGTGTGTTTATCGTTTCTCCTTTAAAAACTCTTGAATATTGTTTAGTACATCAGTGTAGTTGGAATTTTGGATTGTTTATTAATTAGTACTTTTCTGCAAAAGTATTATGCATTTAAGTTTTTTTATGGGTAAGTACTAAATCCTTATATTTTTCTATATATACAAGCATGATAGGGGTGAAATATTGGTTACAAACTTGTCATTTTCGAAATTCGAACTTAAAACATTTTATCTACAAATGTAGAAAAATATCATTAGGCCGCAGCACTAAGTGATATAGATATGTGCTTATGTTTTTAATTTGAAAAGTACCAATTTATTTAATTCTCATCATCCATCTGCAAGTGATGGAGGATCTAAATTTAGATGATTTCACCCCTTAAATTTGTTATCGACACTCTAAAAAACTCATTGATATTAGTATTGATATTTCAAACAACAAACCTTCCCAAGGTTATACAATATTTAGATTTCTTTTTTTGGTCAAATAATAGATTTGTTAAATTAGATGTTAGATTAGGGAACCGATGAGGTTCGAACTAACGACGTGGTGCAAGGACAACATTTCTCTCCACCATTGTGATGTAGGGTCATTTGCACAATATTTAGTTTTCTACAAGTAAAAAATATATATTACCATTTTCTTTTTCTACACCGGATACAAAATATGTCACTAATTTCAGGTCTTCATAAATTAAACCTTCTATTTTGTTGATACCCCCGTACTATACATAGTCCATAGTTGTCTTCTAATAACTTAATAAAAAGTACGTATATACTGGTCATAGTGAAAGGTCAAGGTAGCATACCGAATTGCTACCCAGGAAAGCTTCCATGGTAACCAAGTGTTCAACACCAACTATCCTTGGGTTGGACGAACATAAAACATATTTATCTCAAAGCGTTGGATTAACTTTGCCATTGTTGGTATTTGAAGTTTGCTAACTCAATACCAATTAGTGGGTGATAGGTTTTCTAACTCTATCACACCTCTCACTTGTTTCTCTCTTTACGATGCTGGAAAAAAAGAAAAGAAAGAAGCAGCAAGCTTCTTGGAAAACATGCACTTGATATATTAAAAGAGTTTCAACTCTATTGCTGAAAATGTGAGTACTTCAAACGTACATAGACATCTCTTTTATAGAGATTTTACAAGACTTTCTAAACATAGCATTGAATGCTATACATGCAAAAGTCATACATGGTTGCTGCTGTTGAAAAACAAACACAACAACTTGTAGAAAGATTAAAAACATGCTAGCTGTAAAATAAAGTGAAGCCAACTATTTCAACTATTGGCATTGATTTTGCTTTTGACTTCCAACAGCCATTACAAAGGATGTTGATGTTGATGTTGATGTTGAGAATATTGACCTTTGCCTTCTCTGTGACAAAAATACGTTTTGATTGAAAAATCATTGACTACAACGATTTTTCTACGCACCTAATTATCGCACATGTGGCGCGTACATGTCAAGACTCGAATTTTATTGGCATGACATAGTTTCCAAAGTAGCAAACACATCTAAAAGCAAAGATTGAATCGTTCAAGGCTGAGTATTGCTTTGGAGATCTGCACCCTCCCTCGTTGTTTCAAAGGCTGGATCGACATTGATGTTACAAAGGTGTCAAAGATGTGTAATTGACCTCAATGTACCATTTTACAAGGGGGACTAATTGATTCGTTAGTGTACACAACCCGTCATCGATCACTAGTAGTTATACAAATGTACGTACGTACCAAGAAAATTACTCTTGCGGCTAGCAATTGCGACGATGCAGAACATGAAGCCTTCAAGGGTATACTAGCATACTCGAAGAATCAAGGTTGCTCGTCCCCAGCGATCAGGCTATTGCCTCGGGTATGTTAGATAAACTACTATCTTTTCCAACCCTTCTTAGATAAACTACTATCTTTAAAAAAATCTTGTATATAAAGGTCTAAAGTTAGAGGAGGGAAGAATAAGAGTAAAATTGTGAAAATTGAGTGTATAGGTAAATACTCTCTGGATTTGATCGAGAAATAAGTTATAGCTGCAAGAAAACAAAAAAGAGAAAACAAAGGACTGAGTATATAGTGATAAGGATAAAATAGTGACTCATTGTAATGGTAACTCATGATAGTTACTAATTCAGTTAGATAGTTACTGTAGGGTATATTATTTTACTTTTACCCAAAGTATAACTATATATACATGTGTAATATTATCTTTGAGATTTAATGAGAAAAGTCAGAAAACATTATTCTCAATATGGTATCCTCCGCCAGAATTCTACCGACTTCGATCCTTTAGCTTTCTCAGTACCCAAACAGGTCTCCTCTCCTTATTTTCTCAGCACCCAACCAGATCTCTTCCGCTATTTTCCCCTCTGATCTTGTTCATCAATGGCGGCTAACTCTTCCCATTCTTATTCTCTGGTGATCGCGCAACCTAATTCTTCTCCTCAGGACGCTCCACCACCTCTTTCTTCTACTCAGGCCTCGATCAACTCCATCACGATCCAGAACATTGAAAGCATGGTTCAGACAAAGTTGAAACGTCACAATTATCTCGTTTGGAAGTCTCTTTTTGATCCGATCTTCCGCCGCTACAAGCTCGCTGGAATTGTTGATGGATCTGAACCCGCACCGCCTCAATTTCTCTGTGACTCTTCAGGCAATTTCTTTATTCCTAATCCTACTTTCGAGTTATGGTATGAGAAAGATCAGAATATCATCATTTGGATCAATTCTACACTCTCTGAGGATTTAATTCCTTTCACCGTTGGTGTCCAATCTGCTCTGGAATTATGGCAGAATCTTGAACTGCGATTTGGCGATGTATTGCGATCTCACATTGATCAACTTAGGTCAAATCTTCAATCTATGGCCAAAGGAAATTCCTCTATCTCTGAGTACCTCTAGCGAATCAAGGAAGTCACCAATGCTCTCGCGGCTGCTGGCGCACCCTTCGATGATCATGATCTTCTTTTGATAATCCTAAATGGACTTCCTAATGATTATGATTCGTTTGTTGATTCTGTGCAATTTCGTCTCGCTGATACAACTGTTGATGATCTTCATGGTTTCTTGCTCAGCAAATAAATGGCACTTGCAAGAAAACAGCATCCAAAAGGCTCATCTACTGAACCTTTTCAGGCGTTTCATGTTCAAGCCTCATCCACCAATGCTCCTCATTTGCTCCCTACGCCACCTATTCCACCTCAACATCAAGCCTACATTGCTCATCCTCAACAGTTCCCTAATTCTCATCGCAGCAATTCTCAACGATCTAACAACAATAAGCGAAATTACAACAACAACAATCGAAATCGATTCAATCTCTCCAACAACAATTCTAATAATCGTGGTGGAAATCGTGAAGGAAATCGGTCTTACAAAAATTTTAAGCCTGCTGTCACGCCCCAGACCCGAGGTCGGTGAAAAAAATAACTCTGAATCCGAAACGTGAGCTAAAAACTTAATAAATAAAAGGAAATCGACACGGGTTGAAAAATAAAATCCTCTTATTAAAATAACTCCATAATCCTTACAGGGTGTACAAAAGTAATAAATTAAAATCCTTAAACTTCTCCTCAATCACAACCTCAACTCTTCTAACACCTATCTTGCCAAATAACACATGTCTTGCCAAATAACTCATCTGTAAAATAATAGGTGAGAAGTGAGCAACAACCACCGTCACTCAGTGAGTAGAATATATAATATGCCAATCAAGCTTGTTATTTTAATCATACTATAAAATAGGATAATAATATCAAATAATTATACACATAATGCCATATCACATCATCCCTTTACGTGTCCATTATATCCTTCATAAATTGTAACTCACCACGTGACCCCTAATGGCCATCTGCCCTAATGTCCCCATGTGCAGTTTACATTTATCCCTCGGATTAATGCAACACCAAAGTTCTCATGCTCCATGAACATTTCCAAAAAAATCCACATATCACAATATATAATAACTCCAAAACATTTCAACAAATCCAACATGCTTGACTTGAAATAGATAGAGATTTATAAATAGATAAAACCCACAATAGTTCGTGGGTTTCAATTATAAGAAAATAAGAATACTTTGAAACACATTACATAAACCACTCACCTCGATAATCCAAGCTTTGGCAAGACAACTCAACTAACATCTCCACAAACCTCAAACCCTAGCTCGCTATCTCTCTCTCTGTCTATATATATATATATATATATATAGCATAAGTACAGAACATGTTTGCATGCATTTGCATGTCAAACTCTCATACTTTCTTTCTCTGCAAAGGCTTAACATGCACGCCTTGCATGTAACCATATATCTTACTACACCGTCCAACCCGTGCATCAGTTGGTAACCAAAACCAAAGGAATGAAGTCCCTATTTATAGGGAAAAAGGCAGCTACCAATGTAATTTGATTGGATGATGTGACGGCAAGGATAAAACCAATGGACCTATCTAGATCTTCTACAAGCTCCTACGTGTAAAGATGAGAAAAGCTGATACTGTGCATCCAACACCTAATTGCTTAGTCACTTAGTTGATTCAACAGGGTCAATAGACACTCAAAAGATTTAACCCGCACCTGCCACCTACAAAAGTGCTTACAAGCACCTTAATTCAGATAGCTAAGAACCAAGTCATGACTCGTCCAACCTTAGGTGGATCCAAGTTTACTGGAATTACACACCTACTAATCTGCATGAAACATTTAAGCCACCTCCCACCTTTAATCATCTCAACTCAAACCTTAATCATAAAAATAAGATAGTGTCAATATGCATAACTACATGCATAGTACGTCCACTTTGGTAATTTATCCTAGTTAGAAAAAATAATATCCATAATAAATTCTAATAATTCGGGATCTTACACCTGCTCCCTGTCAAATCTGTGAAGAACCAGGCCATCAAGCCATTAATTGCAGCAATCGTATGAATCCTAACTTTCAAGGTCGTGTTCCTCCTACTAAGCTTGCCATGTATGCTAATCCTCCAGTCAATTCCTCTCTTCCATGGCTTATTGACTCTGGCGCAAGTTCACACATGACAAATAACATTCAGAATTTACAGAATCCACAACCATATCATGGTCCTGACAAGGTTTATATTGGCGATGGCCAAGGTTTGCACATTCAACACTCTGGCTCTTCTTTAATTCGAACTCCTACTGCTACTTTTCAATTAAAGAATGTTTTACACGTTCCTCAATTGAAACATGATCTGCTCTCTGCCAATATGTTTTCTCTGGATAATTGGTGTTCTTTGACTCTTAATCCTTTTGACTTTAATGTCAAGGATCTTACTACGGGGAAAATGCTTTTTAGAGGTCCTGTTCACCAAGATCTCTATCCCTTATATGCATCTTCTCATCCTTCCAGAAGGTATCTTGACACTACTGCAATAAGGACTTCACCTCACATTTGGCATCAACGCTTGGGACATCTAACGTTCAAGACTTTTAGAACTGTTATTTCTAAGTCTTCTATGCCTACTACTACTTCTGTTAATAAACTGTTTTGTTCTAATTGTATCTTAGGCAAGTGTGCAAAATTGCCATTTCATGATTCTGTTAGTCTCACATCTCGACCACTCAAACTTGTTCATGCTGATGTTTGGGGACCAGCACCATTGTTATCTGTTAGTGGTTACAAGTTCTATGTTTTTTTTGTTGATGATTTCACCAAGTATACTTGGTTGTATCCTCTCAAGAATAAATCAGATGTGTTTATTACATTTGTCCAATTTCAAGCTTTAGTTGAAAATTCTCTGGTTTCAAAATTGGTACTTTAAGAACAGACTCAGGGGTGAATTTCTTAGTTCTTATTTTCGAAAGTATCTTGCTTCTTGTGGTATTCAACAAAATCTCAGTTGTCCACACACTCCACAACAAAACGGTTGTGCTGAAAGAAAGCATCGGCATGTTGTTGAAACTGCTAGGACATTATTGATAGCTTCTAAGGTGCCTCATCATTTTTGGGTCGAAGCATTTCTCACCGCAACCTACCTCATTAATAGGTTGCCACCCATTTCAAAGCCATCTCCATGGGAACAGTTTTTTCAAAAGCCTCTATATTACAGTCAGCTTAGGGTTTTTGGTTACAGCTGCTATCCTTGGTTAAAACCTTATCTCACATCCAAATTAGATGCCAAGAGTAAACCATGTGTATTCCTTGGTTACAGTTTGATTCATAAAGGGTATAGATGTTTAGTTCCTATCACAAATCGAGTATATATCTCTAGACATGTGTATTTTGATGAGACCTCTTTTCCTTTTCACACACTTACATCTTCCTCTCCTACTTCTCATAGTGACTCATCTCCTTTCTCCCTTGTCTTTCCCCATCTATATCCTACCGTGTCTTCACCATGTCATGTTATCCTTACATCTACCATACCTGACTCCCAGGTTCCTGCCTCTCCCATCTCTGCAACACAATCTACCCACCCTGCACCACCATCTACTCAACCTACCTCTCCTACACATACTTCCCTTTCTCCACCTATACCTTCATCTACTTCTCCCCCTCCCCCTATTATTTCTATTCACCCTATGCAAACTAGATCTAAATTAGGCATTTTTAAACCCAAAGCTTACACAGCTACTAAACATCCTTTACCATCACACTTAGACAGTGAATATGTTCCTTCGACCTATCTCCAAGCATCTAAGTATCCTTATTAGAGGCAGCAATGCAAGATGAATTTAATGCTCTGCAGAATACAGGAACCTGGAATCTTGTTCCTCATTCTCCTTCTCAGAACTTAGTTGGATGTAAGTGGGTTTTCAGAATTAAACGTAAACCCGATGGTTCTGTGGATCGCTATAAAGCACGTTTAATGGCTAAGGGTTATAATCAACATGAAGGTATTGACTTTAGTGATACTTTCTGTCCAGTGGCAAAACCTGTGACCATCGGGATCCTTCTTACCTTAGCAGTTCAATCTAATTGGTTCTTACATCAGTTGGATTTTTCAATGTGTATATGACTCAGCCTTCTGGATTCGTTGACCAAGATCATCCTAATTATGTTTGTCACTTGAAGAAATCTCTCTATGGTCTCAAACAAGCCCCTAGAGCTTGGTTTGAGAGGCTTCAATCTGCTCTATTATCACTAGGGTTTCAACCATCACATTCTGATCACAGTTTATTCATACTTCATCAGCCTGTTCTAGTTTTGGTTCTAGTGTATGTTGATGATATAATTGTTACTGTCCATTCTCTCTTTGTTTTCACAAAAACCATCGCTCTCCTCTCTCGATCTTCACATGGTGAACATTTTAATATTGATGGGAAAAACTTATTTCCAAAGCTAAGAATCTTGGGAGAAACTTTACCGAATGAAATAAATCGGGCAATGGAAGTGACTTGAGATATCTTAGACAAATAGATGGTTGTTTTCGAAATGCATGGGTTGCATAGAATTTTACCAGTAACAGTTACCTCTGCACAAAGAAGTTTTTCAAAATAAAAGTTGTTCAAATCTAATCTTCAATCAATTATGTCACAAGAAAAAGAATAAGTTAACTATTTTATCAATTGAAAAAGAATTAGTTGAAAATTTAGTTTAAGTAAACTTAATAAGTATATCTGTGTCTAAAAACGCAAGACATGTAATATTTAGATAGTGTTTATATATTTTTATTCTTTTGATATTATTTTTTTCATAATATTTAATACATAAATAGATTTTTTTTAACAATTTATTTTGTATACATATTAATATACAAAAGGTAAAGAATTAATAACATTAAAACCCCAACTACAGAAACTCACCTAAGAACATTTCTAATGGAAATGTCAAAAAATAAATGTCAAATGTTAATTTGATGGATGACGTGGTAATGTCAGATTTTTTTCTTTTTCCAATCGATATGTTTTTTTTGTTATAAATGATATTTGTAAGACCGATTTAAAAAAAAAAATCAATTAAAACAAATTTTCAAGATCTATAATTGGTGCATTAATAGGACTCACATAATAAAATAATTAAAAATTATTTAACATCACCTTTTCTCATATGTCAATTGACACACCCCGACCGAGGTCAAGGCATGTTGGCCGTCACGTGAGAGTGACGTAGCCATGTGCACAGTGTGGAAGCGAAAAAGATAGCAAATATACGAATAATTAAAAACCACATTACTAGAATGCACTACTAAACAGAAGGTGATAGGAGTTAATTACAATAGTAAACACTCATATTTCAGAGCATAAAGTCTAGGTGTAGTCCAGTAGGACAAGTACTAGTTATACAGTACCAGGAATGTCCTACTATAATATGGATAAGTCAGAACTGCCGACGTCATCTAGCCACCAACAGCAAACTTACTTAAAACATGGAGGGGCGCAAAACAGAAAATGTGAGTGGGCAAAACAAATGTTTTACAAAACCATTTCATTTATCAACATATCTAACCCCTCGCTGTAAAACATGTATAATTTTCCCAGAATCAAGATATAAGCATATATATATATCTCTGAAATCATAACAATTTAGTTTATGCTTCACATAATCATACTCATAAATATATATACCATGCCAAGATATAACAAAGTAAGACATCCAGGTAAGTTTAATTTCATAGAAATATGATATGTTAGCCGGAACTCCTGAGTAGTCTGTACGGCTGAATTCATAGCTCAAACTCAATCTAGCCGGAGTCACTACTATGACCTATACGACAATATACTGCACATAAGTCGGAACCCCTGGAAAGGGTCTGTACGACAAGGTTGGGTGTAATATAATTATGCTCAATTTACTCTCCCAATGCTAGCTGTGCGATAATACGTTAGTCACCTACAAGTCGGAACCACTTATAGTGGTCTATACGACAAGACTGTGCACCTAAATTGGATCCAATGTGAGCATATGGTGCGGGAAGTGACATAATATACAGGCATGTGCCAACTCTCTCTGGCTAAATCGCAATCACCCTAGTGCAGGTTATGAGCTATCGTTTCTCAATCACATCTCACATAGCCAACCAACCATGTTCATCACACTTCTCAATTCCTCAAATAAACTTATATGTCATTCATTTCATCTCATAAATGGTATGGCTGCACCTAACATTTCGTTAGGCTGCATACATACCCTAAACAGGGATCAAGCGGTTCGTAGTTCACCTACTCAAACATAACTTACCTGAACTTACATGTGCCTCCACAGCACCACATTTATATATATATATATATATATATATATATATATATGCAACCATGAAATGCATATTCAAAATATAAAAGCATTTGGCATATTATTTCAAGGCATACTTTCATTTAAAACACATTTTTGGGAAATATATCAAGTATATACTTATATACTGAAAACAAAAGCCCACTCACTGATATGTCGAAGGGTCGTAGCCCCCGATTCGCCCGTGGATACGCTCGTCCTCGGGATAAGTCTCACTTATATGCGAATAAACTATAAAAACGTTATTTTAAAGCATATAGACAAAACTAGCTAATAACTTCTCATACATTGCTCAAAATGGGTATATGAATATACCACAGTGATCTACTCGACGTCGCGGACGTCGAGATATTTTTAAAATAATTTTCCTAGGGCCCACGCGCCGGGAAGACCACGGTGCCACGCGCATCATCTTCTTCGTCCAGATGCCGGAAAACTCGCCGGCGCCGGAAAACTGGGCAACCCTGTAATCGACGATTTCTCACTCGTTTCTACACCATTTTCCACGTACTTTATACCAAAATGAAGATCTCACAAAGATGAACACAACCATACCTAACTTGACCTCCAACTCGCCGGGAATTGGCCGGAAAAAGCATCCATAATTCCAGCCAAATTTGGAACTCCTCGTTCTCACTATTCCGACGTCCAAAATCTTCAAACGAAGTACTCCGAGCTTCGTATGGACCTCATTAGTCTCCCTATGAGCTTAGATTTCCCTAAAACACAAGGTTTTACGTGATTATGAACAGTGCATAAAAATTGGGTTACGGGTTCACGAGTTTTCGAAGGATTCCTTACCTAAAATAGGTACCAATCAACTCGTAGCACCACGAGGAACACAATGGTGCACCCAAAACCTTCGATCTGTGGAGTTTGGGGTGGTCTTGAAGCTTGTCCGTACGAATGGCAAGGAGGGAGAGTGAAACCGAGAGAGAGTACGGGAGAGAGAGAGAGAAGGATGATGTGTGTGTGTGTGTGGTCCTCAAGTCACCAACCACATCTCAAAATTTTATAAATTCCAATTGGGTCCAAAATAATAGTGACTTAACACATTGGCCCTCAACCACACATAGCCCCACGATGCTCCAACGCTCAAGGGCATTTTTGTCTTTTCACATCCATTATAATAAAACAATGTACGTTCCCGGGACGGGCTGTGACATCAATTCACATAGAATTGACATATCGGTTAGAGCTTGTTCACACTTTCAAATTTGATTACATAAGTAAAATAATTTAACATTTCCTTTAAAAATGATATAAGAATCCTAAATTCTCAGGACCCGCATCTCGTTGTATACACTTTTGAACATGCGTCCTCAACCTTGGAAATGTATGACAGCGAGTATAAAGCTCTAAATTTCACTGATCCACCAATCAAATTCGATTTATTGATTGTCGAGCCAGTCATATCTGATCGTCCGATGGCCATACAAATCTAAAGGAGTTAATCATCTTATCCTCTTGACACGTCCATATCAAAATCTGACCCACCCGAAGATAGAGAGTCAATTACTTCACCGTGTATGGGTGATGATCCGACGTGTATGACGTCTGTTGATGGTGACACGGATGCTCTGGTGGTCCCGCGTGTAGGGTAGTTATAGAGGGTCGGGTACGATATCATTTAACCCAATTGGAGGTTGCCACGTATGCTTGATAAAGGAAAATAAGGCAAAGCGAAAGAACAAAAGATATTGATAAATATTTAGCTGCATTATTTTGTGTCTGGTTAAGGTGACTTTGGCTCGGACATGACATAGACAAGGATGTGAGTGGCCTGTTTCTAAAAACTACCAAACAATTATATCGATGGTAAGAGCACCGTTAGGCTAAATGCTTGTTACCATAAAATTACAGCCATAATTACGGTTAATAGAAATATTCATCATTTGTCATTTTTTTTTCTCATCCTTTAGGTTGATACGAACCATGCAGTAGTATAGATTCTGTGGAAAATTTAATCGTTGTAAAAATTCATTTGATGCCTTTAAGATCTAACTATTGATTATGGTCATTTGATACGAACCATCCACTTAGTACTACATACTATAAAAGTACACTTGCATCTTTTATGGCAATTTGATTCTTTGATTACGAATTTACAACGTGGATATGCAAAATCTTGCTCTTGCTCTTGCTTTTAAGTAGGACATATCACGTTTGATTTATTATAAATAACTAGCTTGAAATCTAATTACACCTTGTTCAACGGGTGTTGTATTACTGCTGACCATAAAAATTACATTGCGCACGTGGCGCACATGCAAGTAATTATGAGCTAATGTGAATGCGAGCGTACTAACTCACAATCAAACTCAGTCATGCAAGTAGAATAGATGTGGTGGTGGTGTCGAATGGGCTCCTGACTTCTATATTTGAGCGATTACGGTCGAGGAATGAACGCGTATCGGCCTTGGGTTCTAGAACCTGAAGACAAAGTTACCTAGATCACTACGAAGTTAAGGATCTCATGCACTAGGTTCGTCTGCCTCATCAATATTCGTGAGAATATAGGTGCGCCGAATCGGTATCTAGATGTAGGGGCACATGTACTTAAAAGAGATGAGTGTTTTTATGGTGAACATGGTTCGTTCAGAATGCCAAATTGTGAAATGCACCTAAAAGTAACCAATCATTGAACATTCACTTTGCTGGGAGGCTAATGAAGTGACCTTTTTCAGTAAAAAAGTTAAAAACTCTTCATTGGCCGAGACTTGGGTAGATAACCATCCAACTAGAAGAAGTGTTGTTCATGTATTCGAACTGAAGATGCTCCTAAATTGCCTGGTTCTACGACTTCAATGTTGTTCACTTGTCTTAATTGAAGATATCATTGGTTGTCAACACAGTGATGTTCACTAGTCCGAACTAAAGATGTGTTGACGGGAGAGTTAGGATTGTTAGTGTTTTTTCTCAGGGTTGTGAGAAGGGTTACGTGTAAAGTGATGATTTTCACGTAGAGCGTTTAAGTTGTTTATTAATTGAAGGGAGCCTTCAATGTTGCAGAGCCTCTTCTATATATAGGTGAGGCTTCCATGATAATCAATCCGGCCGAGGTAGATTCCTTTGGACTATTTTTGCTCGACATTTGCTTGAATATTCATTTATTCTCTCTTAGCCGAAACTTCATCTTCATTTAGTTTCGGCATCTTTGATTCTCATCAGGGCTTTGAACCTAGTCCTATTATGAGATTCATTCCTCTTTATCTGATCATGTAGGTATTATGATCCTTGGGATAATTCATATTTATCCATGGCTTATTCTAATCCCTGACAAGTTCAATTTGTGTAGGACTCGACGAGAACCCCTATACTTAATCTTTTCACAATCCTACTTCCATGAGAACTCAATCAAACTGATCCTATTAATGGGCTAAAAGCCCACTAGCCTGAAGAATATTTATTGGGTTGAGGATTGTGGTTCACCGGTCGACGTTTATCGGCCCAAGTTGTTATTTTAGGCCCAAACAATTACAAATTCTGCTCTCTCAACATTGTTGTGTGAAAAATATATCCAACGTGTATTATTACAAAAATTAAAGTACATTGAGATAAGATAAGATACGAGAGAAAAAATGAGTTGATTTTGGAACCAGCTATTGTTTATGTATTACAATTTATGTATATTTCATATTCTGTGCCATATATGACATAAACTTCATAGTAACATTGTAATTTTTATTCCCTAGTGCATATCATTGGTTTGAAAAATCAAAACTGTTAAATCTTGCATACATAAATAATGAATTTTTGCCACGATTAAAACTTACACAAAACTCGAACCATTGAGCGAGACATACTCCTATAGAAAAACTGAAACATATATCCATATACATTTACTTTTATGAATGAGGATCATGTGATCCTCAAATCGTGTCCGTTCATCGTACATCGTGCGGCCAAAAATCATTTTAAATACTTTTATTTTAAATTAAATATGAATAGTAGTATCAGATGAAAATTGACCGCACGATATACGATGAACGGATACGATTTGAGGATTCTCAGGATTCTCACAAAGAGGATCCGGAGAGGATCCTCACAAAGAGGATCCTCCTGGTACTTTTATAAGTTTTTAGTTCTAATTCTACAACTTCTAATATTGATTTGTTATTTGAAAATATGATTAATGATAGTGTAAAATGTAGTAGATTTTGCGAGTAGCTGCATATTTAGGGAGTGAACAAAAGCACTCAAGAAATTCGCAGCATTCTATTTGGGTCGAAATCCAATTTAGACTTGTCCATGTACTTGCGATCCTTTACCTCCAAAGGTCATGATAGCCTTGATGGGTGGCGATTACTCAAGAGAACACAACACTGCTGACCTGCAGTGTTGTGTCTTTCGGGTTGTACTTCCATTTTTGCCTGACATGAGTTCTTCTTACTTTCTCTCTTTTTTAAAAGGCCTTTGGCAACTTTGTCAAATTGCAAATACATTACAACATTGGCTAGAATCCAAGGAAAATTAAGTTCCTAGCAATGAAAGAAAAACAGAATTATAATCAATTTGAAGTATTTTTTTTTCGCTATGACATATTTTGTGGTGTAGAACTCAGTAACGTAAATGAAAAAGGTGATGAATAAGAATGATGAGCGAAAACTGAAATAATTATAAATTTCAAGTTTTGGCTTGATTTACAATCTCTTCAAGTGAATTATCTTTAAGTAAAAGAATTTACGGTTCAAAAATTCTTGTATACTCTGGTGTAACTTATGCGCTGAAGTGATTAACCATCAAATTTGGATCATTTAGTCCTAGACTGAGACAATCAATACACCTACCTCCCATGTTTACAGTTAAACTTACAAAAATTTGGTTCCATTTTTATGGTTTCCTACAACTGAAACGAAGAACACGCAAAGAGACTACCAATTAATTATTATAATTTATTTCATAAACTGTATACGGACGGATTACGGAGGGAAAGAGTCAGAATACTCAGAAAGCTATGCAACAGGTTTAATTAATTACAGAAACGGTACTTACACTACTGCTCCTACGAGTACTCCGTCAGAAAGTGCCCCTCACGTGCAACAGTGAGTGCGACTTCTCGTCACTCCTCTTCCTTAATTAAATTTTAGAAAGTTTTATTTAACAAAACACTCGTATACTGTTCATTTTAATGAAGAATGATATTTTTATTTTGAAAAGTTATTCTTGATACTGTTTACTTATAACATATATTTATTTTTTTATTAAAATTCAAAATTTTCAAATTTTTTTCATTAGTTTTTCTTAAATTTTAATTTAATTTAGTTTAATTAAGTTTAGTTTAATCTGCAGACAAACGTAAACCCGCCCACTCCGCCACGCTCGCAACAAAGTAATATAATAAAAAATTTCAACCCCCACAAAAGTTTAAATCCAAAACAACACAAAAAACACAGAGCAAAATTTGCAGCAATGGGGGACCCTTACGAATATGATCAGTATTACAAAAATGCCACTTGTTGTTCTTCTTCTTCTCCAGCTGCTCAGCCGCATTCGGCCTCCGACGACATGTCGCTTTTTCTGCAGCAGATTTTGGTGCGCTCGTCTAGTTCTTTGGCCTCCGTTGTGGCCCAGCCCGGGAAGGCCCCGCAGTTTTTGTTTTCGCCCTCGCCGTCCGTTGGTGCTCTTCTGCCTGGTAATCTCGAGCATCCGTGCCACTCTGGTTTCTTCGGGGACGAGATCACGGCCATTGATTCTTCCGCCGCGTTTGTGTCCGCCGGTAATCCCAATGTGTCGTCGTCTTCGTTCGGGGCGAGTGAGAACGAGGCCGACGAGTATGACTGTGAAAGCGAGGTACTTTGCTCTTCTGAGAGTTGGAATTTTGTAAAGTTCCGATTTTTTTAATATATATTTTTAGTTAAGGTGTGTTTGGTTGCTGAGAAAATGTAGGGAAAGTGCAAGAAAATAAGAGTATTTAAAATTAATGGACTTTCATGCCTTACTTGGTTAGTTGAAGTTTTTGATCCCTTAGAGTTGATACTATTTTCTTTGTGGTCCGTTTGGTTGGTAAGAAAATGAAGGAAAGGAAAAGGACGGTGTTTTGACTGAAACAGTATGCTGTAATTAAGAAGATAAAAAAAAAAGATTTTGGATTTTTTTAATTTCCCATTTTTTTTCTTTTGTTAGCGTGAGTTAATGTGAATCTTTTAAGTTGAATAATATGTTGAGGAATTGTAAATTTAGGAGGGTCTTGAAGCGTTTGTGGAAGCGAAGTCAGGTGGGGGACGGAGTTCTTCAAAGAGAAGCAGAGCTGCAGAAGTTCATAATTTGTCTGAAAAGGTTGGTTTATAATCTGAGAGCCTCTTACTTGAATTAATATGCAAATTTCTGGTATCTGTTTTGTTTTTTTCCGTGACAAAATCGTGTTCTTTGGTGATTTTTGATGCCATTCCGTTTGTTTGGGTAGAGGAGGAGGAGTAGGATCAACGAGAAAATGAAGGCATTGCAAAATCTCATCCCAAATTCTAACAAGGTAAGCTAGACACACCAAGATGCTTGATCTTTGTTCTCTTGTGTGTGAGTCGTTTTGATTACTGAGTTGACGGTTCATCTTGTTAATGTGGGCAGACGGACAAAGCTTCTATGCTTGATGAAGCCATTGAGTACCTCAAGCAGCTTCAGCTTCAAGTTCAGGTATTAGCTTTCGTTCTTGCTCTTAGTTTCCGGTGAAGCTTCAAGTGCTCTTCATAGTTCATTGTCTCGTGTCTCATGTTAATTCTAGTATCCCTTATGTTGAGTCCACACATTGCATTCCCCATTCAATGAAATGCCAAGGTAAGACCTTTGTTGCTGGTTTTATCATGAAATTGAGAAAGAGATAGGAAAACTCAAATATGATTTGCATGATTCAACCATGTGCATGCACCTAGGGGGATAAGGAGGATCCTATACTGGAGCAAAGAGCCAAAGAGAGTCAGGTTGTCGCACAACTTCTTGCTGCTCTGCCTTCCAAAATGTTTCCCTATTAATGTTGGCGAGGAAGAATTGAATATGACCCTCTACGAGATAACAATTGGTAGATGTGATTCAATGACGTAGTCAGACTAAAATCAAAGTTTTAGCAGTCTCACTCTTATGATAAGTCTGTTCTCCGATAACATTTAAGATCTTTTATTCTTCTATGGTTAGCTTTTGTCTGCCTTGAACCCGATGAGGAGCCCTAATGTTGAATGAAATAGGTCAGCTTTTAGCTTTGCAACAGTGACTGCGGTTTGTGCACTGTTTGAAGAATCTTATGGTTCTGGTTGAAACTTGCCTATGAAATGCCAACTGCACTGATGAAAATCAAGAACTTGGTTTTGATTGATTTACTTTGTGATTTGTACTTCAGATGTTATCAATGAGAAATGGTATGAGTCTACATTCTTTGTGTCTACCTGGAACGCTGCAACCTGTACAGCTCTCGCAAATGAGAATGGAGCTTGGTGAGGAAATTAGGCCTCTGCATTTGGACATGACAAATTTGTTCAATTTATCCAACCAATGCACCGCTGCAAACGAGTCATATGTACCAGACATGTCAAATGTAGTTAATTCAGAAACGTCGTTTGGGTTGGAACCGTCAATTCAGGCTCACTTGAGACCCTTTCAACTGCCAGCCTCATCTCAGGTAAATTATCGCTGTGTAAATAATGCATACCGAACTAAGCAAACGATATTAACCTTTTTACATTATTTTCCATATGAAGGAAATCTGCAGGGAGGACCTTTTGCAGCACCAACAAATTAATGTAAATCGTTCGGAGATGAATCTTTCAGGTGGGTCGATGATCCTACAGTTGCCCTTTCAAATAACTCGAACAGTATGCACACAGGATCCTAGTGTTGGTCTAACATGTATTTTGTGTGTTTGAAAATTTTGAATTGGGAGGCACAGCCACTGATTCACTTCCCTTTAACGCACGAGTATCAGATCCGAAGGGTACGTTTGATACACGCATCATAGGAAGGGACAGGCAGGAAGGCGGTCTCCTGAATACTATAGAACAATACTTTCACGTTGATAAGTAAGTACATTTGATCAATATGATGTTTTATCTGTTCTTCACATGGTTATGTGCACCGTACGTTCACTATGTAATTTGCATTTACTATGCGCACAGGAAGAAGGATCTCGAACGATGCCATCAAAACTGAAAGAAGGCACAGGTGATGCATGTTAAGCTCGGCTACCCTAACACATTTTGGATTTGGTGTAGCCACAACTTGTAACAGCTTATGTAATTCTCCAAAATTTCTCAGAGCCTCAGTTGCATGCTCGAATTATGCGTATGCCTCATAGCAGACCTGGATTCGTAAGAGTTTTCTCTTCAATGCTTTTGGCAAGGCTTTTGATACGTAATTGGTAGAAATAGTAAGGTGGGGATGAGACACATGTAAACTCTATCTATCCCTTCTTTCTATAGTTCCTTTTATTTGGAAATTATGCTCCTCGTCACATTATAAATCATCTGTCATGTCTAAGATAAGATTACACGCCCTCTGTTCATTATATATGAACTATATGAAAGTCGTGTTCATAACATCAAGCTTTGTAGTGTTTTGTTTCATTGCTTTGGCATTACTTTATAATATTTGATTTCTGTAGAGATCTCAGGATCTTCGAGCTTTCTGAGTAGAGGTGTTACAAATTACCGATTGTTAAAAAATTTGCTAAAACCTGTGGATCACTGAGAAATTTCAGGTTTTAGCTTGAAATGAACAACTCTTTCCATATTTCTTATAATTTTCTTTCTTGGTCTGTTTACCAACAAATGGGATGGAATAAACGTTGAACAAGAAAACTGGAATTTCCAACAATTGACTTGGATTTCTCCACAGGTGACTGAAAAAATTCCATACAAGTCAAGGGTCAAGAAAGTTTTAAGAACTAAGTTTCGGATACAATACGTTAACAAGACTCGAAATCAACACGAATATAATATTATATTAACAAGTTGATAGCTTTTATTCATTTTTTATGAATAGTGTGTAAGTTATTGCATTATATTGCTATTATTTTTGTACTAACTTGCATGTTATCGACGAATGAGTTGACATGAACACGACACATATAAATAGGTATTACTACAGGTTGCCACCCAATTTGTACGTTGTGTTTTGTCTTCAACTTCGAAGGAAAGTTCAATGCTGAAGGTAGTCAAGGGTATTACTTTTACCAAGTTCATCTTCATTTTGTTTCTCCTTTTTCTGGTCTAAAGATTCAACTCAGCTGGACTATGGGAATTATTCTCAGGAGGTGGAAAAAGAAAAGGAAGAAATAAAACTATTTAAGGGCATTAAGTAGATTCTTATCTTGACTTGTTAATCTGGAGCAGATTCATTGAAACCAACCAATCTATTTATTATATTACTAGCTAGGAAAAACAAAAAACAAATACATCTATATATTTTTTTTATTTATCATTATTAAAAGCAATATTTTATACTAATTTATACTAAAGAGAGAGGGGGTTGTTTGAACCCTTAGTGGATTGAAGAAGAATACTCTACGCACTACAGCAATCCACCACTTGCGTATTTATGTATTATATTGTTTGGGATAAACATAAACAATATTTATGTCTGTCAGCGTTCCTAAGAAATGAAAGGGAAGGATGGCAGGAATCTATAGACAATAGTACTTTGTCACTAGTATTATTTAGAGAAAGGCTTGGCTATTCAAGATTGAGGAGTTCCTCCTCAATTCACTTAGTGACCGATTTACACTTCAGGTTTATGATATGAACCGTTCATATTATAAATCACTATGTAAATATTATATTTACAAAAAAGAATCAGTTAAAACCAAGGTTTGTCTGTCAATCAATTGTAGAAAATAAATAGACGGTTCATAATTATTTTACCAAATCCGTCATTCTCTTTTTACAATTGGAATACCAAACGATCTCACATTTAATTAATTTTCTTCAAATATGATCTTTACAAAGCGAGTACCATATAAACAGTTCTAATTATAAACGCAAAATTTCAAGGAATCGGCTACAAAATGCATTCAAGAGGAACTTATTCCCAATCATTAAAGAACCAAGTTAATTCCTTATTTAATTAATACCAACTCAATTATATCGTAATATACTGAACTAGAACAATTGTACCAATTTTAAAATGAGATAGTATGTGAATCACTAGGCGATTACACAATGTCTGCAGTAGATTTTCCCTACACTACTTGATACTCAAGAAATTATATATAACAAATTTACAGGGAGATCAAAGCATTTTACTTTCGTAAAAATGGAGATGGCTAGTCTTACACAAGTTTCTCTTGGAAATGTTTTTTGAGAAATCATTTATATTTGTAAGTGCCTTTTCTAGAAACGTAACAAAAATTGAAGTGATTTGAAAATTTTATATTTGAACCATTCTCGAAGGCTTGACTTTCGGTCAAATACACGTTTCCAATTTCAATCCAAAAAGTTTCATAAATACATATCATTTCCGATTTAGGAATCGTAATTTTGGAATTTCATAAACTCATACCAGATTCAATATTTTTGAAATCTGATTATTTGAGAATTTCAAAACTATGAGGCCTTGTTTGGGCCAGATGAAACAGGTTGTGATCAATTAAAATGAATTTGAGTCTAGTCCGTTGTTTGTTATGTCAAATATGAGATAGACATGATGAACATGATGAGTTATGAGTCCACAATAGAGTGAGTTATCTAACATATTTTTATACACGGGTTACAAGTAATGTCTTACAAGTTATTGCCAATCCAATTATATACCTGAGATCCAGTCTCATTTAGCACACCAAACGAACCCTAAGAGTTCTATGACTTCATCTATACAAATATATATAAAAAAATAAAAAAAATAAAAAAGTTTTATCAAAAAGCCACTCACAAAACAACATTTTAACCAAGAACATTTAATGAATTTTTATTAATTATAAGGACGAAAAACAACAAAAAAAGCCCATAAAACAGAACAAAACATTTAATGGATTTTTTGTCCAAGAGATTGAGCGATGGAGCGAAGTCAGTCATGAATTTTTTTTTTTTTTTTTTTTTTTTGTCAAACGATAAATTTTGTTAGATTAGATATTAATTTAATAACTGACAAAATTTGATTTCACGTCGTCGTTGAAGAGCTCAATTCTTTTTTATTATTACGGTAAAAGGTTACTTGTGTTCGAAAATTAATTATTATAGGTTTGCTTTCAGTCGATAATTTCTAGGGTTTGATGGCGTAGTCTTCGTGAAAGCGCAGGCAGTCGGAACCGAAGCCCCTTGAATTATGTGTCCCTGAAGACTCTCAGCATCTGTCATCTTTTCAAGTGCATGTCCTTATTCCCCATCAAACCCATGATCGTGGGTTCTGATTATCACAAAATCTAAGGGCACGTTTACTAATCCGTAATTAAATTGAAGAGAATTGAATTGAGGAGAAATTGGATTGATGAAGAATTTGATTGAGGAGGAAACAGAATTAGATTCATGTTAAAGTTGTTTACTATACTAGCTGGAATCGGAGTAAAAATGATATTGATTTCATATAACTTATTTACTAGTTCACTGGAATCGAAACTAAAACTAACTTGATTACTAAACTACCTTGTATAACATAATTTTTTTCATGCTAGTTCATGAAATTTAATTTTATATCATATTAATAAATTTCATCACGTAAGATTTTGTGTTAATAAAAACTAAGAAGTATAGTTATTTAATAAAAAATAAAAATATTATACCATCATTATCCCACCCTTTCGCCCAGATGCATCCTCATCCATTCTCACCCGTCTGTTATTTGATAAAAAAACTCTTTCTTCTTCCCGATCTTCATCATCCTCATTCCACCCCTTTGCCCATATGCATCCTTAACCTTTTCTTTCCCAACTACCCTCTCACTTGTTCAGTTGCATAGACCCCATGCCTTCCCCTTTCATTATGATCACTTCTCTTTCTCGTCTTTTCTTTTCCAACAGCCCTCCCACTTGCCCAGATGCATAAACCTTCACGACGCCTCCTATCTTCCTCAATCAATTATCGTTTTCGTCAATAGGTTCTGCAAGCAACCAAGAGAGCAGGGTCCGTTGGCCTGAGCCCTGAGCCTGAGTCCTCCAATGGAAATTGGTGGGATTGGAGAAGACAAATATAGTGTCTACCTACTGGTAGTGAAGTTGTAGATTATTTTGTAATAAGCAAAATTATAGGAGGGCAATCTCGGAAGAAAAATTGTATTCCGGATGGCCTCCAATATCTGGAACTCAAATACTAGCTTAATTTAGAGAATCCCACTCCTCCAATTTCAGGAGTCCAATTCCGAAATTGGGTGCGGGTCCCACACGTAAGCTGATTCCTACCCAACTAGTAAACACATGAATCCATCGAAGAGCGTGCAATTCCATTACTGGCCCCTCCATTCCTCTTTAGTAAACACAGAGAGAAATAATCAGAAAATAAGGGTAAAACTGGAAGTATAACGTTAAACAAGGGGATTCTCTCACATAACTATTACATAAAAGAATGTGGTTAACAACAATTGAAGGTGGGTGAGCCTTTACCACAGTCGTGGAAAGATGTTGAGTTATTGCATGAAGGGGTGGATTCAAACCCCGTTAGTGACTAATCTAACATCTATCTAACAAAATCTATCATTATTATGCTCGTCCGTTGTGAAGCTTAGCTCACACTCTCATTCCCTTAATATAAATAATATTGTTCTTTTAAAAAAAAAAAACAAAAAATGTGGTTAACAAAATGCACCATGGACAAGTATATGGAGGCAGATTCTCTGCCCTCCCACTTCATGTGCCCTCCTGTTTGTATGGTAAATCACTTCAACATTTTATATTACTATTCTTCTTTGTCTTATTATCTCTATAAAAAAATAATATAAAAGGTTAAAATAGCTTAACCGTGACCACAAAAAACAGTAGCGCACGAAAGTCAAGTGGGAGGGCCGATAATCTGCCTCCCAAGTATATATGGTTGGTCTATGAAGCTGTTTAACAAAACCAGCGACAAGTCAGCTACACACCCCTTGTCTCTCTGTCTCTTCTCTGTCTCCTGCGTTTCGATGAATTGTACGAGAAAACGCCTTCTTCCTCGTTTATAGCGGTCTCTCTCTCCTCTCTCTAGCTTCTCTCTGTACACATATATATACATACATATATATCTTACCAGAAGCAGAAGCAAGAACTAACCAATATACTAATGGAAGCGAATTCGAACGGCCCGATTGATTCGGGTCGGGTCATTGCGCCCCCCACCAATCCAATGGTCACCCCCCTGCTCACGGATCTCTACCAGTTCACCATGGCCTACGCTTACTGGAAAGCCGGCAAGCACAACGAACAAGCTGTGTCAGTCTTCTCTCTCTCTCTCTCTCTGCTTTCCCACTCCGTTTGTTTCCCGGGAAAATTCTAAACTTTCCCGGCAACCAAACAGAGCTTTACATTTATTTCCGTTACAGGTTTGATTTGTATTTCCGGAAGAACCCCTTCGGCGGCGAATACACAATCTTTGCCGGTTTGGAAGAATGCATCAGATTCATTGCCAATTTCAAATTGACTGAGGATGATATCGGCTTCGTCCGCGAATCATTGTCTTCTTCGTGCGAGGTAAATCATTTCTGAAACTTTCACTGTAAATTTTACTGCATTCTGTAGTTTGAAATTGTGATTTTGCATGTGTATCAAAAGCTCGAATAATCGAATTGCAATGGTGAACTGTAGGATGGATTCTATGACTATCTTAGAGGAGTTGATTGTTCAGGAGTTAAAGTGTATGCCATTCCTGAGGGTACAGTTGTTTTTCCAAAGGTTCCCCTGATTCGAGTTGAAGGGCCAATTGCGGTGAGAACCGTTAATCTAGTTTTGTTTTCGGCTTTCTTTAAACTGTTGTGGTTAATTGTTGTTGTTGTCAGTTCTTCTAGTTGTTTTGCTGTGTGTTCTGTTTTACGTTTGTTTTATTGTTGCAGGTGGTTCAATTGCTCGAAACTCCGTTTTTGAATCTTATTAATTATGCATCTTTAGTTGCTACGAATGCTGCAAGGCATCGTTTTGTTGCTGGAGAATCAAAGAACCTACTTGAGTTTGGGCTTCGACGCGCTCAGGTATCTGGAACATGCTTGGGCTGTGACAAGTTCAGGTTTTTCACATTTTGGATTTGTTTTTCCAAGTTCTGTGGTCGGATTATCTTAGTAAAAAAATGTCTTCGTTTTGATATATAGGGACCTGATGGGGGAATAGGGGCATCAAGGTACTGTTACCTGGGAGGATTTCATGCAACAAGGTAATGCCTATTGAAAACTCAGCTGCGGCATATTAGTATTGTGATTTTTGTTTTTTAACAATACTTTTGGATTCTGTTTTGCGTTTTCTAAAGCATTTTACTTCTCTATATATGTCATATAATCATATTCACACATTTCTGATATTGGACAACTGGAAGAATCTCATTTCATTTGACTTAAAATCAGCGGCCTTTTGTCGTTCTGAGTAAAGATCTGGAATAACTTGTTTTTATCTCTATGTTATATTTGACAGTAATGTTGCAGCTGGGAAGTTATTCGGGATACCACTTCGTGGAACCCATTCTCATGCTTTTGTCAGCTCATTTATGGTACGCAACTCTTTCATCCTTTTTGGGAATTTAGAAAGTACAACTTCAATTGCATAAAGACTTGGGATCTATTCTGCATAACCCCTAATAGGTTGTAGAAAACATTTTAGTTCATATCTACAATTATATCATCAGAGGTAAACTAGAAACTAGTAACCCTATTACCTATTAAAATACCACTATATTTATATTATAAGGTAGGTTTTTCAATGTTTGAGACCCATTTCTTGTATTTAGCATGACGTTAGTTGAACGCTAAAGCTATACTGTTTATTCATTAATTCTGAGATAAAATTTCACGGCCGTAATGTTATTGATTTTCATCTGATAAGGGAAATTACAAACGTGATATCTCATGAATCCTTCGTAAATTACAAACATGATAAGGGAAATTACTAGATTGAGTTTAGTGTCTATTCTTGTTCCATGACATTGAAACACCAAATGCTATGGGCATTATATTGTGTTCATCATGATTTGCGTGCCTTTGCATGTGAAGCTACTGTTTCTAATTTATTTAATCATTTACAGAGCCCTGACGAGATTATTGATAAATCACTTCATAGCAGTGATGGCCACAGTACTTGTGAGGATTTTGTTAGCCTGGTTCAGACTTGGTTAAGCAAGATTCAGGTGTTTGATTTTGTTCTTCAGATAAAATTCATATGCTTTTTTTTATTTCTATGCTTCTCAATTGTGTGTTCTTTCCATTCTACTTAAGTTATAAAAATTTGTGCATGATGGCGTATATGTTCATAGCCATTGAACTTTACTTGGACTACTAAACCCTTTCAGTTTCATCAAATATGTGTCTGTGGGTGTACGCGATCTGTCTTACTTTCACAAAGTTTTGCATATTCATATCCCCTTCTGCCTTCATCAGCTGTTTTACACATTTAATCTCGAATTTTTGTTTTGATATCATAATAGGATCTAAGATCAGTTTACTCAGACCTTGACAACGCTTACCCGTGTTCTTTGCAGTGGTCAAAATCATTAAATGGAACTTTTGGCGAGACCAATCAAAGTGAGCTAGCAGCATTCACATCATATGCATTGGCATTCCCTAGTAACTTTCTAGCTCTTGTAGACACATATGATGTAAGTAAACATTATGCAGCTTACTTCGTAATGTTTAATGATGTGGTTTCGGCCCACTTATACTTTATTGTCTCTTTATATAAAGTGAATCTTTAGCAACATGCCTTTCATTTATTTACCAGGTTATGAGGAGTGGAATCCCTAACTATTGTGCCGTTGCTTTAGCACTCAATGATTTAGGGTATGTTCGAAAAAATTCCGTGCACCATTTTTAATCATTTTTATCCACTTGATGATTTTAGTATTGTGCAATCTGGAATGGATTTACAAAACCAGGTATCCTCTATTGGTTTCAAATGGAAAAACTATGGCAACACCAATAAGGTTGATAATGATGACTATGGTTTATAATGTAGGCTCAAAAGCAGTTCGTATGGTAATGCATTTCTGGGTTGAAGCCAATATTAGTGCTCAAACTTTAAGGTTGTAGGCATTTGACCTCTTAATCATGAAATCATGAAGCCTCTGTTTTTTTTTTTGGAGGGGGGGCGGTGTTTTGGTTGCTTTATTGAATAAAGGTTCCCTTTTAGAAGTGAGCGAAAGACATAGGCCGGTTTACACCACTGTTGCAGGCTTATGCTGATGTTGCTTGGTTGCCGTTTTGCAGGTTACTTTTTAAATAAAATATTGCACACTGAAAAAATTTCTCCAGAAAGTTGCCTCTACTCTAGGAACTATTACATTAACCTTGTCTTTGCAATTTTTTTTTTACCATTGCAACATCCATATTAATTTGTGCAATGTGCAGGCAGCTTCACGACCCTTGACTTAATTAGTTTGGTATCTTTAGGCATTCAACGAAGTACATTTGTAGCTCTCTTGATGAGTTCGATGATGCTATGTCCAGGTACAAAGCAGCCGGAATTAGGTTGGATTCAGGTGACCTAGCATATTTGTCATGCGAGGCTCGGAAGATTTTCTGCACCATTGAGAAAGAATTTGGAGTACCTTGGTTTGGAAAGACCAATATTACAGCTAGTAATGATCTGAACGAGGAAACTTTGGATGCTTTAAACAAACAGGTAATGATTCTGAAGTTATGGGGCTTTAAATAAATTATGCTGTGGCTTAAGAACTGTACAGAGGCATTTGAGTGCTGGTTTTATTTAGTGTTGATATGTCTACCCTTAAGTTGTTTATCTTTTAATACAGCGATTTAGAACCATAGGACTAAATACATTTTGTTGGAACCTAATTTCTTAATTAGATTAATCTATTTCTTTTGTAGGGTCATGAGGTTGACTCATTTGGAATTGGAACCTATGTAGTTACTTGCTATGCTCAAGCTGCTTTAGGGTGCGTTTTCAAGCTTGTTGAGATAAATAATCAGCCTCGAATAAAACTTTCTGAAGATGTTACGAAGGTTTGATCATACTTCTAACAAATTTCCTGTACCACTTTCGTTTAGATTCTAATTTTTTTCAATCCTCATTTTAGGTCTCCATTCCTTGTAAAAAGCGGAGTTACAGACTGTATGGGAAAGAAGGTTATCCCCTGGTAGATATAATGACAGGGGAAAATGAACCACCTCCAAAGGTACCTTGTCAACTTGGTCTATGCATCCATTACACCACATATGTTCTCAAATTGTTTAGTAAATGTTATCCTTATCATTCATATATCAGAGTGCAAACGAAAACATTTTTCATAATTTGGGTTAGCTATTCCAAAGAGCTTGCAAGCTAGGAGCAAGGTTCTAAAAGGCGCGAGGCGCTAGTCTACAGCGTGTAGGGGCCTAGCGTCTAGATGTCTAGGCAGGAGCCTAGGCTTTTTTTTTAATTTTAAATAAATTTATTAATAACATAAATAAATTTCTACTTATAATTACAAAAATGCATAATTGTATAGGGATACATAAATTCATAATATTCCAAATAGAATGACATATAAATTATAATGTACTAGGATACATTAAAAACATTGGGAACAAGCATATAATTAGTGTTCATCCAAGTATCCAACAAGTCTCATACAATTTATTGAAAAATAAAATTCAAAATGGAAGTTACCTATTTTCACGACCTAAGCAGTCTACGAGGGTGCCTAGGCGGGTCTAGGCGGGTCCAGGCTGGCTGCCTAGGTGCTCTTTCTTATTTTTTAAACGCCTAGGGATTAGTCGTGGCGGTGGCCAACTGCCTAGCGCCGAGGTGAGGCTTTTTGAACACTGGCTAGGAGTATATTTTTATTATCATGTCAATCCATGGATTTTAGCTACATCAGAGACTCGGAAAGCAAAGTGATGTACTGAAAATGTGGTGTCTCTTTTATTGTTGGAATAATAATGGAGTGCATGAAACTCATAATGTTACATGATAATTGTCAAGATGGGCAGGATTTATTAATTTATTTTCCCAAGAGGTAGACAAACAAAGCGTAAAAAACTAAATGATGAAGCTTAACTCTGCACTTATGTGAGTTCCACACCCACAAATAGGAACAGATATAAATGGAAGAGAGTAATATTTCAGAACATCTAATGAGACGTATTTAATTCTTCGTATCCCTAAGGCTTATAATTTGAGTGTATATCTTTTGCTTGCTTCTTTGGATTCTATACAAGTAAAGAGTTCACTCCATGTGATGATCACTAGAATGATGAATCAGAAATGTCTCATAATTATATTTCAACATGCAGGTGGGAGAAAGAATTCTATGTCGTCACCCTTTTAATGAATCAAAGAGAGCATATGTGGTGCCACAGCGCGTTGAAGAACTTATGAAATGTTTCTGGCCTGGCAGCCCAGGTAGACTTTCAGGATATTTGATAACATTTGGAAATAGAACATCATCCGAACATATAGTTTTGAGCACACTACCGTCCCTTTTTTGTTTTCGTAATATTGATGTATGTAATGTCTAACCTCGGATTTCTGTTCATTGAAGGTGGAGTAAGAGAAGATCTGCCACCATTAAAGGTCATTAGGGAGCGCTGCATTACACAACTCAAGAAAATGCGTCCCGACCACATGAGGAGACTAAACCCAACGCCGTACAAGGTATGAATGAACTGAATCAACTGATACTGATGCATCTTTTTTGAAATTATTCTCATTTTTCAGTGACTGCACTTTTAACTGTAACTATTTTTACGCTGAGCAGGTTAGTGTGAGTGCGGAATTGTACGATTTCATTCATTTCTTGTGGCTCAACGAAGCACCTGTTGGGGAGTTGCAGTGAGTTTGTGTTGGCAAAAGGTATGCATGAAGTGGTATACGTTTTTCAGCGCAAGTGACGATTGAAGTAGGTCCCTTAAGTAGTCAAAAGCATATACAACATTGTCGGAATACATAATTTAGCTCAGTTGTGGAACGGTAATTTACTATTTTACTTGTTAATGGAATAATTGTTGCTTCCTTACCTGCATGTTGTTTTTCGACAATGCGATGCATCATTCATTTTTAATAAGATTTGGAATAAAATTTTTTGAAGAAGGAAAATTGCTGTTCGCACTGAGCCACATGATTGGAACGGACGTGAACTGTTTTTTCCCATCTCCATCACTGTGGCAGCAAAGCTGCAAAAATTCTATGGTGCCATTGAGTAGAAGATACTCCGGACTTTGGGCGACTCTAAAATATAGGGATGACAATTCTAACAGTTAAACCCGATAACCGTGGATAACCGCCAGAATGGATTGGATTTGGGTATGAAAATTCGGGTATATTCTGGGTATGGAGAAAAACAGTGATTATTATTCGGTTATGATTTTGGATATGGTTATAGGGGTCTCCAATTCATATCCATAACCAAATCCAAACCGAATAATATATATTATATATAATATTAAAGTATTAAAAAATAAATATATATATATATTTATTTATTTATTATTCACCGAATACATTACCTTGAGAATACAAAAATTGATTGTGTAAGTTGCATTTTGTGGAAAAGTTCAAAAGTTTTAATATAAATCAAAATCTATGAGAATTCAAGGGTACTTATGGAAGATATCAAATATCAAACCAAAATTATCAACATTTAGCTTTAATTTTTATGATTCACAAGATCTATTCATTAAATCATTTTATACATCAAATATTTAATAACGCAATTAATATTTACTAAATTATCATGCGTCAATTGAATGAATATTTTTTTTTATTGACGAAGATGGATATAATTGTTAACCGATGAGGAATCCGTTATCCTGTGGGTATGGTTATGGATAATACCCGATGGTTAATTTGCGGTTATGAATATAGTTAGTTTTCGTGGTTATGATATAACATTTTCGTCTCTAAACCAAACCGTTGCCATTAAATATGAGAAACGCTCTCGCCCCTTTCCCTCCTTGAAACCCTAACCTGAAATTGCCATAGCCGCTGGCCCCTTGCTATTTGGCGGTTGCCCCGCTGGAATTTTTCAGATCTGAAAAATCGTCCAATGTTTGTAGCTCCGCTGCTTTGCTTGACTTGTGGGTGTTGATGACCCCCTTTGTCCTGTGTCACTTGATTTTGCACTAATTTTGTTATTGCCACTTGATTCTACACTATCTTTGGTACTATCACTTGATTCTGCTTCGATTTATTCAATCACAATAAACAATTACATATTGAATAACGTAGAGATCTTGTTTATTTATTTATTTGGTGAAAATAGAGAAAGATTAGACAAGATTAGCTCTTGGTTAAAAAATGATATAGAGATTACGAAAAGCTATATCGACTCGACAAATTCGTATTGTAATTAAGTAGAAATGGTGTATAAAAGATTGGCAATGAGTATTTGCAACGTATTTCTTTCAAGCCGATGTAGAAATTGTAAAGCAGGGAAGCACCAACAGCCATGAGTATACCAGTACAAAGTATAAATACTCAATTTACTATCAACCTATGAAACTTTCCGAGAGATTGCTTAAAACACATTGCTGCATAGTAATTGCATATCAACATTGCTGATGAGCAGCCTATAAATATACACATGAATGACTAAAAGAGTTTTGTAGGTTGCTCATCAAATCAACTTTAACCCTGCGGTCTGCAAAACTTTAAAAGATTTAAACTGTAACACAAAGATCTTGCAGCTGTATCCATCCGTAGGCACAACGGTCCCGAATCCTTTTAACTGTTGAAGCAGCCAAATCCGCGATTGGCCGAACTTTGGCCAACTCCATCTCTACCGGCAGTCTAGTGCTAGCCTCCATCTGCAAATCCAATTGCAGCAAAAGATTAGCAATTACTTGCCTAAAAATACAAGCTCACACCAAGAGTTGATGTCCTGGTTAAGAAAAGTTGATCACCTTTTCTATGCAGCGTTCGGTATCCAAGATGTGGCAGAAAAAGGAGAGCTGCTTGTACAGATCTGCTTCCGTGTACTGGTGAAGGCGCGTTAACAGCCAAAATCGTTAGCTACACGAAAATAGTACAAGAAAGCGTTTTTCTTTTTCTTTTCAACGAGTTTTTTTATACAAACCTTTCTTACAAGACGTCCGTTGCAGCGAGGATAGTCCGGACAAACCGTTCCTCTCTCAGCATCGCCAACAAGCTGGAGGTTGAGACTTCGTGTCTTGTATTGGCAAGATTCGTCGTCACACTGAAAGTAAAGTCAGGAGATTGAGATTTAGTTTGAATTACAGCAACAAAAATAAAATAAAATCATTGCACCCGTATGGTTCCCCAAAATAATCTGCAAGAGAAAAATTTACCGTCATAAAGCCCCTGTAGTACATTGAAACAAAACTGTCTGCTTGCCTTTTCACCTGAAAGACAAATACAGTATCGGAAGGAGTATGTTCATTAGATGCTTGACGACAATTTGGTATTGAAAACCATAAGCACTTTTTCAGACCCCAAATCTCTCCATATTAACAGTTGCCTTGACGGATAATTATAGTGGCACTGTGAAAAAAGGGACGAGTTAGTCTATATACCTGGTTGGCTATCATTACAGGAGACAGTCTGCCCATGTCTCCTTCCCCCGGGCATTTTGAACAGCGTAGTGTATGCCAAAAATCGCTGGTAGATTCCTCAGCTTGTGACTTACTTTGCTTTTCGGTAATTGACTTAGAAATGGAATTCAAGATAGTTGGACAACTAAAAGTACTGGAGCAGCTAGGACATGCCAAGATCAAAGGCTCACAACTGCAAAATCTGCAATACATCACATGAATACATCTATCATTTCCAGAGAAATCTTTCATCGTGTTCATTCCAATTTGATATATATTAGAGTTTAGGAACCAGTGGACACTATGAAAGATTTGAGAAACCAGATAAGGTTACCTCTCTTCATCATCAAGAAGAAGGGACAAGCTGGAAGGATCATCTCTGACAGCTTCACTTGAGTTACCTTTGAACTAAAATTTCCAATTTCAAAAATACATTAGAGGGAGGAATCCTATCAATCAGCTCCAGAAAATGCCTAGGAGGAATGATTTTTACCTTAGAAGAGTCAAGTCCTAAACAATCAGCCAAGCGTCCGGGGCTGGTACCCTGAATCGAAGCACAAAGACGTGATACTACAGGATGAATCTGCACAACGGAATTAAGTCATCAATCAAACAGCAGAATGTACCACCTAAATGACAATACATGGAGCAAATAAGTTGGATAAAGAACCTGCTGGGACAAGTAGTAATCAATGTCAACCATCCATTTTCCATCTTCTCGTTTTAATTCATCCGGATGTCTAGCACGTTGAGCAATCCCCGTTGAATTACTTATACTAGTTCCCTGTCCAAGGAATGGGAAGGAAAGCAAGAGGCTAAACATGATTAACATCACCACTTTAATGTTAAAACAGGTCTCAGTGTTCACTAAATATTCATTCGATATAATACACATTCTACTGCGTCACAAACCTGCTCACAGCAAATGATATAGGGGACTGTATCGCCAGCAGAACAACCAGCAGAATAACCACTTTGCTTTAATCTTAATGCCACCTAGGATTGTTTGCAGAAGCATCAATGCAACAGAAAAATGAAATAAACACATCGAGTACATTACATGGGACCAGATGAACTAATGGTGAACAGAAAATACGCTATTTGAACTCACCTGAACATGTGGTTGGTTTTTGGCATCTGGGTATGCTTCAGGTGGTTTAGTCAATGACTTGGTGATGACATATTTTTCAAGTGCTACTTCTCCGTTTCTCATCTCCTCTTGCACCTGTTCAAAATTGTAATACAACAATTCAGTCATTTAATCATATGGCCACATAATAGGAAATGATTTGACCAAAAAAAAAAAACATAATAGGAAATGAATCTACGAAGAATTCATTTATAATGGCTATTTTCTCCAAGGGAAAATCAACAAAGAAAACACCCACAATGAGTTCAACATGGAAAACATGAAAAGGACCACCTCACCTTCATCAGAGCGTCATGAATTGATTCAACAACATCCTCGCATGACCTGTGAACCACAAAAGTGACTGATCAGTAACCTTTGCACAAGTCAAACTGACAATATCAAATAGAAAAGAGCTATAACACAGCATACCCTCCTGATAAAATTTTACTTAGGCAGAAATCTCCCAGTTCCTTTGAAAGTAAGCTCCAGTCCCGTCGAACCATATCAAGACCCTTACGCTCAATAACCTGCACCCAAAAAAAATATAATTTTCATCGTCTCCAAGGAAAGTTTTAATTGGAAGTTTGATCATTTTTTATATTACCTCATAGGGCATCTCATTCTTGAATTGCACCTTCACAGCTGCATATTTCTTTTTCTTAAGAAGCAGCATTCTCTTGTACAACCCATCAAGATCAATTTCCAAACACCTATACTTCTTGTTAACCTAAGATGCATAGAGATAGAGGAATCACCCCTCATACGCACATAAACTTAGTATAAATAGATAGGCGAACTAGAATACATATAATATTGTGACAGATACTGCAAAGGTGGAGCCGAAGTGTCTACCTTTCCCGAAAAAAAAAAAAAAAAAAAAAAAGCTCTTTGCATTGTCTAAAAAATATTTATGGAAACTATGAGGTTATTTACTGCAGAAACATAATGTATAAATCAATGTAGTGGATTTTAATCTCTTTAACTAGATCTTTGGACTTCTCCAGAGATTGTAAAAGAATGGAACTTTTATCACAAATCAAGAGGCACCATTTGAATCTGTTATGAAAATAGTTTTAGGAGCAAGAACACTAAACATACAGGATAAGGGTTTGAAATGGAAAGTTTACTGACACATCATATTCAGATAGAACTCTATCATGGTTAGGACTTCACCTCTTGAATGACTTTCCGTACAGGATAAGGGTTTGAAATGGAAAGTTTACTGACCATATCATATTCAGATAGCACTCTATCATGGTTAGAACCTCACCTCTTGGATGACTTTCCGTGCAATTGCTTTTGCTTTTGCAATATCATCCAGTCCACTATAAATCATGATTGAATCAGTATCACCGTAGATTACCTGCAAGATAAAATAATAGTGGCACATCCTTCTTAACCAGTCAGTTGAGATAACTCAGTCAGATGTGGATATTGGAAGCTATATTAATCACTGCTATTATGAGATACAAGAAATGACCTCTAGGTTCAAATTGTTCTGAACAAGATCAACGGTACTTTGCAAAATCTCTCTCCCCTGCGCAAAAATTATGGGACATGCTCAGTACTGAATGAAAGCATTTGGTGTAAAAGTAATAATATTTATATATATTATATGTGAACAATCCCCTGTAGTTACAATGCAGACTAAACACCACATATTTCTCTTACTTGCAGTGTTATAAGCTCAGCCAGTGGCTTTGCATAAAATCTCGAATTTGGAAACCCCAAGCATCCATACATACTGCAATACCAACCATATTCACATCATATATATGAAATACATTTGATGTGACAACAAAAAATAAACAGGCCTAAAACGGCGAAACAAACCTATTTGCAGTCAGCTTTAGAGCTTGCTGTTGAATGTCAAGTTGCTGGATCTTGAGACCAGATGCAGTCTTCATCCATTTCTTTACATTTCTCCTCCTTTCAACTAGATCTTTTAACAACTGCAAAGTAGTGCAAAAAGCAAATTATATACACGCACATACTTTCTTGAGAACGAGAAAATGGAAACAAAACTATGAGGCCTACAACTCCATGTTATAACAGATAGTTATATCATCAGGAGACAATCTGTTTGAGCGAAAATGTACAGGATGAGTGAACAAAGAATTCTGTACTGAAGATGATATTATACCTCAGGTAGAAGCCCAATTTTTTTACTAGATGGCAAACGAGGAGCCAATCCTTCTGAAGATCTTTCCACTGTTGTGAAACAGATATTGTATTCCTGTAAAATTGAATTGGTATGAATATTAAAAAAAATCTGTACAAGATTTTCCCTCACTTTACATCAGGGAGAAGAAACAAATTGAAAGTAGGCATGTTGGCGATGGTGGAGTATGTGAAGTCCAGAAGTTATATTGCTTACCTGAATAATAGACGGGTAAAGACTATTGAAGTCCAGAAGTAATATATATTTGTCATATAACCCTCTTTTTGGCTCCAATACCAATCCACCTGCATAGGCAGGACCTTTCTTGCCTTTCCCATGATCCTTCTTTGCCTCATTATCAAAATTTACATCCACCTCATCAACATTTTTATCATCAACACCATTATCTGTTTTACGCTTTGCCGAATTTGTTTCCTTCAGATGAGGAATCTTGTCTGGAACAATATACTTCTTTGCATGGAAGGCATGCAGTAAAAGATATTCTACTCTTTGTGCCCTAGCACCCTGAAAAATGCATAGATTAGATTTAGACCACCTATACCTTTTAGACCATGTCCAAATCAGAATTTGAAATCATAATTGGAAAAAAAACATCGTAGGACTCACTTGTAGGGTTTTTCCCCACAGATTACCGCTTATCTTTGTCAGCTGACGTGTAAGGGGAAGAACGCTCAAATGAAACATGAGTTCCATAGACAGCCATGCATCTGTCTCGCCATATTCAATCTGAATACATGAAAAATGTATTAGAATAACACATGTGCAAACACACCAAATAATAATTTCGGAGTTATAGCAGGAAATTTAACCCCTTTCACTGTTAGTTTAGTTCTACAAAGTTACAAGGTGTCAAGAAAAGTGAACAAGAATCATGGTTTTATTAGCAAGAGGCTGACATAATTGGTTGGTAAGCATATTGGTCCACTGAATTCTCAGTAGATAACAATCAGAGATTTTCACAGCCATGAATTGTCAGCCATTTTCTGAACAAAAGGACCAACTAACATGCAATATGAACTCTCCTAACACAGTTTTCTAGTACATACACTATAATTAGGAAAGTGCTATTCACACACCTATTTTTACCTCCTACATACCCTTGTTAATTTTTGGCCATTGATCTTCAATTCATCGATCCGACGGCCAAAAATTGAGAGGGTGTGTGAGAAGTAAAATGGGTGTGGATAACACTACCCATAACTTATTGATATTATTGGTTGCACTGAACATTAAATTGCCTCACTTGCATACCAAATCTCTGATAACACTAATCTTCTCCTAAGAATAAAATAACTATATGATTTTTGTTGTCAAAGAAGACAGGAAAATTGAGCTTTTTAACAGGGAGAAAATTGGAGCAATGGTCCCTGAACTTTGTCCCAATTGAAGCTTTGGTAAAAATCCATGACTATTGGTCCCTGAACTTGTTGTAATTTCAAGCAGCGGTCCTTCTGGGAAACTCCCTAAGAACTTTAATCCAAAATAAAGGATTTTAAAGGGACAAAAAGAGCATGGAAGTTCTAACTGAGTTAGCCAAAAGGACCATTGCTTCACATTATAAGAAGTTCAGAGGCCAAGACTCACGAATTTTTAATTCATGGACCAAAGCTCCAATTGAACTAAAGTTCAGGGACCATATATCTCTATAACAGGAGACAAGTGTGAAGAAAATCATATCAGAGAGGTGTAAGAAAATCATATCAGAGAGATTTTGGGTTAGATAACCACAGCCTTTTCACCTAACTGTGTATGCATATGATAAGAGGTGGTGCATAAGGTAGAGGCTATAATGACAGCCCTAGTAATCTAGTGTAAAATAACAGAACAGTTAAAACTACTCTAAAAATCCAAAGAGTTTATAATGTAAGCATGAGAACCTACCAGTTCCATTAGAAATTCTGATTTCTGGAACATTCTAGGAATATCATGTGGCATGATCTCCTTTCGGTCTTTATTCAGCTGAGTCTTTGCAAGTTGTGTCAAAGAATAGCTAACCTGATAAACCAAAACATTGCATACATGAGATGCTGATTGCTGAGAACCTAAACCTAATCAGCAATACCGAGCATATAATCCCAAACGCAAGTACTTACCTCCCTTAATAAGTCACGGGAACACAAGTATGTATCACACAAAAGGCGACCAGAAATGCAGGACAAGATCCCTAGACTTGCTCCAGACCCAAAAATGGAGCTTCCTTTTGCAAGGTTAGGCATCCCAGAACGCTTGAGGCGGCCTATTTTGGACCACATGGAGTTTGGCACCTTACAAACCTACAAATATTGAACATCTTTAAATATACATGGGAAATGGTAGCTCATTAAGTGTACGAAATTACAAAAAATGCACAAAAAATGACACCATTGTGATAAATTTAGCTTTATTTCATTTTTGGGAAGGAGTGTTGCCAATAATACATAGAATTTACAAACAATGGCACAAATCATTTGCATTTGGAAAAATCAGGATGCGCAGAAAGAGAAGAATTGCATGACAAGAAACAGGCATTTGAAACGACGGAAGGGCATGAAATTTGCAATGGCACACAGCCATAGAAAGCTGCATTTGGAGAAATGATGTTTTTATTCAGAATTGAAACTTGAAACAAGTCTTTAAAACAACATGTCAAGCTTTTTAGTCTTTCTTATGTAAAAGAGAAGTTATATTGCACCGAAACATCATGTAACCGATTACAAACTGCATCTGGTCAGCAGTCTATATTTCATCCAGTTTGCCTCTAGATGCAAATATTTTATCAAAAAGATGACCTTATCAATCACAAATGGTAGAATGATTTCACCACTTTATGCTTGTTATCTTGCTTACAACTCATTGGAATAAACATAACAAGGATAGAAACAATCAACTTTTAACATAAAAGGAAGGCAAAAGTATTCCAACCTTAGCTCTGCGGAGAAGGACATCCAGGTCAAACCCAGATATATTGTGTCCAACAAGAACATCACTATCCAACTTGTGTAATTCAATCATCAAACGGTTTAGTAAAGCCCTTTCACTGCAAAACAAAGTTCAGTTTCAATACCAGTGAATTTAAAATACAGTTTTTAACAGAATAGTTGTTATTCTATAAAGAGCGAAGAAAAGGATTGATTGAGAATTAGATATGCCAGTAAACCCCACGTGCTTTCGATGCTTAAAACATTTGATCCAGCTTTAGAATTCTTTTCTGTGGCCTCCTTAGTGAAGCCCATTGGAAATATGCCTCCATCAAGTTTACGGACAACAGTAAAATGGCTCAGCATGCCAGGTTTCGTCCACTCCGATGCTAACACAGGAGTGTCGATCTGAAAAGCCAAAGGGCACAATATAAGGATAATGGAACATTTCAGTGTACTTTACCAACAGATTTCAGCAGCTATAGCATATGACTGTATAACTTCAACTATATTGACTGTAGGACTGGAACAAATGGATGAAATTTATAAACATTAGGTTAGAGGAGAAATTTTCCTTTCATGTTAGTCAGTAGGCTTAGATAATTGTGCATCCTAACAAGATGCATCAAAAGTCACAGAAAAAACAAAACTAAAACAAGCAGTGCTAAAAAGATTGTAGGACAAACCTTGGCCTTGTGACAGCAGATAACAGATGCAGAGACAATTTCGTCAAAATTAATAGTTTTCAAACTTATTGCAGTAACAACCACTGGGGGAGCCTCTGCAGTTTTCTTTGGGCAATTTGAGACCTGTATGTCTTTTGCAGATTTAACAACCACCTCAAATTTGCACCAACTTACCTGTATGATAGAATAACCAAAGTTATTACAGATGAACCCGAAAGCAAAGTAAAATACGAAGTTCATAATCATGGCTAAATTGATAACGGATGTCCAGACTTGGAGATCTCACCCGTTGTGAAACTGGACGAAACTCTGAACCTGAAACTGATAACCAAGAAGGGCCTTTTATCTTCCTTTTAACAAGAAAATGCTCCAAAGCGCTGTAGGTTATGATATGTTAGGTTTTCTCTTATTTAATAAAGAAAAGAGCTTTAAAGTAACATAAGCTATAGCTCCATTCTTACCACTAGGAAAATCCAGGAACAAAACACAAAAGAAAGCATTTGAGAGTTATAGATCAGACATCAAACTTGAGGACCTGCTCTAAATCTTGTACCTGGTATGTGTTCCTAGAAGAGCAAGGAATGTTTCTCCTTTAAGATCTGCTGGAAGTGGGGGATCCTGCGACATGCAATCGGTACTCATAAAAACGGAATCAAATGAAATTTGATACTAAATCATCAAGTCATTAACCATCACTGTCTCACAGCATGCAACTGTAAAGAACAAAAACCTAGGAAACTCCAAATATTTACTAGAAAGAAGTAACATAGTTAATATGCAAACTGAAGGTGTACTTTATTTCTATAAAGTATAAACTGGTTTAATTACAGGTTGAGCATTATACCTTGAATGGATAATTGATCTTAAGTACATAATTCTCTCCTGCAGGTATGTCAGATCGCTCAAATGCATAGCTCCTCTGTGATATGTTCACATAACACTGAATGAGCAACAAAGTGGAACAAATAACAGGAAAGCTTCGTGAAGACTCAACAAACTTCGTTGGTTTATACTTTAATCAATTCACAGTTGGAAATATCTCTATGATTGTAACTGCAAACCTTAACCGGCGCCATGCTAAAAGCTGATATATTGAGATCCAACAACTTCTTTGCCATGTCGCTCTTTAAACCAGAAGCCATATCCTGATAACGGGAAAAACAAAAGCATGAACAGCAGCAAAGAAAATTAAATGCTAATCCAACAAGAACTACATGTAAGTATGTTCACGCCTGTTGAAAAGCAAACACCTACATGCAGCTTTGTACGGAATTCTCTGGATGAAATCCTCGACTCTTCGGCATCCTTTTCAAGCTTCATGATTTCATCACTGTGAAATACAGAACTCTTTGGAATTGCGTATACACATCTCTGCATGTTCTCTACAACCACACAACAACTCTGGTATGTACTTCCTGCTTTGACCTATATCACCAAAACTTAACTATGAAGTAGTGCAACATGATCAAACATGCAAGATAAGAACTACACTTCAGAAATAAAACAGATTACAAACTTTCATTTGTAACTAACCAAACAGAATTTATATTACATCAAACTATTTACATATTTACCTTCCCAAACAGATAAAGCTTGCCCCCATTAGCACCATAGAACTCTTCATAAGCATCAATCATGTAAAACAGCAGTGAACCATCTTCTTCCAAATCACATTGCGAAATCTCTTCACTATTTGAGCCGCTATTGGCCTCCACAACGCCACCACCAATATTCCCATCACCTCCAGTCCTCACCGCCTTCCATCCCGCCATAGCACTCAATGCCGGGTCCTTGTTATCTTCCTTAATCTTTGCATTCAAAGTGAAAACCTCTTCCTTTTTCTTCACAGGTTCCACTTTCTCCTCAACAAAATCCACATTTTTCTCCTCAATTGCCCCACCACCCTCTGAAAAATCATGGCTTTGCTCGATTGGGGGATCACCGACTTCTAAACCCACCTCCTTCTTGCCCTCATTTTCTTCAAATCCTTCATTAATCTGCACAGAACCCACCAAAGAATCACTACTATTTGCCACAACTCTATCCAATTCAACCTTCCTTGCTAAATTAACACCCCTATCAAACCCAATTTCACTCTTATTACTCAAATTCGGCACCAAAATCTTGTTTGATTGCCCCCTCCTCCGCTTCTCTCTGTCATCCTCATCTGGTGCAAACTCCGCAATCACATCATCCACAATACTATCACAATTCAATCCTCTCCCCCTCTCATTATCTCTATTTTTCCCGAAAACCGACGACGTGAACATCGACGAGAGCCTCTGCTTCCCCATCATCGCCGCCGCGGCAGTGAGCGACGAACTGGGCTTTTTGGGCCGAGGCTCTTTGTCCTTTTCCTTTTCCCTTTTTTCGACTTTCTTCCTCTTGGGCCTATCGCCGCCGTCCGATTCATCCGACGACGGACCGGCACGAGTCCAGTCTTCTTCCTCGCCCTCATCGCAGTAACCTAGGCCGTTGTCGTCGACAATGAAGCCTCGGACCTCTTCCCGTCGTTTGGCGACGATTGCGTCGTACTCGTCGTCTCCGACAGTGTCATAGATTCGGTCCTCCATCTTGATTTGGAACCCACCAGCTTCAGATCGGCGGCCACCATGGCGAAGAGCTTTCAGGCGTTCGAGGGCTCCGGCACGGGCCGACGCCTCTGGTCCTCGACTCCGCCGCCTGCTGGTGGCCACCGTCGCTTGCTCGTCGTCCGCCATTGATTGTGTGTGGATGTCTGTGCGACTGTCAGTGGCTGTGGATGTAGAGTAGGGTTTTGGAGTTCCTTTTTTAATTAATGATATAAACCTGCCAGCATCTTGTGGTTTGCGCGGGAACGGGCATTTTTTCGGAGGGAAATGGCGGGATGGTATTTGGAATTTTTTTTTTTTTTTTTTTTTGTATAAATAATTATGTTTTTTTCGGTTACAACAATATTTATCATATATCCACCGTACTACGTTGAGAGCAGTTCCAGCGTGAGGGGCTATCCATTTAGTGAACAGTAATCGTTTTTAATGAACAGAAATCGTCATTTGCATATCCATCCCTACATTGAATAGCCTTGTCAATTGGCTATAAAATAATAGTATTTTTTTATATATAAAATAATACAAAATAATTTTATTTGTTATTATCTCTCTCACTAACTCTCTCCCTTAACCTAACTCTCCCCTCTCTGTTTTGCACAAAAACCCCGAAGGCACACCACTATCACATCTCGCCGAATCTGGCCAGTTTTTGAGCTGCCATCTCTCTCTTCCACTCTCTCTACTTCCATCACCTCTCTCTCGATCAACAGCACATGGACAGAAAACACAGACGGCACCCCGCCGTTGTTTTCTGTCGAAACCTGAGCCACCCAAACATCCACCTTTCTTCCTCTCGCCCCTCCTTGAGTCCTAGAATTTCAGACAATGGACTCAAACAGAGACCGACATGCCACGAAATTCGTGCAAACTCGAGGGAAAACTCCGGCGAAATTCTACCGTTCACAGCCAAGGTAAGTCTCGGGGATACCTTCTTTCTCTTCCTTTTGGTGACATGATGCGATTCCTGAGTCTGCATGCATGATTTGGTAGAGTTTTGGTGCAGATGCAACTCGGGAAACATTTCCCCAGTTTTTCTGCGAGGGGACCCGTGATCTTCCAGGCAGATTTCAGGCATCATTATCCAAAAAGGTGTATGACGTCAGATCCATCCCAGGCTCTCGAGCTAGCACGAATTCACGGCCCTGGGGCTCGGGCCTGCTCGGGCTCCCTCGCCAGCCAACGCTGGCCTTGCTCCTTCGGGCAATCCGACCCCACGGTCCCTCCAGCAATTCATCTCGCTAGAGTGCTCTGATACAATGACGACACAATAAACACTGATAAGTTTTACAACGAAATGACAATATATTTAGGGGTGTGCGGATCATTTTACTTCTCACACACCCCTTAATAATTTATGTCCGTTGATCTTCTTCAATTCATCTGATCCGACTGTCGAAAATTAAAAAGGTGTGTGAGAAGTAAAATGGGGTGTGTGGATATCACACCCCTATATTTATTGTAGCTAATTGACTTTCTTTTTTTTACTCTCTTGATAAGCGACATTAGTCTAGTATTTGTAAATGGAGATCAACTTGCATAAAACGAATACGCTATTATATGACGTCACGATCTAATAATATTATGTTACGTGGAGATAAACTTACACATCACATGACAGAACTAAGATCCCACAGTAGCGATTAACGCGTTGAATTTTAGTATTTAGGACGATTGAATGTAATATTAGGGGCAAGCATTTAAATCGAACAACCGAATCATAAAAGTTCTTTTGGCTTGAAGCGGTTTGTTCTTCGTTTTGCCACTTAAAATACCAAACCAGTTATATAATTTGAACCTATATACGGGTACATAACTAATTTTCCCCATAAATCTAACACCAAAATTATAGTCTCCCACACACTCTTCCCAATCAACATTCCAATGTCACGTCCTGCCTTGGCCCAAACTAAACTCAAGTATGTGACACTTCACATTATTTAAAAGAGCAAAAAGTAATTGCTTACAAACAAACCTCAAGTGAACTACAAAGGTTCCAAAATCCAGAACAAAGGTAAAAAAAAATAATTAAATTAAATGTACAAAGTATTTTCAAACAGTTACAAAAACATCTAATGTATACCAAAATGAACCAAAATCTTCAATAGCTCTTCAAATACATCCAAACCATGTCAAGTTCTCATCCATACTTATCTGGAAAGGATGGGAAAATTTTGAGCTTCAAAGCTCAGTAAGCATAGTAAACTGAAACGAACACACAATCAAAAGTGCTGGATTTAAAGGCTGCAATACAATAAACACAAGAATGAAATGAATCAATAACAATACAAATACTTCGGGCGATGAAAGAAAGACACTGCTATCTACATCAATAATCAAAAGAGGTTCAAATGACAAGGGAGACAATTGAAAATTGAATCAAAACTCAATAACAAAGTAGTACACAGATTCAGAAAGATGAAAGCAAAGCAAACAACACAAGGAAACTTACATGAACACCTCTATAAAGTGTTGTTATGTTTTTTTATGATTTTGGTGTGGATATTTAATGACAGAATTAGTTTTTATTAAAATATAATGTGTAAGTTGAAGTGTCGAATGAGTAAATTTATTTCATTGACGAAGATGGATATAATTGTTAACCGATGGAGAATCCATTACCTAGTGGGAATGGTTAGGAACAATTCTCAACTGTTAATTTGCGGTTATGGATATAGTTAATATTCGTGATTATGGGATGGATATCTCGTTTCCATTCCCAAACCGAACCGTTTCCATCCATGTATCACGTCAAACAAAGTATAATTAATAAAAAGTCTCTCGCAAAACTTAGCATAAAGGGGTGGATCACCTAGGAAACTAGCTTAAAGAGTTATTACAGATGGTTCGAGTCTTAGGGACTCTCATAATATCATCAAAATGCCAAGTTCCATCCACTTAGGGCTGGTTTGATATTGTTGTGCTTTGAAAAAAAAATTGTTTCTGTTGTTCTGTGAGAATAAGCTCATTTTTGTTGTTTCACGTTTTTAGTTTTTTTTCACCTAAAGCTGTGAAAATAAGCTGTTTTTAAGTGTTTACCAAACACATTTTTAAGCTCAGTTTTTTTTTATACCCACTTTTTATAAAAGCACATCAGTACCAAACCAGTACTTAGTACTATGATGTAGTGATATTCCTCTTCACTTGTAAGTGGGAGATCTTAGGTTTGATTTTCTCTAAAGGCGAATTTGAACCACATTATTAATTTGAACCACATTATTGATTTTCTCTAAAGTGGGAGGCATATCCCACTCCCTCATCCCCTTAGTATAGATAATATCGTTTGTTCAAAAAAAAAAAAAAAAAAAGTTGCTGAGTTCCAATTTTAGTTTAAAGACTTTTTTTTTTAAATCAAAATCTTGAAGTGTGAATTTTTCTTGTATTTTTTAAATTAGTTTTTTATTTCAGTTCTTGATGTTGTAGAATTATTAACAACCAATTTTCCCAGAATTTCTTCCCAAATTAGAGGTTGGCTGTGCATTCTCGTTGGGAGTTTTCTCCTAGTGAGCAATGTATGACATTTTACTTCATTTTGCTCCATCACATTGGTCATGCTATGAAACTATGTATTTTTAGTTGCTAACTCACTTGAAAATTTATCTTTGTGAAATTGTTCATTATATTTATTTCTTACAAGGGGAAGCCACTAACTTATCAACATGTATGATTATTAGACTTAAATATACCACAATGATTAGGCATGTGTGATGTCTATATAAGAATCAAGCACCGCAACTTAAGCATTCCACATTGATTTTCTATTTTCTCTCTCTTGTCATTTATTGTATAAATATCACACTTATGAATTCAATATGTTAAACTAAAAAAATAAAAATCACTTTTATAACGCTCACATTTTCTAACAAGTTTGATTCCTTATTGATGATATCACACTCAATCTTCCGGCCTACTGCACCTAATAAAGTTATTAGTATAGTTTATATAGTCAAGCTTACAAGTCTTGTCTTGTTATTAGTAGAGTGCTTTATCTTCAAACTCACAAGACTATGACTCATGTCCTCTCCTTTCTCTAATAAAAAAGTTATCAACGTTTGTATATCTTTTTCCCCAACTCTGAACAAACCCCCTTTAACCAATTCTTTACGTACCCCTTTATTAATAGGGAGGACGAACTTTGACCCTCTTCGAATTTCGGAAAGATCATGAGACCAAGAGTGAAGGGGCTTATTTATTTTTGCTAGAAAATAAACTTGAATCGAAGGAAAATTCTCTAATACAACCAGTTCTAGTACTTGAGTCCTTCAATCAAGTGGCTTATAACTTAAGGTGTTTAAGAGTATTCATGTACCTAAGATCCTATATTTAAGTCCTTCCTCAATATCACTTGTATATAAAAGTAAATAATAAAATATAAAATAACAAGGTTGACAATTAGCTTACTTGGAGCATATCTAAGGGAGTTAAACAATTTTTTTGCAAGTGTCATTTACTAACCTATATGACACTTTAATGCTATTTTAAAAGTTGTCACTCAAGCTCACCTTTAAAAAATCTTTGTTGATGCAGCGCTCTTTCTGACTCCTAGAAGCCCAAAGGGACATGGGCCCAAATGAAAGAAGGCCCAAAGAAAATATGCCAAAAGAAGAAAGACCAAGGCCCAAAGGAAGAAAGACCAAGGCCCAACAGAATTATGAAGAATTATCTCACGGGCTTCAAACGACCGCTCGGCGGCCTGGTTCACTTGTCAATAACAAAGCCGATCGCATCCTCAAAGTACTTTCCGACCGACGACAACAATTTTGGTGTACTGACAACTTTATAGCACGAAGTCTGAGGGACACAGGGACATGCTTACTCGGACATCAACTCCAGGCCACGTGACAGCTATCGGAGAGAATAGAAGCCCATGAAGAGACGTAAAGGCTGGCATATTAAGCGATCGAGTATGGATTCCCTCCAACCTTCGTGCCGAGCAAGGTGCTTGGTACGCTTTGTCTAAAGAAAATAGGCAAGTGGACCTGAACTAACATCATTTTGTTACCACGTGTCAAACTAAAGAACTGAAGGACAACTAGTAGATCCTGTCTATGTATTTGGTGCATTAAATGCAAAGGCAGTTGAAGACTCGAGCCCAAGAACTTGGGGCTCATTGAGGGCCTCTATAAGGAGGACGAGTACTCCTTAGAAGGGTCAAACAAATACACAGAGAAAAGAGAATAGATTAGACTGAGCGTTGTTTGTAATATCAATATATATGGTGACTCAATGGGTGTAGTCCAGTTTTGAGGGGCGAACTATTTAAACTTCGTTCAATTCTTATCATTTCAATTCTAAGCCGACTAAAGGTTGACTACACGACCATACTGGTATTTGTTAGCCTCACGATTTGAGCGTTAACAACCTCTTCAAAAGTTATTTTGTTACTTTAAAGTTCGTAGGCTAACCCTAATTTCTTTAACATAACATATAAATTTTTACCCTTAACGGTCACATGAAAAATATGTTACATACACAAACATAATAATCTTTTAAGAATAATATTTGGCTACCTAAATGATGAGTAGGAGTTCTAACCCAAAACTCTTTGTTTCCGATTCATAGACCGTCATATTTATGATCAAAATTGTTCATATAATAAATCACTCTAAAAAGATCATGTTTGCAGAAAATCAATTAAAACTAAAGTCATTTAGTCAATCACATTGCACAAGAACAGATGAACCGTATATTAATTTGCTACATTTGATCGACTTAATAACCTTATTTTCAATTCATTTTTTTTTCAGAGATAATCTTAAAGAATGTTTATAATATAAACGGTTTCGATTATAATAGGAGTTCTTACTCATTTTTGAGTAGCAAAACATTGCTCATATTATAATCTTACCCATCAACACAAGTTGTGCATTTCCAAATTACCCAATTTAGAAACTAGACGTGCCCTTTAATTGGGGCTTAATTTAAGCAATAAACTATTTTTGCTCATTGAATGCATTTGAGAAGCTAACCAACTGCCAAACCCAACCCGCGCGTAATTACGTTTTCACTCGAAAGCAGCAGCAGCAACTCTACTCTCTCACTCTACTTGTAGACACGGCCGATTCCAAAAAGTCCCATCACGCCAGCTGCCATAACTATTCCTCCTCCCTCCTCCACTCTCTCTGTCCCCTTCACAGCTTATTCACAGAAGCACTTATGAAAAAGGCACCAGAATTCTAAATGTCGGATGTAAAAGCCGAGCACCTGGGCGACCAGCTTTCCGAGCAGACCTCAATCTTCGGCCTCCGTCTCTGGATTGTTGTTGGGGTCTGCGTCGGCGCCGCCTTCGTGCTCCTCCTCGTCCTCATTTCTCTCTGGTTCGCCGCCAAGCGTTCCAAGAACAAAACTTTAGCAAAACCCACAATCCCAATCGTCTCCAAAGAGATCCAGGAGATCCGGGTCGACCATGTCCGCACACAAACCCAAGCTTGCTCGCACGCGGAGCCCGACCCGGTTCCCAGAATCGAGAGGCAACACTTGCTGAAGCCGACGGAGGAAGAGAACCCAATTGGGTACCAGAAAGTGCACATTGAGATTGGGAAGGACCACCGGATTACTTACCCAATCGGGTCTTCTTCTTCGCATGGAAGCGGGGAGGCGCGTGGGGTTGAGCAGGCGGGGATGGTGGGACCCGAAGTTTCTCACTTGGGGTGGGGACATTGGTACACTCTCAGAGAGCTCGAGGTTGCGACAAATGGGTTTGTGGATGACAACGTTATTGGGGAAGGAGGATATGGGATTGTTTACCATGGTATTTTGGAGGATAAAACTCACGTTGCTGTCAAGAACTTGCTTAACAACAGGTGCTTTTGAAGTCAATTCTTTTGTTTTCTAGTATTTTGTGGGGGATTAAGGGCCTGTTTATGATTGCTTATGTGATTGTTTCGGGCTCGTCAAAGCGTTCTAGAGAAGCACATGCTTGCGTCTTTAGAAAGCACTTCACTTCAAGCACTTCAAGTGTTTTTGGGGAAGAACTTGGATTTTTCATAAAGATTTGAATGTGTTTGTAATAAATGTACTTCTAGCATAAACGCGTACGAGCAAAATTGCTTTCCAGAGAAGTAATCGCAAATCGGCCCTAAGTTCTTATATAATGCGAGGTTTATTGTGTGTTTGGTTATGTAGTTTTGTAAGAGTTTGTGTTTAGTCAATTTTGTTAGAATTTGTGCTGTACTAATTGACTGATGACTGTGATAAAGTGAGCTTTTGTGATAGAATTAATGGATTAGAAATTGGGTTATTTGAAAGGGGGCAAGCTGAGAGGGAGTTCAAGGTTGAAGTGGAGGCAATCGGACGAGTTCGACATAAGAATTTAGTGAGATTGCTTGGCTTCTGTGCTGAGGGAGCTCATAGGTACTCTGTTTTTTGCCTCATTACTCTCTAGCTTCATTATCTCAATTGTAGCTTTTGATCTTGTAATTATAGTTAATCAAGTCTATAGCGATAGAATATCAACTCTATCTTTTTAACTGCATTTATGTTGATAGGATGCTTGTGTATGAGTATGTCAACAATGGGAACCTCGAACAGTGGCTTCATGGGGATGTAGGGCCTTGCAGTCCGCTTACTTGGGAGATCCGAATGAATATCATACTAAAAACCGCAAAAGGGTACAAAATGCAGATCAATTTAAAATTCACATATGCTATTGATCTTTCTTGTTTCCCTGACTTCATCGGTGGCTTTCATCATAACTGATTTAATCTTGTAGGTTAACATACCTTCATGAAGGACTGGAACCCAAGGTTATTCACCGTGATATAAAATCAAGCAACATTTTACTTGACAAGCATTGGAATGCCAAGGTGTCAGACTTTGGCCTTGCCAAGCTCATTGGTTCTGAGATGAGCTACATTACAACGCGTGTCATGGGAACATTTGGGTATGGTGGACCCTCCATGTGCATATATGTATGTGTTTATGCGCTTGCATTTTCGAGCGTTGATCAATAATAATCTATTTCTGCCTTTTGAAGCTATGTAGCTCCCGAGTATGCGAGTACCGGCATGTTGAATGAGAGAAGTGATGTGTATAGTTTTGGGATTCTTATCATGGAGATACTGTCGGGAAGGAATCCAGTTGATTATAGCCGGCCTCCAGAAGAGGTCTGAATCCTTAAGATAACCTTTCTAATGGCTTCCGGTTTTCTTTCTTTCCTGAGTTTCCTTTGATTCTTTATTTTTTTAATAAATGTGAGATTTTCAGGTGAACTTAGTGGATTGGCTTAAGAAGATGGTTGCTGACAGGAATGCAGAGGCAGTATTGGATCCCAAGTTACCCGAGAAGCCTGCTTCCAGGGCATTGAAGCGGGTTCTTCTTGTAGCTTTACGTTGTGTGGACCCAAATGCACTGAAGCGGCCAAAATTGGGACATATTGTACATATGCTAGAAGCTGAAGAGTCCCCATTTAAAGATGTACGTGTGCCCTTCTGAGTGAAAATCAATAATGGTCTCTCTGTCACTTTCTCTCATCGATTTCATTTGGCACTTGTTAAACTTTTACATTCAATGCAGTAAAATGACATATCCCCTTTAATGCTGTTAATTCTTTCATCTAGATGTTTCAATTCAATTTTCTAACTTTTCAAGTTGTGAACACTTGTTTTAGGATCGTAGATCCAGAAGGGACGCAGAGCGCTTGGATGGTGAAGATGTGAAGGATGGGCTGAAAGAGAAGCAGGTAACTGAACCAGGTGATAGTAGTGGGTACGAAAGTGGCATTGCAGTAGTCCGATAAGACAAGATGGAGGGATCGAGGAGAAAAGCAGTGCCAATTTCACCAAACTTGTTTGATGCGGGTGACGGTTCTTGCACTCATTCAGTAGCTGGCCTTTGCAAATGGTGACAAAGTTATCCAATTGCATGCCGGCTTTTACATAGTATCACGCTACGTTGTTTTCTGATTCTATGCTTGTGTTTTGCTCCATATAGTTTCACAAGAACTGCTGATTCAAATGTTTTGGCAAATGCCATTTTTCAGAAAAGCTTTGGGCAATGAGTGTGTAAAGTAATTTGTTTGTCACACTATTCCTCAAATCTGTCATTGTTGAATAAAATATTATATATATATATATTTATTTATTTATATATCAAGTTTAAATTCAAATTATAGGTTCCTGAATCATCTGGTGGCATTTAGTTTACATGTATTTATAGGCAAATATGATTTTTGTTTAATTATTATTATTTTTTTGTCAAATGATAGAATAATTACATTAAATTCAACTAAATTACAGTGTGGGAGATTCAGCATATTGCTCAACCCAACTTGGCTAAACCTAGGTGTGCATGCAAACATGATAAATTTTCAATCATTTTTTATTTGATTTTGTTCACATTATAAGTAACTTGATAAAGAAAAAAGCCCCAAAAAGTGAATGCCCTAAATTGAATGGTTTTTTAGCAATGAAATTCATTCTAAGAGCAGTTCCATCATGGTGTTTAGCCCCATGGATTGGTGATGGAAGAAGGCCAGATAGCCCCGCCGACTTGCCCCAGCGTGTGCCAGCCCGAGGGAGAGGCCTGGCACGAGTTGCCAGCCCGAGAGCCCGAAGGCAACCTGACGCAAGGCTGACGTCAGCCACTTTTTTTATTTTTTTCTGTCAGGCGTGTGGGTTTCAGAAGATGGGCTCGTGGCGCAGTCTAAAAATGTTACCGTTGGGAAGCCACGTGGCTTCCCCTCGTCCGTTGGATTTCAACGGCAACAATTTGTGGACTGTTGGATTTCCAACGGTAACAAAAATTTAAAAACCTTATTTAATTTCAGCCGTTGGATCTGAGATCAACGGTCCACGTTATTCGCCTTTATAAATTAAAAAAAAAAAAAAAGAAAAAACAGTTTAAAATTCTGAAATGTTACCGTTGTGCCACGTGGCACAATCTGGAGTGTTGGAATTCAATTAAAAAAAATTGATTTTACTTTTCTATAAATACCTTCTCATTATCTTCTACCTTACAGCACAATTTCATATTTTCTCAACTACTTTCAACCACATTCCTATCTTTCTCTCAAAGTTTCAATCCAATTTTTTTCCAACAAAATGACTACTGATGCAGGTACGAATTGGACGCTTTTTGAAGATGTTGCGTTGTGTACTAGCTGAGTTGAAGTTACTCATGATTCTCTTACGGGTAATGAGATGCAGTTGCGAGAAATGTGGAGTCTTATTCATACCAGTTTTCTTGAGAAAAATGGTGGGAAAAGAACCAAAGAATCGATATTCTGGAATTGTTCATCGTGTCTGGCTCATATTCATCAACAACATCATAATCGTACTCATCTTCCACAATCATGTTGTGAAGAATGATGCACGTCATCATGATGGATCCAAGCGACTCTACATCAAACATTCTGGCAGCACTCGTGACAATCGCCCATCGAGCTTGGAGGATACCAAAACAATGCTCCACATCCTTCCTGCACCCCTCTTGACAGCTTGCAAAGTGTTTTTCCTTTGCACTTCGCGGACGTGGCACTGTTTTGACAAACGATGACCACCTTGGGTAAATGTCGTCTGCTAGGTAGTATGGTCCGTCGTACTTATATCCGTTGACCCAGTACGTGATTTTTGGTGCCTTTCCTTGCAGGACATCGTTGAACACTGGGGATTGAGCAAGGACATTGAGGTCATTTTGAGCTCACGAAACCCCGAAAAATGCGTGCCAAATCCATGCATCAAAAGGTGCCACCAATTCCAAAATGATACTTTTTGCTCTTTTTCTGTCCTCATAAGCGCCTTGCCATGCACTTGGACAATTTTTTCAGGTCCAGTGCATACAGTCGATGCTTCCAATCATCCCAGGAAAACCTCGCATCTCGCCCTTCTTCAGAAGCCTTTGCAAGTCCATGTCAGTAGGTCTCCAGAGGTACTCTACGGTGTAGATAGATTCGATTGCTCCGTAAAACCTCATCATGGACTCAAGAATGGTTGATTTCCCCATCCTCACTATCTCATCCACTTGGTCTGCAGATGCTCCATATGCAAGCATCCGTAAGACAGCAATAATTTTTTGCTCAAGAAGGAGACCCATAACACCAAAAGCATCCTTCTTTTGCACAAAGTAAGAATCATGGTTGCAAACAGCAATCATGATTTTGTTGAACAAATGTCGTTGCATTCTAAAACGACGTCTAAAGTACATATCAGGGAATGCACTATTACGGACAAAATAATCATCCAAGAGTTCCATACCTCGTCGTTGCCTGCTTCTATCAAGGTTTCCGAAACGGCTAAGCCTGCAGATCTGACCCACATGTTGGATAACTCGACGGGAATGTGAGGCTCTGCCCATTCTTGCTTCGTCATCTATCCTTCTACGCTTCTCATCCTATTCCCTCTCATTTTGGGCCACCTGGAGATTGAACATTCCTTCTAATTGGTTAAACTATTCTTCCTCTTGCTGATCGATTTCCCACATCATCCTTGAAAAAGAAGACATTGTAAGAAGGAAGCAGAAACTATGAATAATGATACATATTTTGATTTTGGTGAAGAAGGAAGCAGAAACTATGAATAATGATAGAGATCTTCAGAAAATTGATGTGAGATTTCTGAGGATGGATGGTGGATTATATAGAGGATTAAGAAATGATTAGGTTGTAGATAATGCCACGTGGCATGCCGTCATTCGTTAAAAATCTGGTCGAAATCTATCCTCAAAGATTGTAAATAGATTGTGACACGTGGCGCGACGTGATTGATTAAAAATCTTATCGGAAATCTATTATCAATGATTCTGAAAAGGTAAGGCCACGTGGCACGACGACAGTGGATAAAAATCTTATCGAAATCCATCACCAATAATTGTCTTTTCGGTTAATGACACGTGGTGCAACGAGAACGATAAAAATCTATCCGAAATTACAAATTAAATTATTTTGTATTATTTTATAAATAAAAAAAATTCTAATATTTTATTGCATATTGCCAAGGCTATTCATTATAGGAATGGACATGTAAAAAGCAGTTACTGTTCATTAAAACAATTACTGTTTATTAAGTAGATTAAATAGTGAATAACCGGGGGCTTTCCCACGGTGAAACTGCTCTAAAAGTAGTTGGTGGATTTTGATCATAAACTGTGGCCCTGGCCCCTCCAGTAACGTGGCTTTTGTTATGAGTGGGGAAACTTGTAGTCGTAAACCGAGACAGCTTGACAGTGTGCAAATAAATAGCACTTCAGCTCATGAGAGTTTGGTGAGAAAACTTGCAGCCTCACGGTCCCATTGTCACAAAATCTTTTTAATTCACGCGGTAAAATATAAGTGGGTGACATCATTAATATTTTATAATCATAATTATTGTATTAATAAGTAAATACACGTGCTAGTCAACTGTTAACTAATATCGTAAGGTGGTGTGACCATCAGGCTTAGGAAACTTCATTCCTCCAAATGAGAAATTTTTAGTTGTGACGGGAATACGGATGGTACATCACATGTTTTTATGTAAGTGGTGGAAAATTTTAATTTTTAAGTTATTGACCTTTTAACACACATAACCTACCATTTATATAAGGACACGTGGTGTACCACCTCGTTTGGCGGTCACACTGAAAAATCTCTCGCTCCAAATGTAGAAGGTGTTGAAGGGATTAGGATTCTCTCCCCTCCTCTTTTCATCCCCTTCCATCCATTATTCTCATATTCTCTATTTTGTCTTTCTCTTTCTATAAAAAATTAATATAAAATATTAACGTGGTTTAACCGTGACCGTTCAAATAGAAGGAGAGGGAGAAGAAGCGAAAAAAAGAGAAGAAAGAATCCTACTTCGTGTTAAAGACGGCTGCATGGCCTCCCCATCCTCTGAATGGAAGGGATCTTCTGTACTTGTTGCAGTTTTATTACTATGAAAGTTTAATTCTTGGTTCCCTCCACTTCCAAAAATATCTTAAGATAAAAGGACAATGATATAACTTCAAGGTCACTATTTATTCTTTTATTTTTGTTTTTGATGGAAAAAACTATTAACTTTGGGAAGAAAAATATGATTTGGACTTAAATTTTCAAAGGGAGATGTGTAGGTACTAGCTAAACCATCTGCTTGCCACACTTCTAGGCAACTGGGAATAAATTTAGGTTAGTGTTATTCACACATCTATTTTTACTTTTCTTACATTTCTATCAGTTTTCGGTTGTTGAATTGAATAAGTTAAAGAAAATCAATGCCAAAGATTAACAAGGGTCTGTGGGAGGTAAAAATGAGAATGTGAATTGCATTTACTTTGCAGGTTTGGAGAAATTCTAAGGTCCAGTTTGCGGACCAACTCATTCGTACGACCTAACACTATGTTTGGATGAGGGAAATAAACTTGGAATTTGGATAAAAATCAGAATTTGTAAATTGACATGCACGAATGCTCTTGTTTAGATTCATAAACATAGAAATTTAAAATTTCCGCGTGAAAAAAAACTTGGAATTTGGGACCTCCAATTCCCAAGTTTAAATTTCATGTACATAGATATCATTTCCCAATTTCTATGATTGAGAGCTTAAAAATAAAAAAATTTCGTATTCAATTCCATTGTTCTTTTAGGCTAACCAAACAAGAAAATTCATAAATTCTAGAAAATAAAATCCCTTCAATTCAATTTCCGTCATTTTAAAATTCATTGGTAATTTTAAATTTCTTCATCCAAACATAGTGTAAGATTCCAAGTTTTGACTTATTTCAACTTAAAAGAAACTTCCCGCTAAAAAGAATAAAAAGAAAAGAACCTACAGAGACTCTTTTCTGGTTATGGTAAAATTCAGAAAATAAAAGGGACGAAGAGAAACTGACTGTACAAAATATATTAACTTGTTACAATATTGAATAGATATTTACCTCAAGACCCCAAAATAATGGAGGCATCAATTTTTTTCTCCCAAAAAAATGTATCGTGTGGTTTAAAAATTACAAGGGAGGGTAGCAATCAAAAGTAGATAACAAATTATACCCGAATTGAGAGAATTGTAGCCAAAATTGTTCCAGACAACCAAAGCAAGTGGGCTGATTGTCCCTGAGAAGCGAAGTTACTGGGACTTGGTAGAGCGGATGTGATGGCGGCGGCAGGTGGCGGCGGAGCAAGTTTTGGGACGTCGCATGAACCAAATGTAACGTTACCACCGTTTACCTGCTCATAAAAGATTGGAAACTAAGATGAATTTCATATTTGCCTTGTTTGACAAGTTACAAAGTTCTGATGGTAAATTTTGCGAACCTTGCAGTAAGTGATTCTGTCACAACCACATGTCAGATGGCCATTGGCTTCATCCACTGCTTCTGAAGCTCCCCCACCATCACTTTTCTTCAACACAGAAACCAAAATAGGTTTAGGCAAATGCATGCAAATTTGACCTTTTTATGAAAGTAATTTTTGTACTCTCCTTTTCTCCCCTTGCACTCCATCTTTCTCTAGCCATTGAATTGAACAAACCGCAGGAAAACTAAGGACAAATAAGAGGAGTGCCGAAGGAGAAAAGGGGAGCGTGTCACTACCCGTCCTTTTATCTACTCGACACTGTTTCCAGGAGTTTTCAACGGAAATGTCTCACTATATACCTCGTAATAATCAACAGCAATGAAGTTCGGCCACCGTTTCCCGGCTGCTTCATAGCAAGTTTTCGACGAGCTTAGTAAGGGAGCTGAATTGTCCATGCAAGATGCGGATGCATTTGGAAGATCACGAAAGAAGTTCACGAGAACTAATGATCTAGATTTTGTGTTCATGGGAGATGATTCAGCACGATTTGGACATGAACCAGGTATAATTCCTCCACTTCCATCTGAGAATATAGTACACAAACAAAATTAAGGAAAATCTTCAGACATGAATTAATTTTTACATGCGCATTAATAGAATGATATGTCACATACTACACATACAAAATTCAGGAAAACTTAGGAGCAAATATTAAACTAACAATCTGGTGAAGTGCTTGACATCTTGAAACGTTTGAAAATGTAGGACTCACATTGATTTTCCACGACATAGTTCCACTCGTAAGCAATTCCCTCTGAAGCCTCCTTAGCTCTCTTAGAGGTGAAGACCACCAACCGCTGATTATTCTGGACCATATCATCGACAGTTGGCCAATCTTCCCCGTTCTTTGGCATCCGAGCAATTGGGAACCAAAAGTTTTTTAGGCCAGCTCCCTCAAAGACCTTTGTCAGGCCCGATGGAGATTCCACATAATCTTCAATAAAAATGGTGACAATCTCTGAGGGGTTGGCTTCCAAAAAGGCTTTAATTTCTCTCAGTGTGTTAATAGCAGGTTGCTGCGGAGAAAATTGGTCCACACAAGCAAAATCAAGAGCAGCAATTTACTTTTCAACCTTTAAAACTATAAAGTAAAGCGAGTAAAGGCTCATTTGGGATTGCATCTGCGGGAAACTTCTGCTCGTTCAAAACATGCTGAATTTTATTAAAAATCATCCTGAAGAAGAATATGATAGTTGCTTCTCCAAAAACGTTTCTAAGACCCAGAAGCACCTCTAACTGTTTCTATAAAACGCAGTAAGAAGTGCTTTTGGTTGTCAGAAAGAACTTTTAGCCTTTCCACAAGCAATCCCAAACGGACAGAAATTTTTAAGCATGATGTTTTTCCTTTAATTCAAATTCAATTTGGCAAAAGCATAATTTGAAGCACTTACAAATGCAGTGAAGTTGTAACATTTGCCACCAGACGAGTGACATAACCAGATGTCATTGTTGAAGTCATACATATCCAGCATAAACCCTCGGACGCCATTCTACCATTCAACAACATAAAACACATAAAGGATCTTTAGCAGGCCAGTTGAAACAAGTTTAAATTAATACGGATGGTGTTTGTGAGGGAGATTCTGGTAGGACTGTCTGTGACAGTGTTTTTCGTGATTAACAAGGGTGTGTGATTGGGGCTTTCAGTTCTAATCTGAATGTTCCTAGTGCTCTACATGCCGAAGTCTTAGCGATCATCATATCAATTGAGTTGGCTTGGCTTCATGCTTGGTATATTGTTTGGATTGAAACAAATTCGAAGTTAGCCGTTCATTTCTTTAGTTCTCCTAATCTGGTCCCTTGGCAACTTCGGGTGGATTTACGAAATTATTTTGGAGCGACTTCGACTTGTGTCATTTAAAGTTTCTCCTATTTTCCGTGAAGGTAATCAAGTAGCAGATGCTTTAGCAAACTATGGTGCTATTAGCTCTAGTTTTTCATGGTGGGATTCATGTCCCACTCTTATTTCTTTTTTCTGTCTTCGTGATTGGTTGGGCATGTCTAACTATCGTTTCATATAGGCTGTTTCAACCTTTATTGTAACATTTTTTTCTTCGATGTTTTGGCTACATGTCCACTCGTTTGTACTCTTCTCTTTTCCTTTCTAGTAAATTTTGGTAGGCTTGGTGCTTGAGGTTTATTTCTAGTTCATGCATATGCCAGATTTAAACGGTCAGATATCCAAATATACCATGGATTCTTTGAGTTCAAAATACTTTACTGCAAAGTCTTCATGCCAACACAACCGAAGAAGTTGAGGTTCTATCATAAAATTAATTGGCAATATGAGTAGCCCGATTATTTATAAGCACATGCAAGATCCATTCCTTCTCCAATGTGAGATTGATACTCTCAACACGCGTCCTCACGTGTGGCGAATTTTTAAGCCTAGCACGCTAACAACATAAATTAGGTGACATGAAGCACATGTGGTCATTGGGCTTCACATGACAACTTATTCTAATGCCATGTAGAAGTTGAGGTTTCACCATAAAATCAATTAAAATCAATTAATAATATGAAGTGTGACCCAATTTTTTATAGGCACATATTATATATATAAATATATAAATATATATATATATATATATATATATGGATTGATACTGTCAACAACAACACACACCAAGAGTTGAACATGAGCCAGCTTGACCACATCAATGATCTAGCAAATTGCCACGTCATCAGACATATATTGTTTTTGTCAAACCATGAAATAAGTAAAGATACAAAGGAAGGATAACCTAGAAAATCAAACATTTTCCTGGTCAATACTGTGAAGCAAAAAATAATAGCAAAAATCCTGGAGGTGACACGTAGATTTAATTTCAAAGTATATAAGATTGTCTTCATTAAATAGGTGTTCAAGCAGCTAACTACGATTGCTCAAAGCTTCCATACTCGTGACATGAAAAAGTCAAAAGATCAATTCCATCAAATAAGTAATACCTATCACAATCAATTAATGATACTTCTCCCATTATCCCAAGATATTTTTTCCTAATTAATATATTGGGAATATTTTTTTTCTCATTCATCCAATGAATGACACATCTTGGTCAATATGATGCCGCCATGTGTATGGCTACTCCCTACCCTATGGTCGACCACTCTTCCTGCGAATACCTCAATCTCCACCCAATTTTGGTAAGCTTTTTGCTACGCATACAAAGCCCTAAACACTCACTCTTTCAGAGATACTGACTTAGGTATCAGAAATCCATTGGTTAAACTCCCAACCTCATGGGCTCATGAGGCCTTGGTTTTTGATCAAAAGTGTTGATTGTTTTGTAGGTACAAATTCGTCAAGACTGAAGACGGCATATTTTTGCTACCACAAACATGTCCATGATTTGACTAGGATGATGCTATCTATATATCTATTTTTACCGTCCACACATCCCTGTTAATTTCTAATTTTTTTTTCAATTTACTCAATCAGACGGTCAAAAGTTGAGATGAGTGCTTAAAGGTAAAAAAGAGTGTCGCTCCCTCCTTTGACTACCCTTTGATTACAAACCAGCCCACCTCACCGCTTGGCATGCAAGAACACAATTCCCGCTTAATTTAGTCAAATTAGTTAGAGCCGTTGACTCTTTATCTTTACACCAAAATTTAATCATTTATCCGTAATTCAGATAAATACAGTGTGATTATTCTCGAAAAAGAAAAAAAAAATCCAAGTTCCATATATACCAAAAACAAAAAACAAAAAAAGGGTAAAAATGCAGGGTAGAGAATACTTGAAGAAAAGAAACTTACTTTGAGTTGGTTGGCAACGGTATCGTTCTGGTTCATGGGAGCAATAATTAAGGAACCGGTGGAGGACCTGACTCCAGCTTGAGAGAATGCGTTATGGGCGGTTAGCCATGAATACCGATTGAATGGTAGACCTTTCACCTTCAATTACCATCATTAATTACATTATTAACTAATCACCATTTGCAAATTAATTAACAACACTAAAACCAAACAAATGTTTAATTACGTGATTAATTAAGGAAAAAATGATGACCTTTGATGTGGGACTCGTGGGTTGAATCCGGGTGCATCTGGGTCGGGTGTTGCCATTTGCAGCGCATGTTTGGCAGCTCGAACCGGCGTCGCAGTCGCGGTCTTTCGAACACGTCTCTCCGATCTGTTTGCCATTTAGGAAAAACCCAGAAAATTAATTTATATTCAGAATTGAAGATAATGCGAGCTAATTAAATGCGGTAAATAAATAAATAAACCTTGAGGCAGAAGAAGGAAGAAAATAAGCAAACTGCAATGAAGAGAGCTTGAAGCTGGAGATTATTTAATAAAGTTGCCATCTTTTGATATTCTCTGGAACCCTGCAATGGTGAAGTAACAAGAAGAAGAAAAGGGTAAAAAGGGTTTATGGATTTGCAAGAAAGGAAAGAGAGATTTTGAGAATGTTCCCCAAAGGAGGAAGCTTTTTTTACCTCAAATTCCCAGGCTTCTCTCTGCTTTTTGTTCTTTGTTTTTGGTAGCAATATCAAGGTAATGGTTTATCTAGAGAGAGATGGAGATGGAGATTGAGAGAGAGAGGGGGGGAGTAGGGGGAGATAGAGAGAGAGTGGGAGAGTGAGATGAGAATTATTTTAAATAACAAATAAGAGAAAATGAGAAGTACTGGAAGAGATAGTGGCAGTTGGGGTTTTAATTTCGCTCTCTTTCCTGAGGAAGGTGTGGGGTTGGGATATGCTGGATTGTGGGGATGTTTTTGTTTGGACGGACTTTTCCTGAAGCTGCTACATTACAATTTCCACAATTTTACAACACATGGGAATGGGAATGGGAATTAGGGGAAGAGGAACGGGGATTGGGGAGAGAACAAGAGGAACATAGCATGGAAGGCGGAAATGTGATGGGTTGTTTGGGGGTAACAGGTCGGGAGGAAACGCGTTGGCATGCGTTAGGTGCGGAGCTCTTTTGTCACTTAGCATCTTCCATTTCTTTGCTTTTTCTCTTTCCTATATACTAGCAAAGAGCACACACTTTGTATGTGTAAACAACCGTCTATCTCCTTCCACGTTCTTTTCAAGCGCAACCGCTTCAGTTCATTCAAACTATTCAAAAAACATCATGATTTCACTTAACTGTATGAAAAAATGATTATGAGACAATTTCTCTTAATAAGTGCATATTTTTATCTTATGTAAATATTTTGATACAAAATTACTATTTTGCCCTCTTTAAGTAAATATTGTGCATCAAAAGTGAGTGCAAAATAGGAAAAAAGGGGATATGATTGTCATTTTGTCAAAAAGTACAAAATTTCTATTTTGCCCTCCTCATCTCAACTTTGTGTATTAAAAAATGAGGGGCAAAATTGGAAAAAGTGGGCAAAAGGTTGACAAGGTGTGTTCTCTTAATAATATAGATAATGATATTATTTGAAAAAATAATGATTAATTATCTAAAATTGTCCAACCTTTTAATGTCATTTTAAATTGGTCTTAACATTTTTAAACATTACAAACAAGTATCCAACCTATTGAAAATGTCACACTACAGTGCACGAGGCCACACCTGTTTGCCATAGTTAACGCAAGTCTCGGGCACCTAAAACGTCTCCCGACCACTGCTCTGATTAAAGGGCATATGTGATAAAGTCGACCGGCCAGCGAGCAAAGGGTCGGAAACACCCGAGCTCAACCCAACAAGCCGACCAACCATTACAACTCCTTGCTCAAGAAAGGACCTTTGACCACGGAGTTCGGGGACTTGTAACGCTGGGCACTTTTAGGCCCAAACAGTGGAGCCAACCAAGAAAGGAAACCAAGAAGCCCAATAAGAGAAATCAAAACCCAAGGTCCAAGGGGCTTAAAAGAGGAAAAGCCCAAGCTCAATGACTAATCGTTCTTAAACCTAGCTGACTAGAGAGTGCAAGAAGGACTACGACCGCCGCAAGCACCTGGGCAGACAGATAACTCTAAGTGACAGGGATGCTTAGGATAAGACATATAAAGGCAGTCAGAATGATGCTCGGGTTGACGAGATTGGATAACCGAGCACTATTTTCAATCTTGATATCAATATAAATCCTAGCATCGCAGTGGATGTAGCCAATGTTTAAAGGGTGAACCACTTATATCTCTGAGTTTAATTTGCTTTACTTTCGTACCAAAAGCCCTACACGTACTTATTATTTTATTTTGTTAACATGCAAGTTTTGAGCGTTAACAAGTATGTTGCATGAAAAGAAGTTGCCTTATTACCTTTGGAGTGAAGTTGTCAACACAGTAATCTATTTGCTCAATAGATATCCTACAAAGACAGTGAAGGACAAAACTCCATTTGAAGTTTTCAGTTGGAGAGAACCAGGCGTCAAGCATCTCAAAGTTTTTAGATGTGTTTGCTATAGTCACATTCTTGGACAACTGAGACACAAACTAGATGAATGCTTAATCAGGGGAATCTTTGTGTGATATGGAAAGACTGAAAAAGGGTATGGACTGTTTGTTCTTGACACCAAGAAGATTATACTTTCCATAAGTGTTCTATTTGATAAAAATGCTATATAGAGTTGGGAAACTGAAAGTGAGAAGTCAATGTCATTTCCAATAAGCCTGCAATTAAATGAGAATGCCAATTAATTTTAAAATGTTAAATTCAGTATGAATGCAAGATCACCAGTATTAGAAGGGAGTATTCCTCAAAGAACTATTTTTCAAGACCTTGTGACTGAATTTGGAAAAACCCGTTCTTCAAATACCACTCTAGTGAAATTAAGATCATTGAGTGATCTATATACAACGTGTAATCTCAGTATAATTAAACCAAAGAAATATAAAGATGCTGCCACTGATCAAGCTTGAAAGAAAGCCATGGATGTAGAAATTGAAATGATTGAGAAGAAAAAAATGGGAATTGGTTGATAGACTAACAATCAAATGTGATTTCAAACTGAACTTGGATGGCACTATACAAAAGTATAAAGCAAGGTTGGTTGCCAAGGGTTACTCTCAAAAGCCAGGAGTGGATTACAATGAGACATTTGATCATGTTGCTAGACTGGACACTACAAGGACACTTATTGCATTTGCAGCTCAGAAAAGTTGGAAAGGGTTTTCATCACAAGTAGTCTCTGAAATTGAACCATACCCAAGGTTCTAAAAAACGCTAGGCGCTAGTCGGGCGCCGGGTTGACGCCTAGCGCCTAGGCGGGGTCTAGGTGGATTTAGGTAAATTTCTTGTATATCTTGTAAATAAGTGCATATTGACACTTACAAAAAATTATAAAAAAAATTATTCTTGTATATCTTGGAATAAATATATTATATACCATATAAATTAGTTAAATTTATTTTATAGTAGATGATTAAATATTGAGGAATATGTTATTTAAAAAAAATATACATATCTAACATAAGAGTATAATATAGGCTGATCTTATTCTGATCATAAAAAGAAAAATAATAAAATAATATATCGCAAAAGTGTAATATAGTGTTGTTTTAAAAAGAACAAATAATAAAATATTATCTAAATAATTTATATAATTTATTTATTAAGGGATAGTGGGTAATTATTTTTTATCCCTTTATTTTATGATAAGGCTGGTGGAGTTCACGCCAAACTAAACATCTTTTCAGACTTTTCCACTTTCGCAATTTCCCTGCTTCTTCTTTCCTCGTCTTCTCCGTTTCTATCTCTCCATCTTCTTCTTTCCTGAAAAACCACAAATCAAACATCGAAAATATCTCCCTCTATCCCTCCAAATTAAAACAACTCCCTCAATCCCTTCGTCTCTCTTTATCCACCACCGCACATCTCCCTCTACTCCACCACCGCACTTCTCTGTTTTCATGCACAAAAGTCTTGTGTTTGCAGTACTGGTCAAATCTGAGATGCAGCATGACGAGAGACATCTAGATATTCTGGGTTTGCAGTTTGCACAGACACATAGCAGAGAGACGAGGAACCGCCTACCATGCCGCCTAGCACCGCCTAGCGCCGCCTAGTCGGCCGCTTAAACCCTCTTCGCTTTATTGAACATTTTGCCCAAAATCACCACGGAAGCCCAGCGCCTAGGCGCCACGTAGGCCGATTTTTAGAACACTGACCATACCATAAAGATGGTCCCTGAAAATGATAATCAATCAATGTAGTCCCTAAATATGGGTGTTGCAAATTAATGTGGTCCTTTCGTTAGAATTCCGTCAAAATTTCTAGGGTAAATTACATAGTAGCTCCTTAGGTTTGAGGTCTATTACAACCCCATACAACATCTTTAAAACATTTCACTTTCATACCTCATGTACAATTTTATTCCAAAATAATACCTCCGTTACATTTTTCATCCATTGATCCGTTAAGCGCTGACATGGCTGCCACATTTGTGCCACGTGGTTGCCAAATGTGTGCCATGTGGCAAAAAAATAATTTTTTTTAAATCCTGAATCTTTTTAAGCAAAAAAAAAAAAAAAAAAAAAAAAAAACTGAAAACTCAGTACCCATTCCCCCGACCACCTCCCTTTCCTCCACTCTCTTCACCTCCCCTCCCATCCAAAAACCCACCCCACCCCCACCTCCACCTCCCCTCCATTCTCTCTTCCCAGAGACCCACTCGAGCGATTTGAAATCCCAAAAGTTTCGAACCTACCAATCAGCGTTTTCCACGTCATCATCGAATCCCTCTTGCTTCCACAACCCATAAACTTCCCTGCAACCCCTCATCCTCAGATCCCACAAACCCTATTAAAAAAAAAAAAACTGAAAACCCAGTACCCATTCCCCCGACCACCTCCATATCCTCCACTCTCTTCACCTCCCATCCTATCCAAAAACCCACCCCACCCCCACCTCCACCTCCTATCCCTTCTCTCTCCCCAGAGACCCACTGGCGCGATTTGAAATCCCAAAAGTTTCAAACCCACCAATCGGCGTTTTCCACGTCATCATCGAACCCCTATCGCTTCCACAACCTTCTCGAAGCCGGAGTTTCCGACGGTAGCCTTCCCTCGTCCGCTCATTTAGGAACTGACGTTGACCCAAGTTTCGTCGACCGAGAGTTCATACTCAGCCAAGACTTCTTTTGGTAAGATCTTCCGCGTCATCAATTTCGTAAATTTTCAAGCTTTTTGGGATTTGAATTCCAAAATAGATGAAAAATTGGATTTTTCTTGCTCTGGGTTTTGATTATTGTAGCAATCCCGATTATATCACATCGGAGGGGAGGTGAAAAGAGTGGGAAGAGAAAATGGAGGGGAGGTGAAGAGAGTGGAGAGGGAGGTGGTCGGGGGAATGGGTACTGGGTTTTCAGTTTTTTTTTATTTTATTTTATTTTTTAATAGGGTTTGTGGGATATGAGGAGGAGGGGTTGCGGGGAAGTTTATGGGTGTGAGTTTTTCATTTTTTTTGGGTTGAGAAGATTCAGGTTAAAAAAAAAAAAAAAAAAATTGCCATGTGGCACACATTTGGCAGCCACATCAGCGCTTAACAGATGAATGGATGGAAAATGTAACGGATGTACTATTTTGAAATAAAATAGTACATGAGGTATGAAAGTGAAATGTTTTAAAGATGTTGTATGATGTTGTAATAGACCTCAAACCTGAGGGGGTACTATGTAATTTACCCAAATTTCTATTAATATGTTGATTTGACACATATGTGGACCAACAAGTCTATTAAATATTGCCACGTGAATAAATTATTAAATTTTTTATAAAAACTAATTTAAAATCATTAAAACTAAATTCAAAATGAAATTAAAATTAAAAGCAATTGAACAAAAAAAAAAATTAGATGCAGCTTTAGTCCTCAATCCTCATCTAATTAAATTAAACAATTAGATGTAACTTTAATTCTCAAACCTCATCATCTGCAAGCTCCATTGTCTTCTTCAAACACGTTGACCACGACAACCCTTCTCTGCTCACACCACCATCAGGACCTAGGTTTCTTAATTTGCTACCCCAAGCCACTATATTCCCTACCCGCACCCTGCCTTGACATCGTTCTTGTCAATCTTTCCCCATCACTATCGAATCGTCGACCCTTTCCCTCCTCACCTAACCGTACCAACCCACCTCAACCCGCTTCCCTTCAGCCCAATCGCCAACTCATCCCAACCTCTGATCGACACCAAGCCAAACACAACCACCAGTCCCCCATCGCAACCTTTGATCCCAATCTTGAGATAGCAAGACAACCTAAGAACAAATAATTTTTTAGACAAGCTTGGATGACGTCCTTTGGTCGGTCATTCCAAATGGTTTCCTCTGCCTCTAGCCTGCCCGTGGCTCTTTCTCCTTGCACGAATTGAGTCTTCCTCATCGTGAAAGTAGATGCAACTTTAACTATTTTTGTTCAACAACTTTTAATTTTTTTATTTAATCATTTTAAATGATTTTAAATTAATTTTTTATAAAGTTTTTAATAATTTATCCATGTGGCAATATTTAATAGACATGTGGGTCCACATATGTGCCAAATCAGCAAACTTTGACGGAATTTTAATGAAAAAATCACATTGATTTGCAACACCCATATTCAGGGATTAGATTGATTGATTTTTATTTTCATGGACCATCTTGATGGCATGGGTTAATTTCAGGGACTACTTGTGATAAAAACCCGAATTGGAAATTATATCAACTTGATGTTAAATCAGCTTTCTTGAATGGAGTACTAAATGAAGAAGTTTATGTGGATCAATTTGAGAGATTCATTGTTCCTGGTTCTGAACACAAAGTGTTTAAACTCATAAAAGCCTTGTATAGTTTGAAACATGCTCCTAGAGCTTGGTATGAAGAATCAACTCTTACTTGCTTAAATGTGATTTTCAAAGAAGTCCTAGTGAAGCCACTTTGTACATCAAAACTAAAGAATGAGGTAGTCACTAAGTGTCTCTATCTATGTTGATGACATTATGTACACTGGAAGTAGTATGAATTTGATTAACGAATTCAAAGCTGACATGATGAGAAGATATGCGATGACATACCTTGGACTGCTATACCACCTTCTAGGAATGAGGATTGTTCAATTTGAGCATAGAATCTTCATAAACCAAAAGAAATATGCACTGGCTCTTCTTGAAAAGTTTGGTTTGAAGCACTATTCTAAAGATCTCTACCTAGCGCCACCTAGGCTGGCTAGATGGCTGGTCATCGCCCCCGATTAGTTCCTAGGCGTTTAAAAGTTAAAAAAGTGCACCAAGACTCATTTAGGTGTCTGCCTAGCTTGCCTAAGTGCCCGCCTAGCCCGCCTAAACCCACTTAGGTACTCAGCTAGGTCACTACTCTCACTTAGATGGAAAATCTATAATTTTCGTTTTGTATTTTATTTTTGCAATAAAATGTGAGAGACTTGTCGAATACTTGGATGAACACTCATTATATGCTTGTTCCCCATTATTTCAATATGTTCTAATACTTTATATTCTATATGTCATTTTATTTTTGCAATTTATGTATACAATTATGTGTTTTTTAAGTATAAATAGGCACTTGTTTATACATGTATAAGAAATTTACTTATATCTGCCTAGGCGTTATGCCCCATCCCACCGCCCGACTAGAGCCTAGCGTCTTTTAGAACCTTGGTTTGAAGGATTGCAAGCCAATGAGTATTCCTCTAGCAGGTCAATGAGAAGCTTAAGGAGAATGATGGAAGTGAACTTGTAGACGAAGCAATGTATAGGCAAATTGTTGGGAGTTTGTTATATCTCACTATAACAAGCCCTGATATAATGTTTGCAGGAAGCCTATTATCAAGATTCATACGCAATCCAATGAGATGTACCTGAGAATACTCAGGTACATCCAATGAACTATTGATTTTGGAATTGAATATGTTAAAGGGAACTTTGCAATGCTTGTGGGTTATTGTGATAGTGATTTGGGAGGTAATGAGACTGACATGAAGAGTACTTCAGACTATGCCTTTACATTTGCCAATGACATTTTCTCTTGGACATCTGTGAAGTAACATAGTGTTTCATTGCCAAATGCTGAAGATGAGTATGCTAGTGGTTTATAAGCTACAACTTAGGAAGTTTGGCTAAGATTATGCTTAAAGATTTTGGAGAAGTGCAAATTGATGCAAATCCCTTGTATTGTGACAATCAATCTGCAATTGCAATGACAAAGAACCATGTCTTCCATCAAAGATCAAAGCATATTCACAAAAGGTAGCACTATATCAGAGATGTCTTGCAGAACGTTATCAATCTTGTTTTTTGCAAATCTGAGAAACAATTAGCAGACATCTTTACAAAAGCTTTGTCAAAGGACATGTTTTATATGCTTAGGAGTATGCATGGAGTCAAATCTGCAACAATCTTAGAATGGAGTGTTGAAGAATAAGCTTGTACTCTTAGCTGCAATGTACGGGTAAGATTAATTAAAAAATCTTAGTGGCTTGTATTTTGCCACCTGCCATTTCTTTTATGTTATATTAGTGAACCATGATCACGTGGGTATTTTTTACAGTTGGTTCGTGTAGAGTCACAACAGCCACTTTTGTGATCTTGTAAATCACACACTTCATATGAGAGTGAGTAATCAAATCCAATAAAGCATTGAGGAGCAATGAACTCCTCATTCATTCTCTTTGCAATTCTCAACGCTTTATCTCTTCATTCCTTTTGGCACAATTCCCAATTTCAAAGATTTGAAACCTACAAATACTAACAAGAAATGAGCAGACGTATAGATCAACCTATCATGTACATACATGTCTAAAATGTAGAGAATTCTGAATATATATGTTTGCATATGATTGTTGTTAGGGGTGGCATACCTCAATATGTTTATGTTTATGTTTAGATTCTATCAAGTATATCAATGGAAACTTCATATTGTAGATTCATCAATAGTCGAGAAAATTATATATATACTAAAAGAGAAAATGAACTGAAACACTGTTCATAAGCACTGTGTGATTCCGTTTTTGCCCCTGCTTCTTTTTTGTTATTTCAACTTTGCCGGTTTGCTATGCTGTGAGAACAAAATGGTGATGTGTGGTTCTTCTTCCTTCTCGATGTTTTGACTTGCTTCTTTCTCGCTCTGCTCTCATTGACTCACTTCCATCAAATCTTTCTCTTGCAGACGAACCCAGCTCGACTTCTCTTCCACCTCTTCCTTCGCCGAAGCAACTAAAAATAAAAAACCTACTCGCGGCTGCTTCCTCCCGATTTTGGAGATTCTCTCTCTTCCACACACACACACACACACACACTCTCTCTCTCTCTCTCTCTCCCTCTCTCTCTCTCTCTCTCACACACACACACACACTCTCTCTCTCTCACACACACACACTCTCTCTCTCTCTCTCTCTCTCTCTCCCTCCCTCCCTCCCTCCCTCCCTCCCTCCCTCCCTCCCTCCCTCCCTTCAATTGAAGCACCTCCATACAATGGTATCGTAATTATATATTTAATTATTTGAAAGTTAGTTCTTCTGTGTAAAATTCTTGAGCTTTTGCTTACCTGCAATTTTCAATTTATTACGATATAAGGTTTTTGGATAATTTCATGATTTAGCGATCCGCGCATTTTCCATAACCCTCTTTACAGAAGGTAAGCAATTTATCCTACTTTAGATTTCAAAAAATTATTTTGCCAAAGAAATTTATAATCTGGTGATTTTCTAGGGATCCAAGCATTGAAAAAGCAATGAAAACAGGGAAGAAGGTTGGAAAAGTAGGGCTCTTTCATTTGCTTCCAGAATTTCGTCCCCTTATCGCGGTGTAGCTCTTGCTGCAATCTTCGTTTTCAGCCCTATTTCGCTTCGAGAACCTGTTCTTGGCAAAAACGACATCGTCGTAGAAGCAGCTTGAAGCTCCACCAGGTTTCGTGGCAAGATTTTCTCTGTATAATCTCACCAAACAATTATCAAATTATTATTGTTATTCTTCTGTTTGTAATTTGACTATTGTGATTAATTTAGAATTTTGAGGAAGTGGGAGGTTGTTTGTAGAGTGAGTGAGACAGAGTCCGAACCTCCACCGGATAGCAATAACGATGAGGTGCAATTTCGATTTTTTGTTAAATTTTGATGTTAATTTCTCAACATTTTCATGTTTCTCAATTCTTATCTATTTTGTTAAATTTACATCGGCCTTCACCATTGGCATATACCTCGCGACCTCATCATCATGTACTCAATGTATAGATTTAACGCTAACTGTTTACAGTTTTTCATATGAGTTTTTTGAATTACCGGAAATTTGGTCTTCCTAAGATTTAATTGTTGTTAATTTTACGGTTTAATTGTTTTCCACTAATATGATTGAATGGTAAATTAGTTGTATATATATTCAAAACAAAAAAAATCTGAATCTATCGCTCTCGAACTTGGCTCACCCTGGGTTTTTGGTTTTTGTTTGCGGCTCTCGAACTCGCCTCATCCACAAATTCGCTTTGACCGTTATTTCTCCTCATTGCCTTCTGTTTCCGTATCTGACCTGTTCAACTTCAATTGAGATTGAGTAAGCAGTCCACGCTTGCCTTCTTTTACGTCCAAGGATAATTCATATCAAATATTTGTATTTTCATTGTTTGAAGTAGGAGACACCATTTTTTTTTCTGAAACTTAATGGTTCTGATTTCAATCCTCTTGCAGAAGATTGAGAAACAGAAGGTTGGACGACTGGATGATCAAGTATTAACCCATTTTAAAAGAACCTAAACCATGAAAATCCCAAAGTGATATCTCATGACCTACAACTATTTTCTTATCGATCAAATCATTATTGGAAGCCTACTCGGAGTCTCCATCTTTTGGAAGGTAATTCTGGTGTTTTTATTAATTTTTTTTGAATTATTTGATATGGGTTTTGTTTATTTGTGGAGTTAGATACTTATTTATTGAAATTTTTTCTTTACTGTTGATTTTAGGAATTGATTGATAGGTTTGGTTTCTGGATTCTCTTTCTTTGTTGAATTTTTGATGATTTTAATTCTTAAAGTTTGGGTTTTGTTTATTGATTGCAATGTTGTATTAACTTGCGTTTTGTTTATTGATTGCAGAGTTGTATTAATTTGCATTTGGTTGGAAAGGCTGCAGAGATTTGATTCAAATTGGTGGATTTGGGTAAGAAAGAAACCTAAATCTTTTCTTCCAGCTTTTAAGAGCTGAATGGACGTGCTCTGTTTGAAATAATTGTTTAGATGTACAAAATTTTCTTAACATGCATGCTTCAATGGTAGTAAACAAGTATAGTCTACAAACATTTGATTTAGGATATACATAGTTCTTAACACAGAGATGCCTCACATTAAAATTATGAGATGCTTCTATAAACTGAAAGAAATTTCCAACAAAATAAACAGGTATATTCTACAAACATTTTGTTTTAAAACAAAAGAAAACTGAGAGAAAATTTCAGTTTCAAAAATTGGATTGTTATTTCAACACGGAGAATCTGTATGCATAGTTCATAACATGCATGGTTCTTTAATGTTTCACTGTAGTTATGATGTGACTTTGTGTATGATTTGAGAATGACGTGACTTTGTGTATATGAATTGAGTTTAAAAATTTCATTCTTTTATACATGATTTTAAAAAACTTCATATATATATATATATATATATATATATATATATGAATTGAGTTTAATTCAGGAAAATTATTATCTATGTTGTATTTTTCCAAACTCAGTTACTGGTTGAATATACTCATTGGTTGAAGCCTGAAATTAAAAGACTGCTCCAAGGCAAGGGAGAAGTGGTTGGTTCATCAGTATTGGGAAGCTGTCTTGAAATAACGGTGTCAATGGCCCTGAGTTTGAAGACTCAGGGCAAATACTTAAAGAGAACTCGGCTGCTATTTACTGCTCTTTAACTCGATTTCTCATATTGAAGACTCAGGGCAAATACTTGAGTAGAACTCGACCACTATTGGCTGCTCTTTAACTCTATTTCTCATATTTAATACAGTAGTTGAGCAATCTGGTAACATTTTCATCCTGGTACAACCTTATTTTTGTTAATTTTCAAATTTATCTATTTACTTGGTCACCTTTAAGCAAATCACAATTGTGCCTCTACATTTACCCGCACATTACTATCAGGGCCGGTCTAGAGATTTTTTAGGCCCGGGACGACGTAAAAAAAAGTGCCATAACTTCATATAAGAAAATTATTTATTTTCACACATAAGACATCGAAAAAAATATACTTAGAAAAACACTTCAAACTCAATAATTTAGAAACACAGAAAGACTAATTTATTTTGTATTGAGAGAGGGAAACAAAAAAACTTCGAGCTTACAAGTAGATAGATGATGAGTTTTGTTTTCCATCTGAACATTGAATGTGTTTTTGAATAAATGGTGAGATGTTTTTTTCTTATTTACTAACCTTGTCAATATGGGACTAAAAAATAATGATGTTTTTGAGTCTTTAATTGATATGTATTATTAATGAATGGGCACTAAATTAAACATTTTGATGACACGTCATATAATTTGCAAATTTGGTCTACATATTATTCTTTGTTGAATATTAGACTTGAATTAAAACAAATATTTAAAAATAACAACTCACATAGCTACTAGATAGTAACTAAAAATAAATTAACAACCAAACAAAAATTTGTAAAAATTGAAAAAAATAAACATGCACATAGCATTTCGAACTTAGAACCTCTTGTTAATTTTAAACAACAAAAATCATTGTTTCTAATTAAACTTCTTGATCCTTTAACCAAATTTTATAAATTTATACTCTTATAAAAATAAATTTGTAAAAAATGGAAAGTAAATAAGCACACATGGTGTTTTGAACACAAGACCTCCTCATTATTTTCAAATGACAAACCACCACTTCTAGTTAAATTTCTGTGTCTTTGAACCAAATTTTATAAATTTATACTCTTATAAAAATATATATAAATATACCGCCCTAATAATTTTGGTGCCCCTAATTTTTTTGGGCCCTGGACGGTCGCCCTGCCTGCACTGGGCCTGGGCCGGCCCTGATTACTATTCATGTTTGCTGTTTTTTTTTCATTGGGATTGGTTCTAAAATTCTAATTTGTTTGAGCAATGACAAACTGGAATTGATTTTGAAATTCCGTCACTATGCAAAATTGCAAAGGGGTGATCAAACGAAACACATAATTTTGATACACCTGGCTAAGGCATTGGAATTCCATCATTAGTAAATTGAAAAAACCAACAAAAATCCTTGCTTTTAAGCAACATACTGATGAAGTTGACCCAAGGGCTTCAGAGTTTGATCATTTCTGCCTCAAATTTGGTAAGGTTTATTTCCCCTATATAATTTTGATTGGTACTTAAAGATATTTATCATAAATTATTGTATTCTCTTGCAAAGAAGTTCATTTTTGACACTTATGTAAACTTTAACACCACTTCACCAGATAACTCAATTTCAATTAAAGAAAGAGGAAGAGAAGATTTGGATTCATATATGAGGATTTGGCGTCACTTTGAAAGAATTACTGAAAAAAGAAGAGTTCAACAATGAATGCTTTGAGGTTTGTGATTCTATGTTTTAGGTAAATTAGAGATTTTGAATTAAGTTCGCTCAATATATTCTATGTTTCTAATCTCTCATTTGTTTACCCAAATCTACTTTTGGATTTGATTCTTGACTGATGGGATGTTGTGATGATGTGTAATAATGTTTAGTATTCTGTTTGTACCATACTTGACCAATCCCGAAATTACTGAGTACCTGCCAACGTTATACTGTCAAGGACCCAGAAGAGTTTCCCTCCAACCAGGAGGCCAATCACAATGCGACACATGTCGACATCAGAAGCCAATCACAACGCGACACGTGTCAACATCAGAAGCCAATCACAACACGACACGTGTCAATGTCAGAACAAAGCTAGAAACTCTTCTATAAAAGGAGATCATTCTCCCACAGACGGCTCGTTGCCCCTATGGACATCAACCATCATCTGGGTACCCCCAAACACGGAGGGTCACCTCCCTTCGACATGGGTATCCCTGATGAGGAGCGAGCTAATCATCAAAACATTGATCAACATGAGACTTCTCTCAACCCATATGCTTCAACCCGAAGCAGGAGAAGTGGAGGAAGACACCTCCTTGCAGAAGGGTTAGAAGGATCGAAAGCCGTTTATCGTGACTGCCGAGACTTCCTAAAGCAACGTCGAGAGAATCCCTTCCACATATGCTCGAAGATCAATGGCCCAATGGTTTCTGAAAGACTCAGTCCCCTCCCACGACCCAGGCCAGCTGCCAATCTAGGGAAGGAACAACAGGTCCCAGAGGAACATGAAGGTACATGGGACTCAGAGGTATTCCGACAGACTCGCCCTAGAAGTCAGTACGGCGAGTCCAAGAAAAAACCACACGCCCTTGGTCAAACTTTCCTACTTCCAAGAGGCGATGGAGACTTACGAAAGAAAATTCCAGTGGTACATGACTCCACTTAGGACCCCCTTGTCCTACAGCTCATTGAAGAAGTAAACAAGTTGAAGGCCGAATGTCAGGCCGAGATACCTGACTAGAACCAACCCAGGCCTGGCCCTCTCACAAGGAGGATCCTCGACATCCCTCTTCAAGCAAAGACAAAACAAAAGCTTGGTTTACAACTCTATACTGGAAGGGATGACCCAATTGAACACCTTAACCTCTTTGAGTCCACCATGGCATATTGGATGCACATCGACGAATAACGATGTCTTCTCTTCCCCTCCACCCTCTCTGGCGGAGCTCTAAACTGATGACTTGTACACTATTCGCCAGAAGCCAGACGAGTCACTACGAGAGTATGCATGTCGCTTCAGCCATAAGTATTCTCGCTGCGCTGAGGCATATGACAAGACCGCCCTCAAGGCCTTCACGGCAGGCCTACGTGATTGTTTCTTCAAGTACATGATCAATGCCAACACTTGGAAGACTTACTCTGAGGTGATGGCACGGGCTTACAACCACGCCTCCGCCGAAGCAAGGACATACCAAGAGAACCCCCATATGGTTAACCCATATCAACAAGTGGGAAGTGGAAGTCAAGTTCTACCAAGTGAAGAGATCTTGGCCATTCAGACACCCATTGCATCATCTCCTGCCTCATTTAGCTACTCGCTAAGTCACCAAACGTATCTGTCTCTTGGTAAGAGGAAGGATTTTTACTCTCAGCAAGCCCATTACAACAAGAGGGATAAAAGTTCGTATCAAGACAACCAGAGGTGAACGTACCGTCGACTATTATGACTATGGGGCCAAGCCTCACTCTTTCAAAGTGGAGAATTAGGTACTGAAGGAAATGCTATTATAAGAAAGCATACACATTACAAATGTTTTGACTCACAACCGCTTGAGATCTTTTGTCACACAAGCCATTCGACAAATATTTAAAGAAAAGGGAATTCATACAACTTCTTCTGAGTCTTTTGCGTTTCTAGCACTGGAACACTTGGTCTACGCTGACCTACCCTTATACTTCAACTCCAAAGCTTCACCTACAAACAAGGTTCTAAAAGTCGCTATGCGCTAGTCGGGCGGCGGGCTGGAGCCTAGCGCCTAGGCGGGCGCCTAGGCGGACTAGGCGGATTTAAGTAAATATATCATATTTCATGTAAATAAGGGTCTGCTTCTACTTGAAATATATATAATTTCATCATAAACTACAAAATAGAATGCATATATATCATGAAGTATTGGAACATAATGAAAACATGTGAAATAAGGATATAATGTTTGTTCATTCAAGTATGCAACAAGTCTCTTACAATTTATTGGAAAAAAACAAAATGCAAAATGAAAGTTATGTATTTTATGTCTAAGTGAGTTGCAACCTAGTCGGGTCTAGGCGGGCAAGGCGGGCTAGGCGGTGGGCTGGGGCCTAGGCATTAATCGGGGCGGTGGGCTGGGGCCTAGCGCCTAGGCGGGGCCTAGGCGGCGCTAGGTGGGGATTTTTAGAACAGTGCCTACAAAGCTTCAACACAAAAGCTTCACCAACAAAAGCTTCATCAATGGAGGACAACTACAAATTCTCAAAAGCTTCACACTATCTTGATCAAGATAGTGTGAAGCAAAATCAATTCATGGTACCCAACAAAAGCTTCAACTCCAAAGCTTCACCTACAAAGCTTCAACTCCAAAGCTTCACCTACAAAGCTTCAACACAAAAGCTTCACCAACAAAAACTTCATCAATGGAGGACAACTACAAATTCTCAAAAGCTTCACACTATCTTGATCAAGATAGTGTGAAGCAAAATCAATTCATGGTACCCAACAAAAGCTTCAACTCCAAAGCTTCACCTACAAAGCTTCAACTCCAAAGCTTCACCTACAAAAGCTTCAACACAAAAGCTTCACCCACAAAAGCTTCACCTACAAAAGCTTCACCCACAAAATCTTCACCCATAAAAGCTTCACCCACAAAAGCTTCACCCACAAAAGCTTGACCCACAAAAGCTTCACCTACAAAGCTTCAACACAAAAGCTTCACCCACAAAAGCTTCACCCATAAAAGCTTGACCCACAAAAACTTGACCCACAAAAGCTTCACCCACAAAAGCTTCACCTACAAAGCTTCAACACAAAAGCTTCACCTACAAAGCTTCAACACAAAAGCTTCACCTACAAAAGCTTCACACACTCTTGATCAAGATAGTGTGAAGCAAAATCAATTCATAGTACCCAACAAAGCTTCAACGTCAAAGCTTCACCTACAAAACTTCAACACCAAAGCTTCACCTATAAAGCTTAAAAACGTATATATATATATTCGAAAATTCGGAAATTCAGAAATTCGAAAAATCAAAAAAAAAAAAAATTGCCTAAGCCTCCTCTTGTTTGGGCCTAACAACTTTCATAACACATATATATGAAGGAGGAGTTTTGGGCTACCACTTAGAAAGGAAAATGGTGAAGTTTTGTTACTTTAGAAGCTTGGCTACTAGCAAGACACCTTATTCGTCAACTCCCTCGACCAGAGACTTGGGGGACTCCTACCATATGCTACTGTACCTTGATACTCGGAAGTCTCACGACCACTCAGTGACTTGGATTTTTCAAGTCTCCAACCGAGAAGTTTTCCTCACTCGGGAAATTAAGGGAACACTACCTCAACCTACATGCTTCACTCACAAAGCTTCAACATACAAGCTTCAACAAAAGAAAAAATTCAAAGAACTTAGTGAAGAAGGCTTTGGTGTATTTAACACAATACGTTGAAATGAAGCAAAACTTATTTATTGATATCTCCGATAAGTTACAAATATGTACATATACATGAGTCAAAATAAACAAACAAGATGGAGCCTTCACAAAGGTTGCTTAGGAGAAGTCTCAGCAGTCGGTAGAGCCCCAGAAAGAGAAGACACCGGAGGATGATCATTCGGAGCCTCAGTACTGGACAGAACCCCAGAAGGAGGAGGCATCAGAGGTTGATCATTTGGAGCTTCAATACGCGGTACAGCCCCAGAAGACGAAGGCAATAAATGCCTTTGGAACAAACCCACAAACCTCTGATGATCAAGTAAAATCTAATCATCAGATTCCTGCATCTAGTCAAGCTTCCTCTTCATGTTTGTAGCATAGTCATGTGCGAGCCTGTGTAACTGTTTATTCTCATGCTTGAGCCCTCTAATCTCCTGTTTGAGACTTATCACTTCATCTGCCAATGATTCAACTTGACGGGTTCGAGCAAATAGGCGTTAGGCCATATTAGACACAGAACCTGCACACTGAACACTGAAAGCCAGGGAATCCTTAACAGCCAACTCATCAGATCGTTTGGAAAGTAGTCTGTTATCTTTGGGAGTGAGAATATTCCTGGCCACCACCGCAACGGTCATATCATTCTTCATCACAGAGTCTTCAACGGTAAGAAGACCAGTAAAGGATAAGAAGGATGGGCGCCATATGTTGTCTTGAGGAGACATAGCTGCCTCTTCACCAAAGTTCAAGTCTAAACGACAGTCGGATGGGCCATACATTTTCAGAAATGATGAAGGAGAAATGAGGTTCAATAAATCTCTGAAGTACAAAAATAAGGGGAAAATTCCTACAAGCAATAACTCTCTGAATGTACTTCTTGCACATAATTTTTGCCCTTATAAAAGAAAAGGCAACATGGCCGTTGGTTAAAAAATCGAAGAGGCACCACTATCCGGATTTCGAAAAGGCACCACTTTCCACATGCAACATTAGCTCCTCGGGTACCACAGATAACTTTGCCAAAGATCTCTGACAAAGTTTAGATAAATAAATTTTGAAGGTCTAGCTACCCTACTATTACCCACAAGGGTAAAGGAACAGCACCACTCTCCGGATTTTGAAGAGGCACCACTTTCCACACGCAACATCAGCTCATCGGGTACCACAAATAACTTTGCCAAAGATCTCTGACAAAGTTTAGACACATAAATTTTGAAGGTCCAGCTACCCTACTATTACCCACAAGGGTAAAGGAACAACACCACTGCTTGATAACTGGAAAGTCCCTATGTGTGTCAACCTCCGTGCTCTGTGGCAAGGCAGACTGGCGAAAATGCCCAACATTTACTCACATTCGAGAAAACACTCTCAACAAGATTGCTTGCTCAAAAATCGAAGAGGCACCACTATCCGAATCTTGAGAGCCAGAATCCCAACAGGATTACTTGCTCAAAAATCGAAGAGGCACCGCCCTCCGAATCTCAAGAGCCAGACTCTCAACATGATTGCTTTCTCAAAAATCGAAGAGGCACCGTTCTTCGAATCTCAAGAGCCATATCCCTGACAGGATTGCTTGTTCGAAAACCGAAGAAGCACCGCTCTTCGAACTTCGAGAGCTATATTTCCTTGGATAAAGCTTGTCTGCAATCTTCACACGCAACATCAGCTTTCCAGATAACACAGACCACTTTTTCAAAGTGCTCTGACAAAGTTAAAACACGTGAAGCTTGCAGCTCCCACTACATTGTTATGACCAAGAAGGGTAAAGGAATAACATTACTACTTGTTGTTAGGGAGACTCCTATATATGTCGACCTTCATCCTCCACGGACAGGTAGACCTGCAAAAATGCTCAACCCTTCCTCATATTTGAGAGGGCACTCCCAACGAAGCCTCTCGAAATACTCAGCTTTCTTCCCCCCCCTAAATAATACCTATGCAAACCAGCCACACCAGAGCAAGAGTATCTCATATCATCAGGGTCAAAAGCAAGAGTATCCCATATCATGTTTTTTCCTTGTCTTTTCCTTTGCCCTTGTTCTTACCTGCAAGACAAGGAGAAAGAGAGCAATCAGTCAGCACTTGGAATCAAGCTTCCAGTCAGGAACTGACTGCCTGAAAGCCCTTGCCTGATTACTTACCTGGCATTGCTCTCGAGTACTCATCTTCAACATCTTATGCTTCCAGAGAAGATACCACATCTGCCTGAGGAACAGATAGGGCAAGTGAGAAGGATACAAGGAAGCATGTGGGGACAAGCGTAACAGAACGCGTGCCGATACATCAACTACTTTGTCAGCAACAAAAGCATCCCATATCATCAGGGTTGAATGTACTCTAAATTTGATGGACTTGTTTTGACCCTCAAATTCTTGAGTCGGCCTTATACTCTGGAGGAAACCATAAAACCCTCCAGCCCAGTTCAAGAATAAGCATGTGGAAAGTTACTTCTTCAAAAGCAAAATTATCTCATATCATCTCTTCCCCTTTTTCTTCTCTTTATCCTTCATACTGCCTGCAAGATAGGGAGAATGAGAACAATCAGCCGGAACTCGAAATCAAACTTCTGATTTGGGACTGATTGCTTGGAGCTCTGATTGCTTACCTTGTCTGTCACCTTTTTCGGCAGATCTCCTAGCTCGACGACTTGGGGGACTCCTACTACATGGTTTGTATCGCGCTTGACCAAGCTTGAAATTACAAGTAAGTTTCAAGTGAAATTGATACATTACCTTGTGCATCTTCACTGGTTAAAGATACCACCCCTGGATGAAGGAAAAATACTTCCAGAGAAGATGCCACATCTACCTATGAAACAGATAAGGCAAGTGAAGACGATACCACACTTCGGTACTTAGAAGTTTCGTGATTACTCAGCGGCTTGGATCTTACAAGTCCCCAACCGAGGAGTTTCCCTCACTCGGAAACTTAGGGGAGCATTATTTGTACCATACTTGACCAATCCCGAAACTACTGAGCACCGGTCAACGTTATACCGTCAAAGACCTATAAGAGTTTCCCTCCAACCAGGAGGCCAATTACAATGCCACACGTGTCGACATCAGAAGCCAATCACAGCTCGACACGTGTCAACATCAGAAGCCAATCACAACACGACACGTGTCAATGTCAGAACAAAGCTAGAAACTCTTCTATAAAATGAGATCATTCTCCAACAATATGGACTAATGTCATTTGTACTAAATCATTCACTTGTACTCACTAAAGGAGAGCTTGAACCTATGTACTTGTGTAAACCCTTCACAATTAATGAGAACTCCTCTACTCCGTGGATGTAGCCAATCTGGGTGAACCACGTACATCTTGTGTTTGCTTCCCTATCTCTATCCATTTACATACTTGTCCACACTAATGACCGGAGCAATCTAGCGAATGTCACAAACTTAACATTTTCTGTTGTACCAAAGTCCTCACTGATTTTGTGCATCAACATATTCTTTAATTAATTTTTTTTTTTGAATTTGGGAAATCAAATTATCCAGTGGAAATAAACTGTTACTTTACAGTATGTCATCAAGTTTAGAATGATAACTATGAATGCCTAAGTTATGATTAATGCCTCTATTAGTTCATTCGAATTTGATGTTATCTCATTTGGTCAAGAAGTATATACAGTTGTCTTTATACTTAAGAGAAATTAAGTACATTGGACAACATCATTCGCCCTCTTTGTTTTTTTAATTACTTTTTTTTAATGTATTTTCCCCCTCAATTTTTCTGCCATGCCCCCCTTTCATTTGGTTTTTTTTTTTCAAAGTTTGTAGGAACTAGCCGAAACCGTAAACCTCAACATAATGAAGATGAAGATGAGCCGGAAACAGTGACGTAGGAAAATCAAGATTCTGTAACATGTTCATAATCTATTTAAATATTTCGAATAATGAGCATTTAATCTTTTGATCACTGTAATGTGTTGCTCATTTACCTTCTCAAACACCAGACATGTAAATATTGATTTATTCAAAACTTATTTATATATTAATAGTATTGTCTTGAACGGCGTTCTTAAAACCCGCAGCAAAGTGCGGGCATTTGTGCTTGTTTATTACTAAGAGAGAGAAGTTTTGAAATAATGTAGATGTCAAATTCAAATAGTTTGGGGTTCTTTTCATAATAAATAGTGAAAATGAAGGGGAAAAAATAACTCAGTATAAATGGTTTTGTTTAGTTTAAATAATTTCCAACTTAGGCCAAATCGAACTTAACATCGATTCATGTTGATCAAATATTGCAATTTTTAAGGGTAAACATGTATGCAAATTTCATGTTATATCATGTCTCTATCAATGACATTTAATTTAATTAGCATGATGTGGAGCCAAAAAATAATCAAGAAAATTATGGAGGCAACACGTGTACTTTTGGGTGAAAAGGACAAAATTACCCTCGAGACACACTGGGATTCCCACGCGCATGCAACGGACAATAACGGTTCAATCAAGGAAGAGTCAAAGGTGATCAAAATGGTATTTATTCAAAACCCTCTCATCACACCTCATCAAATCCTCACTCAAAAGGTAACTCCCAATTTTCCTATTCACTTTGGGATTAATTGCCAAGTTAATTGCAAGATATTATTTCACATAATATCTTGCAATTACACTCACAATTTGACCATATGTGGCCGGCCCCTATTCTCCAAATAGGGTCGGTCACTCCCCTATAAATAGCCATGTTTTCCCACTAAAATGCTAGGCTATTCTCTCCCCCAAAAATTCCTAAACACTTTCTCTCTCAAAATTCTAACTTTGGCATCGGAGATTCTTCCGAAGCCCCCTCATTCATCGTGGGCGCGTGAGGCTTTTGGCCTTAATCCTAGGTGTTATTATTTTGCAGGTGCATTTTCGTCAAAGGAGAAGACGATGGAAATTTGCATCCACAAATTGGTACTTTCATTGAGAGTCTTGATTCACACGCTCTAAAATGACTCTCGGATTCAAAGTTTCTCATTTCTTGCTCATTCGTAGATTTTTTATACGTTCTTATTCCTAGATTTTTTTATAAAGTTCTTTGAATAAACATAAAAGAAAAGTACAATGACTAGAAATTTGGAAACCACGACGAACGGAACTTCCTACGTTTAAGGATTCAAACTAAGTGATGGAGATTGTGACGTAGCCCTACCACGACGATCCACTAGGCTCAATGTGACGACGAGTGGAGCGGCACCACCCCCACGGGGCACCACCGTGGCAGCCCTTAGCGAGCCCACGACTAACGGTGAGTAGGGAGTAACGAGGCAGCCACAAGCCTACGCCACTGTGTAGCAACAAGCCCAGACACCTAAGGTAGCCCAAGCTGCTGCCCCAGTAGTGCAGGCCCAAGTTCAACGCACTGCCCAAGTTGTCCAAGCCTAGTGCGAGCCCAGCGTGTTCCCAAGCCGAGGCTAGGCCCAGCACCACACACCGAGCATACTGCACAAGTGGCCCTCCTATTAGCCCAAACCGGTCCAAGACCGGTTCAACCATCCCGACTTCAGATTTCTGGACCAACGATTGAACTGGGGGCATTTTCACCCTATATTTCTCCACAGATTTGACATATCTCAACTCAAATCTCGCGCTCGAAGTCTATTATACTTCCACTACTCAAGGAGACGTATATCGTCCAAGCTCTTCCACCCCAAATGGCGAACAACACTTGTCTCAACAAGTCATAGAGTTGACAAGCGCCCTCCCGCAACATACTACCTTGGTGAATCAGCTCTTGCAGCGTACTGAAATGCAGCGTGCCCAGACGAGATGTCCCGAAGTAGGACAAGGGCAGACGACGAACTTCTTCAGCAGCGTCCCGGCAATCAGCCACTCGACTAGTCACGAAACCGAGCATTCTGGCAGTGTACACTCCTGACTAGGCCCCCGAGGTAGTGTATACTCTCGTCTTAGCGCGCGGATGAGCGTACACTCTCGGTTAGGCCCACAGATAAACATACATTCACGGTTAGGGCCACACTCTGATAATCAACATGACCAGCTATCCAGGCAAATTGTTCATTCGTGGCTAGGCCCGCAATGAGCATCCTCCACTTTACATCGGAGTAGGCAACATGACGGACGTAAAGAAGCAGTCACTCAATTCGGATTAAGTTCAACCGGCAACCTGCAGGTAATTCGCTCGCCTGCTAGGAACATACCGTATGCACGTAGCCGTGACGTAAATGAGCCGAGCATATGGAAGAGAACTCTAGACCATTAGGTCACGACCGGGGGCGGCTGGAAACTTCGCTGCCCCAGTAGAAGAAAATTCTGGAAGAAGTTGAGAGGCTCATGACATATTGATTGCCTGATTTCCGGGGCAACAAAGCTATTGATGAGGTGTTCCGACGAGGCATGACCAACATAACCGGGTCACCTTTCATTGACAAGATTGAGTAGACCGAACTATCCCACATAGATTGTTGGATACAAAGATTACTTCTGTTTCGACAAACGCAACAGCTTAACCTAATGGCATGCTGGGGACAAACAAGTACCAGAAGAACACACCAGCCCAACTACCAAGAACCGGGGGCAGACCTTGTCCAATAGCCAAGCATCACGGACCTAGTAGTCCAATTCATCCTGCTGCGCACAACCTGACCCGAGCTAGCCTTAGCTCGACGCTCATAGCCATGCCCACCTGCTTCACAGCTCCTGGCAGCCTTTGATCTGTCACCTTGGCTCCTAACTGTGCCGATCTTGCACGACGGTTCCCAGCTGTGCAGATCTTTGCCCTGTGGCTTGCGCCAACCAAGCCTATGACACTCCAAACTTCAAAGCATCAAACGATTGAGCAAAAAACAAGGCTTTATTAGCAACCCTTGCTAGCGAAAGACTTAGCGGTGAAGAAGCTTGCAATCCATTCAGATTCTCAGCTAATCACCAACCAAGCCTCAGAAAGGCACACAATGAAACATCTAACGATAACGCAATACTTTAAGAAAGTTCGGGAGCAGCTCACTACACTTCCCACTTACACCCTTACTCGAGTTCCACAAATAGTTCGAAGTCTCAAGCAGATCGCCGAACAATACCTCACAGGATGAGGATTATTTCAGTTGTCTAGCAGTCCAATTTTCCTCAGCTGTGCTCACAACGACGACTTCCATGTTCTCCAGCACGAGAGGGTAAACCAATTCCCTGACACCTATATGGGTCTGCTTTCCAGTGTGAGAGGATAAACTAATTTCTCTCCAGTGCGATAGGGTAAACTAATTCCCGACACCGATCTGGGTTTGCTTTCTGTAACGTCCCGAAATTTCTAATTTGGAAGCTAATTACAAAGGTTGGCCCAAAATTTATCATGGTTAATCAATATACTATTAGCCACCATAAATTAAATTCGATCATATTATGGCTACATCTAACCTCCTCGTTAGACTGCCTATTTACCCTACGAATGGATCAAGCCATTCGTAGTTCACAATTCCAATTTCTAACTCATTTTCGAAAATCATTCAAGTGACTAACAATCACTAACTAGGTTCAAACAAGTGAATCACACCAAACACATTTCAAATATGGATTCAGAATATCGAAATTAGTATAAAAAGGCAGCATTGACTCTCTGGCCACACGCCGCCGCGCGTGGCGGTTTCAGGCGAACGGAAACCCAGTTTTCCGATGAACTCCAAAAATTACCAAAATTTAAAAGGTTGTAGAGTTTAATAAGAGGAACAACTTTCATACCTGGGCTGAAGTCCAATTCGGCAAGGAAACCCCTCAAATCGGCCTCGAACCGCCAGAAACCCTAGAAAATGGTGTTCTCGATCCGACTCCAAAACCATTCCGACGTCCCAACCAATGCTTGGGCTTTGTTCATGGGCTCAAGGGAAGTCTAATGGTAGTAGATTTCAATGGGATTTCATTCAAAAATGGCGGATCACCGACAATGAACCCCGGCGGCACCGAGGGTTTCATAGTGAAGAGAGGCCAATACTCGTAAGTTTTTTGGTGTAATTGATGGAGGGATCAACGATGGATGGAATCGGAGAATCCGACCGGGACGGGTCGACGGGTCATGGGGATCCGGTTCTCTTTCCTCCCTCTTTTCCCTCATTGTTCTTCTTTCTAATTGGTCCCCCTCTTCTCCTCTCTTCTCCGATTGGCTGCAACCCCTTCCTTTCTTTCCTCTTCCTTCCCTTACAGTGGCATCATCTCCTTGCTCCAGATTTTCTGGAGCCTTCTAGGTTATGGTCAAATTACCATTTTACCCTAAACTTTGCTCGTTCATAACTTATTCGTTATAATTCCATTTCACGAACAGTTTTCGCCTACTAGCTCATGAGACCGAGCTTGATCCAAATATGCCAATAAATATGATAAAATATATAAGGATAAAATACGTCCTCGTATAATTACGTTTAGTCAATGAGGGTCATTTTCGTCATTTCACATTCCAAAAAAAAAATTCCACATAATCATATATTTTAAAATTTTCAGGGTATTACACTTTCTAGTGCGAGAGGATAACCTAATTGCTCTCTAGTGCGAGAGGGTAAACCAATTCCCCGACACCCATATGGGTACACTCTTCAGTGTGAGAGAGTAAACCAATTCCCCAACACCCATATGAGTCTGCTTTCTAGTGCGAGATAATAAACTAATTGATCTCCAGTGCGAGAGGGTAAACTAATTCCCTGACACTCATCTGGGTTTGCTCTCTAGTGTGATAGGATAAACTAATTGCTCTCCAGTGTGAGAGGGTAAACTAATTCCCTGACACTCATCTAGGTCTGCTCTTCAATGCAAGAGGGTAAACTAATTCCCCGACACCCATCTGGGTTTGCTTTCTAGTGCGAAAGGATAAACTAATTGATGTCTAGTGCGAGAAAGCCACATAGCTCAAATTATCGAATACTCAAAGACCATGCAAGTAGCAAATGGTTAGGGGGCAGCAGCCACTTCGCACTCAACAGTTCGCTCATCTGACCCTTTATCTTTAGCAACTCCGATCTTGGCAGCTTTGTCCTTGATTGCTCCATCTACGGCAGCTGAGAAATCAAACTCAAGCAGTTTTCTCATTCTTAACAAGAAGCCCAGACATGGTAGCTTAAACCATGGCCTATGCCATGCCATTTCCTCAGCCCATGTTGAGCTAGCCTTTGGCTTCAGTCAAACCGAGCAGCACAAGTTGTGGCTTATGCCACACCATCTCCTCGACCCATGCCAAACCGACTCCTGGCCCCTCCCAGCCGACGTGTCGCACCACCCCGACGACTACCCCGTGGCAGCACCACCCAAGAAGAAGACAAAAAAATTAAGTTTTTCTTACATTGGTGCGGTGCAGAGAAGACAAAGAAATCAACGGAAGATGGTTTTTTGCATGAGCAAGCAAAGAAGAGTGCTAGGGGAGAGGGAACAAATATCCTCTAGCTTTCTCTCTTTCTTGTAGGGATAAATAATTGCACTCCGAAGTTGATTTAATCCTCTACTTAAGGTAGACTTAAATAGGCTTTGGAGGTGATTTATTTCCTTTTCCTAGAAGAATATAATTCCAAGTCCAAGTGGGAATCTGCATCAAAGTTGGAGATCTCTACACCTGTTGCCCTTTCCTGGGAGCAGCCTAGCAGGTGGGGGGGGCATTTGTGGAGCCAAAAAATAATTAAGAAAATTATGGTACTTTTGGGTAAAAATGACAAAATTACCATCGAGGCACACCAGGATCCCCACGTGCATGCAACAGACAATAACGGCTCAATCAAGAAAGAGTCAAATGTGATCAAAATGGTATTTATTCAAAACCCTCTCATCACTCCTCATCAAATCCTCACTCAAAATGTAACTCGCAATTTTCCTATTCAATTTGGGATTAATTGCCAAGTTAATTGCAAGATATTATTTCTGTGAAATTCCATCCCCAGAATTTCACCAATTATTACGTATCTCGTATTTTAAAACTCGTATTTCACGCTTATGTTAACTTTATTAGTTAATTTTAAGTTTAGTAATTGTTTAGTTATTGAGTTGGAAATTTCATAATCAATCTTTATCTTTCGTTGATATTTCGAAGTTACAACTAGTGTTTTTAAATAGATCTCGAACCCCCGAACGCATAGGCGAAAGCCGTTTGCGAGTCCGAACTATAACGGTATAGTTACGGACGTTTGAAGTTGTGAACTATAGATTGTGGGAATTGTTTAATTTCCACATGTGAATTAAAAGTTAAGTTAGTTTAAAATAATAATAATAAAAAAATATAAAAAATGAGCAATCATATGGTTTGGGGGGAGCTAGAAAGGCGAACTAAGGGAAAAAGGGGACATTTCTTTCTTCCCCTTGGTGAACCGTGAGCACCACCAAACCGTTTCAAACCCGCCATTCAGGTAAGTTCCTCCAATTCTCAGCTGATTCTCCTATCTTCTTCACCTGTAACTTGCTTAAATATCTTCTCCCTTCCCTCTCTACCTAAAATCAAGGGATTTTAAGGTCCAATTCGGGAAGAACTCTATAGGAGAACCCGGGGGGTTCTCGACGACGAATTGTCGTTCCGGAGAGTGTCATCACTAACCATCACCCTTAATCAACTTACCTTGGACCCAGGAACAAGACCCAACTGGTGGTTGGGGCGTTGGAACACCAAGGAAGCCTAAGGACACCCACCTTAGGGTTTCGTTGGGTGCGAGCCAATTTGAGGGCCTTCCTGACCAAATTGGACTCGGCCACAGGTATAAAGTTTACTCTACTTGTTGAAATCTTTATTCCTGTAAAATTTGAGAATTTTTGGAGAAAGTCAAATTTTCTGGTGTGTGACATTCGATTTATAAAAATGTTGTTGGTTAAGTATTTTATCGATAAGCTCCGCCACTTGATTACTCTAGCGATTGATGATCTTACCATTGAATTGACACCACTTTTAGTATGCTATGGTAGTTAATGTTTAAGGACCTTAGGGACTTACAAGTGAAAATCTAGAGTTTGGATATTACGGAATAAGTGACGTAAGATCATGGACCCTACCTTAGAATGATAGTTCGATTCCTCATTAAATGTTGTTGTGGGAAATATATAAGATTTTTAAGTATGTGAATTATCGAAGGAAATCTAAATGTGGTTTGTACCTTGTTAGGCGGTGATAGAACGTGATGCCTTGACTCTCGTGTTTGAGTGCGTTAGTGTGGATCTCAGGTGAGTGATTCTAATCTATGTGTTATGGTTATTGCTTTGAAATCTTTTGTGCTAATAAACTTTGTGGTTACACTATGGATTCTTAAAATAGTTCTGATGCTAAATAATTGTTGCTAGTAAATTGTCGTCGATCTACTTATGAAACATTAGGTGACTTGGATATTTGAACTGTGATGGATTGTATTTTGGGATATATATGTGATTGATGATAAAAATGATGGATTGTGTTTTGGGATAAATATGTGATGGTTGATAAAAATGATGGATTGTGTTTTGGGATATATATGTGATGGATGATAAAAATGATGGATTGTGTTTTGGGATATATATGTGATGGTTGATAAAAATGATGGATTGTGAAGGACCAACCCTAGTGTCATGGGGTTAGGTGGCACTAAGTCTGCACCACGTAGCAATGGTCCTGGATGGTCCTGCTTGGTTTATCCGCGTTAGGGGACCATACTATTTGTGGATCGCGCTTGGTTAATCCGCGTTGGGCGATCCTTATAGCCTAGGTATGGCCACACACATTTAAAGGTGATCATGCTTGGTTAATCCGCATTGGGTGATCACCTTCCAATAGTTATAGGAGTGACTCTGCTTGGTTAATCCGCATTGGGGGGTCACTACCTACTTGGTTATTTTCTCAGGGGTGACTCTGCTTGGTTAATCTGCATTGGAGGGTCACTACCTACTTGGTTACCTTCTCAGGGGTGGCTCTGCTTGGTTAATCCGCTTTGGGGGCCATTTCCTATTTGGTTACTTGCGTAGGCTTCGGCCTAACGACGTCTCTCTAACTCTAGTTTTGAATATATCTGTGAATGTGGCTTTGAGAACTCTAATTTTTGATTTAGAAAACTTGTTGGATGTATGTGTGACTCCTTTGGAGGTGATAAGGTTTGGTAGCGATTTCTTATGAATGATTTATATTCAAGGTTTATATTGTGAATGGTGACTGTTTTTTTTATTAGTATCATATACTTTGTATTATTTGTCGCTCACACAAGTTCGTAGCTTATCCGGGTTGTTGTTTGCCGGTGCACCATTTCGATGGTGTAGGCACTGATCTTACAGGTAACAAGTCTGAGTAGCTTCGAGAGGTTCGTAGGTGGGGTAGCGGTACAGTTATCAGAGATTTGGAGTGCTAGGTTACCCCTATATCCTATCTTGTACTTTATCTTGGGACTTTCTTTTGAGCACCTCAAACTTGTTCTTAGTAAAGCAAAGCTTATGCTCCTTTTTGGGATGTACATATTTGTAAATATGTTGTGGAGAACTTAGCCACCTTCGTATTATTTTGGTTTATCAGTTAAAGTATTTTATTCCGTAACTTATACCGTATTCAACGAACGTTATTTTCCTTGTCATGTGTCGATTATCGACGTATGTTGGGATCGGGGCGTGACAATTTCACATAATATCTTGCCATTACAATCACAATTTGACCATATGTGGCCGACCCTATTCTCCAAATAGGGTCGGTCACTCCCCTATAAATAGCCATGTTTTCCCACTAAAATGCTAGGCTATTCTCTCCCCAAAAAAGTCCTAAACACTTTCTCTCTCAAAATTATAACTTTGGCATCGGAGATTCTTCGGCCAAAGCCCCCCCATTCATTGTGGGCGCGTGATGCTTTTAGCCTTAATCTTAGGTGTTATTATTTTGCAGGTGCATTTTCGTCAAAGGAGAAGACGGCGGAAATTTGCATCCACACATGATATTTAAAATTATTCTAATTCTTAACTTCTCATCTTCATACTAACTCATGTAAATTAAAATAAATTACTGACGACTTCTTATGTGTTTACTATCAGATATATGAGATCAAAATATGTGGCTTCCTGACCAACAATTAGATTGATTAGGTGGTAGTTGATCATATCCTCATTCCCCCCAATTTTTGACTTCTTTGATTTATGACTTTCCTTGTTGGTTCTCGAGTTGTTGTCATAAGTATAATTTTCTTTCCTCCCACCCATTCCCGATTAGTAAACATGTTCGAGAGTTGAATTTAAAGAACGCCATCATATATTACACTCGATAATATTGGGCTACTTACATGTATGAAGCAATTATTCCTTATATGACAACATGACATCATTTCATCCTACAAACATAATAATAATAAAAAATTTATCATCATCCCAAAACATTCAATTTGGTTGATGTTTTTACAAGAAGTGTCATGTCGGGTGGGTTCTCTAAGTGGAAGTTTTCAACTATATAACCTTTTTGACGTTAGAGGCCTTCCACAAGTTCATTGGCCCATTTGATGGAAAAACAAAGAACACAACAAAAGTTCTTTGGTTGCAATTTGTAGTTTTGTAATCAATACAAGAAGAAAGAGGTAGTCACGGACTCACCATCCAATTATAGAGAAAAGAGGAGCAAAATGTCCCCCACTGAAAAAATGCTTTACAAAAAGATAAGATGAATGCCAAACTTGCTTTTGCAAACACTCATTTTAGTCACTATGCTAGCATGCTTTAGTGGTCCAAGTTCCTTCTTTGCACGTTGGAATTAAACCATGAATATATATATTTAGAGACAACGAATATTGTATCACACAATGCCATTGCATTGCTCATCAATGGCTACTCTAATGCTCCTGCAAATTGTATGCACAATTGTATCTGCAATCACTCACCTCAATTCAGTTTTTGCACAATCCCATGCTTACATTATCCACATGGACTCGTCCGCCATGCCCAAAGCCTTCTCCGGCCACGAAAGGTGGTACTTAGCTACCCTTTTATCCATCTCGGACAGTGCTAAATCCTCTAATAGTACCACAAAGATCATCCATACTTATACTAATTCTATCCAAGGCTTTAGTGCAGTTCTTACACTTTCAGAACTTGAAGCCCTCAAAAAGTGCCCTGGCTTCGTTTCTTTCGCTCATGATGGCCCTCTCAAACTCCAAACTACCCACACTTCTCAGTTCCTTGGTCTGACTTCCTCTTCTGGTGCCTGGCCTGCTTCGAATTATGGCGAAGGTGTCATAATTGGTTTGCTTGATACTGGAGTTTGGCCTGAGAGCGAGAGCTTCAAGGATGAAGGAATGACTGAAGTCCCTTCTAAATGGAAAGGCAAATGTGTGTCTGGCACCCAATTCAACTCTTCCTTGTGCAACAAAAAACTCGTTGGAGCTAGGTTTTTCAACAAAGGCTACATTGCCAACAATCCCGAGGAGACCATCACAATGAACTCACCCCGTGACACAGATGGACATGGAACTCACACTGCCTCCACTGCCGCCGGTCATGATGTAAAAGGCGCATCTTATTTTGGCTATGCTACTGGCACAGCTAGAGGCGTGGCACCAAGAGCTCGAATAGCTATATACAAAGTGGTTTGGTTTAACAGTGCATATAGATCTGATATACTTGCTGCTGTAGACGAAGCAATATTAGATGGGGTGGACATATTGTCAATCTCCTTAGGTTATACATTAGATGACCATTTTTTGGATGATGACACAATTGCAATAGCAACTTTTGCAGCCATGAACAGGGGAATTTTTGTTGCAGCTTCAGCAGGAAATGATGGCCCTTCGTATGGGACATTACTCAATGGAGCACCGTGGGCAGCGATAATAGGCGCAGGCACTATAGACCGTGAATTTCAAGGAATTTTAACGTTGGGAAATGGTGTTCAAATCACCTTCACTACATTGTATCCAGGCAACTCATCTGGAAGCAAACTGCCAATTGTTTTCGCGGACGGATGTCAAAGCGTAAAGGAACTGATGAAACTCAAGAACAAGATTGTTGTGTGTAAAGACAATTTGAGCATAAGTGATCAAGTTGAAAATGCTAACTCCGCAAAAGTTTCGGGAGCTGTCTTTGTTACGAATTTTACCCTGTCAGAGTACTACACTCGAAGCTCGTTTCCAGCAGCATTCATCGGTCTGAAAGATGGTGAAAATGTCATAAACTATATCAAGAAGAGTAAAAATCCCACATCAATTTTGGAATTCAAACAGACAGTACTCGGCACGAAGCCAGCACCAAAAGTAGACGATTACAGCTCTAGAGGGCCATTTCCGAGCTGCCCGAGTGTCTTGAAGCCGGACATTCTAGCCCCAGGTTCATTAATCCTGGCGGCATGGACCTCAAATAATTCAGTGGCACAAGTTCAGTCAGGCTCCTTGTTCAGCAAATTTAATGTTGTATCAGGCACTTCAATGGCTGCTCCTCATGTGGCAGGTGTGGCTGCTCTCATCAAACAAGTACACCCTGATTGGAGCCCCGCCGCGATTCGATCAGCCCTCATGACCACAGCCAGTCCATTAGACAATGAACAAAATCCCATCATAGATGCTCAAAGTAACCTCCCCGCAAGCCCCCTAGACATTGGAGCAGGACACATTCGTCCGAACAAGGCAATTGACCCGGGACTAATCTACGATGCAACGGCACAAGATTACATAAACCTTCTCTGTGCAATGAATTACACATCAAAAGGAATACAAGTGATCACTGGGTCCAAAAGCAATTGCATCGACCGTTCAATCCATCTTAATTACCCTTCTTTCATTGCTTACTTTAACAGTGAGGGTTCGAATTCTAGTGCAAAAGTTATACAAGAATTTAGGAGGACAGTGACAAATGTGGGAGGGGAAAAGTCTAGTTATACTGCAAATTTGACGGCGATGGCGGGTTTGAAGGTGAAGGTTGAGCCACAGAGATTGGTGTTCAAGAAAAAGTATGAAAAGCTAAGTTATAAGGTCACTTTGGAAGGTTTAAAATTGTTGAAAGAAGATGTGGTCCAAGGCTCATTGATTTGGATAGATGATGGTGGAAAATATGTTGTGAGGAGTCCCATAGTGGTCACTAACATTGTGCCAAATGATCTATTGTAAGAAATTATTTCATACGCTACATTTTCTCAAAAACTTGCCTGCAAATTAGAGGCAACTAAAATTTGAGGCCTAAAAATAGTATGATCAAAATAAAAGAAATGATGTTCTCGTACTTGTTTTATCTTCGAACACTCCTCAACTTTGATTCTATCAGTTGATTTTGTTTTGATTTATTCAATCCAACAACTAAACAAATAAATTTGAAAAAGAATTGCAAAGAAAACGAGTGTAGTAATTATTTCCCCAATACAAATTGTTTATAATTCCAACTTTTTTTTCCAACTCATTTTTCACTTTATTCTTCTTTCTGATCTCAGATTCCATAACTGAAACCACATGTTTGTGACTCTTTTTTTCTACTCTTTGGGCCTATATTATTATTTTGGAAGCAGATGATGCAAGTGTCTTTGACAATAGTCGTGAAGCCTTGAAGAACTCATCATAAAATGAGTACCTTGATGGTGGGTAGGTTTAAGCTATTAATGGAAAATGTTTTCTACTCCAAAGTGATGCTTGATTTCGTTCGTGCTAGTGACATAAGATAGTTAAGATTCAAAAGTTTAGTATAAATTAGTCTGTGTTATATCAGTCATTTCGATTAAGATAATTAACCTTAAGAGCTTCGCAATATAATCTAACAATGTAACATAAATATTGCATGAATCAAACATATATTCTATGACCTGGATTCATAATAACACGTTTTAATCAATTCTCTGCAAGGCAAGAAGTAGGTGGAGGCTTATAAGGAAAACTAATGAAAAGGGCTTGAAAACTTTGAGTTTTAATGATAAGGACAAAATAAAGGGTAAAGTGAATAGTAACATGTTTGACTTTTTAGTGTAAAAATGTGGTTTTTCGTTAAAGTGAACAGTACCGTGGGCTTTTCGTTAAAACTCCCTATAATATATACCCCATACAAAATTCATACTTTTAAGTCTCTAATACTAGAAACTAGCAACATGGCAGTGCACACTGTCAAGTCCATTTCCCTATTAATTACCTTCATATAAACACGATTTTGAAAACAGTAAACAAAACAAATCACAACGTGCAACATAGTGGCGAAGCCATGAATTGTTGGGGGAAGGGACGAAATATAAAAGGGTAAGAGGTTGCAAAACTGTAGACAATTATATCCTTTTAGATATATAGTAGACAATATTAATGTCGCTCATAATTTATCAATACAAACAAATTCCAATTATTATTTGCAAAGTTCATGTTGTGAAAACGTAATAGGCTCATTATCAATAAAAGCAAAAATATATCTCTCTGTGCAAACAACCATGATTTCCTTCAACCATTGATCTTCCATTTTGTTACGCAGTGGTGTTTTTACAATAGTTATAGTAGAAAACGCTTTATCCACTAAAACGGTTGCAACTTGTAACACCAAAGCCAGTGTAAAATGCATATACACTAACTTATAGCTTTCACAATTCTCGGAATTCACCAAAAAGATCACTAATTTCATTTAATGATTAAAAATTACTATGCATCTTCATAATTGCTTATGCGGTGAAATCTAGTTTCACCACATTACAAAGTCCCAAAAGATACAAGTGTAGTCAGCCACGTGGGTTTAATTTTAAACCAGAATGCTATCTGGTTCTTCATATTCTCATCAATCTTGTCTTCTTCGGAAAGCTCAGCTTCTCTCCTTTCTCCCTAAAAAAATTATTGAAAATTCGTAACTTTCTTTCTGCTCGTTCATTTGACAAAAGATTTTCGCCTACGGATTTAGTGAATCGAGCCAAACAAGTTTAGGTAAAGGATTTTGACATGCAATCAGGTTTCGAATTCTATTTTTTTTTACTTCGGAATTTTATACAAACTAGTCTTTAATCTCATGTTTCAAGTGTTCTTGACTTCAATCGTGTCATTTGGAGGTTCAATCGAGATTAAGGAGCCAACCTGGAGGAATTCAGGTAAGCTATAAGCTTATATATTGTTGCTGTTAAGTTTTGGAGAGGAATTCAGGCAAGCTATGGAAGCCTTTGAAGCTGGGCAGTGGCTTGGCTTGAAGGCTGGAACTTGGAAGGAAAGGGCGAAGGCTCGAAGGGGGGAAATCTAGGCAGTGGCTTGAAGGCTGGCATGTCTTCTTGAGTTGATTCATGGGGGGCTCCAATAAGGTTAATTTGGACGAGTGATCCCCCATATGTCAGTTTTTCTTTTTTTTAGTACATTGATATTTTTATATTAAGGGAATGGGGAGTATAGCTAAGCCACACAATGGACAATCTAATTTGGTATTGATAGGATTTTTACCGTCTATGCAAATAAGGTCAAAATCACATGAAATACTTGGAAGAATACAAGGATGTTAGTATAGATCATCATGCAAGGTCGTTCTCCTCAATGACTATTTTAATAATTTATATAAAAACAATTCCTAATTAACTACTTAGAGTTAAAAATTGAGAAAAGAGATTTTGGAATTGGATAATATTAAAAACGAATTTTAATTAAAAATAAATATGATAAAAGAAAAGAGTTTTAAATACCAATTTAGAAAAGCATTAGGGTTTCACTATTACTTAGCAATCCTATGATTTTTTATCAATTACTTATGATCTACACATGCCACTTTGAAGGTTAGGTTTTCCTAATATATATTCTACTTTGAACCTCCAACATAGAACGTATATTTAACATGCAATCCGTCCGGACGTTCAGATCAAATCTGAACATGAAAAATTCATTATGCTTTATGAAAACCCTTTGAAAAATCATGCAACCCTTAAGACGTGGTGTTCATATTAAGTGAAATTACAATTATTAATTACAAGAAGTCAACGTCAATTTCAGGGAACCTTCCGACCAAAATTACATCAAATTACTTTTCTAAAGATCCTAATGGTGGCCAAGCATTAAGACAATTAGATAGTTTAAAACAATGATCAATAATTCAAAGCATGTATGCAATCAATCATAAACAATTAAATAAAAATTACATATCCATACTAAGGCTCAAGAGTTCGCCCTAGCAAAACGGATTAGTTACGCATAATCATAATCAAAATCATAGAAAATATTATTAGAATGAATAAGAATAAAAACACCTTGAAGTAGAAAATCTGAAAGCCTTTGAAAATCCTAGCAAAGTTCTCTATCTCCCAAATTGCATAAAAGAAGGCGTGCCTAACCCTAGCACCGGCCAAACCTTTTAAAAACCCATCCTAGTCGCACAATCCTAAGAGTAAAATAAAAATAAACTTTTGTTCCAACTAGGAAACTAAATAATAATAAAATATTTTAGAAAATAAAGTCGTAATTAAATTAGGAGAATTTGTCAAGTACTTGTTCAGCCACGTTTTAGCCTCAAATATTCTCCAAATCCGACCTATGATTGCTTGTTTTGAAGATCAGAACGTTCTAAACACATCTCCAGAAGGCCATGAACCCATCTGAGGTCATCTTGGGCTCTAAAAACACAATTCAAGCCCAAAATGTCACTATTCTAACATCGCGTATCGTTCCTTTATTTTATTGCCAGAAAATAACCGCTTGGTGGAAAAATCCGATATTTTGACACAATCAAGCCAAGTGACTCACGAACGTCCTCCAACTGGAATTACTCCAAAATTCGTCCATTTGGTCCTGTTTTGCTCCAGAGGAAGTCGAAAGTCCTATATCGAAAATATAATTCAAAGTATTAAAATTCTTCCAAAATATTAATCAAAATATACTAAGAATATGGTTAAATATATAATATAAAATCTACTCATCAGGTGTCAAATTCGCCATCCACGACATTCGAACCTAAGAAATCTCACTTCCAAGTGACGAGAAATATCACCAGACAGTAGTACTGAGTGACCCCATACGTCAGTCTTATTTATTTATGTTTTTTAATGAATACAAATGGCGCAGTTCTACTTAAGGGGTCTTACTTTTTCTATGTCTAACACGACGCTGTTAGGCTTTGGGTTTTCAGTAAACTAAACTGTCGCGCACAGTGCTTGCACAGCAGCAGCAGAAAACAGGGGTTCATTTCCGACGAGAGTAGGGGCTAATACTCACTCCTAGGCTTCATTTTCAGCGAGGGGAGGGGAGACCGCCCCTCATTGCACCTATGTAGCTTTGCCCCTGACCATGGATCAGTGGTCTAGTGGAAATAGGGTAGAATTCCAAGTCAGATATGTTTGTGGACTTGGGTTCAAGGCAAGAAGCTGGGAAAAAACAGTCGATTCTTTGGTTGAAAACTTTGGAAGGATGTGTGCTATTTGATGTGCGCTAGGAGTGAGCTGAAATGCCTTTAGTCTTTTCGAACCCCACTGAGAATTAGTGTACCCTTCAGAGTGTGGGATATCTCAAAGCTTTGGCAAAAAAAAAAAAAACAAAAAAAAAAAAATGAAGGATATACTTCTAAATATACGCCACGCAGAAATATTCATTTTAGCATATAGTATTAACTAGCTAGGTTGCCCGCGCGTTGCTGCGGTGCTGTACTGTTGTATACCTTTTTTCTGCAGAATGGGTGGAGCATCTATCTATTTTCTTCATATAATGAAAAATCTTCTGGGACAACGAAGAACATAGATAGATATTAGGTTTTTAAATTGACTTTATTCTTCACATTTCTATTATGATGCAGCAGGAAAGAAATTTCAAAACATTGTTCTGTAGGAATCAATACGATTGGATATGTAATAGCTGAATAAATAGTGAGGAAGGCAAAATGACGCAATACGCACCATCGTTTGAAGTTCATCGGTTGAGAACGGGTTACAGTAGTGGTCCATGCATAGATAATTTCTAGAGGTACTCGGGGTGGTCCATGCATAGATAATTTCTAGAGGTACTCGGGTCAAACTGTCAACAAACAATCGTTTCATTAGTAAATGCGGACTGGCTGAAGTTGGGCTCAAAATGATAAGAATAGTTTGCTGAGGATGATAAAAGAGAGACTGGCGTATAGGACCTTTAGTGTTTCACCGAAAAGAATGTAATGAATTTATCCATTGGATAAATGTCAAGGCATTCAAGAATTTTCATTGAAAAATTGACGCAGTTTAAAGGCATTATTCTAAACATGCTTTGCAAGTAATGAAAACCTGACCAAGTTGATATCAATCACAAATCCAAATGAATGTTAAATAATGAAGCAAAACACTTAAAACGAATATGGTTTAATAGGTTTAAAAACTGTGTGCTAAACCTAATCATGAAGGAAACTGTGAAAACAAAAATGAAAAAAATAGGTAAAAACTAGGGAGAAGCAGAAAAAAAGAGAGGTGAATACGTTTGTTTTCCATGTGAGGTTTTTGGGTCGATGGAATTTTTGTGTACAGAACAATGGGATCAATTAAATTTTGGTTCTTGTGTTTTAAGACCAATCCCACCTCAAAAAATAAGAGTAAATTTGTATTGATACCACAATGATATAAATAAATTAGTTATATATGTGGATGGTTACAGAGTTATGGGCTGACCTGGTTCATGAAGAAAAATAAGAAAAACTTAAATATTGACAAAAAAGATGAAGTTTGTTTATGATGTAAGTGACCATATCAGTATCTATTGAATAAAGGTTTTTTTAGAAATGCAAAAGGAAAAAATGTTGAAAAAGAAATTAAAAGTTGAGAGTGATCAATGTTATACCTTGAAGATGGCGAATAGGCGCAGTTCTTTCAGATTGATTCCAATTTGGCTGAGGAAACTGAAACAGGTCAAATTGTAAACATTTTGCACCAAGGATTGGATATGGAGAGACACAAATACTGTTTCCAATGAATAAAAGTGAGTGCAAATATAATCGTTTCACATACGATAAGGTAGGGAAAACGATGGTCAACATATTGGGATCTGATGATCATATGTTAAGAACAATTGATAACAGTGATTAATACAAAATTGTAGCAGCTAGTGGTTAAGATTGAAACAGAGAGGTAAAACATATTGATGCTAAATTTGATTTTAAAGGTTGGTAACAATCATGGAACGATGATGGATATGATTATAGCCCATGACAAAGTTACTTTTATAATTATTTACTGGCTAACATTGCATTCATGGTATAGTTAAAGGCTTTATACATTTTTAGCGCCAATTAAGTTTGGTTCCAATGCGTATAGAACGAAAATAAAATGTTGGGGTTAACATTGAACAATTTAAAGATTAAACTGGTTAGAACAGTTTAAAACCAAAGCTATCGCTTGAGAATAGATTGGGCGATCAGATTATCCAACAAAAGATTATAAACTGAGGACAATAGGTTGCACAAATGTGAAAGAGAAGTGGATAAAAACGAAAAAAAATAGAAAGAAAGAAAAAGGCAGGCAGCAACAAAAGTAACAGAAAACTAACAACGCAAAATACTTGATACATTGAAGACTAAATGTCTAAACGGATTATATACCTTCAATAAACACCGGTGCTTCTTGAAAGTGAAGAAGAATGAAATCAGTCAGCGATATCAACCATCTGATTACAGAGATAAAATCTGCAGGATCACAAAAAGAGAATTTAAATGTAGAATTTATCTGTAAATCAAAAACTCCAAAAAGAAAAACAAGGAATAAAAAAATTGAGGTACATCAAGAAAAGAAACCTTACCAAGCTCAAAGCCCTAATGTCTAATCTAAATTAGAGAACACTAACCCAGAAGACAAAGTACTAGACATTTCTTAGGAAATTACTTTGTGGTGGAGGCTATATATATAAGTGATAATTTCAGTAACCCGTTGCTGAACCTCCGTTTATCAAAACATAATAAAGTAAAGCACGTTGAAAAGGCCTCGTTAAATCTTCCTAACTATAAAGTACCTGAAGATTTTTTTACTCACACCAGGGACATCACAAAGTAAAGGAACTAATAGCCCAACTAGTTGGTTAATGTCATGTAAACCTTCCACTTGTTGTTTATATGAGATATGGCTGCAACAAAAATAAATATAGTTAAAATAAATTCAACCAATATGGCATGGAAACGATGGGAATTAATCATATGAACTGAGTCAATTGACCGAAAAACACAACACAAAACGCATCAAACCACCAAGAAAACAGAACAAGTTGATGTCCAAAGTCTGGGGTAAATAGTAACCCAAAACTGGGTTTTAGTATAGAAATAATTTGTTTATAGCATTGGGTTTAAGAATCTTGTTTAGTAAATTAACTACATCATAATCTGATTTTGCAATATCCATTGTAGATAGGTGTTTTGTTTACCTTTTAGAGGGTGTCAAATTGCAGCAAACTTTTATTTCATTACACCACATCAAAGTATATATTTGTAAATGACTAACTTTTATGTTATGTGTTTTCTCATCATTCACAAACATGATATAAATAGTTGTTTTCAACACCCAAGAGCTTTTATATGTGCTTCCATCTATGCACACGAACCCTTATCCTCGATTAGGAAAAGCAAAAACCAAATCGAGAAAGAAAAAAAAAAAAATCAGGTATAATAATTTGTGTGCATGAGTTGAAACACACAACAGTTCCAATCTTGCAAAGAGCTTTTTCTGTATTGGGTTCAATGGTGGGTAACGAGCAACAATGAAAGAGTTGGATGTGAATTTACAACATCTCTTTTATGATGTGCTCCAAATCATAGGGCCTTAAACCATGATTAAAGCCCAATTATATCCTCAACAATCAAAATTTATGTCCTAGTGTTTATAGCATAGACAACCGACGACCTCATCCGCCAATAAAAAGGAAAGAAAAGAAACTAGACACCAATGAAAAACTAACAGTGTTAGTATGTCTTCCGTGAAGTGAATTTTGTCGATGATGTCCTTGTTAAGTTTGGTCAGAGGGAGGCAGATTGTCTGCCCTCCTGTTATGGTGCCCTTTCCATCCCCTCCTATTCGTGCGGTCACGGTTAAGTCACGTCAACATTTTATATTGATTTTTTATAGAGATAATAAGATAAAAAGCAATAGGAATATAAAATGTTGAAGTGGCTTAACCGTGACCGCACAAATAGAAGGTGATGGAAAAAGTACCATAACAGGAGGGCAAACGATCTGCCTCCTAGTCAGAGATCCTCAGAGTCTCATATTTGGATGTTCTCTCTTCCTATGATGCTCCGTCAGCTTGGTTGTGGGATAATAGTGGTGGTAGTTGGCCTAGGGCTTTCTTTGTGTAATTTATTTTCTTATACAGAAACAATATTAGTAGGTGTTCCTTTACAAGTTTTTATTTCCTACATTCTCTTTCGTTTCTCCTGCACCCTCCATCAAAATAACGAGGATGATGCTATTAAAAATGATGGATAACACCGCCCTATAAAAATTCTTCAAAGTCAAAATAGTTCTAAAGTATTTGATTAAAAATTGAGTTTACCCTAACAATGTATTATTGACTAAAGCATGAACCTTTTATCCTCCAACAAGTTTTATGTGCCCTTTATTCCCACTCGGAAGTAGGAGGGGGTATAATTAAAATAATGGGCATATGTTCCTTGAGTAGCCACCTCTTACGATCATTTGGCTACTCAATAACCGCTTGACCTCTATTCAATTGTATTCTCAATTAGCCACCACAAAACAAACAACTTTGTGGACACTAATATATGTATCACATAAGAATCGCATGTAAAGCGTTTCTCTAATACCACCAACTAATCATGTGGAAGTCGTGTTTTCTTTACATTGCTTATGCTCTTAAAATTATTATTTGGTTTTTGCCTCTAATGCTAATTATCAAAATTTACTTCAACATCCAAATCATCAATTTGGCGGCATATGCTTCAAACAATTTCTTATTCGCACAACAAAAACACAGCACGTAGCCTTCAATTTATATTGTATATGTTCAAGTTGGATCGATGATTGCGATCGAGAGTTCTACCTCTCAATAAGTTTTTAAGTCTGAACTTACACGGTAGGGAGAAAATGATTTTCAAGTCTTATCAACTATCATACTCGTTGTAAATTTTATTTAAACGAGTATTATAATTGAAATAAACATGTTGGGCTGTAAATTTTTATTTGAAGGGCATGGGTAGAATGAGGTAATAATATTCATATTCACATCAAACACATATCATGTGAAGTTGAGATGAAACATCAATCTAGTCAAGAAAAGACACATTTTAAACCCAAACTGCCAAGAAGAAAGACGTGTTCTCCTTCAAGTTGGCTATTGACCCAATGGGTCAAATTCTATGTGCTGGTTAACGAAATTGGAATTGCACACGAATGCGTTTATGAAACTCAGTTACTCGTTCTTGAATTTTCAAAGTCAAGAAGAAGAAGGGAAGACGAACAACAAGTTCCTCACCATAGCCAAACACCAAGTTTCCTGGAAAATCTGCAATTTTTCTAGGAAAATATAATCTCAACTATTCAAGTCAATCAAAAATTTTCTGTACAGTTTTATCCACCCACTGGTGGCGCCAATCAGGACCAGACTGTTAAAATCATCTGCTTCTGTCCTACTCTAAATTTACAGTCACTAAAAAGAATCAACGAATACTTTGGTATCTCAGAATCTTCAACTCCTCCTCTTCTGTTTTTTTACCTCCGTCGCCTACTCTGCCGCAGAAAAATACCCGATTCTTGAATCACATAATTGTTACCCAATCTTCAGAGAACGACCAATTGGGTTTCTCCTCCGTCGCCAACTGCCGCAACCGATCCGCCGCCGGAACGAAACTCTTTCTCGACGACCAATCGAACTCGGAGTCCAAATTTTTCCCAGACCATTCCACAAATTGTGGAGAAATTTCTGAACTCGCCACCGAAACCCAATCCGGAAAATCGAATGGGCCTCTCGGAGACGCCGACAGCTGCGCCTTCTCCTCCGATATAATAGTGTGATCGTCGCCGGAAACAAACGCGTGCTCAAGAAGCATCTCAGCCGTCCATCTCTGTCTGGGATCCTTCACAAAACACTTGGAAACAAAATCTTTGCCGTCTTCACTCAACTCCTCTGGGATTTGCGGCAACTCGTCGCCTCCAATCCTCATCAGAAGCTTGAACATGTTCACGCCGGGGTTGTGATCCCACACCGGTTTCCCGCTCGCCATCTCCGCCACCAAACACCCGAGAGCCCAGACGTCGGAGCAGGACTCGTATTCATTGTCGTTAACAGATTCCGGCGCCATGTACAGTGGCGTTCCCCTGACTTCGACCTTGTTATCCGATTCCCCTGCTTTCTTCGCCAGCCCGAAGTCGGCAATTTTCGCCGCGCCGTCAGCGAAAACCAGGACATTCTGAAGCTTCAAGTCGCAGTGGACGAACCCTTTTGCGTGGATGAATTCAAGGCCTCTGAGCACCGACTTTGTGTGGCGTTGAACATCAAATTCCGGCAAGCGTCCGCCGTTTCTTTTGAGCTCGTCCGCCAGAGTGCCGCCGCTGGCGTACTCCAGAACCAAGTTGTAGAATTTCTCGCCGTTCTCGACGGAGTGATCGGCGCCGAAGCAGCGGATGATTTGTGGGCAGGAGCCGATTTGGTCGAGGACTTGCTTCTCGTTCTTGAGCGAATCAGAGTAGCCGGATTCAGACGCCTTCACGGCCACCAGCGGCGGAAGATGAGAAGATGGGCTGGTGGATTTTGCTGTGTAGATGGTGGCGAAGCTTCCCCGGCCGATTTCTTTACCGCGAATCTACTCCATGGATATAGGGTTTAATCAGAGAAAGGTTTTTCCACTCGAGAGTTTTGGGTTTGCTTTCGAAAGAAGAAAGAAGAAAGAAGATAGCGAACAGAACAACTCTGAATAAAGCAGCAGCTGCCTCTTTGAAGGTTAGGTATTTATAGGCATTCCTATTTCTATAACTTCTGAAGGAAGTTGGAACCCTTTTAGGTTTTTTATTTATTATTTTTATTTAAATTTTTATAAAATATTTGGGAGCGTGGCTTGGGATTTATATCTTTAAAGCACGTGATAGGCAAGGATTTTTTTGGCCCAACGACTGGTTTCCGATCATGCACTCGTATTCAAACGTGTTTTTATGGAAAGATTTTTACTCGCACACACGCCACACGCGGCTAGATTTACATTTCGATGCTTAAATAACTTAATTGTTACGGGGGACAGACTTTCACACTTTTTTTTTTTTTCTATTGGTTTTATGTTATATTCAATTTTTTGACGTTTCTTGATTGTTTGATCTAAATGTTAAAAACAAATAAAAAAGAGTGCAAGAGAAGAGAGGAACGAGAGTGCGAAAGTTATTATCCTACTATTACTTGCGAAGTCATTACCCTCCTAATACTTGGGCGAAAAGCTATTGCTAGGGCAAAGTAAATTACTGCCAATGCAATTGCTTGGGCACAGTGATTTGTTACTTGAGCTGGTTGATTGCTCATTGGGTGACACCAGCCATTTTCCGAGAAGTGGGGGGTAAGTTTTTAAGTGTTGTTATCTTTTAATGATATGCATTAAAAAGTCATTAACTTTAAAGAAAGGGATGCTAATAAATTCTGTAGAATTGTACATGATTGGAGAGTAGTGGCCAGAGAGGGGACAGGTGAAGGAAATGACAGAATAAAAAGATCACTAAATCTTAATTGCACTGATTGATTAGTGTTAAACTCGATTACGCATACACAACATTATTACCGAATCTCAAACTATTACATGCACAAGCTTTAAAACCTTGATTACCCTTAATTAAGATCAAATTAAATTAATTGATTGGTGTTAAACATCCATCGTCCACATGCATAATCCTGTTTTAATATAGATTTGTTTTGTTAAACAATCGGTGATCATGAGATTTTTTTTGTTAGGCCGGCATAATTCAGTTATTAAGAAATAGTTCATGAGCTGTTTTATATTTGAAAAGAAATTGCTTTCCCATCTCTCTCCCTTTCCTTCTCTCTCTCTCTCTCTCGTTGTTGGAGAAGGTAGGGGAACCTAGCTTGTTGTTACTTGAAGAAAAAGAAACGCATTTAACTAATTTATCACCTGTTTTATTTGATTTACTATTCTTATTTGGATGTGCAATTGCAATGTAGCCTTTCTCTCCCTCTCTCTCCATAAGATAAAGAAAATTGTGCTTGTCACTCCACAAATCTGTTGATACAGCGACATATTTTACTTAATTATTACCTTCTTTAGTCTGAGGACTACTCGGACTTCATCCAGAATGTCCTTTTTACTTTATGTACTTTTTTTAATACTCTAATAAAACAACTATCGTTGCATGCGGTCTAATATTTTAATGGATAGGGTGTTGGGTTTCTACTCATGTGTCTCGGGTTCGAAACTCCCCATCACTTGAATTATTGTAATAGTTTCCAATCCCCTCCTCCCCTTAATAATAATACAATTAAAACACAAATACAACTATGGTTTCACTCGAAGAAAAAAACGAAAGAAAAAGAAAAGAAAGATACAACTCGATGAAGGCGTGTCTCATGTGCACATAGCAAACGACCCGCAATTTTGAAAGCCATGTCTTAACTTTTATTCACTAGAATATAAGCAAGGAACATACTTGCAAGAACATGTGTGAACAGCTCACAGAATATGGGCCACTATTATTATTCCAAAATCCAAAATCTAGTATGCTCTCTATTGGATGTGAAAAATTAAGGACCGACACAATTTGTTTGCATCTATCTTTCTCACCAGCCACCACTGCTGGATCGACCCTTCTCGATAAACTTTGGTTCAAAGGAATTATGTCATGTGTCACACTTGATTAAGTAGGTAGGTTAGTTACAAAAAGCATGTTTCAAATGTGCTTTGATTTGGAAGAACATTAAACAAATTGAAGGTGTGATAATTATAAAGCTTTGCGTAAAACTAAATACTAAATCTCACTACCACCACAACTGCAATAGAATCACAAAATCCTCCATATCTTTTGAGTAATGTGAGATGATAGCTTAATTTGAGCTACTTGTCTCTAAATTCTTCTTTATTGATTCTAAGAAAAATGGGTTTATGTTGTACAAGGAATTAGGAAAAGGTTACATCATTTCTACCGTATTTTGGACTAGGACACATATAATTATCATATTTACAAATTTGTGTATGCGACATTATTTATACGAGTCTCTTTTTTAATTTAATACATGAATAGACTGAACGAAAAAAAATTATCACATATGTTGTATACATCACACGACATACTATAGTGTGGTCTACTAAATGGATAGTACAATTTACAAGCTCATTTTTACCTCCTCTACTCTTCTTAATTTTCTGTCATTGATATTCTTCAATTAATTTATTCGATCTGACGACCGAAAATTAAGAAGAGTGTATGAGAAGTAAAAATAGGTGCGTGATGACACTATCCTACCTAATTAACTCAAATTATAACACGTAATATTGTTAACTGTTAAACCTTAAGCCTAGATGATGACATTATAAGTTAATTTAGTTCGAAACGCTGTATTTGCATCTCATGCGGCATATTGGTATACCAAATACACCCAAAACCTTTTTCGGTATGGTCTCATTTTAAATATATAAAAGTAGCTATGCCCAAACTTCCAAGTCCAGAAAAAAAAAAAGAAAAAAAAAAGTAAAAATCTAAGAAGATATTGTTTCCCTGAAACAAGGAACAAAGATAGACGGCTACATATGGCAGGTTGCAAGTGCCCTTCAATAAATGGACAAAAGCCATAAACTGCTGAATCCTTGCCAATCTGCCGAGAGGCAAAGCAACAACCACAATCCAGTGGGCCGCCAAAAACCGAAAGCAGTAATGCTTGCATGTAACTTTGGTCGCAACAGAGAGATCGAGAGAGAGGTGCCACAGCCAATGCATGCACTGCAAGATGCAACTGCAAGCTCTCGTTTTCAAGTTTGCAGACCTTAACATCCGCAAGTGGGCACGTTTCTCACATAAAAAATATTATCAGCACCTTCTGTTGGGTATCGCACTTTTAGCCTTGGAAGTTTGGAACCAACCGTACAAAAATATCATCATTTTACTATAGGGTTTTTCTTTTTTCTTTCCCATTTTTTGAATTTTGGTGGTGAAAGTGAAACTTGTGAGTTACTAATTATTATAGGGTAATGTTAGAGAGATTAAATTTGTAATCACAATTTATAAACTAAATGATGTGTCACCAATAAGAATAAGCATGTTTATAAACGCTTAAGTAATAAACCAATTATCAACTTCCATGTCTTTTAGTTTCTAAACTTTTGTCAACTAATTTAGTTTCTCTAGCATTACTCATTATTATATGATACTGGAATATGGTTCCGTGATGTTAATTAACAATCTACACATTATAATATTAAGTAGGGTCGAGTTTGTCATTTATTGAGAGTATCATAATCAGTGGCAGAGCCACTTGAGGATCAAGTGAGGTCCGAGCCTACCCCTACAGTTTTTCATTTTGTAGCTTCTATTTGAGTGTTTTTGGTTGGATACTCTGCTTTCTTCTACTTATGTGTTTTTGCTTCCAGCTGGCTTTATTGTGTTACAGTAGTATTGTTATGAAACCAAAGCCTTATATCAACTAGTCTTCCTTAGTTAGTTCACTATTTTGTATAATAGAGTGTTGTTTTACGGTGAAACTACGCATATAGAGGAAGAATTTATTCTGAAAGACAATTTGCATAGTTGCAGTATTGAGCCACGATATTAAATTTTGTTCAACTTCCATGTAGGAGCTTAAAAAGAAGTTCGATGCTTATGATATAACTATCTCAATTTTTTTTTCGTGACTTCATTAATCTCTTATTTTTCATTCCAATATAAAAAATGAACCTTTTTCTCCATTAATTATATTTTATTTTGTCTAATTTCTTTCACACTGCTTAGAGGCCCCTCCTAACTTCGATTTGACTTCGTCATTGCCAATATTACCAATTGATTTTATGGTGTAATGTTATCTTTTTTTCATGTACGCACATGTTAATGACCAATAGTGGAGCAAGAAATACAATTGTATGGGTTCATCCTTAATTAATTATTGTCATTTCAAGGTTATAAACATAATGAGATGTAATCCGAATCATGTTTAAGTATAAAAATCAAATTTTGTTGCTTTTAACTTACAACAGACTATTTCAACTTATTTATTTATTTATTAATACTTCAAGTTCCAGTAAGCATTTCCATTGATAACCTAGAAAAAAAAGGGTAAAAACTCAATGTTTTTCAATTGGATGACAATTTCAGAACTTTTCTTTGATACTATTCCACCATACAACTAGACATGTTGAATTGTTAACGAATACCAAAGCCGACTCACGTGCTCCAAACAATATAGTTGGAAGTGTTGAAGATTGAAGGGTAGGCCACTTGGATTTGGGGAACGTAAGTCAGCGACTGCAACCTTAACAGCATATGCAGCAGCATCTCTTGGATTTCGATTCACTTCATCTCAACACACAACGTCTATGTGTGGGGGCCACACCCAAAAAGTCACAGTTCACTCAGAATGTATACTTCTCAATTCAGCAAAATACATGCATGTTAGAGCAGTTCCACCGGAGGTGGATTTGCCCAGCACCCAGCCAAAAAATCAGGCTGGCCCTCAGTCCATTTGCTCCAGCCCGTGGAGTTCCCTGGTACCCAGCCCATGCCAGGCAACAGCCCAGCACGTTTTGGACTGACCAAGAAGCTGACCTGTTTCTCAGGCGCGTGCAACACAAGCGCGCAAGGCGCGAGTGGGTTTCAGGCTTTCCTGAAAATGTGTCAGCCCACTTGGGCTCAACGACGTGGCGTTATGATAGCCGTTGGATTTCCAACGGCTAGTTTTTCTAGACCGTTGGATTTCCAATGGTAAAAAACTTTAAATTTTACTTTTAAACTGGACCGTCCGATCAAAGATCAACGGTCCAGATTAATTAACTTAATTAAAATTTATTAAAAAATACAGAAAAATTATTAAAAAATACATAAAATTAAAATTTTTTTTTTCTTTCTATAGTTTATCTGATGAGTTTATGTAATTTTATTTTTGTGTGTTTTTTTTTAAGTTTATTTGATGAGTATGTAATTTTATTTCAGTGTGTTTTTTTTTTAAGTTTATTTGAAATTTTATCCAAAATTGGTTAAAAATCATATCCGAAATAAACTTAAAAAAAAAAAAAACACACCAAATAAATGCGCTGGGTGCCAGCGCATTTTTTTAGGGATGGAGATGCTTTGGTCTGTTACTGTTCATTGGGGTCTATTACTGTTCACTTGAGTGGATAAATGCGCTGGGTGCTGGCACAAAGTCCTTAGGGGTGGACTTGCTCTTAGTTGTAGCTCACTTGCAAAAAAGTATTCACACCCATACATCTGAGATTTCGTGTTCGAATATTTATTTTTATAAAAATTTTATTACCTTATATTTTATAATATTAATATTAAAATTAACATTGAATTGTAAAATGACAGAGAATTTATAAATAATTTTACTTTGAAAGAATCTCTTTGTTTTTTTTTTTTTTTTATAAATAAATTTACGTGAAACATGCGCCTGAATCCTGTTGCGTTTATATTTCGTCCCACTGCCCACCAATCACTTGCGTGTATTCTACTTTCTACTTGCCACGCAACAACACTTTCCACTTTAAGAGGTCGTCACTGAAAACAAGACATCCCATGATCCAAAATAAAAACCCAATTCACATCAGTCGTGTGGGTTTTATTTTTTTTATTTTTTATTTTTTTTTACTATACACCAATGTACGAGACTGACCTTAAACAATTAGATTTATACTATCAAAATTCAGCTCTGTAAGTTTAGTTGTCTGTATCCGTTGCGCTGTTGTATTTCATACACCGATGTATTAGTAAATTTTTTACAATCATGTTTATAATTACATTAGAAACATATATATTTTTTTTTAGATTTATTCTTATTTTAAAACATAAGTAACCATATACCATGCTAAGTGTGACTCGTGACTCATGTTTGATGTGAAATTGTAAAAAATTAATATAAGTGTCATTATGTTCAATCAATACGTGTTTTGAATAATCTTCTAGATTCACACATAACAATTTGCAATTTCAAACGAGTGATTATTTCAAATAATTAAAAATTATTTATGTATTAATCTTCTACTTTCCATAACAATTCCCCAACATAGACAATCAATTGATGAGTTTCAAACACTAGCTAGTTGCACTTTTTACTACATATTCATGTGAACTTTATTACCATTTTTACAATGATCCTATACAATCCCCATAATTCCACATTGTCAAGCTTCTAATCTATTAATTAAGCATGTGTTCACATGAAGATGTGCATGTAATGTTATTGTGTGACATAATATATTTTTTATTTATACAATGTACCGTTCGGTTGGTGCAAGTAGGACCAACCATAAAACATGCAACCAAATTGGACAGGAAATGTTTGAATCGCCGTCGGAAATTAATAAAATTTCACCCCAAATATTTTGCTTGGGAAATTGACATTATTTGTAGAAATTGTGGGATTTGTCGGTTCATGACCATATAGTAGTAGCCCACGTGAGATTTAGATACTTGGAACCAAAGCTTTTGATACCTGAAGCCGACGGTGCGGCCCGCGGACCCCCGAATGGTCAATTCACGAGAACTTGAGCCGACGGTCCATAATTCATGATTTATGTTTATTTTGTATTATGCTTTATACAGTTTATAGTTTTAATAGCCACCGCAGAATGGCACGAGCTTTGTGAACTGTGCATCAAGTGTGGTCAAGGATCGAGCGAGAGTCCATGTCCATGTAAAGCCAATTGGGTCCCACCAATGTTCCTTGAGCCAAAGAAATTTTTATGTATACTAAAACACAATGTAGTACATCACGTGTTATAGAATAAATATACAACATAATTGATATGTCTCACTTTAGATTCCAATGTTTTTAGACTTGTATTATGACACGTGGTGTTACTGCTTGAGTTTCGGGTACAATGAAAAATCTATATAAAATTCTTATGATATATTTACTTATTCGGAAATGGTGAAGCCATACAACGACATGCAAAGAAATGACGAGTATGAGATAAATAATCTCTCCCTTAGTTTCACTATATTTAATTTTTCAAGTATGTCGTACCCAAGGGGAATGCATCAAGAGTTGGACAAAATAATTTACAACCTAAAATTACATGGTCTATTTTGAATTACATCGAGATTCTAGGATAAAATCCTACTCATGTTAGGATAGTAGGTAGTTAAGTTATGGATAATAACAGTGTTGTACTCATTTCTTTGAAACTTTAACACGTTATAAGCGGGTAGTAAACGCATGATATGAAACGAATAACAATGATAAATATTTTTTACAAAATCCATTCTTTATAAGTCAATATGTCCTAGTGTGACTATTATACCATCGTTTATAACAATTGATCAATTTACTATAATATGAATGAACTAAACATGGTTTCAGGCAGTCAGACTTGGTTCGAGATATGAAGTTTGGTTATGACGAAGGGTCATGCATGTGATGATTTTTTACAACAACAAACGGCGGAGTCATGATCACGCCAATAAAATTTCCGGTTCACAAGAGCTTGAAAGGTTAATCAAAGTGGTGGCCGGTAGTGAGTAGCCAGCCGTATTTGATTTGACACTACGTTGAAGATTAGCACTTTGTTTGGCTTCTCGTTACAACTGGGGGCAGATTGGAATTATATATTAAGGGGCCTAAAACGATAAGTAAGTAAGTGGACTCACACTTGCCTACTAGATTTTTTTGAATTCTATCAACTGACGATGCAATGGGCTTTCCCCTTCAGAGATCTTTTGTAATAATTGTTTTTTCATCTTAAATCTCCTACCATTGAAAATGATATTCACGATGACAACTTGAACAACCAAATGCGCAAGCCTCAAGTGGTAGGAGAATGTCTTATACCGGACGGACATATTGATTTCGTGATGTCTTATATTAATGATTTAAATTGATTATGTGATGTTTTATGTTAATAATTCAGAGATAATTGTAAATTTTTGTTTGTATAATATTGTATCATTGACACGATACATCATATTAACAGTATATTTATAAGTTGAAGTTGTTTTCCAAGTGGGAGAGATGATGACTGCCAATTTATGTGACTAATATTATGTTTGGATGAAAAAAAATTTATGATTACTAAGAAATTTTAAAATGACGGTAATTGAAATGACGGGATTTTATTTTCTAGAATTTGTGAATTTTCTTGTTTGGTTAACCTAAAAGAACAATGAAATTGAATACGGAATTTTTTATTTTTAAACTCTCAATCATGGAAATTGGGAAATGACACCTATTTACATGGAATTTAAACTTGGGAATTGGAGGTCCCAAATTCCAAGTTTTTTTTCCACGCAGAAATTTTAAATTTCTATGTTTATGAATCCAAACAAAAGAATTGGTGCATGTTAATTTATAAATTCTGACTTTTACCCAAATTTTAAGTTTATTTCTTTCATCCAAACATAGTGTAAAGAAAAGGAAAGCCAGTGTAGCGTACAATGATTTGCACTTCCACGGTTCATGATTTGACTTTCCCCTCAGTCAACCTCGTGTATATGTATTTTACAAGGGGAAGAAAAAAAATCCAAGCATGCCTTTGTTTACAAAAGTTTGAAGAGGTGGTGGCGTTCACACTTCGAAAAAGATTGAACTACTACAAAGTCTACACCAAATGTTATTGATTCATTATGCACATGTCTGTGTATATTTTCTCGTTTGTGTATTTATAAATGAGAAATGTATGATAGTTTTTTTGAAGTGTCAATAATAACTTTTTTTTTTTTTTTTTACTTGAAATTTCTAGTAATTGAACCTGGATTGTGAGTTAAATGTGGTGGGTTGAAGCCAATCCAAATTTATGGGAATCCAATTTGTGTGTTTCTGTCAATGCAACCCAAAATCGAAACGCTCCCATACCGTACTAGAATTGGTACCGAAATTCATTTTTGATTTCAGTTCCACCCCTATCTTGTATCGAAGCGAACCGTGTTCGAGAGTTTAAGTGGGAAAACCTTAACAACCAGGACAATCCACCAGAGCCATTTGTTACAGGACATTGAGTGCTACATAATTTTGAATTAGCCATTTGTTACTTAAAGGTACTTTTGCTTTCTCTGCTTTTAAAAACTCAACAATCAACAGAATGAAGTGGCAAACAAGTTTGATAACAAGGCCAGAATGTATCTCGGTCTATGCTCAAGCCCAAATTGAAGTTCCAGGATGGGCCATTAAGTTGATTCCAACTATACCCTCTATCTAAACTATGAAACCCATATGGTTTGGTTTCTAGGGCAAACTAGCAGCTGTACTCTGATTACAAACCCAAGACTGATTCTCCACCTCCCTGAGGCTCGATTTCAGTATATTTTTCGATTATTTTAATCATTGAATCTTTGATTAAAAATCTAAGAGTAAAAAACCTTGATGGACAGCATAAACCGGAACACAATAAGAATATTTTAGTGAAGGGAAGTAGACTAGTGCTGGAAATTCTCGAAGTGGTAGCAACAAGAACTAGAACGGAAGGCACACATCACTAAACTTGCCAATTTTCCAAATTACTTTACTTTGTGCTAGGTCAAACTTTCAAAAGTAGAAATTGTTTCCCAAAAGTCGAAATTACTTTACTTTAAACAGTAATGCCACGCACAAGTGGGATTTTTCCTGCATTTTATTTTCTGGAACAGACAATGATTGTAACAAGCTGCAGTCGGTGGTGGTTGTTGAAGTTTCAATGGAGTCGGTATAGGGTGGTTGAGATAGTTAAGTGCAGTTAAACTCATTTAACGATTATCGTTCTAGCTCAAAACTAAATGTCGCTAAACCAAACGATCATTTGCGTTTAAAAACAACAAAATTAAACCATTATGTAAATTGGGAATTCAACTCAAAAATTGTAACATTCTTAAAAAAAAAACTAATAGTAATCTCTCTGCAATCATCATAAGTTCATAACCGAACAGATAAAATGATGCAAAGAAAATACCATAACACAAGATTAATTAACTAATTTCTCACAAACATATTTAGTTCTTTAAAACAAACCACATTACACTCTTAATACTTCTGCAGCAGCGGCAACAAGTAGATGCTTAATGCCATGAACAATAAAACATCCTCGAACACTAATATCCAAAACTCAGTTACTAATTACCCAGCAAACAACAACATCATCGTCTGCATAGAGCGATCCTAGAGCATCCTCGGGAGTAAGGACGAACTGGGCCTCTGGCTTTGAAGCAGCTGTGGGTGTAATAAGACCTCCCTGACCGCGGAGGGCAGGGGATGCGATTCGCCGACAGCGCGCCGTACGAAATGTAGTACTTCGTCCTCCTCCAGAGCAGAGATCTGCGAGCGTACCCGTTTTCCACGTCCAGTTCCAAGTCCTCGCCGTCCTCATCGTCTGCCTCCTCGAGCTCATCGTACAGTGGCGACATTGTGGCGGTCGGCCACTCCAGAGCCTCCGCAACTAGCTTCAAGCTGGTCTTGTCGATTTGAGCTTCGATTTGAGGACCCAAATGGAGAAAAATGAGGAGGGAGCAGAGGAAAAGAGCGGTTGCAGTTGGAGAAGCCATGGAAAAACCTAGAGAGAGAAAATCACAGAAGTTTTTTTTGGGGGTGGGGAGGTGCTGGGGTTTAGTGAGAGAAATCTAAAGGTAGATTTGACTTGTTTTGGGGTCAGATGAAGGACAATGATTGTCTGGCCTCCTTGTTCCCGTGCCCTCCCATACCTTCTTGTTGCGTGGTCACAGTTAAGCCACGTCAACATTTTATATTACTATTCATTTTTGTCTTACTATCTCTATAAAAAAAAATATAAAATATTGACGTGGCTTAATCGTGACCGCACAAAACAGGAGGGCACGGAAACAAGGAGGGCAGACAATCCTTGTCCCAGATGAAGAGCAAGTGGGGCCAAGGTTCACATGTGAGTGGAGAAAGGTGTGAGTGAGCAGAGATTGGGTTACAGCTGAGTTTCTTCTATGTAGGTATCAAAGCGTTGATTGTAACACCGTTCCATAATGTTATTATTTTTAATCTAAAATACTTCAAAACATGATCGTTTTATGATGTTATTTGAAAATTTACGATAGTTCAGATTCAAAGTATTGAATACGTTGTTACCAAAAGCCCTTCCATACAATCCAACGCTTGTTAAAGAAAATTAGACATTCGTTATATTGGATCGAAAAGCTCTAACAAAATACTTCAATATTGTTACCCAAAAAAAGTACTCCAATATTTGTAACCTAACTTTGTACATCAAAATATTGTGACCTCACATGTAATATTTAACTCAGTTAATAACATAGTTGTGTTTTTATCAACCTACATTAGAAGTGAGGCATATTAGTTATGTCGTCCATTTATATAAATTGATACATGGGATCTCATGTGTTTTTGAGATACGCAAAAATTTCTCGTCTTGAATACATTTTGTGTTTGTAAGGCGGGAGTAGCGGTTGGGTGTGCTACAATTTGTTCAGTTTGATTGGTGACGTGTTCTGTGTGAGATTGAGGCATGACACATTCTAGTTTTTTTTTTTTTGGGGGGGGGGGTGGTGAGCTTATATGACAGGTAAGGGATACGACATTAAAATTTGGTGTTTAGTGTACGTAGATGGTCGAGATATGGTGTCGTTTATCCCTCTTTTATATTTCATTTATATTTGCTTATTGTTTTACTAAACAAAATTTCAAGAAAATGTTGGTCCTAAATCTTTTAGGAAAACCCATAAGCAAAGGAACACGATTAAGGACTCATTTGGAACTGTGTTTTTGAAATACACTTATACTCAAAAAAGCAGCTTCAATAAAAACGCTTATTTTAGAAGAACATGAAAACTTTTAATAAAAATGCAAGTGTTTCTTAGAAAATAGAAAAACACTTCAAAATGTTCTTGAAAAAAGCACACACCATGTGTTTCTCTCAGTGGGTCTACTCAAATCCTTCTCATATGTGGATTTACCCATGTTCATCCCTCTTGGTAATGGATACCCATATAACAATGGACAATACTTGAGTACTCACTGGTGAGGACCCATTATACTCTCTATGTTGGGCGGCCCAATAATATAATAAGACTTTTTTTATTAGCACCCCATCTAATGTTGAATACACCCCACATTAAAATTTAATGTTAAATGATTTGTATGACTTAATATGCAATGACTATTTTGACCTCATACGATTATAAAAAAATCAAAAGAGGAAGCAGGCCTACCGAAGGCCTGTGAGTCCGATGTAATGGTGGCAGAAAAATCAAATCCCCGCCACCAAAGCCATGGCTCGGTGTCTCAGATCGTGGCCTCATTCCACCATCAATGACCAGGACGCCGACGATCTCGAATTCCGGTTTAATGGTATCGTCTTATACGCCTTCTTCTTTGTTTGCAATGGTTTACTTAATCGTCTCATTAATCTCCGTCGTCCACCACAGAGGATGACGAGTCGCATCGCATTTGTTGTAGAAGAAAGGGAATAGAGATGTGGGTCGCCGGAGAAGAGAACCCATGGTTGCCATGGCATGGAAGATGTGCAGATTTGTTGGAGAAAATATGAAGGGGTCTGTTTGTTCGCATGATTAATAAGATAAGAGAATAGGGTATTTGGTTACTTGTTATAAAACTTAAATATGAACACATGTCTTGTTTTTATTTTGTCATATTGCATGGTGAGTAAAACGGGTAATGACTTATCCTATAATTATTAGTGGCTTTTTCACTTTATCTCTCTCATTTTTTCCATCTCTCTCTCTCTCTCTCTCTATTTCCTTTCTTTCCCTTTGGCTCTGTGACCTGTATAGAGTAATTGTGTCAAATCACCGCTATCACCGCCTGCAAACCTGTCCAACCGCGTTGTAATCAGCCACCAACCCACCGCTGTCAACTCTACCAAATATGCCAAGCCAACCCAAACTATGTCACCCACCCTCGTTGAACCACTTGCATCTCTTCCGTTGTCCATTCAATTGGTTGAGATGAGGCATGAGATCGGGCATGAAGAGAGAGAAGGCAGGGAGGATAAATAGTTTTAAGTGGAGATGGTTGTGTTATGGACTGTGATTACCTTAATCACAGAGAATTCGGAATAATTAAGAATTGCAAATTTTGTTATTAAGAAGTTTGTTAGATTTTGCTAATTGGAACTTGATTATGTAGCTAGTTGTATAAATGTGGTAGTAAACTCCAATTTTTGTAACGGTCTTATTTTTCAATAAAATTTTATTAATATAAAAAAATATTGGTGCTCTACTCTTTCTTCAATCTCCATTGTTATTTAGCATCTAGGTCAAAGTTGAATAAGATCTTATGGTTGGTATTGTGGGACCATGATTTTTTAGGGTCTGAGCAAGACGGATCGGAATACGTATACCTTAGAGGTCCCGTTATGGACCCAACAACTCCGATCAAATTGAGCAAATGGACTAGCGATGTCACCATCATCTTGTGTTCCAAGAAAGTAGGCAAAGTCCGTCGACTACGTTGTGATTGACCATTCTTGTTTCGCAAGATATGGAATCTTGATCTAAATAGGGATCATCTAAGTTTCTTATATTCTTGGATATTCTTACAATCTAGGAATTGACGTGTGCTGCAAATAATCATACTCCTAAAAGGAAACAATATCTATCTCTAGATATATTTAAGGATTCTCCCAATTTAATATGGATTCCATATCTTATTAAAAGGTTTCTCTCCTGACTAGAATAAGCTCCACAGGCGGTGGTGCGCGAATTTGATTTAAACAATTGGTACTTTCATTGAGAGTAAACTCATATTTCCCCCTCGAAATCACTCCACCCCCACTATGTTTGTCTCAAACCAATACCCATGCGACTCCGCCATACTGGGGAACAGCGACACCCTTGTTGGTGAAGTCACCCCTACCATGGATTAAGTCTAGACAACTTTGATGAGGATTAATGTCTATGTTAACAAATTTTGAAAGGCTTTGAAGGCCTCTCAAATGGAAGATCATTCGAAACTTATCTACTTCAAAAGATGCGTGAAAATCCCTAGAAGATGTTGTCTTTGGATTTGAAGAGCCATCTGTCATGGCAATGTACGTTTAGACTCCAGTGAAAATTGCTAATCTGAGCCCCTGTCGCTCCACAGTCAGACTTCCAACACCTCTCATAAGAAGCCCATACGTAATTGGAAATCATCCAAGTATCGAGGGCTGATGAAGAAAAAAAAATTGTCAGTGTCAACTGCATATATGGGGCAAAAAAACATCTAGGCAATACTAGAAATGGGAGAAATGCGGCATGCAACTAGACCAGGATGGCAGTCTCCATCAACAAGCCTTGGTCATAAAGGTCCAAATCTCGGATGCCATGGTCAGGTATGTGCTGGTGGACAACATATCCGGAGTTAGCATCATCTTCAAAGAAGTAGAGGAGATGAGAGGATTGGAATTATGGATAATTTCAACCTGAGTAAGACTACTTTGCATACGTTCAATGGTGCTCCTGTTTGATCACTCATAATTGTGAAATTAGCGGTTAAGGCGAAACCTATAATTATCTTGTAGTCTTTATGTTATGGACTGTCCAACTCCGCATAACACCATCTTGGGCTGAAACTGGCTACCCAAGATGAAAGTAGTCCCGTCGTCACACCATCAACTACTTTGATATCCTGCACTTGGCGGGATAAAAGAAACTAAGAGAGATCAGGTCATGGCCTACTGCTGCTCAGTAGAAAGCCTAAATATGATATGAAAAAAAGAACGAAGCTCGTAGCTCTAATGCAGAAAATCGCATAGCAACCATAGTTTAGGGGCCAAGAAACAAGCTACATGGAATTCGACATGGACCCTTGACCCCAATACGACGGTACTTCGAAATCAAAGCCTCGAAATCAAAGGCAGATGAGGATGCTGTCTACTTAAGTTTCTATCCCGACAAACCCGAACTTAAGGCCATAATCAAATCAAAGCTATCGGATCGAGACAAAAGAGTTATTCACTGCCTTCTTACAAGCAAATAAAAATGTATTGGCTTGGTCTACTGAAGACATGCCTAGAGTCTATCCTTCAATAATCTTCCACCGTCTCCATTTGGATCTAACCATGAAACCGGTTATCTAGCGAAAGCGCAATCACGAAATAGAGCAAAGTAAAATCATCGTGTTGAGATTGAAAAACTCAGGGACGCCAACTTTATTGTTGAAGTCTATCACCCAGACTGGTTGGCTAACGTAGTCCTTGTGCCAAAAAAAAAAAGGATAAGTGGCCAGAAGAATTAGCCGAAGTTCTATGGGCGCATCACATAACCGTTCGGAGAAAAACTAAAGAAAGCCTATTTTCCTTATCAACTACAATCTCTAACATCACATGCTTATCACAAACTACAATCTCTAGCATTACATGTTTATCACAAAATGTACTCAAAAGTATCCTACATACTCAAGCTTCCTGCAGGAAAAAAATTCATCCATTCTTTCATGTTAGCTGTCTGAAGAAGCACTTGGTGCCACATGTGTTGCGTACTATAGCTTTACCAGAAGTCACAGATGATGGATTAGTGCAGAAGACTCTATTAGCATTGTTTGGAAGAAGAATGTTGCAAGTGTACAATTGCTGGTACGATGTATTGAACAAGAAGAAAGTGATGCAACTTGGGAGGATTATGATGACTTCACTTCCAAGTTTCCTAATTTCCATTTTTAAAATCTTGAGGACAAATTTGTTTTTCAAGGGGGAATGATAGATTTTGCTAGTTGTATAAATGGGGTAGTAGCCTCCATTTTTATTAACGGTCATATTTTTCAGGAAAATATTATCAATATAAAAAAAATACTGAATCTCTGCTCCGTCTTCCTCTTTCTTCCATCTTCATTGTTGTTCTGCATCTAAGTCTAAGGTTGGATCAGATCTTATGAAACTAGGATGAGGCTTGGAAATTTGGAATCGAGCAGAAAGAGTGAGAAGTTGGGAGAGAGGAAGGAGGAGAGAGAGACGGAGAGAGGGGGAGTCATGTCTTTTTGTCCTTGTATTTGATGGGTTTCAACGTATGAACATATCTACACCATTTAAAAATGGGCATAATGGGCATGGACAATAGACAACCCAAGCCATCAGACCCATTTATTATGAGTCCTCTGAAAGTGCTTAATTGTTTTAAAAGCACTCTCAAAGAAATCCTAAAAATGTAAGTCATAAATAGATCTCAAACTCGATCCTCATCTCCCAAGCTGACAAAAAGAAAACCTCAAGGGGTGTGCTATCCACACACCAATTTTTAATTTCTATCCGTTGATCTTCTTCATTTCATCCGATCCGACGGCCGAAAATTAGAAAGGTGTGTGAAAAGTAAAAAGAGGTGTGTGGATATCACAACCCAACCTCAAAAGGCAAACCAAAGCCTAAATGAGGTGATGGCGAGGTGAAGAAAAACATTGGGTAGGAGGTGAATTTGTTGAGTGTGGGCTTGCTTCCAATGGTCTTGGAATAAGTTTTGGGCTAACTATTTAGGCCCGACTCATTTGCAACTAGTTTTATTTATACTGGGCCTTGGACCCCTATTGCATAAAAAAGACAACAGAAACATGCTTTTAATGGAAGATACTTTTTATATGAGATTGTTCATGCATAAAATGCTTTTGGTAATTAGAAGATCACGAATATTTTCTCGTATCACTTTGATTTTTACAGAAGTATATACAGAACTCAGAATTGATGCAAATAACCTAGCAAACGAACGGAGAAACCAAGACTGCTACAATTATACAACTTCTGACAAACAATAAAATAATCTAAATTACAGAGATTAATGAGATTCGAACTCAAGTGCATTGGGAGGAATACATTGTTATTGCTATATCAACTTAGCTAAAGCTCAGGTCAATGAGTTTAGACTTCTTTGCCTCCTATTGCACGTACGAATTGTTTTACATTATGAATTTGATTTCTTTTTCTTGGTCTGATATATATGTCTATATACACACAAGAATAATTTACCGTCTCATGCTTATCAGCACCATGACTTTATAAAGATGAGAAAGGTACTGTACATTTAGACTCCATTATGGCTACAGATTAGCATGATTTCTCGGCAGAAATGTGGTCCATTCTCTTATTGTTTTTATTATTACGGTTTGCCTCTCTACCCCCTCTATGCAAATGCAAACATAGACTAGTCCCAACTTAGATTATTAATACATTGATTGAAAGTGCAAGGATGACTAAACTTCTGTTGATGTGCCGATATATCGTCATGTGTTGTTACGAATTTGGAAAAATAAACATGAATAATACAAATATGTTTGTATACTAGGCGGGCTAGGCTCAATTTAGATATTACAAACTTTAAATTTGTAGATTAAATATGTCCAAACTGGTTCAATTCGGTTTAGAGAGACCGTGACCACATTTTTTGTCAAAACCTGAACCACATCGACCATTTATGCCCGATTCGGTCTAGTGAACGAGAATTGGAGATCAGCTGCGAGTAAAATTCCGCCACCAATGCTTGAGATGTTTAGTCGGTTCTCCTCCCTCTTTCCGAACAACAACATATATGACATATGTAGTCGACTCTCCTCCCTTATTCTGAAGAACAACTTATATAACATATGTATACTACTATTGTGGTTTTCCGTGCTAATGATATAACGTCATTTAAATGAAAACTTACAAATATTTTTGTTGCACGCTACGATAACAGTGTACGGAAATCCTTGCATGCAATTGCAAGCTATTACATGCTAATTAAGTCAAGGTAAGTGGAAGGACACTGAACTAGTTACTCTAGGCTGTGGCTGTACCTATCAATAATTAATCCCTGCAAGGTTAGGGTTTAAATCATGACCTCAAGTTTTAGACGATATTTCCACCACCACAACCCTTAAATACGCAATGCAGGGTTGACTCCGCCAATTCACCAAAACTGCATAAAAAAGGCAAATGTGGAAAGTTGTACTTGTTTGTAAAGTTGAATTTTTGAGAGGGCTTTTGTATGCACTGTCGCTAAGATTCCTCTCTCTCACTGACTAATTTTCAACAAATACGGAATTCAATCTCTTCTGTTGCTTTCAGTTTTCATCAACAAGTATGAAAAAGGTTTCTTGAGCAATAATGTTAATGTGATAAGTTAAGGCAAGACAATCTGAAAGGAAGCACTTCTACAGTTGCTTTTGGCTTGTGCGTTTGAGGTGCAAGTTTTATACTTTTTTTATATGTATAGGCTGAGAATATCACAGAGACAGAGAGAGTGATAGCTTCTTTAGCTTGCACAGAAAAATTGGGACCACTTTCTCAGCAATTTTTATTATTTCTGCTCAAGATTCTTCGCAGTTGATAACAATGGATTTGATTTATACCACTCCAAATTGTTCAATTAATTTCTATTTCTCAATGTCCGATCTTTTTCTTTAACACTATTTTTGTAGCAAATCAATTATTGTAATGATTCAAGATTAAATGATAGTAGTTATCGATATGATGGATAGTAACAGTTTGAAAACATAGCTTAATGAGTATATTTGCTACAATAATAACGCTATTTAAGAATATTGTTACAGTAAGATAATTCGAGATTATCTACCAGAAAAAAAAAAAAAAAAAAAAACACCTTTCTAACTCCAAAGGGTATTCGATTGTTAAGCAATGAGATCTTCTACTAATGTATATAATACATAAAAGTATAATAGAAATATCAGTTCAATTCGATTATCTAATATGGTAGAAATATTAAATGGTTTACGAACTGTGGCATGCAAAATTACCTTTTAACTTTTCCCCGGCTTCACTGTGCTGATTTTTTGAGTCAGGCATCTCGATCTTCTGCCTAGCATGCCTTTTACGTCGACGTCAAATTTACTAATCTTAATTAGTTACCATGTCTATGGAAACTGAAAGGGGATTGCAGAGTAAAGTTTATTACTATTAGTTCGCAAGGAAGACATTTAATAGTTTACCAGTGACAAATGAGAAAAAGAAGAAGAAAAATGATGAGTTGTTTTCTAGGGTAGCTAAGCAATTGGCATCACCGTCAGCTTCTAATCCAACTTGGAAAGTGTGCCAAGAAAAGCAGTGAGAGGAGAGAGCATGATTCTCTCCCTTCTTTTTTTCTCTCCCCTTCCCTCCTCTCTTATTTGAACGGTCATGGTTAAACCACCTCAACATCTTATATTAATTTTTTATAAAAAGAGAAAGACAAAATAGAGAATGTGAGAGAAGGGGATGAAAGGAGATGGAAAGAGGAGGGGAGATAATTCTAGTCTGAGAAGAGACAAACTATGCACACCAGGATAATACAATCTCCAGGAATCATGATCAAGCTACTGACAGCGACTCCAGCCACCGGAATATTCCACTGCCGGTAACTTCTCCCGGTGATAATCACACTCTTGATTTGTTACGACATTAAGACTTAGTTTGGGAGTGAGGTGCTTAAAAAAAAAGCACCCATGAAAAAAAGCTGTGAGGGTTTTAGGTGTTTGGTAAACTGAAAAAAAAGGGCTTATTTTGGAAGCTGCTGTGAGAATAAGCTGAAATCAAAGGAAAAAGCTGAAGCTGTTATTTGTAGCTTTGGAAAACTGGCTTTTTTTCAAAGCACACGGAGCTACAGGGCTTCTTTAATGAAAAGACCCACTATTAGACTGCTTTTTTTTCCAAAAACATTTTTACAAAAAAGTTTACCAAAAACTCTGCTGATTTATTTCACAGCCGCTTATTCTCACAGCACAGCCGCTTATTCTCACAGCAGTTTTTTTTCAAAGCACAGCAATACCAAACCAGCCCTAAAACTGCTATAGCTAAACTCTATGAGCAGAAAGATTATTAAGTGCTACCAATTGTATACAAGAATGTGTTTAACTTTAACTTCTTGTGATATTAAAATTGTTATAGCTAATCTTTTTGAGAATTTTTTGTATTATGAGTTGTATTATTATATACAATAATGTGTCTCTTTCTCATCACGTAATAATATACATATAATGACTAATTTTTTGTTATACATGAATCATAATTTAATACATGTGCATAAACTTTTCTTATGTACTTATAATCCATCAATTGTATTGAACGTTTAAAATGAATAACTCGTTATACTAAGAAGCGAAATATATTATACCGAAACTTGAACTCTAAGAAGATGGATTATTCTATGTGTTATTATCTGACACATTTCATGTGACTGTGGGTACCTAATTGATCTTTTTGTGTTCCATAAAGTGAAAATTTTAAGGCAAAGCAAATACCTTTGAGTCAAAGAAATCATATAACAGTTCTAAGTTCATGCACCTTCTTCAACTATCCCATTGAAACAAGTCCATCAACTTTGTGGACAATAATTTCAAAGTTCCAAAAGTCTACCTTTAATCTAATGAGAAAACTACTCTTTGGATCTTTGACCATTTGTTTTGATTCAGAACTCAGATGATTCAATGGTAGAGATATCCCTACACAATGGAGAGCAACTGTGTGAGACTTTCACATGACGTATCAATTCAATAATGCAATGTCATGTGAAAAGAAACTTACATACTACATTATATTATTGATTAAAATGATACAGTAAACTTACTTCATGTAAGTCGTTGTCCAAGATGATGGGCAGTCTCTACCAGATACGTTAATGCATTCATAAATGATTTTTTAGATTTTTCTACAGGTTTCCATAGATTTATAAAATAATGGTCACTCAGAACTTGCTATATAAAGTCCTTCCCACTTACAAATGAAGCCTGCTGGATTCTGTAAATTGGAGGTTTTCTCAGTATTTAAATCAATTCTCACTTCCACTATTTTATTCACTTCCTTTCAACTTTTCTCCATCCTCCTTATCCCTGTCACTGCACCAATCCAACCCTAAACAAAGTTCCCCCTCCTCACTCATCACCGCCACCCCATACCTCTGCCTCCTTTGTTTCTCACATTATTTCCAGCCTGCTCTCTCTCTCTCTCTCTCTCTCTCTCTCTCTCTCTCTCTCTCTCTCTCTCTCGTCTGAGAAGCCATGGATGTTGACATGCTCAAATCATCATCATCATCAGCAGGTGATCATCATCATCACATGGACATGATGACGATGATGATGCAAATGCAAAAACAGCAGCACTCTCCTGATCAGTTCTGCTGTGACTCTTACCCTAACAACAACAACAATCCCACATTTCCAGAGATAGATTTTAATTGGGTTTCAAATCCAAACCCAACTAACCATGAATCCATTTCTCCAGTACCAATTTTCCATAATCCAAATGCAGTTCCTCCACAACCAACATTGCTAAATCCTGCATTACCCTCCTCTGTTTCCTTCATGGGAAACCCAATCCAAGAACCCTTAACTCCAAGACTAAGTAAGCCTTCTGGTATTAGTCCTACAGGACTATCAGTCCTATCCAGTACTTCATACGAGAAGAGAAACTCCATGGCTGCAATGAGGGAGATGATCTTCAGGATTGCAGCAATGCAGCCCATTCAGATAGACCCGGAGGCGGTGAAGCCGCCGAAGAGGAGGAACGTGAAGATTTCGAAAGACCCACAGAGTGTGGCGGCGAGGCACCGGAGGGAGAGGATAAGCGAGAAGATCAGAATCCTGCAGAGACTTGTTCCTGGTGGGACTAAAATGGACACTGCTTCTATGTTGGACGAGGCCATACATTATGTGAAGTTTTTGAAGAAGCAAGTGCAGACTCTGGAGAGAGCTGGGGCTGATAGACCAGTCGGCCTTGGATTCCAAGGGAGTGGCAGTCAGCTGGGTAATGTGAATTACTCTGGGTTTTTAAGGCCTTCTCAGTTGGTGGGTTCTGTGCAGATGCTTAGATGATGGGAGACTTGTTGAAATTTGAAATATCATGTACTGATTGAGTGATTGTTGTGTACGTTTGAGAGATTGTTTCTGAGGGGAATGTGAATTAGTTGTTGATTTGTAGTTGTTACTTGTTATTTTTTAAAGGAAAATTTGATGTCTGCATGCTTTTAGAGGTTGCATTAATCCATGCAGAACACTATTTACATAACCAAATGTCCTAACAAGTTCAAGTGTAAATATATGTTAAAAGAAATGAAAAATAAAAATAAAAATAGTGTTGCCCCAACAGTCAATCCATAGCAAACAACCATAAACTAATCATCTCAAAGATCGTTTTTCAGCAGCAGAATCAACCAAAACGAAGAAGCATCTTCCCAAATATTTCTTCCTTGTCCCGAAACTCAAACAGACCAAGTGCATGAGCAAATGTATTGCCTTGCTTAAATTGAAATGAGACCTCCTCTATATCCATCTACGTACCGATTTTTATGTCACCAAGAAGATTACTAATGTTGCCAAAACATTACTCCGACCCCTGAGGAGAGAGATCACCTCTTGCGAACCAGATTCAATAATAACAAATAGTAACTCTTACGGTCAACTGCCAAAAGAAGAGTTGTTTATCCCATCCCATTCATTCTCATACCGATTCATGGCTTCTATGACTCTAGGTAAGTAGTAAACATGCAAACATGCCATAAATTGAGAGAGATTATATATTGCAAGATCTTGAAGATGGACTATATATACTAAGAACAGTAAATAAAGACCACTGATAGATGATGATTAGAGTCTTTATTACACTACTGATGATAGTGATAATGTGGCAATGACTAATGAGATGCATGTTTAACAAGCTTTTTGTATGTCTAAAGACTCCAAACCATGGTCAAACTCAAAAGGATATTATATCTTACGCCCAAAAAGTTGACAAGTTAAGTCTGGGCGGTGGGTTATCTCGCTACTCTCACACACTAGAGGTCCCCGTTCAAACCCGAGCTCAGACAAAACCCTTGATCAACTGATGCTGAATTCAACCATTTTTGCTTCAACATTTTTGTTCGCCCATAAAAGTTTGACGAGTAGTGGCGGGGGCTCATTGTCCATATACGAGCACGGGAGATTCAATCTTGAGTTTTATTTTATTTTAAAATTCAAGAGAAATACTTCTAGATTGAGTGAATTGGTTATGCAATGGTTTCTTCAAAATAACATTGTGCTAACAACCCGGTCTCTTATATGCTTTTAGCTATCATCTGTGTGAATAGCAGTACCCTTATTTTATACTTTCATTAAGTAGAACGTAAGCTTTTGTGGTATGCACTAGTATAAATATTTTAAATTGATGATTGGGTTCGTTCATTGTATGCTTCTAGGGTCGAGGAGTGTATTTGTAAAAATTATCAAAATCGGAGCTAAAGATAACCATTAAATCGTGATTTTTTATTGTAACCGTTGAAAGATTTCTTCCCGTTACCTAATCTTGTAATGTTTGTTTTGGTGATTTTTGGCGTATCAGATCTTGAAGTATATATAAAATATTTGACTGTTGGATCGTCAAAACTAATTTCGTAGAATGCATAAATTATTGGAGGAATTTAATATGCCAACCATGTCTCTCACTTTGCCCGACGAATATATCCACTTACCCGATGAAAAAAAACCCTAAATCCTAATTAAGGCTTTGCGCAACAGAACCTTTATAGCAAGTCCACCCAAGAATATCCCCTAGGGTATTGGGCAATCCAATCCCCCAACCCCCAAAACAATGCTCCAGCCTTACCTAATCAACTGGGCTCCAGGAGAGCCCGACACATAGCCCAAGCCCAAATCCTCTAACCCACTGACTGGGGGGGGGGGGACTAACGTCAGGCTGATGTTAGCCTGGCGTTAGCCACCATTTTTTTTAAGCAGGCTAGAGTCATCCACCATTTTTTTTAAGCAGGCGCGTGAATCACACGTTGGGCTCCAGGAGAGCCCGACACATAGCCCAAGCCCAAATCCCCTAACCCACTGACTGGGGGGGGGGGGACTAACGTCAGGCTGATGTTAGCCACCATTTTTTTTAAGCAGGCTGGAGTCATCCACCATTTTTTTAAAGCAGGCGCGTGAATCACACGTGGGAGAAGGGCTAGTAGCCCGATAGAAAAATAGGATTGGCGCTCGTCGGGCAGGCGCACTTTCCCAACAACTAGGTGACGTGGCGTAATCTGGACCATTGAAAATTTCAGATTAACGGTCCAAATTTTTAGGCCTAAAAAAGAAAAAAAAAATTCAATTTTTACCGTTGGCATACGTGTCAAAATCTAGGCTGTTGGATTACAATTTTTTTTTTGTAATCCAACAGCCCATATTAATTAAGTTAATAAACAATATTAAAAAATACAAAAAAAAAAATTATAATACTTAACCATGCTTTTCCATCTTACACCACATTTCAATATTATCAAATACTTTCAGTTTGGTATGTTAAAAATCTTATAAAAAATCTATCAACAAAATTCTTACATAATCATGACACCTGGTGCTACGGGATTTGTTAAAAATATACTCGAAAATCTATCCACAAAAATTGTACTTTCAGATAATGATACATGGCGTGACGAGATTGTTTCCTATCCGAAATTAAAAATAAAATTATCTTTTATTATTTTTTGAAAAAAATTTAATAATATTAATACCAATATATAGCCTGGGCTATTCAGTTTAGGAGTTGAGATCCACTTGGGCAATTATTGTTCACTAAATGCAGTTACTGTTCACTTTGGGGTATTGGTTTGCCTATAGCCTAGGGGATTGTTTAGGAGTGGAGTTGCTCTTATGGGTTGTCAGGCAAAAGTTTACACAGTATGCGCCATTTTTTTTCTTTGTCGCCAATGTTTGCCCCACGAATACATTCTTGCCTCCCAAATCATTTATTCGAGCAAAGCCTTTTGCAAAACCTTAAATATTGACCAGCTTTGCACGACCATCTGGAAACTTCGTCGGATCAAGTTGATTTATCTGACGAAAAACGGCTTGTCAGCCCGAATTTTGTAGGGCAAGTAGTATTTTCTAGTAATGATCCATTCTTTCCACATTGTGAGATTCATATCTCAACAAAATTGAGGTATAACTTTGTATACCAATTTTTGCTTTAACATTATCTTAGTTAGCTTGGCATCCGCTTTGAACAAAGAAAATACGTGTGCCTCTTATATAGGTGCGTCTTCTTGTCCACTTAGTAATTGTGACTAATGTATTTTATACAAAGCTTTCAAAAAATTTATTAAATCTGTGCTAGTTTGTCATTCATATGGAAAGAAAGTTGAGGTTCCACCACAAAATTAATTGACAATATCTAATTACTTATAAACACACACAAGGTTTCTTTCTTCTCCGATGTGGGATTAACATTCAATACTCCCCTCAAGTGTGAGAAATTTTCAATTCTAGCACGTGAACAACATAAATTTGGTAACGTGGAGCATGTGTGTCCATTGGGCTTTACACGTGGGACAACTTGCTTTGATACGATAAAGAAAGTTGAGGTTCCACAATCAAACCAATTAGCAATATGGGGAGTAAACAATTCTTATAAGCACATGTAAAGTCTCTCATTTCCCCGATGTGGAATTCACTCTCAATACGCCTCCTCATGTGTAGTGAATTTTCAAGCCTAACACGTGGACAACACAAATCCGATGACATCACTAGTACAAAAAACACTTTGCGCGACGCAGGTCATTCGTCGCGCAAAGTCAAAAAAACGTCGCGCAAAAACCGTCGCGGCAAGGCAGTGACAGAAGGCTTTGCGCGACGAAGGGGTTACATGCGTCGGGCAAAGCCACTTTGCGCGACGCATGTAACCCCTTCGTCGCGCAAAGTGGCTTTGCGAGATGCAATCTACGTCTCGCAAAGGGACTTTGCGCGACGCAACCTACGTCGCGCAAAGCCACTTTGCGCGACGCATGTAATCCCTTTGTCGCGCAAAGTGAATTAGATCACTTTTTGGTTTTGGTCAAAAATATTATTTTTTTAATTTTTTAATAATATTGTAATTAAATTATAAACAATAATTAATTAACCAAAGAAAAGTATTTAATTATAAAATATATGAAAATGTACATACAAGATGTCCGAATAAAAAAGAAAAAACTACAAATAGTCTTCTAGGTGAAGTGGCTACTGGGTATCGGCAGGGTGAAATAACTCGGAGGTCGAAGGTGTAGTAGCAAGATCAGGTACTGGAGATTTGGAGGCCGGTCATCTGTATGGCTCGTACCAGACCTCTCATATGCCCGACATAGGCATGTAGTTGCTCGCCATGGGCCCTTATCTGTTCCCTCATCTGCTCGCCCTGGACCTCATGCTGACCCTTTAGGGTTGTCACTTCCTCCTTCAATGAATCGACCTCTGCAGTGATCTGACGGAAACATCTAAGTAATCAATTGATTCAATGATCTGACGGAAACAATATGTGGTAGGTATCAGTTAATTGAAGAGAAAACATCTAAGTAATCAATTGTTTTAGTGAATCTTCTATAGTATGGTTGCAATAATAAGAACTTTGATATAGTTAAGTCTAATCAAACTATTATAAGTAATCAAATTCAAGTCTTATTTTCGGTGATCTAGTTATGTAGTTAAGAACTTTGATATCTAGCAAAGTAGGAAACCCATTAATCCATTTAAAAAGCATAACTGAAATTACTGATATGGTTAAACTAATCAAACTATTATAAAAATTAAAACAAAATAAGAAATGGAAATTCAAACTTTGATATCTATTATCTAGATGCAGAGATAGACGGAGTTGGACGGAGTTGGAGATGGAGATAGCTTTGACCAAAGTTTTGCTGAGAGTTAGACGGAGTTGGAGATAGCTTTGACCAAAGTTTTGCATTTGAAGCCCAATACCCTGACCGATGGCAATAAACCAAATTAAAGCCACTAAGACATGAAGACCTAACCCAAATCTTCTTCTCTTTGACCAATGAATAAAAATGGTAACAACATTACTTTTACATTGGCAGCCAATGAATCATAACTTACCTTACATTTCAAGTTATTGAATTAAACAGTAAGCTCTATTTTATTTAAAAAACCTATAGGGCGTGTTCGCTTGGGTTAGTTCTAGTTCAAGCCCTCATTTAACAAGGTCAAAATAAGGAGACTAGGTGAGGCAGTAGTCCCACTTAGTGAGATTGCTAAATAGCACCCTGTTTGATACAACTTAGACTAACTCATACTAGCTCAATCCAGCAAAGCAATGCGGTGTAGCAAACATAGCCATAAATGTAATTGGTTTTCTCAAATCATCTTAAACACAAAATACTGAATTTACAATTACAAGGGTTGTCGTACCTATGGACTCCTGCAGATGGGTAAGAATGACTTGCAGCAGGACGAGCTCTTTCAAAGGCCAAATGAGGTGAATGCAGCTGCCCTGGAGCTTCAGGCCCCCTATGTTGAAATAAAAATCAATAAGTTTTTAATACATAACGAAACCCAAATGCTCAATGGCTATTCAATTACTTTTAGCCATTTTCTTCTACGCACAATCAATATATATAACTAAAACCATTAAGTTATTATCCATACCATTAGCTATTCCTTTAGTCTTCATGTGCTTCCAAGTGCAAAGTTATAATCAATCACAAAATCATTAAGCATGTCAAGGTAATTATAAATTTCGAAGCTCGTAACAAGGAAGATTTAGAACTTGATACAAAGCCAACCAAACAAGCAGGGAACAAAAAATGCAGCTACAAAGTCAACCAAAATACATAAATATAAATAAATTTATTCCAAATCGTGAAAAAAAAAAGCTAATCAGTTAACAAAAACCTAAATCCATAAAATCACCATATAAACTCCAAAAATCAAAGATCTAGAACAAGCATTCATATGAAAACAAGAAACAGAGCAGAGCAACATAAATTAAAGAGAAGGAGATGCAATAAGCGAAATGTAGCAAATAATTACCAACCAAACTGAGATTAAGCAAATAAAGCTTTGAAGATTTGTTACGTGTCCCAAACGGTCCAATTGGAGTCTGGACTCTCTCTGTGCCTGCGAAGAAGCCGACTTCTCCAGCAAACCTAGTGTCAAATCTCTGCAAACACACAGATTCGAAATCCAAAACCCTAATTGCGATTATTCGGATCAATTTCTAGGAGGAAAAAAAGGGGGAAAGGGAAATTTGTTTGCAAATGGGCGAGAGGGAAGAGCAAGAAACCGAGTGGAATAAGAGCAAAAGGGAAATTTGTTTGCAGATGGGCGAGACTCGAGAGGGAAATTTGTTAGGAGGAAAAAAAATTATTTGGGAAAATTTAAAAATAACGCCTATTATTAACAATTGTACCGCCAAAATTTTAACACTTTGCGCGACGGAGGTTTAGATTATGACGTCGCAAAACAGCTTTGCGCGACGCAGGTGCACCTACGTCTCGCAAAGTGTTTTTTTTTTCTTTTGCCCTTTTGCTTATAAGTACAAAATAAATAAATTAAAATCTACTTACTAAATATATATACCATTGAACTTGATGGGAAATTAGTTTCAACGATCAAACCGTCAAACTTGTTTGTATATACTGTGAGATCACATACGCCAAAAATATCAAAAAACAAACATTCAGAGATCAAGTAACGGGACAAAACTTTTCGACGGTTTTAAACGAAAAATCACGATTTAACGGTAGTTTTAACTCTGATTTTGATGATTTTTTAAAGCTACACTCCTTGACCCTATATGAATACAATGAACTAATTCGATCTTCAATTTAAATATTTACACTAGTGGATACCACAAAATCTTATGGTATACTTGATGAAAGTATTAAATAAACTCTAAGTGTTAGTGAATGTATCATTTTGATGGGAAACGCATTGTACGAAACTAGTTTCAACGATCCAACCGTCAAACTTGTTTGTATATGCTTTTAGATCGCATACGCCAAAAATGGAAAAAAACAAACATTCAAAGACCAAGTAACGAGACAAAACTTTTCAACGGTTATAAACGAAAAATCACGATTTAACGGTAGTTTTAACTCCGATTTTGATGATTTTTTAGAGCTACACTCCTTGACCCTATATAAATACAATGAACTAATTCGATCTTCAATTTAAAATATTTACACTAGTGGATACCACAAAATTTTATGTTATACTTGAAGAAAGTATTAAATAAACTCTAAGTGTTAGTGAATGTATCATTTTGATGGGAAACGCATTGTATGAAACTAGTTTCAACGATCCAACCGTCAAACTTGTTTATATATGCTACGAGATCGCGTACGCCAAAAATGGCAAAAAACAAACATTCAGAAATCAAGTAACGGGACAAAACTTTTCGACGGTTATAAACGAAAAAGCACAATTTAACGATAGTTTTAACTTCGATTTTGTTGATTTTTTAGAGCTACACTCTTTAACCCTATATGAATACAATGAACCAATTTGATCGTCAATTTAAAACATTTACACAAGTAGTTACCACAAGAAAAGCAAAGGGAGGAAAAAAAAAGCACTTTGCGCGACGTAGGTGCACCTGCGTCGCGCAAAGTGTTTTTTTTCTTTTTTTGGGTCCTTTTGCTTATAAGTACAAAATAAATAAATTAAAATCTACTTACTAAATATATATACCATTGAACTTGATGGGAAATGTATTGTACGAAATTAGTTTCAATGATCAAACTGTCAAACTTGTTTGTACATACTTTGAGATCACATACGCCAAAAATATAAAAAAACAAACATTCAGAGATCAAGTAACGGGACAAAGCTTTTCGACGGTTATAAACGAAAAATCACGATTTAACGGTAGTTTTAACTCTGATTTTGATGATTTTTTAGAGTTACACTCCTTGACCCTATATGAATACAATGAACTAATTCGATCTTCAATTTAAATATTTACACTAGTGGATACCACAAAATCTTATGTTATACTTGATGAAAGTATTAAATAAACTCTAAGTGTTAGTGAATATATCATTTTGATGGGAAACGCATTGTACGAAACTAGTTTCAACGATCTAACCGTCAAACTTGTTTGTATATGCTTCTAGATCGCGTACGCCAAAAATGGCAAAAAACAAACATTCAGAGATCACGTAACGGGACAAAACGTTTCAACGGTTATAAACGAAAAATCACGATTTAACGGTAGTTTTAACTCTGATTTTGATGATTTTTTAGAGCTACACTCCTTGACCCTATATGAATACAATGAACTAATTCGATCTTCAATTTATAATATTTACACTAGTGGATACCACAAAATCTTATGTTATACTTGATGAAAGTATTAAATAAACTCTAATTGTTAGTGAATGTATCGTTTTGATGGGAAACGCATTGTACGAAACTAGTTTCAACGATCCAACCGTCAAACTTGTTTGTATATGCTTCGAGATCGCGTACGCCAAAAATGGCAAAAAACAAACATTTAGAGATCAAGTAACAGGACAAAACTTTTCGACGGTTATAAACGAAAAAGCAAGATTTAACGGTAGTTTTAACCCCGATTTTGATGATTTTTTAGAGCTACACTCATTGACCCTATATGAATACAACGAAATGATTTGATCGTCAATTTAAAATATTTACACAAATGGATACCACAAAATTTAATATTTAGAGCTGTAAACTGGCTTCTTCTCTAAATCTCTAACATTCTAGTTTCCTCCTCCCAATTTGGTGAGAAATGAAATCTATCCATTTTTTAGCACACATCAATCTATCCCTAAATTAGATCAAGTTAACTGAGCAGTTTGCAGTTTCTTAGCTTTTGTTTCCCTAAACCTATCAAAATCCTTCATACTCCTAGTTATTCATTCTACTCATTCAATTGTTCAAAACCAAAACTCAACTTGTTAAAAATAAGCATTGACAAAGATAATTAAAGAAAAACATAAATACACAAAAATAAAAAAATCCAAACATAAATGTAATCAATAAATAGTTAATTAATTAATCAAATAAATACAAACCTGAAGGTGAAGATGGTGAGGGTTGAGAGAGATAGAGAGTCTGAAAGAGAGTGAAAGAAGGAGGTTGAGTGTGAAGAAAAAGGCCCCTGTGTGTGGTTATTTTAGAGGAAAAAGTCGTCGACTTTGCGCGACGCCACCTACGTCGCGCAAAGTAGGGAAAAAAAGCTTGGTTTTGCTTCAAAATCTTGTGCGACGCAGCCAACGTCGCGCAAAGCTATTTTGCGCGATGGCACTTTGCGCGACAAAGGCATTCGTTGCGCAAAGGTTTTTTGCGCGATGTAGATGTACCTTCGTCGCGCAAAATAGCTTTGCGCGACGTTTTGTGTTTGGCGTCGCACAAACATACTTTGCGCGACGAAATTTGCTGCGTCGCGCAAGTTTCCGTCGCGCAAACATGTTTTTCTACTAGTGCATGGAACACGTGTGGCTTTCGGACTTCGAATATGGGACAACCTGCCCTAATGGCATATTAACTACATTGAGAAAAATCAGAAAAGGATTAAGAATTGAGAAACATTAAAGAACTAGAGAGAGAACTGAAGAGAAAATAAGGAAAAATGAACGTGCTTTTATGTGTTGATTGAATGAATTTTAGTTATTACATTAAACCTTTAAAAATTAGAAGTCCTTTACCCCAAGCATAATTATAGGGAATTTGGCCATGAATTATATTTGATTCTTACATAAACATTGTATGTCACTATGTGATGTGTTTGATTCAGTGACATGAGATCATCTAGTGCATTAGGTTGTAAGTATAGTTAGAAGTCGTTAAGTAGTCTGTTAGTATTAAATAAGGTCTCTTTTGTATAAATAGCTTCTCTGTTTTATATAAATAGCTTATGAGCTATCTGTTGTAACTAAGAATCATTCAATCAATACAGAAAGCACGTTCATTATTTCTTATTTTCCTCTTCAGTTTTCTCTCTCTAGTTCTTCAGTATTTCTCAATTCTTTATCTTTTTTTTTTATTTTTTTTCTCATTGTAGTTAATAATATTTATCAAACAGTTGAACAGTCATTACAAATATATTGATTGTTTTACCAAGATTGTTGATCATTGTTCTATACACATAGACATAACTAAACGATAGTCAATTTGATTGATTTTTGCAAAGATAATCTTTAACCAATGATTAAAAAATAAATTATTTTGATTATGACGTTTATGATCCATTAATTATGGGTTGGACGCAAATATTTTCCTAGAGAAAACGCCATTTTGATAACAACAAGCAAAGAATGCCCCGCGCGATGCCGCGGGATCGAAAACCGTACTTGATGTGTATTACATACTACTTACATACAAAAGATTTGATAGTTAGTCTTACTAAAAATTGTATGAAATCTACAAAACAATCAGATTGAGATACATAATTTTAATCTATGCTTACGTCTCTTGACTTTGAACTCGTATGCATACTTCACAAAAATTACAGATTAAATTAAATAAAACAAAATTTAATCATAAATTTAATCTGGATAATTATCAAAGTCGAAACAAAATTTAACCACGTTGATTGGTTATATCATTTGGTATTAATAATAACTATGTAGAATGACAACATAACAATCTTTGGCTTATAAGTTTTAATTTCAAAACACAAACAATTCTGAATTGTCCAAGACCAAGTATAAGCTCAAAATTGTCATAATTTGCCCTACATATGACCCCAATGCTTTCCCTATTGATGGGTCTCGGGAATGCTGATTAGTATACATGTGATATAGGATTGTAATTATGGTTGTACATATGTGTATTGTTGTACATGTGTCAACACAATCGGCATAAACACAAAAGTTTACGTACAAATTAAACAATAGCTAGTAACAATGTTTGTAAAAGATTTTAGAGTTGGATCAACAACTAATTACTAATCAACACTGATATCGCCTTCAATGTGTAGTGAAGTTTAACAACTTGTTGGCATAACATGTGAAATTTCATCACAAAATGTCTCGGTAGTGAAACCACCCACCGCACACTTATATATCGTACATTATTTTGTCAACTTTCCGATGTGGACTTTACATTGTTCAACAATATTTTTACTCTTTATTTTCTACCCTTTGATTAAGATGATTCTTTACCTCGGTAGAAGTTGTAGGAAAATGGAATGTGATGACGAAATCCTTCTTGAAGCACTTTGATTGAAAGAACTCAACAACTTTTTCCAAGGCCTACTCCTCCTCTTCCTCATATTTGTCAGCAGCTGCCAATATATCCCTCACTGCACTCTCAATCTGCACTCCATATTATCACCCTTTGATCTCCTTGATCACCACAAGCTTAATGAATTTCTCAGCAGGGGCTACATGCAACACACAATTTGATCAATGAACTAATTGAGTTAACTTAAATTTCGACTGATATTTTAAACTACTATAGTTTCTCAACAGGAGCTACATGGACACTACCTTGACCATTTGGCCTGACACACGTTTATCAAATTGGCATTAGGCTATTAGCCAAATGAAATATGATATATAAAGATGACAACTTTACCAGAAATAAGAACTCCAAACATAATCCAATGGAAATAACGAACCACCTAAAGCAGGAAGAAGAGGTGAGTGTCATTCCAGCTGTCGAGAGATGGCCAGTGGCAGACTTCAAATAATACAAACTAACTGAGGGCAAAATCGTCAGTGCACTGTGCTTATGAACAGTAAAACAGTTGATTTTCAGCTTTAGTATAGATTGAATTTCTTTATTGTTATCTAATAAGTCGATCCTTCGCATAAAAACACCAGTGTTTGTCCTAGCATCATTTTTTGCCATCGATTTGCATCTGAGAATGGCTGATTCAAACAAACTGAGTACAATGACCAGTCATCATCTAACTCATCACTCTCGGTGGTTCTTTTGTTCCAAACATTGAGAGAAATCCAAAATTTGAATCTCCCATCCATGGTTAATAGAAGAGAACAACGGTTAAGTATTGGAATTAAGCTACGTGAGTGGTTCGATTTCCTTCAATTGTAACCGATGGCCAATCATTCAGTATAAACGCCCCCACCCCCATCCCTAAGATATATAAAATAAAAGGAACAAAAACAAAAAACCAGAAGAGAAAATTGATATCTAGCCTAGATCCTGCAGTAGAGGTGGGTGGTAGGTTGCCTCCCATGGCAGGGTCGAATTATGGAAGTGTTCATGTCTCTACGATCATGCGTCACTAAAAGCCATTTATCTTATTTAGCATAAAAACAAATGAACCACAAAAAAAAAAAAAAAAAAAAAGTGGTCAAACCACATCTATATTATACCCAAGGTTTTAAAAGACGCTAGGTGCTAGTTGGGCGGTGAGCTGGGGCCTAGGGCCTAGGCGGCTAGGCTGGAGCCTAGACGGCCTAGGCGAATTTAAATAAATCTATTATATTTCGTGTAAATAAGTGTCTGTTTATACTTAAAATATATATAATTTCATCATAAACTACAAAATAGAATGACATATGTATTATGAAGTATTGGAACATAATGAAAACATGGGAACAAGCATATAGTGTGTGCTTATTTAAGTATTCAACAAGTCTCTTACAATTTATTGAAAAAAATTATATGCAAATGGAAAGTTATCTATTTTCTGTCTAAGTGAGTCGCAACCTAGGCATGTGCCTAGGTAGGTCTGGATGGGTTAGGCAGGTGCCTCAACTGGTCTAGGTGCCCTTTTCAAACGCCTATGCATTAATTAGGACGGTTACCAGTTGCCTAGCGCCTAGGCGGGAATTTTTAGAACAGTGACTATACCAGATAGACCCCATGTGAGATACCTTACTAAGCCTCCAACATCGAAAACAAGGTTTCATTATGTGAGAGAGCAAAGTGCCAAGTCCCCTTTTTTCATAAATCCATGAAATGAATCGAACTTTCAATCCCCCGTACCAAGTGCATGCATTGTATAATTTTTCTGACACATGCATTCTTCTATCATAATGTCGTTTTTCATATTCCCATCTACTACTTTTTGATCTTATTCTTACATATTTGGATCGATAATTTTTCATCTTTCCACTCACATTCATATCTCCTATTTCAATTCTATATCTAAATAACAGATTAAATCACGTATTAGCTCCTTTAGATATAATATGAACAGAACATTTTCACGTTAATCCTATTGTATGAGACCACGGTTATAGTCATCAGACTAACAAGTTCATTATTCTCTACGAGCGTATAGATTTATCACAACTCATTGGATTTTATTTCCGTTAAGATGAATTCACACTAGAGATGCACCCTTGCAAGCAAATGATCTCTTGTTATATATAACTTGATATGTTATCTTACCAAATTGTCAATTTGAACTATTGATTAAATAGATTTTTGTTTAAAACGTTTTCATTGACGACATAATATACACTCACAATGTTGTCTTCAAATAAGATGAGGTTCCTAATATTTTTTAAACGGTTATTAAGCATTACGAGTGAAATTACCAAGTTTTATTATGTAGCACAAATCGTATTAGTTTGTTTTGTTAGTACAAAAAGTTGTACTTATGTTTGTTTAATGAGCATTGCAACAAAGTAACCGTCGAATAAGTTTGGAGGTGCGCTAAAGATGGGAAGCAAAAGCTACTATAAATGAAGATAAGGTGGTGTGACCGTGTGAGCAACAATGGAATTTATATAGCAATATACTATAGATGAATGCAGACGATAAAATGGTTGGTTGGTTGGTTGGATTAGATTTTGGCAGGATTCCGAGTAGCCAATTTAAAGGGGGCAGGTGGAGCACGCACATCTAATATCTTTGAACCAAATTCTCTCTTTCTTTTATGTTGGAAGATGACAATTCATTCCCATGTCCCATCTGCAAGGTGAGATGTATTTAGGATGGCATACAATGCATCTCATGCAAATCAAAGGGGAAAAACAATAAACCATATATCTTGATAGAAATTTGATTGCAAGGTTGGTTCCAAGTCACAATTCAATTCATATGCTTGTAATATGTTTGCTAACTTAAAGTAAGTGCAAACTAATGGTCTTGTTAATAAATATTATGCCCTTTTGCTAACTAATTAAGGATTTGTGCGTGGTAGACTTAATAGTTTTTTTTTTTTTTTTTTTTTTCCTCTTATCGTCAAACTTACACTCAGACTAGCATAGTTTGGATCCTCTACATGAAACTGGTACTGATGTGGTAGCGGCATGTCACTTTCGGATGCCTAAGTCGTTTACTTACTTAAAGGAGCAATGAGTACCAAGCTTGCAAAGGAGGAGTTAAGTTACCTTGAAAGAAAAGGCAAAAATGATCGGAGTTCTTTTCTCTTTATGTGTCTAGCCTAAGTGAAATTCTTTAGTGTGTACTGTTGTGACACCGTGCAAGTGGTCAGATTTTGGCCATCCAAATTCTGACATTCGATGTTGTCTGACTCATTTTGGGAGATAAAATGTCTGACGAATGCTCTTTGCTTAGTTAGTGCCCAATTTGTCATAAGACTTGGAAACGTGACCAAGTCGTGTTAATGTTTTGGGGACTCATGAGAGGCGCGCCTTATGTTTTGCTCAATTAGTTTTAAGGACAACTGTGGTGGTTCGCTCCAATGTTGGAGCTTTATTTGATTCTTGGGTAAGTGCCTGAGTACAGTTATTTACCCAAATTGATAGTGTGGCGCCGGTCGCTTCCTTATTAGGCATGTAACATGCACATATGACCAAATTCATAATTTCTTGGCTTATCAACTTTACCATTTGCATGAGCCCTTAATTTTTTTTTTCCCCATAAGCCTTGGGCTAGTTTCTATTGTTTTATTTTGCATTGGGTTTTTGAGTCCTCATTTCACCGAAATAAGTCTATAGAATTGTTATTTCCGCAATGTTATTTACTTATTAGGCAAACAATTCTTTATGGAAGTAAGATTACCAAGCTACTAGAAAATGAGAACCTTTTAGTTACTACCAGTTGTATACAACTATTTACATGTTTATTACCACGAGAGATACGCTCATGGTTTTATACAACTCGTGAAAGAGAAATCTTTGTAACGAAAAGGCCTAAATGACATTCTAAGCATATCAAAACTAGTAGCAGACTTGGATATAGTCACATTGACTAGTACTGAAACGGGAAGGCACACTGTTGGAAGAAACGGTCCTCGATTCTCAACTGCCTGGGGAGCACAAGGTTATTAAATATTTTTCTGAATGCCATGTGGGGCTTTTCTCTGGATGCGCAATAATAAGTAGGCATTGGCTGTAGGGAAATACTTTGGATGGGCTGAAGCCCACCTCAGTTGGGCCTGGACCCGTGTTTGGATCCTCGGCTCTTGTGGATCTCAACTCCTGTGATTGGACAGTAGTCTCCCTAGGGACTAAGCTTTCCATGACGTTGCTCTGCACCTTTTCTTTTCTCGGATGGAAGAGATGGTTTGAGATTTGGAGAAAGCAAATACGAGTATTAAACTGAGAATTAGAGTTCTATATTTGAAATTCTCCATAAGAATTCTGAACCAAAATCCTAATTATCCGATGAAATCATAACTTTACAAGCAACATCAAGATGCGAAGAAAATAACAACAAAGCAGGAAGAAAACAGGATGTTATTTGGTTGTTAGTTTTGGTTTCAATATCATACCCCAAAATCATGGGAAAATAATGTAGTTAATTTCAGTCGAGATTTTAACCACTTGTATTTACGGTTTTAGAATGTAGGAATTTATTCTCAGAATGTATAAATTATGAAGAAAGTTTATTTAAGATAGCTGCATAGAGGTTTCTTAATGGATATGTGATTTACGAATAACTTGTGTATAATTCCTATATATATTTTACAAATAATATCCTACTTATGTTTGAATCGTATAATTATATGTATAGGGAAAAAAAAATTATAGCCATCGAATTATAGTGTAGAAAACAATTACATTATCCTATTTATGATTGAAAATGGAGACATTAAAATAAAAAGAAAGCAAGCGTGGGCAGCGATGCATGAGTCCCAAAAGCCCAATAACAAGCGCGCAAAGCATAACTCTCAAGCGCATGCTTCAGTCACTGTGGCAAGTCCACAATTCAGTTGGAGGGCTTATCTTGAGCTAAAACTAGACAGCCAAGGGGTCAAGACCAGACTTTCACATGAAAAAAGTCTGAATTGAAGGGGTCAATTGAGCCCTCTGACCCCACAATGAATAGCGTTGATACGTTGCATTTGCAATCAATGCAACTTAAAAAGAAGAGTAAAATTAATTAAATACCTTCATCGATCTCCTTAATGTCCTTTCATCAGCACTTAAAATCACCCGAAGTTCATATTTTTTTTTTTTTAACAAGAACTTCCATTATATTAATAACTAATACAAGGCTCAGAAAGAGTCAGGTACATAACAACATATAAAGTAAAATGTTCAAGCAAAATGAGAGCCGCAACACAAGATACAATGGAAGGTCCACATAAGTTTAGGCTTGAAGGCTAAAAAAACAAACAACAGAAAACCCTAATCTCATGCAGCATAAACCAGATTGCCGCTGCCGCGACATCCTCAGATGAAGCCAAACTCCCAACCGAGAAAGTAGACACCAGATCCAAGTCTCCTTCAAGAATCCCTGCAAATATATACTGTGGGTGCAAAAATTAAGGGTCAATGCATCCTAAAAACTAGCGATTTCCCATGCATCCTAAAAACAAGGGAGTGAGGCTAAAATAAAGCAACATGAATCATCCACTACTAAAGAACATGGAGTGAGATAATGGGACGGGGAGTCCAAGCTTTTTATGCCTATAAAAGGCCTAGAATCCCATCAGAACAGGGGGGGGGGGAAAGATGGAGAAAAGAGAGGTATAAGATCGTTCTATATTTTATAAGCATTCTGAACAAATACTGACTTGAGCGTCAGAGTGTTTTCTTGCAGGTCCCCTTCTCCTTCATTGATGGCGAGTGAAGATGGAGTTGAAGGCTTCTCAACATGGTTACAAGATTTACTTGTTGGAGGATTAGAGGAACCAAAAATTTCCGCTCCAACAGTTGGCGCCGTCTGTGGGAACTGAACAAAAAGTCAAATTGAGAACCGAACGAAATAGTATCCATCCCAGCTACACCATGGGGGCACGGGCTGAGACATCAAACAGAGAAAAAAGCAAACCAATCGGATTATGAGAAAAGGCTGTTGAGTCATTTAGCAGCCGCCAGCCAACTTCGGTAGTGTACGAGCCTCCATCTTCTGTGGCTGCTCCATGGATGTTGTTCAAGCTAGGATGGGGGCATGATTCCAAGACTTCGAATAGGCGTTCAATGGCTAACGAACGATCAAAGTCACAAACTAATTAAGACCAGTGTGTAGAAAATTCTGTATTAGCAGGAAATGTTGAAAATGAAGAAAAGGCATTCAGTCGTGAATTACATCAAGCGAAGCGTTCGCTAACGACTAATGGTCACACTCAAGCTTCTGTCAACAACAAGATAAGAACCCTCTTATCTAATCCATAATGTTTTTCGCATGATATATAGTAGATTATTCACAATGTTTACATACATAGATGATTTCGTTAGGGCTTATTTGCATACAAATTTCAATGTTTATTATGTAATTGCCTGACGCCCTGTATTTACTTGAAGTTCTTATTTGGCTGAGCTGTACCATTATTATTTTTAATTCCTATAATGGGAGCGAAAGTGAAGGAAAATCAGAAATGCGTTATGGTTGTTGGACGTGAGACTAACGGAGAATTTGGGCACGTCGTGTACCATGTGAACAAGGAGATAAGGACTTATTTGCTTATTTATGTAGTATTTACCAACAATAAATTAACAATAACATTTTTATGATAATATATGATCCTGAATATCAATAATACTAATCGTGGTAATCAATTCAGAGTCCTAGTGTAAAGCAACGATTCCGAATTCAACGTTGGACCAACCAACTTTACACACGTTGTCTTACGCTGAAGCGATCAGACCTGATTGTCAAATACCTACAAATGAGAAACTCAAAGGAGATGTCATTTCAGATAATACTCGGATCAGCGTTGGCGGCGCGCCGGACAATACTGGCGGAGATGGGATACCATTTCACAGTCATGACTGCATATACCGATGAAAAAAAGTATAAGGATGGATAAGCCTAAAGAATTGGTCATGGTTCTAGCTGAGGCCAAAGCAGATGCTATTATTTCAAGGCTCCAAAGTGAGAGAACAATTGAATGAGGATGCTCCTGCTACACTGTTGATTATTGCAGACACGGTGGTGGTGCATGAATGGATAATAAGTGAGAAACCATCTTGCAAGGAAGAAACATGAAATTTTATCAAGGATATTCTGGTGGTCAAGCAACAGTTATAGGATATGTACTGGTAACCAACCTTAAAAACCGGAAAAAGAAATGGTGGTTGGCGCAGAGCAGAGGTTTGTCTTTATGTCATACCAGATGAGGTGATCGATAGCCTGATAGAGGAGGAAATTACGCTCAATGTTGCTGGCGGTTTGATGCTGCAACATCCATTGATTTTTCCATTTGTAGAAGCAGTGATACTGATAGGGTTGACACCGTTATGGGATTGCCTAAAGAAGTCACAAAAAAACTGATTCTGGAAGCAGTCTAACTATATATTGTTGTGGAGTGGTGATCGGGTTCTTATTTGAAACTTAGCTGCTGCTGATGAATCTACGATTTCCCTAAAACTCCTAACACCACGAGGACAAAGAATGCATGCAAGATGCAAAAGTTTTGGAAAATATTGAAAGGCTTCAACACACTCTTAACTTTTCTATGGCGTCGGCAACAAAGGCAAAGAAATTGCCTAAAAGATAAGAATTCCTTCATTCTTTTCAATTATAAATTAAGATCAATGCAATTCACAGTTTCTCTTTGGAAGGAAAAGAAAGAGAACGAAGTTTTGCTGCATACCAAAAATATACATGGGCAAATAAGGAGGCTAGGCCATTGAACACTAATTGGTGCAGGGAGCATGAGCTAAACCCAAAAGGGGAAGATTTCTATTCTTTCTGTTTTTATTATTCTACGAATTAATGCATGAAATGCATTTTTAGCGTAGTACATATGATATAGCAAAATGGTATAATCATCGTATATTCTATTGCCGTAGTGCAGTATGATAAGCAGTTGTTAATTTGTTAGAATCATAAATCATTCACGTTTTGAAATTTTAAAAAAATTTCGGTTGAAAAATCATTAAATCGGAAGTTTATCCGATAGTAACATATGGAATATGTGCAGAGATATTAGGTTTAGTTGAAAATTCATTTATTGAGTCTTAAATCTTTAAATTGGTGAAGGTCCTGGAGAATTGGGGACATGCATGGCTTAAAACTTTCATAAAGATCTATCTAAATATTGCTGCAACTGTATTAACCATGAAATGTTTTGATTTATAAAGAGAACAAAGAAGCCATAATGGCCGAAAGAGAAACTGAAAGGAAGAGGAAAATTAGACAGCGCACCAATTAAATTGGGTTGGGGGCGTGGAAGCACCACCTATCAAATACATAAGTGTTCAGCCTTAATGCATTTATCACCAAAATATTTGACTCTTTTTGTCTAGTTGAACAAGGCATTTGTTACCATGGTATATTGCTAATACACATATGGCACCTAAAAGGAATTGCTACAGGCCCTGTATAATCAAGGGAAGACATCACGTATTACAAGGAAGTGATTCATTCAAAGTACATGTTGATTTCCCAATCCACATCAGAATCAGATTGTGATTTAGTAGAAAGTTAAAGAGTCATGTTTCACTCAATATCTAAATACTTTGGTCACCGTGAATATATGTTTATTGGTTTGATCTCGATCAGAGCCTTGTGTGTTCTTGATTTTGTACATGTTGGATAAAGACTTACCCATAAAGATTTTAACGTGATCAGGAGCTCTTAGCAGATACGAGTGTTTGTATTGTGCCCACCAAGGAAGTAAACACCTATGTAGGTGTGCGTTCCACCCTACTAGGAAAGCCATGTGCGATGGCTATACAGTATTTCAACATCACTTGGTTGAGGATCAAGATTTGAAATTCATGCTATTCATTGTCTAGAAAAGTGAACTCATCAGAGCATGAATGAACCGAATAGATGGAGATGTTCGTATCATGATAATGGCAGGTTTTGTGGCGATAAGGGCTTCCAGGCCAGGAGCATATTCAGACTTCGACCTCTATCGGAAACGAGAGCCAATTAATTTCATTAAGGGTAAAATGAAGGTTGGGGTTAGCTATTACTCCAGCGAAAACAAGTAAGAAAGTTTAGAATTTTTCTTTTTTTTTCTATGATTGGATGTTCATCAACTTTTTTATATGGTGTGTCAAACTAGGCAATGCTACTCTTTAAATTTTGCTTAGTTGTTGTCAGAGAGTGAAAACCAATGCATTTGAACATTTCTGGGGGCATGAGTGTACTACCAGAATTAAGATCGAAACCCAAGATCGAATGGGTTAAGACCGAATTAAGATCGAAACCCAAGATCGAATGGGTTAAGACCGAATTAAGATCGAAAACCCAAGATTGAATTAATGGGTTAAGACCGAATTAAGATTAAAACCCAAGATCGAATGTGTTAAGATCGAATTAAGATCGAAAACCCAAGATTGAATTAATGAGTTAAGACCGAACTAAGATCGAAAACCCAAAACCGAGTGGGTTAAGACCGAATTAAGATCGAAACCCAAGATCGAATGGGTTAAGACCGAATTAAGATCGAAAACCCAAGATTGAATTAATGGGTTAAGATCGAATTAAGATCGAAAACCCAAGATTGAATTAATGGGTTAAGACCAAACTGAGATCGAAAACCCAAAATCGAGTGGATTAAGACCGAATTAAGATCGAAAACCCAAGATTGAATAAATGGGTTAAGACCGAATTAAGATCGAAACCCAAGATCGAATGGGTTAAGACCGAATTAAGATCGAAAACCCAAGATTGAATTAATGGGTTAAGATCGAACTAAGATCGAAAACCCAAAACCGAGTGGGTTAAGACCGAATTAAGATCGAGACCCAAGATCGAATGGATTAAGATCGAATTAAGATTGAATAAATGGGTTAAGACCGAACTAAGATCGAAAACCTAAAACCGAGTGGGTTAAGACCGAATTAAGATCGAAAACCCAAGATCAAATGGGTTACGACCGAATTAAAACCAAAACCCAAAGATCATAGAATGGCTGAAGGCCCAAGACCAAGGGTCGAAGACCTTAAATCTAATTATGGCCGAAGCCCAAGACCGAGGGTTGAAAACCCAAAACCCATGGTCGAATATCATATGATCGTAGCCGAATGCTAAACATTGACCCTATGATCTTAGTCGAAGGTTAAATAAAGACCTATGATCGTAGCGGAAGGTTAAATTATGATAGTGTGGTCAAAACCGAAGGCTAAATAATGACCAAGTGATCATGGCCGAAGGATAACATGCGACTGTGTGATCATAGCCAAAGGCTAAACTATGACCATAGCTGAAGGCTAAACTCATGATGAAATTTCAAGTCACATTAATTTTTACAAAAGAAATATTTTTCCTCTACAAACTAAGATGATGTGTGTTTGTAGAGAAAAAAAGGGGCATCTGTGGGTGCAAAAATTAAGGGTCAATGCATCCTAAAAACTAGCGATTTCCCATGCATCCTAAAAACAAGGGAGTGGGGCTAAAATAAAGCAACATGAATCATCCACTACTAAAGAACATGGAGTGAGATAATGGGACGGGGAGTCCAAGCTTTTTATGCCTATAAAAGGCCTAGAATCCCATCAGAACAGGGGGGGAAAAGATGGAGAAAAAGAGGTATAAGATCGTTCTATATTTTATAAGCATTCTGAACAAATACTGACTTGAGCGTCAGAGTGTTTTCTTGCAGGTCCCCTTCTCCTTCATTGATGGCGAGTGAAGATGGAGTTGAAGGCTTCTCAACATGGTTACAAGATTTACTTGTTGAAGGATTAGAGGAACCAAAATTTTATGCTCCAACATATACAAACAAAGTATCTTATGGGTAGAAAGTGAGGCTAAAAGGTATGTAAAATACCCTTACTATGGCGAAGGCCACATAATACTTGGCCTCGATGTGGATTTGGCATTCCGGTTGGGGAAGGAAAGTGCAGGAGGGAAATGGATTTTATATCCAATTTCTGATCGAAACCCGTCGATGTGAGCACCTGATGGAATATCATGGCTAAGAAAGAGGGAGGAAGGAAAATTAAAAGATAGAAAGCAGTAAAAGCAGACGAAAATGCCGGATAAGGGGCATGAAGCCCATGATAGTTGAGACTTGGCTCAAGGAAAACTGAGATTAAACTTAGGGGAGAACCAATAATTAAAAAGGAAGGGAGAAAACTAGAAAAGGGGAAGGAAGAGGAGGAGGAATGCAGGGAGGGGGAAGAAGCAGATGAGGGGAGGAAAAGAGGGAAAGGGCAAATGAGAGAGAAACTAAGATCTCAGGGGAACAAAGAAGAGAGAGGAAAAGAAGAAAGGAAGGGGTGGATGCCTCCGGCACCCAAGCCAAAGGGTAGGCCCACGGCGAAAGTTTCCTGTGTTTGTGTTTCAGAGAGAGAATTTTAGAGAGAGAACAAGGGAGATTTTTTAGAGAGAGAGTCGATGTTTATATCCCACATTTTTTTTTGAATTATTATCTATAATAAGGAGAAGGGGTGGGCTTAGCCTCAGAATAGACTATCAATAATGTGGTTCAAATTCGCCTTTAGCGAGAATCGAACCTAAGACCTCTCGTTTACAAGTGAAGAATAATATCACTATACCGTAATATTAAGTGGCTTTATAAATTTGCATTTCGCTGACGTCGTGTTAGCCCCTTCAAACGATATTACCTGTTCCATTAATTTTCCAATCTCGTGTAACACAAAATAAAATTATTAATCATATTTTTTCGGGTGTGAACAGGTTCATGTACGTATCTTTTTTTATTTTGGCGTATCATCAAAAGCTAAGCAACTTTGCATATAAATATATATATTTTTCAGTCCCCTCTCTATTTCTCTCGCAACCATTAAAAAAAATGGAGTTTTAACGAAAAGCCCACGGTACTGTTCACTTTAACGAAAAACCACATTTTTACATTAAAAAGTCAAACATAATACTATTCACTTTACCCTTTATTTTGTCCTTATCATTAAAACTCAAAGTTTTCAAGCCATTTTCATTAGTTTTCCTTAAAAAAAAAAAGGGTTCTTTGGTTGTAGTATAGTGGATTTTCTGATAAATTTGTACAACCTGGAGTTGTACTCGTTGTTCGGGCACTCGTGCTCCATGCAAGTGTTATAATATAAAAGAAGAGGTCTCACTCGTATGTTCACAAGAGTTCATAATTTTGTTATGAGGGGTCAAATTACTCAAATGAACTCAGTCAACATCTCAACCTATAAGTAATGTTTTTTACACATTGGATTATAAGACTTTTCTTATTTTTTTTGGTCAAGTGGATTATAGGACATGGACTTTCGAATTTGTGGAAATTTGCTATTTGCCCCACACGTTAAAGGATTACACAATATATATATATATATATATATGTGAATTTTCTTGAAGAACGCGTCAAAGAAAGTCTAAGAAAAGACTTAAAAGACTATTTAGTAATTACCAAGTTCTTTCGCTTGTAGCAGCCAAAATAGCTGATCAAGAGTTTTGTGACCAAACCGTACGTGCTATATATAGTACTAAAAATGGAATTCAGATCACAGAAAATAGACATTGGAAACTCAATCACTAAGAAATACTCCAAGATTCCCTCATGGCTTCTTGTAACAAGAGTTTCTCTTGCAAATACATGTTGTTGGATCCCAACGATGTGGGATTCTTTGATCTGATTCACATCTTGTTTTCCAGTAACTTGAAGAGGCGGAGGTTTGTCGACTCTTCTATGGATACCGAGGACGACCCTGACCGGAGGTGGCTCATATTTCTCTCCATTGTGGTGCAAAAGTTGCTTCAGTTTGTGGCAACGCCAATGGCAATGATTGGCAGGGGGATCGAGCTCTGCTTGAACCTTTTCTCAAATACTCAAAACTTGGTCGGGCTGCTCCAGAATTTGCTGCGAGGTATATTTAGTGGGGTGTGCTATCCACACATCATTTTTTACTTCTCACACACTTTTTGTTGATTTCTGTCCCTTTATCTTTTTCAATTCATCAGATCCGATGACCGAAAATTAAAAATGTGTGTGAGAAGTAAAAATGAGTGTGTGAATATCACACCTCTATTTAATTTGCATTCATGCAGTTAAATATTTTATTTTATTTACAAATTTTTAGATTTACTTAAATTAATTGGTAACTAATATCTTACCAGTACTCACAGTTGTTGCTCCTCTCAAAATTACAAAATTAATACTCATTCTTATTATCCATAAAATTTGGTCTTAGAAACAGTTTACTAAGGCTATGTTTGGACGTTTTCCAAGTCCGAGGGATTAATGGTAAATTATAAAGGATCATTGAATGTTATGTAGAGGGGATTAGAAAAGTCCTTTATGAGCATTACAAAGGCATGTGGGAGGGAATTGTAGATGACACCTCCCAAGTAAGGATTAGCAATCCCTCTCATATGCCTATGTAACGATCATGGAGGGTTTTCCTTATCCTTTTTGTAGTTGTATGTTATATATTGTGGTCTATTCCTTAATAAATTTGCATCAATCCCTTGAAATTTAGAAAACCCTCAACCAAGTCTAGCCTAAAAGTTTACCTTGCAACATTCCATTCCATTCTGTTTTTTTTTTTTTTTTGACCTACCTTCTAGCATTCTTAAAATACTCTTCATGTACGTAAGCAACTTATTTTGCTTACCTTTAAATGATGTTCGTCACCAAGAATGGTAAGCGGTCATGGTAACATTTTTAAATGGAGGCAGCACTGCGGGTCCGCTTCATAAGCAACTTGTATTTCTAAAGTATGTTAACAATTTTAATTACGAAGTTATAATTGGTAGCCGGCATTTCTAAAGCATGGTCCTCGCTCCTACGGGAGAGGGTTGATGCCTTGCATGTAATTATTAGCAGTGAGAAGCTATCTTGGCTCATTCTTTTCTGCATTGCTTGAAAAAAATTAGTATTTTTATATATGAATTAAAAATGAGATTGGTAGTTAGCCTAACCTAATGGTGAGGATGAGTTAGGTGATGAGTATGAAAAAGTTAGGTTCAGAATTTGAGACCTACAATATAACAAAAAATAAAGAAAAAAATTGATAATTGCATTAGCTGATGAGGCATTCCATTTAGTATATATTCGTCCCCCTTGGCAAATTTGGCATGACCATCGTGAACACATGTAGCTAGATTCATATATTGTAGTAATGATAATGAAATGTTTTTAAATTTCTCTATTTTTTTTCTTTCTGTTAATTGTTATACCACTCGTTGATAGTTTATCTAATCTGTATGAATCATGAGGTCAATAAACAATACAGAAAATAATTAAGATCTGTGTTGGACTAAATGGAGTTAATTGAATATTATCAATATAGGTGAGTATATAATACCAAAGAAAGACTCAAGAACGTTCGTGTCGTTCATTGGAAATTTGGACAAGCGAGTAGAGCTGGACAAAAGCATCAAACATGGAGATGGTAGGTATAATGCAGCACTTAGTATGATGGCGTCTAAAATATCGTATGAGAACAAATTCTACATCGAAACTACAGTCCAAGATCACTGGAAGGTTTGATTACTTTTTAAATTTACATCTTTAATTAGCTCCGATGCTTCCAATAATTTAGTAATACTGTATTATTTGTAAAACTTATATTTGCCTTTTTTTTTTTTTCCATATTATTTTGGCAGATGGAGTTCGTGGGCTCTTACGACTTCCGGAATGGTAAGAATAACTAAAACTACTAAAATACTTTTTTTTAATGCAATAATATTGAGGTGGAGTTTTAACTAAGTCACACAATAGGCTAATAACAATTTGGTATTAAATTCATAATTTGAATATTACTAGACATCAATACTATAGTGAGCACACACATTAATGTATGATAATCTTTTATAAACAAGAAGTCTCACAATGGTGCATATTTGTAAGACTTTTACTTTGAATGATGTAGTTGCAATAATGTGTGTGATAACTTCCGTATTATCATATACTCAGACACACTGGCAATAAATTATACTTGTATGTGTATGATCAACTATATAAAAACAAAACCTGAACGTTATTATATATTGTCTTGCAGATTATCAAGGAAAATCGACAACACAGGCATGTATTCTACGTGACAGAAGTGCCGACCATGACATTATTGTTGTAGCCTTTAGAGGCACTGAACCCTTCGATGCAGATGCATGGTGCACTGACTTTGACATCTCCTGGTATAAACTTAAGGGGGTCGGAAAGATCCATGGAGGTTTCATGAAAGCTCTAGGTTTACAGAGAGATGTTGGTTGGCCGGAGCCGGAGAAAATCAAGCAAGTGGATACGGACCCAGGCGGCTTAGCTTACTATGCCGTTAGGGACATGCTGAAAAAACTTCTGCTTGAAAATGACAAAGCAAAATTTATAGTAACTGGCCACAGTTTAGGTGGTGCGCTAGCAATTCTCTTTCCAGCAGTTTTAACATTTCACAAGGGAAATGATTCAGAACTCCTGTTGGAGAGGTTGGAGGGAGTTTATACATTTGGGCAACCTAGGGTTGGTGACAAGGTTTTCGGGGAGTACATGGAAAAGAAAATGAAAGAGCATAAGATTAATTATTTTAGGTTCGTTTATGGGAATGACTTGGTGCCGAGGCTGCCTTACGATGACAAGGCCCTAATGTTCAAGCACTTTGGGAAGTGCCTCTACTATAATAGGGAATATGAAGTGCAGGTAACCGCTTCTTCATGATTTCTTTTATCCTATCCAATAAACATGAAAACTGAAAAACAATTACCGAACTAGTTCTTATTTGTTTTAATTGTTAATTATATGTGCAGGTTCTTCCAGAAGAGCCAAATAAGAATTACTTCTCCCCAGAGAAAATAATACCGATGATGGCGAATGCTTTTGGTGAGCTGGTAAGAAGTTTCACCATTCCAGACAAGAAGGGACTGGACTACAAAGAAGGGCGCTTCTTCAAGATGATTAGGTTAATGGGTTTGGTAATGCCAGGAGCAGCAGCACATTGTCCCCAAGATTATGTAAACGCCACCAGATTGGGATCCTCGGATGTGTTTTTATAGCTCAAGTATTTCATATGAAATTAACCAAAAGGCGCACACACACATATATAGTCCTACAACTCTAGTAGGACTCAAATGTAATTTCCCTATTATTTATTCGTTTTAAATACATTGCATTTATATTTGTACAAACGTACATGTTAGAACCCTACTCTACGTCTTCCACAATTGCACAGAGATGAGATAATAGAACAACAAACAATCAATATCTCATTAACTGCCCTTCTTCTCTTACAATATAATATTTATGCTAATACCCAACTCTGTCTGTCACCACAATATGATGCCATCTGGCATCCTAATAGTACGGGGCAAATCCAATATCGAGATTCATATTATTTAGGGTTTTTATCACAGATAGTCCCTAAAATTGATCCACTCCACTAACATGGTCATTGAAATTGAAAATCGATCAATGTAGTCCCTGAAAATGGGTATTGCAAATCAATGTGGTCATCCCATCACAATTCAGTCATATATTCCGTTATGTGCTGATGTGGCGCATAACTAAGTCCCACAAATCTAATTAAATATTATTATATGAATTCAAAATATTTAACTTTTTATTTTTATATAATTAAAAACATGTAAAAAAAGAAAAAAAAAAGATGATTGTTAATTTTCTTCTTCCCCTCCCACCCTCCCATTACGTCCCAGTCGCACATTTCTGTACTTTTTTTCTTAAAAAAATGAAATATTTCCCTCCCATCACCACCCATGGCTGCACTGCTCGAAATTGAACACGAAGAGGCCTGAAAACTGCAATCTACGCCGCCAATTTGAACTCCCGGGGGAAATATTGAGATGAAATTGGACATGGGTCTGAGTTGGTGCTTTGGGTGCCAGCCCACTAGACAGAGCGTTGCACGTCAATTAAACACAAAATCCCAGATGAAAACCCAGAAAAACCAAGGATGGTACTTGAACCGGGCTTGTGCTTGAGACTTGGATGGTGCTTGAGCTGGGCTTGAAGAACCCAGAAAAACCCATATGAAAAACACAAATCAAGCTGAAAAATGAGGAAATTTCAAGAATTTAAGAGTAGGAAATTTCAAGAACTTAAAAACTTAAAAAATTAAATGTTTCTCCTCACCTTTGGCGGGGGCTGTAGTGCTGAGTGGGAGGGGAATAAGACGATGAACAATCATCATCTTTTTTTTTTTTCTTGGGTAAATTACGCAGAACTCAACTATTGGGTCATTAATAGTTTCATACCTCATCTTGAAAAAGTTTCCATGTCATACCTTATGTACGAATTTGTTGCAATGTTCTACCTCCGTTACGTTGTTTGTCAATTCCTTCGTTATATGTTGACGTGGCTGAAGCTGGGTCCCACCATCTCCACATATGAACATCCATGTGGTCTGCCACGTAGATTTCCCACCAAAATTAATTTCCACGTCTTTTTCAGCATTATTTTTTCCCACCAAAAGTAGTCCACGTTAGCTAATTTTTTTTTTTAAAGGATCCAATTTTGGAAGATAATACAACCTAAAAAAACCAAATGGAAATTATACATAAACACATGATCCCACATCAACACATGATGTAAGCTAGAGATGAACACAAATCCCACATAAACACATGATATAACCAAAAGATGAACACAAAGTCCACTTCAAACAAAACATTTGCAAAGACCAAAAGATGAACTGTAATTCATATAGCATCGTTAATCCATCGAACATTTACAAGGATATGCATTAGGCATCCTTAAATATCCCAAAATGCATAGTGCACTTATTAAAAAAACCTACTAAAATCCATCTAGTAAAACAGTGCATATTCAGGGTTACAAATCAGTTCAAAAAACCAAAAGAAATTCAATGTTTGTGATGTCTAATTCCAGAACTCATGTACCATAATTTCAGTTCCTATTGCACATAAAACATGAACTAAAACAAATAGTAATTTGTTATAATTTTTGGCATCTTTAGGTATTGGTTTGCCTTGTCTTTCTCTACTTGGTGGCTCTCGGTGAATGAGTTTCAAGATTTGCAGATGAACCATCCCCTGTTTGTGATGCCTAATTTCAATGTTCATTACAAAAGGTCAGATGTAAAGCAAGGTTCTAAACTAAACTTGTTGTTGTAAACTACAAATGAGAGGATTAGGTTTTTACTTTAGATTTCCTTGTTCTCTTTCTAGGTGCAGCTTCGGCTGATGATGATGCTCTCCCTTGTGCTGATGTGGATGCCTATAACAAAGTATAAAATCATTCATTAAAGGATTAAAGGATTAAAGGATTAAGGATTAAAGGATGAAAGGATTAAAGAAAGTACAAAATGTTACATGTTTGTCCCTTGGAGGAAGATGTCAAAGATGGATCCCTGAATTATGTCATTCTTGCGTGTATATAGTACACTTCAAAGCACCTTGCCCTTTCCTTCCTAGCTTAAGTGGCTTAGGAGGATTTTCAAGATTATTTGGTGGGTTGGTGGGAGTTTGTTCACCATCTTTCTCCAATTCAGCAGCTTCTTTGTTTCTCTTCTTCCTTGGTCTTCCAGGTTGCCTTGTATATAATGGAGGCAAGATTGGTGGGTTTTTAGTATCCTCCCACAATGACATACCATTCATTGACATTATTAAGTGAGAATAAACTTCCAAGTACCATGCTTTTGAATAGTAAGCATCCACATAATCCTCAGGTTTTTCTCTCTTGAAATGGATGGCAGATATTGCATGGTTGCAAGGTATTCCTGTTAAGTCATACTTCCTACAAGAGTATGTCTTCTCAACCAAGTCCACCACATATTGTTCCCCACCTCTATCATCCACTTGAAATTTGGTCCCTTTTGACCATTGTGCAATGCACATGCCACTTAAGAGTTTGGCTTCCTCTAACTTCTTCTTAATCTTAGGCCAGAGATCTCCTACTTGCTTCATCATTATACCTCACCCCATTTGAATTCTCTTCATCAACATAGTGTGAATCATTTGCAGCATAGTTATAATAGGCCTTTGCCTTGGCACTAGTATGACTGCATTGAATGATTTACACAAATGATTCAGCAACATGTCACACTTTTGATAGGTTTCAAAGTGGGACTTGCTCCATTGAGTTGCAGACTTCTTCACTAGCCATTTGTAGTCCTTCTCATCTAGCTTCTTAACCTCCTCCATTGCCTTTTTGAAGTGTGGAACCATTGTTGTTTTGGCAACTGCCCATAGAGCATCCTTCAAAGTTTTCCCCTTGAAAAAAATTCCTATAGTTTGTGTACAAATGCCTTACACAGAATTTGTGGTGGTATCTGGGGAGAACCTTTTGAAATGCTGAAATTAGCCCCATTTGCTTGTCACTGATAAATGTCCACCCATTTTGGTTTTCTATACCCACATCATCAGCTAACAGTTGTAAGAACCAAATCCAAGCTGCCTTATTTTCCATTTCCACCATTGCATAAGCAATAACCCATGTCTCATCGTTTGGATCAATACCAACAACACATAGCAACTGCCCTCCATGTAAAACCTTTAAGTGGCACCCATCTAAACCTATCAAAGGTCTACATCCTGCCTTAAAGCCTTCTTTGCATGCCCCCAAGCAAACATATATCATCTGAAACCTTTCCTCATCCAACTTCAACTTCACAGTGCTTTCAGGGTTAGTCATTCCTACTTCCTCAGCAAAATCCCACAGTTTTGTATATTGCTCTACATGTTTCCCTTCAATAATCTTAAAAGCTTTATTCAATGCCCTATAAGCCTTCATCTTTGTACACCCATGATTCCACTTGGATTCCAAAGTGGGTAAAAAAGATTTGACAGGCCATATGGGATTGAGCTTTATCCGATCCAAATACAAATCTATGAGCAAAGAAGTAATCATGTTCTTATTTGCCCAATTCCTTCCACATGTGTGGTGATCAAGGACTGTCTTGATTTGGATACTGTTTGATCCATGCATCTTTCCAGCAGTACACATCCAATGGCAGTCATTTGCATACTTGGCAATAATCTTCAACTTCTCATTCCTATGAAAATGAATTTCCCCATATCCATTCACTAAGGAATACATCATGATGGCTCTCTTGAATTGCACACTGTCTTTGAAAATAAGCCCTAGAGTAAGCTGTGGATTCTTCATGTCCGTTTTATCATTAAACTCTGGATAATGCTCTATTTTTTTGTCTCCTTCCTCATCTTTAGAGTGTACACTTTCCAGATCATCGGAATTATAATCTGGTTCATGAACCATATTCATCTCCCAATCTCCAGCTTCTTCAACCTCTTGTTGTCCTTCCTTTTCTTATCTCTCAACTTTTCCTTCATTTACTTGCTCTTCTTCTCCTTCATTGCTTTCCTCAGTTTGCCTTTTTTTTCATTTTCTCATATTGCCTTCCTGTTCTTTGCTTATATTGCACCTTATGTGCTTCCTGAATCACATCATACTTAGCAAAATTTGGGTTATCTTCATCACTCCCATAATCACTCTCTACAAAGTCATTGTCTTCTTCAGGATCTTCTTCATCACTTTCTTCTTGCTCTCATTCAAAATCGAAAGGTACATCAAAGAAGGTATCACCGTGTTCATCTTCACCTTCTTCACAAACTTGTACACATTGTTCATCAACTTGTACATCTTGTAAACCTCATTCTCAAGCAACTTGTACATCTTCAACCTCAACCACACTTGTACCAGCCACCTCTTCTTGGTGAAAACCATCATCCGAGCACATAATAGTCACCTCTTCTTCAACATACACCCCCTTATTAACTGAGGGTCCTTTAATAGCTAGCAGCCTCTTTCTTTTTCTTGGTTTACAAGTTAATGCCATAACATCCCCTTCCTCGTCACTTAATTCTTCAATAATCACTCTGCTTGGACCGGTGCATTCCATAGACTCCATAAAATGTTGTTCCTTAGTAAGGGCTTATTCTGCAGACAATTCTTCAATGTACATGTCTAACATTCGAGCTTTTGGAACAAAGTTGCACATCTTCTGTATATCGACATCCACCATAAGAAAACATGGATTAAGTGACCGAATTTTTTGTGGCGCATGAAAATTCATCACATATAGGTAAAACAAGTGACGTTTTTTTAAAAATCGTCACTTTAAGATTTTTGCAGGACACCAAAGTATTTTGCGTCACTTATACTTTTGGATTTGCCACAAAAAAGTGGGCAAGTAAGTTTACCGCCAAACGAAATTTTAATAAGTGACGCAATGTTAAATTCATCACATAAGAAGAGGGAAGGCCACCTGGCCATTCCTCACATATAATATTGAATTAAAAATAAAAAATATAGATGCAATTATCAAAACCCCCAAATAACAAAACCTATCCATTTATTCTCATTTCTTCCCAATCTTCAACACCCTTTCGTCTACTCCTTCACCCTAACTTCGACGACCAATTACTTGGTGGTTGCCAGCGACGGCGACTACCACCTCTCATTCGTCTCTCTCCCTCAGCCATTCTCCCACCCTTTGATTCTTGTTCACTAACTCTCTTATCTCTCTGACATAACAAGATCAAATTGGGGAAAGAGAAGTTCGATTTTTTTCTCAAGTTCTTTCAGTTGACAGCAAGGTACTTTGTTTCTCTATATTTCTTTAATTGTTTTTGGATTTTTTTTTCTTTAATTGTTCCCCAGATTCTGATTTTCTTTCGCTAAAGATCCTATTGCTGGTGAATTGTTCTCTGCTTCAAGAGAGTTATACTAGCAGTGAGTTTTCTGTTCCAGTCTTGATTATTCTTTACTTTTTGGAGTCAAAATTTTGGTCTTGGTGGTTGATATATGTTTTTATATTTTTTCTTAGTCCCCTAACTAAGTGTTATCTTTTTGTTTTTTTTTTGTTTTTGTTCAAATGTTGGAAGTTTGTAACCATTAAGTTGCGTGTTATCTTTCTTGAGAGAGGTGTTGTCAAGAGTCAAGACTAGGTTCGCCTTGAAAAAGAAGAAACTGCAAGAGAAATTGCTATGAGAGATGGTTTAAGGTCCCAGCTTCAGAAAAGAAGAAACTGCAAGAGAAGTTGCATGTGAGTTTTGAATTTAATTCAATTTATTCATTGTAATTTCAAGCACTCACTTGCATATATTTATGTTTAACAATAAGTATTATTTGTTGTGGACTTATCCCATCCGAAGATTATTGAATAAGTTGACAAGAAGATGGCAAAGTTGTACTCTCAGTTTAGGCACTGGTTGCATCCACACTACTTGTCATGTGGAACACCTACGAGAGAATGAGCTAAGCTTCCAAATGATATCATATGGAATGGGAGACCAAAGAGTCATTGGGATTGGTTATGTGATAATGTTTACAATACTACACTCTTTTTGGTATGTATTCTATACAATCTTTTCTAGTATAAATCCAAGTTAGAAACCAATTCTTTCAACATGAAGACTTTCTTGTCGTGTTCTACAAATTCAATTTTTATACTCAGAACCTCTAACCTTTTATGCTTCATTTTAATTTTGGTTGTCATCTGCTTAATTTTCCAATGTGAAATTGTGACTTGTTGTGTTCTTCGAACACAGTGTTTCTAGTTATAACTCTTGCATTCTAGCTCTTACCTTATATGCTTCTTCATTTTCATTTTAGTTGTAGGCTGATTAATCCTTACAAAGTGAAATGCATAGACATTTTTCGTGTTCATTCTTTAAATTCAGTATTTATGGCTAAAATTTCTGCATCTTGGCTTTGTTACTTTTTGTTTCGTATTTTCCCTTTATTTATTGAGATTTTTGATGCGAAAATAAATTCACGCACAAATTTAAACCCTATTTGTGACAGTTGTAGTAATGATGTAAGTAGGGATCGTTCTAGGCCGGGGATTAACTAGGGATGCTAACCAATGTAAAATTAATTTAAAAACGTAAAAACAAAATTTAAAATACTAAACTAGACTCAAAACACTTAAATAGAATAACTCAAAATAAAACTAACAAATAAACTAAAATAAATCAAAAGACTCAAAACAACTCAAGACTTAAGAAAACACAAACTAAAATGATTTCTAATAAATCTAACACTTTAAAATAAAATGGGGGATTGATTTTGATGAAAAGTAAATTAAACTTAAATAAATTACAAAATTGACAAAAACATAAAATTAAGGTAAAATGATAAATGACGGACTGGCTAGAGGATTATTCTCCACACATGCCACATATGCAACCTAAATTGATTTTCAGTTGTTCTTTCAATAAATTGTAAATTCTCAACGCCCCAAGTTAATTAGGTCCGCTTAAATTAACCTTCAGATTTTCCTACTTTTATTAGGTTGGATGATTGCATACGACAACCCAAAACATTCCCTACAAGTTCCCTACATGAATTGCATAATAGAGATACAAGCAAGAATCATTAAGTTTTATGAAAATCATAAGCATTGACGAGGCACTTGTTACTATGAATTGCATGAAACTTATGCCAAGAATTTACCTAACGCGATCGTTTATAAGCGACCTTCACTACTTGTGAATATAAGTTCATAACGATTAGGTGAAATTCACTTATATTCTAGCATCAAATTCATGCATGTAAATTAAGTATGCATCCTTAATCGACATACAAAAATAAGTTATCAATCAAGCAGTTAAGCAAATTAAATCACAACTCAGAAATCACAACTGAAGGTAATCAATTCATATTACAAATATATCCATGGTTTTGAATTAACCTCTAGCCAAAACAAATTAATTACACATTATTAAAATTAAACAGGAATAAAACGTGAGTTGGAGGATTAAACCGAATGAGGACTGCAGTGTTGTTGCGCTCCCTGCACTGTTGCCGTGCTGACCAGGCAGGATTGCTGCCGTGCTGACCTGCTTACTGACCTGCTTAGCTGCGCAAAGCAGCCCACGTGTCTCGCTCCTGTCCGTCTTCCTCCTGGCCTTCCTGGCAGCGCCTCCTTCCTTCTTCGCGCTACTTGCTGCCCACGTGCAGCCCTTCCTCAAATCCCCGCGTCTGACCTCCCTGCTCCGTCAATCTCCACGCAAGGCCTGGCAGCTGTCGCAAGTCTCTGTCTCACTGCTTGCTGCCCCGAGACGTGCAGCCTTGCTGCTTCTTGCTGATTTCCATGCAAGCTGCCTTAGGGCAGCTCTCTCATTTCCTTCCGCAAGCTGACAAGGCAAAGCTGCCTTGTTATTCCTTCTCTCCTCGTGCAAGGCCTTCAGCTCCTCGGTTCACAGCTCTCCTGCGAGCTCCACGTGACAGGCAGCGACCTGCTCCCCTCTCGTTTATTTCCCCGAGGCCCTCGTGTCTCTCCCAAGCTGCCACAAGGCAGCGACCTCCCAATTCCGTGCTCCCCTCCTCTTCTTTTCTGTGCTTCTATCTCCTCTTTTATTTATTCCTTTCCCACTAACAGCTCCCCACTATTTTCCGCACCCACTGGTGCTTTCTCCACTCCAAAGTTCACGCTGCACAAGCAGCTTTTCTATCCCTCGTTGGTGCTCCCCACGTTGCCCACTTCATTCTTCTCACGCTGCCAGCTCCCTTATCTTTCCTTTGTTTTTCTGCTGGCAACCTCACACACTTTCCTCCATTCACACTTTTATTTTCTTTTTCTGCTCCACAGCTCCACTCTTCCTTATTCTACAAAACAAACAATTATTATATTATATATATATATATATATCTATATTTTATTTAATTTAAAAGCTAAACAGTTTTGACACGAATTTATTACATAAAATCACACTTATGTTATTTTTATTTTCTTAGCTAGATAAATTCGATAAAACACAAAAACAAAGTAAATAGCACAAAAATATAAGAAACTAACTAAGAAAAGACGAGAGAATTTGATGTAAAATATGTATAAATATGAGCTTATCAAATACCCCCACACTTAGCTTTTGCTAGTCCTCGAGCAAAACAAACGAAAACAGAAAAAATAATAACATGAAAATTATTAGTTTCCCCCTATGTGACCCTCATAGAATTTCATTCGAGAACACAACACATCAAGAACCATAGCTAACACCAATAAGCAATTCAAGTTCATTTTCCTTACTCAAGTATTAGCAGTAATCTTTGAAACATCCTTGAAGTGTAGTGTGTGAGATAGCCATGCTCATGCAATTTCAAATTTTTATTTTAAAAACACCATATGCAAACTAGCGACCTTCTCACGGGATTTACACTCAATCACTCATGTGTTTAGTTTTAATGTGTTTCTCTCAAAGAAACAAATGTGAAATTTCTACCATAAGCTTGCATAAAAATCACTTCTCCACAATCATAATTGCAAAACTTAAATCAAGAGGGCTTTTATTGGATGTAATGAGGCTTAGGGATAGGGTTATTGAAACGAAAGAATAGGAAAACACAAGTTCCAAGCTACATTGCAAGCAATTCTTTTCTTTAGATTTATAAGAACTCAAGCTCTCCAGCGATTCTTCTGACATCTCCAACCACACCCATAAACTGAAACTTTAAAACTAATTTTTTTTTTTTTTTTTTTTTTTTTTTTAAGCAGAAACAAATATGATAAACCCCCACACTTATTCTTTTGCCAAACACCTTCAAAGTACTTCACAAACGTTTCACATAACAAAATTTCACATTACTCACTAGCTCGCTTGGAAAGGGTAAGGAAAAATATTTATTTCAGGCATAAGGGTGGACATATCTGGTGATAAGAAATAAAAGGCTCACAAATACGGCTCAAATAGGCAATCTAATGATATCATTTTTCTTTGGGAAACAAGGTTATTTGGGCCATGGTGGTAAACCTAATGCCTCTATCATTTTCAAGTTCATGCAATCAATGACAAATATTTCGAAAGATCGTTATGCAAGTTCTAGAGAAGTATCTCACATAAGTTCATCACACATGAAAAAATAGGAGTGTATGAAAAATGCACACACTTTCAATAGGCTCAAAAACTCACATAGGATGTATATGGTCACTAAATTCACATATGGATCTTTAAATCATGCTTTAGTTTCACATCAACAGGGCTATGTGCGTTTAGTTTTTCAAAGATGATCAAATATGTACAAACTAACACGAGAATTAGGAATTTCACACAGCACGTGTTAACTAAGTTCTTGATCATCATGGTTCAAATTTTATCCAATTATATCATTGGGTCGGGAAACTAACAAAAAACTAATTCAAAACAATAAGGAAAACAAGGAAATATTTTTGGATTTTTAAAATTTTCCGATTTTTTATTTTTTATTTTTTATTTTTTTAATAAAAACAACAACTTAATTAAGAAAACACAAAGCAGTAACATGGAAACAAATGAAACCAGTTCAAAGTCGAAGGTACAAAAAATTTTCAATTTGGTCATTTTTATACTCTATACCCTCACACTTAAACTAGACATTGTCCCCAATGTCAGAAAATATAATAAAATGCAAATAAAAATAAAATAAATATAAAGAAACAAAATAAAACAATAGGACTGAAAACTTCCCTAATTTGCAGAAAAATCAAGCGATGACCCCCAAGCTAAAATTCTGCAATCAACTTCAAGGGTGGAAATAACCAAAAGTTCCTGCAAAGAAAAGAAATAAATCAGTTAAGCACGCAAGAAAATATCACAAAAAAAATAAACGAAAAATTGAAAATGAAAATAAAAGACAATGAATAAAACTAATAAGTGATCATTGGTCCTGTTTGGTGACTTTCCACAGCTTTGAACTTGAACTGGCCTCAGGAACTTCTTAGCAAGGAAAATGAGACTTGATTGGTGGTGGTGTTGAAGCTTCTCGAGCTCTTGGTTTCAACTCGGACTCCTTCTGCCGGGTTGATTGAGTCTGCAGGCTACATTCTTCTCTTTTTGTTCTTCTGCATGGCAGGTAGGCACGAGGAATAGGTGGTGGTCTGCTTCTTTGTTCAATCTGTCCAAGTGCCGACCGATTGCCTTTCTTTCACCTTGCCCCGTAGCCAAGAGCAAGGGTAAAGGAAAAGCATGCCATGAGAAATCTTTGCCTCTGACTCTGATGATATGGGATACTTTTGCTTTTGAAGAAGTATCGTTCCACAGGTGTATGCTTGAACTGGGCTGGGGAACTTCTTAGCAAGGAAAATGAGACTTGATCTTGAAGATGAAGCAGCACCTTGTCTCCACATGCTTCAAGTAACATTTTCACTTGCCTTGGCTGTTCTCCAGGCAGATGTGGCGACTTCTTCGGAGGTACATCAGCGGTTGAAGATGAGCACTCGAGAGCAATGCTAGGTAAGCAATGCTAGGTAAGCAATCAGGAAGGATTTCCAGGCAGTCGGTTCTTAGATTGGAAGATTGACACCGAGTGCTGGCTGATTGCCCGCTTTCTCCTTATCACAAAGACAAGGACAAGGACAGGGAGAAAGCGTGATATGAGATACTCTTGCTTTCAACCTTCATGATATGAAATACTCTAGCTCTAGATGACTTATTTGTAAAGGTATCCCAGGGAATGAGAAACACAGAGAAACTCGAGAGGGTTTGTTGGAAAGGCATTTTGGGAGATGAAAAATTTCGGAGATGAAGAAGTGTTGAGAGTGTGCCTTTGCTGTTGAAGGCGAAGGTAGACGTTTATAGAATTTTTCTTCACAACCGAAACTATTCCTTTACCCCTGTCGGCAGCCGGTGGATGGATGAACAGTACAGGTCACGCGCTTTCTGAAAAAGCAGCCCGTAATTTGCGCAAAGCTGACAGCGCGTGACGAGTGACGACAAAATTGGAAAAATCAGGGAGCGGCTCGTGGTTTCTGAGCAATCCCGACTTTTGAGAAAGGAATTGCATGTGACACGTCTGGACAAATCAGGGAGCGGCTCGCCTCGTGATTCCTGACTGCTCCGGCTTTTGAGAGAGACGCCCGACTTTTGAGAGAACGGCGTCCGACTTTTGAGAAAGGAACCGACTTTTCAGAAAGGAGCCCGGCTCTTCGATTTGCGAGAGGACGCCTCTTCGACTGCTGAGTAGCGCCTCTTGATTTCTTCTTTTTATAGAGGCGCAATTTTGTTCCACAACACACTTGAGCTCCCTCCTGTAAACACTCACTCCTGCAAACACTCCCTCTTGCACTTCTTTTAATCTTGATCATTCCGACTCTTCATTCTCAACACCTTCAGAAAATGTCTTGCCCTTCTGACCGTCGCCTTAACTTGAATGTTGGGGAAGATAGTGATATATCTTCTCCAACCAACATTTGGCAGCCATCCTTCATATCCCCAAATGGTCCTCTTACAGTTGGGGATTCCATGATGATGAACGAAACAACCGCATCGGTGGTGGCCAGAAATCTGCTCACTCCTAGAGACACTAGGATACTTTCCAGGCGGTCCGACGAACTGGCTGTTCAGGACTCTATGGCCTACAGCGTCCGATGCGCAGGTTCAGTATCAAACATGGGCCAACGCCTTCTTGCACGAACTCGTCAGGTGGAGTCGTTGATGGCTGAAGTGGCTAGTCTTCGGCAGGAGGTCAGAGTGCTTAGGCATGAGAACAGGGATTTGCACATGCTCGCAACCAATTACTCCACAAGCATGAAGAGGAAGCTTGATCAGCTGCAGGAGTCCGAAGTGCGGATTCAGAGTGATCATCAACGGTTTATGACGTTACTCCCGAGGTTTGTGTTGCCTTCGTCCTCGGGAGCAGCACCAAGTATTGAGGCTCCGAATGATCCAGCTCTGGCGCTTCGTCTTTCAGGGACTCCGTCGACCTCCGAGGCACCACCTACCAACGACCAATGAAAGCTATTAGTTTTACATTATTGTAAAATATTTATGCTTTAAGTTTATTTAATTATAAATATAAATAAAAGTATTTTTTTTTTGTTTTGTTTTGTTTTTTTTTCATTTTTTTTTTTTTTTTTTTTTTTTCATTTTTTTTTTATATAAATGTAAAATAAGTAAATCAAAGTAAAAAAAAGACTAAGTTTAATCTCCTAAACAAAAATCACAACTAAATAAACAAAACAAAAATCACAACTAAATAACAAAACATAATGAAATCAACGTAAAAAAAATCAACGTAAAATAAATTCACACAAGAGCAAACAAACAATGAAAGAACTAAACAAAGTAAAATAAATTCAGTAAAGAGAAGGGATTAGGAATGCAAATCTGATTGTGGGTGATTCCTAGGCCTCCCTTCATTATTCAAATGCATGGGCTTATCATTAAACGGACGGTGGTACTTGAAATGATCCGACAACGGTCTAAGTTCTAATGACGGTGCCTGAATCATCAAAATTAGATTGTTAGTATAACATAAAATTAAAAATGGAGAAGATGGCTTACTATCTTTTTCCGACACAAACTCAATGACAAACACCACATTTTTGAACATTTCCGGGACTTTGAACTTAGCCAGGTTTACTATGATGGTTGTGGCTTGTCCCGTGTCATCAAACTCAACTGCTTTGGGCTTGATTGTCTCATGCACAGCCTCTTGGATGTATTCTTGAAATTCTCCGGCCACCTCATTTTCTGGAGTCTCTCTTCTTGGTGTACAAGTTTCTTTGATTGTTTCAACATCATCGGGAACATGATTTTGTGCACCAAAAATTTGGATCTCATTTTGCACCTCTGGAAGATCTTCCACAACGTATTTTTCATTCACTTCTTCCTTGGGATTTAAAAACCTGCAAGGAAAAAGGACATTTGGTGGAACGATGTTAGAATGAATTGAACTTAGAACCTCCTCACCTGAGTTGGATGACATAAGGACTTGAGGGGTTTGCGATAAGAATTCTTCTAAACTGCCCAAGTAGTCATCCTCATCTTCTTCTTGAAGCGGCAATTCATCCATGTCCGGGCCATTTTTGGATGGTTCTGGAACAACTTCATCCTCCATATCACTTCCCAAAGTGATGGCTTCATCGATTTCACTTTCTGCCTTTGAATTTGCAATGTTTGAGTTGGAGAGTTCACTTTGATCTCGAATCTGTGCCATGAATTCCATAATCTGCCCAATTTGCTCCTCCAATGCATCCACCTTGTTGGCTTTATTTTGCATCTCCTTGTTTCGATTTTCTACGTCCTGGGTCAAAGAGGTTAGTAACTTATTCAACATGTCATTATCCGAAGACGTACCTGAATTTGATTGGGGAGATTGTTGTGGTGGATGTGACGGTTCATATGGCCACTGATAGAACTCTTCCGATGGCGGCAATTGTTCTTCTTTTTGTGAACCCTGTACTGAAGAAATTAATTCTTCAAGCATTTGATTATAATCCACGGGCATACTTTGATTCGATTGGAATTGTTGTGGGGGATGCTGTGGTGGCTGCATAGATCTTGAATAGAATTCGTCTTGCTGCCAATATCCACTTTGTTGAAAGTGTTGAGGTTCATCCCACATATAATCTGAGTAGTCTCTCCAATCCGAATTGTAAGCGTTGGAAAACATGTTGCTCCTTGATTGGTTATGGCCCTGATATCCCCAAACATCTTCATTTGCAGAAAATTGGGGATATTGATGAGTTTGAAATCCTTGCTCATAGGGCACATCAAGTGTAGGGACACTTGGCATTGTGGTCCGTTCGGCATTATGAGTTAATTGAGCAGTGAGCTGTGCCAATAGATCTTGAATGCTAGTAGAATTCAGGTCTTGCTCCATTTGTACCTAAAATCAAAGAAAACTAAATCAAATATCAAAAGTAAAAGACATAAACACAAATAAACATAAGCAAAAACAAAAATAAAAGGATTAGCAAATTTGCTAATCCCCGGCAACGGCGCCAAAAATTTGATGCGAAAATAAATTCACGCACAAATTTAAACCCTATTTGTGACAGTTGTAGTAATGATGTAAGTAGGGATCGTTCTAGGCCGGGGATTAACTAGGGATGCTAACCAATGTAAAATTAATTTAAAAACGTAAAAACAAAATTTAAAATACTAAACTAGACTCAAAACACTTAAATAGAATAACTCAAAATAAAACTAACAAATAAACTAAAATAAATCAAAAGACTCAAAACAACTCAAGACTTAAGAAAACACAAACTAAAATGATTTCTAATAAATCTAACACTTTAAAATAAAATGGGGGATTGATTTTGATGAAAAGTAAATTAAACTTAAATAAATTACAAAATTGACAAAAACATAAAATTAAGGTAAAATGATAAATGACGGACTGGCTAGAGGATTATTCTCCACACATGCCACATATGCAACCTAAATTGATTTTCAGTTGTTCTTTCAATAAATTGTAAATTCTCAACGCCCCAAGTTAATTAGGTCCGCTTAAATTAACCTTCAGATTTTCCTACTTTTATTAGGTTGGATGATTGCATACGACAACCCAAAACATTCCCTACAAGTTCCCTACATGAATTGCATAATAGAGATACAAGCAAGAATCATTAAGTTTTATGAAAATCATAAGCATTGACGAGGCACTTGTTACTATGAATTGCATGAAACTTATGCCAAGAATTTACCTAACGCGATCGTTTATAAGCGACCTTCACTACTTGTGAATATAAGTTCATAACGATTAGGTGAAATTCACTTATATTCTAGCATCAAATTCATGCATGTAAATTAAGTATGCATCCTTAATCGACATACAAAAATAAGTTATCAATCAAGCAGTTAAGCAAATTAAATCACAACTCAGAAATCACAACTGAAGGTAATCAATTCATATTACAAATATATCCATGGTTTTGAATTAACCTCTAGCCAAAACAAATTAATTACACATTATTAAAATTAAACAGGAATAAAACGTGAGTTGGAGGATTAAACCGAATGAGGACTGCAGTGTTGTTGCGCTCCCTGCACTGTTGCCGTGCTGACCAGGCAGGATTGCTGCCGTGCTGACCTGCTTACTGACCTGCTTAGCTGCGCAAAGCAGCCCACGTGTCTCGCTCCTGTCCGTCTTCCTCCTGGCCTTCCTGGCAGCGCCTCCTTCCTTCTTCGCGCTACTTGCTGCCCACGTGCAGCCCTTCCTCAAATCCCCGCGTCTGACCTCCCTGCTCCGTCAATCTCCACGCAAGGCCTGGCAGCTGTCGCAAGTCTCTGTCTCACTGCTTGCTGCCCCGAGACGTGCAGCCTTGCTGCTTCTTGCTGATTTCCATGCAAGCTGCCTTAGGGCAGCTCTCTCCTTTCCTTCCGCAAGCTGACAAGGCAAAGCTGCCTTGTTATTCCTTCTCTCCTCGTGCAAGGCCTTCAGCTCCTCGGTTCACAGCTCTCCTGCGAGCTCCACTTGACAGGCAGCGACCTGCTCCCCTCTCGTTTATTTCCCCGAGGCCCTCGTGTCTCTCCCAAGCTGCCACAAGGCAGCGACCTCCCAATTCCGTGCTCCCCTCCTCTTCTTTTCTGTGCTTCTATCTCCTCTTTTATTTATTCCTTTCCCACTAACAGCTCCCCACTATTTTCCGCACCCACTGGTGCTTTCTCCACTCCAAAGTTCACGCTGCACAAGCAGCTTTTCTATCCCTCGTTGGTGCTCCCCACGTTGCCCACTTCATTCTTCTCACGCTGCCAGCTCCCTTATCTTTCCTTTGTTTTTCTGCTGGCAACCTCACACACTTTCCTCCATTCACACTTTTATTTTCTTTTTCTGCTCCACAGCTCCACTCTTCCTTATTCTACAAAACAAACAATTATTATATTATATATATATATATCTATATTTTATTTAATTTAAAAGCTAAACAGTTTTGACACGAATTTATTACATAAAATCACACTTATGTTATTTTTATTTTCTTAGCTAGATAAATTCGATAAAACACAAAAACAAAGTAAATAGCACAAAAATATAAGAAACTAACTAAGAAAAGACGAGAGAATTTGATGTAAAATATGTATAAATATGAGCTTATCAATTTTCCCTATCTTGTAGTTGGTGGCTTTATTCATATGATTTGTTCTTATGGAACTCATCTGCTTAATGTCATTTTGCAGGCCACAAATTAGTGTTTCAACTGTTTGTTTTAAATGAATTTTGTTTCTTTTGAGTGTGATTAAGATCTCATGTTGTTTGTCTATAACATTTATATTTTGTTAGGATAGGATTTATGTATCTTAGCTTACTTGGCTATACAGCCACACACTTTTTTACTTGTAATTTTCAAATCTGCTCAAACACCTATTTAATTAGGTTAGAATTAGGAATATGGGAAAGGTAATATAACCTCTATTTCTGTGGAAATTTTAAGTTTGTTTGAATGTATATTTCATAGATTGATTGAATGTACAAGGGGGGGCATATAATGAGGTAGAAGGTTACAAGAAACCCTACCTTGGCAAATCCTACTAATCCGGTAAACCCTAAAGCTGTCACTCCTTAAATTAAGGGAGTGCAACAAGTAGCTAGCACACAACTATCAACAAGTCATCTAGATGTCAATCTTCCTCAAATTAAGGGATTAAACTTAATAGAGAATCCCATGGAAAGAGGAAACATAAAATCTGGCAGCATCAGTCACCCCATATCGTCTAATATCTATATGCAACATCAGTATGCAACATCAGTCATATACGAGATCAGTTATGCAGCATTAGTCACCTTATATCGTCTAATAATCAGTTAGTATGCAGCATCAGTCACCCCATATCATCTAATAATCAGTCAGTATGCAGCATCAGTCATATGCAACATCAGTCACCCCATATCGTCTAATAATCAGTCAGTATGCAACATCAGTCACCCCATATTGTCTAATAATCAGTCAGTATGCAGCATCAGTCACCTCATATGTATGCCGCATCAGTCATATGCAGCATCAGTCGCCCCATATTGTCTAATAATCAGTCACCCCATATGTATGCAACATCAGTCATATGCAGCATCAGTTATATGCATCATCAGTCACCTCATATCATCTAATAGTTTCGATAGCCATATTTGAAATAAAAATATCCTAACATGCATTAATGAATTTCACCTTGTGGTTAAATTGATTGTTACTTCTTTACACTTAGGTAATTTTGAGTTAAAATCTGAACTTTGTTGATTGTTATTTCTTGAAACTTAGGTAATTTGGAGTTAAAATTTAATGTTTGAAAATGGTTATCATATACTCATTTGACTAACTGTGTTAGCCTAATGCCCTTGGTAGAAGAAAAAGTATCTTCCATTCAATTTCCTTAAGCTTGGTGTTTATATGTTTCTCTGTCCTTAGCTTGTGATGTTTCTAACATTGTTGACCGAGAGAATATAAAAGGTAAGGTGAGATTGCCCTCTAAGGTGAATGAATATGTACAACTGAAATACATGATGTTATATATGACAAGTTTGAGATCTTGGAACTTTCCAAATTGTACGCATGTATAGCTAACTAAATCTTCTTTTGTATGTCATGTACCAAATGTGTAATGTAGGAGCTTTCAAAGGAAAATGCTGATAATAGGAAGAAACAGAAGTATCACCACAAAGGAGGGGCAAGACCATTTATCCAACATGCTAGGAAGGCCCAGATGGTAATGAAATTAAATTACTTATTATACTCATTATGGAATTTACATATTCTAATGTATGTTTCTACATTATTAAGCAAAAAGGAAATCCATTATTTGTGATTGACAATTGGGGGGCTCTCCATAAAGACAAGAACGGTAAGTGGATAAATGATGTTGCCCGGGACAAATATGTAAGTCATTCACGAACTTATCATTTGTGTCATTTTAAGGGAGATGGAGATTAAAAAAATCAAATTTGACATGATATAACTTAGGAAACACAAATAAAGTGAACATGCAAGATTGAATTGAAAAAAACTTAATATAACTAGTTAGAAGCTGAAAGGTTATACCTAACATACATTCAAACATAAACTACTTTAAAGGTTATACGTTGTATGTTGCCTAATCCTATGTAAAACACATTGAAGCATAAACTACAAAATCATATGTAAAGACAGTTTATACCCAATGGATTGATTCTACATCAGTTCAGGATCACATCCAATTATTTAAGTGGTGTTTTCTTAAGCATATTGTGGCTGATTTGTTTGAAACAAAAGAAACTTATTTGTTTGTATTTTAATATGAAAGGATAACATGAAGAAAAAGGATGAAGTTAGGGAGAAGCTAAACCAAGAAACGCATGAAGGTACTATATTCGATTCCATACAAGTACCATTGGAAGATGAATTTGGAATCATGGCTGAGAACCTTGGAAGGAAGGGAAAATCTGTTAACGGTGTAGGTCTTTTCCCCCGTACGGATACCTTTAGTTGTGTTTCTTCTATGGCTTCAAGTTCTGAGTTAACTGATATGAGAGATCAGATCAAGATTCTATCAGATGGTTTCCTCAAATTGCAACAGGAAAATGAATAATTGAGAGCTCAGTTGGATTTACAAAATGATGATGAAACCTTGGCATAAAAAAATTAAGGCTTTTTTGGCTGCAAGTCAGGGGTAGACCAGCAACAACTCGAAGGAATCTGATGGTAATAACTCATCTAGTGAAAATTTTTATTCTAAACTGGAAGAACATGACTCGGAAGAAGAAGGATTTCGATATTTATGTCTTTTGTTATTAGTTAAGTATGCACATGGTAGACCTTTTTGTTAGCACCTCAATGTATCTTAGACTTTTCTTTTGTTAATTAGTACCTTAAACGGTCCATGTATAGGCCTTGGTACCCTTCATCACAAATTGCTATTATTAAGATAGGTCACCATGGGTTAGATTGATTTTGGGATGTTTATGTTATTTTGTTGGATGCATAGTTGTTGAACATATTCGAATTTATGTGGTTTAATTGTTGATTAATGAAAATGGGAAGTATTACCTTATAATTGTTATGAGTTGCTATTCTAGATTACGAAACACGAATAAGTAATGAATTACTCAAATATTATTCCTAAATAGTTATTTGATTATAACATATGTGACATAAGCCGCTTCACCCATCAAAAGAATATGTGACAATTTCAGCGTCACTTAGTGTAATTATATAATTCTGGGATCATATTAAGTGACCTAAAAAGCGTCACTTATAAGTGTGATATGAGATGAAAAACATAGGTCACTGAATTTTGTATTTTTTGACGCTAATTTCGTCACATATTAGAATAATAAGTGACGGAAGAAGTGTCACGTAAAAGGAAAATATGTGGCGACTCCAATATTCGTCACTTAAACTATCGGTGACGCTGTATAGATGACGCTAATTGTGACGCTGAAATTTCGTCACATATAGTCAAATGTGACGAATTTTCATATTTATGTGACGAATGTTGGTCGTCACAAAAGCCATGTTTTCTTGTAGTGATCACTCTGAATGGGCTTCAAACCATTACTAATGTTCATGTTGGTAATCTTGTAGTAGTAGTTCATGAACATCTCACTATATCCTAGAGCTTCCACCATATCATCTATCACAGGGAGTGACATTAAGTCCTTGTCGCAATAATCTATATATGCAACTTCCCCCCCCCCTTAGTAGAATTCATGACTGAGCTCCCCACCATATGCAAACGAATGGAAAATAGTTATGGATAACCTGAAATTCACAAAAAAAAAAAAAAGAGTTAAAACCCTAGTTAGTGCAGCTAACAAACTGTAGGACCACAACCCACCCCAAATGTAAACAAATGCAATTCAACATATTCAACAGCCAACAACAAAGCAAAAGAAAAAGCACATCACAAAAAAATACACAAGAGGACCCAAAAGGACCCCATTATCCAATAAATTAGTAAGCATTTTGAATAAACAAAGAAAGCTCAACATTTTCTTCACCAACAAACAAAGCACAAAAAGGACCCTAGTTAGTGCAACCAACAAACCCTAGGACCACAACCCACCCCAAATGTAAACAATTGCAATTCAACATATTCAACAGCCAAAAACAATACATAAAGCACCCACCGGAGCCCCTGGACCACCAGCACCCAAACTACATTTTTCTCGACAACAATAAACAAAGCACCCACATGACCCTCATTCTACAACATACCAGTAAGCATTTCGAATAAACAATCAACAAAACCCACAAATTGCCAACAAAGATTTTGGAATCAACAAACCCAGAATAACGGGAATAAAAAAAAGGAACCAACAAAGCACAAAATGAACTAAAATTTGTACTTACAGTAGGTAGGCGTCATTTGCTTGGGATCCTCGCGCAGATTCCACCCCATTTCGAATCCTTTGAAATACTGTCAAATCCTTAGAAAACCAGAAGAACTAAGGGTTTTCAATAAAAACAAACAAAGGGAAGGTAGGTGACGACAAGATGAACTTAGGGTTTTCGATGAATGAACTATTGATCGCGATTTGGGTGGTGATTTGGGGCAGGTGATATGAAATTAGGGTTAGGGTTCTTTGATTTGGGAACTGGAATGAAACTAAAATGGAATGGAACTAATTTCACGGTTAGGGCTTTAGGCTTCAATTCGAATTGCACGATTCATGAGGGAAATTAAAAAAAAAAATTAATTTTTTAATTTTTTTTTGTAATATACACGTGTCATCATTTTAGATGATCCACGTGTATCAGAAACCAATGTGGAAGTTCATATGTGGAGAGGGTGAGACCCAACATAAGTGACGTTAGCATATAAAGGAGGAATTGACAGACAACGTAACGGAGGTAGAACATTGCAACAAATTCGTAAGAAAATGTATGACATTGAAACTTTTTAAAGATGAGGTATGAAACTGTTAATGACCTAATAGTTGAGGTAGTTTTTTGTAATCTACCCTTTTTTTAAAATGTTTTTAATTATATAAAAAAAATTGTTTTTTAATATTTTAATATTTTAATTCATATAATAATATTTAAATAGAGTTGTGGAATCTAGTTATGTGCCATATTAGCACATAACAGAATATTTGACGGACTTGTGACGGAAGGGCCACATTGATTTGCGATACTCATTTTCAGGGACTATATTGATCGATTTTCAATTTCAGGGACCATCTTGATGGAGTGGGTCAATTTCAAGGACCATTTGTGATAAGAACCCTATTATTTATTCTAAATGTTTTCTAACAATGTGTCACTAAATGTCTTTCCACTTAATTATAAGTGAGAGATCTCAATTTAGACTTACATAAATAACGAGTTTACTACCTAACGATATTATATGGAGGGGTAAGCTAAGCCTCACAATGGATAAGTAATAATGTGATTCAAATTCGTTGTCGGTGAGAATGAAACCTAAGACATCTTACTTACAAGCGAAAAAGAATACTACTAAACCATAGTACTAAGTGGTATTCCTAAAGTAATATTTGTATAAAAGAAAATCTGATCCATGCACCTAACATTATTCCTTCACTTATAAAAAAATAAATTACAATCGCCATGCTTTACGCCATTTTTTGGTATTTGTACAATAAAATTTCTTCATAAAAAAATATCTATGCCTTGATGTAAAAGATGACTCCTCTGAAAGAATTATATCGACACCACTGAGCACTATCGAAATCAATAAAACCATTAAATCATGTTTCATTAGTTAGAAAATCAGAATACTGCAGTAATCTAATATGTATGTATAAATGCATACATGCAGAAGTAAACATGATGAATGTTTGCAGAGTTTGGCTTTCTCTTCTCTAAGTTTCGACAAAGTCCTGATTTCAATAGGACAAGCCCGTAATGAACCAGTTAAATCGAAAAGAGAGGCAAGGACACATGGACGGAGCCAATGAAGGCTCACTGGGGGCAAATGCCACCACTCAAGTAATTCGTTTATTAAGTTGCTGAAGAGTTATATAATATACACACATTATCTTCGAAGAAAATATATGTATCTAATATCTAACTTACCTTCATACCATTTATACTCCATGTTGGTACCATATATTGGGCCTCATCTTTGGGCCTCATCCCTAAGCCCATGATTTATGTAAGAATGGAGGAAACCCTTATTCTATAAAAGGGAGCCTGACCTTCACAGAGAGGAAACAGAGTCTCACATCCCTCTCACAACAATAGAGGGCAATACCCTCTCAGCCAAACATAGAGCAAAATGGCAAGGGCTGCATCCACAGAGAGCTCCCTTGCCGATCTGTTGTAATCCATACATACATACATAATCAACATCAGTGTGGACGTAGCCCAAACATTGGGGTGAACCACGATACATCTTTGTGTTCTTGTGCGTTTGTGTGATTCACGGTCGGATTTACGTTGGTCCAAGATCCTCCGGATTTTGTGCATCAACATTTGGCGATGTCTGTGGGAACGACACTTATTCCTACTCTCTTCAGCTTTGTTAAGCTGGTTTCCACCATTCGTACACTCTCTTTTAACCAGGCATCCCTTTCCAACATGGGGAGCGAAAGAAGCCACAACACACAGAATGACACCCCTTTTGCACCTGGTGCGAAGTAACGAAAGAAGGAACAAAAGAAGTTTGCTCTTCAGGCTAAAGTCGATGAGTTGGAGGCTCAGAACAACAAGATAGCGATGAAGAATGAGATCCTTTAAGAGCAGTATGAGAAGGTCTTCGAGATGCTCCACGAGGCTAGATATACTAAAACACACGAGCTCATCACCCATGTGGAAGTCAACCATCAATTGGGTGCCCTCCAACACGGAAGGTCATTTGCCCTCGACATGGGTATTCCTGTTGATGAGCGAGCTACTCATCGAAATGGCGACCAACATGAGACTTCTCTCAACCCAGCTGCTTCGACCTGAAGCAGGAGGAATGGAGGAAGACACCTCCTTACAGAAGGAGTAGAAGGATCGAAAGCCGTCTTTCGCTACTGTTGAGACTTCCTAAAGCAACGTCGAGATAATCCCATCCATGTAAGCTCGAAGATCAATGACCCAAGGGTCTCTGAAAGACTCGGTCCCCTCCCATGTCCCAGACCGGCTACCAATTGGGGAAGGGGCAACAAGTCCTAGAGAAACACGAAGGTATAGGGGACTCAGAGATGTTCCGACAGACATACCTTGGAAGTCAGTACAGCGAGTCCAGGGAAAAATCACATGCTCTTGATCAAACCTTCCTACTTCCAAGAGGAGATGGAGATTTACGAAAGAAAGCTCCAATGGTACATGACTCCACTCAGGACCCTCTTGTCCTACAGCTCCTTAAGGAAGTAAACAAGTTGAAGGACGAACGACAAGCTGAGATACCTGATTGGAACCAACCTAGGCCTGACCCTCTTACAAGGAGGATCCTCGACACCCCCTCCAAGCAAAGACAAAGCAGAAGCTTGGCTTGCAACTTTATACTGGAAATAAGGACCTGATTGAACACCTTAACCTCTTTGAGTCCACCATGGCATACCGGATGCACACCGACAAAGACCGATGTCTTCTCTTCCCCTCCACCCTCTCTGGTGGAGCTCTAAACTGGTATTGTCGTCTTCCACTTGAGACGGTAGACTCATTTGAGGAATTGACGAAACTGTTTGTTTCTCAACACATTTTCCAGACCGATCGCTTGCACTCTGCGGATGACTTGTACACTATTCGCCAGAAGCCAGACGAGTCATTACGTATGTATGCTGGCCGCTTCAGCCATGAGTATTCCCGTTGTGCCGAGGCAGACGACAAAACTGCCCTCAAAGCCTTCACGCATGCCTATGTGATTGTTTCTTCAAGTACATGATCAATGCCAACACTTGGAAGACTTACTCCGAGGTGATGGCACATGCTTACAACCATCTGCTGAGGTAATGACATATCAAGGGAAACCCCCCACAGCCACCCCTTATCAGCAAGTAGGGAGTGGAAGCCAGATCCAACCAAATGAGAAGACCTCGACCTTCCAAACGGCAGCGGTGTCTCCTCCTGCCTTACTTAATACTTCGCCAAGTCAACAGACATATCAATCTCAGGGCAAAAGGAAAGATTTCCATCCTCACCAGTCCCATTTTAGTAAAAAGAGTAAGGGACACTATCGTGATAACCAAGGGTATCGCCACGATAATGCCCGCCCCCAGGCAATCAACACAGTGGGCCAAGCACGTGTCAGGACAGACCCTACCTCGAGGTATGAGACATACACACCTTTGAACGCCACATGCGTGGCCATTTACCCCAGCATAGCACACATGCTACCGAAGCCAATGCCGAGGCAGTCGGGTTACAAGCCCATGAAGAACACGGGCACGTTTTTCTGCTACCACGAACATAACGGCAATGACGGCGAGAAGTGTATCACCCTTCGTGATCATATTGAAGCTTTGGCGTGTGAAGGGAAAATTAATCGATTCCTCCTTCACCCTTCAAGGGATAACCGTAACCAACGCCAAGTGAATGTGATATATTCCATAAGTGGTGGCACACCCATATCTAAATCTTCCAACAGGGCCATGAAAAATAGTGAACAAGCTTTAAGGCCTGGTCACCAAGTGTTTCACGTGGAAGACATCAAGGGAGGCAAGTATCAAAAGCCTAACTGGGATCCAATATATTTCTACCCTGAGGAAGAAAGAGGTATCATCTACCCTCACAATGACCCACTGATCATGGAATCTCACATAGCCAACTTTGAAGTACGACGAATCCTGGTAGACACGGGGGCTTCGGTCAATATCATGTTTGCTGAAGCTTTCAGGGCACTTAATGTAGCTGAACACTTGCTCGATCGCTCGATTTCTCATTTGATAAGCTTCTCCGGTGATATCGTGCAACCTATAGGAAGCATACACTTACCTTTCACCATTGGTACAGACCCTTACACAGTTACCATTACCACTAACTTCCTGGTAGTTGATCGCCCAACGACATACAATGTCATCTTTGGATGCACATGCATCAATGATCTCAAGGCCATGGTATCCACACATATGTTGTTGATGAAATTTCCAACCCCCTATGGCAATGGTTACATCAGAGGAGATCAACTTAGTGCACAGTCATGTTACAACACTTTGGTCAAGAAACAACACATGTCTGTGGCCAAGGAAACCTTTTCTATACATGACCAAGTCATAAAGACCAGCCCGGACGAAGCCAACTTGGATCTTCACGGTGGCAACAGTCAACCTGACGATTCTCGAGATGACTCTTTCACCCAGCAAGCACAACCCGCTGAAAAGCTGGAGAAGGTTTCTATATCAAAAGATTATCCAGATCACATGGTAAAGATTGGCACCACCTTGTCACCACCCATTCGGTTGGCATTGATCTCTTTTTTGCAAGAGAACACTGAGGTCTTCGCCTGGTCATACGAGGACATGCCAGGCATCTCTCCCGATATCATATGTCATCGCTTGAGTATTGACCCCAAGACCAAGCCGGTGAGACAGAAGCGAAGATCTTATGACGCTGAACGATACGAAGCAATGAAGGCAGAAGTTGAAAAACTCAAAGGCATAGGCTTTGTCCGCGAAGTCAATTACCCAACATGGGTAGCAAATGTGGTCCTTGTTAAGAAAAATCTGACCGAAGAAAGTCTCTTGCTCCAAAAGGTTTTGTGGAGAATGTGTGTCGACTACACCGACCTAAACAAAGGATGCCCGAATGATAGCTTTCCTCTTCCTCTCATTGACAGACTTATAGACTCTACGGCAGGGTGTGAACTCCTGAGCTTCATGGATGCTTACTCAGGATACAACCAAATCCTCATGAACCCTCCGGACCAAGAACACACAGCCTTCATTACTGACAGGGGACTATATTGCTATAAAGTCATGCCATTCGGCCTAAAGAATGCATGAGCGACTTATCAGAGACTAGTCAATTCAATGTTCACCGAACAGATTGGGAAGAACATGGAAGTTTACGTTGATGATATGCTAGTCAAAAGCAAACATGCTGACCAACACATCGCTAACCTATCTGAAACTTCACCATTCTGAAGAGGTATCGAATGAGGTTGAACCTCAACAAATGTGCCTTCGGCGTAGGCTCTGGCAAATTCTTAGGCTTCATGATAAGCCAACGAGGCATTGAGGCTAATCTCCAGAAGATCAAAGTAATCCTCGACATGAAGGAACCGGTAACTTCAAAAGACATCCAGAGCCTTATTGGCAAGGTGGCAGCCTTAACTAGGTTCATCTCTAAGGCCACAGACAGATGTGCTCATTTCTTCAAAGCACTTAAGGGAAGTAAGAAGTACATTACATGGACTGATGAATGTGCCGAGGCATTCAAGAACCTCAAAGACTACATGAGTAAAGCCCATCTGCTCTCCAAACCTGAGGTTGGTGACACTCTTATTATCTATCTGTCGGTATCGGCTTCAGCAGTAAGTTCCGTTCTCATTTGAAATGATGGTAATGTCGAACGGCATGTCTACTACGCTAGCAAGGCCTTACAAGATGCGGAGACACGATACTCCAACATTGAGAAATTGGCTTTAGCATTGGTCATGTCTGCTCGAAAACGTCGCCCTTACTTCCAAGCACACTTCATCATCGTGTTTACCAATCATCCTCTTCGATAGATACTCCAAAGTCCTGACACTTCAGGCCGAATGATCAAATGGGCGATAACATTGGGTGAGTTTGACATCTCCTACCAACCAAAGCCAGCTGAGAAGGGCCAGTCAGTGGCAGACTTCATCGTCGACTTCACATATCCTGTTGACATTGTTTCTATGCCTAAAGAAGTGGTTTCATTACCCTCGGAAGCTCAGAAAATAGAACCAACAGCCCCAGCATGGAGTTTATATGTTGATGGCTCGTCCAACCAACAGGGTTGTGGAGCAGGACTAGTCCTTACGACCCCTGGCAAAGTGGCAATGGAGTATGCTCTTTGTTTCAAATTCAAGGCATCGAATAATGAGGTCGAATATGAAGCCCTTCTAGCAGGCTTACATTTGGCCAAACACATTGGGGTTAAACAAATTAATATCTTCAGTGACTCCCAATTGGTGGTTAACCAGGTCACCAACAACTTTGACGCTAATGATAGCTCTATGGCAGCATATCTGGCACAAACACAATTGTTGCACAAGCACTTCCACTACCAGATCACCCAAATTCCTCGAGCGGCAAACAGTCACGCAGACGCTTTGGCTCGCCTCGCCTTAGCAGTGGAAGACAAAATTGGGAGAAAAATTCAGGTCGAATTGTTGGTAGCACCAAGCACCATGGCTGCGGAAGTGTGAAACTTACAACAGGGGGATAATTGGATTACCTCGATTTATAGATTCCTTGCTCATGGCACCCTTCCAAATGACAAAGTCCAAGCTAAGCAGATTCGATACAAGGCTACCCGTTACTTGATCATTAATGACCAACTCTACAAGCGGGGTTTTAACCTACCATACCTAAGATGCCTTATGCCCGCATATGCAGAAATTGTCCTTCGGGAAATACATGAAGGAGTTTACGGAGATCATGCTGGATCTCGATCCTTAGCACACAAGGCTTTTCGCCAAGGATATTACTGGCCAACACTCCACCAAGATGCCATCAGAATATCTCGCTCATGTGATAAGTGTTAACGCTACGTAACTATTCTTTACTCCACTCTCGAGCCGCTCACTCCTATGATCAGCCCTTGGCCCTTGGCCCAATGGGGATTTGATTTGATCGGCCCAATGCCTGCAGGGAAGGGTAAGGTCCGCTATGCAATCGTTGCAGTTGACTACTTCACAAAGTGGGCTGATGTAGAACCCTTGGCAACCATTATTGAGGCAAAAATAGAAGACTTCGTATGGAAGAACATCCTTTGTAGATTCGGCATTCCCAATGCGATAGTCACTGACAACATGCGACAGTTCGACAACAATAAGTTCAGAATGTTCTGCTCTAAGTTCAACATCAACTTATGTGTTGCCTCCCCAGTTCATCCCTAGTCTAATGGACAAGTCGAAGCCATCAACAAAATAATCAAGCGAACTTTGAAAACCAGCTTGGACAAGGCTAAAGGTTGTTGGCCAGAATTTGTACCCCAAGTTCTTTGGTCATACCGCACTTCGTATCGGACATCAACAGGAGAAACCCCATTCTCACTTGCCTTTGGTACAGAGGCAGTTGTCCTAGTTGAGCTTGAGCAAGCAACGTTCCGAGTCCAGAACTACGTGCAAAGCGAAAATGACAAACAACTTACCCTCAACTAAGATCTAGTCGAGGAACATAGAAACCAGGCTCACTTGAGGAATGTCGCCTATAAGCAGCGCATCTCCAACTACTATGACTAAAGGGTCAAACCTCGTTATTTCAAAGTGGGGGAATGGGTATTGAAGAAAAAATTACTCTGCGACAGAGTCTCGAGTGAATGAACACTTAGTCCAAATTGGGATGGACCGTTTGAAGTTGTTGGCATCAGTCGCCCTGGCTCCTACAAGCTTAGAAGCTCTGATGGCAAGACCCTTGGCTATCCATGGAACGCTGATCACTTGAAGTACTATTACAAGTAAACTCACATTGTAAAAGTGCTAAGCTTCAGCCGTTCGGCATCCTATGTAACAAAGACTATTTGGCATGAATTCAATAAAGAGGTGATTTAGACAACTCGGTCATAATCCTCTTACATTCCTAGCAATGAAACACTCGGGTTCAAAGCTTCAACATGAATGTTTCCAACATGAAACAAAGTCTAAGTATATGTCAACAAGACTATACAAATAAATGAACAGCTTCACATTATATTCGTTCAATCATACATTCCAACACATTCATACATAAGCCAACTGTGCTTCGGAAGGGTTCAACATACTTTGTGTCTTTCGACACTTGCTACAATGTGCCTCGACACCTTGCCCTTATTCTCACCAACCAGGTGATGAAATGTGAAGAAGGAACTCATCTTCATGCCACCAACCAGGTGATAAAATGTACAACCCGTACTCTCCTTCATGCCACCAACCAGGTGATGAAATGTACAACCCATACTCTAATATCATTTGGCAACTTGCCATTCATGCCACCAACCAGGTGAAGAAGGAACTTATCTTCGTGCCACCAACCAGGTGATGAAATGTGATGAAAGGTGATTAAGGAACTCACATTCGTACCACCAACCAAGTGATGAAAGCAACTCACCATTCATTCCACCTACCAAAAGATGAGTGGTACAACTTGTACATGTTAACTCATAACATTCACAAATAATCAAAAACCCTCAAGCTTGACAACTCAACTAGGGGAGCACTTATTGCCAACAAGAGTTATAGTCACCAACAAAGTCTTATTGCAAGCCAACAACAACTTCAGTGCATGGCATACAAAGATCAAGCTATTCAGCCCTCTTGCATCTGCTTCAGACATTTCTCATCTGTAACAATGCAAACACTACAATTCTCAACAGCTTCACACACTCTTGATCAAGACAGTGTGAAGCAAAACCAATTTATGGTGCCAACAAGAGCTTCATCAATGGAGGGCAACCACAATTCTCAAAAGCTTCACACTCTTGATCAAGACAGTGTGAAGCAAAACTAATTTATGGTGCCAACAAGAGCTTCATCAAAGGAGTTCAACCATAATTCTCAAAAGCTTCACACACTCTTGATCAAGACAGTGTGAAGCAAAACCAATTTATGGTGTCAACAAGAGCTTCATCAATAGAGGGTAACCATAATTCTCAAAAGCTTCACACACTCTTGATCAAGATAGTGTGAAGCAAAACCAATTTATGGTGCCACCAAGAGCTTCATCAATGGAGGGCAACCACAATTTTCAAAAGCTTCACACACTCTTGATCAAGACAGTGTGAAGCAAAACCAATTTATGGTGCCCACAAGAGCTTCATCAAAGGTGTTCAACCACAATTCTCAAAAGCTTCACACACTCTTGATCAAGACAGTGTGAAGCAAAACCAATTTATGGTGCCAACAAAAGCTTCATCAATGAAGGGCAACTACAACTCGTAGAAAGCTTCACACACTCTTGATCAAGACTGTTCGAAGCAAATTCAATTTATATGGTTCATCCAAACCTTCGACTACTACAAGGTGTGGCTTGCATCACAATCTCTTGCTCAACAGTGTGGAATCAAAATTTGTATATGTTGTCTCTCCCACATTTTCAAATTTCTAGTTTCCCAAAAAAAAAAAAAAAAGGAAATTGGGAAATTCAACAAATTTCTAGTTTTCCAAAAAAAATAAAAAAAAATAAAATTGGGAAGTTCAACAAAGCTTCATCAATGGAGGACAACTACAAATTCTCAAAAGCTTCACACTATCTTGATCAAGATAGTGTGAAGCAAAATCAATTCATGGTACCCAACAAAGCTTCACCACAAAAGCTTCGCCAACAAAAGCTTCATCAATGGAGGACAACTACAAATTCTTAAAAGCTTCACACTATCTTGATCAAGATAGTGTGAAGTAAAATCAATTCATGGTACCCAACAAAAGCTTCAACTCCAAAGCTTCACCTACAAAGCTTCAACTCCAAAGCTTCACCTACAAAGCTTCAACTCCAAAGCTTCACCTACAAAAGCTTCAACACAAAAGCTTCACCTACAAAGCTTCAACTCCAAAGCTTCACCTATAAAGCTTCAACTCCAAAGCTTCACCTACAAAGCTTCAACACAAAAGCTTCACCCACAATAGCTTCACCTACAAAAGCTTCACCCATAAAAGCTTCACCATAAAAGCTTCACCAACAAAAGCTTCATCAATGGAGGACAACTACAAATTCTCAAAAGCTTCACACTATCTTGATCAAGATAGGGTGAAGCAAAATCAATTCATGGTACCCAACAAAAGCTTCAACTACAAAGCTTCAGCTCAAAAGCTTCACCTACAAAAGCTTCAACACAAAAGCTTTACCTACAAAGCTTCAACTCCAAAGCTTCACCTACAAAGCTTCAACTCCAAAGCTTCACCTACAAAGCTTCAACACAAAAGCTTCACCCATAAAAGCTTCACCCACAATAGCTTCACCTACAAAAGCTTCACCCATAAAAGCTTCACCAACAAAAGCTTCACCCACAAAAGCTTCAGCCACCATAAAAGCTTCACCCACCACAAAAGTTTAGACACATAAATTTTAAAGGTCCAGCTACCCAACTATTACCCACAAGGGTAAAGGAAAAACACCACTGCTTGATAACTGGAAAGTCCCTATGTGTGTCAACCTGCTCCGTGGCAAGGCAGACTGGCAAAAATGCCCAACCTTTACTCACATTCGAGAAAACACTCCCAACAAGATTGCTTGCTCAAAAATCGAAGAGGCACCGCTCTCCAAATCTCGAGGGCCAGACTCCCAACAAGATTACTTGCTCAAAAATCGAAGAGGCACTGCCCTCCGAATCTCGAGAGACAGACTCCCAACATGATTACTTTCTCAAAAATCGAAGAGGCACCACTATCCGAATCTCAAGAGCCAGACTCCCAACAGGATTGCTTTCTCAAAAATCGTCTCCGAATCTCGAGAGCCAGATCCCCGACAGGATTGCTTGGTCGAAAACCGAAGAGGCACCACTCTCCGAACTTCGAGAGCTAGATTTCCTTGGATAAAGCTTTTCTGCAATCTTCACACGCAACATTAGCTTTCCAGATACCACATACCACTTTTTCAAAGTGATCTGACAAAGTTAAAACACGTGAATCTTGCAGCTCCCACTGCATTGCTATGATCGAGAAGGGTAAAGGAACAACGTTACCACTCGCTGTTGGGACAATTCCTATATATGTCGACCTTCATTCTCCACAGCCAGGCAGACCTGCAAATAAAAAAAATGCTCAACTTTTCTTCACATCGAGAGGGAACTCTCAGTAGAGTCTCTCGAAATACTCAACTTCTTTTCCCTCTAATAATACCTCTGCAAACAAGCCACACCAGAGCAAGAGTATCTCATATCATCAGGGTTAAAAGCAAGAGTATCCCATATCATGCTTTTTCCCTGTCTTTTCCTTTGGCATTGTTCTTACCTGCAAGACAAGGAGAAAGAGAGCAATCAGTCAACACTTGGAATCAAGCTTCCAGTCAGGAACTGACTGCCTGGAACCCCTTGCCTGATTACTTACCTAGCATTGCTCTCGAGTACTCATCTTCAACATCTTATGCTTCCAGAGAATATACCACATCTGCCTGAGGAACAAATAGGGCAAGTGAGAAGGATACAAGGAAGCATGTGGAGACAAGCGTAACAAAACACGTGCCGATACATCCACTACTTTGTCAACATCAAAAGTATCCCATATCATCAGGGTCGAACGTACTCTAGATTTGATGGACTTGTTTTGACCCTCAAATTCTTGAGTCGGCCTTACACTCTGGACGAAACCAGAAAACCCTTCAGCCCAGTTCAAGAATAAGCCTGTGGAAAGTTACTTCTTCAAAAGCAAAAGTATCTCATATCATCTCTTCTCCTTTTTCTTCTCTTTATCCTTCATGCTGCCTGCAAGATAGGGAGAATGAGAACAATCAGTCAGAACTCGAAATCAAACTTCTGATCTGGGACTGATTACTGGGAGCTCTGATTGCTTACCTTGTATGTCACCTCTTTCGGCAGATCTCCTAGCTCGGCGACTTGGGGGACTCCTACTACATGGTTTGTATCGCGCTTGACCAAGCCTGAAACTACAAGTAAGCTTCAAGTGAAATTGATACATTACCTTGTGCATCTCCACAGGTTAAAGATACCACCCCTGGATTAAGGAAGAGTACTTCCAGAGAAAATGCCACATCTACCTATGAGACAGATAAGGCAAGTGAAGACGATACCACACTTCGGTACTTAGAAGTTTCGTGATTACTCAGCGGCTTGGATCTTGCAAGTCCCCAACCGAGGAGCTTCCCTCATTCGGGAACTTAGGGGAGCACTGTTTGTACCATACTTGACCAATCCCGAAACTACTGAGCACCGTTCAACGTTATACCGTCAAGGACCCAGAAGAGTCTCCCTCCAACCAGGAGGCCAATCATAGTGCGACACGTGTCGACATCAGAAGCCAATCACAGCGCAACACGTGTCGACATCAGAAGCCAATCACAGCGCAACACGTGTCAACATCAGAAGCCAATCACAACACGACACGTGTCAATGTCAGAACAAAGCTAGAAACTCTCTTTTATAAAAGGATCTCCCACAATATTTCCTAGTGTCATTTGTACTAAATCATTCACTAGTACTCACTAAAGGAGAGCTTGAACCTATGTACTTGTGTAAACCCTTTACAATTAATGAGAACTCGTCTACTCCGTGGACGTAGCAATTCTGGGTGAACAACGTACATCTTGTGTTTGCTTCCCTGTCTCTATCCATTTACACACTTATCCACACTAGTGACCGGAACAATCTAGCGAAGGTCACAAACTTAACACTTTCTGTTGTACCAAAGTCCTCACTGATTTTGTGCATCAACACTCCATATCAAATATTATATGAGCAAAAGTGCTCTTACTCTGTCATTCAAACTGAAAAACTCCTCTCCCGCCTATCATGTATTAATATTTTTCTCACCACTTTTCCACTTTCCACTACTATACTGAAATTTTTGTAACATGAAATTGTGATACATCATCATTTGAAAGCATCCCTATTATCATATTGAGTATAAGTCAAACTATAATAAGGTTTTCTTAATTGATTTTCGGGATGCCCCCACTAAAAGAAATTTGTAGCTCCGTCCCTGACATGACATATCTTTATAGAATTCTAACTACTCCTCCTATCATGGTAGGAGTTTCTATCCCTTTCCAAGAGGTTGTAACTCCCTCTTATTTTGAAATTGAGTTCTTTAGTTTTTCCTCCATAATGTTTAATACTAGTTCAAAAGTTATTAAGTCCAATAATAATGTCAATGAATTCACTTATATGTCGACATGTATATCCGTAAGTAATAGATCTGAACTTACTCACCTTTATGGAAAACTCTTCCAATTAAAACTCATCTTATAGGAAAAACAAATATATCTATGGCATTCCATTATGTGCTAAAAATAATTACTTTCGACTGATAATGATGAAATTCAATAATAATCATAGCATGTATAAGCCTCGTTTGGCAGCTTGAACTGCATTGATTATTTCAGTCGGATAAGATAATCTACCATCGGATAGCACTGACTATTTAGCCAAACGTACTAACTATTTAGTCAGGCGTTTGGTGCAGTATCAGATTAAATTACCCAGTTTCTTATGAAAAAAAGTAATGTCTACATATTTTTTAAGAGCATAAACAAATTAATGAGCATTGATTAGATATGTTCTCAGTTAAATAAAAAATAAAAACTCGGCTCATCTTGGATTATTTTTGTCTGCACTTCTTCCTCCTTCCAGTAATAAAAGTTGATGCTGTACAAATAATCAAAACTTATCATGTTCATCTACTTCCTCAAAAGGAGATTGAAGAACATTTAATGGCACCGAGTTTCCAATTTAAAATCAAATTTGGTATTAGAGTCCATCAATTTGATGGGTAAAAACACAAGAAACCAGATATGATCCATAAGTAGACGTTGTTGCCATGGATGTTCGCCACGAGTATATGCAAATGCAGGTCGACGACATGTTCATCGATTAGCCCCAATTCCAACTTATTCCACCACCCAATCCCCATCCTCAACAACCATACACAGCTGCATCCCCAAAACTCCAGTTCCTTCTTCGTCGAGAGAGAGAGAGAGAGAGAGAGAGAGAGAGAGAGAGAAGAAGGAATATTGGTTGAGAAGATGGATCATGATGGTGTTGATGGTGTTGGATTAATCTGTGAGAGGGATGAAAAAAGAGCTAACGTGATTTTGATTTCAGCAACCAGACTAATAATACCGAGAAATTAGAGTGTATGCGTCGTACAAAATAAGTGGAGCCGTATAAATAATCTAGTGCTAATTTAATACGAAACAGCACAAAACACCGGATAATACTATTAGTACTATCCAATGTTTAATACGGCATGCCAAACGAGTCCATATAATACTACTTTTTGGTTGTTGTTGGACACGCTATCAGGAACATAATTAATCGTTATCTTTTATGTCCTCATCTCTTCGCTCATCTACTGATTTCCCTACATATATATCCTGTTGGTGGGTCTTTTGTTAGTATGGCATTCGAAAGTACAATAGTAATGCCCAAACTATAAAACTTGGCAGTCATGATTAGTTAGTACATGTTATTTGACAGATATGATTCAAAAAATAATTTAAATAAACGGTCTTCTTAGTATTAGTTAAATTGAGATAGTATTGCATTGGGTAAATTAGGTAGTTCAAGTGAAAATAAAAAATACACTGTTATTTTGTGTTGAAGTGCCCAAATTCATACTTAATCTAAATAAATGATAAAGAGAAATTAATTAGGAGAACGAAAAGAATATGAGATCCACTAGAAACTTGGACACAGTACTTACATTATTTAATAACAAACAAACTAATTAGTACGTATCTTTATTCTGAAAAATCATTAGAAGATAACACTAGGTTTTATTGGCAAATTGCCAAAAGATAATTGTTTTGAAGAGTCTCGTTGGGCAAGTGGTGGATTGCTATAATAATTAAGACTTTTTCCTTCAAATCACTTTGTTTGGAGTTTAAACTTTATCTTTTTTTTTTTATAATATAGATTAATGTAAAATATTATATCACTTGTATTAAAAGTTTCTCGCTAATCCTTGAATTTTGACGTGTACTGATGCGCAGCTAGTAATTATTGAAGTCGATGCTGTACGTTTTTAGGCATGGAAATATCAAGTTGTTTAGCTCTCTTCATATGTGAAAATTAGGTTTTTTTGTAAGAAAAATTAATGAAAATGGTTTGAAAATTTTGAGTTTAAATGATAAAGACAAAATAAATGGTAAAGTGAATAGTATCAAGATTGATTTTTTATTATAAAAATATGATTTTTCATTATAAAAATATGATTTTTCATTAAAATAAATAGTATTGAAATTTTTTCGTTAATTTTTTTTTATTTTTTATTCGGGTCAATATCTTTAGGAAATTAGGTTGGTGGTTGTAGGTGTGAACCTTCACAGAGGTTTCAGACAAGTTGTGCTCGTGTTGCACATGCAATCATTTTATAAAGCAATAGGGCTCACTCCAACAGTGGCGCTGACGCCGATGGACAATAAAGAAGTGTTTATAATTGTGTTGTGCGGGGTCACACTCAGTTGTGCTGACGCCGATGGACAATAAAAAAGTGTTGGGATCTTTTGATATAGATCCAAATAACTAAAAATTAGACCTATTTCAAAAGTCAAAAGTCACTAAAAATTAGACCTATTTTAAAAGTAAGCTTATAAAATTGGACCTATTTCAAATTTTTCCAAAAGTGTTTATAGTTATGGTGTCCCGGGTCACACTCAAATGAAGTCTTTGATTAAAATTTATTTTTGGATAATGATATGGAGATTAACTATGTATGTAAAATTTTAAAAATTAAATAACATGAAAAGTAATGATTGATTTATTATTTAAGCGTTGATAAACGTATTTATTTTTATTAGTGACACATTATTTTTATTTTGCAATTTTGTCTTCCTAGTATTACCCCTCATTTTTACCTTTAACATACTTTTCTTAATTTTTAACTATCGAATTAAATAAATTAAATATAATCAATAAACAAAATTAATAAAATGTAAAAAGTAAAATAAAATGTGTCAATATCACTAAACATCCCAGCATATAGATGTAAAATCATACATTTTCGGTACACCAATTATATTATCCAGCATGGCGTTCGAGTTTTCTGGAATTTGTCCCACACAAAAGGATTCCCACTTGTACAGTATAAGTGGAAAGGATAAAATTTGAAAATTAAATTACGTGTTACTAATAAGAATGAACACGTTTATTAATACTTAAGTAATAATTTAATTATTAATTTTCATATCATTTAATTTATAAAATTTTATCTAAAAATTTTTAGTCTCTTTAACATGAAAAATATGTTTTAAGAACGCGTCAAAGAAAGTCTAAGAGAAGACCAAGACTTGGCCATATTTTCATCGATAACGCAGCCGCCTTTAGCTGATCAAGAATTGCATCCTACAATTATTTGTTTATTTATCACAAACTAGCTATATATTGAGAAAGAAACTTGTAGCGCAGCAAATTAACATAGTAAACTCCACCACTAAAAAAGTTTAAGTTATATTCTCTCATCATTTTCACAGCAAATAAACTCCTATAGCCATGGCAGCTGCTTGTGATAAGTGTTTCTCATGCAATTACATGCTCCTTGAACCAAAGGATGTGGGTTTCTTTGATCTGTTTCGCATTTTGTTTTCCAATAACTTAGAAAGGAGGAGGTTCGTTGACTCTTCTGAGGAAACTGAGGACGACTTTCAGCGCAGATGGCTCATATTTCTTTCTATTGTTGTCCAAAAATCGCTTCAATTTGTGGCCAAGCCAATGGCAGCTATTGGCTGGGGGATCGAGATGTGCTTGAATCTTGTCTCAAGTAATCAAAACTTGGTTGTACTCCTTCTAAATTTACTGCGAGGTACATATATAGTTTATTTATTAATTAACTTGCGTCCTTCCCACGCAGCAGCTGTTTTGGTTAAGTTAATTGTCAATTTACTAGCATTAATTACAATTAGTATTCTTTTATCATGCACTCATGAGAACATCTAAATGGAGGCTTGAGCGGCAGCAACGGCCTCCACTGCCTCTGTGCTCGGTGTTTCATAATTTTAACAATAGATATATCAGATAGGCATGTCGGGAAGTAAATAACTTTATATTATGGAATTATATACGGAAGGATCAGATGGATATTGTATTAGTTGTGTTGTGCTAGGATAGCACCAAAACTTTTGGAACCAACTCAAGCTAACCCACAGAAAATTTATCAAATGAAAATGCAAGAACAAAATATAAAATACACAAAGATTTTAACGAGGTTCCTCCACAGTCAGTGTAACTGGAGTACGTCCTCGGAGCAGTAGGAGCTCACCCAATAATCCACTATCAACCAAATGGGAGTTTACAAAGTGTTGGCAATCTCACAACCCAAATAACCCAATACACCCAATAGCTCTCACACACCAAAGAAACAAATAGAGAAGAAAAAATATAGTGATTAATTTCTTCTCTATACAAAGCTCAAAGCTATTACAATTACTTTGATGGATGATTACTAACCAAAGAGAAGAGTACCTTCTTCTCTTCGAAATGGGGTTGCTGCTCCAGATTTCTTCTTCTTCTCTGCCCTCTGTTTTTCAGCTCTCACTCACTCCTTTAAACCATGAGGATAATTGCTATCCTTTAATTAAAACCCCAAAGCCATCCGTGGCTTTTCCCATGGGTCAAGACAAAAACAAAACAATTCCCTTTTTTCCTCCCCAAAACAAGGAAGACACAATCATTAAGTTGTCTTTTTTTCTTTCTTTTGCTTTGTTTATTATAAAAGGTGTTGGCCACTTGGCCACATACTCCAACAATCTCCACCTTGGCCAAGTTCCGAAATCACCATGATAAGTCAACCAACACAAAAACACTCCCAAACACTAGCAAGAGAACAACTCATGCCGAGCCAAATGCTCCAAAACTCCTACTGCTCAACGCCTTCTTTATATAGGCAAAATGTGAGCCAAGTTCAAACAGTGAACAAACTTGGCTACACCAACAACCTTAGTCAACATATCAGCGGGGTTGTCTTTAGTTGGAATCTTCTGGAGAATGATTTCCCCTTCACCAACAATTTCACGAACAAAGTGATAACGCACATCTATGTGCTTGGTCCTCGCATGATGAACCTGATACTTAGCCAAATAAATGGCACTCTGACTATCACAATGTACCTCCACCTGCTTCTGATCAACCCCCAAATCTCTAATCAGCCCATGTATCCAAATGGCCTCCTTTATAGCTTCAGCAACTGCCATATATTCAGCCTCTGTAGTTGACAAGGCAACAGACGACTGCAAAATGGACCTCCAACAAACTGGCCCTTTAGCCATAGTAAACACATAGCCTGTAGTAGACTTCCTTCCATCCATATCACCTGCATAATCTGAATCAACATAACCAACTGCAAAATGACCAATACCAGAGTCATCTCTCTCAAAGCATAAACCAACATCTCGAGTACCATGGAGATACCTCAATATCCACTTAGCTGCTTGCCAGTGCTCTTTACCTGGATTATGCATATATCGACTCACCATGCCAACTGCATGAGCAATATCCGGTCTAGAGCATACCATTGCATACATCAAACTACCAACCAAATTTGCATATGGTATATTTTTCATTTGCAGCTTCTCTTTATCATTTTTAGGACACTGTAGAGAACTCAATTTAAAATGAGGAGCCAAAGGGGTACTAACCGGTTTGGTTGAATCATGAACTCCAAACTTCCGAATCAACTTCTCAAGGTATTGTCTTTGATTCAAACTGATCAAACCCTTCGCTCTATCTCTAGTGATCTCCATGCCAAGGATCTTCTTTGCTTCACCAAGATCCTTCATCTCAAACTCATTCTTCATTTGCTTCTTCAATTTTTCAATCTCTTCAACATTCTTTGAGGCAATCAACATATCATCAACATATATCAACAAATAAATGAAAGACCCATCTTGCAAATTCTTGAAGTACACACAATGATCATATTGACTTCTAGAATAATTTTGGCCTCTCATAAATTTATCAAACCTCAAATACCATTGCCTTGGAGATTGCTTCAAGCCATAAAGCGATTTCTTCAATTTGCAAAACAAATTTTCCTTCCCTTTCACTATATACCCATCCGGTTGACACATATAAATCTCTTCATTCAAATCACCATGTAGGAAAGCCGTCTTCACATCAAGTTGCACAAGCTCAAGATCATACTGTGCAACAAGAGCTAACATAATGCGAATTGAGGAGTGTTTCACAACCGGAGAAAAGATTTCGTTGTAGTCAATGCCCTCCTTTTGTGCATACCCTTTAGCAACTAATCTTGCTTTGAATCTTACATTACTTTTCTCATCAGCATCTTCCTTCTTGGCATACACCCATTTGCAACCGATAGCTTTCTTGCCCTTAGGCAATTTAGCTAACTCCCAAGTCTTGTTCTTCAAGAGAGAATTCATTTCATCACCCATGGCATTGCACCACCTCTTCTTCTCCTCACTCTCAATAGCTTCCTCAAAATTGGATGGAATCTCTTCAGTGATAACAGGAAGAGCAAAAGCAACATAGTCACTATACCGAGCTGGCTTGGTAATTTGTCTCTTTCCTCTGTTCTTTGCAATAGACTCTTGAGGTGAAACTTGCTCTTCAACTTGAATAGAATCTTCAAGTTCAACTTCTTCAACATCCTCATGGTCTCCAACTTCTTCACTTATAGTAGCTTCGACATCAGCGGAAATAGGATTTGAAGTACTAGAGGCAACTTTCTCAAGCTCCACCTGTTGGACATCTTTCACATTCTTCTCAGAGTCTTTGTACATACTTTCTTCATCAAATGTCACATCTCTACTAATTACCAGTTTCTTCATCTCTGGACACCACAACCTGTAACCTTTGACACCACTACTAAAACCAAGAAAGATAGCCTTTTTGGCTCTAGGATCAAGTTTATTTTCAGTCACATGAAAATAAGCAGGTGAACCAAAAATACGGATATAGTCATAATCAAAAGAAGGTTTTCCAGTCCATACCTCCATTGGTGTCTTACCCTGAATAGCAGCTGAGGGTAATCGGTTGATGATGTGACATGCATAATTAACCGCTTCTGCCCAAAATGACTTGCTTAAACCCGACTGAGACAACATACATCTAACCTTCTCAAGCAAGGTTCGATTCAATCTTTCTGCAACTCCATTTTGTTGTGGAGTTCCCCGAACACTGAAATGTCTCACAATTCCTTCCTCTTTGCAAACTTTAAAGAAAGGATCGGATGTGTATTCACCACCATTATCCGATCTCAAAATCTTAATCTTTCTCCCAGTCTGGTTCTCAACCATTTTCTTCCAACCTAAGAAAATGTTTAACACCTCACTCTTGTGCTTCATAGTGTAGACCCAAGACCTTCTTGAATAATCATCAACAAAGGTCACGAACCAATGTCTACCACTCAAAGAGGGAGTCTTTGTAGGACCCCAAACATCCGAATGCACATAATCAAGAATGCCTTTCGTCTGATGTACAGCAGTACCAAATTTCACTCTAGTTTGCTTCCCCAAGACACAATGCTCGCAGAAATCAAGCTTACAAGTCGTGGCACCTTTTAGAAGACCTTTTTTCACAAGCCCTTGTAGAGCTTTCTCACCGGCATGGCCTAATCTCATATGCCACAATCTAGTAGTATCTGAATCAAATGTGCCCATATTTTCAGAGACTACAGATGCTTCATCTGTCACAGTGCTTCCCTGCAATAAATACAAATGGCCACATCTAGGAGCTTTCATCACAACAAGTGCACCATAAGTAACTTTCAATGTATGTCCATCTGAATGAAATCTGAAACCCTTAGATTCCAAAGTACCCAAAGAAATAAGATTTTTCTTCAAATTCGGTACATACCGAACACCTGTCAACTCTTTAACCATGCCATCATGCAACTTCAAACGAACTGTGCCAATCCCTTTTGTTGTGCAAGGATTGTCATCTCCCATGAACACAACGCCACCATCAAACTCTTTCAAGCTTGAAAACCAATCCTTGTGAGGAGTCATATGATGAGTACAACCCGTATCCAACACCCACTTAGTAGCACAATCAAATGATGAGGAAGTGGTTAAAGCAAAATCAGAAAAATCTGTTTCAACCTCAGCAACATTAGCTTTAGAACTTTCTTTGCCTTTGGTCTTCAATTTAGGACAATCTTTCTTCCAATGACCCTTATTACGACAAAAAGCACATTCATCCCTTTCCAAAGGTTTTCTACCTTTAGAGTTTCCTCTAGGTCGAGACTGTGATTTTTTCCTACTAGAAGATGATCTCCTCTCCGATGATCTACCTCTAACAAATAAAGCTTCAGAGGTACTATCATGATTTTTATCTCTATGCCTCATTTCATAATTCATCAAGGCATTTGACACATCTTCAAATTTCACAGTTTCTTTACCATGCATAATAGTGGTAACAAAATGCTCATAAGAGTCCGACAAGGAATTCAACAATATTAAGGCCTTATCTTCATCCTTAATATCCTCATCTAAATTTAACAAGTCGGCAATCAACTTATTAAAAGCATCAAGGTGTCTAATCATTTTTGTACCTTCTTTGTATTGGAAGCGGTAGAGTTTTTTCTTCAAGTGTAGCCGGTTCTCTGCACTCTTCGTCATATACTTGTCTTCCAATTTTTGCCACAACACACTTGCTACCGTCTCCCGCATCACAAAATACTTCTGAGTTTTTGCAAGGCACAACCGAATTGAAGAGCAAGCCCACAAATTTAATTTTTCCCATTCCGGCTTCGACATAGCTTCCGGCTTCTCTCCCAAAGCGGCAAGTAGATCTTGTTGAGCCAACACATCTTTGACCTCACATTGCCACATCCCGAAGTTGTTTGTGCCATCAAACTTTTCCACTTCGAACTTTGCATTTTGCACCGTAGTTCTTGCAAACCCGGAGGTGCTTCCAAAAGGATTCTCATCTTGCCCGTCTGACATCTTTGGCAACTAGACAGTACCCAAGAGCAACCAGTGCTCTGATACCAATTGTTGTGCTAGGATAGCACCAAAACTTTTGGAACCAACTCAAGCTAACCCACAGAAAATTTATCAAATGAAAATGCAAGAACAAAATATAAAATACACAAAGATTTTAACGAGGTTCCTCCACAGTCAGTGTAACTGGAGTACGTCCTCGGAGCAGTAGGAGCTCACCCAATAATCCACTATCAACCAAATGGGAGTTTACAAAGTGTTGGCAATCTCACAACCCAAATAACCCAATACACCCAATAGCTCTCACACACAAAAGAAACAAATAGAGAAGAAAAAATATAGTGATTAATTTCTTCTCTATACAAAGCTCAAAGCTATTACAATTACTTTGATGGATGATTACTAACCAAAGAGAAGAGTACCTTCTTCTCTTCGAAATGGGGTTGCTGCTCCAGATTTCTTCTTCTTCTCTGCCCTCTGTTTTTCAGCTCTCACTCACTCCTTTAAACCATGAGGATAATTGCTATCCTTTAATTAAAACCCCAAAGCCATCCGTGGCTTTTCCCATGGGTCAAGACAAAAACAAAACAATTCCCTTTTTTCCTCCCCAAAACAAGGAAGACACAATCATTAAGTTGTCTTTTTTTCTTTCTTTTGCTTTGTTTATTATAAAAGGTGTTGGCCACTTGGCCACATACTCCAACAAGTTGGTCTATATAATATAAGATAATATTGGTCCAAGCAGGCAAATGAGGCGTGAAAAAACTAAATTAATAAAAAAAAATACTAGACAGTGAACGCATGCATCTGTATCACATGGAATGATGGAAGTACGTACCATAATGTAGTAGCTATGATGAACTGCGTTTTTTATTTTATTTTATGTTAAAGAAGTGTTATATATCAACTGTGATAGTATTTCTAATCTGTGAACGAGGTCAATAAACAATAGAAAAAATATATATAATTAATCTGTACATGTTGGACTAATTTATGGAGATTAAATGGATATTAATGGTGATACGAACAGGTAAGGCGATAATACCAGAAAAATCCTCAAGAACGTTCTTGTCGTTTATTGGAAATTTGGACAAGCGAGTAGAGCTGGACGAAAGCATAAAGCCTGGAGATGGCAAGTACAACGCAGCACTTAGTATGATGGCGTCTAAAATATCATATGAGAACACATTCTACATCCAAACTGTTGTCCAGGATCATTGGAAGGTATCACATTATTTTGCATATCTTTACCTCCAATGCTTCAATTAATTTTAGTATAATATGATAGTCCTATGGTTAAACTGTAAACTGATGACTGCCTTTTGTTTTCTATTTTCCTTCTTTTTGCAGATGGAGTTCTTGGGCTCTTACGACTTCTGGAATGGTAAGAAATGACTAAATCAGAAGAAAATAAAAAAGTATAGAAAATTCGGTTTAGAGAACTTTGTTAATGCATATTTTATTGGGAGTTTTAACGAAACACCTTCGGTACTGTTTACCTTTAACGAAAAAGACATTTTTACTCTAAATAGTTACTCATGATACTATTCACTTACAACACATTTTTGTCATTTTGATTAAAACTCAAAGTTTTTAAGTCATTTTCATTAGTTTTCATTATTTTATTTTCTAAAATAGGTTACAAAAAGTTTTCCTGTTCAACTGTGGAAATTAAATCTCATGTATACGCATTAACATAGGGTAATATGATCTATATATATATATAAGCAAATTATATATAGGTTAATTTACCTAGCAAAAATTCACTTAAAGTCATTCGAAGTTACGTATCACTTAAATCCCAAACTAACAAAACATTATTATTGTCCTGTAGATTATCAAGAAAAAGCCACAACACAAGCCTGTATGTTCCGTGACAGAAGTGGTGACCATGACACAATTGTTGTGGCCTTCAGAGGCACTGAACCCTTTGATGCGGATGCATGGTGCTCCGACTTTGACATCTCCTGGTATCAACTTGAAGGGGTTGGAAAGATCCATAGTGGCTTCATGAAAGCTCTAGGCTTACAAAAGAATGTCGGTTGGCCGGAGCCTGAGCAAATCAAAGAAGACGGTAGTCGCCCAGCCTTGGCTTACTATGCCATTAGAGATATGCTGAAAAAACTTCTTCTGGAAAATGACAAAGCAAAATTTATAATAACTGGGCACAGTTTAGGTGGGGCACTAGCAATTCTCTTTCCGGCAGTTTTAACATTTCACAAAGGGAAGGATTCAGATTTGCTGTTGGAGAGGTTGGAGGGAGTCTATACATTTGGGCAGCCTAGGGTTGGAGATAAGGCTTTTGGGGAGTACATGGAAAAGAAAATGATAGAGCATAAGATTAGGTATTTTAGGTTTGTTTATGGGAATGACATGGTGCCTAGGTTGCCTTATGATGACAAAGCTCTAATGTTCAAGCATTTTGGGACTTGCCTCTACTATAATAGGAATTATGAAGTTCAGGTGAGCACTACTTTTCTCTTATCAAATCTAGTAAGAATGGAAAAGTTTATTATGTCATATTATGTTATCTAACCAACATTATCTGTCGTGAGATTGTGAAAAAGAATCGACTTGGCTGATGGTCCAAATTCAAAATTTTATAACATAACAATATCATTTTCCAATTAGAAATACGGCTGATATATATGTCAGTTCTGATTAAAATTGTGTTGTTATTATTACTTTATAATGTCAATAACAACTCTCTAGAAAACGTATAGAGTGGACTAATTTCATAATATCTTATTACATGCTTCTTAATTATTGGACTAATTTCATAATATCTTATTGCATGCTTCTTAATTATATATTCATGTGCTGCAGGTTGTTCCAGAAGAGCCAAACAAAAATTACTTCTCTCCAACAGGGACAATACCAATGATAATGAATGCTTTTGGTGAGCTCGCAAGAAGTTTCACCATTCCAAATAAGTTGGGACCAAACTACAATGAAGGCCCCTTGTTCAAGTTGTTTAGGCTAATTGGTTTGCTACTGCCAGGAGCACCAGCACATTGTCCCCAAGATTATGTAAATGCCACCAGATTAGGATCCTCGCATGTGTTCCTCCCTCGCACAAATTCAATGAAACCAAAATCCATATAGTCCTGCCTACGATTTCATTGTAATTAATTTCAAATTCGCAGGAATTTGTAGTGTGTTTGTAAGTTTATACCTTTCACTAAGAAGGGCATTGAGTTAATTAAATCTTTATTTCTTTTACATTTTTTTCACAGAAAACAAATGCAATTTTTATTTGGAAAACCCTTCTAGTACAACTGTTACAAGTACAATCAAATAAAAATGCCTAAGAGCATCTCCAAATGAGATGTCAAAAAGTCCACATCATAATAACAGTAATAAAAGACATCCCTAATCTTTTCCAAACAAAATGTCAATTCCTACGTGGCATGACATGAAAAGGCAGCAGAGAAAGTTGCTGTCAAATTTGATAGCATCTGTAAATCTATTTTTAGTAATTAATAAATGCTTTTGATAATTTGTATACTTATCTTTTGTTTCAAAGTACTAATCACAACTATAAAAAGTAAATAATATAAAAAATAATAATTTAAATTTGACATATCGGTTGGAGAACAAAATTTATAAAAAATCAATGTGCCACACAAGCCTTCAAATTTAAATTTTGTGTTTAAACTTTGACATCTCTTTTGGAGATGGTCTAATGGGTTGCAACCACATTTATAATGTAAATGGATAATATGATTGGCATGTTTTCACTTTTAAAATATTTTATATTACAAATATACTTGTTATAATTTGAGTAAAATAATAAAACCATATGGTTGTGTATTAGGTTACATGATGCATTAGCGCAACCAGATCATATGCTGTTCCCAATCACTACAAAATATGAGCACTGCACACAATAATTATATGTGCCTTTTGAGGCAAAAAAACACCAACAATTGTGCCCATAGACCAATAGCAACAGTGCAGCAACTATATTTCTGTATGTGCCCTCTATGGGCGTTACCTTTGATCATTGGGCACATTATGGTCTTTGATGCCCAAAAAGCTCAGCACAAATAGGGGTTCTTTTGTGTCTCAGTTCTGACAGTTATGACAATACTGACTTTTTGCAAGCCATGTTAGCACAATTTTGTTTTTGTACCCAATGGGTAAAATATTAAAAAAAAAAAAAAATTCAAATATTACAAACAAGCTTTTACAATTTAGTTATACAAACAATCAATTCATACGAATAATGAAAACAAGCATTTCTGAACACTTGAATCTTTCCCAGAAAGCTTTTACTTCATCCCATCTTCTTGTTCCACAAATAAATTAATCACTGATTTATATAGAATCTGGGCCTCTTCCTGCTAAGGTTATGAATAAAAACCTCAAAGATAAAGAAACCACACAACTTACAAGAACAACGAAAATGAAAGGAAAACACATGAATATCAAAATAGATGTATTTTCTCTAAAATGATTTGAATAAGTTCACAATATCACCCGCAATTTTGAAAACTCATTCTTAACAATTGTATTCATGATATCAGCAGGTAGAATGTTAAATCTAGAGTCATGTGATTTAAGTATAGTCGTCAGACACCAGAATAAATACACCATAAATTCAAACCACTTCCACATTCCATCACAAATTACACACAAACGAATACAAAAATTAAAATCAATACATATTTGGATTTGAAACAGAAGCATATCAGCATTAAATCTCAACCATTTGTCAAAATGAAGTTGGGATTAAGAGGAGTTTGATTTTACCAAAATCGAGGCCAAAGGATGGCTAGAGGTGGCCAGAAATTAGCCTGAAAGCCTAGTTTAGGTCTCTAGGAATCTCTGAAAAATTCGAGCATGTAAAGCTCGAATCTGGTCCCTGGGATTATGGGGAGTTCGTTTGTGGTGTCAATCTCATCCAAGACGACGAGATTTGGTCGGAAAATCTCGGGAAACCTGCAACTCGCTGGAACAGTAGAGAACGTTAGCTATTCGTTCAATCTCGCAAACGTAAAAGAAATTTCACATGCAAGGATAAAAAACAACTTAGAACATCGAAAGGAATTAAACGGAGGTAGTTACAGACCTTACCTTGGTAGGGAAAACGATGAACTCGCTGGAACTCTCTCGGATTCGAGACGGAGCTCTGGTTCTCTGATTTGAGGTTCAAATCTAAGTTCTGGGACTCTGGGTTCTAGTTCCGTGTTTGGTGTGAGGTTGGGACAATGATGGTGGTGATTTGGTGTTCGAAGTCGCCAGATAACGTGGTGGTTGTGTTGCTCGGGGAGAAGCAAGCCAAGAGAGATAAGAGAAGGATGAGGGATAGAGGGATAAGAGAGAAGAGGAACCGAGGTAGAAGAGAGACATGTGTGGGGATGGCAGAAAAAAGTGAGGGGAAAATGAAGGGGTTTGCACGGGGAAGAGACTCACACGTGGGTAGGTCCCACGACACACCACTCGAACATAAACAATATTAAAATAATTCAAATGCACAAAGCCATAATTGTGCCAACATGAGAGATACAGAGTTTGAGTGTGGGGAATCGGGATGGCAGAAAGAGAGTGAGCATGGAGAAGGATTCTCTCCCCTCTTTTTTTCCCTCCCCTTCCTTCCCTTCCTATTTGAACGGTCATGGTTTAGCCACGTTAACATCTTATATTAATTTTTTATAGAAAGGGAAAGACAAAATAGAGAATGTGAGAGGAGGGGATAGAAGGGGATGGAAAGATGAGGGAAGAGAATCCTAGTCTAAGGGGAAAATGAGGGGGTTTGTCGGCAAAGAGGGACTCACACATGGGTGGGTCCTACGGCACACCACTCAAACATAAACAATATTAAAATATGGAAGTGTTATTGACACTCCAAAAATCTCATTTTACACTCCTCACAAATGTATTTTTCTTTCTAAATATAGAAAGTTTGGAGTGTAGAATGAGAATTTTGGAGTGCCAATAACAATTCCCTTAAAACAATTCAAATGCACAAATCCATAATTGTGCCAATATATTCTTTTGCTCTATGGGAAGTGGAATGATTTATTATTTATTACTATTTACTGGACACAATTTTTAAAATTTGTGTCACAAAAAGGAAATTTATAATTATTAATATTCAATGGGCATTTATTTTCAAATTGTGTCATTTGTCTATCTGAAGACCCATACCATTATTTACCACAATTTTATAATCTAATTTTTTGTGTGTGCTAAATGTAAAGACAAAAAAAAAAAAAAAAAAAAACACATAAAGTGGAGCTGACAAACAAAATTTTGTTGGTTTGTAGACTCTTATTCGAATAAATTTCGACTCCGTAATTTTTTCAAGAACTGATCCAGTTGGTAAAGCCCTGTAATTTGACAGTAGAAAGTATCGAATAAGAAAATAAATTTAGAAAACATCTGCTTGATCCAAACAGTGGATCTGCCAGGTGATGGTGATGAAACGTGTGTGTGTGGGGCACCTTGATCAATACAAACTAAAACAAAAATATGATTTGCGTCCAAACTGGTGAAGGAAGACACAAACATTGTGCCTATAAAATCAAATGATTTAAATATATTAAATTAGAGGGCACAAAAATGTTGTTTGTGCTTTTGTAAATTAATAAAAAATTAGTATTACGGATATCCATAAATAGTGACATAAACTTTTGTGTTCAAATTTTAATTGGCACAAATACACTTTTGTTTAGACACTAACTAATGTGCCATTTTGTTCAGAAAGCACATTTGTGATAGTTTTGTGCTCAATGAAATTTAAAGGGGCACAAATCAATTGTGTTCTTAGACCATATTTTTTTGTAGTGAATCAAATGATAAAATCGTGTTAGCATGTGAGTTGTCCTGCTCTAATTTCCCACTTAAGAGTCAATTTTAACCCAAACTGGTGGATCCACACAGTAATAAGTGGCGGCAGCTGCCTAATTTTGAATAGTCATATGCCCGTGGAAACCACATTATTTGAATATTTATCCTCTAATATATAGGCAAGTAATCAGCAAACCAACTGTATATAATCGATAGCATGGGTCTAGGGTCCCCTTCATGTCTTGAGAACAAAGGATAAAACAATCATATAAAAACACAAGTTTTCAAATAAATAAGATTGCGACAGCCACATCGTTGACATGACCAAACCACACCTTGTGCACCTTGGCTAGGTTAATCTGCCTTTTCTGACGCATGGATATTTAGAAGTTGAGAGTTATAAATTATATAAAATTTTAGAAATATTTTTTATTTTTTTTAACAAACAATATTATCTACATTAAGAGGAAATATGTGAGCTTAATCGACCTTTCCTTGATTCCGCATGTTTCCATGTATTCGGACTTGACTTGAGGCTCATATAAGGATTTGGGCTTCGAGGCTTTAATGGACTTGCGTGTGACATTTTTGAGCCTCAACATTTGAAAAATGTTTTTTTTTTTTTTTTTGGTAGTGCGTAGTGAACCTTACTCGGAAAGAACTACGTAAAATTCCTGTAGCTGGAACATGAGGCCACACATCTTAAAGTACCACAACTCCATAATTACAAACTTATCATAACTATCATACAATTTCTCATCGACAGATAGCTCACATCCAACTAACATGAATGATAACTTTCATAAGGACTTAACATTGCAAATGAAAATGCTTAGAAGATAAGGAGAAGAGGGAAAGAGATTGAAGAGACCAAAAAGAATTGATACCAAAGACAGAGGTTGGTGGCAGAAGATTTTGTTCTCTATATCTAAAGCAATCATCATTTGTGAATATAAAAAAATTATAATTTAGTAAATTATTTATTTATTCATTCAAAACTTAGTAAGGATGAGAGGTGGGTTGGGAAAGTAAGTTTGGGAATGAAAACAATGACACCCAAAATTTAACAAAGTTGAACGAGTAAAAGCAACTCCGAAGGATCCTCGACATTTCGAATCTTGAAGCAAAGAAAATGGGTCCATTTTTAATCAAGGGAATAAGAAATAGTAATTATATAACCTAAAAGTGAGTGTAGATCCTCCATTCTTTAAGAGGTTATATGTTGTCTTGATGCTTGCAATAAGGGCTTCAAAGCTGGGTGCATGCCAGTGATCGGGGTAGATGGTTGTCATCTTGAGGGACTATATGAAGGTAAATTATTATGCTCTATCATTTTATATTTTGATTTAAATTGGTCAGAGACTACATGCTTAGTTTCTCTAGTTATTGTCACATGTCTATTACTTGCAACAGTTAGTATTGATGCTAATGATAATATGTTTCCAATAGCCTATGCTGCAGCGGAAATTGAAAACAAAGAAACATGGTCATAGCCTTTACAATTGCTTATCGATGATCCTGGACCAGTTGAAGAACTCAAATGGACATTTATTTCAGATAATAAAACGTTAACACTAAAATCTTAAAAAATAATGTCTTATGTATTTTATTAATTGCATCCTGCTTGATAGCAGATCATAGATGGTGTGTGAGGCATCTATATGGAAACTTCAAAGCAATTCACACAGCTTAAGACACTAAAAGATTTGTTATGGAATGCTGCAATGGCACTTAATCGTGTTGAATTCAAAATTGAGATGGAGAAGTTGAAGAGTATCAATGACAAAGCATATAACTGGTTGGCCATAAGAGATCCTAATAGGTAGGCTAGGTCAAGATTTAGCACTAGGGTGAGGTGGGATATGCTTCTTAACAACCTATGTGAAGCCTTAATAGTTGGATACTTACTTCTAGGGATAAACCAATTTTAACCATGATGGATGATCAAGGGCAATTTGATGAGAAGGTTGCAGGCTAAAAATGCAGTAATGATTAAATGACCAATAAGAATTTGTCCTAAAATACAAACTAATCTCAACAAGGTAAGATTTTCTGGAATGAATTATTTGGTTGCACATGCATGAAATCTTGTATTCCAAGTTGAGATTTACTTGAATGGTCAGTATGTTGTGGATGTTGGTAATATGACTTGTAGTTGTAGGAGTTGGGATCTGACTAGATCCCATGCATCCATGCTTCTGAAGCATTACTTCACCATAGAGCTGACCCAGAGGAATGTGGATGAGGTGTCTTCTAAAAAAACTTACTTGAGAGCCTATGACTACATGTGACCCAGCTGGAAATTCAGCTCAAGTGCATATAAGGGCTAAAAACTTGTGAGTCATAATGTAAGAACCCTAATTGGACTAAACTAAGTTGAATAAGGCTGTAATACAATTGGTGGTTATACAAACTAATTTCGAGTTTAAATGTGGAAATAAGCATCCTAATATAAAGGAAACATAGGTCGTGATAAGGATGCCACATTGTTCCACGACTCTTGAAACTGATCACTGCGTTTACAATAGTTAGTAACCACCCATACATGATTGATGGAGGTTGGTGAAGTTTAACTCTATAAATACCCTGGTCACAAAGAACACATTCTGAAAACTAGGGTTCTATCACCATTAGAACATAAGGTCTTGAGCGAGTAGAAGAGTTCTTGTGTATAATTAAAAACCACCATGGCTGCGCCAGGTAAGTTTTTCTCATTACATTTGATCGTGACCTAGTAAAGCATGCTAATATTGTTCGGGCAAAGATTTCTCTGGAGAAGGTCTCTGAACCTTAGCATAGTTCCCCAAGGGATTGGCACTTTGGACGTGTATATTTGGTAGTCGGGCTCTTGCTTGCCTTGTGTGCTGCAATAAGAGCTTGAAGTTAGTTCTGAAATGTGCGTTTGTGGGGCCTTAGGTGTAGGCCTTGAGGCTCGCAATCAAAACTCAGTGCTTAGGCGTGCCACTGCTATCTCAGTATAGCAGATGTAGAACAAGTGTGTTTCAAGTCAATTTGCTTGCGCCCCAAGTTACTCAAACTTCTTGTAAACAAGGTTGTCACAGATGAGTTAAGTCTGTATTAAGTTCTTTTCTTGACTTGTAAACAAGGACTTTTAGTTCATGATCTTGTATGTTCGAATGGAGGGAGTCTGGATCCTCTTAAGTAATTTGTTTGGTTCCAAATTGCTCTTAATGAAAACAAATCCATTCAGTTATCCAGATCCCGATGCAAATGAGACTTTTAAAATAGAAAAACAGGTAGAACTGACTTGAATACATGCTGAAGAGTACATTAATCGATAGATCTACTAATTTAAAGAACAAACAAAGAGACTCAGGCAAGATTTCACCTTGTCTAGCAAGGTTGAACCTCTTGCTTCCACTTCTCTTTGAGTTTACATGGGTTGTATGCTAAAAAGGGATGGATGCTAAACAGGTTTACACAAGGGAGGTAGCAGAGCTTTTATACTAGACAAAATATAGCTTTTATGAGGAAACTATTGCTAAAGAGACTAAGTCTGAGTTGATTTTAGGCTTAAAGAGTACGAACTGGCTTGAGACCAGAGTTTGGATGCTTGTTTGTTTGATTGGTTGAGTGTCCTTGTCTCTGTTATCTCTTCTCCCTTATATAGGAAATTTGGCCCGAAGGTCAGGGTATTGCTCTTGCCCGAAAGCTCTTGAAGGGTAGTGAGTCATCATCTTTTTACATGTAGTGCCACTGGAAAATATTTTTTGGCTGATAGTAGGTTAGTCTCCATCACTTGTCACTTCAGTTATAAATATATGTTTTATGTCTTGGCTGAAAAGGCTTCGGTTTGCTTCTGGGCCTGATGCTGAGCCTTGGGTAGATTCACCTTGTTTTGACATCTTTGGGCCTTATTTCAGTTGAACCCAATAGTCAAATATTAACCCAAACAATGCCCCCTTTAATCATTGTTGAGTCTGCAAATAGAGGCGTTAATGATGATTAAACAGCCGTCGCATGCTCTCACTCAGGAATTGCACCATTTAAAACAATCGTTTGTTACCTAAACCTTTGCACTAAACCATGATTTTCAACATTAACTAACTGCTTTACCATATAATCTTCACTTAAATCTTTCGGCCAAGTACCTTAACAATTTTAATCCTCCAAACTTCCAAAATCCCAGATTTCTCATAACCCTCATAATTTCCAGAATTCTCTTACTCTCAGTTCTTGCCCCCTATTCCCAATTTTCCTTTTATTTCTTTGAAAGCTTAATGGCACCCAAAGCTGTTCAAGCTCAATCTTCTTGTGAATCTAGAGAGGGCATTACCACTTTGCGCTGTTCGCTCAATGGCCTTCATCACCCTCGGGCTGGCCTGAATACTTCTTTTTTCTTCGAGGAAGGGGGAGTACACTCTCTAGGACCTGCATGGACCTCTCAGGTTCCAATTGCAGTAGAGAACAATATGCCAAAGCTAACTAGTTTACTCCCAACCCATATTCGGCTAAGACTGATATTTCGGCCTCCAAGTGGTCGAACCATCGAAGAGGCTTCCCTTTGATGAAAAATGAAAGCTGAACGCAGTGGATAAGCAAGCTCAAGCCCACCTTAAAGAAAAAATGAATGAACAACTACATAAATGAGCTGATAATGCTTTCCAAGACAACCGTGATTTCTAAACCCGAGTTGCTAACCACAGCTATTATTTTCTGGAATTTGAGAACCAACACCATTGATTTCAGGAGGGTCCCATATCCCTTGACCATCATTGACATGGTTCAAGTCTTCGGGCTAAGGCCCTTGGGCAGAGTTATGGATGTTACCCATGAATGGTCTCCCTCTTCTCGCCCAACTGCTGAGAGCTCGGGCACCTCTGATCTTGTGACTCGGCTGGAGTACAACTCTTCAACTTTTAAGAGCTATGAGACTTCTTTCACTTGATTCATCTTATTTGTCGAGAAAAACTTTAGCCCCTCCTCCTTTAATGCTAACAGAGATCAAGAGCACATGTACTTTCTTCTGTACTAGCTCAACAAGCACGTCTTCCTCAACAAGTCCAATAGAGTGAAGGTCGAGTGGATCCCCTTGGTGGAAGCTCTCCATCACTTTGATGATGTGGCCACGAGCCCATTCTTTCTCGCTCACCTTTATCATCTTCTTTATGAGATGACCCGATGCACTCCCTTCGAGACCAACCTTAACGGGCCAACCTGGATGGTTCAGTTGTGGTTGCAATGATACTTTCTCGAGCTTCGGGCACCAAACCTAGAGTTTCCCGAAGGAGTGGCCTCACATTCTAGCCGAGGCATCACCCACCAATCACTCCACATTATCTTGCCTCTACTTTTTAAAGTTTGTAGAACTCAGGCAGACTTGGAATGAGGAACTTCGGTACTGAAAAGATACCCTTGGTTTTCAGACCAAGACTTCTAGGATGCCTTCGAGGATAATGCCAGCCTATTTTACAAGGAGAAATTTATAAGTTGCATTCAGCCAAAAGATCTGGCTTGAGGTGTAAGGAGCTACCGTTATGAACGCGGGCTAGAGGTTTATCATCCAAACTTCTGCAGCAGGCAGCTAGGCTTCAGGTAAGCCATTCCAGTCCCATTTTTTTTACTCTGTGCACTGTGGCACCTCCTACCATCTTCGTTCTCCATAAGAAGTCACATTTTGGGCTGTCTGACGAAGTCTTGAAGTCATGAGCAAGATTACCTATAAGCCTGTGATGCTGAATTTTGAGTGTACTCCCTCTTTTTCTACTTGGTGGGAAGCTAAGTGGACTAATAAGTATGGATGGGATTTACGGGAAGCCCATGGCCACATTTTCGGGCAACTTTCAATCAAGTCTTATCCAGATAAGCTTGAAAACTGGAAGGAGATGGTCCACCAAAAGAACCAACTTCTCATAATAGGTACCTTTTATTCTTTTAAATTGTATTTTATGACATTTTATCATCGTGCCATTTTCTAATTCTTTCCTTGGTTATTTTGAACTTGCAGCCCAAGGCAACACCGGAGAGGTGGATGTCGGGCTAGATGAAGCAGCTGCAGACGAACTAGTCATTCAAGGGGCTGCAGCTGAGGTTGCAAGGCAATGAGCTGGGGAGGGTGAAGATATTTCTGAAATTTTTAGAGATTCAGAGGCAGAAGTTGAGGTGGAGATTCGGGCACTTCAGCAGGCAAGGGCAACTGTGGTGGAAACCTCAGAATCCGAGCCTGAAGATCAGCCCAAGACTCGGCCTATTTTGACTGTTCCACGGGCAACTCCTACCAAGAAGAGGACAATGCCTCAGACCTCCAAAACTTCCAAAGCCCCCTCTGCCTCTACTATTTCTACTACTTCTCCAGCTAATGCGGGCAGAAAGAAGCAGAAGTCTTCTAGTAAGTAATCTTTTATTTTTCTTTACTGTCATTTCACTTTGTCTTGGAATATGAACTGACCACTTTCTGCAACTAGGGCCTCAAGGAACCAAAAAGCCAACTTTTGTTTCAAGGGAAGAGCCATTGGGGGCAGAGATGTATCAGAATGACAAGCCCTTCCTTGACGCTATCATCAAGAAGTTAGAGATATAGACTCTATTCTTTTAAGCATCCAATTCTTCTTCATAATTATCTATCTCAATACTTGTACTGAATCCTCACTTTTGTTTTAAAATAGGACATTAGAGGTGAATGGTCTATTCAGCCTGAGCCTTCTTCTCTTCTTACCCGATCAGTATATGTTTCATTTTCTTGGGTTAAGCCTTCAAAGGTATACCTTTTTCTCCTTTTTGACTTTAAACTTATATCTTCACCACTTTTGGAGTTTAATAATTAATTTCCATTCTTTTGTGGGCCAAGATTGGGGAAGCCGCGTCTTCAATCGGGCATGGCTCAACTCATATGTCTTCTATTCCTTCCCCTGCATTGGTGGTAACTCCAACTTCCCAATTCAATCTAAGTATTGGGAAGATGTTGTACTTTATGGAGGACAATAGTAACTCGGTGAGCATTTTTATCTTGACAGTTTTGTGCTTACAGTCCTCTCATTCTTTTATACTTATCTTCTTTTTGCTTTTCCTAGTCTTCCCTAGCACATGAGTCTTATCAACTAGCTGAAGGAAAAATTTTGTCCTAGCTAAGAACATGTATGAACATTTGAATACATATGCTAACAATTAACTCTTTAAAGTAGGCATGCATCCAAAAACAATTCATGAAACCCATGACTTTCAAAGCCTAGTATATGGTGAATCAAAAGACTCTTTAACAACATTAAAGAATATGAAGAATTTAGAGATTCTTTACCCTTGAAGCTCATCCTTGATTACACAAGGGATTCACCCAAGTGGAGGGCCTTCAAGTCAAAATTGTTTTCCACATTAATTCCCCCTCTTTGAAGGCTTTTAACTTTACCTTCTTGTCGTATGCTCAGGTAATAGCTTTCTTCCCTTCTTGAATCTTGTTTAAAGTTTCAATTTGGATTACATCCAGATATTTAACTCCTTGGCACATAGCTTGGATGTATTCTTCATTGTGTAAACCATACTGGTTTTGAAGTCTAACCGAACTCACATTGATCTCCATAGGAAGCACATCATCTTGCACCAAGGTGAGGGCATAGGGAGTAGTTCCAGTTCCTGTTCTCTTGGAGGTTCTATAAGCCCACAAAGTGTCTCCCAACTTCTCATGCCATTTCTCTAGACTACCTGCCACCATTATTTTAATAATGCTCACCATGATCTTGTTGCTGGCCTCTGCTTGACCATTTGATTGGGGGTAGTAAGAACTATATTGGATCATCTTAATCTTGAACTTACTTGCAAATTCTTGTACTTCTTTTGAAATAAAAGATGGCCCGCGGTCTGTAACAATTATCTCAGGCACCCCATACCTGTGTAAGATTTTGGTTTCAATGAGCTTCTTGACGGCAGTTGAAGTGATAGTCTTCACAGCTTCAGCTTCCACCCACTTGGTAAAGTAATATGTTGCCACAATTATGAATATGTGCCCTTTGCTAGAAGATGGGTAAATTTGCCCGATGAAGTCCATGGCATATCCTCTGAAGGGTCAATGCTTGACCATAGGGTTCAAAGGTACTAAAGGCACATGTTGGAGAGGTCTATGCCTTTGACATTCTTCACACCCTCGGGCATAGGCCTTGCAATCTTTCTCTATCTCGGGCCAAAAGTAGCCATATCTTCTTAGTAACCACCTTATCTTAGTTCCAGCTTGATGTGCTCCACATATTCCTCCATATACTTCGACCATCACTCTCATTGATTCTTCTTGGCTTAGGCACTTTAATAATAGCCCATTTGGAGTTTTTCTTAACATATTTTCCTCCCACATGACATACTTAGTTGCTTGCTGTCTAGTCTTCTTACTTGTAGGGAAATAAGAATTTTTCAAGTATTGAGTAATAGGTGATCTCCAATATTCTATCTCTGGCTCTTTAGTCATCACATCTAGGCTGAATATTCTCTTAAAGATAGAAGAGAGATTTCTCCTTTGCACTTCCACCTCTACCTCGAATCCTCTTTCTTGGATCTGTGCTCCATAAGCCAACTGAGCTATCTAATTGGCCATTGCATTTGACTATCTAGGAATATGGTTGACTGATATTTCAGTGCCCCAATAACTCAACAATTGAGTGGCTGCCAAGTAATAACCGACCATGTTGATGTGTTTGCACTTGTATTCCCCACTTAGCTGATTGATCACCAACTCTGAATCACCACACACATCCACTTCAGTTGCCCCCAACTCTATTAAGATCTCCAGACCAATTATTAGTCTTTCATACTCCGTCTGATTGTTGGCAGTATCTTGATAATCCATAAGGTATAAATGGCAATGGTAAACCCCATTTAGGATTAATAATGACGATCCTAGCCCCATTAGTGCTTTGAGTGCAAGATCCATCAAAATACAACTTCCAATTAGTGATCTAGAGGCTGGTTATCCTCTTTATCTCTTGTTGAATCCATTCCTCTTTGCCCGAGAGATCTATGCTTAGTGGGATCCAAAGACTGGATACCTTTAAAGTCCTTGGGATATTGATAAGTTCATCCTGTGATTCTTGGTGCTCGGTCAAAAAGTCTGCAATTACTTGCCCGTTTATTGCTTTCTGAGGTAGATACTGAAAACTAAATTTTGATAGTGCTAGAATCCACTTTCCAATCCTTCTAGTTAGCATTGGTTTTGACAACATGTATTTGATTACATCGATCTTGGCAATGATGTGGATGTGGCAAGGCAACATGTAATTCCTTAATTTGCAAGCAGTGAAGTACAGAGCCAAACATAACTTTTTCACTGGGGTATATCTTGTCTCTACCTCAGTAAGGATTCTACTAAGGTAGTATATCGCCTGTTCTTTCCCACCTTTATTGTTTTGGGCTAACAGACTTCCCATTGACTTTTAAAAGGCAGAGATGTAAAGCTTTAAAGGCTTCCCTCTCTGAGGTGGCATGAGCACTTGTGGAGAGGCCAAGTAAGCCTTTATTCTATCAAAGGCCTCTTGGTGTGGTGGGCCCCACTCGAACTCATCTTTATCTTTCAATCTTAACAGAGGAGTCAACGACTGAATCTTGTCTGCCAAGTTAGCAATAAATCTCCTTAGGAAGTTGATTTTTCCCAGAAGCTTTTGCAGTTGTACTTTATTAGTAGGAGGGGGTGATTCCATTATTAACCGAGCCTTGTTTTTGTCGACCTCTACTCCTCTTTGATGAATAAGGAATCCCAAGAAGTTGCATGCTCTTACCCCCAAAAGCACATTTCTTAGGATTCATTTTCAACTTATGGGTCCTCATTCTTATTAAAGCTTGTTTGAGGTTTACTAGGTGATGTTCTTCAGTTTTAGATTTCACGATGATGTCATCAATGTATACTTCCATGCTATGGCCAATCAAGTCATGAAAAATGGCATTCATTGCTCTTTGATAAGTTGTACCAGCATTTTTTTGTATGAATGGCATTACCAAGTATTCATATGCTTCGACATGACCTGAGGATCTAAAAGTTGTTTTATGTATGTCTTCTTTTACCATTTTTATCTGATTATAACCAGCATTCCCATCCATGAAAGATAAAAATTTGTGTTTTGCAACTGCATCTATAGATAGGTCGGCCATTGGCATGGGGCATTCATCTTTAGACGTGGCTCGATTAATGTTTTTATAGTCAACACAACATCGAACTGCATTAGTTATAACTTTTAATACAGGTACAATATTGGCCAACAACTAGACATACTTGGCAGGCCTAATAAATCCAGCTTTTACCAGCCTTTCAATTTCTTCTTTGACATTTTCTTCTATCTCATTGGACATCCTTCGTGGTGCTTGTTTTACAGGTTTATATCCCTCCTTGATAGGCATCATGTTTTCATCTAAGGTTGAATCTAAAACTAGCATTTTAGTGTAATGCCAAGCAAAACAATCTTTAAACTCGTGCAAAATGCTAACTATCTTTGGCCGATCTTCTGCTTCCAATAGGCCACTAATCTATATAGGTTTTGGATCTTCTTTAGTTCCCAAATCAGTGGTTTCTAAGGGGTATTGTACCTCTGTGCTGGCTTGTCAGGTTCTGTACACAAAAATTCAACTAATTATGGGCCCTCAGGCATGTCATCGGGCCAATCCAAGTCATATATACACTCAGCCATGTGTATGGCTGCCTCTATCTTTTTTCTCAAAAACCACTTCCTTTCCTATGTTCTGGCTACTTGAGGCTGAGCTTTCTCTTGCTTGCTTCCTCTCTCTCCCATACACCAACGGTCTTTTGATTAAGGACCTGATTGCAACTACTTGGTCCTTTCTTCTTTGTTCTGACATTACTGGTGTTGGGGAGCTAGGATAATATAGGGTCTATCACATTCTTCCCTAGTGAGAATCAATCCTTATTCCAAGAGCTTTTGGGCTGTCACCTTAGCCGAGCAGTCGTTCTCATCAACTCTTAGGCATTGCAGAATTCCAATGGTGGGATTATAAAAGCTGGCTTCTGCAACATTAGCTGTAGGGAGAAATGGCCGTGATTCGGCCTCTACCATCTCCCAAAACCCTAGTTCGTTGGTCTTGGCTTTATGGTAAACTGCAATCTGTTGATGTAGTGTATATGGCACAGACAAACTTTGGTGAATCCAATCTCTGCACAGACAGACTTTAGTGAATCCAATATTTGCCAAGTAAAGCTTCATAAGTGGAACTACTATCCACCACAAAGAAAGCTAGCATGATTTGCTTAGATCCCAAGTCAACTTCTAAGGGTAGTATCCCATGAGTTTTGGTACTGGCTTTAGAGAATTTAGAAACTGTCCAGTCAATAGGAATAAGATCTTCCTTACTTCTTCCTAACTTCTTCATTTGTTTTAATGGTATTATATTGACCGTAACTTCTCCATCAATCAGAACCCTCTTGAAAGATACTTCCTCAAGATGAACAGTTACGCATATGGGCTTGAGATGGTTAGCAAATGACATACTTGGGCGGCTGAAGACCATTATGTCAGAATACACTCTCTCGGGCTATTTCCTTGATAATTAGGGCAAACTTGTTTGGCTGGATTTTCCTTTTCCTATTTCTTCAACATTAACATGTGTCATCATATGTTATGTCGCCAAGTAATCACCATCCATAGTGGCAGGTTGACCAGGTTCGGCGTAAAATATGGCAGATAGTACATATGTCATGTTTACGTGGAAGTTGCTAGGTTCAGGTAAATCCTCATTCATCCCTCTAATATGGTCCGTAAACTCATTTAACCAATCCTGTGCTTCTTTTGGCAACATTAGTTTGGGCACTTCTTCCTCCCTAGTTATACCAAAGTTTGGCATTTGCCCTGGAATTTCACAAAGGGTTTCAAACAACAAAGATGAGGGTATTCCTCTCTCAAGTGAAATAATCCCAAAACATATTGGTTCTAGACTCCATTTTGGGGTTGGCATCATTATCATCTCTTCTTGAGCTCTCCTCAAAATTCTATACTTTCCAGGATGAGGGTTTTGTGGTACATGATCTCCCTCTCCCTCAGTCTTGCTATTGGCTCTTTCTACCTCCTTTTTGCTTCTCCATTGAAGTTGATTTATTCCCCCATGAGACATTTTTTCAAACTTCACATTTTCAGAGGCTGCTGATGTAACAAGGACTAATGATTTCATATGAGCTTTGTGTTTCCTTTTGACTCTCTTGATCATAGAAGCTTTCATTTCCTTCACTGGTTTTCCATCATTCCCTACCACATACCATTTTCACCCAAGTCGGGCATAATCTTTCTTAGTGACTTGGGATATTGGGTTCTTTGTTCTTCATTTCATTCTGAAATCATTATAACTTGGTTGGGGAAGCCTTATATCCATCCATTTTGGCATTTTGGCCTCTCTATCCTCCACTTCTTATGAGGCTTCATAGTTTCTGAATACCTCAGACAACCTTTTTGGTTCAGAATCTCCATCTAATCTTTGGAAAACATTTCTGGAGGTCTCTTTTTCAACTGCCCGCATGATGCTTCTGCGAGCTTCTTGCTCTTATTTCTCTCTTCTTCTGATCAACTCTTGATTAATAATAGCTCCTGATGCTGGTACTTCTAGCTTACATTCACATTAACACTTGTTACACAACACCAGCCCTTTAACTATGCTTTGGGTTTCTTGGGCAACTTGATAGCTTCTTCTGTAGGTCTGTCAACTTGCCTCATTTCTGCTTTCACTTCCCAAGTGGCTTTTCCCTTCATTTTCTCAGCCCAAGTCAGGTTTATCATGTTTATTGGGGTAGGTTTCTGGGAAGGGATCTGTGTCAATCATCATGTTGGCTTGGGGTTTCTCCAAGAGTAACTTTCCTTTGACTACGAAGTCATGTATCTAGTCCCCGAATTGGACATAATTGGTTATGGAATGATTGAAAGTATAGTGCAACTTCAATACTTCTTTCCTCTTAATTTTTCTGGTTGTGGCATCTTTTTGGTGTTATCTAGCACAATCACTCTTGCCCGCACTAACTCTTCATAGATCTCCGATGCTTTGGTTAAATTAAAAGAATAACTCTAGTATTTAGGGGGCTTCATAGGGACAAATCCACCATCATTCATCACTACTTTCTGGTTCTTGACTGGCTGGACTAACCCATTTACCATCAAAGATTTAAAGGGAGTAGTCATGTTTGCTACACACATTTCAATTCCTTCTCTTTTATGACCATCACCTTCTTCTGGCTCTGCTCCTTCAAACTGTACTTGGTGAATTGCAGCTTTATTTTTGTAGAAATGATGCACCTTGGATGAGTGTTTCACTTGTTGTTCTTCAATCAACAGCTTCTCATACTTTGTGGTAGCAATTACTAGCTCTTGTAGCTCATTGAACTATTCATTATAAAACTTCTTTCTCAAAGGCATCCTTAATTCCTTCTGAGCAATGGATATAAGTTGGGTATGGTTGATAGGAAACTGGCATCTCATCCTTGTCTTTTTAAACCTTTTCATGAAGTCTTCCGTAGACTTATGCTCATATTAATTTACCTCAACTAGATCGTTGATAGTCATCTTAGGCTTCATCCTATAAAACAGTTCATGGAAATCTATCTCCATTTGCCCCCAATTAGCAATAGAATTGTGGGGCAACAAAGAATACCACTGAGATGCTAGGCCAACTAGCGAGTTCCCAAACAATCTTAACTTATAATTAGGATTGTCTTCAAATGCCACACAATGATTGGAGAACTTGAAGATGTAATCTTTGGAGGTCACATTGCCATATTCTCCACTAAATGTTGGGAACGCGGGCATCTTAAAGTTAAGGGGAAAAAGGTTTTGCTCATCAATGTATTCAGGGTAGGGCTTCTAATACGTGATTCTGAATAGCATGTGAGCTTGGGGCTGAGCATTCCTTACCACCATTCTTCTTAATTCGGCCAACTCATCTCTGAGCTACTGGTTGGCCACATTATTGTGTGTGGTATAAAGGGTCTCCACTTCGAGCTATAATCATTGCCCGAGAAAGTCTCATTCTTTGGTTCAGGCTGTCTCCATATGGCATCCCCTAACCAATGGTGGTGGCCTATAAGGGGGAGGTTTGTTTGTAGTTGTGAGCTCACATTTCCTGCTGGATTCTCCAATTAGTTGGGGCATCCTATACTTCTTTCTTTCTTGCCCGCTCTGCCCCTATCTAGTGAAAATAATAGAAGGTCGGGCAAATCTGTTTCCCGAATCTCCTCCAATACTGGCTGACTAACTCCAAATCCCTCCTTATTTTTCCCTTTATTCTTCTTTTCCTCAAGCAAATGAAATAGGAAACTAACAGGTTCTTTCTCGGGGCTTGCTTCTCTCATCATTTCCCTGACATAACCATTTTTTGGAGTAAAGTACTCCATATATAATTTTCTTTGTAGACTCCCTGTTAAGGAATAGAGTCTACTCACTTCTCCTTTGGTTTCCAGAGTAATCTTCTCCATATTTTTCAACACTTGCATCATGGTGGCTTGCAAGTCTTCATTGGTCACCTTTCCTCCTGACTTCTTAGATGAAGTCGGGCTTTCTAGAATGGTTGATATTCGTAGGGAAAAGAAATCTTCGGGATGGCTCGTATTCCGTATTCCACCTGAAGGTTCTTTCCTTTCTCCTCTTTCTTGGCATACAAGACTAAATGAGTCCCATTGGGTGTGCCAAAACTATGTTCGGGCAAAGATTTCTCTGAAGAAGATCTCTAGACCTCAGCACAGCTCCTCAAGGGATTGACACTTTGGATGTGTATATTTGGTAGTCGGCTCTTGCTTGCCTTGTGTGCTGCAATAACAGCTTGAAGTTAGTTCTGAAATGTGTCTTTGTGGGGCCTTAAGTGTAAGCCTAGAGGCTCGCAATCAAAACTAACTAAGTGCTTAAGCGTGTCACTGCTATCTCAGTATAGCAGATGTAGAACAAGTGTGTTTCAAGTCGATTACTTGCATCCCAAGTTACTCAAATTTCTTGTTATCAAAGGATTGTCACAAATGGGTTAAGTCTGTATTAAGTTCTTTTCTTGACTTGTAAACAAAGACTTTTAGTTCACGATCTTGTATGTTCAAAAGGAGGGAGTCTGGATCCCCTTAAGTCATTTGTTTGATTCCAAATTGCTCTTAATGAAAACAAATCCATTCAGTTATCCAGATCCCGATGCAAATGAGACTCTTAAAATAGACAAACAGGTATAAATGACTTGAATACATGCTGAATAGTACATTAATCAATAAATTTACTAATTTAAAGAACAACCAAAGAGAATCAAGCAATATTTCACCTTGTTTGGCAAGGTTGAACCTCTTGTGTCCACTTCTCTTTGAGTTTACATGAGTTGTATGCTAAAAAGGGATGGATGCTAAATAGGTTTACACGAGGGAATCGATACTGCAACACGAGGAAACTATTGCTAAAGAGATTGAGTCTGAGTTGATTTTAGGCTTGAAGAGTACGAACTGGCTTGAGATCAAAGTTTGGATGCTTGTTTGTTTGATTGGTTGAGTGTCCTTGTCTATGTTGTCTCTTCTCCCTTTTATAGGCAATTTGGCCCTAAAGTCAGGGTATTGCTCTTGCCTGAAAGCTCTTGAAGGGTATTGAGTCATCAACTTTTTACATGTAGTACCACTGGAAAATGTTTTTTTTGGCTAATAGTAGGTTAGCCTCCATCACTTGTCACTTCAGTTATAGACACGTGTTTTATGTCTTGGCTGAAAAGGCTTCGGTTTGCTTCTGGACCTGATGTTGAGCCTTGGGTAGATTCACCTTGTTTTGACATCTTTGGGCCTTCTTTCAGTTGAACCCATATTCAAATATTAACCCAAACAAATATGATTTGGGTTGTTCTTATATTTGGTATCATAGCGATGTTAGTAAGCCCTAGGTCCAATGAATTAATAAGAAATCTTAAATGATTGCTGCAATTTTTCTATAGCATGATTAATTGTTCTAATGCCATATGTTGCTGCCAAAGTTTTATTGACCGTAGGAAAATGAATATATGGTTTGGAGATTAGACCACTGTAAGCATTGCGCTTTTGTCATTCTAGAATTGGTAATCATGGTTGCTTCAGTTTCACAAACGATGATTGGTATCTGATTGAAATTCTTGATATCTTTTTTATATTCATGTTGCAACCAATATGCATAAACTTGTAATAGGACCTCAATTTTTCTCCGAAAATAACTCTTCTTTGAATAACATACCGTGATATCAAACGGGTATCCTCAACCTTGAGATTTATCACTACTAATATATGTAATATATGGCTGAGAACATACATACATGTATGCTATCTGCCCCATTGTTTAAGACTTAGTCAGGCACTCATTTTAAATTATGAACAAAGACTTGATTCATGTTGTAACTTGATTTATTATGCAATTAGCCTACCTGAGATTCGTAAAGAGTATTGATCATAAGTCATTTGAATTACCTAATAAATAAACCATGGGTTTATAGTCTTCGATTTTAACAAATTGGACCTTCAAGGAACGAGTAGAGTACAAAAACGAAATATTCGAGTTCATGCCCATGGTTATCACGAATGGTTTTTGTTCCGAATCATGATTGTTGGGTGCATTTTGAAATTGTTGGGTTTCAAGAACCTCGGAATTAATTACTCTTATATATACAAGAATGGTCTAGGCTTATATCATCTACTGTTGCATGAAGCGGTGGCTTTATTTCCAAATAGTCATGCAATCTCAAGTTATGGTTGTTTAACTGCAAATTAATTATTTTATATACTTGGTCAGTTTCTTGCCATGCATTTAACTTTTAGTTTGGAAAGTAAAGAACATTTGTGTATTTCTTGTTTAACTAACCCAGAACATACATAATTATGGATTTACTGTTTTTGAAATAATGTCATTTTCCAAAAAGATTGACGCCTAAGTGGTTGTCATCCCAATTGTGGAACGATTGCATGTGTTGCTTTGTGTTCTTGCGAATTGCAAATGCAGTGCAGAAAAAATGGATGATGCACCGAACAAGGATTTGATTGATTTGATATTCTTGGAGAGTCATACATTGTTGGTTGGCCTTTATACAATTGTTTGTGATTATACTTGTTCGCATTAATGCTTTTATTTGTAAGTCTTATTTAGGAATGATGCCAACGTAAAACAACTAAGGCTGCAAAATCTGGAACAAATAATCATGTTATTTTAACCATTGGACAAATGCTTATTAAATCTTCACCAAAGTGAGATTTTATGGAAATTTTGGTTTGTGTGCTATTCTCTATTTGGCAGCATATAGGATGGTGGAAAAGATTATATTGCATGCTTGTGCCAAAACCATGTAGGAAGTAAGTGATGCCTTTATTAGATTATCTTCTTGATGTGGCTTTGATTATTAACTTCAGTTTGAACTTGATGTTGCGTGTGTATGTTAAAGCAAGGTAAAAAGGTTAATATATATATATATATATATATATATATATATATATATATATATATATTGTGTCAAGATTATTGAAACTAAAGTTTTATGCAGGATATCAACACTAATAATCTCTATAGTTAAACAAATGTTTGAATAAATCTTCACCAAAGTGGGAATTATTAGGAAATTTTGTTCAATGAATTCTTAGTTGAATTTTGTGAGTGATAGTTCATTGCATGAGACCAATCTTTCAAAAGATAGAAATAGTGAATGGCTTGAACTATGATACAGTGTATAGTATTTTATAAAAGTTTTAAGCCAACTTTGTTCCCTTGTCCAAAGACATGATTTGAGTTGTAACTTAAAATTTTTGTGAAATAGCTATGCAAATAAGGATGCATGATTAACATTGCATAACTGATATTTTATGTCTCTTGCCCAAAGATGTTACATAAAATTGCATGTCAAGGTTATTCACTTAATAACTAGTTTATCTGCATAAGGCAGAATTGAGGCTTCGTTGGAAGCATTAGGCAAACTCATTGGAGTTTGATAAAGGATCGAATATGATTGTATCATATTTTGATGTTGTTTCATGTGAGAGGAATGTATGAATGGTTTGAGATGTTTTCAGGGTATAACATTTTTAAGAGAATTAAGTTGACTATTTTCTTGTCCAAAGACTTGAAATCTTGGTTGTTTTCTTAATCTTTTACATGGTTGTTATACATTAAGGTTACATATCAAATAGTGGTTGTTTATGTTTCTTGCCCAAAGGTGGAACATAAACATGCATGAATGATGGACATGAAAGATTTGTCTTTGAAGGAAGAAGTAAGAAAATGGTTGATAATGATTGAACACGTTGATACAAAATCAATGGTTGCTAATTCACTTATGAAACCAATGCCTCCTAGAGTGTTCAAAGAACATGTCACAAAGATGGGAGTGCATGATTCCTTGGAGTTTGCTGAAATGTGGGAGTGAGATCGACATTCTGACATGCATAAGTATTTGTGTTCATGTTGCTCTCATTGAATCACGTTTCTTATTATGTCATCTAAATGCAATGAATGTATTGTACGCATTAATCAATTTCAGTGCTTGATAATGTTGTGATACTTCATCATTATTACATCTTTGATTCATAAAGATGATTGACAACAGATTGAAATATGTTGTTCGAAGTGTGTCTATCTAAGGGCGATACATGAAGAAATCTGGGTTTTGTATGATTAAATAAACGATAAATCCATTTTGGTATAAGGAAACACCATACATTTTGGGTTTAAATACTTGTGGTTCTAGAGTGCATGTGTTAATAATTACATATAGTTTTCTAAAGTTCAGTGTTTGAATTATTTATGTGAGATATGGATGTAATAGCGTGATAACTCAAGTGGTCACTAAGGAATCAATGTTGTGATTGACATGTTATTTCAATACAATGATTAGTTTACGTCCAAGTGGGAAAATGTAAGAATCCTAATTGGACTAAACTAAGCTGAATAAGGTTAAAATACAATTGGTGGTTATACAAACTGATTTCGAGTTTAAATGTGGAAATAAGCATCCTAATATAAAGGAAACATAGGTCACGATAACGATGCCACATTGCTCCACGACTCTTGAAACTAATCATTGCATTTACAACAGTTAATAACCACCCATCCATGATAGATGGAGGTTGGTGAAGTTCAAATCTATAAATAAGGATTCCCTGCTCACAAAGAACATGTTCTGAAAACTAGGGTTCTATCACCATTGGAACATAAGCTCTTGAGCGAGTAGAAGAGTTCTTGTGTAGGATTAACAACCACCATGGCTGCAGTAAGGTTTTCTCATTACATTTGATTGTGACCTAGCAAAGCATGCTAATATGATTTGGGTTGTTCTTACATCATTTATTTTGTAATTTTGCACATATTTTGTAGATGCTTGGATGTTATCTTGTTTTTCTAACAATTTATTGTACAAATATAATAGTGTAGGAGACAAACAACTGTAGAAATAGCTGGAAGTTCAACTCCATCGATTGGATTGCCTAAATGGTATCAGCCAATGCTAACTTTGCCAGTGCACCTTGGAGACTTCTAGGAATGACTTTGCAATATCATCTAATACTAACTCCATTTGAGACCTTCTGGAATGGCCCCAATGCACAACAAGCAAAATCTACAGATAAACAACACCTTACCTTGCAAAAGAAATGCTGGAGTGGAGGGAATTGATTTTATTTTGTGGGAAACTAAATTGTTTGTCTATTTTGTGGAAGACATTTCCAGTGACATTTTGTTATAATGAACCATAATACATTTTGGAAGGAATACTTTTGTCTTTTTTTTTTTGTTGGACATATGCTTTTGTCGTTAGTGTGAAAAATATATTATGGTATGAAAAATGATGTGAAAAAACATATCATATGAGAAACGATGATGTTGGTCTTTCCTTTGTGAAATGGTTGATGTAAGCTTATCTTCCCTTTTCACTTGTTGCAATTTGCTTTGTGTACTAGAATTAGATGGCAACTTTTTAACGCACAAGAAGAACAAGCGTATGTTATAACTCACCCAGGAATATCAAGCGTATACCTAAGTCATACTAGATGTCCATGGCATAGTATATAATTTGTATTGAAATGACGAATTTGACCCCTCCATGTAACAGTCATGTAAGTTTGTTCAGCAAAAGTTTGAGTTTGGACTTCAATTGCTAACAAGGCTCACCTTGGGCGTAACAACTTTTTCACCACGAGGGTGACATTGAAAGTGGCGTGTCACCACAGAGACCACGAAACAAATTTGTGCCATTTTGAAATGTTTTTATGTGGAATGTTTAAGTAATGAATTTGGTAAAACACATTTTATTTTTAAGTCTTTAACAAAACACATTTTATTCTAAGTTTTTTCGTTGAAACAGATTGTGTCGTGTTGCTTGATATTTTCATTGTTAATTTTGCAAGCATTAGCTTAACGGTGTTGTATTCGTGTCACTCGATATGAAAGCGAGTCATGTCCACCACAACCCCGATAATGAAATCCTTTTGTTATCATATCCGTGTGTGGAAAAACAACTTGCATTGTGCTTACATATCGTCACCATGACGTTCCATGCTAATTATGTCATGACAGGTAGACAAAAAATTTACATCTATTTTTATGTTATTTACATATATGCACTCGTGACATGTAATAAATTCTCCGATCACATGACAAATGGCATGCAACCAACTTTATACTAACGTGATGGTTCGCCCACTGGAACCCTGCCCCTCTATCCACAAGACCACAAAAAACACAAGCATTTTTAAGAGGACAGGGACCGGATATCAAACTCGGCCCAATTGTGTGTTTATTGTTCGCTTCAAGATCCGAGCGGCGCGAGCGAGTACGAGAGAAAGCGGGAGAGAGAGAGGAGAGGGAGCGCGAGGGGTTGGTTGGTCAGGTATAGGGTTTTGAAAGTCCCAGAGATTGATTGTTTGATTGATTGCACAAGGTTAGTGAGCGCGTAAATTGAACAAATTTCATGCCCTAATTTTCAATTTCTCTTTTAATTACATTCCCAATTTTCGTAAATTGAAGAAAACAGAAAGAAAAATGTCGAATTCGAAAATGGTGAGTTTGCATTGGTTTGTGCCGATTGTGTGTGAGAAAGAGGTGTGCTTATCATGTGCAGGGAGCGAGTGTGAGAGATTTGTTAGAGAGAGAGAGTGCTTAGAAGAAGAACACAAGGCTTTCTCTTTTTTCAATTTTAGGGTTTCTCTGCCCCCGATTGCGCTGCCTTCTCCGATTACCTCATGGACCGCAAGCTCGTGGTTAGTTTTTTTCCCTTTTTATTTGTCTTTGTATTAAATTTTGCATTTTTATTAATGGGTTGGTGGAATTTATTTGAATTGGGTTGTCTGCGATCGTAACTCAGGTTTTGGGCATTCCGTGGGATATCGGTACGGAAGGGTTGAGAGAGTATATGGTTAAATTTGGGGAATTGGAGGATTGCATTGTCATGAAGGTTAGCCAATTACCCAACCCTTTTTGTTTCGCTAATGCTATCACTCCTTTTCGAAATTTAATTCTGTGTTTCTCTTGTGCTTTACCACTAGAATTATTTTTCATAAGTTAGTTTTGTCGCCGCTTGGTCTGGAAGGTTTACGTTGAGCAAATTTCATGTAACATGTTGTTAACTTGATTTGTTATAGTCTTATGCTATTTTTCTTCGTCTTTTGTTTACTTAGTTCTTAGTTTGCCTGAGACAACTATCTTTCAATTTCATTTTAGGGTCATCTGCTTGATGCTCTGTATTTGATCAATATTTTCATTATTTACTTTGTTTCGGAACCTTACAAGCATTTGTTACTGCATTTGTTTCCATATTTATTAGGATCGGTCAACTGGTCGGTCTCGTGGATTTGGATATGCAACGTTTGTATCTGCTGAAGATGCCAAAGTGAGTTGGAATAGAATTTTCCAAGGGTCCCGTTTGTACTCACTAAATGTTATCAATGTTTGCATGATCATTTGGTTAGGAAACATAAATGTGTTACGATTTACAGTTAGCATATCAAATGTCTAATAACTGACATCCTTTTTGCTACAGACTGCAGCATCAACTGAACATTTTCTTGGCAATAGAATGCTGGAAGTTAAAATAGCTACCCCAAAGGTAATATGAATTTGTAACCAGCATTTCGTTAATATTCACTTTTTGTTTGTGGTTATTCATAATTCTTGTGAATGCATGTTGTGTTTTCTTTAACATAAAAAGTTTTGTTGGTTTTGTTGTGATGCGAAATATATAAGCACACAAATTAAACCCTCTTTTTATCAAATGTAGTAAAGTATGTAAGTAGGGATCGTTCTAGGCCGGGGATTAGGAGGGATTGCTAAATCACTTGGAAACTGACTTGAAAACGTAAAAACAAAGTTTAAAACACTAAACTAGACTCAAAGAATGCAAAACTATACTTTAAAACACTAAAACAAACCAAAAGACTCAAAACAGCACCTAAAGACTCAAAACTGCCTTAAAGACACAATCTGGGCAGTTTTGAACACTAAGGAAGAATTTGAACGAAAATATGTTATAACTTGACTCAAGACACTTAAAAACACAAACTAAATTGATTTCTAACTAATATGACTCAACAAAATAAAGGGGGATTGATTTTAGACGAATTTGAAAATAAAACAAGAACTTTGTAAAACAAAATAGATTGTAAATGAATTTGAATGAAACTTATGGATGGAAGGCTAGCTAGGAGGTTCTTCTCCACACATGTCACACTTGCATACAAAACGATTTCCAGTTGCTTTTCGATAAACTATGAATACTCAACGCCCCAAATTAACCGTGAATTGCACTAATTAACCCTCAGTTTTTCCACAAGTTATTGGGTTGGATGATTGCATACGACAACCCAAAACATTCCCTACAAGTTCCCTACATGAATTGCATAATAGAGATACAAGCAAAAATCATTAAGTTCTATGAAAAACATAAGCATTGACGAGGCACTCGTTACTATGATTTGCATGAAACTTATGCCAAGAATTTACTTAACGTGATTGTGACTAGCAACCTTCACTACTTGTGAATATAAGTTCATAACGATTAGGTGAAACTCCCTTATATTTTAGTGTCAAATTCATGCATGATAATTAAGCGTGCACTCTCAACCAACATACACAAATCAGTTTTTATACGAACGGATAAGTAAATTGAATTCACAACTTATGAATCACAACTGGATGTAATCAAATCATATTGCAAGCATGAACATGGTTTCGAATTCCCCCCCTAGCTAAGGGGGTTTAGTTACTCATAATTGCAACAAAATCAGAAAATAACAAAGTAGACATTGAAAGTAAGAACGAAGTACACCTAAAACGCTCCAATCTTCAAGCATGAAACGCCAAGGACCTTCTTTTTCACCACCTTGTTGCAACACAAGTATCTAAGGATGTGTATGGATATATGGAAAGGTTATGAATGTATTTAGGTTGGATGGATGCCACGGCAAGGGAATGGAATTGTAAGTGTTTGTGGGATGTGGGAATATATGGATGAATGTAAGGTCTTTTTTTGGAACCCCTTTGTTATGGTGAAGGGTGGATGTATTTATAGGCTAGGGAGAGGAGTGTATGGAGTTGTAATGAGTGGATGTAATAGGTGTAGTGAGTGAGTGTTGTGGTAATGAGTGGATGTAATGGGTTTAGTGGGTGGATGTTGTGGTAATGAGTGGATGTAATAGGTGTAATGGGTGGATGTTTAGGAAATGAGTGGATGTAATGGGTGTAGTGGGTGGATGTAATGGGTGTAGTGGGTGAGTGTTGTGGTAATGAGTGGATGTAATGGGTTTAGTGGGTGGATGTTGTGGTAATGAGTGGATGTAATGGGTGTAATGGGTGGATGTTTAGGAAATGAGTGGATGTAATGGGTGTAATGGGTGGATGTTTAGGAAATGAGTGGATGTAATGGGTGTAGTGGGTGGATGTAATGGGTGTAGTGGGTGAGTGTTGTGGTAATGAGTGGATGTAATGGGTGTAGTGGGTGGATGTTGTGGTAATGAGTGGATGTAATGGGTGTAGTGGGTGGATGTTTGGTAATGAGTGGATGTAATGGGTGTAGTGGGTGAGTGTTGAAATGGTTATTTATAGGGAGAGGATGATACACAAACTTCAAATTTCGTCCATTTCTTTTGCTCCAAGCATATGCTATCCATTCCATGCCCAAAAATGCTCCAAAATGCTCCAAAATGCACTTATTTGCCACATTAACCCTTTGGACCTACAAACACACGAAAATAGCTTAAAATGCTAAAATAACTACGAACTAACAACATAAATGCCAAGAAACAAGCTAACTAAGTCGCATAAATATGCTCCTATCATGTTGCCAACAATATTTCATTATTTTTTTACAGGAGGAGATGAGAGCACCTGCAAGAAAAGTTACCAGGATATTTGTTGCAAGGATCCCACAATCTGTGACAGAAGCAAACTTCAGAAGGTACTTAAATGTATTGTCGTGGTTGCCATAAGTTAGCTATCATTGTTAACTTCTTTTTACACTATTTTGTGAGTCATTATATGGAATTACCTGATGTTTCTTTGAATTATTTTTGCAGTCATTTTGAAAAATATGGTGAAATAACGGATTTATACATGCCGAAGGTTCTCTATCCAGCTCCTTCTCAAAATTAATTAAATTAGATGTTGTAGCTTTTTGTGTGTTGATTTTTCAGTACATATGCTTGCAACTCTTGTAAATTTGCATAGATATGTCTGTGTACGCACCCACCAAGTCACACATTTACTTTTCAAATTATTGTTGGGTTGGACCTAGTATCCTATGATTGCACGAATTTGTTGTTTCAGGATCAAAGCTCAAAAGCGCATCGGGGAATTGGGTTTATAACATTTGAAAATGCAGGTCAGGCCATCTCATATATTCTCTTGTGCCTTGCATCATGCCTAATGTCAGTTTCTGTTTTCCGTTGGAGTTGAAGGCCTCCAGTGGCGCATTAAGTTAGTAGTTTGCCTTTGCTTGAGCTTTCAGTAGACATGAATTTATTTGTGATGATGAGGGAAACGCATGTGGTGAGATAGGGTAGAACTAAAGGTCAGTGGTATTTTGTTGCAGGGAACTACGAAAGAAAAGATGCTTTCCTCTAGCATGTTTGATTACATTATATGTTCTTTTCACTGGCTTTTACATCTGAAATTCTTTACATATTGATGTATTGTTTTATTTTACCATTCCTTACAAGTTTTGTAAGTAGTTTTTTAATTATAATCCTATATAGATGCAAAGGGAACTATTATTGGCACTCCAGAGAAGATGCACCTCCTCCGATTGCAATTTCTGCCTAAATTTTTTTACAAGATAGGAGTGCAGGATTACGTTTTTGGAGTAGCTATAACAGCTCCTTTATTGTTGTGAATATAAAGAGTTAGCTTCAGTAGGATAGATGATCCGGGAGCTGATTGTATGATATATTCCTTTGTGGTTGATATCATCTTTTTTAGGAAAAGTATTGGACAAACAAATGTTCTTTGTTGCAGATTCTGTGGAAGATTTGATGGCTGATACTCATGAATTAGGGGGTTCCAATGTAGTTGTTGATCGAGCTACACCCAAGGCAAGTTACAGCTTTGACAATCTGTACTCACTTGTTTTTTGAACTTATAGTAGTACTAATTCCTTTTAAAGTTTAAAGATTGGTCGTAATGATATCACTAACTCAAGAATCAACAAATATAATTTCTTGTTTTCAGGAAGATGATTTCAGACCAGTTGGAAGAATGGCGCAACAGGGTGGCTATGGGGCATATAATGCTTACATCTCAGCAGCAACTAGATATGCAGCCCTCGGGACTCCTACCTTGTATGACCACCCTGTACCAGGACCAGCTTTTCCAAGTAAGTACTATTACAAGTTAGAACACTTAATGCATTTCATGTGAAGAATATTAAACTGCACTTGATGTGACTACTCAGAAGTTACAATTTAAAAAACAAAATCTTGTGTTGGATTAGGAGGGGAATCTGCTCGAGGACTGGGCAAAAAGATTTTTGTTGGCAGGCTTCCTCAGGAAGCAACCTCTGATGATCTCCGCCAGTATTTTGGAAGATTTGGTCGTATAGTAGATGTCTATGTTCCAAGGGTAAGATATCGTATATTTATAACTAACTGTATTCTTGAAATATTGGAACCTGAAAATGTGAGAATACTCAATTATGTAGGACCCAAAAAGAACTGGGCATAGAGGGTTTGGTTTTGTAACTTTCGGGGAAGATGGTGTAGCAGAACGTGTATCACGAAGGTCTCATGAGATTTGTGGCCAGCAGGTAGTAGAAGGAAGCTGACCTCCATTGTACCTCTTCACTTGTGTTTCATTTTTATCCACCCACGTCAAACTTTTTTGTTTTTTTAGCACGAATGTTGCTTTTCGTTAAGAAGTTTCATTCACTTGATATGTTGTTGGGTAGGTTGCAATAGATACAGCCACACCTCCAGAGATTGCTGGTACAAGTGGAAATTTTATGATGAATAATGTAGAGCCCTTTGCCGGCTATGGTGGTCCTATGCGCTCCTATGGAAGGATGTATGGAAGTCTGGATTTTGATGATGTAAGTATACTTTATATGAATTCAGTTTAGATGTAAACGTGGCGGATTTCAAAAGTTAATGATTATATGGATGACAGATGCTGTCCTGCATTAGTAGGTTCTTATCTGCTGTAATCTGATTTTTACATTAGCTTATTTTCCAAAGATCTTCAGTAACATACCGCATCTCTTAATTTTGCAGTGGGGTTACGGAATCGGTAGTGGAATCGGCAGCGCGAGACCAGCAAGAGCAGATTGGAGGTACAGGCCATACTAGAGAGATTTGGCTCTGGAAAATTGGTACTTGATATTAGGAATGTCAACAAAATGCCATGCAGGTTGTGTTAAGTTTATTTTATATAAGATTAAGGATCAAATCGTTAGTTGATGTCCCCAATAATGTTCCTGTCGGACTTTAGAAATAGTTTGGCTTCTATTATCCGGTGAAAATATAGGTCAGTAGGAACGCCCAAATCTGTAATATTAGGCCGCTGGCGAGTCCAGGAACCAGGATCGGGGTTCCTTTGTGTAGTAATCGCTATGTTTGTTGACTCATTACCTGGATTATTTATGGATAAATTGCAAATCCGGATTTTTATGTTGTGACGTTTATCGAAAATCATAAACATCAGGGGGTCCTTTCCTGTTGCTTCCACGTCTTCTAGACCCCTTAGTAACATTGGGGGAAGTCATGCTAAGGATGAGCCAATGAGGTTTAAGTTCAATTTGATTCAATAAAATTGAAAACAATTAATTTTCTCTTCTTTTTTTTCTTGATCAATTATTATGACAGTTTTTTTATTTTTTATTTTTTTATATTAGTAGTAGAATTCTTTAATTTAAATTACTAGATTTAAATTTGAAGACTTGAGGACAAAATTTGGGGGGAATATAAACTACTCTTAACTAACTTGACTATGCACACCTAAAATGGATTGGTATCTTGCTAGCATTGTGCAATGATACGAATCCATAAAAATATAGAAAACTGATGTGCACTATGTTATATTCGTGTATCCTTGAGGCTACCAATTTTGCTTTTGATCGGACCAAATGTGTACGTTATAGACTCGTGTTATCAAGGATACATGAGGAGTGAATTAGTCTGCCATCATCAATATGCAGTCCTATATTCAGATAAGAAAAAAAAAAGTCACATTCGTATTGTCTTCTTCTATTATCATTTATAAAGGAGAACTTGTAGGCATCTTATAATAATTTCGTTTGGCAAAAATTTGATAACTCGATTAGTTAAGAGTATAGACCTCTTCATTTGAGGTATTGAGTTTCATTGCCCCCCACCACTACTACTTGATAAGCTCATATTTATACATATTTTACATCAAATTCTCTCGTCTTTTCTTAGTTAGTTTCTTATATTTTTGAGTTATTTACTTTGTTTTTGTATTTTATCGAATTTATCTAGCTAAGAAAATAAAAATAGCATAAATGTGATTTTATGTAATAAATTCGTGTTAAAACTGTTTAGTTTTTAAATTAAATAAAATATATAATATATATATATATATAATAATAATAATGATTCATGATGATGTTTGAAACATCATCATGGTTTCTTTTATAAAGGAAAGAATAAAAAATAAAACGAAGGGGAATACAAGGAATTTAAAGGATGATGGGAGTTGTTGCTGCCTTGTTGGCAGCATGAATAAAAGTAAAAAAAAAAAGCTCGGCATTTAGGTGGGGAGCCTTGAGGGGATTAAAATAAAGAAAAGGGAAGAGAGCATCCTTGGGTGTTCACGTGAAACAGAAAACAAATGGAGGAAATGATCAAATAAAATAATAAAAAGGAGCTGTTAGTGGACAGCTTGCAAAAGATAAGTAATAAAGAAATAAAATATGGCAGAATAAAGGGAGCACAGGACTGACGGGCTCAGGGGGGGGACGTGCTGCCTTGTGCAGCTGGGAGAGCAGGTGCTTGGAGGCTGACGCGAGGAGCTTGCGCGGAGGAGAAGGAGCTGTCCTTAGGCAGCTGGCGGGAGAGAGACACGAAAGCAGCAGAAGCTGCCTAGCTTGGAGACTGACAGCAGGTCAGAGAGGGAAGCAGCGCAGGAGTGGAGAGGAACACTGACGCAGAAGGCTTGTGCAGTGCTGCCAAATGGGGAAAAACAGAAACTGCGCAGAAACAGATCCTTGAACATTTCTCTCGGTGTTATTCCTCCTCATTTGGTTTTATTTTTCATAAACTCATGTTTAATTTAATTTGCTTTTCAATTATATTAAACATGTGTAATTAATTTCTGTTTAGTTAGAGGTGAATTTGAAACCATGGATAAATGTTTATTATAATTTGATTTACTCCAGTTATGAATTTATGAACGTTGGATGTGGTTTATTTTTCTGTGTTGATTAATAACTTGTTTATGTATGTGGGTTAAGGGTCGACACTTAATTTGCATGCTTAGACTTGATGCTAGGATATAAGGGAATTTCACCTAATCGTTATGAACTTATATCCATGAGTAGTAAAAATCGCTAGTCACGATTGTGTTTAGTAAACCCTAGGTTGGATTAACATGCGTATTCCATAGTTATGAATGCCTAGTCGATGCTTATGATTTCCATTGAACTTAATGATTTTTGATATGTCTCTCTATCATGCGTATTCCATAGTTAGGGAACTTGATAAAAATAATTTGGTTGTGATGCGTATCCCGTCCAATTCAATGAATCTAGGGAAATCTGAAGGTTAATTTAAGCGGACCTAATTAACTTGGAGCGTTGTCATTTATTCGTTTGATGAATTCATAATTGGGAATCAAATTGTATGCATATATTCATGTGTGGATAAGGAACCCTCTAACTAGTGTCTCATCATTTTAATTCTATAAAATATATTTTTTTTGAAGTTTGTTTTTAAGTTTCTGTTTTAAATTTACTTTTCTTTAAAAATCAATCCCCCGTTTATTTTAAAGTGTTAGATTTGTTAGAAATCAATTTAGTTTGTGTTTTCTAAAGTCTTGAATTATTTTGAGTCTTTTAATTTATTTTGGTTTATTTGTTAGTTTTATTTTGAGTGATTCTAATTAAGTGTTTTGATTTTAGTTTAGAGTTTTAAATTTTGTTTTTACGTTTTTAATTTAATTTTACTTTGGTTAGCATCCCTAGTTAATCCCCGGTTAGAACGATCCCTACTTATTCATTACTACAATTGTCACAAATAGGGTTTAATTTTGTGCGTTAGTTAATTTTCGCATCAAATTTTTGGCGCCGTTGCCGGGGATTAGCAAATTTGCTAATCCCTTGTTTATGTTTTTGTTTGTGTTTTATTTTTTTATTTGTGTTTATTTTATTTTATTTTATTTTATTTTATTTTTATGTCTTTTACTTTTGATATTTGATTTAGTTCTCTTTCTTTGATTTTAGGTACAAATGGAGCGAGACATGGCACTTGCATCCATCCAAGCTCAATTGGCGAATATCACGTCTCAATTAACTCAGAATGACGGAAGGACCACAATGCCAAGTGTACTATGAAGTACCACCGTCCGTTCAATGATAAGCCCATGCATTTGAATAATGAAGGGAGGCCTAGGAATCACCCACAATCAGATTTGCATTCCTAATCCCTTCTCTTTACTGCTTTCATTTTGTTTTGTTTATTTAGTTGTGATTTTTGTTTAGAAAGTTAAACTTAGTCTTTTTACTTTGATTTACTTATTTTACATTGATATTTAAAAAAAAAAAAAAAAAAAAAATGAAAAAAAAAAAAAAAAAAAAAATTTAGAATAATAATAAACATCAAATAAAAATAAAAAAAAAAAAAAAAAAAAAAAAAAAAAACTTAAATACATAAATATTTTACAATAACTTGTAAACTAATTTTGTTCATTGGTCGTTGGTAGGTGGTGCCTCGGAGGTCGACGGAGCCCCAGAAAGACGAAGCGCCAGAGCTGGATCGTTCGGAGCCTCAATACTTGGTGCTGCTCCCGAGGACGAAGGCAACACAAACCTCGGGAGTAACGTCATAAACCGTTGATGATCACTCTGAATCCGCACTTCGGACTCCTGCAGCTGATCTAGCTTCCTCTTCATGCTTGTGGAGTAATTGGTTGCGAGCATGTGCAAATCCCTGTTCTCATGCCTGAGCACTCTGACCTCCTGCCGAAGACTAGCCACTTCAGCCATCAACGATTCCACCTGACGAGTTCGTGCAAGAAGGCGCTGGCCCATGTTTGATACGGAGCCTGCGCATCGGACGCTGTAGGCCATAGAGTCCTGGACAGCTAGTTCGTCGGACCGCCTTGAAAGTATCCTAGTGTCTCTAGGAGTGAGCAGATTTCTGGCCACCACCGATGCGGTTGTTTCGTTCATCATCATGGAATCCCCAACTGTAAGAGGACCATTTGGGGATATAAAGGATGGCTGCCAAATGTTGGTTGGAGAAGATATATCACTATCTTCCCCAACATTCAAGTTAAGGCGACGGTCAGAGGGGCAAGACATATTTGAAGGTGTTGAGAATGAAGAGTTGAACTGATCAAGATTAAAGAAGATGTAAGAGGGAGTGTTTGCAGGAGGAAGTGTTTACAGGGGGAGCTTAAGTGTGTTGTGGAACAAAAATGAGCGTTCTTATAAGAAGAAGAAATCATTGAGGCATCACTCAGCAGTCGAAGAGGCGCCCTCTCGCAAATCGAAGAGCCGGGCTCCTTTCTCAAAAGCCGGATTCTTTTCTCAAAAGCGGCGTCGCCGTTCTCAAAAGTCGGGCGCCTTTCTCAAAAGCCGGAGCAGTCAGGAATCACGAGGCGAGCCGCTCCCTGATTTGTCCAGACGTGTCACATGCAATTCCTTTCTCAAAAGTCGGGATTGCTCAGAAACCACGAACCGCTCCCTGATTTTTCCAATTTTGTCGTCACTCGTCACGCGCTGTTAGCTTTGCGCAAATTACGGGCTGCTTTTTCAGAAAGCGCGTGACCTGTACTGTTCATCCATCCACCGGCTGCCGACAGGGATAAAGGAATAGTTTCGGTTATGAAGAAAAGTTCTATAAACGTCTACCTTCGCATCCATTGCAAAGGCAAACTCTCTCAGCACTTCTTCATCTCCGAATTTTTTCATCTCCGAAAATGCCTTTCCATCAAACCCTCTCGAGTTTCTCTGTGTTTCTCATTCCTTGGGATACCTTTCCAAACAAGTCATCTAGAGCTAGAGTATTTCATATCATGAAGGTTGAAAGCAAGAGTATCTCATATCACGCTTTCTCCCTGTCCTTGTCCTTGTCTTTGTGATAAGGAGAAAGCGGGCAATCAGCCAGCATTCGGTGTCATTCTTCCAATCTAAGAACCGACTGCCTGGAAATCCTTCCTGATTGCTTACCTAGCATTGCTTACCTAGCATTGCTCTCGAGTGCTCATCTTCAACCGCTGATGTACCTCCGAAGAAGTCGCCACATCTGCCTGGAGAACAGACATGGCAAGTGAAAATGATACTTGAAGCATGTGGAGACAAGGTGCTGCTTCATCTTCAAGATCAAGTCTCATTTTCCTTGCTAAGAAGTTCCCCAGCCCAGTTCAAGCATACACCTGTGGAACGATACTTCTTCAAAAGCAAAAGTATCCCATATCATCAGAGTCAGAGGCAAAGATATCTCATGGCATGCTTTTCCTTTACCCTTGCTCTTGGCTACGGGGCAAGGTGAAAGAAAGGCAATCGGTCGGCACTTGGACAGATTGAACAAAGAAGCAGACCACCACCTATTCCTCGTGCCTACCTGCCATGCAGAAGAACAAAAAGAGAAGAATGTAGCCTGCAGACTCAATCAACCCGGCAGAAGGAGTCTGAGTTGAAACCAAGAGCTCGAGAAGCTTCAACAACACCACCAATCAAGTCTCATTTTCCTTGCTAAGAAGTTCCGAGGCCAGTTCAAGTTCAAAGCTGTGGAAAGTCACCAAACAGGACCAATGATCATTTTTTTTTAGTTTTATTCATTGTCTTTTTCATTTTTAATTTTTCGTTTGCAATTTTTTTTTACATTTTCTTGCGTGCTTAACTGATTTATTTCTTTTCTTTGCAGGAATTTTTGGCTATTTCCACCCTTGAGGTTGATTGCAGAATTTTAGCTTGGGGTCATCGCTTGATTTTTTCTGCAAATTAGGGAAGTTTTCAATCCTATTGCTTTATTTTGTTCTTTATATTTATTTATTTCATTTTTATTTGCACTTTATTATATTTTTTGACATTGGGGACAATGTCTAGTTTAAGTGTGGGGGTAAAGAGTATAAAAATGACCAAATTGAAAATTTTTGTACCTTCGACTTTGAACTGGTTTCATTTGTTTCCATGTTATTGCTTTGTTTTCTTAATTAGTTTTGTTTTATTTAATAAAAAAAAAAAAAAAAAAAAAATTCGGAAAATTTAAAAAATCCAAAAATATTTCCTTGTTTTCCTTATTGCTTTGATTTAGTTTTTTTGTTAGTTTCCCGACCCAATGATATAATTGGATAAAATTTGAACCATGATGATCAAGAACTTAGTTAACATGTGTTTTGTGAAATTCCTAATTCTCGTGTTAGTTTGTACATATTTGATCATCTTTGAAAAACCAAATGCACATAGCCTTGTTGATGTGAAACTAAAGCATGATTTAAAGCTCCATATGTGAATTTAGTGACCATATACATCCTATGTGAGTTTTTGAGCCTATTGAAAGTGTGTGCATTTTTCATACACTCCTATTCTTTCATGTGTGATGAACTTATGTGAGATACTTCTCTAGAACTTGCATAACGATCTTTCAAAATATTTGTCATTGATTGCATGAACTTGAAAATGATAGAGGCATTAGGTTTACCACCATGGCCCAAATAACCTTGTTTCCCAAAGAAAAATGATATCATTAGATTGCCAATTTGAGCCGTATTTGTGAGCCTTTTATTTCTTATCACCAGATATGTCTACCCTTATGCCTGAAATAAATATTTTTCCTTACCCTTTCCAAGCGAGCAATGCAAGATTGTCTTATGTGAAGTGTTTGTGAAGTACTTTGAGGGTGTTTGGCAAAAGAATAAGTGTGGGGGTATTTCATGTTTGTATTTGCTAAAAAAAAAAAAAAAAAAAAAAAAAAAAAAAAAAAAAAAAAGAAGAAAAAAGAAAAGAAAAAAAAAAAAAAAAAAGGGAAAATTGTATACAAAGAAAATAAAAAGTTTTTAAAGTTTCAGTATTTAGGGTGTGGTTGGAATTGTCTGAAGAATCGTTGGAGAGCTTGAGTTCTTATAAATCTAAAGAAAAGAATTGCTTGTAATGTAGCTTGGAACTTTTGTTTTCCTATTCTTTCGTTTCAATAACTCTCGCCCTAAGCCTCATTACATCCAATAAAAGTCCTCTTGATTTAAGTTTTGCAATTATGACTGTGGAGAAGTGATCTTTATGCAAGCTTATGGTAGAAATTTCACATTTGATTCTTTGAGTGAAACACATTAAAACTAAACACATGTGTGATTGAGTGTGTATCCAGTGAGAGGGTCGCTAGTTTGCATATGGTGATTTTAGAATAAAAATTTGAAATTGCATTAGCATGGCTATCTCACACACTACACTTCAAGGATGTTTCAAAGATTACTGCTAATATTTGAATTAGGAAAATGAACTTGGATTAGCTTGTTTGGTGTTAGCTATGGTTCTTGTTGATTTGTGTTCTCGAATGAAATTCTATGAGGGTCACATAGGGGGAAACTAATAATTTTCATGTTATTACTTTTTCTATTTTCTCTGTTTTGCTCGAGGACTAGCAAAAGCTAAGTGTGGGGGTATTTGATAAGCTCATATTTATACATATTTTACATCAAATTCTCTCGTCTTTTCTTAGTTAGTTTCTTATATTTTTGAGTTATTTACTTTGTTTTTGTATTTTATCGAATTTATCTAGCTAAGAAAATAAAAATAGCATAAATGTGATTTTATGTAATAAATTCGTGTTAAAACTGTTTAGTTTTTAAATTAAATAAAATATATAATATATATATATATATAATAATAATAATGATTCATGATGATGTTTGAAACATCATCATGGTTTCTTTTATAAAGGAAAGAATAAAAAATAAAACGAAGGGGAATACAAGGAATTTAAAGGATGATGGGAGTTGTTGCTGCCTTGTTGGCAGCATGAATAAAAGTAAAAAAAAAAAGCTCGGCATTTAGGTGGGGAGCCTTGAGGGGATTAAAATAAAGAAAAGGGAAGAGAGCATCCTTGGGTGTTCACGTGAAACAGAAAACAAATGGAGGAAATGATCAAATAAAATAATAAAAAGGAGCTGTTAGTGGACAGCTTGCAAAAGATAAGTAATAAAGAAATAAAATATGGCAGAATAAAGGGAGCACAGGACTGACGGGCTCAGGGGGGGGGACGTGCTGCCTTGTGCAGCTGGGAGAGCAGGTGCTTGGAGGCTGACGCGAGGAGCTTGCGCGGAGGAGAAGGAGCTGTCCTTAGGCAGCTGGCGGGAGAGAGACACGAAAGCAGCAGAAGCTGCCTAGCTTGGAGACTGACAGCAGGTCAGAGAGGGAAGCAGCGCAGGAGTGGAGAGGAACACTGACGCAGAAGGCTTGTGCAGTGCTGCCAAATGGGGAAAAACAGAAACTGCGCAGAAACAGATCCTTGAACATTTCTCTCGGTGTTATTCCTCCTCATTTGGTTTTATTTTTCATAAACTCATGTTTAATTTAATTTGCTTTTCAATTATATTAAACATGTGTAATTAATTTCTGTTTAGTTAGAGGTGAATTTGAAACCATGGATAAATGTTTATTATAATTTGATTTACTCCAGTTATGAATTTATGAACGTTGGATGTGGTTTATTTTTCTGTGTTGATTAATAACTTGTTTATGTATGTGGGTTAAGGGTCGACACTTAATTTGCATGCTTAGACTTGATGCTAGGATATAAGGGAATTTCACCTAATCGTTATGAACTTATATCCATGAGTAGTAAAAATCGCTAGTCACGATTGTGTTTAGTAAACCCTAGGTTGGATTAACATGCGTATTCCATAGTTATGAATGCCTAGTCGATGCTTATGATTTCCATTGAACTTAATGATTTTTGATATGTCTCTCTATCATGCGTATTCCATAGTTAGGGAACTTGATAAAAATAATTTGGTTGTGATGCGTATCCCGTCCAATTCAATGAATCTAGGGAAATCTGAAGGTTAATTTAAGCGGACCTAATTAACTTGGAGCGTTGTCATTTATTCGTTTGATGAATTCATAATTGGGAATCAAATTGTATGCATATATTCATGTGTGGATAAGGAACCCTCTAACTAGTGTCTCATCATTTTAATTCTATAAAATATATTTTCTTTGAAGTTTGTTTTTAAGTTTCTGTTTTAAATTTACTTTTCTTTAAAAATCAATCCCCCGTTTATTTTAAAGTGTTAGATTTGTTAGAAATCAATTTAGTTTGTGTTTTCTAAAGTCTTGAATTATTTTGAGTCTTTTAATTTATTTTGGTTTATTTGTTAGTTTTATTTTGAGTGATTCTAATTAAGTGTTTTGATTTTAGTTTAGAGTTTTAAATTTTGTTTTTACGTTTTTAATTTAATTTTACTTTGGTTAGCATCCCTAGTTAATCCCCGGTTAGAACGATCCCTACTTATTCATTACTACAATTGTCACAAATAGGGTTTAATTTTGTGCGTTAGTTAATTTTCGCATCACTACTCGTATAAAAGATAACAAGAAACTTAGTTCTAACTTTAAATAAAAAAAAAATTAAAACAATCATTTCATATGTTTTTATGTGTTGTAGGCCTATTTGATTGAATGATCTAGGGTTTAGGGAGAGAGAGGGGGCCGGCAATATTGAGGGAGAAGAGAGAGTGATTTAATTGTGAGGTGTGTTTGATTCATCCCATTGTACCTTTATTTATAGTACTAGGATAGGTAAAAACCTTTCCCTTTAGGATTACAACATTTAATAGGCAATCTACTCTTAATAGGAATATAAGATACATTCCCATATCTAATAGGATTTACACAATCACATTCCTATTCTAAATATGACTGCAACACTCCCCCTTGAGTGTGTAAATACTCAACAAACCATCGCATCAGATCTTCAGCAGATAAGGTAGAATAGTTGATGAAGTCTTCGGCACAACGGGTGATCACGAGTCTCAAATTTATTTGAAGTATGCATTTGTAGTAAAACTCACAAAAACCTCGTTATGGTAAAACCCAAGGCATGGGGAAAACCCATAGATTAAGGAGAAAAGTGAGAAATATGCATAATGTCTAAAACAAACGTCATACAGGACGAAAGTAGTGAACTCAACGGAGTATGATCATCCCAGGATGAGTGCCTCATTAAAACCTCATTAGGTAGCAAAAACCCAGTGGGAAAAAATGATCCTAATCGTAGGAAAAATAGTACATTAAGATCATGTGAGTATGCTTTTAGATACTCCCCTTGAGTTAGAAAAAACTTCTAAATAAGAGAACTACAAGAGATTCAACTCAGATAATTTATGTATACCGATTCCTTGGACGAGCTTCTGAAAAGTAGACTTGGGCAATGACTTGGTGAAGAGATCAGCCAGGTTGTCCTGAGAACGGATTTGCTTGACTTCAATGTTCTGATGATGCTGCTGCTGGTGTGAGTAAAAGAACTTCGGCGCTATATGCTTGATGTTGTCTCCCTTGATGTATCCCTTATTCAACTGCTCGATACATTCTGCATTGTCTTCAAAGATCGTTGTAGGAAGGTCAACGACTGATGTAAGACCACTAGTGCTTCGAATGTGTCCCATAACTTCTCTCAGCCAAAGCACTCACGCGATGCTTCATGCAGGGCGAGAATCTCAGCATGGTTCGACGAAGTCGCAACTAGCATTTGCTTGGTAGACCTCCAAGATATAACCCATTTGAGAACGTGCCCTATGTGGGTCAGACAAATATCTAGCATCTGCGTAACCAACAAGGCGAGAATCAATTCGAGGACCATAGGGGGTGGCAACACTCGAAGATTCATGGGTATAGAACAAGTCCAAATCCATAGTACCTTTGAGGTAGCGGCAAATGTCTTTAACACCATTCCAGTGCCTGCGTGTGGCCGCATTGCTGTATCTTGCCAAAAGATTCACAACGAAGGAGATGTCGGGTCTAGTGCACTGAGCCAAGTACGATAAAGCCCTAATTGCACTTAGGTAAGGAACTTTGGGTTCCAAAATCTCTTCCTCATCATCCTTTGGACAGAAGGGATCTCGTTTAGCATCTAGAGTCCAAACAACCATGGGTGTACTCGAAGGCTTTGCTTTATCCTTATTAAAATGACGCAACACCTTTTGGGTGTAGTTCGATTGATGTACTAGGATTTCATCCAAACAATGCTCGATCTCCAGGCCGATACAGTATCGAGTTTTCCCAAGATCCTTCATCTCAAATTTCGATTTCAAGTGTACAACAATTTCCTCAAGCTCTGCAGGAGTCTCGATGAGGTTTATGTCATCAACATAAACTGCAACGATTGTGAATCCAGAATGTGACTTCTTTATAAACATGCATGGGCATAATTCGTTGTTCACAACTTGTCAAATATTCACTCAGACGGTTATACCACATCCGCCCGGATTGTTTCAATCCGTAGAGTGACCTCCTCAACCTGATTGAGAGAGTGTTCTGTGGTCTATAACTATTTGAACTAGTCAATAGAAGTCATTCTGGAACTTTCATGTAAATTTCCGTATCTAGATCCCCATAGAGATATGCGGTTACCACGTCCATAAGCTGCATATTCAGTTTTTCAGAAACTACCAAACTGATTAGGTAGCGGAACGTTATAACGTCCATTACGGGGGAATACTTTTCCTCGTAATCGATCCCAGGGCGCTGAGAGAAGCCTTGCGCTACAAGGCATGCTTTGTATCGTACTATTTCATTTTTCTCATTACGCTTCCTCACGAAAACTCACTTGTAGCCAACAGGCTTCACGCGTGGTGGTGTAAGAACGATAGGTCCAAACATTTTACGTTTCGCTAGCGAATTGAGTTCGACTTGGATTGCTTGTTTCCAGTTTGACCAATTGGTTCTACGTCGGCATTCATCGACGGAACGTGGTTTAATGTCATCGCTAAGCATGATGTTAGTAGCTATTGAGTACGATCATCTCATTCCTATTCCAAACCTCATCCAATACTGCGTAGTGGACCAAAATCTCACGATTCTCAGGAGGCTGGTATGTTTCGTCTGAAGTGTCACCGTAATCTAAAATAACCTCATGCGTTGGAACGGATGAGTGAGCGATAGTCGGATTCAAACTAGGGTCACTAGTTGGTGCCATCTTCCTCTTCCGAGATTGTGAATCCTTTGAACCAATGGGTCTGCCATGCTTCAGGGTCGGAGCAAATGATTGGCTAGCCGCCAATGTAACTTGCCGCGTAGAAGGTGCGGCCTTCCCACCTTTGGGGACGGCCGGGCCTTCCTAGGCAGGTTATGGACATACGCGGGTCTATCATCGCAAGTGCGTTTGCAGTGGGTATATGTGATCTTATCACCTTTGCTAGATCAGTAAAAGCATATGGCATGCTTTGAGCAATGCTTTGAAGATTTATAATTTATGGCACCTCAGTTTCAGACTGGGCAATGTGGGGATCTAAATGAGACATAGTGAGAGCATACCATGACAATTCACGACGTTCTACGGGAATGTTAGCATGCTTATCTCTCCTAACGACAGGAAGACTGTCTCATGAAAGTGACAATCCGCAAAACGTGCGGTAAAGAGATCTCTTGTCAAGGGTTCTAAGTAGCGAACAATTGATGGCGAATCATAACCGACATAGATTCCCATTTTTCTCTAAGAACCCATTTTGGTATGTAGCAGCGGCGTTATTGGCACATAAATGGTGTACCCAAACACCTGTAAATGCGAGACGTCATGCTCGTATCCAGTGACCAACTATAACGGTGAATGTGGTTGAGTAGCGATGGGCCTCATGCAGACCAACATAGATGCGTGCAATATTGCATAGCCCCAGGCAGATACCGTCTGTGGAGCCAAAAATAATCACAAGGTGACATGTGGATTTTTGGTAAAAAGCACAAAGTTACCCCTGAGACACACCGGTTGTCCTACGCATGAGCAGTGGACAATCATTCTTTAATCAAGCCAAGAGTGTCCAAAAAAGGTAACCAATTCCAAATTATCTCATCTATCTTCATCTTAGGTAATTACTTCTGTTGATGCATAAAATCAGTGAGGACTTTGGTACAACAGAAAGTGTCAAGTTTGTGACTTTCGCTAGATTGCTCCGGTCACTAGTGTGGATAAGTATGTAAATGGATAGAGACAGGGAAGCAAACACAAGATGTACGTGGTTCACCTAGATTGGCTACGTCCACGGAGTAAAAGAGTTCTCATTAATTGTGAAGGGTTTACACAAGTACATAAGTTCAAGCTCTCCTTTAGTGAGTACTAGTGAATGATTTAGTACAAATGACATTAGGAAATATTGTGGGAGAATGATCTCCTTTTATAGAAGAGAGTTTCTAGCTTTGTTCTGACATTGACACATGTTGTGTTGTGATTGGCTTCCGATGTTGACACGTGTCGCGCTATGATTGCCTTCTGATGTCGACACGTGTCGCGCTGTGATTGGCCTCTTGGTTGGAGGGAAACTCTTCTAGGTCCTTTACGATATAACATTGACCGGTGCTTGGTAGTTTCGGGATTGGTCAAGTATGGCACAAACAATGTTCCCCTAAGTTCCCGAGTGAGGGAAGCTCATCGGTTGGGGACTTGCAAGATCCAAGCTGCTGAGTAATCACGAAACTTCTAAATACCGAAGTGTGGTATCGTTTCCACTTGCCTTATCTGTCTCATATGATCGTTTTCACTTGCCTTATATGTCTCATAGGTAGATGTGGCATCTTCTCTGGAAGTACTTTTCCTCCATCCAGAGGTGGTATCTTTAACCGGTGGAGATGCACAAGGTAATGTATTAATTTCTCTTGAAGCTTACTTGTAGTTTCAGGCTTGGTCAATCGCGATACAAACCATGTAGTAGGAATCCCCCAAGTCGCCGAGCTAGGATATCTGCCGAAAGAGGTGACATACAAGGTAAGCAATCAGAGCTCCCAGCAATCAGTCCCAGATCAGAAGTTTGATTTCGAGTTCCGGCTGATTGTTCTCATTCTCCCTATCTTGCAGGCAGTAGGAAGGATAAAGAGAAGAAAAGGGAGAAGAGATGATATGAGATACTTTTTCTTTTGAATAAGTAACTTTCCACATGCTTATTCTTGAACTGGGCTGGAAGGTTTTCTGGTTTCCTCCAGAGTATAAGGCCGACTCAAGAATTTGAGGGTTAAAACAAGTCCATCAAATCAAGAATGCGTTCGACCTTGATGATATGGGATACTTTTGCTATTGACAAAGTAATAAATGAATCGGCACGTGTTCTGTTGCGCTTGTCTCCACATGTTTCCTTGTATCATTCTCACTTGCCCTATCTGTTCCTCAGGCAGATGTGGTATCTTTTCTAGAAGCACAAGATGTTAAAGATGAGTACTCGAGAGCAATGCCAGGTAAGTAATCAGGCAAGGGGTTCCAGGCAATCAGTTCCTGACTGGAAACTTGATTCCAAGTGCTGATTGATTACTCTCTTTCTTCTTGTCTTGCAGGTAAGAACAAGGCCAAATGGAAAGAAAACTGAGTATTTCGAGAGGCTTCGTTGGGAGTGCCCTCTCAGATATGAGGAAGGGTTAAGCATTTTTGCAGGTCTGCCTGTCCGTGGAGGATGAATGTCGACATATATAGGAGTTTCCCCAACAACAAGTAGTAATGCTATTCCTTTACCGTTTTTTGTCATAGCAATGTAGAAGGAGCTGCATGCTTCACGTGTTTTAACTTTGTCAGAACACTTTGAAAAAGTGGTCTGTGGTATCTGGAAAGCTGATGTTGCGTGTGAAGATTGCAGACAAATTTTATCCAAGGAAATATGGCTCTCGAAGTTCAGAAAGCGGTGCCTCTTCGGTTTTCGAACAAGCAATCATGTTGGGGATCTGGCTCTCGAGATTTGGAAAACGTTGCCTCTTGGATTTTTGAACAAGCAATCCTATTGGGGATCTGGCTCTCGAGATTTAGAGAGCGGTGCCTCTTCGATTTTTTAGAAAGTGATCCTGGTAGGAGTCTAGCTCTTGAGATTCGGATAGCGGTGCCTCTTCGATTTTTGAGAAAGTAATCCTGGTGGGAGTCTGGCTCTCGAGATTCGGATAGCGGTGCCTCTTCAATTTTTGAGAAAGTAATCCTGGTGAGAGTCTGGCTCTCGAGATTCGGGGAGCGGTGCCTCTTCGATTTTTGAGAAAGTAATCATGTTGTGAGTGTTTTCTCGATGTGAGTAAAGGTTGGGTATTTTTGCCAGTTTGCCTTGTCACGGAGCACAGAGGTTGACACACATAGGGATTTTCCAGTTATCAAGCAGTGGTGTTGTTCCTTTACCCTTGTGGGTAATGGTAGGGTAGCTGGACCTTCAAAATTTATGTGTCTAAACTTTGTCAGAGATCTTTCGCAAAGTTATCTATGGTACCTGAGGAGCTGATGTTGCGTGTGGGGATTGTCGACATATTTTACTCAGGAAAATCTGCTTCTCGAAATCTGGAGAGTGGTGCCTCTTCGATTTTTGAACAAACGGCCTTGCTGCCCTTTCTTTTATAGGGGCACCAATGGCGCTCATCCTTCTTATCCATACTGGTCCTCTTACCGTTGGGGACTCTGTGATGAAGAATGATATGACCGTTGCGGTGGTGGCCAGGAACCTTCTCATTCCCAAAGATAACAGACTACTTTCCAAACGATCTGATGAGTTGGCTGTTAAGGATTCTCTGGCTCTCAGTGTTCAGTGTGCAAGTTCCGTGTCTAATATGGCCCAACGCTTATTTGCTCGAACCCGCCAAGTTGAATCATTGGCGGCTGAAGTGATAAGTCTCAAACAAGAGATTAAAGGGCTCAAGAATGAGAATAAACAGCTGCATAGGTTCGCACATGACTATGCTACAAACATGAAGAGGAAGCTTGACCAGATGCAGGAATCTGATGGTCAGATTTTACTTGATCATCAGAGGTTTGTGGGTTTGTTCCAAAGGCATTTATTGCCTTTGTCTTCTGGGGCTGTACCGCGTAATGAAGCTCCAAATGATCAACCTCTGGTGCCTCATCCTTCTGGGGTTCTGCCCAGTACTGAGGCTCCAAATGATCACCATTCGGTGCCTTCTCTTTCTGGGGCTCTGCTGACTGCTGAGACTTCTCCTGAGCAACCTTTGTGAAGGCTCCCTCTTGTTTGTTTATTTTGATTCATGTATATGTTTATTTTGATTCATGAATTGATTTTGCTTCACACTATCTTGATCAAGAGTGTGTGAAGCTTTTATAGGTGAAGCTTTTGTGTTGAAGCTTTGTAGATGAAGCTATTGTAGGTGAAGCTTTTATGGGTGAAGCTTTTGTGGTGGGTGAAGCTTTTGTGGGTGAAGCTTTTGTGGTAGGTGAAGTTTTTGTGGGTGAAGCTTTTGTAGGTGAAGCTTTTGGGGATGAAGCTTTTGTGGGTGAAGCTTTTGTAGGTGAAGCTTTTGTGGGTGAAGCTTTTGCGTTGAAGCTTTGTAAGTGAAGCTTTGGAGTTGAAGATTTTGTAGGTGAAGTTTTAGAGTTGAAGCTTTGTAGGTGAGGCTTTGGTGTTGAAGCGTTTGTTGGGTATCATGAATTGATTTTGCTTCACACTATCTTGATCAAGATAGTGTGAAGCTTTTGAGAATTTGTAGTTGTCCTCCATTGATGAAGCTTTTGTGGTGAAGCTTTGTTGGGTACCATAAATTGATTTTGCTTCACTATCTTGATCAAGATAGTGTGAAGCTTTTGAGAATTTGTAGTTGTCCTTCATTGGTGAAGCTTTTGTGGTGAAGCTTTGTTGGGTACCATAAATTGATTTTGCTTCACTATCTTGATCAAGATAGTGTGAAGCTTTTGAGAATTTGTAGTTGTCCTTCATTGGTGAAGCTTTTTTTTTTTTTTTTTTGGGAACATTAGAAATTTGAAAATATGGGAGAGACAACATATACAAATTTTGCTTCCACACTGTTGAGCAAGAAATTGTGATGCAAGCCACACCTTGTAGTAGTCGAAGGTTTGGATGAACCATATAAATTGAATTTGCTTCGAACAATCTTGATCAAGAGTGTGTGAAGCTTTCTACAAGTTGTAGTTGCCCTTCATTGATGAAGCTTTTGTTGGCACCATAATTTGGTTTTGCTTCACACTGTCTTGATCAAAAGTGTGTGAAGCTTTTGAGAATTGTGGTTGAACTCCTTTGATGAAGCTCTTGTTGGCACCATAAATTGGTTTTGCTTCACACTGTCTTGATCAAGAGTGTGTGAAGCTTTTGAGAATTGTGGTTGCCCTCCATTGATGAAGCTCTTGTTGGCACCATAAGTTGGTTTGGTTCACACTGTCTTGATCAAAAGTGTGTGAGGCATTTGAGAATTGTAGTTGCCCTTCATTGATAAAGCTTTTGTTGGCACCATAAATTGGTTTTGCTTCACACTGTCTTGATCAAGAGTGTGTGAAGCTTTTGAGAATTGTGGTTGAATTCCTTTGATGAAGCTTTTGTTGGCACCATAAATTGGTTTTGCTTCACACTGTCTTGATCAATAGTGTGTGAAGCTTTTGAGAATTGTGGTTGCCCTCCATTGATGAAGCTCTTGTTGGCACCATAAATTGGTTTTGCTTCACACTGTCTTGATCAAGAGTGTGTCAAGATTTTGAGAATTGTGGTTGAACTTCTTTGATGAAGCTCTTGTTGGCACCATAAATTGGTTTTGCTTCACACTGTCTTGATCAAGAGTGTGTGAAGCTTTTGAGAATTGTGGTTGAACTCCTTTGATGAAGCTCTTATTGGCACCATAAATTGGTTTTGCTTCACACTGTCTTAATCAAAAGTGTGTGAAGCTTTTGAGAATTGTGGTTGCCCTCCATTGATGAAGCTCTTGTTGGCACCATAAATTGGTTTTGCTTCACACTGTGTTGATCAAGAGTGTGTGAAGCTTTTGAGAATTATGGTTGAACTCCTTTGATGAAGCTCTTGTTGGCACCATAAATTGGTTTTGCTTCACACTGTCTTGATCAAGAGTGTGTGAAGCTTTTGAGAATTGCGGTTGCCCTCCATTGATGAAGCTCTTGTTGGCGGCATAAATTGGTTTTGCTTCACACTGTCTTGATCAAGAGTGTGTGAAGCTTTTGAGAATTGTGGTTGCCCTCCATTGATGAAGCTCTTGCTGGCACCATAAATTGGTTTTGCTTCACACTGTCTTGATCAAGAGTGTGTGAAGCTTTTTACGAGTTGTAGTGTTTTCATTGTTACAGGGGAGAAATGTCTGAAGCAGATACAAGAGGGCTGAATAGCGTGATCTTCATATGCCATGCACTGAAGTTGTTGTTAGCTTGCAATAAGACTTTGTTGGTGACTATAACTCTTGTTGGGCATAAGTGCTCCCCTAGTTGAGTTGTCAAGCTTGAAGGTTTTTGATTATTTGTGAATGCTACTCTTCAGCAGGTTGTGCTTGCTGGATGAAAGAGTCATGTCGAGGATCGTCGGGTTGACTGTTGCCACCGTGAAGATCCAAGTTGGCTTTGTCTGGGCTGGTCTTTATGACTTGGTCATGTATAAAAAGGGTTTCCTTGGGCACATGCAAGTGTTGTTGCTTGACCGAAGTGTTGTAACATGATCGTGCACTAAGCTGATCTCCTCTGATGTAACCATTGCCATAGGGGGTTGGAAATTTCATCAACAACATATGTGTGGATACCATGGCCTTGAGATCATTGATGCATGTGCGTCCGAAGATGACATTGTATGTTGTTGGGCAATCAACCACCAAGAAGTTAGTTGTAATGGTAGCTGTGTAAGGGCCTGTACCCAGTGGCGAATCCAGGATTTTAACATAGGGTGGTCCCAATCAGTGTTCTAAAAATCAACCTAGGCAGTGCCTAGGCGCTAGGCGGTAAAGGCCCGCCCCGATTTTAGGCAAATTGTTTCGAAAAATCGATTTGGAGTTAGGGACACCTAGGCGGGCTAGGCGGCTCTTATGCGGAGGGCTAGGCGGCACTTAGGCGGTCCTAGACATATTTTTGGAATGTGAATGGAAAATCATGATCTTTAGCTCTAAAAGGCTCCATCAATATTTGGAGGACCTCATCTCGAATATTTGGAGGATAATCCCTTTTATTTGTTTGCCAAAATAAAAAATGAGTACAACTACATAATGTATAATTCTTGTTGTGAATGCAAAACTATCAAAACTCTTGAGATTTACATAGATAAACACTATGTTGATCACTTGAGTGACAAGTCCTCACAACATGCACTAATAAATAAACCAGGCTCCCAAAGAAAAACTTGCATAACCCTAATTAGGGTTTTGGCATCAAAATGAAGAATGGAAGACGTTTGCAAACCTAGAGGCTAATCCCTAATGCCAAGAAAGATACAAGGCTAATAGGCAGTACAGCAGTAAGCAAGAAGGATAGTGATGACGAGGGTAAGTTAAAAGTTTATTTATTTTTTTTTTTTTGCAAAAGTTAAAAGTTCATTAAAGTTGAGGAATCCCAATTAATTTAATCTTTTCCTTTTTATTAAAGTCTCTAAATTGTTTTTTACTTTGGAATGATACAAAAGCCCATCATGTGGAGTCTAGAGGATGTCTAATCACAATGCAATGCAGTCGATAATGCTTTTTAAAATTGTTTTATTGGCTTGGCTCAAAACGGTGTGTTTTGGCCAAGTCATTTTAAAACAAAAAGGTCATCTTCTTTCTCCTCTTACAACAGAACGAGCAGTGCATCGGCAGCCATGGCTGTTGTTTTCCACCACCACAGCCCAGACTTGGGTGGTCCTTGGAGGTTTCAATAGCCCTTTATGTGAGCTTCCGGGTGGTCATGGGACCACCCCGGTCCCTTAGTAGATCCGCCCCTGCCTGTACCAATGGTGAAAGGTAAATGTATGCTCCCTAAAGGTTGCACGATATCACCGGAGAAGCTTATCAGAGGAGAAATCGAGCGATCGAGCAAGTGTTCAGCTACATTAAGTGCCCTGAAAGCTTCACCAAACATGATATTGACCGAAGCCCCCGTGTCTACCAGGATTTGTCGTACTTCAAAGTTGGCTATGTGAGCTTCCACGATCAGTGGGTTGTTGTGAGGGTATATGATACCTCTTTCTTCCTCAGGGTAGAAACATATTGGACCCCAGTTAGGCTTTTGATACTTGCCTCCCCTGATGTCTTCCACGTGAAACATTTGGTTGCCATGACTTAAAGCTCGTTCATTATTTTTCATGGCCCTGTTGGAAGATTTAGATATGGTGTGCCGCCACTTATGGAATATATCACATTCACCTGGCGTTGGTTACGGTTACCCCTTGGAGGGTGAATGAGGAATTGATCAATTTTTCCTTCACGTGCCAAAGCTTCAATATGATCACGAAGGGTGATACACTTCTCGCCGTCATAGCCATTATGCTCGTGGTAGCAGCAAACGTGCCCGTGTTCTTCGTGGGCTTGTAATCCGGGTGCCTCGGCTTTGGCTTCGGTATCAGTTGTGCTATGCTGGGGTAAATGGCAATGCATGTGGCGTTCAAAGGTGTGTATGCCTCATACCTCGGGGTAGGGCCTGTCCTGACACGTGCTTGACCCACTGTGTTGACTGCCTGGGGTCGGGGATTATCGTGGCGATACCGTTGGTTATTGTGGTAGTGTCCCTTACTCCTTTTACTAAAATAAGACTATTGAGGATGGAAATCTTTCCTTTTGCCCTGAGATTGATATGTCTGTTGACTTGGCAAAGTAGTAAGTAAGGCAGGGGGAGGCATCGCTGCTGTTTGGAAGGTTGGGGTCTTCTCATTTTGGTGGGTCTGGCTTTCACTCCCCACTTGCTGATAGGGGATGGTTGTTGGGGGTTTCTCTTGGTATGTCCTTGCCTCGGCGAAGGCATGGTTATAAGCCTACACCATCACCTCAGAGTAAGTCTTCCAAGTGTTGGCATTGATCATGTACTTAAAGAAATAGTCACGTAGGTCTGCCGTGAAGGCTTTGAGGGCAGTCTTATCGTCTACCTCGGCACAATAGGAATACTCATGGCTGAAGCGGCCAACATACATACGTAATGACTCGTCTAGCTTCTGGCGAATAGTGTACAAGTCATCCGTAGAGTGCAAGCGATCGGTCTGGAAAATGTGTTGAGAAACAAACAGTTTCCTCAATTCCTCAAATGAGTCTACCGTCTCAGGTGGAAGACGGCAATACCAGTTTAGAGCTCTGCCAGAGAGGGTGGAGGGGAAGAGAAGACATCGCTATTCGTCGGTGTGTATCCGGTATGCCATGGTGGACTCAAAGAGGTTAAGGTGTTCAATCGGGTCCTCCTTTCCAGTATAGAGTTGTAAGCCAAGCTTCTGCTTTGTCTTTGCTTGGAGGGGGTGTCGAGGATCCTCCTTGTAAGAGGGCCAGGCCTAGGCTGGTTCCAATCAGGTATCTCAGCTTGTCGTTCGGCCTTCAACTTGTTTACTTCCTTAAGGAGTTGTAGGACAAGAAGGTCCTGAGTGGAGTCATGTACCACTGAAGCTTTCTTTCGTAAATCTCCATCTCCTCTTGGAAGTAGGAAGGTTTGATCAAGAGCATGTGATTTTTCCCTGGACTCGCCATACTGACTTCCAAGGTATGTCTGTTGGAACATCTCTAAGTCCCATATACCTTCGTGTTTCTCTAGGACTTGTTGCCCCTTCCCTAAATTGGTAGCCGGCCTGGGACATGGGAGGGGACCAAGTCTTTCTGAGACCCTTGGGTCATTGATCTTCGAGCTTACATGGATGAGATTGTCTCGACGTTGCTTTAGGAAGTCTCGACAGTCGCAAAAGACGGCTTTCGATCTGTAAGGAGGTGTTTTCCTCTACTCCTCCTGCTTCGGGTCGAAGCAGCTGGGTTGAGAGAAGTCTCATGTTGGTAGCATTTTCGATGAGTAGCTCACTTCTCAGCAGGAATACCCATGTCGAGGGCAAATGACCCTCCGTGTTGTGGGGCACCCAGTTGATGGTTAACTTCCACAGGGGTGATGAGCTCATGTGTTTTAGTATATCTAGCCTCGTGGAGCATCTCGAAGACCTTCTCATACTGCTCTTGGAGGATCTCATTCTTCATCGCTATCTTGTTGTTCTGAGCCTCCAGCTCATCGACTTTAGCCTGAAGAGCAAACTTCTTTTGTTCCTTCTTTCGTTGCTTCGCACCAGGTGCGATGGGCTATCGTTCTGTGTGCTGTGGCTTCCTTCGCTCCCCATGTTGGAGAGGGATGCTTGGTCAAAAAAGAGTGTACGAATGGTGGAAACCAGCTTAACAAAGCTGACGAGAGTGGGAATAAGTGTCGTTCCCACAGACGGCGCCAAATGTTGATGCACAAAATCAGTGAGGACTTTGGTACAATAGAAAGTCTCAAGTTTGTGACCTTCGCTAGATTGCTCCGGTCACTAGTGTGGATAAGTATGTAAATGGATAGAGACAGGGAAGCAAACACAAGATGTACGTGGTTCACCCAGATTGGCTACGTCCACGGAGTAATGGAGTTCTCATTAATTGTGAAGGGTTTACACAAGTACATAAGTTCAAGCTCTCATTTAGTGAGTACTAGTGAATGATTTAGTACAAATGACATTAGGAAATATTGTGGGAGAATGATCTCCTTTTATATAAGAGAGTTTCTAGCTTTGTTCTGACATTGACATGTGTTGTGTTGTGATTGGCTTCCGATGTTGACACGTGTCGCGCTATGATTGGCCTCCTGGTTGGAGGGAAACTTTTCTGGGTCCTTTACGGTATAACGTTGACCGGTGCTCGGTAGTTTCGGGATTGGTCAAGTATGATACAAACAACTTCATAACCTACAAATTATTCCATATAAATGGAGATTAATTGGCTAATTAATGGATTAATTCCTAATTCATCGTGGGCGCGTGAGGCTCTTGGCCTTGACCAGAGGTGTTGATTGTTTTGTAGGTGGAATTTTGTCAAAGAAGGAGAAGGCAAGATTTTGCATCCACAAATTGGTGCTCTCATTGATAGTTGAGTCTCACACTCGTAGAAGACTCTCGCATCCAAGGTTTTCTATTTTCTTGTCCATTTGTAGATTTTTCGTACGTTCTTATTATTAGAATTTTTTTATTTGCAAAAATTCTTTGATAAAACGTAAAAGAGAATTACAATGGCTAGAAATTTAGAAAATTCAACAAATACAAATTTCAACATTCAAGAGATGGGACCACGGCGATCTATGAGGCTAAATGTGACAATAGGTGGAACGGCACCACCACCACGAGTTTCCACCACGGGAACCACCGTGGTGGCTACCACGGTAGCCATCCGCGGTGAGGTCCATGGTGTCACCACCACGGCCCGAGCCGTGCCATCCAAGGCCAAGCCTACAAGCCATGTCAATCCACGTCCAACGCGTTGCCAAGCCAAGCCCAAGCCTCGCACCCACGTGCATCATACGCTGAGCAGCCCACTCCCGTCACCCAGCCTGCTCATGCCGAGCAGCCCACTCTTGTGGCCTAGCCTACTCTCGCGGCCCAGCCTGCTTCCGAGGCATTCCAAGCAGCCTAAATCGACCCAAGACTATCTCAACCATCCGGACCAACCATCGAGCCGGGGGCATTTTCACCATGTTTCTCCGCGGATTTGACATTTCCCAATTCAAATCTCGTGCCCGGAACTTACCACACTTCCATTGCTGAAGGAGGCATATTCCTTCCAAGCTCTTCTAATCCAAATGTTGAACAACTCTTGTCTCGACAAGTCATAGAGTTAACGAACGCCCTTGCATAACAAACAACCTTGGTGAATCAACTCTTGCAATGCACCGAGATCCAATGTGCCCCGGACGAGGTGTCCCGAAGAAGGACAAGGGAAAACGAACCTCTCCACCAACATCCCGGCAAGCAGCCACTTGACCAGTCACGAACCGAGCGTTCTAACGAAGTACACTCCCGATTGGACCCCCGAGATAACATATACTCCCATCTTAGAGCGTGGAGAAGCGTGCACTCTCAGTTAGACCCACGGATAAACATACACTCACGGTTGGGGCCACACTCCGATAATCAACATGAGCAACCTTCCAGGCAAAGTGTTCATTCAGGGCAAGGCCCGCAAGAAGCATCATTCACCTCACATCGAAGTAAGCAGCACAGCGGACGGAGATAAGTAGTCACTCAATCCGACTCAAGTTCAACCAGTAGCCTGCGAGTTACTCGCTCTCTTGCTATGAGCATACCACATCAACCGTAGCCACGGCATAGACAAGCTGAATGTTGGAAGTATGCCCACAAAGCCACTCATTTGATGTAATAGCTTTTGGAATACTTATTGTATTAAACTATTATATGTTTAATGAAGGGCAAAGCTTATTGTTAATCACTATTTATTGTATCATGTGTTTAAGCAATAAGGGAATCCAAGGAAAGTATGTAATCTGAGAGAGAAGTAATCTAAGTAAGTTAGATTAATGAGACATTTCTCTTATGTTCATTCCTAAAACGTTCATAGCCATAGGATTGCCAATTGGGCATTGACAATCTGCTAAGGTTAGTATGTGTTATGTCAACTCAAGCGTGAGTATGACTAGTCTCAAGTCATTTAGTTTTGGACACTAAGACAAACACATAGGTGCTCGAAAGGGTAATCAAGTACACTGAACAACGATCAAAAGAGAGTTCGAACATACATGTCATGTAAGAACTCGTTAGTTGCAATATGCAAAGTAGTCCTTTGACCTGAGGCATCATAGATGTCTAATGGTTAGGTCCTTGATCTTTGATCATGTCAAAGGCATTTCATCGAGAGTGTCCATGGCATTGTTGGGGTCAAGATATCTAGTCATGTAGGCATATGAATGCACAACAAGGGATCTCTAACCTTCCATGGTGGAGGGAGAATACTCTAAGATATGATTCGGGAGTCTTTGGCCAAAGCATATGAATATGACTTAGGAAGTTTGTTCCAAATCATATTCAATTGAATCATATAAAGAAGTATCACATTGGATAGTAGACATGAAACAAACTATCACTCAAACAATGTGATTAAGAGTATTGTATTAAAGAATGACCGTATTGCATTGTAATTGTAACTGGATAGGTTCTCCAACCACTTCTACTTAGCTTGGGTAGCCATGACATACTGCTAGGTGTCACTCATGGTTTGTGGAAGCCCTGAAGATTAGCAAACACTAATCTTCAACAAAGGGAGAATTGAAATGTTGTTTCAATTCACAATCGATCGTTAAGAGTAACAATCGCCCACTGCCTCGCTAATTGGAACCTAATGGATCGTACACCGAGTAAGGATGAAAGTGAAGAAATATAAATGAGATGGATAAGCGATTAAATGGTTTAATTGAAAATGGTCAAGATTAATTAATTAGTTAATTAATTTTACGAAAGGTTCGTATTGGGCTTTTAAGTTGGTTTTGGGTTTCGGGGCCGAAAAGTGTTTTGGTCCACAAGGCCCATTATGTTTAAGTTGTATGACAACTAAAACAAAATGGGCAATTAGCCCAATAACAAAGACAAGGCCGGCCATAAGGGTGAGTGGATGCAAACTTGAATTAATTAAAAGTTTGCCACTCACATGTGATGTAGTATAAAGTCAACTTTATAGCTTTTTCTCATTAGGGTTTTCTTGAGGCAAAGAAGAGAAACACTTTCTCTCTTTTTCTCTAAAATGAGGCCGGCCACTTAGGGAAGAATTAGCTAGCAATCTTTTCTTCTCTAAGTCATCCATTTCATCTTCACACCTCATCCTTGGTGTGGAGACTTAGAGACACCAAATCTTTGGTGTTCTTGGAGATCATTTCCTCACATCCTCAAGGAGCAAAGGAGCATCAAAAAGAAAAAAAACACAAGGAAGATCCAAGGAGCTAGGAGGTGACTTGAAGGCCCTCCACTTGGGTGAATCCCTTGTGTAAACAAGGATGAGCTTCAAGGGTAATGAATCTCTAAATCCTTCCATCTCTTTAATATTGTTAAAGAGTCTTGTGGTTCACCATTCACTAGGCTTTGAAAGTCATGGGTTTTAGAATTGTTTTTTAATGCATGCCTACTTTAATGTGTTATTAGTTTGCATATGTGTTCAAATGTTCTCACATGTTCTTAGCTAGGACAAAATTTTTCCTTCACTGAACACATAGAATAGCAGCCTAGACCAGCAGGTCACGACCAAAGGTAGCTGAGGGCTCTGCCACCCCCAACAAAGGCAAATTCACGAAGAAGTAGAAATGCTTTTGAACGAGCAATTGCGCGATTTCCCGCGCAACGAAGCTATTGACAAGGCGCTTCGATGAGACATGACCAACATAAGCGAGTCATCTTTCAATGACAAGATCGAGCAGACGGGACTACCCCACATAGATTGCCGGATATAAAGACTTCTTCTGTTCCAACAAAACACAACAGCTCAGCCTAATGGCACGCCGAGGGTAGACGAGTACCAGAATGACACACCAACCAAACTACCAAGAACCGGGGGCAGGCCTTGTTCTCAACACTCCAGACAATTCCTCCTGATGCGCATAACCTGGCCCAAGCCAGCCCCATCTCTGCTTTCATAACCACGCCTGCCTACTCCACGGCTCCCGGCAACCATTAATCTTGCACCATGACTCCCAGCCATGCCGACCTTGCCATGTGGCTCGTGCCAACCAAGCCTAAAAAAGGCACACGACGAAACACCTAATGATGGCACAATAATTCTGGGAGCAGCTCACTGCGCTTGCACCCTTACGCGAGGTCCACAAGCAGTTTGAAGTCTCAAGCAGATTGCCAAACATGACCTCGCAGGCTAAGGATTATTTCGGTTGTCCCAACAGTCCAGATTCCCTCAGCTGCACTCACGACAACGACTTTCATGCTCTCCAGTGCGAGAGGATAAACTAATTGTTCTCCAGTGCAAGAGGGTAAACCAATTCCCCGACACCCATATGGGTCTGCTCTCCAGTGCGAGAGGATAAACTAATTACTCTCCAATGCGAGATGGTAAACCAATTCCTCGACACCCATATGGGTTTGCTCTCCAGTGCGAGAGGATAAACTAATTGCTCTCCAGTGCGAGAAGGTAAACTAATTGCTCTCCAGTGCGAGAGGGTAAACCAATTCCCCGACACCCATATGGGTTTGCTCTCCAGTGCGAGAGGATAAACTAATTGTTCTCCAGTGCGAGAGGGTAAACCAATTCCCCAACACCCATATGGGTTTGCTCTTCAGTGCGAGAGGATAAACTAATTGCTCTCTGGTGCGAGAGGGTAAACCAATTCTCAAACACCCATATGGGTTTACTCTCTAGTGCGAGAGGATAAACTAATTTATCTCCAGTGCAAGAGGGTAAACTAATTGCTCTCCAGTGCGAGAGGGTAAACTAAATCTCTGACACCCATCTGGGTAAGCTCTCCAGTGCGAGAAGGCCACATAGTTCAAAAGATCGAATGCTTGAAGATTAACTAAGCAACAAATGGTTAGGGGCAGCAGCCACTTTTACACTTAACAGTTCGCTCATCCGACACTTTATCTTCAACAACTCTGATCTTGGCAGCTTCATCCTTGACTGCTCCATCTATGGCAGTTGAAAAATCAAACTCAAGCAGTTTCCTCATTTTCAGCAAGCAGCCCAGACGTGGCAGCCCAAACAATTGCCTATTCCACGCCACTTCCTCGGCCTATGCCGAACCAATCCTTGGCTTCAATCAAGCCGAGCTGCTCAAGCAATGACCCTTGCCACATCACCTCCTTGGCCCATGCTAAGCCGACTCTTGGCCTCTGCCAGCTGACGTGCTGCACCACCTCGACGACTGCCCCGGGTAGCACCACCCAAGAAGAAGACAAGAAGAAATTAAGTTTTTATTACATTGGTGCAGCACGGAGAAGACGAAGAAAGCAACGAAAGAAGGTCATTTGCACGGGCAAGATGTAGAAGATTGCTAGAGGAAGGGGAACAAATATCCTCTAAGCTCTCTCTCTCTCTCTTGTAGGGTAGAATAAATCACTCTCCAAAGTTGATTTAATAACCCACTTAAGGTGGACTTAAATAGGCTTTGAGAGAAATTTATTTCCCTTTCTTAGAATGATCTAATTTCATATTAAAGAGGGAATCTACATTAAAACAAGAAGCAGTCCTAAGTTTCCTAGAGCAAGAAGATCTCTACACCTGCTGCCCTTTTCCTACGAGCAGCCCAGCAAGTGTGGGGGCATATGTGGTGCCAAAAATAATCACAAGGAGACACGTGGATTTTTGGTAAAAATGACAAAGTTACCCCTGAGACACACAGGTTGTCCTACGTGCGAGTAGTGGACAATCATTCTTTAATCAAGCCAAGAGTGTCCAAAAAAGGTAACCAATTCCAAATTATCTCATCCATCCTCATCTTAGGTAATTACTTCATAACCTACAAATTATTCCATATAAATGGAGATTAATTGGCTAATTAATGGATTAATTCCTAATTAATCCATTAATCACCAATTAAATCACCCATTTTCACACAAAAAACCTTTAAGGGCCGGCCACCTCCATTCCCTATATATATGACCCTATTTTTTTCTAAAAAATGAGGTCCACACTCTTGTAAAACTCCCAAAAACTTTCCAAACACTTTTATCTCTAAATTCTAACTTTGGCATCTGAGGTTCTTCGGCCAAAGCCCCCCCATTCATAGTGGGCGCGTGAGGCTCTTGGCCTTAACCAAAGGTGTTGATTGTTTTGTGGGTGCAACTTTGTCAAAGAAGGAGAAGGCAAAAATTTGCATCCACACCGGCAGTTTGGTTGTCATAACCAAAGTCCGAGCTATCAATTGCATCCACACCTGCCGTTTTAGGTGTGAATATGGGTGGTGGTAATTATAACGCACCACAAAGTAGCACACAATAATCCTATTGATTTTCCTTATTAACACTAAAATTTGTCGATTGTAGCATATGAAAATAAGGGTCTTTCCCGCAGAAGATTGTTTTGTTTTCCAAATACTTAAAATGTCACAAAAACGGGGTGGCTGTCTCCACTGACCAGCCACCAAACAATAATTATTAGACTAACTTATACTTATCCAAATGCAACGAAATTTTATACACATAAACTAGACACACTGAGCTATGTTCACACAAATTTTTGGGATTTTTGGAGTTGATTTTCTATTTAAATTAAATCGTACAAAAACAGTACAGAAACCGATTTTAAATAATACCAACAGATTTTAATTCACAAGTTAAGAAAATGAGTTAGGGGACATGCTATCCACCACCAAATAATTATGCAAGCATGTTACGTTTCATTCAAATCCCTTTTATTTCCGGATGAAGATGCTCAAGTTGGCTCAATGTTAGAACACAACCTATTACTCTTTCTTACGTAGTATGTTAAGAGAATGATGTTTTCAACTTAACTTAGTTCCTAGCATGCAATCTAGAATGGTGTGTTCATAGATTTAACAAGTAGAAATCATTAAGAATAAAAAGAGTTTGAGTCATCACAAGGCATCGTAAGTACTGGCGTTGTCTTACTTATCCTAGAAATCGATTCACATGTTAACCACAATTAACAAGTGCTACTGTAGAACATATGTAGGTCCTCATTCAACAAGGGCAGGCAGACATATATTCATAGCATTAAAATCCTAGATATGCTTACTATGTATGCATCCATAGAAACACATAAAGAATTTATCAATGAGATAAGTAGTGAAACAATTTTCATCCTTCCATAAAAGTCATTCAAACAAAATATCACAACAAACTTACAATCATATTCGGGGCTTCAAAACAGCCCCTAACTACTAAAAATTAGTTACACATTATTATCAAATTAAACCAAAAGTAAAACATAAGTTTGGAAAGATTAAACCGAGAGAGGAGAGTGCTTCTTGTCCTGCGCCTGCCTTCCTGCCCTGTCTCTTCTGACCTCTGTGCTCTCTCTCTATTTTCTTTTTCCGTCAGTTCCCTCTTTTCTCTTCTCTCTGTCCCTATTTCTCCGCACCTTCCTTCTCTTTCTCTTCTGCGTCAGTCTCTATCCCTGCTTCTCTCTTCTTTTCTGCGCGCAGTTTTGCTGCCCCTTGCTTCCTGGCAGCTGCTCAAAGCAGCCTGCCTTCCTCCCCCCTTCCGTGTTTTCTGTCCTTCCTCTTCTGCCTTTTATTTCCTGCCTTCACTGATCTCCCCGCTGGCAGCTCCTGGCCTCCCACGTGTTCTCCATTGCGCCAGCTGCCAATGGCAGCTTTGCTTCCCACCTGCCTATCTTCTTATTCTTCTAATTATTTTCTTATTCCTTTTTCTTCCCCGCAGTGCATGCCTTGTCCTTCCCTTTTCTGCCTTTTATTGCCATTTTTCTCTTTTTCTTTTCTTTTATTCTTCCATTAGTCCCTGCCATCCACTTCCTTTGTTTTATTTCTTTTCTTTATTCTTTCATCATGCTTGCTGTTTTCTTCCACCTGCCTTCCTTTTCTTCAACAAAACAAACCATATCATCATGACTTTATTATATATATATATTTTTTTTTTATTTAATTTAAAAGCTGATCTACACAGACAGTTTTGACGAATTTATTACATAAAATCACACTTATGCAATTTTTATTTTCTTAGCTAGATAAATTTGATAAAACACAAAAACAAAGCAAATAACTCAAAAATATAAGAAACTAACTAAGAAAAGACGAGAGAATTTGATGTAAAATATGTATAAATATGAGCTTATCAAATACCCCCACACTTAGCTTTTGCTAGTCCTCGAGCAAAACAGAGAAAACAGAAAAAGTAATAACATGAAAAGCATTAGTTTCTCCTATGTGACCCTCATAGAACTTCATTCGAGAACACAAATCATCAAGAACCATAGCTAACACCAACAAGCTAATCCAAGTTCATTTTCCTTATTCAAATATTAGCAGTAATCTTTGAATCATCCTTGAAGTGTAGTGTGTGAGATAGCCATGTTAATGCAATTTCAAATTTTTATTTTTAAAATCACCATATGCAAACTAGCGACCTCTCACTGGAATATACTCTCAATCACACATGTGTTTAGTTTTAATGTGTTTCTCTCAAAGAATCAAATGTGAAAGTTCTACCATAAGCTTGCATAAAGATCACTTCTCCACAATCATAATTGCAAAACTTAAATCAAGAGGACTTTTATTGGACGTAATGAGGTTTAGGGCGAGGGTTATTGAAACGAAAGAATAGGTAAACACAAGTTCCAAGCTACATTGCAAGCAATTCTTTTGTTTAGATTTATAAGAACTCAAGCTTTCCAACGATTCTTCCAGTCACCTCCAACCACAAACTTAAACTGAAACTTTAAACACTTTTTATTTTCTTCGTAAACAAACTTTCTTTCTTTCTTGTTTTTTTTTTTTTTTTTTTTTTTTTTTCACACCAGAAACAAATATGAAAAACCCCCACACTTATTCTTTTGCCAAACACCCTCCGAGTACTTCACAAACACTTCTCATAAGACAATTTCACATTACTCATTAGCTCGCTTGGAAAGGGTAAGGAAAAATATTTCAGGCATAAGGGTAGACATATCTGGTGATAAGAAATAAAAGGCTCACAAATACGGCTCAAATTGGCAATCTAATGATATCATTTTTCTTTGGGAAACAAGGTTATTTGGGCCATGGTGGTAAACCTAATGCCTCTATCATTTTCAAGTTCATGCAATCAATGACAAATATTTCGAAAGATCGTTATGCAAGTTCTAGAGAAGTATCTCACATAAGTTCATCACACATGAAAGAATAAGAGTGTATGAAAAATGCACACACTTTCAATAGGCTCAAAAACTCACATAGGATGTATATGGTCACTAAATTCACATATGGAGCTTTAAATCATGCTTTAGTTTCACATCAACAAAGCTATGTGCGTTTAGTTTTTCAAAGATAATCAAATATGTACAAAACTAACACAAGAATTAGGAATTTCACACAACACATGTTAACTAAGTTCTTGATCATCATGGTTCAAATTTTATCCAATTATATCATTGGGTCGGGAAACTAACAAAAATCTAATTCAAAACAATAAGGAAAACAAGGAAATATTTTTGGATTTTTTTTAAATTTTCCGATTTTTTTTTTTATATGTATATCATTTTTTTTTTTTTTAAAAAAAAACAACTTAATTAAGAAAACAAAAAGCAATAACATGGAAACAAATGAAACCAGTTCAAAATAGAAGGTAAAAATTTTTCAATTTGGTCATTTTTATACTATTTACCCCCACACTTAAACTAGACATTGTCCCCAATGTCAGAAAATGTAATAAAATGCAAATAAAAATAAAATAAATAAATAAAAAGAAACAAAATAAAGCAATAGGACTGAAAACTTCCCTAATTTGCAGTAAATCAAGCGATGACCCCGAAGCTAAAATTCTGCAATCAACTTCAAGGGTGGAAATAACCAAAAGTTCCTGCAAAGAAAAGAAATAATTCAGTGAAGCACGCAAGAAAATATAAAAAAAAAAAAAAACTAACCAAAAATTGAAAATGAAAATAAAAGACAATGAATAAAACTAATAAGTGATCATTGGTCCTGTTTGGTGACTTTCCACAGCTTTGAACTCGAACTGGCCTAGGGAACTTCTTAGCAAGGAAAATGAGACTTGATTGGTGGTGGTGACTGATGCATCCATATGTTGTTGAAGCTTCTCGAGCTCTTGGTTTCAACTCGGACTCCTTCTGCCGGGTTGATTGAGTCTGCAGGCTGCATTCTTCTCTGCTTGTTTCTTCTGCATGGCAGGTAGGCACGAGGTAGAGGTGGTGGTCTGTTTCTTTGTTCAATCTGTCCAAGTGCCGACCGATTGCCTTCTTTCTCCTTGTCTCGCAGGCAAGAGCAAGGGTAAAGGAAAAACATGCCATGAGATATCTTTGCCTTTGACTCTGATGATATGAGATACTTTTGCTTTTGAAGAAGTATCGTTCCACAGGTTTATTCTTGAACTAGGCTGGGGAACTTCTTAGCAAGGAAAATGAGACTTGATTTTGAAGATGAAATAGCACCTTGTCTCCACATGCTTCAAGTAATCATTTTCACTTGCCTTATCTGTTCTCCAGGCAGATGTGGCGTCTTCTTCGGAAGTACATCAGCAGTTGAAGATGAGCACTCGAGAGCAATGCTAGGTAAGCAATCAGGAAGGATTTCCAGGCAGTCGGTTCTTAGATCGGAAGATTGACACCGAGTGCTGGCTGATTGCTCGCTTTCTCCTTGTCACAAAGACAAGGAAAAGGACAGGGAGAAAGCATGATATGAGATACTCTTGCTTTCAACCTTCATGATATGAAATACTCTAGCTATTGATGACTTGTTTGCAAAGGTATCCCAGGGAATGAGAAACACAGAGTAACTCGAGAGGCTTCGTTGGGAATGCATTTTCGGAGATGAAGAAGTGCTGAGGGGGTGTGCCTTTGCTGTGGAAGACGAAGGTAGAAACTTATAGTACTTCTCTTAACAACCGGAACTATTCTCTTACCCCTGTCGGCAGTCGGTGGATGGATGAACAGTACAGGTTACGCGCTTTCTGAAAAAGCTACCCGTAATTTGCGCAAAGCTGACAGCGCGCGTGACGAGTGACGACAAATCTGGAAAAGCTGCTCGCCTCGTGATTCCTGACTGCTCCGTCTTTTGAGAGAGGCGCCCGACTTTTGAGAACGTCGTCCGACTTTTGAGACGGAGTCCGTCTTTTGAGAAAGGAACCCGGCTCTTTGATTTGTGAGATTTGCCTCTTCGACTTCTGAGGAGCGCCTCTTTGATTTCTTCTTTTTATAGAGGCGCTAATTTTGTTCCACAACACACTTGAGCTCCCTCCTGTAAACACTCACTTCTTGCATTTGTTTAATCTTGATCAGTTCGACCTCTTCATTTTCTTCACATCTTCAAATATGTCTTGCCCTTCTGATCGTCGCCTTAACTTGAATGTTGGGGAAGATAATGATATGTCTTCTCCAACCAACATTTGGCAGCCGTCCTTCATATCCCCAAATGGTCCTCTTACAGTTGGGGATTCCATGATGATGAATGAAACAACCGCATCGGTGGTGGCCAGAAATCTGCTCACTCCTAGAGACACTAGGATACTTTCTAGGCGGTCCGACGAACTGGCTGTTCAGGACTCTCTGGCCTACAGCGTCCGATGCGCAGGCTCAGTATCAAACATGGGCCAGCGCCTTCTTGCTCGAACTCGTCAGGTTGAGTCGTTGATGGCTGAAGTGGCTAGTCTTCGGCAAGAGGTCAGAGTGCTTAGGCATGAGAATAAGGAGTTGCACATGCTCGCAACTAATTACTCAACAAGCATGAAGAGGAAGCTTGATCAGCTGCAGGAGTCCGAAGTGCGGATTCAGAGTGATCATCATCGGTTTATGGCGTTACTCCCGAGGTTTATGTTGCCTTCGTCCTCGGGAGCTGCACCAAGTATTGAGGCTCCGAATGATCCAACTCTGGCGCTTCGTCTTTCTGGGGCTCCGTCGACCTCCGAGGCACCACCTACCAACGACCAATGAAAGTTATTAGTTCACATTATTGTAAAATATTTATGCTTTTAAGTTTATTTAATTATATATATAAATATAAGTATTTTTGTTTTTTTTTTAAATATCAATGTAAAATAAGTAAATCAAAGTAAAAAGACTATGTTTAATCTCCCAAACAAATATCACAACTAAATAAACAAAACAAAATGAAAGCAGTAAAGAGAAGGGTTTAGGAATGCAAATCTGATTGTGGGCGATTCCTAGGCCTCCCTTCATTATTCAAATGCATGGGTTTATCCTTGAACGGACGGTGGTACTTGAAATGATCCGACAACGGTCTAAGTTCTAATGACGGTGCCTGAATCATCAAAATCAGAAACATGTTAGTATAAATTAAAATTAAAATTGGAGAAGATGGCTTACTTTCTTTTTCCGACACAAACTCAATGACAAACACCACATCTTTGAACATTTCCGGGACTTTGAACTTGGCCAGGTTTACTATGATGGTTGTGGCTTGTCCCGTGTCATCAAACTCAACTGCTTTGGGCTTGATTGTCTCATGCACAGCCTCTTGGATGTATTCTTGATATGCTTCAACCACTTCATTCTCTTGAATCCTTCTTCTTGGTGTACAAGGTTCTTTGAACACTTCAACACAATATGGAACTTGATTTGGTGTCCCAAGAATTGGGATATCACTTTGCACCTTTGGAATGGCTTCCAGAATTTCTTTTTTACTCTCATCTTTCATGGGAATTAAAAACCTGCGAGGAAAAGGAATGGGGACACATGAGTTAAATGAATTTTGAATTTCTTTACTTACCGTATCAGAATCTTTTTTGTTCAATTCTGTGTCTTTAGGAGACTTTTCAATTTCTGTTGAAGCTTCATCTTGCTCAAGATTTTTGGTTTATAACTCCCCTTGTTGCATCCTTGGCTGCTCAAAAACTTCTTTTCCACTCCTTAAAGTCATAGCATTTAACTGCTCCGCATTTGGATTTGCCACAATTTGGCTAGGTAACCTTCCTGGTTGGTGTTGTTGCCCCATCAAACTTGCTAACTGACTCATTTGGCGCTCAAGGTTTTCAATTGCTTTGTCTGTTTTCTGTTGATGAGATTGAGTAGAGTTAGCTAAAGAAGCAATTAAATCCTCAAGAGACTTACTTGGAGCTTGTTGTTGTTGAGGCTGAAATGGTTCATATGGCCACTGATAGAACTCTTCCGATGGCGGCAATTGTTCTTCTTTTTGTGAATCCTGCGTCAAAGAAATTAGTCCTTCAAGAACTTCATTATAATTCACATGCATACTTTGATTTGATTGGAATTGTTGTGGGGGATGATGTGGTGGCTGCATAGGTCTTGAATAGAACTCGTCTTGCTGCCAATATCCACCTTGTTGAAATTGTTGAGGTTCATCCCACATATAATCTGAATTACCTCTCCAATATGAATTGCAAGCGTTGGAAAACATGTTGCCCCTTGATTGGTTATGGCCTTGATATCCCCAAACATCTTCATTTGCAGAAAATTGAGGACTTTGATATCCTTGCCCATAGGGCACATCAAATGTAGAGGCACTTTGCATTGTGGTCCTTTCGGCATATTGTGACAATTGAGAAGTAAGATTTGCCAATTGAGCTTGAATGCTAGCAAAATTCATGTCTTACTTCTCTAGTACCTTTCGAAGTATTTGTTCATGCTCAGGATTGTAGGGAGCTATATCAATGCTCTCGGACCTTCGCGTCTGCATATACTACAAAAAGTACCTGAAATAAACCCAAAACCAAAAACACTAAATAGAAAAGAAATAGAAAATAATAAAAATAAATAACACTAAAAATGAAAATAAAAATAATAAAAATAAAATATAAGCAATCAGAAATAACAATCCCCGGCGACACGGCGCCAAAAATTTGATAGTAATTATAACGCACCACAAAGTAGCACACAATAATCCTATTGATTTTCCTTATTAACACTAAAATTTGTCGATTGTAGCATATGAAAATAAGGGTCTTTCCCGCAGAAGATTGTTTTTTTTTCCAAATACTTAAAATGTCACAAAAACGGGGTGGCTGTCTCCACTGACCAGCCACCAAACAATAATTATTAGACTAACGTATACTTATCCAAATGCAACGAAATTTTATACACATAAACTAGACACACTGAGCTATGTTCACACAAAGTTTTGGGATTTTTGGAGTTGATTTGCTATTTAAATTAAATCGTACAAAAACAGTACAGAAACCGATTTTAAATAATACCAACAGATTTTAATTCACAAGTTAAGAAAATGAGTTAGGGGACATGCTATCCACCACCAAATAATTATGCAAGCATGTTACGTTTCATTCAAATCCCTTTTATTTCCGGATGAAGATGCTCAAGTTGGCTCAATGTTAGAACACAACCTATTACTCTTTCTTACGTAGTATGTTAAGAGAATGGTGTTTTCAACTTAACTTAGTTCCTAGCATGCAATCTAGAATGGTGTGTTCATAGATTTAACAAGTAGAAATCATTAAGAATAAAAAGAGTTTGAGTCATCACAAGGCATCGTAAGTACTGGCGTTGTCTTACTTATCCTAGAAATCGATTCACATGTTAACCACAATTAACAAGTGCTACTGTAGAACATATGTAGGTCCTCATTCAACAAGGGCATGCAGACATATATTCATAGCATTAAAATCCTAGATATGCTTACTATGTATGCATCCATAGAAACACATAAAGAATTTATCAATGAGATAAGTAGTGAAACAATTTTCATCCTTCCATAAAAGTCATTCAAACAAAATATCACAACAAACTTACAATCATATTCGGGGCTTCAAAACAGCCCCTAACTACTAAAAATTAGTTACACATTATTATCAAATTAAACCAAAAGTAAAACATAAGTTTGGAAAGATTAAACCGAGAGATAAGAGTGCTTCTTGTCCTGCGCCTGCCTTCCTGCCCTGTCTCTTCTGACCTCTGTGCTCTTTCTCTATTTTCTTTTTCCGTCAGTTCCCTCTTTTCTCTTCTCTCTGTCCCTATTTCTCCGCACCTTCCTTCTCTTTCTCTTCTGCGTCAGTCTCTATCCCTGCTTCTCTCTTCTTTTCTGCGCGCAGTTTTGCTGCCCCGTGCTTCCTGGCAGCTGCTCAAAGCAGCCTGCCTTCCTCCCCCCTTCCGTGTTTTCTGTCCTTCCTCTTCTGCCTTTTATTTCCTGCCTTCACTGATCTCCCCGCTGGCAGCTCCTGGCCTCCCACGTGTTCTCCATTGCGCCAGCTGCCAATGGCAGCTTTGCTTCCCACCTGCCTGTCTTCTTATTCTTCTAATTATTTTCTTATTCCTTTTTCTCCCCCGCAGTGCATGCCTTGTCCTTCCCTTTTCTGCCTTTTATTGCCATTTTTCTCTTTTTCTTTTCTTTTATTCTTCCATTAGTCCCTGCCATCCACTTCCTTTGTTTTATTTCTTTTCTTTATTCTTTCATCATGCTTGCTATTTTCTTCCACCTGCCTTCCTTTTCTTCAACAAAACAAACCATATCATCATGACTTTATTATATATATATATATTTTTTTATTTAATTTAAAAGCTGATCTACACAGACAGTTTTGACGAATTTATTACATAAAATCACACTTGTGCAATTTTTATTTTCTTAGCTAGATAAATTTGATAAAACACAAAAACAAAGCAAATAACTCAAAAATATAAGAAACTAACTAAGAAAAGACGAGAGAATTTGATGTAAAATATGTATAAATATGAGCTTATCAATGGGGTACATAATGTTCTACATCAATCCCTATTGACATGCAATAATCGTCAAAAGTCTGTGACGTAAACTCTCCAGCGTTATCCAGTCGAATCGACTTAATCAGATAAGCAAGGTGGTAAGCCCTAAGCTTAATGAGTTGAGCTAGGAGTTTAGCAAACACAGTGTTGCGTGTGGACAACATGCAAACATGTGACCATCTTGTCGATACATCAACTAACACCATAAAGTTCTAAATGGTCCGCAGGTTGGTTAGATAGGTCCACAAATGTCCCCTTGAATCCCCTGAAGAAACTTAAGGGGGTCATGAATAATCTTTGTATATAAGGGTTGAGTATTCAACTTTCCTAAAGAACACACTTTGCATGGCAGGAGTCCAACATATGGATGTAACTTAGGCCCGTGTGAAGATTTGAGGATACGGCGCATAATGTCACGTCTAGGATGTCCCAAACGGTCATGCCAAAGCAACAAAGTGTCTTGGAACTCATGCATAGGGCCGGCCACACTGTGGGCTGCTATGCCGCAAATGGTTGTGATGTACAACCCACTCGACAGACGTTCCAACTTCTCGTGAATATGCTTCTGGCCATATTCGTATAAAGTGATACAAAGAAATTCAGAACCATTATCTTCAGTGGTTTCAATATGATATTGATTATCTCGAATATCTCTAAAACTCAGCAACGTTCTTCCCAAACGTGGAGAATAGTTAGTAAAATAGTGTCGTTCATGCAAGATGGTGTGCATGGTTGCACTATCTACCAGACAACTAACTTCCCCACTAGACATACCTAGAAATAAATTGATTGAATTGGTCACATGTATAAATATAAGTCCATTCATTCAATTAAGCAATTCGAGAAAATAATATCCATTCAAATAACAATCCATAATTCAAAACAAACCAAAACCAAACAAATTATTCCAAATACTTAGAAAAATTGTTCAAAATTAAACCATAAACCTAGAAAAATAAGGGGGTAGGGCCGGCCACTCCTAGTGGGTTCGGCCACTAGGGGTAAACACCCTAAAAACATGTCTAATTTATTCATCCATAGAAGTTGACGCCTCCTGAAAATCTGATATCTCCATTGATGTAGTTGCATATTCCGGATGATCCACATGTGCAAAGTCAGACTCACGACGAGAGAATGATACTTGGCAATAGCCTCAGAGGAAGCTCCGCATACTCGTGACCAATGATCCCTTGATCCACAGCGATAGCACATGTCCAGTTCAGTAGAAACAGGCTGAACGAGAGCTTTGCCCTTGTTCTTGAAGTTTGGGGCCTTAGGGGTGAGTGGTGAACGCTGCTGGGTCACATTTCTTCCTTTAGGTGCGGCACTATATTGACCTTGGGCCCGTGGTGGGACTTTCCGCCCATTGCCACGACTACGATGATTCTTTCGTTGTTTATGGCTGCTAGAATTAATCGCATGTGCTTCAGGCGTAGCGTTCGAGCCAATTGGTCGAGCTTGATGATTCTTAATCAAAAATTGGTTCTACTTTTTAGCGAGTGATAGGAGCATATTTATGCGTCTTAGCTTGCTTGTTTTCTTGCATTTTGGTAATTATTTAGTATTTATAAAAGTGTTTAAAGCTAAATTCGTGTGTTTGTAGGTTTTATGGGCTAAGGGTGCATTTTGAGCCAATTTGGAGTAGTTTGGAGTGTTTTTGGGCCCAAGATGGATTGCTTATGATCCAAGCTAGATGGATGGACGAATTTGAAGACAAAAGAGGCTATGAACATGCTAAAAATCTGGTGAAACAAATACAAGTTGCAAGAAGGGATAAATTTCTAGAAGGATTGACCAAAACTTCACTCAAAACCAAGAAATTCTTCAATGCCGTGGGCATTGATTCACTTTCACCAGAAATTTGAGTGATGATGCAATGCTTAAATCACCATGACATGTGAGTGGATGATGCAATGCTTAACTCACCATGACATGTGAGTGGATGACTCAAAACCTACCCTCACCAACAATTCTCCACCTTGCCATGCCTTACCTACTTCATTCCACCAGATTTTTGCATTAAACATGTCCATCCTCTTCCTATAAATACCATGGCAGCAACCTCATTCAAATCATCAAGAAATTAACCATTCTCCAAGCCTTCCCTTGCCTCTCCCTACATATCTAAACCCCCTCCCATCCATTCCTCCAAATAACCAACCCTTCAACATCATTCCAACCTTGTTGTTGAAACAAAGAGAAGGAGAAAAGTCCTTGGACGCGCTTGCTATCCAACATGGATCGTTGGAACGTTTAGGTGCTTTCTTTCCTTTGTTTTTCAATGTTTAAATTTGTTTATCTTTGTTTTGTAATAATGAGGAACTAAACCCCCCTTGGCTAGGGGGGATTCGAAACACATGTCCATGCTTGCAATATGATTTGATTACTTTTAATTGCGTTTCATAAGTTATGAATTCAATTTACTTATCCGTTCGTATAAAAACTGATTTGTGTATGTTGATTGAGGGTCGACACTTAGTTTGCATGCATGAATTTGATGCTAGAATATAAGGGAGTTTCACATAATCGTCATGAACTTATATTCACAAGTAGTGAAGGTTGCTAGTCACAATCGCGTTAAGTAAATTCTTGGCATAAGTTTCATGCGTATTCCATAGTAACGAGTGCCTCGTCAATGCTTATGATTTTCATAGAACTTAATGATTCTTGCTTGTATCTCTATTATGCAATTCATGTAGGGAACTTGTGAGGAATGCTTTGGGTTGTCGTATGCAATCATCCAACTCAATAAAAGTAGGAAAATCTGAGGGTTAATTTAAGCGTACCTAATTAACTTGGGGCATTGAGAATTAATAAGTTATTGAAATACAATTGGAAATCGTTTTGTATGCAAGCAAGACATGTGTGGAGAAGAACCCTCTAGCTAAAGCCCATCATCCATAGTTTTTAAGTTTTAGTTATTTGTTTTACTTTCACTTCACAAGAACCAAATCCCCCCTTTTACTTTCTTGTCTTAAAAGTCTTTTGTTTACATTTTTTTTAACTTTGTTTTTATGTTTTTAAATTAGTTTTGAGAGGTTTTAGCAAGCCCTCCTAATCCCCGGTTTAGAACGATACCCTACTTACATCTATACTACAATTGTCACAAGAGGGTTTAATTTGTGTGTCAAGTAATTCTCACATCAAATTTTGGCGCCGTTGCCGGGGATTAGCAACTTTGCTAATCCCTTGGTTCTTTTATTTTTGTTTAGTTTGTTTTTGTTTTAGTTTCTAACTTAGTTTTATTTTCTTTGGTTAATGTTACTTTTGATATTTGCTTTAGTTCTTTTTCTTTGATTTTAGGTGCTTGAGAAGTAAGACATGGATTTTGCTAGCATTCAAGCTCAATTGGCAAATCTTACTTCTCAATTGTCGCAGTTTGCTAAAAGGACCACAATGCAAAATGTCCCTACATTTAGTGCGTCTTATAGGCAAGGATACCAAGCCAATCAATATCCACAAAGCGATTGGAGTGATCATTCAAACTCTATGTGGTGGGAAGCTCAACAAATTCAACACGAAGCATATTGGCAACCATATGAGGAGTTCTATTCAAGACCAATGCAGCCGCCACAACCTTATATGAAATATGCTCAATCAAACTCAGGTTCGTCAATAGATTATAATCAAATTCTTAATGAATTAAACTCTTTGGTGCAGGGTTCACAAAATCAAGCTAAGGAGACTCACCAAGAAACATATTGGCAAACATATGAGGATTCATATGCACCACCAAAGCCTCCCCCTCAATCTTCACATCCAAATTCAGGTATATCAAATTATTATAAGGAAGTTATTCAACAACTGAATTCTTTGGAGCAGGGCAGGGAAGCTCAACCATTTCAACAAGACGCATTTTGGCAACCAATTGAGGATTTCTATCAAGCAAAAGAGTTGGCTGAGTGGAACAATCAATTTAGGCAGAATGCAGAATGCATTGAACAAATTCAAGAACAAATGGTTGAAGATGAGCCCATGGATGAATTGCTACTGTTCGAAGAGGAGGAGGATGCACAAGGCACGGCAAGGGAAGAACAACCCTTGCCGCAACCTCCCAATATTCCTACACCACCCCATTCAAGTAAGGTTGTTCCAAATTTAATTATTTCTAACTTTGTTCCCCCAAATGCACCTTTCCCTGGCAGGTTCATGCAATCCATGAAAGTGTGGGGGAAGAAAGACATCTTGGACACCTTTCCAACAATTCACGAGGAAAAAGTGGTTGAGGAGTATCAAGAATTCATCAAAGAGGATGTAGTTGAAACAACCAATGCCAAAGAAGTTGAATTTGATGACACGGGACAAATCACTGCCCTAATGCCCAATCTAGCCGAGAGCAAACCTAGTGAAATTGTTGAAAATGCTGCTACTTTCAAATCCTCATTGCAGCACATTGGTGAGCCACCTCTTCCAATTTCAATTCCCATTTCAATTAATAGGTTGTTACCCTCTTTGGCACAGGTGCCGAATCAAATCCAAATTGGTGGGAGAATTTACACGGACTCTAGGAAGCTCAATGCCATAATTAGGAAGGATCACTATTCCCCTCCATTCATAGATCCAATGCATGGAAGTTTTGTGGAGCATGTCGTGGAAGATGTACTTGTGTTCTTGTCGCAACACACAGGTAAGCCACCTCCTCAAATTTCAAGTTTGTTTTATACTAACAAGTTGTTGAGTTCAATGATCCAGGCACCCATTTTAGAATTTAAAGCATTACCGGATCATTTCAAGTATCACGTTCCATTTAAAGATCACCTCCATGCCGTGGGCCCTATTCAAGCTTGATTGGAGGTATCGTCCGGCTGTACGACGTTAAAGCAAGCGCTACTTGGGAGGCAACCCATGCATGCAACAAAGGAAGACCTAGAGAGCGCTCCAACATCAGATTTGCGTTCCTAACCCCTTCTCTTTGCTGCACTTATTTCATTCATGCCATGTTAGATTGTTTAGTTGATGTTTTGTTGTTTGGTTGTTATTTGTGTTAGTTTATGCTTGAAACATTGAGGACAATGTTTGGTTTAAGTGTGGGGGGGTAAACAAGTGTTTTTGTTGCAAAATTCGTAGGATTTTACCACCTAACATTTCAAAAGTTGTTTTTCACTGTTTTTGAGTGTTTTAGTGTGTTTTGAAGTAAAAATCTGAAAATCACATAAAAATTTGAAAAATTTGTTTTAAAAACCCAACAAGAGTTGTTTTTGTGTGTTTGTTTGTGTCTTAGGGTACCTTCCAACACAATAATGAGGTTTCGGTTTGTAATTGCATGACGGTTAAAGAAAGTTACAAATATGGATAAAAGTTTGATTTACTCTTTGGTTTATGCTTGGTTGAGGTTATAACTTATGAATTCACATGCAATCATAAAGGAAAAATCAGTTTTGTAACATGCTTGAAGGAAGAAACTCAACTAACGCTACAACCTTGTGAGACTTGAGCCTAAACGTTTATTTGGAGAGTCAAAATCTGTGCATTCTTTGTTTTCTAAAGTCGTTGCATGATCTCATTATTCTTTGCTTGGTTGCTACTTAGAAGGCGTTTCATCATTTAGTTCCAAACTCTAGAACTCATGCCCATTTCATTCAAAGCATGTTATTGATTTGCATAACACATATTCAAGATGAAGTTGTGTAGTGACCACCACCTTAGCCAAATGCCGTGTGCCCTATGTCATTATGTTTTGTAGGTTTTTAACCCCGTTGAGCCTTGTTAGCCTTCATTATTTGTTAACCCATGTTTTCCTCACCTAGCCTAGTTTAGGACCATCCATACCCTTGTTCTTTAAGCATAGTAAAGCATGATTCGAATTGAATTCCTTTTGATCTATGTTAGCAGAAAACAAGTGTGGGGGAAGTATTTTTCATGAAGAAAAGAAAAAAATTCGTGGAAAAAGGAAAAAAAAAAAGTATGAAAAGTATGAAAAAAAAGAGTTGAAAAGTTGAGAAAAAGAGTATTGTTTGTTGAAGTGAGGGTCCAAAACAATGAATTCGGCCCTAAGGAGTTGTTTAAGTCTCCCCCTTGTGTGTTAAAGTTAATTTCTGCAATCTAAGTGAATTCTAAGTCTCAATTTCATTGCTTTGCTTACTATTGCTTGAAGAACGTTTGTTTTCCCTATCCTTTCTATGTTAACCAATACCCCAAGCCCCGTTGCAACCCTTAACTTCTATCTTGAGTGTTATGTGTTTCAATTTGTGGAGTTTGAATTTGGTATGAGCATATGGTGTCACTGGTTCTCTCATCTAAGTAGTAGCATTCCATTCATGAGATCATATCTAAACATGCTTGTTAACTCCGGAAATTGCGTTCTTTGTGATACATATATGTGAGCATTCGTTTTTATATCTACATCCATTCTCTCACATATAACTAGTATAGGGTGTGTAGTTAGAAAATCTGAGTGAAAATAGAGTGCATATCTTGTAAGGATTGAGGGAATTCTCTAAGGCATGTTACTACATTCAAAACATTGTTTTAATTGGTTAATTGTGAACTAGTAAGTAGTGACTATGATTAAGTATGTGCTTAAGTGTTAAATTGACTCAAATCTGTGGGAATGATAATCTTTAACTTGTCATGTGCATTGGAAATCCCTGAGGCAAACGTTGGAAGGTTTCTGTTATGTTTGTTGGTTTTGTTTTGTTTTATTTCTTTGTTTTGCTCGAGGACTAGCAAAAGCTAAGTGTGGGGGAATTTGATAGGAGCATATTTATGCGTCTTAGCTTGCTTGTTTTCTTGCATTTTGGTAATTATTTAGTATTTATAAAAGTGTTTAAAGCTAAATTCGTGTGTTTGTAGGTTTTATGGGCTAAGGGTGCATTTTGAGCCAATTTGGAGTAGTTTGGAGTGTTTTTGGGCCCAAGATGGATTGCTTATGATCCAAGCTAGATGGATGGACGAATTTGAAGACAAAAGAGGCAATGAACATGCTAAAAATCTGGTGAAACAAATACAAGTTGCAAGAAGGGATAAATTTCTAGAAGGATTGACCAAAACTTCACTCAAAACCAAGAAATTCTTCAATGTCGTGGGCATTGATTCACTTTCACCAGAAATTTGAGTGATGATGCAATGCTTAAATCACCATGACATGTGAGTGGATGATGCAATGCTTAACTCACCATGACATGTGAGTGGATGACTCAAAACCTACCCTCACCAACAATTCTCCACCTTGCCATGCCTTACCTACTTCATTCCACCAGATTTTTGCATTAAACATGTCCATCCTCTTCCTATAAATACCATGGCAGCAACCTCATTCAAATCATCAAGAAATTAACCATTCTCCAAGCCTTCCCTTGCCTCTCCCTACATATCTAAACCCCCTCCCATCCATTCCTCCAAATAACCAACCCTTCAACATCATTCCAACCTTGTTGTTGCGACAAAGAGAAGGAGAAAAGTCCTTGGACGCGCTTGCTATCCAACATGGATCGTTGGAACGTTTAGGTGCTTTCTTTCCTTTGTTTTTCAATGTTTAAATTTGTTTATCTTTGTTTTGTAATAATGAGGAACTAAACCCCCCCTTGGCTAGGGGGGATTCGAAACACATGTCCATGCTTGCAATATGATTTGATTACTTTTAATTGCGTTTCATAAGTTATGAATTCAATTTACTTATCCGTTCGTATAAAAACTGATTTGTGTATGTTGATTGAGGGTCGACACTTAGTTTGCATGCATGAATTTGATGCTAGAATATAAGGGAGTTTCACATAATCGTCATGAACTTATATTCACAAGTAGTGAAGGTTGCTAGTCACAATCGCGTTAAGTAAATTCTTGGCATAAGTTTCATGCGTATTCCATAGTAACTTAATGATTCTTGTGATTTTCATAGAACTTAATGATTCTCGTCAATGCTTATGATTTTCATAGAACTTAATGATTCTTGCTTGTATCGCTATTATGATATTCATGTAGGGAACTTGTGAGGAATGCTTTGGGTTGTCGTATGCAATCATCCAACTCAATAAAAGTAGGAAAATCTGAGGGTTAATTTAAGCGTACCTAATTAACTTGGGGCATTGAGAATTAATAAGTTATTGAAATACAATTGGAAATCGTTTTGTATGCAAGCAAGACATGTGTGGAGAAGAACCCTCTAGCTAAAGCCCATCATCCATAGTTTTTAAGTTTTAGTTATTTGTTTTACTTTCACTTCACAAGAACCAAATCCCCCCTTTTACTTTCTTGTCTTAAAAGTCTTTTGTTTACATTTTTTTTAACTTTGTTTTTATGTTTTTAAATTAGTTTTGAGAGGTTTTAGCAAGCCCTCCTAATCCCCGGTTTAGAACGATACCCTACTGACATCTATACTACAATTGTCACAAGAGGGTTTAATTTGTGTGTCAAGTAATTCTCACATCAGCGAGAAGTAAAACATAGATCAAATCTGAAAACTTGGTGAATTTATGTGCCCTATATTGTTGCTACAAGACAATATTGGTGGCATGGAAGGTCGAATAGGTCTTCTCCAGGAGATCTGATTCGGTTAGTTCCACTTTGCAGAATTTCAACAGTGAACAGATTCTACAAACTTCAGAGTTGTATTCACTCACGGACTTAAAGTCCTAGAAGCGAAGATGCTACCAGTCGTGTCTTGCTTCAGGCAAGTGTACGTCTTTCTGGTGATCGAAACGGTCGGCCAAAATAGGCCACAGGGTGCGTGGGTCCTCCTCAGCGAGATACTCAGTCTGCAGTGCATCACTGTTGTGTCTTCGAATGAAGATCATTGCAGTAGCCTTCTGAGCTTCCAACAGGTTTGTCGGCGATAGGTGTCTCGATGATGGCTTTAATACCCTTTGCAGTCATATGGAGCTTCACGTCTTGAACCCACTTCAGAGAGTTTCTTCTAGAGACTTCTAGAGTGGAGAAATCGAGCTTGTTCAAGTTCGACATGTCCCTAAAATAGAGGGAAAATCGTGATTAGTCATATGGAAGCCATAAACATATATCGTAGAACATACAGGTTCTATATACATGTATTGGTTTAATTTATACATGAAAACTACAGGTTTCATGTGGTATATTTTGAATGAAAACTTTAGGTTTCAAAGGCACTAAATTTGAAACTACAGGTTCAATTTAGTTTTTATGAACAATTAGTTCATAATGAGAGGTTCCTGAAAGAAACACAGAATGCAATATACTAATTTAAATATAGTGGATTTGAGGTTCTTCGGGAACTCAAGTGTGAGAGATTTGTTACTACGAAAGTATGTCACAGTTCAAAGTATAAAAATAAATTATTGAATCGTTAATGTCCAAAAGTGATATTCAGGTAATTTTGGATTCATTATCAGATTAATAGACTGCATGTCACTTTTAATTAATTCAATAAATCGGGTCATACGGGGTCGATTGTAGAAGCTACACAATATTGAAATAATATTATTGGATCGAAAATATAACCCCAAAAATATTTGGGCTCGGGTTGGGTGCCTTGAGTAAAAGGCAAGGCCCAAAAGGGCCTCGGGACCCGGGGGGGGTGTGGGAGAAACCCCAACAGCAGTTGGGTTTCAATTTTGGCCTAGTCGAGGGCACGGCACAAGGCCCAGCGAAAGTTGGCCTGTGGATTTGGCGCGGGAAGCCCAGCCGCATGGGCTGGTTGCAGGTGATGCGCGGAGTGGGCCGCAGGGACCAAGCCCGGCCTTGTGGGCTGGCGTAAAGGACACGAGTTGTCACGCGGGCCAAGGTGCAGGCTGCGGGCCTAGGCAACACAAAACCCAGCAACCAATAAGGTTGCTGCATGCAGGGAAAAAACCTAACAAATCTGGGCTGGTTCAACGGCACGGGCTATGGTGCAAACGGGTGAAGGGCTTCAGGCCCATCAGATTGACCCCAAGCTGAGGCCTAGTTTTTGCGTGCACAGTGATGGTGCGGCGGGTGTGCCGCACCATGTCTAATTTCCCATTTTTCGAAATCCCTTAGGGTTGAGGAAACCCTAAATATGCTTCTAATTTAATTTTATACATTGACTCACATATTCCACATAACAATTTAATTGTTCGATGCATGAAACAAATATATATATTGAAAAATATATGAACATATACAATATATATATCGAAAGGAAAATATAAACATAGAGGGGTTCATGCATCATGGTGAATGTTTTCATGCTTCGTGGACATTTCAAATATCTTATTTTATTTTAAGCGTACTTGATTAGCAGAAAATAAAAATAAGCCTTTGAATTTGGTGGAAGATAGCCTCCTCATACGATGCGTTAATTCCTCAACTTCGGGCAAGAGCGTGCTGATAACGTGTTGTAGGCCTATTTGATTGAACGATCTAGGGTTTAGAGAGAGAAAGGGGGCCGACAATATTGAGGGAGAAGAAAGAGTGATTTAATTGTGATGTGTGTTTGATTCATCCCATTGTGCCTTTATTTACAGTAGTAGGATAGGTAAAAACCTTTGCCTTTAAGATTACAACATTTAATAGGTAATCTACTCCTAATAGGAATATAAGATACATTCCCATATCTAATATGATTTACACAATCACAAACCTATTCTAAATATGACTGCAACATTATGTTTATATTCTACATATGTAAAATTCAAAAAGCTACACACAAAAAAACTAAGACGCTATTAATTTAAAATATTTACGACATGGTCGATATTTCCATCGAAATATCTAAAAAATAAAGGATCAATGGAAAGGGAGGTGAAATGAAATTTCACCCTATAACGGTGAGATATGGTAAAATCAATGAATGTCGAATAGAAATTTAACCGGAACCCATTGGAGATTCTGAACTTTTGAACATTTTTTTGAGAATTTTTTTTCTTCTCTAATTTTGATTAAATCTAAATGAGTTGATATATTCACCCCATTGCAAATTTACATAATTTTCGTTGAAGGCAACCGATATCGCTATATCCATCAATATTTTAATAAATTTGCATATCGATATTTCCTCCTATATCGATATCTTAAACACTGAATATCGAGGAGTCGTCTCTTATCTTTTTTTATTTTCATCTTATAGACTTGTCAATAGATAGGGTTTTGATCCAAATTTCATCTGAATCTGATATACTTAGGCCCCGTTTGGCAACTCAGACTGTATTGACTATTTTAGTCGGATAGGATAAATAGTTATCGGATAGTACTGATTAAATTAGTCGAACGTTTGGTGCAATATCAGACTAATGACCGTATAATTTATACTGTGTTTGGTTTAACACTCTATCGGATAAAACAATTGATGATTCAAGAAAATAGGGAAAGAAAAAAAAACAAATTTTTACTAGTATAGTGAATTTCATCCTTGGATCTGCTCTCCAGACCTTCTTGCAGCCAAACCAGCACATGAACCCAGTATGCATGATATTATGAATTAACAAAAAAGCCAAGAAGTTGGAAAAATCTCCTAACCCATTTCTTCAACTGGGTTTGAATTTGCAACATACCCAACTCAGGGCGCACAAGCAAAAAAATAATATACAGATCAATTTTTATTTTTTTTAGATCTGAAAACTGAAAACCCTAAAATTTTAATTAAAACACAAATTTGCAATCAATTAAAAAAAAATTGGAAGAAAAATAGGAGGAGGAGGGCAAAACAGTGAGAGAAGAAGAAGAAAAATTGCAGGAGGGCGGAACAGAGAAGGAGGAGGAGGAGAAGAACCAGGGAAGAATTGCAAGAAATATTGCAGGAGGGCGAAACAGAGAAGAGGAGGAGGAGGAGAAGTTGCAGGAGGGTAGAAAATACGCCGATATAACGTGGTGGGGCCGGATTATTTAATCCGGTGACTATTTAGTACATTGGAACACCAAACACCTAACTTCGTATTATTAATCCTATTCGATGTGTTATACGGTGAACCAAACAAGGCCTTAAAGTATGGATTAAGACTTTCAATTTGCTAATTTGAATACAACCCTAATTCAATAATCCGAATAATGGATTTAGAATGGATTAAGACTGGTTTGATTTGACTTGTATAATAAGTTTTTTTATCACATTATTCGGTCCTTAAATTGATCACCCCATTAATTTGGTCCCTAAAAATAAATAATCAATGTGGTCATTTCATTCCTTGTCTATCTATATAAGTATTAAAAATGGTCACGTGCGCCCACGTAACCACTGTTTCAAGATGCTTTGGTGAATTGTGAAACTACTTGGTGGAAGGCGACGATGTCAGAGATAATTTTATTTGATTTATCCAATCTAATAACTATAAATAAAGAATTGTATGCGAGAGGAAAAATGATGTAAAGTGTAAAGTTTATCATGTTCCTGTTGAGAATTCAATTTGATATTGGAATCTGGAACCAGAAAAAGTTTTACCCCTTGGTTTGGTTCTCTATAATCGATAACATGTCGGTTCTTTTTAAGAAGAGAAGACGACTCTTCCATATTTGTACGAGAAATTTTTAGTTTTGACGGAAATACAAATGGTACATCACGTGTTTTAATAGAAATGGTAGAAAATTTTATTTTTTAAGTTATTAACTTTTTAGCAAACATATCTCATCATTTGTTTAGTGACACGTGGTTTATCACCCCGTGTACCGGTCACAGTGAAAAATCTCTCTATTTGTACAAGAGAAATTATACGGAATTGAATTTTAGAAATGTGGACCATTGGATTCCTATGGGCTACCATTGATGACGATGTAGATCAAATAAAAATATCCAAGCATGCAGAGACTCACGACAATAATTAAGATCTCAAAATAACGCTATGGCCAACTTTTCTCTTACAAAAGAAGCAAAAACAAAAGTTCCTGGATATTATATAAACTCATGTGATCTACATTCCCGAAAGTAAGGAAACAATCAATTTCTTATTAGTTTTTTTTGTCTCTTAATCTGACAATGCACCATCCTATGTAATCCCTATGCATGGACATGTTCGATAATCCAGTGAATCTTATACGTCCCTTCAAGTTATCAAATCAAAGGAAGATTGTAACCAAAGTTTATGTGCGTATGTATTTGCTTTGGGTATTGATGTCGCTCTTGCTTGGTATGAGTTGCCCTTGCTTTTCCGCATGGACGCTTTCTCAGCTCTTCCTCTTAAGGGTTCGAACGACATTGCTAAGTAAATATCCCAAAAGTGCTTTTAGATGCGAAAAAGTTCAACCACTACAAAATCAATGACAATGAGGAGTGACCCAAATACTTGTAAGCACACATATAGTTTATTCTTTTTTTTTTTTTTATGTGAGATTCACTAATCACTATCAACACGTCTTCTCATATGCTGCAAATGTTCAAGTCTAACATGTGGACAACATAAATCAAGTGTCATGGAGTACATGTGCAATTGGAATTTACACATTGAGATAACTGAGGTTCTACTATAAAACCGAATTGAGAATACCAATATAAAGAGAAACACAACTACTTATAAAACACATACAATCTATATCTAAAGTAGAATTTACTCTCCATAACCTTATCCCATTTTCTACAATACACACGTTTTTGTCGTGAATAATTAAGGGTATATATATCCTTTGCATGCCCGATAAATAAGGAATTCTTTTTGCTTTATTATTATTGTCGTGGATTTGAGTAATGTTACACTTACTACCTATTTGTATCATTATTTATATCATTTCTCTAATAGAGGTAAGGCCAATGCATGTAGATCCAATCTCTATTAGAAAGATTGTACAAATATGTTGAAAGAGTAGATTTTTGTGTGGATTTATATACTTATATGGAAGTGAGTTAAGTTGTGTATAGTGACTTAAGATGCCATGCATGCATGGTGTTGCATGCGTAAAGGTTAGGTTTTCCTTGTGCTTTTAGGGTGGAATTCAGCTTCCATGCCTATCGAAGAGGTTGTACTTCTGGTTTAAAGGTTTCGTTGCGTTTTACGTGCAATTGTAAAGTATTTGTGATCATGTGACGTTATTTTTATCAAACTTGTCATCGCCTAGCTCAAACCAAAGACCCAACCATGGGCTATAGCCAAGATAATTCTTTTGGAAATTAACAAAATGATAACTAAACCCTAACATGTATTCACGTCAATAACATATAGAATGCAACTTAATGGTTGTGCATTTGTGTATGGAATTTAACAATATGAACGTTTCGTTCAATATAATTTTCACATGTATTTATTCATGTTAGAGTTTGTTTATAAGAATCAAGGGACTTGACTGGTTGATAATAGTTTGTCTTGAGTTTCATTTTCATGAGACTTTAGTATGTATACCTTCATATAAATTTGGGTCCGCCCTTGGACCGAAGCTAGTTAAGCTGCATTTTCAAATGAACGGGAAATTAGAATAGTTAACAATATTTTCGCTAAAAATAAGATGATAATTTTTTTTTTTTTTTTACTAAAACATATTAGAATGGACAACAATCAACTGAACACATAAGCGTTTTATGGGATAAGTTGAGCTAGAAGCTCCTTAAAACTAACTCTTATGTAACACTCATAACTGGTTCGTTAGTTCTAAATGTCCTAGTTGACACAATAACGACATTTCACTTGTGTTCTCCGCTGCCTTAGTGTTTCAATTTCAAGTACATTCATTATGAGCAGTTGATTATTATGGATGAATTGACAATATACAAACACTATAATCTTTAATGTTGGTATTAATCAAGGATTAACAACTTAGTAACGGAATATATGCCTTATTTCAAATAAAAAAATTGTTTTCTTGGTCACTAAATAATTCAAATATGTATATGATTATTCTTCGTTCAATTTGATTTAAGAGTATAAATTAAATATTCGATATTAATGTTCAATTGCAACTCTTAATATAAAACTTAACAATAAGTGATTATTGTTGCAATCATATTAGATTAGAATGTGATTGTGTAAATCCTAGTGTATCTAGAGATATATTTGAATATTCCCTTTAGTAGTTAATATCCTATTAAAGTTGTCATCCTATTAGAGTAAGGATTTAGCCTTCCCTACCACTATAAATAAAGGCACAATGGGGTAAAATAGAACACACCTCACAATTACACACCTCTTTCTTCTCTCTATGTGCCGCACCCCCTCTCTCTGGCCTCCATAATTGTTCAGTAAATTATGCCTACAACACGTTATCAGCACGCTCTTAACGCTGCACTAAAGAGAGTTTATTTTTCAATCAGGGGAGTATTACGTTTTTTATGATTAATTTATTATTTTATTGAATTGATCTACATGCTATTGATTCAATTTAATTTTTCTTTGTTGGACGTGATACAATGTATTGGAGATGCAAGGCTTTAAGAGAAGGATATTCTACAAATTCGAAGGCTTTTGTTGTTTTCTGCCAATCAGATGCACGACTTTCAGAGAATGGTCTTTTACAAATTCAAATGTTTTTTGTTGTTTTTTGCCAATCAGGTACGCTTAAAATAAATTAAGATATTTGAAATGACCGTGAAGCATGAAACATTCCCCATGATGCATGAACCCCCTATATTTATATTTTCCTTTCAATTATATATATTGCATATGTGTTCATATATTTTGTATATATATATATATATATTTGTTCATGCAATACGCAATTATGCTATATGGAATTTGTGAGTCAAAGAATCAAAATAAATTAGAAGCAATTAGGGTTTTTCAAACCCTAGGAATTTCGAAAAAAAAATATAAAAAGAAAATATGGGAAAATCACGGCTCGAAGCCATGCTGAGCCAAACATGGACCAAAACTTCAGCAGCCCTTTGGGCTTGCTGTGTGCACATCACCAGGCCTGCATGACTGGGTTCTTCATGATTCGGCTTGCAGCCCCAATTCATGCCACCTCATCAGAAGCCAGCCTTGCTAGGCTTCTGCTCCCTGGCCTAAAAACTCGACTGCTGCTTAGTTTCCTCCACACAATGGTCCGCCTGTAGCAACCCATGCTGCTGGGCTCTTGTTTTTTTCCCACCCTGGGTGGCTAGCCCACGTTGCAGCAACAAGCCTGCTGCATGTGAATTTTTTCTCTCGACCCATGAGTGCAGCAAGCCTGCAACCTTGCTTTTGCAGGTTGATGGGCTGCCTACAGCAGCCTCACACGGCCCAATTGCAGCCTATAAGTAATGGGCTATATATATTAGACAACAGCCAGCAATCCAATGTTGGGCTGCCTCTTTTTCTCGGCCCAAAGCCATTTTTGGCTTTTTTTTTCAACCCGCACCCATATTTTTGGTGCCTAATTTCACAGCCTTAACCGATTTTTGGGTTTTTCTTTCGAATGGCCCGCAGCCGTCTAGCCCAAAATATGGCCTGAAACTTTGTATTATTTTAATTCTACGATTGACCCCGAATGGTCTCGATCTATTAAATTAATTAAAGTGACTAGTAGTCCATTAATCTGACAAGACATCCAAAATTATTGGCCTGAAGCCCACTTTTGGACATTAACGATTCAATATTTTATTTCTTTTCTTTGAACCGCTGACTCCTTTTCGTAGTCCCGAAACACTTACACGTGAGTTCCTGAAGCAACCCAAACCTACTACACTTAGTTGTATATTGTATTATGTGTTCTTACAGGTACCTCCTTTTATGAACCAGAAGATTCATAACTAAACTTGAACCTGTAGTTTCAAATTTAGTGCCTTTAAAGCCCGAAGTCTTCATAAAACAATACAACCATGAAAACCCGATGTTTTTCATGTAACCATGTCTTAGAAACCAAATGTTCTAACTTTGATTCTTACGGATATCTTATTTTCATAGCACCAATCACAATCTTGTTCCTTTCATTAAGTGGATTGTCGAACCATAACAAGTTTGATTTCACTGATTTGGACATTTCTTGACCGAAACCACTTTATGTGGGTATAAGATGTGAATCTACACTTGACTAATAAGAAGCTGAGTAACCATTGAAGCCAAAAATGGCATGGAATAGATGAATAAGCCTCAGCCATGATCTTCATTCGAAGACTTGTGCCCAGAGCATTACCCATGGAAGTACCTCCCGAACGAGGATTCCATGGCTCTTTGGCCCGCTTCTATGGACCATCTAATCATGAAAGACATTGCTTGAAGCACACCATGATTACGTCCATGAATAAGTACAATTCTGAAGTTTATAAATCTGATCGAATTTTGACTGGAGAATACTTTTCTCGTCCTTCCATGTTTCTAACTCGTTCCTGAAGCAGCATTGTAGAAAGCGGAAGTTTACCAAATTCTCAGATCTGATTACTACCACAAACATGAGAGAAAGGTATCGACCCAGCTTTGACTGGAGTCTGCTAAACGGTATAGACCTAGCTCGGCTGGAGTTTACCGAATGGCTCAACCCGGTTCAATCAAAGCCTACCGAATGGTGGTGCCTTACTTCAGCAGGGATGCACCGAACAGTATTGCTCTGCTTCGGCATAGGCCTACCGAACAGACCCCTCCAGCTTCGGCTGGAGCCTACCAAACCCAAGTCTGGGTATGTCTATCTCACCATCCAATTTTGAGTTTGTTTTTATAACATATGGTAGAATCAGGGCCTGTCAAGGTGTGGCATCACGTCCAAAGCTTGATCTTTGGCACCTAAGACCTAAAACTTCAAGAATAAGGGATATAGTTCCTGAACCTTAACCATGCAAAATCTGTTTCCATTTCGATGGAATAGATCATTAGTTATGCACATGTTCGTGCCTCTACCATGTCGTTGAGGAGTACCATTCTTGCAGTCAATATGTGAGATCGATTTTGTTCCACCGAACACTGTTAGAAAAGAAAAATTTTGACATAGATGACCTTGTTGGTCAAATCCCCTCAGTAAACCATTTACTTTGTGAACATTTTTCCATGTTCTTGGATTCAAGTTTGGTGTATGTTTTAGTTATGGATAATCTTATTGATATTCACCACCCTACTTATCCCATAAAGTCTGGAAAACTGGATAATGCATAATCGACAGTTTTCAATAAAGTATTGCATGTCTTTTGGATTTATAATTGAACATCGAATTCCCATGTTCATCCCAAATAGCCTCACAGAGTGATCATAAAGCACAATTTAATTGATCACCCGAACCTTGGTGAATGCAGCAAGCTTTTGGTTTCTGCCTATAACAATGCAATCTTGTGTGTCTATGTTGGTCTGCCTTGAGGCCCATTGCCACACAACCTATTTGACGTTATAGTTGGTTACTAGGTACGAACCTGACACTTCGTATTTATGCATTTGGGTGTGCGAACATGTACCAAGTTGCACCACCACAACGTACCAATATGGGTCCTCAAATAAGGATGTGATTCTTTGTCGATTATGATTCTCCTTCACACTAGCTCTTTTAGAACCCTTGCATGCGATCTCTTTACTGCTCATTTGCGGATTGTCACTTTAATGAGACAGTCTTCCCGCCGTTAGGGGGAGATAAGAACGTCAATGTTCCTGTAGAACGGTACGAATTTTCGTGGACGTTGCCCACTATGTCTCATCTCGATCCTCGTATTGCACAAATGTGATAAGCAAGTGCGATGTATTTCAGCTTTCAAATGTTACTCCAAACACATTCATCTGATCTAGCTAAAATGACGAGATCATATACCAGCTGCAAACATGCTTGCAAGGATAGATGTACTTAACGGATGTCGAGTCAACATCACCGAAGGGTGTGCCGCCCCTGTTGGACTGTCTGGTACACCGGTGGATAAACAATCACTCTATCTTGGCCTGGAGCATGACAAATCACTTTGTTCATAGGATTCACTTCCCTAGAAGAGAAAGACACGGCACAAAATGAATCTATACTCGATCGCTGTCTCAAATCATTTCCATCTCATGAGATTAATCCAGATTACTCCCGAGACTTGAAGTTATTGGTTCAGTAAACTTGTTTGGATGAGATAATGGAATTAGAATGAGATTATCATTGATGATGTTTTCAGCAACGATATCAAACCGTGTTCTGTTGATTAGTGACAACGTAGAACTGATTGGACAATCGAAATTACAATCCAGGTTAAATTCCTTACCAAAGTGTGTTTGGACCTATCGTTCCTACACTGCCCAAGGTAACCCTGTTGTGTTACAAGTGGGAAAGGAAGCGTAATGAGATGAATGAAATAGTGCGATATAATGCAGGCCTTACGATGCAAAGTTTCTCTCAAACGTTCTATGTTTGATTGCAGCATTATAAAATGTGGTTAGTGTTTTCTCCATGGGGATATTAATATAGATATTTACATGTAAGTTCTCGAAGAATTACATGGACTGGTTCAAATAGTTCCAAACCACGGAACACCCTCTCAACTCGTTTGAAGCGTTCACTTACAGATTGAAACAATCCGACAGATGTGGTATACCCGTCTAAGTGATTATTTGATCAGTTAGGGATATGAATTATGCCCTTGCGTGTTAAACTATGAAGTCTTATTCCGAATTGCTAGAGTTACACTTTATGCCGTTGACATGAATCTCACTAAGACTCTAGAAGAGCTTGAGAAAACTGTCTCGCACCTGAAGACGGAAATTGCGATGATGGATCTTAGGAAACTCATCTTGACTTGAAGTTCAAGCGTTGTTCTGACGATACTTTGGTCTACCAGTCAAACTACACCCCGAAGGTGTTTCCTTTAAGTATACATATGATCTTCCATACGTTATATGCAAATGAGACCCTTTAAGAGGTTATGGAATTCGAAATTCCATATCTAAGTTCAACTTTGCGCTTTGTTATACTTAGCTCATTATGTTAAATAGGACATCTCATTCGTTGTTGATCTATTGGTAAAGATGCAGCACTGCACCTACACGCAACCATTGAATTAGTATTAAAGACGTTTTTCCGTTACCCTGAAAGGTACTACGGATTTGGGCTAATCCCAATGCATCTCGAGTGGATCCGACCCCCTAATCCTCGGAATGATGCTTTCCTTATTTGTTATGCTGACGCAAGTTACTTATCAAACTCACACAAGGCAAATCCCCAAATGGTTATGTATTTATCGTTAAGAGATATCGCAATATCTTAGAGGTTTATGATATGACCTTAGTTGCGAAATCTTCGAATTGTTCCAAGACTCACCTTACTTCACTACGCCACACGTGATACATGGTTAGGAGGTCTTGTTGAGCATATTCAAAGTACTAGTTGTTTTCATCCATCATTGAGTCCCGATGACGATCCATGAAGACTATGCCGCATGTATAAACCCGACCAAAACATGATACATCAACGAAGTCAACGCCAAGACATATTGCGTCTACATCATATCAGCAAAACATCAGGAGATTGAAGTCATGCAAGCCGATCGCAGATAAACTTATCGACCTCTACACGACTTCATTGTCGAAATCAACATTCCAGAAACTTGTCCGAGGTATTGGTATGCCTAACTATCATATGCAATGCTTGTAGTTCTCATTTGAAGGTTCTATCAAACACAGGGGGAGTATCCAAAAGTATACTCACTTGATCTTAATGTACTCTTTTTCCCTACGATCAAGAGCATTTTTCCCACTAAGTTTTTGCTACCTAACTAGGTTTTAACGAGGCACCCATCCTAGGCTGATCATGCCCTTCACTCTTCTACTTGCGTCCAAAAGACGTATAATTTTGACTTAATGCAACTTCTCACTTTTCTCCTTAGTCTATGGGTTTTTCTTCCACCTTGGGTTTTACCATAGTGAGGTTTTGTGAGTTTTACCTTTTATGCATTCTTCCGTTAATTTGAGACTCGCATTCACTCATTGTGTCAACCACTTCATCAACTATAGTTATTTCATTACAAAAGACCTGATGCGCCATTTGTTTGAGTATTTACACACTCAATAGGGAGTGTTGCAGTCCTATTAGATTAGGAATGTGATTGTGTAAATCCTAGTGTATCTAGGGATATTTTTGAATATTCACTTTAGTTATTAATATCCTATTAGAGTTGTAATTCTATTAGGGTAAAGATTTAACATTTCCTACTGCTATAAATAAAGGCACAATGGGGTGAAATAGAACATACCTCACAATTACATATCTCTCTCTTCCCTCTATGAGCCGCACCCCATCTCTCTTTCTGGCCTCCATAATTGTTCAGTAAATTATGTCTACAGCAATTCTGTATTTTTGGTTAGAAAGTGACCAATAATAGCTTGTGTTAGAATTTAATTTTGTTTTGTGATACCAAAATGCACTTCACAAATTAACCAATAAAAAATCTAATACGCTTGTGTCAATGGCGTAACGCGTAATCCATTTTAAACAACATTTTTTTTCCCTTTTTCCTCAAAGAAAAAAGTCACCCTATAGGAAGTGATGAAAACCATTAGACTCGTGTTAGCTCGTGGACTCTGGCACCTGGTTCGTGGGAACAAGGAGAAGAAATTTTTAGTTGTGACGGGAACACAAATGATACATCACGTATTTTTATACAAGTGGTGGAAAATTTTAATTTTTAAGTTATTAACTTTTTAACACACATAACCCACCATTTATATAGAGCACGTGATGTATCACCTCATGTGACGATTACACTAAAAAATCTCTCGTCCAAGGAGGTTCTTTGTTAGTGCCCCGTACACGTAAGCTGAGTCAGCTAATTACTGGGCCCCAACAACAACCAATGACATTGTCGTTTAATGGGACAGTTAAAGCAACATCAAACCAATCACAACAACACAACACACAGGAATGTCATAGGAGATATTATTCAGTAAACTAAAAACATGGTACATTAAATATTATAATACAAATACTTGAATATTTAAACAAAATTAAACTATTTATTATACCCTATTTTGATACATTTTAAAAAATTTCTGCGCAACAGTCAATACCCATTTCGTTTGTCCCTACTAGGCTACTACTCAGATTATTATTTAATTAAGGTATACTTAATTAATACTAATCATCTCTTAAAATCCTTCTGTTCTTAGGACCACACCGCCGCTTATATATTTTACATGTCTTTGCAGTCATCACCATCATAATGTTTCATTTCATATGTTTTCCCTCACAAATTTGGTCTCTAAATTCACGAAAAGGCAATGGATGCATGTTCCATGTCAATGGTTTGGCACATGAAATTTCTAGTTTTCATACTGTGGAATAAATCCTATACATCATGCTTCACATTATTTAAGTTACTCTAAAATCGGGTTATATATACTCAAAGAAACAAATTTCAATTACACCAACCACTCCCAAAACTTGTACAACAATTAAATAAAGATAAATGTAGGGAGAAAACTTATGGAGTGTTGCTGTATAAATTTAGAGAATGAAGAAGGGAAAGAATCGACATAGAGGAGAGGGGGAGAAAAGGGCTTGATAGAATGATTATCGAGAAAAATAACTACACGCATTTTTTTAAATTTCTATATTGTAGGCTGACAAATTAAGCTATTAATCAGTTGAATTTTTACTTTAATGTGTTAAACTAAAAAAGAAATCATTTTAACGTTTGCCATAAAATGTATAATTCAGAAAGATAATATTGAAGAGAAGTTGGTAAAAGCCCAACTTCATACTTGTAAGGTATTCAAACTCCAACGATCACTTTCTTGTCCAGTTTCAGTTTACAATCAAGAGTCAAGACAAAGTACAGAAAAAAAATTAAGAAAGTTGAAATCCACCCAATGTTACTATTTTTCGCAAATAATGAAAATAATATATCAACCCACCACCACTTCAAAAAAGATTTAATTTTTCCCTCTTGAGAAAGTAGTGTTTGTCTCGCCCAGAAACTGCCACATGGCTTGAGAATCTCCATGATTGGTGGACAATTCAAGCCTTCAAAGGTTGTGGCTCCCAGTCACCTAGATTATTTTATCTCCCTCCCTCTCTCTCTCTCCCTCCATTTTTTCTCCCTCCTCAAATCCTCAGACTCCCAGTCGTTGTCTTTCCACACAGAGGAAGAAAGCCCGAAGCTTTCATTTTTTTTGTTTTTGTTCTTTCTTCTTTGCTTCTCAGAGCACAAACCTATGGCTTCCGCTGTTTTCTGCAACTCCATGAACCCATCGGCGGTAGTTTTCTCAAGATCCCACCTACCGTGTCCCGCCAACAAAGACTTCCCACTTGTATTTTCCCCATATTTTCACTACAACTGCCATTTGAGAAGCAGAGCAAGAACTGGGAATAAGAAGTGTTTGACTGAGGTGAGAGCTGCTACGGCGGCGCCACCCGAAGAGGCCTCCACTAGTGCGCCCGCACCGACCCAGCAGAAGAAGAAGCTGAGAATTCTGGTTGCCGGCGGTGGAATCGGAGGGCTCGTTTTTGCTCTGGCGGCGAAAAAGAAGGGATTTGATGTGGTGGTGTTTGAGAAGGATTTGAGTGCTGTGAGAGGAGAGGGGCAGTACAGAGGTCCTATTCAGATACAGAGTAATGCGTTGGCGGCGTTGGAAGCCATTGATGTGGATGTTGCTGAGGAGGTTATGACGGTTGGTTGTGTTACTGGGGATAGGATCAATGGACTCGTTGATGGGGTTTCTGGTACTTGGTAAGTTGTTTTGATTGATCCAGGTCGCGTTTGGTGTCTATGATTCGATTGGACTCGATGACGGACAGTGGTTGTTTTTAAGTGATCAAGTTTATATTGATCGCCAAATTTGTTTCCTTTTGATTGTTTTTAGGCTAAAATAATTTGGGAATTTACATACTCCTTTATGAGATAATGAGAAGAAGTCGAAAGGATTTTATGTTATTGCTTAATTGATGAAAACCAAGAAGAATAATGGATGAAGAAAGTATGTAAAATAAAATCTTTTATCATAAAAAAAGAAATAGTTCATTTCAATTTTCAAAACACAATTTACATGAGTCCGTACAAGTATTAGTGTTATAAGACGTGTACGCGGGAGCGATTGTGATTTGTATGCAGCCATTCAAATGTATTGATGATTAGTTGATTATCAGGTATGTCAAGTTTGACACATTCACTCCTGCAGTGGAACGGGGGCTTCCAGTTACAAGAGTTATAAGCCGAATGACATTGCAACAAATACTTGCCCGTGCTGTCGGGGACGATATTATTATAAATGGTAGTAATGTTGTTAACTTTGAGGATGTTGGAGATAAGGTAATCATCTCCTACTACCTGTTAATTACTTAAATCTTGTTTGTACCGTTGTTTGTAGCTTAGAAATGTGAAAGAAAAAAAATTGAGAAAGTGTTTCCTACTTTTTGTTCGTGTCTTTATATAATGTGCATCTTCGCAGTGCTATTTCAATGTAATTGAACTGCGTAGAATTCATCTGGTTTGGCAATTGATAAGAATTCTTATACCTTTGTCAATTTAATAGGTTAATGTGATACTTGAGAATGGTGAGCGTTTTGAAGGCGATGTTCTGGTTGGAGCCGATGGTATATGGTCAAAGGTATTGCAAAATTCCGAGGCTCAAAATTCTGGGCACACATATGAAATATTGTCTACTGATATACCATAATCTGCAGAGTATATTCATTATAAAAATATTAAGTTGAAATCAAATTACGTTTTCTTGTGAGTAGGTGAGGAAGAACTTGTTTGGATTAACGGACGCTGTTTACTCTGGTTACACTTGTTATACTGGTATCGCAGATTTTGTGCCTGCTGACATAAATTCTGTAGGGTATGTCCGACCTTTTATTTTTTAAGCATGGCTAGTTACGGGTTTACTGGCATTTGTACCATTTCATTATCTTCTTATATGTCAGGTTAGATTATGCGTGAAGACTTAAATTTAAACTTATCTTCTGAAGGTACCGCGTATTCTTGGGGCACAAACAATACTTTGTTTCTTCAGATGTCGGTGCAGGAAAGATGCAGTGGTATGCATTTCACAAGGAAGCACCTGGTGGTGTTGATAGGCCCAATGGTATAGATTGAGATTCTCAGCTTTTCTTACGTAGTTGAAAACGTCAGATGGTGATATATGTGTGTGCTTTCACTCTTTATGATAGTAGAAACATACGATTCATTTGTTCTTGTCCATTTTTTGGCAGGTAAAAAGGAAAGGCTGCTCAAAATATTTGAGGGCTGGTGTGATAATGTGATAGATTTGTTACTTACCACAGAGGAAGATGCAATTCTACGACGAGACATATATGATAGGACACCCATCCTAACCTGGGGAAAGGGTCGTGTGACCTTGCTTGGCGATTCTGTTCATGCTATGCAGCCAAATATGGGTCAAGGGGGATGCATGGCCATTGAGGTATGCATTGCACTGATTTGGTTCAACACCGGGCATTATCCATCACCCAGATCATGTTGTTGAGCGTTCTTTCTGACCCTATTACTTCGTCATCACAGGACGGTTATCAACTTGCCATGGAGCTTGATAAAGCATGGCAGAAAAGTAGCGAATCGGGAACTCCTATTGACATTAATTCTTCTTTGAGAAGGTAACCCCACACTATTATATGGATGAAAGTTAATTGAGATAAGCTGATGACACTTCCTGATGCATCTGAATCTTAGTGTTCTTAAAATGAAAATCGTAGATTTAAGTTATACGCCAAAGCAGTTGTTGTATAGACTTTGGTGAGTTTTTTTACTTTATCTTCAGCTATGAGAATTCTAGAAGACTGCGGGTTGCCGTTATTCATGGAATGGCCAGAATGGCTGCACTAATGGCTTCCACTTACAAGGCTTATCTGGGAGTGGGACTTGGTCCTTTGTCGGTAAGACCTTTCATTAAGTACATACTGAAAATCAGTTAAATGAATAGATGATAGAACGAAGGTGCATATGTACTCATGTTGGCTTAATTCCCTTGTAGTTTTTGACCAAGTTTCGGATACCACATCCGGGAAGAGTTGGTGGGAGGGTTTTTATTGATAAGGCAATGCCCTTGATGCTGAGCTGGGTCTTAGGTGGTAACAGGTAAAATTTTGATCAACTGTAACTTTCTGTGTCTTTTGCTTATTCTTTTTTGTTTTAGGTATAAAAATCTTATTACAATTTAATCTGTTGGCGCTTGGATCATAGACCTTCATGTGTTTTAAACGGATACTTTTCTACAGAGAAACTGACGATGTTTCTTTGCAGCTCAAAACTTGAAGGAAGGTCACCCAGTTGCAGGCTCTCAGATAAAGTACGTTGTTCAAAGTGTTATTCATCAGCATTGTATAGAAATTGTTATTTCTTTCCTTCATCTTCGGATCGCCTTAGGTTTTTGTTGTTACTTAACTGCTAATATGCGGACAAATTTTATGAAGGCAAGTGACCAGTTACGAACATGGTTTGAAGACGATGATGCACTGGAGCGTGCTATTGACGGAGAGTAAGTTTTATCCCAGTTTCTGTCATCATAATCTACAAAATATTTTCAGTAAATTTAGTAATCCAGGGTAGTTGTGTTGATATTCAATTTGTTCTGGTAGGTGGTATCTTATACCTTGTGGGCAAGACAATGATGCTTCGCAACTTATTTGTTTGAATAGAGATGAGAAAACATCCTGCATAATCGGGTATGCCTACATACCCATCATTCCCGTCCTCCCCTACAAGACACACATTATATTGTTGTATAGAACAGAACCATCAACCGCATATTGCCTTATATTTTGGAAGACACAAGTGTTTTCAGTAAGATGTTCTAAATAAGAAAATTCTAATGATGTTTTCTCCTAATTGTAGGAGCGTACCACATGGGGATGCTTCTGGAACATCAATAACAATACGCTCGCCCCAGGTGATTTGGCCGCTTCTGTTCACTTTACATTTATCTCCAGAAACAAACCTATTTCTTCCTTTTTTTGGTGTGTTCTAGATTGAGCGATGAGGTATTTCTTAATTCAGGTCTCGGATATGCACGCTCGTATCAGCTACAAGGATGGTGCCTTCTACGTGACTGATTTGCAAAGTGAATATGGTACCTGGATTGCTGAGTAAGTAGAAAGGGTGTTTGGTTTTTTTTTTTTCTTACCGAAAGAGCTGAAACAAAGTGGTTTTCGCCTTTTCTGCGTGCAACTCAATTTGTTAAAACTTTTCCCTGCATTCCCCCTATAATACCTTCGACTTGTGCAGTATTGAGGAGAAGCGATACCGAGTACCCCCAAATTCCCCTGCTCGTTTACATCCTTCCGATGCTATTGAGATTGGTTCCCAGAAGGTAGTAAACAATCCTTACCGTATAGTTTTCTGCATAACTCACAGTCAATCTATCGTATCTGGCAAATGGTGCCACATTTTTGCGCGGTGGTTCCTTTTGTCGGAATGAATTCTTAGCATCCAATTATTATTATGCAGGTGGCGTTCAGGGTTAAAGTTATGAGGTCTTCTCCGAAGAGTGCCGAGAAGGAAGGAGTTCTTCAAGCTGCGTGACGGTAACTTCGTATAATGAAATTTGTACAGCATTGTTGAGAGCAGTGGAAATGCAAAATGTGAATATGCTGCGTTTTGCAGAGTAGATAGCATTACACCAACATTAGACGCTACCCTTCCAAAAAAAAAAGAGGAAATATGTACATGTTGAACTTTCTATCTTCATGATGAATGTGAATATATCTGATTTGTTAGATGATCGGATATTCGATCCGATCATCCGATCCAATTTCTTTTTTTTCTTTTTTTTTGTTAACATACTCCAAAATCTCAAATCTCACCTCCCGTTGCCATCCTTTTAATTCGAAAACGATTGATCGAATCGAATCGGGTTTGTGCGGGAAGAGTCTAGGAGTCATGAATACGAAAGGTTGCTGAGTTGGTGGCAGGATAAGAAAGTGATGAGACCCAATTATAAATACAACTTATGGAGCCCAAGCTGAGGCACAATTACAGTCCATTGTATCTTACTGTATCTCCGTCGTATTTGTTACGTATTTCGTTAGTTTTCAATGAGCTGTATTAATATCCCTTAAGTGTGATTAGAAACGAAGTAAATTTCCTTGAGGTATAGTTTCCATGTTACGTCACCGTACAAGTTGTGATGTGTCTTAATTTAATATAGTTGTTAATATCCAGGTTGCAAGGCCATACTTGTCCTGGCACCCAACTTAATAGCTTTAGCCGATGCATCCCCCGGATCCCATCCAGGCCGAAATTCATATATAATAGTGCAAAAATGGATGAATGCAGCATGTAGATCAACACCCAAACGCATCAAGACCTCGGCTCTCTCCGTATACATCCAAAGCATCACAATGACCAACCACCATTTCATCAAATACTTTCCCAAACAATCACATTTCGCTGCACAAATATGTTCTTGGAACATGGATTGATGTTTTTTACTTTTTCTTAAAAAACAGATGTTGGGTGTGAAGGAGATGTCGTGTGGGAAGAGCAACAATAAAAGAGATAAATTAGTATATTTATTTGTCACAAAAGGATTGTTGGTGTTAAGAGTTAAATAATAATTACTCACGTGAACTTATCATTTGTCGCGAAGAATCGCAAATTGTTACATGATAATAGTCAAAATGGTAAGTATTTACGTGTTTTTATTTGTCACGAAGAGCTATCATTCATTATATAAATAATTTAACAAATAATTCTCTGCATAAAAACAAACAAATGAGTTTCTGTATTAGAAACAATAAACCAATAAGTTTTTGGCATGAATCAAGGGGTTGAGGATAGCAATAGACATATGATCGACCAAAAGACCTGCACATATGGATAGCTATTGAAAATGTGACTTGTGGGTTTTCTGTTTTATGAGCTTTTTTCTATGCGAGCCCCCTCCCAAAATAATGAAACAAACAAAGACAGACTTGTGGCAGCAAAAATAGCACAACAGTCCAAGACAGACCTCTCAACCACCATCATCTCAACATGCATTTGGATTGCACATATGCAATTTTAATCAATGCAATCCCGTATCAGAAACTTGGCAGAATCAATAACAATTTATATTGAATGGTTTTACTTTTAATAGTACTGTTATAAACTCAATACTTGCCGAATTGTGTGCACGTGGTTGTGCTGAGACAATATCAATGTGATTATTAGTTGACTGCTAGCTCCACTCTTGATATCTTGACGTATATTATGTGCATGTGTTAGCTAGTCGATCTTGGCAATGTCTTGAGCTTGTTCTTCTTCTGCTTCTTCAGTCTTCAGAGATCAATTGGATCTCCATTAAATGCCAAACCAAGTGGTGTTGTCCCCCCTTGCATTCAAAACCTTAAACATGGAGGCCACCACCACGCCTCCTTTCAACCAGACAAATACATGCGTTGCATGTAATCAATCTTTGCTTCATATTTGTCGTTTCTTCTTTTAATTTATCGTCCTGTCATAAGTTTAGGGCATAGCTTCAGTATAATACAGCTCTTCCAACTCTCTCTCTCCCTCGATCGATCGAATAGAGGGATTTTTCCAACTACCGGATATTCAAGCAGTACTTTACATGTCATAGTACATGTAAATGGAGAAAATTATGTATTTTTTTTTCATGTCTATTCCCTCATCTAATTGATACCGAGCATGTAGAATAATTTATCCCATCTATATATGTTTTTATTACGCATGGCTCCTCAAACTTCATTGTCGACTTGCTCTCTAGACCAAAAGGTGCTCAATCAGCCCATGCCAATAGTAAGTCCACGAGGGCCCATCCCACATGATCCAACATCTACACGTCATTACACCAAAGCGATCAATCGATCAGAGATTTTTCACCCTCAATACCGTCAGCTAGTTCTTCGAATTTATTTACGTTATAAACATACATGCAACTGCTTTATTTATTTATGTTATAGTACGTGAATATTGATTAAGAATGTGCTCGTCACACATGCAGACGTTTCTATCTGTTAAAGATTTGTAACAATTTTGTCCTTATCATTTTTTTAAAAAATTGAAAAATAATAAAGAACCATTAAATTACAAATCCTTATACTATTGGTCTGTTTGTCTTCTGATTGTCATGTTAACCTTTTTTTGTAACGTAAAACTTGATTTGCTCTAGTATGGAGAAACTTTTATGTATAATCGAAACACAAGATGATATATCACGTGTTAAAATACAAGTAGCGACATAGTTATATAAGTCTCATTTTTTAGATATGTTAACTAGTGTTCCTCCACTTATAGTAGGATACACAACGTACCGCCTTGTGTTTTAAGTACACTAAAATTTCTTCCCAACTATGAATGCTATGTGATGCCATATGGACAACAAATAAATTTTTTTAAGAAAATCTTAACTTATTTTTTATTACAAAAGATATTTTATACTAATAATATACATTAAAAGAAGTGGAGAGTTCCACAAAAGGTTGAAGAGGAAGGTCAAATCACCAGAACAATCTATCACTTGTAAGAAAATCAACTTTTGAATGTCGAAAAGTAATTAAGCTCACCCAGTGTCAGATAAAATTACGAAAACAAAAAAAAAAGTAAAAGTTATTTAGACATTTTGCATTAGAGAGTATGTTAGTTGTCTAAATAAAGTAATTGCAATAAACTTAACCGTTTAATTTCTTGAAAGCTAGATGATGAAGCTATTGGTGCAAGCGTTCTTATTTTGAAGGCTGATTTTCACCAATCTTGTATGGTTATGGTAATTGTAAAGGGACATCTCATCATTAGATATTTTCTGTTTTTAACAACTGTAAATCTGTTACAATTGTTTTGTAACTAATCACTATGATTAGGTGTTAATCTAGTGTTATTAATCACTAAGCTTATTTAGCAAAGTATATATACTCTGTTGTAACTACCTCCTCATTAAGAAAGTGAATACAGAAAGCAATCTTTCTATCTAATTGTACATGTGCTGTTAGAGTTAGTATTCATCAACGGTACTGTGAGAGAGGAAGGTTCTTACACGTGATAGAGAGATCAGACACAGCACAGCAGAGCAGAGGGTGCAGAGAGATGAGTGGCATGTGAAGAGGGGTCAATGAGGCGGTGGGGGAGGCACGTGATGGAGCAACGGTCGATTCAGGTGGCGGTGGCAGTGACCGTTGGAACATTTATTGAGTTGACACGTGTACGTACTCTCAAGTCTCATCAACTTGGCTTTGCCTTTGCTGTTTGCACATTCGATTCGATAGGCTTATTATTTTGGAACACCATGCCATATCAGGGGGAGCTTTCCATTTCCACGCATCATGGATCGGATTCATGCTACTTTATTTATGGTCTTTTGTGTTCTTTAATCTCTTATCCCTTTTTATCTTTATAGTTAGAGGTGACGTAATGTAATTTACCATTAAACATCTTAGATGATGGTTAAATGCTTAGTAAGAAGCACAGACGGTGCTCTAGCCAACTTGAGTTTTTCTAGTTTTAATTTGTCACTACCCTTAATCATTTTCATGGGCCGGATTTTCCGTAAGTGATTGAGTGTCGACTATTGATGTTGTGAAATCTCACATGCTTTCACATGTCTAATTGAAATGTAAATCATACTACAGTTTATTAACGACTAACAATTTTCATTGACTATACATTATATCAGTTAGATCCCACATGTACAATTTTACTGTGGTCCACAAATATATATTGGAGTTGCTTATCTCAACTGAATATTTCACATTATCATTTGATATATAATTATATCAATAATTAACAGTGGTTGGCACTTGGCACACTGCGTTTCAACTTCGTGCTAGCCTTTTTCTTTTTTTTTTCTTTTTTTTTTTATTTTGTTGTGACTGTGCAACTACAAGGGCATGTTTTTCACTCCCTGCATGGTTTTTTGTTGACGAATACTCTATTTATTAATCGCAAATTACGTGATTTTAAGCAGTCAAGGATTTTTGAAGCCTTCATTCTTTTCATCAATTGCAAGATTGAAAAGCTAACACTTGTTTGAAAAGGTGTGGTGGGTCAACCTAGTCTTTACCTCATAATTTGCCATTAAGTCAGTGGTGGCGGATCCAAAAATAGTTATTTGGAGGGTCTCATGTAAAAGTTTATGAACTTTTTTTAGACATATATTAATAAACATAAAAATAAATCATAATTTCATCATTCATAATTTATAGAACAAATAACAATACAAGTTACAATTTTTCACGACACATTTTCATTTTTGAAAACGCTGTCAATGGAAGAAAAAATATTGCTCTCAGTATAAACCACTAAGCTATCACTCAAAATTGATCTCTCATTTGGTTACGCAATGGATTTTTCAAAATATTCATAGCAAAATCCTCTCTCCACTGAAGCAATAGCAACCAGTAGAACCAAAGTCAATGTAATTAACAAATATACATGATTATATGCTATGTTCCTCCCTGTTTTCACCTTTTTTTTATTTTTTTGCAAGACTACCAATTTCTTTCAATTGAGAAAATTCACTACTTGAATGCATATCAAGAATATGCCCAAGTTGATATTTTTCTTATAAAAAAATAATAAGATCGTCAACTTCTCCTTAAGCCATTTCATCAAGCAATTAGAGGTCATGTATAAAGGACAACTCCAACCTTCAAAGTAGTGGCTATGGCGCTGCCAAACTATGCCATGAGTTGTTTTAAGTTACCCATTGGGGTATGTAGAGACCTGGAGAAAGCTATCGGGAATTTCTGGTGGAGAGGGAGCGAGCAGAGGAATGGTGTCCACTGGATCTCATGGGAGCGATTAATGAAGCAAAAACGGTTCGGCGGGCTGGGCTTTAGAGATATCCAATGTTTTAATCTGGCTTTCCTTGCCAAGATTGGGTGGCGGCTGATCCAGAATCCGAGGTCTTTGCTTGCTACTGTTCTGCAGGAAAAATACTATCCAGGAAAGAGCTTTACTGATGCGGGTAAGGGTAGGAACACGTCTTGGGGATGGAAGGGCATTTTTGAAGCCCACAAGGTGCTCCTACAAGGCCTGCGGTGGAGGGTAGGGGACGGGACCTGTATCAACATCAGGGAGGACCCTTGGTTTCCTAGGCCCTCTACTTTCAGAGTTATGCCAGTGGTGAACTTGCAAGCTACCTTGGTAAGTGATTTAATTGATTTGGGGTATAGCTCTTGGAAAAGTGATCTGATTTTGGCAAGCTTTCATCGGGATGATGTGGGGCCGATCTTAAGCATCCCCTTAAACAAGACTGGGTGCCGTGACAGGATGGTGTGGCATCACAATGTGAATGGGGTTTATTCGGTTCGATCGGGGTATGAGGTGGCTATAAACCTTATGGAAAATGGAGCTTTGGGGAAGAAAGGTCGTGGTTCTGCTAGCGAAAAACCAAAAAACTGCTACGCTTGGAACCTGATCTGGAAGTTGAAGGTACCCAACAAAATTAAAATTTTCATCTGGCGGTGTTGTAACAACGCACTGGCTGTTCGTCGTAATCTGAAGCGGCGACATATGAGAGTGGACAACGTCTGTGGAGTGTGTGGTGCTGTGGATGAGTCGGAAATTCATCTCTTCTTCCGATGCAACCTCAGCCACCTGTTCTGGTTCTCCTCTCCGCTTCAGTTGAACTCCTTTGAACTGGCAGGTGCTGACTTCCTATCTAGCTGGGAGTTGTTCTGGTCTCGGGTCAAGGGGAGGGACACCGCGAAGGAGATCATGCAGGAGTTTGCCTTTGGGTTATGGAGACTGTGGAAAAACAGAAACGAGGTGGTTTTTAATGGTGTGCACAGGCAGCCCTTGGAACTTTTGGAGTCCTGGAGCAGGAACATCTCTGAATTCAGAGACGCTTCGCTCAGTGCGACTGCGGGAAAACAGGCTAGGTGTCGACCGATGATCTCGTCCTTGGACCGTGGGGGTTGTAGATGGGAGAAGCCGGCGTTCGGGGTCCTCAAGGTCAACACTGACGCCTCGTGGTGCAAGACCACTCTCCGCACGGGGGTGGGATGGGTCTGCCGTGACTTTGCGGGACTTCTTCATGGTGCGGGGGATCGGGAGTTGAGTTGTGTCACTCTGCGACTGCTGGGGAAGCTTCTGCAATTAGGACCGCTCTCATGGCTTGCATTGACTACGGGTATGATAATGTTGTTATTGAATCTGATGCCAAAGTGATTATTCATATGCTTAGGCATGAGCTGCCTCATGATTTCAGTCTCGAATGTATTCTTGGTGATATTGAGGTTCTAGCGCGTAGGTTGAGGTCTGTTTCGTTCTCTTCCGTGCCTAGGGAGAGCAATGTTGCTGCTCACTCGGTTGCTAAGTTTGTTTTCAAGGAGGGTCGTGAATTTGGGTGGGACTGTATTGGGCCTGAATTCTTGTTTAACATCCTAGCCCAGGATGTAAATCTCTCTATTCGTATCTAATATATTTCTATCTTCGAAAAATAAAAAAAAATAAAAAAAAAAAAAAACCTTCAAAAAAGCAACACCCAAGTCATTTATAAAGATTCACCGGAATTTGAGAGGTCAGCTAACCCCACTTGCCCCTTAATGGATCCGCCAGTGCATGAAGTATTGTCTTTTAATATTGAAGTACTAATGGAAGGCTAATGAGTCAGTTAACAAATTTGCTATGCTATTAAAGCGAGTGTATGAGAGGAGAATGATTTATGTAAAATGAGTTTGTTGTTATTGGGCATTTCGTTTTAAATAAAAGAATGATATGTGCAAAGTTGTCAACACATAATATTATATTATTAGATAAATACAACAAGTGATGAACTTGTTTTATATCTCAAGTAAGAGTGAATTTTGTAATGCATTTAAGTGCTTTTGGTAACAAGTTCTTGTCAACTAGTAGGATGGAGACTTGGAGAAACCGAGTTATTTAGAAAGCGAAAAGCCAAAAAGCCGTATATGAATTATACGTACATGCATAATGCATTATGAATAATTTATTGGACGTTTGCTGAGCACTAATTTGTAAGTTCACCAAACACTAATTTCAAGTTTGAATAAAAATAAATGTTTCAAAACAAGTCCTATATCCGTACTTTCGTACCACACTCCAACACATGGACACAAGTTAGATGTTTCCCAGATCAACATGTTGACAAATCAAACACCATGCTCCACAACAAATAAAAAAATTTATTATGCTCTGGTGTATAGTAGACACTGCATTATAAAGGGTCAAAGGATTTTTTTTTTTATTTGGTCAAAGAGTTCGAAAAAAATGACAGTTTAAAAACCTAATGCATACCATGCTTCTATACATAACAACAAAACCCTTAAAAATCGAATATCCAAACAACCCACAACACCACACCCCCTCCCTCCAAGAAGTTGATAAATCAACTTGAAGAGTTTGAAACAAATTTGTGAGTACACAATGTGTGAAAGCTCCACTTTTCTAGTCTCACACCTCTTTTAAGTGTGAAAAGTCCAAGAGCTTGCTTGAGAATAGCATCTAAATGATTTAAAGAGTTTTTAAAGAAAATATTTTTAAAATAAATTCTTAATAAAAATAAATGTAAGTTAATTATGAAAAAACACTTAAATTACTTTTGAAATCCAACAATATTGTGTATAAAAATGTTTCAGTCATTTAAAACTATTTTCCAGACAAGCCCCAAATTAATCCATCTCAAATAGAACCCCACATCACGTGGCCCCCCATCTTGGTAAATATCAAGTTATCAACCATGCCCTTCCACTTCTAAAAATTACATAAATTTTGGTCCAAATGTTTAATCCTTAAAAAGTTCTTTTTGGATGATCTCACATATTCTATTGATAAAGGAATTAAACTTCTTATTGATTTAGCTAGGTTCTAGTGACTTGAAGAGAATTAATGTCCTATACAAGCGAGCATCTGCTAAAAAGTTTGCATCTTTATTTAAGAGTGAGATGTTCAAAAGTCGACAAACAATCTTTTGAATATTATCAATCAAAGTTTGTATTAAAGAATTGTATTCTCTTAGTAGTTAGTAATAGCGTCCAAAATGCATTCATGATCATTTCAATCTCAATTGATCAAATTCTCTTAACAAGAGCTAAATCAGTCCATCCAATAAGTCCTGTTGAATGAAACGTGCAAGGCCAACAATTGCTGAGCAAATTACGTAATTCGATTGATTGAAGAAAACAAAGTTCAAATAATACATGAACAAAATCCTCTTTTTGGAACCAAAATTCACACACCTTGACCAAGTACTTGTGTTGTGTCTCTTAAAAGCTGAACACACACAAGGTTTTCTTTGTCAGGCTTCATTCACTCTTTCCTTTTCTCTTTTTATTTATTTATTTATTTATTTATTTATTTTTTATCAGAATCTTTTTCTTTTCTATAAACCCAATATTTTCCCCCAAATTTCAAGGAAAACGACCATTAATAATATCCCCATCCTATCGCTATCTCAAAAGAAGCAAATTTCCCCCCAGACATTTTCCTCCTTTCACTTCACACCTGCCATTCTTCCCACACTCCCAGACTCCACCGCAGTCCCAGTGTTTTCACCATCACAAACCCTACTTTACTTTCACTAAAATTTTCCCGGAAAATCGTTCCCATCCAGGAAAAAGCCCTTTCCTGTTCAGGCCCCATGAGAACGGTGTCGTTTAGCCACTGCCTCCTGGAATATATAGCACGAATCATCTCACAGTGTCCCACGCGTTCACAGAAACAGCGCAGCGCATCGCACCATCGCCAACTCTTTGATTCCAGCGCTCAAAATTCCAAATTTTAAAAAGATAGCACACGTGCGCTCTACCCATTCCTTAATTCCATAATTGATATTGAGTGTGCAGAATTCCGCTAAATTACACAATGAATTAGCGAATAATAACTTATGATATCCAAAAATCAACTCGTACAATTCGTGACTTGCTCACGAAAGTCAAACAGAAAACCACTAGCCCATAAAAATTAAACTTAAAACTATCACTTACAAGTACAGAAAAGCAACTAATGGCGAAAGAGAAGCCGTCGAAACCAAAAGGCAGGAATAATAATAAAAATAGGTAAATATTATTTTTGTTTTTGTACAACTAAATAAAACCCACCAGTATCAGTAAGTATGAGCTGTATCCACATAATTAAGGCAACAACATAATTACAGAAACCATAATTTTGTCTAAAAACATAGGATTATCAATTATTTATGTCTATATTATTTCCTTGTAATTTGAACTCTTTCATCTTGTTTTCTTACTTATAGGCTCTGTTTCAACATTCATAGAACAAACGCGTCCCCCTACGTATTTGATTTTTTTTTAACCCGATGGGGAAACCCAAATCCAGAAACCCGAGGCCCCATGACCCTTTCAATTTTCCCAAAGAAAAATAAGAATAGTAAAATGAAAATATTACCGGGAAACCGACTCGGCCAGTTTCCCTATCTTTTCCACGAGCTCCGGAGACAGCTTCTTAGCCGGTTTCCTCTCCTTCTCGGGTCGAAAATTGAAGCCCAAAGCCTCCGAAACTTCCTCGGAGCTCCACCCGGCTTTTCGGAGCGAGTCCGAGAACCGATCCGCTTTGAGCAGCAGCGCGTCGAGTACCGCTTGGTTGTCCAACATAACCATCTCTCCCTCGAAAAACCCAGACGCCGATACCGAAACCATCTCCGATATATCCGTATCGCTCCACCCGCCATGTCTCAAAGCCGACCCGATTTGATCAATGTACTCGTCCACCCATTTCGGGATTTCGGACCTCGACGGCATATCGAAGAACCTTTCCGGAGAAGAGCACGACGACGACGAAGAGTTTGAGTTCCTCCGGCGACGATCCACGGCGGCGTCGCTCCAGAACTCGACCCATCTAGGGGTTTTGGTTCCTGAACCGAAACCAGTGTCCAGGCTCCGCCGCGAGAAATTCGAAGACGACCCGGCCGATTTCTCGCTCACTGACCTTTGCTTCTTAAGGATATACGGGTCGGTCTCCGATTTCCGAAACAGAGACTCGCGCTCGAAGAAATCGGATAGATCCAAGCCGCAACAGAAGATCCGATTCTCGTCGACGTAGAAGATGGGGTTCCCCGCCAAACAGGGGTTGCACGGAATGTAGCAATGGTTGAAAATTGGTATCAGCAACGGGGCTCTCTTCAAAGCAGTTCTCGCGACCCGCAAGGCCTTTTCCGGGTCGGACGGTCTCAGACCCCAGGATTTGGACCAGAGGGTGTTCCTTGCGATTTGGAACGAAATCGCAGCGATCGGGAGGTCGAGCGAGGCCTTGAGACCGAGGCGGGCACCGGCGGCTCTCCAGTCGGGAAAACCGGGGCCGACAGGCAACCCGGCTGAGAGAATGGCTCTGAGGTCTGGAGGGAATACGAAGCCGAACTCCGCTTCAGCCCGGGCGAACTCGGATTCGGATAGACCCGGCTGGACCTGGAAACCGGAGCTTTTGAGGTGGGATATGACGTTGTCAGCTAAAGAGGAGAAGGAGAGAAGGCCGTTCCGTACGGGAAGAGTGGATTTTGCGGCGGTTGTTGGGGTTGGTGGGCCGGCGGCGGCTCGGGCGGAGAGGCGGCGAAGGCCGGCTACGTGACCCGGGTTGAGGCCGGTCATTCTCCGATCGACGTCGACCATTGTGAATCGGAAGTGAGCGGGGAATCGGATGAGATATGGAATGCAGGTGGCGTGTGTTGTGAAATGGTCTGTGTGAAGTGAAAAAATAAAGGAAGTGTGTGGGAGGGGAGGGGAGGGGAGTGGAGGGGAGGAGGTGCCGAGTGGGAGCGCTTTTTGGTGGGAGAGAAGATGGAACACTGGGGCTGTGGAAAGCAAGATTGTGTATTTATAGCCGCTCTACAGTGGACCCCATTCAGATTTTGGTCTTGGTTTATTTTAATTTGTTTTTCATTTTCTAGGTTACTATTTAACTAAGCCTAGTTGTCACTCAATTTACTAATATTTTTTTTTTAAAGAAACAATTTATGGCAAATCACGGTTATCTACCAATTTCGAATACTGGAAAAATTCACAGTGATATTTTAACCACGGTTACTAAATTTACTAATTAATTTTCATTGAATTTTGTTTTATAATGACTAACCTTCTAAATTTACCAATTTATTTAACTGACCAAGATCTGCTAGAGCATCAACTATCAAGTTAGGTATGTTTATATTTCAGTTTTTTCTTTTTCTTTGTACTTGAAATCTTCAATTCAATTTTCCTTCATTAATATCACCTGGATTAAAACATAATCTATAAGGTTTAGCTTCTCCAAATACTAGTCTAAAAATAATAGAGGTAAATCGTTGCGTGATCTGTTAGATGGATTATTCTTCGATATATGATTCTAGACATTAAATTCGATTAGTAAGTTGTTTGAGAAAATAAATTTACATTCTTTTAGAATTATAATTTTATCAACTTATTGAGCAACGGTTAAAAGTTAGAAAGTGTGGTATTTGGGGATTTGATTGTGATGTGCTGGGACTGGGAGGTTGTCACTTTTTCTAACGGGATTATAGTGCAACAAATGTCAATTTCCTTGACCTAATTAATCATTAAACGAGCTTTCTTTGTGCTAATTGCTGTTTTAACTACGAAAAAAAGGATAAAAAAAGTGGCCCATAAATAATGATGCATTTTGGTTTGATTCTTGGCAGAGGAGATAAAGGGGTAGCAGACCTCATCATATCATACCACCACATTGCTGTACAATAGACGTTAATTTGCTTTCTAAGTATTTTATTTAGGAAAACAAAGCAGGTTTTTACCTTTTTTGCTGCGAAAATATTAATCCCTAATCATTGGTCATCAGAATAATAAGACCAACAAGGAGATAGATACATGTTCCTCAAGGTGACAGCATGCTTAATTTGATCATTCATTGCCAGGACAAGTATCCTAGCCAGTCCCCTCCAAATAAAGCTCTCTCCTTATCAATTTTGGTTAGTTAAGTGGTAATTCTGGATTACGTCAGTTGGTTAATTAAGTTAGTGTGTTTATTTTCTATAAAACGAAACAGTTTAAAATAGAGAATTGTATATCATTCAAATCTACTTATTTAAGAGTAGGGGTGTGATATCCACACACCCCATTTTACTTCTCACACACCATTCTAATTTTCGGCCGTCGGATCGGATGAATTAAAGAAGATCAACGGATAGAAATTAACAAGGGTGTGTGAGAAGTAATTTGGGGTGTGTGGATAGCACATCCCTTAAGAGTATATACCTATGTGCCCAAGAAATTAACTACTAAATTACATACAGAATAAGTTCGTATAAGAACAAGAACGTCATTAGTTCAATTAATTTGCAGACTTTGATTGGGGTGTTGTGGTATATGACATGCATATATACACTAGATGAATGCATCGTTGAAAAAAGTCCAACAGTTAAAAAATTTAACGGCCACAATTTTATAGTATGGTGTAACGATAATCTCATATTACCATTACTCATGTTTACATATGTCTCTAGCAACGAAATCAAATAGCAGCTTACCAAAAAATAGAATCCAAAAGTGGTACCATGCAAAGGATTTACATTACAAAAGTCAACCTAAATTGATCAGAAAGTCAGCAACAGTGGCCATGGGGGTTTCCTGGCAAGCAGGACAAAGCCAGTTGCATATTGAAATTCGAAAGTCTGGTTTTTCTAACATTGGATATTGGATATTGGATTTAACATGTTCTCTCCCAATAATAATGACATATTTGAATATTTCCCATGCCATTAAGGACATGTGAGTCATGTTTGATCCAGTAATTTGGTTGGTATGATAAGATTAGTGACAGACAAACAAATTTTGTACCCTTTTTAAGAAACTACAGAAATAGGACAGATATAAGGTTGAATAATTTGGAGTTGCCATCTTATTATATTATATATGTACTCTCACGTTTATTTATTTTGACCAAAGCATTTTACGTACTCTCACGTTAATAGCAAAGTTTGAATCTTACTTTGTTTTTCCTCTACGCTAAACAAACAATAAAAACGAAATTAAATCCATGCTTAACACAAAACATAATTACTTAATCCCGCGAAGTACATTGCTGGGTCGATATAAACGGGATAGGATCCTCTCCGGATCCAACCCATCCAGATCCTCCCGATCCTTCTTCTTCTTCTTTCATCTCTTTAGTTTTGGTTCTACTTCCTCTTGTTCTTCAATCTTCTTCTTCAATTCTTCAATCCTGCTTCTTCTTCTTCATTTTTTCTGCTTGTTTCCGGGGAACCTATACGCATCCTATTTTTCAGAACGACGAGCGGAGTTCGTCGTTCCAAGACGATTATGACGTTGTCAGTTACCAGCGCCGGGGAAGCCACCACGCCAATTCCGGGGAAGCTAGGATGCCGACTCGGTCTGTAACGAAGAAGGATCTGGAGGATCCGGATGGGTATGCTCCGGAGACGATCCCGGCTACTTTCTCAAGTTGAGCACGTGATGGAAACACTGATATTTGCCCTAGACAACAAAAACAATAATTAAATTTATTAATTTAAACGGCAACTTTTCTCAGGAATGCTAGTTACGGTTATTGTTCTCGCTTTGGGCAGCTTAAATAATTCACCTGACCATCTCAGATTCTCAGGACATGTGAGGGTGGCCTTGAATTTCGTTTATTTCGATAAAAAAAAATTAGAATTTAGAATTTGAATTTCATAATTTATATATAATGGGTCAACGGTTCGTGCAGTGTACTTATATAATTTCACTGTAAAAAACTCATGCAGGTACGGAAATGGTAAACCCAATAAGAGGAAGTTGACACGATGAAGCAAATATCCACTTGCAGCATCTTAGTTTTGAAGTAACTTGGACACCACTCCTACGTGAGACTCTGACTAGTTGGACGTGTTATATAAGCTGCTTTGCATGGGCCACACGCCATGCGAAGCCAAGTTACTAAGCAATAAACGCATCGAAAGCTCATCCACCAAATTAGTACATACGGATATTTGCATGAATATACACGCATACATACATTTGTATACGGATATTTGCATACTTTACAAATTTGTAATCAAAACGTGTTGAAAGTATGAATCTCACGTCAAAAAAGAAGAGACATTGTTTGTGTTTATAAATAATTGAACTACTCCTCTCATAATGTCAATTGGTTTTATGGTGAAACTTCAAATTCTTCTTGGTATCTGAGTCATGTTGTCCCATGTGTGAAGCCCAACTACGTCACCTGATTTGTGTGAAAATGAATCCCGCATCCAATATAGAAAAAACCTTACATGTATTTAGAAATAATTGGGCTACTTCTGTATTGCCAAATGTGGATAAGAATTCATCTGATTAGCATGTCGAGGAAAAATATGTCTTAGGTTGTTAATCTGGAATTGGCACTTCCTCATCTTGCGCCATTTGACATACATAAACGAAAGATAATTATAATAGATCGTTTGACATCATCTACTCGTAAGTCAACTAGAATGATAATTATAATAGATCGTTTAGTTCTTTTACATGAGGATATATAATGATCAAATAATTGATGATCCTAGGACTTACGAGGAGGTGATGTTTGACATTGATTCGAGTAAATGGCAAGTCACTATGAAACCCAAAAATGATTCAATGTTTTCTAACTAAATTGGACCTTGGTTGATCCTCCTGAGGGTTTAGTTCCCATAGGTAACAAATGGATCTATAAAAGAAAACAGAATTCAAAGGCAAGTCGAAACATACAAAGCTAGACTTATAGTTAAGGGGTATAGACAAATGAGAAGGCATCGATTTTGATGAGACTTTTCCACCTATTTCCATGATGAAAAACATTATAATTTTGCTTACAATAGCCGCTCACTATGACTATGAGATTTGGCAGATGGAAGTGAAAACTACCTTCTTAAACAACTATCTTGAGGAAGAACTATACATGGAACAACCAAAGGATTTATTCCTAAAGTTGAGGAGCATAAATTATGCAACTTCAACATTCCATCCATGGCCTCAAGTGAGCATCTTGACAAGATCGAAAATAGCTATTTTTGGAGGGAAATTTTGGCGCCACATTTATTTACATCGAAACTTGTATTCATCGGTAATAGTGATAATTTTTACGAGGGCGTGTTTAAATTATCAGAAATTGTTTATTTCCAAGGGCAACAAGTGGTCGTCGGTAGTAATTTCTCTATTTTCAAGGATAATTAGTTGTTGCCGGAAGTGATTGTGCATTTGCAATAGGAATTAGAGGCCGTAAAAATAACAATCTATTTTCAAGGGCAATCAATAATGGCTCTCATAAATGGATATTTATTTATGAGGGCATATAGTTGTCAGAAAAGATCATTGACTAGCTAGGTTATACATTTTGTTCTTCTTCAATAGTTCCTCTTCACTAGTTAGGAGACTGTCAAGTTTAGAGTTAAATTTAAAAAGATTTTTACGCTCTCTCGTACTCATAAATGTTTTATCCTCTCAAACTCACATAGATGAGATTTAAAAGGTCTACAGCATATTAAAGATACTAAAACAATTTTAACATACCAAAACACATAAAAAAATTCATAATAATTCATTTATACGTGTGAAGAGTGTAAAATAATATGCAAACACTCGTGATTGCATCCTCTATGCTTTGTTGATGGGTACTTCGTCGTTTGAATTTTTAAAACCCTACAAATCCTTGTGAATAGTGTTTTAGGGGAGTTCAAAATAAATAAAAATTCATAATAATTAATGTACAAGTGTGAAAAGGATATAAACACTCGTGATTGCATCCTCCACGCTTAGACGATACTTACATCGTCATTTAGATTTTTAAAACCCTCCAAACCCTCATGAATAGTGTTTTTGTTTGAGTAAAAATTATTAAAAATTCATAATATTTATTTTAGAAGTATGAAAAACGTAATATATATAATCACTTGTAATGACAAGCTTTACAACTTTTGCAAAGGGATCAAATCTGAAATCCGACACCATACTCCATAAACCTTAGATTTATATTTAACCATCGATTGTCGTTTATTCTCTATTCTTCTCACCAGATTTCATTTTTCAGATTTCTTTTTTGAAAACATGATCTTTTAGCGGATGCAAACTAATGAACAGTTCGGATCGTTGATATCACGTTTCGATGTTTACAGTTAACCGAAATATGAGTCGATGTTATATAGTTTCTAGAGACTTTATAAACTTCGAGCAATATTTTCACTAACTGTAAAAATCTAAACGTGATATCAACAATCCAAACTGTTTATCTTTCTACATCCGCAAAAAGATCATGTTCTCAAAAGAGAAAATCTGGAAAAAAAAAAAAACTAAATTTGGTGAGAAGAATAGAGCATAAATAAACGGCAATCAACAGAATTTCGTAATTGACCTCTTCAAAAAAGTTATAGAGCTTGTCATTATGAGAGTTTGTATATTTTTCACACTTTTACATTAATTAAAAAACTTTACCACAATAATAGTCATAGGATTTAATCTCACATTAGTGAGACTAAATTCTTACTGTTGGATTCTTTGATCTCAGTTATATATAAAAAAAATTTGGTCAACTCAAATAAGATTACAAAATCTCACAAGCAGGTTGTGGGATATCTCAATGTATGCTATGTATAAAATCCGATATCTACTTTTTCATTGGGTTGGTGAGTAGGTTCTTAGTGAACCTAGGACGCCAAAACTTTGGGATGTCGTATGGGCAATCCTTAAGCACTTGAGGGATCCTAAGGATATGATATTAGTGTGTATGAAAAAAAGGTTGAAGGGATGTTGTTTGTGAAAGACTACACTAATTCCGACCACATGGAATCTACAAAGTGTAGGTCCACATAAGAATGTGTCTTCATTTTGAATAAAGGAGCTGTGAGTTATAAAACAATGTGCAGAAGTGCATAACGCTCTCCATGTGAATATTAGGTGATTACAATGGGGGATTACTAAACTTGTAAATGTTAAGCAATATGCAGAAGTGCAAAACGCTCTCTATAAATGCTAATTGAGAGATTGTTTTTTATAAATAAGTTCATCACTGAATTGTAAATGTTCCTACCATTAAATTACTAATGTCATTATTAGGTGATTACAATGGGTGTTATCTCAAGCCAAGAAAGGCTTTTTATATTAGCACCTCACAAAATGTTGAATGCACCCCATATTAAAATATAATATTAAATAACTTATTTATCCTACTATGCAATCACAATTTTGACCTTATTAGGTTAAAAATAAATAAAAAATTATATATACACTCCAAATCACTTTTAACATATTATTTATCTTCTTCAACTATCAAAACCCCTCTGACCCTCCATTGTTGAACAAAACTCTAACCAATGAAACTACAAACATGTTGATTGAGAAAATTTATTTTTGACGAATGAAACACGAAATCGATGTTTCGGAAGCTTCACATAAGGTAAGACTTCATATTATTTCTTGTTTTAGTGATTTTGACGACATCAATAATTATTTAATCTTGCTTTTAATCCGTTATTCAAGCTTCTATATTCATATTCATCTTTTAGGGATCACATGGATTACATGAAGAATTAAACACCTAAAATTACCACCAAATATTAAAAATAGATGACATGGGTTTTAATGGTAGAATTGAAAACAACCCACATATGCTTTTAATCCCAGGCGGCATCTTTTGTCAAAATTTTAGTCAGCATTATTTGTCCAAATTAAAAGCTTTATAAGATTTGAGAAATGTGGGGTGTATAGAAAATATGGGGTACATATAGAAAATGTAAGGTGTATATTAAGAATGTGGGGTGTGAGGGTATTATGGGGAAGTAAGTGGGGTGTATTAAGATAATTTTTAATTAAAAAAACAAATGTGGGGTGTATTAAGTATGTGAGGTTTATTCAACAATTTGTGGGGTGTTAATATAATATGCCCTAAGAAATTACGGTTTCGTGAGTCATCCAAACAAAAATCTAAAAAAATTATCACCAAATTAGAAAATTTGTGAAAAAGGAAGAAGGTTCAAGTTTAAAGAATTAACGTTGTAGAAAAGTAGTGAACCCAATCACTAATACAATGACACAAAGCATCTTGATTTCAGCATAATGTATGAGGTTGTGACTATAGAGCTTAGTTATAGAAGTCTGTCGTTATTAAGGTTTTTATGATAAAAGGGTTGTTGTGACTAAATACTTATTAGTCGTTATAAGGGTGGTTGTCATTAAGATTTTAAGTCATGAAGAGTGCTTGTAACTAAAAGGATGTTGTGAATAAAAGTTTGAACTTTGTTTAATTTTCTAATAACAAGGTATATTGTGACTAATACTGTTCGTGGCTAGAATTTCCGTTGGGGATGTTTCCTAGCGGACGAGCACACAGCTCCCCGAGAGGTTGGCGCCGGTTGATGCTTTATGTCGGGCTTCTGCTCACTAGCGGGCTTGTCGGGCAAGGCTGAAAGAGAAGGACATGGTTAACTTTGAAAGGTGCCTTTGTGAGGCCTTATGTATAGGCCTTGAGGCTCACAATCAATATTAACTTTTAGGTGCTCAGGCGTGCCACTGCCATCTTTAGCATGGCAGATGTAAAACAGATGTTGAGTTTTGATTGTATATATACCCGAGAGGCTGTTTTAGTTATGAAAGGTGCCTTTGTGGGGCCTTAGGTGTAGGCCTTGAGGCTTTCAATCAATAACTAACCAGTACTCGAACATATAATGTTTGTTTCATTGATTGCAAAAGTGTTATGACTATTATATTTCTAATTACCCGAGCCCGAAGAGCAGAATGAATCCAAATAGGTGCCTTTGTAGGGCCTTAGATGTAGGTCTTGAGGCTTCCCATCATAATTCCTTCTATACTCAAACGTTCTACGATAATCATAATATAATAGAAATAAAACTAAGGGATAGGTCGATTACTTGCGCCCCAAGTAACTTCGGACTTCTTGTTTATCAAAGACTGTCGTGGATGGGTTAAGTCCACATAAGGTTCTTTTTTATGCCTTGAGACCAAGGACTTTTGAATGATCAATCTTACATGCCCGCGAGCTTAGAACTTAGATCTGATTTAAACTATGAATACAGATTCCAATCGGATTCAAGAACTGAAGAGTCTTTTAATCATCAACTTGCTACAAATAACTTGGATACAACTGGAGGTATACAACATATTACTAGACTAATGAATGAAAAGACAAAAACAAAGAGGGTCGGGCAAGGCTGATCGTCTTGCAACTTCCTATCTTTGTGATTTATCAAGGGGTCTGAGAGTTTAAAAAGAGGGGTAGAGAGATGAGTTTACAGAAGGAAATCGATACTACAGCAAGATTTGGACAAGGTAGCAGAGCTATTACAAAGGCTTTTGGTGAGGGTTGATCCCGAAAGGGATGAAAGCTTGGGCTGACTACAACTTCGTTTGAAGGCAAATCTGGTTTGAGCAGAGTTTGTGCTTGTATTTGTTTGTTTGTTTGAGTGTCATCATCTTTGATTTCTTTTTCTTCTTTTATAGACAATTTGACTTGGCCTCCTGTAGCATTAATCTTGCCCGAATGCAGATTGAAGGGCAATAACTCATCAGTTTTTTACTTGTACTGCCACTGTAAAGTGCTTTTTGGGCTGATTAGCTGGCTGGTCTACACCACTTAGTCTCTAGGTAGGTGAGCAAGTGGTTCAAATGATCTGCACTTATTCGGGAGAAGGCATTTTCTGCCTTCTGGGCTTTGGCTGAGCTTCAGGCACCTTTCCTCATTTTGGGCCAACTCCATTTTGAGCCCAAAGTTCAAGTTTTAACCCAAACAGTACCCCCTTCAATTAATATTCAGGCTGGAATTTCAGGTGCCAATATTGATTGAATAGCCGCATGCCTGTTTACCCCCGTCTTTCTCTTGGGATTTGAACTATTTCTAAAGATAATTATCACTTTCTTGCACCCTTTTCATTAACCCACGAATCCTCTGCATACTCAGCACGAAATCCCCATTCCTTAAAACTTTTCTATCTTTCCAGACGTCTTACCTCTGTCAAACTTTCAGACTCTTCTTTGTTCTTTGCCCGATATCTTATACTCTTGTCATCTTCTTTATTGTTCCTCTTTCAAACTTTATCAAATGGCCTCAGGATCCAGCCAAGTCCAACTATCATACGAATCTGGCGAAGGCATAGCTACCTTACGCTGCTTACTTAAAGGACTGCATCGCCCTCGGGCAGGTTTGTATTCTGAAATTTTCTTTGAAACGCATGGGGTACAATCGTTGGGCCCCGCATGGATTTCTCGTGTCCTTGCAGTAATAGAGAACAATATGCCCAGGGGTAACTGGTTTTCCCCAAATCCTTTCTCGGCTGAGTCGGGCATTTCTTCAGTTAAATGGTCGTCATATCGTCGAGGCTTTCCTCTAATGAACGATCCGGCTTGGGCTCAGTGGATTGATGAACTAGAGCCAACTTTTAAGAAGAAATGGATGAATAATGGTATTTACGAACTAATAATGCTCTAAAAAACTACCATTATTCCTAAGCCCGAACTGCTTGCTACTTCTCTTATTTTCTGGAATTCGGGCACAAATACCTTTGACTTTCGCATGGGTCCCATGTCTCCAACTGTTCTAGACATGGCCCAAGTCTTGGGGCTGAGACCATCGGGCAGGATAGTAGATGTTACTCAAGACTGGGTTCCCCTTTCAATTGCTGAAAGCTCAGGTTCCTCCGCCTCTTTCCTTTCACTGGCATATAATTCTGCAACTTTCAAGAGTTACGAGACTTCTTTCAAGGGGTTCATCCCTTTTGTAAAGGAGAATTTTGGAGCAGATTCTTCTCATGCCAATAGAGATCAGGAACATATGTACTTTCTTTTATATTGGCTTAACAAGCATGTCTTCCCGAATAAGTCTAAATGGGTTAAGGTTGAATGGATCCCCTTAGTGGAAGCTCTTCACAACTTCGATGATGTTGCCACAGGTCCATTCCTTATTTCTCATCTTTACCACCTCCTTTTTGAAATGACTCAAGGCGAGCCATTTGAAACCAATCTGAATTGACCCATATGGATGATACAAACATGTCTTCAATAGTATTTCCCAGAGTTTCGGGCTGCTAACTTAGAGTTCCCAGAAGGTGTGGCCTCTGCCCGAATCTTAGCTGAAGCTGCTCCTACAGATCATTCCACCTATGCCTGCTTTTATTTCTTCAAGGTCTGCAGAACCCGATCATACTTAGACTGAGGCGTGTCAGTTTTGAGAAGATACCCTTGGTTCTCTGATCAAGTCTTCCAAGACGCTCCCGGGGAAGATGCCACTTCCTTTTGCAGGGAGAAATTCATTAGTTGTATTCAGCCAAGAGACATGGCCTAGGGAGTTCAGGGTAACCGATATGATCGAGGGTTGAAGGTGTATCACCCTAATTTTTGCAGCAGGCAATTAGGCTTTATGCAAGCCATTCCCATTCCATTCTTTGATTCTGTTCATTGTGGCACTTCATTTCGTCTATCATCTCCTTTAGAGGCGACCTTCCAAGCTGCCCGATGTAGTCTTGAAGTTATGAATCAGGCTACCCGCAAATCCATAGTTCTTAATTTTGAATGTACTCCACTATTTTCTGCATGGTGGGAAGACAAATGGACCAAGAAATATGGAGGAGATTTACGAGAAACTCATGACCGTCTCTTTAGCCAGCTTTCCCTCAAGTCATACCCCAGTTCGGGCGAACTTGAAAACTGGAAGGAAATGATCCACTAGAAGAACCGATCACTTTTGATAGGTATTTCTTCTTAACTTGACTCTGTCTCCTTTCTGAAGTCCTTTAAATCTTACTTTGCTTGATCCTGCAGCCCAAATAGATGTTGAAACGGCGCCCATTGAGTCCGAGGATGACTCAGCTGATGCAGCAGTTCTTCATGGAGCCGCAGTAGAGGCTAAAAGACGAGAAGCTAGAGAAGGCGAAGATGTTTCAGAATATTTTGGGGATTCAGAGGCTGAAGGAGTACCTAAAGCAATCGTCAAAGCATCTAAGCGAAGGAAAACAGTGGTGGTCGAGACCTTTGAGTCTGAACATGCATCACCACCTAAACTTAAACAACCAATTCCCACCAGAAAGAGTAAGAGAGCGAGAACCATCCAAACTTCCAAGTCTTCAGCCTCATTTGTTCCAATTTCTGAGGCAGGCAGAAAGAAACAAAAGTCTTCAAGTAAGTTCCCTGTTCTCTTTTATCAAACTGCCATCCTTCTTCCTTATCTAATTGTTCTTGTTTTCTTTGAAATCAGGACCTCAAGCATCTAAGAAACCAACTATTGCTTCTAGGGAGGATCCACTAGGAGCTGAAATGTATCAAAAGGCTTAGGATTTACGAAATATCACCCTCAAAGAGCTTGAGGTATTTTGCTTGTATTTTTATCTGTATAATCCTCCTTGCTTTTACTAAACCTGAACATGATTGCTTGATCTAGGCCTCGAGGGAGGAAAAGATCCTTCCGCCTGAGGCATCTTTGTCATTTGCCCAAGAAACAAGCATATCTCCTCCTCGGGCTAATCCTTCAGATGTGCATTTCCTTCAATCTTGAATCTTGGATAACTTTATAGTCTTTGGAACAAATGCCTGAACCTTTCTCTTCTTCTCTCTTCATCTAGGTCGAGGCATCTGCCTCCTTCCTTAGTCAAGGATCACCTTCAAAGTCTTCAATTTCTCATTCTGCCCTGGAAGCGACTCCATCTTCTCAATTTAATCCATCAACAGGAGTCATGTTGCACTTTGTGGATGAAAGCAGTAATTCGATGAGCACTTGTCCTAACATTGAATTTCAGTACATTGTGTCTATATTAACTTCGGTTCCCATCTTTTTCAGCCTTCTCCTATACATAAACCACAACAGCCGTCATTGGCAACATGTGACGAACCCATGGTCCCTGAGATTCCTGTGACTTCAGAGGCAACTATTTTGCAGGTGCTCGCTTGCCCAATAGTTATCACTGATGAACCTTCTTCTTCTCCTCAGGGTCAAACTCAGGTATGGAAATATTTTCTTTCTGTTTTCTCCTCATAATCTGTTTACTAACAATTGCTACAATCCCTGGATACTTCTAGGGCACTGGTGAAGCTTCAGGAGCAGCTATTTCTTCCCCCGTTGGTGGTTCTTCTCCTCAGCTAGGAGTAGATATTCTTCATTTTAAAGCCCCAGAGCTTAGTCAGACATATTTTTTCTTCCCAAAACTTCTCTTTTCTTCAAACTACATTTCTTGTCTTAACCTGGTCTTCTTTGGTTCTTGCAACAGGCCCTGAGAGAAGCTTCGGGCAAATCTCCCCCGCGTTTAGTGCGTAAGACGGAGCTCCCCCGGCCTCCTTCAACTTTTGGAGGTACAGGGATTACCCTCCCTGGGCTTGAGAAGACCGGGAAGACTGAAATTGCCTCATCAGTGGGTACTACTCCATTAGAGGAAACTGGAGTGCGAAATCATCCTCCTTCTTCTTCATTTTCTAATTTGCCCGAATTTTTTGAAGAATTCGGGCAACTTGAAACAAGGCTGAAATCTTCAAAGCGTTCTTCTGAGCCTTCCGGCTTTCAAGAGCTACGTCGAGCTTTCCAAGAATGGGTGAAGAAGGATTTCTCAGCTTCGTTCAACCTCAAGGCTCTTCATCATATAGAGAAGGTTACAATAGAACTTTTCAAAGCCGGACAGTTATCCAAAAGTCAACATGATTCTTTTCTCTCTTTCTTTGAGAACCTGAGGGCTTTCTGGGATCAACATCAGAGAGCTGAGAGACAAGCTAATCGTGTCAGGTGCTTCCAGGAGAAAGAATCAAGTACTTCTGCTCAGGTCGAACAGTTGATGGATGCGGGCTTGCTGACAAAGGAAAGGATTGGAGTGGTCACTTTTGAAATCCAGAAGCTGGAAGAACAACTTGTTGCTCTTAAGTCTGAGCAAACAACTCTTATTGGCACCCTTAAACATCAATTTGAAGAAGTAAAGAAGTCAAACTCAAAGCTGGAGCGCACTAGGTCCCAACTTGTTAATAGCCACATTGTTCTGACCGAACCTAGTAGAATTTTTGCGATCATGCAGACTTATCATTCTCGAATAATTGCGCTGAGTGAAGATGTAAATCTGTTAGACTAGGATCATTTGTAACCCTTCTTTTAGCAGAATGAACATGTATTTTTCCTCTGCTTGCTTTGTTTATGGCTCTTGTCTGAATTTATTTCGGGCAACTCTTTGCCCCCTTGTTTATTTTCTTCTTTCTTCTGCTTCCCTCACTAATACCAATTTCGGGACCTGATCATGATTCTTCAGTCCCCCTTATGGTACTATTATTTAAGCGGGGGTGTTGGGGCAATCTGGGATCTATCTCCCTCTTCTATTGTAACAAATGATGACCCTGGCTTCTCTACCCGAATCAGGTTGATCATGTTGATAGGGGCTTCTGGGAAAGGGTTTGTGTCAACTATCATACTGGCTTAAGGTTTGTCCAGCAATAGATTTCCCTTCACTATAATGTCTTGTATCCAATCTCTGAACTGGACACAATTGGTGATAGAATGATTGAAGGTATAGTGTAACTTGCAATACTTCTTCCCTCTTAGCTCGTCTGGCTTGGGCATCTTTTTAGTACTGTCGGGCAAAATGACTCTTGCCCGCACCAGTTTTTCATAGATCTCAGGTGCTTTGGCCAAATCAAACGAATAACTCTGGTACTTGGGGGGTTTCATAGGGACGAAGCCTCCATCATTCATCACAATTGTCTGATCTTTGATGGGTTGAACCAACCCTTTCACCATCAAAGGCTTGAAATGTGTGGTCATTTTCAGCAGTACAAACATCAATTTTTTCTCTATCATGGCCATCTTCATGCTCTGGCCGTGTTTCTTCTACCTCTACCCGATGAATCGCAGCTTTGTTTTTGTAAAAATGAGGAGTCTTGGAAGTATGCTTCATTTGTTGTTCTTCTAGCAGCAGTTTTTCATACTTTGTTGCGGCGATTACCAATTCTTGCAACTCATTGAATTGCGTATCATAGAACCTCTTCCTCAAAGGTAACCTCAGAGCCATTTGGGCGATTGATATGATCTGAGCTTGGTTGACGGGGAATTGGCATCTCATCCTTGTTTTCCTGAACCTCATCATGAAATCCTCTGTGGACTCATGTTCGTATTGTTTGACTTCAACCAGATCATTAATAGTCATTTCTGGTTTTATTCTGTAAAACTGTTCATGGAAGGCCATCTCCATCTGCCCCCAGTTGGCAATAGAGTTAGGGGGTAATAGAGAATACCACTGAGATGCTAGTCCAGCCAATGAATTCCCAAACAACCTTAACTTATAGTTCGGGTTGTCTTCATAGGCCACACAATGATTGGAGAATTTGAAAATGTGGTCTCTGGAGGACACACTACCATCTTCACCAGTAAATGTTGGGAATGCATGCATTTTGAAGTTGAGAGGAAACGGGTTTTGCTCATCAATGTACTCAGGATAAGGCTTTTGATAGGTAACCCTGAATACTGGACGAGCTCGTGGTTGAGCATTATGAGCCACCGTCCTCCTTAATTCAGCCAACTCATCCCTAAGTTGTTGAGTGGCTGTATTATTATTCTGGAAGAGAAGGGCAGACTCGTTTTTCGGGCTTCGGTCATTGCCCGCTCCTGTTTCTTTCTTTGACTCAGGCTTCCTCCAGTTGGCTCCTCCTCCCTTATTAGCCAACGGGGGTGGCCTATAAGGAGGAGGTTTATCTGAAGTTGCGGAGCTTTCCTTTCCACTGGACTCTCATGTTGTTATGGGCATCCTATACTTCGTTCTTTCTTGCTCGCTCTGCTTCCTATTATTAAATGATAATAATGGGAAGCTAGGGAATTCTTTCTCTAGAACTAGTTTTATCAAAGGTTGACTTCCTTCAAGAACTACCTTCTTCTTTCCCATATCCTTTTCTTATTCTAATAACGGAAATAGGGGAATAACTGGTTCACTTCTGATGGTAACATGGCTCATCCCACTTCCTTGAGCACCTTTTGGAGTGGAAAACTCTAGATCTAGTCTTCTTTGTAGATTCCCTGTCAAGGTACACAGTCTACTTACTTCCCTCTTAGTTTCCAAAGATATTTTTTCCATGCTCTTCAATACTTGTATCATAGTAGCTTGTAATTCTTCATTAGTTCATTTTCCTTCAGACTTTCCAGATGAAGTTGGGCTTTCCAGGACCACCTGTCCTGATGGGGAAGAAGGATTTCCTGATTGATCTGTCATTTGTAGCAAAGGTTGAAAGGAATCGTCCTTTGTATTCTTTATGCAAGGTTTATGGCTTTTCTTCTTTGACATGCGAGATTAAAACAAATGAAGTCCCACCGGGCGTGCCAAAACTATGTTCGTGGCTAGAATTTCCGTTGGGGATGTTTCCTAGCGGACGAGCACACAGCTCCCCGAGAGGTTGGCGTCGGTTGATGCTTTCTGTCAGGCTTCTGCTCACTAGCGGGCTTGTCGGGCAAGGCTGAAAGAGAATGACAAGGTTAACTTTGAAATGTGCCTTTGTGGGGCCTTAGGTATAGGCCTTGAGGCTCACGATCAATATTAACTTTTAGGTGCTCAGGTGTGCCACTACCATCTTTAGCATGACAGATGTAAAACAGATGTTGAGTTTTGATTGTATATATACCCGAGAGGCTGTTTTAGTTATGAAAGGTGCCTTTGTGGGGCATTAGGTGTAGGCCTTGAGGCTTTCAATCAATAACTAACCCAGTACTCGAACATATAATGTTTGTTTCATTGATTGCAAAAGTGTTATGACTATTATATTTCTAATTACCCGAGCCCGAAGAGCAGAATGAATCCAAATAGGTGCCTTTGTAGGGCCTTAGATGTAGGCCTTGAGGCTTCCCATCATAATTCCTTCTATACTCAAACGTTCTACGATAATCATAATATAACAGAAATAAAACTAAGGGATAGGTCGATTACTTGCGCCCCAAGTAACTTCGGACTTCTTGTTTATCAAAGACTGTCGTGGATGGGTTAAGTCCAAATAAGGTTCTTTTTTATGCCTTGAGACCAAGGACTTTTGAATGATCAATCTTACATGCCAACGAGCTTAGAACTTAGATCTGATTTAAACTATGAATACAGATTCCAATCGGATTCAAGAACTGAAGAGTCTTTTAATCATCAACTTGCTACAAATAACTTGGATACAACTGGAGGTATACAACATATTACTAGACTAATGAATGAAAAGACAAAAACAAAGAGGGTCGGGCAAGGCTGATCGTCTTGCAACTTCCTATCTTTGTGATTTATCAAGGGGTCTGAGAGTTTAAAAAGAGGGGTAGGGAGATGAGTTTACAGAAGGAAATCAATACTACAACAAGATTTGGACAAGGTAGCAGAGCTATTACAAAGGCTTTTGGTGAGGGTTGATCCCGAAAGGGATGAAGGCTTGGGCTGACTACAACTTCGTTTGAATGCAAAACTAGTTTGAGCAGAGTTTGTGTTTGTATTTGTTTGTTTGTTTGAGTGTCCTCATCTCTGATTTCTCTTTCTTCTTTTATAGACAATTTGGCTTGGCCTCCAGTAGCATTAATCTTGCCCGAATGCAGCTTGAAGGGCAATGACTCATCATCTTTTTACTTGTACTGCCACTGTAAAGTGCTTTTTGGGCTGATTAGCTGGCTGGTCTACACCACTTGGTCTCTAGGTAGGTGAGCAAGTGGTTCAAATGATCTGCACCTATTCGGGAGAAGGCATTTTCTGCCTTCTGGGCTTTAGCTGAGTTTCGGGCACCTTTCCTCCTTTTGGGCCAACTCCCTTTTAGGCCCAAAGTTCAAGTTTTAACCCAAACAAATACATTTCTAGTCAGTCAGTGTGTTTTTTTGTAACTAATCAATTAGTCACGAAATTTTCAATCACAACCCAGTTACAGAACTTTTTCATAACTAAACGTTTTAGTTAAACATTTTATACTTTTAGTAATAATCTTTGTTGTAACTAAAAGTCTTTTATTTTTTATTTTTTTAGTAGTGTCTGACATTGAAGCTTGAATCTGATCCTGTCCTAGATCCCTCTTACTAATCATTTATGCATGCACACAAATTAGCTAAATATGATAAATAGTTAAGGTTTCGCCATAAAATTAATAGGAAGATGGTGAGTAGCTCTACTTCTATAAGCTCATGTAAGATCCATTTTGTCTCCAACTGTGAGATTTGTACTCTCAACATAGTGACAAATTTTTTATTCTAACACATGGGCAACACAAATTGAGTGACGTTGAGCACCTGTGGCCATTTGACATAATATGTGCGCCAACTTAGCTATGATACGTATCCACATGAAGGATGTTGAAGTTTCATCATAAAATAAAGGGACACTTTGGATGCGGTCCCTAACTATCAATGTTTTTTTACTGAAACCTTTGTGGTTTTTAGTTTTTTATCGAAGTTCCTGACATAAATATAATAATGTATTTCTATGTTGGTTAATATATTCTTAAATTTAAAATGAAATTTGTAGTTATTTATATTAATGAGGTTTTAATCAAACCCATAATTTATGAGATTAAAAATATTAAAGATGAATTATACTCTCCAATATATATATGGGTACGTTCATCAAAACTAACCAAAAAATTATTGCACCAAAACATAGGTACATTTTTCAAAAACAAAATAAAAAATATATATATTAGGCTTAATAACATTATTAAATTTCTTCTATTGTACTTGACATGGATACATTCTCAAATCAACGAAATATAATGTACTCATATAAGTTTAAAAACGGATTAGAGAAAAGATTGAGAGAATATAAAAAATGGGCACATTTTATATTAAAAAAGGGTACAGTTTTCATATAACAAATTGATATATTTAAGAATTGGTACATATAATTTAATGGGTACAAACTTATTCTAATTTTATTTTTTATATTTTGGAAATGTTTAAATTACAAAATTAATTAGGAGTTTAATAAGGGTGTGAGTATTAAAACTCTAAATCAATTACTAATTTTTATTATAAAATTATGTAACTTACATGTAATTTATTAATATATTAATGATAGGAACTTTGATCTAAATTTAAAAACTGATAAGGTCTTAGTCAATAAACAATAGAAACTAGGGACCGGATACTAATTTTTCCTAAAATAAATTGGCAACATCCATAGCAGTTCAATTCCTTATCAATACATACAAAATACTCTTAACGTGGGATACTCTCTACAATATATGAAATCATTGAGCTAATTGATTATCATCATAATCATTTCGAAAGAATATCCTTATCTTTGAATCTTACCACAAAAGATTTCCAATTTAACTTATTATAGGAAAGATCAATCAATAGGAACCTAAAACATGGATGGTCATTCCACTACATTGTGGGGTGTCCCCAACAACGAAGTTCACGAATTTAAACTACAGAGAGAGAGAGAGAGAGAGAGAGAGAGAGAGAGAGAGAGAGAGAGAGAGAATTTGTTGTATATGTACAAATATATCAAAATCTTTGACTAACAAGGATCTTAAAAAGAAAGGGAGGTCGGTATTGGCTAAAGATTTGTGGGAGTTGAGATATGGACCATAAAGCATGGTCTCTTTTAACATACATGAAATTAACACAAAAGTTGAATTTAGATTCGTAGGGTTTTTGATAGAGACGTCCTCGATCGATCGCATGGCATGGACCAAATAAATAGCCTGGTCACAAAACCATACGAGAAATTACAGAGATGTCTAGGTCTTGTCTTTCAATGGTAAACTGAACGTGGATGTAAGATGCCACTTTGCATGGAAGCCATTGGAGTATGCCACTGTCTTGTACGTAGAATAGAAGACATGGTGAGGGTCCATATACAGCACTTTCTAATCACCGATATCTACCCAGTCCAGTGGACCTATCGATATGGTGGGCAACTTTGCATGCTTGTCTTCCTCAATCCCACATTATGTTCCCTTAAACATTGATTAGTCAAGCTATATATCAATTCTCTTGCTTTGTCTGTAATCTTTATTTGTTATGAAATGTAAGTTTTCGATAGAAATACATTTGTACAATATTCATAAGTCAGACCAAAGATACATTTTGCTTGATATAATTAAAATCGATACTCTGTTTAAAATATTAGCAGAAGCAATAATACTATTATTAATTATGGCATAATCCTTTCTATCAACAGGGACTGATGGAGATCAACAGGGACTGATGGAGACTAGTATGGAATCAAGCCAGCCGTTTGAAATTTACTAAATAGTTTGGACATTTGGTATGATGGTCAAAACATTTTTAGAATGTAATGTTAGGGTGACTAAATTTTGTAAACCAAATAATGTTGTTGTTGAGGATTGGATTTTTACTTAAGTGTTGATTAACGTGCTTATTTTTTTATTGGTAACACATCATTTAATTTGTAAATTTAGTCTACCTAGCATTACCCTTCTTGTGATATGAATTTACATATAAATATTCTTTTTAAACTCTCACACACTACAATTGATTAATAGCTTTTATCTTGCAAACTCTGCATGTAAATATGGAAGCTTAATGATAATACACACTCTTTTCTTCTCGACACCTATGCTTAGCTAAAAAACTATATATATAACAATCGAAAAGTTGCATGACAAAGTGATAATAGTGTGTTGAAATCAGCCTAAACTCTATATATATAACAATTAAAAAGCTGTGTGAAAGGCTTATAATAGTGCTTGAAAATCAGCACTATGTTTTTAATACAAGTATAATAGTGTGTGAGACATAATAAGGGTGGGAGATTGAGCTAAACACACCATCGATCAGTAATAATTTGATATTAAATTCGTTATTTATATGAGAATCGAACTTAAAATCCTTCATTCATAAAAAGAGAAAAAGTTTCACTAAACCAATACAATTATTTTATTTATATGGGGGTAAAATAGTAGGCTTGAACCCCTAAGGGTAATTAAGATGAAAGTTAGCTTGGAAGCATGGAGGTAACTGTCCCTATATGCCTAATTCTAGTTAGATGGTCGTTTTCTAGTCCTTAGTGGATGAACATGCATAGGATTGATGCTTGGTCCCATCTAGGGAATCTTAGCATATCTCTTTTTCGTATTCTTTAAGTTTTTTTAATACAACGTAAGCTTGCAGATAATACTTTATTGCAATGGAGGAAAGTCATTATGTCTGAATATGTATTTTGGTGGATAGATTCTTACCAATTCTTTTTTCTTTAACAACTAACAATTAAATTCATTAACTCTATTTAAAAAAAAAATACAGCCTAAACTTTTTAGTTGTGACAAAATTAAGCTAAGTGGAAGTTCATTACATGTCAATATGAATATTTACATGAAAATTAACCAATCTATTAAAGTAAACAATTAGTTTTGTCTTCACTCTGCTGGCTGCTTGATCCACTTTCACAATCATCCTCACATTAGTTAAAAAATTTATATGACACTCAGATATATCTATATGCAACACTTAATTAAATACTTAATTAGTTATTAAATGTGAAGATCTGTGATGTCACTATGATGTCGAAAATGCATGGAGAGGGGAGAGAGGAGGGAATGGGAGTTTTAGGTCATATATTTTAATTAAGGTTCAAATGACTGGGACAGAAGGAAATAGAGAAGATTTGCAGTGGTTCGTTGTGGTTAGGATGATAATATAATATGAAGGCGATTAAAAGATGGGACTGCATGCTTAGAAGAATAAAATCATTTTGTAGGGTAGGGTCTAGACTAGGATTAATCTTATTTTATACACTGTTGGATTTGAAGATTCAATATAATTTCTACGTTGATCCAAGAGAGATACACCACCTCATGTGCTTCACTTAATTATTAAGTTCAAAGATATGTATTTTATAGTTATTAACAACATAACAATAATTGTACCTAATTAAGGTTTGTAGGAAGAATGGGGTCATATATTTAGAGTCCAAAATCGATGGACTCAAAAATTCTGACCGTTCAAGAACGAGACTCGGGCCGTTTAAAGGCTTAGTTGTGTGAGTGAGCTAGTGAGATGGGCTAATAAAGACCGTAAAATTTAAATTAAGTGGTTTGAATTTCTGAATCTATTGACTCCGGACACAGAGATTCAAAAAAGATCTCAATTCATATATTTTAAGCCTAGCGCATAGGCGCAGGTGGGATTAAGAGGGAGACAAATAAATGAATGAGATGTGGATTCATTTCTTTAGGTAGAAAGTGGGAAAGGCCTAAGCATATACTATTTGATAAATGAAGAAACCTAAAAGAGGCCATTGATTGTTGTCGGTTTCTTTTACTATAAGTTTGAACTAGACTATTGTTGTTCCTGATAAATGAGACTACGGAAAATGAAGATGATATTTAGAGTAACGTTTTGTGGTTTAAAATTTGACATGTTATGTTGTTAAGATGTTAATTTCAATCATATTCAAACAAAACTTACTTTACCAACATTCGGGATTTGATTGACAAATGAACGACATAACATATTAAACCGTTTTGTAAAAAATATTAATTTCATGCTTACCAAGTTGACATTTGTTAAATCATCTTTCGGCCAATTAGTGTACTAAATTGAGACAAAGGCTACCCTAACACATTCCTAATTGCATTTTTTATATTTCCCAACCATCACCATTAACCAAATTGCAAACCTATCTACATCGCTAGCTTAGACGTGAGTAGTGGGGTTTTGAATGGAAATTGCTTTGACATCAAATTATCATATTCCATCACAAAGTTTAAAGGGAGATTATAATTAGATTAGAGGCTCCCTCGTGTGGTGGTAAGAATTCTTCAATTTTTATATGACAACTTTCTCTCCCAAAATCAAGTAGCTAGGAAGGAAGGTATTCAAGTAAAGGTAAGGTTTGATGAAAAAATAAAGGGTAAAGTTGATGTGAATATATGATATGCAATTGGGCATCACTTTCACTGAGAGATATATAAGATACGTGCGTGCGTGCGTGTGATATGGATGGAATAAAGGGCAAAGGCAGATGGAGGTTTAATTTAAATCTGAGCTTTTTGTGATGGCTACGCTTTAACAGAAACCCAGAACAACTCCCGTGTGGCTCACGGGATGCAAAGAAAGATATAAAGTGGCCAATAAAAGGAAGATGGTGGATGCATCTATGCTATGCCATGCAACTTGAACTTTGCCTTTATCTTCATCCATCTTTACAATCTTCCTTTGTTCCCATTACAATATTAAAATCTCCAATTGGCAATTTGATTCAGGAGGCCCTCAATGATTTATAAAGTTATGAATGCATGCACGCTCTAACAAAAAAAGCATAAAAAATATATGTATAAGGCAAACTGTAAACTTAGACATCTACATTTTAACAAATGGGAACATGATATAATGCAAGGTATTTTCTTCCTTCCAAAAAAACGAAAGGTTTTTCATATAAAAGCTCGTGATAATATTGTTATATTTTTACAGACAAACATTTCAAACTCAATATGTTAAAAGAAAAACTCAAGCTAACCTTAATGAAAAGAATTAATCAAAAGAATTTCACAATCACAAATCAATTGGAACATAACAAGAGACTAGCTAAGGGGAATTTTATTTTTTTCTCCAACTAAATTAACTGTTTTTTTTTATAAAACTTATGGTTGTTAGCGTGTTTATTCTAATTTATTAAAGTTTTTTATATTAGCACCCCACAAAATGTTGAATGCACTCCACATTAAAATTTAGTATTAAATGACTTATTTACCCTACTATGCAATGGCAATTTTGACCTTATTAGGTTTAAAAAAAAAATCTTTATACACCCCAAATCACTTTTAATGTATTATTTATCTTCTCCAACTATCAAAACCCCTTCAACCCTCTATTGTTGAACAAAACCCTAACCAAAGAAACTACAAACATGTTGATTGAGAAAAATTATTTTTGACGAATGAAACACGAAATCGATGTTTTGGAAACTTCACATGAGGTAAGACTTCATATTTTTTATTGTTTTAGTGATTTTGACGACATCGATAATTATTGAATCTTGCTTTTGATGCGTTATTCAAGCTTCTATGTTCGTATTCATCTTTTAGGGATCACGTGGATTACATGAAGAATTAAACACCTAAAATTACCACCAAATATTAAAAACTGAAGAAATGGGTTTTAATGGTGGAATTAAAAACAACCCATATATGCTTTAAATCCCAGGCGGCATCTTTTGTCAAAATTCTAGTCGGCATTTTTTGTCCAAATTAAAAGTTTTCTAAGATTTGAGAAATGTGGGGTATAGAAAATATGGGGTGCATGTAGAAAATGTAAAGTGTATATTAAGAATGTGGGGTGTGAGGGTATTATGAGGAAATATGTGGGGTGTATTAAGATAATTTTTAATTGAAAAAGCAAATATGGGGTGTATTAAGTATGTGGAGTTTATTCAACAATTTGTGGAGTGCTAATATAATGTCATTTATTAAAAATGTATTTATTATGAAAGAGGCTGTTTTAGCTTAGTTGTTTCCTGTCAATGTGCATTAAGATGGACTGATGGGGAAACTTGACCTAAGCCCCTTGGTTTAAAGTTGGCAATGAATAGAACAATCACCAAACCTGGACAGTGGACTAGTTTGGAAAGCTCAGTTTTGGTGGAACATAGTTTGATGATTCCATATTCTTTTCAAAAACTAATTACAACATAATTTGTTTACAAGGCTACTTCCATGAAAGGGTTCACAGGAAGTACAATTATTGCCTTCACCGGAAACAAAATGCACCTTCAAATTCAATGCATCCCTTTGGTTGTTACCGTAATGAGAAATTTTTTTATGTACTCAGAACATAAGTCAATACACCACTTGTCATAAAGTGAAGATATGATGTATTTTTCAGTGTTCTCATTTTGTATTATGACACACGTTACATATGGTGTATCGCCTCCTGTTTCGAGTACATTAAAAAATGTTCCCACCGCAACAGATTTTAAATAAATTTCTAACTTATTGCATTGGAGATATATATTTTTATCTTGTAGCATAACATTTAGGAGTTGAGACCAATGAACTTCAACATAACTGCTTCATTACTGCTAATAAAACCCAAGAGCACGAGAAGAATGCACAAACTATGAAACTGAGTTTTTTAACACCAATATAAATTTGACAAAACCAGGCACAGATGTGGCAGCAATCCTTGATGAGAACCATATATACCAGCCGTGATGATTAGCCCATTCACTTAGGCCCGTGTAGAAGTATGCATATCGTATATTTTGTATTTGTTTGTATTCCGTATTTCTAAATAATGTGATTTGTATTCTTATAATTCGAAGGATCATGAGTTGAGTGTTGGAGTTTTGAGACTCCATGTTCCACATCAGGGAACATATATCCCAATGGTCTTTATATATGTTTTGTCCTTTATACTGGTGCTTTGGATTTGGACAATTTGGAAAAGGATTGAAGGTTTTAGCCTTATGGTTGTGTGGATTAGACTTGTATAATATAGTCTAATATAATTAATATTAATTAATCAAGCCCTTGGAAGTTAAAATTAATCAAAGTTCATTAATTTTAATTTCCGATAAATTTTTTAATTAACATATTAATTAAAAACCGTTTTGATTTAGTGACACAGCTTTTAGAAAGAGTTGTGTACTTTCAAATACGTTCAACGGGTATTTGAAAGGGTACGAAACAACCTATATATCTGAAATCTCAGTTTTCAATAGAATCATCTTTTCTTCCTCTTTCTCTTTTGTACAAAATTCCTAGAGAGTAAACACACAAAACAATTCGCCATAATTCTATAATTCAGTGCGGGTTGTAGAATTAGATAGTTGTATCATGATCAAACAAACGTCGTAGAACCACAAACACAAGAGTGGGACGGAAATACTATTCGAAGGGCATAGCTTTTGTGTTAGCCTCTATCTATGATTCAATCAAGTTAGTATCATTTTAATTATTGTAATTATTTATGTTATTTCATTCTGTATTGCAAGTATTTTTCATTAATAAAGAATCAGTATTTCAAGTTCTGTTATTTATATTTATTTTTTAATTGTTCTCAACATTGAGTATGAATGAAAGTATCATCTTCTCTCTTTACCCCTCTCTCTCATCTAGAACAAATTCACACATGGAAGAAAAGTAGACGATGATATCATTATCAAAGTTATTGCAAAATCAGAAGTAAACCCGGAAAACATTCAACCAAAAAAAAAAAAAAATAAACCCGGAAAACATCTTTGCCAATTCAAATGAAACGGAAAATCAACAAACAAGCATATAGCTAACACCTCGAAGTTTACTTCCACCGTGGAAAAGACAGATCTATAGGTAGGTTTCAAATTCAAATACTCCATATTATCCTTGTAAACCCAACGTGCTTGGAGTACCTTGCACTTGTAGGCATCAAAATTTTAGTGAAATAAATGTCCTCCAACAATTTAAGTTTTTGACATATCAAGGCTTATGTGGCATATGTCATATGTCTCACAAATTATAAACATGGCATGTGACTCATTAAAAAAACCAAACAAGTTATCAAGGATGTCACGAGTCAACATTTAGCGTCAAATTAAAATTGAAATGTGAAAGATAACTTGATTAAAGATTATTTGATGGGTTCAAGTCATGAACCAAGTCGAAAACGAGGCTCAGTCCATTCGCCAATTATCAGGCCCAAATCAAATCAAGCCCACATCAAGACTTGAAGAGCCTATAAATATAAGACTCCAAGATAAAGAAGAGGGTAGAAAACATATTTTTATGCTCAGACGCTCAAGCCTCCAAACGTTCTCAAACACTCAGAAGACTCTAAAAGTTCTTTGTATCTTCGCCACACTCGTGAAGAACCGTCAAGCATCACTACACGTGCCAGTTCTTCCGTTGCCATAAAATCCTTGTGACGTTTATCGTTCGAGAACAAGTCGTTACGACCATTGAGTTACTCTACATCTACACTTGGCAATTACTGAGATCGAATTAGAGGAATCAAACATTTGTAACCCTAATTTTTCATTAATACAAATATCATTTTATACACATATTCTTTTCTTTTCTTATTTGTTGCAGGAAATTTCGTGTTTACAATACTCATTCCGATCAGGATTGAAGTTGAAACTATAAGCAAAATCAGATTGTGAACCCAAGACATGTTGGGGAACGCGGGACCTGTTCGTATACGAGTTGAGACTATAGAACTGACTTCACCGGCAAGTGTTAGAGCATCGCCTTTGCTATTTTGTCATTATCCATGTTTTTCTTATGCAGTGAGGGAAGAGATACGATAATCGAACCAAAGGGAAGAAGAGAGAAGAGAGCAAGCTAAGAACCGGCAAAGAATCCTTAGGCTTTTCTATATACATGAAACTTGCTTTAGGGTATTTTTATGGTCAATTGCTTGAGGTAGAGGTGGCAAATCAACTTATTGGGTTGTTAAGGAGTACATTTTAAGACCCATTTAGTTTGATTTTACCTTACAACATTATTACTACTACCAATCACACCCTCATCTCATGATGTTATCAATTTAAACGGGTCTGAACGGATACCCATTAACATTTCAATGGGTTAATTTGCCATCTCTAGCTTTAGGGTTTTGCCGCATAGGTTTACATTCCTTATTTGATGACTCATTTTAATGTATTTAGGTGTTTTTATTTATTTGTATTTATGAAATTCTTTATAAAATGGTTGGTGTTGAGGGCAATTAACATTTTTTTAGGTCAAAAGTAACTTCAGTACCAACAGAAACAAGACTACAAAAAAAGGGTACCGAATACAAAAGTAAGCACAAAACAAAAGAAAGGACTCTCCATACAAACAAATACAAAGTAAGCCTGTGGTAAGAAATTGGAGCCCAAAACAGAAGAAAAAGAAGAAGAAAGAAAGAAAAAAACATACATACATGGAAACCCTAGCAACTTCTTCTATCTCCCTACAACCACCGCCACCAGCAACCCAAGCGCCAAAGAGGAGATCGAAGCCTCGACAGGAGATCTATAGAAGACGATATTGTAGCATCCTCCCGGAGCTAGAAACAGGCGTCATCTTCAAGCGATCAAATAATATGTCAAACATGACTCTCGAACTATCCAAACAACCACCACAAACGTGAAATACACAACTGTAGGAATGACTAAAAGGTGCACCAGCAACAAACAAATACAAGAAGACATCAAAAGCAGTTGGCCCAAAAGTAAAAACAACCGATAAAACCTTAATCCCCATTAAATAGAAGCAGCCCACATCCAAATCAACCCAAATATAACAAGCATACCCAAAGCAAAAATCATATCTTAAAGTGTAGCAATTGAGATTCCAGATTGGGCTCGAAGATCTAATTTTTGGTTATGGGAGAGGGAAGATGGTGAAGAAGAAAATTCATTGTTGCAAAGGACTGATGGTAGGTTGGTGATGGAAATATGGAAGGGCTTGGGTTGAGGGAAAGGGGCTGAAAACGAGGAAGAAGGTATGAAAAGAAGGCAAAAAACAAAAAAAAAATTGGACAAAATCTTGACGACTCCGTAGACACGTTTTACCTTCAACTCGGACAAAATTTGGATGCTGACATCCGTTTCTTCATGCGGCATACAATGAATCCAATCCAATTCGAGAACGAAACATAAAATCATACCAATCCATTTAATATAATATTTCATATACAAACAAGTTTGGGATTTCACAACTCACAGCGAGATCCCACAAACCCAGAAATTCAAGTATGATTGACCGGCTTCTACCTTCTAGAACTAGAAGCAGAGAAAAACTCAAATAAAAGTACATCAGGTACCCTGCTCACCTTCCTCAACTCTTTTTCCATCAATATCTTGAACGGCTCCTAACCCTGTAAGGTGGTCCGCTCTCGGTAACAATCCCCATGAGTACCAATAGGCCCCAGCCAACATAAGGAAAAGGTACACAGTGGGGTCACCTTGGTGAGCGGGAGTAAGTTCGTGAACCATTACGGGTTCGAGAGCGGGAGCTAGACCGGGAACGAGATCTAGAATGAGACCGGGAATTACGTCTTAGGGAACTCTTCCTTCTCGGACTTCTACCACGTTGGTGTCTTCTGCATTTAACACATTTTCACAATCATGGGCAAGGCAATATAATTGCGGCATAGATTTTCGACCCACCATAAGAGATCATAACATGATTTGATTATCATCCTTATGTTCATACTTATAGCCAGCACCCTTTTTTATGTAAAAAGAAAAATCACCGACCTTGAAGGAGAGCGGCTATAGCTCCTACTGCGGCTACGACGCCTAGATCGACTTAATCGGCTTGTTTCTGCAAGTTTTTCCAGCCTCTGGCGTTCCTGCTCTCGCTTTTTAGCTATTTCAGCAGCAGTATCTTTCTTAACTGAAAAAGCAATTATGTTCAAAATAATATTATATACCATGAGTCAGGCACTGATAACAAAAATGAATAACAATAAGCTGTTTAACATAAGCAATGCAGTAAGTTATCGGACATACTTTGTTTGTTCAGTTGCTTGCTCATAATCCTTTTAAGTCGTTCTTGAGGAGTTTCTTTCTTCTCCACTGGTTGCTGCTTCAACGGCCCAACAGAAGTACTTCCCTTAGTTAACTTAGCTAATGCTGATGATGTACTGTGAGGTAAGGAAACAAGCAAAGTTTAAAAAGTGAGAAAAATATAGTTACAAGGATATAGAAAAACCACAGTGATAAAAGCTGAGACGAAAATAATAAGCACAATGATTAATAAAGCCTCCAATGATTACGTTCCCTCAAACTTCAAATGTGAAGAAAAACAAAAGATCTTCTGATCCAGGTTCCATGAGATACCTTGCTGGTGGTTTCACCAATTTAGCACCCTTATCCTTCTCAAGGGATGCACCGGATGCAGGATCAATATGCAGAGCCTCAAGTATGAGACCAGTTGAAGGCCTGCAGGAAAGAAGAAGCATTAGGAATAACAATATCTGGGAACAAAATGAGCTTCAGAAATGAAGCCTCCTTCCCTCTTCCTCTTGGCAGTTAGGTTGATACCCCTAAGCCTGATCTATTCTAAACCAATAAATTTTGCTCAGGTAACAAAATGGGTGAAAAGATGCAGCAGAGTAAAGAGTGTCCAATGAATCTTTGTAAGAATAAATGGTCGAGTGCTCCGACCGGTTTAACACATTGGCCTGTGAGGGAGGAGACGATGGTGGAGAGAACCCTTCACGCTTTGATCCATCCTTGTCCCCGGATCCCCCGAATTCAGTAATATATTCGATTTTAGCAATTGTTGGTTTGCTTCGATGAGCATCATCAGAATGTCGTCCACGAGGATATCTCCGTGAGTATGATGGTGAATATGATCGAGATCTTGATCTACACACACAAATAACAAGAGGTAACAAGCAAAGACCTTTTGTGGGAAGATTTACACACGAATACGAATGATATAACGATTTTACCTTCTTGGGCGAGGATAAGCTTCATATGTTGGACTTCGTCTAGTTTCACTGCAGTGCAATCTTTTCATATGTTATATGGAAGAAAAAATCCTACCACTTGGGCAACAGGAGCAAAAGTCAACTAATTTTGGAAAATAAAATTATTCATTGTTTACCGGTACGGGTCATGGTGGAGCACCCGAGTTCCAGTTACCCGTGCAGTTTCTCTTTCTCTCTCCCTTTCTATCTGAGAAGCCTTCCTTCTTTCCTTACGACTTAGTTTCCTCTACAAAGTTTTGCAAATTCAAATTATGGATTATGACTAATGGAACAGAAAGCACATGTAACCCACAATTGTGAGAACTTACAATTGCAGGATCGCCCTTGATCACTTCTTTTTGCCGTTTCTCCTCCTCCTTAGCTTTCTTATCCATGTAAACAAGCCAACCATATCTTTTTATTCCAAACTCTTTTGCTATTTTATCCATTCCTTCATCACTGCTGTCATCACTGTTGAAATCATCCTCATCCTCATCTTCGTCATCATCTTCATCATTATCATCAGAGTCCGAAAACTGGGCATCATCTTTTCCATTCCCTTCATAAGAGAACCCCACCTGCGAATAAGAACCCTTAACAGCAGAAGGTTGTTGCGCCTGAGACCTACATATGCATAAAAAACAAGACTTGATGCCACAAGCAAAACTATCATAGTATGCTAAACATACATACCACTAATAATGAGAAGACCTGCAGCCGTATAAATGTAAAAGAAAATTCAAACCTGTCAGGAGCAAACGGGGCAGTAAACTTGGCCTCTATCTCTTGTTCCACATGTAGCAAACCCTCATCATCAGTATCTGTTAACGTAAGAAGCTTAAACCGTGACAATCTTAAATTAAAACCCCACATCACAATTAATATTTCAAACACCAGAGGTTTATAATTTTCGTCTTTCAATGCCCTTACGGATAGAGATAATTATTGCATACAGAAAAGCAATGTATAACCTACGAACTTAAGGCCGTTCGATTACATAAACATGGTCTGTAATCGACAATGTCATACACATTTAAATGAATACATATGATTAGAAATCAAAACAAAGTACCGACATCCTCTACGACGATGCTTAATTAAATCCCGATAACGCTCAAAATTAACAAACTCTTCTAATTCCTCCTCTTCTTCGGACTTTTCTTGAGCACGCAAGTGCCGCGTATCTCGAATAAAATCGAGCAGAGCTCGCCCATCAAATCTGCATTTTACATTTACCAATACAAAATTCAAGCTAAAAACCTTCACAAATTCAATATGAAAAATCGACAGTAAAACTAAAACAGAATTGAAATTTATACCTATCAATCAAAACATCCTGCTTCCCGTTCCAAGGAATCCTGATAGAAATTGAATTCGAACAAAACGACGTCGTGATTATACATACACATGCAAATTGAAGCTGAGAGAAGGAGAGTTGAGGTAAAGGAGCATTACAGGCCTTGCTGGTCCTCGGCGGCTTGGTAGAGGCCGTCATCGCGGTACAAGCGGCAGCGAGAGCCGACGACCTGGATCGACTGCTGGGGGTCGCCGCGGCGCTTGGCCAGGAAAACGGCACGTCGTTGAGCTCGCTTACGAGCGGCGTCCATCATGTCGTGGACCTTCCGCTCCGACCTCCTGGCTTCGTGCCACATCGTTCCACCGGATTCGATTCGAATTCGAGGGTCGACTAGTCGAGTTGCCAACCTGAGAGGAGCCCTAACCCTTTTGGTAGTTACAGTTTGCCTCCTCTATCACCGACTTACGCCATGATCATGGGGTATTGAAGACTTGTGTATATTCGGTTTTTGGCCCAAATTTACTCAAGCCCAACACTATCAAATTGAAATTTTATTTTATGTTGGGGTACAAGTTGGATTCGAAATTCTAATTTTATCAAAAAAAATATATATATCATTTGAAATCCAACAATTCCGAATAAATTGTACGGATTACGTGTGCAACATGTTTCGTCCCTTAAAAATTTTAAGCTTTTTTTCTTGTGAGCAAGACCTTAGGTCACACCTTCGTATTGAATCGCTTTAGAGCATCTCCATCTGTTAATGAAAGGTAAGAGCAAAAACTTTTACTAAGCCTTGAGCCCACTAGCAAAGGCCACGTCATTATGACGTGAGCAGCCATCAAGTGGGTCCCACAACAGAAATGCTGACCAGCAAGTGGGTTTCAAGGGGTAATCAATGGGACAGGTTTGTGCAAGGTAAATGAAGCATTATGTTTAGGTGCTGAAGGTGGATGTAGGACATCTAGATAGGCCTGGCAAACGGGTCGTGTCAGTCGTGTTCGTGTAACACCTATTATCTTAACGGGTCGTGTCGTGTCAAACCAAAGTTGACAATTGTTTCCGATCTTCATTGCTAATTCATGCCCAAAGTCTAATTTGTCAACAGTTCATGCTTAGTAGTACATGGTCAAAATTACTTCTTTTCGAAGTTTGGAAGAAGACGGTGATTACGGCTTGTGTTTTGCTTATAGTAGATGCTATAGTGGGATTGTTAATTTGGTTTGTAATTCCACTAGATAACGCCAACAAAGCATAAAAGATTCAAAAAAAAAAAAAAAAAAACATTTGTGAATAGTACTTGTCATTGCTTGCCCTTGCCTATTCAAAGTAAAGGCTACTTACATGCCTTTATTCTTGTATTCCACTAACATGTGGAGATACTCTTAATATTAAAAAAATAAATATAAAAAAAAAAAAAAAAAACCCAAATCACACCTCCAGCCTTTTCTTCATATGACACTCTCTTTTCTTCGTATTTTTGTTTGAGCGAAGGGAATAATGATTTTTCCAAAAGCAAGAAGAACAAATTTTCAATGAAATTTTATAAATACTCATATTAAGAAGGCCTTCTTAAATTTTCATCTCTTAGGCCACATGCCTCCGTTTGGTTTTTGTTTATCTTTTTCATGACATGGTAAGTCATCGCATGAGGAAAGAGATAAAGATAAATAATTGTATAATCACATTATAAACAAGGCACCATCTTATTTATTGAAAGTATGATTACTTGGTTTTTGGTGTTAATGTGGCGACTTGAAAAGAGCGGAAACCTACAGTAAGTAACCAAATATTACAATAAAAATCTCAAGTTAATTATTCAACTCAAATGTTTTAATTCAAAAACAAATAATAAAAGTACTTGAATTGAGATATCAAAATGGCTTTTGGCTTTAGAAAATTGTAAGTGGAAACCCCACGTTTACTTTAAACAACTCCGCCGACTTGGAACTGCTGCGTTGACTAATTACTACTAATTACAAGTGCTTTTGGATTAAAATTCAAAAGACATGGGACACCTGACATGATGATCCGCGCTCTGCATTATTCCCATGCCATCATTCTCTCAGTTTTGTGTGTTTAGGGTTTGGCATGGAAGGGTCGAGATATGGGAATCTAAAGTCACAACTCAGACACACGGTCAAATTTCCAATTAAAATAAAAGGTCATTATTCATGCAATGATGTAATATAATGCTAGCATATGAGATAGCGGAAACGAAGAGTAACTTATGTGATACCAGTACACTGTTATATATTATCATATTAAAATGAATCTTATTATATTATGTAGATAAAAAGTCACATGTATCTTTTTATTATTAGCATAAGACGCTATAATGAGGATGTAAAATACCGGTAATAGTTGAGACTTTGGCACTAGCAAATCGGCATCCACCTTCTCTTCGTGGTCAAAGAATGAAAGAAAGTTGCATGGATTCACCCCTCTACTATATATTTGTCCAAACTTTCTAGAACTTATACGACTAATTGGGTCAATATACAAATCTATGAAGCATCTCTATTATATTCTAATGGAAATTAAGCCGCCAGAGACCCGCCCTTCCTCTTGCAGGCTGTTGATACACGAAGGAAATTGACATGTAAATTGTAATATAGCTTAACTTTGATTAGTTGGTAATTTATAGAGAGGTTTGCGTATTGTGAATTCATTTAATTAAATTATAACTTTAATGGGAGGGGGCTTTGACTAAGATTAACTAAGATTGAGACCAAAAGCCCCACGCGTATTGTGCATATAGCTTAACTAAGATTAAGACCAAAAGCCTCACGCGCCCACGATGAATGGGAGGGGGCTTTGACCGAAGAATCTCCGATGTCAAAGTTAGAATTCTAAAAAGAATGTGTTTGAGTGTTTGTAGGAAGCAAAAAGCCTCCTAGCAATCTTTTTCGCTTGCCTGTGCAAGGAATTATGTTCAATTGCTTTTCTTCTCCAAGGTAAGAAAAAAAATTAATTTTCTCTTAAGGTAAGAAAAAAATTTAATTTTCTCTTTCTTATTGATTTTTCAGAGCCTCAGGGCTCAAATTTTGGATCGACGGGGGTCGAGAAGGTGATAAAAAGTGTAGCCTGGGGCTGCTGTGCTGTTGCTGCTGCCATAGCAGCTGGGTCAGCTTGGCTCGCCGCTGGGGCTTGCGCGGTTGAGTCGGCTCGGCACGGAGGAGGAAGGTCGGCGTTGGGCTTGGGCCCGTGCGCTACTCTACTTGGGCCTTGGGCTGTTATGCTCAGGCCCATGTAACATTAAAAGATACGAGAGAGAGAGAGAAGGAGGCGCGGGGCTACTAGCCCCCCACCAGGTGAATTGGGCCGCAAGGCCATTTAAGCCGAGGGTGATAAAAGGCGGCATGCCTCTTGCCTATTGGGCCAAGAGAGAAAGGCCTGACGTGCTGGGTCCGTGGGGCAGCTAGCTGGGCTCCGGCCTGGTGCGCTGCTCCATGCAGTTTTTTTTTGTTTCTTCTTCGAGCAACCTTTTAATAATTTTTCCTTGCGCCGTTATAGGTAAGCTAGGCTACTTCAGGGTTGCTCATGTCAAGGTAGGTTCCGATGAGCAGTTCAGGGAATTCCTCGAGATGTTTAATCACATAATTCTGTTTAGGGTTAGCGTGAAGCGGGCCAAGGATGGTTACAGTTGTGGGCTGTGTGGTTCTATAAGAGCTATCAAGTTTCACCCTTACTACTTTGTGTTGGGGTTCACCTTTCCTATACCTCGGTTCTTCCAACAGGTGATATGCTCCATGAAGTGTGCTCCGGCTCAGTGCTTTTCGAACGCGGTCCGCGTGATGATGAGGTTCCACAACTTCAGCAGGTTCTTTTACTTGGACCTGACTACCAACAAGTTTTTGGTACTTCTTTTACATAGATTACATCAATGGTGTTGGGCAGCTGAGGACCCGCTATATACTCTTCAATCACTCGAGCAAAGGAGATCGCGACTGGTCTAGGGAGACCCTTGAGATCAGCGGAGAGTGGGGATCTTACTCCTCGCCTAGGCTGCGCATTCCGACTGCCTTCATCGATGGTAAGTAAGCTGCTTTACATTTTTGCTGACTTGTCTTTTGATTTGTCTTCCCCTGTTTATGTAGATTCATAATTCGGTTCAACTCCCAAGACTTATCCAGACATGAAAAATGTGCACATCGCTTTGGGGATCTCTGCTGAATATCGTGAATGGCGTTGGCTGTTCAGTCATCTTCTAAGGGAGAAAGGTGGGCTGCCTCCATTAGAAGAGATTCAGAGGATCAAGGGTGAGGCGTTTGCTCGTCCGATCGCCACTATGGAGCCTGCTGCAAATGAAGAGGAGATAAATAGATCTTTGTCGCCTGCTCGAGAGCCATCGGTGGAGAAAAGGCTGAAGACTTCCTCTGTTGTTCACGGGGGTTCGTCCATTGCTTGGAGGCTCGTTATTAACTTGACTTCTTCCAAAATGAAGAAATAGGCTGCTAGATCTGAGCCTGTGAAGCTTGCTGCTCCGAGGGTTGCTAGAACAGTTGCTGACAGGATTGCTCATCGGATTAGTTCTGTCGTACCCCCTATCCCTGGTTTTATTCTGAGACAGCCCTCTGTGCCTAAGTTTGATTCGATTCCGGAGGTGCATGCAGCAGCGAATAGCAAAGATGGTGATTCCACATGAGCAGCCGTGATCAGCCTGCCAAACCAGCCTTAAATGAGTTTTTTAAGATCCATACGTTGTTGAAGCCTGATCTGCTTAAGGACACGGAGGCATGTGCCAAGTTTATTGATGGCATGAGCAAAGTTGTTGACTCCAGTTTCTTTGTGAGGCGTGAAACTCAGTCGCAAAGGGGTTCTATGCTTGCTATAATGCATAAATATGTGATCTTGGTAGCCGAGTACACTCGTATGGAGCAGGATGACACCAAGGCTGCTAGGGAGATAACAGCAGCCATTGTAGCAGAGGCTTGCTTGGCTGCTGATAAAATTAAATAGTTGGAATCTAAACTTGCCATTTTGAAGGGATTTGATGTTTCTGCCCCCATTGCTCAGGAGCTTGAGATCGCTCGCCAAGAGATCAGTGACTTGAAGGCTCAGCTTGATGCTATCCGAGGGAAGTATGGCATTGTAGAGAATGAGATTGAAGTTCAAGTGTTGCTAGTGCAGGACCTTGAGCATGCCATTTCAAAATTTTGGTCTACCTATGATGCCAAGGATGTAGAGCTGATCGCCGTGACGTGGTTTGACTCAAGAAGGTTGCCAGTAGACTTGAGTCTAAGGAGGTGGAGCTACAGGGAGCGTTGTCCGCTAATGAGAACTTGAAGAAGGAACTAGATAAGTTGCAGTGTGCTCGTACTAACCTGATTGAGGAGAATAAGCAGCTGATGAACGAGAAGTCTAGTCTTGAGGTTGTCCTTACCCAAGGTTAAGTTGACTTCTATAAGCTTGGCTATATTAATCATTTCCTTGGCATGTCGTCTGACTACGCCTTTTCTGATAAGGACCTCAAGCTTTTTACTATTTCTTCTAAAGATCTACTTAAGTTTTCATTTGAGAGCGTCGTTGGTGGAGCAGCTGAAGATCAAGTTACCCAGGTAGGTGCAGTCGAATATGGTGCCGCCCAGGTAGAGGCAGCTGATGACAGTGCTACCCAGGATGGGGCATCTATAGATAAAGCGCGGGAGGTTGATGTTACTGGGAGCGATGTAGCTGTTGACGAGTAGTCTTTTTAGATAGACTTTAGGATTTACTTTCTTTTCCTTTCTTGCTTTGCTTTTTCCATTGCTTGAACTCTGTTGGCATTCGTGCCAGTTTACCAATTTGCTAGAAATTAATAAACTGTTTTTCTTCGCTTTACTTCATCTTTGTCTCTTTGCCTTGCTTCAAGCTTTTGTCGTAGAATAAACAATCGAGCAGGCTGCTTTGAACAAAGCAGTCAAGCCCATCTTCATTACTTGAGGCGCTGACTTTGGGTTGTCGTTTATGAAACTTCGCTTGCTTGAGGCGTCTTTTGAAACTTCTAACTTGCAGGGCCGAATAACCTCCATAGTTTCATAAGGTCGTTAGCAAAGCGCGCTGCTTTTTAATAAGCAGATAGAATTGCCTGACCTATGTGACTGCCGATCTAGGCTTAGGACCTCTGCAAAGCTGTTAACCAGAAAGTCAGCAACCTGGTGCCTTACTTACAGAAGCAGACAAGTCTGCATGACTGCTCGGTTGTTAACTTTGATCTTCTAGGGCGTTGAACTGCTGAGCTTTATCTCGCGTTGTTGCCCTTGACCGTAGGCTACTTAGCTGGTCGTCTTTTCTCTAATCTTTTGAGCTATATGGCCTGCATCACAACATACAAAAGATTGCTGGGACACGAAGTTTGCTAACCTTTCACATCAAAAGTGCGTGGTTCTATGAAATTTCGTGGGTGGTGGTTCGAAAAAACTTTTTGCACTTTATATAACTAATTCTGCAGGCTGCATAGCAAGTAACACAACACTTTAGGAATCAGTGTAAACCCAATGGGTTGTTCTGCGCTAAGTAGTGCATGTTCACATTAACTTGTTAACATTTCACAAGATTGTGCGGTTGTATAGGTTTATGCGGCTAACTGCTCGAAGGGTGTACCGTAGGCTGCTCGTTGAGTTGGCAGCATTTTTAAGTTCCCAGGTACTTCCAGATGTCATAGGCTACTCGTTGAATTGGCAGCAGCTTTAGGTTCCCAGGTACTTCCAGAAACCGTAGGCTGCTCGTTGAATAGGCAGCAGTTTTAGGTTCCCAGGGATCTTCCAGAATCTGTAGGCTGTTTGTTGAATTGGCAGCAGCTTTATGTTTCCAGGGATATGCAGAGATCGCTAGTTGGTCACATATAAGATGCTCAGCTCATTACGCTAGCTAGTCACATCAAGATGCTCAACCGCGTGCATTCATGCGTGTAGCCGGAGCTAGAATTATGTATCCTCACAGAGATCACCTATGTATTACACCGGGGATGCTCAACTGTGAATGTTAGCTAGTCATATCACGAATGCTCAAAATGGATGTTCCTCTAATGGGTAGAGGGAATATTATTTTGTAACACGAAGATCGATAGTTGGTCACATACAGAATGATCAGCCAGGGTTACCAGTAACTGGTCACATCAAAGATGCTTAACTGTGGTCCATCTTCGTGGGTAGCCATCCAAAGGGAGAGTTGCGCAGCGTGCCTCCTCCGTCTCTGAGGCCCGGGTCTCCATGGATCAAGCCAAATGTCTAAATCTTTCAAATCTAGCTAAGCCTTGAAAAATACCATTGTGGCTACTTCTAGGGATGCCGGTGCAGGCCATCGTGCTTTAGTTACACCAGGGTAGCCTGACCCATCCACAACTGGATATTCGGAGTTCGTAGTTTACCCTCTTCTAAGGGGAGAGCAAGGTTGGTCATTGGGGGGCGTAATTCCTGCGATAAGTTCCTGATTAGGCACGATCTTCAATGAGAGCAGGAGTAAACAGTTGTTGCAGATACGCGATCGAGCCAAGTGATGAATAACTCCGATATCTTCATTGAAAATTGAGAGGAATGATATCGAACTTAGCTGAAAGGTAGAAATTGCATAACAATTAGATAGTCATCGGCTTCCGAGGTAGGGCTCGTCGAGCTGCTTGGTGTAACTACCCTTGCCGCCTACTCTGCTGACTTTGTATGGACCTTCCTAAATAGGATTCATCTTTTTGAAGCCTTCTTTTCAGGCAGTGATGAATGTTTTTCTTAGGACCAGATCTCTAGGCTGAAACTACTAGATCTTCGCCCTTTTGTTGTAGCTGGAGATGAGCTACTGCTAGTAGGCTGCAATGCGAGTGATAACCTTCTTGCATTCCTCCTCTGTCAGATCTAGATTTGTGGCTATCTCATTTCTGTTATGCTCCAAAGTTAAAAGTATGGTGCTGATGCTCGGTAAAATGACATTAGGATGGATGATTGCTTCTAAACCGAATGTCACGGATAGCTGAAGTAGATTTATTACACTACCGTTGTCCATCATCACTCTATTGACTATATCGTGTACTAGTTGAACAGTTACTACCAGAGCATCATCTTATGGAAAGTTAACTTCATCAGCATCCTGCTAAGTGAAACCAACGATGGGCCCAAGTTTAACGTCGGCTGCCTGAACCTGAAAGATTGTTATAGCCTGCTGGATCTTCCTCTTCTTGGAGTTGTTTGGGCCCTCAAGTATTCAGACTCAGAGAAGATGCCGTTGATTTTTATGGTCTTGGCAGACGGCTCATCGTCTACGTATGCGTTCCTCCTAGGATATGAAACTAGCTTGTCTAGGTAACTGTCGTATTTACCCATTTTCACTAGTTTCTTTAGATAGTCCTTCCAGGTATAGCAAGTGTCGATCGTGTGACCAGGACCTCGGTGGAACACGCAAAACTTGGTGTGATCCAGCTTGGAGGTGTCTCATTTGGGTGGTCTTGGTAGCTTGAACCAAGGCTCACTCTTGAAGTCGCGGAAGATCTAGTTAATCAGGATCGAGAACTTGGTATAGTTCTTGGTGGTTTGACCTCCCCTTATTGGGGACCGGTCTCTGCATTTAGCCCATTGCCTACCTCGATCATTAGACTGTTTCTTGTCCACCTTCTTCTAGGTTGCCTGGCTCATTCTGAGGCTGTTCAGGTGCCTTATTTACTCGTCGGGCTTCATCCCAAAGCCCATGTTTCTCTGCTAAATCAAACAAGTCTGCTAAAGTCAGGTCTTCTTTCATGATCAATTCTCTGAATAGGGGATGATCTGCTGGGAGTCCCTTTTGGAAGGCTGCGTTGGCGATCGAGTTGTTGCAACTGACTATCTTCGCCTTATCCGCTTTGAACCTCTTGACATAATCGTGGAGCAACTCATTTGGATTCTGCTTGATGTTGAAGAGATGATTACATTTCTTTTTTATCGAGTGGTAGGATGAATACTCATTGGTGAAAACTACGGAAAACTCATCGAAACTCCGGATGGACTATGGAGGTAGGATATGGAGCCAATCTTGTGCCTCGCCCTGCAAATTAATGGTGAATATCTTGCATATTAAAGTTTTGTTAGCCCTGTAGATGATCATTGCGTTGTGGTAGTACTTCAAGTGTCTTTCCGGGTCTCCATCTCCTTTGAATAGGGTGAAATGTAGCGTATTGAACTTACGTGGAGGTTCTGTCTGCTCGATCTCGTCCGTGAAAGGTGATCTGCCCATGTATGCCACATCCCTGCAAATATGTGGTCTCGATGTGCTAGAATTCGCGTAATCGCTCAATCAAGAGCCTCTCTACTTCTTCTTGAATTTACTTCTGTCGAGGTAGCGGGGCTTCCAACTGCCCCCAGTTATGACCTAATGGTCACGGCTGCTGTGCATGTAGTACGTTTCTGGCATGCGAGTTGATTTCTTATAAGCTGCCAGTTGAACTTGAGTCGGATTGTGCGACTGCTTCTCCTCGTCCGTTGTGCTACCTACTCCGATGTGAGGTAGATGATGCTCCTTGCTGGCCTAGCTGCGTATGAACACTCCACCTGGAAGGTTATCCATGTTGATTATCCGAGTGTGGGCCCAACTGTGAATGTATGCTCTTTCGGGGGCCTAACCGAGAGTGAACGCTTCTTCGCTCACTAAGATGAGAGTCTACGCCATCTCAGGGGCCCAGACGGGAGTGTACATTGCCATAACGCTTAGTTCGTGGCTGGTCGATGGGCTGCTTGTCGGGACGCCGTTGGAGAGAAACGTCATCGCCTGCTCTGGTCCTGCTTCGGGACACCACGTCTGGGGCAAGCTGCATCTCGGTACGCTGCAAGAGCTGACTCACCAAGGTAGTTTGTTGCGCAATAGCGCTTGTGAGTTTGGCGACCTATCAGGATATGTGTTGTTCATTATTTGGAGTGGAAGAGCTGGGACGATAAACATCTGCTTGAGTTGTGGAAGTGTAATGAACTCCAGGTGCAAAGCTTGAGCTAGGATAGGTCAAATCTACAATAAGGTGGGGTGAAAATACCTTTGGTTCAACCGTCAGCCTTGGGATCTTGATCTGGGCTGGTTAGTCTGAGACCATGTTGAACCTTCTGAAGGGCTACGGGAGCAGGTTGGGTGCATGGGCGCTGGGTTACCTCGATTAGCGTGGCTGGGGTTGCCTCAGTCTGGGCCACTCGCGTCTAAGTGAAAGTGGTAGGCGCCAAAGGCTACTGGCGAGGGCAAGCAACTGCCTAAACCTGCGATTGCTAGCTACTTGCGCCATGGGCCTCCTGCCCTAGGGTTTCCTCGCAATGAGCAGAAGTTGCCCCTTTGGCCACTATAGCGACATCAACAGCTGCTGGCATGCCACAGTGTCTCGTGGCAGCAAAGGTGCATTCCTTGCCATAGTGAGCCTCAATGAGCGATGGCGTAGAGCCACGTCGCGATCTCCATCGGTTGGTCTATGTTCTTCAACGTAGAGGGTCCAATTGGTTATAGTTTCTGAGTTTCCTGCCATCGTAGTCGTGGATCTACGAACGAATGAAGTTGAAAGAGAGAGTCTTTTTCGAGTCTTCAAATCAAAACTAATGAAAGCACCAATTTGTGGATGCAAATTTCCGCCTTTCCTTGATTGACGAATCTGCACCTGCAAAATAATAGCACCTAAGATTAAGGCCAAAAGCCTCAGGTGCCCATGATGAATTGGGGGGGCTTTGGCCGAAGAATCTCCGATGCCAAAATTAGAACTCTGAAAAGAATGTGTTTGAGTGTTTGTGGGAAGCAAAAAACCTCTTTAAGGGTAGTTAAAGCTTCTCTGAATTTTGGAGATAGATGAAGTATTTATAGGAGAAAGGGAGGAGATGGGCTAGCCCTCTAGGGTTTAGAGGTGGCCAGCCCTAGGGTGGAATTTGGGTGAGAATATTCTAAGATATTTATGTAAATAAATATCTTAGAATAATTAGGTAAATATCCTAAATAAATGAGATTAGGATAACTTACTTGAAATGGGTCTTCTCTAATTAGGAATGTATTTATGATAAGAATAAGGAATTATTCTATCATAAATACATTTGACTTTTCCTACGGGCAGGGGTGCCTTGAGCAGTTGTTGATCTCCGTCTGCTATTCCTCAGTTAAGTGTGGTGAATGAGGTTGCTCCCTGCTCATTTAATAGGGGTAGTCTTGTCTTTTTTGGAAAATAATCCACGTCTCAGCTTCATGATTTTTGGAATTATTTTTTGGTCCACAACATAGAAGTTGAGGATTGGACGATTACTTAAACGTTAATAAACGTGCTCATTTCTTATTGGTGACACATCATTTAGTTTGCATATTTTGTTTACAAATTTAGTCTTCCTAACTAGCATTACTCTTAAAATATTATGGCGTGTTCAACCAACTATATAATACAAAGCCTGCTCATGTATTTAATTGTTCTCATTAATTATGTATTATCACAATCAGGATTAACCATAGTTTCCTAACCAAAATAAAATTATAATTAATTACGTACTATTTTAATTTCTTTACATGCAAATGTAGCTAAAATTTGAGCAACCCTTGTTACCCACTCCATCAACATGAAAACGTAAAACTAAATTGCAAGATGATCGAACTACATTGAAAATGAAACAAAACTAAACTGATTAGCAAGTTACTTAATTAGTGTCATAAATGAATGTACCAATTGAGGCATGTTCCATCATGTATCGTGTGTGTCAAGTTATCGTCATTGTGAATCCAACCCCACCTCAAGCTCAATCCACCCTGCAGCTTTGCAACAATTTCAGCTTCACCAGTTATGAGGCTTTCAGTGTGGTTACCTAGACATTCATCCCAAGCCAACCAACTTTGTGTAGGAACCACGAGCTAGTGGTTCAGTGGTAAATAGCGGATTACAAGATTTTCTTAAAACTAAATACTGGAGGTCTCGGGTTCGAAACTCGTTGCTGGTGTGGAAGCCAGACTTGTGGTCAGGAGGAGGTTGAAATGCCTCTGTGAGTCTTCCCGGCCCCCAGAAGGGATGGATAATCGTGGCTTGCAATAGTTGTCCCCCTTAAAAAAAAAAATGAAAAACAACAACAACATTGTGTAGGTAGATTTATCATGCATATATATGCGTAACTTCATCTTAAGTATTATTAATTAATTTTTACAACATTAATCATTTGAACCTAATCATGATATTTTTGAGGCTACTCAAACTAGCACAGGACCTTAAAATTTTCTATAAAACCATAAACCCTAATTTTTTTTTTTTTTGGACAAACTGAGAACTTTCATTAATAAAAACTAATACAAGAAATGGAAGGCCCGGAGGCAAGCCAAATACAAGTAAAAGCTACATGTAAAAACAACCGACAAGCTCATAAAGAGCAAGCTTACATCAACAAAAACCCTAGATCTGAAAGAAAACAAACTCCACCACGCCAGCTGCACCGCCATCGCCGATCCGTCACCACCACCAAGAGAAAGAACCAACGAACAAACTGGATGAACGGAAAATGGGGGTGAGCGAGCCACCCGCGCAAAAAGCGCTCCCATAATCCTACCAAATAATGCTAAACGCACTTTAAAAACCACCCAACACCAAGGTGCACCGCCGGAAGGAGACACACCGTGGGCCGAGTAACAGAGGTCGGCGGGGAAGGATTGACGACGGGGAGAAACATCGGGGGTAAAAAAGGGCATAAAACCCAAAACTGAGACAAGCTCAGAGGGGTTGAGACAAGGCTCAAAGAGGCAAGAGAAACGCAGGAAAGAAAAGCAGAGAAATAAAGGAACAACAACAGTGAAAAGGAAAAGAAATAGAGGGAAAGAAGAGGAGTCCCTCGGCCAAGGAGAGAAAGAGGAAGAGGAAGAAATTAGGAAGCGAATCCCAGGGAAGAAGGGGAGGGAAGGAAAGGATGAGGGGGTGTGGGGAGAGAAAGAAGATCAGAGGGAAGGAAAGGAAGAGGGGGGAGCGGGGTGAGAAAGAAGATCAGAGGGTAGAGAGGAGGAAGAAATGGGGTAGCAGCAAGGGGATGCCTGCCGACCCCAACCAGAGGAAGGAGTCGGCGGCGAAGGGTGGGGTTTGGGGGTTTCTGCGAGAGAGAGAGGTTGGAGCGGCTAGCCATAAACCCTAATTATAATAGTAATTTCCACACTCTAATTTTTTCCTCGTGTACTTCTTTAATTACCCTTTGATTTATTCTACTGTACGAATATAAAAATTGGAAATAGAGTCTGAAAATCGCTTTCCCTTTAGAGCATATATAATCACACTCATTAATCCCTCATGCATATCGTAATTACCTTAAAACTAAATTACAAGGTGGTGGGTATAACCACAAAAACCAATTTTCACTCATGTGAAGCATCAATGACGAACACAGCCCCACCCTAACACACAAACCCCTTCCCCGCCGAACATTTTTCCGCGAATCAAACAGAAAATACATAATATACCAAAACACTCAAACAAAGAAGAAGAAAAAATGAGAAGTTTCCAAACACTAGTGAAAAATCAGCAAAGGGAACAGGTCATGATGACGAGGACCAACCTAAGCAAAGTCTCCACTGGGCCCTACTATCCACCTCCCCTCCTATTAAATCCTCCTCCTTCGTAACAAACCAAAAAACGCCAACCAAGCCATAAGCGCTCTCAAAGAGCCCCCAGCGCGCGAGGTCCTCCGACCTCCGCCGCAAATCCCCCCCCCCCCCCACCCACCACGCCAGGGGCGGTGGATGCGCCCATGTCTGAACCCCACGCGCCGCCTCCTCCACCGCTCTACAAGCAGCGGTCGTGGTCCCCGGACGCATACCGCGACGAGGCATGGCACCGACGCAAGAAAATCAACGGCAGATCGAACCTCCAGCGGAGCAAGAGCGTCACCGACGAAGATCTTGACGAGTTGAAAGCCTGCATCGAGCTAGGGTTCGGGTTTGACTCGCCCGAGTCCGATCAGCGACTCGCTAACACTTTTCCCGCGTTGGGACTTTACTACGCGGTTAACAAGAGTTACTGTGACTCGGTTTCTAATAAGTCTACTGCGACTCCAACGTCGCTGTTTTCGCCGACGCCGTCTGAGTGCGACTCGGGGTTCTCCCCCATCGGCAGCCCCCATACCATTTTCGGACCCGGTATGTATATTTCATTTTTCACGTGACTTTAAAAACTTGGTTTTGTTTCTTCTTCAACTATTCATCATGTTTATGAATCAAGTTCCTGACTTTCTGTTTGTTTCTCGGGAAAATTGGAATGTTGGGTGAAGGAGATACGCCGCAGACGGTGAAGACGCGGCTGAGGCAGTGGGCACAGGTGGTTGCTTGCACGGTGAGGCAGGGTTCGTGAGGTGATTAATGTACCAAACCAGAGTTAAGAATGTAACCAAACGTCAACGTCAAACTTGTCAATGATTGTTGTTTATGATTCCAAATTCCCCACCCCCACCGACTTTATTGCTTGCATGGATTAAAAATTAATAACCAGAGGGATTAAAATTCTAAAAAGTAGTTGTTAATGTGAACCAACTTGTACTGGGAATGGATTGACTTTTTGCTTTTGGTTTTTCTTTAGTTTGTAATCTGGCAATGTTCTCATTCTATTTGTCTGCTCTCTTTTTTTCTCATTTAGTTGAATTAGTGTCTGAAGGCAAAAAAAAGAGTCACAATTCGATGTTTGTTTGAATGTTTATGTCCGACACTTTGATTCTGTTTGTAATAACAAATTATAATACACAAAACACTCCTACAACATGTCTTCTTTTCCTTTATTTTTGTTTTGTTTTTCAACTAATGCACGCCAACTCTAGCTCAAATAGCACTTCCAGAATCTGGTTTAGATTTCTAAAACATCTTCTTCTTTTTTTCAGTGAGCTTTCATGTTTTAGACAATAAATAAATAAATTTTAGGTTAACTACATTTCACATCCTTTAATTTAGAATCATTTTCAAAATGAGCCACAAAGTTCTAAAATTTTCATACTGCATCAAAAGTTATTGTAATTGAATCATTCATATTTGACCCTTCAACAAATTAATGACATGATGAGCATGAGACCTATATATGGGATAACGTGTAAATCACATTGACAAAACAAAATTCATTAATTTATTGGAGGATCAGATGTTCAAACAAATAAAAAGTATATATTGATACAATTTCAAAACCTCATAGTGTAATATGAAAAAATCGGACCTCTTGTGATGCATTTTAAAAATCATCTCTGAATTAGAGGGTATAAAATTTAGTTAGCCTTAAAATATATGTAAATTGCATGGACACTTTTAACCGCAAGGGATATTAAATTTGTCTTTTACTTTTGCATGGTATACTAGGGAAACTGAACAAGAAAGCTCTACCTCTCATACTTTTTATTAATGGATACAGCTCTACTCATATTCTTTCCTGAAGAGGAAGGCAATGGAAGTAGAACTGTAGAAGATTAATTATGTTCATATATACTTTCATCTTAATCCTTAAAGTTTAAGATACCTTCAACATATCATTTTAATTGGTATTATATAGCGTCTACTGTATGGATATTTTAGCTACTTGTCGTGGATTTTACATTAATTTACTCAACAATGCTTAAAAAGCCATTCACTTCAACAATGTCATCAAAATTGCAAGTCGTTTTTAACTTAGTTAATTAAAAATTGCATTTTTGCACTTGAGGTTTTATTGAAATCCTTTCTTTTATATTTAATGTAACTTATCTTATCGTTCGTAAATAAAAGAGAAATTAGAAAGAAAAAAAAAACCAAAGTCCATGAAGTGAGTTTGAAGTGTTTGATTTGAATTTCAATCTCAATGGTAACATGTGCATGCTGCATTGGCCTTTTATTATAACTAATGAATTTAGGGGTGGACTGAAATCAAAGTGCAAAAAACAAGCTGGCTCCAACAAGCACCACTAAAAGCACTAAGCGTGGCCTTGATCCTGGCCAGTAGTATGAGAATTTAAAAATATGCATCATGTGTCCCAATCCGTCCCGAAATATTATACTTTTAGGCGTGAAATGTCAAATATACCCTTGGACGTTTTGTGTGGTAGTGTGGTAGGTTCGAATTTGGACCAATTAGTGCTAAGTCCTATTGTTTTGGAACCAATTAGGACTTAGATGGTATTTTCTTTGGTTTTGGTTGGTGACCCACGTGTACCACACACACACACTCACTCTCTCTCCCGTGCACTCTCTCTCCTCCCTCACGGATTTTTCTGAAAATCCGTACAATTGTACGGACGAACTTTGGAACCAACCATACACGCACGGATCAACGTCAAGAAGGTAAGATTCGAACTCCTTGCAAGTCTCTGAGTTCATATATGCCATTTTTAGATCGTGAAACCCTCAAAAACCCCGAGAAACCATCACCCCCGATTTGAGTACTATTCATGTGGTCGTAATTATGGATGTTTCAGGGGATTTTAAGCTCGTAGGAAGCTTTAGGACGTTCTTACGAAGCTCGGAGAAGAAAAACCAAGCAAATTGGACGTCGGGAAGTCGAGTTTGGCGAGTTTGAAATTTGACTGGAATTATCGTGCCTTCTGGCAAGATTCCGTGATTTTTGGAGCTTGAAATTGGTAAGAATGTGTTCTACTCGTTGTAAGCTTCAATTTGGTATAAGTTTCATGAGTTTTGTTGCAAAAATGAAGAAGTTATAAGGATTTTAGGATTTTTCTAGTTTCCGGCGACAGCGACGGTCGCCGGAGTTCAAAGGTAGAAGACGGAGAATATTTCGTCAAACTTGACGGAATATTCTAATGCCGTCAGGTAGATTTAACGATTTCTATTGCTTTTTAACAGAATATTCCTAACGGCAGTTAGGGATTCCGTTAGGATTCCCTGCGCGTGGCCGCGTGTAGAGCCATGCCCTTGCCGGCGCGTGACAGCTCTAAAAATTATTTTAAAAATTTGGGCGTGTTCGTGGAGTTGTGTAGGTCACGATGGTATATTTATATACCTCATTTGAGCGATGTATGAGAAGTTATTAGCTAGTATTGGTTATGTGCTTTAAATAACATTTATTCAGTTATTTCGCATATAGGTGAGACCTATCCTGACGACGAACGCAGTCAAGGGCGACTCGGGGGCTACGACCCTTCGACATACCAGTAAGTGGGCTTTTGGTTTTAAGTATATATGTATATGCTTGGTATCTTTCCCAGAAAATGCATTTAAATGAGTTATGATTTAAATTGCCATGCCAAATGTTTTACATTTAGAATATGCATATGATGTTTGCATATATATATATATATAATTGTGGTGCTGTGGACGCTCAAGTAAGCCCCAGATGAGTTTATGAATTGTGAATGTGGAAAACGGTTGTGATTAATTGAGAAACATTGAGCTCATAAACCTGCACCCCGGTTTTAATGATTTAGCCAGAGATATGACACAGGCCTGTATATAATGTCACATCCCGCACCATATGCTCACATTGGATCCAATTTAGGTGCACAGTCTTGTCGTACGGACCATCATAGGTGGTTCCGACTCGTAGGTGACTAGCGACTTATCGGACAGCTATCATGAGAGCATAGCATTGAGCATAACTATATAACACCCAGTCTTGTCGTACAGACCTTTGCAGTGGTTCCGACTCATGTGCAGTGTAGTGCCATATAGGTCACTTACAGTGACTCCGATTAGATTGACTCATGAGCTATGAATTCAGCCGTACAGACCTCTACAGGGGTTCCGGCTAATATGTTATTTTTCCATGAATTTATTTTCACCTGAGTTACTTATTCTGTTTTATATTTTGGCATGGCATACTTATGAATATGGATATGTGAAGCATGATTTGAATATATATATATATATATATATGTTTATATTCCATTTCTGGGAAAGTTATACATGTTTTACGGCGAGGGGTTAGAGCATTTGATAAATGAAATGGTTTTGAAAAGTTTTATTTTTGCCCACTCACACTTTCTATTTTGCGCCCCTCCAGGTTTTAGATAAGCTTGTTCGTTGGTGGCTCACGAGGATTAGTGGATGTTCTAACAGACTATCACAAATGTAGGGCATCTTTAGGTGTCGTTTAATTAGTACTTGTTTTCTAGACTGAACTTAGGCTACTTACGCTCTGATTGTGTATTCACACATATTCCAGCACTTATCTTAACTAGCACTCTTATGAGTTGGTTTTCATTTATTCGTATTCTCTGCTATCATTATTGCTTCTGCACTGTGCACATGGCTACGTCACCCTCACGTGACGGCTAGCATGCCTCGATCTCGGTCGGGGTGTGTCATCATGCCACTTAGCACTATAATTTATTGGTATTTTTTTTATTTATAAATGAAAAGTTTTAGGTTTAATTCTCGACAATGGTAAATTCAAATAAAATTATTATAACTAGCTCATTGTAAGGTTTAGCCTACTTCCCCATTCATTAATGTTGATAATATCGTATGCATTAAAAAAATGAACCATGCAAATTACTTTTTTGTGTATGATGTATGCACTATGATTTAACACATCCTACTATAACTGAAAATGGGGAAGTCTCCCTTTCTCTCTCCAAAAGCAAACCCTAAATTTGCAACCAAGCCCAGCCGCGGGCCCCTTGTTCTTAGCTCCGCCCTTGCTGGCTGCCCAACACTTATATTCTCCCCTACCACTTTGGCAGCCATTTTTTCTTGTTGGAGCCTTCACTCCAATTTCGTGATTTGGCCACCCAAGATCCCTTGATTTGGGGCTGGATTTGTGAACTTGGGCTGGGTTTTTGGTTATCGGTGGGTAAGAATCCCCTCATATGGTTTGATTTTTCAGGTTGGAAATATTCTTCTTGATCAAATTGTGGCGACACTGCTTTACCTGGCCAGATCGTGGCGGCTCCGCGTTGCTTGGCTTGCGGTTCCGGCATCTCACAGAAGCAATAAAGTCACAAGTTAAGATGAACCAACCGGTGGAGATGAGCGGATGGGTGGATTCCATTTTCGGATTACTGTAGGTTTTGTTTGTTTGTACCGCGTTTAGCGGGTGATGTCTTGCTTAGCAAGTGATATGGTCTCGCTTGTCAACTATATGATTTGTTGTGGTCTCAATTGTTGCCGGTGATATTGTGTGTGCTTGGGGCTGGCTCACGTGATAATAATTAACCGAAAATTTACAAAATTTTTAATTTTGAACATAAATCCTAACAAACTTCATCACAGGGGCTTAAATCCTAGTTTTTTTTACCACATAGGCTATCCATGTCACCACGGGACTATTAATCCAATTAAGCCACACATTAAAAGAAAGCAATTAATTGCCTCTTAACCCTCTTGAAACTCCGCAAGTTGCATTAAAACCCATTCAAGTTTGGATAATACTTTCATCCCTTCTTAAGGAAATGCACATATTTCATTTTTTACAAATAGAATAACTTAATTATCCTTATATGGAAGTGGTACATTATCTTAGTGAATATAGGATTTCTTTACAACCAGCTGCATCTCGAATTTAAATCCTCTCTTGTTCTGTTAGTATAAAAATTCTCGCATAATATTACCCTACAAGATAAGATCGCATCTAAATGTAATTATCATCAGTGGCCCATTCATTAAAATTTCCAACCAATTTGCCATTGTGCGTAGGCCGACCTGGGCCCAGAGTTGTGACCTGTTACAAGATTTTTATCACCTAATATTAATCATAAAACCCATATCCATGTATATAGTTGGTCGTCATGATTTTGCCTACTTCTAAAGTCTCTGCAACACAATTGTACACTAAAACTTGGAACAGCATGTTGAGTTCCTGCTGTGGCGGTTGCAGACTTGCAGTGATCATTTTGAACACATGCGACATGCGTTTGATTATAAGATCATATATATGAATGCCCATGGCCATCTGTGTTCTGGCTCAGGTGACATGAAAAGATCTAGGGTTTTGTTCTTAATTAGCGATCGATGGTACTAATTAAGTTCTATCCTCTGCAAAACAAATATCATTCCCTCCTTTTTTATGTTTCTTATTACTGTGTTCATAATATTTTTTCAAGTAATAGATGCCCTATTGAATTTGATATAATTAATGGGAAGGGCATAAAAATTTGAGCAAAGTGTAAGTGCAACTGAGAAGCACGCATATTTTTAGGTCAGTGAGGACCAGACCTAATTAAGCAGAACAACTCAACTCAAAGACGGCAAGCGTGTGCGGGTCGTGTATAACTGTATATAGCAGCTCATCTTTCTGCCCTTTAAGATTCATGCTTCAGTAATCATAGTTGATTAAAATTATACATACATTTACATATATAGAGTTCCATTTCATTGAGAGATCCCTCAACACATTACGGTGCTCATTCTTTAGCTTTTTCAATGATCTAAATCGTCTATATTTTAGTGCATATTATCTTTACGACAAATTAGACAAATCTAAAACTACTAAGCCATCCAACTGTAATTAAGAATATAAATGAATACGATTTTTCAAAGTTGACAATTTGACAATAATATAATTGACAATTTAACAATACATACGCGACTCTCTACGATTGAATTTAACTACCGATTTCACACTTGTATTGTTTTATTTACAAATCAACGGATAGATTCAAAGTTGTGCAAGAAAGTTTTCTTTTCCTCGTATAAAATTGCTCAAGTTGTTATAAAAATAACCCTTACTGCTAATTTTAGAGGCTTAAATCATTTTCCAAAACTTTCAAAGTTGGTGCGAGTTGACATTCTCTCCTTAGTTTCTTAATTTATTCCTTTGGTTGGAACCAATATACATGGTACCAAAATTTACTTCAACAAAGTTTCAAATAGTTGATCAGGACATCCTTGACAATTATGCTATTACTAAATCACACACGCATCCTCAAACACAATTTTTTTTCCAAAATATTTGAGAAACTATTATAGTCTACAAAGTTGAACTTCTTGTCGATCCTAATAATTAGGATATAGATATCTTTGAACCTTCATCCCAATTTTTGGCTCTCTTATAGACTGATTCAGATTGCCTCTTTTTTCTCCTGTTTATCACACAGGGTACTAAAAAGATGGTCAAATTTTTTAAAAGTATTTTGATCATGGAAAATAATGGTACAATTTAAACTGGTAATTTTTGTTCTTAATGAAGGCTAATAATTTGTTGTTCAAAGACGCGTCTAACTATGTGTTTTTGGAATTTCATTACATATCTAACAGTTTGCAGCTAGCTAGTAGAATTCATTCAACTAATTACTAATTAAATATGAAAAATCTGTCTATACTATGGCCTAAAAGCATATTTTGTTTATACACTTAATTAAGAAGTGATTTTTGTTATCTCAAGGCCCGTCGATCGGTCTCCACAAGACCGTTTCAGTAGTCATAGGTCTGTTCTTGATTTTCGGCCTTTTTCTTGTTATCTCCATCCATCCATCCATTCATCCATCTCTAGATAGATTTCATTTCCATCAACAAAAATGGTTGGCGTGACAAATGTTTTTAGTATGTAATTAGGATTCTTTAATTGTATCTTATTCTTTAAGTTATGTCTAGCCTGGTATATATTGCCTCCAACAAAGAGAAGTATACAACAACAAATTAAACTCTAAAAATTATCTTGACATTAAAGCAGTTTCGGCCAGTCTCTTTCTTTGAACTTTAGCCGACGACTTGAAACTCTCGTCGACACCAAACCTAAGACCAAATCCTAGTTAGTCTTGAGACGAGATTCATACCAAACACCAAACCCTAGATCTTTGTTAGTTTTATTTGACTTAGTAAAACAATATAAACCACCTATAATCCACCCAAATAGGAGGTGGACTATGATTTGGTAAATTTTTTTTTTTTTTTCACAAACGATTTTATCTACACTAAGGGAGGGGGTGGACCTAGCCTCACAATGGGCTAACAATAATAAAGTTCAAATTCGCATTTGGCGAGAATCGAACCTAACATTTTTCACTTACAAGTGAAAAGGAATACAGCTAGACCGTAGTACTAAGTGGCCGTAAAGTCTTTAATTATTTATCCATCAAAGGATATGGAATGTGCTTGGTATAGTGGCTTTGGCTTAGTCTCCAAAGCCTCCAACCTAATCGTAAATAGACCACTATAAATAAAGGTCTTAGGGAGAGGGTTAGAGCAATCCGCAACATCCAATTCCAGAGCCATAGCCGAAATTCCTCTAGGAAATTTCCTCCTCACTCACTCACTAACCCTCCCAAACACTCGGTACACCAAGGTGTATGCAGAGACTCAAAAGGAAACTCTTTAGAAGCAATTCTAAGAAGCCAACCCACAACCCATGCCCCAAACCTGTACACGAAAGCCCCAAGTCGGCTGTGTTCGTGGTTCTTCACTCGAGACGGTTGTAAGAACAAGATGGTTGTTCGACTCAAGGTTTCTCCTCTAGGTATAATTCTTAAATCTTGAGTATTTATATATGTTGCACAATCACATTTCTCGCAACCTTAATTTTCAAAACCCCAAATCCGTTGCTGCAATGGCTGAGGACAAGGCTGTTATCCCGATCTTGGGTCAGACCTCTGCTTCAAACTAGTCTTCCAACATCCATGGCTTGTCGTTCGGGTTCAAGTTGAACGATACGAACTACGAACTACAAGGTATGGTCGAGGATGATGGAGATTCATGTTGCGGGCTTAAACAAGCTTGGATACTTGATTAATGGAGAGACCGCGATGGTTGATGAGACGGAACATGGTTACTCGAAGTGGCTTACCAAGGCCACAATTGTACGAGCTTGGTTGCGCTGAAAACCATAGATCTGTATATACTTGGGATGTTCATCAAATTGCGGACAACCAAGAACATTTGGAATAGTGTCACCCAAATGTTTTATGACGGGGTTGATCAATCTCAATATTACAAGTTTTGATGCAAGACAACGAGCACAAAGCAAAGTAGGCGTCCCGTAAATCATTTATTTAGTGGAGTTGAAAAACGTGTGGTAGGAGATGGATAAATAAGATGGTGTATGCTGCTGATTTGAAGACCCCGAAAGACGATCTTAAAAAAGATCGGGTGTATGATTTTTTCGTAGGACTTGATGACGTGTTCGATCCAATTCAGAGCAACCTTCTCCCTATGAAGCCGGTCCTAGTAATAGAATGGTGCTTCAACACCGTTTAGCGAAAAGCACGACGACAAACTACTATTCTTGACCGTAAAAATGCTGACAGTAGTTCTTCTATGACCATGGTCAGTAAGTCTCCCTCAACGGGACCTCTGCATTCTCTGAGGATTTGGATGAAGTTGAAAATGATAAGCTTTGGTGCAGCCACTGCAATGGAATTCGTCACACGAAAGAAACATGCTTCGAAATCCATGGTTATCTAGATTAGTTCATGGAGAGAAGAAAGCAAAACAAGGGAAAGGCTCACAAACGTCCCGCATAAGCCAAACTCGCAAAAATTGGGTCAGGAGTTGTTGCCGTAGTTGCTAGCCATGTTGGGCCCGATGTTGACCTAACTCACCAAGCTAGAGTGATGTCCGAACTCCATTAGCGGGACAGGAGCAAGATGTGCATCGAGATGATTTAACTGCACAACTTTCACTTCTCAACATGATCTCTTCAAATAATTCTTTTTGAAGATACAGGTAATATGACCACTTCTTTAATTGCATATGCAAATCGAGATATGGGCTGGATCATTGATTCGGGTCCCAGAAACCTTATGACCTATGACCCCTCATTAAATCTAGGGCAAAAGACTGTTTACTACCCTCAAGTTTCATGGTTTTCAACATTTAGTACATCAATTTTTTTTCATCCCAGAGTCATATCTAAAGTGTTAATTTTAGGACAGTCTCATACATCCGTTAGTCAAACTGTTAACTCTGCCGTTAAATGATGACGTGGCACCCACATGGACAATGACTGGGCACCACGTGTCATTAAAAAAAACTATTAAAATAATTAATAAAATAAAAGTAAAAAAAAATAAATAAATAAAAAATTCCCCAGATCCCCTTTGTCTTCCCCACCCCGACCTCCCTCCCTTCTCCCTCTGCACATCTGCACATCCATCATTCCCCCTCCCCCTTCTCCCCATATCCCTTTTCGTTTTTCCTCCCTTTCCCTCTGCATAGGCCTAGTCCTTCTCTGTTCATCACTTTCTCCTCTGCACATCGAACTCGTATACCACCGAATGCCCCACCTGCGCGTCGATCCGACCCAGAACCCGTCGTCTTCCCCGACATCCCTCCATCCTCTCCACCCCCTCCACCACTTGCCCACCCACACAATCATCCTTCCACCCCCTCCATCCCAGAACCATTCCTTCTTCCCTCTGCAACTCGCACCTTTTCCCTCCCTTCTCTCTTCTGCACCTGCAACACCCTCCCTCAAACCACCCAAACAAGACTAAATCACCTCAAACCACTCCAATCAACCAAATCTGGTTGACCCATTGATTTACACCTTCCTACACCTACAAACCTATTGATTTACACCTCATTAGTCAAAGAACCAAGTTTGACAAATTTCATTACTAACTCACACCCCACCACACCCCTACTCGGATCTACAAGCCAAGAGTGACTCCGGGTCGGATTGGATCCTGGCGGCGGCGTAAGGGATGTGCGTGGTGTTGGCAGGCAGACAAGGTTGTTGGTGGCGATGTGGAATGTTCTACTACGTGCTACCTCGATGAGTCCGGTTCAAGGCCGCGACACCACAGACTGAGCAACCCTCATTCTCTCCTACCAAAACCCAGAAACTTCGAAGCCAGCCCCAGATTTCCTAACACTGTCGCTGCTCCGGTGGCTCAGGAACTCGGTGCCGTCCAACAGCCTAGTAGCAACCGCCGTGGAAATGCAGCGGTGTAGTTCCGGGCACGGGCACAGTGCAGACCGCCGACCACCAATCTCACCACGAAACTGTTCATCTTCGCCGGTCCAAGAGGGTTTTAGATCAGGCACGGGAGGTAGGGTTGGGTGAGCGCAGAGTTCAGAAGGGAGGGAGGGTTGGGTGGGATCAGAGGAGGTAGAAGATGATGGGTTTTTTCTCGCGAGGGCAGGGGGTAAGGATGGCTGGGATCGGGGTGGGGGAAAAAGGTAGGAGATGATGGTTTTTTTTTTTTTTTTACTTTTATTTTATTAATTATTTTAATAGTTTTTTTTTTTTGTAAAAATTTTTTAATGACACGTGGCGCCCAATCATTGTCCACGTGGGCGCCACGTCATCATTTAACGGTAGAGTTAACAGTTTGACTAACGGATGTATGAGACTGTCCCAAAATTAACACTTTAGGTATGACTCTGGGATGAAAAAAATTTGATGTATAAAATGTTGAAAACCATGAAACTTGAGGGTAGTAAACAGTCTTTTGCCCTTAAATCTATAACATCCTCACCATGGGACAGTATTGTCGCGACTAATTAGGGTGTTGTTCCACTTACTTGATTGGGTTCTAAGTAGGGATGGGCAAATACTCATCGGTTATGGGTAACCGTGGTTATCCGCCTATTTAAATTTCGCGGTTACGGTTATGGGTAACCGTTTAGATAATTAAATGGTTATGGGTATAACCGTTTACCCGTAAAATTTAAATGGACGGTTATGGGTATTAACCGCGGTTATAAAGGTTACCCGTTTATGAATAATCAGTAATTTTGATTTTAAATTAAAATTAGGGAAGTCGTGGAAGAAGAAGTCTGAATTCATATTTTTAGATGTTCTAACTATTTCTAACAAATGGGTTTCTTTTCTTTCTCCTGATAGTATTGTCCTGTTTTTTTACATGTTTTGTATACACTTATGTAGTCGTGGAAGTTAGTCCTTTATATCTTAGAAAAGTTTGAATTCATGTTCTGCTTGTAAAATTAGGTTGTTATTTGTAAAACTAGTTTGAATTCACAATGGATACAAATGTTCTGCTTGATATTTTAGAATTAAGCATCACATATATCTATATTTTTACATTTTTAGAACTCTGAATTCATGTTCTGGGGTGCTGCAGATTGATATTTTAGAATTATTGGAGTTGTATACGCTTACGGTTAAAAAAAATGTAAATAGGAGCAAAAAAGGGTAAATGGGTTTAAAAAATGAATAAACGGGTATGGATAAACGGGTATACGGTTATGGTTAAATGGGTACGCGGTTATGGGTATGGTTAACCATTTATAAACGGTTATGGGTATGGATATAACCGTTTAGGTAATTACCCAACGGGTAAACGGTTATGCGGGTATGAGTATAAACGGTTATGGGTAAATAACCGCGGTTACTCACCCGCCATAACCATTGCCCATCCCTAGTTCTAAGGCACAACTATATACTTGTTCCCGCACTCTTGAATAATTTATTGTCAGTGGTCAAGTCATCGAGTAGTTAGATTGTGTTGTGTTAATGTTCCCTTTTTTATTGCTTCAAGATATTAGAACTCAGGTGACCATTAGGCGTGGTACTAAAATGATGGGGTTTTACTATGTGGATAATGTAGCCCCCGTGTTAATCAAGTTTGAAGTAGTAATAATAGCAAGGTGAAGGCTATTCAGTCATGTCACACTGTCTTCATCCCTAAACTTAGAACCCAAAGTTTTTTGCTGCGTAGCCTATATTTACCTCCATAAATTTAACGAAGCAAACTTGATCAATGTGCAACGTAGTGTGTTTTTCTTGGCATTAGTCCCGAACAAAAAAGGTATCAGTGTTACCATCCACCAACACGGCATATGTATGTTACCATGGACGTAACTTTATCTGATGAAGTATTTTTTCTCTAATCAACCCAACCATATTCCTCAAATAGAGATGATCAGCTGTGTAGACCATGGCTGGTTTGATTTACCAGCTCTGGGTGTAACCGCAGTGATGTGACAGAAGTAGGCCAGGAGCGTCAAGACGTGGGCTCAGAGACGTCGCCAAGATCGAACAGGTGGGAGACACCAGCCCAAAATAACTTGATGCAAGTGCATCATGCACCACTGAAGTCCATCCCCCTCACGCCTCACGCTCATTTAGTACTCGCCCATTGTCCAACGGATTTTCTTGATGCAAGTGCATTGGAAAGAAGTGTTGGTATCAACTCTGAAATTGCAAAACAAACTTACCTCCTAGACAGACCATGGAAAACCACCGATAGGTACTCTCTAGAAGGAAATGTACCATATTAAAAAATAGACGATGACTCGACTGGACGCGGTTGAGACTTCATACAAAAAACTGATTCAAATTTTTTTTTTTTAAAACAACAAAGCCCTAACTACTACAAGACAGCCAAACCAAGAAAACAGGCTACGACTAACAGATATGCAACGACAGACGAACAAATAAATTGATATCCACCCAGAGCAGATTAAATTCAAAATGATCAAACTTGCTCTGATATACCAAGTTGAAAATCAAAGTACACATAACAAACGAACAATAACTACGAAACTATGAAATATTGTTTATAACAAAAAATGCTGAGACGACTACAAATTGAGGTCTACATCTTGACTGACTTAACCTCTCAAACTAAACTACAAGCTATATTTATAAAAACCAAAACCTAAGAAACCCTAACGTGCAAAATACCAGCTATATCCTAATACAAAATCAAATCAAACCTCTAATTAAATATCTAAATAAATTAATAAACTCCAACCAAAAATGAAATGGGAAAAAACTAGTTGTTCACGGAAGCTATGACAATTTGAATAATAACACGCTGATTAAATTGGTAACAGTTAGTTGCTCGAAAAAGTTTGGACGTGTAACATAGAGAAATTTTTAGAAACATAATATGTGAAGGACTCCCACTGTATTTTCACAATTTAAATCCTATTAATTCTTGCTTATTCTTTGTGCTTTTGATAAATCTTCGAAAGTACTTAAGGGGTCGATATTGTTTGACTCGAACCCAAAATAATTAGCTTTACCAATTAGGTGTAAACGCACCAAGAGATAATAAAGTGTCAACACAAGGAAAGGCAGAGCATGCTTTTCCCACAACATGTCATTGTAAAGAAAAAAAAGAGAGAAGAAAAGATGGAGGATGGAAGAAATTTGAGAGAGGTAGATGAACAATGAGAGACGTGAAATTGAAAAGAAGTTGAGCACATTTCTTCACATCTACGCACACGCTTCTTGACGCATTTCGAACAATATACGTGGACAACATATTGAGTGACATGAAACACATGTGACATTTGTGCTTCATACACGAGTTAACCTGTAATACCATAAAAATTATTATTTCACCATAAAATCGATTGACAATATATTTTTTTATCCTATTTTCCTCCAAAAATAATCTCATTTGTGATTTGTATTAAGCTCTTATTTAAAGTAGATACAGAAATGTTCAGATATGTCCTTCCTTTATCCTTTGTCATGTGTCCTTTGTCCTTTGGTCAAAGAGAAGATAGATGCAAATTAATATTATCTGATTAAATTCCAATGGTATAAGCACGAAAACATGAATATGGGACGCTTAGAGCTGGTTTGGTATTGATGTACTTTGAAAAAAAAAACTGTTTCTGCTGTGCTGTGAGAATAAGCAGCTGTGAAATAAAGCAGCAGAATGTTTGGTAAACTTTTTTGTAAAAGTGCTTTTGAAAAAAAAAACACAGTATTATAGTGTTTGGTAAACTTTTATGTAAAACAGATGTGAAAAAAAACCGGTTTTTCAAAGCTGGGTTTTGCAGCTTTTTGTTTTTGGCTTTTTTCACCCAAAACTGTGAAAAAAAGTTGAAGTTGAATGTTTACCAAACACAAAAACAGCTCCCAGCTTTTTTTATACCAGTTTTTTTCAGAATCACCTCAGTACCAAACCAAGCCTTAGTCCACGTCACGTTAGCCTACCTTTGATAAAAAATTTCAGCTCCTGGAAAACGAAACCTGGGCTGCTTCTTCATTTCTAATTAAGTTGTGACAGCTACATAACTTTGTTGTGATTCACAGAGCAACATGGCTGTCATTTTCATCAACCTTCTCCATGACAAAATTCTAATTTTGCTACTTATACATTTCATTGAAGAAAACTTCTTCAAATGATGATTTTTTTTGTTCGTGATTGATACCGGAAATAAATTGAAATGTTGAAATTTTTATCTTAATTAGAATTCAAATGTTTACACCAATTTTAAATTTTGGACTTATCCTAACAATTTTGGTTCTGGCAATCATGCAACTTAACTTGTATAGCATACTATATATTCCTTCAAACGGAGAAGATAAAATACAATACAGAACATTTCCCCATAGTGGGCAGAGTTTCATTGAAAGACCAAAAGTTGGAAGAGAGAAACACGTAAAAGAGACCAGTTACACAAAAGAGAGACCCTCCTCTTAAGCAAATGATCTGCTAAGAGATCAGAAGGTTCTTCAAACCAAGAACAAAAACCATTACAAAGAAGTGATGTGCGGGCAAAGACCGTGAACTTCATTCTTTTAGCGGTGGATATGGATGCATCCTAGTTATTAGAAAGAGAACGAGAGAGAAAAGATACATTGAAGTACAAAAAGACATTTTTAGCGGAACACAACAAAGTTACATTATTACAATTAGGTACTGAATTTATACAATTTATCATCCTTGAATTTATGTAAATCAAACATTGGAGACAATTGTCAGTTGACCGAAGATTAGTTAGTATATGTATAGTTACTTTAAATTTCAATTCCACAAATCCATTTCTATTTTATTTCGTACTGGTTTAAGATTCAAAAAAAGATATATCCATTGCATTCTAACTTGGTAATGAAGTTACTTAGGCTATTGATAAGGTTGTTTGCATCCAGTAAACACTCAAATCAATTTGAGACAGATGAACCTGATAAAGATCAGTATCTATCTATCTAATCATGATAAAATTCCTTACTTATAGTGACATGTCGGCATTTATTTAACTTAAGAAAGAAGATGTCTCACTAATACTCCAATAATTAATTATCAAATTGCATGGTTCAAGAGGTCAAAGGTATTTGGTAATCTACTTGATATAAGAGTAATACTAAGGAGACAAAATTTTGTAAACCGAATGATGTAGTTATTGATAATCGGATTATTACTTAAATGTTGATTAATATGCTTATTTTCTATTGGTGACACAAAATTTAATTTGTAAATTTGGTTTAAAATTTTTATGTGCCTAGCATTATTCTTGACATAATTTTATATGCTAGCTAGTGAATTTACTATCTGAAATATTCAAATTAACTATTAAGTCTCTCGTCCTTGTAGTTTGGGATTGTTATAAAATCCATTTCTCAACATTGCGTGGCAACACTGTAACTGTGTAATATGTATTTGTTTTCTGATAAAAAAAACAAAGGAAAGAAGAAAGAGAATATAGGTAGCCGATATATTAGTCTAAGACTATAAATTTTTAATTGATAGGGAGGATTAGGAACTAACAAATTAAGGGAAGCGATTGTGACCACTGTTTCAAATGAATAGGTAGAGAACTTATATGAGGCAATAATAATTTTAGACAATAATTTATAAAAACATTAGCAATGATGAGTTATTCAACAACATCAAAGATGCTTACGGGACAAAAACAAATAGGAGAGTGCATGAAGAGATAGGATTTGTGAAATCATTTTCCTAGTCGAGATGATTAAATGTACATTTTTTTTTTACAGATAGTTTTAGACCTAATAAATAGTTGTGTTTGTTGTAATCATGTATCAAACTCGTTATCCTAATGGGTCATATCGTGTTAAAACCGTTATCTTAACAGGTTAACCTGATAACAACCCAACCCGCTAACGGGTGCCTAGGAACCCATTATTTTAATGTTGTTTCATGTGGGTTAACATGTCGTGCAAAAAATCTTCAAGCCTAATGGGTAAACCTGAGAAACGGGCCTTTTATGTTGTGTTAGTGTCGCTTTCGTGTCAACCTCGTTATTTTAACCGATTGTGTCAAACTTGTTACCTTAACTGGTTGACTCGATAACGTCGCATCCAATAACGACCCGATCTGTTAACAGGTTAACCCTATACATATTATATTAATTTGTCTCGTTCTCACGTTAATGGCTCTTGCAAGAAATTGCAAGGCCTAAATTTATGTGTATTATTAAAGTCAAAGTAATAAGTCTATGTAGTTAACATTCGGTGCATATGATTGACCAAATATTTTCCTAATTTTATAGATGATTACCGAGTATATTTTTTCTTGAGAAAATCAAGGTTAATGAAAAAAGGAAAAAGAAATAAGTATTGAAGAATAGAAGCAATTAATCAAGTTTTGCTTATCAAAAAAAATAAATACAAAATTAATCAAAGTCTCAAAGCAGTAGGTGAGGAAAGACAAGGCTCTTGAGGTGGCCAATAATTAGTCTAATGTTGAACATGTTCTTCATGTCCGTCCTTCTCAGCAAAATGCTTCTTTCTTCTTCCACAGCTTACACACAAAAAAACGGGGACCCAGACTTTAAGAAATGTAGTAGAAGCTTCCCTCAAAGAAGAACTCCCACCCATTTCCCATTAGAAAAAATATTAAAATAAAACTCCCTCAAACTGCCTTTCATCATTTTCTTCAAGAAAGAAAAAGCGTGTTGTTTGTCCCTTTGTCCCAATGTCGATCTCATCTTTGAACACGACTAAGGTGGGGTTCATCTGGTGGGTTTTCTTTAATGTATGGACCTCTTTGCACAATGCTATGTTATCGGACTTTTTAAATAACAAACCAAAAAATTATATAAGTTAACAAAAATACCACCCGTTTTTAGCTGATTAACAATGAATTCACTCGGTTGTGAATAACCTTATATTTTTTATTTCTCGATTTGAATAAGATAACTAAGACTCATTCGGACATTAAGTTTTTAAGCTTGTAGTGTCATCTTATTCAAATTGTAATCTGGCACATTGAATTTGGTGTAAACAAGACAGATAAAATGCTATCCAAAATAAATATCTCGTTGTGCATGTAACCACGTAACAATTCAGTCGGTTTTTTTGTAGTTTGTATTATGTAATTATTAGTTTATCGAACACGACTCTCTAATTGAACAAAGTGGAAAGAAAATAAACACAAAAACTATTCACAAAACCATTGCATTAGAACATTCAAAGAACGTAGAATATTCTCCTCTATGACTTTCCTATTAACTAAAGAATAGACATTACTTTCGAGAAAATCTCGTTTATAAAATTTACATTTAGATTTGTTCTTATTTTGGATAAAGTTCATGGAATAGTCCTTTTGATCTTTTGACGTTTCAAGTATCGCATATCAAATTGGACACATAAAACTATTTTTAGAAAAGAAGTACGATACTTCATTTATTGAATAAGGGACATTACATAAACATATTCATGAACAATTCAATCCTACAACAGTACTTGCAAATTAGATTCAAAAGTATCACAATAATCATGACTAATTAATTGCAAACCGATAAGCCGACTTCAAGCACTTCGTTGAAAGCCGCACTCACCGGACAATGAAGGATTACAAGGACCAATGGAATTGTTAATTCTCATATTACATAGATATTATGTGATTAAAAAATGATTAAAAAAAAAAAACTCTGAAATGTATTGGGATAAGATTACAATACCCATAGGTCTAGTCGTATCACCTAATCTCTGCCATGACTCCATAACACCAAGTGAAGTAGATCCAATAAATCAAACAACTTCACTTCTGTTATACATAAATCTAACTTGAAAATAAAAAGAAACACCTCTCCTCAGGAGAGAAATCAAAACCAGCAAACTCCTAGTGAGAATCTAGGAATTATTAAACATAATCAAAATAAAAAGAACAAAATAGTGTCACAGAATCTACATCCTCCAGGTAGCGCGAAGAGAATGTGCCAAATTGGCTAAACTCTAACCCGGCGCAACCTGACTGAATTCACGCCCTGTGGCTCCAAACTTATATCAAAAGTGCAAATGGGAGTAAAAAAACTTGTGTTAGTTGTGTGCGTGGGCCAAAAGATGACAACTATTTAATAACTACAATGTTTCACAGAAGCAATTCATCACAAAACAAAAGTAAGCGGAAGGTATGAGAAGGAAGTGACCAAGAAAGATTTTTAAGAAGGGTTGTCGCCAACTCCAAGCCTGAAAGCAGGGGACGGCGGCGAAGGATGAGCTCCTTTTTGCTTTTCTCTATGGACGTATTGGGTTTCTAGTTATTCCAACTGACCTTTAAGTAAGTTTAAGAGAATTAACATAATTTTTCCTTATATGAGTGACACATAACTTAAAATTGAAGCGACTTAGCAATACGAAACTAGAATTAAAAATTTTAAACATAAGATGTTGATTATGTGGAGCCAAAAATAATCACAAGACGACACGTGGAATTTTGGACAAAAGAAGACAAAAATACCCTTGAGGTACAACGGGATTCCTACGCGCGAGCAGCGGGCAATCATCATTCAACCAAATCAAAAGTGCCCAAAATAAGTAACAAATTCAAAGTTATTTGATCCATCCTCATCCTATATTTTCCACAAGGTAATTATTTCATAACCTTCAAAACATCCCATATAAATTACATAACCCCCAAAATATTTATTCCAAAAATGTGTTGATTAACCAATTAATTGCCTAATTAATCCATTAAATCACACATTAAACCATAAGTTACACCATATCCCTATAAATAGGCTCCCATTTTCACCAAAAGATCATTCCAACACACTTGCAAAATTCCCAATACTCTCCAAACACTTTTCTCTCTAAATTCTAACTTTGCATCGGAGGTTCTTCGGCCAAAGCCCCCCCCCCCATTCATCGTGGGCGCGTGAGGCTCTTGGCCTTGACCCTAAGGTGTTAATTGTTTTGTAGGTGCAATTTTATCCAAGATCAAGGAGGAAGAAATTTGCATCCACAAATTGGTGCTTTCATTGAGAGTTGAGATCCATACTCGTAGAAGACTCTCGCATAAAAAGATTTTTCTCTATTTTCTAGTCCATTTGAATATTTTTCATACGTTCTTATTATTAGAATTTTTTATTTGCAAAGGTTCTTTGATAAAATGTATAAGAAAAATATAATGGCTAGAAATTTAGAAAATTCCACAAGTGAAAATTCTAATACTCAAGAAATGGGACCGCGGCGATCCACGAGACTAAATGTGGTCATAGGCGGAGTGGCCCAAGCAGTGCCATCCAAGCTTTCACGGGCCCAAGCCCAAGCCTCGCATTCGCATGCATCACGCACTGAGCAGCCTGCTCCCGCCAAGCAGCCTACTCCCGTGGCCCAGCCTGCTCTCGCTGAGCAGCCCACTCTCGCGCCCCAGCCTGCTCTCGTGGCCCAGCTTGCTCCCCCGGCCCAGTTTGTTCCCGTGACTTTCCAAGCAGCCCAAGTCGACCCAAGACTATCTCAACCATCCGGACCTACCATCAAGTCGGGGGCATTCTCACCACATTTTTCCGCGGATTTGACATTTCCTAACTCAAATCTCGCGCTCGGAGTCTACCACCCTTCCACTGCCCAAGGAGGCACATTCCTTCCAAGCTCTTCCAATCCAAGTGGCGAACAACACTTGTCTCGACAAGTCATAGAGTTGACGAGCGCCCTCACACAGCAGACGACCTTGGTGAACCAGCTCTTACAGCTCACCGAGATGCAACGTGCCCTAGACGAGGTGTCCCGAAGTAGGACAAGGGCAAACAAAGAACCTATCCAGCAACGTCCCTGCAAGCAGCCACTCGACTAGCCACGAACCGAGCATTCAGGCAGTATACATTCCTGATTGGGCACCCGAGATAGCGTATACTCCCGTCTTAGAGGGTGGATGAGCATGTACTCTCGACTAGGCCCACAGACGAGCATACATTCACGGTCGGGGTCACACTTCGATAGTCAACATGAGCAACCTTCCAAGCGAAGTGTTCATTCACGGCTAAGCCTGCAAGAAGCATCATCCACCTCACATCGGAGTAGGCAGCACGATGAACGGAGAGAAGCAGTCACTCAATACGGCTCAAGTTCAACCGGCAGCTTGCGAATAATTCGCTCGCCTACTATGAACGCGCTACATGCACCGCATCCGCTGCATAGACGAGCCAAACACATGGAAGAGTAGCCTAAACCAGCAAGTCACGGTTGGGGGCAGCCGAGAGCTCCACTACCTCAACAAAGGCAAATTCAGGAAGAAGTAGAGAGACTTTTGACCAAGCAATTGGGCAATTTCCAACGCAACGAGGTCACCGACGAGGCACTACGACGGAACATGACCAACATAAGCAGGTCACCCTTCACGGACGAGATCGAGCAGGCAAAGCCTCCACACGAGTTCAACATGCCACATTTCACATCTTTCAAAGGGGATGAAGACCCGGAGAGACACTTAAAGCACTACCGAAGCGCAATGATCCTCTATCGAAACAACGATGATCTCATGTGCAAGATATTCGCTACCACTCTACAAGGTGAGGCGCAAGATTAGTTCTACACCCAGCAGCCACAATCCAGCCGGAATTTCGACGAACTCTTTTTGGTTTTCACAAAAGAATATTCATCCTATCGCTCGATAAAAAAGAAGTCCGACCATTTGTTCGATGTCAAGAAGAACCCAAAGGAGTCGCTTCGCGACTATGTGAGGAGGTTCAAAGCAGAGAAGGCAAAGATAGTCGGATGCAACGACTCGATAGCTAGAGCAGTCTTCCAAAAAAGGACTTCCAGTAGACCACCCACTATTCGGAAAATTGATCATGAAAGAATATCTAACTCTGGCAAACTCTTTCGCTCTGGCAGAGAAGCACGCACTTTGGGACGAGGCTCGCCAATGCACATTCAAGGACTTGAAGAAGTACCCGACATCACATCCCTACTATCCAAACCGGAAGCAGCGGAGGACTCATTCGCATGTTTGACGATATCTGAAGCAGCAATAAGCTCTACGATCATACGAGAAGAGCTGGGGGCCCGACTACCTGTATTATACAGTTCGAAAGCTCTCCTCGATGCTATTAGAAATTCAAAAGCTGGTGATAGTTGTTATAACCAAGAAGATCAAGTTTTACCTTCAAACGCACCCAGTCATCATCATGACGCACTATTCCGCCGAATCCAAACACGCGACGATAAAGGCGTAGACCCTGGCGGATGCAAAGTTTTCTGACGAACGCAACAACTCAGCCTAAAAAGACACGCCAAGGGCAGACGAACACTAGAAGGAACACTCAGAAGTAAGTTTTGTCCTCGTCATCCCAGAAGATTCTACATAAGAGCAACATGTACCGGCAGTTAAGCACTACCTCCTGCTGCACGTCACACGGCCCTAATCGACCCTTGCTCAATGATTCAACTCTAGAGTGGCCCAATATCAGCAGTTGAGCATCTCCTGCTGCATGTGACATGGCCTCATCTCTACAGCTCCCTACTGCGCCTTTATGTCGAGCCTAGGTGACGCAACAGAGCGGCCCAACGATGCCCCAAAAGTAGCTGAGCACACTCTAGTCGCGCTTGCTCCACCCGATTGAGACTTCTGGCATTTGCATGTCGATGGCGCATCCAACTACAAAGGTTCAGGAGCAGACGTGGTCCTTGTCACCCCAGGTGGTTCGATGCCCGAGTAGGTAATCATTCTAGGTTTCAAAGCATCCAACAATGAAGCAGAGTACGAAGCCCCACTAGCAGGCCTTCGAATGACAAAAGACTTGGCGGTGAAAAAGCTTTCAATTCATTCTGATTCCCAGCTAATCACTAGCCATACTACTGGGGGCAAATGCATGATGATCGTGGCAACCGACTACTTCACCAAATAGGTAGAAGCAGAGCCCATGACGACCACGATTCAGACGGACATAGAGCGCTTCATATGAAGGAACATCATTTGCTGATTTGGCATTCCTTAATCCATCGTCACCGACAACGGCCCGCAATTCGCGGGCAAAGATTTGGCAAAGTTCTTCCAAAAATATGGCATCAAGCAACACATGTTTATGCCAAGATATCCTTAAAGCAATGGGCAGGTCGAAGAAAATGATCCTCGACTGCCTCAAGAAATCCCTCACCAACAATAAGGAAAAATGGCCTGACAAACTCCCCGGATGTCTATGGGCATATCGCACCACCAAAAGACGAGCAACCGGTGAGACTCCTTTCTTTTTGGCATTTGGTTCGGAAACAATCATTCATCCCAATGTCATTAAGCCAAGTATCACCGCTCTACTACCAAGCATTGAGCAGAACAGTAAGGAGATGGTCACAAGCTTAGATCTGGCAGAGGATAAGCGCGAGCAGAACAACACCTGCATTGCAGCCTACCAGCAGCAACTCCTCTCTAACTACAACAAAAGGGCTAAGATTCGGCAGTTCCAGCCCGGAGATCTAGTCATAAGAAAAGCCTTCATCACTGCCCGCAAAAAAGGCATCAAAAAGATGAATCTCATTTGGGAAGGTCTGTACAAAATTAGCAGAGTAGGCGGCAAGAGTAATTACACCCTCGCCACCATGAAACGAAAAAAAGATCAAAAAACAGTGGAGCGCCTACAATCTGAAGATGTACCATGTGTGACCTCTCACTACATCAAAGCCCAAAGATTCTAGAAGCTCGATGGGCACCACCTCACAAGCCGAGGACTATCCAGTTGTTATGTAGTTCCTACCTTACAGTTAAGTTCTCGTTCGTTTCACTCATTTTTCAATGAGGAATTCAGAAGTAATCACAACTTGGCCCGGCTGGATGCTTACAACAACTGATCATTCCTGCACTTCAAAAGAAGATTGCGCCTTTCTTAGGGACTCATCGCAGGAATTGCATCCCCCGAGGGACCAACCATGCTCTCCAGTGCGAGAGGGTAAACTAATTGCTCTCCAGTGTGAGAGGGTAAACCAATTCCCCGACACCCACATGGGTCAGCTCTCGAAGACGAGAGGATAAACTTTACACTCTGAATATCCAGATGTGGATGAGCCTGGTTGCCCTAGTATAACTAGATGCACGATGGCTTACGCCGGGGATTCCTAGAAGTAGCCATAATGGTCTTTTTCAAGGCTTAGCTAACTGAAGGATTTTGGGTCTCTTGGCCTAATCCACGGGGAACCAGGCCCTAGAGACGGAGGGGGCACATTATGCAGTACGCCCTTCAGACGGCTGCCCTGGAACCCTAAAGCTGCTACCGAGTGCACTAAGGTAGCCTACGGTATCCGGAAGACTGCTTACGACTTGCCCTTCGAGCAGTAAAACCACGCTAGACTTATGCAACCGCACATTCTTGTGAAAGGTTAAACAAGCTAGCGTGCATATACGAAGCGTTATCCACTGTCGACATGCTACATAGTCGATAAGCTTCACCTCTGCCAAGCGCAGAACAACCTACACCAAGTCCTGAAGTGTTGTGATACTTGCTACGTAACTTACGAAATTGGAGAAAGCCAAGGTTAATAGCCTAGTGGTTACGCGGACTTGTCTACTTCTGTAAGTAAGGCATCCGACTGCCAACCCTATGGCTAACAACTTTGCAAAGTTCTACACCAACACCTACGGCTGCATAGGCTACGCGAGCCTGTTTATAGAAAAGTAGCACGCCTGCCATTGGTCTATAAAAGTCTAAAGGTTAGGGTATGACCAAAAGAAGTGAAGATGAAGAAAATCGAAGGAAACATGTTTATAAACAACTAGCAAAGGCCGAAAGAGTTCAAGAAAAATAAGAGCTACAAGGAAAAACAAAGAAAATCCTAAAGGCTACCTAGAAGACTACACTTCAGCGGCTTGGACATCCCACGACTACTCGATCATCACACCTTCAGCAGTTACGACGCTCTTAGCAGTGGCATCATTCAGCGCTTCACCCTTGGTTGCCCCAGCCTAGGCACCAACTTCTCCAACTACTTCACCAATGGAAGCCTCAAAAGTAAAAGTAAGCAAGTCTTCCGGAGAAATAGAGAAGGTCTCAAAACCTCGAGCTCATCATTCTCACCTTTCAACTGTTCATCCTCCTCAAGCAGACCAACACGGACGCGTTACAGCTCAACCATTTCCTTCTTCAGACTTTCGTTTATCTTCAGTACACCTTGAAGTTCCAACACTTGGGATTCAAGCCTATCAACGATTCTTTTGAAGTGGATCACTTGGTTATAAGCAACAATCAACTCTTCATCCTTTGCATAAGCAGCGGAACGAAGCTAAAAAACGGCACGCTCAAGATCTTGAATCTGAGGTATGTGACATCCGATCTCATTCCCTGCACTTTCATACTTAACTTGGATCGCGTTAAGCCTAGTCTTCAAGTCAACAATCTCTTGGCGAGCAGTCTCAAGCTGTAGAGAAGTGGGGGCAGAGATATTAGACCTCTTCAAAGCGACGAACTCAGATTTCAACCTCTTGATCTTTTCGGCAGAAGAATAAGCTTCAGCAGCCACAACATTTGCCACCTCATCGGCAGCCTTGTTATCCTCTGGGTCAAGGAGCATAGACTCGGCTTCCAGAATAGTCATCTTCTGTATCATTGCAAGTAGAGTAATCTTCCTATACTCGGCCGTATGCTTCGGAAAGGAACTTGGGCAAACAACCTTTCTAACGTCATCGACAAACTTGGCACAAGCGTCCATGTCTTCAAGAAGATCTGGTTTCAAAAGCACACAGATCTCAGCAGCCCCCCCAAAAACAGGCTTAGTGGATTTCTCACAGCTGCCCACAATCTCCTTCTTCCCAGCAGACGAGTCAATCTCAGCAGCAGATGGAGTGTGCCTTAGTGTCACTTTAGCAGCAGAGTCCACCTTATCACTCTTGATAATAACAAGCTTTTCCGAAGGAGAACCGGACTTTGCTCCCAACGGACGTCTTGGCACAGACTTCGACATTGGGGCATAACAAGACCTCTACACTGAGCAATACTATCAGCAATCGTACAAGCCATTCTCGACATGGCATGCGCCACATGCTCAGATATAGCAGCCTCATTTTTCTTCCCATTAGAAGAAGTCATGTTAATCACAGGATTCTCGGCAATAGGCAGACCCATACAAGTAGCAGATGAAGTCTTCAGTTTTCTCAACCAGCATCTCTTGAGCAGGTGAGGAAGATCTCTTCTTTCCACCTTCATTCATAATAGGCTCAACGACAGCGTTCAGACGAGCCAATGCATCTGCCTCGATCCTCTTTACCTTATCTCTCGGGAGCAGCCCACCTGTCTCCCGGCGAATAGAACTAAGCAGCCAACGCCATTCACGGTACTCAGCAGGGGAGCTCAACCTAGCATTCCAGCAGGCAGGGGGCCTGCATGCCAAACATTCCAACAGTTCATAAGGCCTGCGACCTCCTCATTTCTCTCAATCGCCGGCATGGCCTGCGTCAGGTCCAAGAGCCCAAATGACATGAGCCATGCGGTTCACCTAGCATTACATTTCAGCCCTTCAATCTGTGATCCCAACCGCGCAAGCTGCCCATGGCTCTAGCCAAGTTAAGCAGCCTAAAGCAGTGGTCCCTGCCACAACACCTCCTCGGCCCATGCCGAGAGATTCCTGGCCCCTGCCAGCCGACGTGCTGCACCACCCCGACGGCTGCCCCGCGACAGCACTATCCAAGAAGAAGACAAGAAAAATAAAATTTTTCTTACATCGGGGCAACACGGAGAAGACGAAGAAATCAACGAAAGACGGTCCGTTACACAGGCAAGATGTAGAAGATTGCTAGAGGAGGGGGAATAAATATCCTCTAAGCTCTCTCTCTTGTAGGGTAGAGTAAATCGCTCTCCAAAGTTGATTTAATAACCCACTTAAGGTGGACTTAAATAAACTTTGAGAGAAATTTATTTCCCTTTCCTAGAAGGATCTAATTTCCTATTAAAGAGGGAATCTACATCAAAATAGGAAGCAGTCCTACGTTTCATAAAGCAAGATGATCTCTACACCTGCTGCCCTTTCCTACGAGCAGCCCAACAGGTGTGGGGGCATTTGTGGAGCTAAAAAGAATCACAAGGCAACACGTGGATTGTTTTGGATAAAAGAGGACAAAAATACCCTTGAGGTACAACGGGATTCCTACGCGCGAGCAGCGGGCAATCATCCTTCAACCAAATCAAAAGTGCCCAAAATAGGTAACAAATTCAAAGTTAATTCATCCATCCTCATCCTATATTTTCCACAAGGTAATTATTTCATAACCTTCAAAACATCCCATATAAATTACATAACTCCCAAAATATTTATTCCAAAAATGTGTTGATTAACCAATTAATGGATTAATAATCACACATTAAACCATAAGTTACACCCTATCCCTCTAAATAGGCCCCCATTTTCACCAAAAGATCATTCCAACAAACTTGCAAAATTCCCAATACTCTCCAAACACTTTTCTATCTAAATTCTAACTTTGGCATCAAATGTTCTTCCGCCAAAGCCCCCCCCCCAATTCATCGTGGGCGCGTGAGGTTCTTGGCCTTGACCCTAAGGTGTTAATTGTTTTGTAGGTGCAATTTTGTTCAAGGTCAAGGAGGAAGAAACTTGCATCCACAGATTCTACCTAAACCAATAAATGATATGAATGAATCAAATAAAAAAAAGCTGAATACAATTGAAGTTATCTCGGAGCGTTCATTCTTTAAGTTTAGAGTAAATGTTTTGTAAATAAGAAAAATAAAACTAATTTGTTTTTTAACTAGTCAATAACATATCTAACGGGTTAACAAAAACATGACTCATGTTTTAACTTGAATCTCAAGGGTTAGTAAAAACACGACATGTTTTAGACTGGTTAACTCTATTTGAGCAAGACAACTAACGCTCATCAGGATATTAAATTTTTCAAGCATAGAGCGTGAGGGTAGTTAGATTCACAGTCTGACACACACTGTTCCCAATACAAATAAAAAGACAGCTAAAATGCAATTCAAAAATAAATTTTTTGTTAATATTGAGCATGTACCCCGAATTGGTCTGACAAGATAAGTTCGTAACGCTGACAAAAGCCTAAAAAGAAAATTAATTAATTAATTACCATATATATTTTATATTTTATATTTTATAATGAGAAAGAGAGAGTTTTGTTTTTTCGCATTTCTAGATCCCACGTCACTTTCAAATTTTCTGTGGGTTCTTCTCCTTTATAAAGCCATGCCCACGAACGCGCTAGAAAGAAGTTGCACTTCTGTTTGTTTTGAGTCTTGAGGAAGCGATTGAAAGAAGAGAGTTATGATCTTGGTTTTTCTTCCACCTCCAAACAACCACAACCACCGCCATGGAAGCTGGTAGAGGCAAAGCTCGAACCAACACTCTTCTCTCTCGCTTCTTTCTTTCCGGTTTTTACTGCTGGGATTGGGAGTTCCTCACTGCCCTTCTCCTTTTCAGTTGCCCTAATACCTCCTCCTAAATCCTAATTAACTAACCCATAATTTAGTTAAATCCCAAAACCAAAAAAAGGGGGTGGGGTTTGCAGATCAGTTACATACTGTTATAGCCAAAGTTTTTTTTGTTTCCTTTTTCTGGTTTTTTCCGATCGGAAAAAATGGCGCAAAGGTCCGTTCCGGCGCCGTTTCTGATGAAAACGTATCAACTTGTGGATGATCCGAGCTCGGATGACGTGATATCGTGGAATGAAAGTGGGACGACGTTTGTGGTTTGGAAGACAGTTGATTTTGCGAGGGACATGTTGCCTAAATATTTCAAGCACAACAATTTCTCAAGCTTCGTCCGCCAGCTTAATACCTATGTAAGTTTTTTCGAAATTATATTTTCTTTTTCTTGTATTTTTACTTATATTTATTTTCAAATTATATCACTTGCATGTTTACTTATATTTATTTTCAAATTATATTAGCATAAAAATGTCTTACTAATTAGTTCATAAATTACTTGAAACCCTTGGAGGGCAGAAGATAATCCCAAAGTGTAGGAAAAATTATTTTTATGATTTCGAAAAACAAAGTATAGGACAAAACTGAAGATCGTCGGAAATATGGAATCATTTTCATAGAGATTATCGTTTTCTTTTCCTTTTAAAATTTTTTCTTCAATAGTTGGTGAAGTTTGCTTGAAAATTAATAAAAGAGGCTTGCATGTCAACCCATAGAAAAAGAGTTTGATTTTATGGATTCATAAAATCAAATTCTCGCCATTTAATACTAAGTGATTACGGTCTATTTTTATTTGTAAATGAAAGATTCTAGGTTTAATTTTTATCAAAAACGTTTGAACTACACTATTATAAATTCAATTTTAGACTAAATCGATCCCTCATTTTTTAATGTAGATAATATTGTTTATTAGAAACAAAAAATTAGTTTTTTTTTTTTTCAAAAAAAAGGAAAATAGTTGAAATGTTCCTAATTTCTATTAATTAATGAAACTCTCTTTCTCAACTAAAAGAGGATGAAAAGACTACTTAGTCTTTTATCACACAAAAAAATGATGTGCAATAATATAATTTCACAGGTTCAAATTTTACTGTTTTTATTGAAGTCTCATATATAGATGGTGTTAAAATACCTTCAATGTTAAAAAACAGAAAGAAAAAAAAAGCAAAGAAAAAAAAAACCTCCAACTCTTCCCACTCTCTCTCTCCCCTCTCTCCTTCTCATTTTTTTTAAAAATGTATTCATACACACAAAATATATTGATAAAGGTTAGTGGTCAATAAAGAAAATGCCGCAACAAAGAGAAGGAAATCGTTGAAATGTGCCAATGGTAAATAAATTACTATGTCCTTTTCAGAAAAGAAAAAAAAAAAAAACACTTTTATCATCGTCGAATTGTGACAAGGAATAAACTAAAATAATGATGAGTCTATTTACCTGGAAACTGCAACTAATAATTATTTTTCAGAAAAGAAAATTATATAGTTGAGTTTTTGTTCAACAAAAAAGAGGTTGATGGGCGTCAAAGAAATATATATTAATCAAAGATAAAGTCACAATGGAAGCATCCAAACATCACACCCCATTTTAGAACTCTAAATTGTCGGTTGTGGCCGCAACCCAATGGCAAAGTTTTGCAGTCCAATTTTTCAAATCCGACGGCGGAAAATTAAACTTTCTGAACTTACTCAATTATTTCATAAAAAAATATATTTAGTTAATAATTACCAAATTTTTTCCTTTTGCTTTAATTTCAGGGATTTCGAAAGACCGTGCCGGACAAATGGGAGTTCGCGAACGACAACTTCCAGCGAGGGCAGAAGGAGCTCCTGTCAGAGATCCGCCGCCGGAAATCTGTGACGTCAACGGCGGCGCACGCACCCCCCGGCGAAAAATCCGGAGTACCATCGACACCGTCGAACTCGGGGGAGGAGATGGCGTCGACGTCGACGTCGTCGCCGGACTCGAAGAACCCGGGGTCAGTGGAGACGGCGGCGCCGATCCAGGTGGCGGATTTATCGGACGAGAACCAGAAGCTGAAGCGGGAGAACGAGAATCTGAACTCGGAGCTGGCGCAGACGAAGAAGCAGTGCGACGAGCTGGTGGGGTTTCTGGTGGAGCACATGAAGATGAAGCCCGATCAGATCAACCGCATCATCGGGCAGGGAATCTGTGGGCCCAGCGGCGATGATTTTGAAGCGGACGATCATGGTCTTGATCTGGATATGGAGGGTGGTGATGATGAGGAAGAAGAGGAGGGATTGAAGCTGTTTGGGGTTTGGGTGAAAGGGGAGGAGAAAATGAAGGGGAAGAAAACGGGGCGATATGAGAAATTGGGGGTTGGTGGTGGCGGCGCCGGCGGGCCCCGCGCGAAGAGGATGAAGGGAGGGGTGGAGTTTCTCGCGCCGATGATGAGGACCGGGAAGGTGTGCAACTAGGCTAGCTGAGCAAGCCGAGCTAATTGGAGCTAGCTGGAAGGTTGGGGAGGTGTGCATGGTAACTACTGTGCACATACCCGCATGCAGTTTGAAAAAATTGTAGAAAATGCTTTTAATTTTGCATAAAATATGGAGCGATACCAAAGTGCGTAGGTAGTATCGTAGAAGGGTTGCAAAATTGCAATAGATAGACAAAGAATATGGTGGTGTTATTATGTAGCTATAATAAGGAATGGGGTTTTTGAACCTTGTTAGGTATGAGAGGATCCAGATTCGATACTTTGAACTGATGAGTCTGCTTGATTGTGGTCACGGGTATGATGAAATTCTTTGGGTTCATAAGAGGTGGATAAATGTGACTTGCCACCAGTTGTTCTTCTGTTTTGTTTTTGAAAAAATTAAAAAAAAAACCCTTGTTATGTATGTACAATGCTGGAAAATGAGACTTGAAACGGTCTCTTTTTTTGTTTCCCATCGTTTAGGAAAATTTAATATTTGCAATTTTACATTTTGTGTACAATCATTATTAACTTGCTTGATCTTAAACTATGGTAGTTTTGGGGAAGGATTCTGTCTCATTCTCTCAATTCTTTAAATTATGGATACCTGTTGTCCCAAACTTTTGATCTTCTAATTTTTCAGCAAGTAATCTTATAGTCGTGTTGAAAAGTTAGACATTGTTTATGCTTACAACGGAAGGAGGTGGGGTGTCAATTGTCATTGTAAAAGGTAATTTTAGGTCCAAGTGCTGGTAAGTACTATCATGAGAATTTATCCGGTGCTCATGAGGTAATCTGTCGAGTAATGTAGAGATATGTTTAGGAAGCATTTCATTAAACACTTTGTGAGCATAAAGCGGACCATACCAAACATTCGAAGAATTCTTAGAACACTTTTACATGTATATTTCCCAAACTCTGAGTGGTCATGTGACCACCTTAGTCCCAATGTACATCTATCAAGTATTTTTTTCAAGTTTCTTTAGCTTGAGTTGTGCTATCTTCCTAACTCACTCACGCAACATGGGGGTTCAATCGAGATGACAATTTTAACTATTAAACCCGATAACCATGGATAATCGCCCGAATAGAACGGATTTGGGTATGGAAGTTTGGGTATATTTTGGATATAGGAAAAAACCATGAATATTATTTGGTTATAATTTTGGATATGGTTATAGGAGTCCCAAATCCGTATCCGTATCCATACCCGAATAATAAATAATATAATTTATATATAATATATTAGTATTATATATATATGTATGTATGTATGTATGTATGTATATTTGTATATTCATTATTCACCCAACCCATTACCTTGAGAACACAAAGGGTGCATTTTGTAGGAAGGTTAAGAAGTTTTGAATCAAAATCTATGAGAATTCAATGGTACTTCTTGGAGATATCAAAGATCAGCCAACGTCATCAATGTTTTAAATTCAATGCTTTAATTTTTATACTCAACAAGATCCATTAATTGAATCACTGTATACATCAAATGTTTAATGACGAAATTAGTATCTAGTAAACTATAATGCGTCAACTGAACGAATATATTTTTTATATTGACAAAGATTGATATAAGCGTTAACCAATGGGGAATTCGTTATCCAGCGGGTATGGTTATGGATAATCCCAGATGGTTAATTTGCAGTTATGGATATGGTTAATTTTCGTGGTTATGAGGATGAATATAGTATTTCCGTCCCCAAACTGAACTGTTGCCATCCCTAGGGTTCAACACCAACTGCTTCGGGTTGTGTTGCTTATGCGAGTTGCACGTGTTGCATTCTTTACGCTAGCTGGACGAGTTCCATGAGTGACGCAATAACATAATCCGAGCCAAACTAATCTAACTTAGCCCCTGAAACTAATTTAGTATGAGACAATCTCATTGTAATAAACAACACAAAAAATGTAATTTCACCACGTAGCGTCTCGGGATTGAAATTTATTTCAGCCCACAAGAATCCGTTTTCATTGTGTAAGTGCATTTGGATCAACAATTCTATGGTGGTGAAGCCCGTATGAAAATACAAACTGGGTTTTAAGTATATGAGCCCACTATGCCCAATGGCTGTCAGAAATATCACAAGAGAAGATAATGGCGTGGGTTAGTGACTGTTGTGCTGCCCAGTGAATGAATGGCTGTTATCTTCCCCCACGTCTTACACTCCTCCGCTTTCCCTCGCCCCCCTCCTCTTCCTCCGTCGTCTTCTCCACTTCTCTCCCCGTCCTGCATCCGTGCCTCTTCCGCCTCAGCATCATCTCCCATGGACCCGCACAGCCAAGGGAGCAAAACAAAGTTCATAGACTTCCCCTACGTGTCGGCCCCACACAAGAACCTCATGGTCGATCTTGTATCGACGTTAGAGACGCGCCTTGGCTCGCAGCTCTTGCCTTGTACTCTCCCTCCCGACGTGCAGTACTACCAGAATGAGAGTGGCACCAACCATGCATCCCTCCACATCCGATCGGGCCTCTCCTCCTCCCCTGTAATTTTCTCGAACCCCTGTTTCTTCTTTATAATTTTCACTTGATTTATGTAAAAGTGTGGATATTAATGGTTTGATGCCAATTGGGATTTTAGCTTTTGATTTCAAACTCCCAATGGATTGTGGGTTGGAGGTAGAAATTTATACGAGTAAATTGGGTTCATTTCTTTTATTATTTGGTGCATTTTTAATTGGGGAAGAAAGTGGACTTGCTCTAAATATAATTAAATTCTAAATGTAACAAGTGGTAAAAGAATCGTACCTATTTACTCGCTCTAGAAATTTTTTTATGAGTGTTAGAAGGACATGATTTACCAATTTACAGTATCTGATAAATTATTGACACAATATCGTAATAATATTGACTTAGTGGGATTATAGCATCAACAAAACATCGATCAAATGTCGACATGTATTGCATATTGGTGTGATGTCAACAAAATATCGATCAATCTGAAACTCGTTTGATAATTATTTTGTTTTTCGTTTTCTGTGTTCTAGATGGGAAAGTTTGTGGGAGAAGGGGTTTTGAAAAAAGAAAGGAGGAGGATGGAAGATGGAAGGATATTGAAGAAATGTATATAGAATGATACACAAAATGAAAAACAAAAACAAAAAATAGAAAGCAATTTTTCACTTTCGCGTTTTTGTTTTTGTACATTATCCTTCATTTCTATCTCCATCGTCATTGTGCTTTCATGTTTCTCCCCTATACTTTCCCTCTATTTCTAACATAATAAATGAAAACCAAAATTTTAAAAACGAAATAGTTATCAAATGGGCTCTTACATGTTTTACTCTTCATTGACATTTGTATATTTCAGGTTGATTTGGTATTAGGAAGTTGGCTGCACTGTGAGCTACCAACAGGTGGAGCACTGAACATTACAAGTCTGTCATCCTATCTCAATCCAACCACAGATGCACCAAACTTCCTACTTGAGCTCATCCAGAGCAGCCCAACATCCCTAGTCCTCATCCTTGACCTTCCTCCAAGAAAAGACCTAGTTCTCCACCCTGACTACCTCCAAACATTTTATCAAGACACCCAATTGGACACACCCAGGCAAAAGCTTGAGAAACTTGCTGAGGTCAAACCCTACTTCTCTTCATCGCTATACATCCGAAGCGTAGTGTCTCCAACTGCAATTTTGGTTCGGATCGAAGCAGGGAGTGGCGGGGAGGGGAAAGGCTTGGAGGACATTATAGAAAATGATTTGAGTCCCATTGCAAAGGAGGTGCTGGGAATCTGGTTGGATCAATGTGCTTGTGGGGAGAGGGAAGTGGGAGAGGATGAGAGGGAATATTTGAAGAGGAGGGATGATTTGATCAAGAGGAAGACTATTGAGATTGATCTGGGGTCTAATTTTCCAAGATTATTTGGGTCTGATGCTGCTGATAGAGTATTGGGTGCCATTAGAGAAGTTTATAAGGTATGATTAGTGATGGAATGTGTGCTAATTTGATCACTGTAAAAGATGATAAATAAAATAATTGTACAAAATTTGTATAAATTTAAGCTTCAAAATTTCAGATCACATTATTTGATCACTGTAACTAGTAATTCAAAACTAATACTGTTTGGAGAGACATTATTAGTTGTCCATGTAACAATTTTTTAATGTAAAATTAATATGACTCCAAGCGGGCCAAAGTATAGGACAACTGAGTGTTACATCGTATAAATAAAATAGGGTAAATTATATAGTAGCCCCTCAGGTTTGAGGTCAATTACAACCTCATACAACAACTTTAAAACATTTCACTTTCATACATCCAGTACCATTTTATTTCAAAATAACACCTCCGTTAAATTTTCCATCCATTAGTCTGTTAAATGCTGACGTGGCTGCCACATTTGTGCTGATGAGGCTGCCACGTGGCAAAAAAAAATAATTTTTTAATTTTTTTTTTAAATCTAATCTTCTAAATATTAAAAAAAAAAAAAAAAAAAAAAAAAAACCTAAAAACTTTACCCGCAACCCCCAAAACCAGAAACCAATTAATCCCAAACCCACATCCCCATTAATCCCCCCAGAAACCCAGCGCAACAACCTCCTCCTCCCCCCCCCCACCCCCAACGAACCATTCCCGTCAAATCCCCCTTCCCCCGACGACCCACTCCTGTCAAATCCCACCCCCCTCCCCGATGACCCACTCCCGTTAAATCCCCCTTCCCCCGACGACCCACTCCCTTCAAATCCCACCCTCCCCCGACGACCCACTCCCGTTAAATCCTTCTTCCCCCAACCCGAGCTTCGCCTTTTCCCTGCAACCCAATCCCACAAATTCCACCTCCCAAAAATCATTCCCTTCACCATCTTCATCCCCACTCCCAATCCCAACACCACCGAACTGCTCACCTTCCACTTCATTTGTCCTTCCTCATTCACCCTCCTCACAGCCTCATCCATCCACCCGCCACCAACACCCCCGCCCCCGCAAGTTCCAATCTTTAAGGTCCCAAGCCGCTGTTCCAGCACCCGGTTCAACCAATCAAGCCGTTCGAACCGCTAAGGAGGAAGGCACCAGCGGAGTTGTGTGGATTTTGGATCTGGGGAGTTTGGGGTTCGAGAGAGAGAGTGAAGAGAGTGGGAGGAGGGTCAAACCGCTGAGGAGGAAGGCGTTGGCGGTGGTGACCCGGCGGAGTTGTGTGGGTTTTGGATCTAGGGGGTTTGGGGTTTGAGAGAGAAAGTGAGGAGAGTGGGAGGAGGGTCGGGGGAATGGGTTTCTGGTTTTCAATTTTTTATTTTTTTTAAATGGGTTTTTGGATTTGGATTTGCTAAGTTTTGTATCAAGCCATGGCACGTGGAATTGTAGAGATTTGCAATGTTTGGTCCATGGCGAGGAAGGGATGAAGGGTGCAGGGAGGGAGGAAGTGGCATGGAGAGGGAGAGATGAAAGGTGCAGGGAGGGAGGGAGGCACGGGATGAAATTATGGGTTTTCAATTTATTTATTTATTTATTTTTTTTTGGTTCAATAGGGTAATAAAAAATTATTATTTTTTCCACGTGACACACATTTGGCAGCCACGTGGCACAAATGTGGCAGCCACGTTAGCATTTAACAGACTAATAGATGGAAAATCTAACGGAGGTGTTATTTTGAAATAAAATGGTACTGGATGTATGAAAGTGAAATGTTTTAAAGTTGTTGTATGGGGTTGTAATTGATCTCAAACCTGAGGGGCTACTATGTAATTTACTCATAAAGTTAAATCGACAGGTAGACCGATAGATGAGTCTGTTTATGGGAGCACTCACTGCGCCGGTGGCTTGCCACTCCCATTTTTCGTTGATTCATTTGTTTTGTTAGTTCGTTCTCTTGGTGGTGGTGGTGGCCTTGCGATGGAGGCACATCTAGTGGCAGCTGGTTCATTCCAGTCTTAGGGATTTTTTTGTTGTTGTTCTGGTCACTTTTGAGCCTACTTACTGTATTTTCTTTTTATTGTTGGGCTTGTATGTAAGTAGTGGGCTACCATTTGAACTCTCTTTTTCCTTGTACTTGCCTTTTTATTTAATGAAAGTACATTAGTTTGACAAAAAAAAAAAAAGAAAGTGAAGTATCAATTTTAAAAACCAAGGATCAAAATATCAATTACCATAAACTAGAGAAGTGCGAAGTACAATTAACTTACACTATGTTTGGATGAGAGAAATAAACTTGGAATTTGGGTAAAAGTCAGAATTTATAAATTGACATGTACCAATTCCTTTGTCTGGATTCATAAACATAGAAAATTAAAATATCCGCGTGGAAAAAAAACTTGGAATTTGGGACCTCCAATTCCCAAGTTTAAATTTCATGTAAATATGTGTCATTTCCTAATTTCCATGATTGAGAGTTTAAAAATAAAAAAATTCCGTATTCAATTTCATTAACAAGAAAATTCACAAATTCTAGAAAATAAAATCTCGTCATTTTAAAATTTTTTCATCTAAATATAGTGTTAATTCTTCAAAAGGATCATAAGTTCATAACTCATAAATTTTTTATCCATCTCAAAAGTGATAAATTGACATGCGGTCCAAAAGCTCTTAGCTAGAGATTGATATCCCGAGATTATCAGGGACCGTCCAGCTGGAGTGGGCCCACATTCTGCTACTTTCCTTGTCTGCACCACCGACTTAATGCCCTCCGATGAGACTTGTCGGAGACCGCTAGATTATGTCCAATCTGCTGCGGTCCGCGCCCAACATATAATGTATGGAACTGTTTTTTATTTTTAAAAACATCAGTCAATTAAACTTTATAATGGGCTAGTCGTAATAGTTTTGTTCAAATTTGTTTTTAGCAAAAGTTAAATTTAGTAATTTATGCTTACAAGTGAAGAGAAACATTATTAGATCATAATGCTAAGCGGCATATAAATTTTTAAATTTTAAAAAACTGCTCATCATATTATTTTTACTCACTTATTAAAAAAAAACTGTTAATGACATATTTATCTCGAAAGAAAAAAACTTTTAACTCTTATTTATAAATTTATTCACTATAGCAACTTTTCTCTTGCCTCGGCCACCCTGTCTCTCTCTCCCTCTTCGGCTGTTTTGCTATCTTCCTCCCTCTCTCCTTTCTCTCTCTTCCTCCATTTTCCTCTCTAATTGAGTTAAAGTTTACGTTTTGACTAAAAAAATTAGGTTAAAGTTGAGGAACTATTGCTAATGTTTCTTCAAAGAATTTAGATATATATAAGAAGTTACTTTAGGAATAACAGTGGTTGGAGAAATAACATTCTAATTGAGTTAAAGTTTACGTTTTGACTATAAAAAATTGGGTTAAAGTTGAGGAACTATTACTAACATTTCTTCAAAGAATTTAGATATATATAAGAAGTTACTTTAAGAATAACAGTGGTTGGAGAAATAGAATTTTAGTTTTTTAACTTTTTATGGTAAGTGATAGGATTTTTACCACATGCGCAAAAGGATTAAAAACACCTAAAATACTTGCAAGAGAAACAAGATTGTCGTAGTATAATTGGCTCAAGTAAGGTCGTTCTTCACAACAAGATTGTCGTAGTATAATTGGCTCAAGTAAGGTCGTTCTTCACAAGGATTAATTTTAATAGATTAACGCCAAATCAATTCTCAACTAATTATTTAGAACAAAATTTTGGAAAAGGGTGATTTAATGACCTCAATTAAGAAAAACGAATTTAATAAAAAATATTACTTAAAACTGCAATTTTAAAGAAGGAGAAAGAAACAATTTTTAGAATTTAAAGTGAGAAGATACTAGGGTTCCGCCGCCACCCTAACAATCCTATGTAACTCTTCTAATTACTTATGAACCATACATGCATATTTTGAAGGTTAGGTTTTCCTAAAATATATCCTACTTGGAACCTCCAACATAGAACATATATCTAACATGCAACCCATCCGTGGTGTCCAGATCGAATGTGAACATGCAAGACTCATTAAGTTTTATGAAAACCTTTTGAAAAACAATATAACCCTTAAAACGTGTCGTCCATCCTAAGAGATTACACATATTAATCACAAGAAGCCTTAGTCAATTTTAGGGACAGCCCTCCGCCAAAATTGCATCAAATTACTTTTCTAAATATCCTAACGTTCGCGAACTAAGACAAATAGATAGTTTAAATCGGTGACTAACAATTCAAAACTTGCATGCATGAATTCATAAGCAAATTAAGAAGAAACTACATATTCTTGCTAAGGATCATGGCCTCACCCCAGAAAAAGAAAATTAGTTACGCATATTCATAATAAAAATCATAAAGTCTTTATTGAAATAGAAAAAGGGTGAAAGCACCTTGAAAGTAAAAGTCTTGAAATCTCTAAGCTTTGCCCAAAATCTTCTCTCCAAAAATTGCATGTGTTCTCTCTCTCCGAAAAACCCTAGGTCTGCCAAAAGGCTTATTTATACTACTTTAAATAAAATCCTCCTAATAAAAGGTCTTAGAATAAGACTAGGAAACTAAATAAATTAAAATAAAATAGGAAACATAATCCTAAATTGACTTGGTAAAATTCGCCCAAAATCTTGCACAGCCACGTTTTGGACCCAAATCAGCTCCAAAACTAGCCCAAAATAGCTGGATGTAAAGCTTTGACTATTCTGAACACTTCTCTAGAAGGCCATGAACCCATCCGAAGTCATATTGGGCTCCAAAAACGCAGTTTAAGCCCAGAAATGTGACTTTCCAACAACGCTCACTGCTCCTTCATTTAATCTCCAGAAAATAACCGCTTGGTAGAAATTGCTGAGATTTTGACACGAACAAGCTAAGGAACACACGAACGTCCTCCAATTTGAATCACTCCAAAATTCGTCCGTTTGGTCACGTTTTGCTCCAGAGGAAGTCGAATGTCCTATGTTGAAAATATAAAGCAAAATATCAAAATTCTACCAAAATAATTATCAAATTATACTAAGAATAGGGTGAAATATATAATATAATTTTGACTCATCAGTAAGTAAGATTATAATGTCAGAAGAAAAATAAGACATAAGAATAGGTTTAGCAGAAAATTTTTTTCATGATAAAAAAAAAAATCAACATTTTAAACCAAATAAAAAAGACACTTACAGCTTATTGGCCAAAAAAAAAAGGAGAAAAAGATAATCAAGATCATAGTAATTCTCAATTAAAAAGAGAAGACTATAAATTGTCAATAAATAGGTATTTCATCACGCGTTGCCGAACTATTTTCTCAGTACTGAAAAAACGCCCACACTTGTTGTGGATGGAAATGAGCCTTTTGCGTATGTATTTCGACATCTGTTGTTTTCATGGAACTGTACAGACTCCTTTTGTTCGTAACAAGCTTTGATGTAACTTATGTATGCAACTAGTGAAGTAGTGATTAATTCTTAAACAAGTTGGATAACAATATAAACCAAACCGCACATCAATCTTAATTTCTGGGTGGAACAAAGAGTTTTAGTACTTTGGTTCAATCCATCTAATGTTGACCTGACCTTTTTGTAGTATTTGAATTATAAAAGGGAAAATGCTAATTCGAAATTAAGTTACTAAATTTGTTTGCTAAATGATGATGTGTGTATATATGAAAACTGTTTTCATGATCACTTTGCGACTAAAATTTGTACTCGCGCTTTGTGGTGTGAGTTTATTATTTTTCCAAAAACTTTGTCAAGTAGCCTAGCTTTATCATTTACCGGATGAAGAGATGATGCATTTTCTCTACTCCCCGTTCTTGAGGACTAGGATATAAGTGTCCTGAGAAAATGTCCAAAATATATCTAAATCACATATTAATGAAACTCCTTTTATCAACTAAAAGAGAGGGAAAAAACATGTTGAGGATAGTAACGTAATTTCACAAAACAAAATTTTGCTATTTTTTATTTAAGCCTCACTTATAAGTGATTGTATCATGTCTAATTTAAAAAAATAAAAATAAACCTCTCTCCCCCTCTCTCCACTCCCACGTTCTCTCTCACTATCTTCCTCTCTTCTTCAATTATAAAAACAAAAGTAAAATATTTCACACACACTTTGTGTGTGTGCATGTGCTAGTATACAATTAAGAGCCTAAGAAATGAGGAAAGAAAACTACTTTGCTCTTTAATGGGTCACTAACAAATTTCGTGGGTTAACAAATAAAGAAAGTTTAGGTTCCACCATAAACTAATTGGTAAAATAAGGAGTAGCCCAACTTACATGTAAACCCATGTAAGGTCATTCCTCCCATCAATATGGGATTCCTTCTCAACAACAAAAATTCAACCCATATTTTAACTAGTCAATAGTAAGTTCATTCAGTGTAAACAACATAACTTAGTTCGGAAGTTAAATTTTTTTATTCATGTCGTGTCATCTCATCTAGTTATGTAATTTGATAAAATAATTGTGTGGTTAGACATTCACAGGTTAACCAAAACACGACTCATTTTTAACTACTTAGCAATGAGTGTTTATTTGGCGTGAACAAAACAACTAAGGCTTGCCCAAACATTAAATTTTTGAAGCTTGGATCGTCATGTTTGTTAGATTTGCAATATGACATACTGAACCTGTTGACCCTAAAAACTACCAAGCCTACGTGGCGCGCATGCCGAGTAATTAGTAAACTAACTACGTCATTCGGTTGTATCCGGGGCGTGCCAACTCGTCGGCCGAGCTCGGCCAAGGAGTAAAATTGGTTAATGTTGAGTTGGGTGCGCTGCTAATTTCTCGATTTTGCGACTGCGGCCGAGGAAGGAACACTCTCGGCCTTCGAGTTCTAGAGCCTGAAGACAAGGCTACTAGTTATGCGAAGTTCACAAATCGTCGGTGCCGGATTCGGTCACAGTGATTATATTCGTAAGAGTATAAGCACGCCGAATCGACACCAGAGTATAGGGACACAAGTACTCAAAACAAATATACATCTTTATCGTGAAAGTGGTTCGGTCGTCAGAATGTCGAACTCTAAAACCTACATGCGAATAGCCAATCATAAACAACTCGGTGTTCGATGTACCGAGCCCAGTAACTCGTAACACCTCACTTCGCCGAAGAAGCTAATGAGATGACCTCTGCCAATAAGGATTCAAAAATCCTTCTCGACCGAGACTTGGATAGATAACCAGTCAGCCCTGTCGCAGTATTGTTTATCCAAACTGAAGGTGCTTCACGGTCGGCTGATTCTACGGCAACAGTGTTGTTTATCCAAACTGAAGATGTTCGCCGGTTACCTTCACAGTGCTGTTTATCCAAACTGAAGATATGTTGGCGAAAAAGGAAAACAAAAATCTCAAGGTTGTTGATAGGTTTCGTGTAGAGCCAGGATTTGTACAGGGCATTTTGTGTGTTGAATTAGAGGGGGTTTGTTCGATGTCCTCCCCCTATTTATGGTAATGTTGTATTGAATCCCAATCATTCTCGGATTAGAACTCATTTCCCCGATCCAACCTTATCTCGGCCAATCCTTCTCCTACGAGGATTCTGAACTCAACCCGTCATTAGGCCACATTCAATCTTAAACTCCTTATCCTGTCGAGACTCCTTCTCGTAATAGGACTCACCCGCATCCCCCAGATTCCTAATAGGATACGGTTAATCATGACTATGCGGCCCATGAGCCAGATAACCTCTCGACGACTCCTACGCATGGCCTATGGGACTAAAACAATTCTAAACTCGGCCCAAACCAATATTTTTGGACCCAAATATTGCCCCCTCGCTTCTGAGGTCGTCGGCCTGTATTCCCTGGCTCGAGCCTCAACCTTGAAGAAGCGAAACCAACCTAAAGATAATCATTGAATCCTCTTGAGAAAAACCACCATGCACATTTATGAGACATAACCCCACGATCTCGATTTCCCAACTGTCCGGCCACATGTCAATCCCCTGGTTAACCTAGCAGCCCTTAATCATGATTCTCGAAAACATGCGACCACCGAAACGTCTATTTTGTACTAAACCTGCTGCAACACGCCATTGTGCGTCCTCAATCCCCGAAAACTTCGATCCTTTCGCCTTGATTCTCTGAGCATGTACAATGATTACCAACTCTCCCGCTCGATTTCATCCTTGATTTTGAAAATTAAATGCTTAGCCTTCCGTCTTAAATGTCTATAAATACCCGGATCCCTTCCATTCGTACCTTACGCTTTCCAAAACCCTTGAAATTTTCTCGCCACTTTGTTCTCAAAACCTTCAAAACCCAGAAAACCTTAAGCTTTCATCTCAGAAGCTTTAGCCTTCATCAATGGCCTCATTCGTCTCAGAACTCCCCCTGAGTGCAACAAGTGCAAGGCTTTCATCGATCATAATGCCATCAAGACCCTGCGTTTCGAATGTGACTTAAACACTACTCGCTAAATTCTAGGCCCACTCTTCAAAGACACGGTGTCGTCATCCATCACCAACTTGTTCAAAAAACACTGCTTGGTAGGTTTGCTGCAGGGATTCGATTGGTCGAAGTGGTGCCAGACAAAACCCCAAGGATCTTGACCTTCGACCAATGCGAACTGGGTGGCCTGGGTCATACGAATGGAAAAATTCTTCAGTAAAAAGTGGGAGGCTCTTGGTATCCACAACGCTATCAAGCTCTCGACCATGTAGATTTCAATGGATAAAGAACTCATCATGGCCGCTCTAAGCCTCTGGTGTTCGGCCACCAACATCATGGTCATTCCATTCGGCCCTATAACTCCCATCATCCTCGACATCTCAGCTATCATCGGGACCCCTCCTTCTGGCATTCCGGTCGACCCCACCCTTATTGGATGCCCATCCAATCTTGACCTCAAGGCGTTGTTCGACGATCAGGCCGTCGAGACGTTGAACCACGAAGGTCAAGAGTATTCAAAAGAAGACGTTCAGAAATTGCACAAGAATTTTCTAAACTATAATACCCTTATCCTCAATTTTGTTGGTCGAGGGAAGGCGAGTCTACGGAAGGGGGAACACGAGGCCTTCCTATTTTACTGGTACAACGAGTTCATCTGTTGTACCAAGTCGAATAAATGCTTGGTCGAGAATATACCGGTGGCGGAAGCCCTGGCTAGTGGTCACTCCCTGGCGCTCAGTCCTGCCATCCTCGCCAACTTTCTTCGTTGCCTGGCAGAAATGACCCTCAACAAGATCGACCCGCACCAGAATGGACCTCTCTGGGTATTACAACTATGGCTGCAGGTTTATTTCTCCACACTTCGGCCAGAAGTCTCCGGCTCCAGTCTACTATAGCGCTCAGCCTTCAGTTGGCCTCTCGACCAGTGCCCCCTCACCGAGCCGAATAAGTCTTTAAACACCTTTTCGGCCTGGATGTCCTTTCTTATGACGAATTTTTGATATGTCATCGTTAAGAATACCCCTACTCCATCAGATTTCCCACGTCGACCTGGAGTGAAAGCGAAAACGTCGATCTTCGTCAAAACTGGGGGTCATTCGTGTTAACTCGCGACCTTCCCCTCGGTTGCGAGGTTCGCTGAGCAAGTTGGGGAGTCTACCATCCCCACTTTGTCGCTCGACAGCTCGGCTACCTCCAAGGTTGCCCAGTGCCTCTACTTTCTTCTCGCTCCCTTTTAAGCCGATGACGCGTCTCTAGTTCCTCAGAAATGGAGTGTAGAGACACCGAGAAAGAATTTCAAGAACGGTGTAAGAAATTTCACCTTCGACCAGCTGTTCCTGACTCTCTCGGCACCGATACCTTCGACGATTGGTGAGAAGAATATATTCACAACTTCTTTGGCTCTTCGGTCGAGGAAGTAGTCAACAAAATTTTTGGTGACCGGCCTAAGAAAACTTCTGCCCCTTAATCTAAAGAGGCGCCCCAACGTAGATCCTTGTTTCTACCTTTATTTTTCAATCTAAAGAGGCGCCCCAATGAGATTTCACTTTCTTAGGTGTTCGGGTACTGAAACAGGCGGACGTGGTCGTCCCGGCAGTGGTCAAGAAAAAATTGGCCCCTTCCTCCAAGAAAACCAAAGTCGCCGCACCAAACACACCGAGCAAACAACCTCACCCGGACGCATAGACGGCAGGTGAAGCTCCCCGTCCCCTGAAACGCGTCAAGAAATTGGTGAAGAAGGGAGCACGGGAGATTCATGTTATCTCTAGCCACACCATCGGGACAACTGCTCCGAGTGCCTCTTCTTTTGTTCCCGTTGTTCAGGTTTCGGTGGAGAATCAGCCTTATTTGGCCAGCCCGGCAACCCAAGCTCAACCAATACCTGAAGTCCCCGAGGTCGTGGTCGAGCCAGTTGCCGTACCATCGGTTGACTCGCCTGCAGCTCCAGGGTCGACAAGAGTACCTGTACTGAGGGAGACAACCCCTTCGATCGGGAATAATCTCCCCAAGAATCCAAAACATTCGGCGGTCATCTCAGAATAGGTATGATTATGCTGTCAAATCCCTTTACTTATTAAGTCAAAAAGGCATTAACACTTTTTGTTTCAAGATGATGAGAGTGACGAGATTCTACCAGCGAGTCGCTCTCAACCAACCCAAGCTCTTTCCGTTGATCCTCCCCCCGTGGTTGAGGAGGCCGATCAGGTTGATCCTTCTGCAGCTGATCGTGGAAAGAGGTCTATCGTCGAACCTGAAGCGACGTCAGAGACTTCAATTCACCCGCAGGACCACGACCTCGGCATCCCCTCTCAAGAAGTGACCTCGACTTTTGTAAGGCTCGATTACTTTCTCTTGTCAATTTGTTATAACAAGTCTGAACCGAGAAAATATTAAATGTCAGGTGCCCATTTATTCATTTCACTGAAAATTTTATGCGCTGAAAGGTGTTATCTATATTTCCTGGCCACCTCAGTGGCCATCGAATGTAGATGACCTTCATCGGCCGCGTGAATTAAGAAGCAATCTAAAACATTGGGCTTGGCCATTAAGTTTTTTAGGTTCGAGCAATGAACCCGAAGACATGACCGAAGTCTCATCTCGACAGGTTTAAAATAAAATCCTCCCTGCTACATTCTTTTCTAATTTTCCTTGTGCCTAAACCGTTTTCGTGTGCAGCTTTCATGGGAAGTCGAGTTTGATGCTCTTCTATCAAGCACTTCGGAAGCGGCTGGTCTTCGGCAACTACGACTGAACCTGCCAAATCAACTGTTCTTGTTCGGTTGCAAGAACTTTTGTCTCTCTCAACTTCTCAAGTTCTCGAGCCAAAGGCCGTGATTAGGTGGGTGCATGTCTGAACGACCTCGGATCCAATGGTCAATTGAGCGTCGAAGCTATCACTTAGGCGTCGTCCGCCTTGGAACAGACCCGAGAATATTTCAGTATTTTTGAGAAAGCTCTTCGGGCTGACGATGACTTGAAAGCTGCAACAGCTGTTCGAGACGCTCTTCGTCCGAAGGTCGAAGTTTTAAAGGTGAAAAAAGAGACCCTAGCCGACCTTGACCGTTAAATTGCCGAACTTCAAAATCGAAGGTCGGCAATTGCTTCTAAGTTTGCGAAGGATTTTGAGGCGGGCAGCAAATCTTGCCTGACCGAATATGCGGTGAGCGTGAAGCGAGTCGAGCAGCTGAAGATGGACAAGAGAAATCGGCAGGCTGAGGTCACGATGGGCGAGGTGAGGTGGTTGGAGCTGAAGGCTGTTCTTGAAACTCTTCTTCCTTCATCACCCTAGGATTATTGTAAATTGATCGACCAATGTAGTGAACTTAATGAAATGGAATGAATTTTTATTCTAGCATCTCCCATGTGACTGGATAATATTTCTTTAAAAACCTTCCATTGATTAGCAACTTGTGAACAATGCCGGTTCGATCTCTAAGATGGTATGCCCCATTGCCGAGGACTTTATGAATAACGAATGGCCCTTCCCAATTCGGCGACCACTTTCCGAACCTGGGGTCTTTAATTCTTACGGGTAGTACGGTTTGCCAAACCAGTTGTCATTCGCCGAACGTTTTTTGTCTAACTCGTTGATTATATGCACGCTCGGCGATCTTCTTTTGAGCCACTAATAAATTATAAGCCGAGCTTCTTCTAAATCTTTGAGCTCTTGTCTCATGGCTTGACTGTACTCGGCGCTGAACAAACTACTTTGTTCAATTATTCGCAACGAGTTTATACTTAGCTCGACGGGCAACATTGCGTCGTGTCCATAAGTCAACGTGTACGGAGTGGTTGTCCGTAGAGAGGTTCGATAAGCCCATAGTGCTTCGTTTATCTTTAAGCGCCACATGTCTGGCCTCTCTTTTATCATTTTTTCAAGAGAGGTTCGATAAACCTTATTACTTGATTCGGCATGCCCATTCGCCTGCGGATAGTATGGCGTAGATTGCTCGAGTCGAATCTTTAGATTTGTTGCATAGTCCTTAAATCTGTCGGATTTAAAAATCATACCATTATCTGTTATGATTGTTTCTGGCACACTGAATCTAGTCACAATGTTTTCTTCAACGAAACTACAAACTTCCTTAGACGTTAGCTCGACATATGACTTGGCTTCGACCCATTTGGTGAAGTAGTCTGTTGCAACAAGTATCCACGCATGTTTGGCTGCACCAGACGATGGTGTGATTTTACCGATAACATCCATGGCCCATCCTCGGAATGGCCATGGTTTGGTGACCGAATGTAATGATTTGGCCGATATTCTCTGTATAGGCCCATGGATTTGACATTGTACACACCCTTTTGCATACTCAATACAATCCTTCAGAATACTCGACCAGAAATAACCGTGCCGTCGAAACAACCAACTCATTTTCGTCCAGATTGGTGAGCTCAGTAAATACCTTCGTGTACTTCTGCCATCGCTTGAGTAGCTTCTTACGGGCCGAGGCACAGCAATAATAACCCATCCTCACATTTTCGATACAGCTCATTCTGGTATAATACGTAGTTTGTGGCATGAACCCTTGTCCGTCGGTCGTGTTTTTCGTTGGGGTTATCAATATATCGCATAATCATCATTCTCCAATCGTCTGGTAATGCCTTGACGGCACAAACCTCAATCGTGTCCTTCCGTTCTAACAACGAAGGTAAATACATGACCCGTGTCCGGATCACGTAACCACGTTGGAGAACTTGCTGATTAATCAAGGTTGAATGTGCTTGTCGTGACACAGGTATTTCTCGGCCTAATTTGCCCCCCATGAGTTGGGCTCATGAAGCTATTTGAGCCAATTCATAAGTGTCGGTGTTATGAACTCGTGAAATGTGTTTGAAAGTTACGCCGTCTAAGGATTTGGCCAAATAGCTGGCAATCATGTGGTAAGGTGCCAAAGGACAACTCATGCAACGAAAAACCCCGTTGAGTTGATTAATAACAAGTTCGGAGTCACCAAGAACAAGGACACAAGTTGCCCGTAAATTATGCAGCACGCTGAGGCCGATAACAAAGGCTTCGTATTTGGCCAAAATGTTGACCCTAAAAACTATCAAAGTGACTGAGAAACTAAACTGGAAGTTCTATCGCAGGCTATGAAGGAGAGCTTGAGGATGGCAAGCATCATCTCTTTTACCTTTAGGGAAGCTGTCGAAGATGTTGAATACAAAGGTAGGCATAATGATCATCCGTTTAATTCTTTTACCAAAGGAACTACAAGCAATATAAATACCGCTCTATTGTATCTAAATCTCTCATCATCAAAGATGTAGGAATATAGAGGGGCGGTATCACCACTACGAGTAAGTTCTTCTCGGAGCCGTGGCAAAGGACAATAGAAGGGCTAGCTTTACTGTTGGAGATTGATAGCACAAACATAAATGACATGGAAAGGGAGAGATCCAACTCAATTATTAAGGAAAAGTACATAATTAACAAGGCTTTCCCTTTGTAGAGTACTGGTAGTGTACACTGTGACCCATATTTCACAGAACCCCACTCTAATAAAAGGCCACACAAACTCAGTCCTTTTCAAACCCTAGCTATGAAAATGTTAGTTCCGAAGGGAAACTTAAGTGAACAAGTTCACCTTGCAGGAAAAAAGAATATAAAATTAAGAAATAAAAGCTAGCTATATATATGAAAATGTTAATTTAACTGAGTTGCCCTTGACATGTCCAACAGGATACTTGATCCCAAAGGGATGGAAAGTACTGCCTTTGTTTCGGAACATTCATCATAATCCAGAATATTTTGCTGATCCGCACAAATTCGATCCATCAAGATTTGAGGCTATATATGGAAGGGTTCACATCACCCTAATTGCAATTTATCTTTATTAATATACTTCCAGTTCTTCATTGTTTAAACATGTAAATTTTGAAAATCAAATGAGCATCTAATTAATTAATTGGGTTTGATTTATTGCATCACAGCTTGGAGTAAAGCCCAACACGTTCATGCCATTTGGAAATGGACTTCATACCTGTCCAGGAAATGAAGTTGCCAAGCTAGAAGTGCTTATTTTTATCCACCATCTTGTTAACAAGTTCAGGTACGACCGTACGTATATTTTTCTCTTCAGTCGGGTTCAATCCCCACTGATCCTCTTACCCTTCATCCTAACAACTAACAATTTAAGTTATTTAACTCAATAACGTTATCATTTAAAAAAAAAAACTCAAATCTTGAAATTGATAGGGCTTAATCTGCTGCAGGTGGGAAGTGGTAAGGTCCAGTAGGGGGGTTTATTACGACCCTGTTCGTGGCAGGAATTTCCGTCGAGGATGTTTCCTGGCCGACGGGCACACGGCTCCCCAAGAAGGTCGGCGTCGGTTGGTGCTTTCTGTCGGGCTTCTGCTTCCTTAGCGGGCTGGTCGGGCAAAGCCTGTCGGGCAATGCTTATCGGGTATGGCTGAAAGAGATGGACAGAGTTAACTTTGAAAGGTGCCTTTGTGGGGCCTTAGGTGTAGGCCTTGAGGCTCACAATCAAAATTAACTTTAAGTGCTCAGGCGTGCCACTGCCATCTTCAGCATGGCAGATGTAAAACGAATGTTGGGTTCTGATTATATATATACCCGAGAGACTATATTAGTTACAACAGGTGCCTTTGTAGGGCCTTAGGTGTAGGCCTTGAGGCTTCCTGTTCAATAACTAACAATAGTCCTTGAATATATAAGGTTCGTGTTCTTGGTTATATGAGTTTTATACCCATTATACTTCTGATTACCTGAGCCCGAGGAACAGAACGAATCCAAATATGTGCCTTTGTGGGGCCTTAGATGTAGGCCTTGAGGCTTCCCATCAGAATTCATTCTATACTCAACGTTCTAGCCCGAGGAACAGGATGAATCCAAATAGGTGCCTTTGTGGGGCCTTAGATAGGCCTTGAGGCTTCCTATTAGGATTCATTCCGTACTCAAACGTTCTATGGTCATCATAATATAATAGAAATAAAACTAAGTGATATGTCGATTACTTGCGCCTCAAGTAACTTCGGACTTCTTATTTATCAAAGCTTGTCGTGGATGGGTTAAGTCCACATAAGGTTCTTTTTTATGCCTTGAGATCAAGGACTTTTCATTGATCAAATCTTACATGCCCGAGGGCTTAGAACTTAGATCTGATTTGAACCATGAAGACATATTCAAATCGGATTCAAGCGTTGAGAGAGTCTTTTAATAGCCATATTACTAGAAATAACTTGAATACAACTTGCAGTATACAACATATTGCTAGGCTAATGAATGAAAAGACAAAAACAAAGAGGGTCGGGCAAAGCTGATCGTCTTGCAACTTCCTATCTTTGTGGTTTATCAGGGGGTTTGAAAGCTTGGAAAAGGGGTTGGGAAATGAGTTTACAAAAAGAGATCGATACTACAGCAAGAGTTGAACAGGGTAGCAGAGCTATTACAAAGGCTTTGAACGAGGGTTTATCCCGAGAGGGATGAAGGCTTGCTGACTACAGCTTCATTTGAAGGTAAATCTCGCTTTTTGAGCAGAGTTTGTGCTTGTATTTTTGGTTTGTTTGAGTGTCCTTATTCCTGGTTTCTCTTTCTTCTTTTATAGACAACTCGGCTTGACCTCCTGTAGCAGCAACCTTGCCCGAATGCAGCTTGATGGGTAGTGACTCATCAGCTATTTTACTTGTACTGCCACTATAAAGTACTTTATGGGCTGTATAGTTGGTCAGTCTATACCACTTGGCCATTGGGTAGGTGAGCAAATGGTCTGCATGGCCTGCACCTAATCAGAAACGAGCATCTCCTGTCATCTGGACTTCGGCTGGGCTACGACTGGGCTTCGAGTTCCTCTTCTTTTTAGGCTGTTCTTTGGGCCAACTCTCTCTGAGCCCAAAGTTCAAGTTTTGATCCAAACAGTGCCCCCTTCAATTAATATTTAGCCTGGAATTCCAGGCGCCAATATCAATTGAAAAGCTGCCCTTTATACCCACGTCTTTCCCTTGGGATTTGCACACGTTCTAAAGATAATCATCACTTTCCTTAAATCTCTCCACTAACCCACGAATTCCCTGTATTTTTAGCAAAATAAAATCCCTCTGCAATCGAAAATTCCTTAACTTCTCAGACGTTTTCTTCTTTAAATCTTTCAGACTTTCTTTTCCTCTTTGCCCGTTACTCTCTCCCCTTGTTGTATCATGTGTCGTCCCCTTCAAACTCAGCCAAATGGCTTCAGGATCCAGCCAAACCCAACCATCATATGAATCTAGCGAAAGCCTTGCCACTTTGCGCCGTTTACTTAACGGCCTGCATCGCCCTCGGGCAGGTTTTTTCTCCAAGCTTTTCTTTGAAATGCATGGGGCACAATCTTTGGGTCCCGCATGGATTTCTCGGGTTCCTGCAGTAATAGAGGACCACGTGCCCAGGGATAACTGGTTTTCCCCTAATCTTTTTCTGGCTAAGTCGGGCATTTCTTCATCCAAGTGGTCGTCGTATCGTCGAGGTTTTTCTTTGATGAACGATCCGGCTTGGGCTCAATGGATTGATGAATTAGAGCCAACTTTTAAGAAGAAATGGATGAATAACGACATTTATGAGCTGATAATGCTTTCTAAAACCACTATTACTGCCAAGCCTGAACTGCTTGCTTCTTCTCTTCTTTTCTGGAATTCAGGCACAAACACCTTCGACTTCCGTATGGGTCACATGTCCCCAACTGTTCTTGACATGGCCCAGGTCTTCGGGCTAAGACCGTCGGGCAGGATAGTGGACGTTACTCAAGATTGGGCTCTCCCTTCTACTGCTGAAAGCTCAGGTTCATCCACCTCTTTTCTTTCCTTGGAATACAATCTGCAACTTTCAAGAGTTATGGGACCTCTTTTAAGGGATTCATTCCTTTCGTAAAGAAGAATTTTGGAGCAGGTTCTACCCATGCTAATAAAGATCAAGAGCACATGTATTTCCTCCTATACTGGCTCAACAAACATGTCTTCCCCAATAAGTCTAAAGGAGTGAAGGTTGAGTGGATCCCCCTTGTAGAAGCTCTTCATAATTTTGATGATGTAGCTACAGGTCCATTCCTTCTTTCTCATCTTTACCATCTTCTTTTTGAAATGACTCAAGGCGAGCCATTTGAGACTAACCTGAATAAGCCTATCTGGATGATACAAACCTGGCTTCAATAGTACTTTCCAGAGTTTCGGGCTGCCAATTTAGAGTTCCCAGAGGGTGTGGCCCCTGCCCGAATCCTTGTTGAAGCCGCTCCTACAAATCACTCCACCTTTGCCTGCTTTTACTTTTTCAAAGTTTGTAGAACTCGATCAGATTTAGAATGGGGCGCGTCAGTCTTGAGAAGATATCTTTGGTTTTCTGATCAAGCCTTTCAAGATGCTCCTGGTGAGGATGCCACCCCCTTTTGTAGGGATAAATTTATTAGTTGCATTCAACCGAGAGACTTGGCCTGGGGAGTCCGGGGCAACCGATATGATCGAGGGTTGGAGGTGTATCATCCTAACTTTTGCAGCAGACAGTTAGGCTTTAGGCAAGCCATTCCCATCCCGTTCTTCGACTCTGTTCATTGTGGCACTTCTTTTCGATTACCATTTCCCTCCGAGGCAACCTTTCGAGCTGCCCGACGTAGTCTTGAAGTCATAAGTCAGGCTGCCCGAAAGTCCATCATCCTTAATTTTGAATGCACTTCACTCTTCTCCTCTTGGTGGGAAGGCAAATGGACTAAGAAATATGGAGGAGACTTGAAAGAGACTCATGATCGCCTCTTCAGTCAACTTTCGCTTAAATCATACCCCAGTTCGGGCGAACTTGAAAATTGGAAGGAGATGATCCAAGAGAAAAATCGAATTCTTCTAATAGGTATTTCTTCTTCTTATCTTGATTCTGCATCTCCTCTTGAAGCCGTTTAACTTTTTCCCTGCTTAACGTTGCAGCCCAAGTGGATGTTGAATCAATACCTACTGAGTCTGAGGATGACTCAACTGATGCAGCAGTTCTTCATGGAGTTGCGGCGGAGGCCGAAAGGCGGGAAGCTGGAGAATGTGTGGATGTTTCAAAAGATTCAGGAGCTGAAAAAGAAGCGCCTGAAGCCATCATCCAAGTGTCTAGGCGAAGGAAAGCAGTTGTAATCGAAAACTCAGATTCTGATCCTGCATCCCCACCCAAGACTAAACGACGAATACCTATTCCTACAAGAAAGAGTAAGAGAACCAGAACCGCCCAAACTCTCAAGTTTTCAGACCCACCTGCTCCACTTTCCGAAGCTGGCAAAAAGAAGCAAAAATCTTCAAGTGAGTTGTGTCTCTTTTCTGTCAGATTGCCATTTTCCTTCTTTATCTAGTTACTTATGTTTTTGAAACACAGGACCTCAAGCATCAAAGAAACCAACCATCGCCTCCAAGGATGAACCATTAGGAGCTGATATGTACAAAAAGGCCGAAGAATTGAGAGATGCCGCTCTCAAAGAACTTGAGGTATGGCCTATGGGTTTCTTTTTCTTACTAGTTTTCCTTGCTTTCATATGATTCTGAGCATGATTTCTTGAGTTAGACTGCGAGAAAAGAAAAGCTCATTCCGCCCGAGACCTCTTCGCCACTTGCCCAAAAGACAAGCATCTCTCCTCCACAGGTTAATCATTCAGAGGTGCATCTTCTTCCTTCTCGATCATTGGGTAGCTATATAGTCTCTGGAACTAATGCCCGAACCTTTCTCTTCTTCTATCTTCATCCAGGTCGAGGTATCTGCCTCATTGCCCAGTCAAGATTCTCCTTTGAAGTCTCTGGTTCTTCCTTCTGCTCTGGAGGTAACCCCATCTTCTTAGTTTGACCCATTTACATGAGTCATGTTGCACTTTGTGGATGAAGGCAGTAACTTGGTGAGCAACTTTTCTCGCCTTGAATTCCTATACATTGCTTTTATATTAACCTCTATCTATATTTTCCGCAGCCTTCTCCAATATATGAGCCACCCCATCCATCAGTGGTATCAGATAAGGAACCTATAGTCCTTGAGATTCATGTAACCTCAGAGGTAGCGGTTCTGCATGTGATTGCTTGCCCGACAGTTACCATCGATGAACCTCATCCCCCTTCTCCTCAGGGTCAAACTCAGGTATAGGAGTATTTTCTCTCTGTTTTCCTCTTATAAACTGCTTACTAACAACTGCTGCTTTCCCTGGATATCTCTAGGGGAGTGGTGAAGGTTCATGTGCACCATTTTCTTCCCCTATCGGTGATAGGGAGCCTTCCCCCCAATCAGGAGCTGGTGTTTTTCCTTGTGAAACCCCAGAGCTTAGTCAGGTATATTTTTCCTCCCCAAAGCTCTCCTTTACTTCAGACTGTATGTTTGTTTTGGTCTGATCTTCATTGGTTTTTTTTTTTTACAGCAAATTCCAAAAGAAGCTTATCCTCCTCGCTTGGTTCATAAGCCAAAGCTCTCCCGACCTCATCCTGGAGTTGAGAAGACGATCAAGAAGAGAAAAATTGCCTCATCAGAGGGTTCTACTCCATTTGAGGAAACTGGAGTGCAAAACCCTCACTCTTCCTCTATATTCTTAAAAACTGCTAAGTTGCCCACACTTTTTGAAGAACTCGGGCAACTTGAAACGGATTTAAAATCTTCAAAGCATCCTTTAGCACCTCCCGGCTTTCCAGAGCAACAACGAGTCTTTCAAGAATGGGCAAAGAAGGACTTCTCAGCTTCATTCAGCCTCAAGGCTCTTTGTGAACTAGAAAAGGTTGTGATTGAGCTTTTCAAAGCCGGTCAACTGTCAAAAGCCCAGCATGATTCATTTCTCTCCTTCTTTGAGAATTTGAGGGCTCTCAGGGAGCAACATCAGAGAGCTGATAGACACGCCAATCGGGTAAAATGCTTTATGGAGAAAGAATCAAGCACCTCTGCTCAGTTTGAACGGCTGATGGGTGAAAGCCTACTGACAAAAGAAAGGATCGGGGTTGTGACTTCTGAAATCCAAAAGCTAGAAGAACAACTGGTCGCTCTTAAAGCTGAGCAAGCAACTCTTCTTGACAACCTTGAAAACCAAATCGGAGAAGTGAAGGAGTCAAAATTGGAGTTTGAGCAAACTAGGTCCCATCTTGCAAATAGCCATACTGTTTTGGCCGAACCTAGTAGGATTTTTGCAATTATGCAAACATATCATTCCCGAATAATCACCCTGAGTGAAGATGTAAATTTATTAGACTAGGATCACTTGTAATCCCATTTCTTATTGGAATGGACATGTGCTTTGCCTTTTGCCTGCTCTGCTCTCGGTATTGTCTAGATTCACTTTGGGCAACTTTCTGCCCCCTTGTTTATTTTCTTTGTTCTTCTGGCTCCACTTACTAGGTACCAATTTTTGGGACCTGATCATGATCTCTTGGTCCCCCTCATGGCACTTTTATTCGAACTGGGATGTTGGGACAACCTGGGATCTATCTCCCTCCTTTGCTGTAATGACTAATGACTCTAGCCTCTCCACCGAAATCAGGTTGATCATATTGATAGGAGCCTCCGGGAAAGGGTTTGTATCAACCATCATACTAGCTTGGGGCTTATCAAGCAACAACTTTCCTTTCACTATAAGGTCTTGTATCCAATCTCTGAACTGGACACAATTGGCTATAGAATGGTTGAAGGTATAGTGTAACTTACAATACTTCTTCCCCCTCAGCTCTTCTGGCTTGGGCATCTTTTTAGTACTGTCGGGCAAGATTACTCTTGCCCGCACCAGTTCTTCATAGATCTTCGGTGCCCTGGCCAGATCAAACGAATAACTCTGGTACTTGGGAGGTTTCATAGGGACGAAGCCTTCATCATTAATCACAATTTTCTGATCTTTAATAGGCTGGACTAGCCCTTTCACCGTCAATGGTTTGAAAGGCGTGGTCATTTCAGCGGCACACACATCAATGTCCTCTCCATCATGGCTATCTTCATGCTCTGGCCTGGTTTCTCCCACTTCCACATGATGAATTGCAGCTTTGTTTTTGTAAAAGGGATGAGCTTTGAAAGTATGCTTTACTTGTTGCTCTTCTAGTAACAACCTTTCATATTTTGTAGCGGCAATTACCAACTCCTGTAGCTCTTGGAATTGGGTATCATAAAATCTTTTCCTCAAAGGTAACCTCAGAGCCCTTTGAGCAATTGCTATGAGCTGAGCTTGGTTAATAGGAAATTGACATCTCATCCTTGTTTTTCTGAACCTCATCATGAAATCCTCTGTGGACTCATGATCATATTGTTTGACTTCAACAAGATCATTGATAGTCAATTCTGGCTCTATCCTGTAAAATTGTTCATGGAAGGCCATCTCCATCTGCCCCCAATTGGCAATAGAGTTAGGGGGTAATAGGGAGTACCACTGAGATGCTAACCCTGCCAATGAATTCCCGAACAGCCTCAACTTGTAGTTTGGGTTGTCCTCATATGCCACACAATGATTGGAGAATTTGAAAATGTGGTCTCTGGAGGACACGCTGCTATCTTCACCTGTGAACGTTGGGAATGCAGGCATCTTGAAGTTGAAGGGAAATGGATTATGCTCATCAATGTACTCGGGATATGGTTTTTGATAAGTAACCCTGAATATTGGGTGAGCCCGTGGTTGAGCATTCTGAGCCACCGTCCTTCTTAATTCAGCCAACTCCTCCTTCAGTTGTTGAGTAGCTGTATTATTATTTTGGAAGAGAAAGGCAGACTCGTTCTTCGGGCTTCGGTCATTGATCATGCCTGCTTCTTTTCTCGACTCGGGTTTCCTCCAATTGGCTCCTCCTCCCTTATTGGTCAACGGGGGTGGCCTATAAGGAAGAGGTTTGTCTGAAATTGTGGAGCTTTCTTTTCCGCTGGTCTCTCCTGCTGATATAGGCATCCCATACTTCATTCTTTCTCGCTCGCTCTGCCCCCTATTATTAAGTGATAATAATGGGAAGCTAGGAAACTCTTTCTCCAGAACTGGTTCTATCACCGGTTGACTTCCTTCAGGAACTACCTTCTTCTTTCCCCTATCCTTTTCTTCCTCTAAGAGTGGGAACAAATGAATGACTGGTTCACTTCTGATGGTAACCTGGCTCATTCCACTTCCTTGAGCACCTTTTGGAGTAGAAAACTCCAGATCTAACCTTCTCTGTAGATTCCCCGTTAAAGTGCACAGTCTACTTACTTCTACCTTCGTTTCCAAAGAGATCTTTTCCATGCTTTTCAATACTTGTATCATGGTAGCCTGTAGTTCTTCATTAGTTCCTCTACCTTCGGACCTCTCGGATGAAGTTGGGCTTTCCAGGACCACCTGTCCTGATGGGGAAGAAGGTTTTCCTGACTGATCTGCCATTGGTAGCAAAAGTTGAGAAGAACTGTCCTTCGTATTCTTTCTGCAAAGTTTGTGGCCTTTCTTCTTGGATATGCAAGATCAACACAAATGAGGTCCCACTGGGCGTGCCAAAACTATGTTCGTGGCAGGAATTTTCGTCGAGGATGTTTCCCAGCCGACGGGCACACAGCTCCCCGAGGAGGTCGGCGTCGGTTGGTGCTTTCTGTCGGGCTTCTGCTTCCTTAGCGGGCTGGTCGGGCAAAGCCTGTCGGGCAATGTTTATCAGGCAAGGCTGAAAAAGAAGGACATAGTTAACTTTGAAAGGTGCTTTTGTGGGGCCTTAGGTGTAGGCCTTGAGGCTCACAATCAAAATTAACTTTAAGTGCTCAGGCGTGCCACTGCCATCTTCAGCATGGCAGATGTAAAACGAATGTTGGGTTCTGATTATATATATACCTGAGAGACTATATTAGTTACAACAGGTGCCTTTGTAGGGCCTTAGGTGTAGGCCTTGAGGCTTCCTGTTCAATAACTAACAATAGTCCTTGAATATATAAGGTTCGTGTTCTTGGTTATATGAGTTTTATACCCATTATACTTCTGATTACCTGAGCCCGAGGAACAGAACGAATCCAAATATGTGCCTTTGTGGGGCCTTAGATGTAGGCCTTGAGGCTTCCCATCAGAATTCATTCTATACTCAACGTTCTAGCCCGAGGAACAGGATGAATCCAAATAGGTGCCTTTGTGGGGCCTTAGATAGGCCTTGAGGCTTCCTATTAGGATTCATTCCGTACTCAAACGTTCTATGGTCATCATAATATAATAGAAATAAAACTAAGTGATATGTCGATTACTTGCGCCTCAAGTAACTTCGGACTTCTTATTTATCAAAGCTTGTCGTGGATGGGTTAAGTCCACATAAGGTTCTTTTTTATGCCTTGAGATCAAGGACTTTTCATTGATCAAATCTTACATGCCCGAGGGCTTAGAACTTAGATCTGATTTGAACCATGAAGACATATTCAAATCGGATTCAAGCGTTGAGAGAGTCTTTTAATAGCCATATTACTAGAAATAACTTGAATACAACTTGCAGTATACAACATATTGCTAGGCTAATGAATGAAAAGACAAAAACAAAGAGGGTCGGGCAAGGCTGATCGTCTTGCAACTTCCTATCTTTGTGGTTTATCAGGGGGTTTGAAAGCTTGGAAAAAGGGTTGGGAAATGAGTTTACAAAAAGAGATCGATACTACAGCAAGAGTTGAACAGGGTAGCAGAGATATTACAAAGGCTTTGAACGAGGGTTTATCCCGAGAGGGATGAAGGCTTGCTGACTACAGCTTCGTTTGAAGGCAAATCTGGCTTTTTTAGCAGAGTTTGTGCTTGTATTTTTGGTTTGTTTGAGTGTCCTTATTCCTGGTTTCTCTTTCTTCTTTTATAGACAACTCGGTTTGGCCTCCTGTAGCAGCAACCTTGCCCGAATGCAGCTTGAAGGGTAGTGACTCATCAGCTATTTTACTTGTACTGCCACTATAAAGCACTTTATGGGCTGTATAGCTGGTCAGTCTATACCACTTGACCATTCGGTAGGTGAGCAAATGGTCTGCATGGCCTGCACCTAGTCAGAAACGGGCCTCTCCTGTCCTCTGGACTTCGGCTGGGCTATGACTGGGCTTCGAGTTCCTCTTCTTTTTAGGCTGTTCTTTGGGCCAACTCTCTCTGAGCCCAAAGTTCAAGTTTTGATCCAAACAGACCCATTTCCAATACCTCAGCAAGGACTTCCAGCCAAGTTTTGGAAAGATTCAATCCGGTTAAGGACCACAAGGCCAGGCTAGCAGGGAGGAAATGAAAAGCTGATGTTGTTTATAAAAGACATTAAAATGTAGTTTATCTCGAGAAGTTAGATTTTGATTTTGACTCCTTATTATCCAAACTTAGAGAGATCTTCCAATATTAGATATAAATACCACTTATTAGACTAAGACGTATTTAGTAGCTTTTTGTTATTTGAAAACATATTTTGGCATTCGGCATCAATATTGAGATTCCTTTTCTTTTCTACTTTGAACAATAGAAATTCTACTTTTTAGATTAAATACCTAGGACCCTCAACCTTTTAGTGTCATTTCAAATTGGTCTCAACTTTTTTAGACATTCCATATAAGTGCTTAATTTATTGAAAATGTTATATCCGTTAAGCTCCAGTTCATTTTTTTATAAATGTATATGTGGCAACAGTAAGTCACACTTTTTAACTTACATGGACACTAAAATAATAAAAATAACTTCAGAAAATATATGAAGATGAAAAATAAAAATAAAATAAAAACAAATTTACAAATAAAATGGAAAACAAAAATGAAGGGTAATATCAAGCCTCTGCCATGCACATCCAAGCTCAACCTACGACCACCAAAACCCCATCCCAACATTTATATTCCAAACTCACCAACTGGGTATATTATGATCAACATTAATACTAGTTGCCTCAAAATCTAAATTTCAAACATCGATGATATAATATCGAACCCAATGATCAAACGGCAATGAATTGAATAAAAAATGGACCCAAATTGAAATTACTTCAGAAGGGCAATCTCCTAACAAATAAGAGGGTTAAGAATTCATATAGGGTTTCAAGGAGCTTGTTTTGCTCATGTGACTTTCTTATTTGCCGATTTTTGGCTCGTAAAGCTTTCAATTCTTCTTTGTGGGCGTGAAGATGGTGATGACTGCATCATGGCAGTCCATACCATTTCAGAAACCTCCATGACCTTCTTCTCGATGTTGGCGGCTTGAGTTTGAGGGTGGAATTGGTGCTTGTGCGTTGGGTTTGGAGGTGATGGCGTGATGGGGGTGGTGGTGACCATTAATTAGTGGAGGCCATGCTTCCATGACCTTCTATTAATTTAGTAGACAAAGCCCTAGTTAATTTAAAGGGAACTTTAATGAAAAGCTCCATGTACTGTTCACTTTAACGAAAAACCACATTTTTACACTAAAAAGTCAATTATAGTACTATTCAATTTACACTTTCTTTGTCCTTATCGTTAAAACTCAAAGTTTTCAAGCCCTTTTCATTAGTTTTCCTTAATTTAAAAGGAATTTTTAAATGGGGCTTAACGAATGTGATATTTTCATTAGGTTGGGTACAAGGAAGAAAAAATCGATAATATCGGCGATATTTCGCCGATATTATCGTTTTTTGGGAGGTCCGATATTTTTTTAACTATCCAAATGATTTTCGTCAAAATATCAATAATATCGCGATATTTTTAAAATTATCGATAATATCACAATATAATATTCGAAAATACTTAAAAATGTTGAGAAATCTCAACACATATTACACTTGATCAAAGCCCAAAGGCCAACCAAGACATGCTTTTCTCAGCATGTGAATGTGGCTTTTATAGCCTTCTTGGCTTGCTCACTGCCCTCGCATGGGCGATGTGGGACTCGACCAAAGAAGAAAATAGGAATTTCGGCCCGAAATCCATACCCACTTTAAACGGCCATAACTTTGTCAAAACTCAACAAAATCAAGCAAGACAAAAACGAAAGTTGTAGCCCTCGAAGAGACGAAGAGAATGGTTCCTCACACGACGTCTGAATCGTCGTGGTTTGGCCGGAAAATGCCTCGAAAGTCACTGAGGTCGCCGGAAACTGGGTAAGATTCAAATGAGTATAACTTTTTCAATACTCAACGAAATTGAGTGAAACAAAAAGGAAAGTTGTACTACTCAACGAGACGAAGAGATTGATACCTTGCACGCCGGCCAACTCGTCGTGGTTTGGCCGGAAAACCAAAACGTTTTGCCTCAAGGGCTGGTACATGTGAACTTGTGACTCCAACTAGGTAAGAGCCAGATCTAATTTGGGGCCTTCTATCCTATGTTTGTGGACAACCATCAAATGCTAAAGATTAAACAAACATAATATGTTCTACTGCTTAGCAAAAAAAGCTACAAACCTTTTGCTTATCAACAAAAAAAGACAAGTCCTTGCACTAGATATACTTTCAAATTACGTTGAGTAGCAACCTGATATATGTATTCGGACGAATTATAAAACAATTGACACACTCCTGGCTTCCAAAATTCAATTCTTTTACTTTATATAAACTTGAAAAAACATAATCGGCATCCAAATTAAAATTTTGTCTTATTTAACGTATTGATTTTCAATCGTTAATTGATATACTATAATTTGGAACTTCAACGCCTAGACGCATGCTTATGTGTAAGAAATTTAAAGTGTCAAATTCGGCACATTATTCTTCATCATTTTATTCACTTCCCTTTTTTTTTTTTTAATATCCTAAATAAAACCTCCCAATATTGTACTAATTAATTATATATAAATGATTATGGTGTGTTTAAACTTCTTTCATTAATTACTACATATTTTCTACACTCACAATGTTTGCCAGCTCGCTATATAATCAACTTAAATCAGTTAAATCCATCATGCAATGCATTTCCTTCCAATTTTTTGTGATAAAGTAATAGATAATTGACTAAATAAACATCCTGCAAAGTTTCATTAAAAATTTCCAAGTTTTTCTTACAATTTCCGTGGTTTCCATGTAATTTTTATCGATATCGATATTTTCCCGATATTTCCATCGATATTTCCGTGTTTTCGGACTACCGATATTTCCGATATTACCGATATTTTCTTCCTTGGTTGGGTACTTTTTTGGAATGTTTAAAAAGGCCTGTTCACTTGTAAGTGAGGGGTGTTAAAGAAGAGGAAGCATAAAATAATAATAATATTGAGCCCATTAAAACTGGAGTAAAACCTGGCTCGACCCATCAACTCAGTTGACCTTACTAGTTTACAACTGGGCGCGTTAAAAATAAATTTCCTGGCCCAATCTGTCTGAGTATCAAAACACCCAAATTCCTTCCCCAAACTTGATTTGCAAACAGAGACCTCCTCAGAGCTTCTGGGCGAAGAAACATCAAATTCCTCCAGAGAAAGACGCTTTCTTCGACTTTCATACTTCACGCGTCGCTAAATGGTATACTTCTCAATGCAATTTCCTGCTCAATTTTTACTCTTCTAGCATCTTTAGCTCATTATTTGGCTAATCTTATTTGGTAAAATTGCATACTTTGAACGATTTAATTTGATCGATTGATGGAATTTGAAAAATACGGATAAATGGGTTTGTCTGAATTTGGTAATGGGTTGATAGGCAAGCCTTTACAAAGGGGCATCTAGGAAGGAGAAACCCAGAGGGAGACATCATGGGTTAACTCAACAAAAGAGGCAAGAGATTAAGGAGGCATTCGAGTTATTCGACACCGATGGCTCAGGTACTTCAAAGTTCGGATTTTGATTAAGATTTTTTGAAGGGTTTGATGTCGTTGGCTTATATTGTTTGTATAAGAATGTTTGATTAAATTCATGGTTTTTTATGTTGACCATTTTGTGTTGTTTAGGCACCATTGATGCCAAGGAGTTGAATGTTGCCATGAGGTATGAGTTCTTAACTCATGCTTTGTGATTAATTATTGTTTAGTCATCTAAATGTTTACAGCTGATTGTTTATTTTTTTCGTGACAGGGCTCTCGGTTTTGAGATGACTGAAGAGGTAATGTGCCGCCTACATACATTCACTTGTTAAGCTTGTGTTTGTGAGTTTGAATATGGTTTTCCTAAAATTATATTGCGTATGTTTTTATCTCTAATTTGTCCCTGTACGGTTTAAAACTTTAAATTAAAACCTGGTTGTGAGACTGAGTAATATTTTCTGATGGGGAATTAAGTTTTTCCGTATGTTTGCTTGGCTCTAAATGGTTAGGCGCGTCTCTATTTTCTGGCCCTCTAGATTATCTGTTGATTTTTCTACACGTTTAGCTTTTGCTGTTTCATTTTTGCCATGTTCTCTGAAACCTCACTACAAACTATTAGTATGTTATGAGGTGAACATATTTATCATTTGAATTTCTTGAGAATCCTAATAATTTTCTTTCTACTTGTTATTCTATATTTGGTACGTTGACTGAATGGCTAACATGTTGCTCTGTTGTTTCTTTGCAGCAAATTAATCAAATGATTGCAGATGTTGACAAGGATGGCAGTGGTGCTATCGACTTTGATGAGTTTGCACACATGATGACAGCCAAAATTGGAGAACGGGACACAAAGGAGGAACTCATGAAAGCATTCCAGCTCATCGACCTAGATCGCAATGTATTGTTTTGCTTATTCAATATTAGTTTTGTTTCAGTTTGGAATACTTAAATTCAAATACTTGTTTTGTTTCAATCTGTCAATACTTAACCCCATTCTTTCTGGATTTGAATCCAGGGAAAGATATCTGCTGCAGACATTAAAAACATTGCAAAGGATCTGGGTGAGAACTTCACAGACAGAGAGATCCAAGAGATGATTGAGGAAGCAGACCGAGATCGTAAGTACATAAATATATATAAACCATCCCCCTTTTGATGCCATCAACCTTTGTCTCCTGTGTGCCACTGCTTTGTAATCGTTGATTATAATTTCGCTGATCCTAGAGGTTATGGCCTGAAATATACAGGTGATGGAGAAGTTAATGCTGATGAGTTTATCAGGATGATGAAGAGAACAGCATACGGGTATTAGAACTTGTAAGCTTTTAGCCTTCTGCGTGATGTCGAGGTCGTGATCCATGCAGAATTATTGTGTAATGTATTTATAACTTAAAACAAAAGCCTTTTCGTTTCGCTTTGAGAATGTTTTGTAGAATGGTAAATCTTAAACATAACTATGGTGCCTAGTGTTGAGAGTGGTGGTGGTACTCTGTAAAATTTTAAATTTTTGTTCATGAAAAATGCCAATTATGATTGATGGTATTACTATTGTTTTGGTTACAATGGAAGGAATCGAAGTTTTGACTCACCGTAATCGTAACTCATTTCCGCTTTCTCACTCGTTGCTTGTGCTTACCTCGAGTCTCAAATATATAATGAACCTGATATTTGCACTCATAAAATATCATCTTGTCTCGACTTCTGTGTAAAAAGGAAGAGAACAGTGTTGCATGACATTTTTGGAGCGTTAATAAAAATTCTCTAACTTTTTAGGTTACAAAATATTTGGAGATCATTTTCTGTTGACAGTTGTCAGATTTGTTATAGGGCTCATGTTATATCTCGTTTCCTTCGCATGTTGGTTGAGCCAGTTGAGCTAGGCCGTATGCATCCGAGTTCGAATCCTTATTTCGATATACAAAGTAGGTTAGCCCAGATGACCAAATATAAATCTTAACGGCTAGCTTTGGGCTCCAATCTCAGAGTTTTGATGGAGTAATGAGTTTCTTCCTCCGCCTATCCAATACTCTTTCTTCTTCTCCGTTAATTCTCTCTCTTGTCAGACACAAACATTATTCAATCAACTCCAAAACCACCCACTTCCTCCGTCTATTAAAACTCTGCAAAACGTGCGAGGACACGAAGCCTCTCACCTCCTTGGCATCGTACAAGGACTTGTCAAGGATGTTTTTCTGGTAGACCAATTCGTTAGGTCCTGTTTTTCATCTGGGTTCTTCACATTTAGCGCGCGCGCTCTCTCTCTCTCTCTCTCTCTCTCTCTCTCTCTCCAACAAATTCAAAGGCCAAGTCTTGGCCTGCAGAACCTGGAAATCCGGTACCTTAGCAATCACGGCTTCTACCATGACCTCTTGTATGTCTACCTGCATTCCCGGCCTTCCGGTTGCCCTTCTGATGACTTCACGTTTCCATTCGTCATCAAGGCGTGCGCGGCTCTCGCTGCGATTAGGTCTGGCAAAGAGGTTCATTGTGTTGTGATCACAACTGGGTTTGAGCAAAACCTTGTCATACAGACTGCCTCGAGTGATTTATATGCAAAAACCGGTTGTTTAGGCTTGGCACATGAATTGATTGATGAATTTGTGTTAACTATAAAGTTTAGGAGAGATTGGTTACTCTCACCACCACTGTCAGGGCATACCCATAATCTCGAGCTGAAAAAACTTACATGTGTCACCTAATTGCCAACTGTCACCAGTATGGATTTATAAATAATTTTACAGAACACGCACTAACGAAAACTGCTGATAATAAAACTCAAATTTTAATGGAGCGACACATAAGGTAGGAACCTTAACAACGGATCTCGTCGTCATTTGTTCAAAAGTAAAAGTCCTCTAGTTTTCGTTGGTCGGTTAATTAGTTTAGGTTGGTCCACAATGTCCAAATCCGAATGGCTGGCTATACAGTTTATGACATGGGCAAATTGTAGGCTCATGTCAAATTCTAAGCTGTCATTTGTCATTAACATGGGAAAGGCAGCTGTTTGGATTTTAGACATTTGAGCCCAACCGACCAAGACATGTCATTCGACCTGACTCTGACTATTGACATTCCTCTAAAATGAAACCCCGTACTAAACATGGAAAGGAAAAGAAAGCGTCTCTCTTTAGTCTACTCAAATGAAAAGTCATGTACTTTCACTTTTGATACATACATACAATTGGAAAGATCTCCGTTCCTATCTAATTATATGTATCAAATGAGCCTTTAAAGTAAGGAATAGTAATGAAAAGGCATGTAAGTGATGAAAAAGCGAAAACAAAAAATGGATATTGTAACACAGTGTCTGAATCCAAAAATAAAAAATACATTAGGAAGAGGACACTGCGTTGAAGTGTCTGAATCCAAATATAAAAACAAGCATGTAGTAGGCGTGTGAATGATGAAAAAAAAAACGAAATCAGGAAATGGACACTGCAATGCAGTGTCTTAATCCAAATGTAAAAAACAGAATCAGAAAACAGACATAGCACGTGTTGACCTATTCCAAAATTTAACAAGTATGAGAAAATGAGTGTCAATTGAAGTGGGTGCCAGTTGTAGCGGCATATTTTGTAATTTTGTTTTTTATATTTTAAATGCAAAATCACCCTAAATAAGAAACATTTGAGGGCCAACACTGCACTGCAGTATCTAACTATATCTTTATGTTATTTATTTATTTTTTTAGAAAAAGAGAACCAGTTGGTGCTTTCGTCACAGCAGTCCACATTTTCAGGGGCCGAGAAGACCGAGAGACATTTTAGCCTCTTCATGGTCACCATTGTACGATTCACCATCTCAAGAATCAAACCCGAGATGTATTATGTGAAATACGAGTCTGTAATTTATCCCCAACTCTAGATCACCTCATGATAGCATGAACATCAATCTAACGGCGAACCCGTGCCAGTTATTTCCGACACGGTGACAACCAACATTTCATGCTATCCAAAGGTGTAGGTAGGGGTGTGATATCCACACACCCCTTTTTACTTCTTCCACACCTTTTTTATTTTCGGCCGTTGGATCGGATGAATTGAAGAAGATCAACGGACAGAAATTAACAAGGGTGTGTGAAAAGTAAAAAGGGGTGTGTGGATAGCACAACCCTCAAGGTAAGGACGGAGGAAAACTCCAAAAAAGACTTATTTCCGTTCAGTGCACGTGACAAACTCTCATTAAAGCGAAAACGCAAACTCGCATGAGAAAGGCTGCGCTGTCAACCACTCGTTGTGCCGCGCCAACACCATTTTGGTGAAGCCATCGATAAACTCAGCATATCTACGTGGCGGTGTAAACTCGAGCTGGACAACCAGTGGGCCCCGCCTACCCCTCCCGGAAACCCGCATAAAGAAACATGTGCAGATTCCTTAGAGATTTGCTTCGGTCATACAAGACATTTGGCATCTTCTTCATCAAATTCCTCAACAAGTGAATATGGTTGCAGAGGTTTTGCAGCTGTTGGTCATTTTTATGATCACTCTTATACCTAGTTCAATAACTTTCACAATTTAAAGTTTGTTTTGGAATTAATTATATTATATAAAATTAAAAAAAATGTGTGAGTTATTTTGATTCAGTTTCATAAATAATGTGGGTTATTTTGCTATAGTTCTAGAAATAGTGTGAGTTTTTTTGTTTAGTTTCATAAATAGTGTGTGTTATTTTGCTATAGTTCTAGAAATAGTATGAGTTATTTTGGTTCAGTTTTATAAATAGTGTGAGTTATTTTGTTATAATTTCAAATATAGTGTGAGTTATTTTGGTTCAGTTTTAAATAGTGTAGGTTATCTTGCTATAGTTCCAGAAATAGTGGCTTACTTTGGTTCAGTTTCATAAATAGTGTGGATTATTTTGTTATAGTTCCAGAAATAATATGGGTTATTTTGATTCAGTTTCATAAATAGTGTGGGTTATTTTGTTATAGTTCCAGAAATAGTGCAGGTTATTTTGATTCAATTTCATAAATAGTGTGAATTATTTTGTTATAGTTCCAGAAATAATGTGGTTTAGTTTGATATAGTTCTAGAAATAGTGTGGGTTATTTTAATTTAGTTTCATAAATAGTGTGTGTTATTTTGTTATAATTCCAGAAATAGTGTGGGTTAGTTTGCGATAGTTCCATAAATAGTGTGAGTTATTTTGGTTTAGTTTTATAAACAGTGTGAGCTATTTTGTTATAGTTTCAGAAATAGTGTGCGTTATTTTGATTCAATTTCATAAATAGTGTGATTTATTTTGTTATAGTTCCAAAATAGTGTGGGTTATTTTCATTCAGTTTCATAAATAGTGGGGGTTATTTTGTTATAATTCCATAAATAGTGTGGGTTAGTTTGCGATAGTTCCAGAAATAGTGTGAGTTATTTTGATTAAGTTTCATAAACAGTGTGGGTTATTTTGTTATAGTTCCAGAAATAGTATGGACCATCTCAGTAATATAGGAAATGTGATGGGTAAAGTCAATTAAGCTATAAAGAAAATGAAGCTAAAAACTAACATAGATTTTTTGTTTTTTGTATTTATTTTCTTGCTAGAAATAGAGGCTTACATGAAACAGGAGGGATGAATAAGGACATAGGAAAGATGATGGGTAGGATACGGAACAAATGCAGATGGAATCGTACACAACATGAAAACAAAACTAAACAATTTTGAGCAGGTTGTTTTTTTCCTGTCTTGGTTAACATTTTATGTCATTCCATGTGCATTTCTTCCTCCTACCACAGAGTTCGCAACAATTTTTCTTCTTTAATAATGAAGGATTGGATGAGGCTTTCGAGTAGAACAATGTAGGAGCGGAGACAAAATATATTAATAAAGAGATTACATTGCCACAACTACATACGAAAAGCGAAACAACAAAAAACTAGATCGTATCCACTAAGCCACCCACTGTGGAGGTATGATATACGCCGGTGCAGTGATCAATCACGAATGCAGATGCAATTTGTAGCATGAAACAGGGTGGATATCAAAAATCCCAATGAGGTATTATTACACAAGTTAATGACATTAAATTTATAATCCAACTTGCAACGAAAGCACCACTTTTAAGGGATTTAAGAAATGGAAGAGTTGACAAAAAAAACTCATTTAGAAATCAACAAAAACATCACCACGGATGTAGTCATTATCTACCAAACTGACCAAAAAGTAGCTGCTTTGCACCTGCAAAAGTTGAGAACAAGATCGCGTCAATATTACTAACTTAATTTCCATCAAAGGGTCGAGTGGAAAGTTTTAATCAAACAACTCATATTATTTTGATGTACATCTGAAGTCAAGTCAAACAGAAGAAGAAAGATATGAAAAGAAAACCGTTAATATAGCCAATGCAAATTTCGCCATGTTGAGAGTATAAAGATGCAATGTCCTAATACCATGAGCCAAAATCTTCTTGCACATCTCGGTTCCAAGGTGAATTCCGTATAATCTCACAGCTTCTTCATTGTCCTTGATAGGCTCCAAGGCAGCAGTAACCCTAGTTGGTATCTACAGTGTGCCATTTTATTGTTTGTAAAGTGGGGTGATGAGGAAGAAAACAAAAGAGTGAAAAGGCAATTAATAATACCTTGGTTTCGCAGAATCCAATCATGTGTATGGAACCCTCGTAGTTATTAATTCCAATTTGGCTAGAGTCATTCACCAATTTGGCGACAGTCATTCACAAATTCATGGCGCCATCATCAACCTTTCTCTTCGAATAAGCTAGATCACTATGATATGCTTCTGGAGAGGCGAGCCCATCAGCTGCAATGGTGTCTGAGTGGGTCATCTTTACTACAATTCCTTCATCCTCAAAGGCTCCTAATTTGGTGATTCGAAAAAATGGTGGAATTCGAATGGAATTGAAAATGAAAACAAAGATGTGGAGAGATCGAGAGAAAGAGAGAGAGAGAGATCAATCTGATTACTAAAGTGGAGGAATTTTTTTGTGCAAAGGAGAGATCGAGATTAGGCATAGAGATTGAGAATGAAGATCGAGAAATAGGGATTAGGTAGAATGATTGAGAAATGGAGAGACTAGAGAGGATTTGACGTGAAAGGGCTTGCCGTTAGGGGTAAAATTGGAAACTCATTCCTTAGGCTAGTCTTATTGTGTTGGTTTGATGTTAGGCTTTGTCCTAACCATTAAATAAACTTATTACCTGGTTTTTGGTTAAGATTAAAAAATTTGAAGCTCTTTTCATTAGTTTTCCTCTTGTAGGTAAGTGATGAAAAAGCGAAAACAAAAAATGGACACTGTAACGCAATGTCTGAATCCAAAAATAAAAAATAGATCAGGTTGCAGACACTGCATTGAAGTGTCTGAATCCAAATTTAAAACAAGCATGTAGTAGGCGTGTGAATGATGAAAAAAAAAACGAAATCAGGAAATGGACATTGCAATGCAGTCTCTGAATCCAAGTGTAAAAAACAAAATAAGAAAACAAACACTGATCTATTAACAAAAGAGTAAACTGTCGATTTGCCCCCTAAACTTTCACTGAACTTTCGATTTCCCCCCTGAACTTTTCGATTGGAAAATTTCCCCCATGAACTATTTTTTTTAGCCAATTTGCCCCCTACCGTTAGTTTTTCAAACATTCCATCCATATTTCTGTTAAGTGAGACCATATGCACAACATATGAAGGTAGTTAAGTCATTTCACTCTTAAAAATGATTAAAAAACTGAAAATTTCCCTCTAATTCATATCCTCAATTTTATTTTTCACTCATTCCTATGCATGAGAAATGACATACGGTGTTATTATCTTCATGGCATGAACATTCTAGTAATTTTACATTATTAAAAAAAATGATTAAACAAAAACAGATCGAAGAAAAGAAAAAAAAATACAAAAACCCCAGCCACCACCACTTCCTTTCCGCACCCCCATCACCCACCCCTACGACATCCTCCCCCTACCCTCATCTCCCTCAACCGTAACCCCACTCCCTGATTTGACCCCACCCTCTGCTACCCCAATGACCCAACCCTCTTCCTGCATCACAAATCTCTCTCTCTCTCTCTCTCTCTCTCTCTCTTCCCACTTTCTTCGTTCCTTGCATTGTTCGTAGAATAACAAATAGAGAGGGGAAGGAGGAGTCTCTGTGTGTGGGAAGAGGGAGGACCGGATATGGTGGTTGATGGGTCTCAGGGTGGGAGGAGGTGGTAATGGTGGGTACAAGGAGATCGGCGGTAGAGGTAAAAAATAGAGGGAATTTTTTTTTTAATTTATTTTCAGTTTTTTAATCATTTTTAAGAGTGAAATGACTTAACTACCTTCATATATTGTGCATATGGTCTCACTTAACAGAAATATGGATGGAATGTTTGAAAAACTAACGGTAGGGGGCAAATTGGCTAAAAAAAATAGTTCAGGGGGGAAATTTTCCAATCGAAAAGTTCAGGGGGGAAATCGAAAGTTCGGTGAAAGTTTAGGGGGCAAATCGACAGTTTACTCATTACAAAATATAAAAAGTATGAGAAAGGAGGTGTCAATTGAAGTAGGTGCAAGTTGTAGTGGCAAATTTTATAATTTTTTTTTTATATTTTAAAAGCAAAATCACCTTGAATAAAAAACAGTTGAGGGCCAACAGTGCACTGCCGCATCTATTTTTTTTTTTAGAAAAAATGGAAAACTCCAAATAAAATTCTTAAGGACGGAGGAAAACTCCAAAAAGACTTTTTATCTCCGTTGAGTGCACGTGACAAGCTCCCATCGAAGCGAAAGCGGAAACTCGTATGAGAAAGGCTGCGCTGTCAACCACTTACTGTGCCACGTCAACACCATTTTAGTGACGCCAGCGATAAAATCAGCATATCTACTTGGAGGTGTAAACTCGCGCTGGACAACCAGTGGGCCCCGCCTACCCATCTGAATGGGCAACCCCCTCCCGGAAACCCCCATAGCGTGTTGAAACGGTGTGAACCGACGGCTGACCCGTGGGTCCCGACACTCCTCACTCTCTCTTCGATCCGCCTATAAAACCGAGTCTCTCTCTCTCCCCCCGCTTTCCTCGGTGTTCTTCCGAAGAAATTGAAAGATTTTTCTCTCGATTTTTCATGTTTTCTTTTTTAATATCCGTGGAGCGAAGAGTTATCGGACCAAAATGCCCTTCCATGCGAATAGGATACAGAAGGAGCAGGAGCACTGCATCATGGTCTCCGCCCTCAAGCACGTAATCTCCGGTGGAAGCATCAGCGGGCCCACCCCTCAGCTCCGGCAGCCAATGCCTGCCGTCTACAATGCCATGTCATCCGTCTCGACGAGCGGCACCCAGTCGGCAGCGGGCCAACCAGCACAACAGGACCAGGACAGGCTGGCCTTCTTACTAGACGGGGGCACGTGTCGGGTGTGCGGGATACCAGGGTGTCTGGGGTGCAACTACTTCCCGCCGTCGTTGCCGAATCAAAACAGGAACCAGCAACTGAGCTTGGGAACCGGGTTTGTCGGGATGAATGCGCCAACTACGAGGAAGAGCAAGAACAAGTACAGGGGCGTCAGGCAGAGGCCATGGGGGAAATGGGCGGCGGAGATTCGAGACCCGCGACGGGCGAAAAAGGTGTGGCTAGGGACGTTCGAGACGGCGGAGGACGCGGCCAGGGCTTACGACAAGGCCGCCGTCGAGTTCCGCGGAAATAAGGCAAAGCTCAATTTCCCATCGGACCCGGGAGGTCACATTGTCACGACTAACGACAGTTCTAATAGTGGAACTAGTGCTAATGCCAGTATTAATCCAGGATTAATTAATAAGCAAAAGCAAAAGAATATTAGCGAAATTGAGGTCATGGAGAAGGAGGAGGAGAAGGTTGATCAGGTCAAACTCAACCAGGCGACGCAGCCGGAGAATATGGAACTGGGGGCGGTGGCGACGGCGAAGAGCAGCGTTGGTCATGAGGAGGATGACCAGTTCTTGTTGTGGGACAATGGCTTGCTCCGAGATGGTGAAGATGATGACTTAATGGCATGGTTGTCCACGAACTAGTGTTTGTGCCTTTTTTTGCTTGGCGTGACAGTTTTGGTGTCGAGCCACTTGAAATTTTGAAAATTTTTTTTGGTTAAACACTTGAAATTATTTTTTTTATAAATAAAAATAAATAAATTGAGAGTCAAATTAATGGTCAAAGTCCGAAATGGTACGGGAATATTATGTTACTGTACGGTAGGTTTGGCATTTTCAACCCGATTCGTTAAAATTAGTATTCAGATGAATGATAAACGGATCGGGTGGTTAATGGGTCATTTTGGATGAACCCGCGAAATCCGTTAACCATCTGTTATTGAGAACTTTTGTATAATTTCAATAGTCCTAATAGAAAAACCGCAGTGACACAGCCAACCCTTGGATGAAGAGGTTGAAGATGATGAGGCGAAAGGTTTTGGACTTGAATTTGGACCCGGGTCGGCGCGGACGAGGTAGACGGTCAGTGGCGGATCCAGGAAATGATGTTTGGGGGGTCATAGCGCGCGCAGCGCGAAAATTTTTTTTAACAGAAACAACATGCATATCGTCATTTCATCGGGTCTTGGTAGGATGCTTTTAAGTGTTGAGAAGGGTTTCTGTAAAACCCCTCCCCAAAGATTTCCTTGTAATTTCACAATTTCCCTACAGTTAAGTGAAGTTTACAATTTGGTCCCCACTTACTTACCCTATCCAGATCCCTTTTTGGGATTTCCTACCTATCACAACTTGCCACGGGGCAAGTCCCCATTGTCCTCCTTCTCATCTCCCAGAACTCTCCTCTCTCTCTCTCTCTCTCTCTCTCTCTCTCTTTCACTCTTTAACTCTCTCACTCTCTCCGATCGAATCCACACCCACGCACACCCACCACTACCCCGACGAAGGTCTACATCACCACCACCCCGAGGACTTTCCTTCCCTCTCTCTCTCTCTCTCGTCTCTACATCACCACCACCCCGAAGACTTCCCTGCAGTGCCGAGCTTCGTTCAGGATTTTTGTCGAACACTTGGCGTGCGACTCCGACCCCGACGACCCCAGCTCCAAGAGGTCGGGTATGGGAGCTTCAAGGTTGTTTCCATGGTTTCCAAGGGGTCGTGCGACCCCGACGACCCCACTGTGGATCCGCCCCTGTAGACGGTGGTTTGGGAGAGGAAGGCAGTGGGCCCTTGGGAGAGCGGAATAGGGAATCTGGGGGGATTGGAACTTTGGAAGCTGGGAAGGAGCGCCCGGAGCTGCAAATGCTGCGGAATCGGAGGTGTTCGAGGTGGGTTTGGAGGCGGTCGGCGATGAGTGGGGGGAGCTGGTGTGGGAGGTTTGTCCAGTCGACTCGGCTGCCGTCCATGGCAACCTTGTGCTTTTTGGTTGGACTGAAATAATTTGAGAACGATTTTTCTTCATTAAGGCTGTCTTCAACGGGGGTTTGGTAAGAAACAAGGTATAAAATATCAATGATATCGGAAATATCGGTGGTCTAAAAACACGGAAATTTCGATGGAAATATCGGGATATTATCAATATCGATAAAAATTGAATAAAAACCACGGAAATTGTAAGAAAAACTTGGAAATTTTTATTGAAACTTTGCAGGATGTTTATTTAGTCAATTATCTATTAATTTATCACAAAAAATTGGAAGGAAATGCATTGCATGATGGATTTAATTGATTTAAGTTGATTATATAGCGAGCTGGCAAACATTGTGAGTGTAGAAAATATGTAGTAATTAATGAAAGAAGTTTAAACACACCATAATCATTTATATATAATGAATTAGTACAATATTTTACACTTTATACATTGCATGGTAAGATACATGAGTGACTTATTCTTATAACGGGTACATATCAATTTTTTTATAAAAATTAATGGGTACAAACTTACTCTTATTTTATTTTTTTATATATTTGAAATGTTTGAATTGAAAATTAATTAGGAGTTTAATAAGGATATGAGTATTAAAACTCTAAATCAATTACTAATTTTTGTTATGAAAGTTATGTAACTTACATGTAATTCATTAATGCTAGGGACTTTGATCAAAATATAAAAACTGATAAGATCTTAGTCAATGAACATTAGAAACTAGGGATCGGATACTAATTTTTCTTTATTTTTTTAAAATAATAATAATTTGGTTAATCACATTTTACATCATCTAGTTTCGAGAAAAAAGAAAACTGTTTGGTCAATTTTGAAAGCCATATCAAAATTTTGAGTGATATTTTTATCCAACGTGTTAATACAAAATCATATAGACATAGTACATGATTATGTTTTGGTAATCGAAGACGCCACAATGAGATGAACGGTTCTACTTAGGTAATTATAGGTTTTTAATTAAATTGATGATGTAGTAAATATAAGACTGACGTAGAAACGTCACTTCCACCATTTAGACTAAATTGTATGATTGGTTTTCCTTTCATGTTACTAATTTGAATAGAAGCCGAAGCTCTCCGATGACGAGTTTTTGTTCATATGTGCTAGTTTGGTTTCCCTCGTTAGCCCACAAATAAATCGAATGCCTATCATATCATTATTCTGGCGAACAGTCAAATTAGCAAATAACCAAAAGACGTATATCAATATGATATTTTTCTAATGGTGCAATGTGAGAAAATTAGTACTCATCGTTAAACTCATTCCCCAACCTAAAATGTATAAATCGAAGTAGCCTTAAATTCTTTGGTGGGTAATTGAAAAACTAAATTGCAACTCGTATAAGTCCAAAAGATCATTACCCATAATAAAAACGCAATTTTGTTGGATAAAGCCGGTGGCTGTTGAATGGGAAAGCGAAGAATACAATACAATTGTGAGATTAGAGTTGTTGCTGTTGTCCCACATCGCCCAAGTGATAAAGAAGAAGCTGGTGGAGGGATTATAAAAAGGACCAGAAGCCCAAACGATAAAGCATCTTCGCGCTTGGACCATAAGATCATTACCCTTATCGATCATGTCGCGATATTATCGCGATATATTGACGATAATTAAGGGATAAGTGTGAAAATATCGTTATCTAAAAAAACGATAATATCGGCGATATTTCGCCGATATTATCGATATTTTGGTCCTTGGTAAGAAATACCTCAAAAAGCTGAACCATAAAAAATTGTTAACGGGTGAAACGAGTGACCCGTTAGCTTAACGGGTTGGATTCGGATGACCCGTTAAATTAACGGGTCGAATTGAAACCGACCCCAAACCTAATAAACCTAACCCGTTTACAAGTCTACTGTACGGCATTACCTCGTACTGAACTACTCACGATGCGGTGACGAGTTTGAACAAAGACAACTTGATTGTGACAAAAAAAAAGCCTACCACACTAGGGCTAAGGCTACTCGTGACATCACGTCTACAACACTGACCACATAATTAAAATATAAGCTCCACTACTACATGCCTTTATTATTATATGCGCATGTGCGACTAATGATGGACAAAGTCGTTTGAACGACAGCTCTCCGTCATTTGTTTTTCATGACTAAACTCGTCACTAAGTGCGAAATTTAGCGAATGCCTACTCCAAACCCAACCGCAAAAGCAGGAATCGTTGATCACAATCTAAATTACATATATAGATAAAGTGAATTCAAGGAGGAGGGAAAAAACATCCCTAGGAGGCCACATCTATCATTTACCAGAATTGCAAAAAGAATTTTACCTGGATTATAACAGTGTTTGTTTTTTAGTACATCAAATGCTCCAATAAATTGACAGTTCGGTTTGTAGCCAACAAAGATTTCAAACAATGAAACCCGATCGACGGACCACAACTGAAATAATATCACAAAGTTGCCTTGTCAACAAGAACTAGTACTTCAAAATCATACCCTTTTGCCTCTAAAGCAGCACCAGGCAGGCCCAAAATTTCCCATCATATCACCTGCGAGCTGCCAGTTTTTGCAAACCTTCGTTGGGAAAACCAGCATACCCTAGCACCTACATCTCTCTCAACAAAATCTCAATCTAAAAGATTTATTATCTGTTCCGTCCTGCACGTACCAAACATACACGGAACCTCCGTTTCGTCCCGTCCCGTCTGCGTACCAAACGGTACCTAAGGTACCGTTTGGTACGCAGACGGGACGGAACAGGACGGAACAGATGATGTAAATATTGAAAAAGATAAGGAGAAATTTTGTCATAAAATGTTATAAATTTGTGTTCCACGGATGTGGAACGGGTCGTTCCAGGGGGAAGAGGTGGAACGAAAAATCAGCCAAATTTCATCCTATGGGACAACCCCGTTCCACAATTTTTAGGCGCACCAAACGTGGGACGGAACGGCTCGTCCCGTTCCGTCCCGTTCCGTCCCACGTACCAAAAGGTACCTAATTAAGGATGTTTTTCTGGTAGACCAATTCGTTAGGTCCTGTTTTTCATCTGGGTTCTTCACATTTAGCGCTCTCTCTCTCTCTCTCTCTATTCCAACAAATCCAAAGGCCAAGTCTTGGCCTACAGAACCTGGTAATCCGGTACCTTAGCAATCACGGCTTCTACCATGACCTCTTGTATGTCTACCTGCATTCCCGGCCTTCCGGTTGCCCTTCTGATGACTTCACGTTTCCATTCGTCGTCATTTGTTCAAAAGTAAAAGTCCTCTAGTTTTCGTTGGTCGGTTAATTAGTTTAGGTTGGTCCACAATGTCCAAATCCGAATGGCTGGCTATACAGTTTATGACATAGGCAAGTTGTAGGCTCATGTCAAATTCTAAGCTGGATGTTGAACTGTTGGTTAATCTTTTGACACGAGCTACAATTTGTCATTTGTCATTAACATGGGAAAGGCAGCTGTTTGGATTTTAGACATTTGAGACCAACCGACCAAGACATGTCATTCGACCTGACTCTGACTATTGACAGTCCTCTAAAACGAAACCCGTACTAAACATGGAAAGGAAAAAGAAAGCGTCTCGCTTTAGTCTACTCAAATGAAAAGTCAGGCACTTTCACTTTTGATGCATACATACAATTGGAAAGTTCTCCATTCCTATCTAACTATATGTATCAAATGAGCCTTTAAAGTAAGAAAAATTAATGAAAATGCGTGCAAGTGATGAAAAAGCGAGAACAAAAATTGGTCACTGTAACACAGTGTTTGAGTCCAAAAATAAAAAATACATTAGGAAGAGGACACTGTGTTGAAGTGTCTGAATCCAAATATAAAAACAAGCATCTAGTAGGCGTGTGAATGATGAAAAAAAAAAAAAAAATCAGGAAATGGACACTGCAATGCAACGTTTGAATCCAAATGTAAAAAACAGAATCAGAAAACAGACACTGCACGTGTTGACCTATTCCAAAATATAAAAAGTTTGAGAAAATGAGTGTCAATTGAAGTGGGTGCCAGTTGTAGCGGCAAATTTTGTAATTTGTTTATATATTTTAAATGAAAAATCACCCTAAATAAAAAACATTTGAGGGCCAAAACTGCACTGCAGTATCTAACTATATCTTTATGTTATTTATTTATTTTTTAGAAAAAGAGAACCAGTTAGTGCTTTCGTCACGGCAGTCCATCTTTTCAGGGGCCGAGAAAACCCAGAGACATTTTAGCCTTTTCATGATCACCATTGTACGATTCACCAGCTCAAAAATCGAACCCGAGATGTATTATGTGAAATACGAGTTTGAAATTTATCTCCAACTCTAGATCACCTCATGATAGCATGAACATCAATCTGACGGCGAACCCGTGCCAGTTGTTTTCGACACGGTGACAACCAACATTCATGCTATCCAAAGGTGTCATTCAAGGTAAGGACGGAGGAAAACTCCAAAAAGACTTTTTATCTCCGGTGAGTGCACGTGACAAGCTCCCATTGAAGCGAAAGCGGAAACTCGTATGAGAAAGGCTGCGCTGTCAACCAGTTATTGTGCCACGCCAACACCATTTTAGTGACGCCAGCGATAAAATCAGCATATCTACTTGGAGGTGTAAACTCGCGCTGGACAACCAGTGGGCCCCGCCTACCCATCTGAATGGGCAACCCCCTCCCGGAAACCCCCATAGCGTGTTGAAACGGTGTGAACCGACGGCTGACCCGTGGGTCCCGACACTCCTCTCTCTCTCTTCGATCCGCCTATAAAACCGAGTCTCTCTCTCTTCCCCCGCTTTCCTCGGTGTTCTTCCGAAGAAATTGAAAGATTTTTCTCTCGATTTTTCATGTTTTCTTTTTTAATATCCGTGGAGCGAAGAGTTATCGGACCAAAATGCCCTTCCATGCGAATAGGATACAGAAGGAGCAGGAGCACTGCATCATGGTCTCCGCCCTCAAGCACGTAATCTCCGGTGGAAGCATCAGCGGGCCCACCCCTCAGCACGGGCAGCCAATGCCTGCTGTCTACAATGCCACGTCATCCGTCTCGACGAGCGGCACCCAGTCGGCAGCGGGCCAACCAGCACAACAGGACCAGGACAGGCTGGCCTTCTTACTAGACGGGGGCACGTGTCGGGTGTGCGGGATACCAGGGTGTCTGGGGTGCAACTACTTCCCGCCGTCGTTGCCGAATCAAAACAGGAACCAGCAACTGAGCTTGGGAACCGGGTTTGTCGGGATGAATGCGCCAACTACGAGGAAGAGCAAGAACAAGTACAGGGGCGTCAGGCAGAGGCCGTGGGGGAAATGGGCGGCGGAGATTCGAGACCCACGACGGGCGACGAGGGTGTGGCTAGGGACGTTCGAGACGGCGGAGGACGCGGCCAGGGCTTACGACAAGGCCGCCGTCGAGTTCCGCGGAAATAAGGCAAAGCTCAATTTCCCATCGGACCCGGGAGGTCACATTGTCACGACTAACGACAGTTCTAGAAGTGGAACTAGTGCTAATGCCAGTATTAATCCAGGATTAATTAATAAGCAAAAGCAAAAAAATATTAGCGAAATTGAGGTCATGGAGAAGGAGGAGGAGAAGGTTGATCAGGTCAAACTCAACCAGGCGACGCAGCCGGAGAATATGGAACTGGGGGAGGTGGCGAAGGCGAAGAGCAGCGTTGGTCATGAGGAGGATGACCAGTTCTTGTTGTGGGACAATGGCTTGCTCCGAGATGGTGAAGATGATGACTTAATGGCATGGTTGTCCACGAACTAGTGTTTGTGCCTTTTTTTGCTTGGCGTGACAGTTTTGGTGTCTGGCCACTTGAAATTTTGAAAATTTTCTTTTTGGTTAAAAACTTGAAATTTTAATTTTTATAAATAACAATAAATAAAAATAAATAAATTGAGAGTCAAATTAATGGTCAAAGTCCTAAATGGCACGGGAATATTATGTTACTGTACGGTAGACTTGGCATTTTCAGTCCGAAATGGTACAGAAAAATTAGTATTCGGGTGAGTGATAAACAGATCGGGTGGATCACGGGTCAACCAGTTAAATAACGGGTCATTTTGGATGAACTCACGAAACCCGTTATCGAGGAGTTTTGTGTAATTTCAATAGTCCTAATAGAAGACCCTCAGCCGAAATCCGACTGCAGTGAGTCTTCCAGCTTCAGAAGCCAACCACTCTTCCAGCTTCAGCAGCCAACCCTTGAATGAAGAGGTTGAAGATGATGACGGGGCGGACGAGGTAGACGGTGGTTTGGGAGAGGAAGGCAGTGGGCCCTTGGGAGAACGGAATAGGGAATCTGGGGGGATTGTGGAAGCTGGGAATGGAGGAGCGCCAGGAGCTGCAAATGCTGCGGAATCGGAGGTGTTCGAGGTGGGTTTGAACTACTAACGATGCGGTGACGAGTTTGAACAAAGACAAAAACTTGATTGTGACCAAAAAGAGAGCCTACCACACTAGGGCTAAGGCTACATCACGTCTACGTCTACAACACTCACCACGTAATTAGAATACAAGCTCCACTACTACATGCCCTTATTATTATATGCGCATGTGCGACTAATGATGGACAGAGTTGTTTGAACGACAGCTCTCCGTCATCATGACTAAACTCGTCACTAAGTGCGAAATTTAGCGAATGCCTACTCCAAACCCAACCGCAGAAGCAGGAATCGTTGATCACAATCTAAATTACATATATCATTTACCAGAATTGCAAAAAGAATTTTACCTGGATTATAACAGTGTTTGTTTTTTAGTACAACAAATTCTCCAATAAATTGACAGTTCGGTTTGCAGCCAACAAAGATTTCAAACAACGACTGAAAATAATATCACAAAGCTGCCTTGTCAACAAGAACTAGTACTTCAAAATCCTAAAGCAGCACCAGGCAGGCCCAAAATTTCCCATCATATCACCTGCGTGCTGCCAGTTTTTGCAAACCTTCGTTGGGAAAACCAGCATACCCTAGCACCTACATCTCTCTCAACAAAATCTCAATCTAAATACTAGACACCGCACCTACCGGTGCAACAGATGCTGCGAAAAAAAGAAACCAAAAATCTTTTATTCCTGAACCACTGTTTCAACCTGCAGTCATTTTCTTGAACCCAGCAAGCGGCAACTAATTTTATGTGGCTCCTCACGAGGCTGTTGAACTCCCACTTGAGGTCTGTTTAGCCACGTATATTTGCTTCATCTTAGTAGCTGGGAAGCTCTTTTCAGCACCCAGAGACTGATTCCTTCCTTGGTACCCCATTCTTCGGTGGGACCAGTCACCGCCTGAACTATTTTTCTGTGATGCACCACCTCTCTGATAAGATGATGAATGGCCATAGTGCTGGTTAGGGATATTACTCTTGTTCATAGAAGACTGTGACTTGGCGTTAGAACTTGCGTTATGTCCACTAGAACTGGTACCGAGATTCTGATCAACATCAGTCTTGGCATTATCTACGGTGCTACTCACAGATGAGCTCTTAGTGACAACATTCTGTGTTGAAGCCCCAGTGCTGCCGGAGCTTGTAGGGTCTACTAAACCCAGTTCATCTGGAAATCGGGTGGAAGCGGCTTCAGTCGCTACAGGAAAACTACGACTGCTGTCAAAGGATGTACAAGTCCGGGACTCGGGGAACCTGTTGGCTGGCAATGATTGGTCAGTAGGACCATGGCTAAACTTAGAAGGAAGCATACCATCTGCCTGTTGCTGCATTGGCATTGATAGAGGAACAGACTGAAGAGATGATGCAGGAACATGGGGCCACCGTGCTTGAACTGACATATCAGAAGGCTGGGGACAACAATTTTTACAAACTTGTTAGTTGGGTTATTCCAGAAAGAAGAGTATGGTAACTGCTCGCAACCAAATAGAAATACATTGAAAATTTAACATATTTATCTCTTGCACCAGCTGTAGATTCATGTACCCGTAACAAATTCTAAAAGGAATAAAATCTACCACTCAAAGCATTCCCCTTCCCACTCTCTTTAGAGAGAACTCTCCCCAAAGCCCACTATGTTGCAAAACCTAAAAACCACTAAGCAGGAGGGGTTATATATTAGGTCAACATATTGAAATACCTGGAAAGGAGAAACATCAAACATGGCCAATGGTGAAGCCATGGGAAGGAGTGGTGACCCAGGGGCCAAATGCTGGATCGGAGCAGGCATGTTGGTAGGGTTGCGCTGTGCAGAAACCATATTTATACTGTTCATCTCCCCCTCGCCAACACCCATGGAGGAAGATGCAGGGTTGTGCTTCCAATCAGGCTGCTTTCCTGATGGAATATAAGCAGTACCCATGAAACTCAAGCCAACTTGTCCAAATTGTCCTACAGGCGCAAAATGGTTATAGACAACCATGTGTGGAGGGCCTTGAACACCTGGTATGCCTCCAGCTGGACTGATAAAAGGACCAGTAAAACCCGCAGGAGGACCATAGAATGAATCTACCCCGGAATGGCATTGCTGCCAAGTTCCAAGTGGCGCTGAAACTGGTGCACTAGTCTTTTGCGATTGTGCTTGGGTAGTAGATGCAGACTCATCATGTGGTCCAAAAGCAAAAACAGGACCCCCCATCATGGGATTCATCTCATAAAAGGGAAAATGGGAAGGTGGGCCACCAGGAAAATGTGGAAGCATTTGGCCTGAAGAATTCTGAGGACTCGGTAAGGGTGGCCATAATGAAATTAGTGGGGTCTCAACAGATAGATCTGCTGGAAGGGATACACTGAGGGACTCTTCAGCCCTCGATTGACTGGCTAATTGTTGATCACCAGCTCCACCTACTAAAGATTAAAAACTCTAGTATGAGAAGAATCATTAAATATAAGGCAACACTCAATACTAAAACAAAAAATCCATTCACACCTGCTGTAATCCCATCTATATCAGCACCTTGAACATTCTTAGGAAGGGCAGTCAAAACAAAATTGGTTATAATGAAATTATTCTGACCTGGTAAAGGTGGCCTTAATGAGATTGGTGGGGTCTCCAAAGATAAATCTGCTGGAAGGGACACACTTAGAGACTGTTTGGCCCTTGATTGACTGGCAAATTTCTGATCACCGGCTCCAGCTACCATTAAAAATAATTCTAATAAGATAATAAACATTATAAGGAGAAAAGGAATGTGTGTCACTACACCAGAAAAATAAGTATTCACCTGCTGTTATCCCATCAATATCTGCAACCGAACCAGAGCAAGCACCCAAACTATTCCCAGCAATTTCATCACTGCTGATGGCTGCAACAGCAACAGCTGAAGCAGCTGCTTCAGCTTCTGATTCACAATCTTCCAAATGAACACAAGACTCAGCCGTGTGTTTCTCTTTCTCAAAGAGAAGACCACAATCATTTTCATCTGCAGAAAGATTGTGGGATAGTTGCATGTCAGACCGAGATGGTCCTGGTGGACCAATTCCATGTGAAATAGAGCGGCTACTAGGAGGAAGTATTGTTGGAGACGTGACAGCACCTGAATATAGAAGGATAAATGATCAGAAAAATGATGACTGCAACTTTTAGCAAGCTCTCGAGATTTTTAGCATGCTCACCAAATTGGATTTTCTCGCCAGCAAGCAGGGAATTGATTGGATTTGCAGCAGAAGAAAATGGCTTCTCCTTTGTCAAGATTGATGAAGATGGCATGCTGGATTCACAAACTGAGCTAGTAATTTCTCCAACAGAACCATGAGAGCCAAATTGCCCCGGCTTCATAGCCTCATCAAGTTGGGTCTGTGTCAAGGATATAACCTGCTGGATGAAGTCAATCAATTGCACTCTGGGCAGTATACAGAAGGGGAAAAAGAAAAAAAGGGAAACACGCTGCAGTAATATGTTGCTTCATCGGTACAACCAAGAGATGTGTGTGTGTGTGTGTGTGCGCCAAAAAAGGAGCAATAATGGAACACAAATGAGGTAAATTAAACCATAAGAAGAACGAGAACAGTGAACAACTCATTTGTATAACACAAAAAAATATGCTTGGATGCAAATAAAAGCACCCAATGCATGTCATGGAAGCAACACAGTGAAGAAACCAACAAAAAAGAACACAGTAACCTTACAGAATCTATTCAGAACAAAAATGAAAAACCTATGGTAAAACAAAAGGCCAAGATTTACAACATAATTGTTTTGCACACCTGTTGATTGATCCGTGAATTACCCCATGCATCCAAAGATGCTTGAACATTGTCCAGAACCTTACTCTTGTTGTCAACAATTGAGCTGCGCCCAAGATTTTTCTCACTACCTGATACTACAGGAAGGGAGCTTGTGTTCAGTGACCTGTTGATAAAAAGAATGATTAGAAATCTATGTATTAAGTTATTGGGTTTAAATGTTTATTCAAAGCGAGCAAATACCTGATTGTGTGGGATCTAATATCAGCCTGGGCTTCACTTTTTACAGCAGGAGTGCCAATTGGAGCCAACGGTTGAGACACTACATTAGTGTTAAAACCAGCTGATACTTCCATATTTACCAATCCACGTCCCTCAGAGGCAACGAAATCAGAGTGACTGCTGTTTCCTGCTTCTCCATTTGCCACTGCATAACTTTTACCTGAGTTGGCAGAGGCAGTACTACTTTTTGAAGTAGAACGAGGTTTTCGTGGAACCTGATAAAATGAGCACATAAAAGAAATTAAGCAACACTATTTAAATCAACGAAAGGCAAAATACAAAATGAAATTACATGCATTCCAACCTTTGAGGCCCGATACTTAGCCTTGATTTCTTTTTCTCTCTGTTCACGCCGATCATTCAGCATTTGCCTCTTTGATCTCACTTCAATGAAATCATCTTCATCACTAGGAGCCTCTATGCCAGGTTGCTCAAAGACACGCACAAAGCCACTTTGCAAAGGAGCATACACATCTTCTTCAGAATGAATATTTCTTTTAAGATTTCCCTCTCCAGATTGCAGGACATTCTGACTCCTTGTCAAAGCATCTTTTCCAGCTCCCTTTTCAGCCTTGCTCGCAGAATCTATTTCTAGTGAATTAAGTGGACCTGGGCTCAAGCCCTCTGAATCTAACATCTGTTTTGATGGTTTATTTGACATAACCCTCCTAGGCCCACTTCTTACAGAAGACCCAAAACCCCTTCCAGAGACATATTTCTCGTCCAGTCCAACGTGGTTGGAAGATACAGACCCTGTATATTGCCTCTTATCAGCACTTCCTCTAACTCGAAACTCAGTTCGCTGCATATTGCGTCGAGGTCTCCTCTGAAACCCACTAGATTCTAAATGGGTAGGCTCAGCAACTGGAAATGATCTAGAGCCAGAATTCTTAACTGTAACCACATATTTTCTTCCTCTGCCACCAGATGTTGGGCCATGGGCCCTTGGCCCACTAAAATCTTTGTCTTTGATAATTAACTGAGATGGCGCTGCTCCAGTTTGAGCCTGACCTTGAGATTCCCGAGTACCAAGAAAACCACTGAAGTTTTTCCCAACCGAGTTATTGTTTCTCTGGTCTTCCCCCTCAAAAGACTCAGATCTTGAACTGCTATCGCCAATACGGGATACTGCTGGTCCCCGTTGCACCATGACAGAGGTTTCAGCAGTTCCTCCAGTGGGCATTGAATTTATCTTTTCTGATACATTCTCTTGAGATGCACCCAAAAGCCTCAAAGTAACTCCAGGTTGATTATTATTCACTGAACTCAACGTAGCATCATTTTTAGTAATTTGATAAGTTCCTGGGCCAGTTTGAATAGGCAGAGGGCCTCCTGGGCTCTGATTCAATGAAAAACCGGATGGGAGATTGGGCTGAACAAAAGACACTGATTGAGGACCCATTGGCAGTACTCCCTGGGAGATGGGAGATGTATACCTTAGCTGACCAAACTGGAAGAGTGGCTGTGACGGGTGCATGTGGGCGAGAGACGGACCAACCTGAGGATGCAGAGGAAGAGGCATCTGTATAGAACCAATTTGTATAGCTGGGACCGGAGATGGTATCAGAGATGGACCGGAAAACAGCCCAAACTGAAGCTTAACAGGTCCCTCTGTCTGATTGGGAACAGAAGATACTGTAGGCTTGGCAGCTTGACTGGACAACAAATGGGAGGTAAAGCTAACCGAAGATGTAACTGGATGCTGAGAAGATGGCCCAGAAGTACTAGAAGCATCCACATGTTCACGTTCAGTTTCAGCTGACATATGAAAGACATTACTAGGCTGGATAACTAAATTCTGCATTGCCTTCTCAGTTTCTTGGACCAATCTGGAAGAACTACCTACATTCACTTGGTTGGACACATCCATAGGTTGAAGGGTCAGTTCATCAGCACAAATTCCATCAAATGACCCCTGTTCTTCAACAGTTCCAGATGAAACCTTAGGTACCACAAATGTACCTTCGTCATTCCTTGAACTTCTCTCAAACTCATCATTTGGCATTCCAACTTCAACACCTTCATTGAAGCCTAGGACCAAATTGTCCATGTCAGGGGATCCTTTCTCCTCTAAATGCATGTCGTCGAACTCCTGGGTTAGATCAATATTCTCATCATCTACTTCATGCACTTCATCTTCCTCCTCGTATCCATCTTCATCTTCATCATATTCTTCTTGCTCCTGAAGATGCTCATTGTTCCCAACAGCCCATTCTTCATCATCACCAGTTGAGATAGAACTAGAAGCATTCATCACATTCTCTTGTCCAGGATTGGTAGGTAATACGAGAGGTTCACTCTCCGGCCCAGATAAGGGGACCTCTTTGCTGTCTCCTGGGGCAGATAACACTGAAGAATCTCGAGACTCGTCCAAGTCATCATGAGAAAGATGAGTTGGAGAACTAGGGGGGCTAGACACAGAAAGAGATGATTGTGAATCACACCTTGGGCTGGTGATACTGTCCAGTTTACGATTCTCACTCCCCGTGTTTTCTTGTTTGACATTAATTATTTCAGGTTGTCCGATATTCTCAGGACGATTAGTATCATGCCTTGTCTGCATGGTAGGTTCACCTCTACCTGCTTGATTGTACTGTATCTCATTGTCTAGAAAAGCTGAGGGGCCAGGACGCTCAACTTCATCCCTGTAGGAGGATTTGTGCATGGAAGCTAGTGATGGCGGTGGAAGAACACGAGGCTGCCTCATGGAATACCGTGACCTACCAAAGGAATAAGGCCCATCTGCATCAGAATTTGGATACAACTGTTCAGGGTAAGGAGAATAAGGATTGCTATGGACACGCCCCTGCCCCCATCCAACATCACTAAACTTTTCAACAAGGTTATCATGGAATTCAGACTCAATCTCCATGTTTCTGCTATAATGATCCCCATCGCCAGAAAGGTTCCACCTCTGCCCCCCTAAATGAGTGATATCATCCATGTGAGGTTCAGCAATCCCCCCTTTGTGGTAAGTCCTAGAAGACATGAATCCACTGCCTCCATAGAACTCTTTCCTTAAAGGAGCTCTCCCACCAACAGATGAATCTCGTCTGGGACTATGATGGCCAAAATCCTGGTCTTGCAGAAGTAAGCTTGAGCTGTTCCCATTCTCATATACATCTCTTCTCCAGGAATTAACGGATTTTCCCCTGTCCACAAAAGGAGAACTATCTCTAGAATAATGAGACCTAGAACCCATCTCAAAGGACCTGTTCAAACTTGAATCAGAAGATGCCGAGGCTGTGATCCTCTCCACCATTCTTTCACCATCCTCCCAGTCACCCATGTCTGCTGCCCTGGAGACATCTTTTTCTTTCTCCATCCTAGACATTTTCTCATCTGCATCAGCCACAGAATTACCACCAGTCTTTCCTGTTTCAGCCCTCCTCTTCGCAATCCTTTCCTCCAATTCTAAAAGCTTCTGCTTAGCAGCATGCTTCCTCCTTTCTTCCTCCAAAAACAACCTCTGTTTCTCCTCTTCCCTAGCTAATCTCTGCTCTTCAGCTCTTCGCATGGCATCAAGTTGTTCTTGTTCTGCTCTCCACGCTGCTTCCCTAGCTTCTTCTTCCATCCTTCTCTGCCTTTCTTCTTGTTCCCTAGCCATCCGCATTCTCTCCTCTTCTTCTCTTCGAGCTAGCTCCAAAGCTCTTTCTTGTTCCTCAATGATCCTCTGTCGCTCCTGTTCTTGCATTTTCTGAACTCTCTCAAGTTCAGCCTCAAAAGATTCCCTAACAGGGTCATGGAAATCAGTTTGTTTAACCACATCTTTCTTCTTCTTAACCACTCCAAAAAGACCGGCAGAGAAGGGATCCCGGCTGTCAAAACCAGTACCTCCAAAGTCTTTCATGTAAGGATCCTCTACATAAGGTTTTTCACTCTTTGAAAATGGGTGCTTTTCCCTTCCAAAATTAAGCAGTGGATCATTGACGGGAAGCCCTTTGCCACCTGCAGTGTAGGGTTTGGACACTGAGCTATTCTGCAAAGCATCACCTCTGTATCTATTTTGTTGTTGTTCACTGCCATACCGGTCACGTTTATTCCATTCAGGCCCTCTGCTTGTATATGAGTCTGTAGAATTGTTCCAAGGCTGTCTACCTCCTTGTCTATACCCATCCCTCCTTACAAAATTATCTTGAGCATTTTCTTGAACAGATGTCAGACTATACTTATTATCCTTGCTTGTTTCTCTGTATAAACTCGAAGCCCTTGCATCAAAAACATTTCGGTCATTTCCAACTTGACCACTATTTCCATCTTTTGGAAATGTGGTATTTCTCCATGAGTTCCCTTCCCTTCCTTCTCTACTAGGTGTTCTTGCATCTCTGCTGTATGAGTCCACCTTTGGGACTTCGCTGGTAGAAACCTTTCCAGCTTCATTGTCATGCAGACCCCATCTCTCCAAAGGGTTGTGAACTGGCTTGAGTGGTAGAACACTTATTCTGGGCATATCAAAATCTCTATCCCAACAAGCTTCAGTTTTTGAGAACCCATGATCTCTGCCCCGATCTGTGAAACCATGACTTGTATCACGCTCATCATCCGCCCAATCTGATCTTGGGTTCAACCGAACTAGTGGTAGTGGACCTGGAAAATACTCATCCTGCTTCCTTACTTGCTCTGATGCTCGATCACCACCCAAACCCTTACATTCACTGCCATTCTCATTCTGTACACCACGACGAGAAGTCTGCAATTGAGGCCGCATGTCAACAAGCAAACTAGAATGAGTACTATCCCTCTGCTCATTCAACAATTCATCACGGACAGCTTGCATCTGTTTCTGATTCAAACCCTCCTTTTGCTTTTGTGAAGGCCTTGACGAAGAAGGCAAAGCAGCCTGCAAAGAAGGGAAATCTTCACCCCTCAACAGCAGTGCTCTCTCTGCCGGTTGAAATGTTGGAGCAGGAATAGGGAGAGGTCCCACCGAGCCAGGCCGAGCTGAGGGTGGCATATAAACACTGCTCCCCACACTGTTCCCTCTACTCACCCCATCAACACCATGCAAAGTCTGGTCATTTGCCTCAGCTCCTCCATGATCACCATCCACTTCTTTCTCTTGCAAAGCAACAGCAGTAGGCTTCGTCCACCCCACACCAGACGAAGTAGGCCTCGCCCCACTACCCGCAGCCCCTCCACCAGCAGGACCACCACCTGAGCCCAACGAATCAAATCTCTCATGCTCTTTGCGCAATGAAGGCAGATTCAAGGGGGGTGGAACAGAAAGCTTCGACCCAACAGCTTTGTTCGCACTGCGAGGCCTCGAAAGGACCACCATTCCTCCGCTGCCATGACTAGCTGGCCTCCCCCTGTTCGACCCATAAGGGCTATGGTGCGGTGGATGGCGATGATGGTGAGAAGGCTGCCCATATGATTTGTTCAGATTCACAGATACAAACTTGGCCCCGACTCCGGGATTAGCCATCTCACGCGTCCGACCCACACTACGATCAAATTAGCCGGCTCTGATATCTGCCAACGCATCAAAAACCCTAACCCTAGCTTTCTGCTCCCGCCCGCCCAAAATATCGAATCAAAGTCTGTTCCCCTTCGACGGATCTCACAGAAAAATGATTTATTTTAATCGGAACCCAAACCCTAGAGCGTCTCTCCCTAACCCTGATCGATCAAAACATTAATCATCACATAATTGCTCGATTAATTAAACTAATTAACTCGTAATGCATGTAAACAACCCCAATTAAAGGGCGATTATTGTCCGATTAGGTTTTCTCAGTGACGGAATTTATGGAGATCAAATGGAAAGACAAAGGGGGAGTAGGATAAGGAGCTTACCTCCGGGAGCGCAAGATAGAGAACGGCGTGGTTAACGTGCGCCGCGGAAAAAACACGAGTGCGAAAGCGTAAGATAGAAGAAGCCCTACTGTCACCGGAAAGAGAGAAACTAGGAGAGGGAAGAGAGAGAGAGAGAGAGTAGAGAGAGAGGAGAGAGAAAATAAACGAAAAATGAGGCTAAGCACGAGAGGAGAGGAGAGGAGAGGAGAGGAGAGGAAAGTCAGGAATGGTTTTTTTGTCTTCTTGTTTCCTCCCCTTTACTTTATATTCTTTATACTTACACCCCATAGACTTCTGTGATTTTCATTATTCTCGTACTTTATATTTTCACATTCGCCCCTCTAGTCAATGGACCGTGGAGTACGGACACCGTCAGATAGTTTTGTTTTTGGTTTTGTTCTGGGATCTGGGCCAAAAACAAGAACAATTGTTCGACTTTGTGGTTCCTTCATTTGCCATTTTGATCAATTGTTTTGAAAGACTGCCACTTTCTCCAATTGAACTGTTTTTCGTGTAGGATAAGAATAACGCAACGTATTATAATTTGAGTACTACTACGCTGATTAAAAGTAACTTAGTTTCTTATTCAAAATGTGTTTAATGAAGTTAGCATAATGAGTATGTCTTTGTTTATTGTTCCATGTCGATCATGTTTGAAACATAATCAAAATAAGCGCCCCAATGGGTAGCTTCAAGCCAATGCAAGGTACCAACGAGTAGCTCCATCCCAATCTCACGTTAATCACTATCCAACATATGTGCAATATTAGTTGCTTCCGTAGATTGTAACTCATCATAACACCTGTAGTTTATAAGCAAAACAAGACACATGTGAAATCTCAAAAAAAGGAAAAAAAAAACAAAAAAAAGTTTTAAAGTACATAAACATGTTATGAAATAAGAGCATCTCCAATGGGAGACTCCCACCACTTTTAAGGACTCATTTAGGAACTTAAAGGAAATTTATGTGTCCCTAAAGGAATATTGTCTTCAATAGTAGAGTCCTTATAGTATAATCCCTAAATACAATGACTAAAATGTTATTGTTCATTTCGTTGAAGTATTGTAGCCGTTGATAAAAAAACCTATGAAAAAGAAAAGGAGAAGTTGCAAAAAAAAAAAAAACTGAAAGATAAACAACATGCCCACACGACATGGGTGGGTTCAAAAAGCAAGAAAAAAACAAGGGAGTTTTAACGAAATACTCCCGGTACAATTCACTTTTAACGAAAAACCACATTTTTACCTTTTCTTGATACTATTCACTACAGCTTTATTTGTCATTTTTCATTAAAACTAAAGTTTTTTTGGACTTTTCGTTAGTTTTCCTAAAAAATAAAAGGTATGCAGTATTCTCATGTGAGTGCAATGGCAGATCCAGGATTTTAGACTCGGGGGATCCCAATAATAAAGATAAAAAAAAATTATAATGAAAAATGTCCTCTCCATAGAATTTGGGGGGGGGGGGGTACGTGATGGGGTTTGGTTTTTTAACACAAAGAAAAAGTGGGCCTTGAAAACAAGAAAACAAGCAACACGCCAACCATCTTACCAAAAGCCTAAGCAAAATACTAGGCCCACAAACAAACAGAAAAAATCGAACAAAACCAAACAATTGTCCTAAACGAGCTTTATGGGCCGAGTCTTAAAACAGAAAAAAAAAATCCTTTCTTCGCGCAATCGTCTTTTTCAAGAAGATGTCGCCGCTGCAGCCTGCACTGGCCATCGTATTCAAGTACAAGGAGTCCCTAGAAAACTTCAAAGCACAATTTGGGTCTCTGAGGGGTCCTGGGACCTCCCAGGTTCCTCTTTAGATCCGGCACTGCGTGAGTGGGTTTATTTCCCACTCAAAATCAACATGGGACCACTCTTTGAGTCCCTATAATATAGTCCTCATATTTATGGGTTTCTTTAAGGTATCCAGCGAATCCCTATATCTTGAGATAATTTAAAGACTTCTATTCCGAATTATTAGAAGCCTTTTGTCCCTTTGTTTTAGGACTATATGATTGTAAGACTCTATTTAGGATCTGTATTGGAGATGCTTAGTGGGTTTAATTTTTGTAGTGCTAGAGCCTAGACAGTTGGTTATATGCTAGAAGCCAATTTATGTATGTATATATAGTCCCCTTATGTTGAGGGATTTTTCAAATAAGCTTGTTTGAGGATACTTTGTAGTGTGCATTTCGTAACACCTTTCAACGATGCAAACAATTTATATTTTAATTCATCATTCATGTATCATACTTACAAAAGATAAAAAAAAAAAAGTCCAAAATCATTAGAATATCCAATTGTGATGAAAAAATAAGTAAATACAATTCTTGAAAAAAAACACTAAAATGATTGCCTTCTAATTAAGTGGTAATATGATTTTGAATTTTGATTAATTTTTGCAATGGTAATCTACGAATTAAAATATGAATAGTAAATGATCGGATATGTTGGATATATGCCTTAAAAGCAATCAATATTAGTGAATTGGTTCGGGTGATAGAGTGACTAATCCACTAATTAATTGCAAGGGCAAGATCACTATAGTACAATTACTAAAATTATATATGTACTTAAACTCAAACTTACAAGTTAATTCCTATTATGTCCTTGCAGTGTTTTTCTGTTTTTTCTCTTATTTTTTGTTATTTCATGTATGCCCGTTTTATCCACACGTTGATGGTGGATGCCTCTCCAACTCTTAGACATGGCATTCGTGTCGTGTTTTCCGTGTTCGTGTCGTTTTCGTGTCATACCCGATATTTTAACGGGTCGTGTCGTGTAACACCCGTTAAAATAAACGGGTAAAATGACCCGACCCGAAATCGACCCGATAATATTAACAGGTAATATGACCCGACCCGTTACCCGTTAAGGAAAATATATTTTAAACCAATAAATAATCAAATGAAAAACATAATACTAAATAAGTATATACATTCCATATTATCACATCCAAAACATAAAAATGCAATTTTGTTTTAAGTATATTTTCGATTACCTAAAATCTTTAATAGTTTTTTAATTAATGTAGAAGTGTAAAAAAATATAGAAAAAAATATATAAACACACGTAATGACAAGCTTTTTTCAACGATCCAACCGTCAAACTTATTTGTACACATTCCAAGATTGCATACGTAAAAAATTGTAAAAAAACAAACATTCAGAGATTACGTAACGGAACAAAAGCTATCGACGGTTATAAACGAAAAATCACAATTTAACGGTTATTTTAGCTCCGATTTTGATGATTTTTACAGATACACTCCTCGACCCTATAAGAATGTAATGAATAAATTTGATCTTTAATTTAAAGTATTTACACTAGTAGATACCATGACACACCCCGTCCCGGAGGAAGGCATGCTGGCCGTCACGTGAGAGTGACGTAACCATTTACACAGTTCGGAAGCTTAAAAGAATTCAGTTACTAAAATAAAACACCCGAGGGTGAGTCCTACTTTTGTGAATTCTGTCAGAACACCGTTGGATTCCTCGTGGCCACCAAAGCTCTGCTAGCTGGAACCTGGAGGGGCGCAAAACAAAATTGAGTGGGTCAGTAAAACAAAGTTTTTCGAAAACATTTCATTTAAAACATTTCTAACCCCTCGCTGTAAAACCTGTATACTTTCCCAGAAAAATAGTATATATAAAACCATATATAATCTCAAAACTCAAATCCCAAATCTTTAACATTTTTCAAGAAAAACATGCCATGCCATGAATCAAAATATAAATCAGGTGAAATAAGGAATCAATCGGAGACCCTGCAGTTGGTCCCATACGATTAATTCGATAGCTCAATATCCCACTAAGCCGGAGTCACCACAGTGACCTATACGGCCCTACTCTGCACATCACTCGGAACTACGTAAGGTAGTCTATACGATGAAAGGTGTAAAAATACGCTCTAGTGCTTCTCTCATCAATCATCAGCGCGCATAACTAAGGTCACCCACTAGTCGGAATCACGCCTAGTGATCTATACGACTAGCATGTCGGAACCCTCACATGGTCTGTACGACATCCACCTACTTGGATCCAAGACGAGCGTGCGGTGTGGTGAATAATATAAGCACTAACACCTAGGGTGCAGATTATGAGCTCAAACATCTCAACATCAATCAATTAAATGAATAATGAACTCACCTGACTTACCTGTGCCTCCACAGCACCATGCAACATGTATGCATCATATATATAAATTCATGTTTTTCATAAACTTATATGCTTGGCATTTCAATTCATACTTTTCATAAACTTCTATGCATGGCAACTTAAAAATATTTTCTCATATAAAAGCATTTTCTGGGAAAACAATAGTATATAGGTAATACGAAAACAAAACTGCCCACTCACCTGGAGTTCGCCCTACAACTCCCTAGCACAACACATCAAGGCGTCATGACGATCGGCGCCTAGAACAACAATCAAATCCAACCTCAGAATTCATATCGATATAATATAACTTATATAAAACACGTCACTACGCAGTTCGGTCCGGAAGATCTGCAACTCAGATTTCAAATCCATAATTTTTAGAGGTCCACAATATAACCCTAGAACAACATCCTAAAATTTCATTACCATCCAACGGTCGGATCTCCGTCAATTAACTAAACCAAGTGACGGTTAACATTCTATATTATGGACTTACAACTCCAATTCCGGAAGATCCGTAAATCGGATTCCCAATCCGTAAGTTCCTATAATCCTCAAATATTACGTATTACGACGCATCAAAGTTTGGTGACGATCCAACGGTCGGATCGTCAATTCACATTTTCACCTATATTCGAAATAATTATAAAACGTTATTTAAAGTACCTAGCCAACAAATCTTAATAACTTCTCATACGGTACTCAAATTGGGTATATAAATATACCACGGTGATCTACTCGACGTCACGGACGTCGACATATTTTTAGAATTAATTTTGGGCTTGTCACGCGCCCCCACGCGCCAAGAACATGCACGGGCACACGCACGCCCACGCGCATCTCCTTCAACCTCGCGACGCCGGAACAGTGCCACCGGCGCCGGAAACTGGGTAAACCTGCAACTCGGGTTTTCTCGGCCATTTCTTCACCATTTTGACTCAAATTTCTTCCTACATGCTCTAAATCAAGAGAGGAAGAAGTCCATACCTTCAAAAACCTCTAAAAACGTCTGAATCTCGACGGAGAAATTTCCCAAAAACCGGCCACCTTGGAACTTCGTGATCCCGACGTCCAAAAACCTCCAACTTGGTCCTCCGAGCTTCACAAGATCATTTTAAGAACTCCTATGATCTTAGATTGGTCCAAAAACCCCTAGATTAAAACATCATGAACAGTACCTCGATGTTAACTTTCGGAAAACTCTTGATTTCATGAGTTTCAGGCCAAACCAAAAGCATGACTGGGTTTGTGAACTTACCAGGGTTCCAAATCCGTTAAGAACAAGTTCGATCCGTGCCTCAAACGTCCAAAACCACGACGTCCGTACGTTCGAGGCTAAATGAAAGAAAAACCGAGAGAGAGAAGGCACGGGGGATGGAAGGTTGTCCCGTGTGTGTGGGTGTGGTCTATCCAAGCCATCCAATTCCAATCCTTTAATCCCTAACCACACAAAATATAAACCCATTTTAAACCATATCCAAATTTTCCAAAACTTTAGGAATGTACTTAGACTAATAATATGCCACACATACGTATCTTAGTAACCGTCGAGGGTACTTTCGTCATTTCACAACCTCGATAAATAAAATCTCGGGACGGGCTGTGACAATCTTCCCCCCTTATAGAATTTCGTCCTCGAAATTCATATAACCAATTAAGCCACTTAATACTCATAAAACAACCTTGGATACATTTCTCTCATTCGGTCTTCTGTCTCCCAAGTAGCTTCTTCCACTGAGTGGTTCTTCCACAACACTTTTACCAAACTCACCATCTTGTTCCTCATAACCTTGTCTTTCCAATCCAAGATAGTGACTGGTTCCTCATCATGTCGATTCCAGATAAATTTTCAATGGCCGATGAGGTATCACACGTGAAGGATTTGAAACATAATGTCGAAGCATCGAAACATAAAACACATCATGCACTTACGTCAGCTCTGGAAGCAACTCCAGCCTGTAAGCAACTTTACCAACTCTTTCGGTGATCACATAAGGTCCGCTGTCTCTATGACTTAACTTGCCTTTCTTTTCAAATCAAACCACACATTTCCAAGGTGATAATTTCGAAAATACTCAATCACCTACATTACACCCGATTAGTGGCTTGTCTGGCAAACTCTTTGTTAATCATGGGCTACTTTCAAGTTAGATTTAATCACTTGAACATTCCTAGTAGACTCATCCCTAATCTCAGCGCCCGCAAAACTCTTTGGACAACTTCTGTCCAACACAAAGGTGTACTACAAGCTTTACCATAAAGTGCTTCAAGCGGTATTATACCCAGGCTCGAATAAACACTAAAGTTGTAGGCAATTCCCATTAAATCTAACCGCTTAATCCAAGCGTCGCCAAACTGCAATACTGAAGATCTCAGCATTCCTCTAAAGTCTGAATAGTGTTACCCGATTAACCATCTATTTGAGGCGATAAGTTGTACTAGAAGGTAACTTGATAACCCAGCTTCCTGGACGCTATCCAAAACTTAGAAGTGACCAACATACCCCGTCAAAATTTTTTCAACGAAACTTTTTTCAACGATCTAACCGTCAAAATTATTTGTACACATTCCGAGATTGCATACGTAAAAAATCATAAAAAATAAAGATTCAGAGATTACGTAACGGAACAAAAGTTATCGACGGTTATAAACGAAACATCACAATTTAACGGTTATTTTAGCTCCGATTTTGATGATTTTTTACAGATACACTCCTCGACCCTATAAGAATGTAATGAATAAATTTGATCTTTAATTTAAAGTATTTACACTAGTGGATACCACAAAAACTTATTTTATACTTGATAGAAGTATAATATTAACTCTAAGTGTTTCTTTAATCTACTGTTTTGACGCAATATGCATTCTACGAAACTTTTTTCAACGATCCAACTATCAAACTTATTTGTACACATTCCGAGATCGCATACGTAAAAATCGTAAAAAACAAACATTCAGAGATTACGTAACGGAACAAAAGTTTTCGACTGTTATAAACGAAAAATCACAATTTAACGGTTATTTTAGCTCCGATTTTGATGATTTTTTACAGATACACTCCTCGACCCTATAAGAATGTAATGAATAAATTTGATCTTTAATTTAAAGTATTTACACTAGTGGATACCACAAAATCTTTTTTTATACTTAATAGAAGTATAATATTAACTTTAAGTGTTTGTTTAATCTACTATTTTGACGCAATATGCATTCTACGAAACTTTTTTTAACGATCCAACCGTCAAACTTATTTGTACACATTCCAAGATTGCATACGTAAAAAATCGTAAAAAACAAGCATTCAGAGATTACGTAACGGAACAAAAGTTATCAATGGTTATAAACGAAAAATCACAATTTAACGGTTATTTTAGCTCCGATTTTGATGATTTTTTACAGATACACTCCTCAACCCTATAAGAATGTAATGAATAAATTTGATCTTTAATTTAAAGTATTTACACTAGTGGATGCCACAAAATCTTTTTTTATACTTAATAGAAGTATAATATTAACTTTAAGTGTTTGTTTAATCTACTATTTTGACGCAATATGCATTCTACGAAACTTTTTTTAACGATCCAACCATCAAACTTATTTGTACACATTCCAAGATTGCATACGTAAAAAATCGTAAAAAACAAACATTCAGAGATTACGTAACGGAACAAAAGTTATCAACGGTTATAAACGAAACATCACAATTTAACGGTTATTTTAGCTCCGATTTTGATGATTTTTTACAGATACACTCCTCGACCCTATAAGAATGTAATGAATAAATTTGATCTTTAATTTAAAGTATTTACACTAGTGGATACCACAAAAACTTATTTTATACTTGATAGAAGTATAATATTAACTCTAAGTGTTTGTTTAATCTACTGTTTTGACGCAATATGCATTCTACGAAACTTTTTTCAATGATCCAACTATCAAACTTATTTGTACACATTCCGAGTTCGCATACGTAAAAAATCGTAAAAAACAAACATTCAGAGATTACGTAACGGAACAAAAGTTTTCGACGGTTATAAACGAAAAATCACAATTTAACGGTTATTTTAGTTCCGATTTTGATGATTTTTTACAGATACACTCCTCGACCCTATAAGAATGTAATGAATAAATTTGATCTTTAATTTAAAGTATTTACACTAGTGGATACCACAAAATATTTTTTTATACTTAATAGAAGTATAATATTAACTTTAAGTGTTTGTTTAATCTACTATTTTGACGCAATATGCATTCTACGAAATTTTTTTAACGATCCAACCGTCAAACTTATTTGTACACATTCCAAGATTGCATACATAAAAAATCGTAAAAAACAAGCATTCAGAGATTATGTAACGGAACAAAAGTTATCAATGGTTATAAACGAAAAATCACAATTTAACGGTTATTTTAGCTCCGATTTTGATGATTTTTTACAGATACACTCCTCAACCCTATAAGAATGTAATGAATAAATTTGATCTTTAATTTAAAGTATTTACACTAGTGGATGCCACAAAATCTTTTTTTATACTTAATAGAAGTATAATATTAACTTTAAGTGTTTGTTCAATCTACCGTTTTGATGCAATATGCATTCTACGAAACTTTTTTCAACGATCCAACCGCCAAACTTATTTGTACACATTCCGAGATTGCAAACGTAAAAAATCGTAAAAAACAAACATTCAGAGATTACGTAACGGAACAAAAGTTTTCGACGGTTATAAACGAAAAATCACAATTTAACGGTTATTTTAGCTCCGATTTTGATGATTTTGTAGATATACACTCCTCGATCCTATAAGAATGTAATGAATAAAGTTGATCTTTAATTTAAAGTACTTACATTTTTTATATATGAGTGATTGTATATATATATTTTTACATTTTTTACACTTCTACAATAATTATTATTAATTTTATTAATTTTGCCCTCAAATAAAAAACATTATTCATGAGGGTTTGAAGGATTTTAAAAATCTAAACGATAATATAAGTGTAACAATTATCTATTCGTGGAGGAATAATGATAAATCACGAGTGTTTATATATTCTTTCACATTTTTCATACTTGTATGTATGTCTTCTTAGTTCTTGCATATACAAATACTATACTAGTATATTTTAATTTTGGACAAGAATATGTTATTTAAAATTTATCCTAGTAATGATAATAAGGAACTCTCATAATAAAAATAAATAATGACTAAATTTTTTTTTTATTTTTTTATAATTTATATAGAACAATAATACAAAACTATATATTTAATATAGAATATATTGTATATATTAATATGACTATTGTATTTTATAATAAATCTTTTAGTAATTAAACTTTAAAATTATTAAAATAATTTTTTTCTTAACGGGTCGAAACGGGTTACCCACGTGTTACCCGCGTGTATACCTGTTAAGAACCCGTTATTAACGGGTTCTTAACAGGTCACCCGATAGTGACCCAATAAGTTATCGTGTTGACCCGAAACCCGTTATTTTCGTGTCGTGTCACCGTGTCGTGTCAAAAACTGCCAAGTCTACCAACTCTCCAGTCCTGCGTGCGTTCAAATATATCTCCTCTAAAATTGCTACCACGTTTTAAGAGAGATGGCGTGGTGCGGCCACCCACCTACTTTCTGGTCTGAGAAACTACCCTTTCCAACCCGGCAAAGTCCAAAGTCCTCGAGAACTTCAAGGATCTGGGCGACAATTTTGTCCTGGTTTGTAAAATTCCCAGCACTTTGTAGCTTTTTAATCCGATTAGCAAATTGGGTTTTGCTTGATTTGTATTTCTTTTTTCTTTTTTTTTTATTATTTACAGGGTGATGGTACGATCACGAGAGCTTGGTGAAGGATATTTAACACTAGGAGCTAAAATCTTTGCACTGCTTTATAATGTTACTTTTCTGTGAGTTATTCTTACTTTAATTTTTTCATATTTCATAATCTTCTTTGCACAAAATCGCTGGTTAATTCCTGATTTCATGCATATATATGTTACCATTTCTATAATCATTTAATATTTCCTGTTAGATAGAACCTCATTACATATTTCTCCAAGTTTTACTCAACACCAACTCTCATAAATATGTCATGTTTCACTAATTTAGCCATTTGGTCAATACTATTCTAATCTTTTAGATGAGTCACTAAATTTCATTTTTTTGGTACATTTTAAACTTGACTTGAAAAAATATGTCTACCAACAAAACAATGCTAATACTTTTTAGGATAAATTACACAAAATTACCTCAACTATGGATCAAACTACAATCTCATACCTCATGTTTTAAACATTGCAATGTCATACCTCAACTTATGAATTCGTTGCAATGTTAGACCTCCGTTAAATTTTTTGACTGTTAAATGATGATGTGGCAGGAGCAGAGCCCACTCCTTTGACAATTGGAATAAAAAATTAAGGGTTAATCTCTATTTACTACCCTGAAGTTTCATGGTTTTCAACATTTGGTACATGAAGTTTTTTTCGTCCCAGAGTCATACCTCAAGTCTTAATTTTGGGACAATCTCATACATCCGCAACCTTCATGGTACACGAAAAAAACTTCATGTACCAAATGTTGAAAACCACGAAACCTTCATGGTAGTAAACAGAGATTAACCCAAAAATTAATTAATAAAAAATTATTAATTTTTTATTTACAATTAAACTCAATTAAAAAAACAACTCTCTCAGCCGCAACCCTCTCTCCCCCTTCATCCCCAATCCTCCGTTAACCCCCTCCCACATTTTCCAAGCAACCAAACAAACCAAAGCATATAATTTTTTTTAGAAAAAAAAATTCAAAACCCAAGTCGAAAAATCACAAAAGAGTGCAGGCCCGATTTTTTATCCCAAAACTGTGCAGTGAATGTGGATCCAGCAATTACAGGCCGCGATTCCCAAATCTCACAAATCAAAATTTACAAACCCTTAAAATCCCAATAGATTTACGAGTTCCCGGAGTGGGATTCAAATCCCATGAAACTTTCATAGCCATTGGACTGGACCAAAACACTAGACTATTTCTCTACCGGAGAAAATTAAGATTTCATTTTTAATTTAAACCTATGATGTTATGGGTAAAATGATTTCTGGGCATCGGTGGAGAATACGCGCAGACGAAGGAGAGAATGAAAGAGAGAAGACGCGCATACTACCTCACTGAAAAGATCTCATCCCCCGACTTCATCGAGTTCCTCATCCCTCCCTAGAACGATGCCTTCCACTACTCCAAAATCCCTAGCGCCCTCGATTCCACCAGCAACGGCAACCACATCAGCAACAGCGATGGCGATTACGCCGCTTTAGATTTTCACGACGCACTCGAGAGCTCCCTTGCCGATCTTTAGAACCTTGACGACGGATAGACGAGGATTGAGAAAGTCTCGATCATTGCCAGGTCCAGAAAATCGCCAGCGGAAAGCTCATATGGTAGCCCGATCTCGAGTTCAGGTGGCTTCCATGATAGAGGACTCGCCGAAGACGGCCATCAAAAGCGACGAGAGAGACATGACGAGAGATAGGGTTTTTAATAATTTTAATTTTTTCAGATAAAAAATTCTTCACTTATTTAATTTTTAAATTATGAGTGGGTCCCATTATTGGTAGGTCATCATTTAATAGTTAAATTGATAGAAAATTTAATAGAGGTTTGACATTGCAACGAATTCATAAGTTGAGGTATGACATTGCAATATTTAAAACATGAGGTATGAGATTGTGGTTCGACCCATAATTGAGGTAGTTTTGTGTAATTTATCATACTTTTTATACAATTTCATGATTAAATGCAGGAAAATACGATCAAGGTTTTATAGCGATTTCACCATGAGAAGCAAATGCTTCTTCATTTTATGCTTGCCACAGGGTTGACAAACAAGTTAACCAATTTAACCTCAGTTTGTTTCTTAAATTTCATTTTTGTTATTAACAACATAACCTTATTTTAGATATTCCCATCTTTTATGTATGTATTGTTCGTTTAGGCAAATTTAACAGATGCTTTACTAGAGATATCAAAGTTTTACTAAAAAAATCATTAGCTTTTATCTTTAAGACAATAATTTTGAATCACACATGATAATTAGCCTGCAAACATGCATCTCTTTGTGACAAAATGTCAATCTACAACATCTTCTATGCCTTTGGTAAGCAAGTATCTGAGACTTGACAATTTTATTCTCATTAGTTTTGTTTTGGGTTCGCTATTATTCTATTCTAACAAATGCGCTTTTGTTGTTTGTGGATCGTATGTTCAATCAATATTTTGCAAATTCTACAATTTTATACCTTCTCACTAAAGACATTAATCACGCTACAACTAAACGATTCAATGATATCAGGAAAAGTTAGGACTTAATCAGCATTGTTTTTTTTTTTTCACATCATCTGTTGGAAATTCTGTCACTAGGGGATTGAAAAAATAAAAGTATGTGTCTTTACTCAAACAATTTATTTCATGTTCTAATTCAAAATTATAGATCATGGTATTGTCTGCCAATATAAAGAGTAAGATTGTGAAATCATGGGATATTATGAAAAACATGATGTTTTCAAAATGATTTGGTTGGCAATCTTACTCAGTGATTCGAATCGAAGGATTCCAATTGCTATTTATCCTACTATTAATAACGGGGAACCCGTGAAAAAACATGATGGCTTCTTTTGGGACACCCCCCCAACAAAAAAAAATGCCAAAATCATGTGGCTTGAGAATAAGTGTTTTTTAGATAGAATATTGTAATTGAATCATCAATTAAGTTACAACTTAACAAAAATGTGTAGAAATGTTAATAACGAAAGTTTAAGAAATAAGTATTATTTGTCTTAATAGTAGTTATATGCATGGTGTGTGGTGTTGTAAAATAAATATTATGTGTGTTGATTTTTTAAAGAGATAAGTACTTATATACAATAGCTTTTTATTAAAACGAATTATATGCATGATATCTTTTTTACTGTAAATGACTATATTCTTTGTCACACATTATTGTACAACAATCTGTGTGACAGATAGGTCAACTAATCTTTCTACCCATTACCATTTTTTTTTACTTACTAATTCACATGCAGCATATGAAAAAAATTATAATTATTTTTACAGGATTCTTTTTTTTTTTGTCAAGGATTTTTACAGGATTCTTTATTTGGTTGATCTAATTTGTAGCAGAGAACCAAAGAAAAAAAAGGTTATTCTCAAGTTGAAGATCATTTGATACAAGAATGTATTCCATGCTTGGTAAGAAAGATCAATATATACCTTTTATGTTCATAAAATAAACACATGCCATTGATTTTGTTATTTGAATAATGATTGTGACATGTTATATCATTATCTTCATTTCCCCAACATTAGTATAGATTCATTTCGGATCCTATATCTAGGTGTTTAATTTGGTTTTGTTTTCAGACTCAGGAGACTATTTTTTTCCAGATTTCCCCATCTACAACACAGCCAGGAATTGTGAGTTTAACATTGGATGGAATGTTAATCACTTTTTCTTTTCTTTATTGGATATTATTTTGTAGCTTGATGCCTTGGATATCATTGAAAAGAGGATATCAGGTGCTCATAAGTATGATGGAGTTCAGAACTTCCCACCTCTTCCGAAAGTTTAGGTCGAACCAAGAGAACTTTCATGATTTCCATTATGAGTATTTTCCATTGTATGACAATTACAAATTGGTTCGAAAATCTAACATGGATTTCTTTTTACGTCAGGGTATTTAGGAATTCAATGTGCTTTGTATGTGTTTTTCTTCATTTTGCTGCCATTGTTGGATTTTCATTTTATATTTTTCAAAATTATCATGATGTGAAATTATGAGTTGTAATAAAACTCTGTTTTATAAAGTTTGCTAGATATTTGGATAATAACCCGTTCATAATGTGGATGAGAAAATTTGGATGATATTGAACCTAGCTAATTTGCATTATTTTGGTTGCAGCATTATTTTGTTCAAATGGTATGTGTGCCCAAATGCATTTAAGATTTCCTACATTTCCTCATGCATTTATATTCAGTAAACCCCTAATACACTTTGGATGAATTTTAGATTTTGATATTGATGTAAATAGATTTTAATAAATTTCACTTGTTTAATACAATTTTAAAACCCACAGCATCAGGCTGGTTCAATTGTTAGTGTAATCTAGATAGTAAGTCCATGGATGACTTTTACATACATGTGAATTGAGGTAACTTTAGGATGGTAGTCTTCTCGAGAAAATAGGTTAAAGAGACTCTCATATGTGTGATCTTAACATTGTTTCTGGTATTGGATTATCTGAGTGGATATCTTATAATTCAGTAAGACTGGTACACATTATGTACATACAAGGTTAAGAAAACAAGGTGTATAGCCAATCTCGGACCATTAGCAGGGCTGGGCTAAGACAAGTGTGTGAATGCTTAAATGGATATTTAAGTTCACTAAACGCAATCGGTCCAAAGTTGTTGAAATGAGTCTTAAATATCAAGCAAGTAATTCTGAATTGCAATTATGCAAATCCTTAGACTTGAGCCATCATAGTTATAACATGGTTAGACTGGTGATTTTGTTAATGTATCATACCCAATGGTTAGAAAGATGTTACATCCATGCCATTTCCTTATCCATTTCACTAAATGAAAGTTGAATACTCTACGACATGATCAAATAATTCTCGGCCAAGGTACTACGCATGATCAAGAAAAGATTCTTCATAGCCTAGAGGTAGCATCATATATGTATAAAAGGATCACATTTGGGGTTTGACATACACTAGGATGTGATTGAGAGTATTGTATAGAGAGATCGTACTGCATTGTAAGGTGCAATTGAATAGGTTCTCCTCATACATAAGGTATAGACTTAGTGACTGTGATGTACGACTAGGTGTCACTTATAGTCAATGAAGCCTTGAAGAGTTGAATAAGCTTTTCACAATAAGGTGGATTAAAATGTTGGTTTTTCAATCCATCAAAACGATTTAAAGAGTTTGCATCGTCTCACTGTCATGTCGATTAGAACCTAATGATCGTACACCCTATTCTTTGTATGAGATGACTAACAAAGTGTTGGAATGATTAATGTGATTACTTGTTATGAAAAAAAAAATGAAATGGTAAAATAACTAATTAAACCATTTAATTAATTATCATAGTGATTTCAAGTCTAGTTTGGGTTTCGATGTAATCTTGGGTTGATTTGGGCCCATTGGGCACTAGCCCACTTGGACTCCATTAAGCCATTTGGTGACTTAAGTTAAGAGAAGGCACAAAAAGTCCAAAGAAACTTATGGCTGATTTTACCTAAGGTGAGTGGGAGTTATATTTTTGTTATTTTTATTTCAAAATTCAAATGGAAATGCATGTCCACTTGCCTATGTGGAAAAGTGATAATGGTGGCACTGAGAAGAGAATGGTGAGAACTTTTTTAAGAAGCCAACTTTCACCTCTCAACAAGTCATTCAAAACACTCAAGGTTGACTCATCCATTGCATGCAATGTTCTCTAATGCTCTCTCTTTCTCTCTCTTTCTCTCTCTTTTTCTCTTGCATGAATTTCTCTAGTTGTTGAGGAAGAAGAAAGAAAAAAGAGAGGTATCTAAAGTATAAGAAAGATTACTCATCCTTTAGTACTCTTCATAGAGAGCTAAAGTAAGGTAGTATAGTTACCTTAGAGAGAAACCAAACATTCATCCACCACCTCCAAAATCGTGCACCATCACCACCATTTTTGGTGTGTGCAACCCCTTCCTCATTATAGAATAAGTGTGTACTAACCTCCCACACTTATTCTAGACCAAAAACTCATTGTTTCAAAGAAGATGTTGAAAGTTAGAAGACTCTAGCTTTCGAGTCTAAGAGGAGAAGCTATACAAAGTGGATCAATTTGAGAAGGCTTGGCGAAGAAGCATCTTCGGATTCAAAGCTTGCTCTGTATGTATCAACCACTTAGGTCAAGGATCTTGAAGGGAATTTGTATCACAACTAGTTTTGTCATTTTCGCTCTTAATTTATGCATGTACATCTATTATCTTTCTTATTATATACATGTATGGTTAATTAGTTTGCAAAATTTAACTCATACAAACCCTTTTATGATCATCAAAATTCATTGTAGATTGGGCCCACAAGGTGTCCTTTAGATAAGCTTATTTGACGGATCCCTTAATAGAAGGGAACTATATATTATATACCCCGAGCTGCCCATTTCCAAATTAACAAAAAGAACAATACTGACATTCCTCTCCTAAGAAAATGAGCTCATTCCCCCGCTTGCAAATAATGTATTTTCACTCAAGTTTTTTTTTAATCAAAACCCTTCAATCTCTTAATATTCATTAGAAGATCATCATTACAAATAAAAAAAATAAAAAAAATAAAAACATTCAAATCAGAGATCATTTAGTCATTCAAATGTTTTAAATCAACGGTGTAGGTACCAATTAACATATTCATGATAAACCGTTGATTTATATGATACATTTCGATGATTAAATGATCTCCTATTTGAATGTTTTTTTGCAAGAATGATCTTCAAATGAAGATTAAGAGATTGAATATTTCTGATTATGAAATTCTCACAGTGAAAATAAGTCATTTGTAAGTGGAGGCTCATCTCCCAAAAAGGGAATGCAAGCATAGTTATAGGAGTTATAAAAAATGAAAAACCAAGGGACTTCATCTTAAATTCTCATAACAAGAAATAATGAAACATATTTGTAATATTTCTTAAACAAAACTTATAAAATAAAATATTTAGGTTCGAATTTGTAAGCGATAAAATCGTGTTAGATTACAGATCTATGAGTTTGTTATTCGTGGTGTTATACGCTTAAAATCGATATCATATACATATAATCCTCTCATGGGCAGACCAAAGCTCAAAGTTTTGTTTGTTTTTTTTTTCTTTTTAAACAATAATACACATTAATATCAATAATGGTGGAGGCTACAATAATAATTATCATCGAAAACATAGTGAAATGATGCGTTAGTTACTTCCAAGAAAATACCCTTCCACTTTAGTCAGGCTACAACATCCGCCATTTGGAGCCTACCTACCTTTATAAAAAAATCACTAACTTTGGACTAAACTTCTTTCCCACTTATTCAAAAGTTACACAATATTAAACAAGCAAGGCTATAAACATCATAAACAACATTTTAGGGTGATGAAACAGCCTTTTATGAGTTCATCATTAGTAGCTTCCATTGAGCACTCACCCATTGACCTAGATAAGATATGTTTCATTGCAAGGTTTAAAGGTAAAATAATTAGTTTATTACTAAAGTCAAATGTGTAACCCCCGTCATAGTTAACCTTTCATCCTCCAACACTTGCAATAAAGTGTTAACAATTGACTTGTATGCTTTCACCACTTCATGAAATAACATTATGCTATATGGCCTCCGTCACAACCTTAGTTAGTTGGTCACCTTTCCATGACCAACACACCCTAGGAGAACCAATCAAAGGGCTGCTCAACATAACCATTTGCAAGCTCTGTTTTACCAACACCTAGCAGACTTAAGAAGAAGAACGAAATAGCCTATTTTTCTCATTCTTAAGCCCAAATTCTTGACCTCAAAAAGGAATTTACAACAACATCAACTGATTTATCTTGCCCTACCACTGGTACAACATCAATTGTTTTACAACACCGTTAGAGACACTATTCTTCTCAATCTCGTTTTGTGAGCATTAGTGCTAACTCTACTCAATCCATCTTCCAACATTTTGAGCCCCAAAATTCTAGAAACCAATAAGTATTATTTTATGCATAAGTAGAGTAAGACGTACAAAATAAAATAAGGAATTTGTTTTGGTACTACTTGCTTGATTGTAACTCTTCTTGAACACATAATCATATGCGGCATCAGTCACTTCTAAGGAAATACCCCATGCTCTAGACAACCTGCAACAATCTCCATTTTCATCATATCAATCTTCTTTAGTTCTTCAGTTGAAAAAGCATGAAACACAATGACATCATCTAACTTTTTCCTAATTAAGTGTTCTCTCACATCTTCCATCACTTTTTCATCAACAAAATTGCCCCCTAAACCATATAGGAGATGCTCCGCTTCCAATTTTAAAGTCAAAATAATTATCGTATTATTAAAGTCAATTGTCTAAACTAGAAAGGTATTGGAGCATTATCACCTTTACAGGTGCAAAACACTTCTTTTATGAGTGATATTTCCACGTGCACAACATTTACTAAGCGTAATGTTGACTACGTCTCATTCTATCATACAAGATTCATTCTTTTTAGCACATTCCTACAATTATAATGAGACTTGTGTTTTAATTAACTATTTTTCGTGATTGTTGCTCTTTTAACCTGTCGTGGCTAAAAAAAAAACTAATTGTATTAATAAAACTCGAGATGATTTTTTATCACAAAACAAATAATCACTCGTGACCACTTAAAAACGAATCTTTAAAAATGACATCTTATATATTCGAATAATACTTTTCAAAATTAAATGAAAAAAATCATACATTTTTTGTTTGAGAGAACAATGATAAAATATTAAGTAATGAGACCTACTATAGTCACCCTACAACCTTATTTTCCAAGCGACATTTTAATAAAAAAAAGTTAATGACACCTTTGTCCTTTTGTAAAATGACTTCTAAAGCCCAAGTAAAAATTAGTCTTAACCTATTTTTTTATATCTTTCTTAGGGTTTAGTGCTGACAGATCTGGTGAACTTGACATTGTTTCATAATCTAGTGCATAATCAAGTGCACAATTCATTATAGTATAGTGCTGACAAATTTAGTTAACTTGATATAGTTTCATAAATTTGTTAGTTGTCGAAAAGCCAACTAACATGGGAGTTAAACGCCTCTGATAATTCGAAAATCATGATGAGGTTGAGTAAAAGTTTTCCTACATTCAAATCACAGATGAACATTACTAATAATTTATGTTCTTGAGAATTTACTCTAGTTAAAGTGGTTCTCTATCTCTATTCTATATTTCCAATCTATCGTAAATCCTCTAAAAATCCAACTTAGAACCCAACACATCACCTTCATTTTTATGCTTAGTATTACAGTGGCCCTTGTGATCCACGCATTTACCTTTTGGCTTAGGCATTTAGGTGTTTCCCTTGCTGGAACCTTAAGCATCACGAACATTCTCATACATGTTATTCTCTACTTGTGTGTTTCAAACATCAACACAAACACATGGCAATGGTGGTCCATCTGATGTTATTTCAAATATTGGAACCAAATTATTTGCCAAGTGGTCCCAAGTTGTGTTTTTGTGTGCTTGGAGTGGTTGTGGTAAGATAGTATGATTATCATATCAGGACTTCTCAGTAATGTAGTTGAAGCTATGTCTACCATGAGAATTGTAATTCAAACCACCGCATTGGTTTACCAATTCCCCTACGCGTTGAGTCAAGCGGTGTCGACACATGTGGGGAATGAGATAGGCACCAACTATCCAAAACAAGCTAAGTAATCATCATTTATTGCATTGTATTGTTCCATTCTCATAGGGCTTATAACAACCACTTTCTTGGTCAAAATGTAGAATGTTTGGGGGCAAATCTTCAAAGACCAATCGAGCAGTTATATAATTAATTGCTTCGGTGTTGCCTATGATAAGGTTATGTGAGCTTGGGAATTGCCCTCAAACCATTGTTAGTGGTATATTGAGAACAATGTTTAAAATATGGAAGTAGGTGGAAATCTAGATATGAAAATTGATAGAAATACGATATCGGTTGTCTTCAATAGAAATTTGCAATAGGGTAGGTATATCAACTCATTCAGATCTAGTTGAAATTAAAGAAAAATTTCTCAAAAAAAATTTTAAAAGTTCGAAATCTACAATGGATTCCAACAAAATTTCTGTAATGAATTGGTAAATATCTTCGATATTCATTGATTTCCTATATCTCACTGATATAAGATGAAGTTCACATTTCACCCTATTTCCATATCGATCCTTGATTTTTCAGATATTTCAACAAAAAATATCGACAATTTCATAGATATTTTAAACACTGGTTGATAGGTAGTGCAAGGCCAATTTTGGATGATACTATCAATTTTGGTTATGTTGCCTGTGGCACTTTTGATGGCGTTAGTGATGCATTTCAGCTTGTTAGGCCCATGGCTGGGACTTCTTGCAGCCTATATGGTACAACAATTTGCTTCCTTGTTGGGCTATGCATTTAGGCTTATTGGGCATATTGTTTTACCAACACCCATTCAGAGACATTATTCTTCTCAACCTAGTATAACACTTCGCTTCCTTCTTGCTTGACGTATATAAGAGAATATGACTTCTAACTATCTCTTGTTTCACGAGATTAGTGCTAACTTGGTGACCATGTTTTTCTCAATTCATATTCCAATAGATCTAGCCCCAAAATTCTGGAAAATAGTAAGTATTATTTCATGCATGAGTAAAGTAAGAACTACACAATAAAACAAAGATTTTGTTGTGGTACTACTCACTTGATTCTCTGCTTCAGCACATAATTATACGCAGCATCAGTCACCTCTAAAGAAATACCGTTCTCTAAGGAAATACAAACTCCACACTGAAAGTGCTCTTTCACATCTTCCATCATTTTCATCAACATTGCCCTTTAAACCAGAAAGGAGATGTTTCGCTCCGAAGTTTGAAGTCAAAATAATCACTGTATTCTTAAGGTCAATTGTGTAACCCTCGTTGTCGATTAACCTTCCGTCCTCCAAAACTTGCAACAAATTGTCAGAACCCACCTGTGTGCTTTTTGCACTTCATCAAAATAACAATATGCTATATGGCCTCCTCATCTTACAACCTTTTTTTTCTTCATTTTAATCATTTATGCGATAGCTCATGAGTTCGATTATGGCAACACCCATTTATTTTGCATATGTTCAATATCCTAGTAGGTAGGGTGTTGAGTTTCTACCCAAATGTTTCAGGTTTGAAACTCGCCCTCCTTTAAATTATTATAATAGTTTCAAATTCTTCATCCTCTCCATAATAGTAATTATTTTAAAATATATATATATGTGTGTGTGTATACACACGAAACCAAGTGTTGCTTCATTATAAAAACAAATAGAGGGTATATGAGCCACTATCGATATAAACTGTTATTGTATACATAAATCCTACTTGGGCTAGCCCAAGCCCAAAGTAATCAAGTCTGGCAATCAGCCACATTTTGAGCAAATATATCATTTAAAAGCTCATCTTTTGTGTATTTTCTACAAGTATAAATTTAGATTGGGATATGTGAATGAGGATGCTCTCCAAATCCTTTTTGTGAGGATTTCAGGAATCCTTCAATCGTGTTCGTTTATCGTATATCATGCGGTTAGTTTTCGTTACGTATTGTTTATATTCAATTTTAAATAAAAAATATTACAATGATTTCTGACCGCACGATGTATGATGAACAGACACGATTAGAGGATTCCCGGGATCCTCACAAAGAGGATCTGGAGAGGATCCCCATTTGGGATAGGTCTTTAGCCATTATAGATATAAACTGTTATTTGTTATAAACATTGTTTTTAAGTGTGATTGTGTAAATCCTAGATTAGATTTGATACTAGTTATTCTTCCCTATTATGACTTGTATTCCTTGAAGGAGGAGAATTCTTTTCTCCCTTATTACTATAAATAAACTTGTATTCCTTGTAAGAGGATGCTTCTTTTCTCCCTTATTACTATAAATAAAGGTAGTGCGTAGAATGAATAACACATCCTCTACATAACTCTACAAACACATCTCTCTCTCTCCGCCGTGCACCCTTTTTCTCTCTTGTCAGATAAAATAGGCCACAACATTATTATATATATAACGCCTACCTGGGTTGGCCCAAGCCCATTGCAATTAAGTCTAGCCATTGACCACATTTTGCGCAAACCATGTACTTGCATTTGTAAGTTATTTGTTTATGACAAGTATAACTTTAGATTGAAATAGGTCTTTATTTGATCAACTAATTTTTGGTCACCACAACATTCTTCTCCAGCCATGGAGGAGATGAGCAGTCGCAGTACTTGGTTTGCTTTTCTTCTTCTGACATGCTGCTAATAAGGGGTGTTTCCGAAAAGACAAGTTTTGGATTATGACGACTCAAAAGTGTTACAGATATTAGGTTCAACTTCAACTAGATGCTAACACAACAAACTCATGAACTAGGAGAGGGGAGGGGCGGGGGAGCCTTGAATTCCACTATGGCACTAGCCCTTCTCTCTTGTGACTAGGAATTAGGGTCTGGGACTAATAGTACTACGTGGCTAAGGATTTGAATTATTTTTCTAATGAGTTTGTAATTGTGGAGTTATGGTACTTTTATTTTTATTTTTTCATGTATGTCTTCTTGATTTATTTTAAGGACCACATTTGGCATGTCCTTTTTATGTACGTTTTTTTACTATATTCATAAAAAAAAATAGTATTTATAAAAAAAGTAAATATTAAAAATGAGTAATTCTCACTTTACTATCATGAAGTATCGTGGTTTTCAGACTTTCATACATTAAGTTTTTAGGAAAACTAATGAAAAAGACCTGAAAAGTTTTAGTTTTAATAAAAAACCATGTTATAAGTTTTGTTTAATGATTAGTATAAGGCCCATATTAAAGTAGTCCAACTATAATAAATTATGATTTGTCGATTTTACCCTTAACTTTTTTAGGTTGAGTTCCAGATTTTAGTTGTTAATGGAGTTCATCGTTGTTTTGCAGACCTTCTTCTTTTTTTTTTTGAAACAAAAATATAGATCTTCATCTATTTAATTTATATTTTGTATTATTTTGTTGAAATGTGATCGTCGTTATTATTCATAGTGTATTTGAGGTACTGTTTTTCAATTTTCATCGTCAGTGGAGTTCATCGTTTGTGTCTCCAGAAAATAAATTTGAGATATGCATGCTATTCAATAATAACGACGGGTCACTGTTTCTGGACTGTAAAAATAAACTGTTTCTGGATTTTAAGTAATACTGTTTCTGGAATCTAAGTCACTGTTTTTGGAATCTAAGTCACTGTTTCTGGATCCAAGTGAAATAGACACACTGTTTCTTAAATGTAAGCTAGAAAAGAAATAGTGAAATTCACTGTATTTGGATTCAAAGCAAAATAAGCACCATGTTTCTTAAATATAATCAACTGATGCATGAAAGAAAAGAAACAATCAAAGGTTAAAACATAGACTGTTTCTGGAACTAAGCCACTGTTTCTAGAATCTAAGTCATTGTTTCTGTAATTTAAGTCATTGTTTCTGTAAATTAAGTCACTGTTTCTGGAATTTAAGTCATTGTTTCTGGATTTTGGTTATTTTCTTTCCAGATACAGTGTTTGTAAACAAACACTGTATCTGTTTTTTTTTTTCCAGAAACAATGTTATGTTTTGGGTTATCTAGAAACAGTTTTATGTTTTGGTTTTTTTTTTCCAAACATTTTTTTGCTGGTTTCTGCCATTAAACTTATTTGAACTTGTTTCAGCGGCTTTGTTCTGATGAATGCTTCCTTTTTCAACTTTGATTTGGTTGTTTTTGAAATGGGGGGAATTCGATCTGATAGGAAGACATGGAGTTATTATGGCGGTTTCGTGCTAGGTTGAGGTTGGTGAAGAGTCAAGACAATATCAAATCATTTAGGGGTATTTACGGAAGTATAGATTTGTAGTGGGTTGGGCTTGAAAGTTTGACCAGTGGACAATAGTTTTGGATGATTTTTTATTAAACTTTGAGCCATTTTGGTTAAATAACATTTTGTGATGGTTTTTGGTTAAATATTTGTTGGCTCAAGCCCTTTCATTAAAGCTTTCAAGTTCAGGACTCTGCTAAGAAGAACAATAACGATAAGTTTTTTTTGCATCCTAGTCTCATACCTAAAGTTACATTTTTCTTCCAAATTCATACTCTGTTAGGTTGACCATTAGTACTCTGTTAAAACGTAACGTGACTCATATGTGGACAATGATTGTATATCCACGCGTCACTATGGCTCCACGTGGAAAATTAAAAATAAAATAAAAAAGCTTTGCAAATTCAAAATTCAAAAAATTCAAAACTTATTTTTTTTTTCCTGTCATCTTCTTCCCAAAAGAAGAAGTTCGATCCCAAGAACCCCAAAACTCAGAACCCTAAAACCAAAATTTTATGATGTGGATCTTGGCACCAACATCACCCAAGACCCTGAGCTCGACTCGGTCATTGAGGGAAGCGTCTCAAACTAAATCGACGGTGTCGGCTTGGAGCAAATAAACTGCGATGGTGGCAACGACTTGGCAAACAATGTGGGCATCCTGGTAGAAGTCAGGGATAAAGGCCTTGCCCAATGGGATCCTGTTGTACATGACAGTGAACCTGGACTCGATGTACTAGATCCCAACTTTGTTCGCGTTATCAATGGAGAAGAGCATGGGAATGTTAAAGGAGAGGAAGGCAGAAGTAGGGTTTTGGATGTGGTAGACAGTCGGGGTGGGATTGGGTGAGTTGATGCCCATGTACTGGATGCCAACTTGTTGGAGACGAACTACGACTTCTTTGGCTTGACAGCGAGGACGAGGAAGGCTAGGAAGGAGAAGAGTAAAGGCTGGTTTGGTATTGCTGTGCTTTGAAAAAAAAAACTGCTTATGCTGTGAGAATAAACAGCTGTGAAATAAAGCAGTAGAGTGTTTGGTAAACTTTTTTTGTAAAAGTACTTTTAGCAAAAAAAAAATAGTGTTAAAGTGTTTGATAAATTTTTATATAAAACCACTGCGACTGTGTAAAATGACTAAAAAAAGATAAGATGTTGAATATTATATAATAAATTTTCTTTTCTTTTCTTTTATTATGACATTTATAAGATTTATATAAACTATTTATAAACAGTTGTGAGCTTCGAATAACGTACTTTTACCTTTTTTTATTAAGATATTTATAATTTTTTTATTCTATTATTTTCTCTAAGAGTCGTTTCTTCTTTACCTTGTCCCTATTTTATTTTTGCAGAACCTGTGTATATTCTATCTTCCGCCGCTCACTCCCTTTCTCCCCCTTTTCTCTCTGTCTTTCTCTGCTTGATCCTAAGGAAGGCTAGGTCGTGGGGAAAGGAAGGCTAGGTCGCATCAATCGATTCACGGAAGAAGGATGAACTCCGATTTCAAGACTTACCGTCGGTTTTAATGGCGAAGGCGTCATGGCTTTCCCGTTAAGATTTTGGGTGTCAAGCAGAAATGTGCAAATCTAGCATTCTTTGTGCAACCCAGATTTTGACAAAGCCCATAAATCTAACGAAGAGGCCCCGAATTTCAATAACAAAACCCAAAAATCCGATGAACTTCTCACCGTTCCTGTCCCAGAAATTCGAAGAAGCTCAGAGTCAGAGAGGACAGAAGAGAGACGTGGCGGGGTTGGCGACGAAGTCGACGGGTATAATGTATAATTTATTTAATTGCTAAAGGCCATTTTGGGTATTGGAAAATTTCATTAAAGGCCTCAGCGCCTCTTGTGAAATCGGTTTGCGCATAAGCTGGGCAAGCAAAAAAAGCCGGTTTTTCAAAGTTGGGTTTTGCAGCTTTGTGTTTTTGGCTTTTTTTTTTCACCCAAAACTGTGAAAAAAAAGCTGAAGTTGAATGTTTACCAAACATAAAAAAGCTCCCAACTTTTTTTTATACCAATTTTTTTCAGAAGCACCTAAATACCAAACCAGGGCTAAGAAGAAACGGCACAGTAGCAACACTTGAAGGAATTGCTTAATTTATTTTAATTGTTTATCTTTTATTTTTTAATTAATTTTTAAAAATTTAAATTGTTTAATTGTCGTGGAGCCACAGTGACACGTGGATATACAGTTATCATTCACATGGGAGGCACACCATGTTTCAACGGAGTTACTAACGATTAACCTAACGGAAGTATGAATCTGGAAAAAAAAACATAACTAGGCATGAGACTTGGATGAAAAAAAAAACTTGATGTATAAAAGTTTGAAAACCACAATATTTTAGGGTAGTAAAGTGATAAGTCCCTGAAAATATATATAACAACAGCAAAAAAGTATTCGAACATTATCACTTTTACAGGTGCAAACACTTCTTTTTAAGAATGATATTTCCACGTGCATAACATTTATTAAGTGTAGTGTTGACTACGTCTCTTTTTGTCATACAAGATTAATTGTTGCCAAACCATTTCTACAATCAGAATGAGACTTGCTCATTGTTTTAATTAACTATGTATCATGGTTGTTGCTCTTTTAAATTGGCGTGACTCGAATAAAATAATTGTATTGAGAAAACTCATTATGGCTCCTTATTACAAAACAAACAAGAACTCGTGACCACTTAAAAACTAATCTTTTAAAATATGAAAACCTACAATTTTAAATAATACATTTATAATTTAAATGACAAACTCATACATTTTATGTTTAAGAGAACAATGATAAAATATTAAGTCATTGATTTCATCATTTGAATTTACATACATGAATATGAATTTTTAAGCAATCAAATTATGTCAAATAAGAAAGGATTTTCAAATTTGATATTAGGTATTGATTTGGAAACATTATGTCTATGATTTATTGGTTTCAAATATATGACATTTATTGGCCAATGGAAAAAAAAATTTCTAGACACAAAACTTATTTTGTTTGACCCAATGGTAAAAACATCAAAGTTTTTCCTTACTTTATAATTTATTTAGTTTGACCCAATGAGTTAACAACTTTTAATGCATTTGGTCTAAATTAAAGAGGTGTTAATTTGTCCTAGTACTCTAATCCTCACTTTTATCTCATTCTCAGAGTTTACGTGGATTCATGAATTTTTGGCATTCGGAGAGACTGCCAGTTTGTCACCAACGTTAAAGTGTCAAATCTGATGTAAAGCAAGATTGGCTTTCAGCCTTGTGAGAAATCCAGAGACAAAACCTTCATATAAAATGACAAACCACTCGCATGGCCACCTCTTCCCCTTTTCTTATCTTCCTCACACTCGTCAATCCCTCACTAGCAAACCCTAACTAACTCTTCAAGACAAAGACAAAACCGATCACTTACAATGAAAAGCCATGCCTACATGTTTGTCCAATCTATTTGTTACTGCCATTGTAGTGAGATAATTGTATAAAGATTTCTGAGTGCTAGGAAAATTAACCATCTTTCTCTCCTTAATTTGAGTCCCGCTCCATTTCATCAATTTAGTCATTGAGATCTACACAAAAATTTCAATCTTGTTTAGCCAGTTTGAGATGAGGTATAACAAGATTGGTGAAGCTACCTCACATATATATTTTCTGCTTTTGTCCAAGCTATTCGACCACCCCATTAATGACGATGAAGAAGATGGACAAGATTCTCAGCATTGGCCATCCACCATTTCTTCAACGGTAAGTTTTCTGAAACGCTTTTTTTTTTTTCGTACCATATTTGCATGTATGTTTTTTTTTTTTTTTTTTTATGCATCTGAATTATATTCATTATTTTTTGTTTAATTGATTTGAATAGGTTCTTGAAGAGATCAAGCAGCTATACAACATAGCTCTGCCAATGATTTTGACAGGCCTCATGGTGTATGCAAAATTAGCGATTTCAATGTTATTTTTGGGAAAATCGGGAAAGGGGGAATTAGCAGGAGGGAGCCTAGCCATTAGTGTGGCCAACATTAGCGGTTACTCGGTTCTTGCCGGCCTCGCTTCAGGCATGGAAGGGATCTCATCACAGGCATTTGGAGCCCAACAATGGCCTCTCATGTCTCACATCCTCCAACGCACCATCACCATCCTCATCCTCACTTCTATCCCCATTTCCATCTTGTGGTTCAATTGTGAGCCGTTACTTATCTTTTCGGGCCAAAACCCAACAATCTCATCCACAGCCACAACCTACCTCACCTTCTCTATCCCAACTTTATTTTTCCAATCTATCATAAATCCCCTCAGAATCCACCTTAGAACCCAAAGCATCACATTCCCTTTAATGCTTAGTGCTGCAGTGGCCCTTGTGATTCATGCCCCTGCCAGCTATATCCTTGCATGGCATTTTGGCTTAGGCATTCGGGGTGTTGCCCTTGCTGGAACCTTAACCGACATGAGCTGTCTCATAACTCTTATTCTATACTTGTGTGTTTCAAATATCAGCACAAACACATGGCAATGGTGGTCCATCCGATGTTGCTTCAATGGCTGGAGCCAAATTATATGTCAAGCAGTCCCAAGTTGTGTTTCTGTTTGCTTAGAGTGGTGGTGGTATGAGATTATGATTATCCTATCAGGGTTTCTCAGTAATGCAGCTGAAGCTATGTCTACCATGGGAATTATAATTCAGGCCACCGCGTTGGTCTACCAATTCCCCTATGCGTTAAGTCAAGCTGTGTCGACTCGGGTGGGGAATGAGATAGGCGCCAACTATCCAAAACAAGCTAAGCAATCATCGTTTATTGCATTGTATTTTTCCATTCTCACAGGGCTTATAACATCCACTTTCTTACTCACAATGCAGAATGTTTGGGGGGAAATTTTCACAGCCGATCGAGCGGTTATATCACTGACTGCTTCTGTGTTGCCTGTGGTAGGGTTGTGTGAGCTTGGGAACTGCCCTCAAACCACTGTTTGTGGTGTGTTGAAAGGTAGTGCGAGGCCAATGTTGGGTGCGATTATCAATTTTGGTGCTTTCTATGTTGTTGGGTTACCTATGGCACTTTTAATGGCGTTTGTGATGCATTTAGGCTTGTTGGGCCTATGGTTGGGCCTTCTAGCAGCCCAGATGGTTTGCTTTGTTGTGATGGTGATTGTGTTGATCAGGACTGACTGGGTGGCACTAGTGGAGAGATCTAGAGAGCTCACTGGTGCTGGTGTGGAGGAGATTTTAGCGAACGAATTCTATGAGGACTTAGTATATGCTATTATGCTAGTTAATTAGGAAATCAAGACATCTATCAATGGACTTGTCTTTGTCTCTTGTTTTCTTTCTTAATAAAGCTTAACCTTTTTAAGGTTCTGTTTATGTTTAAATAAAATAAAATTTTCTTTATTATATTTGTATATCATGTGCAAGCAAGTAACAAAAACGAATTGTACAACCTCTCTTGGACCCCATTAAGTTGAAGCTTTTCCAGTCTTCATTTTGGTCTATTCAAAACCTTAACAACTAAAAAGAGAAAATACATGAATAATTTTCTCCTGTTAGACAATTAGAAAAATTATATCACAACAAAATCGTAATAACAGGTAAACCAAACTTTTAGATCATATTTGCAAATTATGTGATATTTCACCAATAAAAAAATGCATGTTAATCAATACTTAAGTAAGAATTTAATCATCAACAATCACGTCATACGATTTACAAAATATAGTTTAAATAAATCGCCTTCCTAATATTACACTATGCAAAATATCTAGTTAAAGAATATTATCAAAGATATATGGTTTTTTTTTTATCTATAATTTATAAGTCAAAGTACGTACTAGTGTTAATATAACTGCTAAACAATAATTTAATATTGGTCTTATTTCTCAAAAATAAAAGACTTTCACTTTGTCAGAGAGAGAGAGAGAAATGTTTCGTCATGGGTCAAAATATTGTCTATTGATGTGAGTCCTACAACATGTGAGTCGTAAGCGACATCTTATCCTGTAATGGGTCCCATAAACCTCACCATGCAACCGACAACATAATTTGTTCTACCTTAAATCTCGCTAAAGCTTTTTCAAAACTTGAGTTGCGACAAAGGCAAGCTAGTAGCAGAATTAAAAATATAACAAAGTGGATACAAATCTTTACCATATTCTACCATGAGTAGTGTTATTTATACACCTATTTTTACTTTCTACATATCTTTGTTAATTTTTGTCAATTGATCTTCTTCAATTCATTTGATCTGACGGCTGAAAATCGAGAGGAGTGTGAGAGATAAAAATAAGTCTCTTTTAGATAGTTTTCTAATTGTATTGTAATACTTAAAAGGAAATATTTACCTTACTTAAATAAAGGCACAATGAGATGAGAAATCACACATCATAATTCACTCAATTCTTTCTACTTCTCGCCGCACCCTCTCTTCCAATCTCTCTATAGTTCTTCAATTAAATAGGCTTATAACACCTTATCAGCACGCTCTTGACGTTGCTCTAAAAAGAGTTTGTTCATCTTTATTCAGGGGAGTATTGCGTTTCAATCATTGTTATTATGATTAACTTTTTATTTATTACATTAGTATGCTTATATTGATTATATTTGGTTTTTCCTATACTAAACGTGATACAACACATCGGAGCTGAAATTCCAAATTTTTAAGAAGGATCTCCTATAAATTCAAAGGTTTTATTTCGTTTTCAACCAATTAGGTTATTCCAATACATAGACTAGATATTTTATAAACCCTTATTTGTATGGAGACATTCCCCATGGTGCATGAACCCCAGTCTATTATTTCATAGTTTTACTATGATATATATATATATATATACAAAATATATTGAGTTTCTCATATCCATATACATATTCTGCTTCCGCCCCCATTTGGTATCAGAGCCAAGTGTGTGGTAATTGCATTAGCATTTGAATACTCTGTTTATAGTTTTCGATTTTTCTTACTCTTAATCTCCAGTTATCTTAACTGTTTATCTTCTTAGTGTTATCCTTTTGCCATAAGGTCTGAGCAGTAAGTCGTCACCCAAACAGTAAGTCCCGACGGATAGGGCCTGAGAGGCGCGCGTAACCCTGAGAGCTTGGTGATTAGATTCCCTAGTAAGATTTTACTTTTAAGGTTTCTGTTTTTTGATTGTTTGAAATTTTGATTGCAATGAGTAGATTGTTTAGATCTAATTCAATGGCTAGCACTAGCTCTAGATCAAATCTAGGAACTATACCTGATATTGTCAATGAAGAACAAAAATTTGAATTTCAAACAGACAGTAGTCTTGATTTTTCTGAATGGAACATTCCAAAAATATCTTCAAAAAATATTTATAAAAAGAAATGGGCATTAGTCTCTTTTAAAACTGAACATCATGTTAAGACAGTTGAACAAGCTTATGCTCTTAGTAAAGATCATGAGACTTGCCAGCTATTCACCCCAGAGCAAATTAATTCCCATAGGAAAGATGGTCATAACTACATCCATATAGGATTAGTGCAGATTGCTGCTAAACCCTTAACCCGTAGAGGCCTTAATACCTCTATTCTTTTATGTCTCCGAGATGCTAGATTCACTGACTTCAGTGATAGTATTCTTGGTATGGTGGAATCCAGTCTTTGCAATGGACCTATCCATTTTGACTGTTTTCCAGATCTCACCATAAGTCTATTCGACCCACATATGTTAAAGGCACTTACCTTAAACATTAAAACTTCGGGATATAAAGTCCTTGAAGGAACACAACCATTGGCTTTAATTTATCGCATTTATTATAAAGTCACTGGTACCAACATGAACTTTCAGGCTCTAACCAAGAGTCCGAAGGATCATACTCTCTTGATTCAAACCAATCGAGAGAACGCAAATATTAAGGTACCTAAAACCATTAGGTGGTCAGACATCCGTCTCCCTTCAGATTGGTGTTTGATAAATGAGAGTCGGCCAGTAGCCATCCAAAATAGTTTAGTAAACTTAGACAACATAGAACAATATTTTGATGGGATTGTCAAGATTAATTTTGATCGTCCTGCCAGAAGATCTTGTGAGTCTGTTCACTCGCAACGGTCATTTGCTTCTAGTAGGAATTCTTTTTCTGGATCCATGCCAACCGATAGGATGGGTCAGGATCAAGAATTGATAAATTCCCTTGCCAATAGGAAATTAAAATCAGTAGACACAGGCTCGTCAGTCACACAACAAGAGTTAATAAACGACCTTTTGAATTTTAAACTCCAGTCACTTGAGACAAACGCTCAAGTTGTCCATCCAGTGTATCAACCTCCTCATATTCCTACTAAGGAAGAACAAACGTCTCCATCTGCTTCTGACATTGATGCAGAGCAGGTTCATCATCATCAGTTGTTGGTATTAACCAGAAAAGAACCTTTTAAATACGATCGTAAAAAACTTAATAGAGACATAGAAGCCCCAGAAAATGTCCCTAGACGAAATATCTTCAAAAGTAAGTATACTACTGAAGAAAAACTTGAGATCCACCAAGCTTGGAAGGATTTCATACAAACCCACAGACTTGAAATATTTTTCTTCGACTTTGTAGAAAAACATTATGAGTCTGAAAAACAATTAAAGGTAATCACCAAAGAAAACTGGACTAAAGAAGACAAGACAATTGTCTCCTCCAGTCATCCTCCTCAAGAGACCATTCTCATCACAAAGGGTACTACCCAAATTCCTGCAACTCCTTTTAAGATTCCTAAGGAAGATTCAGGAGTAGCCAAACCTATCATTGAACAAAATAACTTTACCAATCAGAGTCTTCACACTATTGGTAAACAATTAGATAAAATTGAAACAAAAATTGACAACCTGTCAATCAAACCTCTTAATAAAGAAACACCTCTCCTTAGTTTCAAAGAATCACCTTCTTTGAAAACCTCAACGTCTATTAAGATAGAACAAATGCTTAATAAGCTACAAAAGGATAAATCAGTACGTGTGATCAATAATCCACACGGATCTGACTCTACTTCCCTAACACAAGATTCAGAAGATGAAAGTATTTCCTCTATCCAAAAGATGGAAGAAGCCTTTCAGAGTCTTGAGTTAAAGCGTCTTAACGTAAAAAGAACAAACCCTACTTCCTTAACAAAGAACTGGTATCCCAGGCCTACACCTCCTGACCTTCAATTTGAAGAGAGACAATTCCAGTCTCAATTCACTGTATCCTCTGATAAACTCTATGAATGGAATATAGATGGTTTATCAGAACAGGAGTTACTAAACAAACTCCAACATATCTCTATGGTTGCTAATAGTTATATGACCAACCATAATATGAGTCAACCCCAAATTGTCGACCTCTTGGTCACTGGCTTCACAGGAATGCTTCATTCCTGGTGGGAGAAACATCTCACTGAAGAATCCAGAAATCTAATAAGAAATGCTGTAAAGCAAGATGAAGAAGGATTACCCATATTTGATGAACATCTAGGATGTGGTGTCCCAGATGCAGTCAATACTCTGCTTTACACAATTATACAACATTTCATAGGAATCCCCTCAAATATCACCTCTAAGATTCACGACCAACTAAGTAATTTAAGGTGCCCAACCTTAAGTGACTTTAGATGGTACAAGGATGTGTTCATGTCTAGAGTTATGCTCAGAGATGATAGCAACCAATCATTCTGGAAAGAAAAATTCATAAATGGATTACCAAACCTTTTTGCCCATAAAATAAGGAATACCTTAATAAACGAAGATAGCATCATACCATATGATGATCTTACTTACGGATACATTATAAGTACCATCCAGAAGGAAGGTTTAAAAATGTGCATAGATATGAAAATATCTAAGCAAGCGCAGTCAGATAAGGCAATAGCCAAATATGAATTAGGAACTTTCTGTGAGCAATACGGTCTACCACCTATAGCTCCCTCCAACTTAAAGAAAAGATCGACTAATTCTAAATCAAAGGTTTTTAAACCATACAGAAAATACTCCAAGAATCATAAAGGAAAATATTCCAAACCAAATCCGTTTTATGAAAACCCTAAAACAAAACATTGGAAAGGAAAGAGGAAGTCATATGGAAAATTCCATTCTAAAGACAATAGTCACAAGGGTAAATGTTACAAATGTGGTAAAGAGGGTCATTACGCTAATAAGTGTAAGGTCAAGAAAACCATAAGTCAGTTGAAGATTTCTGAGGAATAAAAACTTCAACTTATCCAGGTCTTAGAACTTCAGAATACCGACAGTAGTCATTCATCCGAAGATGATCTTGGTTCTACCTCATCATCTTCTTTCCATTCTGCCTCTAGCAAACAGTCAGCTCCTGACATTAAATTAGGATGCACTGACACCTGTTGTAAGAAAATATCGGTCTTAACCAAACAGGAAGAACAGGAAGAACTACTCTTAGAACTAATAAGTAAAGTCGAGGATTCAGAACTTAAAAAGTTCTACCTCAAAAAGCTTAGAAATATGGTTTCCCAGCAAGACATAGGCACTAGCCAACCACAAATCCAGAAACCACAAATCTCTCTTAGTACTACTTTAGCCAAGTTTAGTAAGCCTAAGAAAGATATCCAAGTTTAGTAAGCCTAAGAAAGATATTACGGTCAGTGACCTACAAAGAGAAATTAATAAAATCAAAGAAGAAATTAAGTTTTTAAAGTCCGAAAATCTAGATGTCTGTACCCAACTCAATAGAGTTAATACCCATCTAAACCCAGACTTAGGACTTAACACCTCCTCCTATTCTAGCCAACCTTCTGAGTCAGAATCTGACGATTCTTCAAAACACCTAGTTTTGAATCTCCTCCATAAGATTAGAATCCAAAAATGGTATTCTAAAGTAACGATAGTAATCGGAGATTTTCGCTTAGATACGATAACATTAATAGATTCAGGCGCAAACTTGAATTGTATTCAAGAATGATTAATTCCCACTAAGTATTTCCACAAGTCTAAGGAAATTCTCAGTGCTGCTAATGAATCTCCAATGGAAATTAAATACGAACTTCCTAAGGCACATGTCTGCCAGGACGAAGTTTGTTTTAAAACCCCGTTTGTCTTAATAAAGAATTTAACAGATGCAGTCATATTAGGATTACCCTTTATTGCTCTCCTATATCCTTTTAAGGTTCATCACAATAGGATTACCTCAAAAGTCTTAGGACAGAAAGTCACATTTGAGTTCTGCCGTGAAACAGATCTCAAAAGATTAAGACACCTCCAGAAAGATTGCACTTCGCATTCTTTAAATCTAATCTCTAATAAGACTAAGCACCTTCAATTCCTAAAAGATGAACTTCATCATGAAAGAATTGAAGAACAACTTAAACAAGAGATTATATCTCAAAGAATCTTCAAATTTCAGGACTAACTTGTTAAAGAAGTTTGTTCTGATATTCCCAACGCCTTTTGGCACCGAAAACAACACATCGTTAAATTACCTTATATCAAGGAGTTTAATGAGTCCAAAATCCCTACTAAGGCTAGACCTATCCAGATGAGTCAAGAGGTAATGAATTTCTGTAAGGAAGAAATTCAGGATCTTCTTAATAAAGGAATTATCCGAAAATCCAAGTCACCTTGGTCATGTCCTGCATTTTACGTCCAGAAAAGTGCAGAGTTAGAAAGAGGGTCTCCCCGATTAGTTATTAACTATAAACCTTTGAATGAAGTTTTGGAATGGATTCGGTATCCAATCCCCAACAAAAGAGATTTAATAAAAAGGCTTAATAAAGCAACTATTTTTTCAAAGTTTGATATGAAATCAGGTTTTTGGCAAATTCAAATTCATGAATCTGATAAATATAAAACTGCTTTTGTTACGCCGTTTGGGCACTATGAATGGAATGTAATGCCTTTCGGTTTGAAAAATGCACCATCTGAATTTCAGAATATTATGAATGAGATTTTTAATCAGTATAGCCATTTTACAATTGTTTATATTGATGATGTTCTTGTCTATTCAAATTCTATAGATGAACATTGGAAACATTTGCATTTGTTTGCTAGGATCATTAGATCAAATGGATTGGTTGTGTCAGCCACTAAGATTAAGCTGTTTCAAGTTAAGGTTAGATTCCTAGGATACAATATTCATAGGTTTACTATCCAACCAATTGACCGTGTCATCCAATTTGCAGATAAGTTCCCAGATCAGATTACTGAAAAAACTCAACTTCAAAGATTTTTAGGTTCTTTGAATTATGTCTCTGAATTTTATCCTCATTTGCGTCAACAATGTAAACCCTTGTTTGATCGCCTTAAGGAGAATCCTCCAGCATGGTCTTCTGTCCATACTTCTATTGTCAAACAGATAAAAAATCATGTTAAGACATTGCCCTGTCTTGGCATTCCAACTCCCAACTCTTTTAAGATTGTTGAAACCGATGCCTCTGACATTGGTTATGGAGGTATCCTCAAACAGCAAATTTCTTCCGGATCACCTGAACAAATTGTTCGTTTCCATTCAGGTGTATGGAATCCTGCACAATCTAATTATAGTACTATTAAGAAAGAAGTTTTATCTATAGTATTATGCATTAGTAAATTTCAAGATGATTTATTAAATCAAAAATTTTTGGTACGAGTTGATTGCAAATCTGCAAAACATGTTTTACAAAAAGATGTTCAAAACATTGCATCAAAACAGATTTTGCACGATGGCAAGCCATATTAAGCATTTTTGATTTTGATATTGAATACATTAAAGGCAGCCATAACTGCATTCCAGATTTTTTAACCAGAGAATTTTTGCAGGGGAAGAATGTCTAATAAGAACAAAGCACAAATTCCAATTGGCAGTAGCCAACAAAGAAGGCTTCCAGCCACCTTACCACCACCAAAACAGGAATCTATTCCCGATTCCTCGACCCTAGCCATTACCAACAGATATACTCCATTAGGATCAACCATAGGAAATATCCGACCAAACTATCAAACTGCGTTAGTAAACCAGTATGATCATTTCTCTTCCACTTACCGGCAATCGCCATCCCCTTCTGCAAGTTATACTAAAACATCCCCATATGTTATTAAACCAAACAAAGAATATCTCTTTAGTATTCCTCCTAATCTCCAACAGCTTCAAACACCTAAGGTCATAACCAGAAAGCACTTCCCTCCTAACTCCCATTTTTATCCAAGTGAATTCCACAAAACCCTTAAATACTATTCTACCATACTCACTGAGACTTCTTCAGTCACCATAAAACCCATCTTTGATAAAGCCCCTGGCAAACAAAACAGAATCCTATATCATTCCCTCACCATAAACAAATTCTTGTTAGAATCAGAATGGGGAATCCCCCTCTTTCAGCCTAAACCCTTTCGGAGTGATCAGTTCCCTAGCAACTTAAATCACTACACTTATTTTGATTACATACATGCTTGGTCTAACATTTTCTTACATCAAGCAGAGGACTTCGGACATTCATGGTTTATAACCTTTGACAGAAGCTTCAAGCTTAGTTTCCCTACATGGTTTCCAAGATGGTGGACATAACATGGCCTGCTCGCCACCATTTTACCAGAAGATTTTATGCAAGTCTTGTCAGACACATTCAAGAAGAAATTCGATAGAACCAGATTTGCAGACGACATTCCATTGATCGTGTTATTCATGGCAAAGTACAGGATTCCATGGATACTCAGATGGAACTTCGAGATTGAATCCAAGCAAGTCTATCGACAAAGGATGATCAAATGGTGGGACAAGTTCAACTACCAGAAGATCATTGAAGTTGTGCTCAAGGATTTTCCCGTGACTCCGAATCCAGTTCCTGCAGTCGCAGCCCAACCAGCAAAGGCATTGCCTGTTCCAACCACAGAAGAAATCGCATCCCTATCGGACATTAGTCCCTCATCATCACTCAAAGGCAAGGACAAATCATCCAAGTCTTCGAGCAGTTCCAAGAAGAAGAAATCATCTAAACTGAAGGCCTTAGCCAAAATCCTCATGAAGGAGCTACAAGAAGAAGAAGAAAGTTCAGATTCTGACGACTCTTCAGATGCTTCATCAACCGCAGTAGCAACTCAAGGAAACATTTTCCCACCAGATTCCCAAGACCCGTATGATTTTTAAATTATTTGGTTGTAATTTGTATTTCTTTTGAATTACTTCCATGTAATTTAGATTGGTACAAATCCAATAGGAATACCTAGTATGTATTTGGTAGTCTTCATCAGCAGTTCGGGTAAATCAGCAGTAGCAGACAAGTTACCCCTACCAGCATCATTTCAAGTAAATCAGCAGTAGCAGACATGTCACTATTCATGAATAGTAAAATCACTTTTACTATTCATTTACCACTCCAGACAACATCATCGTGAATCCACAGTGAAAGCCTCATCATTCCTCAGGCTTTACAGCCTTTAGCACATGTAGCTGTCAGCAGAATGGGATTCCCGGATCTGGCTCTCCTCCCTCTACAAAAGGAAGGCTCGAGCTCAGAAGAAAAAAACTTTTAAAGACTTTAGTCAAGAATTGAAACGCTCTGCGAATTCGAAAGAACAGAATTTCAGCTCTAGCTTTATCAATCTGAAATATCAAACACTTGTAATTTAATTTTCTGTTTTCAATCAAGGATGCCTGCGAGCTCCAAAGTTTTCTCAGTCAATCGTCAGTAGACGAATTTGTAAGTCGGTTTCCGATTTGAAATAAAATTATCTTCAAATTATATACTTGCATCATTAATTTTAATTCATTATTTTATCATGAATATCACACCTACTTTTAATCTTGTTTTAATTGTTTACGTTCTTATGATTGATTCAATCAATTTTCAATTTTCCGCCCCCATTTGGAATATATATATATATATATATTGCATATTCTAATAGGGAATTGTTATTAGCACTAAAAAATATCATTTGGCACTCCAAACTTTCTATAATTACAAAGAAAAATACACTTGTGAGGAATGTCAAATGAGATTTTTAGAGTGCTAATAACAATTCTCATTTCAATATATATATATATATATAAGTATGTTAATGCACACGCAATTAATATTGTGCAATATATGTTATATTTTTATGAAATTGTTGTGTGGAATTATGTGAGTCAAAGAAACCAAAAGAAAATAGAAGCACTTAGGGTTCTAAAAACTCAAGAAAAATGAGAAAAACAAAAAAGGGAAATCGTGGTCGAGCAGCGGCCTGAAGTCGCACCGCCACGCCGCCTCTGAGTCTGCGTCGAGTTGAAAGCTTTGTCTCATGAACAAAACAACGCCATTGGCGTCTGGACCCAAACATCAACCCTCTAACTTGTTGACTGCAAGAACTGCCTATTTTGGGCCTTCCTTCTCTGCTGGACAGGCCTGTCCAACTGATCCACTTGTTGGGCCACCTTTTTCCCTTGACTCACCTTTATCTAACCAAGCTTGAAACTTGTTGTTGGTTGTTCCCCTTGGCCCGTGCTCTACTGCAACCTGCAGATGCACATTGGGTTTGCTTGTCTCGGCCCATGACATTGCAACAAGCCTGCAGCAGCCCGCCCGAGCCCAATAGCATGAAGTTTTTGCTCCAGAGCCTTTTTTAGCAGGCAACACATACTTGTTGGGCTGCTACGTTTTCTCGACTTAATATTAATTTTTGGCTTCATAACTTCGTAGCCGCACCAAATTATGTTGGGGTGTCATCGGCTCAAGCCTAATTAGGCTATATTTTCTTAATCATTTAACATTAAGTCATCTAAAGTGAATATGACCCGAATATCATTAATTTGTTTCCACGATCGACCCTGTATAGTCCCGATCTATAAAATTAATTTAAGTGACCAATAGTCTATTAATTTGACAAAAATCCAAAATGGCTTGCATTCCCCTTTTTGGAACTAATGATGCAGTATTATGTCTTTTATGTGAATCGTTGACATCCTTTCATAGCTCCGAAACTACTCACACTTGGGTTCCTAAAGCAATATCAAATTCACTACACTTAGATGTATATTGTATTTTGTATTCTTGCAGCTACCCCTTTTATGAACTAGAAGTTCATCTAAGCTCGAACCTGTAGTTTCGTATTTATTGCCTTTGAAACTCGAAGTTTTCATAAAACAATACACCCAGGGAAAACCCAAAGTTTTTCATGCAAACTAAACCAAATCATGTCTTAAAACCCTGAATGTTCTAACTTTGATGCTTATGGAGGTTTTATTTTCAATAGCACCAACCACAATCTTGTTCCTTCTAGTGAGTTGTCAAATGCTCACAAGTTCGATTTCTTGAATTAGGAAGCTTTTGACAAACCACTTTATGTGGGTACAAGACGTGAAGCTCCACTTGATTGTGCAAAAGTTGAGAATACATTCGTCAATGAATAGGTATAATTCTAAAGTTTAGTACACATGCCATAAGAGGAAAAAGTGAGAGATTAGTTTGCATGTGGTCCAATATCTTGACGGTTTAAGATGTTGGATTTCTATCAATGCATCTCGCATTCGAAACTCCCCTCCCTACATTATTGTAGTAGTTTCAAATACTCCCTTTCCCTTAATAATAATAATAATAATTTAAAAAAAGAAATCATAAGAGGATGGAGATTAAGCTAAGGAGAACAATGTGCAAACTATAAATAGGAATCAAACTTGACACAAATATTATACATCGGATAATACTTGCATCCCCATGGGCGGAGTGCACATATCTCAACCCTTAAAATAACGTATTTTCACCACATAAATTTTATATCAAAACAATTCAATTTCTTAATTTTAATTTGAAGATCATCTTTATAAAACAAAAGTATTCGAACCAGAGATTGTTTATGCATCCAAATGTATGAATGGATGGTGTGAGTACCAAGTAACATATTCATTATGAATTGTCCACAATGTGATATATTTGGATCACTATCAATCTCCAATTCGAATAATTTTTTTGTAAGGATGATCTTCAAATGAAGATTAAAAAACTAAAATGTTCTGATTATGAAATTTATAGGGCGACATTATTCGTAAATAGTGATAAATGTGCATTCTCCATGTGGGATGTAAAGTATTATCCATATATATATATATATACATATATACATATATATATGTATATAAATACATATATATATATGTATATATGTGTATATATATATTTATATGTCTTCGTCATCTGTGTGGGTCAAACCTTATGTGAAGTCTAGATTTATTGTTTGGCTTCCCTTGTCAAATGTTGTAAATTGTATCACCATGCTCTAGTTAGATTTAGGGTTAAAATGCTACTTTGGGATCTTGCTACTGGAAATATCATTTCAAGGGCTTAAAACATCAAAGGTTTGTTCATACATATGCATTTCACGCCATCATTTTTAGTTAATTATGTCTAGTGGTTCTGTCTAGCCAAAACTTATTGTGGCTTTCTCGCGAGCTGGGCACACACTTTAAGACAACACACATTGGCCATCTGACAGTTTTTTTTCAGAATTTGGTTTTCCAACCCTAGATTTTTCTAGATTGATTTTACACATGACACGTGGCTTTTCTGGTCCCCTTTCTGTCTAAACATCAAGCCTTCTTTAAAAGCCAATCTAGGGTTCATTTGTTGTTGGGGTTTTGAGATTGGAAATATTTTGAAAGCTTTATTTTCCATCTCCATCTCAAATCTCCTAGGAGCATCACGAATATTTTATGGGTAATGTTCTTCATTGAATATTTCTAAACCTAACTTTGAAATTGCTTGCTTAAATTCGTTTTATATGCTCATTTGTTTTGGTTGGGAGTTTCACATTTTCATAGAAGAGTTGTTTTAGCTTTGAGCTGCCTCTTTGAGTTCCTCATCAGAAACCCTAGCCACAAAATCACACTCATGCATTAAACACCAAAATAGTTGCATATTATGGTAGCTTTGTCATTGTGATTTTGTTTCAAGTTTGTGGTCAAGTTTTTTCAAGTTTCAAATCTTTAAACTGACCTATTTTTGGATTCACATCAGTTTCATCTTTCAGGTATTTGACTAGTGAAACTGACTAAACATCCAAAAATAGGTCAGTTTAAAGATTTGAAACTTGAAAAAACTTGACCACAAACTTAAAACAAAATCACAATGACAATGCTACCCTAATGGTGAAACTGACTAGACATCGAATCTAGATTTGCATCAACTTCATCATAACATCATTTGCATAAGTTGATTTGATTTTGGTGCCACAAGGTGAAAAGCTCAGGATGAGTTACCGCTTTGTGAAAACCGAAGGAATACATCTCGTGAAATGCAAAGTTGCACAAAGGTACAAGCTGCTCCATAGATTAGGATCTAGGAATTGAGTTTGTGTGGTTACTCGTAAGAATCTTGATTTTACTAGTGAATTGAACTCAGTGGAGAGTCCCCGGTTTTTTAACCTAGAGGTGGGTTTTTTTCGACCAAAAACTTCTTGCGTTGTTTCTCTTAAGCTTGTCCACATATCTTATTTACTTGCATATGTTTCATGCATCCTATGGATTGTTATTTGATATGTGTTATAGACTAAGTTTACACTGCATATTATGAGCAATGAACCGATTTGCTGTTGACTAAGATAACTTGTAGCGAACTAAGTTTGATTCATAGATTTGCTTTTGATTAATTGACGAATCTGTACTTAGTTGACTGGTAAGCTTAACTAGTCGATCCAGCATACTTTAATTTATAATTGCTTTATTATTATTGTTTGCGTAATGAACCGATATGTAAATGTGTTCAAGCTTAGGAATTATTATTGGGAAACTAATCTGGGCAGACTCTGATTAGTTGAATGTATTGGTCAGTTAGGTTTTGCTCTTACAACTACTCTTTATATCACTGACTAACTTGTAACTAGTTGACTAGCTCATTTGACTAGTCTACTGTGCAAGTTAATTTTTTATTTGCAGGATATTCCGTCTAGTACCCAATTTCACCTTATACCTATTACTTACAACTAAAAAAAGGATATCATTTGACCATTATATAACATGAATATTTCTCAGAATATTTAAGTATTAAATTTTGGTGTTGAAATTAATTCAAGTACAGTTAACAATAGGGTATCACTACAAAGAAAATGGAGGGTGGTTTTATTGCTAGTGCTACTCCCTTATTGAAGGCACCCCCTCATCACTCATATAACACTAGGGGTGGGTATGGTTCCAACCAAAATTTCAGTTCGGTTCGATTTTCTTTCGATTTTTTTCCGTTAGGTTTTTTTCGGTTTGGTTTTGTTCGGTTTCGGTTTGGCTCTTTTTTTATTTTATAAAACTTTTTTTTAATATGGAATTTAGAAAAGGGGCTTGCATGGTACATATACAAAGCAAACCCAAGCACATCATTTACATACTCAAGATAAATTGGCTTCTTAGAAGTCGCCTTTCAAAACTTTCCTCTATAACCAATGGAATATCCTCCCTAATTGAACCAAGTATGCTTCTTGAAAAACCCTAGACTTAGGGCTGGTTTGGTATTGCTGTGCTTTGAAAAAAAAGCTGATGTGAGAATAAGCGGCTGTGCTGTGAGAATAAGCGGCTGTGAAACAAATCAGCAGAGTGTTTGGTAAACTTTTTTGTAAAAGTGCTTTTGGAAAAAAAAGCAGTATGATAGTGAGTCTTTTCATTAAAGAAGCACTGTAACTCCGTGTGCTTTGAAAAAAAGCCAGTTTTCCAAAGCTACAAATATCAGCTTCAGCCTTTTCCTTCGATTTTAGCTTATTCTCACAGCAGCTTCCAAAATAAGCCATTTTTTTCAGTTTACCAAACACCTAAAACCCTCACAGCTTTTTTTCATGGGTGCTTTTTTTTTAAGCACCTCACTCCCAAACCACCCCTTAGTTTCAAACTTGGCAACAATGTTTCACAAAAGAAACATCATGAGCATACATTCATAAAGTGTAAAGAAATTCGGTTCAGTTCGGTTCAGTTTCCGAAGCTCCAAAACCAAAATCGAATCAATAAAGTTCGGTTCGGTTGGTTTTTTTTTTCGGTTTGGTTTTTTTTTTTTTTTGGTTTTCAATTTTTTGAACCCAACATCTTTAGAAGAGTCTATTTGACATTAAACCTCACCAAATACAACTTTCTAAAAACCTGAATAACATCTCTAGTGAGTCACGACTATAAAAGGAATCAAAAGGGTGTGATACTGATATATAAGGGTGGGTTCAAAAAACCGAAAAAAAAAAAAAACCAAAAACCAAATCGAACCGAACCGAATCTGGTTGGTTCGGTTCGGTTTCTGAGTTTTAGAAACTGAACCGAAATGTTGTAAAAACGACGTCGTTTTATATTTGGTAATAGAAACGGGGTGTCGTCCTGAAAGTTTGTATTCCTATTGGTCGACGACGTCGTTCAGTGACTTCAGTCTGAAACCCTAAAGCTAAACATTGATCCCTCATTCCCTCATCCCTGATCCTTCTGTTTGTTTGTGTCTGGACCCTCTCATAGGGATGGGCAACGAATATGGCGGGCGGGTAACCGCGGTTATTTACCCATAACCGTTTACCCGTTAGGTAATTGCCTAAACGGTTATACCCATACCCATAACCGTTTATAAACGGTTAACCATACCCATAACCGCATACCCATTTAATCGTAACCGTTTAATACTCGTTTACCCATTTATCATTTTTAACCCGTTTATCTTTTCTTTTTTTTTACCATTACCCATTTTTCACCGTCTACATGTTTTTTAACAACTTGTGATCACTCATATATTTCATGCATTTATACCATCAATTTCTAAAGTCTTTGTGATGTTTTTGTGTTAAAATTGTGGCATTTTACCTTACCTTGTGTTAATGTGCAGTTAAATTTGTTTTAGGATAAATTTCAAGCAAAATGGAGAAAAAGAATTAAATTAAACAAACAAAAGAAATGGAAGTGGAGATTGTCTCCACGGGTGGTGTTTGAAAAAAGAGCACGAGCAAGGTGGAGCACTAGGAAGTGGAACACTAGGAAGTGGGATGAGTTGGCCTTCCACTTGTAGCCTTGGTGCTTGATCATATCATGGCCCATTTTGTTAAAGAAAAGAAAGGGCAGAAGGCACACATGAAGAAGGGAGCACGGCATAAGGAAATAAGGAAAAGGAAAATAATAAGAAATGGGGGACACGGACAGAGTGGAGAGACCGACAGAGTGGAGAAAAGAAGGGATGGCATGCAGACAGAAAGAAAAAAAAGAGCAAATGGAGCAGAAAGACAGCGCAGAGAGAGGGCAGACTGACAGCAGAAAATAAAAGTGGGAAAAACAAAGAGGACAGGGGGAAAAGAAATAAAGAGGACAAAGGGAAGAAATAAAGAGAAGAGAGGAGAGGAAGTCAGGAACGACGGGAGAAAGGAAAAGAAGTCAGGAGCAGAGGAGGAACCAAAAACGGGTGTTTTCTTTCTTTGTTATTTTTTTTTATCCGCCGCTCCGCGCACCCTCTCTCAACACAATCAGTCTTCGTCTTCTTCCTTCCCAACGACCTGCGATCCGTCTCACTCTCAATCAGTCAGTATTTCATATCTCGAGCCGCAGCCTGAGCCCTGAGCCCTGAGCCTCCTCTCTCTCTCGGTCTTCAAGCACTCTCTCAAACTCTCTGTCTCTCATTCCCAGGGGCGACCCTTCTCACTCTCAATCTCTCACACCTCGCCGTCAGTCTATCATCTCGCCGTTTCAAGTCTCGACCGCAAAAGGTTAGTCTCACACTTTCACTTCTCTGTGTTTGATTTTCTGTTCAAATTGGTTCTGCTCTATTTACAAATTTTATGTTCCATTATTTTATACAGTTTTAGAGGTTTGGTTTGAATGTTTGCTCTCTGTGGTTGTTTGGATCTTTGAGATAGATGTATGTGAGTGGAAAACGTATGGGGTTTTGATCGATGAAGGTTCGATGCATGGATCTAACTACATGATTTGGCTCTAATTATCTGTTTGTTCTGATGAAGAGGGAGGAGGGCCTTCCGGATAGGTATACGTACCCGTCTCTCTTTAAGGCGTGTGCGAGTGAGGGGAGGGTCTGGGAAGGAAGGGCCATACATGGGTCGGCGGTGAGGTGTGGAGTTGACGGGGATGTGTTTGTAGGCACCAGTATGATTGATTTGTACAGGAAATGCAGGGAGATTGTTTGCGCTCGCAAGGTGTTTGATGGAATGTCTGAGAGAAGTGTGGTTTCTTGGACGACTATGGTTGTTGGGTATGCTAGTGTTGGGGATTTGGTGGAGGCCAACAAGCTGTTTGATCAAATGCCCCAGAGAGAATGCAGTGTCGTGGAATGCGATTATTAGTGGGTTTGTGAAGATGGGGGATTTGGTCAAGGGTTTCAAATGCAACTGATGTGTGCCTTCTATCCACTTTGGTTGCTTATAGATTTTATTAACCCAAAGATTTCCTCTTATTTGGTTTAAGATTTTCAATATGTTTAACTAATGCATCATTGCAGTTTATTAAGACAATCTTCTTCCCTTGAAAGCTTAATCCGGGATCAACTATCAGCCAAGCAACCTGAAGCTTATGAGTGGTTTAATGTGTCTTATAATTTTTCTAGATGGATTTGAAGATTATATAGATTTAATCCTGCTTCAATTTGTCAATGTCTTTGATTTTATTGGAAATTTGGAATGGAACTTTGAATTTATTTATACTCCTCTGGAAGATGTTTTACAAAATGGCTGCAAGTTTTGTTTTCTTAGGGATTTGTTTTGCTATTGAAGGAAAAAAAAAAAAAAAAAAAAAAAAACCGAAACGGGCCAAAACTGAACTGGAAAAAACCGAACTGAAAAAAACCGAAAAAAGGTTGAACCAAACCCAGCCCTACTGATATAGACCAAGAGTACTAGAGTTATGGGTAATGCTAGGTAAATTAAATTTTAAAATCAAATTTTGTAAGCTAAATGATGTGGTTGTTGATGATTAGATTATCAATAAGAGTTGATTAACATACTTATTTTCTAGAGTTAAACATTACTACTTGCCCGTTGACAAAAATCCTTAACATAAATTCCATATAATATGCATGTTTTCCTTTCCTTTTTTTTTTTTTTTTTTTTTTTTTTGCCCTTTTCTGAGATATAATCAATTAATCATCGATATTAAATGAGCAATCCTTTACCAATATGGTGTTGATTTCTTCTTCATTTTATAGAATATTCCACTCAACTAACACAAGAATGTGCAACTTTATTTGGTGGCGTCATGGCATATACCAAAATTGAGGTTTGGAATAGAAATCACCAAGATTATAATTTTATTACAATTTGCAAAAATAGGGACGTTGTGGGTATGAATATCAATGATTTGAACCGTTTATTTTCAAGTTTTACTTCATAGATCTAATTGAGGTCAAAGAAATTAACGAACAGTATGTTATAAGAAACATTACAATTTTATCATGACAATCAAATGGGCAAATGTTTCGAATTGAATTGATTTGTCACATGAATGATCTATGAGGTGCAATTTGGAAATAGACGGTTCGGATTTAGGTTAAGTAATGCAAATCCCTTCCCTTAAAGACCATGTGTGTGTGTATATAATTCCTTGAGTTGTTTCTTTCTTCAATGAATTTAATCGGAAAGTGAGTGTGGAATAAGAATACATCAACCAATTTCATGTTGTGCTCTTTTTTTTTATAACTTTGAATCCGAATTTGCTTTGACAATGCGCGTGAATCTCTCTTTATATTATTCCTCAACATAAAAGACCCCAACACGTTATATAAGATGGTAGTTTCATGCATGCAGTAGTATTCATCGCATTAGTCATATATATTACAATTTAATTTCATCTGAAGAAAACAAAAATGTCAAATTTCAGCTTTTTCAGGTTTCAATATGGCACTCCAAGAAAGCCTCCAAACAAACCAGCTCCCCAAATGAGTAATATCTCCAAAGAAACAACCCAAGTGAGCTTCTCCAAAGAAAGGTCTAAAAGGTCTCGTTTTTCAAGGCCTTCATCCCAACCAAAAGTGGAGGAAGTAAGATATGTGTTCGATAAATTCGACACGAACAAAGATGGTAGAATTAGCAGGGAGGAGTACAAGTCGGCTTTCAAGACCCTGGACAAAGACATTGCAGAGGGTGAGATTGCCAAGACATTCAAGGCCCTTGACTCTGATGGGGATGGCTTCGTTGGGTTCACCGAGTTTGTGGAAACGTTCAACATGGGAAATGATGAGGCGAGAAAGGCGGACATCGAAAGCGCATTTCGAGTTTTCGATTTGGATGGGAATGGGAAAATAAGTGCAGAGGAGTTGTCTTTAGTGTTGAAGAAGTTGGGAGAGAATTGCAGCCTTGGGGCTTGTAGGAATATGGTGAAAGCTGTGGACTCTGATGGTGATGGTTTAATTGACATGAATGAGTTTACCAAAATGATGGGAAGCTTCAAAACACCAACTGTTTAAAGAGATATATGTATGTATAATTTGGTTTTCCTATACCATGTTATATATGGTCAAGTAATTTGCTTCTAGTATTTGTAAGGGATGTATGCTTCTGTTCTTAAATAAGCTATATCAGCTGGATGTCTGTCTTTGCTTCTAACATTACTATTTGCAAAGAGTAAAATAGATACATCTCCTCTTTTGGAGCATGTATGACTAATATAACTGATCAATTTTAGTGACCTCCTCACATTATGCAAGGAAAACGAAAAAATTTTCTTGTATATAGGCCAACATAAAAGCTTCGGTGCTCTTAATTTGTAGGGCCCTGTGCGGTCGCACTGCTAACCCAGATCAGTAGCTAATATGATATTGTAGCTTTGATAAGTGCTCATGTTTGCTTTGCTAGGTTTCATGTCCAAAGTCTGATTAATCAGCTTATGAATAAATAAATCTAAAAGGAGAAACTTGGATGCTGTAAGATAGCTTAACTCAATGGGAAGTTGTTTTTTGGACAAGTATGTCATATTATGGAAGTTAAAATGATAAAAACGATGAGATTTGCTAGAATAAGTACACACAAAATTTACTTTGTCATTACGGCCCAGTCCATGATTAAAGAAGGCCACAGCTAAAATGAAGGGAGTTTTAACGAAAAGCCCGCGATACTGTTCATTTTAACGAAAAATCATATTTTTATACTAAAAAATCAAATCTGGTACTATTTATTTTACTCTTTATTTTATCCTTATCATTAAAACTCAAAGTTTTCAGATAATTTTCATTAAAATGAATGCACATAAAGCATATCTCTGTACTGGAGAAACAAAAAACAAAAATTAATAGTAATAACCAAAATTTCAAGCCCTTTTCATTCTCGCTCGGTCCTTTCTGCTTCTGTCATTTTCTCTCTAAAAGTCCTCTCTCTCCTCCTTCGCCATACCCAAGCTTTTCTCTGTCGGTTTGCTTTCCTGATTTCTGCTTTTCCCTTTTGCTCCCTGCGTGCAGATCAGCAGCTGCACTGCTGTTTTTCCTCTCCTCCTCCTTAATTCTTCCAACTTCATTTCATCGTAACTTTTTCATACGGCAACGAAATCGCGCAAGGTCGGAGCCTATAGATTCGTATCAGAACCCTCTTCCATCTGATATGACACCCACACCTCAAAATCAACTGTGGTCAAAGATTGGAGCCTAGAACAGTGACGGTTTTTTGGTGGAGTTTTGCTGATTCCGCCCAATCCCGCCGGAATTTGGTCTCGGCCCAAGAGAGAAAGTTGATCCTCTCCTGCCGATCTTTCTACCTATACTTGAGTTCGTTGAGTGAATTGAAATTAAAAGGTCGTATGAAGATCGTCTTTTTTTACCTTTTCTTTGCTTTAAAGTGATACAGGCAGAAGGAATCACCACCCAATCAGTAAAAAAAAATGCAGAGTTTCAAAGCAGCGTCAACAAACCCAGAATTCTACTCCCTCTCCTCCTTCTATTTCAGGTCTCTCTCTCCCCTCTTCTTACTGTTTTTTGTTTACGTTTTTTTTCTTCTACTGGGTTTTGTTTTAATGGCGTATGAGAAATGGGTTGTGCGTAAAAAAACATAAAGTCTTGAAATTTATGGGAGTATACAGATTTTTAGCAGTAAAAGATAAACCCAATTGCTCTGTTTTTTCTGCGATGTGAAAAAACAGGAGAGACGACAGTGACCGGAACCAAACGCGTTTTACGGATCTTGGAGAGCTTGAACAGTCTGCTACTGCCTTCCCTCACAATGATGATGTTGTTTTAAGCCCAAGTATCCCCTATCTCTCTCTCTCTCCCCCCTTTCTGTCTCTTTCTCTCACTAACATATGGGTTTTAATCTGGCGTAGGCTCCATGTTCGGCTTAAAAGCAAACAATGTTGGCGGTGTACCTGATAGCTTGCACTACGGGACCTTGAACGTTGGCGGGTGTTTGGACATAGGATCAACTATAATCGGAACAGGAGGAAGAGGGTGTGTGGACACAGGACAGCAGCAGCCATACATGTACCAGCAACAGAAAGGGACGACGACGTCTGGAAACGGACAATTTGAGAATTGGGGTGATAATTCAGCCATGGCCGACAACAGCCAGCAGACTGACACTTATACGGATCTTGACACCGATGACAAAAACCATGTATCACCATCTCTCTCTGTGGTCTCTGTTTCATGAGCATATGTGTCTGCTAGATTGCTACCATACTTTTTCATGGGAATCTTTCTATAGCTTTAGTGGAATTGAGAATCATTTGAAATTTGGAATTTTGGATTACCATCCATGTTGTTTCAAGCTTCAAACAACGTGTAGACGTTTGTTTGGTCAGTTGGGCTCATGGCTCGGCCCCTTTGCATTATAGTTCGAATCTCCCTCCCGTAAATTATGGTAATTTAGAATATCGCTTTGTCAGTTAAAAAGATAGTTTCCAGAATGTTTTCAATTCAATTACTACCTTAATAACATGGCCCATATCTAAAGTTGATTTGCTTTAAATCTGCATATTTTACTGTAAAATTTATTTAGCTTTCTAATTTTTTAGTGTCAGTGATTAATATGAGATACGATTTTGTTTTAGCTTCATGGAGTGCAGCATGGCGCACTAATGGTAGTGGATTCCACAGAGCAGGCAAAGGAAAGAACTACTGGTGACCAAAAGGTTAGAATATTTGGATTATTGATAAAAGTGATTTTATTAGAAAGTAATTTTCGATCTTAAATGCTAATCTGATTAAGCTAACTTATCTACAGACACTACGTAGGCTGGCCCAGAACGGAGAAGCAGCAAGGAAGAGTCGCCTAAGGAAGAAAGTATACATCTTTACTTTCCATCAGCACGTATTTGAATGTCTTTTTTCTTTTTAATTTCATCGAGAGAGCTTCCCTATACCTTTTTAGGCCGTCACATCTTAGACTAATTATATAACGTCATGTGAGAGCGTTAAAACATATGGGATCACGTTATTCGTTTGGCGAAACACATTGGCATACCAGGGTGTAGGTCTGTAACCAGCGTCTAAATCTTTTAGCTATGTTGAGACAAAATCTTGGTATCAACCCTGAAGATTCACTGCCAGGTCTATAAAAATTAGGCTTGTCTTAATAGCAAAGGCCTATTTTTTTAGCCTCACTCCCCTTTTTCACTTCTCTTTTGGTTTAATTTTATGGATTTTTGGCGTCTGATTTTGGTTTTTGATGTTTTCTCAGTGGTACGGTGACGCCAGAATTACTGGGTTTTTGATTTTATTAGAATCGATTTTTAAGTCGCCGTGTCTGTATCATTTTTGGTGAGTTTTGTGATTTTCTTACTGGCTTTAGTTCCTTTTTTGGTTTGTTCTGTATATTTACATGGGTTTTGTCTGTTCATTTCTTTTTTTTCTGGATATCGTTTAGATTGATACTGTGAATGTGTCGTTGAGTTTTGTTTTTTATTTCAGGAGGTGCGGCCTTCTTTGACTTGATATTAACCTAATTACATGTGAAAGGACAGATCATAGCTCTAACAATTAGAGAGATTTAGTGACTCTTGCTGCCTTCTTAATTCTCATTCTCCTATTGTATACAATGCAGTTGATCTTTTGTGTTATTTGATACTTTTTTTTAACATCAGTCTCTGAAAGGACAGGATTTCTGCACTAAAGGTGAGTGATTCTAAAATTAGGGAATTGTTAACACCTGTCTCTGAAAAAACAAAAAATTTCAGTGGATATAATGTGATCGGTTCCTTTGACAAATGCAGGTGTTTGAAAAATTTCGACTCTGCAAGTTGTGAAAAAAAAGGGGTTTCGAAATATTGTGCTTTCACGTTTCTGCATCTTTTCGTTTCTGTTTCAAGGATTTCTGCACTAAAGGTGAGTGATCTAAAATTAGGGAATTGTTAACATCACATTTTAAGCATCTGTTTTTTTAAGTTTGAATAAACTTTGGTATTCCTTTTAGCTTTTATCGTGTTTAAATTGAAGTCCTAATTTCGGTGTTTTCTTCATAATTAGTGTGTTATGTTGTTTTACTATGTGTTTTATGTGTTTGTTAATTTATGGGAGTCTTCACAAGAAATGTTGTGTACATAGATATTTTGCTTCCATCAAATATATGATAAGGTTATATTCATTCTTTTAATTTTTAATTCACTTTTCAAATCCACATAGATAAATACATTTAAATTTTATAAGTCGCGCGTAGAACGCCGTAATTATAAAAAAGCCTTCCGCATGCATGTGCAGGGAGGATAGTGTGTATATATATATTGCTCTAACCAATCCCATCCCATTGTTTTGACGACTTACATCATCTACTTCTTAAGATCAAAATTGTACCGTAGATGATAGACAATCAATAGCCTCAAAAGTTTTATGTTTCTACGGAATAAATCAACAATGTATATCAAACTCACTTATCTTCAAACAACAAATTTCGCACGTTACAGATTGATAGGGGTGGGAGGGACTAAATCGAACTCAAACTCAAAACCACTTGAGAGCCAACTAGTAAAGAAGAGGGGACTGAAACTCAAACTCAAACCCACTTATAAAAAATGGTTATGGTACCATGTTAGACAACTAATTGTGTCAAAAACGTATACCAAATCATATTTCAAACCCTCTTCACTAGTACATGAGCATTCATATGAAACAAAGGAAAGAAACATGGTCAAGTATACATGCTCTAGTCACGATTTTATGTTCACGATTTTTCTTAATTAATACACTTGATTTTTCTTAATTAATACACTAATTGAAGTCGTATATTGTGAGACAAATGCCAATGTCCATACTTTTAATGGCAGCGTGTGTGAGATTGAAGTGATTACGTGTGCTTGAAATGGTAATGTATCAAACTCAAGTGGAGTGATAGCGTTGTGTTTGAAGTCGCATGCATCACTCCGACACGTGTTAAAAGCGTTTGCACTTCGAGTAAACACGTACCGAAGAAAAACCACCAAGGTAATTTTGAAGGATGATAAATTGACGAAATGACTATTTAGTACTACGGTTTGGTGGTATTCCTCTTCACTTGGAAGTGAGAGGTCTTAGGTTCGAATCTTGTGGATAACGAATTCGATACTAAATTAGGTTACCCATTGTGTGGCTTAGCCGAACTCTCTCTCCCTTTAGTGTAAAAATATCAATGTACTTAAAAAAAAAATTGAAGAAATGAAATAGACAAGGGCATTGATGTTCATCAAGATCAAACGCTGATGACATTTTCAATGCAACCGTCATGCTCGCAACTGCCCAATCATTATGGGCTCATTTGGAATTACCTCTTTAAAAAACACTTCTGCTTAGAAGTATTTTCAGTGAAAAGTGTTTTTATTAAACACACATATTTTATTAAGAATCCAAGTGTTCACTGGAAAAAAAAAAAAAAAAACACTTGAAGTGCTTAGTGAAAGAAGTACACGTCAGATGCTTCTTCTAGAAAACATTTTAAGGTTTTTTTTAACAAAGAAGCACTATAAAAAATTTCTCTCAAATATAGTCAGAAGAGATTTTGGTCATTTTAAAAGTATTTTCAAACAGATCCTATGTATTTCCTCATATTGTTAATATTTTCGATGCACAAAAATCTCAAGCACGGATGGCTCTTGAATGAAAATTCATTTCTGTGGAGAAATCAAATAATGTTCAAATGAAGTCAAATATACCAAAATTTACAGATGGCACTTACCCAATAATTCATAAAGCTTTATAAACTCAATGCATTACTAAATATAGGGGTGTGATATCCACACACCCCTTTTTACTTCTCACACACCCTTTTAATTTTCGGCCGTCAGATCGGATGAAATGAAGAAGATCAACGGACATAAGTTAACAAGGGGTGTGTGAGAAGTAAAATGGGGTGTGTGGATAGCACACCCCCTAAATATATTAGTAAGTATATAACAACTTTGTCACATATGCCTTGAAGGAATAACCAATTTTATTCTGTACTTTGTTATAAATAGGCAAAAGTTAGAGAAATAACCTTTGCTAAGAGCGAGAGCGAAGCGGGTGTAATATATCACACTGTTTTGTTTATTAACTATAACAAAATGATTGCAGGTAAAAGAGAAATAGGAGAATGCAGAAAATATTCTAACTTATCTTTCTTCTCTTATTGCTTTTGTATCCATGTGTTTTTGAACACTCGTAGTGCTCTATTTATAGAGCAACTACCTTGAAAACTTACAAAAACTTCACTATTTAACATATGAATCTTTACTGTATACATGTGGGCAAACATACCCACTGTTTACAACACTCCCCCTTGGATGCCCACATATCAACATCAGTTGCCTCGTTAAAACCTTGCTTGGAAAAACCCAGTGGGAAAAAACCATAGCGAAGGAAAAATGGTACAACTTTATCCGGATTGTTGATATGGTGTTAAACATGCTTATGTTGCCTCGTTAAAACCTTGATAGAAAAACTCAGTGGGAAAAATCCTAATCGAAGGAAAAAGAGTACAACATGCATGTATCATGGATGCTCCTCCTGAATTGTATCTCCCCCTGATTCTGCATTCTTCAAATTTGTAAGCCGACGTAATCCAATTCCCTGCACTAACTTCTGAAATGTGCACTTTGGTAGAGATTTGGTGAACAAGTCTGCCAAATTTTCATTGGAATGGATTTGTCTGACTTCAATAACTTTAGCCTTTTGAAGCTCATGTGCACTGAAAAACCTTGGAGATATGTGTTTAGTTTTATCACCCTTGATGAATCCTTCCTTCATCTGGGCAACACAGGTTGCATTATCTTCATGAATGACAGTTGGAGTGTCTGTCTTTGAAGGTAAATCGCATGAATTCCCGATGTGATGGATCATTGATCTTAACCAAGAACATTCACGACTTGCTTCATGTAAAGTAATTATTTCCGAGTGATTGGAAGATGTAGCAACTAATGTTTGCTTCGTTGAGCGCCATGAAATTGTTGTATCTCCATTAATGAACACATATCCAGTTTGTGAGCGGGCTTTATGCAGATCGGAGAGAAAACCAACATCTGCTTATCCAACAAGGATCTGGTCATTTGTGGACTTGTCTGAGTAGAAGAGACCCATATATGTTGTCCCACGAAGGTATCGTAGAACATTTTTTACTCCATTCCAATGACGAATTGTTGGAACATAGCTATACCTGGCTAACAAGTTTACTGAAAAAGCTATATCTGGTCTAGTACATTGTGCTAAATACAATAAAGCACATATTGCACTCAAATATGGTACTTCTGGACCAAGGACCAGTTCATCATCTTCTTTTGGACGGAATGGATCTTTCTTAATGTCCAAAGAACGAACGACCATTGGGGTGCTAAGTGGATAAACATTATCCATGCCAAATCGCTTCAGTATTTTTTCAATGTAAGCTGATTGATGGACCAAAATTCCATTAGCGCAATGCTCGATCTACAGGCCGAGACAATATTTTGTTTTCCCAAGGTATTTCATTTCAAATTCGCTTTTCAGATACTCAGCTATTTTATTGAGCTATTCAGGAATTCCAATTAGGTTTATATCATCAACATATACTACCACTATAACGAAACCAGTATTTGATTTCTTAATGAACACACAAGGGCAGATGACATTGTTGGCATATCCTTATTTGATCAAATACTCACTGAGACGATTATACCACATTCGCCCAGATTGTTTTAGCCCATATAATGATCGCCTTAATTTAATTGAGAACATACTTCGTGGTTTGTTAGTCATTTCATGCAACTTAAGTCCTTCTGGGACTTTCATATATATGTCAGTATCTAATTCTCCATATAGATACGCAATGATGACATCCATAAGTCGCATATCAAGTTTCTCTAAAACCACTAAGCTTATTAAGTAACGAAACATAAATGCGTCAATTACATGAGAGTATGTCTCTTCATAATCAATTCCAGGTCTTTGTGAAAAACCTTGTGCAACGAGTCTTGCTTTATATCTTGCAATCTTGTTTTTCTCATTGCATTTCCTTGTGAATACTCATTTGTAACCTACAGGGTTCACACCAGGCGGGGTTTAGACTACTAGTCCAAAAACACTTCGCCTTTCAAGGGAATTTAATTCTGCCTGGATTGCACCACTTAGGCCAATCATGTATCTGTTTGCATTCATCAACAAAGTGGGGCTCAATGTCATCGCGTAATATGATTTCAGTGGCTACTGCGAAAGCGAACATATCGTTGATGATTACTTCATTTCGATCCCACAATTCATTAGTACATGCATAATTTATGGAGATTTCTTTGCTTTCATGTACTTTTGTCTCTTCAGGGACATGTGTCTCATCAAGGACATTTTCTTTTTCAGAAAATTTAGAATCATGAATTAGGGATTTATCATTCGTTTTCCTTTCATGAATGATTTCATTTGGATTCAACTGTGCCCTTATCTTTCTCTTTCGAGGGGCTGAATCTTTTGAACCTGGTGGTCTACCATGCTTCAGGCGTGCACCAGATGAATCATTCACTACCACTTTGTTTTGTCCAACAGGGACATCAATTCTTACAGGTGCATTTGCAGATGGTATATGTGACTTTGTCACTTTCGAAGCATCATTAAATGCATCTGGCATTTGATTAACAATACTCTGAAGATGAACAATCATTTTCACTTCATCTTCACATTGAGTGCTTCGTGGATCAAATGAGATAAGGTGGGAACAACCTATGTCAGCTTTTGCCGTTCTTTTGGAACGGTCTTTTCTCCCCTTAACGACGGAAGACTGTCTCATCAAAGTGACAATCAGCAAAATGAGTTGTAAACATATCACATGTTAAGGGTTCCAAATATCTAATGATAAATGGTGAATCAAAACCCACACAAATTCCCAGTCTGCGCTGAGGCCTCATTTTAGTGCGTTGTGGCGGTGCAATAGGCACATAAACAGCACAACCAAAAACTCGTAAATGTGAAATGTTTGGCTGATGCCCAAACACGAGTTGTATTGATGAGTATTGGTGGTTGGTTATGGGTCTCAACCGAACCAATGATGCAGCATGTAAAATGGCGTGTCCCCATGCAAAGACTGGCAATTTTGTTTTCATGAGTAGAGTGCGAGCTATTAATTGAAGCCGCTTGATAAATGCCTCTACTAAGCCATTTTGAGTATGGACATGAGGAACAGAGTGTTCAACATCAATGCCCAGTGTCATGCAGTAATCATCAAAGGTTTGAGACGTAAATTCACCAACGTTATCAAGTCGGATTGACTTAATGGGATAATCTGGGAATTGTGCTCGCAACTTAATTATCTGAGCAAGAAATCTTGCAAACGCTACATTTCGAGTAGACAATAGGCAAACATGTGACCATCGAGTAGATGCATGAACCAAAACCATAAAATATCGAAATGGTCCATAAGGTTGTTGAATAGGCCCACAGATATCCCCTTGAATTCTTTGCAAAAATGATAGGGATTCAGCATCAACCTTTAGTTGTGATGGTCTAATTACCAACTTCCCTTGGGAATAAGCCTTGCAAGGGTTATCATTTGAGACATCAATGTGTCTGCTCAATAATGGATGTCCATTAGAGTTGGTAATGATTCTACACATCATGGTAAATCCTGGATGACCCAGACGGTCATGCCAAAGCATATAAACTTTTGAATCAATGAACTTTTGGTTCATGACAGTATATGCCTTAATTGTCTTTATGTATGTATAATACAATCCACTCGATAAACCATGCAACTTCTCTAATATACGCTTCTGGGTGTCATTGGAGGTAATGCATAGATATTCCACATTTTATGCACTTTTTGTTTCAATGTGGTATCCATTTAGACGTATGTCTTTAAAACTCAACAAATTTCAAATGGATCGATTAGCGTACAACGCATTTTGTATGAACAATATTGTTCCATTTGGTAACATGATCTGGGCTTTTCCTGAGCCTTCATTTACATCTAATTGCCCTGATATTGTTGTTAGTTTTACTTTTTCCTGAGCCTTCAATTACATCTGATTGCCTTGATATGCGTAGTTACGCTGTCTGCAAGACAAAAATCTTCACCATTGCTCTTGTTTTGAGAATAACCATAATTTTTATCCATGCTCTCTGAGTAATGGAAATTATAGTTAAAAGCAGTTTATTCATACTGGAATACTACTTTTATTGAATTGAAAGTGCAAGCATTAAATCACAAGTGCAAATAACAAGAGTACATCAAACATAAATGATTTAATCGGACCCAAACACTTCATTCCCTCTTTCAATAATGAAGTTTGGAACATCCAGGTGGGTTGTGTTTAATTGTCCTGATAAATCGAACATTAGATCACGTATATCCATCTGTTTAGCCTGGTCGAGGAAATTGGTCTCGACACCCTTCTCATTGAGGGATGCTTGATACAGATCCACAAGATGTTTTGGGGTATGACAGGTACATGCCCAGTGCCCATTGCCACCACACCTATGGCAAACTCCTTCTGGATTTCTAGGAGTGTTCATATAAGCTTTGCCTTTCTGGCGATTTGCATTTTTAAAGCTCGGGCTTGTATTATGCCTTGGAACCTGGTTGTGAAACTAGACACCATGGTTCTTGCCCTTTCGGCCTCGCTTGTGGCCACGTCCTCGTTTGTAATTATTACCATGAGAGGATGTGGTATTTCCTTCAAGGGAAGCATCATTCACTTCTAGGAATGGTGCTGATCCAGTAGGCCGAGATTGATGATTCTTCATCAGAAGCTCATTGTTTTGCTCAGCTATAAGGAGCACAGATATCAACTGGTTGTACTGAGTAAAGCCTCGCTCTCTATACTGCTGTTGCAGAGCACGTTGGAGGCATAAAAAGTGCTGAAAGTCTTTTCCAGCATGTCTTCCTCAGTAATGGTTTCTCCATAGAGCTTCAACTGGGAGGTAATTCTGAACATAGCAAAATTGTACTCAGCCACCGTCTTAAAATCCTGGATCCTTAGGTGACTCTACTCATAACGAGCCCTCGGAAGAATCACCGTTTTCTGGTGATTGTATCTATTTTTCAGTGCCTTCCAGAGGGTTAGTGGATCTTCAATCGTGAGGTACTCGCTCTTCAGTCCCTCATCAAGGTGGCGACAGATAAAGATCATGGCCTTTACCCGATCTTAAGAGGATGCACTGTTATCCTCCTTAATAGTTTCTCCAAGATTCGTTGCCTTCAGATGAATCTTGGCATCCACTACCCAGGTAAGGTAATTCTTCCCAGTAATATCCAGGGCAACAAAATCAAGTTTTTCCAAGTTCGCCACTTTCTTTTCTGAAAGAAAATTGAGGTGTGTAAGAACTTGCAATAATGTGTATTCTGGAGGAATATATTGTTAGAGCTTCTGGTTTTTACAAATTTTTCATTTTGATCTTCAGGCCAAAATGATAAGCACTCAAAACTTCAGGCTCCAGATTTACATGATGAATGAGGAGGGCGATTGTACCGCACCATGCTCATTGAATAGCATATGATGGGCGATTATTCCGCACCACTCAAGCAGTAGAAATTTAAATATGCAGAGCAGGGTGGGTGATTATACCACACCACCTAAAATTGCAATAAAATTAAATAGCAGGCAAATTTAAATATGCAGGGTAGGGTGGGCGATTATACCGGTCCACCTAAAATTTGCAGTAAAATTAAATCTGCAGTTCAAGATGGGCGATAATACCTCACCATCTTTGATCGCAGCAAAGATAAATAAACATTAGGTTAGAAATTAGGAACTGCACCAAATAAGAAATCAAAGATATAAGTAACTGTTATGTTGAGAACTAAAAACAGGCATGGTGCGAACAATTCTTCACGAGTGTATATCCAGCAGGTGAGGCAGAGGAAGAAGAAGAACAGTAAAATCCTTGAAGGAAACTTTTTTTTTCTTTCGGCGAAGAGAAATGAAAAATGTTTTAGGGTTAGAGAGTCATGCTGATAACATGTTATAAATAGGCAAAAGTTAGAGAAATAACCTTTGCTAAGAGCGAAGCGGGTGTAATATATCACACTGTTTTGTTTATTTACTATAACATAATGATTGCAGGTAAAAGAGAAATAGGAGAATGCAGAAAATATTCTAACTTATCTTTCTTCTCTTATTGCTTTTGTATATGTGTGTTTTTGAACACTCGTAGTGCTCTATTTATAGAGCAACTACCTTGAAAACGTACAAAAACTTCACTATTTAGCATATGAATCTTTACTGTATACATGTGGGCAAACATACCCATTGTTTACAACATACTTTTTGTTCTTCTACTTTATTATATAATTGTATCCACCGCAATAATATTCTCTCCATAAACTTTTTGGGGACGTTTGTTTGGCCTCGTTAGCTTTTACTAGACTAGACTGCACTACTTGTTAGTCTAGTCCAGCTTTTGTTCTGTGCATGGGCTAAGTTTAATGGTACTAAACGGGACTAGTCTGGACTAAGTAGCTCGCTAAGAGGTCTTAGCGAGTCCCCCCGAAAACGTCGGTACTACTAAGACCTTCGCTTCCTCTCCTTCACATCCCAACACCTTCTTCATTTCTTTCCTAATAACGAGTAAGTTTCTTCCCTAATTCCCCCGCCAGCGTACAGACTATGTGATTACTTAGAAAATCAGGAAGATGAAAATTACGGCCTTGCTGGCCCTCAAGTGAAATCCAGACAAATCTGACCTCGATCACCAATGCCTCTTATATCAACCACTTCGGCTACTTCCCAAGGTCTAGGGTTTAGGAGTTCATTGTCTTCGTCGGTCGCACCGTCGCCAGACACAACCCACCCCCAGCGCCAGTCCGTCAAGCACGAAGGGTCTTTTGGTATTTGACATGAATAGGAAGAATGGTTTGTGGATAGGACTGGAGGGATCAAAACAGTTGGAATTTTTGTCAAACCAAGAGAGATTGAAGGAGGAAAATGACGGCGGAGCGGGGATTGAAGCTTGTCGAAGAAGAGAAAGGAAAGGAATTCTATGGATGCGGAGAAGATAAGGAAATGGAAAAGGAAAGTAGAGAGAGGGGAAGAGAGTAGTCGGCAAAAAAAATGACATTAATAATAATAAAATACTAATAAATTAATTAGAAAATAATAAAACGATTATTTGTATATGAGAATAATTTAGTCCATAGGTTAGTCCGACACTGTACCAAACGCTTCATTATTCTTATACTACTTAGTCCCTGAAGCTAGTCCAGTCTGATTTAGTCCGGTACAACAAACACACCCTTTAGGTCTTGAGTGGATCCACTTTCATTTTGAAAATGATTGTCAAACACTTGCTTGCTTTCTTTACACGTCTTTGTTATTTTATGTTTGGTTCTCTTTGATTTATTCATCTCTTTCATAAATAATTAAACATGTGAAAGCGGGAGAAAGATGTTTTGTGGATATCAATTCCCTGTATAATTGCCTATCATTTTATATAATTACACTTAGTTAACTATGTTGATCCCATGCGTGCTCGCAAGAATAAAGTTAGAACACGGCCTTAAAGAAACTAGTGATGTGGAAAAAGATGCCAATAAAAAGTGTCAATCCATACATGCCTAAATTCGATTCTCCACTACTAAAAATCCACTTTAAATCCACTCTAAGTAGAGAATCAAACCAAACCAAAACAAACCAAGCTTGCCTGCCCATCTAGCTACATTTCCATAATTTCCATCTTCTCCGGACAATACATTTTTCTACTTAGAAGGTAGAGAAAACTTCAATCCATTATGGCCATAATGTGTTGTGTGCAGGTGCAGCCTGACCAAGAGATGACGGTGGAAGAGTTCAAAGCGTGGATTTACCGATTTGACAATGATCACAACGGGCAGATTAGCCGTGAGGAACTGAAAGAGGCTCTTCGCAGCCTGAGGGTTTGGTTTGGGTGGTGGAGAGCTCGCCAAGCAATGAAGTCATCGGATTTCAACGGTAGTGGCCAAATCGACAACCCCAAAGAGTTTGAGAAGCTTGTGAACTATGCACAGCAACGTTTAGGCATGAAAATTCATGAAAATAATGATTGGTGATCCTTTATAATGCATGGTAGAACCAAAATCGAATGTCTCTATGCTTGTAGGATTTGATTATGCGAAATAAAAATAAAATAATTTGGTGTTGTTATGTTGCTATTAATTTCTTGTATTTTAACACTTCTTTTTTATTTTTTATGCTATAGTCTGATTCAGATGGTTTTGTTTTACATGAGACAAAATCCTTACATATCTATATATTGATTGGAAGATGTTTTTTTTTCTTTTCTCCTGATGATTTAATTTGTTTGTTTATGAATAAACAGTATAGGTTCTGTTTTGTGGTATTGTATATCTTTTATTTATTTATTTCAAAGGATATGGTATGAATTCGTAGTAAAAAATGGACCAAAACTAGAGACAAAGAGGACAGGAGGAATTCATGAGGAAAAACATGAAACATGAACAAATTTGGCCGCTATGTGCATGGTTCAATAATCTAGGCAGAGAACCAAACAAAAAGCTTGGATGCGAACAAATGAGATATATACAAAAATGTTGAAAAAAATAAACGTGACTAGTTTTATAGCTTTGTAAACAATTGTTTAAAAAAATTAAGTTGTTTCATATTGTTCTCCAACCACTTTGTCTTGATAGTTCTTCTCACCTTCTTTAGCAATTTTACTTCCTAGCATATGCATATCATGTGTAGCATATGTGTGTGTCCATATACATGTTATGAGCTTCTCGATAAGTATAATCAATGATCAAATTGAAAGTTATTGAAGAAGTTGCCAAATATCTTGTAAAATAATAGCGACTATCCACAGAATATGGAATTTTTTTTATTTCCAAACCGATAATACCGAAATATTTGGGACTCCATACCGAATCTTTCAGTACAAGATTCGAGATTACATATTCAATGGTTCAGAATTCCGAACCGAACCAAATATATATATATATATATTTTTTTTTTTGGTTACATGCATTTGAATGTTGGATTTAAGTAGTTGACAATAGACTATATTATAAATAGTAGTATGAAATTGAGTAGTTGAAACTTTGAAATGTCAATTTGATTTGGTATGAATGAATTGGTATGAAATTTCAAATTTGTACGAGGTAAAAAGCTTAAATGTCAATTGATTTGAAATTGGGCAACAAAATTTCAGGCCTAAAGTCCAAACTTTAGCTCATAATCCAAAAATCTCAAATTTCAGACCAAAAACCCAAAATCCAAAATTCAGTCTCGATCAATTCCGAAATACTGAAAACATTTCAAGAATCCAGAAAATTGGGAATACCGAATTTTCAGTTTAGGATTGGTCTTCAAATTCAAGTCCCGTAAATTTTCAGTTTGGGATTTGGGATCCTATTTTCGATTTGGAATCCCATACCGAATCACCCCTAGAAAGAAAGGCCCAAAGCACCAGTTAACAAAAGGGAAAACCTGAAAACCAAAGCCTAATCTATGTTGGGGAAGGCAAAAAACATAGAGCGCAAGGAGCAGCAACATTCCAATTATGGAAGACCCGCATTTTAAAGGTGGAAGGCTTAACTTTTAAAGTACACAATCGACATCGAATCATATTGGTGATCAACTAAAGAACTGTATCTGAGGGTTTCTTGCAATTGTTGAGATGCGATTATTCAACTCACACCATACGCAGTATATAGTGGCTACTAGAGAGAGTTTTTTTAACCACCATGGGAAAGGATTTCCCCCGCCATTGGGCCGCCACATACTCCATAAAAGAAGACTAAGGAGGGTGGAGCTAGAGAACCCCACTCCTCGTCAACACATGCTGCCAAAGACCTCACTATAAGGGGCACTCAAAGAAAATGTGAGTCATATTCCAACTTAGATATTCACAAAACACACAGTCAAGATTGGCACGAGGAGCAAACTGACTAATGTGGTCAAGCTTAGTCAATTTATTCTTTATGGTTAACCACCACACAAAACTCATGTCGAATAGGCGCACTATGTCACGCCAAGTGGTCCCAAGAAATTTTAGGAGCCACCGGATTGATGCAATTCCACATAGAAAAATACCGTCGTTGCTAGGAACCCAAAAGGAGGAATCCAAACTTTGAGAAGAAGGCACAATGTTGTAGGAATTTGATTGAATGAAAAGGAAATTTAAGTTGGAGTAAACGGCCAACACCACTCTGAGGCCCTGTTCACATAAGAAAACTTAGAGTTTATATGAAGACCACAAACCAACACTACCTCGTTGCCCGAAATGTCTAAAAGAAGGCCATAAGAGTGCCAGTTATCATACCATAGAAAAGTAGATGACCCATCGCCCATTGAAACATGAATAAGAGGCTTAATAAGCTCATGAAGCTTTAAAAGTTTCCTCCTATTCCATGAGCAAGTAGACGGCACTGTTAGGCTCCAAAAATACTTGTCTTGAAGGAAATAGGATTGATCCATTTAGACCACACATTACCACCCCATCAGTAAACAAAAACCGAATATGGCGAGCCATAAGAGCCAATTAAATTCCAAGAGTACATATCTTTAATACCCAATCCTCCTTCATCTATGGGGCAGCAGACCTCCCTCCAAAACATTTATCAAACGACACACAAAGATACTTGAAGGGACAATACCTCTCTTGAAACCCAATAAATATGAGTTTCTTTCCTAATTGCCTGGATACTGACTATGTAAATTCCTTATTAAGAGACCTAAATTAAGTTTGGTTAGTGTCATACAAGCCCATATCATATGACCCAAGTTCTTGGTAGGTTGCTAAAGAAGTCTGGCCCTAATGGCTCATGTCCTGGAGGGGACCCCAAACTGATATGGACAGTTAAATCAGGCTCAGGCTCAGACCCAGCAGGATGTGGGGCCTTGCACGACCATTCGGTTTGTGTTTGGGTTTTTTGTCCACATCCAAACGCTCTGTGCTTATAGGAATCCACCACGTGTCCATTCCCCATTAGGGTGACCCATTAGAAGGAAGAAAAGTGTGTTGTTTGTTGTCATGACACCACGAGAAAAGGTTAAACCATGTGATTGACAGCCAGGTCCTTTGCTTGCAAGTTGAGTTTCAAAGCTTCCAATTCTCTCTCTTGGTCCCCTCTTTCTTCTTTCTTCCAATAATTATCCCAAAATAATTGTATGGACAAATTCTATTCACAGATATTGTGAAGATTCATGAAAAATAAGACACATGTTTTGTTGTGCTAGTATATTCACAGTTAATTTTGTATTTCGGTGTGTAAATTTTCTTCAGCGATGATTTTTAAGTAATTATTTAGCTTGTATGGTAATAAGATCCGTCAGTAGTTATTTTTATTTTTAATTCATCTTTCATGCATTATTTATTAATTTATAATATAATGTCATTTTTAAGTGAAATGAAAATAATTAGATTAAATACATGTAAGTATTGCATTATTTATTCATTTATAATATAATGTTGTTTTTTAAGTGAAACGAAAATAATTGGATTAAATTCATGTAAGTATTGTAGCCAAATTCATATATATATATATATATTTAACTCAAATTTAGTGAAATTATTTTTGTGCACATGTGTGATTGGTGTAAATATTTAAGATTCCTATGTGATCAAGAAGATCTTAGGCTTTCTTACTTGTAGGGCAAGTAAGCCCGTTAAACACTATGTTTACTATAAATAAAGGCATACACACATAATTTCCTTATACTTTTTTTTTCTCTCTCTTTACCGCCGCACCCTTTCTCTCCTTCAGTTAAATTTAACCCAAAACATCTTGTTTCTTTTTGTACTAATACATAGCAATACATCATTGTTTTCTTTCCGTCCTCAGTCCTCTCAATTTGAGACAAATTAGAAGATTTGATCCTATTTATAAATCTAGAATTAAATAAATTACTTATCATGCATAGAATAATAATATATTTATTTTTCTGTATATTGGAATGGATTCTACGTAAAACCCATGCTCATGTTAGACCTACCAAGCGGCAGGAAAATCAGTGACGTGTACCATATCCAAAATGACAAGATCCCTTGTATTAAATGCCAAATCTGAAGAAAACAAGATAATAAAATCCCTTAATTTCTTAAAAAACCAAATAAAATAAGATCATCATAATTTATTTATGGGAACTTTCATGAAAAGGGTTTGGGCTAAGTTTATTTTAACAAAAAAATCATGTTATAACTTTATTTAATGAAAAAGAATTAAATTTTAATGAAAACTCCTTAAATTTTAATAAAAAGGACAAAAAAAACTTAATTTTTAATGAAAATGACACAATTTAAATTTAAAAAAAAAAATCTAATTCGCGAGCAGGACCTGTATATTGTTTATGAAACTAAACGCTGTTTATGAAAATGAATACTATTTATGAAACTGAACCTATTTATGAAATTGCACTATTTATGAAACTGAACGGTACTATACTATTTATTGGTCTAATTTCATAAATAGTGCCTAGTTTTTTGTCAACTTTCATAAATAGTGTATAGTTCTTGATCGTGTTTCATAAATAATGCCTAGTTATTGGGTCCAGTTTCATTAATAATGTATAGTAATTGGTACAGTTTCATTAATAGTATGTCTTTCTTGACCCATTTTCATAAATAGTGTATAGTTATTGGTCAACTTTCATAAATAGTGCCTAATTATTGGTCATGTTTCATAAATATTGTCTAGTTCTTACTCCAGTTTCATAAATAGTGTATAGTCTAGTTTCATAAATAATTTCCACCTATTGGTTTAGTTTTGGAAATAATGCCTAATTCTTGTTTTCGTTTCATAAATAGTGTCTACTTATTGATCTAATTTCATGAATAGTGTCTACTTATTGGTCTAGTTTTATGAATAGTGTCTACTTATTGGTGAAGTTTTATAAATAGTGTTTAATTCGTGGTTCAATTTCATAAGATTTGAAACTTAGACCATTTTTGGTCCTGTAAAAGCACACATTGCACCGAAAACGATGAACCCAAAAGTGACTCTGTAGATCAAAACCTTGAGAAGATTATGTTCTCAGTAATTATATTTAAAAAGCCGTTTTCAATTACCAAATTAAAATTTCCTCACTTTTTTCATATACTTACAATAATAAATGTAGCTCTCCATCCAATTTCATGAGCTTGGGTATCATCTTGGAGAAATTTTTCCTTGTGCTCATAACACAAATGGTATACCACGTGTTATTATATAAGTGGTGGAAAATTTTATTTTTTATGTTATTAATTTTTTAACACAAGAATCTCACAACTTGTATAGAGTGTACCACCCCGTGTTCTCGACACATTGAAAAGTTTCTCGTCATCATAACTACTATTAGAAAACAACACCACAAAAATAAAACAGAAGAATGTAATTCAATTGGGGAGGGGGGTACGCACCCCAGCTAAAGTTGGGTTTATTGGGTTTTTATTTTTATTATTTTTTTTGTTTTATTAGTCTTTTGTTCTTATTATTATTAAAATAAAGTTAGTGAATGATTTTTAATTAAAATGTAAAGATTTGAAGTCTTTTTTATTAGTTTATTTATTTATTTAATTAAATATTTAAATGAGATTATCTATACTTAATCGAGTTATCTATACTTCTTATTGAATATTTGGGTTCACTTTCCGTTTGGATTGCGTAGAGTTTGAAGACACTCTAGTCTCCACGTCCTCCTATCTATCTATGAAATGTTACATGCTCGACGTATATCGGTTGAATAAAGAGTTGAGTGAGCGGTCAAAATTCCAACAGTAAAAATATCGCAATGTATGATGTACACCGGTGCAGAAAACTCTCTCTCTTCAGAACCCAAAGAAAGAAATGGTGTGACTGTGTCAGTGGCGAACAGCAAACTAGCTCGGCCACCACCATGGCACTATCTCAGGAAGGACATTAGCTTCTGCACGTGCTCACGTGATCTCTTCCAGTATATACAAGTAACAATGAATCATAACGTAAATACGGCACTGGGGTTTTGCATGAGGCGTACAGTTAATAGGAGCACCCCAATTTTCCATGTAAACAATAATATATTCTTTAATTTTCCTCCTTTAATTAATTCACCAGTCTTTGTAATTAGCCAAACTAATCAAATTAATCTCTTCCAACCACTTACGGGTGGTTTGGGAGCTCGGTGCTTAAAAAAATGAAAAAAGCTGTGAGGGTTTTAGGTGTTTGGTAAACTGAAAAAAAAAAGGGCTTATTTTGGAAGCTGCTGTGAGAATAAGCTGAAATCAAAGGAAAAAGCTGAAGCTGCTATTTGCAGCTTTGGAAAACTGGTTTTTTTTCAAAGCACACGGAGCTAAAGTGCTACTTTAATGAAAAGACTCACTATCAGACTGCTTTTTTTTTTCAAAAGCACTTTTACAAAAAAGTTTACCAAACACTCTGCTGATTTATTTCATAGCCGCTTATTCTCACAGCACAGCCACTTATTCTCACAGCAGTTTTTTTTCAAAGCACAGCAATACCAAACCAGCCCTTAGTACTACGGTCTAATAATATTTCTCTTCACTTGTAAGTAAAAGATCTTAGTTCGATTCTCGTCAAATGTCAATTGGAACCACATTATTATGGCTCGCCCATTGTGAAGTTTAGTCCACTCATCCACCTCTTAATATAAATAATATCGTTTGTTAAAAAAAAAAAAAAAATCTTTTCCGTCTCTAGGGGTGCCCGAATTAGCAAATCCTCCTATTCCTATGCACGTTTCTAATTTTAATTTTCATTATGAATATTATTTTATGGAATGCAAGGCAACCCTGATCACGTGGTCCCCTTGACCAGTCGATGTCGCCAGCTCATTCACTGCATCTGCATATCCACTAAGCAGTCAAACCTCGGTCAACGATGACAATGCATGCCAACCCCCTCTGGATTCTGCCCTCCACTGCGCCTCTCTGTGTCACTGTGACTGTGTGTCCCAAAATTTGCATTGCCATTGCATTTATATTTCAACGTTCAAAACATATTTTTTTTCTTCCACCTCTTTAATTCACCAAAATAAAAATACTTCTTTTTTGTTTTTGTTTTTTATACCAATGATATTCTAAGTTAACTCAGACGGATCGAAATTGCAAAGAATAAAATTCGAACTCAGATATATAAAAATTACATATCGTCATATATTCTCTAATTAAAGTAGCCATGTCCACGTTTGATTGTTTATGTTTTATAAACTTAAATGAGTGTTTTCTACACTCTCCTCTTCACCTCTTGTAGGAGGTCAAGAAGAAGTGAGATACCTATTCTACATTGAACTAATATAAACTGTATGAAGACTGTAATGATAACTTGGTTGCATTGGAAGGATTACATTTGGTCTAGCGAGCCAATGTGACTACGTTCATGTCTGTTTGTTTTTGTCTTTCAAATTTAAAGGAGAAAAAAGAACATTGATGGTGTTGCTTTCTTCCAGCAATGGATTCAAAGTGAAAACATCCCCACAAACTGTGGCTGGCCCCAAGTTTGTGAGTACTCAATTTGGCCATTTATGCACTGTCCTCCCTCTCCCATGCATTCTGATTTCTGAGGCTCGCATCTTTCTTGGCCCCAGTTTTCATCACCTTTTTCACAATTTTGCCATCTCAGCAAAACCTGCATCCATGCTTTGCATTATCAATGCTGCATACCCTTCTTGTGAAATCCCTGATCCTGCCAGCCTTTGCTTCCAAGATCATCACATCCAAATAAAGAAAAAAGTTATGTTGATTAATTAATTAACAAGGCTCATACAGTTAACCTACACCAGACTGCAGCATATCATTATCCTTCTTTTTTTACTGTTTAAAATCTTCTACCCTTCAAAATTTTGATCACCTTCTGATCAGCCTGTACAATTTGTACATGTACTTTGTACATTTGATGTGGTCCATCACATAAACTAATCTATTTAATTGTTTAACCCAAAGGAAATCTTCTTAGAATCTTCATGAGATATAATATTTTAGTAATATTCATATATTATATATACATAAGCATGAACGCATCCAATATTATAAGATTACATCGTGTAGTAAATTTTGATTAGCACTGTGTTAACATACTAATTGAATCTTCGTGAAACTAGGGTTTGATATGAATCATATGATTCTTTTTACCCAAGTCCAAGGTACAGGAATAAAAAGGAAAAAGGAAAAAGGAGTACATGGTGTGCTTCTTGGCAGCTTCACCCACATCCAAGGAAAGCAGTGAAAATATTGGAGACTGTACTCCCCCTCAAGATTTAATTGGTCACCATTCAATGCCCCCAATTTATCATGTCATGACAAAACCCATCACATCAGGCATGCATGCATAAAAATGTGCACATATATTTTCTGAAAATAATAATAATAATTCTGAATTCATAAAAAATCACCACATATATTAGATATAAATACACACATATACATGTTGGGTTTTTGAATTGTATTTACTAAGGGTTGTTTTGAAATCTGATGGCAGCCTGCTTAGACATGTACAACCCATCAGAGCATAAGTTTGCTCCTCCTCTTCCTCCTCCTCCAATGAGCCCAAGAATCTCCTTCTCCAATGACTTTGCAGATGCCATCCACCATGAAATCCGGAGGGAGGTGGCGGCTGCTCCGCCTGCTGTCTCCTCGGATTTTGAGTTCTCTGTTTCCAACTACTCCATGATGAGCGCTGATGAGCTCTTCTTCAAGGGCAGGCTGCTGCCCTTCAAGGACGGCTGCAGCAGCCAGACGCGGAGGAGCACCACCACTCTCAGAGATGAGCTGCTCCACGGGGAGGATCATGACGATGACGTTTCGTCATCCAGGCCGCCGAAGGGTTCGTCGTCAACAAGGTGGAAGGGGCTCCTGGGAAGGAAGAGTAGGTCCCACATTGTTTCCAAGAAAGCTGAGAAGAGTGATGGAGATGGCAGAAGGTCTGAACTTGCGGTGGTTCATGAGGAAGCTCAGCATCAAGTTAATAATAAGACTTCACAGGTGAGAAAATATTAAACTAGATTAAATTAATTACACCCGATTCGTTTTTAATTTTGAGTTTAATATAGCAGACGTGGGTTAGGTTAGTTGGCCGATGACATATTGGGTTAGGTCAATGAGCTGATGCAGTATGTCCGGTGCCTACCTCTTTTCCCCTGAGTTTGAATCCGCTCCCCTTTAGCTCCAATAGTTTAGAATATCGTTTTGTCGAAGAAAAAATACTTGAGCTTTATATGACATGGTGGTGGTATTATTTTTTGTTGCAGGAGGTGTTGAATGAAGGAGGGTCAAGTTGGAGAGATGTGGAGATTGGAATATAGAGGGTGTGGTGATGAATTTGTAGAGGTGTGGGGAGTACCTTTTTAATTTTTTTTTACCATTTGGAGGCTTAGAGAAATTAAGGAGGATGAATATTGTTCCTCTTGTATTTTGACCGCTAGTTTTTTGGTTAAAGTTAGAGAGGTGGTGGTTTCTGTTAGTGATTGGTCGGTTTTAATTAGGGCTCTCCAATATTTCTGGTGTATTTTAATTTCAAAGTTTATATCTGTTTAGTTTATCTGGATTGGGGTTTGGTATTTTTGGCTGTTCATTGTACAAAAATGTTTGCAGTGGAAGAACCTTTATGCAATCAAATGTCACTCCGACACCTTAATTGTTTGAGCATTTTGAAGTATTATTGTTACTAAACCATCGTAATTGTCTTCAAAGTAATTAAGCTGTACTCAGTTTTTGTTTTTTTGTTTTTTTTTATTTGGTGTCAAACGATAAATTTATTAGATTAAGGAGCCGATATTCGAACCCACACTGTGGTGCAAGGGCAACACCCATCACACTCATCTCCATCACTATGGTTGATGACCACTTGCAATTAAGGTGCACTCTTGGATCAACCCTCCATCTTTCCAGAACTTAGGCAACAAAGTATAATTATGGAGAAATGATTTTTGCACGTTCTATTTTCTCAAACTGTACTCCGTCCCTTAACCATGACAGTGTCCTTGAATTTGTACTCGAGTTTTACTTTAACGCTTCAATTTAGTTTTCAAATTCTATGGTACTTGGTGTCCCACTTTAGCTCAGCGTGTCAAATCTTTCATTAGTTTCGACAATTTTATCACGTCGTAATCGACTAAGAGCATTTTCAACAATTTTGTTAAATTTTTGCTAGTTTAGCAGATATGGACAATGTCGAAAAATTACTTTAACGAGTCTTCTTAACTTTTCATTTCTAACAACATTATGTTTTAACAAACTTTGAATATTTTATGTTCTCAAAAAAAACAAAAAAAACTTTGAATATTTTATTTATTAACAATCATTTCAAAAAGAAAAAAAATCTAACTCACGTACTCATCTAAAATTGAATTGAATGACCAAAGTAAAATAATGGTACAAACTAGGGGTGGGCACGTGCCGAGCTGGGCCATATTTTGAAAGAACTGGACTGGACCCGTTTTAAAATGCAACGGGCCGGGCCAAGCCGAGTAATGCCATTTCTGAATTTGGAACCGGACCTAACTCGACCCTTTTGAAACGGGCCGATTCGGGCCGGGTCCACGGGTCCGATTACAATTTTTTTTAACTCGCCGTTCATCTTCCTCCGTCGATAACCTAGACGCTCAAATCGGAAGTAGTAGCTTAAGGATAATCTGCAACAAGAATTTGAACGACTCATGGTTTTCAAAGCAGTAGTATTTTGATTGTTTTGGGATTTCCAGTATCTCCTACTACACCCACTTGCCTCAAAAAGGGTGACATGTATACAAATTAACCAAATGAATCATATAAATTCAAATCCCAAAACCTCCAGTATCTCCTACTAAATCTGAAAACCTTTTTCAAAGAAAAACAATCATATAAATCGTTTGAACCTACTGTCTTCTCCGATCTTGAGCCTCGCGCCCATCGTCTTCTCCGATCTGCAACAAACCATCTTCGTCTCTGATCTGCAACAAGCCATTTTCGTCTTCACCGATCTGAAACAAGCCATCTTCGCTTGAGATTTAGGAGACGATGGTGAGGCGTGATACCGTGGTGGCTGGTTGTTGTGCAATGTCGACGCAGTCGAATTCGAATCAACTAAGTCGCTCTCAGAAAGGTTTCTAGGTTTAAGAACGATGGTGAGGTGATGACGTGACTCACGTGGTGGCTGCTGTGATGTCACGGCGGTCGATTCGAGGGGTGGGGGGAGAAAAGAACGAGAAAGTTAAGAAATGGAGAAACAAAGTGGGGGAGTCTGGGAGTCTGGGACGAGGGGATTAATTAAATCATATAAAAATAAAAATGCTCTGAGAGGATGGTTCCAGAGACCTTGAGGGCCTCCTAAATTTGGTCTAATTTGATGGGCAACCTTGTAAGTCGAGGGCCACGACGTCACTTTAATCAAATCCATTATCCCATATGCTACAAACGGGCCGGGCCGGGGGCCCGTTCCTTCTTATTTTTGGACCCGCCCCGCCCCTCCAATTTCATAGACCCGCCCCGACCCGCGGGTCCAGGACCCGTTTGCCCACCCCTAGTACAAACTCAAGGACCATTGTCGTAATTAGTCGTGGCAATGGAATTATAACGAAGTTAAGCATTATTTTCAGTTTTATTTTAAAAAATACAATTGAAAACCGAAACAGAATAGTTATTAAACAGCTTTTAACTTATTAAAGTTGGTCAACAAAAGTTGAAGGTTTGGATGAATGGGGAGGTTTTAGCGCAGGGACCTGGCTTCTCTACCCTCCCACTTTCCATACACTCTCATTCTCTTCTATTTGTGCGGTCACGGTTAAACCATGTCAACATTTTATATTACTATTGCTTTTTGACTTATTATCTCTATTAAAAAAACAATATAAAATGTTAACGTGACCTGACTTCTCTGCCCTCCCACTTCCTATACACTCCCATCTCCTCCTATTTGTGCGGTCACGGTTAAGCCACGTCAACATTTTATATTAATATTTCTTTTTGTCTTATTATCTCTATAAAAAAAATTAATATAAAATATTGACGTAGCTTAACCGTGACCGCACAAAATAGGAAGGGATTGGAGTGTATGAAAAGTGGGAGGGCAGAGGAGCCGGGTCCTCAGCGCAGATTGGATTGGTGCAACACAGTAACAGGCAGAGTGCTATAAATGTGACAGCCAAGCCACGGCTATCGAACTTTACATATACATATAATCTCGTATCGACAGATCTGGAGAGTGTCACATGCAAAGCACTAACGGAGTGGCCAAACCAGAAAGGGTTACAAGATTCATGGTCAAAATCTCAAAGATCCTCCACTGCAGGACTAGACTGAAGCGGAGGCATTAAAGCTTGCACCTATCCCTACTCAGAGGGGACTTACATGAAAAGTGTTTATTATCACCGCAGCATCCTGAGCCACTAATATAAGGTCATGTGTATGACTATCTAGATGAAATGAAAAGACTTTCTACACCAACTTCTTTTGGTTGATAAATACTTCCTAAAGAAATATACAGGAAATACCAAGATCAGTCGCTCATCCGTACACGAGCTGATTTTGGCATGCTTGTTAGATCCACAAAGCAGGAACGATCAAAATCAGCTACGCATCATATGGAGACTAATCCTAGTACTCCTCTAAACACAATTATATCCCAAATCCCAAGTCAAAAATGCATATTGTGATGAATCTCTTCTCCTCATTGAGGATATGTACCTATCTTATATGATATAGCTAAATTTGCTAGTTGCTAGTTGTTTACCACCACCATACAAAGCAGAATCAGCCATCTTTTGGGTCACAGATATAAACTAGAAATAAGTACATTGAATTGAACATAAAAAAGGAAGTGGAATTTATATTCACAATAGCATATTTACCAAGGAGCAGTAACCTCTTCCTGGAACCTGAGCTTGTTGATTTCAGCTTTCGATCTCAGGCTCTCAATGGCAGCACCAAATTCATCGCACGCCTCCATCAGTTCCTCCAGCTTCATCTCGATATTTCTTAATCCTATTCCTGCCTGAGATCGCTCAATTGTAGCTTCTTTAAACATCTTTGCCTCCACGGCAGCTTCCGAGTCGTCGGCAAGGTTTGCAAGCCGACATACCCGTTCACGTAAAAATCCAACATTCATGCCCAACAACTCAAAGGCCGTTAAATACTTGTCCCAAGACACAAAATCATCTCGAAGCGCAGTGACCTTGCAAGCTTCAATGGAATCAGCAATATTTACGGTTTCAGATATAGCTCCTATAATCATATTATGATTCATGCCCTTGATAACATTTTCATGAAGAAATGCTTTCTGGCTGCGACAGAGCTTGTAGTACTTTCTTCGTACATCTTCGGGGAACTCAGGATCTAGAAACAACCCATCTACTAGAATGTTGAAATTCTCATAACTTCGGATGTCCTCAAATTGAAGAGTTGCCGCAGGTGACTTGAGATCTTCTGAAACTTCAGAACCAACCTCCTCACTATCGGTTTCAGATTGTTTGGCTCGCTGCAAACCAATCTTTTTCTTCTTTGGAGCTACTAATTGAGGAGAATGCGCGCGTTTCCTATTAGAGTCATTCCAAGGCGTAGTGCTTGTTTCTGCACATTTCTTGGTAGAGTCATTACAAGGCGTAGTGCTCGTTTCTGCATTATCTTTATCTGAGTGCAACATCCAAGAGAAATGGTAGAAACATCAATGTATGCACATGTAAATATAGCATGATTTCCTAAAAAAGTAATATCATAAATGCATGATGCTAGGAAGAAACAAACAGAGAGATTGATGAACTTGCCTGCATCCTTTTGTTTTGTATTATTATCCAAATTTGGAAGGCCAAGATCCCCATCAACTTCAGCCAAACCATTTGACCTTGTTATGTAAACCTACAAGATGTGGGAAGATACGATTATACATAGGAAACTTCCTTCATGACACGACAAGGTGGAAGTTCAAATAAGGCACCAGTGTTGGTCCCAAGGGATAGGTTTAAGGCAATTGAATCAAGAGATAGACCAACTTAGTCGTGCACTAAATGTAGCAGCCTATAATGCTCTTGTGACTTTGGGTATAAAAGATTCGAAACATTACCTTAAATTTTGTAGGTTCAACTAATTGGAAGGCCAGAACATCTCCCTCGAGCAAATTGTGCGAAGCAGCAAACTGCCTCCAACCAGCGCTTAGTCCGGTCTTGCATGCAATGTATTTCGACTGATACTGTCTACCACTTTCATCTTCCAAAGTCATTGTAATATCTTTATCTGGTAAGTGTGATTTGCAGAACAGCGAAGGAAGCCCCTATTACACAGAATACATAAACAAAATATAGGGCAGAAAAAGACAAGGACTTTAACATGTATATACAACTTCTGTTATAACTAATGTTTTCACTTTCATCTACTGTAACAGAATTTACCATCCAAAAACAACTAGCCACGTGTGATCTGACCAGTGATTTCACAAAGCTGGGGAATTGAGGTTCTAGTTTTGATCGAACTTCCTGCGCTCGAATGACAGCAGATGACTTTGCTTGACCTCGTGAGGGTGATCCATCAACTGGAAAATCATACTGCGTATTGCTTTTAAAAAAATCAGAAAGACAGCATTGTCATGAATCAAGTATACAAATACAAACAAAGAGGGGAAAAAAATACACAAAAACTGTACAAAATGTTTCACTGACCTAATGGCCGGGGACTTCCCTGCATGACTCAACATCTGCTGTTCAAGAATTTTTAAAAGCTTTCATAAAAACCCACATCCCATTCATGAGGAACAATGCCATTTCATCCATACAACAAATTTATTCATAATACAAGAGGTTACAAATCAAGACAGTCAAATGCAATCGCAATAAGAAGAAACATATGAACTAAATGCATTGCACCAATTCTGCTAATCCATAACAACATTTCCTTCTCACCCACTACTCCTATTAACTTTCTGATCAATCAAAGCCTCTATATGCTCGAAAAACAGGCGAGGCACGAAAAAGAAACGATTTTTCAACGAATCTGTGTAATTTAAATGGCTGATCCATAACAACAATGGCTTCTCACCCACTACTCCTATCAACTTTCTGATCAATCAAAGCCTCTATATGTTAGTGTGGAAAGTACATTGTATCGAAAAACAGGTGAAGCACGAAAAAGAAACGATTTTTCAATGTTCTTGTGTAATTTAAAGCCTACCCCATGATGCCAAATCACAAACTAATCCACAAATTTTGTGAACAGAGGTATCAAAATTAAGAAATCCAAAGGTTTAATTTAAGTTTCGAAAAAAATAAAAAGGGGGGAGTCATACCTTTGTAATTTGGGTATTAGAAAGCTCCTTCATAGGCATGGAATACTCCACTTCTTGCTCTTTTGGCTTCCCTGGCTTCTTCAACTTCCCCTATTCCACAATCCACCAAAAACCCACATCAATTTCAATGGAAAAAACACACACACACATAGAGAGAGAGGGAGAGAGAGAGAGAGAGAGAGAGAGAGAGAGAAAGAGAGACCGTGGGGAGAGAAGAAGGTTTAGGGTTGGTGGCGGGCTTGGGGCGGAGCCTGGGTTTGGGCAATGGAGGCTGAGTCAGGTGGCCGTCCTCCTTGGACAGCGGCGTTTGGGGCTTGGCGTTCTTAACATTCCGAGCCATGGTGAAATAACGCCGGGTAGGTGTTTGTGTTTATACCTGAATCATTTTCTGGTTCGAACAAACCCAAACCAGCCAGATACCATGAGGCTGACTTCCTGCCTCCTCCCTCCTCCCTCCGTCCTCCCTTCCTTTTCCTTCTCCTTTTTTCAAAAAATAAAATCATAAAAAATCATTTTTTCATTTTTTGTTAATTTAACTTTTTGGGTTTTTCATTTTTGTTGTGATATGTTTGTGAGAGAGAGTGAGCTTTCACCGTTAATTTTTGTTCAGAAATACTACGTTTATCATATATTTGTTTTTTAAAGATAATTTTAAGAAGATTAAATTTTTAAAGTCAATGATATGATTGTTGATGATTGTATTATTAGTTAAGTGTTTATTTAATACTGGTGACACATCATTTAATTTACAAATTTGACCTCCTAGCATTATAGAGACGAGACTAACATATGTTAGATAGTTCTATCTCTATTAAAAAAATGAGTTTAATTACACATACACCCATTAAAGTTTTTTGTGTTTTTACAAAACCCCTCAGATTTTGAACATATCACAAACACCACATGACGTTTCAAAATCATTTCACAAAACTTATTCCATTAGAGTTCCGTTAGTTTTATGCCGTTATCAGCATACAATAATTTTGAAATGACAAAATTATCCTTTTATAGCTATTTCAGTTAAGAATATGATATTCCACTTGTAACAAAACAGTCCAATTTACCAATCTCCTCTATCTTATTTGCTCTCTTCTTATATTTGTCTCTGAATCTCTCCTAAACTTCCGCACAAATCCCACACTTGGACTTGGGCTCTACAGATTCCGTAATAGAATCCCAACTCAGATCCTTAGTTCTCAACCAGTACAGCCAGGCAAATTCACAAACCTCCTGCCAAAACCTCACTACCCAAAATACCTAGAACGGAAACGGCCTCAGTTTCTCCTTTCTCCTTTCGATTTCGAAACGGTTCTCAATCCACTAAATGGTTCAGCAACTCTGCAAGAATCGGTTATGTTCGGCCTGGAATGCGCGCCTCACACAACTCCCCTTGTGTGCATGGTGAATTACATGTTAGCTTTGAAAGGTGTCTTTGTGGTTACTTGGTTGTGGATGATTTGATTTCTTGCGCCATAAGTTACTTAGACTTCTTTGATCAAGGGACTGTTTATGGAAGGGTTATGTCCATAAAATGTTCTTTTCGTTGCCTTGGAGCCAAGGACTTTTGATTTATGTCAAATGCCAATTTTAAGATAGATTAAAAGCAATGAAGGAAACAAATTCATCAGAATTTCTTAAACAACAGGAAAAGTAAAGTAAATATGAAAGATATTGTGAAATTTAGAGATGTTGTATATCTTACGTAAAGAACACTTTACAAGGACTAAAACATATATAGAGGAGAGGAGTGAAGAAACAGACTTCAATCACTTACTTAATCACTCCTTGAAACACTCCTAATCTATTTACAATAACAAGAAAGCAAAGTTCCTTAATTGAAGGAAAAAGGACAACATGACTAGGTATCCAGGATAAAACCCTAAACCCTTGCCAAGAGTTATATGCTGGGTAAAACACTAACCCTAATTGACAAGGATTGCAGCAATGAGAGTCCCGATAACCTCCAACTTCCAACAGATATTAATTGATAATTTGGAATGGAAACTTTCAGCAAAACATTAGAAATGAATTGAAAATGACAGTACAAAGTATGTAAAAGCAATAATTGATATAGTAAAGCACAAATATAAAAGTTCGGACATAGTTTCAACCTCGTTAGGCAAAGTTAGTTGCCTGTTGGGCTGAATGCAGTAGAACTAAAACTACAAAGGCGGTGACTTTAGCTGTAAAAGGAATGCGAAGAAAGTGACAGAGCTTTTAAGAGTCTTTTTTGAGAGTTGAGTTGAGTGTTGTTTTCTTTTTGTTCTTATGTGGCTTTTATAAAGCTTCTTTTCTTGTGAATTAAGCCTTCCGTCTCTGATACATCTCTCCTCACATCAAGTGGTTGAAGTGACTTGCTCGATAAGGGGTGAGTTCACACTTGATCTTCTTGAATTTACGGGGGCCATTGAAAAGTGTTTTTCCCCTACAAAACCCTTCTGCAAATTCCTCTTATTTTGTAAGTTTGACACTCATAGCTGCCACGTCATAATCATATTTAAATATTGGTTTGGTTATTGTTCACAAGCTTCAAATCAAACACACATTAAGCATTCAACGGTTTTGAGAGGGTATTAGGCCGCGATGCAAGACCAGTGTTTAATTTTGGTCCAAACAGTGCCCCATTTAAACATGATTAAACCGTTAGCACGCCGACTTTAACTGTGTTTAAACCTTTTGATTCCCACTATCAGAACTATGCTTTAGCACCATTAATGACTGTTGTAACTTTAAACTGTTCCACTAACCCACAAAACTCCAACAACATGATGATATAAAAGGAAAAACCAGTGGGTTTTAACTTTGCCTTCACTTCTGAGTACTTCTGAACTTTAAGAATTTTCCAGACTTCAAGTTTCTTACTTCCTCAGACATTTCATATTTTTCAATGGCTTTTTCCTCTCAACCTCGTCATGTATTTGGTGAAGGAATCACCAACCTTCGTTATCACACTGGTCTCTTATTCCAAACCCAGCCAAACCTTCACCAACAAGGTCAAGTCTATCGATATTTCCTCAAATTTGCTTATCAATATTCCTACTGATACATATTTTAAACATTAATTACCTCTAAGCGTAAGAGCTCGTCTATGTATTGCTCCATACAATCTTGGCTTTTTTCAACTTTCAAGGATAATCATCAAGCTATGCACTTTATGTTAAGTTGAATTGTTGTTTTTCTTTATTTTCAAAATTATGATTATTTTATATCTCAAGTCCAACGAATTTGCTCAATATCATCTTTTATGATCAAATCAAGTCAATATGTCACTTAGTACTACGGTCTAGTGTTATTATTTTTTATTTGTAAATAAGAGGTCTTAGGTTTGATTATCGCCAGATGCGAATTTGAACCACATTATTGCTAGTCCATTATGAGTCTTGGCCCACCCCAACACTCCCTTAGTGTAGATAATATCATTTGTTCATAATCGAGTCAATTTGGACTAACTCAAGTTGTGTAGGGCACTGTACTTTCCTTTATGCACTTAAGTTTGAATATTTATTTTCATAATTTAAATAAACGGTATTTTAGTCAAAAATCAATAAAAACTCTACTATTAAGCCATATATCACTAACATATATATTTTTTTACTTAATCAATGATATATTTTTATTAATTAGGCATAGGTCAATGATGAATGTGAAATTGGTACCAGGTGAAATATCCTGTAAATAAAAATTATAATCCGCTGGACTGACCAGTCAAGTCCGCTAGTCAACTAAGATAGATTTGTTAGTCAATAAATCGAAGATTCAATTACCAATTTCTAATCCCACAAACTATTCTAGTAAACAAGGCTGCAATTCGTTGCAAGTTATTAATGTGTCAAGTGGTTAGGTTTGTGAGCACATACAATTTAAATGTTCAACATATATATGTATCATGTATGTGTATGTGAGATGTGTGACATAATAACAATAACTTGAACACAAGATATTTTTGGTCGAAAAAAAAAAACCCCACATTTGGGTTAAAAAACCGGGGACTCTCCACTGAGTCCAATCCACTAGTGTAAACAAAAGTTCATACAAAGATCACACAAGCTTAATTCCTAGAACCCTATATATGAAGCAAGTTTACCTTCGTGCAACCTTGCCTTACACGAGATGAACTCATTCAATCTTCACGAAGTGGCAACTCCTCATGAGCTCATCACTTTGTGGCATCGAGGTCAACACGATTAATGATGTGATATGATTTTATGATATGCACATGAAATCTGGATTTAACTGATCAGTCAGATTCTCCAGTCAAACAGTTGAAGGAAAAATCTAACTTGAATCCAAAGCTTGGTCTAAAATTGAATTTAAAGCTTAAAACTAGACCAAGACTTTAATGCAAAACCTTAAAGCAATGCAATCCTAATAGACAATGATTGGGTGTTTAATACATGAGGAAGGTTTGGCAGTTAGGGTTTCATAAATGGAGAAGATGCAAGCTCAAAGCCTTTAAGGCAACTTTATCTCTCTAAAACTAAGTTCTAAACCCCCAAGAGCAAAATAAAACTCTAGGGAACAAATATACCCAAGGAAATATGATTTTCCATCAGCCAACTTGTCCCAATGACACTTGTCGACTGCAAAAGAAATCTAGGCATATCAATGGCTAGAAACTGACTATCATCAGAAAGGTCTTAGTCAGCTCATGTAGGCTGTCTTAATCTGTGTGCCTACACAGCTGGAAGTCAGTGCACAAAACTAACTAAACAATTAACCTAGACATAATGCAACACAAATAGAGATATGAGATGCACATGCATGAACAAACCTTTGACGTGAGGTGAGCCACGTACTTGAACGTTTAATCCCAATAACAGCATCTTATAATCAGATAATGTAGTCTAGAACTAAATTGAGCATGTGGTACACAAATACAATATTTGACAAGGAAAGCCAAACACTTAAGACCGCACTTTACAAAATGCCACATAGGCTTTAAGTCATTATAAATAGTTAGAATTTGACTCTTCTTCATTCTCTCTTTCCATGAATGCCATATGGGCTGTAAGCTATTATGAATAGGGATTTAGATCCTCTCTGGATCAATTTTTTGGGATCCTCTGGACCGATGAATCCTATCCATTAATACAAATCCAACAACCAAAATCTCTTATGCTTCCTCTCTTCCCCTTAGCTATTTTCTTTCTCACTCACTTCGAAGCTCTCAACCTCGAACCATCAACCCCCAAAATTCCAGATCAAATTTAACCCCACCTAAAGAGCCAGCACCGCCACAACCCACCCAACCCACAATCCCCAATTGTAGGTCCCTCACCTTACCTTTGCCAAAATCAGCCACAACACCACTACATCCCTAAATTGCAAATCCCTCGACCTTAAAATCTCAGCCGATGTTAAGGAAACAACAAAAAGAGGGGTCATGTGAACCGATGTCTTTTGGTTACAGAGATCTTTTTCATAACTATGGAAGAATTATAGAAAGACAAAGTTACAATAGAGAGATAAATCTCAAAGATGAAGAAGAAAAAAATGACAAATAAAAAATTAAAACAATAAAAGAGAGCAAAATAATAAATCAAACTTATAGCACAAATGATCTGCAATTTTGGGGTTTGTTAACAGTGGTGAGGTGTGGCGGTGCGAGGGAGAAAGATGAGTTAAAGGGGAAGAGATTTTGGCCGCTGGATTTCTATGCTCATGAAATTGATTTGGAGAGGATATGAACTGCATAAATAGTTAGAACATGAATATTCTATCACTCTCTCTCTCTCTCTCACTCTTCGTTTACATGGAGGAGTTTGCTCAACTGAAAAAGAAAAAGAAAAAACCAGGAAACAAACATTGCATTGCAGTGTTCGAATCCAAAAGTAAAAAATTAAACCAGAAAACAGACACTGCCTTACAGTGTCTGAAACCAAATGTAAAAAATAAAGCCAGGAAATAGACACTATATTACAGTGTCTGAATCCAAATGTAAAAACCAGGAGCAACGCAAGGTGTGAAGCGTAGGAGACGTGTGACTGATGGAATAAACAGAACCAGAAAACAGAAACTACAACGTAGCGGCCTAAATCCAAAAGAAAAAAAACAGAACCAAGAAACGCACACAACATTGCAGTGTTTGAATCCAAATGTAAAAAGGAACATGTAGGAGGTGTGTGAGTGATTAAAAAAGAAAAAATAAAACAGTAAATGGACACTGCAACTTAGTATCTGAATCCAAATGTAAAAAACAAAATCAGGAACACATATACTCCATATTGACTTATTCCAAAATATAAAACTCTGAGAGAAGGGAATGCCAATTAAAGTGGGTGCCAGCTGCATTGACAGATTTTGTAATTTATGTTTATTTTAAATGTATTTAAGTATTACAATATATAATTGACCTATTTATAATTGACATAAATATTGTTGATATATTGTTAATATTGTAACTTTTTAGTGACTTTACAAAATGACTATTAAATAAAAGGAAAACTAACGAAAAGTCCAAAAAAAAACTTTAGTTTTAATGAAAAATGACAAATAAAAGTGTAGTGAATAGTACCAGGAAAATGTAAAATGTGGTTTTTTTGGTTAAAAGTGAAAAGTGTCACAGCCCGTCCCGGAGGTACTGTTGACGAGAATGTGAAATGTCAGAATTACCCTTATGAGACATTAAGGTACGTAGGTATGTGTGTGTTACGTTTTAAAAATTTTCTTGGTCCCTAAGCTTATGAGGAAATTGTTTAAGTTAGATATATGTTGAAGATAATTTTTTTTATTGTATGGTTAGGGACTTGAGAAAGGTTTTGGATGGTGTGGATTGGTTTGGACCACACAAAACTCTCTCTCTCCTTCCCCGCACACTCTCTCTCTCTCCTCCCTCGCGATCTCTCACTCTCAGTCTCTCTCTCTACAAAGGTACGGTCGACACCCAAAACCACCCCAAACATCACGGATCGACGGACTTAGGACCCCCTTTGGACTCCTGAGGACACCACGAGTACATTGATACCATTTTCAGGTAACATTTCCTTCGAAAACCCTAGTTTCCAAAGTCCCCGTGAAAGTGTACTGTTCATGCACACGTAAATTCTAATGTTTTTTGGGATTTGAAGCTTGTAGGGAGCTTGGTGAAGTCCTAAGGAAGCTCGGAGTGCTTCATTTGGAAGATTTGAACGTCGGGATCGTCCAGTTCAAGTTTGGCCGAATTCTTGGATTTTTGGAAGGTTTGATTCCGTGCTTTTTAGTGCTTAAAACTAGTTCATCGTGATAGTACTCATCTAGGGCTTCATTTTGGTATAAAATTCGAGAAATTTGGATGAAAATCGAGTGAGAATAAGGAGATGGAAAAATTTCCCAGGTTTCCGGTGACCGGAGTCCGGCGAGGGTAGGTCGGAGAAGAAGGAGGAATATTCCGTTAGTTTTAACGGAATATTCCTAACGGCAGTAACGGTAACCGTTAGTCTTGACGGAATATTCCGGAATATTCCTAACGGCGTCAACTGACGCCGTCAGCAAGCCGCGTAGACCCGTGCCTAATTCGGCGCGTGGGGGCGCGTGAGACCTCGAAAAATTATTTTAAAAATTTTGAGACGTCCGTGACGTCGAGTAGGTCGATGTGGTATATTCATATACCCAATTTGAGCATCGTATGAGAAGTTATTTTGAAATGTTGACGATGTGCTTAAAAATAATGTTATTTTAGTTATTTCTCATATAGGTGACGAGTATCCCGAGGACGAGCGTATCCAGGGACATCGCGGGGGTTACGACCCATCGACATACCAGTGAGTGGGCAGTTTTGATTTCATATTTACCTATATACTATTGTTTCCCAGAAAATGCTTTTATATGAGAAAATGAATTTAAAGTGCCATGCATGAAAACATTGAATATTTGATTCGATAATGGATATAAATATATATAAACATGAATTGATATATGATGCATACATGTTGCATGGTGCTGTGGAGGCGCAGGTAAGTCAGGTGAGTCATTATGCATTGAATTATTGATGTTGAAATGTTTAAGCTCATAACCTGCACCCTAGGTGTTAGTGCTTATATTAGTTTCACCACACCGCACGCTCGTCTTGGATCCAAGTAGGTGGATGTCGTACAGACCATGTGAGGGTTCCGACATGCCAGTTGTACAGACCATTAGAGGGGTTCCGACTGGTGGGTGATTTTAGATTATGTGCACAGTTGATTGATGTGAGAAGCACTAGAGCGTAATTATACACTTGTCATCGTACAGACTACCTTATGTAGTTCCGAGTGACGTGCAGAGTTAGACCGTATAGGTCACCGAGGTGACTCCGGTTAGTGAGAATGTTGAGTTTAGAATTAATCGTATAGGACCAACTGCAGGGTCTCCGATTGATTCCTTATTATTCACCTGATTTATAAATTGATTTATGGCATGGCATGTTTTCTTGGAAATTTGGGATATGAGTTTTGAGATTATATATATATATGATTTTATATATATACTATTTTCTGGGAAAGTATACAGGTTTTACAGTGAGGGGATAGAAATGATTTTAATGAAATGTTTTTGGAAAAATCTTGATTTTACTGACCCACTCATTTTGTTTTGCGCCCCTCCAGGTTCTAGTTAGCGGTTGGTGACTCTCGAGGTCATTTTCCGGCATTCTGACAGACTCTTGACATGTAGGACTCACCCGAGGGTGAAGTACCTTTATTTTAGTCTTACTTGACTGCACTAAAACCTATGCTCTGAATTTGTGTATTATCTTAATTCTCATATTACTCCAATAGATTGTTCATCTAGAGATTGGTTTAAATTCCTTCGTATTTTGTATTATCATGCTTCCGTGTCGCACTGTTGGTTACGTCACGCTCACGTGACGGCCAGCACGCCTTGATCCTCTGGATCGGGGTGTGTCAGTTTGGTATCAGAGCCTAGGTTGCAGTCCTGTGTAATTGTTAATGTTCTAATGATCTTTTGATGTTTCTGTCAGAATTATGCCGCCTCGTAGAGAGCGTAGGGAGTCCCGCCGTGCTCCTGAACCTAACTTCCCTGACATAGCTCAGTTAGGGGAAGCGATTGCCCATGCCTTCCAGAATGTCATTCGTCCCCCTCCCCCTCCTCAGAGGACACCCCTGGAGGCCATGTATAATTTGAAGCTAGATCGTTTTATGGGTAATGAAGGTCACGAGGGGGCTGAGAAATGGCTAGATCATATGGAAAAGACGTTTCAGGTGGTGCAAAGTCAGGGGAACTTTCCTGCTAATAGGTGGGTTGAGACCACTACCTGGTTTTTGGGTCAAGAGCCGGCTAGTTGGTGGAGGAATCAGACTCAGTTTATGACCCCAGCGATGGCATCTGATTGGGCAGTATTTAAAGATAATTTCAAGAAAAGATTTGTCCCTCCAGAGTACATTGACCGTAAGAAGCAAGAATTCACCAGGTTGAAACAAAGAGATATGTCAGCTCAGGAGTACTACAGAAAGTTTACTGACTTGTCTCGTTATGACCCGGATATAGCTGGTAATCCAGTAGAGATGCTTCGTCGCTTTAAGTTGGGATCTAAGAAGAAACGGAGGACTTTTGCTAATGCACTTCCCTGCGCCGATTATCATGAGTATTTCGAGATCTTGGTTAGGATGGAGGACTCTGATAATCTTCCTGACAGTGAGGATGACGAAGATAGGAATGATGGTCAGAAGAAAAATGATAAGGGTAAGGGTATCTCCATTCCGGGACCTCGGCAGACGCAGAATTTTAAGAAGAGTGGAGCGAGTTCGAGTTCTTCTAGTGGGGGATATAGTTTTACTGGTCCGAGGAGAGGTGGCGGCAGATTTTCTGGTGGACCCAGATTTCAGGGACAAAGAGATTCTGGTGGTACTGGTGGTTCTGGCGCCCCGTGGTGCCGCCGATGTAACTCTCGTCATCATGGTGAGTGCAGGATAAGTAGTGGTGGTGCTTGTTTTACTTGTGGACAAATGGGACACCGGGCTTCTTAGTGTCCCCAGGGTCAGCAGAGACCTCAGCAGACCACTATGCCACCTCCAGCACCGATTCAGCAGAGTTTTGGATCAGGCAGTTATGGCCAGTCGGGTCGTGGTGGTGCCTACCACTACCAGGGAGATGCTGCTCCTTATGCCTCTGGACCTCATCAGTATTCCCAGGAGCCTTATTCTCAGGACTTTGGAGGTTATTCTTCTTATTCCTCTATGCCAGCAGGTGGATCGCAGTGGCATCAAGGAGGTCAGCCCCGTCAGAGGGAAGTTGCTACTGGAGGTGCGAGACCATCCAGGCAGCCTGGTCAGCCAGGCCAGGGACGTAATCCTCAGGGACGAGGTAATCAGGGCAGTAGAGGCCGAGGTGGACGACAAGCTCAGGGGCGAGTTAATCATATTTCTCTGCATGAGGCTCAGAACCATCCAGATTTGATCATGGGTACGTTAAATGTTCTTGGTCATTTTGCTAAGGTTTTGATTGATTGTGGTGCTACGCACTCTGTGATTTCTCATACGTTTGCTCAAGCGACCCAACCTCACCCTTCACCTCTAGGATTTGATTTAGAGTTTGCCATGCCTAGAGGAGATAAGTGTTATGTTGATAGTGTGTATCCTGGATGTCCAGTGATGGTTGGGGGCGTAATTATGCTAGCTGATCTTATTCCGTTAGATATTGTGGATTTTGATGTGATTCTAGGGGCTGATTGGTTGCATCATAATCGTGCCCATATTGATTGTTATGGGAAATCAGTTACTTTTTATCGTCCTGGACTACCCGAGGTTACTTTTGTGGGCGAAAGAAGTGGGGTGAGACATGGTGTTATTTCCGCCATGAGAGCAAAGAAATTATTATCGAAGGGTTGCCAAGGATATTTAGCACATGTGGTGTTAAATGATACTGCTCCTAGTAGTATAGAAGAAGTTGGTGTGGTCAGACATTATCCTGATGTATTTCCTGATGATCTACCTGGGTTGCCGCCAAACAGAGAGGTGGAATTCTCTATTGAATTGCTTCCAGGTACTGATCCTATATCTCTAACTCCTTATAGAATGGTTCCTGCTGAGTTGAGAGAATTGAAAATTCAGTTGCAAGAATTACTTGAGAAAGGTTTCATTCAACCTAGTTCTTCACCTTGGGGTGCTCCAGTATTGTTTGTGAGGAAGAAAGATGGAACTCTGCGGTTATGTATTGACTATAGGCAATTGAACCGGGTGACGATTAAAAACCGTTATCCATTGCCTCGTATTGATGATTTGTTTGATCAGCTGAAAGGTGCGTGTGTATTTTCTAAGATTGATTTGAGATCCGGTTATTATCAGTTGAAGATCAAAGATGATGATGTACCTAAGACGGCATTCAGAACCCGTTACGGACATTATGAATTTTTGGTTATGCCATTTGGGTTAACCAATGCACCTGCAGCTTTCATGAGGATGATGAACGAGGTATTCCAGCAATATCTTGATAAATTCGTTATTGTTTTTATTGATGATATTCTGGTATACTCTAAATCTCAATCAGATCATATCCGACACCTTAATTTGGTGTTAAGGAAATTGAGGGAGCATCAGCTGTACGCTAAGTTCAGTAAATGTCAGTTTTGGTTGACTGAAGTAGCATTTTTAGGGCATGTTGTATCGGCTCAAGGAATTCAAGTTGACCCTCAAAAGATAGCAGTGGTGGAGAATTGGGAACAACCTCGAACCGTCACTGAGGTACGAAGCTTTCTTGGTTTGGCAGGTTATTATCGACGGTTTGTTCAGGATTTTTCTATGATTGCTTTGCCGTTAACGAAGTTGACTAGGAAGGATGTTAAATTTGAGTGGGATGAGAACTGTGAGCGGAGTTTCCAGCAATTGAAATATTGCCTCACTCATGCTCCAGTATTGGTGCTTCCGGATGATAGCGGTAATTATGAGATTTATAGTGATGCTTCCTTAAATGGTTTGGGATGTGTTTTGATGCAACATAAAAAGGTAATTGCCTATGCTTCTAGGCAGTTGAAGAATCATGAAAGGAATTATCCTACTCACGATCTTGAATTGGCAGCAATTGTTTTTGCTTTGAAGATTTGGAGGCATTATTTGTATGGTGAGAAGTGTAAGATCTTTACTGATCACAAGAGTCTTCAGTATCTGTTTACCCAGCATGATCTTAATCTTCGTCAGCGGAGGTGGATGGAATTGCTTAGTGATTATGACTGTTCTATTGAATATCATCCGGGTCGTGCTAATGTGGTAGCGGATGCACTAAGTATGAAACCTCAAGGTAGACTCAATGCCTTATATGCTAGTCGTGTTCCTCTTCTTGCTGAATTGAGAGCAACTGGAGTAGAGTTAGAGTTGGAAAATCAAAATGGAGCTTTTCTTGCTAGTTTTCAAGTCAGGCCAGTTTTGGTTGATCGTATACTCGAAGTCCAGACGGTGAATGAGGAAATTCAGGAGTTGATTCAGTTAAGAAATGAAGGGAAAAAGAAAGACCTCAGAGTCCGGGAATCAGATGGTATGCTCATGCAAGAAAACAGAATGTATGTTCCGAATAATGAAGAATTGAAGAAGGAAATTTTGGATGAAGCGCATTGTTCAGCTTATGCGATGCACCCGGGAGGAACTAAAATGTATCATACCATTCAACCATTTTATTATTGGCCGGGTATGAAAAGGGAGATTGCAGAGTATGTGAGTAGATGTATTATTTGCCAACAGGTGAAAGCAGAAAGAAAGAAGCTATTTGGGCGAATGCAGCCACTTCCCGTTCCCCAGTGGAAATGGGAAAATATCACCATGGATTTTGTGTATAAACTTCCTCGTACACAAAATGGATTTGACGGTATCTGGGTGATTGTGGATCGGCTTACCAAGTCAGCGCATTTCATTCCAGTGAGGGAGAAGTATCCTCTGAATAAATTGGCTAAGTTGTTCATTTCGAAGATTGTGAAGTATCATGGAGTTCATGTGAATATTATTTCTGATCGAGACCCAAGATTTACTTCTAAGTTTTGGGTGGCTTTTCAGGAAGCTCTTGGTACGAAATTGCTTTATAGCACTGCTTATCATCCTCAAACTGACGGTCAATCAGAAAGGACGATTCAGACGTTGGAGGATATGTTGAGATCTTCGGTGTTACAATTTGGTGATTCTTGGCATGATCGTCTGGACTTGATGGAATTTGCCTACAACAACAGTTTCCAATCGAGCATTAGTATGTCACCATTTGAGGCACTGTATGGTAGGGCGTGTCGTACGCCACTATGTTGGTCTGAAGTTGGTGAAAGGGTATTAGAAGGCCCAGAGATTGTGGATGAGACAACTCAAAATATTCAGGTGATTAAGTCTAACCTGAAAGCAGCCCAGGATCGACAGAAGAGTTTAGCGGATCGGCATACTATTGATCGAGTGTATGATGTGGGCGATTTGGTGTTTTTGAAATTGTCACCTTGGAGAGGTGTGGTAAGATTTGGGAAAAGAGGAAAGCTAAGTCCGAGATACATTGGACCTTATGTGATTACTGAAAGAGTTGGTGAAGTTGCCTACCGGTTGGAGCTGCCTCCGGAGCTATCTAAGGTCCATAATGTGTTCCACGTCTCTATGCTTCGACATTATATTTCTGATCCATCTCATGTGATCCCTCCTCAACCGTTAGAGATTAATCCGGATTTGTCATATGATGAGGAACCAGTCACGATCTTGGATTGGAAAGATAAGGTTCTAAGGAATAAGACGGTGAGTTTGGTGAAAGTATTGTGGAAGAACCATTCAGTAGAGGAAGCTACCTGGGAGACGGAAGATCGGATGAGAGAGATGTACCCAAGGTTATTTTATGGGTATTAAGTGAGTTACATGGTTACAGGAATTTCGGGGACGAAATTCTATAAGGAGGGATGATTGTCACAGCCCGTCCCGGAGGTACTGTTGACGAGAATGTGAAATGTCAGAATTACCCTTATGAGACATTAAGGTACGTAGGTATGTGTGTGTTACGTTTTAAAAATTTTCTTGGTCCCTAAGCTTATGAGGAAATTGTTTAAGTTAGATATATGTTGAAGATAATTTTTTTTATTGTATGGTTAGGGACTTGAGAAAGGTTTTGGATGGTGTGGATTGGTTTGGACCACACAAAACTCTCTCTCTCCTTCCCCGCACACTCTCTCTCTCTCCTCCCTCGCGATCTCTCACTCTCAGTCTCTCTCTCTACAAAGGTACGGTCGACACCCAAAACCACCCCAAACATCACGGATCGACGGACTTAGGACCCCCTTTGGACTCCTGAGGACACCACGAGTACATTGATACCATTTTCAGGTAACATTTCCTTCGAAAACCCTAGTTTCCAAAGTCCCCGTGAAAGTGTACTGTTCATGCACACGTAAATTCTAATGTTTTTTGGGATTTGAAGCTTGTAGGGAGCTTGGTGAAGTCCTAAGGAAGCTCGGAGTGCTTCATTTGGAAGATTTGAACGTCGGGATCGTCCAGTTCAAGTTTGGCCGAATTCTTGGATTTTTGGAAGGTTTGATTCCGTGCTTTTTAGTGCTTAAAACTAGTTCATCGTGATAGTACTCATCTAGGGCTTCATTTTGGTATAAAATTCGAGAAATTTGGATGAAAATCGAGTGAGAATAAGGAGATGGAAAAATTTCCCAGGTTTCCGGTGACCGGAGTCCGGCGAGGGTAGGTCGGAGAAGAAGGAGGAATATTCCGTTAGTTTTAACGGAATATTCCTAACGGCAGTAACGGTAACCGTTAGTCTTGACGGAATATTCCGGAATATTCCTAACGGCGTCAACTGACGCCGTCAGCAAGCCTCGCACGTGGCTGTGCGTAGGGGGCGCGTAGACCCGTGCCTAATTCGGCGCGTGGGGGCGCGTGAGACCTCGAAAAATTATTTTAAAAATTTTGAGACGTCCGTGACGTCGAGTAGGTCGATGTGGTATATTCATATACCCAATTTGAGCATCGTATGAGAAGTTATTTTGAAATGTTGACGATGTGCTTAAAAATAATGTTATTTTAGTTATTTCTCATATAGGTGACGAGTATCCCGAGGACGAGCGTATCCAGGGACGTCGCGGGGGTTACGACCCATCGACATACCAGTGAGTGGGCAGTTTTGATTTCATATTTACCTATATACTATTGTTTCCCAGAAAATGCTTTTATATGAGAAAATGAATTTAAAGTGCCATGCATGAAAACATTGAATATTTGATTCGATAATGGATATAAATATATATAAACATGAATTGATATATGATGCATACATGTTGCATGGTGCTGTGGAGGCGCAGGTAAGTCAGGTGAGTCATTATGCATTGAATTATTGATGTTGAAATGTTTAAGCTCATAACCTGCACCCTAGGTGTTAGTGCTTATATTAGTTTCACCACACCGCACGCTCGTCTTGGATCCAAGTAGGTGGATGTCGTACAGACCATGTGAGGGTTCCGACATGCCAGTTGTACAGACCATTAGAGGGGTTCCGACTGGTGGGTGATTTTAGATTATGTGCACAGTTGATTGATGTGAGAAGCACTAGAGCGTAATTATACACCTGTCATCGTACAGACTACCTTATGTAGTTCCGAGTGACGTGCAGAGTTAGACCGTATAGGTCACCGAGGTGACTCCGGTTAGTGAGAATGTTGAGTTTAGAATTAATCGTATAGGACCAACTGCAGGGTCTCCGATTGATTCCTTATTATTCACCTGATTTATAAATTGATTTATGGCATGGCATGTTTTCTTGGAAATTTGGGATATGAGTTTTGAGATTATATATATATATATGATTTTATATATATACTATTTTCTGGGAAAGTATACAGGTTTTACAGTGAGGGGATAGAAATGATTTTAATGAAATGTTTTTGGAAAAATCTTGATTTTACTGACCCACTCATTTTGTTTTGCGCCCCTCCAGGTTCTAGTTAGCGGTTGGTGACTCTCGAGGTCCTTTTCCGGCATTCTGACAGACTCTTGACATGTAGGACTCACCCGAGGGTGAAGTACCTTTATTTTAGTCTTACTTGACTGCACTAAAACCTATGCTCTGAATTTGTGTATTATCTTAATTCTCCTATTACTCCAATAGATTGTTCATCTAGAGATTGGTTTAAATTCCTTCGTATTTTGTATTATCATGCTTCCGTGTCGCACTGTTGGTTACGTCACGCTCACGTGACGGCCAGCACGCCTTGATCCTCTGGATCGGGGTGTGTCAAAAAGTACCGGAAGTGTTTCGTTAAAACTCCCTTAAATAAATTTAGTAAAGATTATGTTATTGTTTGTGAAAAGAAAAATATTTTCATGAAGTGTTCTAGTTAGGAAAGAGATATTATTTGGATCTCTTCCACCAAATCCACCAAATCAATTAATCTGGACCCTTAAAATTTGATCCAACGGCTACAAATAGGGGACTCCTTTAAAAGTTATAGTAACTTTAACCGTTAGATTAAATTTCAAAGATTTGAATTAGGTGATTGAATGAATTTGGTATAAGGGATCCGGAAATGATTCATTTCCTTCTAGTTAACACCAATAGTCATAATCAATCACAATTTCCGGATCCCTTTCCTTCTAGTTAACACCAAACTTCTAGTTAACACCAATAGTCATAATCAATCACAATTTCCGGATCCCTTTCCTTCTAGTTAACACCAATAGTCATAATCAATCACAATCACAATCAAATAGTACTCGCTTTGTTTTTTGTACTTCCGTTGGCAGCGTGTAACTTTGTAAGGATGATCTCACAAAAAACAATTGATTTAGGTCGTTGGACCGTATTCCATATTGTAAAACATGTCATAACAACTTTGTTTTATTTTCTTATAAAAAATTCCATTTTTTAAAGTTCACCATAACATATATTATAGTATAAAGTGCAATGACAACATCATCAAATTTATGTTGAAATTTTATTTTACTATGAGTAAATTGTAGCAATAGTCTCTCAATTAAAAATTTATTACCATTGGTCACTTAACTCATCAAAATGTGTAACTATGATCATTTTCTTCAACTTCGTTATAATTTTGTAAAAATAAGTTATGTTGGAAGGACCATTGAGGGTCCATCAACTCATCAAAATGTGTAGCTATGATCATTTTCTTCAATTTCGTCATAATTTTGTCAAAATGAGTTATGTTAGAAGGACAATTGCTATAATTGGGTTAAAGTTGAGGGATGATTGCTCCAATTGTGTTAAAGTTGAAGGACCATTTCTCTAGTTGAATTAAAGTTGAGAGACTAATGGTAATGAATTTTTAGTTGAAGGATCATAGCTGCACGTTTTGATAAATTGAAGGACTAATGATTTTTTAGTTGAAGAACCATTGCTTCAATTGAGTTAAAGTTAAGGGACCATTACTATAATTTACTCTTTTTCTAAATACATATTATATCAAAAACCCAAAATATTGAAAAACAAAATCAAATGGATTTTTGCTTTGTGCTTGTTCATGCATTAAATATGGAATAAAGTACAACATAATTATGTCAAAGGGTTGAATTAAAAAAATAAAAATTTCAACACGCCATATTAAATCCTAATAATATATACAGTCAACCAAAAAAAATTAAACTCGATTATTTATCTTTGGCGTGACATAAAGAATGATGTATTTTTTGTAATCCAATTTGGTGCACCATAACATCAAGCAACCTGAAAAAACAGCCGTTGGATTCAAAACTAAAGTACCAAACAAATAGCATGAGACTATGGTGTCAGTTGTCCATGTCACGTCAAACACTTGCAGAACAGAAAATCTACGTACATCCAGGGGCATATTAAGTTTGCAGGATTTCTATTCTCCTTATCTCATACCCTTCTTATCCCTTCCTATTTCTGTGGTCACGGTTAAGTCACGTCACCACAGAAATAGGAGAGAATAAGAAATGTATGAGATGGAGGAGAGTAGACAATCCAGATCCCATACTTAGAGACGTTGAGAGAGAGAATCGTACTCAGAATCTCGAGTGCAATATGTATGGTCATTCGTCACAGGAAAGAGTTTGCTAGTAAACCAAGAAAACCAAAAACTAGTTGGTTCCGCAACTCTACGTCTCCAATGAATATTCATCTTTTAGTTTGAATATATAGTTCCCCTTTGGTTCCAAACATCCTGGGTTGAATGGATTTGGTTGGCTATCGGCTTTTATTGTACTCTTTGTTCTCATTCTCTGTCGTCTTTGCAGCACAAGTCTCTCTCCCTCTCTCTCTCTCCTCTCTCTTCTCTCTGGACACGTAAACTGTTCATATAATACAATATTTTCTGACGAATATCTGATAATAATTGTGCCTTTCCTTCTTCATGGAAAGCTTCAAATTCAAAAGCTTTCATGTGGGGCATTAATTCATAACAAAACCTCAAAAGGGTTGTCCGAATTTCGGTTGACAATCTCTCCAATGCCGATGTTCCTGAATCTATGGACGTTTTTTGGCGCGGATTCCCCACAATCTTTCAGACGCTGCGTCAAAATTTTCTCTCTGGTTTTTGCTTTCGGCTCTGCTCTCTGCCTTGGTGCTCTTAAAGGTACCACCTTTCGCTATTGAGGATATGTATGTGTGTGTATGTATATATATACACACCTATATACATATATACATACATATATATACACACACACACAGATTTTGAATGTTTTCTGCTGAATTTACTGAAAATTTTGATGGTTGGTTTTTGGGATTTTGATCATATATGTTGCAGGTCTTCTGGTCGGACCCATTTCTGCACTAATACTGATTTTAGGGAATGTGGGAATAATTTTAGGTTTATCTCCTGCACATGTTGTCTGGACAATCTACACTCTCATAAAGTTAGTATCTTTGAAATTACCTCTTTCAAAATTTTCAGTAGAACTCCTAATTTTTCAGAGATTTAATACTCTCTTTTTTTTTTTCCCATAAATGTTGGGAAATTGCAGGATTCACAGATTTGATGTACCACTTAAAATTGCAATTTTGTTTGCCTTGCCTGGCCTGCTGGGTATATGGCTGGGTTTGAGCATAGCAGGGAGTGTTCTGTTGGGTGTGGGATATGGATTCCTCACTCCCTGGGTTTCTACTTTTGAGGCCTTTAGGCATGACAACCGGTACAAGAAATTCAAACATTGTATCCTGGTAAAACTTTTGAATTCGGTCTCTTTATTTTTCTTCAATTTTTCTGTTTGGTTTAGTGTCAAATTTAGCTCTGCTCGTTGTGTTTCACTCATGCAACTTCGTTACTTGTTAGGATGGAACTTGGGGGACTGTTAAGGGAAGCTGTACTGTAGTTAGAGACTTTGCAGACCTGTGTTACCACTCGTACTCACTTTACTTGAAGGAGTTGCGCGAATCACCCGCTGCAGAGGAAGTTCGCACTCTTAGGTAATCGTGTTGTAATTAGTTACTCAGAATTATGTTGCTTTTGTCATCAAATTAATATCAAAAGCCAAGTATAAACATTTTAATCAAACCATAAGGTAATCATGTTGTAGTTAGTGACTTGAATTGTTTTGCTTCTGTCATCAAATTATGTAGCAAAAACTAAATATAAACATTTGAATCGAACTCTAAGGTATTCGTGTTGTAATTAGTGACTCGAATTGTTTTGCTTCTGTGATCAAATTATGTAGCAATAGCCAAATATAAACATTTGAAATAGCATTGCGTAAAACAGCTGTTTTAATCTGAACTCAATTCTTTTTCGGGGACATATTGTAGGTTGATTCACATTCCAGCATGTATTATAGTTGGCGTGTTGGGGCTAATCGTGGAGATTCCTGTTTACACTGCAATTGCTGTTGTAAAGAGTCCCTATATGCTGCTTAAGGGCTGGTATCGACTGATTCATGATCTGATTACTCGAGAAGGTCCATTTCTTGAAATAGCATGCATCCCTATTGCTGGTTTGACAATCCTTCTGTGGCCAATTGTGGTTGTTGCAAGTATTGTATTGGCAGTTTTCTCAAGCATTTTAATCGGATTGTATGCATCAGTTGTAGTATATCAGGTTTGCTTACACCCGACTATAATCATATTAATTTCCTTGGCCTTTCATGATAAGTAAAATTATACATCTTTTAACCATTTGTGAATGCAGGAAAGATCTTTCAGGAAACGTGTGGCGTACGTGATTGCAATGGTGGCTGAATTTGATGAATACACGAATGACTGGCTGTATCTTCGAGAGGGAACAAGCTTTCCAAAGTTGATGACTTTCCTGCTTATGAAATATTGTTCTTTGAGCTCATTAAGTATTACTGCAGCTAGATTGTTTTTATTTTTCTCTTGTAAATCTTTACCAGTAGTGGTCTCATTATGCGCAGCCAGGCCCAAATATCGAAAAAGAGCTGTCGCTCAATCACCCGAGTTCTCTATTCGAGGAAATCAGCTGGCTACACTCAGTCCTGCTCCTATGGAAGCACCTGCAATGCTTATGCCAAGTATAGCCGACTCGAGATCAGTTAGAGACGTTATACAAGAAGTGAAAATGGTTCAGGTATGCCTTTAGGTTATCACGATAGTTTTTCTATGAGCCTGAATGCTTCGATTCAGTATCTTTTGCAAATGAATTTGTTTTGCTTTAATTTCCTTTTCACGAAAAGTTTATCACCGAACTAGCTATGCAACCTTAGGATGAATTTTCTGTGCCATGTACTACAACTTTATGGGAGATACGAAGTAGTAATGTTGTAGTTAATGACAAGGCAATGAGTGCTTAGTGCTTCTGCTAGTTCCGGAAACTTACTCTTCAAAGGATGTAGCAAAATGTCCAAGGAGGTGGCGGGGGAAGCGGAAAGGGAGAACGGGCGGAGGAAGGGGTAAGGGAAGGAGGGTTTATTTATTTATTTTTTTTTCAGTTTTAGCTTTTAAAAGCATGAACATTTGTTCTCCATTGCTATGATGATTAAATTTCTTACGAAATTTCTGTTAATTAGCCCTCTCGCTTGTTTTGTTTCGTGACGAGAGTTTATTGTACTTGAAATGCAACAGATATGGGAAAACATGATGAGGTCCTGCGAACTGAGGGGAAAGGAGTTGTTGGATGATAATGTAATAGCCACAACTGACCTCGATGAATGGTTGAAAGCAAAGAACAGCAACGAAGCATCCATTATCGGTGTTGGTCTGCCTAGTTATTCATGCTTGCACACTCTTCTCTGCTCCATCAGATCGAATTCAGATGGTTTACTGCTGCTTGATGACGTTGAAATTAACTACTTAAATAGACCGCATGAAAAATTGTGGGACTGGTTCTTTAATCCGATAATGGTCTTGAAGGAACAGATTAAGGTCATAAAATTGTCAGAGGGTGAGGTTAGATATTTGGAGAAAGTGGTTCTTTTCGGAACCAATAATCCACAACGCGTAGTGGCTTGGGATAACGGAAGTTTACTACCTCAAGACGCTCTAAGAACTGCTCAAATCGAAGGCATTAGTAGAAGGTACGAAATTTCTTCTATCCCATTTTGAACCAACTAAAATAACCAAACTATTCACATTCCATGGAGGAAAAAAAATGAACAAATTCAAACGTCGCCAATCTTTAACAAATAGAGGGCGCAAAACTTATGTGCATGTAGGGTAATACTCTATTTCGTACAGTCCGGAATGTCATGTTGCCATGTTATCAATCAGACCGTATCAACTTAGTCGATGATTTAAACTGACAGGATGAAACTTGCTTTTAGTAAGTGGCAGTGACAAATTTTGGAACTGTGGAATAAGTACCATTGCTTACACTGCATCTGAATATCGTAGAAAATTAGAATCGATCAGTTTTCTTGTTCGGAAGCATATCATCTATTGTCTGGCCGATGGAAGCAACTGAACTTAGCATTAAATTACTGCAAGTAGTTTCTGTATGTTCATGTTCTGATGTGGTGATTGTATTTGTAGGATGATTGGAATGATGAGAAGTGTCTCAAAATTTCCCACTTACAGAAGGAAATTCCGGCACGTTGTCAAGGCTTTAGTCGCATATTCCTTGCCGAAGGAGGCTTCAATCGCATCCGCTTCTGTTAAATCTACCATCTCCAGTGAAGATGTTGTGCTGGATGAACCTTAATTTATCTTCGTTTTATTTACATTTTCCCCCCTTCACATTGGACTGTGATTATAATTTCTCAAGGGCATGTATTTTAGATCATTGGTCAGATCACTAGTTTATGAGCTTTGCTACACACACACACACACACACACACACACACACACACACACACACTCCGTATGCATATATGTAGTTGGAAGCAGAGGAATCTTGATCTTATAGTGGAAGTTACCATTCCATGGAGGGATTGGCTGTATCGGAAATTGATGAGGTAGGGTTGAGCCTTTTGACAACAAAAGTCCGACATGCTATGTTATTAATGTCTCGCGACGATTTAAACCTAGTTTACGTTTTTATTGGCATATAAACAATCTAACACTGGAGGAGTTCTGCTTCATAATTGATTGGAAGGGTCGACATCTACAATATAAATATATATCATTGTTACAACAGATTGTTGTTTTGAATTTATGGTCAACATTGTGAATCCAACACATAATATGTCATGTTATACAAAAATTTGTAATGCACGGGTATATGGAATGCATCAGCGTGGTATACAGTTGGATTTGCGTGGTTGTGTTTTTGACAATTTGAATCTTTCTAGCTGCTCAAGTATCGATACAACATGTACATTGGTGTATGATGTTAAACTATTGTATACATCATGTACACCATGATTAGAAGCTATATCATATAGCTAGGATATGGCCAACAAGGTGAAGCAACAAGGACATGAAAGCATAGTGCATGGTAAGTTTAGTGCAGGACCACAATTTTAGAAAATAGTAAAATGTTATGCATTGTGTGCTATCTATTTATGCAAAAGCTCACATTTTAGCGACAACATATGGAGATTGGGGGATATGAAATGCTAACATAATTTACATAAAAGTGATTAAAAATAACCCTCCTTTTTACACAAAATCAACTTAATAAAGTGTATTCTTTCTTCGAAGATGATTGATGGAGGGGATAAGATAACTTTCCGAACTTCGAACACGTGGCCGGATATTACATGCTACACTAATCATCATCAACTATGATAACAACTCGACCAATAGGATACTTTCAAATTACCAGAAAATTAGGTAAATATAAAAACAAATTATCTTTAGGTCGGTTTGGAATTCTGATGCTTTTAAAAACAATAACTTATTAAAAAATTTAGAAAAAAAAAAGTGATTTTTAAAAAAACTGCAGTCAATGATCGGAGAAAAGCATAGAAAAGAAGAAGTATGATCTAAAAAATGTTCTTTTATTTTCAAAATTATAGTACTGAGTGCTCATTTAATGAAATTTACAAATGGCAAGTATATCTCCACATATTTTGCAAAATTACAATCTTTGCCTCCTACAAACCTTTCATATTTTGCCTTCTCTGTCTCTTTAACTGTTTTGTAGTACACGTACAAACAAGTAGAGAGTAGCAGAAGAAACTCAAGTGAATTTGTCTTATTTTTTAGTTGCCTTTTTTTGACTTTTACCCAAATTAGTTTGCGATCTCCATATAACAGTGGCCTATAATAAGGAAAGAGATCCTCTCCGGATCTCTTCCTCCAATGCCCGCAGACCAAGTAATTCGAGTTCTTGAAATTTAATCCAACAGTAAAAAATTATTATAACTTTATGGGGCTCGGATTTCAAGGGTCATTGGATCAAATTTCAAGGGTCCAGATCACTTGATCCATAGACTTTGGAGGAAGAAATTTGAAGATGATCTCTTTCCCTATAATAATAGCTAGTAATAGTAAATATTCTCTATTTCCGATTCCATGCATTTTCATTTGTTTTTGTTTTTTTCACTCGGGATTTGTAAAAAGAAGATTTGGCCATGCAGATGGGACAATGGTTGGTGATGATTGATGGAGGGGATAAGATAACTTTTCGAACTTCGAACATGTGGCCGGATATTACATGCTACACTAATCATCATCAACTATGATAACAACTTGACCAATATGATACTTCCAAATTACCAGAAAATTAGGTAAACATAAAAACAAATTATTTTTAGGTCGGTTTGGAATTCTGATGCTTTTAAAAACAATAACTTATTAAAAAATTTAGAACAAAAAAAAGTGAGTTTTTAAAAAACTGATGTCAATGATCGGAGAAAAGCATAGAAAAGAAGAAGTATGATCTAAAAAATGTGCTTTTATTTTCAAAATTATAGTAATCAATGCTCATTTAATGAAATTTACATATGGTAAGTATATCTCCACATATTTTGCAAAATTACAATCTTTGCCTCCTACAAACCTTTCATATGTTGCCTTCTCTGTCTCCACACATACAAACAAGTAGAGAGTAGCAGAGGAAACTCAAGTGAATTTGTTTTATTTTTTAGTTGCCTTTTTTTGACTTTTACCCAAATCAGTTTGCGATCTCCGTACAACAGTGGCCTATAATAAGGAAAGAGATCCTCTCCAGATCTCGTCCTCCAATGTTCGCGGACCAAGTAATTCGAGTTCTTGAAATTTAATCCAACAATAAAATTATTATAACCTTCAAGGGCTCATATTTCAAGGGTCATTTGATCAAATTTCAAGGGTCCAAATCACTTGATCCGCATACTTTGGAGGAAGAAATTCGAAGATGATCTCTTTCCCTATAATAATAGCTAGTAATAGTAGATATTCTCTATTTTTGATTCCATGCATTTTCATTTGTTTTTGTTTTTTTCACTCGGGATTTGTAAAAAGAAGATTTGGCCACGCAGATGAGACAATGGTTGGTGATGATTGATAGAGGGGATAAGATAACTTTCCAGACTTCGAACACGTGGCTGGATATTACAGGCTACACTAATCATCATCAACTATGATAACAACTTGACCAATAGGATACTTCCAAATTACCAGAAAATTAGGTAAACAAAAAAACAAATTATTTTTAGGTCAGTTTGGAATTCTGATGCTTTTAAAAACAATAACTTATTAAACATTTAGAACAAAAAAAGTGATTTTTTAAAAAAACTGCTGTCAATAATCGTAGAAAAGCATAAAAAAGAAGAAGTATGATCTAAAAAATGTGCTTTTATTTTCAAAATTATAGTAATGAGTGCTCATTTAATGAAATTTCCAAATGGCAACTATATCTCCACATATTTTGCAATATTACAATCTTTGCCTCCTACGTTATTGCCTTTGATAAATATTATATTATATTAAAAATCATATCTTTTTAGTCATTTAACATATTCACATCAATTTATATAAAAATTTACCAAGCAATCCAATACTTTTTTTTTGTTAAAAGTACTTTTACAAAAAAAAAAGTGTGTCAAACACTCAACAACTTTATTTTACAGCTGTTTATTCTCACAACACAGCTGTAACAACCCGTCCCGATAATTTTTACGGATTTTAGTGTGAAAGGACATTTTGGTAATTGTTCCTTGTTGGGCTAGATATTTTTTATTTGGGTTACTATTTGGGCCTTAAATGGTGTGCCCTGTGGGGTCTCCCTCTGATTTTGTCCCCCGGCCCACTTTCCCTTGGGTCCAGTCAAATCCTATCAGCAGTTCTTAACTATTCTTTGAGCTTAGACCTACTTCATTTTTGGCTAAGAAACTAGTCAACCTTATTGCGATACTGATGGCAAATGAAGTTTCTGACAATGGGGTATTGTCTCATCTAATCATAGCTTTTACACTTTCTGAATTTATGCGGTGGTGTATTATTAAATGTTGGCTGAATGTTGATGCATTAGGATTGAGTAACGTGTGTGCCTCTTGATGATTTGAACCCCATGATGTGAATCATCATATCCTTGACCTAGAGCTGGTAACCTTCTTCCTTATTGTAAAATCCGGTGACGTTTTCTTTACAGCGAGAAATGTTGCATCCTTTTTTACCAAAGAAGATGTAGTGTGCTTGATGCGATGAAAGTTAAGCACTCAAATTAAACCTTCTTGTTGTCAAATTGTAGTAAAAATGCAAGTAGGGATCGTTCTAAACCGGGGATTATGAGGGCTTGCTAAAACCTCTAAACTAACTCAAAAACATAAAAACAAAGTTAAAAACGTTTGAATAGACTCAAAGGACTCAAAACAGATTCTAAAGACGCAAAACAACTTAAAAACACTTAAAATTGCCTAAAAACACTTGCTGGGCAGATTTGACTCTAACACAACTTTGGATGAATTTAGTGTTTTGGTTTGAATCAAAACACTCAAAAACACTAACGAAATAGAAATTTAACACTTTGAAACAACAAAGTAAAAGGGGGATTTTGGTTTTGACGAATTCGAAACAAACAAACAACTTATAAAATTATATAGATTGTAAAGCGAATTTAAGAAATGAGATGATGGATGGATTATAGAGATACAATTAGAGATCATTACGTTCAATGAAAATCATAAGTGTTGACGAGGCAATTATAACTATGACTGCATGATACAATTGCCAAGAATTCAATTAATGCGATTGTGATAAACAACCTTCACTACTTATGAATATAAACTTGTAATGATTAGGTGAAACTCATTTATATTCTAGCATCTAATTCATGCATGAAAACTAAGTATGCATCCTTAATAAACATACAAGAATCAGTTATGAATAAAATAGATAATTGAATTGCAATCACAACTTATCAAATCACAATTGGAGGAAATCAATTCATATCTCAAGCATGTTCATGGCTTCAAACTTCCCCCTAACTAAATAGGGGTTTAGCCACTCATAATTGCAACAAAATTAGAAAATAACAAAGTAGACATTGAAAGCAAGAAAGAAGTACGCCTAAAATGCTCCAAAGTTCCAAGCTTGAAAAGCCAAGGACCTTTGTTTTCACCACCTTGTTGTAGCACAAGTGTCTAGGATGTGTATGGATATATGGATGGAATGGATTTGCACGGCTAAGAGATGAAAGTGTATGGATTGGTGAGATGTAGTATGGCTAGATGAATGGATGGAGGTCAAGGCAAGGAAATTGTGTTTGTGAATGAAGCTCTTTTGATGGATCAAGATCTTCCTAGTTATGGTGAAGGGTGGATGTATTTATAGGCTAGGGAGAAGAGTGTATGGAGTTGTGGTAATGAGTGGATGTAATGGGTGTAGTGGGTGAATGTTGTCGTAATGAGTGGATGTAATGGGTGTAGTGGATGGATGTTGTGGTAATGAGTGGATGTAATGGGTGTAGTGGATGAATGTTGTGGTAATGAGTGTCTTTGCATGTGTGTGTTCCTCTTTGTATTTGCGCACACATGCTCTTCACCATTTCAGCCCAAAATCAACACATTTTCTGCCTATGCCAAGCCCTCCATGCCTTGCCTTTCTTGTTGTGTGTGTGCTGTCCATGTAGAGTGTGTGTATGCCCTCCAACCTGTGCAGTTTGCATGTGTGTAGCTGTCCATGTTTCTCTTTTGCATGTGCCGTGCCTTCTCTTTCTAGCTGTGCATTTCCACTTGCTCCAAAGCCAAATGAGTGCAATCATAACCCCATTTGCTGCTGAGTGTTGATGACAAAGCAAAACACAAAACAAGTGCCTTTACTTTCTCATTTTATTAGCCAAATCTGCTTAGCCTTTTTCTGAACCTTTCAGTGTTACAATGCCCATAACTTCTTCTAGAAAAATGATATTAACAATCCGTAAATTGCTCCAGAAAATAGATATCCGTATCTTTCCAATCATATAAGGCTCATTTTTTCATTCATTCTGAGCTGTTCGTAACATGCTTCCAAAGTCAGCTAATCTGCACAGGCAGTTTTGACGAATTTGTTACTTAATACCTCACTTGTGCTACTTTTCTTTTCTTTGCTTGATAAATCACACAAAACACAAAAACATAGTAAATAGCTCAAAAATATAAGGAACTAACTAAGAAAAGACAAGTGAATTTTATGTAAAAAATATATAAATATGAGCTTATCAAATACCCCCACACTTAGCTTTTGCTAGTCCTCGAGCAAAATAAAGAAAACAAAACACAACCTAAACCTTCCAACGTTTGCCTTAGGGATTTCCAACGCACATGACAAGTTAAAAATCATCATTCCCACAGATTTTAGTCAACTTAACACTTGAGCACATACCTCATCACAGTCACCACTTACTAGTTCACATTTAACCAATTAAAATGATGTTTTGAATGTAGTAACATGCCTTAGAGAATTTGCTTAATTCCTTACAAGATATGCACTCAATTTTCACTCAGATTTTCTGACTACACACCCTACACTAGGTACATGTGAAAAGATTGATGTAAACATGAAAACTAGTACTCACATATATGTATAACAAGAAAGCATTTTCTGGTATTAATAAGCATGTTTAGATATGATCTCATGAATGTAATGCTACTACTTAGATGCAAGAACCAGTGACACCATATGCTCATACAAATTCCAAACTCCACATATTGAAACGCATAACACTCAAGATGAAGTTAAGGGTTGCAACGGGGTTTAAGGGTAATGGCTAACAAAGAAAGGATAGGGATAATAAACGTTTTGAAAGCAATAGCAAGCAAAGTAATGAAATAGACGCTTGGAATTCACTCAATAATGCAGAAATTAACTTTTAAATACAACGGGAAGATTCAAGCAACACTTAGGGCCGAATTCCATGTTTTGGACCCTTTCTTCAACAAACAACACTTTAGAGCTCTTTTTCACAACTTTTCTTCTTTTCATTCTATTTTCCACAAATGTTTCTTTTTCTTTTTTCTTTTTCTTTTCTACCCGTGCCTTATTAAGGACTTTGGCACACACACACACACAAGAATCACTTCCCCCACACTTGTTTTTCTACAAAAGTTCAACAAAAGGAATTCCTTCTAAATTATGTTTTACTATGCTTCAAGAACAAGGGTATGGATGGTCCTAATCTAGGCTAGGTGAGGATAGTGTGGGTTAACAAAGAACATAGGCTACACAAGGCTCAACGGGGTTAAACTTAAACACATAATGAAATAGAGCACTGCAATTTGGCTGTGGTGGTCATTACACAACTTCATCTTGAATATGTATTATGCAAATCAATAGCATGCTTTGAATGAAATAGGCATGAGTTCTAGCATTTGGAACTAAATGATAAAACGCCTTCTAAGTAGCAACCAAGCAAAGAATAATGAGATCAAGCAACGACTTTAGAAAACAATAGTGCACAAATTATTAACTCTCCAAATAAACGTTTAGGCTCAAGTCTCACAAGGTTGTAGCGTTCATTTGAGTTCCTTCCTTCAAGCATGTTACAAAAATTGATTTTTCCTTTATGATTGCATGTGAATTCGTAAATTATAACCACAACCAAGCATACACCAAATAGTAAATCAAACTTTCATCCATGTTTATTATTCTCTTTAACAGTCATGCAATTAAAAACTGAATCCTCATCATTGTGTTGGAAGGTACCCTATGACACAAACAAACACACAAAAAAAACAACTCTTTTTGGGTTTTTCAAAACAATTTTTCAAATTTTTATGAGATTTTTGGATTTTTATGTCAAAACACACTAAAACACTCCAAAACAGCATAAAAACACTTAAAAACAGTAAGGAACAACACTAGCAGTAAGGGGTGATAAACTCCCACGAATTTCATGCAAAACAACTTGGTTACCCCCCCACACTTAAATCAAACATTGTCCTCAATGTTTTAGGCATAAACTCACACGAAAACAAGCAAACAAACAAACAACGAATAAACATGACAAGTATGGCAAAGTAAAAACCAGACAGAGTAGAGTTTAAGAACGCAAATCTGGTTATGGAGAGATGATCTTGTTGACTTTCCACATCTTTGATCTCGAACTAGGCTAGGGAACTTCTTAGCAAGGAAAATGAGACTTGATTGGTGGTGGTGATTTGATGGCTTTGTACGACGAGGCTATGCTATTTGGCGACTGATGCGTCCATATGTTGTTGAAGCTTCTCGAGCTCTTGGTTTCAACTCAGACTCCTTCTGCTGGGTTGATTGAGTCTGCAGACAGTATTCTTCTTTGCTTGTTTCTTCTGCACGGTAGGTAGGCACGAGGTAGAAGTGATGGTCTGTTTCTTTGTTCAATCTGTCCAAGTGCCGACCGATTGCTTTCTTTCTCCTTGTCCCGCATGCAAGAGCAAGGGTAAAGGAAAAACATGCCATGAGATATCTTTGCCTGCGACTCTGATGATATGAGATACTTTTGCTTTTGAAGAAGTATCTTTCCACAGGTTTATTCTTGAGCTGGGCTGGGGAACTTCTTAGCAAGGAAAATGAGACTTGATTTTGAAGATGAATTAGCACGTTGTCTCCACATGCTTCAAGGTATCATTTTCACTTGCCTTATCTGTTCTCCAGGCAGATGTGGCATCTTCTTCGGAAGTACATCAGCAGTTGAAGATGAGCACTCGAGAGCAATGCTAGGTAAGCAATCAGGAAAGAGTTCCAGGCAGTCGGTTCTTAGATCGGAAGATTGACACCAAGTGCTGGCTGATTGCTCGCTTTCTCCTTGTCACAAAGACAAGGAAAATGACAGGGAGAAAACATGATATGAGATACTCTTGCTTTCAACCTTCATGATATGAAATACTTTTACTCTTGATGACTTGTTTGCAGAGGTACCCCAAGGAATGAGAAACATAGAGTAACTCGAGAGGTTTCGTTGGGAATGCATTTTTGGAGATGAAAAAGGGTTATGTATGTCTGCCTTGCTATGAAGGGTGAATGACGACATTTATAGGAATTAATAACCGGTACTATTCTTTCACTCTTGTCGGCACCCGTTAGATGATTGAACAGTAAACTTCACGTGTTTTCTACTTCACCAGAAATCTTCGATAGATTGCCCGTAATTTCTGCAAGGCTGAGTGTGCATGTGACAGATGTTGACACGTCTGGATAAAGCAGATGCCTCTTCGATATCTGGAATCGGCGCTTCGACAAACTGCCCGTGATTTCCGTAAAGCTGAGTTTGCGTGTGACAGGTGCTGACACGTCTGGAAAAAGCTGGCGCCTCTTCGATATCTGAGATAGGTGTTTTGACAAATTATCCGTGATTTTCGCAAAGCTGAGTGTGCATGCGACAGGTGATGACACGTCTGAAAAAGCAAGTGCCTCTTCGATTTCTGAGATCGGCCCGTGGTTTCTGAGCAGCCCAGCTTTTGAGAAAGCAGACGTCTCTTTGATATCTGAGCTTGCCTCTTCGATTTCTGAACTCGCCTCTTCAATTTCTGAAGCTCCATCGAGTGCTGATTTTTAAAGAGAGGCATACATCACATTCTAAAGCATACTTGAATTTTCCGCCTGTAGAAGCTCCCTACTTGTACTTCTATGAACTTGGTTTGTCCGACCTCTTCTTTTTCTTCACACCTTCGAATATGTCTTGCCATTCTGACTGTCGCCTTAACTTGAATGTCGGGGAAGATAGTGACATATCTTCTCCAAACAACATTTGGCAACCGTCCTTCGTATCCCCAAATGGTCCTCTTACAGTTGGGGATTCCATGATGATGAATGATACAACCGCTTCGGTGGTGGCCAGAAATCTTCTCACTCCTAGAGACACTAGGATACTTTCCAGGCGGTCTGACGAACTGGCTGTTCAGGACTCTCTGGCCTACAGCGTCCGATGTGCAGGCTCAGTATCAAACATGGGCCATCGCCTTCTTGCTCGATCTCGTCAGGTTGAGTTGTTGATGGCTGAAGTGGCTAGTCTTCGGCAAGAGGTCAGAGTGCTTAGGCATGAGAATAAAGAGTTGCACATGCTTGCAACTAATTACTCAACAAGCATGAAGATGAAACTTGATCAGCTGCAGGAGTCTGAAGTGCGGATTCAAAGTGATCATCAAAGGTTTGTGGCATTACTCCAGAGTCAACTTCTGCCTTCGTCCTCTGGCGCTTCACCAAGTGTTGAGGCTCCGGATAATCAATCTCTGGTGCTTCGTCTTTCTGGAGCTCCGTCGAATATTGAGGCACCTCCTGACCAATGAAGACTCCTTACTGTTTATTTGCACTTTCTTGTACTTTTCTACCTTTCTACCTAATGTTCCTCTTCCACGAAAATTAATGTAAAAATACTTTGTTTACCTGTCAAAGTTTCAAACATAAACCCACACCAAAGACAATCAAACAAGCAACAAATAAATATGACAAACATGGAAAAATAAAACTGCAGAAAAGGAAGGTTTTTAGGAATGCAAAACCAATCGTGGAGCAATTCAAAAATCTTCCTTATTTGAATACATGGGTTGCCTCCTAAGAAGCGCTTGCTTTAACGTCTTGCAGCCGGACGATACCTCCAGTTAAGCTTGAATAGGACCCACGGTATGGAGGGGTATGTCCTCCACGACATGCTTATCAAAATACTCATACATTGGCTCTCTGAATGGAAGGGAATAGTAATCCTTCCTGATTGGGGCGTTGAGCATCCTAAAGTCAATGTATTCATTCCCACCAGCTTGGATTCGATTGGGGACCTGCACCATACAAGGTAACAACCTATTAGTTGAAATGGGAATCGAAATTGGAATAGGTGGCTTACCAATGCGTTGCAATGAAGTGGCAGCACTGTCAACAGATTTTCCAAATGTGCTTTCGGCCAAATTATGCATTTGGAGGTTAGTGGTGTGTTCTTTGTGCTCCACTTCAATTCCCTCTTTGTTTGTGGTTGGAAATTCATCCTTCTTGGTTGGTGCTGAAGGTTCTTGCCCTATATCTTTAATTACATCAATGGCAAAATAAGAACGAACATCAGTAAGATTCACATTAGATTCAGGAATTTTAAAGTGAATCATATCACCACCAAATGCCATTGTTAATGCTCCCTTAGCCACATCAATCTTGGTTTGAGCTGTTTTCATGAAAGGTCGTCCAAGCAAGATTGATGATGGTGGAGAGTGGGCTGCATCCTCCATGTCAAGCACATAGAAATATGCAGGAAAAATTAAGTGGTCTACCTGCACCAACACATATTCCAAAACTCCTTTTGGGTAGGCATTAGATCTATTAGCTAGTTGAATAACAACACCATCATGTTTAAGCTCTCCTAGATTCATAGATGCATAAACAGAATATGACATGACATTAATTAATGCACCTAGATCTAGCATAGCATGTTCAAACCTTGTATTACCAATTACACAAGGAATTGTGAAACTACCCGGATCTTTGCATTTGGGTGGCAGCTTTCTTTGTAACATTGCAGAGACATTCTCGCTTACATGTACCACTTATTTCTCCCGAATATGTTTCCTTGTTGTACAAAGCTTCTTCAAAAACTTGGCATACTTCGGGATTTGCTTTATAGCATAAAGGAGTGGGATATTGACACGCACCATTCTAAACGTCTCCAGAACATCTTTTTCCTCCTCTTCGTTATTGGCTTGCAAAAATCTGCTAGGAAAGGGTACATTGGGTGGAATATGGTTAGTATTAACCAAAATTGGAACTTCCTTACCTTCGTTGGCCGAATTGGATGGTTTATGAGCATTTGGGGCCTGCGGCAAAGGTGTTTCCACGCTTTCCATGGGGGTGATTTGCTCATTCTCTTCAATTATCAACTCTTCAACCTCATTGGAACGTGATTTGGAAGGTTGGGGATCAGATCCAACTTGTTTTCCACTTTGCAAACTCATGGCTTTGGCAGATTCGAATCCTCCCTTCGGGTTGACAACGGTTGAACTAGGCAACTTACCTTGCTCTCTAAATTGTCCTACAAACTCCGCAATCTGCCCAATTTGCTTCTCCATTTGGTCCACCCTTTTGTCTTGGTTTTGCATTGCTTTGGCTTGATTTTCTTGCCCTTGAGACAAATTGGTGAGTAACTTAAGAAGTGTCTCATTATCTAAAGATGTACCTGAGGTATTTTGGGCAGGTTGTTGTGGGGCTTGTGTTGGTGCGTATTGCTTGGTATAGAAGCCCGGAGGTTGCTGCCTAAAGCCTCCTTGTTGTTGGGGTGGTTGGGGCTCCCTCCACCTGAAATTTGGATGGTCTCTCCAACCTGGATTATAAGTATTAGAATATAGATCATTCCTTGGCTGGTTTTGGCCTTGAAATCCAATTGCATTGGCGCTTTCCCATCCACCATTTTCAATCAATTGAGGGCACTTTTCAGAGGCATGTCGTTGGATAGAACACACACCACATACACTTGGTTCTTTCATCCTCATTCCTTCGGCAATCTGAGACACAATGGAAGTAAGATTAGCTAATTGTGATTGAATGTCGGATGTGGAACTTACCTCATTCACTTGCTGCCGTGGGGTGTCCCTTTGAACAACGCCTTCATATTGTTGAGCATTCAATGCTCGGTTAGCAATTAAGGTCTTGGCAGCCATGGGTGTTTTGTCCACCAAAGCTCCTCCCGCTGAGGCGTCTAGCATTTGACGTTCAATTGGTAGAAGCCTTTCGTAGAAATATTGAAGAAGAAGCTCCTCCTTCATCTGGTGCTGTGGACATGAAGCAACAAAGGTTTTAAAACGCTCATAGTAAGTGGGAAATGATTCACCTTGGTTTTGCTGAATGCCACTAATCCCTTTGTGTAGTAGAATGACTCGAGAAGTTGGGAAAAACTTCTCCAAAAATGCATGTTTCATACTCTCCCATGATGTGATAGTTCCCGGGGCTAGCTCATACAACCAATCTTTAGCCTTTTTCTAAGAGAGAAAATGGAAAAGCCTTCATTTTCAGAATGCTCCCATCAACGTTCACAGGGGTCATGCTCGAGCAAACAACCTCAAACTCATTCAAGTGTTTATTAGGATCTTCCATGGACATCCCGTGGAACTTAGGAATGTGATGCAACAAACTTGATTTCAATTCAAACTTGTCCGTCTTCCCTAGGGCAGCCATGGGGTATTGGATGCATAGGGGAGCGGCATTGTCCAATCTTGAAGCGGAAAGCTCATTGATTGTTCGATTGTCCGCTGCCATGTTGGGATCTTCCTCTACAACCTGTGTCGTGGGCTCCTCTTGCTCTTCTACTTTGTCTTCTCCAAGATCTAGTGCAGGTTGAGATGGTTGGGGTTCTTGTTGATTCCTTGCTCGTCACAAAGTTCGTTCAAAATCGTCGTCAAAGTCACGGATGTGCTTATGAATAGGTTGAGAACTTCGAGTCATAAACCACCTAAAACAAGAAAACAAGTCAAGTCATCAACTAGGAACAAAAACACATGAAAATAAACAAAAAGAAATAACAAGGGATTTGAAAAATTGCTAATCCCCGGCAACGGCGCCAAAATTTGACGCGATGAAAGTTAAGCACTCAAATTAAACTCTCTTATTGTCAAATTGTAGTAAAAATGCAAGTAGGGATCGTTCTAAACTGGGGATTATGAGGGCTTGCTAAAACCTCTAAACTAACTCAAAAACATAAAAACAAAGTTAAAAAAGTTTGAATAGACTCAAAGGACTCAAAACAGATTCTAAAGACGCAAAACAACTTAAAAACACTCAAAATTGCCTAAAAACACTTACAGGGCAGATTTGACTCTAACACAACTTTGGATGAATTTAGTGTTTTGGTTTGAATCAAAACACTCAAAAACACTAACGAAATAGAAATTTAACACTTTGAAACAACAAAGTAAAAGGGGGATTTTGGTTTTGACGAATTCGAAATAAACAAACAACTTATAAAATTAGACAGATTGTAAAGCGAAATTAAGAAATGAGATGATGGATGGATTAGTTAGATGTCCGTTCTTCACACATGACACACTTGTACATGAATTGATTTCCAATTGCTTTCCAATAAATTATGATGCTCAACACCCCAGATTAACCGTGATGCACAAATTAACCCTCAGATTTTCCTTTACTCATTGAATTGGATGAATGCATGCGACAACCCAAATCATTCTCTAAAAGTCCCCTATATGAATGCATAATAGAGATACAATCAGAGATCATTACGTTCAATGAAAATCATAAGTGTGGACGAGGCAATTATAACTATGACTGCATGATACAATTGCCAAGAATTCAATTAAAGCGATTGTGATAAACAACCTTCACTATTTATGAATATAAACTTGTAACGATTAGGTGAAACTCATTTATATTCTAGCATCTAATTCATGCATGAAAACTAAGTATGCATCCTTAATAAACATACAAGAATCAGTTATGAATAAAATAGATAATTGAATTGCAATAACAACTTATCAAATCACAATTGGAGGAAATCAATTCATATCTCAAGCATGTTCATGGCTTCAAACTTCCCCCTAACTAAATAGGGGTTTAGCCACTCATAATTGCAACAAAATTAGAAAATAACAAAGTAGACATTGAAAGCAAGAACGAAGTACACCTAAAACGCTCCAAAGTTCCAAGCTTGAAACGCCAAGGACCTTTGTTTTCACCACCTTGTTGTAGCACAAGTGTCTAGGATGTGTATGGATATATGGATGGAATGGATTTGCACGGCTAAGAGATGAAAGTGTATGGATTGGTGAGATGTAGTATGGCTAGATGAATGGATGAAGGTCACGACAAGGAAATTGTGTTTGTGAATAAAGCTCTTTTGATGGATCAAGATCTTCCTAGTTATGGTGAAGGGTGGATGTATTTATAGGCTAGGGAGAGGAGTGTATGGAGTTGTGGTAATGAGTGGATGTAATGGGTGTAGTGGGTGAATGTTGTCGTAATGAGTGGATGTAATGGGTGTAGTGGATGGATGTTGTGGTAATGAGTGGATGTAATGGGTGTAGTGGATGGATGTTGTGGTAATGAGTGTCTTTGCATGTGTGTGTTCCTCTTTGTATTTGCACACACATGCTCTTCACCATTTCATCCCAAAATCAACACATTTTCTGCCTATGCCAAGCCCTCCATGCCGTGCCTTCTCTTTCTAGCTGTGCATTTCCACTTGCTCCAAAGCCAAATGAGTGCAATCATAACCCCATTTGCTGCTGAGTGTTGATGACAAACAAAAACACAAAACAAGTGCCTTTACTTTCTCATTTTATTAGCCACATCTGCTTAGCCCTTTTCTGAACCTTTCAGTGTTACAATGCCCATAACTTCTTCTAGAAAAATGATATTAACAATCCGTAAATTGCTCCAGAAAATAGACATCCGTATCTTTCCAAGCATATAAAGCTCATTTTCTCATTCTTTCTGAGCTGTTCGTAACATGCTTCCAAAGTCAGCTAATTTGCACATACAGTTTTGACGAATTTGTTACTTAATATCTCACTTGTGCTACTTTTCTTTTCTTTGCTTGATAAATCACACAAAACACAAAAACATAGTAAATAGCTCAAAAATATAAGGAACTAACTAAGAAAAGACAAGTGAATTTTATGTAAAATATATATAAATATGAGCTTATAAGTACTTGCACACAAAAATAGTTGAGTTGAAGACAGAAGAGGTGGATAGAACTCATCGGTGAGTTAATTGCACCTTTGAATACCATCGTAGTCAGGTAACTATCGTAATTGATGCTCTTAGTCAGAAATTCCCATGATTGTCCTTCTTGGGTTGTCGGGGACCTACTAAGGAAGCTAATGGAAATGGGTGAATGTCACCATAGATTTCAGGTACAAACCATCTTGTACACGTGAAGTGTCACACCCCGATCCCGACATACGTCCAGGATCGACACGTGACGTCACAAAAAATTTGTATCTAACATACCCCCGCCTCAGGGATATGGGCAAAGCATAACTCAAGAATCGAATCGCATAGTAATTTTTTGTATGCTTTATGGTTGCATCTAACCACCTCGTTAAATTGCCTATGTACCAAAAACAGGGATCAAGCTATTCATAGTTTGTCATTCACTACACTCAAACATTCATCACATAAACCACTATGTCCCAACATAATACCACGATTCAGGCATGCAACATCTCAAGGAACATTCGACGAAGCACAATAATATTCTCTAGTCCTAGAGCGACACAGTTCGGCCGAAGCCTATATCTCTGAAGCTGATATCAAATCCAAGGAACCAACAAGTCAAATGATGCGATTTCAAACCACTCAACGAAATCCATCAACATCGGGTTTTGGACCACTCAACGGAACCAAGAGACCAAAGGGGATTCCGGACCACTTAACAGAATTCAAACCAAGATACGATTTCGAATCACTCAACGAAATTGCGGAGTAGAAGGGATTCCGAACCTCTAAACGGAATTCGAGTGGATACGATTCTGGACCACTCAACGGAATCGTGAAGTATAATGTATATCGAACCACTTAATGAAATCCAAGTTGGATACGATTCCGGACCGCTCAACGGAATCGCGGATCACGAGGGATTCTGGACCACTAAACGGAATCTAGACGGAGCAGGGAACCAGATCACTCAACGGAACCCCAGCGAAAACCCAGTTCCGGATCACTCAACGAAACCGAGCGGAAGTTTAAGAAATATAGCAACGCTCGAAGAAGAATACATGAAACAAATACTCAAAATACAAAAGCTCAACGAAACAAGAAATGGAACAAAACACAAGGTACATAATTAGAACGGCTCAACGAAATGAGAAATAAAATAATGATACAAAATGTGAAACAAGTCTCGAAGCAACAAACCCCATGCCAATGGTTTCATGGTCCACTACTAGCCCTCACATTTCATCACATTAGGCCAAACATACAAATCAACCCCACTCCACAACAAGTTCAATACACAAGTCAAATCACATAAAATCAACAAGCATAACGCAAAGTGATGCCATCAGTACGTAAATCGTGGAAGACACGTCATCATGCTGAGCCCAATAAGCTCCATGGAATCTCAACAACACTCTAAGCTCAACGGCACGCAAGAAGAACTCGGGCTAGTTGACTAAAAAGTCAACTGTCAATCAAGATTGAGGGTAGGGTCCACAACCCTAGTAACCTAATCCGGAAGATCCGCCTATCAAATTTCTGATCCGTAGCTTCCCAAGAGTCTCCTTATGCTTCAAAAACAATATTCTAAAATTTCGGAATGATCCAACGGTCTTTGCCAATTGCTAGAATTAGGTTGCTATCAACGTTTGGTTTTACAAACTTAGAAATTTAATTTGGGAAGATCCGTATGTCAGATTCCCAATCCTTCAATTCCTATGGTCCTCAAATATTATGAACTATAACGTATTAAGGTTTAGTGACGATCCAAAGGTCGGATCGTCGAATCATATAATGATCAAGTGGCGTAATATTCAATACTAGATTCAAACTATTGAACCACATCAAACGGATATCAAAACTGAAATCAGAGCATCAAATTCAACTTAAAAAGGCAAAGTCGGCCCACTGGCCACGCGCCACCTAACTCTAAAAATTCCCAAATTTTATAGGAATGAAGATCTCAATGAGGGGAACAACTTTCATACCTGGGCCGAAGTCCAATTCGGTGGGAAAATGCCTGAAAACCTCATCGATCCGCCGGAACCCTAGATATGGGTGTGCTTTGATTTTCCTTCTTCGATGTTTCCCCGCCCCTAAAACTGATTGGGCTTTGTTCCAGGGATCAAGGGGAGTCTAATGGTGGAGGAGATTGACATGATTACATTAAAAAATGGTTGATCACTGTGGATGAAGCCTTCTGTGTCCAGTCGTAAAACGCCACAATTTGGCCCAATTTCCTTCCAATCTTGAATGAACAATGGAGGAGAAGAAGTGTGGTGGTGATTGCAGATGATGGTTGGGTACAATTCGCCTGAAAAATGGCTAGGAACCACCAGAATCTAACCAGGTCGAATGGGTTGGGTGTGCGGGTCGACGGGATGGGAAATCAGTTTCCCTCCCCTCTCCTAATTGGTCATTAGTTTCCTTTTAATTTGATTGGTCATTAGTTCCCCCTTCTGATTGGTTCCCTTAGCTTTCCTTTATGTGATTGGGCCGAATTCCCACCTGGTGAAAATTCATTTAACTAAAGAATTAAGGTTTTTTTTTAAAGGAAAAACAACTTCGAACGTCTGTAAATTTTTCGTTATAATCCCGATTCGTACACGACTCTCTCCTATGCGCTCGTGGTTTCGAAATCTATTCAAAAACATTAATTGTGACCTCGAAAGGTTAACAAATTTTAAAGATTAATTACAAAAATTCAAACCCGATAACTAAACGATTCAATTCCTAAAATTAACGGAATTAAAATTAACTAATAAAAATAATGTAAACGTGAAATACGGATTTTAGTGATGAGATACGCAATGAATAGTGAAACTTTGGAAACATGATTTCACATGGAGACTATGATGATGATTCGGTATTTATTGCCCAACTCACTCGTCGTAGTATCTACTAGTCCGAGAGGACTATACTTCGACCGTTTGGCAAAATTCTTCATTCTAGATTTCTTTAAACTGACGTCTTAATTTACATCGGTTGCGACCGTAATCCCATATTCACCTCCTGGTACTAGAAAGCATTTTAGTCAACTTTGGGTTCGTGCTTACCCTACGACACTTCGTGTCATCTCACTTCGTATCTTTTCTATAGCAGAGCGACTATTTAGGAGAACCACTCAGATTCGAAAGTTTTAGTTGGAACCATTAGTCATTCAATCACCCCTTATTACCCTATCGAACGAATCATTACCATTGGTGATTGAATATCCCTGAGGTTATCGTTGTAACAAGTTGTGGTGAATTTTTGGAACGGGAAATTTTTTTTGAGTTTCCATCCATAAGATTACTTTAGACTACCATTGAGTCGAGTCTGCACTCAACCATCTCGACTTATCACCATAGAATAAAGTTAGGTACTTACATGTATTCTTGCATCAAAGCTACGCTTTCACTCCAGTTATCTTATGCTTTAGATTTGTTGGACTTGTTTTGACCCTTAAATTCATGAGTGTTCACTTAGCCTTCTCGGCATAGCTGTTCGCTAAATCTGAGTGAAAACTTTTTAATGAATCAGCTTGCGTAGGCGTTGTGAATTTCATTGTTTTGGTTCTCAGTGTATCTTCACTTTTGTACCTCATCATGATGCGAGTTTCATTTCTATGTTTTGTGAAGTTTTCGTGAAGGTCTTGAATACTAAGTTGTTTGTCCTGTATTGCATTTTTATTTGCAGACTGTGGGACAGTCTTGAACGAACTATCTAGATCTTGAAAGACGTGTTACGTTCTTTTGATTTATGGTTTCTGAATGATTTGATTTTGCACCGATCTCTTTTGGAGTAGTTACGACGATAGTTTTTATTTCCAGTTTGTGTATGGCACTATTTGAAACTTGGTATGATAGATTCTATTGGCAGCACTGGTTAGACAGTGGAGTTATACGAATTGGTTTTCAGATGTTTAATTTTATGATTTGGGAAACTGTTTGCTTGTGTTGTTGTTGACTTGGGATTGGACATTGGTATGTTTACACCCTTAGAAAGTTACTACTTGCTTATCGAGACAACAATGTGTTGTCGATATCGCGGGCAGCCGACTGTAATATCGATGACATATTTGTTGGGTTCGTTAAACATGTAGACAAGTGGACCTGTTTACGATAGTTGTTATTGTTTAGTCATTGTTGGGGCTCGACCCAAAGACACACATCTGTAACGCCATGAAAATTTATTTCGGAAGATAATTACTGTTATAGGCCCAAGTTAAACTCTTGTTTATTTACTATCATTAATCACTATTTATATATTTAATTTTGAGTTACTCACAAAATCTAATACCCAATTTATTTACCAAAAACATAAGGTTATTTTTAAATTAATCACCCAATTCCTTTTCTTAGAAAAATTTTCAACAAAAGATTAATCTTGGTTATTTTAAGGCTGCATCTAACTCCCGTTAGACTGCTTACGTACCCATGAACGGGAACAAACCTTTCGTAGTTCCCTAACATACCTCACATTATTACAATGTCTGATAAGAATTCCATCTCATATCAAAGCAAGCCATAATCACACCAATAGATATCCAACAAAAGCATTATTTCAATTACCAATCATGTAATCCAATTATGCAAACAAGTTATCAACCAATGAGATAAATAATAAGTTAACATTCCACGAAGTTTAGTATAATCAAACTCTGAAAATGTCTGTTGTATTTCCTCTACCTGGATTCCTAGGCATTTCTCTCAGTTACTAATACAAAGATCCACCAACATGGCCAAATCCATTTTCACAATATAAGACATTACTAAATGCATGACATGAACTTTAATCCTAGTCAAAGTACTTGGAATTACTAATTTAACAGCCCCCAATTCAAATGCCATTTTGGTTGACCTAACATAGCTTCATCACTACCAAATACGTTTGAATGGAAATAATTTTGGACTATAAGTGATTATGTGTTTCAATAAGTGCACCAATACATTAAGTCATTGAGCTTATAAATGTATAAGAAAATGGTTCTTTAAAACCCAATGCAAAACCATATAAAGTGATTTAATAAACTCAATATGGATAAGTAAATTAGAAATAAAATTTAGAGAAGAATAGACAGTGCAAAGCAGCAACCTCTTCTCCACAAAAGCTACAAAAAAGCACTTTTAGTCAACCAAGATTAACCTAATTTTGAACACTCATAACTACACCGGTTGATGCAAACTTACATAGGTTTCGAAGCTTGTTTTGTGTACTTCAAAAGCATAAAAGATTTGTAGAAAACGGGGTTCTAAGTTGAAAGTTATGCAAGTTACAAAATACTCTCGAAACTGGAAACCCAGTATTTGCTGCTGTCTGGCAGCTTCGGGACTCAAGTTTGAATATGATTTTGACATATCAATACTTAATGGAATTAAGTAAAATCAGATGGATTTTGATCATGGACATGTCTAGTTTTAAACCACGTAATATTGGCTCAAAAGGAATCCATAAGGACATAAAAATCAAGAGCCAAAGTAGGCTACTTGAAACATAGTTTTTCTGTGAAGAATTAATAAATTTCCTGCAATTTAGAACCTATACTCTTATAATCCAAATTACATTTTCAGAATACTTCCACACAATTCAAAATTCATGTTTATAACTTCGATTTCAATTATATTCAACAATTAACAAGACTTGACCTTTTAATCCAAACCCTAGAACAAGATATTTGATCACCACACCCAAAGTATATATTGAAAATAATAAGAAAAATTGATACAAAGCGGCTATGGTATGATTAAAGAGAGATGAGAACCGTTACCTATGCTGCAGGTTGACAAAAGATATCATATTTTTGTTATGATTCAAACGACATGGTTGTACACCTTCTCTCTCAGTTCATAGTAAACATCTTAATTCCTTATTTCTCTTTGCTTTTCTTGGTGTCTTCTTCTATGTTTCCTTCGACTTCTTTCAAGGATTCAGACATAGTTTCTATCCTTATCCCCTTTCTTTATTTTCTTCCGCTTTCTCCCCCCTTTTTCTGATTCATAGTTTCGGGGCAGTGGGATTCCCTGTAATGCCCACTTCCCTTCTCCAACCCATCCCCCCTCCCCCCCCCCCTCTTTTTTCCTTTCTCTTGCTCCCCCTTTCCAGAAGCCTCATCTTTTACCCCTTTTTTAACCACAGCCACCACGTGGCTTTTCTACACCAAGATAAAACTCCAACAAATTTGGAGCATTCCAAATTCACGGCCAAATGACCATTTTACTCCTATCTTCGTTCGTTTCTATTTCATTCGTTATAACTCCGTTTGGCAAATGGCTTTTGCCTACATGCTCGTGGGACCGAGCTCTATCCAAATATGCCAAGAAATAGTTTAAAATATATGAGGATAAAATATGTCATCGTATAATTACATTAAGCCAACTAGAGGCATTCGTCTTTTTCACTTATCGATAAATTTTACGAAATAAATTATAATAATTTCCGGGAACAAAATTTTAAAATTTCTCAATTAAATTTTCATAACCATAAATCGATTTATTTCCGATTTTCTCCACATATTCATAATTATGAATGTCTAATTCATATATTTAAATTTTCAGGGTATTACAACATATGTCCTCGGAGTATGTGACGTTTCAAATGCTTAGGCGAGACCCACTTCCATTTTCGGTTTAGATTTTCAGTACGAGTATTTTTGTTTTACCTTATATTAGTTATATATATTGACTTTTTTATGTTACAAATGTTCGGTTGAGTCTTTTCCACTTTTAGTTTTAAGTTCAATACTAGTTTTCAATCTTTATGTTGGTACCTATCAATTTTGACGTCATCATATTATACGTACATATTTTTGACCATACGAGTATTTATGTATAGTACGTTATTTCTAATTTTGGGATGAAATTTTCTTAACGGGGGTAGATTGTAACAACCCGTCCCGATAATTTTTACGAATTTTAGTGTGAAAGGTCATTTTGGTAATTGTTCCTTGTTGGGCTAGATATTTTTTATTTGGGTTACTAATTGGGCCTTAAATGGTGTGCCATGTGGGCCCCCTGATTTTGTCCCTCGACCCACTGTCCATTTCCTTTTTCCTTTATCCCTCATGTGCATAACTCTCGGACCTCTCTCTTCTCTCTTCACTCTCTCACTCTCTCACTCCCTCGCAGCTCTCTCTCTTTTGTCTCTCTCTGTCACTTCCTCTCTCACTCACTCTCATTCTCCGGGAACCACACGCCACCACAACCATCACACGTTGTTGCTCCGACGAGCATGACCGCACCACCGTATGACCATACGTCATGAAACCTAAGCCCTGGGAACGTGACATATCATTTTCTCTCTCTCTAAGCAATGGCGCCGCTACTGTTCAATAATTTTCTTCGGCGAGTTCTCCCCGTTCCCGGCAAAGGTGAGCCATGAAACCAACCTAAACTTTCTTGGAGCACGTTTTAGTGTGGGATTAGAGTAGCTTTGAAAGTCTATTGTGATGGTTGAGTGCAGAAGCAACTAGGGGAATACTTCCCAGATTTTTTGGTGGATCCGTAGCTAGGTGTTTTCCGGCCACGGCTGTGAGCTAAAAATGGTATTAATCGAATCTCCATCCTCTTAATTTAATTTTGACACTTAAATGGTGAAGTTTAGTTGTGAATTGAGCTCGATTGAAGCTTTGAAGAACAAGTTAGCTTCAACTTTCTCATTCGTGGAATCTGACAACCCGTGACTGAAAACCAGCCTAACTCAGTTGTTGGGCCAATGATCCGCAACCCAAAACCAGCCCAACCCAGTTGCTGGGCTCGATCTAATAACCGTTGGCTTATTAACCCAATCCAAACCCATTGAATCCTTTGGGCCCAGTGCTCGACCCAAACTCGTTAAACCTAGCCCAAAAATCCTTCGGCCAACCTAAAACTAAACCCAAGCCTAATTGAGAACCAGGCCCGGGTCCAGTTGCCCAGGCCTAACCTTGCGGCCCAGACTCAATCGGACCCCAAGAACCTAGGCTGCTCGTGAATGGCGTGTGGGCGTGAGGCTTGACTGGCACGTGGAGCACATGCGCCTCCACCGGAGGTACTGTGCTCCGCTGCCGAGGTCCCCCTTTATGTTTTTTGATGTTCTGAATCGGTTTATGACGTCCGTTTCCCAAAATTCAATCGTTATGATAGAATTTTATTAATTCGTACCTTTATGTGCTTAGGTGCAATTATGTATGACGTTTCCACACCCTTGTTTGTACGGCTCTTCGCCAACGGTGTAAGGTGAGTGGACCCTTTCTAAAATGCATATTTTTTTATATTAGAAATGCATACATGAAAAACATGATTTAATGGTTAAATTTTAACGTTTATGAGTAAATTGGATTTACGCTTTATGATATTCATGCTTTATCGATTTTACGTTCTTCGTAGTATATATGATTGATGACTATATACTAAGAATAGGTTTTACGATATGACGCTTTAGCTACTGAACTCCGATTAAGATATATATATATATATATATATTAGAAATATTATGTTAATGTCCTTACATACTTAGTGGTTATTCGAATGCTCTGCCTATGGGCGAATGGTCCTGCCTACATCGAATGATACTTCTATATATGCCTTCGGGTGGGTGCTGTAGGAGCCTATAGGCGATTGATATTTATATATGGCTTCTGCTAGGCGTAGGTTGGTGGCTTTGGCCTGGAGATATATGATTGGCTTCGGCCGGGCATTTGGTTGGTGCCTACGGGTGGAAGATATATTATTGGCTACGACTGGGCGTTTAGTTGGTGCCTACAGGCGGGAGATATATTATTGGCTATGGTCGGGTGTTTGGTTGGTGCCTACAGGCGTATGTTTTGCCTATGGGCGTATGATCTGCCTACGAACAAATGACCTGCTTACGGGCGCGTGATGTAGAACCTTCGGATGAATGAAGAAATGTTCTATATGCCTTCGGGCGAATGAAATATTATATACATGTATATGCCTTATATATATGCCACTACTGAGCACACTCTATATGATATATGTTTTATGAAAGGTTTTATGACATGCTAAGGTTTTCGAAAAAGCTGTTACATATTATTCTATTGAGTTTCATAAACTTAGTACGTTGATGAATAACTGTTTCAGTATTACTTATATATAACTTGGTCCACTCATATTTTGTTTTGCGCCCCCTCAGGACTTAGAATCGAGGCTTACAATCCCGGCATCAATACACTTCTGCATCGGCATCTTCAAGTCCTCTCGGTGTAGGACCCGTCCTTTTGTTCATTCAATTTTATATTATTCCTTTTTAGTGTCTCATTTAGTTGTATGCTCTGAACATGTTTCATAATTGCATATTCATGTACCACATTTGTCTACCATATGATGTGACAAATGATATGTACATGTCATGTCAATTAATGAATTTATTTGATTACATGCTGACTGTATGCATTACTTGCCGCATGTGATGGTACACCATGTGGTATAAATATGTGGTTTACCTAACATTACACAAACAATAATAAAAAAACGCCAAAATGCACGAAAATTATTGACTGCATTTGCATGTATTGTTGGTACACTACAGGTCTGGAAAGTTAGTATTATTATCTTTGAACACATATTCGTGATATAACAAATACTGTTGTAGTATTGAGTTAGTATGATCGTACTAAAACAAAATTAATTACGGGATATAACAATATTAGCTACTAATGTAATAGGAGGTAGGTAGAGAGAATGAGACACCAGAAAATGATTGGAGATCAGAATTCTAGAAGCTTTTGTTATTCCAACAGTTGTTTGTTCTCTTCTATACTTCAGATCGTACACAAAAACAAAACAAACTGCTTCTTCTTCTAAACTAACTTACAGTGCTAAGCTTAGCTGTACATGATTAAAAGAAGAAAAACAAAAAAACTAGCGAAGAACGGAACTTAATTAGGAGAACCTAATTAAAAAAAATAATAATAACAGATTATGCATGAGAATTACCGATCCTTTTCGATTCCTTTCGACCCTCGCTCGTGTTTCATGGCTTTAATCGAACCCACTCGTATCGTCCTTCGAGCGGCTCGTCCTTGGCAACATCAAAATTGTACCTGAAAATATATCACCGATTTAGAAATTTCATGCTCGGACAATGAGAACGTAAAACCTAAATTCGAACGAGCTATAAATTTAATTTATTTTTTTAAAATGAGTTGACTTACTTCTCCTTAAATTTTTGCTGGCTTTCCTTTTCCATGGCAGCGAAGAATTCTTCGAGCTCCAACGCGTTCACTACCGTTGGTGATCGTAGTTGAGACTCATCTTTAAGCCTCGCCCTCGATTCTTCTTCCGCTCCAACTTTGCTCGTCGGCGCCGTCATCTCTCTCCTGCCGCGAAAGCACAAAAATGCACGCAAAAGCGAGAGAAGTGAATTGAGAGACAAATAATTTAGCCACTGTGCAAATTTAAATACATTTCACCTACGTAAGTGAAACCAATTCGAATTTTGAAACAAAGAATTAAACTTTTGAATTTTGAAATTTAAGATAGGACGCAAAAAATACAGTAATAAATGTTCGAGTATATTATATACATATATATGTGTGTGTATGTTTGAATCAAACCTTTCGTCTCTGCTGGAATTATACGTCCACGATTCGACCTGGTCACTCTCATCTTCCTGCAAAAAATAATTAATTAAAATTCCAGTTAATTAAAGCGCGACGAAACTGAAAAATTCAAAGAGTTACACGAGAATTGAATTTATTGCCGAATTTATTTCACTAATTAATTTTGAATTTACCAGCTCGCTCGAGCCGTAACTCGAGCAGCAGGAGCTCTCCGCGTGATCCGACGTCCAAAAGTCGTCGTTGGAAGTCCGTACGCTCTCCACCTCCCTCTTGATTTTCGGCGCGCTGCTAACCACGACGACGCGTCTTCTCGGCCTCTTGTGCTGAGCCACATCATATGACGACGGCAATTCGACTGATTCTCCGTCCAAGCTGCCGGCCTTCCTCTTCCTCGCCGCCGTCGCTGACGTGGCAGCTCGAGTCACCTCCATCGTTGTAAATTCCTCTTCTGCAAGCTCTTCGTACTGTTGCTTCACTTCCTCATCGTCGTCTCTCTCTGGACCTCGTTTCTAGAGAGGAGAGAGAGAGCGCGATGACGATGATAATGATGGTGGTGATGACGAGTCCGTTGGACGGCTGTGATTGATTTGGTTTATAAGTGCGGGTTGGCCAAGGTGGTCCAGACTGCGTTAACAGTGACGGGGAATCTGAAAACGGGCGTTTTGACGGCGCCGTTACGTAGATCTGGGCAGCACCGAACATTCCTCGAATTACTTGCCGCCACGTGGATGGGATGCACATTGAAGATAATGAGAGGTTTTTCAATATGAACTGTACACGGAATGGTATACCACGTGTCACTGTACAAATGGTGAGATATGTGTGCTAAAAAGTTAATAACTTAAAACATGAAATTTCCCACCACTTCTATTAAAACATGTGGTACACCATTTGTGTTCCTGTCACAATTAAAAATTTCTCGAAGATAATAGTAACGATGAAATGATGAGATATTTTGCAGTGTGCCGGAAACAGGACTCAGTACACTAAATGTTATAATGCAAAGAGTTGAAATTTTTTTCTTTCTAAGTATTTAAACACTTGTATTATAAAAGTGTACCGAGTTGTATTCTCGATTCATTAAAAATCTCTTAAATGATTGCCTGCACGAGGGTTCAGGTTTGGAGGCTGTACGGTTGTGGAAGCAGAACGGGATTCACTGAATTACGGGCAGTTAGAACAGAGCTGAATTACTTATATGCCCTCGTGTTTATTTGGAAGCATCTGTGCTACCATCAACTAGTTTGTTTTACTTGTTCCGTAATTACTAATGAGTTAATGATGGTTTGTGCATGTTAATCTGCATGTTTGGGCCGATTAATCACTGTAAAGGGTTCTTTAGCGATAAACCATTGCAACTCTTATTTTTTATATAAAAATCAACTAATTTTAAACATCCAAATTAAATTCAAATTTGAAAAAGACTACCAAATAGAAAAGTAATTGATCTATTATTACAAGACATTTACAACTTGTGCCACAAACGAATCAATAAATATTATAACTTACCTTAATTATAATGAACAAATAATTATTGCACATACTATTACCCCTAACATATATATATATATATATATATATATATACATTCAAAAGAATACAGTACTACTATAAATATACATATGTTCAAAAGTATATCGTATTACTTTTTATAAATACATTCCAAAGTATACAGTACTACTATAAATATACATACGTTCAATAGTATATCGTACGACTAAAAGTTCACTATATATATATATATATAATTTATCTATATGTATATACTTCTACTATACGTTCAAATATATACATGTGCAGTAATAACATATATGTTAAAAAATTATTATATGTTAATTTACCTCTATGTAAATTTATGATTAGCAAATAATATATTTTGTAGGTAAATTAGTATTAAATAAAATAATATTACTTTATTATGTAGGTAAATTATTTTGCATATATTGGGTTTGTTTATTATGTAGGTAAATTATTTTTCATGTATTTTACATAGATAGGGTAAATTATTTTGAGCAATCTAACATTTTAAAATTTTAATAGTAAGTGCATTATTTGAATCAAATAACAATATTTTTTTACGAAAATTATTTTGCATGAATTTTTACATATATTAGGCATTTTTTATATATGTGTGTGAAATAATTTACCTACATTAATATGTAAAATATAATTTTAGTGACTTAATTAAGCATGTATATATATTAGACATGTTATATATTGTTATTATATATTAGGCAATGTGTGACAACCCGTCCCTAGTTCTACGATTTTATAAATTTTTAAAATGTGAATTTACGAAAATGCTCTAGAGGTGAGGGTATTGACTTTCGTTGACCAACGTATAGTGAGGCGTACGGAATATTCTTTTAGCATATTCTCGAAGTACTCAACGATACGAACGCGTAGGCTCAAGCGAAATCGAAATCAGAGCTACGGTTAAAGTTTTACGGAGCTACGAATCCGAAAGTATTTTTGAAGAAATCACTATTTTAATTATATTATATTATTTTATATTACTGATTTGTTAGGCCACATGGGTGTGGCTGAGATGGGAAAAGAAAGGAATCGGGGAGAAGGAGAAACATGATGAAGGAAGGGATTGGGCAGAGCTGCCCAATCGAAAGAGAGAAGCTGAGAGGGTTGTTGCCCAATCAGGAAGAAGGAGATGAGGGTTGGACCAATGGGAGAAGAGAGAAAGGGGGGGGGGGAATGAGGAAGAGGTGATGCGTCGGATCCCCTTGACCCGTGTTTTTTTCCACCGGACTGATCAACCCGACGATTTTTCCAACCATTTTCCGACTGTTTGAACCTCACCACCACCTGAAAATGAATCATCATCCTTCCCTCTTCCATTTCCACGCAAAACCCAGTTCCATTAACCCCCAATTTGAGGAGAGCAGAACCATCAAACCCGTGAAGGTTCCGAAGGGTGCCATGGCAGAATCTGCCATTCTTGAAGCAAACTTTGTCAATCACCACGGCTAATAGACTTCCCACAACCCCAGGAACAAGGCCCAAGCATTGGATGAGGCGGCAGAGCTTCGAATTTGACAAATCGAAGCACACCCAATTCTAGGGTTCCGGCGGGTTCGTGGAGATTTGAAGCTTTTCCCGACCAAATTGGACTTGGCCACAGGTATCAAACTTGCTTTAATCATTGAGATCTTCATTTATGTGCAATTTGAGAATTTTTAGAAATAGTTGATTTTTCCGGCAAGTCGGGGAAGCTGACCGCTGTGTGCGGCGGGGCGTGGGCCAAGGTACCCCCTGACCTTCCTAGGCTAAGTTTGATACCCCAATTCCATAGGTGAAGTTTGATTGATGAAATGTCATCGTTTGAACATAGTTTTGATAGAGACCCCTACTTGATCCTTATATGAATTGACGATCCGACCGTTGGATCGTCACCAAACTTTAATACGTTATAGCTCATAAAATAAAACGTTGACTGCCACTTGAATTTGCAATTGGCGCAGATCCAACCGTTGGATCCTAATGAAACTTTAGTATGATATTCCATAAGCATAATGTGGATCTTTGGAAGTTACGGATCAAAAATTCGAGGTGCGAATCTTCCGAATTGAGTTACGTAGGGTTGTGGGCCCTACCGTAGACTTTTGACCGACGATTGACTTTTAGTCAATGGGTTTCAAATCATTATATAAGGTCATTGGGGATGCGTTTTATGTAAGTTACGTGTTCTATCGATAAGAATTCTGAGACGTGATTTAAAAATTGTTCTAGGCGCTGATTGTTCGAGATGCCTCGATATTCGTGCTAGGAAGTTGTAGCGTGGACTTCAAGTGAATGGGTCTTTTCCCTTTTATAGTGTGTGTATAAATATATATATATATATATATATATATATATATATATATATATATATATATATATATATTATAGTTTCCACAAATGCTTTTGAATTGATTTATGCATTTCATGCCATGATTAAGAAATGTTGTATTGTTGTGAAATTGTGAAATTGTGAAATTCCAAAATGATCATACGGGATGCACATGTAAGTTCAGGTAAGTTTATTATGTTGGTTAGAATTATTTCATTATTATGGCGTGCTTATATTCATATAGTCTGCTCATCATTGCTTCACCCAAGTGTTAGTGCTCAGCCCAGGGCCTGGCTAGTCTTTCACATGTTGTTCACATCAGCACCGCACGCTCTCCTTGGATCCAAGTAGGTGCCAGTCCTGTCGTACAGATTGCAATAGGCAATTCTAACTTGTATGTGACAGCAAATATCGATAGTCAAACATAATTAATGAATTTGCTGATGTGGAATCTAGTAAATGGGTTTTATTCGAGTAAAAAACTTATGTCGGGCTTTACGTGGAGAAAATTAAGTTTTAGGGGTTAAAGTTATATTTTTAGTAAATTATTTAAATAAGTATAAAGGATCAACGGCGTTATCTTCTACATTCAAAATAAAAGTTCGACTCTTGACTTTTTAACTTTTAAATAAAATTAAACAATAAGTTTGACTTTTGGTGCGGTCCATAATTACCAATGTTATTTGACTGAAACCTTGATGGTTTTCATTTTTTGATTGAAGTCATTGACTTTAATGGAATAATGTATTTCTATGTAGGTTATTATATTTTTAAATTAAAATTTGAAATTTGTAGTTGTTTATATTAATAAGATTTCAAATAAAACCCATCATTTGCGGGATTAAAAATATTAAATATACTCTCCTTTATATTGTGTGTGTGTGTGTAGGAGTGTGATATCCACATACCCATTTTTACTTCTCAAACACCTTTCTAATTTTCAACCGTTAGATCGGATGAATTGAAAAAGATCAATAGACAAAAGTTAACAAGGGGTGTGTGAGAAGTAAAATGAGGTGTGTGGATAGCACGCCCCTATATATGAACATGGGTACGTTCATCAAAACTAACCAAAAAATTATTGTACCAAAACATGTGTACATTTAAAAAAAAAAAAGATATTAGGCTTAATAACATTATTAAATTTCTTCCATTAAATTTGACATGGGTTCATTCTCAAATCAACGAAATAGAATGTACCCATATAAGTTTAAAAAATGGATTAGAAAAAAAATGAGTGGATTTTATATAAAAAAAAGGGGTACATTTTATATTAAAAAAAGTTACATTTTACATATAACAAATTGGTATATTTAAGAATGGGTACATTTAGCCACTTAGTACTATGGGCTAGTGGTATTCCTCTTTACTTTTAAGTGAGAGGTCTTAGGTTCGATTCTCGCCAAAGGCGAATATGAATCATACTATTACTAGCCCATTGTGAGAATTTATGCTTTTGAAGCTACCTAAAATAAGGGCGTCATATATGCCTATCATCAACATATTTTATCCATAAATAGGGCGAATACAAGATTCACACTTATGAAGAAGGGTAATGCTACCCTTTGAAGAATTTGACTTCTAGTGCTTGCAAAAATATGTATGAAGATAAAAAAAAAGAACAAGACTTGGCTGCTGAAAGATTCAGCAGCAACTCCTACTGCCAACCAATCACGGCTGGACACGTGTCCAAGTTGTGGACACTTCATAATCCTAAAGCACCATGCATTAAACAATAGATCCAATCATCCAACAATTTCAATCAACTCACCTACGGTAATATGGTGAAGAACTACCAAATGTAAACAAACTCGTTACTCACATATAACAAAAATATCAAAGTTGTGTAAAATGAGACTGCAAAACTCACCTAGAGCAAGACTTCCGATTTTTTAAAGTTATTATAAGCAACAAAGACATAGACCGGAAAGAGAATTGTGGCACTCACAACCTTAACTTGATTCCAAAAACGCCAGCACACAACTCAAATAAAACAACAAACAAAAAAATAACACACAATTTTACTTAGCAAGATCTACCCATATCAACTCCTATCAATCACTTACCGGATTGGCGTCATTGCCAAATATAATCAAACGTGGTTCCATAGAGCACTAGTTGAGGAGATCAATATGTTATGCGACTAAGATAGAAACTAGCTAGTCATGACTCGAAAGCCTCAATAGCTTGTGGGATCCGAAGTTGAAAAGTCGTTTGTCCATCGGGAACACAAAGAATCAAGACAAACAAACACAATTGAACGAAGATTTCACCGAGACAAAACAGATGCCAGGGATTTAACCATGAAAATCCGTCAAACAGAAGAGATCCGCTTGTATCCTCCACCACCAATTAAAATCCGTCAAACAGAAGAGATCCGCTTGTATCCTCCGCCACCAATTAATATTGCTTTGTTTTTCTTCGCTCTTCGTCTAGCTAGGGTTTTGTTTTGTTATCCGATTTTGTCACACCCCGATTTTTTTGTTCTTCATTTAAGGTCGTGAAGAAAAAAAATAAAATATAAACTAAAGCTCAAATAAAACTAGACGAGAAAAATCCTGAAAGAAACTTTTATTCAAACAAAAGTAATTTACACTGTACTAACTAACAGTTAGGTCTCCTTGTACAAGGTTTCCGCCGGGCACGGGGTTATTCTTTAGGCCGATCACGGGTCCAGGGCATGACAGATTTACTTTAATCACATCCTTTTTCTCAATTTGTTGTATTGATTTGTTATCCAATTCACTTTAAAGGGTAGAAGTACTCATCACCTACGAGATTTCAACCGATATTTGTCAAACTCCGCTCTTTAATCATCAATCAACTTTGTGCATTACTGACGAATAATCACTATTGGATGAAACTTTATGGATGCCACAACCCGACAGTAATTAAAGTCACCATTGTAATACTTTGAGCTTGAGAGAGCACATTTTTAGGTACCATTTGGCTGTCCTTGGGTACAGTCACCCCACCCAGAGTTCTACAAAGGGTAAATTAATTTATACGCCTACAATATTAGGTGTAAGAGTATGTTGTACAATAAGTACAAGACTATTGTGTCTTATACTAGTCACGTAACCTAATATAACACATATATGCATGGGGTGGGGGTAACAAGTACAAAACTATATACCATATCTATAGTTTTATCCTTTTTCTTCGTCGCACAATTGTTTTCTTTACGACCTTTGTGCGACAACATGTAGGCGACAAAGTTTTGTTGTGTCAGCTTTGACGCAACCAAAATTTGCTTTGCGCGACGAACTTCTTTTCCCCGCGCAAGCTATTTACTGTAGTAGTGAGGTTAATTTCACATATATTGCTTTCGTATTTACTATGTGCTTCACCAAAAACACTAGAACCAAACTATACGAGCTCTACCTTACTTAATACACCCCATTACAATAACTAGGGAGTTGCAAGGTACAATAACTAGGGAGTTGCAAGGTCCCCTCTGTACAAATGTGATCGATTCACCGTTGGTTTCTAATGCAACCAAGCCTAGAAGACTAGGGTTCGGTTAACTTTGATGTTTCCTTTAAGTGGTTTCTGAAAAACCACTTTAAAAAAACATATGTTATGTGATTATCTTGAAGTAGTAAACGAAATTATAACTCAAAAGAAATTTTAACATTTTTTTTGCTAAAAGCTAATGAATGTTGTAATATGAACTAAGTATGACATTAGATGATTAAACAGATGATGAAAGATAATGACAAGACCTAAGCCTTGGAGGTTAGAACGACACCACCCACTATGGGTAGGTTAAAAGTTGGTATCAAACTTAATATTCAGGAGATTCAAACCTAAAACATATCACTTACAAGTGAGAGTATAACCGTCGTACTAAGTGACAGAAAATTATAGATATTACAAATAGAGCTCGTAGTGAACCTCGAACTTTTCCATAACAAAATCTTAAAGCAGTGTTACAACTTACAAGTTTTGGTAATGCGATAATGATTTTTAGTCATCTAAAAGAAGTGTCTCGGTCACAAGTACTACACTTTAATGTTATTCCTCTTCATTTATAAGTGAAAAGTTCTAGCTTTGACTCTCTTAAATAATGAGTTTGCTATTAAATTGCGAATGACCTGTTGTGTAGTCCAAATTTTCCAATACTATTGTACACTAGAAAAAAGTGTGCATCTTAGAATTATAAAATAAACTTTTGTGAAGATAAATATATATTAATTTTGAGGCATTTGGTTTTAGAGGCATATATTGGCAGACAAGATCATTTAAGTTTGGGCCATAACGGCATAACGGTTAGGTAAGTGCATAAATTAATTTGGAATAGTGGAGTGTTGGTTATAAGATGACCTATACGATGGACCACCATGCAAGCCATAAAAGGGTTTTCTCAAGTAGAATTCATTACAGCTACCCCTTTGTCCTGCCTACCTTCCCAAATTACAACAAATTATAACACCCCCTTTCACTAATGCAACTATTTGGTAGTTGAGTAGTGCACGTTTAATTTCTTTTCCTCTTTCGGGGATTGGGTAAATGATCACGGATCTATATAAGAATGAACAACTTTCTAACCATAATTGTAACAAAACTATATTTTTTTTTTTTGACAAACAAAGTGAATTTCATTTAAAGAGAAAACTAATACAAGATAAGGACAATTCCAAAAGAGAGTTCAAAATAGCTAAGCAAAAGTCCAACTCCATAAACGAAAACTACAATGAGAAGGGCCCAAAGTGAGCAGCCCATAGCAGCAACCAAACCGAAAAACCTAGACAGCCGCCTCCACCAAAACAGTTGCACCGCCACCTCAAATCTGTCACCACCACCAGGAAGAAGGGCCAAAGAACCAAATGGATGAACAGAAAATGGGGGTAGGCAAGCTACCCGCGCTAGGAGTGCTCCCATAATCCTACCAAATAGTGCAAAATGCACTTTAAAAGGGTAGCAGGTAGAAGATTCACGGTGAGGAGCGATGTTTGGAGAGGAACAAGGCAAAGAAAATAGATCTGAGATAAACTCAGGGAAACCTTCACGTAAAACTTTCATAATCGAATCGTTTAATCTTCTAATCTTCAATTGAAGATCATCCCAACATAAAATCATTCGAATTAGATATCATTTAATTATCAGAATGTATGAAATAAATCAACGGTTCATCCTACTATTTGGTGTCTACATCGTTGATTTATTTGTTAAATTTAGATGACTAAACGATATCCGATTTGAATATTTTTTGTATGGTGATCTTCAAATGAAGATTAGGAGATTGAATGGTTTTGATTATAAAACTTCTACAGTGAAGATCAATTATTTACAAATGGGGAAATGAATTCATCCCCACAAGGGGAACGCAAGTATTATCCTAGCATTTTTTTTCTAAAAATAAACTATGTGATAAAAGGGGAAAGAGAGAGAAATAAAGGTTGCAACTGTCATTGAAGAGTCCAAATTTTTTTTCCTATAAGAAAAAACATAAAAGCATATGAAAAATTGAAATAGTGGATTAGAGAAGTGAATGAAACGGCTGCGGTTTATAAGTTTAAACATAGGAGGAATGGTTTTGTCTTCCTCGCCAAACTGAACAGCGACTTCAGTGCCGCTCTTTACAGAACACTTGCTCACAAATCGGCGAGAGTGAAGATGTTTAAACATTGGCTGCACACATCCATGGAGGTCTCCACATCCACCTGCCAAATCGTTGGGGGTCCCGGAAGACCTTCACATGTGTTTCTATGACCTCCGAAGGGTTCTGGGACCACCCAGTGTAAGAATTATTGTGGGTATCAATAACTTGTCAATTACATCACTTGATTCGGGTGATCTTGCAGCTCTTGTATGGCTAGAATAATGGAGTCTGAAGTCTGATTGACCCATTAGGTATTCCCTATTTGGTAAAACTTGTTATGGTGTGATATAAAATATGTAATTGTGACTATGAAAATGAATCTCTCTCATTTAAAAATAGGCTTGAATGAGAGATATCCTAGCAACTATATAAAGATTGGCCTTGCTCTCACAATCCACACGTTCTATTCCGAGCAAACCTTATTGTTGTCGGAACACTTCCGTTTGTTGAGAGTACAAGACTCCTTTACCATCCGTAAGAGTCATGTCTTCCTTTTTACATATAAGTTCAATATAATTAGTTCATCTCTATTATATATTGGATCGATTCATTATATCGGTGATCCTAATGTCTTATTGTTGTGCTTTTCAGAATATGTCTTACGCTAGGTCCCTATGTGGATCCGCCTCTGGCTGGTCCACAATAAAAACCAGTCATGACTGAGAGGAAAGGTGACTATTTTGTCTATGAGGACATGGAAACTGAATTTTTTGGACATAAACAACACACAAAATTTTAGTGTGGTATTTCGTTAAACAGTTAATGGGCTATAGTCATTTGTCAAGCTATACTGTGTGGTTGTCGACTAATGCCAACAACTTCCAAATGATTTGTCAACAGATGTCTATATACGCAAAAAAAATATGTTGATAAATGCCAACAACAACTTACAAAGGCGATAACAAGTCTCACTCAAGCATTTGTCGAACAATTTATATGTATGAAGTGGCTACTACCCAAACAACCAAGAAGTCACCGAAGGCATTTCCCTACAATTTTTCAGACCGCCAGGGGTCAAATGACCCCATTGACCCCAATGTGAACCCGCCAGTGACATTGATAATTCTTGTTTTATCTTTTGTATCCCAATGCCATATCTCACTTGAGTTTGATGAACTATATTGCCTTTTTTTTATATTATTCTCAATTTGATTAATGGTTAATTAGATTGATAATAAGATAATATGACATGTAAGAATGTTTGATAAGAATTTACATATATATATATATATATTGTTGCAGTCCTATCGAATTAGGAATGTGATTGTGTAAATCATAGTATATCTAGGAGTATCTTGTAGTTACCTATTAGGAGTTGATTATCTATTAAGAGATGTAATCCTAAGAGGGTAAGGATTCTACCCTTCCTACTACTATAAATAAAGGCATAAGGGGGTGATACAACACACACCTCAGAATTAAATATCTTTCTTTCTCTCTTGTTGCCGCCGGCCCCCTTTCCCTCTTTGTCCTTATATAGTTCAGTCAAATAGGCCTACAACACGTTATCAACACACTCTTGCTAAAAGTTAAGAAACTGAAGGATCATAGGAGGAGGCTATCTTCTACGAATTCAAAGGCTCTTAATCGTTTTTTGCCAATCAGGTCCTTCTCAAATAAATTAAGATATTTGAAAAAACCTTGAAGCATGAAAACATTCTCCATGATGCATAAACCCCCTATATTTATATTTTCCTTCCAATTATATATATCATATATATTTTGTCAATATATATAATTATTCATGCATTACGCATATATGCTATGTGGAATTGTGAGTCAAATAATCAAAATTAATTTAGAAGCAATTAGGGTTTTAACCCTAGAATTCGAAAAAAAAATATCTGGGATTTTGCAGCACCGCCGTAGCACCATCGTGCTGGCCTGAAGCTTAGCCGTGTGGTGACAGACCTCGGGACGATGTCTCCGATGCCTTGGACCTTACGCGCAACCCTCTAAGCTTGCTGCTTCTTCTCAGACCCAACCAAGCTTCGGCTTGGGTTACCTGATACACGGGCATGAAGCCCTAGTCCAAACTCGACCCAACCCACATGCTAGAAGCATAATGGACCTATCCCTGACACAAGCCTGAAGCCCCGGCTCGTCTGCAGCAGCCTTCCTGGCTTGCTAGATCGGTTCCCTATCTTGGCCTACGCCAGTAGCTTGCTGCTGGGCTTAGCTTTAGCCACGACCCACACCATCAACTAGCCCATGTGGCTGGGCTTGTCCCTGCGGCCTAAGTCTTAAAACCCAGCTACGACTAAGGTTTCTTTACACACCCACATGCCTTTGGGCTTGCTCGGTGTGTCTAACCCGGCCCAAATCGCCAGCCTTTACGGCTGGACTTACCCAGATTGGCCTGTGGCTTGCACCCATGATTTGGACTGCTTATAGCAGCCACCCGAGCCCATTAAACCTTATAAGGATTTGCCCTACTCACGGCACCTATGCCCACCGTGTTTGGGCTATGATTTTTCGAACCCAATGCTAATTTTTGGCATTCTAAATAATTTTAACCTTCATGTTATAATTATTTTTGCTTCTACAATTGACCACGAATGGTCTCAATCTATTGAATTAATTAAAGTGACCAGCAGTCCATTAATATGACAATTAATCCAAAATTATTGGTCTGAAGCTCATTTTTTGGCATTAACGATTCAATAAATTATTTCGTTTTCTTTGAACCGTTGACTATCTTTCGTAGTCCCGAAGCACTCACACTTGGGTTCCTGAAGCAATCCACAAATCCACTACACTTTATTGCATATTGTATTCTGTGTTCTTGCAGGTACCCTTATATGAACTAAACGTTCATAAACTAAATCAAACCTGTAGTTTCAAATTTAGTGCCTTTGAAACCCAAAGTTTTCATTCAAAACTTACCACATGAAACCTGTAGCTTTCATGAATAAATTAAACAAATACATGTCTCTAGAACCCGAATGTTCTACAATGTATGTTTATGGATCTCCATACGACTAACCATGTTTTGTGTGCACACTCTGTTTAGAGACATGTCGAACTTGAACAAGCTCAATTTCACAGCTCTAGAAGTCTTCGAAAGAAACTACCTAAAGTGGATTTAAGATGTGAAGGTCCATCTTACTGCAAAGAGTCATAGAGCTACCATCGAAGAACTAATCGACGATGAACCCGTCGACGAAGCTCAGAAAGCTACTGCTATGATCTTCATCCAAAGACACATCCATGATGCACTGCAAACCAAGTAACTCACAAAAGAGGATCCTCGTACCCTCTAGCTCGCCCTAGCGGATCGCTTTGATCACCAAAAAGACATTTACTTGCCTGAAGCAAGACACGACTGGCAGCATTTACGCTTCCAAGACTTTCAGTCTATGAATGAATACAACTCTGAAGTTTGTAAAATCCGATCACTGCTTAATTTCTGTAAAGAGGACTTAACCGAACAGAATCTCCTGGAGAATACTTATTCGAACTTCAATGCCACCAATATTGTCATGCAGCAACAATATAGGACACCGAAGTTCACCAAATTTTCAGATTTGACATCTGTTTTACTTTTCCCTGAAAAGTAGAACCAGCTTTTGATGAAGAATCATCAAGCTCAACCTATTGGCTCGCACGCCACGCCTAAAGCATACGAGACAGCTTCTAGCAGCCACAACCGACGGAGATCCCGTCGTGGCCAAATGAAAGGGCGGCAATGCCCACCACAGGCCCAAGGTCCACCGAACAGAGGCCCATCCAAGGGAGGAAACTTGACCCATAAGTGCCAATCCTTTGCCCCAACTTCAAGAACAAAGGAAAAACTACCGTTCAATCGGATTCCACTGAAATGGACATGTGCTACCGTTATGGATCAAATGATCATTGGTCAAGCGTATGCTAAGCTAACCCTGAGGCCATTGCCAAGTATCATTCCTGTCGCGAGTCTAACTTTGCGCATGTAGAACTTCCCGAAGATGCTACTACATCCATGGAGGTTTCAAATTTTCAGAAGGCATCCGCTCCTATGGAAGAATAAATTTTAGACATATTTTTAGGGTGTTTAACCTTTAGTGGCCGAACCCACTAGGAGGGGCTGAACCCCCTCTATTTTCTAGGTTTATGGTTTAATTTTCAGACAATTTTTCTAAGTCTTTGAAATTATTTGTTTGGTTTGGTTTGTTTTAAAGTTATGGACAATTATTTTATGGATATTATTTCTTGAATTGATTAATTGAATGAATGGAATTATATTTATGCATGTGACAAATTCAATTAATTTATTTCTAGGTATGACTAGTGGGGAAGTTAGTTGTTTGGTTGATAGTGCAATTATGCACACCATATTGCGTGAGAAACATTATTTTACTAACTTCGTACCTAAGAATGCACCTCTAACAACACTCTCAAGCTCATCCAACCTGATAGAATGATACAGAAAGGCTCGTATAATGTTGGCTAATGGTACTGCATTAACCATTAAAGAGGCACTCTATTCTCCTCGTTCTGGAAGAACGCTGCTAAGTTTTAGAGATGTTCGAGATAATCAATATCATGTTGAAACAACTGAAGAGAATGGTTCTGAATTTCTTTGTATCACTTCTTACGAATATGGTCAAAAACAAATTCACGAGAAGCTGGAACGTCTCTTGAGTAGGTTGTACATAACAACCATTCGAGCCTTAACACACCATGTGGTCGACCCTAATGCTGGGTTCCAGGACACTTTGCTGCTTTGGCATGATCGAATGGGACACCCCGAACAAGATATGATGTGCCGTATCCTCAAAATATCTCATGGGCATCACTTGAAATCTTATCATGGCCATCCGCTTTGGAAAGCATGTTCCCTGGGGAAGTTGAACATTCAATCCTCAATTACAAAGATTATTCACGACCCTCCTGAATTTCCTTAGATGATTCAAGGGGATATTTGTGGACCTATCAAACCAACATGTAGACCATTTAGATACTTCATGGTGTTGGTTGATACATCGATGTGATGGTCACATGTCTGTTTATTGTCCACACGCAATGTTGGATTTGCGATACTTCGAGCATAAATTATTAAGCTTATGGCTCACCACCATGATTATCCGATCAAGTTGATTTAACTAGATAATGCTGGAGAGTTTACGTCACATAACTTTGACGATTATTGCATGTCTGTTTGGATTGAAGTTGAACATCTTGTACCCTATGTTCATACCCAAAATGGCCTGGCAGAAGCTTTCATAAAGCGCCTTCAAATAATAGCTCGGACTTTGGTTATGCGAACCAATTTGCCAGTATCTGCTTGGGGCCATGCAATATTGCACGCAACTATGTTGGTCCGCCTGAGGCCCACCGTTACCCAACCTCATTAACCGTTACAGTTGGTTACTGGATACGAGCCTAACGTCTCGCATTTACATGTGTTTAGTTGCGCAGTCTATGTGCCAATAGCGCCGCCACTACGTACCATAATGGGTCCTTAGAGAAAAATGGAAATCTATGTCGGTTATGATTCGCCATCCATCATTCGATACTTAGAACCCTTGACATGAGATCTCTTTACCGCACATTTTACGGATTGTCACTTCAATGAGACAGTCTTCCAGTCGTTAGGGGAAGATAAGATCATTAACGTTCCTATAGAACACCACGAATTGTCGTGGATTACTCCTACTATGTCTCATTTAGATCCCCACACACCTCAGTTTGAAACTAAAGTGCGACGCATTCTAGATCTTTAGAGCATTGCTCAAAGCATGCCGGATGCTTTTACTGATCTAGCAAAGGTGATGAGAACACATATACCCGCTGCAAATGCACATGCAAGGATGAACGTACTTAACATACGTCGAACAACCACCGTGGAAGGCCGGACTAACCCGAAGGTGGGGTGGCCGCACCTCCCACACGACATGGTATACTGACGGCTAACCAATCACCTGCTCCTACCTTGAAGTGTGGCAGACCTTCTGGTTTAAATGATTCACAACCCCGAAAGAGGAAAATGATACAAACTAGTGAACCTAGTCTAAATCTAACGATTGCTTACTCATCCATTCCAACGCATGAGGTTATTCTAGATTACGGTGATGCTTCAGATAAAACATGTCGACCTCCTGAGAATCGTGAGTTTTCGGTCCATTACGCAGTTTTGGATGAGGTTTGGAATCAGAATAAGATGATAGTCGATGATGCATTCGCGTATACTGTTGCTTCCGACATCATGCTTAGTGATGACATTAAACCATGCTCCGTTGATGAATGTCGACATAGAACGGATTGGCCAAACTGGAAACAAGCAATCCCGATCGAACTCGATTCGTTCACAAAACGAAAGATGTTTGGCCCTGTAGCTCTTACTCCACCACATGTGAAGCCCGTGGGCTACAAGTGGGTTTTCGTGAGGAAGCGTAATAAGAATAATGAAATAGTGCAATACAAAGCATGCCTTATAGCGCAAGGTTTCTCTCAACGCCCTGAGATTGATTACGAAAAGACATATTCCCTCGTAATTGACGTCATAACATTCCGCTACCTTATCAGTTTGGTAGTTTCCAAAAAACTGAATATGCAGCTTATGGACGAGGTAACTGCGTATCTTTATAGGGATCTAGATAAAAAAATGTACATGAAAGTTCTAGAAAGACTTCCATTGACTGGTTCAAATAGTTCTACACCACGGAACATTATCTTGATTTGATTGAGGAGGTCAATATACGGATTGAAACAATCTAGGCGGATGTGGTATAATCATCTGAGTGAATATTTGACAAGTCAAGGTTATGTGAACAACGACCTATGCCTATTCATGTTCATAAACAAGTCACATTCTGGATTTGCAATCGTTGCAGATTATGTCGACGACATGAATCTCATTGGAACTCCCGTAGAGCTTGAGGAAATTGCCATGCAGTTGAAATCGGCATTTAAGATGAAAGATCTTGGGAAAACTCGATATTGCCTCAGCCTGGAGATCAAGCATTGTTCAGATAGAATCCTAGTACATCAATCGAACTACACCTAGAAAGTGTTGCGACGTTTTAATAAGGATAAAGCGAAGCCTTTGAGTACTCATATGGTCGTTTGGACCCTAGATGCTAAATGAGATCCCTTCCGTCCTAAGGACGACGAGGAAGAGATTTTGGAGCCTGAAGTTCCATACCTTAGTGCAATTGATGCTTTATTGTACTTAGCTCAATGCATTAAACTCGACATCTCCTTCGTTGTTAATCTTTTGGCTAGATACAGCAACGCGCCTATATGCAGACACTGGAATGGTGTTAAAGACATTTTATGCTACCTGGGTATGACGGAATTGGGGTTATTCTACACCCACTAATCCTCGAGATGAGCCGTCACCCCCTCGGTCCTCGGGTTGATTAGTGCCTTGTTGGTTATGCAAATACTAGTTATCTGTCTGACCCTCATAAGGCACGTTCTCAAACGGGTTATGTCTTTACCGTTGGAAACACCGCTATATCTTGGAGGTTAACCAAGCAAACACTAGTTGCACTTCTTCGAACCCTGCTGAGATTTTTGCCTGCATGAAGCTTCGCGATAGTGCTTTTGGTTGAGAGCAGTTATGGAACATATTCGATGCACTAATGGTCTTTCTTTTGTCGTTGTCCTTCTTATGACGATCTTTGAAGACAATGCAGCATGTATCGAGCAGTTAAAGAAGGGATAAATCAAAGGAGACAACACTAAGCATATAACGCCGAAGTTCTTTTATTCTCACCAGCAACAACATCATCAGAATATTGAAGTTAAGCAAATCCATTCCCAGGACAACCTGGCCGACCTCTTCACGAAGTCACTACCCAAGTTTACTTTTCAGAAGCTCGTTAAAGGAATCGATATACGTAAGTTATCTAAATTGAATCGCTTGTAGTCTTATTTGTAAGTTATATCTAACTCAAGGGGAGTATCCTGAAGGATACTTACTTGATCTTAATGTACTTTTTTTCCTACGATTAGGAGCATTTTTCCTACTGGGTTTTTACTACCTAACGAGGTTTTGATGAGGCACCCATCCTGGGATGATCATACTCTGTTGAATTCACTACTTTTGTAATGTTTTGACGTTTATTTTAGACATTATGCATACTTCTTACTTTTCTCCTTAGTCTATGGGTTTTCCCCATGCCTTGAGTTTTACCATAGAGAGGTTTTGTGAGTTTTACTACCAATGCATACTTACGTTTCTTATATTTGAGACTCGCGTTCACCATTTATGCCGACAACTTCATCAACTGTTCTACCTCATCTAATGAAGATTTGATGCGACGTTTTGTTTGAGTATTTACACACTCAAAGGGGAGTATTGCAGTCCTATCGGATTAGGAATGTGTGTTGAAGATATATGACTGCCACATCATTTGACACATCATCACAGCTAGATAAGAATGCCACATCAACTATTGTAATATATTAGTTTGTTAAAAGTTAGTTACATTGTTTTCTTAGCTGATAAGCAACATTCTGGAAGCTATATAAGCATGTATTGAGTCAGAGTGTTGTATCTTTCATCTCTCTAAGAAATAACAAAGCTTTCATTCTCTTCTTTCTCTTTCTACATTTCTTCAAATACTACTCTTATATTTTTCTGCATACATTCATCTGTGAATTCTTGGATGAATGTTATCATGGTATTAAAGCCATAGGTCCCGATCTTGTGGTGTTCATTTCTGATGTGCTGTGCCGATTTGGTTACTGTGTAGATGTCTGGTGGATTAACGAGCTTCTGGTTCTGGAAGGTCAGAATTCAAGTTTATTAGGTGTTATTTTTCTTTCTGCACTCTATGTGTTTGTATAATTGTCGCAATGAAGAATTTTCTGTGAAAGATTGAAAATTGAAGGCCGATAACCGTTTCTCGAATTTTGAAGTATGATGTTGAAGGTCGATAGCCGTTTCTTGATTGTATAATTGATGAAGTATTTTTGTCAAAGCATAAAGGTTGATAGCCATTGCTGTTTGATTGATTGTTGGGGTTTTCACAAGAACAAAGTTGATAGCCAGTAGTGTGTGTTCTTGAAATTGTTGTAATTCTTACAGATTGTTTGAGTAGTTGGTTTCTTGATTCACTTTATATTGCTTGTGATTACAATACTACAACAACATGGCATTCAGTTATGTGAAAATTGAAAGTCTTTTGGGAATGATCATTGTTAAGTTGAGAGAAGATAATTTTGTCAAATGGGATTATTAGTTTCAGTCAGTGCTTAAGGGTTATGATTTCTTTGATTTCTTTAGTGGGGAATCTCAATGTCCTCCAAAGTATGTCATCAATACTGAAACTAGGGTCACTAAGGAAATTACTACTGCTTATAAAGAATGGGTTAAAACAGATGTATCACTATTGAGTTTGCTTATTATTACACTTGGATGAAGCCAGGGATTATGTCATTAGGTGCAAAACTTCTCAAGAAGTTTGGAAATGTTTACAAGAAAGATATGTTTCTGTCTCTGTTGTCAGGGTTAATCAATTCAAGACTGAGTTTCATACTGCACAAAAAGGTGGAGATTCTGTTAACAAGTACTTACTTTAATTGAAGGGTATCAAAGATCAAGTGGTTGCTGCATGAGAGAAAATAACTGAGAATGACTTGGTTATTGCTGCTTTATCTAGATTACCCCCAAAATTTGAAATGATCAAGATAGTAATCTTAGCCAGAGAAACTCCAATTTCAATGAAAGACTTAGAGCTCAACTGATTAGAGCTGAAGGGAGTATTGAATCCAGAATTACAACTTTATCAAGTTTTATGTCAGCTATGTATGTTCAGGGAAATAGTTCTAATACACAGGGATCTTAGGGAACTAATCAAGGTTATGAACAAAGGGAGAGTTCGAATGCACAAAGGTCTCAATAGGGCAATAGTTACAATGGTGGTAACAACAACAGGAGGTATAATTTCAACAATCGAAAATTCTCTAGTGGCTACAATGGTGGGAACAATCATTACAAGTCATATTCTACTTTTGGGAATAATGGGAAATGTGTTCAAAATGGAGGTTCTCAAAGTTCTTTCTCTGGCGATGAAATTAAACAAGGAAACACTTGGAGTGGTAATACCAATTACAAGAATGTTATATCTCATGAATGCCAAATTTGCTTTAGAATAGGACATACAACACCAAATTGTTTCTTTAGAGCTGATACTAGTCAATCATCTGGTGGGTTCTTGGTATGTCAGATTTGTGGGAAAATAGGCCATAGAACTCTGGAATGTTTTCACATGAATAATTTCTCTTATTAAGGAAGTGCACCCCCAACATCTCTTACTGGTATGGCTGCCCAAGGGTCTACTGTCATAAGTGAAGCTCCAAATATCCATGGGTTTTCAACTACTAATACATGGGTAGTAGACACAGGTGCAACTTACCACATGACATCAAATGTAGAAGTAGTGAATCATATTACTCCTTATAATGGTGATGCCAAGATTACAGTTGGTAATGGAGAAGGTTTGCATGTTCAGAATATTTGTTTTTCTCTCATTAAAACTCAACAAAAGCCATTAATTTTGCGTAATATGCTATATGTACCAAGAATTACAATGAACCTCTTATCTGTTAAGAAATTATGCAGAGATAATGATTGTTGGTTTGTATGTGATGATTTAATCTTCTTTATACAGGACAAGGCAACTCGAAGAAATGTGTACCAAGGCAATAGTGATGGTGGAGAGCTATTCAAGATACAAATAATAGTGTTTTCAATGTCAAAAGCAATAGGTTTTGGAAGCTATGCAGCATTTGTTGGAAAGAAGATAAAGATTGCAATTTGGCACAAAAGGTTGGGTTATCCATCTGAAGATGTGCTTAGTGTCATGTTGAATAATGCTGAAGTGTCAACTAGTATAAATTTATGTCCATCTATATGTAATGCCTGTATTCAAGGCAAAATGAGTAGGTTACCATTTCCTGTAAGACATGATAAGTCAAATGTTCTGTTTGAAAGGATACACTCAGATATATGAGGTCCTTCACCACAGAAGTCTATAAAAGGGTTATAAGTACTACATAAGTTTTGTAGATGATTGTTCTCGATTTGTATGGATTTTTCCAATGGTTAATAAATTAGATACTTTTACAATCTTTACCAAGTTTCATGTTTTTATTGAGAATCAATTCCATGCTTCAATTAAATATCTTCAATCAGATGGTGGAGAGAGTATATGAGTAATGTGTTTAGGCAATTTTTGGAGACAAAAGGGATCATACATCAAGTTTCTTTTCCTCATACACCTCAGCAGAATGGTCTTGCTGAGAGAAAGCATAGACATTTGGTTGAGACAGCTATTATCTTGTTATCAAATGCACAAATGCCTTCAGTGTTCTGGTATCATGCATGTTCTCATGTTACTTTTTTAATCAATAGAATGCCATGCAAAAAATTAAATATACAGTCTCCTTATCAAGTTGTGTTTGGTAGGATACCTGAAGTTCAGCATCTTAAAGTCTTTGGTACTGCAATATATTCATTACTGCGACCGCTCAACAAACATAAACTGGAGACAAGATCAACTCAATGTGTATTTCTTGGTTTTGCTCATGGATACAAATGAGTCATTTGTTATGATATCAAGACCAAAAAGTTCATTCTGTCAAGGCATGTAATACATAATGAAGATGTATATCCATTCAAACAATCTCAAAAACATAAGGATTCTCCAAGTGATTATAGGTTTTCTCAGACACCTGATTTGGTTCAGTTACAAGTTCCAAGAGAAAGAGTCATGTTTGATAATTTGAATGAATCCCAAGCAGTTAGCTCCATGAATATATCAGAGAATGATACTAGTTCAAATCCCAGTATTCCTAACAATGGTGACAATGAGAATTTGGTTGCTAACTTGAATGGTTTAAGTCCCAGCAATTCCCAGAGGCTTCAAATCAATGATAAAAATGAAAATTCGACTGATAACACTTCTCTACATGAGTCTCCAAGTTCTTCACACCATCACTCTTCTACAAATCATCACTCTGGTACACAATCATTGTTGCATGTCCATTCATATTCTCAGCTTGAGGTAATGCTTCTTGATATTTCTCCATCTGATATGATTGCACATACTGAACCATCTACTCATCCAATGATTACTAGATTGAAAAGTGGTACGAAGTTATGCTACTTTAGTAGCACAATGTCCTGAACTTTAGTCACTTCACATCACTGAAGAAGAACCTTTCACTAAGGGATATTCTTTTATATATGAGATCAATGATGCTTCAAAACTTGCAACATTTTCAACTCTTCCACAGTGGCAAAAGGCAATATAGGAAGAGTATGATTCACTTAGAGCACAAGAGACTTGGTATTGGTCACACCTCCTGAAGATAGAGCAATTGTAGGCAGCAAATGGGCATACAAAGTGAAGAAAAATCTAGATGGAAGTGTTTCAAGATATAAAGCAAGGCTTGCAGCCCAAGGTTTCTCATAAGAACATGGGATTGATTACTTGGATACCCTTAGTCCTGTTATGAAGCATACCACAATTAGAATTATTCTAGCCTTAACTGCTATTAGTCATTGGAATCTCAGACAATTAGACATCAAGAATGCCTTTCTACATGGAGATTTACAAGAAGAGGTTTACATGAAGCAACCACAGGGTTTTGTTGATCCATCTTACCTTTCTCATGTTTGCAAATTGATTAAGTCATTATATGGCTTCAAACAAGCCCCAGGGGCTTGGAATTCAAAGTTTACAAGCTATTTGGCAGTTCTGGGATTTCAAACATCAGCTTCTGATACAAGTTTGTTTGTAAAGAATGATGAATCTAATGTCATAATTTCATTACTATATGTTGATGATATAATCCTTACTAGCTCAAATACTTTGAAGATACAAACAGTGGTTCAAGAGCTTTTTGAGGTGTTTGAGTTAAAAGACATGGGAAAGCTTACATATTTCTTGGGCTTATAGGTTCAATATAAAGAAAATGGAGATGTCTTTGTTAATCAGTCTAACTAGATTAAGGATTTGGTTCACAAAGCAGGCATGGACTCATGTAAACTAGCAAACACCCCTTGTAAACATCATCATCAAATACTGCATTCAAAAGGTCAATTGCTGACAGATCCAACTTTTTATAGAAGCATTGTGGGTTTTTTACAATATCTGACATTTACTAGGCCATATATTGCCTTTGCTGTGAACACAGTATGTCAATTCATGTCCTCACCAACTGATGCACATTTTGGAGCTGTCAAAAGAATTATTCGATATCTTCAAGGAACCATAGACACTGGTATTGCTTTCTCTGCAAACACAGTTACAAAGCTTAATGCTTTTTCTGATTCTGATTGGGCTGCATATTTGAATACTCGAAGATCCATTACTTTTATGTGGTATATTTAGGGAATAATCCAATTTCATGGCAGTCTAAGAAACAAAACTTAGTGTCAAGGAGTTCTATTAAGGCTGAATATAAAGCCTTAGCACATAATGCAACAGATATAGCTTGGATACGAAATATATTGAAGGATTTGGGAGTGTTCCTCGATAGTCCACCAACCATTCATTGTGACAATATGTCTGCCATTGCCTTAAGTGCAAATCCAGTTTTCCACTCACGAATAAAACATCTTGACGCTGATTATCATTTTGTGAGGGAAAAAGTGCAACAAGGAGATTTGAAGATTTCATACATTCCAACTAAGGATCAAACTGCAGATGTTCTTACCAAAGGTCTTCACAACCCTTCATTTGTCAAACATTGCTACAATCTCAAACTGGAAAACCCCAGTTAAGATTGTGGGGGGATGTTGAAGATATATGACTGCCGCATCATTTGACACGTCATCACAGTTAGATAAGAATGCCACATCAACTATTGTAATCTATTAGTTTGTTAAAAGTTAGTTACATTGTTTGCTTAGCTGATAAGCTACATTCTGGAAGCTATATAAGCATGTATTGAGTCAGAGTGTTGTATCTTTCATCTCTCTAAGAAATAACAAAGCTTTCATTCTCCTCTTTCTCTCTCTACATTTCTTTGAATACTACTCTTATATTTTTCTGCATACACTCATCTGTGAATTCTTGGATGAATGTCATCAATGTGATTGTATAAATCCTAGTATATCTAGGAGTATCTTATAGTTACCTATTAGGAGTTGATTATCTATTAAGAGATGTAATCCTAAAAGGGTAAGGATTCTACTCTTCCTACTACTATAAATAAAGGCATAAGGGGTGATACAACACCCACCTCAGAATTAAATATCTTTCTTTCTCTCTTGTTGCCGCCAGCCCCCTCTCCCTCTCTGTCCTTATACAGTTCAGTCAAATAGGCCTACAACATATATATATATATATATATATATATATATAATTATAAATATTAATTGAGAACCCAAAAAATTATGACCAGAAGTGTATCTTATTCTATATCAAGTTCTACAAGATACTATATCAAATTCTACGACATGAGTTGGCATTTCAGCAAATCAAGTTTTTAATTCTCTCTCATATTAGTTCATGTGCTTGGCACCGTGACTTGATCTAACGATAATATGGATGGTAACTGACTTAGGTGATAAATTTGCACTAAATATAAAGTTTAGGTGGTATATTGCCAAAATAAAAAGTCTGGGTATAATTGCGCATACACCTACTAATTCAGGTGGTATTTGTTCAAAATCTACTTATTATAAGAGTGACCTTCTTACCTTTAGGTGACTCATCTTTAAGATATATTCCGACTTCCGAGTAATTAATTTATAAATAGTTAGAAGGGGTCCATTCTGTTCAAAAATTCCTAAAACTGCAATGGTGTGAGATGCTGGTATTTGATGATTGCAATATGTAATGGAGCCAAGGAGGTGTAACATCCAAACTTTGGTAAAATTTCAGTTCATCCAATCTTTGAACTAATTAAGGTCATTCCCAATAAGTTACATCAAAAGTTGAGCGGTCGTTTTAATAATCATTTCGTTTTTTTTTTAGTTTTTGGTTTTCACTTTTCATTTTTTTTTAATATTTGAAATCTTGTTTAGTAACTACTTTCAGTTTTCAATTATAAAAAAATGAAAACTAAAAAGTAAAAAAGTAAAAACACAAGGCTAAAGTTTATAAACTCAAGAAAGTAGTTTTCAGTTTTTGGTTTTTAAGTTTTCGCTTTTTGAAAGCTCAAAACTGAAAATAGTTACCAAACAAGATTTCAATTCTAATAAAAGTGAAAAATGAAAACGAAATGGTTATCAGATTACTCCTTAGTTAGTTGTGGTTCGTGACATTCAATTAATTCATTATCAGTAAATTTAATGACATCAAATGTCTTTAGGTCATGTTTCCTTACAAGGAATAGATTTGTAAGAAATGAGCATCATTCATATTCATGTGTTTACTAACAACCAATGATTTGAAAGAAGTGAGTATGATTTTCATTTGTGTGTTTACTAGCAACCAAGGAATGAAAAAAATTATAATTGAATCCATGTATCCTATATCTTCTCATACCTGAAAAATCAAGGTACGAGTTTACTAATTGGAGTTGTTTATCTTATACCGAATCCTTCGTACCCTCATTCCTTCATTCATGCCCTTAATTATGTATTTAGATTTGTGAAAACATATTGCGTTTTAAGTACCTAATCCTTCGAATCCTTATTCCTTCTCATGGTAAGTAAAATATTATTATTAAAGTAAACTTGGAGTAATGATATGAATTTTTGAGCATATCACTCTATATAAGAGCTAGCTAAACTTACATGTAGCACTTGAATAAAAGAGAATGCTTCTTTCATTGCACAACTAATTAATCACTTTTGAAGATCACATCTAATTATCTATTCGATGTTGACATGTTGTTACCGTCCCAAACACAACAAATGGATAAAATGGAAAAGTGAAAGACACCCATAATTGAAAATGACATGTAATTCTTTTTCTTTTGGATGTTGGTGCCATTTAATTGATTTTTAATTTAATCCCAACATTGACAAGGACCAGGAAGGCAAGTATAGTTTACACTTGACTGGGCGCTCCTACTCCTTGCTTGCATCGATCATTATATTAAATTTGATTACTGTATATGAATCAAAGCACAACTGTGGAAATCCATTGAATTTATAGAATGAAGGAATTTTCAATGTTATCGTAGAGAGAGATAGAGGGGTGATGGAATGGATATTGGTAAGTAGGAGAAATGCTAAGAAGACTCTAAAAAGTGAGGTTTTTCATGGACTTTTTAACACTTGATATTTTTATTACAATATTTCATAATATTGCCACGAGAATTAACGTTAAACTGTGAAATGACAGAGAATTTTTAGAATGTTTCATTTTGAGAGAGCATCCTTAGCGTTTTTCAGGTAAGTAGATAGGTAGGGCAAAAGATTGGTTTACTGAATGTTTGAGGTTGATTTGTTTAAATTAAGGGTAATGCTAGGGAGATCAAATTTGGAGATGAGATTTGTAAACTAAATGATGTGTCACTAATAAAAATAAGCACGTTTATCAATGTGTAAGTAATAAATCAATCATCAACTTTTATATCCTTTAATTTTTAAAATTTTATTTACAAATTTAATCTCCATAATATTACTCTTAAATTAAAAAAGAAGTACCTAACATCGTGATCATTAAATCAAACAAGCGAAAAACATAAAGTAAGATTCCCTATCAAGTAAGAGAATAAAAAAGGGAAAAAATAATATAGACATTATAGACAAGGTCACATGGATCATGGTCAACGGTGGGCACTCAAAACTAGGACATATTTTGCCCTTCTACGCTTCTACTACCAAAATTAGGGCGCCAAATCATATACAGTGGTTCAGCGGCTCAGCTCAGCCCCTCTATCCCTAAAGCTAAGATTAATTGAACAAAATCAAACCCTAATTAAACGTAATTAAAGCTCATTTTATAAAAGGTAAATGAATGATTCATTAGGCTCACCTCACCATTGTTAATTTCCCTAGCTAATTAAATACTTTTTTATTAATGTTCTTTTGTTGACAAAAGGTCTTTTGATTACTTGAGATTATGAGTCTATGACAAAAGTCTCTCAATGCAAATTAATTCACATCATTACAGCTCTCGATAATCTTTCTTATTATAATCAGTCTAGTGTTTATTACAAAACTCCAACAACTTCCTCATTAAGTACATTTTCTTAGATTTGAATGCATGCAATTACATGGGTTAAGTAAATTCCGGTATTTTTTATCTTTTAGTGTTTGAACCAAGGGTATCCTAGTTTACGGATCACGCCATGCTCATATGTAACCACGCAATAATTAATTTTTCATTTACTACTAATATTGGCATATATATATATATATATATATATATATATATATATATATAACTTGTAAGGTAATCACTTAGAATTATAATATAGCTAGGTTTAATGTTCGACTCCCTCTAATCAAATTAAACATTAATGAGTATTCAAGGATCACAACTCATCACACGTTGTGGATGGTTTTCCACATACTCCTAATTATTTGGCCCCCACCATCATTATCAACATATGAATCATTGATGATAGTGAAGTTTAGGTTAAAACTTCAAACTAATTATATGGTTTGGTGGATCCGAGGAATAATTTTTAATTCTGCTGGGGCAGAAAATTTTTCAAAAGAAAACGCTGGAAAAGTGAGATATACAGTACTTCAAAATTCAAATTGTGACTGTGTGCATAGATCACGGTTACAAGCCAACAGCCAAAAGCCAAAAGCCATGAGTAAAGAACTTTAAGCAGTATAAAGACGTAATGACCAGTTTTGCTAAAAGAAATGGAAAGGAAAGAGAAATAAAGAGAGCGAGAAAAAGAAGGAAAGCATAAAAGCAAATAATTATGATGAGGAAACTGAAGGTGTGTACAATGGATGTTAAATGCAGAAATGAAATGAAGACATGCGAGCTTTCCAAGGGAAATCCATTCATGTCCACAACATGTCGTCGCTGAGCTGATAGTTCTCAAATGCATGGTCCTTTCGTTTTCTAAGAGCATCTCTTTAATTTCCTTTCCCGAGTCAGGGTTACGGTACAAATTCTGCCATTAGGATCCTCTCCGGATCCTTTTGGTAATAATCTTGGGAATTTGTAAATTGTGTCCGTTTATTGTACATTGTGCGGTCAGTTTTTGTCAGGTACTGTTTATATTTGATTTTAAATAAAAAAAATTTAAAAAAATTCTAACCGCACGATGTACGATGAACGAATATGATTCACGAATCTTTAGAATATATAAGAGGATCCGGCGAGAATCCGGATTCCAAATTCTGGACCCTCCCTCTCTGATCAGTCTGCTTTTAAAAGCGATGAGGATGATACACTTTTGCGGCTTATGTCTTTTGTGTCTTCTTTTCAAAGTGACTTCGTGGCCAACATATAATGGTGCTGCATGTTTACGTTTCTAATACGTGTATGTTATAATTTGAGTGAATTCAAGTAATAAATCAAACATTAGTATGTCATGTGCTGTTAAACGGAATTGGATCCCCTCCTGAGCATTAGGTGGGGATCCTGCTGAGGAAGAAGTGTGGACCGTTGGATGAAAATCCAACGGTTATAATTATTATAACTTTAAAGGGACCTCCCTGTTTGTAACCGTTGGATTTTCATCCAACGGTCCACACTTCTTCCTCAGCAGGATCCCCACCTAATGCTCAGGAGGGGATCCAATTCCCTGTTAAACACTGAGTAATTTTTGTTAGTGTCAGTGAATTGAGGGGCAAGTGCTTGGATTTACACTTAATTGGTATGAGCTAGGACTAGACAAAGTGCACCAAACATTTTTTTTAACAACTGAAATAAATTACAAAGAAGATCTTGAACGGATCTTAAAACCACACATGTCAAAAATTAATCTAGGAATGATAAAACTAGGGAAACTGTCCGACTAGATACAAGACTAATTAAGGATAATAATGACGAAGAGTAGCAAATTCGTCGGCTGCCATATTTGCTTCCCTATATATATCTGTGTGTGTGTGTGTGTAATAATCACATAAGGAATTTTCTTGATAAGATGTCAAATATCTTGTATTGTGGAAGAAATTCTCCAAGGAATTGGAATTTCTCGTCTAATGGCGTGAATGAGAACTTTTGAATCTCCTTTAGTGTTGATCTCCAGAAGCTGCATTCGGACTATTCAGAAAAGCGCTTGTACATCTAATATTTATATGTCTCACTAGTAACAATCGTAACTTATAAAAAAAAAGACTACAGGCTAGTTCGGGATTGCTGTGCTTTTTCAAAACTACTATTATGTTGTGAGAATAGACAGTTATGAAAAAAAAAGGGTAAGTTTTTGGTAAATTATAATGCTAAAAATGCATTTAGCAAAAAAAAAAAAAAAAATGGGAGTCATAGGATTGGCAATATGAAAGTTCCAGCTGTTTTGGACCCATAATTTTGAAGAAATTTTTTTTTTTCATTTATCAAACATAATTAAGGCCACCAACTTTTTAAAAAAGCTGCTTTTATAAAAATTTAAGCAACCCCAAACCAGCCCTAAAACAGTCTTATCTCTCTTCCATTTCTCCTTGATCAAGGATCCATCATTGAGTTTTATTTTTCTTTAATATTTAATTGATGTACAGTTGCTGTGTAAATTTAGAGAGTGATTGCTCATTTTGCTATAGTAGAGACTCTTTTATACGAGAATGCTTACATGGAACAATCCACCTCCACGTGGCGTCTCGTATCTAATAATACATTGTCATGTGCAAGTTTTTCTCCACATGACAATATATTATTAGGTTTGGATGACACGTGGCGGTCAATCGATTCCAAGTAAGTTGCTCTTATTTTATAGAGTCTGTTAGAGATGTGCTTTTTTAAATTTGGCTCTTTAAAATAGACTATTGGTTGTTTACAGCATCTCTTAGAGATCGATGCTCTTAAGTTGCAATTAGTTAACTTTTACGATTGTTGTAAGTGAGATGCTAGTTCAATCAAGGTTAATTTCTATGCCTCAAGTGCCGAGAACTTTACATCTTTATTTGTTGTATGCTCAAACTAAAGAGAATAGAATTAAATATAATTTCATTGATAAGGGGTAGGCGTACAAATCTTACAATAAAAGATAAAAGACTGAAATCTAATACAAATTTTTAATGAAAATAAGAAACGTACGTAAAGTTGAAATGAAAGAGTTAATTAAAAGAAAAAAAGGCAAGATCAAGCCACATGCGGCTAACTCCACGAATTCTTACGCCATGACAATTGAGCGATGGTACAAGAACGCGTCGCACAAAGTACTCTTTTGGGGAGATCAAAGCACTTCTCTTTGCTTTGGCCGGGGCTAAAAATTTATATGTTTATTAACCTCTCTATCACCTATACCATAACCAGTTTTTGTGCCATTTTTAAATCAGCCAAATTGCTCATTCAGATTCGACTTCAAGATCTTTTGTGTTATCGTTTTGATAATGTTGGTAGTGTGTTATAGTTTAATCGTGAGTGATGATTTTGAAACATTCAATTTAATTAGTGTGAGATTTTTGTCGAGCAGTTACTTCACTATGAGATTAATTTTAAATCCGCTTCTCTGTACTAAAATCTCAAATCACACTGTCCCTGCTCTCTCCGATGTCGATTTGTACTCAGAATATAGCTTTCATGAATTGGTGAACTATGCAAATCATTAGAGCTAGCTAATGTTCTCCGCAGAAAGTTAATAAATCAAGGTGGTCGATGTTGCTGCATATATTTTTCAAGTTTGTGTTTTGATTTCACTTACAGATTGAGTTAAATCTCGTGACAATACAAGAACAAAAATTCATAATAATTCTTTACCTTTGTAGGGTTAAGTAACATGAGTTTATGTACTTACAATTATCTTTAATTAGAAAACCAAAAAAGAACACCAAGAGTAGGAGAAATTTTTCATTGTGACCGGAATACTGGTGGTACACCACTTGTTTTTATATAAGTGGTGGAAAATTTTAATATATAAGCAATTAACTTTTTAACACACATATCACACCATTTGTATAGTGACATGTGGTGTACCATCCCGTGTTCCGATCATACTGAAAAATCTCTCCAAGAGTAGATACTTGTGATCGTGTGATATTAATATAAAACTCGATCCCATGCAGTTCGGGCCCTATAATATTTACTGCGCAAAGGAACCTTCTATATACGACTATGAAACTTTGCTGGTTTAGACAGAGACTGAGATGGCTAACTGATCAGTACTAGTCAGTTCGATCTTCTAAAAAAGAAAAAACTAAAAACCAAAAACGAAAGAAAAAGAAGAAGCTGAATTACAAGAGGCTGCGACCACCATGGCCTATAAATATGTATACGATCGAGAAGACGAGGAAACACGCAAACTCTAGGCCAGAAAAAATCCTCAATATTGCAGCGTACGTGGGTCTGAGTGTTACAACTGCATGCATGCAATCCGAGCCCTTGATGCATACGAGGTTCCTGCCTCTACTCTAGCATTATCTTCAACCATTTTCTTTCACTTTCACTTCCGACGAATCGAGTTTTTATCATTTTTACGAAATAATTAGTTACAGCCAAAATTCATATGATATGTAGAGATAAATATTGCCTTATAAGGTGGAACATGCTGAACCTCAATTCAACTACAGTAAACATATTTTAATATTTGTTTTGTCAAAATGATTGATTTTTAGTAATGACATTAAGCATATACCTATGACACAACTATGACATAATAACATAATAATAATATAATGACGATTTAAACATTTATTATTTCTGTAATTAAATGTCGAAATATATCTGTTGTAGCTAATTAACATAATTTTTCTTGTGATAATGTTTAGAAACTAAACACATATTTGTGCGAATCCTTCCAAAAGTTATAGGATGTAGGATAATGTTAGAAATATCAAATTTTTTAAATTAAATTTGCAAACTAAATGATGTATTTATTGATGATTGAAATGCTTATTTCCTATTGGAGTCACATCATTTTAGTTACAAATTTAGTTTAAAATTTTGGTCTTACTAACATTATCTTTTCTTTAAAATTGTCCTTTGTGCTTAATCACCATCGATCAAATAAGCTGTTGCATTGACATTCCAACACGAGGCGTGGAACGTTGGATCTTCTTTCTCCCTTCAACTCCTCTAGTGAAGCGTGCCCCACAATACGGGCCACTTTCAGATTGATTACTGACGCCAAAGTATCCATCTTTTCCTTCCTCCGCAGTCCGCACTCACTCGCAGCATCGGATTCTCGTTGTTTAGACTTTAGAGGACCGATGTCGATTTGGAAAATGACATATCGTTTCCGTATGGGCTTTGGACGGTATTTTTTGGGAGCGGGGCCGTCAAGACTTTAGGTTACTTACGTCAAAGGCCTGCATAGTACTGAAGAGGGCCCGCTGTCACTTCCACTTGAACTATTTAACTCCGAAACGTCTATTATTTGGAAAGGGGTCATCTCTCCGGTTCCCTTCCACCTAATTCTCATCATCAAACAATTTGAGTTTTTGAAATTTAATCCAACGACTAAAAGCACTGGCCCACTTTAAAAGTTATAACAACTTTAGCCGTTTGATCAAATTTCAAAGGTCCGGATTGTTTGATGAGGAGGATTAGGTATCTTTTTTGTTTGTTCAAAATTTAGGTATCTTTTAGACTCCACATGGAGAGCAATTCAAACGGTTTACGTGAGACCGGATGCTACGTGGCCATAAACTCGTTTCATGTAAATTCTTCTTCTTTACATATAGTGATTCAATTCGTTTTTTTTTTTTTTTTGTTTTATTTATACAATGATATTAGAGGAATTGTTGTACACTATCATTAAAGCAGAGGAAGCCCTTACTCAAACTAGAAGGAGAAGAAGTTGAGTCACATGTTGATGTTGGCATGTACTGGTGAGCCTTTGATTTGAAGTGATGCTTTGGCAAGTACCTTATCATATTTTTGGGTTTTTGTCTTATAGAATTGCACAAGAAAGAGGTCCACCAAACTCATTTGCTTGTGGCAGTTTGTGTTAAACGACAAAGCATACAGATTTAGGAGAAATTTTTCAGTGTGTCTGGAAAACGGAATGGTACACCACATGTCATTTTACAAGTGGAGAGACGCATGAAAAATAAAATTCTCTCCACTTATATATTAACATGTGGTGTGCCACTCCATGTTCAGATTACACTGAAAAATTTCTCCATATTTATAGAGTCGTAATAAATATGAACAAATAGAAAACTAGAGTTTTTTTTTAGTGTTTTTAATGCTAATAGTCAAATGGTTGTTTTATTCACACCCCACGTTTTGTTGACTACACCTCATATCCTTAATACATCCCACATTTACTTTTTAACTAAATTTTTTCTTAATACACCCTTAATACACCCCACATACTTTCCAATACTATCCTTACACCCCACACTTTCTACATATACCCCATACTCTCCACTAAAATCTAAATCAAATAATGTGTTCGTCTCACAAGTTCATCTTCTCCACCATTTTCAAAAACAAGTATTGTCGAATGATCATGGGTAGAAATTTCTATGAGGTGTAAACAGAAAGTGCTTCATCTTCAAATCAATGGTTTAGGGTTTAGGGTTTATGAAGAAAAAGTTTGACCAAACTCCATTAGTATCATCTTGCTTCTTTCTTTGTGCATCTTTGAGGACTCCACTTTTTCCTCTAATCTGGAATTGTTGGACTTGAGATATGTGGAGTTAAGGGGTTTCTCAAATGGTTTATTATCTATTAAGAAACTCGAATCAAGTACGAAACGAAAATTTTCTCATATATTGTAACATCCCACATTGCCCAGGGGAGTGGATCATGTAAGTCTTATATGTATATTCTCATCTCTACCTAGCACGAGGCATTTTGGGAACTCACTGGCTTCGGGTTCCATCGGAACTCCGAAGTAAAGCGAGTTCGCGCGAGAGCAATTCCAGGATGGGTGACCCAATGGGAAGTTCTCGTGTGAGTTCCCAAAAACAAAACCGTGAGGGCGTGGACGGGCCCCAAAGTGGACAATATTGTGCTATGGTGGAGTCAAGCCCGGATGTGGTGGGGGCCCGAGCCAGGATGTGACAATTTGGTATAAGAGCCAATCCCTGGCCAGAAGTGTGCCGACAAGGACGTCGGGCCCCTAAGGGGGGGTGGATTGTAACATCCCACATCGCACAAGGGAGTGGATCATGTAAGCCTTATATGTATATTCCTATCTCTACCTAGCATGAGGCCTTTTGGGAACTCACTGGCTTCAGGTTATATCGGAACTCGAAGTTAAGCGAGTTCGCGCAAAAGCAATCCCAGGATGGGTGACCCATTGGGAAGTTCTCGTGTGAGTTCCCAGAAACGAAACCGTGAGGGCGTGGTCGGGGCCCAAAGCGGACAATATCGTGCTACGGTGGAGTCGAGCCCGGATGTGGTGGAGGTCTGGGCCGGGATGTCACATATATATATATATATATATATATATTAATTATTCCATTTTGGGAGTTTCTATCAATTAAGAATTTTAGGGTTTCTCTATTCAATTAACTACAAAGATCTTTGTCCATTTTGCGGGGTTAGTTTTTAATAAATTTCATCGATTTCTATCAATTAGGGATTTTAGATTTCATGTGTGTGTGTGTACATATATATATCCATCTATACTCATCTTGTTTGGTAGTTGTTAGAGTTTTGTTCTACAAGGGATGATAGGAGTGACTTTGAGAGCTTAAAGAAAAAAAATAGGAAAACAATTTGGGGTGTATTCAGAAAATAATTTTATTTTTTAAATTCAAATGTGGCCTAAATAGTCATTTCTTAATAGGATATATAAGTCATTTAATAATAAATTTTTATGTGGGATTTTAATAATAAAAAAAACCATAGTCAAATACAATTGTGCTTACGAGACGCTTTATATGCGCTTTTGTTAGAAATGATATTTTGAAAGAATGTCAAAACTTTTAGTTAATATTCAAACTTTACTGCTACTTAGTGCTACGGTCTAGTGGTATTCTTCTTCATTTGTAAGTGAGAGGTCTTAGGATCGATTATTGCCAAAGATGAATTTGAATCTCATTGTGAGGCTAAGCCCACCCCCTCCCCTGTTTTTTTTTTTTTTTTAAAAAGAAATCCAAACTTTACACTATTTTTCTTCTTCTGCAAAACGTTGTGAGAAGCACTTTTGGTCATATAAAAGTGCTTACAGTCATCCTAAAAACAATCCTCCGCTTATTATGTATGTATATATTACTAGTCGTGACTGTTTCAGATGCGGCACGATAACCCAACCTAAACCAAACACCAGATAATAAGCTTCAAATGGGTTTTCATCTCAAAACGTAAAAGCCCAAAACCTTATCATTTACACAGGTTCAACCCAATACCTTGTGGCCATAACATGCAGCTGAGCAAGAAGCCGCGAACGCTGTATAGAAAAATGGTGACAGGCGCGGCACAATGCGTGTTGTGCAAGCCACAGTTCTGTCCTCGTTTTGGGGCGACCGCTTCCTGCAGTCCACGCAGGCTCTCAATCCAGGTTCTTGCTCCTTTCCTTTTCTTCTTTTTCTTGCTTTTGAATTTGTAAGCTAAAAGTTCAAACAATTCTGATTCAGCTTCAGTTTCAATCGAGTCTGCTCTTTTGGGTTTGTTTGAGTCCGATAGTGATTGTATTTGTATGAAAAATGAATGTTTAGCTTGCGAAATCGAGGTTTTATGGTTTTCAGTGAGCTTGGGTTATTGGATGTTTGGGGACTAGTGTTTTTTTCATTGCTATACGAACTGTTATGTTCTGCATAGGATTCTGTAATGCAGTGGTGTTTATGATGGTGTGAGTTGAACTAAAAAAGAAAAGAAAATTTGAGATTTTTGGTATCAAATGCATGAACCTTGATGCCTAATCTTTCTTTGTCTTTTTTTTTTTGGTGGGGAGGTCTTAAAGCATGTGAATTTTGTTATTGTTATTTTTCGCGTTTGTATATCTCAACGATCTTAAAGCATGTGAATTGTGTGATTGTCATTGTTATTTTTTCGTGTTTTTAATTATGTGTCGACGCGCTTACCACGAAAATTTTGTGGCTTGACCAACTTCTTGTTCAAGCAATCATAACATATGAACTAAGCTTTAGTGTGCTAAATTCCCATTTGGCCAAATCGGAATTCACACCAAGTTCTATTTTCTCTGTCCCAGTTGGCTCTGACTTTACTGCACTAAAATACCAGCACCACCGGAGATGAGTGTATGGCGTTCTCAGTGAGCAATCTCAATCTTGTCCACTATCAATAGCAAATCCCCCTCCTTCTCAACTCAATCTTTGCTACAACTTTGCATCTTTAAACAAAGGAAAACAAGCCCATCAAACGATAATTGAATGTGGGTTAGATTAAAACCCCTTTCTAGTCACAAAAAAAAAAAACAGGCTAAATGTATGCAGATTGTGATGAGTTGATGTATGCCTGGATGTTGTTTGACAAATTGTTTGAACCAATGTCTTTGCTTAGACTGCGATCCTCGGGTTCTATTCGAGGCATGGAATGTATCAAGAATGTGTGAGAATGTATGGTGACATGAATTTCAAAGGTGTTCTGCCTCACGATTATGTGTTTCCCAAGGTCTTAAGGGTATGTGCACTGCTTTCAAACTTAAAAGTGGGAATTGTGGTTCACAGAGATGTGATCATACGTGGGTTTGATGTTAGGAGTGCTAAACAAGTTTTTGATGAGATGGTGAGAAGAGATTTATTGTCATAGAATTCTATGATCTCAGGGTATGTGTGCAATGGGTTGTTTGGGTTGGCTCTAGAACTATTTGATTGTATGTTGGATGGTTGTGAACCTGATGTTGTCACTTTGAATACGGTAATGGATTCTTATTGCTGAATGAGGCACTGTACCTAAGAGAGTCTTTGAACAGATTAAGAAGCCTAACATCATTTCATAGACCACTTTGAGATCAGGATATTCAAGGATTGGGAGTCATGAATCATCGTTGAAGGGATATGATGAATAGCAGCAGAGTCTACCCCGATTCGGACTCTCTTTCTTCTGTTCTTGTGTACTGTCGGCACCTGGGGTCTTTTCTAAATGGAAAAGAAATCCATGGTTTTTTACAGCTCAGTTGGCCCTGCATTGTTGATATTATAATTTATATGCCAACTGCAGTAGAATTTGGGATGCTAGAAATGTATTTAGGTTAATGAACCCAGCTCAAGTTTGATTTGGTTGCTTCTGTATGGAATGCACTGATCCATATGTATGCCAAATGTGGACACATTAAATCTTCATACTCTGTATTTACTAAAATGGTTAATAGGGATTAGTGTCATGGAACTCAAGGATTGGAGGCTTTTGAATGTATGGAGATGGAAGAGCTGCTCTTGAGCTTCTGCAAGAGATGAATCATTCGGGAATTTTCCCGAGTTCTATAACTTTTACTTCTGTTTTGTCAGCTTGTAGTCATTCAGGTCTTCAAGTCTTCTATAGTATGACAAAGGAGTATAGCGTCATCCCCAGCATGGAACATTATGCATGTGTTGTTAACATGCTAGCACGTGATGGTCAACTTGAAGATGTTAATTTCATTCATAGGATGGCGTTGGAGCCTGATAAGTGTATTTGGAGAGCTCTGTTTGCTGCCTGCCGAGCCAATCAAAATGTTAATGTTGCAAAGCTTGCTGCTGAACAGTTAGTTCTGTTGGAACTGGAAATTTTTTAGCGCTATGTCACCCTTTCTATATATACAAGAGCTGGAAGTGGGAAGACGATGTGCAGGTGAGCAAGTAAAAGGAAGCCTGAGGATCGCTGAAACCATCAGGAAATAGTTGGTTTGAATGTGGAAACTAGATAAATGAAAGATCCAATGAATCGACGTATTGGTTCTTTGGGGTTAAAAGTTGAGCTTAGTTCAATTACGGAAGCCCATGTGGTCTGGTCTTCATTTTGTAAAACTTATTAATTAGGTAGGGTTTTGCGAATTTAATTTGTGTACTAGCAAGCATAATGGTGAGTGAGGCTTTGAGCGTACGAGAGTGCACAAGGTCAGAAGACAAACTGTGTAAGAGTGAGACAGTGGTAAGAGCAACTTCTGTTTCAGTTGTTATGTGCACGTCTTTGTTTCAATCTGATTTTGGTTATTTCCTCAAGTTTATTAATCAGCTTAAGATGTCAAATGACGCATACGTATCATTGTGAGTTACTTATATTTGCAGGAAATGTTATGTGAAAAAACAGATGTAATTTGTAGTGATGATCATTTTCTTCCTTTGTTCCTAATTCCCACACACAGGAAGCAAGCATGTGTCAATGCAGTTACCCTGAAAATTTTCTGGCTTGACCAACCTCTTGTTGAATGGAAGGTATGGCAGGAAACATTCTGTAAACTCACATGTATCATATACACAAGCACACACAACTTAGGCATACATTTTTTATGCACTTTTACTCTTAAGCTTCATTTAAATGATTGATGTTGATTATCCCATTTTTGTACATTTGTTGTCTTTAGAAGTTCAAATGAGTGCATATTATATGGTAGTATTATGTGTTAGCCTTTACCTTGCTTGATCTATTTTCTGACCTCCTCATGGCACTTTTTCTGAGTTTTTATTTGATGAATGATGTTTCTGGATTGGAATTATGAACCCCTTCATGATTTTCAATTGCACAGTTTATTCTAGGAGAACATACACATGCAGACACTTTTTTGTAAACTCTTAAACTCTTAAGTGACAACTATTGTATTGAAATTAGAAATGTAGATACAGTGCTAAACAAGTGCAAACGTCTAAGACCTGGAAAATTTTCACCTAAGCGCTGTGTTGCAGATCATATACCAAGGCCTCCTTATGTAAAATCTAAAAAACCACCTGGAATTGCGAGTGGACCTGAAGTGCATGATGAGAAGGGGATAGAGTGCATGAGAGCCTCTGGAAGGCTTGCAGCACAGGTTCTTGAATCTGCTGGAACATTGGTCAAGGTGACTTCTGCTTCTGGCTAGTTAATCATCTATTCTTGCACTTGCTCTGTAAAATAAATTTATGGCCCTCTGTTTTCCTTTTGGTCCTCTGTTTGGTATCCTTCTTGGATCAAGTTTTTTTGTTTTTGAAACTAATGATTATTAAGTGATTTAGCTACATTTATCATTTTGTAAAACAAAAAATGGGATCCGAGAAGGATACCAAACAGGCCCTTAAATTCTTGAAAGCCCAAGGTTGTGATTAGGTGGCTTTACAGTAATGCAGATTCAGCCTGCTTATTTCCCAGAATTCCCAGCTCAACCCAACCCAACCCAAGGTTTATTCAATTTGAGATTACAGATTTAGATTTGGAAAAAGTTGGAGTGTTCAATCTCTATAATAGTTTCTGAGCTGGTATTTTCGTTATTCTTTTAGTCATTGTTATTAACTTTTACAGTTGTTAAGCTCAGGCTACTTACATGATGCATTTAAGATTTTGCTATATCTATATGTTAATTCTCATTTTTATTTAGTATGATTGGGGATGGATTCTTGACTGTGATTGCATGATGCTAGAGAGGTGGGTGTCTTGCTTTGTGTGAAAGTTTTAATTGTAGCTTCTGATGGCAGCCAAGAATAAAGACGGATGAAATTGACCAAGCTGTTCGTCAAATAATAGTTGATAATGGTGCCTACCCTTCACCGCTTGGCTATGGTGGGTTTCAAAAGAGTGTATGCACATCAGTGAATGAATGTATTTGCCATGGAATACCAGATTCTCGAGCACTTGAGGTCCATTTGATTTAAGTTCTTAGCTACAAATTCATATCCTTCTAAGTGATCAATAATTTCCGATGACTTTCACATATTTTTGTTTTTTGGCAGGATGGTGATATAGTTAACACTGATGTTATCGTCTATTTAAATGTGAGTATGATTAATCCAAAGCAATTTGAATGAAATCACATAAGATATACATTTCTAGACTTGAGTTTTGACATTGTTATCTACATTAAATGGTTGGCACAAATCAACTTTTTTTTGTATAATAAATTATGCTTATATTACTTGCTACGAACCTACTCTCAGAAATAGTAATAAACTTCATTATTATTTGTTTACAAGAGGGAAGTCCTTTCTTATAGAGGGCCAAAAACTATACAACTAGTCCTAACAAGTGGACAAGCCAAATGATGATTACATGAGGAAAACACCGAAGATGAAAATTAGGAGAAAAGGAAAGCAAAGCAAAGTAATGATGGCTAGCTATAAAGTAAAGTAATGATGACTAGCTATAAAGTAAAGTAATGATGGCTAGTTAGAGGAATAATTACAAGTCTATTGTCTATACCAATAATGTCTAGCAGCTATTGTTGACACTCCCCCTCAAGTTGGTGCATAGACGTCATGAATGCCCAACTTGCTTAGTGAGTTGTGAAATACTGAACTTGTGACTGCTTTGGTGAGCATGTCTGCTAATTGATCTTCAGATTTAACGAATGGAACTTCAATAAGTCTTGCCTCAATTTTTTCTTTAATAAAATGTCTATCCACCTCCACATGTTTGGTTCGATCACGTTGAACCGGATTGTGAGCAATGTCAATTGCAGCCTTGTTGTCACAATGTAGACGCATAGCATGCTTGGGCCTAAATCCTAAATCTCTCAATAAATTCTTCACCCAAAGCAGTTCACATACTCCATGTGCCATGCTCCGATATTCTGCTTCAGCACTTAATCTAGCAACAACCTTTTGCTTCTTACTATGCCAAGAGACTAGATTTCCTCCAACAATAACAAAGTATCCTGATGTTGATCGTCTGTTAGTTACATCACTAGCCCAATCAGCATTAGTGTAGCCTTTAACGTCTAGTTGATCATGTTTTGAAAACATTAATCCTTTCCCAGGAGCTGACTTTAAATACCTCAAGATACGATTTACAGCATCCATGTGTGTTTCACTTGGTGCATGCATAAACTGGCATACCATGCTGACTGCATATGCTATATCTGGTCTAGTATGTGCAAGATATATTAGCTTATCAACAATTCGTTGATATCTCTCTTTGTTGGTAGGTATCTGATCAGGATATTCACCAAATTTGTGATTCAGCTCAATTGGGGTATCTGCTGGTTTGCATGCTAGAATCCCAGTTTCCGTCAAAATATCAAGAACATATTTCCATTGTGATAGAAATATTCCTTGTTGTGAGCGGGCCACCTCAATGCCCAAGAAATACTTTAAAGCACCGAGATCTTTCATCTCAAATTCACTTGCTAGATACTTTTGCAGTGCTGCCTTCTCTTCTGGATCATTTCCTGTAACCACCATGTCATCCACATATACAATAAGAGCAGTGATTTTACCTTTCTTATGCTTTAAGAAAAGAGTATGATCCGAGTTACTTTGCTTGTATCCGAAAAATTTCATCGATTTGGTAAATCTCCCAAACCAAGCTCTCGGTGATTGCTTTAAACCATACAACGACTTTTTTAGTTTGCAAACGTTGTTGGTCTGATTGGGATCCAGCTTGCATCCTGGGGGAAGCTCCATATAAACTTTTTTTTTCTAAATCTTCATGGAGGAAAGCAGTTTTTACATCGAATTGTTGCAAAGGCCAGTCAAGGTTTGCTGCTAGGGACAATAGTACACGAATAATGCTTATCTTAGCTACAGGGGCAAAAGTCTCTCCGTAGTCAATGCCATATGTCTGCGTGTAGCCTTTTGCCACTAATCTTGCTTTGTATCGCTCAATAGTGCCATCTGCATTGAATTTTACTGTGTATATCCACATGTAACCAACTGATTTCTTCCCCTTGGGTAGGTTAGTTAATTCCCAAGTGGAATTTTTCTGGAGTGCCTCCATTTCTTCATTCATTGCACGAGTCCACCTAGGATCTTTCATAGCATCCTCTACACTACAAGGAATATATACAATGGATAATTGATTTACATATGCCTTACATGATGTAGATAGCCTATGAAGGGACACATGGTTAGCAATTGGGTATTTAACCTTGACTCTAGGATCAGGATCATATAACTGTTTAGGAATCCCTCGAGATTTTCGAGGGGGAAGTTGATAATTAATGGACTCAATTTGACTTGACTTAGGTACGATCTCAATAGAATTAGATTGATCAGTTACCTGTTGATTGTGTTCAGGGGCTGATTGATCATGTGGTACTGTCGAAGAAGGCAATCCCAAGCCATCTGGACTTAACGTTGCTGGATGTACTTTTGTGTCTGATGTTGGAGTCGATGATTCTGTTTCTGCATGTATTGTTTGATTATAGTCGTCTGCCGACTTATCAACATTTATCTCAGTTTCCAAAATTTCTGCAACAATTTTAATGTTGCTAATTTCTTGGGTATCCTCTTCAAACATATTATTCTCCTCCTGAAGGGGATACTCAATGTCTCCCTTTGAAAAATATGTTTCTCCTTCTTGAAACTGGACATCTGTAGTGATGTATAGAGTTTGGGTAGGAGGATGAAAACATTTGTATCCCTTTTTTGTATCAGAATAACCCAAGAATACACACCGGAGGGCACATGGATCAAACTTCCCCCATTGATGTGGATAAACCTGTACATAAGCCACACACCCAAAGACACGTGGTTCTAAGTATGGGATAGATGGAATGGTGAGAAGGTGTTTGGAATGGTGTTTGATATTTGAGAGTACTGGATGGTGTTCGATTTATGAGATATGTTGCAGAACACAGTGCCTCCCCCCAAAACTTATGATGCATGTTGGCACCATATAAAGATGCACGAACCACTTCTAAGAGATGTCGATTCTTCATCTCTGCTACACCGTTTTGTTGAGGTGTATAGGCACATGTGGTTTGATGAACAATACCATGCTCTTGGAAATAGTTATGCAGAGCATGATTGACATATTCTCCTCCATTATCAGACCTGAGTGTCTGAATTTTCTTGTCAAACTGAGTTGCAACATATTGATGAAAAATATTGAACTTGGTAGGAACTTCACTCTTGTGCTTCATTGAAAACACCCAGGTCATTCTAGTACAGTTATCTATAAATGTCACAAGCGATCTAAATCCAGAAGTGGTAAGAATTCTGGCAGGACCCCAAACATCAGAATGAACGACCATGAATGGCACAAAACTTTTATTTAATCTTCATGGATAGGAAACACGATGACTTTTGGCCAAAATACAAATTTCACAATGGAAATCGGATTCTTTGAATTGGGGAAAAAGTTCAGGGAATAAAAGTTTAAGATAACCAAATGAGGGGTGTCCTAATCGCATGTGCCATAACCAAATCTTCTTCATTCGGGTTGATTCATCTCTGCTTACATGATGCACTTGACTCAATCTATTGCTGCATTCTTCCGTTAAGTCCAAATAATATAGTTTGTCCCTTCTAGTACCACAACCAATCACGGCCTTAGTGAGCAGATCCTAGAAAAGACAATATAGTGGCAAAAAAGAAACAAAACAATTAAGGGAGTCAATTATTTGAGAAACAGATAAAAGATCGTAATCTAGGGATGGTACAACTAGGACATGATCAAGATTGAGTGAGGAAGTTAGTGAAAGAGAGCCTTCTCTGGTAACCGGAGAGATTGAACCATTGGCACTGGTAATGAATGTCTGGTTGGCTGTTTTTAGTGAGTGAAGAATGTTAGCATCAGATGTCATATGATCTGTGGCACCTGTATTAATAATCCACGATCTATTACAAGTATTAGCGAATGTAGAATTAGATATACCTGAGGTGTTCAAGGCTTTTGGGACCTGGTCAGATGAGCTAACATCTTAAGAAGACTTAGATGTGGTGAATGATGCTCTGTTGGATTCCTTCTTTCGTCCTTTGTGAACCCATCCTTCTGGATAGCCAATAATCTCAGAACAGCCTTGAATAGTATGATTTTTCAATCCGTATTTGGTGCACTACATAGGTGGTCGATTACGAAATCGATCAGCTGTTGAGGAGTTTATGTTTTGAAGTCGAGGTCCTTGTGGAGATCGAGAATTTGTGGTAAAGAGCACAATAGCTTCAGGCATGGTGGCACTTTCTGACATGGTTCCTTGTCGATTGCTTTCACATTTGACATGAGAGTATGCTCCTTCAAGACCAGGTTTGGGCTCCATCCTCAAAATCTCACCACGAATTTGATCAAACTTGTTGTCTAATCCTGCAAGAAAAATATAGACTCGAAGTCGCTCAATTTCTTGCTGCCTTGATAAGATATCATCTGGGTCCTTCATGTTAGTAGGACTAAGTTGATCAAGTTCTTGAAAAATCTCGGTGAGATTGTTGTAATAGTTAGCAATAGGAGCTCCATTTTGCTTCATGGTAAATGACCTTTTATGAAGATCATAAATTTTGGCTTCATCAGAGCCATCTAATCAAGTCTTTTTAATGACATCCCATACATGCATGGCTGTGTCATAACGGATGAACCGCTTCATCTGATTGGGTGTTATAACATCAAATAGCCAACTTTTGACTTGGCAATTTTCAGCTCGCCACTTGTTATACAGTGGGTCTGTGACTGCAGGCTGCTTGGTATCACCGGAAAGATGCCCATGTTTTTCTCGACCAACAATTTTCATCTCTATGACTTGATGCCATAGAGAATAGTTGTTCTCATCAAGTTTAATTCCTGCAGAGAAATTGGAATTATCATTTTGAATGGTGACCATTTGTGTGGTGGAGTTTGATTCGCCTGGTGTGAATGACTGAATTGGTGGGTTTGATACTTCATCATCACTAGCCAATGTATAGGCTTAAGATCAATGAAGTTGAAATAAAAATAAAACTAATATGATGATTGAGATATGATATGGCGTAAGATTTTTTCTGTTTTTGAGGTTCAAGAGTCAGTCATGATCGACTGCTCTGATAACATCTCAGAAATAGTAATAAACTTCATTATTATTTGTTTACAAGAGGGAAGTCCTCTCTTATAGAGGGCCAAAAACTACACAACTAGTCCTAACAAGTGGACAAGCCAAATGATGATTACATGAGAAAAACACCGAAGAGGAAAATAAGGAGAAAAATAAAGTAAAGCAAAGTAATGATGGCTAGGTATAAAGTAAAGTAATGATAGCTAGCTATAAAGTAAAGTAATGATGACTAGCTAGAGGAATAATTACAAGTCTATTATCTATACCAATAATGTCTAGCAGCTATTGTTGACACCATGGTCCGAAATGCCGATAATATCGGCGATATATCGCCGATATTATCGGTTTTTAGGGGAATCGCTTTTTTTTCAATATCCAAATGGTTTTCGGGATAATATCGCGATATTATCGATAATATTGATAATATCGCGATATTATCGAAATTATCGATAATATCGGACCATGACTGCTTGGAGAAGAATGCCGGAGCTGTAGAAGCTCCGGCCGACTGTAAAACAGGACCCTAGACTCCGATCTAGGTATGAAAATGAAATAGAAGACGAGATGAACGTTTTTATATATGAAGTTTGCCGTGAAACCGTCGGAGGTGTTCGGAAAGTGAGTCGACACGCACGGCCTCGTCGGAGTTCGCCGAGTTGCAGAGACGAGAAGGAGAGGGAGAAAGACGAGGTTGCTGATGATGATGGGTGTGCGTGTGTGTATGTGGGTCTCGAACCCTCGGTGCAGAGAGAAATGAGAGAGACGACGGCGACGACGAGGGAGAAGCAGAAGCCGATCTGTCGATGTGGGTCTCTGTGCGTGTGTGTGGGAGTGGGAGAAGTATCGAGAGACCTTGGGTCTCTGTGCGTGTGTGTGTGTGGGAGAAGGATCGAGAGATGTGGGAGATCCGTGTTTATTGTGGCCCGTGGGAGAATGGAGAAGGGGGAGAATGGAGCATAGAATCAGAGAAGAAAAGATAGAAGGTTCGAGAGTCTGAGAGAGAGTTGTATGCGTGTGAGGTGAGTGTGCGTGTGTGGTGTCATGTCGGTGTGTGTGTGTGGTTGGATCATCTCATCTGAGATGCCTGACTGATTTCACAATATGTCAATAACTTTTTGCAGTTTCAGACCATGGACATCAAATAATACTGCTTTTATAATGAAACCGTGTCCGTGTGCCACTGTGAGTCCATGATATTCTTTCACATGCAGAACAGTGTGCCATTGTCTATTATATTCTTTCACCTTATCAGAGGTGGAGTATCACTATCAGAGGCATTCAGAGCATTCGTTTCTTCTTCTTCCCTTACCATTTTCAAAGCCATTCCAGATCTATTCCAAAGCTTGAACACAAACGGTTCCATATTTAAGGTAAGTTTACAAACTTAAATTTATATTATTGTAATTTATACAACAACAAATAAATTTGTGTGGACTCGTATGTTAATTTTTTTAAGTAATTAATACTTGCATGTTAATTTTTGTAACTAATTAAGTAATGTTAACAATTATATGTTAATTTTTTTAAGTAATTAAGTAATGTTGTATAATTATTCCCTAGGATAATTTTAATATGTTTAATGTTATTTATTATTTTATTAATATTAGGTTTTATTATCAAATTGGATTATTATTCATTAATATTATGTTTTTTTTATTATCAAATTGGATTATTATTCATTAATATTAGGTTTTATTATCAAATTGGATTATTCTTCATTAAATTGGATTGTTCATTAAATTGGATTATTATCAAATTGGATTATTCATTAAATTGGATTATTCATTAAATTGGATTATTATCAAATTAGATTATTATTCATCACCATGTTTTATATTAGGATTATTTTTTTATCAAATTGGATTATTATTCATTAATATTAGTTTTTTTTAATTATCAAATTGGATTATTATTCATTAATATTGGGTTTTATTATCAAATTGGATTATTCTTCATTAAATTGGATTATTCATTAAATTGGATTATTATCAAATTGGATTATTCATTAAATTGGATTATTCATTAAATTGGATTATTATCAAATTGGATTATTCATTAAATTGGATTATTATCAAATTGGATTATTATTCATCACCATGTTTTATATTAGGATTATTTTTTTATCAAATTGGATTATTATTCATTAATATTAGGTTTTATTATTCCATATTATTTGTATAATTACTTAAATTTTTACAATCATTTTCTTTACTTCGTATTTAATTCTTCTGTAGAATAACTTTATTATTTAGGTTCTCTTATTTTATCAAAAAATAATTGTCTAATTTTCATGAAAAATAAATATAGGTACGTTTAAGATGTCCAGTGGAGTTACTAAACGTGATCCAGCTTGGGAACATGGAGACCCAATAGACGGAAACAAACATGGCACAATTTGCAAATATTATGGTCGGGTAATGAAGAGTGGCGGAGTGACACGACTTAAGTACCATCTTAGTGGATTAGATCCAGCAAACAATGTCCAGCGATGCGATAATGTCCCCCCATATGTGAAGGCATTCATCAGCACATTATTAAAAAATAAAAAACAGCAGAAGGAAAAGATAACACATGGAATGGAAAATATTCGAGCTAGGCTACGAGGAGAAGTCATTGGCCAAGCGGTTGACAGTGATGATGATGACGATGAGGACCAATGTGATGATGACATGGGACCTGAAGAACGACGCAGTTTGAAACAAGCATTACGTGCCTCCAAACAGTCAGCATGGGAAAGAGAACACCTTCATAAAATTCCTAATAGAGCACAAGGTTCCGGGACAAGTGGTGGTGCACAACTGAGACGGGGATGCAGTCTTAGAGAATCACAACCAACACCACCAATAACCCCAAGTTTATATAAGTCATCCAAAGCACGTCAAAAGAGTGTTTGGAGTTATTTCACTGGAGGTAATGTGAAGGAGGGAATGGGGCGTCTAATTAGCAAGTTCTTTATCTATGAAAATGTCCCTGCTGAGAAAGCATCATCACATCATTTCAAAAATATGGTAGTGGGATGTCAACAGGCCGGTGTTGGAGTACAACCTCCCACTCCCTATGAGATAAGAAACAAATATTTGGATATGGAGTATAAAGACATTGGCGAGTATGTTAACAAGTTGAGGTCAAAGTGGGAAACTAATGGTTGCACAATCATGTGTGACGGATGGACTGGCCCGACCAGATTGTCTATCATAAACTTCATGGTATACTCCAAGGGAAAGACAACTTTTTTGAAGTCTGTTGATGCTTCAGACCATATAAAGAACTACAAGTATATTTACAAATTATTGAGGGATGTAATCATGGAGGTGGGAGAGCATAATGTTGTCCAAGTCGTGACCGACAACGGTTCTGCATTTGTCAAAGCTGGAAAAAAGTTAATGAAGCATCATAATGTGTTTTGGACATCATGTGCAGCACATTGTATTGATCTCATGTTTAAGGCAATGGGGAAGAGAGAGAATGTTGCTACTGTGGTCAAAAGAGCTAGAACGATCACAAATTATATTTACAATCACGGTTGGTTGTTGGCAAAGATGCGTGAATTTTGCAAAGGAGAAATTATTCGTCCAGCTACCACTCGATTCGCCACCAACTATATTGCATTAGACAGCCTACTTAAGAAGAAAGCAGGGTTGAAGCAACTATTCACTAGTGACGATTGGGCCAACCACAATTTCAGCCGCTCAAATACAGGTCGTATGGTGGAAAGTATAGTGCTTGATCATGCTTTTTGGACTCAATCAGAGCATGGGTGCCAAGTGTTTGAACCTCTTTACAAAGTTTTACAGATCGTTGACACAGAAGTGTATCCTACAATGGGGGCAGTATATGAGTTAATGCGTGTAGTGAAGGATGAATTGGAAAGAAAACATGGTGCAAGGTGGGTCATAAAGATAATTGAAGACCGATGGTATAAAACATTATACCACGATTTGCATGCAGCAGGTATAAATTATGTCATAATTTGCAATTCATTTCTTTAGTTGCATAAGTATTATTTCTCTTATTAGAGTATGTGTTTCTTTGAACAACATATTATTTGAATCCTCGATACCAATACAGACCCGGTGTTGGAGATGATGGTACCCTTATACGTGTTGTACATAATGTATACTCTAAATTAGACCCTGCATCACCAACAGTTGGCCAATTTGGAAATGAGGTACACAATTACTTAAATTATAATAATTACTTTGTTGTATTAAACTAACACGATTTATTGAATTCAGTTAACATGGTTTAAAGATGCAAGAAGAACTTTTGGAGAACCAACATCAATTGCTGCTCGAACAACAATGTCTCCTAGTGAGTGTAAACATATTTCACTATAAGTTTATAATAGAATTTGTTCGAGTTATTAGGCTTATCAACATTGTTTTTCATTGTAGCTGAATGGTGGATCATGTATGGGACCGATGCACCAACTGTGAAAAAGTTAGCAATCAAAGTATTATCACAAACAGCTTCATCATCTGCTTGTGAAAGAAATTGGAGCACATTTGCACTCATACACACAAAGCAAAGAAATAGGTTGGCTCATAGTAGGTTGGAAAAATTAGTTTATTGTTACTACAACATGAAGCTTCAAATTCGAGATAAGGAAGCAGAAATAGATCATGTCGACCGTGGTGACCCACTAGATGTGTTTGATATTGTTGGTGAAGATGATGATACAGAGGGTAACCAACTTTATCAATGGATTAGACCTCTTCATTTAGATGATGATGATGAAGGCAACCCAGCTCCCAGAGTTGCTGAAGAAGCACGTAATGAAGGGATAAATGTAGAAAGAGTATTAGAGGAGGAGGTGGGATCTAGCAGCACTGACTCTTTGGAAGAACTTTTGCGCCCAAGACCAAGAAACACTGGAATTCCACCTTCTTCCAATCCTACACAACCACAACATCGTGCTGATACTAATGATAGCTATAGTACAAGATCAGGAGACTCACCTACCACCGGAGGTGGGAATGATGAAGGATACAGTGGAGCTGGGGGTAGTAGTGGTGGATATGGAAACTATTATGGACCACCTCCCGGATTTATGACCCCCTTCACTGGTGAGGCAAACTTCACGCATGCAACACAGGATGATGACCATGGCAGTAGGCGGGCAGGACCAGGAATTGGTGCCATAGGGAAGGACTATACTTGTAGAGAAAGAGGCAAGGGGATTTTGTCAAGTCAAGAAGATGACTCGTTATCTAGAACTTCGGACTCTGTTGGAGTGGGAAGTAGTAACTATGGTTATACTCATAACCAACCATTTCCCTACCCTTCATATCCCATTCCTGTTGGGATGGAATCGAGCGACTCATATGGAAACAATCCCAGACTCAATCTTCAAATGATTTTGCTTATGGACAACCTCAACCAATCTCGGATCCATATGGGTGGCATGTTAACAATTACATGCAAAACTATTTTGGGGATTTATCATTTGATAACTACTCTTCACAATACACTCACTCTACACATAGAGATGATGAAGATAGTGAAAAATTTGAACCTCATAGGAACTCTATGTGGTACTAAAGTGTAAAATATTGTACTAATTCATTATATATAAATGATTATGGTGTGTTTAGACTTCTTTCATTAATTACTACATATTTTCTACACTCACAATGTTTGTCAGCTCGCTATATAATGAACTTGATAATGTTAAATCCATCATGCAATGCATTTCCTTCCAATTTTTTGTGATAAACTAATAGATAATTGACTAAATAAACATTCTGCAAAGTTTCAATAAAAATTTCCAAGTTTTTCTTACAATTTCCGTGGTTTCCATGTAATTTTTATCGATATCGATATTATCCCGATATTTCCATCGATATTTCCGTGTTTTCGGATTACCGATATTTCCGATATTACCGATATTTAATACCTTGGTTGACACCTACATTTCTGATAGTATGCGTGTTTTATGTGAACTAGTAAAGCTAGAAAAAGAATGCCAAATATGAGCGAAGATCAAATTGCATAACTGGTGGCACTGTCTCTCGGTGACTCTGACTTTTTCTTGCATTTCTATAATAATTGGTTTCAGTTTATTAGCTATACGCCTATTACAAGGTTCATCACCTTTTTCATTTGTATACAATATTCAAAACAGATTTGTTATGAGAATTACCAAAGCAAATTAAATAATCAAATCATGCATTAGTTATGTCTTAGAGTAATATTGTTTTGTTTGGTTTGTTAATCTTTTAATGCTCTAGCGTTGTAATGGGTTCATATTACAGTTTTTTGTTTCCGATTGCAATATTTGTGGCTTATCTGTGTACCTTGCGCAACCAGCCTCTTGCTCCTTTATAGGCTGGGTTCCAAACTTATGATATTTTCTTGCTGGAATTGTTTGCATGATTGTCATTCTTTGATCTGGATAAGTACATTTTTTTACCTGTTTGACCATGCCCAATTGTTCGATCTCATGCATCTTCAACGACTTTCCAAGTTCAAGCTTTAGTATCTATATCCATTGATGGGTTTGTATTTTACAGGGGTATCATGGTGATACATCAACAACTTTCTTTTGAGGAGATGGTGATAATGGAGCCAGAATGTTAGTTCAGGTGGCATTACCTTTCTTTTAAATTTGGGTGTTTTTCTACATATTTGTTACAGTGAGCAATACATGTGATAAAAATATTTCACTTTTTATTTGCAAAATGTAATTCTCGTGTGAAACTTTGCTTACCGTGTGTTGCCAATATCTTCTTGAATGCCATCTCTTAAAATCTGTTGCTCGTTTAAAAATGTTATTCACAGCTACCCCTGTTTTCGCGCTTTTGGATTTCCTTTGTTTGTTCTTGTACGTATGATTTCAACTTATTCATTGTTACTTATTGTTGGCGTGAAAGTTTATGAATCTTGGTAATTCTATCTCCCATTGCTAAAGCAATATATCTGTAGTGAGACATCTTGTATAAGAACCTTTTCAGGCAAATTGTCAGTTGTATGACTTAGAGTGAAGAATAACTTTTTAAACTTCTTGAGATGTTCTTCTATTATAGCTACGCTTACAAGATTTATTTTTGAAGTATTGCTTTAGGTAACTAAAGAATGTCTCGACAAGGCAATCTCAGTATGTGCACAGGGATTAGAGTATAAGAAAATTGGCAACACAATCCAGTAAGGCATTTTTTTACCCACCTCCTTCCCCGTATGCTGTAGTTCTCTGTTTCTTATATTTAGGACTCAGATGTAGCATTGGTGCAGTAAATTTTAATTGTCTCTTGTTTGGAGGCTCTAACTTGTCACTTGCTTGCATACATAAGTCACATATGGATTGCTAATTAACTTTTTTCTAATAATCACCGGTTTTCTCCCTCAATTAGGAACCATGCAGATAAAAATGGCTATGGTGTTGTTCGACAGTTCGTTGTTCATGAGGTTGGACGCGTCTTTCATGCTGATCCAGTTATTCTACACTTCAGTAATCATTCTGAACCTTCTGCTGCTCTTTAAGCAAGTCATGCAAATTATTTATTGAGAACTTACGGTCTAGCAATATTATTTAGACTAATTATAGTGACAATTGAAATTACTGTGCCCTTAGACCTACAACTAATTAGCTGTACTGCCATAGAATTATCTACAATCTATACTTATCTACTAGGTCATGGAAGGACCCCCTGGATTTGTAAAAAGTTGTTGCTTATTTATCATGTACTTGGTGCACAGAACCGATGCTGACAACGGGTAGCTATAATGCTGTAATGTGGGAAGATGGAAGCTTGTCAGTGCAGTTCGAACATACAATTATAATAACCGAGAATGGGGCTGAGATACTAACTAGGTTTTAGCGGTGGTGCTCGATCTCATACGAGAGAACCTATAGATTCCCAGTTCTGGGAATTATACTCGATTGGATCTGCATCTTCCAAGTAAATTTTTCTATTTTGGTAGTGGAAATATATTTCGCTTTTACCACCATGTTAGGTGATTCCTATTACTACACATACCAAATATTATAACATTATTTCTCACAGCTGTAGTATATTATACGAGAAGGATCTTTACATGCTGTTTATGCATTTGATTGTTTCTTTCATTTAGTAACATGATAATTTATCGAAATTGTTTTACTCAGCGTATTAAACTTATGTTAGGGTTAGGGATCATTTTTCAATGTCGTGACTCGTGAAACAAAGCCATTACTGTACAACTAGTTTAGTGGTGAGATGGTATTTCTTTTCCAACAGATTAAGATGTATCTGCAACTTCATGGGCATGTCCAAACGGACGCTTTAATGTATGTTCGAGTTTTCTCTTCTGCGTGTGATGGTGGACAGAAGTTAGTTCAACTGCAGCAACAAACATTCCATCCAAAAAGACCCGCTCGAATTCACATTGAATAGTAAGTTTTCCAAACGTACATTGTGAGGATCATCTTGAAAGCTTGGAAGTTCTTCCTGGCATAACGTGTGGCCCAAGTAATTTTCTATTTCTCGTACACATTGTATACCCTACGCAATCACAATGTTGAACAAATGATCTACAACATCTTAATTACAAGGGTATTGGCTAGACAATTGGCATGCACTTTATACCATGATTCTTGTAGTGTTGGGGTAACTTGGGCATCAATTACTTTAATTTCAGTTTCACTTTACTCCCATAGGTCTCGTTTGGTGATCATATTACATCAGACTTCAAGTCGGCCACCAAACGGGACCATACTTACTATCAAACGATCACAAGAGAATTTTAGAGTGAAAAGAAGTCAATGAAGTAGAGAGGAGTGCCTTTTATTACAAGAAACTCTGTAGGACTATTTTTGTTTCAAACGCATGGCCTAGGTTGGCTCATATTAACATCAATCTCTTCTCTCTCTCTCTCTCTCTCTCTCTCTCTCGTACTGTTATACTGTTCTTAACGTGTAAGTAATTGGATCTACTGAAATGGGAAATTAGTTGGTCTTTGATTTGCCGATTTGGGCAATTAGTTTAATATGGATAATTTACTTGTAGTTTTGGAGAAAACTTGTGTGGTGCTTCGTTTGTCGTTGGATTTTGTTGAAGGACACTACAATTCATTCAAAATACGCCACGTAGAAAATCTTAAATATCATTTATTATTTTGGGTTAATCTCAATTTATTATCCTGAAATTTCTTGATTTTCAACATTTAATACATGAAGTTTTATTCATCCCAGAGTGGTACATAAAGTCATAATTTTGAAACACTTTCATACATCCGTTAAGTTTGTTGTTAAATCAGCTGTTAACTGGTAACTTGGTGCTCACGTGAACAGTGATTAGACGTCACGTATCATAGAGGCCCACATAAATATTAAAAAAAAAAAAAAAAAAAAAAGTTTCTGGGCTGTCCCCTACCTCAACCCCCTCCCTCCCTTCTCTCCTCTGCACACCCTTTCCGCACACCCACCCTCAATTCCCTCTCCCAAAACCCATCGTCTTCACCGCCCCCTATTCCCCCCTAACCCTCCCTCCATTCTCTCCTCTGCGCTCACCCAAACCTCCCTCCATAAACGTGTAGGATCTAGAACCCTCTTGGACCGGCGAAGATGAACAGGATCGCGGTGAGATCGGTGGTCGGCGGTCTACGCGGTGCCCGGAATTACACCGCTGCATTTCCATGGCGGTCGTTGCTAGGTTGTTGGACAGCGCCGAGTTCCTGAACCGCCGGAACAACGACAGTTTTAGCAAATTTGGGGCTAGCTTCGAAGTTTCTGGGTTTTGTCTTCTTAAAACCAAAGTGTGAAGGTTGGAGCTTCAATCGGAGCTCTTTCAGCGGCATGGCTAGGTTTTGTATCAGAGAAATTGGAGGTTTGGTTTGTTGATTAAGGGATGTGTGGCTATGATTCTCACGCGGGGAGGGGGTGAGGTAGGAGAGAATGAAGGAAGGTTGGCTGGGATTGGGGTGGAGGGTTGGGGAAAGAGGTAGGAGATGATGGTTTTTCTTTTTTTTTTTTTTTTTAAATTTCTACGTGGGCCTATTTTGATGGCGCCAATCATTGTTCACATGAGCGTAATGTCATCAGTTAACAGCTGATTTAATAGCAAACTTAACTAATGTATGAAAGTGTCTCAAAATTATGACTTTACGTACCACTCTGAAATAAAAAAAAATTCATGTATTAAATGTTGAAAACAAAAAAATTTTAAATTGAGATTAACCCTATTATTTTTTATATTTAAAATTTTCATAATTACTTTTACAACTAATTAATACATACCATGAGATCAATCTAATGATTTTTTTTTTTTTTTCTTCTTCTCGTCTTTCTCATTTTTCTTCTCAAAAGCACGAAAGAAGTTCTGAATAGCATCTCCACTCACACATGATTTCAATTTTTTATTTTTCGAAAACTGTTTTCTGTTTTCATGAAATAATTGGTAGTACTTCCTGAGTGCTCATTTGTTTTTTTTAAATTGTTTGTTCACATCAGTGAGTTAAGATTTTGTTGTTGTTATTTGTTCACATCAATGTAGTTGAATTGATATCAATTGGAAATTAAAAAAAAATAAAAATTATTATTAGTAAGACCATCTCCAACCCTTGGGCTAAAAGCCAAATTTTTTAGCCCGGAAAATTTAGCTTTTAGCCCAGAAACAACTTTTCTGCTTCAACCCTTCTGGCCTAAAATTTTAGCCCGGGATTATTAAAGAATGAACTTAGGCTAATTTTTTTCTTAAATTAACTTTTTTTTAAATAATTACGTAGACTATCGTAAATTAATTTTATGAACATTTTAATCTAAAAATATTTAAATTCCGATAAATATTGAAAAATCACTAAATTTTTCCACAAAGCAAACCTTCATTTTTTTTTAAATTATTTTAGTCGTTGGATTTAAATTTGGGCCGTTAGATCTCTTTTTTTACCATTAGATTTGATTATATTCGATCTCAGCCGTTGGATTCAATGTATTTTAAAATAACATTTAAAAAAATTAAATTTGAATCTAGACCATTGGATCAACCAACGGTCCAATAATGCCAACCGTCCGATGAACAAAAGAGCCGTTGGGCTCATAATTGCTTCCGACAGCAGCCCTGACAGTGGGTCCCACCTTGTCAGGCGCTGAGGGCTAACGCCCGCGTGGGGCGAGTGGCGCGAGTGACTGGGCCGAGAGTGGGCTGGGAAAGAGCGAGTCCACACGTTTCTGGGCTATTTCTTGGGGGGAATTTGGCCCTCAATTGGCATTTGGCTTTTAGCCCTAAGATTTGGCTTGGGTTGGATTGGGTTTGGGGGGGGGGGAATAGGGGGGAAATTTGGCATTTAGCCCAAGGTTGGAGATGGTCTAACGGAGGGGAAGAGTTCGAAACATTACAATAATTTAGGAAGGGGAAGCTCAAACCAGCGTGCATGAGTAGAAACCCAACAACCTATCCGCTATGATATTGGACCACATGTAGATATCAATTGGAAAACTCTTTTACACAAATTCTAATTTTCTAAAGCATTGAATTTGACACGATGATGTTGAAGCAGTGACCATTATCCCATTGAGCTAAGGATATTCAGAGTGTCCTATTTTTTAAGGGTGATGCATCGGTGTTGTCGGAGAGGTACATGATATTTATCAAGATGCTCGATGAAAGAATACCAAACTTAGATTGTTTTGAGATAAAAGAAGCAAATTCGGCAGCAACCTATCTATGAAAAAAATCAAGACTAACATATTAATTGTTGAGTAAAAAATAGACTAACATATTAATTAAAGACTCATAATAAAGAAAGAAAAAAAAACTATTGCATAAATATGTCGGTTATTCGTATTAACATATTAACCCTAACATTAGACTAATGTATTAACAAACAAAAAAAACAAATAGTAGACTAACATGTTAACCCTAATACGCCTATATATATGTGGGTTATTCATGTCAAATTCACATGATCAAATCAACTATTGCATAAATAACGAAAAAAAAAACTTACCTTGATTGCATCCCATGATAAAAGCTGGAGAAGGTTTTAATGTACTTTTTTTTTTTTTTTTTTAAGAAAAGCAAGAGAAGGAAGTGAGAGAGAGAAGAAAGAGTCCGCCAAAACATACACTGTAGGGAGTATTTGGGAAGAAAAAAGAGTGGCAAAAGAAGTAAAAAAATGAACTATTAGATTGATCTCATAGTAGTGTATGATAATTAGTAGGAAAAATAATTATGAGATTTAAAAAAAAAATGATATTATGTACACTAAGAAGATGGAGGAGTGGGCTAAGTTTCACAATGGATTAGCAATAATGTGGTTCAAATTAATGATTGTTTAAGATTGGCCACGTGGCGAATCTGAATGGATTTGTAGTGCTATTTAACAAAGTCTAGTGGCAAGCCAAGTCACACATAAGTTTTTCTTGTAGTCTTGGGAATGAGACCTTTAATTGGATTCCAATAATTATTTATGTTTATGGTTATAAAGTTATAACACACCCTTAAGCCTTGGAGAAATTTTTTAGTGTGTTATAAAGTTATAACACACCCTTAAGCCTTGGAGAAAATTTTTAGTGTGTTGAAGTATCATAATGCAAGTAGTTGGATACTTGAAAAAAAAATTTCGAACCACTTGCATTATGATACTTAGTGTATCGGGCCATGTTCCCAGCACATTGAAAAATCCCTCTAAGCCTTGACCATAAAACTTTAGATTTTGACCAGAATCTCTAAGTCTATCGTGACTTTGAATTTAAGTAGAATACGATTTGGTTCTTTTTCTTTAAGGATTTACTGTGCAAAACTGCAAATCATACTTAGACAAATATATACAAAAATAATTCATTAGAAGCACAAAGAAAAAGAGTATATGCACATGTAAAAAGATGTGATTTGCCTGTGTAAGGAGAAATGCCTTCCTCCTCCGAGTAAGTAACCAAGTATTTTTCATTAACTTTTACTATTTATTTCTTGATACAAACGATATCTAAAAAAGGAGATTCGAACACAAAACCTCAAGTGCACAGATAATGTTCAATTCAACACACTTGTTTTGTGTGTACAATTGTCCAAGTAGATTGTAGACCATATACGCATATACTTTAAACACATGTTATGTATTACTCAACGTTTGAGGAAATGTACATTTATGATTGTTTGGCAACTCCAAACCTCTTGACCTAATTTCTAATCCTCTTTAAAAGTATAAAGCATGGGGTTTGGGTTGAAAGTTTGAAACTTAACCTATTTATATCGTCCTCCATAATCCATTGTTGGGTTTAAAATTCAACAAATAATGATGAGGCAGGAACATTCTCTCCGTGATGAAATAAACCCATCAAGCTATGGTGATAGGATCACTGTTCTAAGCATTGATGGTGGAGGAATTAGAGGCATTCTCCCTGCAACCGTATTAACTTTCCTTGAATCCAAACTACAAGTACGTATACAAATACTTCATGCCATGCATGACTCTCAGTCTCTATGTCGCTCTCCATGCACAACTCCGAGTAGTAGTGGTAGTAGTAGTAGTAAAATTTTATTGTTCATTTTAGGAGCTGGATGGAGAAGAAGTCCGAATTGCAGATTACTTCGACGTGATTGCAGGAACTAGCACAGGAGGCCTTATAACAGCCATGATGACAGCACCTGATCAAAACAAGCGACCTCTTTTTGAGGCCAAAGATATTGTTCCATTCTATCTCAAACATTGTCCCAAAATATTCCCTCAATCCAGGTTATTTATACATAGAGTTGATATTAATGCATACTTGACAGTTTTTATTCCGGCTAATTTACTGTCTCGCAAGAGAACATATTTCCATTTAACATAGATGGGCACTAATACTTTTTCTTTGCGACAATATAGAGGAATAATCATGAGAATGAATGCCTTAAGGGGACCAAAATATGATGGCAAGTATCTCAGAAAGTTACTTAGAAAGATACTTGGATATCGAAGACTGCATGAAACTGTGACACGAATTGTTGTACCAACATTTGACATCAAATTGCTACAACCCCATGTCTTCTCAACCTTTGAGGTACATAGTTCATTTGATAATTAAGTATATATGTATGGTCGAAAATTTCATTTTTTAATATAAAATTATGATCTTTATATGCAGGCAGAGATTGATACTTCTGAGGATGCTTTGCTATCAGATGTTTGCATCGGTACTTCCTCAGCTCCAACTTATCTTCCAGCTCATTATTTCAAAACTAAGGACTCAGGAGGAAATGATAGGGAATTTCACCTTGTTGATGGTGGGGTGGCAGCAAACAATCCTGTAAGAAATAAATGAGTGGGATACTTTGGATGCGGTCCCTAATCCTTAACATTCTTTGACTAAAACCTTAATGGTATTCAAAATTTGATCAAGGTCCCTTGACTTTGTACACTTCATTATATTACAATTAATATTTATATTTTTATAGTTTTGACATTAATTGTTTGATATTTTATGAGATTTATAATCCTATAAATTTAAAATCCCTCATTATAATATTATTAGAAACGGTTACAATAAAAAAATTCAAACATTTTGATTGAATAAATGGATAAAAACTATGTAAAAATAAGAAATAATAAATGGCAAAAGAATGTATTCATAGTGTTAAAAAAAATTGGTACATTAATAAAGAAGAATGGGTACATTATAAATAAATTAGGGTACATATAAAAGATTAAAAAATTATGAGTACAAATGACTTTTAAAAAAATATAGGCGCTAAAAGAAATTAATACGTGGGGTACAAAATAAAACTAAAAAGAAAATACTACAAATTTAAAAAAAAAATGTTGCAAATTAAAAGTGGATACAAACTAAAAATATAAATATATGATACAAAGTTTAGGCATAAAACATAAATATACAATATGTAATTTTTCTATCATTGATTAAATATACAATGTCACGTGACGGTATACATATGGGTACAAACACAAATAAAACTTTAAAAAATATGGGCACAAAAAGAAACTAATATATGGGTACAAATTAAAAATGAAAAAAAAATTGGTACAAATTAAAAATAGGTACAAACTAAAAATAAAAATATATGATAAAAAATTTAGCCATAAATATAAATATACTAATTGTAACATTTTTAACACTAAAGGAATATATTTAAAAATAAAAATATTTTATTATTCAAATAATTAATGATGTTATTAATACCCAAGGACCTTGATCAAAAATTGAAAATGAATAGGATTTTAATCAATGGAGTAACAAAAAGAAGGATGTGAACCTAATTTAATCTTGCCCTCTTTGTTGCCCGCATACTGCCTTTGGCTTCTAAAACAAATTTTATAGGAGTAACTTACATCATCTCTCATTGTGAGAATCTCTCATCATAGATGTGCGATGCTCGAGATATATATACATGGTCAACAATAGGATAGTAAATATGGCACAAATAGTTTAACGCTAAAGTTGTACCGATGCGTGATTGCATGCATACGATATTATATATATAGCTTACAAAATGCAAAAAGTATTATAATCATTTGGAATATTGTGGTGTAGGCATTGCTAGCAATGAAGCCAACAGGGACAGTGTTCCCGGGGAGTCCAGATGCTCTTGCAGCACCACAAAGTCTAGATTATCAGAAATACATCATGCTTTCACTAGGCAGTGGGACTTCAAAGATAGAGAAGAAGTACGATGCTAAAGTGGCCTCAAAGTGGGGGATTTTGGGCTGGCTTTACAGGGATGGTCATTCCCCTTTGGTTGATGCTTTTACATTTGCTAGTGGAGACATGGTAGATCTCCATATGTCCATGATTTTCAGGTCCATTAAATGTGAGCAGAACTACCTTCGTATTCAGGTATATATATATATTTGCTTAAACCCTAGCTAGAGATATCTTTACTATATGTCACTTATTTACTCACATCTCTAATCAAAACATATATTCATCAACCTTAATAAGAAAGATGCAGGTGTCTCAATAGGACGTGTGATCAATAATGTAATACAAAAAAAAAATCACGAAACAAAAGCTACGGACCCCCTTTTTTTTTATTTTCCAACTATTTTGTACTTTATGCAAATTAACGAGTCGGACCAAAATTGGAAGAAAAAAAATTGGGTTCTTGTGTAGGATGATACATTAAGTGAGCACACATCATCGACAGACAAGGCAACAAAGAAGAACATGAAGGAGCTTGTGAGGATTGGTGAGAGGCTCTTGCATAAACCTGTTTCAAGGATGAATCTTGATACAGGGATTTTCGAACCAGCGCAACATCAAGGCACCAATGAGCAAGCCCTCACTAGGTATATTAGTATTATTTAATTTCTTATAATCTTTAACAATTAGACCTTAATTTTTCAATGCAACATTCCCTACTTGGCATGGCAGATTTGCAAACTTACTATCAGAGGAGAGAAGACTGCGCAAGGAAAGATTACAACGGTGGTCCTCCAATTGATTAAAACAGATATTAATTATTTGTGTTTATGTCAAACAACTTGTTATATTAGAACTCAACTGCTCAATATTTAAAGCCCAAATCCAAGCAGAAGCATATATATTGTGACTTCATACTTCTGGTGCAAGTTTATTAACCTAATTCTTATATCCTCCATTTGTTCTTACTCATCATCAAATCTCCATTTTATTTGAAAATGTTGTGAGTTCACGTTTTCACTAGCTTATAAAGATCAACAAATCTCCATTTTATTTGAGGATGCATGTCATACAGAGGAAGATATTTGAAAGGGAGCTATTACTTTCAGTAAGAAAAAGTCATTCTGCACTGATCTTTAGTGAATAAAATAAAAGAGAAATGAGCGTCGAATGACTATTTTAGAGTGTTAGTAATAGTTCTCTTTTGTAGAAGATATTGAGAATAATAGAATTTTATGTTTAGGGTGTCGTTTTTATTGAAATATATTGAAAACATGTTGGTATATTTTGTTGGCAACAATAATATTAATATCAACACATTATCAATAATATATTAATAACCATTGCTGTATAAAGAATGAACGTCTCTCTTGTAGCCGGACTAATAGATTAATCTATGTAAGTTTATAGAAATGACACTTTTAATTACTCTTAATTGTTGTAAAACTAACTTTGAGAGAAGTGTGAAAAAGAGAGGGTCGACACAGAGAGAGAAGGCTTCAAGTGTATGACAATTGTGTCTTTGCCCCTGGCCTTGTACCTTTATTTATACTATCATGATGAGCTTTCTTGCCTTACAAGTAATACAAAGTCTACAAGGATTTGATCACCAAATTCTATTGGGATTCTACTTTAAGTTTACACAATCACATCCCTAACTAAACACACGGTTTACAAAACTCCCCCTTAAGTGTGTACAACTTAAGAAGTAGTGGCATCAAGTCTTTATGATTAGGAGATGACGGTTGTTGACATCAGTTTTTGACAGGTACAATAATTGCTTATAACGAGTCTCTTTGTGGGGTGCATATCAGAAGAATCTCACTAAAACCTGGCTATGGTAAACCCAATAGAATAAACCCATAGTCTAAGGAGAAAAGGTGAATTAATGCAGTATGTCGATGTTTCACATCTTCATGATGATCATTAACACACACAAGGGTACGACCAGCCCATAATAGGTGCCTCATTAAAACCTCATAAAGTTAGCAAAAACCTAGTAGGAAAAATTGCTCATGATCGTAGGAAAAAAAGTATATTAAGGCCATGCAACCATGCTTCAATATACTTCCCCTAAGTTCGACAAAACTCCCCATGAGAACTATCAGTGATGCAAATCTAAAATTTTACGTATTTCAAATTTTTGAACAAGCTTCTGAAAGGTAAACTTTGATAATAACTTCGTGAAGAGGTCAGCAAGAGTGTCTTGAGATCAGATATGCTTGACTTCGATGTTCTAATGCTTCTGTTGCTAATATTGGATGTATGCCTAAAAGCAATAAAGATTAGTGGATTGCTTAAGGTAATACAAGGATTAGTCCATGATCTAATCATGGGGCAAGATCACTATAGGTAAATTACCAATTTAATCTCATTAATGAGTCCATAGACAACGGTTATATACATATGTAAGAGGTAACTTATAAGGTAAAGTTAAACAAACCTTCTTTGACTGTGTGTATCCTAAATATTGTTCATGGTCGTTCGATTATGCGAGCACTTGCTCAGTTGGATTGTTGATGGACTCGAACTGAGTTGCACTTAGACTTCAGGTGAGAGGTTTACGAGTCGAACCTTGCGAGGTGGCGTTGGTCCATGTGGAGCCAAACATGTCTTTGCTTTCTAGCTTAAAGCTCTTTATGAACTAGGTCCAGGTTTGGTGAATTCACTTAGATACATTTTTCCATGAATCCTAGGATCATCTTGTTGTCGGAGTTACTGGCTTCACCAGAGATGCTCTTGTTATGTAAACCTTGGTCGGTCATGTTGTCTCTCGGAGCTCTGTAAACATGTCGAAACTTCTTGGCAAATAACTCTCACTGTTTAGATTGGCTGATTCATGTCTTCCCTTTTTGCGGTCCCACATATGATTAATGGGCATGTTGTCCATGTGAATCTTCATTGTAACTTTTCTTCCCTTTAAGTATTCTCATTAGTCTTGCTACCTTCCACCACGAAGAATTAAAAAAGAAGGAAGAAAACAACTTTCGTCTTTCCATTCACTGCCAACTTTCCATTTACTCTTCATTCTTTTTGTTTTTGCTATTGTTGTAAATATTATCTTCTAGCTTATATAGAGGGCATATCCTTCAAATTCGTAGCTTTATTTGACGGAACAATATTCGTTGGTCACTGGTATTTTATTATAATTCAGGCATGAAGTGTGATAGCGCAAAATGAATTGAGGAAACAGATTAAATTGGAATCGTGGGTCGGATAAATAATGTAGGTCTGGCGAGTTTGTTGCAGGGATGTACCCAAATACTTCAAGTCACAACGAATGGATGACCGAATGAGTCATGTTGGTTCAGAATCTATGGATCGAGAAGTGGAATTGCTTTTATGCGAGTCGGGTACATCGTCTTAGCTTGCGCGACACTTGCTGGGTCCGAATTACAGTTGCTTCCTATTTTATGTAGATCGCGGCCTTCCTATGGGTTTTCCCAGCTTTGATTTTCTAAGTATCCTAGTTGCCGCTAAGAGACCGCCGGCTATCTCTTGAATCAAATTCATGTACAATTTTCTGCAAGGGACGCGATTAAATTGATAGAAAAAGACAAATCAACTCATCTGAGTGTGATAATTAATATCATGCGTATTTGCAATGTATTAATCATGAGATAGTCGCTGTGCAGAGGGATTGCTTTAGTTTGGCGTAGACGTCCGTTTCAATTCCCTTCGTTTGTACATGGTAGAGTGATTTGGTTGGGGCATATGAGTTATCTCAATGAATGCACCAATTGTTGGAACCAAATTCGCGCACATCCACCAATTGGCAAAATTTAGTCGGACTAGCCCATGATCTTTGATGAAGGGAGAATGGGGTTGAATGGAGGGGTGTGGTTGAATCTGAATAAGACTGCCTACATATCTCTGGGAAGGAGAATCAAACCATACGTGTAGTTCTATGAAAGAATGGAAGGAACTATCTTGACGAGTAGCTTATGGTAGGGTGTCAAGGAGATGAGTTCTCCATTGACGTGTCTACGCGTACACGGCGACGTAAGAGCCTTTGCTAGGCATTGAGAGAATATGTGTGTTGTAGAGAATATCAAACTTAGGGAGAAGTAGATTTCCCTTGATAAATACCCAGGCTAGTGTCCGAATAGGGATCTTGAGAGTTCTTGCAGAGAAAGTAATCTTCATCAAATCCGTATACTATTTAGGGGGAAATCTAGGATAAGATACTCAATCTTCTTAGAATCATAATCATGTTACCTAATCCTCAAGATATCCTAATTTGACCATAATTAGGATTGCCCTTACTTGAGGGACAAGTAATATTTTTAATAGGTTTTAACCCTAACTTGCCGGACTACGCTCAATGGGCTTAATGTATTCCGATCCTTTTTGCCATCAATCATGGATCCAGAAAATCATGGTCCCACAACAACTCTCAGCCAAACTACCATTTCATCATCAGCTTTAACAACGAGGAATGATACGGATGGAAATTGAGAGGGCGCTCAAATGGGTACGCATCACCTACGTTGGCCACAATGATTGCCGGTTTGCCTCCAGCAACGACAACAGTGTGCTACTGAGCTACTTGTGATGATGATGGGGGGTGCCTTGTGATTAGCAACTGCTTGTGCTACTGGTGATGATGATGGCGATTGGGTCCAAATTTGGAGGGAGTGTGGGTTGCATAAAGATTGGGAGAAAAGGAGAGACAAAAAAAGGGGGAGAAGCTTCAATGACAAGGAAAAAGTGAAAAAGATAAAACGATAAAAGCAAGAAAAAGATAAAAATAATATCAAACTAATATTACAGTTTTATTAATTTTTTTAATCACAAATATCTGAACAATTTATTTTATGTTATGAATAGGCAAAATTTAGAGAGATAACCTTTACTCAGGACAGGAACGAAGCAGTTGCAGAGTATTATACCAACACAAGCTATTGCAGAATAAGTAATGTATATTATAGCTATTAGATGTTTTTCTCTTCTTTTTTTCATTCATCTTCTTTGCACAATTGAAGTGTTATATTTATAGAGCTACTTCAATGGAAAATTACAAAACATTATTATTTAGCTTGTGAGTATATAGTATACACATGTGATACTTTACTATACACATTACTATACACATGTGGGCAAACATACCCATTATTTACAACACTCCCCCTTGGATGCCCACATATCAACATCAGTTGCCTCATTAAAACCTTGCTTGGAAAAACCATGTGGGAAAAAACCATAGCGAAGGAAAAAGAGTACAACTTTACCCGGATGGTGTTGAGCATGCTTATGTTGCCTCATTAAAACCTTGATAGGAAAAACCCAGTGGGAAAAATCCTAAGCGAAGGAAAAATAGTACAACTTGCATGTATCATGGATGCTCCCCCTAAATTGTATCTCCCCCTGATTCCGCATTCTTCAAATTTGTAAGCCGACGTAATCCGATTCCCTGCACCAACTTCTGAAATGTGCACTTTGGTAGAGATTTGGTGAACAAGTCTGCTAAATTTTCATTGGAACGGATTTGTCTGACTTCAATAACTTTAGCCTTCTGAAGCTCATGTGCGCTGAAAAATCTTGGAGATATGTGTTTAGTCCTATCACCTTTGATAAATCCTTCCTTCATCTGGGCGACACAAGCTGCATTATCTTCATGGATGACAGTTGGCGTGCCTGTCTTTGAAGGTTTGAAGGTAGACCACATGAATTCTGGATGTGATGGATCATTGATCTTAACCAAGAACATTCACGACTTGCTTCATGTAAAGCAATTATTTCCGAGTGATTGGAAGATGTAGTAACTAGCGTTTGCTTCGTTGATCGCCATGAAATTGCAGTATCTCCATTAGTGAACACATATCCATTTTGTGAGCGGGCTTTATATGGATCGGAGAGAAAACCAGCATCTGCGTATCCAACAAGGAGATGTTCATTTGTAGGCTTGTCTGAGTAGAAGAGACCCATATCTGTTGTCCTACGAAGGTATCGTAGAACATCTTTGACTCCCTTCCAATGACGAATTGTTGGAGCAGAGCTGTACCTGGCTAGCAAGTTAACTGAAAAAGCTATATCTGGTCTAGTACATTGTGCTAAATACAATAAAGCACCTATTGCGCTCAAATATGGTACTTCTGGACCAAGGACCAGTTCATCATCTTCTTTTGGACGAAATGGATCTTTCTTAATGTCTAAAGAACGAACGACCATTGGGGTGCTAAGTGGATAAGCCTTGTCCATGCCAAATCGCTTCAGTATTTTTTCAATGTAAGCTGATTGATGGACCAAAATTCCATTAACACAATGCTCGATCTGCAGGCCGAGACAATATTTGGTTTTCCAAGGTCTTTCATCTCAAATTCGCTTTTCAGATATTCAGCAGTTTTGTTGAGCTCTTCAAGGGTTCCAACTAGGTTCATATCATCGACATATATTGCCACTATAGCAAATCCAGTATTTGATTTCTTAATGAACACACAAGGGCAAATGACATTGTTGGCATATCCTTATTTAATCAAATACTCACTAAGACGATTATACCACATTCGCCCAGATTGTTTCAGCCCATATAGTGATCGCCTTAATTTGATTGAGAACATACCCCGTGGTTTGTTATTTGCTTCAGGCAACTTAAGTCCTTCTGGGACTTTCATATATATGTCAGTATCTAATTCTCCATATAGGTACGCGGTGATGACATCCATAAGTCGCATGTCAAGTTTTTCTGAAATCACCAAACTTATTAAGTAACGAAACGTAATTGCGTCCATTACAGGAGAGTATGTCTCTTCGTAATCAACTCCAGGTCTTTGTGAAAAACCTTGTGCAACGAGTCGTGCTTTATATCTTGCAATCTCGTTTTTCTCGTTGCGTTTCCTTGTGAATACCCATTTGTAACCTACGGGGTTCACACCAGGCGGGGTTTGGACTACTGGTCCAAAAACACTTCGTCTTTCCAAGGAATTTAATTCTGCCTGGATTGCATCTTTCCACTTAGGCCAATCTTGTCTCTGTCTGCATTCATCAACAGAGCGGGGCTCAATATCATCACTTAATATAATTTCAGTGGCTATTGCAAATGCAAACATGTCGTCGATGATTATTTCATTTCGATCCCACAATTCATTAGTACATGCATAATTTATGGATATTTCTTTGCTTTCATGTACTTCTGTTTCTTCAGGGACATGTGTCTCATCAAGAACATTTTCTTTTTCTGGAAGTACAGAATCAAGAATTGTGGATTTATCATTCAATTCATTTTCTTGAATGATATCATTTGGGTTCAACTGTGCCCTCATCTTTCTCTTTCGAGGGGCTGAATCTTTTGAACTTGGGGGTCTACCACGCTTTAGGCGTGCATTGGATTAATCATTCGCTGCCACTTTATTTTGTCCAACAGGGACATCAATTCTTGCAGGTGCGTTTGCAGCTGGTATATATGACTGTGTCACTTTCGAAGCATCATTAAATGCATCTGGCATTTGATTAGCAATACCTTGAAGATGAACGATCATTTTCACTTCATTTTCACATTGAGTGCTTCGTGGATCAAAATGAGATAAGGTGGGAACAACCCATGTTAGCTCTTGCCGTTCTTCTGGAACGGTTTTTTCTCCCCCTAACGACGGGAAAACTGTCTCGTCAAAATGACAATCAGCAAAACGAGCTATAAACATATCACCAGTCAAAGGTTCCAAATATCTAATGATAGATGGTGAATCAAAACCCACATAAATTCTCAGTCTGCGTTGAGGTCCCATTTTAGTTCGTTGTGGCGGTGCAATAGGCACATAAACAACACAACCAAAAACTCGTAAATGTGAAATATTTGGCTGATGTCCAAACACGAGTTGTATTGATGAGTATTGGTGGTTGGCTATGGGTCTCAGTCGAACCAATGATGCTGCATGTAAGATGGCATGTCCCCATACAGAGACTGGCAATTTCGTTTTCATGAGCAGAGTGCAGGCTATTAATTGAAGCCGCTTGATAAATGCCTCCGCTAAACCATTTTGGGTATGGACATGAGGAACAGGATGTTTAACATCAATGCCCAGTGCCATGCAGTAATCATCAAAGGTTTGAGACGTAAATTCACCAGCGTTATCAAGTCGAATGGACTTAATGGGATGATCTGGAAACTGTGCTCGCAACTTAATTATCTGAGCAAGAAGTCTCGCAAAAGCTACATTTCTAGTAGACAATAGGCAAACATGTGACCATCGGGTAGATGCATCAACCAAAACCATAAAATATCGAAATGGTCCACAAGGTGGTTGAATAGGTCCACAAATATCCCCTTGAATTCTTTGCAAAAATGATGGGGATTCATCATCAACCTTTAGTTGTGATGGTCTAATTACCAACTTCCTTTGGGAACAAGCCTTGCAAGGGTTATCATTTGAGACATCAATGTGTTTGCTCAATAATGGATGTCCATTAGAGTTGGTAATGATTCTTCGCATCATGGTAGATCCTGGATGACCTAGACGGTCATGCCAAAACATGTAAACCTTTGAATCAATGAACTTCTGGTTCATGATAGTATATGCCTCAACTGTCTTTATGTATGTATAATACAATCCACTCGATAAACCATGCAACTTCTCCAATATACGCTTCTGGGTATCATTGGAGGTAATGCATAAATATTCCACATTTTCTACACTTTTCGTTTCAATGTGGTATCCATTTAGACGTATGTCTTTAAAACTCAACAAATTTCGAATGGATCGAGTAGCATACAATGCATTCTTTATAGACAATATTGTTCCATTTGGTAACATAATTTGGGCCTTTCCTGAGCCTTCAATTACATCTGATGGCCCTGATATTGTTGTTACCTTTACTTTTGCAAGTACCAAATTCGAGAAATATTTTCGATCGCGAAGTATTGAATGCGTGGTTGCGCTGTCTGCAAGACAAAAGTCTCCGCCATTGCTCTTGTTTTGATAATAACCATAATTTTTATCCATGATCTCTGAGTAAAGAAAAAACAGTTTATTCATATTGGAATACTACTTTTATTGAAAAAAAATGCGAGCATTAAACCACAAGTACAAATAACAAGAGTACATTAAACATAGATAATTCAATCGGACCCATAAACTTCATTCCCTCTTTCATTAACAAAGTCTGTAACATCCATGTGGGTTGTGTTTAACTGTCCCGATAAATTTGTCACCGGATCAGGTGTTTCCATTGGTTGAGCCTGGTCAAGTAAATTGATCTCGACACCTTTATCCTTGAATGAGGCTTGATATAAATCCACCAGATACTTTGGGGTGCGACAAGTACGCGCCCAATGTCCATTGCCACCACACCTATAACAACCTCCTTCAGGATTTCTAGGAGTGTTTGTATGAGCTTTTCCTTTCTGGCGATTTGCATTTTTAAAGCTCGGGCCTGGATTATACTTTGGAACCTGGTTGTGAAACTGGACACCATGGTTCTTGCCTTTCCCGTTCCACCTGCCTCGCTTGTGGCCACGTCCTTGTTTGTAATTATTGCCACGAGAGGATATGGAATTCCTTTCAAGGGAAACATCATTCACTTCTGGGAATGGTGCTGATCCAGTAGGTCGGGAATTATGGTTTTTCATCAGGAGCTCATTGTTCTGTTCAGCTACCAGGAGCACAGATATCAGCTGGTTGTATTCAGTGAAGCCTCGCGCTCTATACTGCTGCTGCAGTACCATGTTAGATGCGTGGAATGTGCTGAAAGTCTTTTCCAATAACATCTCCTCAGTGATAGTATCCCCACAGAGCTTCATCTGAGAGGTAATTCTGAACAACGCCGAATTGTACTCAGCCACAGACTTGAAATCCTGGATCCTTAGGTGAGTCCAGTCATAGCGAGCTCTTGGAAGAATCACCGTCGTCTGGTGATTGTATCTGTTTCTCAAGGCCTTCCAGAGGGCTAACGGATCTTCAACCGTTAAGTACTCGCTCTTTAGTGCCTCATCAAGATGACGACGAATAAAAATCATGGCCTTCGCCCGATCTTGAGAGGATGAGCTGCTCTCCTCCCTGATGGTATCACCAAGATTCGCTGCTTCCAGATGGATCTTGGCATCCAGTACCCAGGTAAGGTAATTCTTTCCAGTAATGTCCAGGGCAGCAAAATCAAGCTTTGCCAAGTTTGCCATTTTCTTTTCTGAAAGAAAAATGAGGTGTGTAAGAACTTGCAATAATATGTGTTCTGGAGGAATATATTGTTAGAACTTTTGGTTCTTACAAATTATTGATCTTCAGGCCAAAATGATAAGTACTCGAAACTTCAGGCTCGAGATTTACATGATTAATTGTACCACACCATTCTCATTGAAACAAGTATAGGATGGGCAATTATTTCGCACCACTTAAAATTGCGATAAAATTTAAATATGCAGAGCATAGTGGGTGATTATTCCACACCACCTAAAATTGCGATAAAATTAAATATGTAAAGCAGAGTGGGTGATTATTTCACACCACCTAAAATTGCGATAAAATTAAATAACGGGAAAATTTAAATATGCAGGATAGAGCGGGCGATTATACCGCTCCACTTAAAATTTGCAGTAAAATTAGATCTGCAGTCCAAGATAGGTGATAGAACCGCACAATCTTGGATTGCATAAATAATCAGTGGGTTAGTAGTCAATATCTACACCAAACAAGAAATCAAAGATATAAGTGACTGTTAGTTGGAGAACTAGAAGTAAACATGGTGCAAACAGTTCTTCGCGAGGGTATACCCAGCAATTGAGACAGAGGAAGAAGAAGAACAGTAAAAATCTTAGAGGAAACATTTTTTTTTTTCTTTCGGTGAAGGGAAATGAGAAAAATGATTAGAGAGTCGTGCTGATAACGTGTTATGAATAGACAAAATTTAGTGAGATAACCTTTACTCGGGACAGGAACGAAGCAGTTGCTGAGTATTATACCAACACAAGCTATTGCAGAATAAGTAATGTATATTATAGCTATTAGATGTTTTTCTCTTCTTTTTTTCATTCATCTTCTTTGCACAATTGAAGTGCTCTATTTATAGAGCTACTTCAATGGAAAATTACAAAACATTACTATTTAGCTTGTGAGTATATAGTATACACATGTGATACTTTACTATACACATTATTATACACATGTGGGCAAACATACCCATTATTTACAACATTTTAGGGTTTGTAAATGCATTTGATCAATTACGGCTCATGATCGTGATAATTACCTATTATCTGATTGTCTGGCAATTATCGGGTAAGGGGTGGACTAGCTCTCATGGGTAACACTAGCATTTCCGAACCCTCTGTCCTCTAATTAGCATCCACGTGGCAAAACCATAAAGAAAGACCTCCAGTTCATCCAAATTTTTTCTACATCGTGTCCTCCCTAATTTCAGAGAAAATTTTCCCCTCCGCGCCTCCACCACCTCTCTCTCTCTCTCTCTCTCTCGACATTTTCCTTCGAACCAAACAGCCCAAAATTTTCCCGGAAAATTCCAAAAATGGACTCGACGCCAATTAACTGGGAAGCCCTAGACGCTCTCATCATCGATTTCGCCAAATCGGAGAAGCTAATCGAAGACTCCTCCTCCACTTTTACGACGTCGTCTTCCCCGCCCTCTTCCCCTCCGTCTTCCTCTTCCCCCTCCTCTATCTCCTCCTCGTCGTACCACTCGAGATTAATCATTCGTCAGATCAGACGGTCGCTGGAGGCCGGTCACATTGACGCCGCCATCGGTCTCCTCCGCTCCCACGCCCCTTTCATTCTCGACGATCACAGGCTCCTCTTCCGCTTGCAGAAACAGGTACTCCAGCTGTTTGGCTGCCGAGAAAACGCTGGAAAGTGTTGTCTATTGCAATTTCTAGGGTTTAATTTGTGGAATTATTAACATTTGGCTATTTCTTTTGAAGAGGTTTATTGAGCTATTGAGGAGAGGGACCGCAGAGGATCGTGATTCTGCAATCAATTGCTTGAGGAATGCTCTTGCTCCGTGTGCCCTCGACGCTTATCCGGTACTTAAAAACTTAGTTCTTTCTTCTTTGTTGTATTGATGCTTGTATAGTTTGTTGCTTTCATTAAGCTTGTATTGGAATTTATTACTAGAGACTAGAGGGGTTAGCTATAGCTCTATATAACGTTTATCTCAAAATTGAGCAAATATAGAAACTGGGCTTGTGCTGTTTTACTAAATGTTTGACGCCCGATGCTTCTGTCGGTTTGATTATGGATTCTGATGGATGGTTTTATTGCATTTTAAGGAAGCTTATGAGGAATTCAAGCATGTACTGCTTGCTTTTATATATGACAAAGAAGACCAATCTTCTCCGGTAGCAACTGAGGTGGGTTACTATTTGTAATGTATACGCAGCTATGAGCAAAGATTATTTTTAATTTACTCCCATACCATACATTTAGACTAAGGTAAAAGGGGTGTTTGCATTATGCTTTTCAGTGGTCTGAAAAGAGGAGGTTTGACATTGCCGGATTAGTTTCCACTGTCTTGAGAGCTAATTTACATGCTTATGATCCGGTCTTCTCGATGACCCTGAGATATTTGATAAGGTGTTGCCTCTTTGACTTTGGTTTAGCTACTTGCTATAAATATTATTATGTTCATTGGGTGTGAGTGATTGAGTGCCTGTGTGTGGGGATGCAGCACAGGCATTAGATTCATTGTTGTTGTCTTTTAAAGTTATTCCTGTCTTATGCAGCATCCACAAGGGATTTTGTTTTCGTCAAGGAATTTCGTCGCCTATTTCAGATCTTACACATAGATTACTTCTTGAGGAGCGTGACCCCCCTGCAACACCCCAGGAGAGCTTGTTTGAAGCTCCTCCTTTTGATGAGGTGAGATTATCTAAAATGCGAACATTTTTCATAGACATTACAGGAGGTAAAAAGTGAATTATCATAGAGGTCAGCATCTTGCGGGTGATACATATATCCACATATTTTTTCTTATCTTCATGTATTTGACAATTAAGTACTAAAACCATCAATTACACTACTAACCATGTCTTTATATAATCATGTTTGTATTGGAAAACCAGGTGGACATACAAGCCCTTGCACATGCTGTAGAGCTCACGAGACAGGGAGCTGTAGATAGTTTGAGATTTGCTAAGGGTGATTTATTTCAGGCGTTTCAGGTTAATAATTACTTATGATGTACTTATTATTATAATTACCTCAAATTTGTTTTTAATTTTTAATTTTATTACATAATTTATTCCAATTCGTGGGAAAGTGGCCATGCATGCAGGCTTTTTCTTTTGCCACCCAGATTCATAGCTCTTAATTTTCATGCAAGACATACATTCATACATACTAGTAAAAGAACAAGAAGCATACTGTTAGTTGTTTGGATGAATGAAAAATGCATATTTAAAGAGTAGGGACTGATCTGATTTTAAAATATAGAAGTTATAGTACTGTTACTCGACTACTTTTTACCCAACCCTAGAAACATGATTTTGGCCTTGTTATGCTTGCATGCTAGTGCTTCCCTGGGAGAATGCACCTAATGATGCCAATGCACGTTATCTTCCTGCTCATATATCATGTAACTTGTTTAAGAGGTTCATTGAAATGTTATAAATGGTTGGCTTAGATATTTTTGAGTCCACTAACATTAAAACTTCTCCTTATACTGCAGAATGAATTATGCAGAATGAGATTTGATGTTGCCATGCTTGACGAGCTGGTTCATGAGTATTGCGTTTACAGGGGCATTGTGGATTCTGGTTTTGCAACTTCTTCTGGTGAAACTTGTGAACTTTTTCTTTCTTCCTTATTTTCTAATGTTTTGTTGAGTGAGCGTGAGCTTGTTTTTTTATTTTTTTATTTATTTTAATTATTATTATTTTTTATATTTTAACTTGTCAGACTCTGACTATTACTGATCTACTTATCCAATGCAGTGTCTGGGGTGCAAAGCCTTTCCAAATCTTTGAAAGTTGATCAACCGGTGATTGGGCATTCTCCGTCAAGAGACTGTTCTCATGAGGTCGATTATGGAGCCAGCAAACATTCTGATGGTGAGATTTCCGTTAGTAATGATAACCTAGGTGGTTCCCCCGGAAAGAATTCTGATGTGACGAGCATGAAAGGAATGGATATTGAAATGCGTTACGTTTGTGAACCATCGAGCACTAATGAAGATTGTAGCACCAGTGGATCACATCAGCCTGATAAACTCAGAGTTTTACAAAGAAGACCCAGTGCACCTGCAGAAAGAAGTAAACGCAAGCGATGGAGGGGAAGACAAGATGATCTTGATTTTACTCCTGGCATTTCCTGTAAGGAGATGAGTAAAGACTCTAAAGAGCTTAGCACAATTGACCTGGTTTCCGATACGTATTCATCAAGGGAACAGCAGGTTCTGTATTGTTCGAATTATTTGTCATGTAGTAGTGGTAGTATTGGTTGTTATTTGACAATGTTGTTGCTCTGCAGGCTTCAGAATGCTTAAGTTTAGGCCTTGACAATGTGGAGGACAAGTATGAGATTGTGATTGGGATGAAGGAACTAGCTAGCAAAGGAATGGCTGCGGAGGTTGTGGAAGAAGTTAATTCTATGGACCCAAATTTTTTTGTACAAAATCCTGTTTTGCTCTTCCAACTTAAGCAGGTACTTAGCTCATGTATTGTAAATAGCTTGAAGTAATTGTTTTTAAATCATACTATAATATACAAAATTTTACATTCTGATAATTTGACAAACTGTAGGTTGAATTCCTTAAGCTTGTCAGCTCAGGTGATCATTCTAGTGCTCTGAGGGTTGCATGCTCTCATTTAGGTCCTTTAGCTGCGAGTGATCCAGCTTTACTGAAGCCCTTGAAGGAGACTTTGTTAGCACTGCTCCAACCTAATGAAGATGCACTTGGGAAAGGCTTGCCCTTACATGCTCTTGCAACTTCACTCCAGGTATGCCATGACTTGCTGTCATACTAAAATTAATAGGAACTGCCGATGCTTAACATAACCACCATTAAATCGTTTTTCTATCTGGATATGAGTCTTAAATGTGATTTATACAATGTACCATGCCATAAGTGCGAACTAAACATTTGCTTCTGTCTGTGATAGGTTGCAATTGGTAGGAGGCTTGGCATTGATGAGCCCCAGCTTATGAAAATAATGAGAGCAACCCTTCACACCCATAATGAGTGGTTTAAACTTCAAATGTGTAAAGACCACTTTGAAAGCCTATTAAAGATTGATTCCTTGAAAGAAGTTAATACTCCTTCGCTTGCTGCTGCCGCTGCTTCTAAGTCAAATGCAGATAGTTGCTCTAATGGGTCCCAAGTAACAGTATCTTCAAGCACGAGGATGGTGGAAGATGGTAGCAGCCTGACTCAAGGGTCGTCTAGAGATGTTGTGTGTGATGAAACTGCCATACTAAAAGTAATGGTGAGTTTTATGAACTGAACTTGTATATCTATATCTTTCTAAATTGTTCCATGTGGAAGCATATACAATTATTTGTAGTGAATTTTCCCTTTCGACGAACGCGACAGTTTCACTTCCTTGGCCTCGTTAAAAATAAACATGTGCACTTTATTGTCATTAGCAAGTTCAGTCAGCCGTACGGCATAAGATTTCTTATAATCCAATTCGACTATTTGCACTTGTATAAATATAATTTGACTGCAACTAGACTATGATATTTGTCTGTTTTAATATAAACCACATCTTCTAAGTTCAAATACTGGTTCGTTCACTTCAACTAATCTCACTGTGTGGGTGGTTGCAGGAATTTCTAGCTTTGCCCAGGGCTGATGCTATCCATCTTCTTGCACAATACAACGGAAATGCCGAGACCGTCATTCAACAGATATTCGCATAGTTTGTATTGTAGCCGGTTTTGCAGCTACGTATAATTAATTTTTGCTTATTATTTGATTCAATTTGTGCATAGAGTTTCTAATTGAGGTAGACACATACGCGTAGTTGTTGAAACAGAGGTACAGTACGGTAGCATTTATTGTTAACACTTGCACAGGCTGTTCTTGTACATTATTAAAACACTTGGTTGATCTAAAGAGGAAGAGGTGCTTGTTGGATGGTTGGATTGATTTTATTTCATGGATTTTTTTCTGTATTTTATTGTTTGTAAGTTTTGAGGTACGTAGATGCGCAGGAAAGGGAAAGGTCTTGTTTTCAGAATTTTCTATGGTGCTTTGTTGTGTCGGGTATTCTGGACGTTTTAATCGTCACATCTTTGGTCAAAATCATAAAACTAATATCTAACAGTGAAAATATCTGGAATATTCTATACTCAGGCACAATAAAATTTTCGCTTGTTTTTTATTTTTTGTCGCGTCCGGAAAAGATTAGTATTATGAAATTTCACTAAAACAAATAGCTAAAATACAATTATCTTCCATCCACCTTGAAGACACAATTGGAATATACAATTTACTTTGGTGATTTTGACTTCGGAAGTTTCTTTATGATAATGAATCCATGACTTAAAAATTAAGTAAAAATATTGGATTCTACTTAGCTGACAACAAACAACAAATAAAGTCGGTGAGAAACACTTAAAGAATCAAATTATAGAAAAGACATCACCAAGGTTTTTTATTTTTCATTTTTGAAACGGGGCTAATATTTGCAATTGCGAAATAGAATTTTAAGGTGCTTATTTGCGAAATTTTGGTTCACAGGAAAGTTTGATCATAAAGCCTCCCAAGAAATCTCCTTTGTTATCGAGGATGACAGTCCTACTCCTAGTGTTTGAGATGGTATTCGGCGTTTATATCTGCTCAATATGTCTTAAACTCTAAAGCAGATAAGTATCCGAACCATGACTATATTTCAAGGCATCAAAGTCATCGAAAGGCCTTTGCACGACATCAAACTACTAGAAATGCCCAAAACTTTTAGCAGGTAATTGAAATCTAGTACCCTTTAGATTTGAATTCGGGCAGCATTGTTCTTTTGGATAAGAGCATCTTCAGCAATGCCCAAGAAATCTCCTCTGTTAAGTATCTGTTTTGGTCTATTTGTAGGGCCGAAAGTGCACGCAATCCTGTAATATTCTTTGCAATCTTGTCGATGCAGAGATCGGTGAGTGGAAGGTTGGAGAGCTTGTTAAATAGTCGTAAAATGTTAGCTCTAACGAGGAGATATTCTCGGTTAGGCAAAGGAGGGAAAATATTTCTTCAATTGTACAGACTCTGAATAAAGTTTACAGTTTGGACTGGTACAGTAGTGCTTCGAAGAATGAGTGCTTTGTCGCAACTGGCTTCAAGTGGATGCTTAATCAGGTATAGGTCTATTACTACATGCCGATAGGTGTATTCTATTATGAAGTAATCTGTTCTGTGATTAGCAGAAAGCTTATTCTTTTAGTGACAACTAGTAGCAAATGTGAAGCAGTGTGAACCATATTGCTACCTAAGGGGTTGTCCATTGTGACCCTAAAAAACTGGAAATTTGGATTATCGTTGCTCCAACCATTAGTATTGTGGGACCATGAATTTTCCTCAGCCCAAGTAGGCGGATTGGAATATAAGTGCCTCCATAGTCTGGTCATGCATGGACTAGACAATTCTGATTGAGTCGAGCCGCATAAACGGGTGAACGATGCCACCACACCCTGTCTGATTCCAGAATAGTAGGCAAGGCTCACAGGCCATGCCGAGATCGATCATGCTTGTTCCGCAAGTTACTAAAACCTAATCCAATTGGGATCAGATTGGTTTCCTATATCTTTGGAGATTCCTAAAATCTAAGGATTGTCTTGAGTCACAAGTAATCATACTCCTGAAAGAAAATAATATCTTATGCTAGATATTATTTAGGATTCTCCCGGTTTTATACAGATTCACTATCTTAAAAGGGTTCTCTCTTGATTAGTATAGAACACCCATCTGGAATTCATAAAAGGTATTTTGATATTGTGCTCTCTGCATTGCACGTCACTCTCTCGCTCTCTAGTCCACTGCTTGATTTCTAAAACTTTTATTGACTTGACCTTGGGAGACCATTTGTCCGATACCACACTGGTGCCTAAGACTTCATGGTTATATGTTCTCTTTTGTAGGTAGTCGTTCTTGCACTCGTCCATCCACGATGGTGCATAAATTTGGTTCCAACATGTACTATTATAAATTTCTCTTTCAACCAAGGAGGATAAATTGGCCATTATACTATAGAATTATCAGAGATGCGGGCCAAGGTCCCACTTCCAACAACATCAATAATGTCCCCAACTTAGTAATTACCATCTACATAATCTGTCAGGTGTGAGGTTTTATCATAAAAATCATCAGTATTAGTTGGAGTGGGTTTAAGATATTTAAACTATTATTTCTTTTTTTCTATGGTCGATGTGGGACTTAACACGCCCCCTCACTTGGGACCCAATTAGTGGGTCACAAGTGGGAGATCCATAAATCTGCAATCACGTGAAGCCAAGGGGACTCACCCTACATGCGGGGCCAAGGAACCCACCATCATCGCGTGGGGCCAAGGGAATCCACCTGTAATGCCCTGAAAATTTTAAAATATATGATTGTGTGGAAAAATTTATCGACAAAGGGAAACGACAAAAATGCCACTTGTTGACTAAATGTAATTTTATGGGGACGTATTTATCCTCAAATATTTTGTCAAGTTTTTTGACATATTTGGATAGAGGACGATACCATGAGCATGTGGACGAAAACCGTTCGTGAAATGGAGTTATAACGAAGAAGTTATAGGTGAGTAAATATAGGGACGAAATTGTCATTGTGCCTTGAATTTGGAAAACTCCAAATAATCTGGAGCTTTGAGTTGAAGCCATGTGTGTGGCTGGGATGGAAAGGAAAGGAGGGAAAATGAGGGTGATGCCCAATCAGATGAGAGAACAAGGAGGGAAAGGAGGAAAAAAAATGGGGGGGGGGGGTGAATTGGTCTCTTGACCCGTGCGACCCAAACCAGCGGGAGCCATGAAATCTGGTGGTCTCCCAGCCAATTTCCGGTGAGTTGCAGCCACCCACCACTTGGAACCAACTCAAAATCATCTCCTCTTCCTATTACACCCCAAAAATCAAGAGATTTGGCTTTGAATTTGGGAAAACAACATCGATGGGTGCGGCGGTTCTTGCCCAAGATCCACAAATTTTGAAATGATTTTATCCAATTAATACCACCATTAGACACCCCTTGAGCCCCTGAACAAAGCCCAAGCATTGGTTGGGATGTCGGAGTGGTTTTGGAGTCGAATCAAGAACACACAATCTAAGGGTTTTCGGTGGTTCGAGGCCAATTTGAGGTGTTTCCCGGCTGAATTGGACTTCGGCCTAGGTATGAAAGTTGTTCCTCTCATTGAACTCTACAACCCTGTAAAATTTGGTAATTTTTAGAGTTCGTCGGAATTTGGGGTTTCCGTTCGCCGGAAACCGCCACACGCAGCGGCGCGTGGATAGTGAGCCGATGCTGCCTTTCTAAGCTAATTTCGATATTCTTAATCTATATTTGATATGCAATTGGTGTGAATCACTTGTTTGAACTTAGTTAGTGATTGTTAGTCACTTGAATGATTTTGGAAATGAGTTAGAAATTGAATTTGTGAACTATAAATGGCTTGATCCCTTCGCAGGGTACGTAGGCAGTCTAGTGAAGAAGTTAGATGCAGCCAAAATAAAATAATCGAGATTAATCTTATCATGGAAATTGTCTAAGCAAAGGAATTTGGTGATTATCTTCCGAAATAATTTTGGGTCTATCTTAGTATTTGCTTCCAAGTATTAATGTACAGGTCGTTACCCATCACGTGGCAATTTAATATGGGCCCGCTCCCTATCTCTGATACCATATAGAATTATTAGAGAGGTGGGCTAAGGGCCCACTTCCAACAACACTAATATTGTCCTCAACTTAGTAATTACCACCTGCACAATCCGACATGTGTGATGTTTTATCACAAAATGTCTCAGTATTAGTTGGAGTGAGGTTAAGATATTTAAACTATTATTTCTTTTTTTCAATGGCCGATGTGGGACTCAACATATACCACTTTTAGTTAAATGAGTTTAATAATAATTTTCATGCAAGTGACATTTTATCACAATGATGGAAAAATGTTGAATTATTGCATGACGGCATGGGTTTAAACCATGTCATTAGCTATTTTAACACCTAATCTAATAAAATCTATTGGTTGACAAAAAATAAAAAATCCATAGCTAAGAGTGAAACAATAATTTTTCACTGACCTACTTTCCCACGCATCCAAAATTTTCACTTACCTACTATTACAACAATAACTTTCTTTTGCACATACATAACATATATATGTGGTGTGGAAGTTACTAGCTACGTAGACTTAATACGGGATTTGGTTCATAGCCAAATTAGTTTAACAATGTGTTTTGCACATGGACTCAATATGGAGTATAATGCACTCCGGAATCTATATAAACTCACTTAAATATTAAACCAAAACCAACCCTAAGAATCTTTGGATTTCATACTTGTTTAATTCCCCCGAGACTTCCAAATATAAACTCAACACATGATGGCAGAGTACTGCAACTTGTCATGTTTCTTGTGAGAAAATGAGACATGTATAAGCAAGGTTCTAAAAAACGCTAGGCGCTAGTCGGGCGGCGGGCTAGCGCCTATCGCCTAGGCGGCTAGGCGGCGCCTAGGCAGCCTAGGCGGATTTAGGTAAATTTCTTGTATATCTTGTAAATAAGTGCATATTGACACCTAAAAAAAAACTATACTTGTATGGATAATAAAATAATGATAAAATGCAAATTAGATACACTATTTCCATAAGTATTTGATGAACTTGTAGTAAATCCATCATTTGCAAATTAGATACACCATTTCCATAAGTATACCACCATGAAACCAAAATAGAAAAAAGCACGCAATTAATAAAAAATAAATAAAAAAAAAACCTCCTAGGACCGCCTAGCCTGCCTAGCCGCCCAGCCCGCCTAGGCCCAACCCGATTTTTCCTCCCGATTTGCCCAAAAACGCCTCGGTTGCTAGGCACCCAGCGCCTAGGCGGCCGCCTAGGGCGTTTTTTAGAACATTGTGTATAAGCACAATCGTTGTACAACGGCTTGTGCATATACTTCATCATGGCAGGCATGCAGAGGTCGGCTTTTTCGAAGTGTGAAGGGGTGTACCTTTTATAACTCATGGGAGAGGCTGACTGTAAAGTAATAAGAAACTTTTGGCAGCGTGCATAGTTAAAGCTAGCCGTTAAAACTTGGAGTAGGATTCTCTTCACTTTTATTCTTATATTTTTCTTCTCGTCTCACATTTTGTTTTTTATTTTTATTAAAAAAATAATATAAATTGTTAATGTAACTTAATTATAACTGTTCAAATAAGAAGATAAAAAAAAAATTAAGAAAGAAAAGAATCCTCCACTAAAACTTTCACTCCTCCGCAAACAAATGAAACCAAATGGCTGCAGGTAAGATATGAATAATATATATAGTAGTTTTTTCCAGCAATGTCAGGGGGTTTCGGTTGTAAAGCAGATGAGCTTGTCTCACTGAAAAGATTTAACATTTTGTGTTGGTGAAGTACAAAATGTATTTAAGAGTAAATTTATAGACAAAGTTCTATAAATTAAATGACATGAAAGTTTATGATTAAATTATTATTTAAGTGCTAATTAATATGTTTATTTCTTATTGATGACACATCATTTAGTTTGTAAATTTAATATACAAATTTAATCTACTTATGATTACTCTATATTTAAAAAAAAGAATTGTAATGTGAATATTTTTTTTTTCCAGAACGTGAATGGTGGAGAATTAGAGCAAATTGTCCTCAGCCTGTCTCTCGGTTGCTTGATGTATATAATATTTTGCTTCAACTTGCTATATTATATCATTTGAGAAATGTACTACGAATCCATGATGCTTTCCGGCCGTTTAATGATCACGAATTAGAAAACAATGGATGGTTCCCAAAATTAGCTCGTGCCATATACTTAATTTTGGTTGTATATTGCACCATATCGACCAAATAAATGCAGTAGACTAAATTTGCAAATCAAATGATGTGTCATCAATAAAAAATAAAAACGTTAATCAATATTTAAGTAATAATCCGATCATCAACAACCACATCATTTGATTTACAAACTTTAATTTAAAATTTTAGTTTCTTCCTAACATTACCCATCTTCTGTTATTAAAGAGTAGCTATAAAGGAGAAAATATGCAAATGAACGGTTTGCATGGGACATGCATACTGTTCACATGCCATCATACGACGACCCTGATGTGTATAGAAACTATGGTGAAGTAAGTTGTTTCATAAGTTACCAAATATATGTATATCGACTTGCTATAGTATTTGTGCCAGTATAATTTAAGTTAAACAGGAGAGAGTGAAAGTACAGTAGTGATGGTAACACTAGCTAAGTGGCTATCAAAGTTGTAGTATTAATTCAGTGAAATAATTAGGTGTGTTGAGTTTAGAATTTACAAAATTTAGAGCATTTACCTTATATTTGGGGTAGTTTAAAAGAAGGAAAAATTAGTATCCAGTCTCTAATTACTAATGTTCATTGATTGAAACTTTATTAGTTTTCAGATTTTGATCCAAGTCCCTAACATTAATAAAATAATAAATTTACATGTCAGTTACATAATTTTTTAAAATAAAAATTAATAATTGATTTAGAATTTTAATACTCACACCTTAATTAAACTTCTAACTAATTTTCAATTCAAAAAATTTCCAAAATAAATAAATAAAATAGAATAAGTTTGTATCCATTAGCTTTTAAAAAAAAAATGTTTTCAATTTTTTTATCTTATATGTGCCCATTCATGTAATTTTTTCAAAATTTTAATCTTAAAATGTACTCATTCTTAAATATACCAATTTATTATATGTAAAATGTACCACCCCTTTTTTTTTTTTTTTTTTATAAAATCTATTCAATTTTTTTTAATCCATTTTTAAACTTATATGTGTACATTCTTTTTTCTTTGATTTGAGAATGTATCCATGTCAAGTTTAATCGAAGAAATTTACTAATGTTATTAAGCCTAATATCTTTTTTTTTTTTTTTTTTTTTTTGTTGTGATTTTGAAGAATGTACCTATGTTTTGGTACAATAATTTTTTGGTTAATTTTGATGAATGTACCCATGTTTATATATGACACACCCCGACCGAGATCAAGGCATGCTGGCCGTCACGTGAGAGTGACGTAGCCATGTGCATAGTGCGGAAGCGATAATGATAGGAAATATACGAATAATCAAAAACCAAATTACTAGAGTGCACTACTAAACAGGAAGTGATAGGAGTTAGTTACAAAAGTAAACACTCCTAATCAGAGCATAAAAGTAAACACTCATAAACACGAGAGGAAGAAGGTTATACCTCTTGGGAGCTTCAAATCCCTCGAAAACTCGTCGGGAAAAATCTACCAAAACCGGCCACCTTCGAACCTCGTGATCCCGACGTCAAAACCGAGCCAACGAAGCACTCCGAGCTTCGTGAGAACCTCCTAGAGCTCGTTGTGAGCTTGGATTGTCCTAAAACATAACCATTCAAAAGTTCATGAATAGTGCTCAACTCGGAGCTTGAGTTTTTAACGTGATATCGAACGAATTCTTACCTGAAATGGGTACATTTGAACTCGTATGGTCCTCACGAACACAATGGTACCATTTTCTTCCTCGATCTGTGAAGATTAGGCTTGGTTCAAGGTTGTCCATATGGAGGAGAGGGAAGAGAGAGTGAGTCCAAGAGAGAGAAGAGAGAGTACGGGAGAGTGAGAGAGAGAAAGAATGTGTGGTCCACATTTTTGGGTCACCAATCAAAACAAACAATTTCCTTACTTCCAATTGGGTCCAAAGACTTAGGAAATTAATGAATGGCTCCAAAATCCAAATTAAATCACACAACATACTTTAACGTCCAAGGGTAAAATTGTCATTTCACGTCATCGAGAATAATCTTCCGGGACGGGCTGTGACAATCTCCCCACCTTATAAAATTTCATCCTCGAAATTACATACAACCAATACATCCACTAATAATCATAAAACAAGCGTGGATACAGCTCTCTCATCCGATCCTCTGTCTCCCAAGTAACTTATTCCACTGAATGATTTCTCCATAAAACTTTCACCAAGCGTACGGTCTTGTTCCTTAGTTCCTTATCCTTCCAATCCCACAGAGTCACTGGTTCATCATCATAAGTCAAATCCGGATTAATTTCCAAAGGTTGGGGGCGAAGGATCTGAAACATAATGTCGAAGCATCGAAACATGAAACACATCGTGCACTTTGGATAACTCTGGAGGCAAATCAAGCCTGTAAACAACCTCACCGACTCGCTTAGTGATCATGTATGGTCCAATGTACCTAGGACTCAACTTTCCTTTCTTTCCAAATCGTACAACACCTTTCCAAGGTGATAGCTTTAGAAATACCCAATCGCCTACATCATACTTCCGATTAGTGGCATGCTTGTCTGCTAAGCTCTTTTGTCGATCTTGGGCCGCTTTCAGGTTAAACTTAATTACCTGAACATTTTGAGTAGTCACATCCACAATCTCAGGGCCCACTAAAACTCTTTCGCCAACCTCTGACCAACATAGAGGAGTACGACAAAAATTCCCATAAAGTGCCTCAAATAGTGCCATACCAATACTCGAATGATAACTGTTGTTGTAGGCGAACTCCATCAAATCCAAACAATCATGCCAACTATCTCCAAACTGCAGCACTGAAGATCTCAACATATCCTCTAATGTCTGAATAGTTCTCTCAGATTGTCCATCTGTCTGAGGGTGATATGCAGTACTATAAAGCAATATTGTACCAAAAGCTTCCTGGAATGCTATCCAGAACTTGGAAGTAAATCTGGGATCCCGATCTGAGATAATATTAACTGGCACACCATGATACTTCACAATCTGCGATATAAATAACTTAGCTAATCGGCTTAGCGAATACTTCTCCCTCACTGGAATAAAATGTGCTGACTTCGTAAGCCGATCAACTACCACCCAAATGCCGTCATATCCATTCTGTGTACGAGGAAGCTTGTACACAAAATCCACAGTAATATTTTCCCATTTCCACTGTGGAACGGGAAGTGGCTGCATCAACCCAAATGGCTTCTTTCTTTCAGCTTTAACCTGTTGGCAAATGGCACACCTACTCATATATTCGGCAATTCCTCTTTTCATACCTGGCCAATAATAAAATGGTCTAATGGTATGATACATCTTAGTGCCTCCTGGATGCATGGCATATGCCGAAATATGTGCTTCATCCAAAATTTCTTTCTTTAACTCTGCATTGTTCAGCACATACATTCTGCTTTCCTACATAAGCATGCCATCAGTTTCTCAAATTCCGAAATCTCTCTTTTTGCCTTGGTTCCTTGCTTGAATTATTTCATGGGTCTCCTCATTGATCATCTGAGCCTCAAGTACACGGTCAACTAGAATTGACCTAACCTGAAAATTAGCAAGCAAGGCTTCTTCTCGATCTTCCACTCTTAACTCCACTCCAGTGGACCTCAAATCTGCTAGAAGCGGAACATGACAATCATAGATGGCATTAAGTCTAGCTGGAGTCTTTCTACTAAGTGCATCCGCCACTGCATTTGCACGACCAGGATGATACTCAATCGTGCAATCATAGTCGCTAAGTAACTCAATCCACCTCCGCTGTCGAAGATTAAGATCTCTCTGAGTAAACAAATACTGAAGACTCTTATGATCTGTGAAGATCTTACATTTCTCACCATAAAGATAATGTCTCCAAATCTTCAAGGCAAAGATGATAGCTGCTAACTCCAAATCATGTGTAGGGTAATTCTTCTCATAAGGTTTCAACTGTCTCGAAGCATAAACAATCACCCTACCATGTTGCATTAATACACAACCCAAACCATTCAGAGAAGCATCACTATAAACCTCATAATTACCACTATCATCTGGAAGTGCTAGAACAGGTGTATAAGTGAGATAGTACTTCAACTGCTGGAAACTTTGCTCACAATTATTATCCCACTCGAACTTAACATCCTTTCGAGTCAACCTCGTTAATGGCAAAGCAATCACTGAAAAATCCATAACGAACCATCTATAATAGCCTGCTAGGCCAAGGAAACTACGTACCTCGGTGACGGTTCGAGGTTATTCCTAATTCTCCACAGCTGCCACTTTCTAAGAATCCACTTGAATGCCTTGAGAAGAAACGACATGTCCCAAAAATGCTACTTGATTCAACCAAAATTCACATTTGCTAAACTTAGCATATAGCTGGTGTTCCCTCAAACTGCTCAACACCAACTTCAGATGTTTAGCATGCTCAACTTTAGACTTAGAGTATACCAGAATATCGTCAATGAAGACAATAACAAACCTGTCCAAATATGGCTGGAATACTCGATTCATCAAATCCATAAAAGCTGCTGGTGCATTAGTTATCCCGAATGACATCACAAGAAACTCATAATGACCATATCGAGTCCTAAATGCGGTTTTTGGAACATCTTCATTTTTTATCTTCAACTGGTAGTAACCTGACCTCAAATCGATCTTAGAAAATACACATGCACCTCTGAGTTGATCAAATAAATCATTTATACGAGGTAATGGATAATGGTTCTTAATGGTTACCCGATTCAATTGCCTGTAATCAATGCACAGCCTCAAAGTTCCATCTTTCTTACTCACAAATAACACTGAGGTTCCCCAAGGTGAAGTACTAGGCTGAATAAAACCTTTATCCACTAACTTTTGCAACTGGACTTTCAATTCCCTTAATTCAGCAGGAGCCATTCTATAAGGAGTTAAGGATATATGATTCGTACCTGGAAGCAGATCAATAACAAACTCCACCTCTCTATCTGGCGGCAATCCAGGCAAATCCTCAAGGAATACATCTGGAAAATATCTAACCACACGAACATCCTCCACACTACTAGGAGCATCGTCATTCAGTACCACATGAGCCAAATATCCCTGACAACCTTTTGACAACAATCTCTTTGCTTTCATGGCTGAAATAATACCATGCCTCACCCCACTAGGCTCTCCTACAAATGTAACTTCAGGTAATCCAGGACAATGAAATGTGACTGTCTTTCCATAACAATCTATCTTGGCACGATTATAGTGCAGCCAAATCAGTGCCCAAAATCACATCAAAATCCATAATATCCAACGGCATAAGATTAGCCGGCATAATAACATCTTCTACTATCACTGGACATCCTGGATATACCCAATCCACAAAACATATATCCCCTCTAGGCATAGAAAATTCTAAATTATATCCTAGAGGTGTAGGATGGGGTTGCGTCACTTGAGCAAATGTATGAGAAATAACAGAATGTGTAGCACCACAATCAATCAATACTCTAGCAAAATGACCAAGAATATTTAACGTACCCATAATTAAATCTGGATTATTTTGGGCATCTTGCAGTGACATGTTGTGGATACGTCCATGATTCTGCTGTCGTCCACTGCGACCTCTGTTGGCATGAACACCACGTCCTTGCCTCTGCTGACCCGACTACCTCAAAGATCCTGCACTACTAGCAGTAATCTTTCCCTGCTGGGGCTGTCCCCCTTGGTACCACTGAGATCCTCCGGCTGAATGTGGTTGATAAGACATAGATCATCCCTGATACTGAGGATACCCACTCTGATACTAAGGATCCTGAGAGTACTACTGCTGTCCTGAGGTGTAGGGAGCGGCGTCGCCCTGATAGTGGTAGGCACCTCCTCGTCCAGTTTGAGTATAACTACCAGATCCTGAAGCTTGATGGGTAGGTGCAGGTGGTGGGAATGAAGGCTGCTGGGGTCTCTGCTGACTCTGAGGACATTGAGCAGCCCTATGACCCATCTGACAACAAGTGAAGCATCCACTGCTGCCTCTCCTACACTCCCCAAAATGCCTAATATTACATATGCGGCATAAGGGAGCACCGAATCCACCTGAACCACCAAAATCTCTCTGCCTCTGGAACCTAGGGCCTCCAGTAAATCTACCACCTCTCATTTGCATATTAGTACTCAATCCTCCGCTAGAGGAGCTGGAACTGCTACCACTTCTCTTAAAGTTCTGGGTCTTGCGGGGTCCCTGAAATGCTTGCCCTTTTCCTTTGTCATCTCGTCTCTGGCCCCCATTCTTTCCTTCCTCATCCTCACTTTCACTAGGCATGTTCTCTGAGTCCTCAATCCTCAGTAAAATCTCATAAAACTCCTGGTAGGTAGCACAGTGAGTCGATGTCGCTATGGAACGCCATTTCTTCTTAGTACCCAAACTGAAACGACGAAGCATCTCTACCGGATTAGCAGTAACCTCCGGATCATATCTCAACATATTAGTAAACATCCTGCAATACTCATTAGCGGACATCTTTCCTTGCTTTAGATGAGTAAACTCCTGTTTCTTACGATCGATATACGCATGAGGAATGAACCATTTCCGAAACAGCTCCTTAAACACTCCCAGTCCACAATCTCTGCTGGGGTCAACTGGTAAGACTCCTGTCTCCACCAGGATGCAGGCTATTATCCCCAAAACCAGGTAGTCGTCTCGACCCACCTCTCAGAAGGAAGATTCCCCTGACTCTGCATCACCTGAAAGGTCTTCTCCATATGATTAAGCCATTTTTCCGCCCCATCATGTCCTTCATTTCCAATGAAGTGAGTCAGCTTCAGATTATAAACTGTCTTGAGAGGTGTCATCTGGGGAGTACGGAATGCAGACTGAATGACATATATTATAGCTTCCCCTAATTGAGCAATATCGGGGAAACTAGGTTCAGCTGATTGACGGGGCTCTCTACGAGGTGGCATAGTTCTGACATAAGACATCACAAGGATTAGAACATTCAAGAATTATACAGGACTGCTAAACCTAGGCTCTGATACCAAACTAACACACCCCGACCGAGATCAAGGCATGATGGCCGTCACGTGAGAGTGACGTAGCCATGTGCACAATGCGGAAGCGATAATGATAGGAAATATACGAATAATAAAAAACCAAATTACTAGAGTGCACTACTAAACAGGAAGTGATAGGAGTTAGTTACAAAAGTAAACACTCATAATCAGAGCATAAAAGTTTAGGTGCAGTCTAGTAGGACAAGTACTAGTTATACAATACCAGGAATGTCCTACTATTATTTAGATAAGTAAGAATTGCCGACATCCTCAAGCCACCAACAACAAGCTTACTTAAAACCTGGAGGGGCGCAAAACAGAAAACGTGAGTGGGCAAAAACAATTGCTTTACAAAACCATTTCATTTATCAATGTACTAACCCCTCGCTGTAAAACATGTATAATTTTTCCCAGAATCAAGATCTAAGCATATACATATAATATATATATATATATATATATATATATATATATATATATATATATATATATGAAATCATATCAATTCAATTCATGCTTCACATAATCATATTCAAATGTATGTCATGCCAAGATATAACAGAGTAAGCAATTCAGGTAAGAATAAATTCATAGAAATATGATATGTTGGCCGGAACCCCTAAGGTAGTCTGTACGATTGATTTCATAGCTCAAAGTTACTCTAGCCGGAGTCACTATAATGACCTATACGGCAACATACTGTACATAAGTTGGAACCACTAAAAAGGGATCTGTACGACAAAATTGGGTGTAATATAATTATGCTCAATTTTACTCTCTCATAATAGTCGGGTGATAAATCGCTAGTCACCTACGAGTCGGAACCATAAACAAGGTCTGTACGACAAGACTGTGCACTTAAGTTGGATCCAATATGAGCATATAGTGCGGGAGGTGACGTAAATAAACAGGCCTGTACTTCATATCTCTGGCTAAATCACAATCACCCTAGGTGCAGTTTTATGAGCTCAACATTATTCAATCACATATCACATCATCGATGATTCACATAATCAAACATAACATAACTTACCTGAACTTACCTGTGCCTTTACAGCACCACATTTAAATATATAAGGTATCACACACCAATTCATACACGAAACATAATTGTATCTGCATGGCCTTTATGGCATATTATCAATTAAACATATTTTTATGGGAAAATATTAAGTATATAAATATATAATGAAAACCAAAAGCCCACTCACTGGTATGTCGAAGGTTCGTAGCCCCCTAGTCGCCTGTGCATACGCTCGTCCTCGGGATAAGCCTCACTTATATGCGAATTAACTATAAAAACGTTATTTTAAAGCACATACACAAAACTAGCTAATAACTTCTCATACAAAGCTCAATTTTGGTATTTGAATATACCAACGCGACCTACACAACCTCACGAACATCGTGATATTTTTAAAATAAATTTTATGTGGCTCACGCGCCCTCACGCGCATCATCTTCAACCTCTAGACGCCGGAACAGTGTCGCCGGCGCCGGATTCTGGGCAGACCTGTAACTGCCTTTTTCTCGCTCATTTTTGCACCATTTTTCACACAATTTTCACCAGAATGCCATAAATCACGAGAGGAATAAGGTTATACTCTTGGGAGCTTCAAATCCCTCGAAAACTCGTCGGGAAAATTCTACCAAAACCGGCCACCTTCGAACCTCGTGATCCCAACGTCAAAACCGAGCCAACGAAGCACTCCGAGCTTCGTGAGAACCTCCTAGAGCTCACCGTGAGCTTGGATTGCCCTAAAACATAACCATTCAAAAGTTCATGAATAGTGCTCAATTCGGAGCTTGAGTTTTTAACGTGATATCGAACGAGTTCTTACCTGAAATGGGTACATTTGAACTCGAATGATCCTCACGAACACAATGGTACCATTTTCTTCCTCGATTTGTGAAGATTTGGCTTGGTTCAAGGTTGTCCGTACGGAGGAGAGGGAAGAAAGAGTGAGTCCGAGAGAAAGAAGAGAGAGTACGGGAAAGTGAGAGAGAGAAAGAATGTGTGGTCCACATTTTTGGGTCACCAATCAAAACAAACAATTTCCTTACTTCCAATTGGGTCCAAAGACTTAGGAAATTAATGAATGGGTCCAAAATCCAACTTAAACCACACAACATACTTTAACGTCCAAGGGTAAAATTGTCATTTCACGTCATCGAGAATAATTTTCCGGGACGGGCTGTGACAATATACACACACACACACACAATAGTATATTTATATTTTAATATTTTTAATCCCACAAATTATAATTTTTTATTTAAAATCTCATTAATATAAACAACTATAAATTTCAATTTCTAATTTAAAAAATATAGTAACATACATAGAAATAAATTATCACATTAATTTCAGAGACTTCGATCAAAAATTGAAAACCAACAAGATTTCAGTTTAAGAATATTCATAGTTAGGGACCGCATCCAATGTCTCCCTTAAAAGAATTTGGTGGTTTGAAAATTTATGCGCTTTTAATGTAGATTTTTAAAGAGTCTATAAAAGCATTGTGGTGTTTAATTAGGATAAATTCTAATGACTTCTAAACATTCCATGAAGTTCTTAGGGTGCATTTGTTGCACCGGACTGTCTCGGACTGGACTAGTTTCAGGGACTAAGCTGGACTGGCTTAGACTAGACTAAGCTGGACTAGCTTAGTGAAGCGTTTGGTACAGTGTCGGACTAAGAAGCAAGATAATGAAAAACAGTAATGTCACCAGTTTGGTGTTTGCTCAGACTAGGACTACATTATTGTTCTATTGTAATTGCTTTTTTTATTAAAGATATTATTAAAATTAATAATATTGGATGAGAGTGAGATTCAATAAAAACACAAAAACCAAATTTTCTTGCCAACGAAGGAAACATAAATTATTCAAGAGTAGCATTGGACGAACAAAATACACATGTATCCTAAGGTTGTACGATTAACAAGATCTATGGGAAAAGTTGAGCGGTTTTTCGTTAGACGCAGAGAGGGATGATGCGAAGATAGAAATCTCAGTTCAAGTATAATTAGGCTAGATGAATTAGCCATATGTATATTTTCATTATATATATAGAGTTAACAGAGAGTTTGAGATGAAACCAAACTCTTCAAATTAAAACATAACAGATAACTAAGAACTAAATACATAAATTACAAAATTCATACTTCCAAGTTCGTTGACTCATTCAAACTAAGTTGAAACATTATGTTGCATGGATTAGATGAGATAAGAGAACCATTTGAATTTAGTTTCGGCAGGCTTGGCTTATCAGGGAATGGAACATCGTGGATATAGGCTCAGTAGTTGGGTCATTTTGGCTTTGCATTTGCATAATCTTTTAACTGCATTTCATTTCACCTGGCCTGTATTTTGGGTAGCAGTTGCACTCTATCTTGTCGTATAAGTGAGTGTAAATCTCTCTTACCACTGGCAACTTTCCCACCAGAGTTTCAAGCTTCCTAAATGGCTAGTTCAACCTGATACCAAAAAGTAAGTATATGCAAAGACTAGTTCATAAGCAAAAAAAAAACTTGAAACTATAGCATATGCAAAGATCATAGTCTTCCTCTAGTCTTAACAGTTGCAGCTAAGAACTTTGATGCAACAGAAAAACCGACATGAATGGTCTTAACTATTGCGTACTGACAAACAGAGCTTCAAGATAAAAGCCATAGCTCAAAAGACTAAATCTGAAACGAAATGCGGCTTTCCGCTTATGTAGAGTTTCAATACTTCAAATTGAAAAGCCAACTACGAAGCTTAAAACGAAAATTACAATGACAAAGCTCAAACAGCAGTAGGACTACAAAGTACATGCAGAATTACTGTATACTAACAGAATCAACAAGGTTAGAACTAGACATAAGCAAGCACCCAAACCTTATTACTAATGATCCTAATCCTATATTCAACTGAAACAAGCACCACGTAGCAGATGTAGTAGAATGTGAATACCGAGCAGTATGAAGAATATGTTCTACACTGTCTAAACCCTCTGAGTGAACCAGTTGTTCAGGTTTTTTACTGTATTAATCATATCAATAGCATATATGATGGTTTTCATGGTGTTTGTCTATATGTAGCCTTGGGATCATATTGAAAAGTAGGCCATAGATGCACTGGAGACCAGTCTCCCTGAACCCGGCAAAATTACTTTAAGGAGAGGTGCTAGCAAATCTGATAGCCATTTCTTGGTTACTTCTCATAGGGGTATCCTTCTCACTACATTCCAGTTAACTGTTAACCGTTTTTCTTTAAAATGAATTTTTTTTTTAGTTGTTTCACCCTATAAGCCCTGCCTAGTTTACTCTTACCAAATTGTTCTGGAATATGAAAGATAATGCCTAAGGCATACAAAAATTGTAGATATTTCGCTTCACTTACTGTGCCCTGCCTACTTTACCAAGTAATTTTTTCTCGCTAGACTATCAATCCGGACCTAATTCAACATCTAGAGGCACAACATGCCAAACATATGATATAACTAGAGATTATTGCTCTATAGTCTATATACAATCCTAAAACATTATAAAGCCATCAAATACTTCACTGCAATTCCCTTTTGACATACCTTAAAGACGTAACATAAACTTAGTGAAGCAAGAAATAGATAATCAATATAAACAAGCATGAATGCAAGACCAGTCATCTGTGGTACTTCATGTTACAAAACATATATGACTTTAACCGCAATGTGAAAGGGCTACAAAACAGGTAAAGTCACCCACGTTTCTGAGTTCGGATTTGAAAGAAAAGTTGAAATATGAAAAAACCCTAAATTCTAATCTCAATTTGACCTAAAAATCAAAACCCTAATTTGTTCAAGTGCAGAGTTCTATGATTGAAAATTTCTCAAACCCAAAACAACAAAATCAAATAAAGCTCAGTAATATCACAATCTGCAAAACAAATCGACGAAATAAATCGAAGATTCGAAGTTTACCAGACAACTTGGAGCAGATGCAGATGAAGGAAGACGCAGAGATGAGGGTGAAGAGGACGACGATGAGGGAGCAGGGCAAGGACGACGATGAGGGAAGACGTAGAGATGAGGACGAGCAGGACGAGAGACGTTGAGGGGTTCTTGGACGACTGAATCTCTCGTGGTTTTCTCTGGCTTACGAGTCTGCCCAAAATTGGGGATCCTCGTTAAGAACTGCTAAGGAGGCGTATAATCCGAGCGAGTCCGTGCTAAGGTCATTAAACCCAATCCTGGTGCAAACTAAACAAGGGACTATAGTCTAGTCCAGTCTAGTCCTCCCTAATCCGGTCAAACAAACGGGCCTTTAAGGTATTAACCATGACTTAATAGAGTTCATGAAAGTCATGTACTATTCACAAGTTATTGCATTTCGATGATTTCATTAAGGCCTAATTGGATTATTATTCCCCGTGGTGGCATTTTAGTTGGAAAATAGCCTTTGTGGTAAAAAAACACTAGGATTTAAGCCTCTGTGGTGAAGTTTGTTAGAATTTATGCCCAAAGTTAAAAATTCTATCAACTTTCTGTTCATTATTAGCATGTGAGCCACACATATTAGGCTAAAACGGAACTCTCTGTACATATATTAGGCTAAAACAGAACTCTCTGTTAATTGTTAGCATGTGGGGCTGTCTTATGTGCTAATAATTAAACGAAAGTTTACAAAAATTTTAATTTTGGGCATAAATCCCAACAAACTTTACCACATGGGCTTAAATCCTAGTTTTTTTTTTACCACGTGGGCTATCTTCCAACTATCCTGTTACCATGAGGACTATTAATCCAATTAAGCCTTTCATTAAGGATTTTTATTGCATTTCGAAGATCTTCAACTAAACAAAATAAAGAAAATGAAGGAGGTGCAGTGCATGACATATGACGCTTTATTTTAGTGGCGAAAAACAATAACATTTATGTATCTCGGTGCGGATTTGATTCCCACCGATCTCCCTCTCCCTATATATTTAACATTTTAACCTACTAACGCTATCATTTGTAAAACAAAACGAGTGTTAGTAACATTTCTCATATATTAAATTGTAGATTTTGATGGACTTAATTGACTTTGAAGAGAAAAATATGTCTACCAAAACTTAAGCCATCTGATTTCTATGGAGTTTTGGTACATGTTGCACATTCCATTATCAAACTAAACATGTTAAATACCAATATTAAACTAAACATGGTAAATACCAAAAATATATATGACAATATTTTGGAATTTCTTATATATTCATTAATCTCCAAAGTGGAGTATATATAGGAGTTACAATTGGTATTACATATGTACTTCACTAATGTGGGACAATAAACTACTATTTACACTTTAACTAATATATAACTCGCAACACTCCCCCTCAAGTTGGTGCAAAGATGTCACGCATGCCCAACTTGTCAAGCGAGTTGGGAAACCCACTATTAGACACAGCCTTAGTAAGAACATCAGCAAGTTGATCTTCAGATCTCACAAACGAAGACATAATAATTCCAGCATCCAATTTTTCCTTAATGAAATGTCGATCAATCTCCACATGTTTTGTTCGATCATGTTGCACTGGATTATGAGCAATCTCAATAGCAGCCTTGTTATCACAATGAAGTTTCATAGCACTCTTGGGTTTAAACCCAAGATCTCTCAATAATTTTTTCAACCACAACAACTCACATACACCATGAGACATATCACGAAACTCAGCTTCTGCACTTGACCTAGCCACCACTTTTTGTTTCTTGCTTCTCCAAGTAACTAAATTACCACCCACAAATGTAAAGTATCCAGATGTAGATCACCGATTAGTGATAGAACCTGCCCAATCTGCATCTGTATACCCTTCGACATTCAAATGACCATTCTTGGAGAAAACCAAGCCTCTGCCAGGAGCCATCTTCAAGTACCTAAAAATACGGGTTACTGCATCCATATGAGCTTCACTAGATGAGTGCATAAACTGACTTACCACACTAACTGCATAAGCAATGTCAGGGCGAGTGTGAGACAAATAAATTAATCTCCCCACAAGCCTCTGATACCGTTCCTTATGAGTAGGAACTTGATCTGGAAATAAGCTCAGGCGATAATTTTGCTCAATCAGAGTATCAACAGGTTTGCAATCTAACATACCTGTTTCAGCTAACAAATCAAGAACATACTTCCGTTGAGACAGAAAAATACCATGCTTGGATCGTGCAACCTCGATTCCAAGAAAATACTTCAATTCACCCAATTCTTTCATCTCAAATTCAGTAGCTAGGTACTTTTGAAGGCGCTGTATCTCATTCTGATCATCACCAGTCACTATCATGTCATCAACATAAATAATCAATGCAGTTAGCTTACCATTTTGTTGCTTTAGAAACAAAGTATGATCTGAATGACTCTGGATATACCCAAACTTCTTCATTGAACTTGCAAACCTCCCAAACCACGCTTTAGGAGATTGTTTCAAACCATACAAAGCCTTTCGTAACCTGCATACAACACATTTTCCAGGAGATGTTCCAATACCAGGTGGGAGATCCATATAAACTTCCTCCTTAAGATCACCATGAAGGAAAGCATTCTTAACATCAAACTGCAACAGAGGCCAATCCTGGTTTGCTGCTAAGGACAGAAGAACACGCACAATATTAAATTTGGCAACAGGAGCAAACGTCTCCTTATAATCCACCCCATAGGTTTGAGTATAACCCTTAACAACTAATCTGGCTTTATACCGGTCAATAGAACCATATGCTTTGTGCTTAATAGTAAACACCCATCTACATCCAACGATTTTCTTCCCATTTGGTAAAGGAACCAAATCCCAAGTAAAATTCTTTTCCAAAGCTTCCATTTCAACTTTCATGGCATTAACCCACTTAGGGTCAAACAAAGCATCTTGCAATTTTGTTGGAATTGATACACTAGATAACTGACATATGTAAGATGCATACGGTTTGGATAAACGATGAGTAGACATATAATTGTTGATAGGATATTTGGCTTTGGCATTCATATCAGGCTCATATTGTACTTTAGGTTTTCCACGATTAGCTCGTGGAGGCAACTGATAAGTAGAAAAATCGTCATAATTTACCTCATGTATGCCACCATCGTGTACCAAACTGTTAGAAGAATCATCACTGGACGAACCATCATCAGGAAACTCGTTAGACATATCAGCAGCAGGCAACCGATCATCAGAAGGTAATTCGTCAGACATACTAACAGGCAACTTGCTGGGCACATCTGATCTGTCGTCAGTAGAAATAGTTCCGGGAATGACAGGTGACCGATTATTATCTGTAGCCGACTGATCAATATCACGCAACATAATAGGTTTTGTTCCCAAATCTGCCTGTAACACATCATCTATACCATCTCTTCGAATCTGCACTTCACTCCCCCTCTCCACCTGAAGTGGAGAGTCGGAAGAAGGCTTCACAAAATACGAAACTTCCTCATGGAAGGTGACATCCAGGGTAATATAAGTTTTTTGAGTCGGAGGATGATAACACTTATAGCCTTTTTGATTGTTAGCATACCCAATAAAGACACACCGGAGAGCACATGCATCAAGTTTACTCTGCTGATGAGAGTAGACATGCACATACGCAATACACCCAAACACTTTCGGAGGAAGCTTTGATACAGAAACAAGATAAACATGTTTTTGTAGCACATCAAACGGTGTCTAAAAATCAAGAACCCTACTTGGAACACGATTGATCAAATACACAACAGCCAAAACAGCATGACCCCACAAATGATTAGGAACACATTTATCCAACATCAAAGAGCGAGCAACCTCCATTATTTGACGATTCTTCCGTTCGGACACACCATTTTGTTGGGGTGTAAACGGAGTAGTCGTCTGGTGAATAATACCATGATCACGAAAAAAGCATGCCAAAGTGTGATTCACATATTCTCCTCTGTTATCAGACCTGAAGACCTTAACTTTGGTCTAAAACTGAGTAGAGACCATTGTACAAAATTCTTGAAACGGAACATCACTCTTATTCTTTATCAAGAACACCCAAGTTAACCAAGTACAATCATCAATAAAAGTAACAAACCAACGGAATCCATTAGAAGTAACTTTCGCCGGACCCCACACATCAGAATGTATCAAATCAAATGGCAAAGTAGCTTTAGAATCACTTACGGGAAAGGAAGCACGATGACTCTTAGCCAGGACACATGTTTCACACTTGAACTCTGAATCACTACAAGTGCGAAACAAAGAAGGAAATAGATGCTTCATATAACTGAATGATGGATGTCCCAATTGTCGATGCCACAACCAAATTTGATGTATGTCATCCACTTTAGCACTTAAAACTTGATGATTATTTGAACCTGAAACAACAGTATCCTTCATAGTCAAGATGTACAAACCTCCTATTCTTTTACCACGACCAATTATCTTCTGAGTTTGAATGTCTTGAAAATAACAATACGTAGGGTAGAAGTGAGCAGAACAATATAAGGTATCAAAAAGTTTTCCAACCGACAAAAGATTGCACTTAACATCAGGAACAAGTAAAGCACGGACCAGTGATAAGGTTGGAGTCAGAGAGATAGTGCATTCACCATTCACAGGGGAAAGTGCTCTATTTACACTAGTAATATACGGATCACGAACATAGTCACATAACTCATCAAACGCTCTAGGGTCATTAGTCACATGATCAGTGGCCCCGGTATCAATTATCCATTTATTTGTTCCACCAAGATGCATAACAACACTATGATTATATTGAGCCATTGAACAAAAATCACGAACAATAAAGGCACTGTAGCAGACTATTCATGGTACTGTAGCAATCACTGTTTACGACATTGTAGATGATCACTGTTCACAAGCAGACCACTGTTCACGCTGTAGCAAAGTGTTGTACTGTAGCGCGACACTATTCACTTTTTTTTTTTTTTTTTTTTCATGAAGGAAATCACGAAAAAATGTGGGCACAAAATTAAAGCACACAGGTCACCAAGAGCGAACTGCTCTGATGCCATATCAAACTAAACATGGTAAATACCAATATTAAACTAAACATGGTAAATACCAAAAATATATATGACAATATTTTGGAATTTCTTATATATTCATTAATCTCCAAAGTGGAGTATATATAGGAGTTACAATTGGTATTACATATGTACTTCACCAATGTGGGACAATAAACTACTATTTACACTTTAACTAATATATAACTCGTAACATCCATAACTTAAATCCTTTTACGAAAAATTTTCAAGTTATTCTCATATGCAAAAATTTCCTATGCGGATACATAGTATTTTTAACTGTTATTTTTGCATCAATTACTACTATGGTTTAGTGATATTTATTTAAAAGTGAGAGGTTTCAGATTCTACTCACATGGATATAGTTGATCTATAATATTTGTGTGAGTTTGATATATACCATAATTATGTTTAACCTATTGTGCGGCCAATGCTTCTTACACTTAAAATAGAATATCTTTATATAGAATATGGTTAGCCTATTGTTGAATATTCTCACTTTATTCTTTACCGGGTTTTTTTACATGGCACCAAAAGTATTTGAATACAATTTATTTTAACAAAAGAAAAAATATTTAAAGCAAATAAAATAAAATAAAAATTAACATAGAATATGGTTCAACATTCAAGCACACACTTGCCAATTTTCAAACCTTCAAGTTTGACTTACTAATTAAACCACTAAACCAAACAAAGATGAAAAACACATGTATTAGAAGTATGAAGAACATGTAGCCATCACCGCTTACCACTGTTCTAAAAATCCCCGCCTAGCGCCGCCTAGGCCCCGCCTAGCGCCGCCTAGGCCCCGCCTAGGCGCTAGGCGGCTGGTCACCGCCCCGATTAATGCCTAGGCGTTTGAAAATTAATAAAGGGCGCCTAGACCAGTTGAGGCGCCCGCCTAGGCCGCCTAGCCCGCCCAAACCCGCCTAGGCACCTGCCTAGGTTGCGACTCACTTTGATAGAAAATAGATAACTTTCAATTTGCATTTAATTTTTTTCAATAAATTGTAAGAGACTTGTTGAATACTTAAATGGGCACACACTATATGCTTGTTCCCCATGTTTTCATTATGTTCCAATACTTTATAATACATATGTCATTCTATTTTGTAGTTTATGATGAAATTATATATATTTTAAGTATAAACAGACACTTATTTACACGAAATATAATGGATTTACTTAAATCCGCCTAGTCCGCCTAGGCGCCCGCCTAGACCCCGCCTAGCCGCCTAGGCACTAGGCCCCAGCCCGCCGCCCGACTAGCGCCTAGTGTCTTTTAGAACCTTGCCGCTTACACAATGCGTTTTTCCTTGAACAACATCGTAGCATTCACCTTGGCTTTTTTCTCATAAACGAAAATTTTTAAGCATATAAATATGGAATATATACGAAGAATAAGTAAGAAGAAAACTCTATTTTTTTTTTACCAAAAAAAAAAAGGAACATCAAAGAACAATCATTTTAATTATAGATTTATGAATAAGGTCTGTTAAATTCTCAAACTCTTTAGAATTATACTAAACTCTATAAGTAAAACCTTGTAAAACTCTGAAAAACTTACCATTTAGTTATGTGGAGTCTACAAAAGGCAATAAAAATTCATAAACTCTACAAAAGTATTTGAGATTCCATAACACATCCCCCTCAGTAAATATGAGACTTTGTTCCTCACATTATGGAAATCGACATATTGTTGTTAGCCTTACACACACACACACACATATATATATATAATAATAATAATTAAAATAGCATGTGAACTAGCTTTTATTCTAATTTCTCGTTCCAAAAATAGCTCGTCTAGTTGTAATGTAGAGAGAGAGAGAGAGAGAGAGAGAGAGAGAGAGAGAGAGAGAGAGAGAGAGAGAGAGGGAGAGAGGGAGAGAGAGAGATATACATCTTTGTCTTTTGTATGAATTTGAACTCGAGAGATTCTCATTGGTTGGCACTTGCACCTCACTAGTGCCCTCCCCTCTATATATTCCCACGCAGAGGGAAGTGTCTAAGCAATGAGCTTGTACACTTAGTTTACTTGATTATCCTAGGCAGGCTTGCTCGAATTGCTATCTACTCTAGCAACTTGCTTGCTATCTTGGTTGATCAAACTCTAGGGCCAACTTCCCTTGATCTCTCCCTCTCCATTCACTACCATGGCCTTGAACAAGTTAACCCTTATTGCTTGCTCATTCCTAGTTTCCCTACTCCTCTTAACCTGGGAAATTCAGTCCATTGATGCAAGGCCTTTGAAATCAAGGAGTAAAAATGAACTCCAAAACCTCCCAATTCACACCAAAACCCACAAAAACAAATCGGAGGATAATGCAGGTCACAAAAGGGACTTGCATGGTAAGAGCACAACTGAAGCGTCATCAGTTGTTGTATCTCCACCCCCACCACAAAGTGATCAGGTTGATGGTGCAGCACAGCTGCCACCACCACCAGCGCATGCCGTAGATGACTTCAGGCCCACAGCTCCAGGTCACAGCCCCGGCGTTGGACATTCTCTACAGAACTAGGGCATCTGTAATCTATCCCGCCTTTATATGTGTTTGTGCTCATGAAGATGCCTATTTGTTATGTGTGGGTAATCTTGCATGCACATGTTTTCATTTGTAATATATGATCAGTATTTGGCCATTAGTTTTCTAGTAGCTAGTGAACTCATTTACGTAGAAGAAGTAAAAAGGCCTACTAAAGTGTGTAGATTTGTATGGAGAGGGAGAGCTCAAGGGAAGTTGGCCTATAGTTTGATCTCAACCAATGGCCCTACTCTTGCAAAATGCAATAGTGCTGATTTTATGTAATTTGTAGTTGACTACCTGTTTGATTCTCAATGAAATTTCTGGTTTAATTTTCAAACTTTTTATCTGGTTTAATAACACAAGGGAATTGAGGTTTTTTTTTTTTTTGGTTACATTAGAGGGTTTTGAACGACGATTTTAGCCAATTTTTACTCATCATCCTACACTCACCCTCGCTAGTTTACTAACCCAAGTAGCTCAAAATACTAGATTATTACAAGGATACCATGTTCCTTTTTTGTTCAACCTGACAAAGATACCATACTCCATGCCCTTTATGTTTGGAGGTAGTAGGGAACTAGGAAGGAACAATATTATTGACTGTCAGATTTTAATTAAATATACTGCCCTAAAAAAACAAAAAGCATATTTGTTATGACATAAAATTACCATACACATTCTTATCGGATAAGAAATTACCATGCACATGCCTATAAAGAGAATAAATCACAATGGGCAAGGAAACTGAATTATTTCGGGGCTTGATCATTACCTTTATATATTTCCTTTTTTTTTTCATTAATAAAATTGAAGATTGGACAATATTATTAACTTCTGAAGGTAGAATAATGTAGGACGCCCCACCATTAAAATTCTACAAGTTTTGATATTTTTGATTGAATGTTTTGATATTTTTCATTGAACTACATGTGTGGTATATAGATGCATGCAAACTTAATTTGTTGATATTCCGTCATTCCATGTGTCTCACGTCATTTAGGGTTACATCCTTTAACTTGCACATGCAGCCGAGCATCAGAACATGCAATTAATCAACGTGATAGGTCTAATCCTCCACGTCACCAAATATTCATTGGTACGTGCCCTAAAAATAGTGATCAAAATCTGTGTTGAGAACTTAAGTTGTTGGTAGTCGCTAACCAAGCCTGTTCTCACCAGAATTACGACAGACAAGAAAGACAAGAGAAACTTAATCCAACTAGGTCAAATCTATATTTGTGGAGGGTGGAAACACTCCGGCCGGTTGAATGATCTATTGATCCATGAGCCAATTGGACGATACTTATTGTTTTATTTAACCAAGAAATATCGCTTTTTCAACTCCCATTCCCAACAAATAAAAAATAAAACCTTAAGAAAACTGTATGTAATGTTCGAGCTGGGGTTTGCTAAAGAAGGAACGTACCGGATATTAATAGACCCTTTGTGGACGTATAAAGGTTCAGTTCAATGAATCTTGAAAATAAAATCGTGCCATAAAAAAATATATATGTGGGAAACCATGGACACATATATGTATACTCACTCAAGAACTAATGTAGTAATTAGTAAATGGTAAAAACAATCAAGCTCAACCTTGCCAATTACGGAAAATTATTTAATCCACGAACTCGATTGAAAATAATTAAGTAACTTTGGTGCAAGTGGTGGATTACACTATTGATAGGTTTTTTTTTTCTTTATTTCACTGCATTTCGAGTTCAAATTCTCCCCGCCCCTTTAGTATAATTTAAGACAAAAATATTTCTTTTATTAAAAAAAAAGACAATCAAGGAACCTAGTGGGCTGGTGTATTAGAGCAACTCTATCCCTTAAGACAATAATTACCCAGGAAACTGGGCAATGGACAGTTATTGCCTTAATAAACAGTATTTTCAGCTCGTAAAATGAATCCCCCGATACAATAATATTAAAAAATTAATAAAAATAATATTATTTTCTTTTCCATTTTCTCTTTTTTCCTTTTTCATTTTTTCTTTCTTCTTTTTTCATTTTTTTTTCCAGAGCCTTCTTCTCGACCAAATCCCTCTGCAGCTTATTCCTTCCTCGAATCGCAGAGCCATGATCTCCATAGAGCCATCTTCACTCTACTTGCTCTCTACCATTTTCAGTACCCTTTCAACACCAAGCAAAATCTTTCGCCATCTTCTCTCGATAGTCCACTAATTATTAAGAGTTCGAATCCAGTTCCTATTCCCAGTTCGTCCCTCGAACTTCTCAAATCCATCCTTCAATCCAGCACCTACATGCTGAGCCGTTCTCCCAGACCGCAAATCCAACTGCCAAACCTCCATGAAATTTCCGCAAACCTCCATGCATTTGAAAGGGGATGACATGATGATGATGTCAGCCTGATGTCACACCGAGGCACCACTCAGGCCATTCTCGCTAGACTGCCTAGTCAAGGAGTGTTGGGTCCACCTATAGCTTGACTTGTTTGAGATTGCGGTGGAGAGAATTTTGTGGGTTATTGGGGATTCAGTCACCCAAGTGCTTGGACAGATAGGACATGCAACCTAAAACCAATTGAAATTGGGCAGATGCAATGTGGGATTCATATCTCGCCATACTTCATTATCAGTGACAGGTTCTTGACGCATGATAACTTTCTCGATCTAACCAAAAACCCCACCATATTTATACTGTAGTACAGATTCCAGGGTTTAAATTTATATTCTCAACTTGGTAATGATCTAAGCCAAAACTGCAAAAGAACCGAGAAAATATACTTGCTCTTTATTTTTCATACCATTGTTTACATTCATGCCCATAATTAAGGCATGCTCAAACTCACAAATTAACCCAAACTTTCTAGACTTGGTCGATCAAGTGGTTACATGCATTGCTTTTGTCCAAATTTATTTTTCCAATGTGCTCGCATATTGGTTCGTATAGTTCATACTCCCCCTCACATTCATCTTGTACTTCTACCAGATTAAAGCAACCAGAGCATGGATATGCTTGATACTGATATAAATACTCTGTGTATTTAAAAGAATACCATTGATGTTTGATTAACTACATGCATGTGAGGGTTCACGGAGCATTTTTTTTATTATGTATTAGAATTAATAAAATAATGTATTCGTGCAACACCAGCTAGCACAACAGACACACACATATATATGCAATCAAGTGCGGTTTGATCTGTGCTATATTTGGTACAATTTATTAATCTTAATATTATACTTACTATATGTAAAAGGAAAAATAATAAACTTATTAGTTGAGTGGAAGAGAAAGGCGGGGTAGGGCGTCCTCAGACCGTGGAACGAATCACAGCTAAACCCTTACAAGAACATTCTCCATTTTTATTAATTAATTCCATCTTCAGTGGAGGGGTGGAGGCAATAGGCATGGCACTTGTAGGAGCTCTCATCATTTGCTTCATTTTTTATCCTGTTAAGCAAAAAGGCAATTAAAAATGACTTTCGCCTCTCGGAACAAAATAAAGTGGTCCGGACCCTCAACGGTCGTTGGGGTTTGGCTAGTGCATTTGACTTGATCTTTTGGATTCTTTGACCACGAGTCTTCTTTAAGTTTAATTTCATGGCAACTAAATAATACAAAAATGGGATTAATAATACAAAATCGAAAGACAACTATTGGTTAACATAACATTTTGTTTTTGACCAGATGCTATATGAAAGGACAAAATTAAAAAGCAACCGACAAAATATCATAAGACAGCAAACAATCATATATAGAATCGGAAAGCAAGGTTTCCACTAGCATGCCATGGCAAAAGTTGGAATGTATGATGCCCAATTTGAACTTTCAACCGCAAGCAACCAATTTGGTTCAATCAAACTTACATAAGAAACGTTGAATCTTCGTTGATCGATATTTCCTATACATTTGTCATGGTTGATTGTTAAATTTAAATTAAGAGAAAATTGTAGCACTGGTTCCTCAACTTTAACTCAATTGGAGTAATGACCTCTCAAGTAAAATTTCATAACCATTGGTCTCTCAACTCATCAAAACGTGCAGTTATGGTCATTTTCGTTAACTCAATCAGAATTTCATCAAAATGAGTTATGTTGGAAGGACCATTGCTACAATTGGATTAGAGTTGAGGGACCATTGTTACAATTGGGTTAAAGTTGTGGGACTATTTCTCCAGTTGGGTTAAAGTTGAGGGACCATTGCTACAATTGGATTAGAGTTGAGGAACCATTGTTACAATTGGGTTAAAGTAGTGGGACTATTTCTCCAGTTGGGTAAAAGTTGAGGGACCATTGCTACAATTTTTCTCATTTGGTTTTCCATATTTGTCTCTCGATTCAGCCTCATGTGCGTGGCACGTGACTCATTTTGATGGAAGTTCTAACAAAATTGAAGAAAAGGACCATAGTTACACGTTTTAAGGAGTTAAGGGACCAATGGCCATGAATTTTTAGTTAAGCGACCATTACTCTAATTGAATTAAAGTTGAGAGACCATTACTGCAATTTCCTCTTAAATTAAGCAAAAGAAAATATTGTAAGACCAAATATCATCTTAAAATCGATATTAAGTTAATACAACTAACAAATATATACAAGCTATAACAAGATTAAAGCATAAACAATACAGTACATGTAAGCCATGATCGATCTCAAATATACAAGCTATAACAAGATTAAGGCAAAGATTAAGCATATTTTTTTGAAAGAGCATAGGTCACTGTTTATATAAGTTCATTCTATGTTGTCCTCATATTAGAATCAAGGTAGGCAACTGAAATTGATAGTTCTTGTGCAATTTCGAGTGTAAGATTCAGTATTCGTATTGAGTTTCAGTCCTAAACAAAATAGGACAACTCATCCTCTTTTCTAGTAGACGTTTCCATGCCAATTTGAACATTATAACAAGTTTTTGTTGAGAGTTGTCCCACATCGGTGAGAGACAAGGTTTGTTATGTGCTTATGGTCTTGTGCTACTCCCCATATTGCCAATTGGTTTTATGGTGGAACCTCAATTTCATCATGGTATCAGAGTGGGTTGTCCTCATGTGAAGCCAAATGGCCACACGCGCTCCACGTCACCCAGTTGTTGTCCACATGTAGGCTTGAAAATCTGCCACACGTGCGGGGGCGTGTTGAAAGTTGTCCCACATCTGTGAGAGACAAGGTTTGCTATGTGCTTATATGGTCTTGGGCTACTCCCTATATTGTCAATTGGTTTTATGGTGGAACCTCAATTCATCAGTTTTAACTCTTATTCTCATACTCACATTCTAACACATATATACCCAACAAATCATCACACAAAATACTGTACCCATACATATCTTTTGAAATGAATTGTGGTATATACAAAATCTCTCACATTCAACTATTACTTATGTGATGGGTGATTGTGAGAAAGGAGCATAGATGCTCTGCAACACCACTAAATAATTTCTTTCAGAGGAGGTATACAAGCTCAAATATCTCACTATATATTCAATGTCGTAATCAACAAAACTTAAGCAAAATGTACATAATTATATCTTCTATGGTTAAGTCAAACTCTAATCAGAAATTATCATAACTCTAAAGAAAATTATAACAAAATCACCGTATAAAAAATTAAGTGGATGGTAATGTTTGAAGGTTTAGCCATATATATTAAGTTAGAGCCAACTTTTGGAGTCAAACTAATATATATAATAATCATGGGCCAGAGTCAAATGGTGCATATAAAAATTGAAAACCTCAATAGCAAACATTCGTATCAATGTATGATTAGTCGGGGCTACTTGACTTAAGTCAAATTTCGGCTCTTACTAACTGAAACCATCCATTTACTAACCAAAAATTGCTTTTGTGAGTTAGTGGCAGCCATAAATTATTTTCTTTAATGCACGAATGCAACAACAGATTCTAGTGTTTTTAGTCACTATCACGCGCATGGACTACTAATTGTTGTTATATTAGATTCGCAGTTTGGAAAGGCAAACGATATTGGGATGATAGTTCAAAATCTTATGCATGGGATTTTTTTTTATGGTTAATGAGAACAAGGGGATGAAAGGCTATAGTGCTTTTGTTGCATGTTTTAGAACTGTTGATGTCAAATATTAGACGAATTCAGATGAGATGGTAAATTACAAAAAAAAAAAAAAAACACAAGAATACATTATGTATCATGATTTACTTGAAGTTTGGTTAAATCTACACTCGTACAACAAGAAAAATGAATTTTGATTTTGTATTAGGACTTGATAAGGCTTTGAAGTTCTACTAACTCATGATGTGGGAATTGGGATGGATTGACTTAATTGCTTTTTTTGTAATACTATCATTTGTAGAGAGAAGATACTCCGTTTTGACTTGCTAAAAAAAATGAAAAGACCACACCTCTCAGTGTATGTAAATAATTTAACTGGCGATAGGTAATATATGTTAATTTTTGAGATGTTCTAAAGATCAACCAAAATCAAACAGATGTATGGGCTGAGTGATGATCAGTGCTGATCTGTGTTGCTGTTGTGAATTGTGGGATAGCTGAAGCTATGCGCTCGTGGCTGAGCTTCATTTGCTATGTTTTCAGTAATATGGCTAATCATTACAACAATTAAATTCTGATATTGCTCAGATAAAATGGAATTTATTTATGGTTGTATACGACCCTCGGGGAATCTTCACCAGACACAGTTTCTTTATGCGCGGCTGTATCTAATCATTGAACCCTTTTGAAAGTTTTGCACACATTACCATAAACACAAAATTTCAAACCTGATTAGAGTAAGGACATATGTGCTTCAGTTGAATTTTGTGGACAAAAGAGTTGTAGTTAGGCTTGTACAAGTAGCTATAGCCATCTGCATATTATTATAACAGGTGGGATAGTACACAAGAATCTCTAAATCTTGGTGCATTTCGGTGGTGGAGGGGGACGCCACCTTTGCTTGTTTTATTCATCCTAAACTAATCACCTTAGCTCTTTAAGTACCCTATTAACTTTCCTAAACAAAATTTGATTGATTATTAGATAACCGTCCCTGCAATGTTCAAACAATAAAGCAACACTTCAGAACAATGAAAGGTCAAGCAAGGACGATCTAGCATTCATAAAATGAAAACTACATCTGAAAAATATATCTTAAGAGATAAAGCTTGGTGTTGGTAGACACTTCCATGTCACTAGAAAACTTTAGTAGTAGACATTGTCCAGTTAACACGTTAAATGCATCATACTTATACTTAAAATTCAAACACGTGATACATTCAAACTAAACAGTACCGAACACTCAATTTGCCATATATCAGAGAAGTTTATCTCAATTTTCCGCCTCTTTAAGCAAGTCAAATTATGATAATATTGTTTTACGTATCAAGAAGAGATGTAAGCTTGGAAATTAAAGAAGTAGCAATAGTGGACTAGCAAATTTTGGAGATGAGAAGACCTTTGAAAAATGCCAAAATATGCACTAATCTCCTAATCAGGGGAGGGTCCCAGAAAAGTCATGACATAGAACTGCAAACCATCCAAATTGAATTTTTTGTTCTCTTTTCTTTCAATTAAAGTAGAGGTTAGAATCTAAACAGGGCATACTTTGCCAAGATTATAAATACCCACCAAGACGTGAACTTTAATATCAAGTGTTTGCTGAGTAAAAAAAATTCTAAAGTGTTTGCTTCTGCATCTTCCATTCCTTCCAGCTCTCTCTTGTAATTTGAGTACTTTCCCTGAGCCTTGTAATTTCAAAGTTTTCAGAAAAAACCATCCAGTTTATTAATATCCTTTTCATAGTTCAAGTGATTAAAGAGCATTTATTTTTGCAACCGATATCTTAAATTCAGTTTCCCTCCTCCACACTATACTTGTATTAATATCTTTTCCATTAGTTATGGAAGCTAAATGTGCTATTCTTCTTGCCTTTATTGCATGCATTGAAATTGTCTGCATTGAGGGTAGGCCATTTTTGCCAAAGAACAAAGAGTCGATCAACACAATCGAAGCCAACCCCAAAAGAGAATTGGGCGAGCAAGTCAGGCAACCCGCTTCCCATCACCACATTGCTAGTCCCAAGACACTTCACAGTACTGCTCATAATTTTGATGATATTTCGGGTACTCATGCAGCATATAAAGATGATTTTAGACCTACAACACCAGGCAACAGCCCTGGGGTTGGTCATAAATTCACAAAAAGCAGAGAATACATGGGAACAAAGGCTGATGATTTTGTTGGTGCAGGAAGGCCCACAGGACCTGGGCACAGCCCCGGGGTTGGCCATGTTCTTCAAGTACAAAATGCCAAACCAATTCCATAGATCACATGTACAGACACATTTAGGGTTTGCCAATTATGGGTTCTATCTATTTCATGTAAATGACCATTAATCTAGATTCTGAAAAGAGGCATGCGCATTATCAGCATCATATTCTTCCTTAATTTCATGTTTTAGTTAGTTCTACTCTCTTTTCTCTTTTGAAGCAGTGCACATCTATGTATCTTCGTTTCATCTACAACTTCTTATTTAAAATAAAGAGTCATGTAATAATATTCAGGGCTGACCTTGAGGATAGTTGAAGTAGGCGGGCCGCCAAGCGTCTCCATTCCAAAGGGGCCCCCCAATTTTATTTTATTTTGTATATATACATAAATAAATTAATATTACACATTTTGTGTCTGTTTAAATAAGAAGTTTACTTTGAGTATTTGTCAAAATACAATAGCCCATTTGGCTGAGTGGTTGTGCCCAATATTTGTAAGATTTAATTGTTTTATATAAATTAATTGGATGGTTGTTGAGCCCAACGTTTGTAAGACTTGTTTCTAAAGCTAAGAATCTTGAGAGAAATTTTACCGAAGGAAATTTTGGACAATGGAAGTGTTGAATTGTCTAAGACAAATGGATGGTTTCTCAAATGCATGGTTGCTTATAGAATTTTGTTAACTATACCAATTAAAGTTGTCTATAGAAAGAAGTTTTCCAAATTAAAATTGATCTAATCTTACATTCGATCAACTATATCACAAGAAAGATTGAATAAGTTAGTTATTTTATTAATTAAAAAAGAATTGATTGAAAAATTAGATTATGTAAACTTAATTAGTGCATTTATGTCTAAACATGCAAGATGTGTAATATTTAGCTAATATTTGTATATTTTTCTTATGGATATTTAATTTTTAGTGATATTGATGTAGAAGTAGATTTTTTTTTATGTATTTAATGAATATTTTTAATACATATCATTGTACAAAGAGTCGGAGGTCAGAAAACTTTGAGGGCTCACTTCGAAGGCTCGCCTAGGGCTCCAAATTTTCAAAGTTGGCCTTAATTACAATGGGTAAATTGTCGTTTGACCCCCCTGAACTATTGCTTCAGTTGAAATTGACCCTCTGAACTATTTGAAATAAGCCAATTAACCCCTTGTCATTATATTATGTCCACTATTTTATCAAATTCAAGGGCAAATTATTATTTTTATCATCAATTTTTACATGGCACGTATAACCACCAATAAAATTATGACATGTGGACACATGATAATGTGTAATGACAATGTGAAATAGTTTGTTATGTAAATGTTTGTTTTCTTTATATTTCTTATTATGCTATAAGTTTTTGAATTATTTAGTGTTCATGAGTCATTATTTTATTGATGGTTATTATGATGAAAAGACTAATTTGCCCTTGAATTTGACTGAATAGTGGACGGAATATAACAACAAGGGGTTAATTGACCAATTTTAAATAGTTCAGGGGGTTAATTTACCAAGCAAATAGTTTAGGGGGTCAATTTCAACTGGAGTAATAGTTTAAGGGGTCAAACCGCAGTTTACCCAATTACAAGTGGCTACTTGTACCAATTTTGCCGTTGAGTATGAAGGATGAAGGTGTCAAACTATATTGTTAACAAATTTTTTAACATAACGCTAGCTTAAACTAAACCAGGTATTTTTGTCGAGTAAATTATCTCATCCCATGAAGAGGAGTTTTGTTGATGTGGCAAGACAAAGTGAGTTTGCCTAGCAAAATGCGTCATTCTTGGAAATGCTATAAGTGCTGAAATAACTAAGTACTTAATAAAAAGAGGGGAAACAAATTAAAAGTAAAATGTTTATAAATTGAAACAAGATGTAAAGAATATGCAAAAAGTTAGGAACTTAGGACCACTAGTGATGAAAGAAAAGAACGAAGAGAGATGTTAAGAAGGCCACCAAAAATATGATGAGGGTTAAACTATCTATTTTCATTTAAGGGAAGGACAACTGGGTCCTATTAACTTCCTTTTTGTGAAAGCCTAACACAAACTATACCTAGTATTCACACTTTACAAGATGGAGAAGAAAGTATCCAACAAGAAGAGCCAATCAAGCCCTTTTCCCCCTTAACATTATATTATATATGAAAAAGGAAGAAAAAACATCGAAAGCACAATATACAACCGAGCCACACAAGGCACATGAAGGCCTAAACCTAATTGTCGAGAGGGCTAAAAAAAATGGACTTATCACTTTAGGTGAATGAATTTTGACACATAAAAGCAAACAGATAGAATGAAAATTCGGCCATGTTTTGGTATACTTTATGTATTGAGATTTTCAATTGTTAAACTATAGTCATTTGATATTATGAATTTAACAACTAAAAATTTTAATTTATAATAATTCCAAATCATACTAAAAAAATCTCAAAAAAGAGACCTTAAATGGACATTGCCACGTTGGTAAGTAGTTAATCTTACGATGGATTGCATGTTCCTCAGAAGATGGAGCTCAATATTTGACTTGGAAATTAATCAACGTACTCAGTACTGTGATGTTTAACTTTTTCTATAAGCTGGGGTGAAAAAAGTTGGACCCTAATTTGTGTTTGATAACTCAAGCAAACTCTGCTTTTTTTTTTCTTTCAAAATCATGGTCATTTAAAACAGAAAAGGAGAAGCAGCGGATAGTTACTTTCAAAAACTAGTTTTTTCACAAAATATGTATGAACAGTAGTCATTAATGAAATTTTCAATATGGCAATTTTACGATCACTTCTTTTTACAAAATGACAGCCTTTATCCTTCTCACTTCACTATACATCATCCCTAATGCACTATACCAAAACAGAATAATCTACACTCATCCAGAATCACTGATCACCTGACTACCACACCACGACCAGCACCCCTTGTTAACGCGGGGTCCTTTCACACCCAAGTGGCACAAAGGAACACATGCCCAAAAAAGCATTTGTCCAAAGAAACACTACCTAAAGGAAGAAAGGCCAAGGCCCGAAAAGATTGGGAAGGATCCTCGAGCGCTACAGACGACTGCTCGACAATCCAGATTATCTGTTAGCAACAAAATCGAACGCTTCCCCATAAAGTACTTTATGGCTGCCGAGAGCAAATTGGTGTACTAACAACTTTATAGCATGAAATCCTGAGGGATAGAGGTACAAGCCTACTCAGACATCGACTCCACATCACGTGGTGGCTATCCAAGAAAACAAAAATCTATGAAAGGACATAAAGAATGACAGATTAAGTACTTGGGTATGGATTCCCACAAACTTCAAGGCCGAGCAAGGCGTTCGGTATGCGTTGTTCGAAGAAAGCATGTAAGTGGACATAAACGAATATCACTTCGTTGTCACATGTTGATTAAAGAACGGATGGGCAGTTAGCATGTCAAATTTAAGTATTTGATGCATTAAATGCAAATGCGGTGAAAGACTAGTGCCTAGGGATTTTGGGTTCATTGAGAGCCTATATAAAGAGGATGATCACTCTCAGATGAATTGAGAGAAAAAAAGACTGTATTAAGTCGGACACTATTTGTAAAGAGACTGTAGTAAGTCAGACGCTATTTGTAACTTCTTATTCAATATATACAGAAATCTCAATGGACGTAGCCGAGTTTTGAGAAATGAACCACTTAAATATTGTTATTTAGCCCATCGAGGGCCAACACACGACCATTCTGGTCTTTGTTAACCTCACCAGTTTTGAGCATCAACACCCCTCTTTGCTCGTTCACTTACATGGGAACACAGAGAGATGATGATTTTCTAGTTACCGTAGTCGCATGTCAAACTCCTCTCCCAGAATTTTGGTTGAGTGACCCAAATTGTGGTGCGTTTTCATCCCAATTCGTTGGTCGTCAGGTTGGTATTTCAGATCGACGTATTGAAGCACAGATCTTGTTGCGTTTTCGATGTTCTTGGTGGCGGCGAGGGGTAGGAGTTTTGCCAGCAAAGTGGGATTCATCGAAGTCTAATTGATACTTTGCATGAGAGCTAAAGAGTGTGTGTGGGTTGGGGGGTGTGGGCTAAGCCTCATAAAAGGTACCAAACTAACCGTCAATTTTTACAATCCTATGGTGCCGCCACATGCATATAACCTGAAAGTTACGGCTCTTTTTTATTTTCAACTTGAAGTTAAACTCATAAAATACAATGAGCCACATCACATGGCTTTTTTTGCTTGCTTACCTCTTGAGTGTGACCTCTGGTGCTAAATAGCAGCCTTGGAATTTTTATATTTGAATTCAGCAGCCGCAAATTTGAAAAGGGTACGGATCCTACATGCCTTCTAAGCTACATAGCCTAGATATATTTTCTTGAAATATGTATATCATAATCACGCGCTAATCAAAGTGATTACATTTAGAAATAGTATTTTTTAACTTTAATTAGTACTTTAGAAAAGAATAAATATATTACAACAAGTTGGCCACTGTAGACAAAGGGAAACGCAAGATACATATATAGAAAGCTGGAGGGGATTCAAGTTTAAGACTAAAAAACGTCTCCATGTGCAACTAGTCAGCTCCCCGTTAGTCCTGACAGTCTTTTACAGTTGTGATTGCATATAGAAATAGTATGCTAAATTTATATAGTTTTTATTAAGTATATGAAGAATCTTATGGAGTTAGTGGCACATAATACATAAGTTTAGCTATATGATAACAAAGCTGGTTAGGTTATAAATATTTTAGGGTTTGGGGATAGTGGCATTGGGTAGACCGAAAGAATCCCTCCCCACATTCTTGGGTCAGGTGGCCGTGAGTCAAGTAACAACTTGTTCTAGCTTTCTGTCAATAATCAACAGTATATAGGTGGGAGGGAGAAGAGTTTCACACTTTTCGCTAGCTAGCTAGCTCTAGCTATATATGTATGGGTGTATTTTTGTTCGTTATCTTTAAGTAGGAGTAATGCTTATCACTCTATTTATTACAATTGAATGAATTTATATTTGGAGATTAGTATCTATCCACTACACAGATTCCGAAATTTAAATGGACGAAACGGTGATAAATAAGATGGTGACATTATCATCACTTGAGAGTGGTGAGCAAAACTATTTCCTATATGTATATGTGTTGAGAGTATGAATCTCATATATATCGAGAGAAAAAAAATTATATGTGCTTATAAGTAATTGGGTTATTCTCTATATTGCCAATTAGTATTATGTTAGAATCTCAACTTTTTTCTTAGTATTAAAATAAGTCCAATCCCTTAAGTGTAGGATTATTTTATTATAAATAATTATCTCTTTAATAATACGATTTATTATTAAAATTAAATTTCTTCTTAATTATCTCTGTAATTATTTCTTCCCTTTTTTTTTGTTATTTCTTCTTCTTCTTCCTGTTCTACACCCCATTTAAAGATTTTGTTTTTAATTTCTGTAATCAATCTATATCATGTACATGTTAATTGTATTTATCTACCTATATGACATATTCCTTTTTATAATCAACCTATATCACAGACAAATGTGTCTTGCTTATAGGTATATTATGTCTTGTACCTTTTAGTTAGGTTTCATATATCACTTATAGGTATAATATACATTCATACATTTGTTACTTGAGTTAGGGTCATATTTTCTACAGATGGATTTGTGTTACTGACACACCCCTACCTAAATCAGGGCGTGCTGGCCGTCACGTGAGAGTGACGTAACCAAGTGCCCAATGCGGAAGCAAAATTGATATAGAGAAATACGAGTGAATAAAAACCAAACTACTAGCAGTACTAGCTAAGATAAAGTGCTAGTGCGAGATTAAGTGTGAAATACACAACCAGAGCATAAATAGCCTAAGTGCAGTCAAGCAGGACAAGTACTAATTATACAACACCCAAGGGTGATCATACATTTATGATGTTCTGTCAGAACCACCGTCGAAATCCCCGTGAGCCACCAAAACACTTCTACCTAAACCCTGGATGGGCGCAAAACAGAAAGTGTGAGTGGGCAAAAACAAAGCTTTTCAAAATCATTTCATTTCTCAAAAGTTCTAACCTCTCACCGTAAAACCTGTATAATTTTCCAGAAAAATATAATATATGCTATATCAGAATTCATGATCAGGATAAAAATCCGTAGAAATATACCATGCCAAAGTATCTCAATGAAATGCTATAAGTAATCCAATTAAAATGTATCAATGCCAGATATCATATCATCCAAATCCACCTACGTGACCTGCACGACTGAGTCTATAGCTCATAACCAATCTCAATCATATCAAATTCTGCACATGAGTCGGAACCACCTAAAGTGGTCTGTACGACAGGACTAGGTGTAAAATAAATATGCTCTAGTGCTACGATCACGTGAAGACTGTGCGAATGATCGCGGGTCACCTACGAGTCGAAAACCACCTATAATGGTCTGTACGACAAGCCTGTGCACTTAACTTGAATCCAAGGTGAGCATATGGTGCAAGAGGTGAACATTACGTGAAGGACTGTGCCCTAACTTTGGGCGGGAGCACTAACACCGGGGTGCATGTTTATGAGCTCTCAATACATCACATCATACCTCGCATAACTGAAGCAATCTCATATCTTTAATTTATGAACTTACCTGGCACTTACTTGTGCGTCTACAACACTAATCATAAATATATGCAACTATTAATGCATAAATAAAATAGGCAGATACTTTGCATGGCATTTCAAAACGTACAATCATTCAAATTCATTTCCTGGGAAAAATCTCAAGTATATAGGTATATACGAAAAACCAAAAGCCCACCCACTGATATGTCGAAGGGTCGTAGCCCCCGAGCCTCGATTGATGGTGCTCGTCCTCCAGATAATTCTCACCTATATGCGAAATAACTGAATAAACGTTATTTAAAGCACATACACAAAACTAGGAAATAACTTCTCATGCATTGCTCAAATGGGGTATTTGAATATACCACCATGACCTACTCAACCTTAGGAACATCCTCATATTTTTAGAAAAATTTTCCGAGCACCCACGCGCCCTCACGCGCCGGCCAAGGCATGGCCAGACGAACCCCTACGCACGGTCAAACCCTAACTGAGCCTAATGGCCATTAGGAATATTCCGTTAAAACCTTAACAGAAATTAACGGCGTTACCTTACGCCGTTAGAATATTCCGTCAGACTTGACGAAATATTCCCCTTCATCTTCCTTGGATCACCGAAGACTGTCGCCGGCGCCTCTGCGATCGCCGGTTTCTGGAAAAATATTGAAACCTTCATATCTTCTTCATTTCTCAACCAAAATTCATGAAATTTGTACCGAAATGAAGCTTACAATAAGTAGAACAAAACCTTACCAATTTTAAGCCCTAAAATCCACGGAATCTCGCTAGAGAAACCTCGATAATCCGGCCAAACCTTGAAACTCGCGAACTGGGACTTCCCGACATCCAAAACACTCAAACTTTCTTCCCCGAGCTTCGTGAAGACGTGCTAAAGCTCCTTAGAACCTTAAAATTCACTGAAACTTCCACGATCACTGCATGAACATTGCTCAAATCTGGGATTTCTGGGTTCTCGGGTTTTCGAATGATTCACGTTTTGAAAATGGTATGGATGTGTTCCTGAACTCACAAGGAACACGAAGATAGCTTCCAAAACCTCGATCCATGATTAGTGAGCTAGGTTCGAAGGTTAACCGTACGATCGTACGGAAAATGGAAGAAAATCGAGAATGAGAGAGAGAGAATAAGTCAACGGGATTGGTTAGTGTGTATTTGTGGTCCAAGTTTGGCCAACCAAACTAAAAACAACTAAAACTTAAGTTCCAAATCTTTAGGAAAAGAATTAATTGGTCAAAATATTAAGCTTAAACCACACCACTACACAACGTACTCGACGTCCAATGGTAATTTAGACATTTCACACCTTCAGAGAAAATCTTTCGGGACGGGCTGTGACAACCTACCCCCTTAAGAAAATTTCATCCTCGAAATTCAAACAATAATTACAATCCACTATAATCATAAAACAACCTTGGGTACATATCTCTCATCCGATCCTCTGTCTCCCATGTGGCTTCTTCCACGAAGTGATTCATCCACAAAACTTTCACTAAGCGCACGGTCTTATTCCTCAAAATCTTATCTTTCCAATCCAATATCGTCACTGGCTCCTCATCATAAGACAAGTCCGGATTAATTTCCAGTGGTTGATGAGGTATCACATGTGACAGATCAAAAATATAATGACGAAGCATATAGACATGAAAAACATCGTGCACTTTGGACAACTCTGGAGGCAAATCAAGCCTGTAAGCAACCTCACCGACTCGCTCGGTGATCATATACGGTCCAATGTACCTAGGACTCAGCTTGCCTTTCTTTCCAAACCGTACAACACCTCTCCATGGCGATAGCTTCAAAAACACCTAATCACCTACATTATACATCCAGTCAGTGGCATGTCTGTCTGCTAGACTCTTCTGTCAATCTTGGGGCTGCTTTCAGGTTAGACTTAATCACCTGAACATTTTGCGTAGTCTCATCCACGATCTCAGGGCCCACCAAAACTCTTTCACCAACCTCCGACCAACATAAGGGTGTACGACAATATTTGCCATAAAGTGCCTCAAATGGTGACATACCAATACTAGAATGAAAGTTGTTGTTGTAAGCAAATTCCATTAAATCCAACCGCTTATGCCAAGTGTCACCAAACTGCAATATTGAAGATCTCAGCATATCTTCCAACGTCTGAATAGTCATCTCTGATTGTCTATCTGTTTAAGGATGATATGTTGTACTATAAAGTAATCTCGAACCAAGAGCTTCCTGGAATGCTATCCAGAATTTAGAAGTAAATCTAGGATCCCGATCCGAGATAATATTAACTGGAATCCCATGGTACTTCACAATCTTTGATATGAACAATTTAACTAATCGGCTTAAAGGATATTTCTCCCTCACAAGAATAAAATGTGTTGACTTAGTAAGCCGATCAATTATCACCCAAATGCCATTATAACCATTCTGTGTACGAGGAAGCTTGTACACAAAATCCATAGTAATATTTTCCCATTTCCACTGTGGAACGGGAAGTGGCTGCATCAATCCAAAAGGCTTCTTTCTTTCTGATTTGACTTGCTGACAAATGACACACCTACTCACATATTCAGCAATTTCTCTTTTCATACCTGGCCAATAATATAATGGTAGAATGGTATGATACATTTTAGTACCTCCTGGATGCATTGCATAAGCTGAAATATGTGCTTCATCAAGAATTGCTTTCTTTAATTCCATATTATTCGGCACATACATCATACTCTTCTACATAAGCATGCCATCAGTTTCTCAAATGTTTAAGTCCTTCTTCCCCCGATTCCTTGCCTAAATTATTTCCTGGGTCTCTTCATCATTCATCTGGGTGATATGAGCATATTTATGTGACTTAGTTAGCTTGTTCTTGTGCATTTATGTTGTTATTTCTTAGTTAATTTAGTATTTCAAGCCATTTTTGTGTGTTTGTAGGTCCAAAGGGTTAAAGTTACAAAGAAGTGCATTTTGGTGCCTTTTGGAGAAGTTTTGGGCATGAAATGGATAACATATGATTGAAGGAAGGTGGATGGTGGATGGACGAAATTGAAGACCTAAAGATGCAAGGATTCCTAGTTGAAGAAGGATTTCTAGTCAAAGAAGGATTCCTAGAAGAATGAGGATTCCTACTCAAAGAAGGAATGTTAGCCAAGGTTTCCTACTTTGGTTTTGACCTTTCCTAATCCTTAAAATTCCCTAAGTTCCAGCAACAAAGAAGGGTTCCTAAATACTTTGGGACACTTAATATAGGTTCTAGAAGACCTAATCCTTGCGCAAAAAGGGATTGCCGCACCTTTCCCTTCACTCCCTCTTCCTTGTCGTGCAAAGGATCCTTATTTCCCTTTCCCTTATCTCTCTAGGACCCTTTGCCGCATATCATCTTCCCTTTTTCCTTAGGATTCTAATTTTATTTCCCTTTTTCTAGTGGATTTGAATTAATTTCTGTTAACCAAAATAAGTTAGGGTTTTGATTTCCTAAAACCTTAAATAAAACCCTTTACCGCACACAAGGGGTTGATCATTATTCACTCATATACACACATTCAGCCGCACCCATAGACTCTCATCAGCCATCACTCATCATTCAGAAACTATCATACACCATCCATCACCCCCAAAACCTTCACCCAACCCTTGTGCCGCAACAAAGAGAAAAAGGAAGACCCTTGGACGTGTTTGCCATTCAAGTTGGATTACTGGAACGTTTTTAGTTGTTTTCAATCTTTTGTTTTCAATGTCTAAATTTATGTATCTTTGTTTTGTGAACATGAGAGGCTAAACTCGTTTTAGCTAGGGCGAAATTCAAAGCCATGAACATATTTGCAATATGAATTGATTACTTCCAGTTGTGATTCTATGAATCGTGAATGCAATTTACTTAACTGTTTGATTGATAACTTATTCTTGTTTGTGGATTAAGGATGCATACTTAGTTTGCATGCATGAATTTGATGCTAGAATGCAAGGAAGTTTCACCTAATCGTTATGAACTTGTATTCATAAGTAGTGGAGGTTGCTAGTCACAATTGGGTTAAGTGGATTCCTAGCAGGAGTATCATGCTCATCATAGTTACGAATGCTTTATCAATGCTTATGATTTTCATAAAGCTTAATGATCTTTAATTGTATCTCTATTATGTTGTTCATGTAGGGAACTTTTGAAGAATAATTTGGATTGCCGATGCGTTATCCGTCCAATTCAATGATTTAAGGAAAATCTGAGGGTTAATTTAAGCGTACCTAATTAATCTGGGGTGTTGAGGTTCATGGTTTATATGAAAAGCAACTGGAAATCGTTTTGTATGCAAGTGTGTCATGTGTGGAGAAGAACCCTCTAGCTAGCTTATCACCCATACCTTATCCCAATTTCGTGCTTAAATCTGTCTTAAGTCTTTAGTTACTTGTTTTACTTAAAATTCGTCCAAAACCCAATCCCGTTTACTTTAGTGTGTCAAATTAGTTAGAATATATCTTAGTTTGTGTTTTTAAGTGTTTTGAGTCAAGCTAAAATCAATTTTCGTCTAAAGTCATTCATAGTGTCTAGTTTAAGTCTATTTGGTTGTTTTAAGCTGTTTTGAGTCTTTTAAGTCTGTTTTGAGTCATTAGAGTCTAGTTAAGTGTTTTTAAGTTTATTTTTGTGTTTTTGAGTCAGTTTAGAGTAGGTTAGCAATCCCTCCTAATCCCCGGTCCAGAACGATCCCTACTTACATCTTTACTACAATTGTCAATAAGAGGGTTTAATTTGTGTGTTAAGTTAATTTTCGCACCAAATTTTGGCACCGTTGTCGGGGATTAGCAACTTTGCTAATCCCTTGTTATTTCTTTTTGTTTATTTTCGTTTGTATTTGTTTCTAGTTTCTGACTTTGTTTTGTTTTCTTGTTTTTAGGTACTAGTTTATGAGTCGGAGTTCTCAACAGGTTCGTGAGCATATCTTTGACTTTGACGACGATTTCGAGCGGACTTTGAGAAGGAAGATGAATCAGCAAGAATCTAATCCACCTAGCCCTGACCCAGTGCTTAAAGAAGAAGAAGTAGTAGAAGAAGAAGAGCCCACGTCTCAGACTTTAGAGGAAGCACAAGTCATGGCAGCGGATAACCGAACAATCAAGGAACCTTCCGCTTCGGGATTGGACAATGCCGTACCCTTATGCATCCAATATCCCATGGCAGCTCAAGGCAAGACCGAAGAGTTCGAGTTGAAGTCCAGTTTGCTACATCACATTCCAAAATACCATGGGCTATCCATGGAGGATCCAAACAAGCATCTCAAGGAATTCGAAGTAGTTTGTTCAAGCATGACCCCCATCAATGTCGATGGAAGCATATTGAAGATGAAAGCTTTTCCATTCTCACTAATAAACAAGGTTAAGGATTGGTTGTATGAATTAGCACCCGGAACTGTCACATCTTGGAAGAGCATGAAAAGAGCATTCTTAGAGAAGTTCTTTCCCACATCAAGGATCATTCTTTTGAGGAAGCGGATTAGTGGTATTCAACAAAATCAAGGAGAATCCTTTCCGGCGTACTATGAACGTTTCAAGGCTCTCGTTGCATCATGTCCTCAACATCAGATGAAAGAAGAGCTTCTCATTCAATACTTCTACGAATGACTTATTCCCAGTGAACGACAAATGTTAGATGCTTCAGCGGGCGGTGCTTTGGTGGACAAAACACCAGTGGCTGCCAAGACCCTAATTGCCAACCGAGCCCTAAATGCACAACAATATGAAGGTGTTGGACAAAGGGAGACCCCACGGCAACAACCCCAAGTTAATGAGGTAAGTGCCATTTTTGAAATTCAATCTCAATTAGCTAACCTCACTACCCTTGTGTCACAGGTTGTGGATGGATCTAAAACGCAAAATGTAGCCATATGTGGGGTGTGTTCGATGCAAGGACATCTCAATGACCAATGCCCTCAATTAATTGAAAATGGAGGATGGGAAACTGCCCATGTCGTGGGCTATCAAGGATCAAATCAGCCACGAAACAATCCATACTCCAACACTTACAATCGGGGTGGAGAGATCATCCGAATTTCAAATGGAGAGAGCTACAACAACCTGCCCAACAAGGCGGATTTCGACAACCACCCCCTGGGATGTTTCCAATGCCATATGCACCACCACAACTCCATCACAATCTGCCCAAACCAATTCAGGTTCGTCTTTGGATAATGATACACTTCTTAAATTACTAACTTCATTGACTCAGGGCCAACAAAATCAAGCCAAGGAGATGGGAGAAGTAAAGAAACAAATTGGGCAGATTTCAGAGTTCTTGGGGCAGTTTAGAGAATAAGGGAAACTACCTAGCTCTACCATCGTCAATCCAAAAATGGGCTTTGAATCTGCCAAGGCAATCACTTTGAGAAGTGGAAAAAGGTAGGAACTGATCCCCAACCATCTAAATCAGCCCACCAAGAGGACGAGAAGTTAAAATATCGAAGGGGAAGAACAAAGCAAGGCCACGGCAAGGAAGGAATCACCCTTGCCTCAGTCTCCTACACTCCATAATCCATTTAATCCGTCCACCATAGGTAAGTTGGGTTCGATTTCGATTAATTATAACCCTATTCCACCCAATGTGCCTTTCCCTCGCAGATTCATGCAAACAAAAAAGGAAGAAAGTGACAAAGACATTCTTGAGACATTTAGGCAGGTACAAGTCAATATCCCGCTCTTGGATGCAATCAAACAAGTCCCGAAGTATGCCAAATTCTTGAAGGAGCTGTGCACCACAAGAAAGAGAATTTCGAACAAAGAGGTGGTAAGGGTAGGTGAGAATGTTTCAGCCGTCTTGCAACGTAAACTGCCTCCTAAATGCAAAGATCCGGGTAGTTTTACAATTCCTTGTGTTATAGGCAATACTCGCTTTGAACATGCCATGTTAGACTTAGGCGCATCTATTAACGTCATGCCATATTCAATTTATGCATTTATGAACTTAGGTGAGCTGAAAAATGATGGGGTAATTATTCAATTAGCCGATAGATCTAATACCTATCCAAAATGAGTTTTGGAGGATGTTTTAGTGCAGGTTAATCACTTGATCTTTCCGACTGATTTCTATGTGCTTGAGATGGAAGATTCGGCTAATTCTTTCTCATTGCCTATTCTACTTGGAAGACCTTTCATGAAAACAGCCTGCACCAAGATAGATGTGTTCAAAAGGATGTTATCCATGGAATTTAATGGGGAAGTTATTGATTTCAATCTTTCTGAAACTATAAAGTATCATAGCGATGATCATTCGTGTTTTTCTATTGATATAATTGATTCTTTGGCGCAAGAATATCTTGAAGATTTGAATGATGATGCATTTGAAAAGGCCATTACAAAGGGAGTGGGACTCAAAAACAAAGGGATAGGGGCTGTCCATGCTCACGGCAAGGAGGGAAACACCCTTGTCGTGCCTTCTAATGAGGAATTGGTCGAAGTTGTTGCTGCCCTTGAATCAATTCCAAAGCATGTTGGTAAGCCTTCCGAACCAATTTCAATTCCTATTTCTACTAATAAAATGCTACCTTCAGTTGTGCAGCCACCTTCCCTTGAACTTAAACCATTACCAAGCCATTTGAAGTATGTTTTCTTGGGAAAACAAGAGACTTTGCCTGTCATAGTGTCTTCCACACTCACGGCACAAGAGGAAGAGAAGTTGGTGAGGGTGTTGAGGGAGTACAAAACAGCCATTGGATGGAGCTTGGCCAACATCAAAGGTATAAGTCCTACAACTTGCATGCATCGTATACTCTTGGAGGAATGAGCTAAACCATCACATGAAGCTCAACGCCAACTCAACCCTCCAATGATGGAAGTTGTGAAAAAAGAGATAATCAAGCTACTTGATTGTGGAGTCATCTATCCAAATTCTGATAGTCAATGGGTTTCGCCGGTCCAAGTGGTTCCAAAGAAATTTGAAGTCACTGTGGTGAAGAATGAAGAGAATGAGCTTGTGCCTACACGTATTTAAACCGGTTGGAGAGTTTGCATTGATTACAGGAAGCTCAATGCCACCACAAGGAAGGATCACTTCCCTTTGCCATTCATTGACCAAATGTTTGAAAGGTTAGCTGGTTATGCATTTTATTATTTTCTTGATGGTTATTCAGGTTATAATCAAATTCTAATAGTCCAGGAAGATAAAAAAAAAGACCACTTTCACTTGCCCATTTGGTACATTTGCTTATCGTCGCATGCAATTTGGTTTATGCAATGCATCAGCCACGTTCCAAAGATGCATGGTAAGTATATTTTTAGATTATGTTGAAAAGATCATTGAGGTCCTTATGGATGATTTTAGTGTGTTTGGTAAGTCATTTGATGATTTCTTGGATAATTTGACCTTGATCTTGAAACGATGTGTTGAAACTAACCTTGTTTTAAATTGGGAGAAATGTCATTTTATGGTGAAACAAGGCATAGTTTTAGGTCACATAATCTCTGAAAAAGGAATTGAGGTTGATAAATCAAAAATAGATCTTGTACGCTACTTACCCTATCCTACTTCGGTGAGAGAGGTTCGTTCTTTTCTTGGTCATGCAGGATTCTATAGGCGATTTATCAAGGATTTTTCAAAGATTGCACAGCCCCTATGCCGTCTCCTCCAAAAAGAAGTGGCATTTGAGTTCAACAAGGAATATGATAAGGCTTTCACACACCTCAAAGACATGCTTACTTCGGCCCCCATCATCATTCCACCAGATTGGAGCCTTCATTTGGACTAATGTGTGATGCATCAGATTATGCAATTGGAGCTGTTTTAGGCCAAAGGAAGAACAAGCGGCCACATGTCATCTATTATGCTTCCCGGACCTTGAATGATGCTCAATTAAACTACTCCACCACTGAAAAAGAACTTCTTGTTGTTGTGTTTGCATTAGATAAGTTTCGTTCTTATTTAATTGGCACTAAAGTTTTTGTTTTCACCGATCATGCAGCTTTGAAGTATTTGCTTACAAAGAAAGAAGCTAAACCAAGGCTCATTCGTTTGATGCTTCTTCTCCAAGAGTTTGATATTGAAATTAGGGACAAGAAAGGAAGTGAAAACATGGTGGCTGACCATTTGAGCCGAATTGTGCATGAAGAGGATGCTAATGTCGTGCCTATCCAAGACACATTCCTAGATGAGCAATTGTTGTCCATTCAGATAAGCGAACCTTGGTATGCTGATTTGGTGAATTATTTGGTGTCTAAACAAGTTCCAAGTGACCTAAACAAGCACCAAAGTGATAAACTCAAAAAGGATGCACGTTTTTATATTTGGGATGACCCATATTTGTGGAAATATTGCTCTGATCAGGTTGTACGTAGGTGTGTACATGAGTTCGAATTTCATTTAATTTTAACTTTTTGTCACACATATGCATGTGGTGGTCATTTTGGCACACAACGCACAGCGCATAAAGTTTTAGAATGTGGATTTTATTGGCCTACTATCTTTAAGGATGCTAGAACTTTTTGTATGACTTGTGATCGTTGCCAAAGAACAGGAAATATAGGTCAAAGAGACCAAATGTCGCAAACATCCATACTTGCTGTTGAAATCTTTGATGTTTGGGGCATTGATTTTATGGGTCCTTTTCCTTCCTCACATGGTTTCCTTTATATTTTGCTTGCTGTGGATTATGTGTCGAAATGGGTGGAAGCAAAAGTCACTCGTACTAATGATTCTAAAGTCGTTGCAGATTTCATTAAAACTAACATATTTGCAAGGTTTGGCATGCCACGAGTTCTCATAAGTGATGGAGGGTCTCATTTTTGCAATCGAATCATCGAGGTGCTGCTCAAGAAATATAATGTCACACATAAGGTTGCAACACCTTATCATCCCCAAACAAGTGGCCAAGCTGAGGTTTCGAATAGGGAAATCAAGCAGATTTTGGAAAAGACCGTGGAACCAACAAGGAAAGATTGGAGTTTGCATTTGGATGACGCACTGTGGGCGTATTGTACGGCCTACAAAATACCCATTGGCATGTCCCCATTTCGGCTCATCTATGGCAAACTATGCCATCTTCCCGTAGAATTAGAGCACAAGGCATATTGGGCTGTCAAGACCTTCAATTTGGACATAGATGCGGCTGGAATTCATAGGAAGCTCCAATGGAATGAACTTGAAGATTAGGCATGAGGCATATGAGAATGCTCGAATTTACAAAGAGAAGACCAAGGCATTCCATGACAAGATGATTCGTAGCAAGACATTCACAATAGGGCAGAAAACGTTACTTTTTAATTCCCGCCTTCGTTTGTTTCCCGGTAAGTTACGTTATAAATGGATTGGCCATTTTTTTATTACTAATGTTTTTCCTTATGGTGCAGTCCAAATCCAAAGTTTCAAGACCGGCTAAGAATTCAAAGTGAACGGGCACCGTTTAAAGCCATACTACGATCTTTTTTAGGAGCATGTGGTGGAGGACATCCCCCTCCATGTCATGGGCTCCAATGAAGTTTGAAGGAGATTCGTCCGGCTGCAAGACGTTAAAGCAAGCGCTTCTTGGGAGGCAACCCATGCATTCAACAAGGAGAAGATGGAATTTTTCACTCCAAAACCAGATTTGCATTCCTAAACCCTTCTCTTTACTGTTTTATTTTTCCATGCTTAATTCTTTGTTTGTTTGGTTGCTTATGTGTGAGTCTATGTTTGAAACATTGAGGACAATGTTTGATTTAAGTGTGGGGGGGGGTTAAACAAGTGTTTTTTTGCAATTTCGTGGGATTCTATCACCTATCACTTCTAATGTTGTTTCTCACTGTTTTGAAGTATTTTTAGTGTGTTTTGAAGTGTTTTTGTGTCATATAACAGAAAAAGAAAGAAAAAAATCGAAAAATGTTTTGAAAAATACAAAAAAGAGTCGTTTTTTTGTGTTTGTGTCTTAGGGTACCTTCTAATACAATGATGAGGATTTAGTTTTTAATTGCATGACTATTAAAGAAAGTTACAAACATGGGTGGAAGTTTGACATGCCTTTGGTTTATGCTTGGTTGTAGTTGACGTTTACGAATTCACATGTAATCACAAAAGGAAAAAATAAGCTTTTGTAACATGCTTGAAGGAATGAACTCAAACAAACGCTACATCCCTGAGAGACTTGAGCCTAAACTTTGTTTGGAGAGTTATTAATCTGATGTTTTTGTTTTCTAAAATCGTTGCATGATCTCATTATTCTTTGCTTGGTTGCTACTTAGAATGCGTTTTCATCATTATAGTTCCAAATACTAAAACTCATGCCCGTTTCATTCAAAGCTTAAAATTAAGTGCATAACACATAACAAAATGAAGTTGTTTAGTAGTTACCACCAGAACCAAAAAGCCTTTATCCCATGCATTTGTTTCGTAGGTTTAATCTCTTTGAGCCTTGTTTAGCCTATTTTCTTTGTTAGCCACATTATCCCTACCTAGCCTAGAATAGGACTATCCATACCCTTGTCCTTAAAGTGTAGTGGAGCATAACTTAGAGAGAATTCACTTTGATCGACATTAATGCAGAAAACAAGTGTGGGGGAAGGATTTCAAAAGTTGTGTTTTTGTCTGCCAAAGAAATAGGGCACGGGTTTGAAAAGTTTTCTTTTTATGCAACTTAGTTAGCTTGTTCTTGTGCATTTATGTTGTTATTTCTTAGTTAATTTAGTATTTCAAGCCATTTTCGTGTGTTTGTAGGTCCAAAGGGTTAAAAAGGCAAAGAAGTGCATTTTTGTGCCTTTTGGAGCAGTTTTGGGCATGGAATGGATAGCATATGATAGGAGGAAGGTGGATGGACGAAATTGAAGACCTAAAGATGCAAGGATTCCTAGTTGAAGAAGGATTCCTAGTCAAAGAAGGATTCCTAGAAGAATGAGGATTCCTACTCAAAGAAGGAATGTTAGCCAAGGTTTCTTACTTTGGTTTTGACCTTTCCTAATCCTTAAAAATCCCTAAGTTTCAACAACAAAGAAGGGTTCCTAAATACTTCGGGACACTTAATATAGGTTCTAGAAGACCTAATCGCTGCACAAAAGGGATTGCCACACCTTTCCATTCGCTTCATCTTCCTTGCCGTGCAAGGGATCCTTATTTCCCTTTCTCTTATCTCTCTAGGACCCTTTGCCGCATATCCTCTTCCCTTTTTCCTTAGGATTCTGATTTTATTTCCCTTTTTCTAGTGGATTTGAATTAATTTCTATTAACCAAAATAAGTTCGGGTTTTGATTTCCTAAAACCTTAAATAAAACCCTTTGCCGCACACAAGGGGATTCATTGATCATTATTCACTCATATACACACATCCAGCCGCACCCATAGACTCTCATCAGCCATCACTCATCATTCAGAAACTATCATACACCATCCATCACCCCCAAAACCTTCACCCAACCCTTGTGCCGCAACAAAGAGAAGAAGGATGACCCTTGGACGTGCTTGCCATTCAAGTTGGATTGATGGAAGGTTTTTAGGTGTTTTCAATCTTTTGTTTTCAATGTCTAAATTTATGTATCTTTGTTTTGTGAACATGAGAGGCTAAACTCGTTTTAGCTAGGGGGAAATTCAAAGCCATGAACATATTTGCAATATGAATTGATTACTTCCAGTTGTGATTCTATGAATCGTGAATGCAATTTACTTAACTGTTTGATTGATAACTTATTCTTGTTTGTGGATTAAGGATGCATACTTAGTTTGCATGCATAAATTTGATGCTAGAATGCAAGGGAGTTTCACCTAATTGTTATGAACTTGTATTCATAAGTAGTGGAGGTTGCTAGTCACAATCGGGTTAAGTGGATTCCTAACAGGAGTATCATGCTCATCATAGTTACGAATGCTTTGTCAATGCTTATGATTTTCATAAAGCTTAATGATCTTTAATTGTATCTCTATTATGCTGTTCATGTAGGGAACTTTTGAAGAATAATTTGGATTGCCGATGCGTTATCCGTCCAATTCAATGATTTAAGGAAAATCTGAGGGTTAATTTAAGCGTACCTAATTAATCTGGGGTGTTGAGGTTCATGGTTTATATGAAAAGCAACTGGAAATCGTTTTGTATGCAAGTGTGTCATGTGTGGAGAAGAACTCTCTAGCTAGCTTATCACCCATACTTTATCCCAATTTCGTGCTACAATCTATCTTAAGTCTTTAGTTACTTGTTTTACTTAAAATTCGTCCAAAACCCAATCCCCTTTACTTTAGTGTGTCAAATTAGTTAGAATCTATCTTAGTTTGTGTTTTTAAGTGTTTTGACTCAAGCTAAAATCAATTTTCGTCCAAAGTCATTCCTAGTGTCTAGTTTGAGTCTATTTAGTTGTTTTAAGCTATTTTGAGTCTTTTAAGTCTGTTTTGAGTCATTAGAGTCTAGTTAAGTGTTTTTAAGTTTATTTTTGTGTTTTTGAGTCAGTTTAGAGTAGGTTAGCAATCCTTCCTAATCCCCGGTCCAGAACGATTCATACTTACATCTTTACTACAATTGTCAATAAGAGGGTTTAATTTGTGTGTTAAGTTAATTTTCGCATCACTGGGCTTCAAGTACACGATCAATTAAAATTGGCCTGACATGAAAATTAGCAAGTAAGGCTTCCTCTCTATTTTCCACTCCTAACTTCACTCCAGTGGACCTCAAATCCGTAAGAAGAGGAACGTGACAATCATAAATGGCATTAAGTCTAACTGGAGTCTTTCTACTAAGTGCATATCCACTACATTCGCACGACCAGGGTGATACTCAATCATGCAATCATAATCACTAAGCAACTCAATCCACCTTCATTGTCGAAGATTAAGATCCCTTTGAGTAAAAAGATACTGAAGACTCTTATGATCTGTGAAGAACTTACATTTCTCACCATAAAGATAATGTCTCCAAATCTTCAAAGCAAAGATGATAGCTACTAACTCCAGATCATGAGCAGGGTAATTCATCTCATGAGGCTTCAATTGTCGTGAAGCATAAGCAATCACCTTACCATGTTGCATTAACACACAACCTAGACCATTTAAGGAAGCATCACTGTAGACCTCAAAATTTCCGCTATCATCTGGGAGTGCTAAAACAGGTGCATGAGTGAGATAATATTTTAACTGCTGAAAACTTTGCTCACAATTATCATCCCACTCAAACTTAACTTCTTTTCTAGTCAACCTCGTTAATGGAAAAGCAATGATTGAAAAATCCTTAACAAACCGTCTATAATAGCCTGCTAGGCCAAGAAAACTCCGTACCTCAGTGACGGTTCGTGGTTGTTCCCAATTCTCCACAGCTGCCATTTTTTGAGGATCTACTAGAATACCTTGAGCAGATATAACATGTCCCAAAAATGCTACTTGATCTAGCCAAACTTGGCATTTGCTAAACTTAGCATACAACTGATGTTCCCTTAATTTCTTCAATACCAAAGTAAGATGTCGAACATGTTCTGCTTTAGACTTAGAGTATACCAAAATGTCATCAATAAAAACAATGACAAACCTATCTATATATGGCTGGAATACTCGATTCATCAAATCCATGAAAGCTGCAGGTGTATTTGTTAATCCGAACGGCATCACAAGAAACTCATAATGACCATAACGAGTCCTGAAAGCAGTCTTAGGGACATCCTCACTGCTGATCTTCAACTGGTAATAACCAGACCTCAAATCAATCTTAGAAAACACACAGACACCTCGAAGCTGATCAAACAAATCATCTATACGCGGCAATGGATAATGGTTTTTAATTGTTACCCGATTCAATTGCCTATAATCAATACATAGCCTCAAAGTCCCGTCTTTCTTCCTTACAAACAAAACTGAAGCTCCCCAGGGTGTAGTACTAGGCTGAATAAAACCTTTATTGATTAATTCCTGCAACTGGACTTTCAATTCTCTCAATTCAGCAGGAGCCATTCTATATGGAGTCAAAGATATAGGATCCGTACCTGGAAGCAAATCAATAGTGAACTCCACATCTCGGTCTGGAGGCAATCTCGGTAAATCATCAGGGAATACATCAGGAAAATGCCTGACTACTCGAACATCCTCCACACTACTAGAAGCAACATCATTAAGCACTACATGAGCTAAATATCCCTGGCAACCTTTTGATAACAACCTTTTTGCTCTTACAGCAGATATAACATCGTGCCTCACCCCACTACGTTCACCCACAAAAATAACTTCAGGTAATCCAGGACGATGGAAAATGACTGTTTTCCTGTAGCAATCTATGTTGGCACGATTATAATGACCAATCTGTGCCTAAAATCACATCAAAATCAGAAATATCTAATGGATAAGATTAGCTGGGATAACTACCTCCTCCACCATCACTGGATATCCTGGATAGACACAATCAACATAACATCTCTCCCCTCTAGGCATAGAAAACTCTAAATCATACCCTAGAGGTGTAGGATGAGGTTGCGTCACTTGAGTAAATGTATGAGAAATGACAGAATGTGTAGCACCACAATCAATTAAAACTCTAGCAAAGTGACCAAGAATGTTTAACGTACCCATGATCAAGTCCGGATGATTCTAAGCATCTTGCAGAGATGTATTGCTAATACGTCCCTGGACTTGATGTCGTCCCCCACGACCTCTATTAGCTTGATTACCTCACCCCTACACACCTCGCCCCTGACTTAGCTGACCAGATTGCCTTGAAGATCCTACACTACTGGAAGCAATCTATACTTGCTGAGGTTGTCCTCCCTAGTACCACTGAGATCCACCAGCTGGAATGGGAGGATACGGTGTATACCCTCTAGGATACTGAGAATACCCACTCTGGTAATAAGGATCCTGCGAATACTGATATGGTTCTGGAGCATAAGGAGCGGCATCGCCCTGATAATGGTAAGCATCACCTCAACCCATCTAACCGTAACTACCAGACCCTGGGACTTGTTGGATCGGCGCTGGTGGTGGCATAGAAGGCTGCTAGGGCCTCTGCTGATTCTGGGGACAATTTATAGCTCTATGTCTCATCTGCCCACAAGTAAAACATCCACTGCTGCCCCGTCTGCACTCTCCAAAATGCCTATTATTACATCTGCAGCACAAATGAGCACTTCCTCTTCCAGCATCTCCCTGCCTATGGAATCTATGACCTCTCCTCTGACCAGTAGCACTAAAACCTCCGCTAGAAGAACTGGAACTAGTTCCACTCCTCTTAAAGCTATGAGTCTTACGAGGTCCTTGAGAAGACTGACCTTTACCTTTATTATCTCGCCTCTGATTCTCATTATTTTCTTCTTCTTCTTCACTCTCACTAGGCATATTCTCTGAGTCCTCAATCCTCAACAAAATCTCATAAAACTTTTGGTAAGTAGCACAGGGAGTCGAGGTTGCTATAGAACGCAATTTCTTTTTAGTACCCAACCTGAAACGACGGAGCATCTCAACTGGATTAGCAGCAGCCTCCGGATGATAGCGAGACAAGTCAGTGATCTCCTATAATACTCATTTTCCGTCATCTTTCCCTGCTTTAATTGAGTAAACTCTTGCTTTTTGCGATCAATATACTTATGGGGGAATAAACCTTTTCTGAAACAAATCTTTAAACACTTCCCAATCAGCTGCTTCCTCTGGTGACAACTGATAAGACACTTGTCTCCACCAGGATGCAGGCTCTGGACCCAGAAACCAGGTAGTCGTCTCGACCCACCTATCAGGAGGAAGATTCCCCTAACTCTGCATTACACGGAAAGTCTTCTCAAGATGATTAATCCAGTTCTCCGCTACTTCATGTCCTTCATTCCCCATAAAATGATTCAGCTTCAGATTATACATAGTCTCAAGATGTGTCCTTTGGGGAGGACGAAGCGAAGACTAAATGCCATTAGCTATAGCTTCCCCTAACTGAGCTATATCGGGGAAACTAGGCTCAACATAAGGACGTGGATCTCTACGATGAGGCATAGTTCTGACAGAAAACACCAAAATAATTAGAAATTTCACAAGATATGCAGGACTGCAACCTTAGGCTCTGATACCAAACTGACACACCCCGACCTAAATCAGGGCGTGCTAGCCGTCACGTAAGAGTGACGTAACCAAGTGCACAGTGTGGAAGCAAAATTGATATAGAGAAATACGAGTGAATAAAAACCAAACTACTAGCAGTACTAGCTAAGATAAAGTGCTAGTGCGAGATTAAGTGTGAAATACACAACAAGAGCATAAATAGCATAAGTGCAGTCAAGTAGGACAAGTACTAATTATACAACACCCAAGGGTAATCCTACATTTATGATGTTCTGTCAGAACAACCGTCGAAATCCCCATGAGCCACCAAAGCACTTTTACCTAAAACCTGGAGGGGCGCAAAACAGAAAGTGTGAGTGGGCAAAAACAAAGCTTTTCAAAATCATTTCATTTCTCAAAAGTTCTAACCCCTCACCGTAAAACCTGTATAATTTTCCAGAAAAATATAATATATGCTATATCAGAATTCATGCTCAGGATAAAAATCCGTAGAAATATACCATGCCAAAGTATCTCAATGAAATGCTATAAGTAATCCAATTAAAATGTATCAATGCCAGATATCATATCAGCCAAATCTACCTACGTGACCTGCACGGCTAAGTCTATAGCTCATAACCAATCTCAATCATATCAAATTCTGCACACGAGTCGGAACCACCTAAAGTGGTCTATACGACAGGACTAGGTGTAAAATAAATATGCTCTAGTGCTACGATCCTGTGAAGACTATGCGAATGATCGTGGGTCACCTACGAGTCGGAACCACCTATAATGGTCTGTACAACAAGCATATGCACCTAACTTGGATCCAAGGTGAGCATATGGTGTGGGAGGTAAACATCACGTGAATGACTGTGTCCTAACTCTGGGCGGGAGCACTAACACCGGGGTGCAGGTTTATGAGCTCTCAATACATCACATCATACCTCGCATAACTGAAGCAATCTCATATCTTTAATTTATGAACTTACCTGGCACTTACATGTGCGTCTGCAACACCAATCATAAATATATGCAACTACTAATGCATAAATAAAATAGGCAGATACTTTGCATGGCATTTCAAAATGTACAATCATTCAAATTCATTTCCTGGGAAAAATCTCAAGTATATAGGTATATATGGAAAACCAAAAGTCCACTCACTGATATGTCGAAGGGTCGTAGCCCCCGAGCCTCGATTGATGGCGCTCGTCCTCCAGATAGGTCTCACCTATATGCGAAATAACTGAATAAACGTTATTTAAAGCACATACACAAAACTAGGAAATAACTTCTCATACATTGCTCAAATGAGGTCTTTGAATATACCACCATAACCTACTTAACCTCAGGAACATCCTCACATTTTAAGAAAAAATGTCCGAGCACCCACGCGCCCCCACGCGCGGTCAATCCCTAACTAAGCCTAAGGGCCGTTAGGAATATTCCGTTAAAACCTTAACAGAAATTAACGGTGTTACCTGACACCGTTAGAATATTCTGTCAGACTTGACGAAATATTCCCCTTCGTCTTCCTTGGATCGCCGGAGACCGTCGCCGGCGCCACTGCGATCGCCGATTTCTGGAAAAATATTGAAACCTTCATATCTTCTTCATTTCTCAACCAAAATTCATGAAATCTGTATTGAAATGAAGCTTACAACGAGTAGAACAAAACCTTACCAATTTTAAGCCCTAAAATCCACGAAATCTTGCTGGAGAAACCTCTATAATCAGGCCAAAACTTGAAACTCGCGACCTGGGACTTCTTGACATCCAAAACACTCCAACTTTCTTCCCCGAGCTTCGTGAAGACGTCCTAAAGCTCCCTAGAACCTTAAAATTCATTGAAACTTCCACGATCACGACTGCATGAACAATGCTCAAATATGGGATTTCTGGGTTCTCGGGTTTTCGAAGGATTCATGTTCTAAAAATGGTATGGATGTGTTCCTGAGCTCACAAGGAACACGAAGATGGTTTCCAAAACCTCGATCTGTGATTAGTGAGCTAGGTTCGAAGGTTGACCGTACGGTTGTACGGAAAATGGAAGAAAACCGAGAGGGAGAGAGAGAGGAGTCAACAGGATTGGTTGGTGTGTGTGTGGTCCAGGTTTGGCCAACCAAACTAAAAACAACTAAAACTTAAGTTCCAAATCTTTAAGAAAGGAATTAATTGGTCCAAATATTAAGCTCAAACCACACCACTACACAACGTACTCGACATCCAAGGGTAATTTAGACATTTCACACCATCAGAGAAAATCTTTTGGGACTGGCTGTGACAATTACTATATTAGTTTTTTGTTATAAGATGTTAAGTAGATTTATTTGAATTAGAATATGCATGAAATAAGAAGATTTTAACTTATCTTTAATATTTAAAAAAAATATAAATGAGTATAAAATAAATAAAAGTGGAGAAAAGATAATATTGGACATAACCTAATAACTATGTTTATTTTTTGGATCTAATCTAAATGTCCCTTAATTTTACAGTGAAACCTCAACTTTCTTCAATATTATAATTGTATATATTTCCCCAAACCTAAGGAAAAGAGGCAATATATTGAAGAAACTAAAACAGTAATGACCAGGGTAAAAATGCACAAAAGATGTTAAAATAGCAGAATATCTTATTGCAAGAACTGCAATGAAAACTAACACAGTATTTTAAAATAGCAGAATATATTAGTGAGTTTTTATCTCCTCGAGGACGATTCTCCAAGACTCCCAATCCACACCGCATTTGTCACGCACTAATAGTTGCGCGTCGCACTTCAACTTGTTGCGCATATCCTACTTCTGAACTCTAATTAATTTTTCAAAAGTGATTCGTTAACGGCTCCGTACAAAAGTGTATCTCACCTAAGGTGCAGCTCTTTTTTTTTTTTTCGTGTCTACCAACAAAATATAAATTAAAAATAGTAAAGCAAAATATGTACTTTATACAAAACATAAAGTTTAGTACGTATTGCCTTTTCCAGAACTTTCGCCCTCGATTCTCTTTGACGAATGAGCACCTGAGTCTGCCATTCTACTCAAATTTAAATAACTAGAATTGTACTCCGGAAAAAAAATACAGTGTTTCCTAAACGAATTATGAAGAATAGGGAGAGCGAAATTGCATATTTAAAGGAAGTTTGAGCACATTGCATGACGAGGGTTTGTCGTGCACAACCCTGCACTAAATACCATATTAATTTCTCTGATTTAATAGTATGATTACTCTAACTCAGAAAATTGACCGTCATCTTGCGCAACGAAAGTTTCGTCGTGTAATATTTTTGTGGATAAAATTTCGTCGTGCATTTGTTTGCCACCAAAAAAAGACTTACCCGCGTTTTTTTCCCACACTGTGAGCGACAAAGTCGTCGTTTCATCGTGCAATGCCCTTTTGCGCGACAAAACATTCCATCGCGCGTTGTTCAAGGATTTTGCACGACGGTGGGTCATTTTCATCGCACAAAACACACTAGCGCGACAAATTTTGCTTTGTCGCATAAGGATCTGTTGTGCAAATAGTTTTTCCTACTAGTGGATTTACGTTGATGAACAAGTTAGAGTGTAGCTTGACAAGCTAAATTTTGAAGGTATATGAGTGCATGTGCAGAGAACTCAGAGAGGGGAATATACTGTGTGAATGTCCGGTGCAAATCCTATTCATTTTCAATTTTTGATCAAGGTCCTTGGATATTAATAACATCATTAATTATTTGAATAATAAAATATTTTTATTTTTAAATATATTCCTTTAATGTTAAAAATGTTACAATTAGTATATTTATATTTATGGCTAAATTTTTTATCATATATTTTTATTTTTAGTTTGTACCTATTTTTAATTTGCAAATATTTTTTAATTTGTACCAATTTTCTTTTCATTTTTAATTTGTACCCATATATTAGTTTCTTTTTGTGCCCATATTTTTTAAAGTTTAATTTGTGTTTGTACCCTTGTGTATACCGTCACGTGACATTGTATATTTAATCAATGATAGAAAAATTACATATGGTATATTTATGTTTTATGCCTAAACTTTGTATCATATATTTATATTTTTAGTTTGTACCCACTTTTAATTTGCAACATTTTTTTTTTAAATTGTAGTATTTTCTTTTTAGTTTTATTTTGTACCCATGTATTAATTTCTTTTAGCGCCTATATTTTTAAAAATTCATTTGTATTCATAATTTTTAATCCTTTATATGTACCCTAATTTATTTTTAATGTACCCATTTTTCTTTATTAATGTACCACTTTGTTATATGTGAAATGTACCAATTTTTTTAACACTATGGATACATTTTTTTGCCATTTATTATTTCTTATTTTTACATAGTTTTTATCCATTTATTCAATCAAAATATTTGAACTTTTTTATTGTAACCGTTTCTAATAGTATTATAATGAGGGATTTAAAATTTATAGGATTATAAATCTCATAAAATATCAAACAATTAATCTCAAAACTATAAAAATATAAATATTAATAGTAGGGTAAAGTACAAAAAACTACCTCAACTATTGGGGTCACGACATTTTCATACCTCATCTTTTAAAATTGACAATGTCATACCTCATTTTACGAATTTGTGCCAATGTCATACCTTCCGTTAGCCTGGCCGTTAATTTATCAGTTAAATGCTGACGTGGCTTGATTCAGACCCTACTTTCTATTAAAAAATTATTAAAAAATTATTAAAAACTAAAAAAAAATCATTTAATATTTTTTAAATATTAAAATAATAAAGAAAAGTTAAATATATATATATATATATCTTTTTTTTTCTTTTTCTTTTCTCTCTCTATTGTTCTTCTTCTTCTGCACAGACGAGCTGGGTTTCTCCTTTTTTTTTTTTTTCTTTCTTCTTCTTCCTTTCTTCTTCTTCTTCTTCTTTCTGGGTTGCAGGTTGGCTTTAGGGGGGAGGGACGAACTGGGTTTATTTATTTAATTTTTTTTTTCTCTCTCTCTCTCTTCTTCTTCTTCAGGAGGTTGGGTTGGGGGGGGGGACGGACGAACTGGTTTCCTTCTTCTTCTTCTTTTTTTCTTCTCCCTCTCTCTCTCCTTCTTCTTCTTCTTCTTCTGGAGGTTGGGTTGAGGGGACTGGGGACGAACTGCTCCTCCTCCTTTTTCTTTTTTTTCCTTTCCTTCTCTCTTCTTCCTTCTTCTTCTTCTTCTTCTTCTTCTTCTTCTTCTTCTTCTTCAGGTTGGGGGCTGGTGGATTTTGGGTTGCAGGTGTGGGGATCTTGGGATCTTGGGGGGTGGGGTTGGTGCGGTGAGGGATGTGACCGGATCTGGGCGCGAGGGGGGGAAGGGACAAAGGTTTTTTTTTTCCTTCTCTTCTTCTGTTTTCTGGGTTGCAGAGGGGGTGGGGGGGATGAGGGAGAAGAGAGAATGACGCCGGCGGGGGGGGGGGGGGAGGGACGAAGGTAGGTTGTTTTTTTTTTTTTTTTTGCCTTCTTTTTTCTGGGTTGCAGCTGGTAGATGGGGGAGAAGAGGAGAGGAGGGAAGGAGGAAGGAAGGAAGGAAGGAGAGGGTGGGGAGGGACGAAGCTTTGTTTTTTTGTTTGTTTGTTTTTTTTTTTTACTTTTCTTTATTATTTTAATATTTAAAAAAAAAATTTAGTTTTTAATAATATTTTCTTAGAAAGTGGGTCCCGAATCAAGCAACATCAGCATTTAACTAACAAATTAACGGTCAGGCTAACGGAAGGTATGACATTGGCATAAATGCGTAAAATGAGGTATGACATTGTCAATTTTAAAAGATGAGGTATGAAAATGTCGTGACACCAATAGTTGAGGTAGTTTTTTGTACTTTACCCTTAATAGTAATATAATGAGGTGTACAAAGTCAATGGACCTTTTTCAAACTTTGAATACTATTAATGTTTTAATCAAATAATGTTAAGAATTAGGGACCGCATCCAAAATATCTCTTTTCTTAATGTTGTTTAAACGTTCTTGTCAGATAAGCGTGTCGACCTGCAAAAGTGTACAGACATTGTTTGGAGATACAGCTTAAAAAAAAATTCTATACATTAAACCAGAAAAGGGTTTTTTATGAGTGGAAAACTACACGTTATTAAGCAATTTTACATATACTCATTACTCAGAACACAAATATTCTAATTACATTGCAGACCACTCCTCGAAAATGTAGTAGTTAGTCTCCATTAACTCCCTCACCCAAAAACTCATTAAGGTTATGTTGGATGAGAGACCTTCAGAAGAAGAAATATTCTATAAATGATATTAGAAATGCACAACAATATTTGTAGCTTGTAATGTTTAGGAATTGCATTTCCTAATCCCCTCTATCTAACATTTTGTATACCATCCTTACCAACTTGGCCTCAATCCTTTGAGGCTCGGAAGTCTCTCAACTAAATACAACCTAAATGTCACTGGCATGTGGGATCTTAATTTATACGACTAGAACACAACCACAAAATAATTAAGGACCCTGACAACGACTTTTTTCCGTTTTCAATTGTTTTAGATGAAGGAAGTTGAGGCTCCAACATAAAATCAATTGACAATATATATAGGAAGTCGCTTAAGGTTTAGTAAACTTCCGATATGAGATATTTTTTCACATCCTCACACACCCTCTCACGTTTCACTATATTTCAAGCCAAATATGTGAACAACACAATTAAGTGAAATGAAGCTTGTGTGACCCTTAGGTTTCACACGCGAGTCAACCTGTTATCATATTAAAAGAAAAAAATTGAGTTTTACTGTAAAACTAATTGACAATACAGAAAGTAACCTAGCTAACTACTCTTTATAAGTACATACAACAAGATTTGGTAAACTTCCAATGTATGACATTTCTTTACATCCTCAAACTAGACAACAACTTTTGAGTTTCGATCGATTGTTTTAATTGTGGCAAAAATGTTTTTTACATTATTTTTCAACTCATAAAGAATACTGTAGTACATGTTAATTCTGACGCTATTACTTTATTGCGCATAGCTTGAAATATGCTTTGAATTTAACACATTTCCCTTAGTTCTTATCCATCTAATGACAATGTCATTTGAGCTAGAACTTAATTACAAATGTAATATTGTACATCTACAGTGACAAATCACATGAACTCCCTAGCATGAAATATTAATTTATAATATCAATTACTTTTTTAGTGAATTATAAACAGTGAGAGCTTCATAGAGAGAGACTTCAAACAGTACACTAGCATTGCAATATATAATTTCTTTAGTGTCGACTGTCGAGCATCTCACATTCTAAAAGGAATCTTTCTTGATTTTTGGGCTCTGTTTTCTTATTTCTTTTTCTTTTTTTTCTAGGGTTTGTTTCACTATTCTTAGATTAGTTTTTGGGAACCAGGATCCTCGCCGGATCCATTCCCTAGGGATCCTACAATCGTGTTCATTCATCGTATATTATGCGGTCAGTTTTCGTTAGGTATTATTTATATTTGAATTTTAAATTTTAAATTTTAAATAATTTCTGACCTCACGATATACGATGAACGGACACAATTGCGGGATCCTTAGGATCCCTAGGAAATGGATCCGGTGAGGATCCTGGTTCAGTTTTTGGGTCCATTTCATGCCCTGCTTATTCAGTCTATAAATACCCGTTAAGGGAGGGATACTAATTAAGTATCTTCCTTAAGTCTCTCTCTCCCCCTCTCAAAGAGCTTGATAGTTCATTACAGTATATATACAAGGCATTTACAAGCCTAAGATATATACTTTCTAGCTCGATCTAAATATGGCCAATGCTACTTGTACTTGCTTATTCTTTGTACTAATGCTTTTCTCTCATGAACTGATTTGTATTGATGGAAGGGATTTGAAAGTAAATAACGAGTTGAAGTGTATGAAGTGCTTGAATCTAGATGCAAAAATCATGGCTGGAAAGAGTGCTGGAGATCAAAACACTACTCAGACCCAGAGCCCAACCCCTGGTCATGTAGAAGCTTTCCGACCCACAAACCCTGGTCATAGTCCTGGAGTTGGTCATTCTATCCATAACTAGAATCATCAGAGCATTATCTTCAAACATGTATTACTCTTTATAATTTAGGGTTTTCAATTCTCAGACCACATAAGAAAAAAAAAATGCATTTTTATTCACTCACTGTGTTTGTGGCTTGTATATATGTAAGTTATATTTATTTAAACAGTCTGATTGGTTTCTATTGTATTAAGCAGTTGTCTATTAATTTCAGACTTAGACTGTTCTCTCTCTCTCTCTCTCTCTCTCTCTCTCTCTCTCTGTGTGTGCAAGTATATCGTACGTAGTCATGAACTCTCTGCAAATATATCGTACGTAGTCATGAACTCATGATCTTGTCTCGGTTTTCAACTTTGATCTTTTAGGTTCGGGTTCTAATCAGGATTTTGTGTGCATGGATGAATATATATTGAAAGTTAACAGGACACAAAGACAAGCTCGTATGAATTGTGCATGGGATTCTCAAACCGCCACCCTTGGTGCATGCTTGCAGGGTGAGAAAGTCATGGACGTAGAACGCATGTGATATTTGGCATATATTGCTTGATAAAGAATATTGTGTGTGTATATTAGAATTGTAACTTTCAAATTCCAACTTTCAAAAAAAACCACAAAGTCAATGGTCAAACTTATGCACCAGGAATTGTTGAGGTTCTTAGGGCTCCTAATTTCTGTTTACCTTTTATTAAATTGAAACGTTTATTTTTAGGGAACTTTAACGAAAAGCACCTGGTACTGTTCACTTTAACAAAAAACCACATTTTTACACTAAAAAGTCAATCCTGGTACTATTCATTTTACCCTTTATTTTGTCCTTATCATTAAAACTCAAAGTTTTCAAACTCTTTTCATTAGTTTTCCTTTATTTTTAACCAGGTCATTATTATTCTGAAAACGTCATGCACATCCTTTGTTCTTAATTACAAAAGAAGCCACTAAGTGTGTCGCTCTGTTGCATAATCAAGGAGCATATGAGAACTCGAATATTGATTCCATTGCAACACTAGATGTCCTATAATACCATCTATATCTGCACCAATCTGTCTATTTCCACGAAGCATCTGTTTTCTATTAACCAACAGTGTGTATCTATGTCCATCCTATTAATTAATTTCTTGCAATTTCAATGCAGACACCAAACAATATTGACGGGTATAAAATCATCACCCGAACAACTGCTTTTTTATCTTTCAATAAAAAATCACATTTTAAAGTACAAATCTATCAAAGTTCAATTAATGGGTTGCGTTTTCGTTATTTTGAATTGTATGGATTGGTTTTGGGTTACGCATAAATTTAGTGATGTGGACTGCTTTAGTTATGTGGTTTTGTTACGCATTTTCCTTTTGGGGTTATTACCCTTTTACTATTAATATCTTTGGTGTCTTGTTAATAGTCTTTGATATGGTTGAAGTTTATCTAATGAATATTGTTTCTGAGAAAAATCTACCAAAGCATAAAATATAAAATTCCAAGGAAAAACCCAAGCTAGAGAGAAAAGAGGAACCCCTTGATCTTTTCCCATGGCTCGTTGCTTCGACTCCCTTCTCCTCTCCTCCTGTCCCCTCTCTATTCTCTTTCTCGTTTCTTCTACTTTTGCCTAGCTCCTTTTTATTTTATTTTTTGAAGTTTCTATTTGGCTTGGACGCAATGTTGGTATTGCGGTGCATTATTTTGGGTTGTAGCGATGATCTCTACCTTAATGACAGTGTCTTTCTCATGGTTGACAACGGTATCGACTGGTGGTTCAGGTATTCGATGTAGTTCTGCCTCACGTTCAGCATCAAACTTTCATTCCCGGAAAGAGAACTTGAATATGTTGTCGATGCACTTCATCAAAATTAGGTCACTTTGTCAATGTCCCAATTAGGTTGTTATGCAATAATTAATAAATTATAAATCAATCTAATAACTATTTAAGGATCGAACATACTAATTAACAAATACTTCTAACTCATTGATCAAATGTATCTTCATCTCCTTGGGGACGGCTCCCCCAAGACTCCCACTCCACAAAACATTTTGTACGCACTAATGCCCCAATGTCGCACCTAAACCTGGAGCGCATGTCCGACTCCCCAAATCCCTTTAATTCTTCACACATGATTCGGTAGCGGCTCCCACCAAAAGTGTATCGGACCTCAGGTGTAGCTCTCTTCTTTTTCTTGTTTACCAATAAAATATAAATTTAAAACAGTCGAGCTAAATATATAATTATACAACACACAAAATTTAGTACGTATTACCTTTTCTTGAACCTTCGCCCTTGACTCTCTTTGATGAACGAGCACCAGAGTCGACCATCGTACAAAAATTCAAACAACAATTGGAATAATAATCCGGAAAAAGTAAGGAGTTTTTGGAACAAATTGTGAATAGGGAGAGCGAAACTGTAAATTTAAAGGAAAACTGAGGTCTTTTCCTTCGCCGCGCAAAACTCTGTAGTAGATATGGCATTCATTACTTTGACTAAAAAAATTGACCGTCTGGTAAATGTTGACTCCATGCACGACGACGACTCGTCTCGCAAGTTTTTGGTGCCAAATTACAGCCTTACGTGCATTTTTTTGCGAAATTTTGTACAACGGAATCCTTTATTCGTCGTGCAAAGGTTCTTTACGTGACAAAATGTTGCGTCACGCAAGTTGTTTGGTACTTTACTTTTTGTGCGATGAACTTGCACGACAGAGGCTTAAATTTGTTGCGCAAAGCTCCCTTGCACGACGACAGCTCCTTCGTCGCATAAAGTTTTGTTGCACAAATGGTTTTTTCTACTAGTGAGTGTCTCTCTCATGGTTGACAACGGTATCGACTCTTCATGGCATTTTTGGTCTTCAGGCTATGACTTTTTTTCTGGTCATGAGCCCAATTAGTGTGGGCATAGTTTTTGGATTTATAGTGTTTTTATTTTGATTTTTACTTTGTCTTAATAACTCCATCAGCTCGGTATGAGTTGATTGTGTTGTATAGTCTTTTTTAGGACAATTTCTTCAATGTGTTTTCGGTATGAATCAGTCGTGTATATATTTGCGTTCAATCTGTACTTCTGGTATGTGTCATTTTTGCGGCATTGATTCTTTTTTGTTGTATGTGATTCTCTTTAAATTATATATGTCAATTTTGGTTAAGAGTTTACTCATATTTGAGTCATATTTGCTCTTCGTCACTATGTTTCTTGAATTGAGTTGAAGAATCTTTTGTTTTTTAAATTGTAATATTTGAGCATAATTGTGATGTTTTTCTTTTCAATAATATTTGACTAATTTTAAATACATAAACAAATAAATGTTGTCACTTAATACTATGGTCTATTAATTTTTAGTCTATTTATAAGTAAGAAGTCTTAAATTCCTCTCGTAAATCGATTTCAATACCAAATTATTATTGTCACATCCCGGCCCGGGACGGATCACTTCCCGGGCCCGTTCCACCACCGTAGCACGATATTGTCCGCTTTGGGCTTACCATCCTCTCACGGTTTTGTTTTTGGGAACTCACGAGCAACTTCCCAGTGGGTCACCCATCCTGTGAGTGCTCTGGTCTCCTTCTCGCTTAACTTCGCAGTTCCTATGGAACCCGAAGCCAGTGAGCTCCCAAAAGGCCTCGTGCTAGGTAAGGATGTAAATATACATTTAAGGATCACTCCCATGGGCGATGTGGGATGTTACAATTATGACTTTGTGTGGTTTAGCCCCAAACCCCCTTCCCATGACTTAATAGAAAAGACATCGTTGTAGTGAAAAAAAGAAGAAGAAATTACTCCAATCTAGAGAACCTTGGTGATCTAGTCATTAACTCATTATAACTCATCTTTGAGGTCGATCAAAACCTACAAGACTTAATCATATAGAACAAGATCAGCACCATGCGTGAGTGGGTAGAGACTGGATGGTTATACGTACATGTACAGTGTTAGAACTCTTATAACGTGGATTTACAAAATAAACTCACTTTGTAATTTGTACAGAAATAGAACTATTTTCGATACGAAAAGACAAAGTTAGCTAGACTTCACTTAGTTATTCCTCTAATTGCTGAAATAATTAATTTTTTAATATGTTTTGTTGATATTTAATTGACATGTCGTCAACGTTTGATTACTATTGTCAATAGTTCAACATTATATATGTCGTCAAGGGAAAACCAAATTTGTTCTTCAAATAAAAAACATTAATAATGGTTGTCCACAATTATTATATGGATTTTGACAAGCATTAGATAATTACAATAAATTATCTAAACTATGGAAAGTGGAATTCAAACTTGGATGTATAAGGTGGAACACATTGTTTTAGTTAACTTGACTAAACTCATGTCTACAAGGATTTTGAGAATGTAAGAAATATGAGAAAAGTTAGGTTGGTCTTACCAAAATATAACATATTTAAATTATAATTTGCTTGAATCTAACATTTTATATAAGCCGACCACAAACAAAAATCGCATAAAACCCATAAGCATGCGGTCGAGATCCATACACTTTCACAAATATGATAAACATTAATAATCCAACCTTTTAGCAATTGTCCAAATTCCTAGAAAACATTTTGTTATGGCTAGTTAGTGGATCATAGTTAGTGGGAAGGTTCGTATGTGTGAAATTATAGTGGGAAGGACACCGTTTCATTTTTTATATAGCCTTTATATGCAGTTGTTTGATAAGTAAAATTGAAAATCTCAACCTGTAAAGATCGAAGATCTCATGCAAGTTTATTGTAGGTTTAGCACTAGTCTTGCTCATAGCTAGTAATTGAGTTGAAGACCTATTAGCGTTACATTCTTTTAAGAGAACTTTAATGAAAAACTTTCAGTACTGTTTACTTTAAAGAAAAACCACATTTTTACACTAAAAAGTCAATCCTGGTACTATTCACTTTGCCTTTTATTTTGTCCTTATCGTTAAAACTCAAAGTTTTCAAACATTTTTCATTAGTTTTCCTTTCTTTTAATTCATGTATACCTAACACTTTTAAAAGTATTAGAGTTTGACTGTTTTTTCTGTGTTACACTTGGGTTCGAAACCTGACCTGTCATATTCTCAACTTATTAACTTCAAGAACTTCTTTTATTTGATTTTTTTTTAGTGTAATATGAAAGTAGCTTAATTTAGGCCAAAAATGAGATTTTTTTTTAGAAAACTTCATTTTAATCCTTGGTAAAGATGACTTTTAGATTAAAATCATGAGTAAGATCAAAATCTAATTTTAGTTCCTTGATACATTAATAACCTCATTTATTAATTATATTTTGATTTTTTAATTATTTCTCTTTTTCTTCCTAATTTTTAATGTATTAATTTTATTGCATTATAATTTTCATTTTCATTTCATTTATTGTAATATATTTTGTTGTAAACATTTAGATAAACTAATTTTTGTTATACAATATATTTCGATGTACTTTGTTTTCTTCATTTAGGCACATTAAATTCATTATAATACATTTCGATGCATATATTTAGATACACATATTTCGGTACATACATTTCGATACAAACATTTAGGTACATTAATTCAATATAATACATTTCGGTACACACATTTAAGTACATTAATTTAATATAATACATTTCGGTGCATATATTTTGATACATACATTTCGGTACTAACATTTAAATACATTAGTTCAATATAATACATTTCGGTACCAACATTTAGGTACATTAATTGAGTCTTTCAAGTTTGAAGAATGTTAAATAAAATTAACAAATTAAAAAAAATGCACATTAATTATTTTAAATTAAGGACACATCAAGTGATTATAATCAATATGTAATCTAGCACTAAGTTTATTTTAAATTTCAATCTTCCTGAAGGATTAAAGTTAAAAAACCCTTTTTTTTCTTTCAAAGTTTCACATGGTTAACTCTTAAACACCAACTCCACGAAACCTGAATCTAAAATCATCAAAAGAAAAAAATAATGTAATTTTACAAAGTGTAGCATGCGGATGCGCTTTTGCACTTGAAAAACTCTGTCGTGATGAGTTTGAATTCAAATGGCTAAACCCGCCTATACATACACGTAGCACACACGGTCGACATTAGCAATTAAAAATTAGGAAAATTAATGAAAATGGCTTGAAAATTTTGAGTTTTAATGATAAGGACAAAATAAAGGGTAAAGTGAATAGTATCAGGTTTGACTTTTTAATGTAAAAATGTGGTTTTTCGTTAAAGTGAACAGTACCGTGGGCTTTTCGTTAAAAGTCCCTTAAAAATTCTCCCATGCTATATGCAGAGTTTTTTTTTTTAAGGGTAATTTTTGAACAAAATAAATTCTCCAACGGGGCCGGCAAGCAGAATAAAGACAACTAACATGTAGCGGTGGTGCATAAATTTTTCTAATGAGAGGCTGGGCTTCACAGTTCATATAAACCGTTCACAGATCGAGTACTTTATATCTTTAGGGCACTTGCTTTTGGTGGGATCGATTTTATATATCTCACAACCTGTCCTATGGAATCTTCCCGCTCCTGTGGCTGTGGACCTGCACATGCCTTGCCTGCTCTCCAACCCTTAATTTAGATACTATTATAGTTGGACAATGAACACAGGCGGTTTAGTGCATGCCACTAGATCTCTCTCTCTCTCTCTCTCTCTCTCTCTCTCTCTCTCTCTCCCAACCCTTGCATATAAATACCACAGTCAAGAAATAGTTTTGAACACACACCAACAATCAAAACCCTATAGAACAAGATACCCTCTCTCTCTCTTTCTCTCTCTCTCTCTCTCTCTCATCGAACTAAACTTTTCATAAGATGGCCAAGAGTACTAGGTTGACCACCGCCACTGTTTGTACTTGCCTGATCTTTTTGATATTTTGCCATGAAATGGTGCATGTCGAGGGAAGGCATTTGAAATGCAAGAAATGCTCATCAAGGCATAGTCATGAGACCACGAGTACTATTACAGCTCGTCTGAGTAATACTCGTGACCATCACCACAAGACTGGTGGTGGTTTCGTCGGAGCTGATCATGATCGGACGAGTAAGATAGAACATCTTGTTGATGATTTTCGACCCACTGCACCAGGTCACAGTCCCGGTGTTGGTCACTCCATCAAAAATTGATTTATTATATCCTATAATCAATTATCACAATTATTGTTTCAGTCAAATATGTTGGCTGTATCATGTGTTTCTATTGATCCTTCTCCAGTGTATATAAATTTTATTCATGATGACCCCTTTCTTTCTCTGCATTATAATTCAAGTTTTAAAATTAAGAGCTGGTTTAATAATCATTTTCAGTTGTTAACCTATATATTTTGAAAAGTCAAAATTGAGTCAATTGACTGTTATCAACTAAGCTTTGAGTTTTTAATTTAGAAATAAAAAGAACAAATATAAATTGAAAACAAAATAGTTATCAATCATCATCAAATTACATAAAAGAATAAGTGATTGATAGTTTCCGTGTTTTATATTTAAAAACTATATAGTCAGGCATGACTATAAGTTTATTTAACCTATATCCTAGATTTTGAATTACATAACTTGAAAGCTCAAATTGTAGCAATAACCTAATGTACGTCAAAGAGACAGATCCTATTTGCTAAATGCATATATACGAGTACAATCATGAACAAAAGTGAATGTAACATACAAAAAACTTGAAAGACAAAACAAGGTTTAAATTCTTCTAGTAAAAATGAAAAGTGTGTATAAAGAATTAATTCAAAATTAGCGTGTGGGTTTTGCTTGGTCCTATGTGCAATTAGAATCCAGTACGGTTGGTTAAGTTAGTTTAAGCACCCGTACAGCCTCGTTTGTGTGTGTGTGTGGGGGACCAGTAAAGCTTTAGCACTGTCGAGAAATTGACAAAAAAAAAAAAAAAAAAAAAAAAGTAATGTTAGGAAGACTAAATTTTGTAAACTAAATGATATGAAAGTTGATGATTAAATGATATGGAAGTTGATGATTAAATTATTACTTAAATGTTGATAAACGTGCTCATTTTTTATTGGTAACACATCATTTAATTTACAAAATAAATCTACAAATTCAGTCTTTAGAGTATTACTCAATAAATAATCAAAAGGCTGCTAAAGTGCGGATTGGTAGTTTTCCCAAAATGATTGATTAGTTTTTCTATTTCTATTTTGGGCTTGATCTCAGTAGCTAATTCAGTCTTAAGAGACAATGCCCTCGTCGGTTCCATTAGAAAATTAGCAAGTTGGAGTATGGGCTGTGTAAGCCATTTTGATTCTATTGAGAGTAATGTTAGGGGGAATAAATTTGTAGATAAAGTTTTGAAAATTAAAGAACATGAAAGTTGATGATTGATTTATCACTTAGACGTTGATAAACGTGTTTATTTTTATTAGTGACACATCATTTAGTTTGCAAATTTAATTAATTTACAAATTTAGTCTTCCTAACATTACTCTTCTGTTTAATTCTACTTAACTAATAGCTACTTAATTAAGAAATTTCACTTTTCCCTTTCTTAACTAAAAAGGTGAAATTTTAGTTAATCACTTTATGAGATTCCGAGCTTAAAATAATATCTTTGTACCCTTTGGGTGCGTTTGTTGCACCTGATTATCTCGGACTGGACTAGTTTCAGGGACTAAGCTGGACTGGCTTAGACTAGACTGAGCTAGACTGACTTAGTGAGGCATTTGATGCAGTGTCGGACTAAAAATAAAGGATAATAACAAACTACAATATTATATTTTTTAATTCATATCTAATAATATTATATTAATTAATTCTATTTTTTTATTCTAATAAAACTCTCTCTCTCTCTGGAAGCCTCCATCTTTATATCCCTTGTTCTCTCCATCCCACGCTCTCCTTCCCTTCCCTCTTTTTTTTCCGATTAATTGCCATTTTTTTTTCTGCAAAACGAAGAATCGAGCTTGGTTTTTCAGGTTTTTGTTCGGTGCAAGATTCCAACTGGAGAGAGCTTTCCAAGTCCGTGGATTCAATCGGAGCCGCAAGTCTGTGGAGCGGCGGAACCGGCCTGTAGCGATGCATGGCGAGTTGACCGGCGACGAGTCGAGGAAGTGAGAGACGGCGATGGCTTGGATTCTTGGATTCGTTTCCGTCAAACCTAATATTGCAGACTTGGAGATCTTCTGAGATGGAGAAGAGGGAGGAAAAGAAAGAGAGTCAGAGAAAGGGGAAGGCAAGTTGTTGCTCAAGCCTGGGGCGAAGCAAAGCAACACGAGGTGAAGTGAAAAACAGAAACGGGACTACGAAACCCCTTGTTTTTGGTGGCTCTCGCTAAGCCCACCTAGCGAAGGATTTAGTCGGCACGAGTCTGGCTTAATCCCATTAAACACAATCCCAATTTACACCAAACACAGGACTACTGATTCTAGCTAAGTAGTACAGTCCAATGAAACTTAAGCCGCCCAAACAAACGCGCCCTTCTTGTTTAACGCATAGTTATATTTTAGACTAACAAACAAGGGGAATGTCGAGGCTAACTACTATTGTAATCTTACTCTTTTATATGCAAGAGTGTCAGAAAGAACCAAATTCATGGGATTTAGTCATCAACTACAAGTTTATTTTCTTCTTGCTTAGAACGACTAGGAAGAACTAATTAATTCCCTGATAGAATAACCATCCGTCCCATCAAACTCATTTATAGTTTAATTTAAGAATTGCAATTAATCAAAAATAAAATCTCGTGGTTCCTTGTAATAGAATTGTTAAATTGAATGAATAGGGGTGTGCTATCCACACACCCCATTTTACTTCTCACACACCATTAAGATCCTCAGCATATACAGCACCTATCACCACCCCACCCCCCCCCGGGCGAGGGGCGCGGGCGCCCCATATATACATTATCAAATAATCCGAATTTTCTGTTAATTTTCCAGAATTTGCTGGTTTGGGTTGTCTAGGGTTACGCTATCAAATAATTCGAATTTTCTGTTAATTTTCTGTTAATTTTCCAGTTCATCTGCCTTTCTTCTTTTTAATGCTTCTTTAATTTGAACAAAGGTTATTCTGATTTGCTCGAATAGTCATAAAGTAATTAACCAATCTAATTATAAAAAAAAATTCTCAACCAATTAAAATTTTGATAAATCCTAGAAAACACTGATAATGCTTTCACATATATTTAGGAAAATGTAGATCTTTCGTGGCAGGGTGTGTTGCGCATGCTTCAGATTTTATTTCTGCTCGCCTTACCCAAGTCTGGGCTGCCAAGATTGGTCTACAATTTGTCAGTGACTTGTGCTTTCAACAAGTGATTCGGAGATGGATGGGAAAACTGTGGTGGACAGCATTAATCGAGACGAGGAGTGCTTTGAGTCTGGAGGAGATTTATTGATCAAGTTCCTGTGACAATTTTCAAAAAGTTTTTTGTACTTGGCGGCAATGTCGGGCAGCAAATGTAGTTGCCCATGAACTTGTTAAATTATAAGCTGTGAGCTAATTTTGAATTAGTTCTAATTAAGCCTTATTAATTAAATGTGTATTCATTTGAGTAAATGTGCGTTAGGCTTATAGGTAAAGGTTGTGAATACCAAATGGACAATCCTAGATTATAGGAACTGAAAGGCTTTGGTTGTTAACGGAATTTGAGGTGAACAGTGCTTTGTGCTCATTCACTAACATTTTAGACAAATATATATATATATATATATATATAGAAAAGGAAACTGTTCGTGGCTAGAATTTTTGTTGGGGATGTTTCCTAGCCGACGAGGACACAGCTCCCCGAGAGGTTGGCGCCGGTTGATGCTTTCTGTCGGGCTTCTGCTTCACTGGCGGGCTTATCGGGCAAGGCTTGTCGGACAAAGCTAAAAGAGAAGGACAGAGTTAACTTTGAAAGGTGCCTTCGTGGGGCCTTAGGTGTAGGCCTTGAGGCTCGCAATCAAGATTAACTTTTAAGTGCTCAGGCGTGCCACTGCCATCTTCAGCATGGCAGATGTAAAACGGATGTTGAGTTTTAGTTGTATATATACCCGAGAGACTGTGTTAGTTATAACAGGTGCCTTTGTGGGGCCTTAGGTATAGGCCTTAAGGCTTCCGATCAAAAACTAACCCAGTACTCGCATATACAATGTCTGTTTTATTGTTTGCAGAAGTGTTATAACCATTATACTTCTGATTATCCAAGCCCGAAGAGCAGAATGAATCCAAATAGGTGCCTTTGTAGGGCCTTGGATATAGGCCTTGAGACTTCCCTTTAGAATTCCTTCTATACTCAAACGTCCTACGATAATCATAATATAATGGAAATAAAACTAAGAAATAGGTCGATTACTTGCGCCCCAAGTAACTTCGGACTTCTTGTTATCAAAGCTTGTCGTGGATGGGTTAAGTCCACATAAGGTTCTTTTTTATGCCTTGAGGCCAAGGACTTTTAAATGATCAATCTTACATGCTCGAGGGCTTAGAACTTAGATCTGGTTTGACCTGTGAAGACATATTCAAATCGGATTCAAGAGCTGATAGAGTCTTTTAATAGTCATCTTACTAGAAATAACTTGAATACAACTTGAAGTATACAACATATTGCTAGGCTAATGAATGAATAGACAAAAACAAATAGGGTCGGGCAAGGCTGATCGTCTTGCAACTTCCTATCTTTGTGGTTTATCAAGGGATTTAAGAGCTTTTAGAAAAGGGGTAGGGAGATGAGTTTACAGAAAGAAATCGATACTACAGCAGGTTCTTGACAAGGTAGCAAAGCTATTACAAAGGATTTTTTGGTAAGGGTTTATCCCGAGATGGATGAAGGCTTGGGCTGACTACAGCTTCGTTTTGAAGGCAAATCTGGCTTTAAGCAGTGTTTGTGCTTGTATTTGTTTGTTTGATTGAGTGTCCTTATCTCTGATTTCTCTTCCTTCTTTTATAGACACTTCAGCTTGGCCTCATGTAGCAGTAACCTTGCCCGAATGCAGCTTGAAGGGCAATGACTCATCAGCTTATTTACTTGTACTGCCACTGTAAAGTGTTTTTGGGCTGATTTGCTGCATGGTCTACACCACTTAGTCTCTAAGTAGGTGAGCAAGTGGTTCAAATGAGCTGCACCAAGTCGGAAAGGGCCTTTTCTGCTTTCTGGGCTTCGGCTGGGCTTCGACCATCTCCCCTTCTAGGCATCATTTTGGGCCGGCTCCTTCTTGAGCCCAAAATTCAAGTTTTAATCCAAATAGTGCCCCATTTGATTGATTTTCAGCCTGGAATTCCAGGCGCCAATATTGATTGAAAAGTTTGCCATTAAAACCCACGTCTCCCTTTCGGGATTTGCACACTTTCTAAAGATAATCATCACTTTCCTGCGATCACTTCACTAACCCACGAATCCTCTGCGTTCTTAGCAAGAAATCCTTCTGCAATTGAAAATTTCCTAACTTCCCAAACGTTTTACTTCTCTGAATCTTTCGGATTCTCTATTGCTCTTTGCCCGATATCTTTTACCCTTGTCGTCTTTTTTGCCATTCCCCTTCCAAACTTCATCAAATGGCTTCAGGATCCAGCCAAATCCAACTATCCTATGAATCTGGCGAAGGCATCGCCACCTTGCGCAGTCTACTCAACGGGCTGCATCGCCCTCGGGCAGGTTTGTATTTTGAGCTTTTCTTTGAAGCGCATGGGGCACAATCGTTGGGTCCAACATGGATTTCCAGGGTCCCTTCCGTGATAGAGAACAATATGCCCAAGGATAACTGGTTTTCCCCAAATCCATTTTTGGCTAAGTCGGGCATTTCCTCATCCAAGTGGTCGTCATATCGTTGAGGCTTTCCTTTGATGAACGATCCGGCTTGGGCTCAGTGGATCGATGAACTAGAGCCAACTTTTAAGAAGAAATTGATGAATAATGGTATTTATGAATTGATCATGCTCTCGAAAACTACCATCATTCACAAGCCCGAATTGCTTGCTTCTTCTCTTCTCTTCTGGAATTCGGGCACAAACATTTTTTACTTCCATATGGGTCTCATGTCTCCGACTGTTCTTGATATGGCCCAGGTCTTCGGGCTAAGGCCATCGGGCAGGATAGTGGACATTACTCAAGACTGGGTTCCCCCTTCTATTGCTGAAAGCTCAGGTTCATCCGCCTCTTTCTTTTCCTTGGAATATAATTCTGCAACCTTCAAGAATTATGGGACCTCCTTCAAGGGATTCATCCATTTCGTAAAGGATAATTTTGGAGCAGGCTCTTCTCATGTTGATAAAGATCAAGAGCACATGTATTTCCTCTTATACTGGCTCAACAAACATGTATTCCCTAATAAGTCTAAAGGAGTGAAGGTTGAATGGATCCCCCTAGTGGAGGCTCTTCATAACTTTGACGATGTAGCTACGGGTCCATTCCTCATTTTTCATCTTTACCATCTTCTTTTTGAAATGACTCAAGGTGAGCCATTTGAGACTAACCTGAATAGGTCCATATGGATGATACAAACATGGCTTCAATGGTACTTTCCAGAGTTTCGGGCTGCCAACTTAGAGTTCCCAGAGGGTGTGGCCCCTGCCCGAATCCTAGATGAAGCTGCTCATACAGATCACTCCACCTTCGCCTGCTTTTACTTCTTCAAAGTTTGTAGGACTCGATCAGACTTGGAATGGGGCGCGTCGATCTTAAGGAGATATCCTTGGTTTTCTGACCAAGCCTTTTAAGATGCTCCTGGGGAATATGCCACCTCCTTTTGCAGGGAGAAATTTATTAGCTGTATTCAACCGAAAGACATGCCCTGGGGAGTTCAGGGCAATCGATATGATCGAGGGTTAGAAGTGTATCACCCTAACTTTTGCAGCAGGCAGTTAGGTTTTAGGCAAGTCATTCCCATCCCGTTCTTCGACTCTGTCCATTGTGGCACTTCCTTTCGATTATCATCTCCTTCTGAGGCGACCTTTCGAGCTGCCCGACGTAGTCTTGAAGTCATGAGTCAGGCTGCCCGAAAGTCCATCATTCTTAATTTTGAATGCACTTCACTTTTCTCTTCTTGGTGGGAAGACAAATGGACCAAGAAATATGGAGGAGACTTGAGAGAGACTCATGATCGCCTTTTCAGTCAACTTTCTCTCAAATCATACCCCAGTTCGGGTGAACTTGAAAATTGGAAGGAGATGATCCAAGAGAAGAATCGGTTACTTCTGATAGGTATTTCTTCTTCTTATCTTTATTCTATATCCCTTCTGAAGCCCTTTAAATTTTTACCTTGCTTGATCTTGCAGCCCAAGTGGATGTTTAATCAGTACCCATTGAGTCCGAGGATGACTCAGCTGATGTAGCAGTTCTTCATGGAGCTATGGCAGAGGCTGAAAGACGAGAAGCTGGAGAATGTGGGGATGTTTCAGAAGGTTCAGGGGCTGAAGAATGAGCGCCTGAAGTCATCACCCAAGTGTCTAAGCGAAGGAAAGCGGTTGTGATCGAGACCTTAGAGTCTGATCCTGCATCCCCACCCAAGACTAAACGACCAATTCTTACTAGAAAGAGTAAGAGAGCAAGAACTGTCTTAACTCCCAAGTCTTCAGCCTCATCTGCTCCAGTCTCCGAGGCAGGCAGGAAGAAGAAAAAATCTTTAAGTGAGTTTTTCTTCTTTCTTATCAGATTGCCACCATTCTTCTTTATCTAATTACCCTTGTTTTCCTTGAAAACAGGACCTCAAGCATCTAAGAAACCAACCATTGCTTCTAAGGAGGAACCATTAGGAGCTGAAATGCACAAAAAGGCTGAAGAATTGCAAAATATCACCCTCAAAGAATTTGAGGTATAGTTTATGTTCATGTCTGCATAGCCTTTCCTGCTTTCACAAAACCCTGAACATGATTACTTGAGTCAGGCTGCAAGAGAGGAAAAGCTTCATCCGCCCGAGGTCTCTTCACTACTTGCCCGAGAAACAAGCCTATCTCCTCCCCGGGTTAATCCTTCAGAGGTACAATCCCTTCCTCCTTGAACCTTGGGTAACTTTATAATCTCTGGGGCTAATGCACGAACCTTTCTCTTATTCTGACTTCATCCAGGTCGGGGTATCTGCCCCCTTGCCTAGTCAAGGTTCTCCTTTGATTTCTCCTTGTCCTGGAGGCAACTCCATCTTCTCAATTTGATCCATCCACAGGAGTCATGTTGCACTTTGTGGATAAAGACAGTATTTTGGTGAGTGACTATCCTTACATTGATTTCCCGTACATTGTTTCGATATCAACTTCTGTTTATCTCTTTTCAGCCTTCTCCACCACATAAAATACAACATCCGTCAGTGGCAACATGTGGCGAACCCATAGTCCCTGAGATTCCTGTGACTTCAAAAGCAACTACTTTGCAGGTGTTTGTTTGCCCGATAGTTACCCTCGATGAACCTCCTTCATCTCCTCAGGGTCGAACTCAGGTATAGAGGTATTTTGTTCCTGTTTTCCTTTTACCATCTGCTTACTAACAATTGCTGCTATCCCTGGATACTTCTAGGGCATTGGCGAAGGTTCAGGCGCAGCGTTTTCTTCCCCTATTAGTGGTAGAGAGTCTTCTCCTCAACCAGGAATTGGTACTCTTCCTTGTGAAGCCCCAGGGCTTAGTCAGGTACATTTCTTCTTCCCAAAACTTCCCTTTGCATCAAACTGTACTTTTGTCTTAATCTGGTCTTCTTTGCTCTTTGCAGCAAGTTCTAGAAGAAGCTTCATCTCCTCGCTTGGTTCGTAAGTCAAAGCTCCCCCGGCCTCATTTAACTATTGGAAGTGCCGGGATTTCCCATCCTGGAATTGAGAAGACCGGGAAGACATAAACTGCCTCATCAGTGGGTACTACTTCATTAGAGGAAACTGGAGTGCGAAATCCTCCTCCTGCTTCTCCATTTTCAAAAACTGCCAAGTTGCCCGAACTTTTTAAAGAATTCGAGCAGCTTAAGACAAGGCTGAAATCTTCAAAGCATTCTTCACCTTCCGGATTTCTAGAGCAGCAACGAGTTTTCCAAGAATGGGCAAGGAAGGACTTCTCAGCTTCATTCAGCCTTAAGGCTCTTTGTGACCTAGAAAAGGTTACGAGTGAGCTTTACAAAGCCGGTCAACTGTCAAAAACCCAGCATGATTCCTTTCTTTCTTTCTTTGAGAATTTGAGGGCTCTCCGGGATCAACATAAGAGAGCTGAAAGACAAGCCAATCGTGTAAGATGTTTCCAGGAGAATGAATCAAGTACTTCTGCTCAGGTAGAAAGGTTGATGAATGACGGTTCACTGACAAAAGAAAGGATCGGAGTGGTGACTTCTGAAATCCAGAAGCTAGATGAACAACTGGCTGTTCTTAAAGCTGAGCAAGCAACTCTTCTTGACACCCTTGAAAACCAAATCGAAGAAGTGAAGAAGTCAAACTCGGAGTTAGAGCATACTAGGTCTCATCTTGCAAATAGCCATACTGTTTTGGCCGAACCTAGTAGGATTTTTGCAATCATGCAAACATATCATTCTCGAATAATCACTCTGGGTGAAGATGTAAAATTATTAGACTAGGATTACTTGTAATCCCCCTTTTAGCAGAATGAACATGTATTTTGTCTTTTGCTTGCTTTGCTTCTGGCTCTTGTCTGAACTTATTTCGGGCAACTCTTTGCCCCCTTGTTTATTTTCTTCTTTCTTCTGCTTCCCTCGCCAACACCAATTTTGGGACATGAACATGATCCCTTGGTCCCCCTCATGATACTTTTATTTGAGCGAGGGTGTTGTGACAACCTGGGATCCTGGCTTCCCCACCCAAATTAGATTAATCATGTTGATGGGGGCTTCCGGGAAAGGATTGGTATCAACCATCATACTAGTTTGGGGCTTGTCAAGTAACAGCTTTCCTTTCACTATAAGGTCTTGTATCCAGTCTCTGAACTGGACACAATTAGTTATATAATGGTTGAAGGTATAGTGTAACTTACAATACTTCTTCCCCCTCAGCTCTTCTGGCTTGGGCATCTTTTTAGTACTGTCGGGCAAAATTACTCTTGCCCGCACTAGTTCTTCATAGATCTCAGGTGCCTTGGCCAGATCGAACGAATAACTCTGGTACTTGGGAGGTTTCATAGGGACGAAGCCTCCATCATTCATCACAATTTTCTGGTATTTGATGGGTTAAACTAATCCTTTCACCACCAATGGTTTGAAATGTGTGGTCATCTCAGCAGCACACACCTCAACTTCCTCTCTATCATGGCTATCTTCATGCTCTGGCCCGATTTCTCCGACCTCCACACGATGAATTGCAGCTTTGTTTTTGTAGAAGGGAAGAGCTTTGGAAGTATGCTTTACTTGCTGTTCTTCTATCAACAGCCTTTCATACTTAGTGGCAGCAATTACCAATTCCTGCAGCTCGTTGAATTGTGTATCATAAAATCTTTTCCTCAAAGGTAATCTCAGAGCCCTTTGAGCAATTGATATGAGCTGAGCTTGGTTAACAGGGAATTGGCATCTCATCCTTGTCTTCCTGAACCTCATCATGAAGTCCTATGTGGACTCATGATCGTATTGTTTGACTTCAACAAGATCATTGATAGTCAATTCTGGCTCTATTCTGTAAAATTGTTCATGGAAGGCCATCTCCATCTGCCCCCAGTTGGCAATAGAGTTAGGGGGTAATAGAGAGTACCACTGAGATGCTAACCCTGCCAATGAATTCCCAAACAACCTTAACTTGTAGTTTGGGTTGTCCTCATATGCCACACAATGATTGGAGAATTTAAAAATGTGGTATCTGGAGGACACGCTGCTATCTTCACATGTGAACGTTGGAAATGCAGGCATCTTGAAGTTGAGGGGAAATGGATTTTGCTCATCCACGTACTCGGGATAAGGTTTTTGATAAGTAACCCTGAACACTGGGCGAGCCCGTGGTTGAGCATTTTGAGCCACCGTCCTTCTTAACTCAGCCAACTCATCCCTCAGTTGTTGAGTAGCTGTATTATTATTCTGGAAGAGAATGGCAGACTCATTCTTCGGACTTCGGTCATTGCCCGAGCCTGCTTCTTTCTTTGACTCAGGTTTTCTCCAGTTGGTTCCTCCTTCCTTATGAGCCAACGGGGGTGGCCTATAAGGAAGAGGTTTATCCGAAGCTGCGGAGCTTTCTTTTTTGCTGGACTCTCATGTTGCTATGGGCATCCCATACTTCATCATTTCCTGCTCGCTTTGCTTCCTATTATTGAATGATAATAATGGGAAGCTAGGAAATTCTTTCCCCAGAACTGGTTCTATCACGGGTTGACTTCCTTCAAGAACTACATTCTTCTTTCCCCTATCATTTTCCTCTTCTAACAGCGGAAATAGGGGAATGACTGGTTCACTTCTGATGGTAACCTGGCTCATCCCACTTTCCTGAGCACCTTTTGGAGTGGAAAACTCCAGATCTAACCTTCTCTGTAGATTACATGTTAAGGTACACAATCTACTGACTTCCCCCTTGGTTTCCAAGGAGATTTTTTCCATACTCCTTAATACTTGTATCATGGTAGCCTGTAACTCTTCATTAGTGCCTCTTCCTTCCGACTTTCCGGATGAAGATGGGCTTTCTAGGACCACCTGTCCTGATGGGGAAGAAGGTTTTCCTGATTGATCTGCCATTTGTAGTGGCTTTTCTTCTTGGGCATGCGAGATCAAGACAAATATGTTGATCCCACCGGGCGTGCCAAAACTATGTTCGTGGCTAGAATTTCTGTTGGGGATGTTTCCTAGCTACGAACACACAGCTCCCCGAGAGGTTGGCGCCGGTTGATGCTTTCTGTCGGGCTTCTGCTTCACTGGCGGGCTTGTCGGGCAAGGCTTGTCGGGCAAAGCTGAAAGAGAATGACATAGTTAACTTTGAAATGTGTCTTCGTGGGGCCTTAGGTGTAGGCCTTGAGGCTCGCAATCAAGATTAACTTTTAAGTGCTCAGGCGTGCCACTGCTATCTTCAGCATGGCAGATGTAAAACGGATGTTGAGTTTTAGTTGTATATATACCCGAGAGACTGTGTTAGTTATAACAGGTGCCTTCGTAGGGCCTTAGGTATAGGCATTGAGGCTTCCGATCAAAAACTAACCCAGTACTCGCATATACGATGTCTGTTTTATTGTTTGCAGAAGTGTTATAGCCATTATACTTCTGATTATCCGAGCCCGAAGAGCAGAATGAATCCAAATAGGTGCCTTTGTAGGGCCTTAGATATAGGCCTTGAGGCTTCCCATTAGAATTCCTTCTATACTCAAACGTCCTACGATAATCATAATATAATGGAAATAAAACTAAGAAATAGGTCGATTACTTGCGCCCCAAGTAACTTCGGACTTCTTGTTATCAAAGCTTGTCGTGGATGGATTAAGTCCACATAAGGTTCTTTTTTATGCCTTGAGGCCAAGGACTTTTAAATGATCAATCTTACATGCCCGAGGGCTTAGAACTTAGATCTGGTTTGAACTGTGAAGACATATTCACATCGGATTCAAGAGCTGAGATAGTCTTTTAATAGTCATCTTACTAGAAATAACTTGAATACAACTTGAAGTATACAACATATTGCTAGGCTAATGAATGAAAAGACAAAAACAAAGAGGGTTGGGCAAGGCTGATCGTCTTGCAACTTCCTATCTTTGTGGTTTATCAAGGGATTTGAGAGCTTTTAGAAAAGGGGTAGGGAGATGAGTTTACAGAAAGAAATCGATACTACAGCAGGTTCTTGACAAGGTAGCAAAGCTATTACAAAGGATTTTTTGGTAAGGGTTTATCCCGAGATGGATGAAGGCTTGGGCTGACTACAGCTTCGTTTTGAAGGCAAATCTGGCTTTAAGCAGTGTTTGTGCTTGTATTTGTTTGTTTGATTGAGTGTCCTTATCTCTGATTTCTCTTCCTTCTTTTATAGACACTTCAGCTTGGCCTCATGTAGCAGTAACCTTGCCCGAATGCAGCTTGAAGGGCAATGACTCATCAGCTTATTTACTTGTACTGCCACTGTAAAGTGTTTTTGGGCTGATTTGCTGCATGGTCTACACCACTTGGTCTCTAAGTAGGTGAGCAAGTGGTTCAAATGAGCTGCACCAAGTCGGAAATGGCCTTTTCTGCTTTCTGGGCTTCGGCTGGGCTTCGGCCATCTCCCCTTCTAGGCCTCCCTTTGGGCCGGATCCTTCTTGAGCCCAAAGTTCAAGTTTTAATCCAAACAGAAACATTCCTCTGCAATTAAGCAGAGAGAAGGGAAGCATTTACACGTTTTGTGCTTTCTCATTTTTTCTCTTCCTTCATCTTCTTCGATTCTCATTAAAATATATACAAAAGCAATTCCTTACATTAACAGAACTAGCGGCCAAATTTGCTTCACAATCTGTTGATTGTGTCCCTTGGGTGGAGGAGGAGCCACCATGGCGTGCTGATGTAGCAAAGGTTTAAGTATCAATGCATTTGTTTTTCATCAAAAAAAAAGAAAAGAAAAAGAAAAAAAAAAAAAAAGCAACAACAACAACAACAAAAACAAAAGGTCCCCATGCCCCGGAGGGCAAACCATTTTTCAAGCATATCTACGAGACTAGCTACTCTAACGTATTGAGAATCTGCTAGTGTTTGTTGAAAGTTATAGTGGCCTGAATAAATGTATACTACTAGTCCATGATCAACAAAGTTATGAAAAAGAAGTATAAAACTAATCATATATCATCCAAAATTTAATTAGCAAAGTAATCTCACCTAATCTTATCAAATCTTTAAGTTGATGATGATCCTATTTCTAGCTATTTTCTTACTCTAGAATATGATGATCAATACATTATTTTCTTTTGCATCAGTACTCCAATCAAATATCTATGCTAATATGAATTTGTTACATTCCCCCCCCCCCCCCCCCCCCCCCCATTAATGGGTTTGAATTAAACCAGCCCTTTGTTGAAAGTTAAGGGCATAGACCACGTCATTCAAATGGTCACACTAGGGAACCAAAGTAGTTTTAAGCTGCAGTATTCTCTGCGGATCAGGTAATTTTGCGTGCTATCTACGGCGAGCACGGTGTTCTCGTTGAGTTCATGCCCAGTTTCTCTAGGATATAACAGTTCAGCACGATATCAATCCACCAACCTTCAAGTTGAGGAATATCATGATCGGGACAAAGCCTAGCTAGTACCCAAGATCTTGACTATTGCATTGATTAACGCAAACCTTGTCTTCGAGCCGAAGAATCCAAGGCCGAGAGATATTCCTTCCTTGGTTGTAATCTAAGTCAAAGTCTAGATAGCTCAACACACACCACATCAAACTATATCCTTTGGCATTTCTCATGTGTATTGGAACACCCGCAATTTCAAGATTGGATGGACATAGCTTACAACCTATATTTAACGTCGCAGGCCAAGTACGACTTTGGCCGTAATATTTTGACACGCCCAGTAGGACATCATGTAATCAATCAAGGTAATCAATGAAGAAGATGATTTTGACTGGGAAAAAAAACTTCAACTAGGGAATCTCTTATGCTAAATGAGACACACATAGGGTCAAACACGATCAAATACGGGAAGTCGAACGTTTTTTCGAGTAGTGCCTTCTTCTTTTATTAGACCAGGTGGCAAATCCAGGATTCTAATCTTGGAGGGTCCAGTGTAAGACACCCAAGTTTTATTAGACGATTCATCTTGCACATCATTCCTTTTCTCAGAATTTTGCACATCCTTCTCAAAGAACCTTTTATTCCTCTATTTCTCTGTATTTATTTTACAAATACTAAATGCTAATTTTATTTTATAATTGGAGTTAACCGGTTCAATCACAAAAGCAGAAGCCAAAACATTTTGTATAACAAACCTGTTTATACATTTCTCTTTCTCCAACCATAATTTACAAGGTTTATCCCAAGTACCAACATTTCTTACATTCTTTTTGTTTTTCCATTTCTGGTTCTCACAGTAAACCAAAACGGAAAGGGAGTTCACAGAAAAGAATCGGGTCGGGGCAACTTAAAAACAGTAATAAGCTTTGTATTTACTAGCGGTAGCGTCTACTAAGGGTGTCAACTGTAATTTTAACAAACCTATCTTAGCCAAACTCAGCTCGACTGCTCTTCACATATAAATAGCCTGCGGGATGATCCCAGAGTGCATATGGATGGAAGGCGTCTATTTTTTCTGCTTTTCGTTGAATTCCTGTGAGCTCTAGCAAAAACTTTCAATTCAAACTGAAGAAGAACGAGCAGTTATAACGCCATTTTCATCTGTATTTGCCGATGGACATGTACCAGAAACTCAACATAGGAGGGGCCATTCAGACTCTGGTCTTCGACCATGCATGAGAAAAACAATGCTCCTGCAAGGAAAGATAACACAATACTTGATAAAAACCAATTGATAATCTTTCTTTATTTTAATGCCTTTATAGTGATAAAACTATGATTAATAGTTAAAATTAAGCAATAGTATCTTAGTCCTTGGATCAGATATTCGGCCAGGTTCTCACCTGACGGATCTCCTTTCTTGCACAACTTTAAGCTGCACAAAAATAAGATAAATTTAGAAATCATTGCTGCAATTCATTTCTTCCTAACAAGTAAGGAATCACCAATGAAAAATAATATCATACCCAAGGTAGGAACATCTTTGGCGCCGTATTTCATTTACCACACCATTCAGCTTCTTCGATAACGGATTATCATACTGCTGCAGCACAAACTGGGCAAAAGAACTTACAAGTTAAACAATGAATTCAAAGCGAGAAAGGATTCAAGAGAATGAATTCAACTCATGCACCCTCATTTATCAAAATCTTGACAATCATATAATATTATATAAAAATATGAAAACAAGAAAAATTGATAAATAATGAATTAAGCCTCGTTTAAAAAAAAATTCAATTAAGCACCCAGCCCCCTCATTCTAGTGAACTGAAGCAGGTCCCGAGAAATCAAGTTCAGATACTCAATGCCTGAGGCTTGAGGCTAATTGTAGTTTACAATTATGTCAGGCAGAAGATGAGTAACCAAAGATATAAACGATAAGGCTACCTGAGTAGGAAGTCCATCAGCAGAGGTGATTCCAAACAGTTGCTGCAAAATTCCAGGATCCACCAAGTTTCCAGTATATATTAAACAGTCCTCACCATTCTCTAGAAGATAAATTCCCTTGTCACTCACGTGTTCGCTAGATAGTGGAATCACCGGAGGAATTAGAGATTCATCACCCTCCTGTCAATTAACAGATGACACCGGTGATATAAAATACATATCTCAAAGAGTTGAACAAGAAGCTAAATGACACACCTTTTTGGAATCGAGATCATGAATAGCCACCATTCTGGGGTACACCATTGGAACTGCCAAAGGAACAGAAAGGGAAGACACATGATTGATCCAGAAAGACCGCTCATCTATTTTTCCATCACTTCGTAGCCCCGTACTTTTGATTAATGCTGAAAATGGAAAACAAGCACAAATATATCAATATACATACAAACATGGAAGAGGCATGTTTTTCTTTAACATTCTAATTCTACCAAACAGAACAGAAATTGTTTTCAGGGTGATAAGCAGTCCCTTTCTGTGTTGCAGCCAGAAAAATGTTATGGAGAAGTCTAGTGTTCCTGCTAAGGTTTGTCTTTCGGCTTGGATCATATCTCATGGTCATAGGAATGAGCTCTTGGAAGAAAGAAAGGTTCTGGCATCATTATGGGCTTCTGTGTCTCCAGCCTTAGGGATTTTCATTTCTGGAAATTAATTAGAGACATTAGACTGGGGAGCTGCCGTAGGGTGCTCTTTAGTGTTTTGACTTGCAACATTAGAGGTGTAATATGGTTTTGTTTCCGTTGAGAGTTGTATCAAATTGTTATCGACCTCTTTTTCACTAAGTTTTTGTACTATGCTCTATGATTGTTTTTCATACAATTATGTTTCTCATGAAAACAGAAATAAAAACATTAGAACAGGAAACAGCACCCCACACACACACACACACAAATAGAAAAGAAAAAAAAAACCATAAACTAGTATGAATGTATAAAGTAGATAATAATATACCAAGGGTGTATAGAGGCAGGAGCTTCAGTGCCTCCGGAAGAATAAGCTGTCCAGAAGATGATACAGTAGCACAAAATTTACGATATGAAAGCAGACTACTGATGCACAGATTTGTCACTTGTTCCCGTACACGCAAGAGAGCACTTGAAGGAATTTCGTTTGCCGCTATACACAATATTTAAGGACTTACAGTCAGAATTCGTCCAAAGGAAATTAGACAGAATGTCACAACAAACTACTATCCTACAACAATAGCAAAGCCTTATCTCACTCTATCCTAAGAATAAAAAATTGGCAAGATGCAGCAAGTGATTGAAAAGGAACACATAGAAAGAGAATTTACATCATCATTTCAATCCATCAGAGGTGAATGATGAAAGAGATTTTAAAGAGTGATTTCATAAATTCATTCACAGATTTAAGCACCAGGTTTAACTAAGGACAAGCATTACATAATGGGAAAATGAGGATAGCAAATAGAAGGCAACAAAGAAGAACAGCATATAATAGCATTACCTTGCTTCATGAGACACGCAAACTGAGTGTCCAAATCAGCAGCACGAAACAGATTACTTAGCATACTCGTGCATGGCAGAGACAAAGTTGTAACTCGAATTCTCCGTTGACCATACACAGTTGTGTATAAAAGGGCACACTGGATAATGAAAAATATCAAAACACATTAATAATGAAATATATAAATATGACTAAACATTGAAACAGTTAGTTGCAGAGATGGGTGATTTCATAAAATTAGTAGTGAAACATACAAGAAAAAGCTCAGAAGATATTATATCAGAATTACTGCATTAGAAACCTTGGCAGAAAACAGAGAAACTAAAATTTACCTGGAAACCACATTCTGAGCCATCCTGTAATTTATCATCATGTTTTAAGGTCACCATAACAGTTTTATCGCAGTCAATCTGCATGATAGAAGCGACTGGTTATGACCAGTATAAGAGCCAATAGCACTCTCTCCAAGGCAAAACGACAAAAGGAGAGAGAGAGAGAGAGAGAGAATAAGAACAATGAAAACCACAAAACAGAAAAACTAGATAAAGGGGGCAGCAAGAGCTAATTTATTTTCAAACTGTTATGATGCGACACAATCATAACAGGTAGAAATTTGATGCCAGATGTATGGATGGGGATAGAAGCAAATTCATTAGTACCTGCCCTCCAGTTGTTCTTGGGATGACGGAGATAGAAGCAATGTCTATGTATGACTGGGTAGTGATAAATAAGTTGACACACACCTGGAACATTCCATGAAAAAAAAGAAAAAAGTCCAAATAAAGTATGCTCAAGAATTTGTCAATTACCACTAAAAATCTCACTCAGTATAGAAATTGCATCAACATGTTAACTGATCATCTAGGGGAAAGAAATTAGTCAAGGGTTTACCTGAAATTCAGCTAATTCAATTGACATTGTCTTTAATGTTTTATCTGCTGGTTGGAGTAATTTATGGGCCTCCTGAAATGCAGTTCAACAAAGAAAACATAATGCCAAGACTACCGGACAACAAATTGAACAGAATGCTCAACAGGTGTAAAAGGGATGATGGTTATGGTCACATAGCACATGCAAATGCAGCAAATGGACTCTCCAATGTTGGATGATATGATTCAAGCAAGAATGTAATAGCTGTTTGCTTAATAGTAACTGGGTTACAGGACGACTGCTATAAAGTGCACAGATGGCATACAAGAACACATATAAAAGGTATTACCTTCTCAGCTGAAGTTATATTAGCTCTTCCTTCGGCCTCTCTAGCAGAGAGGGCTCCAATTCCAGTTGATGCCAGCACTCCAGAAGCATAAATCATTAGTATTCTCCGAGATGCCAATAAATTCGGTAAAAGAGAACGACAATGCTGAATGCTATGAAGCACAGATACTTTAGTTTGGTCGCATATCCCATATCCGATACTTCATGATACTCGTTGGATACACCCAATACAAGTATTCGGTTTTTAAGGTACCGTTACACTTTCAAATGAGAAATTCAGAGGAGAAAATTAATAGGAACAAAGATTTAGTTGAAATTTGATGACTACAAAGAGCTTGCCCTCTCATTGAAAAAAAAAAGTAATATAACTCTCACACTTGAATGAACTTGAATTTGGATGTTTTCATGTTAAAATATATTTTAAATTATATATTTTTATTGTCGTATCCATGACGTGTCGTATCCTAGTTTTTAGAGATTTCATGCATTGCCGTGTTGTGTCGCATAGTATCACAGTATCCGTATCCCTATCCATGCTTCAAAGGCTGAATGTAATGAATATGCACGCAAATTCTCTAATTGGTCTGTAGAAGTATACAGGTGTAACGGGACAAATAATTCCGAGTGAAAATATCTCCAAACCATTTAGCTATAATTCAAGTTGACTGACTACAAGTTAATGGTGAGAATTCACAAATTCAAAAGAGAGGGAAAGCTTCCGTGACAACTGCAACCATCAACAACTTTGAAATATGTTTTCTAGGTTTTTTCAGCTCTTTATTTTGTCTCTAAACCATTAAGGAACTGCAACCCCAAGCATGTTGTTTTTCATTCTATGCTTGCAAGGATATATAAACTTGTTTAAAAGCGGGGAGAAAACATAAAGGGGCATCATAAGTAGATATATGGTGGATACAAGCTTGCCTGACTGAAACACCAAAAGTTTCCCTCCAGTACTCTTCATTGCCAAGAAAGCAGCCTAGGCAAGGGGAAAAAATGAAATTAGACTAAAATGAAATTAGATATATGGTGGATACGGGCTCGTTTAACAGCTCAAATAATGGGTTAACTCCACGTGTTGGTTTGACAACTAGTGTCCAAAGACTCCAAAACGGGTTTCGACTGAATCAACCTAAGAAAGGTGTTCAGACAGGAAGTAAAAGCCGGTTGGCAGCCAAACAAGCCAGATATGATACACACATGACAACAGCTCCATTCATCTCTCCTCAAATCTTGTCATGCATTATCAAATATTGAGGCATGTCCACCACAAAAGGAGGAAAAATAAGAAAGCTGATCAGTATCTTGGCAAGAACAAAACTCTGATCCAATCAGCTTTCAGGTTTATGCAAATATATACACCTGTAGGATTTTCAATTTCTTGTATCTAACTAATTCTTCCAAAAATTTCTTAACACTTAGCATGTGAAAGAATGATTTTAGATTAGTCATCGCATTTTCTAGCCCATCATTTTAATACTTACGTTTATTTTTGCCTTAAGCTATTCAACTAAAATTAAATATTAGTTATCTTATTGCCGTTCTGATTATACTCTGCTTTGGACAAAAGAACCTCAAAGAAATACAAAAGTGCCATGCCCAAGCACAGCCAACACATAGGAGTTATGAAGCTTCATAGTGTCAACAATATCAACGATATTATGTCACATCTGCTTGAAGCGTGTTTTCATGAATTTGTTGTCATATCCATTTTCACTCCCGATGTTCTGTATGTTGAAATGGAATAGCAAACCCCAAGCACCATAAGTAGTTCAGTACATACAACAGTGTTGCACTATACGACATACCTTGATTGCTGCACCAAAGGCCGATTCAGCAGTTTTACTGTTTTGAAACATGGTGGGAATACTTTCCAACAATTGTTCCAAATGTTGATGGCACTAAAAATCCATAAAACAAAATAAAAATCTGAATTTAATAAGAGGCATGTGGAAATTTAATAAATAAGATGACAGACTGACTTGTGAATGATTGTTGTTAAATCAATACTAGTACTTGAACACATTTCATGAAGGGAAGACAGCAGCTACTGACCTCTGAAAGCTGAACAATTACATCAGTCTCCAGAGGAGTATAAACATCTAGCACATCAGGAACAATAAGCATCAAAGGCTGAAAACATATATTTAATCTCAGTGGGAAAGCATATAAAATAATTGTTAGGTAAGAATAGAAGCCAAAACTTATAGACCAGAAAGAATACCACTGAAAAATTAAATTCAGATGGTCAGAGAAAGAAGAAGAGAAGAAATTTTAGCTGCAAATTTGATTGTCAGAAATGAAAAAATTACTACAAAAATTTGCTTATCAGAATAGAAGCAGAAGCCATAAAATATTACTGGTTCTATATATCACTCACAAAAAATGAATCACACAATATTTAGAAACGCAAAGACAACTATGCTCTTCAACTTTACTAATGAAGTTTTCTATTTTGGGAAAACGAGAACTCATTTTGACCTGCTGCAGTGCACGTTTCAAATTGTAAAAGTGGATTGTTGCATCAAATGTTGCAATTCCCACCATTGTCCGAGGACCTTCCTGCAATAATAAATATATCAATACGTGAGTCAGATAAACTCTAACTGCTGTCGTTTCATTTACTATTGACTACAGGCTTTGGGAAAATGAACCAAGCAAATATGTATTACACACATTCTCATAAATAAAAAATTAAAAAAAAAAAGAACATACACATACATGCACACACGCATACAGATACATAGATAGAGACATATATGTTGTTAAAACAGGTCTTAGATCGTAAAAATGAAATATAAAGACAGAAGATGTGTATGCAATGCAAATGAGTACATAGGAAACTTGACTCTTTTGGCCACCCAAAAAAAAAAAGAAGCAAATGAATCCTAGCTAATAATTATTCATCACATCACCATTATAATTCTTGCCTTTTTCCCTAGTCTAATGAGATTGGTTTTGAATCATGTTGTTTCTATGTTTACTTGAATGGCATTTTGATTGACTGGCTGATGCAGTAAATAAGTAGATATTGGAGTTTACCTTAATAGTTTTTTGGAGTTTCCAACAAAAACAGACGAGATACTAGTGCCCATACTAAATTCTTGTGCTCTTCATCAGGCATGGTTTGAAATGTGTTTGATAAATGATCTGCTTACTTTTGGGGGACAATTATTCAAGGGAAAAAAATTATAACCAAACTATACAGATTAGAGACAATGCAGTACATTTCCAACTCCAAGCTGCACTTATAGATTTCATCTTTTATTCCACCAAACAAATAAAAAGGGATTGAATGGGCCTCAAAGAAAATAGCACTACAGTTGGAAAGGATTTATGTTTTCCGTCAGACTCATCAACGTTTTATCTACTCAAGTCATCCTTAATCCCAAATGCCTTGGGCTTGGCATCATGGACCCTAAATCTAAAATGTAGTCTGTCTATAACAAACTCATAAAATTAACAAACCTCTATTAAAAGAGGAGGGGGGAATAAAAAGGTAAATCCAAGTGAAGTTCATTATATTTATGTCTAAGCCTTATGAACAATAAATGCAGAGATACAGAACCATCAGGACAATGTAACATCGTGGACAGTATAACAATCACATTCTGTACAACAAAAGTAAAATTGGAACATTATGCATACAGACAGAATAACTCACAGGAAGATCAACAATAACTTGACTGATTGCACTGCAAGCTGCAGCAGTTGCACCAGTTTGAATGGCATTCATGGACACATCAATGAGAAAGAAGTACACAGCTGGCATGGGATCACGCACCTGAATTATAAAAGCCAAATAATAAAAAATGAGATGATCAAGAGATGACAGATAAAAGAATAGTAAATCTAGTGAACTATGAAAAAATTAGTTCAGTTATAACTGCATAGCATAATCAACAAACCATGTAATCTTTTGAAGCAACAAATTCAACTGTTCCTCTACATAGCTCAGGTCTTTCATCAGCATCTCTACGTCTACCATCTGGCCCAAGATTGCAGTGGTAGTCACGGGGAGTCTCATCAGTAAATCCTGCAGAAGAAAGGGCATACATTGTAGGTCACCTCTTTTATAAGCTGGGTAATTCCAAGGGGCTGCTTCTCTTTTATACGCAAGGGCAAAAAGGCTAAAGTTGTGTGGGGATATATGTTTCTTGCTATGCTCTGGGTCGTCTTGTTGGAAAGAAATTGAAAGGTATTTGAAGATTATGTTCGATCGGATGTTGAGGACAGTTAAAGTACGAAGTTCAGTTTTGGCTGCTCTCTGGACTTCTGTCTCTCTACAGAGTGTAGACATACTTCTTTTCAAGTATTGGGCTAGAATGCCAGGCTGTGGTGCTTAGGTTCTGCTTGGGAGTCGCATGATTTTATTAGGCTTTTATTGGTTTTTTATTTCTTCTCTCTTCCCAGTGGCCTTCTTGGCCACTTATGTTGCTCTTTGTTGTTTTGTTGTCTAATTTCATTAAAATAGTCTCTCAAAATATGTATCTGCAAGGAACAGCAATGTTATAAACATGTTACTTGGATTGGTTCTTCATCTGGATGAGGAAGAGCAAATGGTTCAACCAACAAAGCTAACGGCATCCCTGATGTTGTCAAAAGATCAGCCGTACATGGTATCTGGTAAATTGACAAAACATAATAACATTACTAGACTTGTTAGAAAAGAAAACAACAAACCAAAACTGCTCCATTGAAATTGAGATAAAAAAATGTTTAACTACAATAATAAACAGGCAATCCATGAAAGTTAGACCCCAACCTGATTGATGGTGCACCTCATGTAACGTGGACTGCAATTCCCATTGTCTCTGACGTATATAGAAAAATACGTTATTAGTTAGCACTTGCCTTCAAAAAAAAAAAAAAAAAAAAAGAGAGGATCAAGGATGGATAACTAGTAAATAACAAATTCCCTTAAAAGCTAGTGTAGTTAATTTGGAACCTACTAAGATCTTCATCATAAAAATTTCATATTCGGAACCGCTCAATTTCTTAATTTTCATTTGAAGATCATCTCTACAAAAAATTATTCAAAATCGACGACCGTTTAGTCATCCAAATGTATCAAAATGAATCAACGGTATGGTACCAAATAGTATATTCATGATGAACCTTTGGTTTGTTTGTTACATTTGGATGACTAAACAATTTTCGATTCGAATGATTTTTTTTGTATAAATGATCTTTAAATGAAGATTAAAAGATTTAACAGTTCCAATTTTAAAATTTTAACGATGAAGATAGGTTATTTGCAAGGGGAAATTAGATCATTCTCCAATTAAGAATGCGAGCATTATCCTTTAAATTGTGAAGTAAAAATTTGATGAACAAAAAAAATATATTTGAGAAAACACGAGATTTTTTTTTAAACTATTATATCGAATTATTCGTCTATGAGATTCAAATTAAGCGACATTTTTCTTCACTTATAAGTAAAAAACGAAGTGTTTATATAGTACTTACATATAACTCTCATTTTTACCACGGATCACGTGATTAGTACCATGAGATTAAACGATTTGAATAATTGTTATATATAGTCGTTGAATGCAATTTCTTTTCACGTAGCAACAATTTAATGCTAGGTACACCTTGACACGTTATACACGTGCAATAGTGAAAATCTAGACACGTTATGCACATGCATTAGTGAAAATCTAAATCTAGACACGTTATACACATCCAGTGGTGGAAATATAAATCTAGACACGTAATGCTCATGCGGTGTCGACTATAATGTAAAAACTTGAAATTCGATATCCAATATTGTGAAAACTAAGACTAGATGCATCTTGTGTACTAAGATAATCAAAGTGCCATAGAATGGGGCAAGGCCATATAAATAAGTTAAAATCAAGCAAGTTAGGGTAATTGCCATTTTATTCGTAAATTTTGAACCTATCTCTATAAGTCTACAAAATATCGGAGATGTTATGCACAATTCACATGATTATCAAATAAAGTTCTCTCTACAAGGCAAATATTATATGATTGTCAATTAAATAAAACATACAAACTTATATAACCGTGAAACTAACCGTCTAACAACACAACATATGTTATAACCAAATAGTTAACATATAAGCAAAAATTACAATTCACACCCTAATCTATACAATCTTTTCATTATAATTATTAAAATTACCATTTTGTCAGGGTTATATAATAAGAGCAAATGTACAAATGGTGCCGCACACGAGGACAAGGTCGAGTGCGTGCAGCCTCCAAGTCCTAAAAGAGCGAGCCGGCGGTGCGGTAAGGCTCGGACCACAACGCGCCAAGCTGCTGCCTTTTCGCGCCCTTAGATTCTAGCTGGAAGATATTTCCCAGGACCACGTAAACCGTGTCAAGGGTGCAAACGTCATTTCACCACCTAAAATAAAGACTTGGGGAGCACCAACAGCCCCCGTTTTGAAGTTCATCACCACTACAGTTCCAACTTCCATTCAACTCATATGTTGATTTTCCATTAATACCCTCTTAACGTCTACTTTACGACTCAAGTGATAGTTATTTCAATTTCCGTTTTCATTTCTTTTAAAATTAAAAATTCGTTTGATAACTATTTTGAAAAGTCGTCTTAGCTTTAAAAACCGAACATAATTATTTTTTTTTGGACCAACTTTGAATAATTTACAGTAATTTCACATAATTGTAGAAACCAAAGAGAGTTCGAACTCAAAATAGAGGAAAAGAAGAAAACCGTATTTACTAAGACAATTCATCACTTGCAATAAATTTTTAGTTTACAAGTTTTAAATAAAATGAAAACAAAAACTAAAAATGAAATGGTTAAAAACGACCATTCAATCTAACTACTAAAATAAAACAAGACCGAGACTGTAATAAGCTGAAAAAGGGAAAGTGTTATTAGCATACCTATTTTTACCTCTTACACTATTGTTACTTTGTAGCCATTGTTCTTCTTCAATTTATCCTATCCTATGACCAGATATTGAAAAAAAATATGTGAAAAGCAAAATAAGTGTGTGAATAGTAATATTCAATAAAGAGTGCACACTTACTGAAAATTTATAAATAATTTGTACATGCACGTGTTATATTGTAATCTGCCTGCAACAAAAAATAATCAAACTGTAAATCCATCCCGAGTAATTTTCAGTCAAAGAAAAACTTCACAGTGGACCCACGTGGGCACTTTGGTAAATCCATCCCGTCCAGCGCCTGATATCTGTGGTTTTGTTGGTCCTCAGTGGACTCTGTGGCCAGTCATCGCTCATATGTCATATCAGGTGGTCCTGTGCCGCTGCTCCTCCTCCTCTAAACCGTACACATACTCTCCTCTGAACAACCAAAACCCCCAATAAAAAATTCTGCTGACAAACCTTCGCATGTTCTTCTTCCGCTCTCCTGCTCACCCATGGAGTCCAAAACCCTAACAGTCACGGTTCAAGGCCGCCAGCTCGCCGTCGTCAACCTCCGGTAAAAACACTCTTCCACCATTTCTTTTCGCTTTCGATGTTTACAATAAGCGTGTTTTCAGAAAAAAAAATCTAATTTTTATTTAATGTTTTGAATTTTCTGCTTGACTTTCTCGTCATCGCCTCTGTCTTTTCCTTCTCGGATTCTGGATTGTTGAAAAATTTACACCTTTTTGGAACTCCGATAGTCTGATAAATGACTCTCTGGTTTCCATTTCTGACGTCGTTTGGTTCCGATTGTTTTGCTTTTTTCTTCTTTCCTGTTCCGTCTGAGTCGTGGTTTCGTATAGTCTGATAAATAATTTTTTGTTAATTTTTAATCTTTTATATTTTGAGCTGGGTCGTAGTTTCGATGAGTTTATCGGATTAAATTTTTTCTCTAAGTGGTATTAGAGCGATGGCGGGTTTTCGGGATTTCGATTATCGCCTGCGTTTCGTTGTTAGTTTGGAAAGCTTTAGCTATTAATGGTGAAGTTTGGAAATTTCCAAACTTGTTGGAGCTATTAAGTTTTCTGCAAAATGTAGTGACTGCCCCCTTTGCTTCTGTGTACATAAATGGGTAATAATTATTTGAAGCTTTAAAAGGATGGTGAAGTTAGAAATTTCCAAACTTGTTGTAAAAGGATGGATTTTTGGTTTTATTAACTTAAAATTAAATACGGAACCTACTTTCTATTTTGTTCTCATAATTTTCTCCGCTTGGTTTGTAATTTGTTTTAAAAACACAGAAAGAAGTTTGGCCCCGGCAGGGTTGTATGACTTTTGACTCTGTTTGGCTGCTCAGAAAACATGTTTGTATAACTTTGACTCCGTTTGGCTGCTGAGAAAACGTAGGTAATCAAATGTTAAAAACGTAAAGTAAATGATGATTTACTTGGCCCACCTGCATTTCGTAATTGTCTTAGTGGTTTGGTTATCTCTGTTTTATTATTTTTGATGGAAAATTTTAGCAGTTAAAGGCCTCGTTGCATACAAACTTTACAAAGTTATCAAGTTCTGTAAATATTTTTCGTACATGTTAAATTGTAATTTTGTGATGTTATCTGTGCTGCTCAATGTTCAGGGGATTGTCGCATGCAACCAAAGCATTCCGTTTACTTATGGTTTTAGCATGCACCCTCTTTTACCTCACTACATATAGACAATGCTCTGGGAATGGTGAGATATTATCGGAATATGATTCTTGTGGATCATATGGAGATAATTTGAATGTGGCTTTTGCGGATAATTTTCTCGGTGACACCAGTTTGGGCTGTGGAGTTCCAAGAACCCACTTCAATCTTGATAAGATTTGTACTAGCTCCCATTTATTCTGCTTTCCGTCAACATTACCTGGTTTCTTGGAGCATAAACTCAAAGTGGCTGATTTTGGAGTTTCAGGGGATCAGTCTGATGATATATCATCTATAGGATCAACTGAAGATAGCAAGTTGGCAAATAACAAAAGTTGGTCATCAGACAATGGCGTGTTTAAGTTATATAATGGAGGGATTGTTTCTTGTTCTTTGAACTCCAAAGAGGCTACTAATGAGTTGTCATCCATTCAAGCTGATAGCTCTAATCAAAACGATCTTTCTTCTTGTAGCGGACCTTTACTTTATCAGAAGAGCACAAATTTTAGGCCAAACAAGAACACTGAGATGACCAAATTTAGTTCTTTCACTGGTTCCCCCTCACCCTATGTAGAAATTAGCCCTGCAGTATTGGATTGGGGACAAAAGTATATGAATTTTCCATCGTTAGCTTTCTTAACTGTGGCAAATACATGCAATGACACCATTTTACATGTTTATGAGCCATTCAGTACTGACATGCAGTTCTATCCTTGCAACTTTAGCGAGACTAAGTTAGGACCTGGTGAAACAGCTTCAATTTGTTTTGTATTTTTACCTAGATGGTTGGGCTTGTCCTCTGCTCGTCTAATTTTGCAGACAAGCTCAGGTGGTTTCTTGGTTCAGGCGAAAGGTTTTGCCATAGAGTCTCCTTATGGGATTCATCCTTTATTGGACATGGATGTTTCTTCCAGGGGAAGGTGGAGTAAGAATTTGTCGTTGTTTAACTCCTTTGATCAAATTTTCAATGTGAAGGAAGTTACAGCATGGATATCAGTGTCTCTGGAGCATACTTCCCATCATGCAGAGGCAATATGTAGTACTGAGAAACTTCAAGGTTCCGATGAACTTGGGTTGCTGAGTGTTAAAGAACGTCTGGTTGTGACTACTGGACAAGTTGGTTTGCCTCTTCTGGCCATGAGACCCCTTATGAACTGGGAGATTGGTCCACACAGCAGTGAAACTATCATAGAAATAGACTTCTCAACTGAATCGAAAGGAAGAATTTATGGTGCAATTTGTATGCAGTTGCTAAGGCCTTCTGAGGACAAGTCTGATACTGTTATGCTTCTTTTTGAGGCTGAAGTGGATGGAACAGCAATGAATGATGATCTTGAAGTACCTATCTCGGCATCTCTTGAGGTTTTGGTCCCCTATTCTGCCAATGAGACTGCTGTTGCTATATCTCTGAAGAATTCTGCTCCTTACCTTTTGAGACTTCTTGAGATCACTGAAGTTGCGGATGGTAGAACCTTGCAGATTAAGTACATTGAAGGCTTACTACTTTTCCCTGGCAGCGACACATATGTTGCTGTTGTTGCTTGTACTGAGTCACTTGTCAAATTAGATGGACAATGTAAGTTACTTATACAGACAAATGACTCAAGTAGCTCTCAGATTGAAATTCCTTGCCAGGATTTTATTCATATTTGTACAAGACATTGGAATGATTCCACCATTGAATATGAACATCGGTCTGAAAGGAGTGAATCGGGTGATATGCAGACAGAGTTTTCTGAAAGTGGCATGCAGTTGCCATTACCGATCATGGTAGGCAGATTTTACCTCTCTCTATGTATGTTTGTGTGTGTGTGTATTCTCATTTTTGTTTGAAACTGGATTAGCTTTCGAAGTTTGATTGCTGTATACAGCTTGCCGTGCCTTTGTTTGTTGTCTCTTTGTCTTTTGACTAAGTGATCAAGAACGTTCCCTTTCATTTATTAGTATCAAACATGCATGCTCCTTAGTTATTTGCAAAAAGTATCATTCTTTCAAGGTTCCTCATCTTCAAGGCACTGGAGTCAGCAGGTGTCCACTCCATTGATCAAATAGCTTTAAAAGAGTTATAAAAGATTGCATGCCTGACGTAGGCATACAAAAACTGCTTGATGATGCGAACAGTTTAGAAAAATCCCTAGTCATTTAGAGGGTCTTTCCTGATCAATGAGGATTTATTGTTGCTTGTCTTTTCATTTTCTTGAAACAAATCTTTAAAAACTGTCCATGTCTCTACAATTTTATTGACTAAAGGTAGGGCATGCTTGTTACTATGGCTGTTATTGTGCCGTATATTTCTGAATCAGTTTAACTCTTTTTTGTGGTGTTCGAGGTTATTTAGCCATGAACTATCCATAACCGATTAACTCTTTTTTGTGTTGTTTGAGATTTTTTAGACATGAACTATCCATAACCAATTATATAACGTGTTTTTTTTTTTACCCACAAACATGAACATCCATAGTAACCAAAATGTTAATGTGATCCTATACATGAAGGCAATGGAGACAGCAGAGGCTGATGAGTTGGTGCTACGAAAATGGAAATCTCAAGATACCAGAAGTGGCGTGTCTGTGCTCACTGATCATGAGGTATTCTTCCCAATGGTTCAGGTAGGAAGTCATAACTCTAAATGGATCACTGTAAAGAATCCTAGCCAAGCGCCGGTAGTGATGCAGCTTATACTGAACTCAGGGGAGATTATTGACCGATGTAAGAGTGCGGATGGTCTTACACAGCCTCCTTCATCGGGTAGCATGGTTTGTAATGAATCTATTTCTCCAAGTAGGTATGGGTTCTCAATAGCAGAAAATGCACAAACAGAGGCTTATGTTCAACCCAATGGTAGAGCATCTCTTGGACCAGTATTGTTTCACCCTTCAAATCGATGTGATTGGAGAAGTTCGGCCCTGATAAGAAACAATCTATCTGGTGTGGAGTGGTTATCTCTGAGGGGATCTGGAGGGTTGCTATCCTTGCTTCTTCTTGAAGAGTCTGAGCCTGTTCAGAGTGTAGAATTCAACCTCAGCTTACAAATTCCTCTTGACTTTTCTCCTCCAGACATGTTTCGCATGGAAGACGTCACTCATTCTTGTTTACAGCCATTGTCAAGGCAGCTCTATGCTAAGAATACAGGAGACTTGCCTCTGGAGATTAGAAGAATCACAGTTTCTGGAAAAGAGTGTGGGATGGATGGGTTTATGGTACAAACTTGCAAAGGTTTTACCCTTGAACCTGGAGAATCAGCAAAACTTCTGATATCGTACCAGACTGATTTTTCTGCAGCCTTGGTACAACGGGATCTTGAGCTGGCCGTGAATTCTGGTATTCTGGTGATACCCATGAAGGCAAGTATTCCTTTGCGTATGATCAATATATGCAAGAAATCAGTGGTCTGGATGCGCGTCAAAAAATACTCTTCAGCAGTATTTCTGGTTGTCTCCTTGATGTTTCTAGTATTTTGGTATATATTACCCCAGGTGCCTGCCTTTTGCTCCGATGATTGTTTGTACACGAGCGGAAAAAGTTCCTTGGTTACTTCTAAAAGTAGTTCAGGAAAATCATCTCATGCGCATAATTATAGAGACAGTAGATTTTCTGTGTCTGGTGAGATAAACAGTTTGCTAAGATCAGTTCGGGAAGATAAAACCTCAATGCAGGCATCATCTGTTGGTAGATATCCCGATGACAAGGCTGGGGCCTCAGAGCGGGAAAAATTTGCTCAACATGCAGATCAAATGCTACAGGGTCATGAACAAACTAATTATTTTTCAGATACGACAAAGAACAAAGCCATGGCTTTCTCATTGACTTCTAAATCTGTGTCAGTTGAGAATCCCAATGAACTAGAAGCATCCCAACCTGGTAACCTCACAGTCAAAACTGGACAGGAAAAGGGTAGAAGGCGTAAGAAGAGAAAGGGTGCCGGTGCTAAATTCACAGGACTTTTTGAAGTTTCAAGTAGTCAAAGTGGAAATTCTACACCTTCATCACCCTTGTCTCCAGTCTCATCTGTAATACCAAAACAAACGTGGCCGCTATCTCCTGATGTGGGCCAAGCTGTTGAGGCCAGAAATCCATTTACTCAAGTGGCTCAACAACACTTCCGGAAGAGTCATGTTTTTAAATCTGCTTCTAAGGCAAACTTATCACAGCCGGAGGTTTCTATAAAATATTGCAATAACCACCCAACTTTTGCTTCTCAAGTGCAGCCACCAGCACCAAGAAAACCTGCGGCCAGAACTGTTTTATTGCCTTCTGCCACCATTCCTGGTTCCAGTAGGCCTGCACCTAATTTGGTATGCTCATCCTCTTATCTGGCTTCAACATCACCTATTTCTCCGCATGTTAGAGCCCCTGGGTCCAAACTCTCTGATCGGAAAAGTGCTGAAGAAGAAAAGGCTCGGCTTGGGGATGAATATACATATGATATCTGGGGTGATCATTTTCCTAGGCTAAAGTTGACGGGTAGGTCAAAGGATGTCGCTTCTATGACCTCCAGCACTACAGAAAGCGACTCCAATAGCTTCTTTGTAAAGGGTCCACAAACCCTCATGGCAAAGTCTCCACCGAGATCTGTAAGTTTTTTCCATCAAGATGGTTAATGACAAAAAAAAAAAAAAAAAAAAAAAAAAAAAAAAATTCCCAAATAAGTTATCATGTTTCTCTGCTTTCGGATCTCTCTTTAGGTCTGCTTGTCTGTAGTTTTCTTCATTCAAAAGCAACATAGGAGTCCGCACTGTTGTCATACGTTAATATGAAACTGAAAAAAGTAGCCTATGCTGTAAACAATGAATAGTTTAACATGGCCTAGGAATTACAACGACCACCATTAGCTGTTATACACTGAACTTATCAAAATGTAGAAAAAGTAGAGATGAAAATATACATTCAACACTACCAATGAGGTAAAAAGATGAAAAGGGATCAACGGATCACTCGGAACAATAAGCTTTATGTAACATGTACAGTATGCAAAGGACATGTTGCAGAAACTTATTTGAGTCTGTTTTTAGGAAACAAGAATTTGCTAGCAGGATATGTAAACGTTTTCGAGTCTCTCACTATTAATGACACACAGGCATGTGTTTGCCGAAACTTTATCGAGTACAACTCTTGAATATGTTACTCTGTTAACAGTTTGCTAAATGACTACTCCTTGTTTATATGAGCTTGATTGTAATATTCAGAAAGATTAATGCAAGAAGAATGTGAACTTCTGCGGTCTATCGGTTCGTGAAATTACTCAAATTAGTACCTTTTTGGAAAGACGATTTGTGAAATATTCAAGGGATACTTTGGATGTGGTCCCTAATCCTTAACATTCTTTGACTAAAACCTTAATGATATTCAAAGTTTGATCAAAGTCCCTTGACTTTGTACACCTCATTATATTACAATTAATATTTATATTTTTATAGTTTTGACATTAATTGTTTGATATTTTATGAGATTTAAAATCCTATAAATTTAAAATCCCTCATTATAATACTATTAAAAACGGTTACAATAAAAAAATTCAAACATTTTGATTGAATAAATGGATAAAAACTATGTAAAAATAAGAAATAATAAATTACTTGGATATACAGCAACATTTTGGGCCCTTAAGGAGCGAGAGAATAGAATAGTTGTCATCCATATGTATCTCAGATCATATTCTTACATTTATGTGTGTTACAAATACTTATCTAACGGGCTTTACTTCACCGAAGTAAATGTGTTTTAAGTGAAGCGAAGCCCGTTAAATAAATATTTTCTATGGGGTGGAAATGTCTCCATTCTGTGATGTTGGGCCTTCGATTCTGTACACAAATATAGTACTGGGTGTTGAAACATCCACATCCGGCAGAGACAGAAAAATAATGGTTTAAATATCCTAACTCCATTGAGCTTGTCTCAGATTTGGGTTTCATGCTCCTTATTTCGTGTTTTTTGCTTGCTTTTACTGCTTTCTGTCTTTTAATTTTCCTTCCTCCCTCCTCCCTAGCTGTGATGGTTCATCCTCATCCCACCTTGTGTTCGGATTTGCAGGCTCTGATCAGAAATTGGATATCATATCCACTTCCCAGAGAAAGAAAAATAATGGTTTAAATATCATAACTCCATTGAGCTTGTCTCAAATTTGGGTTTCATGCTCCTTATCTCGCGTTTTTCGCTTGCTTTTACTGCTTTGTGCCTTTTAATTTTCCATCCCCCCTCCTCCCTAGCTGTGATGGTTCATCCTCATCCCACCATGTGTTCGGATTTGCAGGCTCCGATCAGAAATTGGATATTAGATCCACTTTCCCTCCCCAAACCGGCATGCCGGATCCCCATCGAGGCCAAGTGTTGTGTTGGGTATTTTATATACCCCTAGCCTCACTTTACACCCATAAGTTACTTTGTATATATTTGCAGGGGTTCGTGAATGAGACTTGGATCTGGTGTCTACTTTTTCGATTCGGAGTTTGGCTTTCCCCGAGGATGTGACGGCAGCAACTGTGTGGTTTTTGTTGCTGGAGATTAGGTTTTTTGTTGTTTGTTTTTTCAGTCTTCGTGTCTGCTTGTGCGGCCCTCCAGTTGCATCTTGAGTTGCCACTCTCATTTTGCTTGGGTCTTTTACTTTAACTGTAGTTGTTCACCCGTTTCTTTTTGGGCATTATACTAGTTTTTAATGTAATGAAAGATATCTTACTTGACTAAAAAAAAAAAATTCTAACCCCACTTTAACTGAGGCCATGGGACTATGCATGTTGTAATTAACAAGTTGGGGACAATACTGGTGTTATTAGAAGTGGGCATTCGGTTCATCTCTCTGATAATTTGACATGGTATTAGAGTTAGGGAGAGGGTTTGTACTACCACATGATGGGTGGGTCCCTTGGCCTTGCATGTTGGGTGACTCCACTTAGACTCCACGTGGTTGTCAATGTGTGAATCTCCGACGTGTGACTCACTAATTGGGTTCCACGTTAGGGAGCGTGTTGAAATATCCCACATCGGGTAAAGACAGAGAAAAAGAAGAGTTTAAATATCATAATCCCACTATAACTAATATCAAGCGTTTTTGTGATAAAAATCAATGCCTGTTAGACTGTGCAGTTGGTAATTAACAAGTTAGAGACAATATCAGTCTTATTAAAAGTGGACTTTTGGCCATCTCTTTGATAGTTTGACAATTAGTACTGGGTAGTGTGGAAGATGATGTCTCGGTGGTTGGAGTGATATATCAAATATGCTCTTGTTTTTTCGTTCGTTTAGCACACCCATAAAATCCTACTAGCAAATTCCTTTTTCTTCTGTCCTCTCCTGCCATTATTGTGACATTGACAAACAGGTTTTTACCTTCTGTAATATTCACTCTGGTGTTTGCATTTTCCCGTGGATGTCCTCGATCGAACAGTCTAGTCACTTGTCTATGCATGCCCCATACACAGGCACAGGCATGTAGTTTCTTTGGCAGACATTTCGGTATGAAGATTGCAACTTTGCATTCACAGTATTCAGTGCATGCAACTACTGTTCCTACGCGTCTCCTGCAACGACTGCTGTAATTTTCACATTATAGTGGCTGCCTAATCAGGGCAGTGCATGCAACTACTGTTCCTACATCGTCATTAAAATTAGAGGATGGATACAGATAAGAAGGACTTCCAGTCGAGCGGTAGCTCGTGCGTGCCTGCCAGCAACGAAGGAAGATAAAGCCACACAGTCGATCTGTTTGCAGAAACTGATCCATGGAAAAGGACTTCTTGGGGACCATTTTTGGTCGCAGAGCTGGCATCGTAGTAGTAGTAGTAGTATATTTACCCCGAGAGCTGTCATAACTACATGCTGCACCTAAACAGTGACCTTGCTGATCAGTTGCTAAGCCAACCAAATCTTCAACATGCCCGGCGGTAAGGTTAGGATGGGCGTAAAACCACTCAAGTTTACTTGACATGCGTGGTTTGTAAGTGATTGGGCAATCCTTAATTCATCTTATGACTTAATTCATCTTATGACAGTTGTCCAATGAGAGAGCACTTGTTTGCGATTGCTTTTAAAAGGGCTAAAAGTAGCTTATGAGTTATGATAGCCAAAAACGTTTTTGAATTTATCTCAAGTCAAAATGTGTGTGCCAAAAATTGTTTGAAACAAAATATTATTTAGAATAAAATGAAACGAGAATTTGAAATAAAAGGAAGCGAGAATAAAGAACTTCTGTTGTTTTTTATTTTTCATTTTTATAACATACACCCAAAAGTGTAGGGTGAATCACTTCAAAATCATATACTTCACAGACAGAGAAACATATTTTTATATTATAGAAAATTTTGTTTCAGTCAAATTATTATTTATTTCTTGAAGTGGTATTTCACTACACTTAGCCCCCTTCTAAAACCATCCATTAAAAAATTCAATGGTGAACGCCGTGGGATTATAAGATATAATATTCAACCAAAACATTAAAAAGTTGGAAAATGTACAGCAAGAGATGTGAAAACTGCTGTGATAGCCCTTTGTATTAGGTTGTTTTTTTTTTCGCCAATTAACACGGCTCCTAAGTGGTCGGAACCTACTGATGAAATGAAGTGGACTTCAAAAATCAACACCATCATCACAGAGTAAATAAACATCAGAATTAGACCAAAAATCTAGATCAGCAAAGTAATGGTTGAGACGATGACCAAACAATGGATGGGATGATGGCTGAGAGATGGATTTGCGAGTGGGAGAGAGGGATTCATGAGTGTGAGAGGGATTCATGAGCATGTGGCAGCGTTGTTGCAGAGCTGGCATTGTTGATGGTGTTGCAGCGTTTTCTTTAGATTTGTAAGAGGCCCTTCCTAATTCGAAATTCTAACTCCACCACTGGGTATATGTAATGTGGCCCTTCTCATTTGGGTTATTTCATTTTTTTATGAGTTGTCTACATATATATGCATGGCTAGGATCCGGGAACACATATTTTGATACACAATTTGTGAAGTCCAGTTTGTAATGTATTTTAATGATCCAACCATATATCTTTTATGTCTCACCTCAAAGATAATATCTACCAAAAATCACTTAAATCTGAAACCATTGGATTAAATTTGGTCTTTCTTTGTAGAACCATATTCGTTTGTTTTTTTCACTACAAATGAATGCCTTAACGGTTTTGGATTTTTTTAATTTTTTGTAAGAAAAATCTATGAATGAAGTACTAAAATATAGATGGTTTGAATCATTAAAATACATTACAAAATGGACTCTACAAAATAGTGTCAAAAGCGTATGCACTCGAATTCTAACCCTATATATCCTCACAGTCAATGAGTCCGTAGACCAAATCTAGAACTGAATCTCACCAGTCAGTACTGAATGGAGGAAAAGGGATTAGAGCGAGTTTATTTGCATGTGCTGCATGCTTTTGGCTTTTATTTTTTATTTTTTTCTGTCTGCATCAATATCTTCATCAGCAATGTTCCACTTCCTTCTTTTTTGTTTTTGCTATCGATCTCACCTCCCATTTTCACAGCCACACTACTACTAAATACCGATGAGCTCAAAATTTTATGGTGGGGGTCTCGGCTACCCTTTTCCATGTATGAATTTGGGACCACTAGCTAGCTTCTCAGATCAACCTCAAATACAAAAGAAGGGCCTCATTACATATATAGGACCATCTCGTGAAATTTAATGCCGGTTTAGAGTTTAGACTTTGGAGTAAGAACTGTACAAATGTCCAATTGCAAGAAGATCTTTTTCTGTTGCAAGAGGCTAGTGACGAATCCATGATTCTAATATCGGATGGTCCCAGTGTAAAACATCCAAAAACACATTAAGGGAAAATAACATAAAAATCTAAATACTAATCCCTTCTTCTCTTACCTTGATATTCAACGTCTTTCATCTACCTCGCAAGAAGGCTACTGCAGCCTGCAACTCCTTCACTCCTCTTCCATGGATGCACCAGGTTTTGATTGGACTATAACTTTATATCATTTGACAAAATAATTGCTTTGGCATGGCCTATATAGTCCCAGGAGTAGATCTCTTCCCCTGCCGAAACATTTGGAGGGTCCTTGGAGATCTTCATGGGCGTTTTTCCGCCTCCCAGGTGGTCTTGGGAATTTGGGACTACCTAGTCCCTGTATGGATCTGCCCCTGCAAGAGACTTAGTCAAATTGGTTTCAATAGTGCATGGGCTCGTATTTCACTCAAGTTTGAATTTATCTTTTCTTAGTTTAGATTAATTTAGTGTAGATGAATGCTAATCCTTGTAGCCTAAGACTTGTGATGTATATCTAAAAGAGGGTTACCCTATGAATGGAAATCAACCAATTCAATATTTCTACAGTGTCGATCAATGTACTGTCGCGTGTTTTCAAACCCTAAGTAACCATATGTAAACCCCTCCTACACGTTTAATTTAGACCCCCCCCCCTTTCAGTTTACTTTTCTGGTCCTTCTGTTGACTTTTGTGTATATTCCTGTAATCTTGGGATTATTAGCATAGTATGATTTCATGTAATTATTTCTTTCCTTATTGATATAATTGTAACATCCTATAAATTCCTCATTGAGAGATGAATAGACACACAATACTATTCTAAAAGCATTCTCTTCTTGGCACCAGAGCCTAGGTTAATAAAAAATATATATAGAAGTCGCGTTGTGCGTAAAATCGAGAACCACCAATTGCGTAGCCAATTGTGCAGCGCATTGTCAAATCAGCGAACGACGCTGTCGTTGTTGACCAAAGTTCATTCCTGCATCCACCCAGACCAGCGAGCGACCGTCGTTGCTGACCCGAGTTCACCGAGCCGATTATTGCAGCCACCCACCACTACCCGCTGTTGCATCACGTGGCCACAAACCGAGGTCCAAAACCTAGAAATTACCGCTGCAAATCCCGATTGAGAACCACCACATGTGTTTGCAATTTCGTCTGCACCAAAGACGAGACCTGTGAAACGGCTGCCAACCACCTTGAACATATCACTCCCGCACCCACCCCTGATCTGTTCTAGTCACGCCTGATCTGTTCCGTCTGCAATTTTCTTGTTTTGTCGTGCTTCGAAGGAAGTCCTGGAGTAAGGAAAGAAAAACGAAAAAAGAAAAAAAAAAAAAAAAAGAAAAAAAAAGAAAAAAAAAGGAAAAAAAAAAGTTTGTCTTTTTTATTTGGGGTTATTGTTTGTTTTTCCAGGGTCTCACATTGTTTGACCTAGTTGGTTTGGAATCTTGGCCCTATCAATCACCTCAGACGTTGCACTCAACTCATGCGGAGTAATGACACACTGGACTTGTCATCCCCGCTGTAATGAGTCGTGTGCATTGATTGCCGAAGTTAAGGTAGATTCTGATCATATAAGTAATGACGGTAAGGCTTTAAAGGTTTCTGTATATGTTCCGAATAATATATGGATAATTGATTATGGTGCTACTGAACATATGACTTGTGATTCTAGACAGGTACAAACACTAAACCCATCCACCAAAACTAACGTGAGTGTTGCTAATGATAATGTTGCCCCCATCATTAGGGAATGTGCTATATGTCTTTCTGATACCCTTAATCTTGATTTCGTACTTGGTGTTCCTTCTCTTGACTATAATGTATTATCTGTTGCTCAAATAACTGTCGCCTTACATTGCCTTGTGATTTTTTGGCCTTTTTTTTGTGTTTTTAAGGACATTCGGACTCGCAAGACGATTGGTTATGGCATTAGGAAGGGGAAGCTCTACTACTTAGAACTGACATCGAATAGTACCCAAATGTTGACTCAAGCTCTTACCGTGGAACGATCTTAGGGGGAGAAGAATAAAGCTTTGGATGTTTGGTTGTGGCAGTCGACTTGGACATGCTTCTTTCAGTTATCTACGAAGGTTGTTTCCTAGCTTATTTGTTCATAACGATGTTTCTAGCTTTAAATGTGGTGTTTGTGAATTGGCTAAAAGTCATAGTACTTCGTTTCCCCCCCCCCCCCCCCCCCCCCCGTTTAAGTAAAAGTTCAGTTCCATTTATGATAATTCATTCTGATGTGTGGGGGCCTCTAAAACTGCTACATTTGGTGGTGCTCATTGGTTCGTTACTTTTATTGATGATTGCACACGTATGACTTGGGTTTATTTAATGAAGTCCAAAAGTGAAGTTCCTTCTTTGTTTCAACGATTTCACAAAATGGTGCAAGTACAATATAAGTCATAAATACAGGTTCTCAGGAGTGATAATGGTGGCGAGTATGTGAACTTAGAACTTCGTGCCTTTCTTGATCATCATGGTATTGTTCATCAAACTACATGCCCATATACTCCACGCAAAATGGAGTTGCAGAACGCAAGAACCACCAACTTCTGGAGGTTGTTTGTGCTTCCTTGCTTGAGGCGCGTCTCCTGTTATCCTATTAGGGAGAAACTCTCACTTCAACTGCGTATCTTATTAATCGTGTTTCATCTCGAACATTTGATTTTCAGACACCACTTTAATCTTTCTCTTCATATGTTGATGCTCATGCAATCCCCAATCTTCCACCTCACGTGTGTTGGCTGTGTGACCTTTGTTCATCTCCACAAACAGCAGAGAAGTAAGCTTGAACCTTGGGCCTTACGATGTGTGTTTGTAGGATATGCCTCATGTCAAAAAGGATATCGATGTTATCACCCTCCAACAAAAAAACTGTTTATTACTATAGATGTTGCATTTCATGAACATGAGATGTACTTTGCCAATCCCGAGTCTTCACTTCAGGGGGAGAATCAGATAGAAGTTCAAACTCTTGATTATACAATTCTGGATACAGATATTATGAATGATGTGGAATTAAGTGGTAATGTTTTGGAGACAAATGATGATCATTCACATGGAAATAGTGATGTGAATGATGTGGAATTAAGTGGTAATGTCTTGGAGACAAGTGGTGACCATTCACATGAAAACGATGAAAGCCTTGTAAGGGATGAGCCGACACCACCAGACAACTCATTGCCTTCCTCACCACCGGACAATCCAGTACCGCATGCTATCTCACAGTCAGTCTCGCCACTCTTGAACCCTAATAACCATAACCAATCATCTTTGATCCCTGATGCACCATCACCACGTCATCTCCTTAACCGTGTCACCCGAGGTATTCCTAAACTTACTTATGAAGCTGACCCTAAATGCAATACTAGATATTCAATGAATAAACCCAACCTTGCGCCTAATGTGTTATACCCGTTAAGCAATTATATGTCTACCAGTTACCTGTCAGAATCAAACAAGTCATTTATGCATCAATTATCTACTATATCTATTCCTAACAGTGTGCATGAGGCTTTAGCTGATCCACGTTATAGTCTTTATAATTTTTTAAATGTGAATTTATGGAAATGCCCTTCTAGGCGAAGACGTTGACTTTTGTTGACCGTCATGTCATGTCACGTAAGGTTCGTTTTCTTGGCGTATCTTCGTAGTACTCGTCGCTATGAACACGTGGGCATAAACGGAACATAATTTGGAGTTACAATGAAGGAGTTATTAACAAATGAAGTCGAGGGCAAAATTGTAAATTTATTATTTTCTGGAATGCTCCAGATTTTTGGAGCAAAATCTGGAAAGCCACATGTGTAGCCCAGATTAAAGGGAAGAAAAGTTGGGCGGTGGAGATGAAAGATAAAGGAGAGGAAGGAGGATGGGCGCTGCCCAATTGGGAGAAGAGAGAGAAGTGAGTGACCAATGGGAAGAGAGACCAAGAAGGGAAAGGAGGGAAAAGGAAATGGAAGGAATCAGTTGGGTTCCCCTTGACCCGCGCGATGACCTGACTTCCTTGGAGTTTTCCAACGGTTTTCCATCCAACTTTCCGGCCTACTTCAACCTTCCATCACCACCAAACCTCACCACAATACCCCATCACCTAATTCTAACCAAACTCGACGAATTTTAGCCCCGATGTGGTGAGAAAACCCACCGACGAGTCCTAGTGGGTCTTGGCCTTGAATCACCATTTGTGAAACGATTTCTGTCGATCTCTACCACCATTAGACTCTCATTAAACCCTGGAACAAACCCCAACCAACCATAGAGGCGGCGGAGCACCGGAGGAGTTGAATCAATGAACACCCAAATTCTAGGGTTCCGGCAAGTTTGTGGCGATTTGAAGCTTTTCCCAGCCAAATTGAACTTGGCCACAGGTATAAAACTTACTCTACTCGTTGAGATCTTCATTTCTTTGAAGTTTGAGAATTTTTAGAAATAGTTGATTTTTCCGACGAGTCGGGGAGGCTGACAACCATGTACAGCAGCGTGTGGTGGCGGCACGTGGGCCGAGGCATCCCCTGACCTTCCTAGGCTAAATTTTTTTCTCCAATTCCGTATGTTAAGTCCGATTGACGAATTTCTGTCGTTTGAACATAGTTCCATTAAGATCCGCCACTTGATTATTATAGCAATTGACGATCCGACCGTGTTTGAGGATATTAGAAACTTATGGATCGGGAATCCGACGTACAAATCTTCCCGAATATGATATGTAAATTACGTGTTCTATTGATAAGAATTCTGAGACATGATTTGATAATTGTTCTAGGCGCTGATTGTTCGTGACGCCTCGATATTCGTGCTAGGGAGTTGAAGCGTGGACCTCAGGTGAGTGAGTCTTTTTCCTTTTTATAGTGTGTGTGTGTGTGTGTGTGTATATATACATATATATACATATATATACATATAAACTTTATAGTTTCCACAAATGCCTTGAACTGAGTTATGCATATCATGACATGATTAAATAATGTTATATTTAAAATGTTACATTGTTATGAAGTTGTGAAATACCAAACGATCCTACGGGATGAGCAGATAAGTTTATGTGAGCTATTATGTGATTGAAATGGTTGCATTATATGAGCATGCATATATTCATTTATAACTCATCATTACTGCACCCCGGTGTAAGTGCTCATGCCCTGGGCTAGGGCACAACCTTCACATGATTGTTCACCTCCGGCACTGCAAGCTCACCTTGGATCCAAGTTAGGTGCTAGCTTGTCGTACAGGTCGTATTAGGCGACTTCGACTCGTAGGTGACCTGCGCATAGCGCTAGCTTTCACGTGATCGTAACACTAGAACGTACATATTTACACCCAACCTGTTGTACAGGTCACACTAGTTGACTCCGACTCGTGTGCTAGCATAGACTAATGAGCAATAGGTCCAGTCGTATAGGTCACATCAGGTGACTCCGACTGACATGTTTGTTTATACTGATCTCACACTTGGCTTACATTTATTATTGCTGAGATATTGTGGCATGGCATGTTTTTGTTTTTACTGCACCTGTGCATTCATTTTTCGTACCTATGTAGTATTATTTTCTGGAAACTATACGGGTTTTACGGCGAGAGGTTATAACGCTTTCAAAAGGTTTTTATTAAAACTTTATTTTCAGGCCCACTCACTCTTGTTTTTCGCCCCTCCAGGTTCTAGTAGCAAAGTTTTTGTACTAACGAGGATTAATGGCAAATCTTGGCATAGACGATTACCATCGATGGTATAATTCTCACCCTATTTTATTGTATTGTACTTATGCTTTGTCATCACGTGTGAAATGGGTTCATACCCGCTCACCACGCACTGTTGTATTTAGGTACTTTTAGGTTTAAATTTATCCACATTTTTCACATCACTACACTTTATGGCTTCGTCACCTTATAGGTGTCGGCCAACACAACTCGATTTGGAGTTTTAGTGAACATTTTGGGTCGGGGTGTGTCAGAAGTCTTTGAAGAAGAATGCTACATAAGAGATCACAGACTTGCCAGTTGGCAAGAAACATGTGGGATGTAAATGGGTTTATACTGTGAAGTATAAAGCCGATGGGACAATAGATCGCTTCAAGGCAAGACTGGTAGCAAAAGGGTACACTCAAAAGTATGGAATCAATTATACATATACTTTTGCTCCTGTGGCCAAAATCAACACGGTCCATGTTTTGTTGTCTTTGGCTGCATATCTTAATTGGCCCTTACAACAGTTCGATGTGAAGAATGCCTTCTTGCATGGAGATTTGACAGAAGAGATTTATATGAATCTTCCACCAGGATGTAATGCTCTAGATAAATACAAAAGAAAGGTTTGCAGGTTGAAGAAATCCTTATATGGTTTAAAGCAGTCCCCTCGAGCATGGTTTGGAAGATTCACCAAATCTATGAGAGCGTTTGGTTATAAGCAAAGTAACTCTGATTATACTCTGTTTCTGAAAAGAAGAAATGGAAAGTTGACTACACTTATTATGTATGTGGATGATATGGTGGTAACAAGGAATGATCCGGAAGAACGTGTGGCCTTGCAAAGATACTTGTCTACAGAATTTGAGATGAAAGATCTTGGATCCCTAAAATTTTTTTTAGGGATTGAGGTATCGAGAAGTAGTTCTGGAATTTTCTTGTCACAGAGGAAGTATATTATTGATTTGTTGCACGAAACTGACATGTCAGCTTGTCAGCCAATAACTACACCATTAGAGGAAGGGTTGAAGTTTTTTATTGAGCCTAATCACGTACCAGTTGACAAAGGGAGATACCAAAGGTTAGTAGGTCGTTTAATGTACTTGGCACAAACAAGACCAGACCTTGCTTATGCCTTGAGTGTAGTAAGTCAATATATGCATGACCTTGGAGAACAACATATGAATGCAATCATGAGGATTTTGCGATATTTGAAGGGAAGTCCGGGAAAGGAATCTTATTTAAAAGGAATAACCATTTTAGAGTTGAAGGTTATACTGATGTGGATTGGGCAAGTTCAGTTGACGATAAGCGCTCAACATCTGGTTACTTTACATTTGTTGGAGGTAACTTAGTTACATGGAGAAGTAAGAAACAGAATGTGGTTGCTCGTTCCAGTGCAAAAGCTGAATACAGAGGTATGGCCTTGGGAATTTGTGAAATTTTGGGGCTTAAGCTTCTGTTAAGTGATTTGGGTATAAAGCATGATCAGCCCATGAATTTATTTTGTGATAATAAAGCTGCCCGGGACATTGCACATAATCCGGTACAACATGAGAGAACAAAGCATGTTGAAGTTGATCGATTCTTTATTAAAGAAAAATTGGAGGAGAAAATAATTGAGGTACCGGCAATAAGAACAGAAGATCAATTGACAGATATCCTCACAAAGACTGTTTCAAGTCAAAAGTTTTCAAGTTTCTCACACAAGTTGGGCATGTGCGACATATATGCACCAACTTGAGGGGGGGTGTTGACTTTTGTGTATATTCCTGTAATCTTGGGATTCTTAGCATAATATGATTTAATGTAATTATTTCTTTCCTTGTTGATATAATTGTAACATCCTATAAATTCCTCCTTGAGAGATGAATAGACACACAATACTATTCCAAAAGCATTCTCTTCTCCTTCTACAGGAATATAGAAGTACCTACTAGCTTTGGTAGACTCTAATTTTAACGAGGTGCAGATATTAAACATGGAGCAGTCATGGATCATGGCGTTTTAATGAATGATTTGGCGGATGTTTTAGACATTCCCTCTTTAATTGAACATGCATGGTTACATGCCACCATATGCTAAAGTTGGCTCAACTAATGCCAATACCTAAATGATATGTCTGAATTCTCTTGCTAAATAATATATACAAGATAATCTCAGGCACTACGACCTGTATTACCAAAAATTGGGAATATATAGGGCTACCCTAGCTCATGGGGCAATTTAGCGCTTTTCTTTGGGGATATATATTCGTTGCATATTAGCAAAAAGATTAAGCTTTTGTTGTTCATAGCCTTGACATGCCTGACATACCATTCTGCATGTTCCACGTTAAGGACTCATCACTTCTTCAACTTATGATTACAAAAAATTTGATACATCCGTGACATCACATATGTTGTTGCAATTCATTCAGTTAAGACACAATAAAAGTTTCCAATTTAATTAGACATAAAGTTGATCTGTTATGTAAGTTATAAAGTGCTGATTACATGCATGAAAAGTAAAAATAACATGTAGTTAAATGTGCAATATTGATGCTTCAATTAAGAATATGATTCGATGATTAAGTTAGGATAATTTTCATGAGAGAGAGAGCTTTTTCTTTTCGCCCGACCAAAGATTTAAGGAATGATCATGTTGAATTAATAATTGGCAGGTCGATCGATTGGAGGTAGCGCATGAGACTGAGGACTGACTGAGGGCATGCTTTGCTTCCACAGATCAACCATGCATGCACGCACATGTATAAATGTACACATGATATATTATATGAATGGATGAAGTGCACGCTCATGTGCTTCTGCAAAAAAAAAAAAAAAAAAAAAAAAAAAGGAAAATGCAAATAAATCATTAAGACCATGTACCTAATACTGTTCTTTTTTTATCATGTCATGCATGTTTATTATTTATAAATTTAATGGAAGTGGTTTTATCTCATGCAATTATAGGTAAATGCTTTGATACAAAGTTGTGAAACGACGGATATATATATATTTTTTTTTTTACAAGAAGCGATAATGATATACTCTATTAATGAAGAAGAATAATTACATAAGGTGTCACATTTGTACATCTTTTCAAGTGATATATTGATATAGAGATAAGTTCCAGAGCAAACATAGAAAGTAAAATTCCTACACGACTATCACAAGTATTAGAACATCGGGATATATAGTACTACATATATGACATGCATGCGAACAATTAATATTTGGCTACTAAGGATTGACAGAACTTTGTAAAGATTATTTTTGTAAAAAGTCAACGAAAACTGTTGTTTAGTTAATCAACTGTAGCAAATAGATACATGATTTGAAATAAGAAAAGTGGGTGCTGTATTTTTAGTTGAAAATTTACTTTAGTGCTTTTAATTTACTAAAACAATTAATATAGTGTTTCTCTAAAGTATTGGACTTGGAAGTGTTTTTTTTTTCTTCTTCTAAAATGTAACATTATTAAGGAGTTATGTATGAAAAGAAAGAAAGACTAATTGGTTACAATTATAGTCACACATTTTAAGTTGATATGTCATTTTCTTCTATAACCAAGGGTCCAAGAGACCAACCATTTTCTTCCATCTCGACCTAAAAAACCATTTTCTTGTATCCCAATCGTATCCTCACACAATGAGTTACTTGAATTTGAAACAAGATGAAATTCATAACAATATTTGGACTGGCGTCTAATAAATCGTCCAAATTTGTCCTGAAATCAGACATGGCGGGTAAATTACGCATTTCTACTTGATGTTAGCACTTCAACTATAAATTTATCATTCACCCGCAGTTTGTGGAGTAAGTTGATGGTTATGTTTGATCCCTTGTCTATATGTTCCCGATGCCTCTAACAACCATTTCGATATTTAATCACATTGGATCGATTTATATATTTTGTGTTTATATATATATATATATAAGTAATTTTGGAGGAGAAAAGTCCATGGATGTGAAAATGCAAGTTATAAAGGTGACTATATTTACGCCCAAGTTGTAAGATCCCACATCGCCCAGGGGTGAGGATTTTGTAAGCCTTATATGTACATTCCCATATCTACCTAGCACGGGGCCTTTTGGGGACTCACTGGCTTCGGGTTCCATCGGAACTCCAAAGTTAAGCGAGTTCGCGCGAGAGCAATCTCATGATGGGTGACCCATTGAGAAGTTGTCGTGTGAGTTCCCAGAAACAAAACCGTGAGGGCGTGGTCGGGGCCCAAAGCAGACAATATCGTGCTACGGCGAAGTCGAGCCCGGGATGTGGTGGGGGCCCGGGCAGGGGTGTGACAATTTGGTATCAGAGTCACTCTGCCGTGTGGTGCGAGTGTGCCGACGAGGACGTCGGGCCCCTAAGGGGGGTGGATTGTAAGATCCCACATCACCCAGGGATGAGGATCCTGTAAGCCTTATACGTACATTCCCATCTCTACCTAGCATGAGGCATTACATTCCCATCTCTACCTAGCATGAGGCATTTTGGGAACTCACTGACTTCGGTTCCATCGGAACTCTGAAGTTAAGCGAGTTCGAGTGAGAGCAATCACATGATGGGTGACCCACTGAGAAGTTCTTGTGTGAGTTCCCAGAAACAAAACATGAGGGCGTGGTCGGAGCCCAAAGCGGACAATATCGTGCTACGACGGAGTCGAGCCCGGGATGTGGTGGGGGCTCGGGCCGGGATGTGGCACAAGCTCTGCTCTCAAATATTTTAATTAATAATCTACGATTATTTGACTAAAATAAAAAAATTCATAAAGAAAATAAAAATCTAAATGAAATTTTCTGAACAATAAAGTGTCAAGATGTAGAATATTTTGATTAGGTAAGTTGATTTTAGGCATTCTCCCTATCACTTTGCACCAAAGTTCGAATTTCTCATAAATTACAATAGTAGTAAATCATCTTTGACAAAGATGCAATAGTATAGATGAAGCAGTTGAGCAAATATCCCAGATCTAAAATCCCAAATTATAATACAAATCCATCTAAATTAGCAACTAATTGTCTTTTTAAGACACGTGTCCTACTGGGATAATTCATGCATGAATAATATTTTTCCACTAACCATGATCATTTGAAAATAATTATGGTTATTAAAAAGGCACTTGCAATTGGGAGGTAGGATATGTGGCAAACACTTGTAAGATATAAAGATGCATATTTACTATTTTGTAGGTAGTAATGATAACCACAAAATTATGGTATATGGTAGATTAGAATATAGTCGTTATCAACTTACATGTTAAATTATGAATAGACGACGAGTTTATATCTTATGGTATAATATTAATAATCTATTCACATGTCATAACATAAATAAAAATTTTATACTGCAACTATATTTTAGTATCACACAATAATTTTACGTCTAAATCTTAGACAAATAATTATTAGGGAGTTGTCTACATTGTGATGACAACTACAACGTGAATGGTGCTTGCTGAATTCCATGAAAAATTCGTTTGCTACTTGGAGACATTCATAAACTTTTCTATAATTATGAGATTATTAGTTTTGTTCATGTTTATCGGGAAGCCAACTTTGTAGTTGATAAATTAGCTGTTATAGGGCGCTCTATGTCCTGAGATTGCGTTTGGCTTGATTTTATCCCTAGTAGTTCAAGGAATGCCTTAAGCTTTGATAATTGTTGTAATGGTTGCCCAAGGGGCTTTTGTGTTTCATTTAATTTCCTGCTTTCAAAAAACTACAACGCAGTAGTTTCCAAAAAAAAAAAAAAAAAACTACAACGTACAAAAGATCTGCAAGCGTAAGAACCAAGTTACCAGCAGCTATGGGGACCAATAGGTAATAATCAAGTTGTTGATGCACTTGGCCCATGTTTAGTGCTGTATCATATCTTTCAGATGCTGAGAGATTTATTGATTAATTGTTTTGGTTTATGTACTGAAAGATTTATTTATTCCACAATAAATGGGCTTTAACTAAAGAATCCGGATTTTCTTTGTGAGGATTTCGGAAATCCGTGAATCATGTCCGTTCATTGTATATCGTGCGGTTAGAAATCATTTTAAATATTCTTATTTAAAATTAAACATAAACAGTATCTGACAAAAACTGATCGCACAATATACAATGAACAAATATGATTCACAGATCTACATGATTATCACCAAAATGACCGGAAAGAATCCTGTTGGTTGACTAAATGCCTTTTTAAACAAGGAAAAGCCAACGTGCTAATTAATGATGGAGAAAGCCGGTTGTTAACTTCTTCTTTTTTGTTAAATAAAGAGTAATATTAACAGGGCAAAGCCCAAAGAGAACATGGAACAAGCAAGAGAAACTCTCAAAGCACCAACAAAGGGGAAACAACCCCAAAACAAAGCCTAACCCACGCAGGGGAAGGCGACAAGAAAGCCTAGAGCCTAAGAAGTAGCAACATTCCAATTATGGAGGACCGTTATGTTAAAGGTTGAGGGCTTAACATGTAAAGTACACAACCAACACCGGATCATATTAGTGATCGACTGAAGAAGAGTAGCAGGGGTTTTCCTACAATTGTTGAACATGACGTTATTCCGTTCACACCAAGCCGGTTGTTAACTTTAGAGTATGTTCACCACACACTTCAAAATTGGTCTAGTTGTGAATAATGTATCTTGAGCATATAAACTCAACGAGGGGATGTACGCATCCCTCTATTTGTGAATAACGTATCTTGAACATATAAACTCTACGATTGGAACCCTTCAATTTATTAAACATCATTCAAAGATCACTCATACAAAAATTTATTCAAATAAAAAATTGTTTAATCATCCAAACGTATCAAATAAATGAACGGTTCATCATGAATATGTTGTTACCTACACTGTTGATTTGTTCTATACATTTCAATGACTGAATAATCTATGATTCAAATTATTTTTGTAGGATTGATCTTCAAATGAAGTTTAAGAAATTAAACAATTTCGATAATGAAATTTGTACGATAAATTACATTATTTGCATGGGAGAAATGAGCGCATTCCTTAAGGGGAATGCAAGTATTATCTCTAAAGAATTGAGTTCATGAAAGGAATCCAAAGAGAGAAGATGAAAAAGGTAAAGAGAAGGGAATAATGGTTGGTCATGAATTGTGATAAGTAGTAGTAGGAATAATAATAAAAAAAGATAAGAGTAGGAGAGTGATTTGTCCATGTTAATCCATGATGATGGATTGGGTTGTCACACACAAAAAAGCTAAAAGTTGCAAGTAGCACAACTTCATCACTTTCTTGTTCCTCTTGCCAGGTCTCTCTCTCTCTCTCTCTCTCTCTCTCTCTCCACAAGAATAAGAAGCAGCACTTAAAATTTTGAGAGGGAGGGGAACCGGATCCCTCCGAATCCTTTAACATTGAGCCCACTAATCAATGAATCCGGATCGTTGAAATTTAATCCAACAACTACAAACAAAGGGTTCCCCTAAAAGTTATAATAATTGTAGCTGTTAAATCAAATTTCAATGGTCCGAATTTATTGATTAGTGGGCTCAGTTTTGGTGGATCCAGAGGGGATCCGGTTATGAGGGAGGGAGTGTATGTTTTTAGTGCTTGTCCCTATCTCTCTCTAACTTTCATGTTTCTTAATTTAATGTTAAAGAAAGAAGAAAAACCCTACATCTTACACCTAATAGTATAAACATTGTTTACAATTTAAATTGTGAATTGTTATTAGCACTCCAAAAATCTCATTTGGCATTCTAAACTTTCTATAATTAAAAAAAAAATACATCTGTGAGGAATGTAGAATGAGATTTTTAGAATGCTAATAACAATTATCTTTAAATTTCAAAAATTTTACCATGCACCATAGTATAACATGTATCAAAATAAATAAAGATTTAACGATGAGATGTGGGTTATATGTTAGAACAATAGATGGTTAAGAAAATGATAAATACGCCCTTTTAACTTTTTATATACTTTTTTTTTAATTTTGATTGTAATTTGATTTATCTAGTTCAATAATCAATAATAAAAATTAAAAAAAAAAACGAAAAGTTCAAAAAAAACTTCTATTTTAACAAAAAACGTTTTTTAAAGGTATAGTAAATAGTGCCAGTTAAAGGTAAAAATGTGATTTTTCGTTAAAAAAAAACAGTACCGAAAATATTTTATTAAAACTCCTTAAAAAAAACGGTGTGAAAACATTAAAAAAATGTGTGAAAATCATGGTGGATAGTTAAAACTTAAATGTGAGGTGAAGAATCTAATGAACCTTGGCTAATGGCTTCGATTGTTGTTTGTAAAATAATATAATAATAGCAGCAGGCTTGTTGTCCCTCTGTTACGCTTTTCTTGGAAGACGCTTAACCAAATTCAAAGGTCTAAAACCTCGTCCTTTTCTGCTATTTCCTTCAGAGCTCTGTCATCTCTGTTCTTTTGCTGCTTTCTCACTTCACTCTGATTGAGAGAGAGAGAGAGAGAGGCTACAAACAACCAACACCAAATGCAAATGCAGCCATTCTCTTTCTGGGTCTTCCCCACTTCAACTTTCCCGCTCTCTTAATCATATATGAAATATAATCTCTCTCTCCTCCTCCTCTCTCTCTAGTTCTTTATTTACAGTTATGAAATTATGAGAGATTAGGTTGTCATCCCTCTGTTCATCTTTTTAGGATGCATTAAATTTGCATCATAGTTTCTCACATTCTCCAGAAAAGAAAAAGAAGATGAATAACAGAGTACGCACTAATTTTCAGACCATGAAAGCTGCTGCTGCTATAAATCATGATATTAATAAAGTAAGTTGCTTTTCTTTTTTTTCTTTTTTTTTTCTTTTTTGGGTTGTAATTCTTCTTCTTTCATTAAAGCTGATAGGTCATATCAGTTACAAATTTCGAGGTCAGTGTGTTTGTTTCTCGAGAAAAGCATTTCTGGGTTCTCTTCTTCTGGTCTTCTAGACCTTAACCTTTCTGAAAAAATGGAGTTTTTGGATATGGGCAGTAGGCATCTAAATTGGGTTCTCAAATTTACTTGAAAAAGTAAAGGCTTTTAATTTACTTGTCCATTTTTTGCATGTAATTTCATAACTATTGAGACATTAAATATTCTGTACTTCCAAAATCATTCTTTCCAATTTTGTTTAATCTCCCACTGAGCTGTGAAAAGTGAGGCACTTTTGATCCTAAATCCAAATCCAAAATTGGGTTAATTTTCTTTTGTTCCGTAGTGTTTCTTTTTCTTCTTCCATGTTACCGAAGAAAAGAATAGTTTTTGTTTCTCCCTTTGGTGTCCTTTTTCTCAGACACACTGATCCCATTATCTTGCTTATGACATTGATATAATTTTGGTGTTGAATTTGTAAATGAGAAGAAGATGGATTCTCAGAAGAGCAGAGCAATGGGCACTGATAGAACTGCAATCAATCGGCGTAAATCGAACCGTGAAAGAAAAATGGCATTGCAGCAAGATGTAATCTTCCAACATTTTAATTGGGTTTCTTAATTTCTGCAAAAGAACTGTTCTTTTAATGTTGTTGTTGTTGTTGCGGTGGTTGTTGTTGTTGTCGTTGACTTATTGGTTTGGTTTGAAATTTGCAGGTTGATAAGCTGAAGAAGAAGCTCAGACATGAAGAGAATGTCCACAGAGCATTGGAGAGGGCTTTTACAAGACCATTGGGAGCTCTGCCTCGTCTTCCTCCTTTTCTCCCTCCACATGTTAGTACAATCCTTTCTCTCTCTCTCTCTCTCTCTCTCTCTCTCTAAAAACCCAGAAGAACGCTTTTCCAAGATTAGAAATTGAAGAAGAATGCACTTCATTTGAATTGATATAATGTGTGATGTTTTTTGTTTCAGACATTAGAACTTCTAGCTGAAGTAGCTGTTTTAGAAGAGGAGGTTGTTCGGCTTGAAGAGCAGGTTGTGAATTTTAGACAAGGTCTCTATCAGCAAGCTGTGTATCTGTCCTCCAACAGGAGTGTCGAAACCTTGAATGATTCGATTGAGCAGACCCCGGTTCGAGTCTCTAAACATCAGAGGTCAAAATCTATGTCACATAATGAGTTCATGTCAGCCGCATCAGCCAGCAGGATTCCACCTTCGCTTGCTCGATGCACTTCGAGCAGAAGGATGATGTCCACTGATCATATCGTCTCTGATCGAATAGGGAATTGTTCTAGTAGGCAAGTCAATGGAAAACAAACTCCCAGGAAACCCAATTCCATAACACCAATTTCAGAAGATGGTAGAGGAAAAGAGAATCGGTTATGCTCTAATGCGATGAAGGATAAGCAATCTCCTGACAAGAAAACTGCTAAAACTGTAACCCCAGTAAAGAAAACACCTACAAAACATGAATTCGTGGCAAAGTGTTCGGACGTGTTGAAGTTAGAGGTAAGCAAGCACTGATGAAAGTTTCTAATTATTAGATTCAATCATTAACACATTGTGGTTATTTAGTTGCAAATTTGATTGTTCAGCTAGAATGCAGATTAGTAGACCAGGAAAGAGCACATGAGAGTTCATCTAGTTCTTCGGATGATAGGGTTCCGGATGCTGATATCACTCCTAATAAAGTATCCGAGGATATTGTGAAGTGTTTGTCCAGCATTTTTGTGAGGATGAGCAGTTTGAAGGACAAGGGAGAGGAAGTGCAAAGTTCTAGATCAACATTATCTGCTCATGCAGCAAATGGAGAGATGGGATTTCAAGATCCTTATGGTATTTGTTTGGAATTCAGAAACATAGACGTTGGCCCCTATAAACATCTCCATTCAATTGATATTGGTTCAGTTGATATTAACAGAACAAGCGCATTAATTCTGATGCACAGATTAAAGTGAGCTTTTGGTTTGTCTAATCTTGGTCCTCAGTTAATCATAGTGCTTTGGATTGTGTGTAATTAATTTCTCTTTTGAAAAATCACCAGGTTCCTACTTGGAAAGCTTGCTACTGTGAATCTAGAGGGTCTAAACCATCAGCAGAAGCTTGCATTTTGGATCAACACTTATAATTCCTGCATGATGAAGGTAATACAGCGTCTCTATCAAGAAACTGAAAACCGAAGATTTATGATGTCCCAACTGCAAGTTTGATCAATTCTTTTTTTTCAAAGACATTGGGACATTGTATCTTTGGAAAACACCTTTTTTTTTACCTGGTATATCTAAAACGAAAACAACACACTCAAAACTGTTTCTATTACCACTGTTGCAGGCATTTTTAGAGCATGGGATACCCGAGACTCCTGAAATGGTTGTAGGTCTAATGCAAAAGGTAAGATCAATTCATCCTTCATGTCAACCAGTTCCGTTGAACACAAACAAACACACGCATGAACAAGGATTGGATTCTTTAACTTTGCATACCCCAAATACCATCATGCACAGTACTCCATTATGTAATTTTCTGTTTCTGTTGATATCAACTGTCATATAATCATTTTTCGTAAGCTGATTTTGGCTGTCTTTGCGTCAGGCAACAATAGGTGTCGGGGGACACTCGCTAAATGCAATTACAATCGAGCATTTCATTTTAAGACTGCCGTATCACTTAAAATTTGTAAGTATATTCCCCCTAGTGCTTTTAGGCTAGAATTACTGACTTCTGAGCGACTGAGTTAGTGTCATCTCATGCATATGAAATGAAAATTAAGTTTCACATTGTTTCTACTCTTACAACAGACATGTCCAAAAGCTGCGAAAAATGATGAGATGAAAGCTCGCAGCGTTTTCGGATTGGAGTGGTCGGAACCCTTGGTTACGTTTGCACTTTCGTGTGGAAGCTGGTCCTCCCCCACTGTAAGCTAACCTAAAATTTATTTTTTCATTCTAAATTAAGGCCAAGTTTCCCAATTAAATGGTGAATCTTGTGATACTCACACTCCCAGTTTCTTCTTCTCCGCGCTCCTCCTTTGTATTCTCTCACTCCCCTTTCGTTTTCTCAAACCTAAGGCTAGAAAAAGAGGGAGGGGTGCATGAGAAGAAAAGGGGAGCCCAAAAATCACTTTCCTTATGTGAAATCATCTGTATAAACCTATTCGGTTCATTCTGATATGCAAAAATTCTTGTGAAACCAAAGGTGAGAGTGTACTCAGCAGCCCATGTGGAAGAAGAGTTGGAAGCAGCAAAAAGGGAGTACATACAGGCAGCAGTTGGCATTTCAAAGATAAACAAACTGATCATCCCAAAACTTTTGGATTGGTATTTACTCGATTTCGCAAAGGATTTGGAGTCATTGGTTGATTGGGTTTGCATGCAGCTACCAAATGAACTGAGAAATGAGGTAGTTCAATGCCTTGAAAGGAGGGGAAGGGAGGAGCCCTTTTCACAGATGGTGCAAATAATGCCATACAATTTCAGCTTCAGGCTGCTCTTACAGCGATGACGGACGCATTTTGTTCCAAAAAAAAATTTGGTCCAATTCTATAGTATGCATAGTCTTTGTGAACATTGGTTATGGTGGTGGGTTTGTTGAGGGAAACTTGGTAGGCGTCCGACAGCTCTCACATTGGATAGAACCAGTACGTTGGTCTGGTGTGATCAAAATAAAGGAGCTCCCGTGCTTTTCTAAGAGTTGCTGTAACATGAGTTTTTCTTGGGTTTGTATATTGGTATAATAAACAAGGTACGAAAAGTACATATAAAGTTGGGTTTGGGGAAGAGTGCAATTTTTTTTTGTATCTTTTCAAGATAGTGAATCGAATTATGAATTAACACATGAATGCGGAAACAAGAATGTGTCACTTGTGTTTTTGCAAACATGTCAAATTTTGATTTGTTAGAAATGATGAATGACTCGTAGCATTTTGATTTGTTAGAAATGATGAATGACTCGTAGTATGTAAAAAGCGGCAAGCTTTTTTCATTTAATAATAAGCTAAACAACCCCACATGACCAAGTCGTGTCTTTTTGTTTGATCTTTGGTACAATAATTTTGCACCTCTAAATGCAATTTGTGGGTGAAAATTAATCCCCAGCAGACAAAAACCATCGAGTAAACAAAATAATTCAATCCACTGAAAAAGGGGCCTCTAGGGTTACAGCCTTTTAACCTTGGTTGAGGAAACAAAAATGTCCTTGCGTGACAAACTGGCAGTACAATTTAGCTTCCGAAGAAGAAATAAAGAGAAGTGGACAGAGGGCTGCTTTTGGATTTCCCTTTGGGCTTTGAGCCGTAGGGTAACAAATTTGGCCAATCAACTAAAGGGCTACCCTATAATGTAAGGCCATCTCTAACAAGCGTATCCGGCTAATATATATATATATATTTTAATAAAATTATTTACATTAAGGGGGTGGGCAAGTGAGCTAGCAATAATGTGGTTCATATTTTTTTTTAGCGAGAATCGAACTTATGACCTCTCACTTACCAGTGAAAATAAATACTACTAAACTGTAGTACTAAATGACAGTGTATTTGATTAATATTAGCTCCAAAATTGAACTAAAAGGTATTTTGCAAATGGGCATATTTTGGGGGGCTCAAATCGACCCCCAGAAGGGCTAAAAAGTGCTAACCCCCCGACACTTGGGTATTTCTTTATTGTGAAGCCCAACACTTGATAACATAGTGAAAAGGTACTTGGACGTATAAAAATATATATTTCTGAGCGCAGTTTAAGCAACATTACTAGAAGGAGTTGATGAAGCTTTTAGACTCAAGGCTTTCATATCTGTTATGATTTATCAAAAGCAAAGGTTTTCAGATATCCATTAAAAGCCCCAGGGTTTAAAATATATGGCCCGAAGATGAGACGGGACAAACTGTCAGAGGCCGCAACGGGATTGCCATGGAAAGCATGCCCCCGCTAGCTAAAATGAGCCGACCTAGCTTCTTTCTTTCAGTACCTGCTCTTCTTGCTTTTATTTCAAGCGTGTCGTAAGCCTAATATAAATGTACTGAGATTGGGTGGCCGACTACTAAGACTATATGCGCATTTAGTGCAGTGGCTTGGAAGCAAGCTACCTTGAGCATCTTCCGAAGTTCTAAATATTCTATTGATCAAACGCTGCTATTAGCTTATTTATTTACTTGAGGCATAGGCCGGATAGAGCTTTGCTTTAGTATAGGGCTAAAAAGAAGCTCTATAAGCTGAAATATAGCACTTGTAGCTAAAACCACTGTTCTAAAAATCGGCTTAGGCGCTGGGCGGTGGAGCCCCGCCCTGATTTTGGGCAAGGCGTTTGGAAAAATCGGCTGGAAGCTAGGCGGCTCCTAGGTGGAGAGCTAGGCAGCACCTAGGCGGTTTTTTTTATATATATTTTTTTATTAATTGTGTGCTTTTTTTTTCTTTTGTGTATTCTATTCTTCTACTTCTATTTTTGCATTTTATCATTCTTTTATTATCCATATAATTATAGTTTTTTTTTATTTTATTTATATTTTTTAGGGTGTAAATAGGCACTTATTTACAAGATATATAATAAATTTACATAAATCCGCCTAGGCGTTAGGCCTCTACCCGCCGCCCGACTAGCGCCTAGTGATTTTTAGAACCTTGGCTAAAACTGTGTGCAGGGCTTTTATTAGCCCTCTATGGTTGGAGATGGCTTAACTCAACCGTTTAAATTTTAGGTCTTCATTAAACCGTTTTGTCATCTAAGACGTGCAACAACAAAAACACTGTTTGTTAGATACAACTGAAATGAGAATTTGATAATTACTGTCGTTGCCAATTTCTAAATGAATAACCGATGAAAGAGAACCTAAAAACTGTTCCCGTTGTCGGATTTACACCTCGGAACAATTGGATTGCAAATAGTAGTGCTGCAAAAAGGGATTCCCAATTTCCCACTTGCCAAATTATGAAGCAGGCGAAGTGAAACAGTTGGAATCTAACTTTGTACCTTGCTTTGCTAAAGGAAAAAAAAATCTGGAAACACTGAAAAATTGCTCTGAGATGCACCAAGGGAAGAGCCCCCTCTTGTTAGCTTTTGTAACTTCAATTATTTTACTTTACTTTGAACCAAAAAGTACAAAGATGGATGAACAGGACAAGATACTAATGACGCGTTTACTAATCCGTAATCAGATTGAGAGAAATTGAATTGATGAGGAATTGGATTGAAGAAGAATTGAAATGAGGTGGAAGCAAAATCAGATTCTTGTTGACGTTGTTTACTAAAATTGTATGGAATCGGAGAGGAATGATGTTGGTTCCATATAAGTTGTTTACTAATTCACTGGAATAGAAATTAAAACTAGCTTGATTACTAAATTGTCCTTATATAAATAAAGTATTTTTATACTAATTAATCAAACTAATTTATTGTTCAAAAAAAAAAAAATTAATCAAACTAATTTTATATACCAAAATTATCTATATAAAAATAATTAAAGAGTATTTAACTTATGAGTAAACTGCCGATTTGCCCCCTGAACTATCACCCAACTTTCGATTTGCCCCCTGAACTTTTTAATTGGAAAATTAAGGACTTAAACTAATTTTTTTGGCCAATTTGCCCCCTGATGTTAATTTTTCATTTATTCCATCCAAATTTCTGTTAAATGGAAGCATATGCACAACATGTGTGGGTAGTTCGGTCACTTCATTCTTTAAAATAATTGAAAACCTTAGATTTCTAAAATATAAACCTATGCAAATATGTGTGATTCTATAGCTTTTTTGTCTAAAGGTCTAGTAAAATGACGCTTTTGTCCACAAATGAGAGTTATGTGGTTTGCACATGATAAGAGTTAACGTTAATTTGGATGAAATTTATGAAAAACTAACGGTAGGGGGGAAATCGGCCAAAAAAATTAGTTTAAGTCCTTAATTTTCTAATTAAAAAGTTCAGGGGGCAAATCGAAAGTTGGGTGATAGTTTAGGGGGCAAATCGGCAGTTTACTCTTTAACTTATTTCCATTTGCTGTCTTCCCCACCATAAAAAACCCATTGTCGGTCTTCCCCACACCACCCCTCATCCTTTCCCCAGCCGCAACAGCCCTCCCCCATCCTTGCCTTTCCTTGCCCTTCACCCCACTTACCCCTATAGCCACAGCCCATAGATCGGCAAGTCATGGTCCAGCGCGGAGCGGTCTCGTCGGCAAATCATGGCCTAGCGTGGATCGATTACAAAGCTAGTTCAAAACGATTGGAGATTAGGTTAGGCAAAATGGACGAATTAAGGCCTTATAACTTCTTGTTGAGTTTGGATTCAATGAAAGGATTGTGAAAGACAACAGAGAGTTGCTGCATATGGCTGCTGGAGAGGATGGCGGAGGACAACCGCAAGATGGAAGGGTATTTTGGAAAGAAACATTTGATTCCGGATGGAGGCTTCTCCCCGGAATCCAAATACTAGCTCCATCTCGGTAATTCAATTCCGGGTAATTCCGGAATTCGATTTTGGATTTTAGGTGGACCCCACGCTTTTTTTTTATTCCCTACGTGTTAGTAAACATTAGAATCCTTCCAAAGGAGTGCAATTCCGTTTCCCCTACTCCTCTCCCGTTTAGTAAACACGCCATAAATGCTTAAATGAGAAGAAAAACTTGCATGCAGCGTGATGAATAACCCTTTGTCTCTCTCTCCACTCGAGTAGAGAGACGCACAGGACATACGCTGCTTTTTCATGTGTCAAGTGAGGAGAGAGAAACAGAGAGGCATATCCACATCGCATGCAAATTTTAGTTCTAAATGATGAAAGCATCGCGATTCACAGAGAGCAACATTGAGAAAACACTGCTCAACTAAATTTTAGATATAATAGGATCCAGTTCTTTACAAAGTAAGGGAAAGTAATCACAAAACTGGGAACATCACTGAATTGGATAATGACAATAAAAAATGGGTGGGGTGGGGGTAAACACGCAAGAGAAAAGACAATAATAAGGGCATGACAATAAACTCAAACTCAAACTCAAATACAAACAGATAAACATGATACATTATATACCTAACGGGAAGTGGTATGATCTCTCCGGTGTGGGTAAAGCCTCCTCCGAACGATATGGCAACTACATTTGAGGTGAAAGATATGCTACAATGTTTGGGGCTAATTCCATCAAAGTTGGGCCCGTACGCGAGCATGTTGCGGAAATTTAGACCTCAACCAAACGGTGAAGGAACAGGCCCTGGCCCTGTGAGAGCATCTGATCTTTTAATGCTTCCCATACCGCATATAATGCAACCTGGTGCTGAGAGAGCTGAAAATTTGGCCCCACAAAGATCACAAACGTCATATCCAATAGTTGACAGACGACTAAGTGTGGCGGCACAGAACTGGGAAGGATCTTCAAGTGGATCAATGGACTTGTTGGTCAGACCCCTTTGCACACACATATCAACTAAGCTCCTCAACTCTTCCTGCTTGCTTGGAGGTGCTTTGGATAGCAGGAGTTCAAGCATCTGCTTTGAATAAGCATAATTCTGCACTTCCATGTTCCGCTTAATCGCAGTTCGGATACAATTTATCCTGTGCTTTGCCAGAAGAGGCAACGAACCCAGGTGGCGTGAAAGTCTTGCCATCTCATCTTTTGCACTGATTGCACTAGGACCTTGAACTCTTTGCAGCCGCCCAATTTCCTGTGGATGAAAACCAAATTAGAGGTGAGTTATCTGCCATTATTTCAAAACACAAGATTTCAGATCAGTTTTTTACGGGATCTTACAACCAATAGAAATAATCAAATATGGAATATGATATTCCAACCCCCACAGGTGTTTTTAGTTCCATAGTGTCAATATATAGGCAAAAGGGTTGTATTATAATCCATAAGTCACTTAGCCTAAAGAGCACATTTCATCTGTTTATTTAACACTTGAATAATGATTATAACTACCCGAAGAAGAGTGACTGCTATCTTGTATTGCGCACAGATGGTCCCTTGCGCTTTAATATCAGCTCCACGAGACTGATCCTTAGCCAATGCAAGAAAAGCTTCGTCAAAGCAAGACAACGCATCTGAAAGTTGATTCTGCTCAAGGTGGGCAACTCCAGTCTTAAAACATACGGAAGCTGCAGCACCACGGGGTACCTGTTACGAGGAAAACCAGGAAATAAAAGTGGATTAAATGGTGGGAATTCGAAGCTTGTGTCCACGTACATGTAAGTACTACCTGTCCAGGACGCACAGAAGATGGTGGAGAAGGAGGCTGCACTGAAGGTTTTCCAGAGTCAGTAGAATTTGGAACCCCAAGGACACTAAGATCAAGAGGTTGAGTAGAAACTGGGAACTGAGTTGATTGAATATGAGATTGTTGCTGTGCAGCAACCTGGCCTGAGGATGGTGGGACACCACCATCAGGAAGTCCAACAGGCTCGAATGGAGCAGCCAGTTGACTAGCTTGAGGGGGAACACCAGCATCAGGAAGACGAACATTGGCACTGGATGCATTGGCCTGGTTAAATGCTTCCTTGTTGCTTTCAAACCCTTGAGAAGCTTGATCCATTTTTGAAAGATAGGTCCCAGGAGGGGGCAGTGTGGCTGCAACCTGAAGGGATGGTATCGTATTCTGGAAAAAGTCCTCTGGAATAGGTGCAGCTCCAACCCCCTTAACTGTTGAGGTAGGAGCTTGATGTGATACCGTTGCGGGTTGTGTAAACGAGTCCATACCAAATAGATCACCAGGGGCAGAGCCTACACGAGGAGCCATTGACCCACTGTTAGCTGGAGGAGGTGGTTGGGATAACATCTGGCTAAGGTCCTGGGATCCCATAGTCAATGATTTGGTCCTGGTCATAGGTGGACCCAACCCTTCACCAAGTTTGAGCTGCTTCGTGGCTTCTTTGATTTTATCCACGTCCACTGCAGTAGAAGCAATGGGTTTGTCTCTTATTCGAATGTGTAACTTTTTAGCTTTTGAAGTTCCCTCTTCATCACTGCTGCTGCCATCAGCTGCACCGTACATTGTTTTCTTGAATTCTTCTTCGGCTTTAGCCTGTTCATCTGCTGCAGAGGAACTGGCAAATTGTTTGTTAAGTGTTTCCAGACCCATCAACGAACCACCACCAGGCACTCCCTTGGACACATTAGATGTGGATTTAGACAACGGAAGACCATTTGGCTTGTTGTCACCACCTGCGGATATAAAAGCTTTGACCAAGCTATCTTCCCTTACTTCTACAATGTTGCCTCTTCCTTTGATTGATCCCAAGTAAACACCAATATGATCAGCGATAATGGATGGGATGGTGCCATCGTCAGTCTTCATGTACGGCATCACCTCTGCAGCCAGTTCCCACTGAGGAACAGCCTTCATGTTTGTTGGGGTTTTGATCTCCCAGTTCCCACCACCCCATTCAGGACCTTTAGGGACCATACTCTCAGCAGCAAAGTTAGCGAAAATTCCTTGAGTCCATCCAGTAGAACGGACTCTTAAAATCCTTTCACAGTATCGTCTTAATTCTGAATCTGTGCCATCTTCTTCCAGTTTTTGAGCAAGACGCCGCATGGCACTGGGGTTAAGGTGGCATATAAAGAGGTCGAGCATACTTTCATAATCAGCTATAACTTCAAAGGTTTCTTTTGCACTATCAAACTGCCCAAACCTGCAATTTTATCTTAAGTTATAAAATAAAAGTTGCTTCAATGAAGACAAAGTAACATGAGAACTATTTTTTTTGCAGAAAGTAACATGACAACCATCAATCCATCAGTTCTTCAGCAATGAGCTTGGAACCCTGGATGGAGCAATCTAAATAAACAATAGAACAGAAAAACCTTCAAAGCGGCTTGACAAGCATAACTCATGAAAAGGGATGTCAAATATAAGCTCAATATAAATTCAAGTACATAAGCATGCACTTGAAAAAGAATTTGATCCACCAGAACAACTTTTGTCAAGCAAGCATTATCACAGATTGAATAATTCCTCCAAGCATAGCAGACCTATAATCCGTCATGCACAAGATAAAGAAACTACGGATTCCTATTTTAACCACTACAACAGAGTCAATCCCCTACCAAGTTTCTTTTTATTATTTATCTCCTGCTGTGTTCCACATATTCCTTTCATAATCTTGTACAACATGCAAAGTTCAGAAGACTCTCAAAAGTTAATTTTAAATTTTCTGATACCACTATTAGACACCCTTTACTCATTAATATTAAGACAATTTTTAAATTATAAAAAATCTAGGTTAGAAAGGTCTCAGGGTGATTTCTCTGTATGATTTTTAGTTCCAAATGTTTTATTCAAGTACTTCCCAAACTGCAACCCAACTACCCAAGTACCTCCCAAAGCATGTCTTACATACTATTAGATATGTCAGAGTATGATATCAGAAAATTTAAAATTGAACTGCAGTCATTAAAGAAAAAGATACGGAATAAGTTCGCTGAAAAAAAACTGTAAGAAATTTATAGAAACTGAAATTTGCGGGATAAAAATAAAACAGAACACTTCGTCTTATCTGCATACTTGATACATGCATAACCCAACTGGCGGAACCGGTGGAACAAATGAGAGGTTGAAGGACATCTTGGATAATCTCTAGAGCGCAGAAATTCGTCTTTTAATACAGACAAAGCAGTTGTAAACCGGAGAGCTTTGATAGCATAGACACCCCTCAACACCTAAGTTATTTCAAAAGTTCAGTAAACAAAACAGACAACTACCAAAATTTGTTAAACACCACTTTTTCTTACCTGAGTGAACTGTGGTCCTGCTTGAGATAGAGACACAGAAAGATCTCCACAAACAGGAGAGCCTCTAGCAAGGATATCAAGAGACCTTGGAGTAATACGCAGGCTGTCAAACCTTCATTTAGAAAGCGCCATCAGCAATTATTCAAGAACCAATATTTATCAAGGTTTGGAAAAGAAGAAAATGACAGTACAATCCATACTGTTATACTGCTTTATGATGTAAGAAGCACAAAAATAATTTTGAAAACAGACAGCATGTGTATAAGATCACAGGAAAAAGAAAAACCTTGATGTTATTTGATATAATATCTCTGGAAGGTCAAGCTTCTGCTCAAATCTCTCTTGCATTGTGGCAAATCCAATAAGAAGAGGTTCAAGAAGCCCAACAAGACAGCTCTTAATCTCAACTCCCTTCTTTTGTCTGGGGTTTATTTCTGTTGGGGTAGCAAGCAACAACCGATCATTCAGCGCACCAACCAAAACTGCACAGAAATACATCATAATGAGTCACAAGGATAACAGCGGAGAGATACATACCCGCGTCAACATCAGCAGCCAATAAAGTAACACACCTGCATAAGGCATACTGATAGAGAGAATAGTCCTTACTCTACCGTCCCAGCCAAGAACGCTAATTGCAGTGGTAGTAGAAAAGAGAAGTGCAGGTCCAACCCATAAAAGAGATCTAAAGTGAATAGAGGTCAAGTGCTCAAACTAATTGTAAAAGCCTCAATAATTCAGTTAAATGAATGATTACCAAACAAAAAAAATGTAAAAACTTATACACCAAAATGTTGTAAAGGATATTGAAGGAAGTCCTCTATCAAATTTGGCAGAACTGCCTGCGAGTATATCTAGATCTGCCGAAACTATAAGCACCCTTTGCGTCGTTAATACTCCAGCTACATAGCCCCTAAGAGTTTCTTGCCAGTGAACCTGTCAAAGTACAGCAGCTGGATCTTTGAAAGGGGCAGATTAAAAATGGTTTGCACATTAAAAAAATTAGGTATACACCAGCGTAGTCTAAGAAGAATACAGTTCCAGAAGAATATAGTTGCATGTCTTGTGACGTGTGTAAATGATGTCTATTTTAATTAGTAGTCGATACATACAGAAGAAATTTTGACCTATGCGTCGGATGCAACCATAGTGAGCAACAATCAAGTTCTCTCTATATTAGGATAATAAAGAAAATTTGCTCTATTTTTTTTTTTCACAGGAAAATTGGTCTGCTGGTAAAATACACAAACTTGAGATGTCCTTAGCTTGAACCAGAAACTTTCTTAGGCAATGTGAGAGAGGCAAAAAGGAGTGGAAAATTTTTACCCTCGCTTGGGTAGTTTCAAGTTTCAACTGAGGAAGTGTAAAGGGGAAGAAAGGTTTTGGCACTCAGCAGCACGCCCTAATTACTTTCAATTGTTCAACAATAAATTTTAAACCATAATGGTTATATGATCACCTGAAGTACAATCTCATTTAGTTTCAACTTAATTGACTTTTTCCCTTCACCCTTTGTTGCTATATAATGACCATCAGAATTAGAAAGCCGGGATCCTTGAATCAACTTTGCCAAGCCAATCTGATTCCCATGAGAAGCAAACATCAATGTTGACTCTACAATCACAGAATGCTATGATTAGCACATACTATTGATGAAAACTTTTTTACAAACTAAACATGATAAATTCTTCCCTCCAGTACCTATTGGAGTCGAAAAAATTCGATCAACTTCACTTTCAAACATAAATTGCATTGGACCCTTGGGACCAGTGTCAGTATCCACAGGTTGGCGTTCTTCAGCCAATAGAATCTTCTCATTAGCTTCAGGAGAAGCCTTTTTAGGCAGAATATACAAAACCAGTCCAGTCTTATCATCATCAAGAATTGCAAACTGATTTTCATTGGGTCCAATAAATGCTGCATCACGACCTACAAAACTCATAGATGAAATTTGTGAATAATTACTAGATCTCCTGCATGCATATGTAGACATTTCTGGGGAATAAAGGCATCCAATAGGCAGACAAACCTTTTATAGTGGTACATTTGCTGTTTGCTGCCTGAGAATCGGTATTTTCAAAATAAAGCACCACTTCATTTGTAGCACCACCGAACTCATAGACAACAAGAAATAGGCCCTGTTTTTTACTGTAGGCCATGTACTTTGGATGATATTCCACATTTCCAGGAACCTATGAAAGAGAGGAGAAAAGGATTTCACTACCATTAGCACCACCAAGTGGGAATCCTCATAAAAGCTAAAGGGAAAATTACAAAGACGTCAAACTAATTCAAATGATAGCATATCATGTCATAACATTACCGTCGTGTAAAGTTTTTTGTAGATACTGTCCGCTCCAGAACAAATGTTATATGCCATAAGGTGTAATCCATCAACAAAAAAGGCCCTGACAGGATAATGAAGAACCCGATTCTCTTTATTGAAGAAATTTAACTCCACGTGAAAAGGCTGCAAATGAACCAAAGTTTTCATAAACAAATTAAGGAAAAGTAACACAAGATACAATCAATCTATAGCTGAGAAAACTTACCTGAAATACAGGAACATCCTTCAGATGATGCTTAGTGTCTACAATAGTAATGAGGGGCAGCCGAGATATTGGGGCACTTTTGGCATGACCTTCCATAAAATGCTATAACAATAATGCAATGAATGAGTCAACAATAGACTGAATCATAACAAGTAACTTGAGAAGTCAGATTAGATCAGACTGGAAGTCCCCAAGAAGTGTTTTAATATAAAGGAGTGGGACGGGACAAAATAAGCTGGACTATGGTTTTTCAATTTTGCTTAAGCTACAATCAAGCCCCTTACAGTCACATAAAAACCTATCCATGATCCATCCTCATAACAGTACAAGTCAATAATAAAATAATTTTACATCACATCTTTAAGATAAAAGTGACATACGCTGTGGAGAAAAGCCTTCCGGGCAATGTCTGATATTGTCAGCTGACTGTGGCTGCAATAAAAGAAAAATTATTAGACAATATACAATACTAATAAACTTCATCACATTATTAATATAAAGCCGCAAACAAATCCAACGTATTTAACCCGACAAAACCTTAGTCCGATGACTAATTTAAGAGTGCAAGTCCAAATTTGAACCAAGAAAAGCAGTAATATGACGCGCACACACACATGTACACAAAATACAATTTAAATTGACAAAGCCTTTAATACCACGGAAAGCTTTATGAGTGAAAGTCCTTATTCTTTTTTGATCGAAAATGATTGAAAGGCTAAGACTTGAAGAAAACCAGTAAAATTAAGTCAACAACTACAGCATATGCCATAAGTAGTAACCCAAAAGAAGAAAAGGGTTAAAAGAGAACTTATTCCACCAGTAATGTCCAAAACAAAAAGTACAACTAAGCCATCTCAATTTTGACATCTGTTAGTTTATTGGTCCTATCCACACATCCCTTTTACCTTCCACAACCCCTGTTAACTTCTGTCCTTACCCTTTTCAATTCATTCAATCCGATGGCCAGAAATTGAGAGGGGTGTGTGGAAGGTAAAAAGGGGTGTGTGGATAGCACCACCCTGTTTTTTCAATGAACAATAAGCTGAAAATGGTAGATGGGGAAACTCTTTACAGATGTAAAGCATCCGAGGTCAAGACAGCTGACAAAAGGTGCTGAATACAACCTAATGAAATTGTAGGAAAAATCACATGGTGGTTTTTAAGTTCTCTAAAGTTAAAATCAAACTTCCGCTGATAACCAGGACAACAAATCTGCTTTACAAAAACTCTGATCTCACCCTTTCAGATGATGTTCTTGCAGTTGAGCTTGAAGTTGATGTTCGGCTAATATTCCAGATGAACCCAAAGCTGAAAGCTTTTCTTTCAAAACAGATGCTGCAAATACCAGTACCATTAGCATATCTGGTCAATAAGCACAGCAGCAATAGAAATAACTCTACAAAGGTTCTATTCATAACATTACAAATTTAAAAAAAACAAAATTTGCTATCTTAAAAACCAAAATATCAAAGGGGAAAAAGGCACGATATTAATGTGAAACTAACAAAATTATTCAGGAGAACACAAATCATGAAATGCTACTTCAATTATGTTTCTCATCACAGACACAAACGATACATATAATTACAGAACGTGTACCTGTAAAACTCAAAGATTAGCAAGCTTACACCCTAAAGATGTCTACAGATTGATCAAGAAAATGCTCAATCATTGGCATATAAACGGAAATAATTTTCAACTTTGTATCCTAAGAAGTACATAATAAATATGACAGTTAAAGATTTTTCTTCTCCCCATTAAGTCCTTGTCAGATTTATCAATGGCACTAAAGAAGAGAAAAGACAAGAAAACGGGCAAAACTATTTAAGCATGCAGCAGAAAGTGAGGTGCCACTAATGATTAATGAACTCATTGATCTTCTCAACAAGCACTTAATTAGTAAACCTTCCACTCCCAGATGGATCTGAATCCTTTGCTTGCCTTGTTCCACTCTCAGGCAATGCCAAGACAAGTATACAGTCCATTCCAATTTAAATAAAACCATAATAAGAAGCATGGTAGAAAAAAAGAAAATAGTCACATCTTGATAACTTCTTCAAAGTAATTGAAGATCACTTGCTAATACATATGATCACAATAACCTCCAACATAAAGTGTATTATCTACCACCAGAACTTTAATGAACTCATTTCTTTGTGGAAACTACTGAAAACATTCTACTTAATCATGAGAAAACTTAGATAGCATGTACATTTGCTATAATTATCTTTAGACCAAACTATTAGTTAGATTCCTTAAACAAAGACCAATAATAAAGCATTTTATTTAGACCAAATAATAAGTAGCATTTTCCTCAGGATGATGTGGAGTTAAACGGGGAAAAACTCGGGTGGACAAGGCCAATAATAAAGCATTCAAAAAGATCACAACTCAAACAAAACAGAACAAATAAATACACAATATTGTGCAAATCTTATTTTTACCTGAAGACCCTCTTGCACCTTGCAAAACTGCAAACAGCTGTTTCCTTCCTTCCCTAGTGTATGCTGCCCTATTTTTCACATTGTCTCCACCAGTCATGTTCTACAACAAAACTATAATATTAAAAATATGCACTTTTGGATATGGGTATAGTAAAATGTGTGTTATGTAAATGGTTGTGCTTAACTGCAAACAGAAGTGCTGCTAAATTTAATTTTGGGTGAACTTCTAGAGTTTGAATTCGCGGTAAAGGGTAAGCTGCTTCTCCACCCTGCTGAGAGAGGATGCGAGGGATATCAAGTGATTCAATTGCTGCGAAAAAAAGAAAAAAAAGAAAAAGGAAAACACTGAAGTCACTACAAGCTAGGAATATATCAAGTGATGGTAAAAAAAAAAGATGGCCCCATTAGCGCCTATGCAAGCACACATGCCACATACAAGAGTTTATAAATACTACTTTATATTATAAGCAAACATCATATACATATTGCTAGTTTCCTCGCGGTGGTTTTTTTTTTTAACACTACTATATAAATAAATGCCAGAAAGAAAACGAAAGGAAGTCAATATGTTCAAAAGAAATATATCCTTCTCATGGTAAAGGAAAAGAGTAAACAATAATAATAACTGACCAGCAGGCTCAAAGAAATTTGCTTGCATTGGAGGTCTATTCGGATTAATTATAACCCGTGTTTTCCACACTTGAAGAGTTCCATCCTTGGACACAGTCACAAGTAACCGCAACAATGGGAGCCAAGAAACTGAAGCTATTGGTTGGGAACCCACTTGTGTACTGAATTGCAACAAATGGTCGAACTTAAAATGTTGATTAGAGCCAGCAAGAGATTGACAAAACAAGCAGATTTTTAAATAGGAGTGGCTCATATAGTATGACATGTCTGTTAAATCATATTGGCAGCAAATTAGGCATGCCTCTTGTAACTGAAGATATGAAAACAATCTTTTTGAAGCAATCCTATTCTACAATATGAGAATCTATTAGCCATTATAGCCACTCAAACTTCAAGTATCACAAACGAAGCATGCAGTCCTAGTCAAGAATGAAAATGATTATGGAAAAGTATGCATTAACAATGAATTAAACATGCCAATGAAGTATCAAAAACTACCACTTTCTTGATCAAAAGAGGCTTCTTTGATGGCCTGGAAACCTAAGAAGCTTCTAAATCCTTTATCATTTGTCCAAGTGATTAAGTTAATGATATCCGTCCTCTTAGCTTTATGGAGGGCTTCCAGATATTTTAGGTCAACTGGCCCTACAGAAGTTTTAAGGCATATATTGTAATTTTTATGACAGCCAGCTGCCTGTGATAAGATTGTCCAGTAAGCAATTCATAAAATTTGCTACAAACTTAAGCCCATTTTCCTTGGGATAAATAAATAAATTTCTGAAAACTAAAATCAAGAAAACAAAACAAGAGCATTAATGAATCAGTCGAGAAAGGAACATGAGGCATTAATAGAAGAATAAATTTCTAATCGCTATTGGCTTGTGTGCAACAAAGTTTTTTTTTTTCCATTTCTTTGGTTTTAAATTTTTTTGGCCTTTATGGAACTTTATGTGTTCCATTTTATAATTTTTCTAGTATAACTACCATAAATGACTTACATTCCAATCATACTAGGTCTCTCAGTTGACACATCCCATGCAAGCAGAGTACCCCGTCGATCACCAACAAAGATCCACTCCAATGTTGGGTGAAAACCAAATGCACCAGCACCAATGAGCTTTATGGTGTTATCAACTGTATAACAAAAACAAAAGATGAAGAAACACATGAACCACTTAAAGAAGACTAAATTATTATTTATTACTCTTGAGTCTCAAACACTCAACAAGAAAGAATCAGACTCACTGTTTGCTCGAGATTTTTTTTTTATTAAAAAAAAAAAAAAAAAAAAAAAAAAGGCTCTCATCTTACTTTGTAAGGTGTAATGAACAGCATAGGTGTGAATGTTGTAGGCTCGAATCAAACCATCAGCATACGCTACATACTGAAATGGGCAAAAAGAAAATGATTGCAATATCACAGAATAAAAGGACTACGCATATTAGACATTTATCCAAAAGCCACAAATGTATTCTGACTACAAGGACAAAAGTACGAAATTCAACGAAACAACTATATACCAGGACAGGGTGGCGAGGGTGGCATGCGAGATTGACAATAGGTTTCTTCAAATCTGTCTTTATTTTTGTAGGCGCTCTTCCTCCTTCAACAGTTCCAACAACTTCATGCATATTGAAGCAGTATCAAGAATTAGAGATAAACAGTCGGCATGAATGAACATGTAATACTACTACACTGTCATGTCACTGCATTTTTTGTGTGTGCGTTTGTTGGGGGCAGATAACCACTGAAAGCAAAATGAAAACAACGAAGAAAACCTGTGACACTCATTTTCTTGTGGAAACCGAAAAACACTACAGGCTGGAGAGGCGTCAAAGCGAGATGGACTTCTGTATCAGAAGAAATTTGTTCTGTCTTCTTCTCAGGTGAATGCAAGACGCATGTTTGCTCAGCATCAAAATCACAAGAGCGAATGGTACAGTCCTACAAAATGAAGGGCGGAGGAAGATAAAGACAACACCAAATAAAATGTAATACTACATAAAGCAACAAAAGATTAACACAAAATAAATGAAGTAGCAAGAAAACCTACAAAATATATTAACCAATGAAAGAGACTACAAATTTACTCGTATTATATTCTGTGCTTTGATTAATCTCTTCAAGACTTGTATAATTAGAGAAAATGAAATTGCACCAGTTCATGCTAAAGCACACATCTTTTAACTAATAACCATTCTAATGCAATCTGAAAAGTGACCAAGTGAATACTCCAACAACAACATGCACAAGCGTAATATTTGGCCCCTCAGTAAATTACATATCTTCTATCTGTCTCGCAATCAATAAGCACAATCTATTACAGTGACCAAAAGATGTAGTCACACTTTACAAAAAGAATAGGACACACATACTTAAAGCTTCTAAAAGTCTGTCATTAAAGATTCTCTTCTAAAAGTGTGCCAAGTTTTGGCAGTTACAATGTTACAAAAAAAAAAAAAAAAAAAAAAACAGACTCTTCTAGTAAAGTTTGTTGGTTTGTTCCCAATAACTTAAAGCTACTATGAGACGAACCTACAATCACTAGAACAAAAACATGGAATTCAACATAAACCAGAGGGTTGTAGTGACAAGGATTTGTACCCAAGAACTAAGATGTCTTCCTATGATACAATGATAAATAAATAAATTATGTTCATTTAACTTTATTTCGCAAAGACAAAGAGGGTTCTCTTGATAATAGTAGAGATATTCGAAAACTAAAACTCGGATATTAACAATAAGAAGAGATCCAATATCTATATCTGAAACCATCCAAACAGAGAAGGGCTTATAGGCAACCAACCTCAACAATCGCTACCACAGAATGCCCACTTGTGGGGCTATAGGACATGCGGACAACGGGGGTACCAATATCAATACATGAAATCTTGCTTCCTGTCAATGCATCCATTTCTGTACAAACAAAGACATTAAAAATTAAAAATAACCGGATGTGCAGACAGAGGAAGTGGGGTAATGTTTTACCAATGATGTAGTTTCCAATGGCAACGGCGACGAGGGCCTGATGGGGATGAAAGGCAACAGCATGAGGCTGCAACGGCTTTGAGCTGTGTCCCACATGTCGTAGATCCAGATGCTGCACCGTCGTCCACTCCATCTTAGAGTCTCACCTGCAACTCCAGCATCAAAAACCTATACATACACACACACACACATATATATATATATATATGCATATAAGAAAGAATATAGTACTCCAGAAATCTCAATTTTTGTTCCGAATTTGGTAATTGTGATGAAACGATTAGATCGATGTAGAGAGAATAGAGAGAGAGAGAGAGAGAGAGAGAGAGAGAGGAGAGTTGGATCTTACTTCAATTACCTGATCAATCGGAGATTCAGAGAATCAACTGAAATGGGAGCTCATTGATTTGACGAGGAAGAAGAAGAAGAAGAAGATCGACGACTGGGCTGATGAAATGGGAAAATTCCAGACAGGGAAAACAGCAAGAGAGAGAGTGGAGAGAGAGACAGCGAGCGGGCTTTTGCATTAACCGAATCTCAAGGCCCATTTATTATGGGCCAATACCCCAATGTTCAATTTTGTTTGGGCCTTCTAACTTTTTTGAAATGGGGGGCCACCGTCCATGGACCGAACTATTTGTTATAACTAAAGGTCCGTTTGACTTACTCTATAAGAAGAAATTCTGCTTATAAGTGTTTTTATTAGTCATTTAGTACTACAGTCTAGTAATATTACTCTTCACTTGTAAATGAGAGGTCTTAGGTTCGATTCTTGCCAAAGGCAAATTTGAACCAAATTATTGCTAACCCATTGTGAGGTTAAACCCTCTTCCCCTTTAGTGTAGTAATATCGCTTGTTCAAAAAAAAAAAAGTGTTTTTATTGAAAACATGTGAAATATTTTGAAAAACTGCTTCTCCAAAACAGCTTCTATAATCCCCCAAGTTTTTTTTCTTCTTTTTCTAAACATAGTCGGGCGATTATGATTGTCAAAAAGTTATTTTTACACTTGTTGAAGTAGTCAGAAACAACCCCTAATTGAACTGTGTCCTTCGGGATGTGGCATCTGCCTTCCCTTTGGGTACTAGGTCTTCGAGTCAGTTACGTATCAAGGTGTTCTTTGGGTCCATGATATGTCATGTCACTGTTTCATACACGGTCCAAAGTGGAAGGAACTTGGCTCTTCAGATTCTTCCCTTGGGTGTCCATGCTACTGCGAAGTTATCAATCAGAGCCCTCTGGGACCACTCATAAGCTGCATGCGGAGACTGGTCTGCATCACACTAGCAGCACGTAGCGGTATGCCTAGTATGGCTTGTGGCCTCCCCTTCTAGGTGCTTGCGAGGGTTCACTCCTATAAATAACCAAGTTCAACAGAGAAATTAATAATCGTTATTTACTACTCAATATGCTTTGTGACATAGTTTCTCTCAAACTCTCTTTGACTTAGCGACTCACTCCCCGTTTTTCTCGTGTGTTCATCAATTAGGCTCACGGTGTTTCTTGTTTTATTGGTGGAGTTTGTCAATTCAACCTTGGATGAAATTTGCATCAACACTTACTTTTAAATATAAGGGTGCGGTCATAAATGATAACAAGGTCTTAGTTTAGTGGCGTTGGAAGCGATCCCAAGTTTGGAATTAGAAAAGCACAGTATCTAGCAGAAATATAATGGTAGACTACAGTAGATTGTACAAACAGTGGCCATTTGATTCCTAGCCATATAGTTATCTTCCATGTTTGGATTTTAATCTGCCACTTTCCCAATCAATGCTTTTGTCTCCATATATATTCCAGAAACACGCAAAGTGGTCCTTAATTGGACGAGTTGACGGAGAAAACGCATAAAGAAAAAAGCTCTCATGAATGAGAAATGGATTTGATGGGGTCGTGATGGATCGACGTAGATCCAATACTTCTTCAAGATTTGCACAAATCTAAATCTAATATGAGGCTCCCAAGGTTTCTAAAAAGAAGATGAAATGACACAAATGACCCAATAAGAACTCAAGTTGTGATATTATTAGAGTGATGGTTAATAAGTCGAGGGAGTGAATAAGAGGAGCTAGAGTATGGCAGAAGAGGGTAGTTTGATTGAAGACTCTAAAACTATGGTAGTTCAAGCTATTTATCTTGTTTTCTCTATTAAAATATCAGTATCGGTAAAAATATTGAAGAAATTGAGATTATACCATAAAATTAATTGACATATGGAAAGTAGCTCAACCTCTTATAAGTCTTTGCATGATTTGGTCTCTTATCAATGTGGAACTTTGTCCTCACATTCTCGCACGTCTCCTCATGTGTGGCGAATTTTCAAGCCTAACACGTGGGCCACACAAACTGGGTGACGTGGAGCGCGTGGGGCCATTGGGCTTCACACGTGGGACATCCTGTTACCATGAAGAAGTTGAGGTTCCACCATAAAACCAATGGACATATGGGGAGTAGCTCAACCTCTTATAAGCCCTTGCATGAGTTGGTCCCTAACCAATGTAGGACTTTGTCCTCACATTCACAAATATCGATATGCAAACTTGTGAAAATATCGATAGATATATCAATTTCGATATCGGTTGCTTTCAATGGAAATGATGATAATTTAAAATGGAAATGATGATAATTTAAAATGAAACTTAAGAGAATGTCAAACACTAGTTTATACGAAAGATAAGAGTTTCTCCGATATTTAACCGATATGTAAGAAATATCGACGAAATCTGTAGCCGAAATTTAGGAGTTTCTCTGATATAAGGTGAAGTTTATACTTCATCCCCCTTTCCATATATTTTTTTTTATTTTTCCTATCGACTGTATCGAAGAAATTTCAAACACCGATTTTCTCTACACCTTGACTGAAATAAATAACTCACTATACTCAAGATATATTGAAAGTAAAATTGAATGATTTTTCATTCTTACGAGATTAGACATGAAAAAAACGTATTCCTTCCATCCTATTATTTGAAGGGAATTAACTTTGTTTAACAAGTAATCAATCTTCCACTTCAAGTAGGACACAAATTTTAATTTCTTCCTCCAACTAGGGCTTTAATTAAAAGAATTTTAACGAAACACTCATGCTACTATTTACTTTTAACCTAGTTAAATGAGCTTACCAAACCGAATATCACCAGATAGTGGATTATTATGCCACTGGGTTTAACCTAGTTATGAGGGGGGGGGGGATAAAAAGATGGTTGGAATAAGCTAAGTCTAGCATTTGAAACTCTCCAATATAACTATATAAAAAAATAACAGTAGATTATTCACTCCAATTCAACTCTAAATACCATACTGAATGACAGTAGTATTTGACTTTGAATTACTACATATTGTAATTTCATCGAACTCCCAGTAGTTCTAAACTCTTACATATATCTCCACCGTCATTGCCATTAAGACCAATAGCAACTCAATCAAACCACTAGCTCCACCACCGCCCAACCTGCTACCAAACATGTGAACTCATTTAAGATAGTAGACCAGCTTGCTTCCCTTCCCTCCAATCCAAATTTATCCACAAACAAGAGTATTATTTAACAGGAGCCATGCAATACAAACTTGAAATTAGGGCTATATATATATATATATATATATTAAAACTCTGCTTTGTCTTCATCTATATATACTCCAATGAGAATATTGATACTTGATAGAATGTGAAGAAAATGACAATACCTACACTGATATTATTTTGTTCGTAATTATTGCTCTATGGATTATGAAAATGACAATTTCCCTGCATATATATCTTGATGCTAATTTGCTTCATGCTACTAAATTGCTAACACAGTGATGACGTGTTAGTAGTCTAGGAATCCAACCTAAGCGCGAAGGGGTGCCAATGCAGAGGCAGTCTTAGGGTTGGGGTTAAGGTTAGAATTAGGGTTAGGGTTAGGATTAGGGTTAGGTTAGTTTACCCATGGAAGCTAAACTATTTAAAATTGTCTCTCTTTAAGTTTGCCTGCTTTTTGACCATTAATTTATACCCATAAAGGGATCAACCATAATAACCTAACAAGATTGACATTGATGTTATATCTAATTGGTATAAAGAAGCTAATTGGATGAGCTTTTTCTGCCAGATTAATTTTAGACTTGGAGTTCATATCATATATATCCTTGAAAGATCTCTAAACTTGGTACTCAGCTGAAAAGAAGATAAAAAACATATATGAGCTCAGTGAAGTTGATTGGAGGTTCAAAGCAGTGTGAATCACCCAAGTTCGAATTCTTCTTCGTACAATTTAAAAGTGTAATCAAGTTCGAATTCCCTCGTATGGTCCCCTTAGTTCATGATTGAATTTAAGATGGTATATTGATGTGGAAGTTTTTTGAAATGTCATTTATGAATATATACACTTTTTCTTTTTCAATTTGTCATATGAACTAAAACTTTAAGTGATTTGTCATACCAACTTTCATAAATTATTAATTTGTCATCTCACCCTTACTCCATTAAGTTTTTTCATCCAAAATAAGTTGTGCTCAAGGTACGTAATTTTGAACATTTCAACACCCCTTCTGATAAGTTCACTTTGACAAAATAATTCTAGGTTTCTCAAAAAAAAAAAAAAAACATACAAAAAAAGGGTTGATCTAAACGATGATCTGAGGGTTTGACATTCGAAAAAAGGAAAACGACCTGCATTTACTTCTCAGTGTTTCAAAGTGAAGATGGCTTAAAAATATAGTCATTCGGGACCTTCCAATCTATAGTAAAGTTTGATGATATTTTTTTTTTGTTGAGGTGTCCGAAATAACCCTAAACACACAGTCATGTGCAAGTCACATGACTTATTTTGAACGAAAAACTTAATGAAGTTAGGGTGAGATGACAAATTAATAATTTTGGAAAGTTAGACTTGGGTATTTATAGGAGAGATTCCTCGCAGATAGCTGAGATGTGAGGCCTCAAGCCGTACTAGGCAAACTGCTATGTTTTGCTAGTGTAATGCCGACTACTCTCCACAGGTAGCTACAGGAAGTCTCTGGAGGCCTCTGGCAGGTAGTGACGCTAGAGCGCGAAACCCAAGGGAGACTCCAAAGAATCGACCCCTGACTCCTTAAGCCAGAAAATGCGCTGTGGCAGGAGCGAGATATCTTGGACTCGAAGGGCACCTTGATATATGTGTGGGCTCGAATGCCTAAGACCTATAGGGCATGCAAATGCTTATCCCTTTGAGTTTTGGTGTGGTATGCTCACGACGTCAAGGGTAAAACCGTCATATTGAGCTAAAATCCACATGTTGTTCTCCTATTGAATGTGGTTCATTTATATTTTCACAGGTTCCATTACCAAATTCAAAAAGATATCATTACTAAGGAGGTCCATATTTATCTCATACATGAACAATTTAAATATCATTTTCGTATTATCTCATGTCATTACCATCTTAAAAATGTAAGTAAACATCCCCCAATGTTTATGTTTTATCAAGCATGAACTTAGCTTACCTCAATTTACTTGACTTGGTTTTAAGTTGGAACAAGTTATGGTTGGCTCAAAATAAGTGGTCTTAGTTGTACAAGTACTATATTATGAAATTACTCACACAGTTTGTTATGAGTTAAGCAAATAAACTACTAACAAAAATTATGAGTTGAGCAACTAAAATCTAGTTAAGTATCAAACGATTTGATTGACATCAATTTCTTTATTCAACGTATGCTGAATTTAGTAATTATCCACCTTAACTTCGTCCTACCACAATAGAGGTCTTAAGCTTAACTTTCTTTGTTTTCAGTCTCATTCTTAAGCTCGAATTGCTTTAATAATTGAGTTTAATGTTTTTTTTGAACTTAGGCCTTCGATAGTGGGTCGAAAAATTGAGTGCAATCCCAATGATATATGAATCAAACTTATACAGTGAGCTAAAAAATTTGAGTGTAATGAGAGTGATTCTTATACAATAAATTATAAGAGAGATAAAAGAGGTAACTAATCACAAATAGAGAAAAAGAAAGTAGACAGATCCATATTTAATATATAAAATCCATAATACCAATAATGTAATACGAATCAAACTCATAGTGTCTGACAAACAAGGTTACATTGACGATGTCACACTTGCAAAATAAGAAATATTGTTAGCATAATTGACGTTCACTCGATAAATAGGAGAAGGTGTCCGCGAAAGGGCATTCGATGCTTAAGTCAGAGAGATAGTTTGAGAGAAACTAGAACATAGAGAATTCTAAATAGTAAGACAAATTATCGATTTCCCTATGTGACCTGGCTATTTATAGAACTGAACTCTCGCAAGCAGCTGGAGAGGAGGTTGCAGACCCTACTATGCAAACCTCTACGTTCTACTAGTGATGGTGCATCCTAATCTTCTCAGGTAGCTCAAAATCAGTCCTCGAGGTCTCTAGTTGGTAAACGCACAAGAGGCACACATGTGAAACCATAAATGAACTCAGCCCAAAAGTCATATCTATGTTGATCATGCATGGATAAAAAGATAAAAATACCCACAAGGGGTCTGATGTATTCACCAGATAAACCACATGAAATTCAAGACATTAGGTCTTACGTGGAATCTATGTAAGAAGCCTAATACATTGGAACTTGTGTAGCAATCCACGAGCAAGTGGTCAAAGCCACTATGAATAAACTAAGGCCCCATTTGTTAGGCCTCCTTAGAGGGGACTGGCTTAGCTGGGACAACAATCCCATGTTTGGCGTAAGACTGGACTAGCATAAATAATGCTAAGTCTGACTCGTGCCAACTAAACGCCTCACTACGTTGCGTTAGCTAATCTGGAGTGAACGCTTGGTATTAGCTAGGACTATCCTCGTTTACAACTTCATGTTTTCGCATAGAGTAGCATTTGTCGTAGTCCTCTGCTGCCAACTCTGACATCGCCGACTCCTTTATGATCTCCTGCAAAATCAGGTCAGACTGAGAGTTGTTTACACCCCAGATCTGAAACCTATCAACCATCTACTTTTTTCTGTCTCGTTACTGACTCTGAAACTCATCGATCAAATACTGTAGAATGACGAAAACATTCTATCTTGTGTTCTATGGCAAGAAATTTTATGGGTTTTGCTAGGTTCTCTCCCATTTCTTCCATAGTAATCAAATATTTTCATGGGTTTTGCTTCCCGAAGAAGAAGAACGGCTTTGAGAAAGAAACAATGGTCTTGCTTGAAGGACATGATTTTGTATCTCTCTGCGAGGAAGAAGGGCTGATGACTGATGTTAATTTATTTATTTTTCCTTAATTTTTAGTTTTTCTAAGGATAAAAGTAAATTAATAAATGGTCAAACCATATTTTTTTTAGAATTAATTAGGTGTTTAGACTATCGAAATAACTACAAAATAATAATTTAATAATAAATAAAATGAACATTTTTATTGTCCTGCTTCTTAGTCCGGTGGTGCACCAAATGCTTCATAATTCTTATCCAGCTTAGTCCAAGCCAAGCCAATCTAGCTTAGTCCCTGGAGCTAGTCCAGTCCAAGATAGTTCGGTGCAACAAACGCACTTTAAGGGCTAAGACCTAGCTCGTAACAGGAAGGTTAGCGCCTGGCTCATTACGAGGCTAAGAAAGCCTTGCCAAGCAAGAGCACTGCTAAAGCCTGTTAAGCACGTTGAATTTTTGTTGAGGATAAGTGATCAGTTAGACTTCCCCTGACCTGGCTAAAAGGCTAAAATTTGCAGGGCACTACCACAACGCGGTGACGCCAGCAAAGAAGTGGGCTCACTCAGTACCTATAAACATGGCACACGATGCCTATTCTTAAGGCATACGCTATCATGGACCTTCGTTATTTCCTCCACTTATGGGGAATGCTTCTTAAGTAGGCTCAACGCATGCCACGTGTCATTTTCAACTGCTTTGCAGATCACATTAAGCCATCCTTTATAAGTAGCCACTTATGGCTCAAAGAATGGTAATCTCGAACTTATGATAAACCGTACTCCCTAAGCAAAGTGTTTCACACGTAAGTTGAGCCCCTCAGTTTAAGTCGAAGAAAGAAGGTTTAGTTTTCGCCCTCGTTCTACTAGACTTTTCCATGCTACTATTTGCACTTAAGTGTTGATTTAGTCGATAAACACTACTAATTTAGGAATTGGAGCCTCTGTGATAGACAACACACCATTGTTCCCCTTAACTCCAACTTTGTGTTCCAAGTCTGCAAGTCTTAGGCAAGCAGGTTATAAGACTCAAACGAGTTGATTGCCTAGTGGCGGAAATATGCATTCACACTGAACACCTAAAAAAGAGACTTTGAAGAGTCGGCTTCCTATCACCTTGGGCCGAGTATGGCTCGATGGTAGGATACCATGGGCCTAAGGGGTTCCAAGGCGACCCAAATGCCTTGTACCCATGAGGCAGGCAGATGACACATCCCTTAAGTACTTTGTGATCTGCTTATGACGTCAAGAGTAAATTCGTCATAAAGAGCTTATAGTCCAGTATCATTCTCTTATTAAATTATTAATTTATGTCTCCACAAAACTCAACTCATCCTAATCGAAGAAGGCCTTAAGCTTTTTTTTATGATTATTTTTAGGGAGACTTTGGATGCGGTCCTTAGCCATGAATATTATTTGACTGAAACCTTGTTGGTTTTCAATTTCGGATCGAAGTTCCTGAAATTAATGTGATAATTTATTTCTATGTATGTTACTATATTTTTTAAATTATAAATTAAAATTTATAGTTGTTTATATTAATGAGATTTTAAATAAAAAACCATAATTTGTGGAATTAAAAATATTAAAATATAAATATACTTTTGTGTGTGTGTGTGTATCTATTATATTAAGAGAATAGGGCTTGTCAACTTTTTGTCCCCTTTTCTTCCAATTTTGCTGTCACATCCCAGCCCGGGGCGGACCACTTCCCGGGCCCGCTCCACCACCGTAGCACGATATTGTCCACTTTGGGCCCCGACCATGCCCTCACTGTTTTGTTTCTGGGAACTCATGAGCAACTTCCCAGTGGGTCACCCATCCTGGGAGTGCTTTGGCCTCATTCTCGCTTAACTTCGGAGTTCCGACGGAACCCGAAGCCAGTGAGCTCCCAAAAGGCCTCGTGCTAGGTAGGGATGGGAATATACATTTAAGGATCACTTCCCTGGGTGATGTGGGATATTACAATCCACCCCCCTTAGGGGCCTAACGTCCTCGTTGGCACACTTCCAGCCAGGGATTGGCTCTGATACTATTTTGTCACATCCCCGCCCGGGGCAGATCACTTCCCGAGCTTGTTCCACCACCGTAGCACGATATTGTCCACTTTGGGCTTACCATTCCCTCACGGTTTTGTTTTTGGGAACTCACGAGCAACTTCCCAGTAGGTCACCCATCCTGGGAGTGCTCTGGCCTCATTCTCGCTTAACTTCGGAGTTCCTACGGAACCCGAAGCCAGTGAGTTCCCAAAAGGTCTCGTGCTAGGTAGATATGAGAATATACATTTAAGGATCACTCCCCTGGGCGATGTGGGATGTTACAATCCACCCCCCCCGACGTCTTCGTCGGCACACTTCCGGCCATGGATTGAGTCTGATACCATTTGTCACATCCCGGCCCAGGGCAGACCACTTCCCGGGCCCGCTCCACCACCGTAGCACGATCTTTTCCGCTTTGGGCTTACCATTCCCTAATGGTTTTGTTTTTGGGAACTCACGAGCAACTTCCCAGTGGGTCACCCATCCTGGGAGTGCTCTGGCCTCCTTCTCGCTTAACTTCGGAGTTCCTACGGAACCCGAAGCCAGTGAGTTCCCAAAAAGGCCTCATGCTAGGTAGGGATGAGAATATACATTTAAGGATCACTCCCTTGGGTGATGTGGGATGTTACAATAAATTTGTCACATCCCGGCCTGGGACGGACCACTTCCCGGGCCCGCTCCACCACCGTAGCACGATATTGTCCGCTTTGGGCTTACCATTCCCTCACGATTTTGTTTTTGGGAACTTACGAGCAACTTCCTAGTGGGTCACCCATCCTGGGAATGTTCTGGCCTCTTTCTCGCTTAACTTCGGAGTTCATACGGAACCCGAAGCCAGTGAGTTCCCAAAATGCCTCATGCTAGGTAGGGATGTGAATATACATTTAAGGATCACTCCCCTAGGCGATGTGGGATGTTACAATCCACCCCCTTAGGGGCCCGACGTCCTCGTCGGCATACTTCCGGCCAGAGATTGGCTCTGATACCATTTGTCACATCCCGGCCCGGGGCGGACCATTTTCCGGGCCCGCTCCACCACCGTAGCATGATATTGTCCGCTTTGGGCCCCGACCATGCCCTCACAGTTTTGTTTCTGGGAACTCACGAGCAACTTCCCAGTGGGTCACCCATCCTGGGAGTGCTCTGGTCTCCTTCTCGCTTAACTTCGGAGTTCCGACGGAACCCGAAGCCAGTGAGCTCCCAAAAGGCCTCGTGCTAGGTAGGGATGGAAATATACATTTAAGGATCACTTCCCTAGGCGATGTGGGATATTACATTTGCCCTCACTTTTGAATACACAATGTTGACATGAGGAGGGCAAAATAGTAATTTTGTATCTTTTGAACTTTTTTCCTTTTTTCCTATTTTGCCCTCACTTTTGATACACAATATTTACATAAAGAGGGAAAAATAGTAATTTTATATCAAAATATTTACATAAGATAAAAAATATGCACTTATTAAGAAAAATTGTCCCACCATCATTTTTTTCAAACACGTAAGTGAAATCATGATGTTTTTTGGATAGTTTGAATGAACTAAAGCGGTTGGGCTTGAGGAGAACGTGGGAGGAGGTGGGCGGTTGTTCACACACAAAGTGTGTGCTCTCTGCTAGTGTATGTGTGTGTTTGTGTGTGTGTGTGTGTGTATAAACATGGGTACATTCATCAAAATTAACAAAAAAATTATTGTACCAAAACATGGGTACATTCTTCAAAATCACAAAAAAAGAAGAAGAAGATATTAAGCTTAATAACATTAATTAGTAAATTTCTTTGATTAAACTTGTCAGGGATACATTTTCAAATCAAAGAAAAAAAAATGTACCCATATAAGTTTAAAAATGGATTAGAAAAAAAATTGAATAGATTTTATATAAAAAAAATGGTACATTTTACATATAACAAATTGGTATATTTAAGAATAAGTACATTTTAAGATTAAAAATTTGAAAAAAAAATTACATGAATGGGTACATATAAGATTAAAAAATTGAAAACTTAAAAAAAAAAAAAAGCTAATGGGTACAAACTTATTCTAATTTTTTTATTTATTTTGAAAATTTTTTGAATTAAAAATTAGTTAGGAGTTTAATAAAGGTGTGAGTATTAAAATTCTAAATCAATTATTAATTTTTATTTAAAAAAATTATGTAACTGACATGTAAATTCATTATTACATTAATACTAGGGACTTTGATCAAAATCTAAAAACTAATAAGTTTTCAATCAATGAACATTAGTAACTAGGGATCGAAGACTAATTTATTATTATTATTATTATTATTTTTAATTTTATCAATTTTTTCTAAGGAAAACTAATAAAAAGAGCTTGAAAACTTTGAGTTTTAACGATAAAGACAAAATAAAGGGTAAAATGAATAGTACCATGATTGACTTTTTAGTGTAAAAATATGATTTTTCATTAAAGTGAACAGGATCATGAGCTTTTCGTTAAAATTCCATTTTTTCTATGGTTGTAAATCGTTTGTGTATCACTTGAATAACCTAGAAGTAAATGGGACAGATGTATCAGAACTGCTGCCGACCTGACACCGGATGAGAAGTGCAAGCAAGCTTTATACAGCTAGAACTTATTAACGAGTGGCATACATGCCAACACTAAAACCCTTGACATTCCAATAAATGATGCCTACGCTACAAGATAAGCAAAGGTCATATAAAATTTCTATATTCGTTGTCTAAACATTTGGTAACCATAATTGAGACTCCGAAAATTTTGATGGAAAATGATTTTCAACCCTTTTCATTTATTATATTCGATTCAAGAAAGGAGGTACATATAAATTTGGGAGGTTGTTATGATTTTTCAATATCTACGTATTCATTGTTACTGTGATTTTTCAGCAATATGTAGTGTCGTGTGAAGAAAATTTACTCATGACAATGTGCCATTAGACTAGAGCACTGCCTGTAAGTCATTCTTATGTATTTGACTTACAAAGTTCTGAACTTCTATGTAAATATACTAGAAAATAGTTAACAAATGTGTTGCTACTCCTCTTCCTAGATTCTTTAAGCCAGCTTCGTCACTGTTCGTATTTTTTGATAAATGCTGGAGTGAAACTACATTCGAATATAGCATATGATTTAACATTTTAATATCCTTATTCGTGGCACATGTATCATTATTTTGCAGATATAATCCTAAACATAATTAGCTTAGGCACAGAAGCATAACTAAAAGCGGAAGGCTGCGGTTCTTAAATAACAGATCCGAAAACCCAGAAGCGAGAACCCTTTCAGACAGACACTTCCATCTACAAGGGCAAAGGCAAGAACGATGCTGTGACTCTCACGAAGGAGGCAAGGACCGACGTATCACCGTAGCAGATCCTAGCCCAGCCAACCCACAACCCCTACTCATATTTCACCACCTACACAGTGAAAGATGAGAAGCATGGCAAGCTCAGCTCCTCAACGCGGTATAGCTGCCATAGTGGGCGTAGGGCCAAAGCTCGGCCGCTCCATAGCCCGCAAGTTCGCCCATGAAGGTTACACCGTCGCTATTCTCGCCCGCAATCTCGGGAGGCTCTCGAAATTCGCGGACGAGATTGCGAGGGAAGAGAAGGCCCAGGTTTTCGCCATTAGAATAGACTGCTCTGAGTCTAGAAGCGTTAGGGAGGCATTTGAAGGGGTTTTGTCCTTGGGTTTTGTAGAGGTTCTGGTCTACAATGCGTACCAGCAGCCGCCCAATTGGCACCCCACCAACTTCACAGACATCCGCCTCGACTCGTTTGAGAAGTCCCTCGCCGTTTCTTCTGTCGGAGCCTTTCACTGTGCTCAACAGGTAAGAGCTAGGAACTCTAATCAATGGTCTAAATTCAAAGTCGGACAATATAATTTGATAGTTTGAAAACCTAAATAGCTAGATCCATAGTTTTACGATACAAGTGCTTTGCCATTATGCACCTGAATTTAGGTATCGGTTCAGATTAACAGTTTGACAATAGATATTGTACGGAATACGGATACTTAATGTGTTTGTAGTACATAAATTAATAGGATGTTAAACATGGGATTAGTTGGAGGTAAGAGCAAGATTATTAGTTGTTCCGATTAACGGTTTAACAATATATATTGCATAGCAATATGCGTCTTAATGCGTGTTTGGTGTACTAATTTATATTTATGTTAAACATGGTATCAATTTAAGGTACTTCCGGGAATGGTGGAAAGAGGAAGGGGAACGATCTTGTTTACAGGATGTTCAGGTTCACTCAAGGGGATTGCTGGCTACTCTGAACTATGTAAGTACACTGTACAACTACTTTTAACATTGGTTTTCTTGGTTTAATTTATTATGGCACTTTCTAAAGGTGAAATTAATAGAGTTTTTTCTGTCACGGCAACAACATGTGATATTATCACCAGGTTGTGGAAAATTTGCACTGAGAGCACTATCACAATGCTTGTCAATGGAATTTCAACCGCATGGGATACACATAGCGCATGTGATTATTGACGGTGTGATTGGCCCATCTGGAGGGGGCCAATCATCATCAATTACTTCACAGAGGACGACGATGACGTTAGGGGTTGACGGGGTAATGGATCCCGACGTGGTGGCTCAAACCTACTGGCAATTGCACGTCCAAGACCGGAGTGCTTGGACCCAAGAAATCGACCTTCGTCCAACTAACCCCCCCAGATTCTGTTAGCCAATTAATGTCAAATATTAATCGGTTGGACTCCACATAATCATGTGATCATAATTACTTAATCATGATTAAGTTATAATTCTTTTTATTTCCTCAGCCAACTACTTTAAGAAAGAGTTTGAAGACACTGTGAAGCCAGTTTGCAGCAGGAGCGACTGGACCTAGCACGCTTGGAGAGAAGCTCTTGCTGGCAGAGGTCCTAATCTATCTCCAAGTGGTCTGGAAATTGTAGGGTCCATCTTAAAGTGAGTGTGGGGATGCCCCATACTTCTCTAGTGTTCTAGACTTCTAGTCAAAAGTACTACTATTCCTCCCCCTCTTTTCACACCAAATCCCTAAATCCAAAATAAGAAAAGCATAAATAAGACCACTTTCTGATGTTATGTTTGGTGTCTTGGATTGAATAATTTTCGTTGTATAAATTATAAAGTGTGTGATTTTTTTGTTTTTGAAATAAATATTTTAAAATAAATAAAATTTATGAGATTATATGTCTGTGATTCTTGTTCTATTATGATTAAGGGGACACATTCATGTTCATATTTCTCTAGTGATGTTTCTTGTCAACTCCCACACTTAAGCCCAAAATAAGAAAGTGTAAATAAGACTACTTTCTTAGGTGACGTTTGGTGGTTATGATTGAATTGGTTGCATTTTGTTTATAACGTCATCCTTCTTTTGTCGTAATAATTGTTTGGAAAATTGACTGAAATGTGAAGACCCGGTGCTTTGGTGGTAAGCGGCGGGGTAATGCTAAGCTTCAGGAAGCTCAAATACTAGTACGACTTCGTGCGTGCTCCGCATCAATGTCGCCGGAACTGCTAAGCTTTCAGGAAACTCAAATACTAGTACGATTTTGTGTGTGCTCCGCCACCAATGTCGTCGGAACGGGGTGTGAACCTTTGGTTTCCACAACAGAGGAATTATATACAAGGTCAGCACCATACCATTGACTCGTGGACCTTAGATACCAAACGATAAAACCCTAACTTGTAAGAGGAAGAAAGTGCACATATTGCCCACATTGTGTTGAGAATGACTTTGGTAATATGAAGAATAATTCAATGTAGTTATAACTTATAAGTCTATGCAAAATCCCACTTTCCTCGATGTGGATTCATTCACAACAAAATGATCATTCTATGTTGGTCAAAATCAAATGCTAACAAGATGCCAATCAAATGTTGAAAGCGATGCAAAAGCTATGGTGGATATGATAGTGAAAGGCACGAATTCGACATTGGTGGGTTGTAATATGGGAGATCAAATCTTCTGCATCCAAAATGGGGAGATCAAATCTTTTGCTACCTAACGAGGTTTTGAAGAGGCACCCATCTTGGGATGATCATACTTCGTTGAGTTCACTACTTTCGTCGTGTTTGACGTTTGTTTTAGACATTATACATACTTCTCACTTTTCTCCTTAGTCTATGGGTTTTCACCTGCCTCAGGTTTTACCATAGTGAGGTTTTGTGAGTTTTACTACCAATGCATCTTTTCTTTTTAAATTTGAGACTTGCATTCACCCATTGTGACGACGACTTCATCAATTGTTCTACCTTATCTGCTTATGATTTGATGTGATATTTTGTTTGAGTATTTACACACTCAATGGGGAGTGTTGCAGTCCTATTGGATTAGGATCGTGATTGTGTAAATCCTAGTGTATCTAGGAGTACCTTGTATATTCCCTTTAGTAGTTTAATTCCTATTAAAGTTGTAATCCTAATAGGGTAAGGATTTAACCTTCCCTACTACTATAAATAAAGGCACAATGAGGTGATACAACACACACCTCAGAATTACATCTCTCTCTTCTCTCTCTGTTGCCACTGGCCTCTCTCCCTCTCTGTCCTAAATACAGTTCAGTCAAATAGGCCTACAACACGTTATCAGCATGCTCTTTCTAGGTGGAGGAGGCTTTCTTCTACAACATCAAAGGCTGTCAATTATTTTCTGCCAATCAGGTTCTTCTAAAATAAATTAAGATATTTGAAAAAACCTTGAAACATGAAAACATTCCCCATGATGCATAATCCCCCTATATTTATATTTTCCTTTCAATTATATATATATATATTTGTTGTAGGCCTATTTGATTGAACGATCTAGGGTTTAGAGAGAGAGAGGGGGTCGGCCACTATTAGAGAGAAGAAAGATTGATTTAATTGTGAGGTGTGTTTGATTCACCCCATTGTGCCTTTATTTATAGTAGTAGGAAAGGTAAAACCTTTCCCTTTAGGATTACAACATTTAATAGGTAATCTAATCCTAATAGGAATATAAGATACATTCCCAGATTCCCTAGGATTTACACAATCACATTCCTATTCTAAATATGATTGCAACATTCCCCCTTGAGTGTGTAAATACTCAACAAACCATCGCATCAGATCTTCAGCAGATAAGGTAGAATAGTTGATGAAGTCATCGGCATAATGGGTGATCGTGAGTCTCAAATTTACTTTGAAGTATGCATTTGCAAAAACTCACAAAAACCTTGCTATGGTAAAACCCAAGATAGGCAAAAACCCATAGACTAAGGAGAAAAGTAAGAAAATATACATAATGTCTGAAACACTCGTCAAACTGGATGAAGGTCGTGAACTCATCGAAGTATGATCATCTCAGGATGGGTGCCTCATTAAAACCTCGTTAGGTAGCAAAAACCCAGTGGAAAAAATGCTCCTAATTGTAGGAAAAAGAGTACATTAAGATCATGTGAGTATGCTTCTAGATACTCCCCCTGAGTTAGACATAACTTCTAAATAAGATAACTACAAGCGAATCAACTCAGATAATTTACGCATACCGATTCCTTGGACGAGCTTCTGAAATGTAGACTTGGGCAATGACTTGGTAAAGAGATCAGCCAGGTTGTCATGGGAACAGATTTGCTTGACTTCAATGTTCTGATGCTGCTGCTGCTGGTGTGAGTAAAAGAACTTTAGCGGTATGTGCTTGGTGTTATCTCCCTTGATGTATCCCTTCTTCAGCTGCTCGATACATACTGCATTGTCTTCAAAGATCGTCGTAGGAAGGTCAACGACTGATGTAAGACCACTAGTGCTTCGAATATGTTCCATAACTTCTCTTAACCAAAAGCACTCACGCGATGCTTCATGTAGGGCGAGAATCTCAGCATGGTTAGACGAAGTCGCAACTAGCGTTTGCTTGGTAGACCTCCAAGATATAGTGGTGTCTCCAACGGTAAAGACATAACCCGTTTGAGAACGTGGTCTATGTGGGTCAAACAAATATCCAACATCTACATAACCAACAAGGCGAGAATCAATCCGAGGGCCATAGGGGGCGGTAACACTTGGAGATTTGCGGGTATAGAACAAACCCAAATCCGTAGTACCTTTGAGGTAGCGGAAAATGTCTTTAACACCATTCCAGTGCCTGCGTGTGGGCGCATTGCTGTACCTAGCTAATAAATTCACAGCGAAGGAGATATTGGGTCTAGTGCACTGAGCCAAGTACAATAAAGCCCCAATTGCACTTAGGTAAGGAACTTCGGGTTCCAAAATCTCTTCCTCATCTTCCTTTGGAATGAAGGGATATCGTTTAGCATCTAGAGTCCGAACGACCATGGGTGTACTCGGAGACTTCGCTTTATCCTCATTAAAACGTCGCAACACCTTTTGGGTGTAGTTCGATTGATGTACTAGGATTCCATCCGAACAATGCTCGATCTCTAGGCCGAGACAATATCGAGTTTTCCCAAGATCCTTCATCTTAAATTCCGATTTCAAGTGTGTAGCAATTTCTTCAAGCTCTGCGGGAGTCCTAATGAGGTTTATGTCATCAACATAAACTGCAACGATTGCAAATCCGGAATGTGACTTCTTTATGAACACGCATGGGTATAGTTCGTTGTTCACATAACCCTGACTTGTCAAATATTCACTCAAACGGTTATACCACATCCGCCTGGATTGTTTTAATCCGTAGAGTGACCTCCTCAACATAATTGAGAAAGTGTTCTGTGGTCTAGAACTATTTGAGCCAGTCAATGGAAGTCATTTTGGAACTTTCATATAAATTTCCGTATCTAGATCCCCATAGAGATACGCGGTTACCACGTCCATAAGCTGCATATTCAGTTTTTCAGAAACTACCAAACTGATTAGGTAGCGGAACGTTATAACATCCATTACGGGGGAATATGTCTCCTTGTAATCAATCCCTGGGCGTTGAGAAAAGCCTTGAGCTACGAGGCGTGCTTTGTATCTCACTATTTCATTCTTCTCAATACGCTTCCTCACGAAAACCCACTTGTAGCCAACGGGCTTCCCGCGTGGTGGTGTAGGAACGATAAGTCCAAATACCTTATGTTTCACGAGCGAATCGAGTTCGACCTAGATTGCTTGTTTCTAGTTTCACCAATCGGTTCTACGTCGGCATTCATCGACGAAACTTTGTTCAATGTCATCGCTAAGCATGATGTCAGTAGCTACTGAGTACGAGAATGCATCGTCGACGATCATCTCATTCCTATTCCAAACCTCATCCAATACTGTGTAGTGGACCGAAATCTCACGATTCTCGGGAGGCCGCATGTTTCGTCTGAAGCATCACCGTAATCTAGAATAACCTCATGCGTTGGAACGGATGAGTAAGCGATGGTTGGATTCAAACTAGGGTCACTAGTTGGTGCCATTTTCTTCTTCCGGGGTTGTGAATCTTTTGAACCAAGGGGTCTGTCACGCTTAGGGTCGGAGCAGATGATTGGCTAGCTGCCAATGTACCTTGCCGCATGGAGGGTGCGGCCTCCCCATCTTCAGGGACGGTCCGACCTTCCCAGGCGGGTTGTTGATGTACGCGGGGTACATCTATCCTTACAGGTGTGTTTGCAGCGGGTATATGTGATCTTGTCACCTTTGCTAGATCATTAAAAGCATCTGGCATGCTTTAAGCAATGCTCTGAAGATCTATAATTCGACGCACCTCAATTTCAAACTGGGCAGTGCGGGGATCTAAATGAGATATACTGGGAGCATACCATGACAATTCGCAGCGTTCTACGGGAACGTTATCATGCTTATCTCCCCCTAACGACGGGAAAACTGTCTCATTAAAGTGACAATCCTCAAAACGTGCGGTAAAGAGATCTCATGTCAAGGGTTCTAAGTAGCGAACAATTGATGGCGAATCATAACCGACATAGATTCCCATTTTTCTCTGAGGACCCATTTTGGTACGTAGCGGCGGTGCTATTAACACATAAATGGTGCACCCAAACACCTGTAAATGCGAGACATCAGGCTCGTATCTAGTGACCAACTGTAACGGTGAATGTGGTTGGGTAGCGGTAGGCCTCAGGCGGACCAACATAGCTGCATGCAATATTGCATAGCCCCAGGCAGATATTGGCAGTTTGGTTCTCATAACCACAGTCCGAGCTATCAATTGAATGCACTTTATGAAAGCTTCTGCCAAGCCATTTTGGGTGTGAACATGGGGCACATAATGTTGTACATTTATCCCTACTGACATGCAATAATCATCAAAAGTCTATGACGTAAACTCTCTAGCGTTATCCAGTCGAATCGACTTGATCGGATAATCAGGGTGGTGAGCCCTTATCTTAATGATTTGAGCTAGGAGTTTAGTAAACGCGGTGTTGCGTATGGACAACAAGCAAACATGTAACCATCGTGTCGATGCATCAACCAACACCATAAAGTATCTGAATGGTTCGCAGGTTGGTTGGATATGTCCACAAATGTCCCATTGAATCCTCTGAAGAAATTTAGGGGGGTCATGAATAATCTTTATATATGAGGGTTGAGTATTCAACTTCCCTAAAGGACACGCTTTGCATGGTGGGAGTCCAACATAAGGATGTAACTTATGCTCGTGTGAAGATTTGTGGATACGGCGCATTATGTCACGTCCATGATGTCCCAAACGATCATGCCAAAGCAACAAAGTGTCCAGGAACTCAGGCATAGGGCCGGCCACACTGTGGGCTTCTATGCCGCGAATGGTTGTGATGTACAACCCACTCGACAAGCGTTCCAACTTCTCATGAATATGCTTCTGGCCATATTCATACGAAGTGATACAAAGAAATTCAGAACCATGATCTTCAGTGGTTTCAAGATGATATTGATTATCTCAAATATCTCTAAAACTCAGCAACGTTCTTCCGAAACGTGGAGAATAGAGTGCCTCCTTAATGGTCAGAATTGTACCATTAGACAACATGATACGTGCCTTTCTGTATCCTTCAATCAGGTTGGATGAGCCTGAGAGAGTTGTTAAAAGAGCTTTCTTGGGTATGAAGTTAGTAAAATAGTGTCGTTCACGCAAGATGGTATGCGTGGTTGCACTATCTGCCAGACAACTAACTTCCCCACTAGACATACCTAGAAATAAATTGATTGAATTTGTCACATGTATAAATATAAGTCCATTCATTCAATTAAACAATTTGAGAAAATAATATCCATTCAAATAACAATCCATAATTCAAAACAAACCAAAACCAAACAAATTATTCCAAATACTTAGAAAAATTGTTCAAAATTAAACCATAAACCTGGCAAAATAGGGGGGGTAGGGCTGGCCACTCCTAGTGGGTTCAGCCACTAGGGGTAAACACCCTAAATACATGTCTATTTTATTCATCCATAGGCGATGACGCCTCCTGGAAATCTGATATCTCCATTGATGTAGTTGCATCTTCTGGATGATCCACATGTGCAAAGTTAGACTCACGACGGGAATGATACTTGGCAATAGCCTCAGGGGAACCTCGGCATACGCATGACCAATGATCCCTTGATCCACAATGATAGCACATGTCCAGTTCAGTAGAAGCAGCTTGAACGGGGACCTTTGCCCTTGTTCTCGAAGTTTAGGACCTTAGGGGCGAGTGGTGGATGCTGCTAGGTCACATTTCTTCCCTTAGGTGTGGCCCTCTGTTGACCTTGGGCCTGTGTTTGGGCTTGCCGCCCATTGCCACGGCCATGACGATTATTTCTTCGTTTATGGCTGCTAGAATAGGTCGCATGCACTTTAGACGCGGCGTTCAAGCCAGTGGGTCGAGCTTGATGATTCTTCATCAAAAGCTGGTTCTGCTTTTCAGCGATAAGTAAAACAAAGATCAAATCTGAAAACTTGGTGAATTTCTATGCCCTATATTGTTGCTGCATGACAATATTGGTGGCATGGAAGGTCGAATAGGTCTTCTCCAGGAGATTTGATTCGGTTAGTTCCACTTTGCAGAATTTCAACAGAGAGCGGATTCTACAAACTTCAGAGTTGTATTCATTCACGGACTTAAAGTCCTAGAAGCAAAGATGCTGCCAGTCGCGTCTTGCTTCAGGCAAGTATATGTCTTTCTGGTGATCGAAACGGTCGGCCAGAGGGTGAATGGGTCATCCTTAGCGAGATACTCAGTCAGCAGTGCATCATGAATGTGTCTTCAGATGAAGATCATTGCAGTAGCCTTTTGAGCTTCGTCAACAAGTTTGTCGGTGATAGGTGCCTCGATAGTGGCTCTAATACCCTTTGCAGTAAGATGAAACTTCACGTCTTGAACCCACTTCAGATAGTTTATTCCAGAAACATCTAGAGCGGAGAAATCGAGCTTGTTCAAGTTCGACATGTCCCTAAAACGGAGGGAGAAAACGTGATTAGTCATATGGTAAGCCATAGACATATATTGTAGAACATACAAGTTCTATAGACATGTAATGGTTTAATTTATGCATGAAAACTACGGGTTTCATGTGGTATGTTTTGAATGAAAACTTCGGGTTTCAAAGGCACTAAATTTGAAACTACAGGTTCAATTTAGTTTTATGAACAATTAGTTCATAATGAGAGGTTCCTGCAAGAAACACGGAAGGCAGTATACTAACTAAGTCTAGTGGATTTAAGGTTCATCGAGAACTCAAGTGTGAGAGCTTCGTTACTACGAAAGTATGTGACGGTTCAAACTATAAAAATAAATTATTGAATCGTTAATGTCCAAAAATGATCTTCAGGTTAATAATTTGGGATTCATTATCAGATTAATAGACTGCAAGTCACTTTTAATTAATTCAATAAATCGGGTCATACGGGGTCGATTGTAGAAGCTAAATAATATTAAAATAATATTATGGGATCAAAAATATAGCCCCAAAATAAATTTGGGCTTGGTGCCTTGGGTTATAGGTCACGGGTTTGGGTGCCTTAAGCATAAGGCAAGGCCCAAATATCCTTGGATGGTGGCTGCAGGCCACAAGTAAGGGAGGGAAACCCCAGCCGCAGCTGGGTTTCAAAGTTGGATCGAGGGAGGGTATGTGATAAGGCCCAGCTGGTGCTGGCCTTGTGGGTGATGCACGAGGGAAAAAAACCCAGCCCGTGGGCTCGCGTGTGTGTGCGGGATAAGAACCTAGTAAGCAAGGTTTGCCGTGGGTTTGGTCTAGATCCATGAAGGTTGCAGGCCTCCTCAGAGATAGAACTAGGTCTGGATCCGTGGGTTTGGTCACAAATTCCACATAACAATTTAATTGTGCGATGCATGAAACAAATTTATATATGAACATATACAATATATATCTATCGAAAAGAAAATATAAACATAGAGAGGTTCATGCATCATAGGGAATGTTTTCATGCTTCGTGGACGTTTCAAATATCTTTTTTTATTTTAAGCGTACCTGATTAGCAGAAAACGAATAAGCCTTTGAATTTGGTGGATGATAGCCTTCTCCAACGATGCGTCAATTCCTTAGCTTCTGGCAAGAGCGTGCTGATAACGTGTTGTAGGCCTATTTGATTGAACGATCGAGGGTTTAGAGAGAGAGGGGGCCGACCACTATTAGAGAGAAGAGAGATTGATTTAATTGTGAGGTGTGTTTGATTCACCCCATTGTGCCTTTATTTATAGTAGTAGGAAGGGTAAAACCTTTCCCTTTAGGATTACAACATTTAATAGGTAATCTAATCCTAATAGGAATATAAGATACATTCCCAGATTCCCTAAGATTTACACAATCACATTCTTATTCTAAATATGACTGCAACAATATTGTATTTATATTCATATATTTTGTCAATATATATATATACTTGTTCATGCAATACGCAATTATGCTATGTGGAATTTGTGAGTCAAAACATCGAAATTCACCAAATAGGGTTTTTAACCCTAGAAATTCGAAAAAAAAACAAATTGGGATTTATGCGGCACCGCTGCCTCACCACCGTGGCAACATTGCCGGACCACCGCGCTAGCCTGCAGCCTAGCCGCGTGGAGACAACATTGAGACGATGTCGTTTTCGACACCTTGGATATATCATAGCAGCCTTTTGGGCTTGCTGTCACTAAATCGCAACCATACTTTGGCCTGGGTTGGATCACATACGCGGGCCCGAAGCCTGCTAGGTTTGTCCCTTGTCTCGGCCAAATCTGCCAGCAAGCCTTTGTGCTTGCTGGGCTTTGCCTTAGCCCCAACCCGTGACCACCATAAGCCAGCCCAGACAGCTAAGCTTGTCCCTACGGCACAAAAACTGAAGCCATCTTTGTTGGGCTTCACGCGCACCCAGATCCCAGGCCATCCTATGTTGGGCCTATGCACCGACACCATTTTTGGCCCAAAAGCCAGCAGTTTTGTTGCTGGGCTTATCCTAAACATACAGCCTGTGGCCTGCAACCATGTTTGAGCTTTGCCCTACTCACAACACCTATGCCCACCGTAATTGGGCTATGGTTTTTGGAATCCAATGCTATCTTTTGGCATTCTATATAATTTTAACCTGAATGTTATTATTATTTTTGCTTCTACGATCGACCCTAAATGTGCCGATTTATTGAATTAATTAAAGTGACCAGCAGTCCATTAATCTGATAATTAATCCAAAATTATTGGCCTGAAGCTCACTTTTTGGCAATTAATGATTCGATAAATTATTTCTTTTCTTTGAACCATTGACTATCTTTCGTAGTCTCGAAGAACTCACACTTGGGTTCCTGAAGCAATCCACAAATTCACTACACTTTATTGTATTTTGTATTTTGTGTTCTTGCAAGTACCTTTATATATGAACTAAACGTTCATAACTAAATCGAACTTGTAGTTTCGAATTTAGTGCGTTTGAAACCCGAAGTTTTCATTCAAAACATACCACATGAAACCCATAACTTTCATGCTTAAATTTAACCAATACATGTCTATAGAACCAGAATGTTCTACAATATATGTCTATGGCTTTCCATATGAGTAACCATGTTTTGTTGTACCCTCTGTTTAGGGACATGTCAAACTTGAACAAGCTTGATTTCACCGTTCTTAGAGCTACTATCGAGGAACCTACCGACAATGAACCCGTCGACGAAGCTTAGAAAGCTACTGCTATGATCTTCATGCACAAACACATCCATTATGCAATGCAGACCAAGTACCTTGCAAAAAAGGATCCACGTACCCTCTGGCTCACTTTGGCCGATAACTTCGATCACTAGAAAGACATTTACTTGCCTGAAGCAAGACACGACTGGTAGCATTTACTCTTCCAAGACTTTAAGTCTATGAATGGATATAACTCTGAAGTGTGTAGAATCTAATCATTACTTAAGTTATATAACGAGGACTTAACCGAACAGAATCTCCTGGAGAATACCTATTCAACTTTCAATGACACCAATATTGTTTTGCAGCAACAATATAGGGTACATGATCTCCTGGAGAATATATGTTCAACCCACTAGCTCAAACGATGCGTCTGAAGCACATGCGACCAATTCTAGCAGCCATAACTGACGAAGATCTCGTCGTAGCCGTGGAAAAAGTCAGCAAACCCCACCACGGGCCCAAGATCAACAAAATAGAGGCCCACCGAATGGAGGAAATTTAACCTAGAAGCATTAACCCCTTGCCCCTAAGGCCCTAAACTTCAAGAACAAGGGAAAAACTACCGTTCAATCGGCTTCCACTGAACTGGACATGTGTTGTCGTTGTGGATCAAATGATCATTGGTCACGCGTGTACCGAGCTACCCTTGAGGTTATTGCCAAGTATCATTCCCATCATGAGTCTAACTCTGCGCTTGTAGAACATCCTGAAGATACTACTACAACTCTGGAGGTTTCAGATTTTTAGGAGGCATCCGCTCCTATGGAATAATAAAGTTTTATTTTTCTAAGATATGTTAGGGTGTTTTACACCCCTAGTAGCCAAACCCACTAGGAGTGGCCGAATCCTCCCCTAAATTGCTAGGTTTATGGTTTAATTTTCGGACAATTTTTCTAAAGTATTTGGAATTATTTGTTTGGTTTTGCTTTGTTTTGAACTATGGACAATTATTTTATGGATATTATTTCTCGAATTGATTAATTGAATGAATGGAATTATATTATAGTGGGGAAGTTGGTTGTCTGGCTGATAGTGCCAACACGCACACCATATGCGTGAGAAACACTATTTTACTAACTTCGTACCTAAAAATGCACCTCTGACAACCCTCTCAGACCAATCCAACCTGATAGAAGGATACGGAAATGCCCATATTATGTTGTCTAATGGTACTGAATTAACCATTAAAGAGGCATTTTATTCTCCACGTTCCGGAAGAACGTTGTTGAGTTTTAAAGATATTCGAGATAATCAATATCATGTTGAAACCACTAAAAAGAATGGTTCTGAATTTCTTTGTACCACTTCTTACGAATATGGCCAGAAGCGTATTCACAAGAAGCTGGAACGGCTCCCAAGTGGGTTGTACATAACAACCATTTACGCTATTAAGACCCATCACGTGGCCGGCCCTATGGCCGAATTCCAAACCACTCTGCTGCTTTGGCATGATCGAATGAGACACCCTGGATGAGATATGATCCACGGTATCCTCAAAGCATCACATGGTCCTTGGGGAAGTTGAACATTCAACCTTCACTTACAAAGATTAGTCACGACCCCCTAAGTTTCTTCAGAGGATTCAAGGGGTATTTGTGGACCTATCCAACCAACATGCAGACCATTTAGATACTTTATGGTGTTGGTTGATGCTTCAACGCGATGGTCACATGTCTGCTTATTGTCCACACGCAATGCTGCACTTGCGAAACTCCTAGTACAAATTATTAAGCTTAGGGCTCACCACCCTGATTATTCAATTATGTCGATTTGACTAGATAATGTTGGTGAGTTTACGTCACATAACTTTGACGATTATTGCATGTTTGTTGGGATTAAAATTGAACATTTTGTACCCCATGTTCACACCTAAAATGACCTGGCAGAAGCTTTCATAAAGCGCCTTTAAACGATAGCTCGAACTTTGGTTATGCGAACCAATTTGCCGGTATATGTGGGGCCATGCAATATTGCATACATCTACGTGTATTTAGATGTTTAGTCTATGTGCCAATAGCGCCGCCACTACATACCAAAATGGATCCTCAGATAAAAGTGAGAATCTATGTCGGTTATGATTCGCCATAAATTATTCATTACTTAGAGCCCTTGATAGGAGATCTCTTTACCACACGTTTTGTGGATTGTCACTTTGATGAGACAGTATTCCCATCGTTAGGGGGAGATAAGACCACTAACGTCCCTGTAGAACATCGCGAATTATCGTGGATTACTCCCACTATGTTTCATTTAAATCCCCGCACACCTCAGTCTGAAACTAAAGTGCGACGTATTCTAGATCTTCAGGGCATTGCTCAAAGCATGCCGGATGCTTTTACTGATCTAGCAAAGGTGACGAGATCACATATACCGCTATAAACGCACCTGCAAGGATGGATGTACTTAACGTACACCGTAACATCACCTTGGAAGGCCGGACCATCCCCGAAGGTTGAGCGGTCACACCTCCTACACGGTAAGGTACACTGATGGCAAACCAATCACCGGCTCCTACCCTGAAGCGTGGTAGGCCCCTTGGTTCAAAGGATTCATAACCCCGGAAGAGGAAAATGGCATAAACTAGTGACCCAAGTCTGAATCTGACCTTTACTTACTCATCTGTTCCAACACATGAGGTTATTCTAGATTACGGTGATGTTTTAGATTAATCATACCAGCTTCCTAAGAATTATGAAACTTCGGTCCATTACGAAGTATTGGATGAGGTTTGGAATTGGAATATGATGATTGTCGATGATGCATTTTAGTATACCGTTACTTCCGACATCATGTTCAGCTATGACATTGAACCACGTTCAGTTCATGAATGTTGATGTAGAACGGATTGGTCAAACTGGAAATAAGTAACCCAGGTCGAACTTTATTTTATCTCGAAACGTAAGGTGTTTGGGCATGTAGCTCATACTCCACCACATGTGAAGCTCGTGGGCTACAAAAGGGTTTTCGTGAGAAAGCGTAATGAGAAGAATGAAATAGTGCGATACAAAGCACGCCTTGTCACATCTTGGCCCGGGCCCCTACCACATCCCGAGCTCGACTCCGCCGTAGCACGATATTGTCCGCTTTGGGCCCCAGCCACGCCCTCATGGTTTTGTTTCTAGGAACTTACACGAGAACTTCCCAGTGGGTTACCCATCCTGGGAATGCTCTGACCATTTTCTCGCTTAACTTCGGAGTTCCTATGGAATCCGAAGCTAGTGAGCTCCCAAAAGGCCTCGTGTTAGGTAGAGATGGAAATATACATATAAGGCCTACAGGATTCCCTGAGCGATGTAGGATGTTACAATCCATCCTGGGATTGCTCTCGCGCGAACTCACACGAGAACTTCCCATTGGGTCACCCATCCTGGGATTGCTCTTGCACGAACTCGGTTAACTTCAGAGTTCTGATGGAACCCGAAGCCAGTGAGTTCCCAAAAGGTCTCGTGCTAGGTAGAGATGGGAATATACATATAAGGCTTACATGGTCCACTTCTTTGGGCAATGTAGGATGTTACAATCCACCCCCCTTAGGGGCCCGACGTCCTCGTCGGCACATATCCGGCCATGGATTGGCTCTGATACCAAACTATCACATCCCGGCCCGGGCCCCCACCATATCCCTAGCTCGACTTCGCCGTAGCACTATATTGTCCGTTTTGGGCCCCGGCCACACCATCACGGTTTTGTTTCTGGGAACTTACACGAGAACTTCCCAGTGGATCACCCATCTTGGGACCATTTTCTCACTTAACTTCGAAGTTCCTATGCTGGGTGACACAGAAACAACACCGTAAGGGCGTGGTCAGAGCCCAAAGTAGACAATATCGTGCTACGGCGAAGTCGAGCTAGGGATATGGTGGGGGCCCGGGCCAGGATGTAATAGTTTGGTATCAGAGCCAATCCATGGCCGGATATGTGCCGACGAGGACGTCAGGCCCCTAAGGGGGGTGGATTGTAACATCCTACATTGCCCAGAGAAGTGGATCATGTAAGCCTTATATGTATATTCCCATCTCTACCTAGCACGAGACTTTTTGGGAACTCACTGGCTTCGGGTTCCATCGGAACTCCGAAGTTAACCGAGTTCGCGCAAGAGCAATCCCAGGATGGGTGACCCAATGGGAAGTTCTCGTGTGAGTTCCCAGAAGAAAAAAAACCGTGAGGGTGTGGTCGGGGCCCAAAGCGGACAATATCGTGCTACGGTGGAGTCGAGCCCCGGATGTGGTGGGAGCCCTGGTCGGGATGTGACAATTTGGTATCAAAGCCTATCGCTGGTCAGATGTGTGCCGATGATGATGTCGGGCCCCTAAGGGGGGTGGATTGTAAGATCCCACATCGCCCATGGGTGATGATCTTGTAAGCCTTATATGTATATTCCCATCTCTACTTAGCACGAGGCCTTTTGGGAACTCGCTTAACTTCGGGCACATCCCGAGCTCGACTCCGCCGTAGCACGATATTGTCCGCTTTGGGCCCTAGCCACGCCCTCACGGTTTTGTTTCTGGGAATTCACACGAGAACTTTATAGTGGGTTACTCATCTTGGGAATGCTCTGACCATTTTCTCGCTTAACTTCAGAGTTCCTATGGAACCCGAAGCCAGTGAGCTCCCAAAAGGCCTCGTGTTAGGTAGAGATAGGAATATACATATAAGGCTTATAGGATCCATTCCCTTGGCGATGTGGGATCTTACAATCCACCCCCTTTAGGGGCCCGACGTCGTCGTCGGCACATATCTGGCCAGGAATTGGCTCTGATACCAAATTGTCACATCCCAGCCCAGGCCTCCACCACATCCCGGGCTCGACTCCACCGTAGCATGATATTGTCCTTTTTGGGCCCCGACCACACAATCACGATTTAATTTCTGGGAACTCACACGAGAACTTCCCAGTGGGTCACCCATCATGGGATTGCTCTCGCTCGAACTCGCTTAACTTCGAAGTTCTGATGGAACCCGAAGCTAGTGAGCTCCCAAAAGGCCTCGTGTTAGGTAGAGATGAGAATATACATATAAGGCTTACAGGATCCACTCCCCTGGGCGATGTGGGATGTTACACGCCTCATAGCGCAAAGCTTCTCTTAACACCTTGAGATTGATTACGATGAGACGTATTATCCCGTAATGGACGTCATAACGTTTCGTTACCTTATCAATTTGGTAGTTTCTGAAAAACTGAATGCAGCTTATAGACGTGGTAACCGTGTATCTCTACGTGGTAAATGCGTATTTCAGAATAACTTCCATTGATTGGTTCAAATAGTTCTAAACCACAGAACATTCTCTCGATTAGATTGATGAGGTCACTTTATGGATTGAAATAATCCGGGTGGATGTGGTGTAACCGTCTGAGTGAATATTTGACAAGTCAGGGTTCAGTGAACAATGAATTATGCTCATGCGTGTTCATTAAGAAGTCACATTTCAGATTTGTGATCGTTGTAGTTTATGTTGATGACATGAACCTCATTGGAACTCCCGTAGAGTTTGAGGAAATTGTTGTTCACTTAAAATCAGAATTTGGGATGAAAGATCTTGGGAAAACTAGATATTGTCCCTGGAGATCGAGCATTGTTCGGATGGAATCCTAGTACATCAATCGAACTACACCGAGAAGCTGTTGCGACATTTTAATGAGGATAAAGTGAAGCCTTCGAGTACTCTTATGGTAGTTCATATTCTAGATGTAAACGATATCATTTCCATCCAAAAAAGGATGAGGAAGAGATTTTGGAGCCGGAAGTTCCATACCTAAGTTTAATTGGTGCTTTATTGTTCTTGGCTTAATGCACTAGACCTGACATCTCATTCACTGTTAATATTTTGGCTAGATACAGCAATGCGCCTACACGTAGACACTGGAATGGTGTTAAAGACATTTTCCGCTACCTCAAGGGTATGACGGATTTGGGCTTGTTCTACACCCATGAATCCTCGAGAGGAGTCGCCGCCCCCCTCAATCCTCAAGTTGATTCTCGCCTCGTTGGTTACGCAGATGCTGATTATCTGTTTAACCCACATAGGGTACATTCTTAAATGGGCTATGTCTTTACCATTGGAGACACCGCTATATCTTCATCAAATCCTTATTCAAAAGGTAACTCCCAATTTTTTTGTTTAATTTAGGATTAATTGCCATGTTAATTGCAAGATATTATTTCACATAATATCTTTCAATTATCACACAAACTCACCATATATGGCCAACCACTATTCTCCAAATAGGGCCGGTCCTTCCACTATAAATAGCTCTATTCTCCTACTAAAAAGTGAAGCCATTTGCTACCCACAAACTCATAAACACATTCTTTTCATAATTCTAACTTTGGCATTGGTGATTTTTCGGACAAAGCCCCCACAGTCATCGTGGGCACGTGAAGCTTTTGGCCTTAATATTAGGTTTTATTATTTTGCAGGTGCATTTTCGTCAAAGGAGAAGACTGCAGAAATTTACATCCATAAATTGGTGCTTTCATTGAGAGTCTTAATTCACACGCTCGAAGAAGACTCTTGCATTCAAAGTTTCTCATTTCTTGTTCATTTGTAGATTTTTCGTACGTTCTTATCCCTAGATTTTTTTTATAAAGTTCTTTGAATAAACGTAAAAGAAAAGTACAATGACTAGAAATTCGGAAACCACAACGAACGGAACTTCCTACATTCAAGATTTTGGACCAAGTGATGGAGATCGTGACGTAGCCTGATAGGAGCATATTTATGCGACTTAGTTAGCTTGTTTTCTTGCATTTATGTTGTTAGTTCCTAGTTATTTTAATATTTTAAGCTATTTTCGTGTGTTTGTAGGTCCAAAGGGCTAAAGTAGCAAGAAAGTGCAATTTGGAGCAATTTTGGGCTTGGAATGGATAGCACATGCTTGGAGCAAGGTGGATGGACGAATTTGAAGTTCAAAGGAGGCTAGGAATGAGCAAAGAAATGAAGGAAATAAATTCAAGACAAAAGAAATCAAGGAATCCAGCAAGAAAGAAGGAATGTTAGCCAAAGTTACCTTATTTTGTCTTTTCCCTTTCCTAATCCTTCACCACCTAGGTTTCAGCTGCAAAAGAGGATCCCTAATTATTTTAGGACACTTAAATAATGATTCTAGAAGACCGAGTCCTATCTCCTTTCGTAGCAAGACATTCTCCATAGGGCAGAAAGTGTTACTTTTCAATTCTCGCCTTCGTTTGTTTCCTGGTAAGTTACGTTCTAAATGGATTGGCCCGTTTGTTATTACTAATGTCTTTCTTTATGGTGCAATCCAAATCCAAAGCTTCAAGACCGGCTAGGAATTCAAAGTGAACGAGCACCGTTTGAAGCCTTACTACGACCTTTTTGAGGAGCATGTGGTGAAAGAAATACCCCTCCATGCCGTGGGCTCCAATGAAGCTTAAAGTGAGGTATCGTCTGGCTGGAAGACGTTAAAGCAAGCGCTTCTTGGGAGGCAACCCATGCATTCAAATAAATCCGGCTCCACAACCAGATTTGCGTTCCTAAACCCTACTCTTTATTGCTTTTACTTTGCCATGATAATGTGTTTGGTAGTGTGTTGTTTTGATGGTTTGAGTGTGGGTCTTTGTTTGAAACATTGAGGACAATGTTTGGTTTAAGTGTTGGGGGGGGGGGTAAACAATGTGTTTTTCATTGATTTTCGTGGGATTTTACCACCTAGCACCTCTAGAGTTGTTTTTCACTGTTTTTAAGTGTTTTTAGTGTGTTTTGAAGTGTTATAGTGTGTTTTGAAAGAAAAATATGAAAATTTGAAAAAATTATTCGAAAAAGTTTTGAAAAACCCAAAAAGAGTCGTTTTTGTGTGTTTGTTTGTGTCTTAGGGTACCTTCTAACACAATGATGAGGGTTCGGTTTTTAATTACATGATTGTTAAAGAAAGTTACAAACATGGGTGGAAGTTTGATATGCTCTTTGGTTAATACTTGGTTGTAGTTGACGTTTATGAATTCACATGTAATCACAAAGAAAAAAAATCAGTTTTTGTAACATGCTTGAAGGAAGGAACTCAAACTAACGCTACAACCCTGAGAGACTTGAGCCTAAGCTTTGTTTGGAGAGTTATTAATCTGTGATGTTTTTGTTTTCTAAAGTCGTTGCATGATCTCATTATTTCTTTGCTTGGTTGATACTTAAAATGTGTTTTCATCATTATAGTTCCAAATACTAGAACTCATGCCCGTTTCATTCAAAGCTTAAAATTGAGTGCATAACATATAACAAGATGAAGTTGTTTAGTAGTTACCACCAAAGCCAAAAAGCCTTAATCCCTTGCATATGTTTTGTAGGTTTAACCCTTTTTATCCTTATTTAGCCTATTTTCTTTGTTAGCCACATTATCCTTACCGAACCTAGAATAGGACTATCCATACCCTTATTCTTAAAGTATAGTAGAGCATGACTTAGAGGGAATTCCTTTTGATCAAACATATTGCAGAAAACAAGTGTGGGGGAATGTTATTTCCAACGAAAAAAAATCGTGAAAAAGAAAGAAAAGAAAAAAAAAGGGAAAAGAAGTGAGAAATAAGTGAGAATGAACTCACAAGTATTGGTTGTTGAAGAAAGGGTCCAAAAGTGTGAATCTGGCCCTAAGTGTTTTGTGAATCTTCCCTTTGTGTTTAAAGTGGATTTTTGCATTCAAAAGTGAATTCTAAGTGTCAATTTCATTACTTTGCTTATTGTCGCTTTAAGAACTTTTGTTTATCTTTACCTTTCTTTGTTAGCCAATACCCTTAGCCCCGTTACAACCCTTAGACTTCTATCTTGGGTGTTATGTGTTTCAATCTGTGGAGTTTGGGATTGGTATGAGCATATGGAATCCCTGGTTCTCGCTTCTAATTGGTATGAGCATATGGAATCCCTGGTTCTTGCTTCTAAGTAGTAGCATTCCATTCATGAGATCATATATATATATATATATATATATATATATATATATATATATATACATATATTAATAACTCCAAAAATTGCCTTTTTTGTTTAAAACATATGTGAGTACTAGTCTACATGTTTACATCAATCTTCTCACATATACTTAGTGTAGGAGTGTAGTCAGAAAATCTGTGTGAAAATAGCGAGTATATCCGGTGAGGAATTAAGGGAATTCTGTAAGGCATATTACTACATTCAAAACATTGTTTTAATTGATTAAATGCGAGCTAGTGAATGGTGACTATGATTAAGTGTGCGCTCGAGGGTAAGGATGGCTAAAATCTATGTGACTAGTGATTTTTAATGTGTCATGTTTCATTGGAAATCCCTGAGGCGAATGTTGGAAGGTTTAGGTTGTGTTTTGTTTGTTTTATTTTGCTCGAGGACTAGCAAAAGCTAAGTGTGGGGGAATTTGATAGAAGCATATTTATGCGACTTAGTTAGCTTGTTTTCTTGCAAGTTATTTTAGTCTTTTAAGCTATTTTTGTGTGTTTGTAGGTCCAAAGGGCTAAAGTAGCAAGAAAGTGCAAGTTGGAGCAGTTTTGGGCTTGGAATGGATAACACATGCTTGGAGCAAGGTGGATGGACGAATTTGAAGTTCAAAGGAGGCTAGGAATGAGCAAAGAAATGAAGGAAATAAATTAAAGACAAAAGAAATCAAGGAATCCAGCAAGAAAGAAGGAATGTTAGCCAAAGTTACCTTATTTTGTCTTTTCCCTTTCCTAATCCTTCACCACCTAGGTTTCAGCTGCAAAAGAGGATCCCTAATTATTTTAGGACACTTAAATAATGATTCTAGAAGACCTAGTCCTATTTCCTTTCCTTGCCGCACCACTTTTCCCTTTCCCTTTCTCGTGCCGTGCAAGGCAAACACATTTCCCCTTTTCTTTTCCTTGCCGCACCTTTCTTACCTTTTTCCTCTTGGGTTCTGACATTTAATTACCCTTTTTCTTTGAGAATTGGGTGTACAAATCTGTCTCCAAAATTAATTAGGATTTTAGCTATCTTTCCCTTTAAATATAACATTGTGCCGCACCATTCAGTACCACCCCCATCCTTCATCACACTTCACACCAATCATCCAATCCACAGAACCATTCATTCACACCCTTGTGCCGTAATTTTGCAAGGAAGGAGAGGATAGCTTGGAGCCGCGCCTGCCATTCAAGATTGTTGGATTGCTGTAACGTTTTTAGGTGTAATCCATCTTTTGTTTCCAATGTTTAATTTAAGTTATCTTTGTTTAATTGTGAACATAAGGAGCTAAACTCGTTTTAGCTAGAGGAAAATTCAAAGCCATGAACATATTTGGAATATGAATTGATTACTTCCAGTTGTGATTTCATAAATCGTGAATGTAATTTACTTAACTGTTTGATTCAGAACTTATTCTTGTTTGTTGATTAAGGATGCATACTTAGTTTGCATGCATGAATTTGATGCTAGAATATAAGGGAGTTTCACCTAATTGTTATGAACTTATATTCATAAGTAGTGGAGATTGATAGTCACAACCGTGTTAAGTAAATTCCTGGCAGGAGTATCATGCTGTTCATAGTTACGAATGCCTTGTCAATGCTTATGATTTTCACAAAGCTTAATGATCTTTAATTGTATCCCTATTATGCTGCTCATGTAGGGAACTATTGAAGAATAATTTGGTTGCCAATGCGTTATCCATCCAATTCAATGACTTAAGGAAAATCTGAGGTTAATTAGTGTTGTTCGTAGTTAATCTGGGGCGTTGAGGTTCATGGTTTATTGGAAAAACAACTGGAAATCGATTTGTCTGCAAGTGTGTCATGTGTGGAGAAGGACCTTCTAGCTAGCCAATCACCCATAATTTCCCCCAATTTTGTGCCAAACTTATTTAAGTCTTTAATCTACTTGTCTTTACTTTAAATTCGTCAAAAACCCAATCCCCTTTACTTTGTTGTGTCAAATTAGTTAGAATCTGTCCAACTTGTGTTTTTAAGTGTTTTGAGTCAAGTTAAAATCAATTTTCGTCCAAATCACCCTTTAGTGTCTAGTTTGAGTCTATTTGATTATTTTGTGCTGTTTTGAGTCTCTTTAGTTTGTTTCGAGTTCTTTGAGTTTAGTTAAGTGTTTTCAAGCCTAGTTTTGTGTTTTTGAGTCAGTTTTAAGTAGATTAGCAATCCCTCCTAATCCCTGACCTAGAACGATCCCTACTTACATCTTTACTACAATTGTCAATAAGAGGGTTTAATTTAAATGCTAGTTTATAACACATCATAGCCCTACCATGACGATCCACGAGGCTTAACGTGATGGCAAGTGGAGCCGCACCACCCCAACATGGCACCATTGTGGCAGCCACCACGGCAACAACCACTATAGCAGCCCTTGGCGAGCCCACTGCCCATTGTGAGTAGACCACCTTGCAGCAACAAACCCAGACCAGTGCCACAAGGCAGCCAACCCAGCACGAAACAGCCCACATCCAGCAAGCCCACGACGTTGCAATAGCAGCTGAGGCCTATACAGCTGCAGTAATTGGAGCAGGCCAGCATTCGCAGGCCCAAGGCTAATGCGAGCCAAGAGCGTTCCAAAGCCGAGCCCAATACCTGCAAGCCCAAGGCTCAACGCAAGCCCGAGGTGCACTAATAAGAGCCTAGCACCCATGTGCTCCAGTAGTTTAGCCCGTGCCCATGGTCCGACTCGTACTGGTGACCTGACCCACTTTCGCAGTCGGACCCAAGTCCGGCCCAGTCGCTTGGCCCTCCTAGTAGCCCAAACAGGTCTAAGGCTGGTTCAAACGTCCTGGCTTCAGATTTATGGACCGACGATTGAACCGGTGGTATTTTCACCCCATTTCTCTGCAGATTTGACATAGCCCAACTCAAATCCCGTGCCCGAAGTCTATTACACTTCCACTACTCAAAGAGATGTATATCGTCCAAGCTCTTCCAACCTAGATGGCGAACAACACGTGTCTCAACAAGTCATAGAGTTGACAAGCGTCCTCGTGCAGCAGATAACCTTAGTGAATCAGCTCTTGCAGCGTACCGAGATGTAGTGTGCCCCAAACGAGGTGTCCTGAAGTACGACAAGGGCAGCCGATAGCCCTCTCCAACAGCGTCCTGACAAGCAGCCACTAGACCAGTCACAAACCAAGTGTTCTGGCAGTGCACACTCCTGACTGGGCCCCTGAGATATCGGATATTCTCATCTTAGCGCGTGGAGCAACGTGCACTCTCGGTTACACCCACGGATGAGCATACACTCACGGTTGGGGCCACACTTCGATAATCATCATGAGCAACCTTCTAGGCAAAGTGTTCATTCATGGCTAGGCCCACAAGTAGCATCTTTCACCTCACATTGGAGTAGACAGCATGACGGGCAAAAATAAGCAGTCACTCAATCCGGCTCAAGTTCAACCAGCAGCCTACGAGGAACTCGTTCGCCTATTAGGAATGTACCACATGCACCACAGCTATGGCATAAACAAGCCGAACATATGGAATAGCAGCTTATACCAGTAGGTCATGACCGAAGGAAGCTGAGAGCTCTACTACCCTCAACAAAGGCAAATTCTGGAAGAAGTAGAGAGGCTCATGATCGAGCGATTGTGCGATTTCCAACGTAACAATGTCACTGACGAGAACGAGACATGACCAACATAAGCTGGTCACCCTTCACGGATAAGATCGAGCAGGTAAAGCCTTCACACAAGTTCAACATGACACTCTCATGTGCAAGATATTCACCATCACTCTACAAGGTGAGGTGCAAGATTGGTTTCATACCTTGCAGCCACAATCCATCTGTAGTTTCAATGAGCTTTCTTTGGTTTTCACCAATGAGTATTCATCATACCGCTTGATCAAGAAGAAGTCCGACCACTTGTTCAACATGAAGAAGAACCCAAAGGAGTCGCTTCACGACTATGTGGAGAGGTCCAAAGTAGAGAAGGCAAAGATAGTTGGATACAACGACTCAATAACTAATCCAGCCTTCCAAAAATAACTCCCAGTAGATCACCTGTTGTTCGGAGAATTTATCATGAAAGAAGAACTAACTTTGGCAGACTCTTTCGCTCTGGCAGATAAGCATACACTTTGGGATGAGGCTCGACTAGCAAACAAAGCACCGGAGTAGCCTCGAAAAGAATCGGCAGTAGCTTAGAAAATGAGGATGGGAAGCAGTACAACAACAAAATCAGGCAAGTGATGCGAAATATATAAGCACACAAATTAAACCCTTTTTTTATCAATTGTAGTAAAGAATGTAAGTAGGGATCGTTCTAGGTCGGGGATTAGAAGGGATTGCTAAAACACTTAAAACTGACTCAAAAACGTAAAACAAAGTTTAAAACACTAAGCTAGACTCAAAGAATGCAAAACTAAACTATAAAACACTAAAACAACTCAAAAGACTCAAAACAACACAAAACAAGCTAAAAGACTCCAATCTGCCACTTAGAATGAATTTGGACGAAAATAGGTTCAAAACACTTAAAAACACAAACAAAATCACTTTTTAACTAATATGACTCAACAAGGAAAATGGGGGTTTGATTTTGACGAATTTGAAAACAAAACAAGCAAAGTAAAGAACTAATGAAATCTGGACGAATTTGAGTAAAGTGAATGGATAAAAGGCTAGCTAGGAGGTTCTTCTCCACACATGTCACACTTGCATACAAAACGATTTCCAATTGCTTTTCAATAAACCATGAATTCCCAACGCCCCAGATTAACCGTGAATTGAACTAATTAACCCTCAGATTTTCCTAAAGTTATTGAATTAGATGATTGCATACGATAACCCAAAGTATTCCCCACAAGTTCCCCACATGAATTGCATAATAGAGATACAAGCAAAGATCATTAAGTTCTATGAAAATCATAAGCATTGACGAGGCACTTGTTACTATGAATTGCATGAAACTTATGCCAAGAATTTACTTAACGCGATTGTGATTAGCAACCTTTACTACTCGTGAATATAAGTTCATAACGATTAGGTGAAACTCCCTTATATCCTAGCATCAGATTTATGCATAAAAATTAAGCGTGCACTGTCAACCAACACACACAAATCAGTTTTAATTCATATAGATAAGTAAATTGAATTCACAACTTATGAAACACAACTAGAAGTAATCAAATCATATTGCAAGCATGAACATGGTTTCGAATTCTCCCTAGCTAAGGGGGGTTTAGTTCCTCATACTCACAAAGCAAAGATAAACAAATTTAGACATTGGAAACAAAAGAAAGAAAACACCTAGACGTTCCAACGATCCAACTTGAACAGCAAGCACGTCCACGAACTTTCCTCATTCCTCTTTGTTGCGGCACAAGGCTTAGGGACAGGTTTTGGGGGTTATCTGTATGGAAGAATGGATGGGAAATGGTATGGTAGTGTTTAGGATGGATGGGAGGTGCGGCAAGATGTGTTTAGGGTCAGGAAATATGGAAGATTGGTGGTGATGGCTGCGGCAGAGAAGGGAAGAAGGGTTTCTGGCGTGAATGATGTATATAGGGGGTGGTACCTGCGGCAAAGGCTGAAAATAGATATATATATATATATAGGCACCTAAAACCCTAGGGAAATCAGATTAGGACTTCTAGAACCCAAATCCACAAGGAAAAGGGCTTAAACAATCAGAATTCAAAGGGAAAAAGTCCAAAAGGTGCGGCAGATAAGGAAATAAGGGATAAGGCTTCTAGAATGCCTTGCAAGGCAAGGAAAAAGGGTTTCTAGAAGGAATATGTGCGGCAAGGTTTGGATAGGGCATCTAGAAGGTCTTGCAAGGCAAGGAAAAAGGTTTCCTTGCTGAAATTGGTGCGGCATCCTTCTAGAACAAGGATTAAGGTGTCCTAAAATGTTTGGGACTCCTCTTTGTAGCTGAAACCTTTATGCATTAGGATTAGGAAAGCTTGTCTTGGTCAATCCTTCTTCTTCTTGGATTCCTTTTCCTTATTTGACTTAGATTACTTCTTTGTTGCTGGAACTTAAGGCCACTTAGGTTTAACTTTCCTACTTCAAGTAGGAAACCTTGTTTGAGTAGGAATCTTCATTCTTCTAGGAATCCAACTTCAACTAGGAATCCTTTGTTGATTAGGATTCCATCTTCAATTAGGAACTTTCCTACTTCAACTAGGAAACCTTGTTCAAGTAGGAATCCTAACATCTTCAAGTCTTCAATTTCGTCCTTCCTTTTGCTCCAAAAGGCTCTAAAATGCATCTTTTTGCATACTTTGCCCTTAAAACCTGAAAACACACGAAAATGGCTTAAAAGACTAACTTAACTAAGGAAAAACAACTTAAATGCACAAGAACTAGCTAAGTAAGGCGCATAAATATGCTCCTATCAGCAAGAGGCCAAGCGCAAGGACTAATCCTTGACTAAAAGAGGCCTGACACCCAAGAACTACTCTAAGTTCTTGATCCAAATCCACCAAATCCTTTGCGACATCAAGAATGAACCATGGTTTAAGCTGCCGAGGCAATCAAAGGGAGATACCTCCAAGTTGGACCACATTAAGTACTGCGCATTCCATCGAGGTCCCGGTCACACAACTGACGATTGCTACACTTGGAGGAACTACCTAGAAAAGCTGGTGAAAGAAGGCAAGGTCGACAAATACTTGGACAAGCCAGCTGCGTAGCCTAGAAGGAACGCATATGTCGATGAAGAGCCGCCGACCTAGACAATCTGAATCAGTGGCATCTTCGTCGAATCCAAGCACTTGGAGGCCACCAAAAACTTCAAGAAAAAGAAGACTCAGTAGGCTCTACCAGTCTCACAGGTCCAGTCAGTCAACATCCAATTGGGACCCATCGTTGGTTTCACTAAGCAGGATGCCGAAGGTGTCGACTTCCTACACGACGACGCATTAGTGGTATCTGACTAACTAGCCTACACTATAGTCGATAGAATAATGGTTGACAATGGAAGTACAGTCAACCTACTTCAGCTCTCAGTAATTCAGAATATGAGCCTGGAAAACATAATCATATGCCGAGCGGAGGTACTCACTAGATTCAACGAACATACCTCGACTGCCATCTGCAACATTACACTTAACGTGAGAACACCGCCAGTTGTCTCAAAGCAGATGTTCACGATAGTAAGCAACATGTCTCCCTACAATGGGATTCTAAGGCGACCTTGGCTGATAAAGCTGGACACCATAACCTCCGTCAAGTATCAAAAAATTCGATTCTGCATCCTGGGAGGAAGAATCAGAGAAATTAAGTCTGACCATGCCACATCTCGATGATGCACTGTGCAAGTACTGAATGAGTAAAAAAGAAGACATTTACCCCGTAGAAGCTACCGAGATCCAAATGGACGGTGAAGCTACCAAATAGCAATTACAGCAACCGGATCAAGAAAATGGTGTCCAAATCAACGTGCCAACTGACAAGATGGGATGGAAACCCGAAGAGAAATCTGAGCATATCATTCTTGATCCCCAGCAGCTAGAGAAGACTACTATAATCGACTCACGTCTGAGCCTGAACATCTAATTAGCAGTCTCAGAAGTAGCTGTGAGCTCTACCCTTATACGAGAAGAGCTAGGGGCCCAAACTGCCGGTATTTTACACTTCTAAAGCTTTTATCGATGTGGAAACTAGGTATCTGAATATCCAAAAATTAATTTTGGCGCTAGTTTTTGTGGCTCAGAAGCTTAGACCATATTTTCAAGCTCATACAGTCATCGTCATGACCAAGGTATAAAATATCAATGATATCAGAAATATCGGTAGTCCAAAAACACGGAAATTTCGATGGAAATATTGGGATATTATCGATATCGATAAAAATTGAATAAAAACCACGGATATTGTAAGAAAAACTTGGAAATTTTTATTGAAACTTTGCAGGATGTTTATTTAGTCAATTATCTATTAGTTTATCACAAAAAATTGGAAGGAAATGCATTGCATGATGGAATTAACTGATTTAAGTTGATTATATAGCGAGCTGGCAAACACTGTGAGTGTAGAAAATATGTAGTAATTAATGAAAGAAGTTTAAACACACCATAATCATTTATATATAATGAATTAGTACAATATTTTACACTTTATACATTGCATGGTAAGATACATGAGTGACTTAGTACCACATAGAGTTCCTATGAGGTTCAAAATTTTCACTATCTTCATCATCTCTATGTGTAGAGTAAGTGTATTGTGAAGAGTAGTCAGCAACCATGGCAATGACTTTCAAGAACCAAAACCCAAAAGTCAATAGGAAACCGAATACTTCGGTATTTTTCGGTATTTCGGGATTACCAAACAAATGGGATTTGGAAACCAATCCCATATCGAAAATTTCTGTATTTTTCGGGATGGGATTCCCGAACTTCGGGATGGTTTTGGTTTGGGATTTTTCGGTTTGGGTTTGGGATTTTTCAGTTTGATTTGGGATTTTCAGGAATTTTTTCCAACCCTACCATGTAAGTGACCAAATAAAAAATAGAAAAATTAAAAACCACATGTCATTGACTAAGTAATTAATTGACACAATTTAAAATATAATACCACAAAAAATTTGGAATATGTGCAAATTTGTTTCTTGAAAAAAGAATTCAAAACAAAACCATATATATAAATATTTTAGCATATTTTCACAAAAACATGAGTGATATGGTGGTTAAGGTGTTGAAGGAGTCAAATGGGAGGGGTTCGAATCCCTCTATGTGCAAGATTGAGACTTTTCAGAAATTTTCAAGTACTTTTGGATTTCATCTCGCGATATTATCAATAATATCGATATTGTCGCGATATTTTAACGATAATTAAGGGGATAAGTCACGAAATATCATCATCTAAAAATCGCCGATATTATCGATATTTTGGTCATTGGTCATGACTCAATATCTTCTACGATCAATCATACATGGTCCAAATGCTTCTCAATGAGCAATAAAATGGGCGTTGTAACTTGGCCAATATGGCTTAGTTTTCCGACCCTGCACAGCGATAAAGGCCCAAGCCTTAGCGAACTTCATAGCAGAATTCACGCCTAGCCTAGGCGATGCAACAAAGCGACCCAACGACGCCCTAGAGGCAACCGAGCACACCCTAGCCATGCCTACTTCACCTGATAGAGACTTCTGGCATTTGCACGTATACGGCTCATCCAACTACAAAGGCTCGGAAGCAAACGTGCTCTTTGTCACCCCAGATGGTTCGATGCTCGAGCAAACAATCACTCTAGAATTCAAAGCATCCAACAATGAAGCAGAGTACGAAGCCCTACTAGTAGGCCTCTGAATGGCAAAATACTTGGCGGTGAAAAAGCTTGCAATTCATTCTGATTCCCAGCTAATCACCAGCCAGACTACTGGTGAGTACACGGTAAAAAATCCGAAGATGGCGCAATATCTAGAGAAGGTAGGAAAACAACTTGAGGCATTTCAAACTTACACCCTTACTCAAGTTCCGTGGGTATACAACGCTTACGAGGACACATTAGCCGGCCTAAGCTCCGCCCTCGACCATCAATTCAAACGCTCTATTCCGGTGGCATATCTAGACAAGTCGAGTATAAAGGTGGAGCCAGCAGCCGAGTTGTCATATATTAGTACAACTCTAAATTGGCAATATTCCATTGTAGACTACCTGGTCAATGGCACACTTCATATGGAAATATTGGAGTCTAGAAAGCTCCAAACAAAGGCAACACGTTACTACATGTGGAACAATATTCTCGTCTGAAGATTCTACACTGGACCACATCTCTGCTGCCTAGCGTCTCCTGACGACCTAAAGGTTCCAAGTTCAATCCACGAAGCATTTTTGGAAATAACTTCGAATGCCGATCCTTAGCACAGAAAGATCTTAACGCATGATACTACTGGCCTATTATGTATCAAGAAGCTAAGGAGTTAGTATAAAAGTGTAACCATTACTAACACTACAAGCCAGTACCATCACTGCCTGGCAGCGAACTACATTGGCAGGCAAGTCCTTGGCCGTTTATGCAGTGGGCAATCAACTTGGTAGAGCCAATGTCGCCCGCTACTAGGGGCATAAGTATGATGATCGTGGCAACTGACTACTTCACCAAGTGGGTGGAAGTAGAGCCCATGATAACCACAACTCAGACGGACATAGAGGGTTTCATATGGAGGAACATCATTTGCCGATTTGGCATCCCTCAATCCATCATCACAGACAATGGCCCGCAATTCGTAGGTAAAGATTTGGCGAAGTTCTTCCAGAAATATGGCATCAAGCAACACACGTCCACGCCGAGGTATCGCCAAGGCAATGGGCAGGTTGAAGCATCCTACAAGATGATTCTCGACTGCCTCAAGAAATCCATCTCCAACAAGAATGGAAAATGGCCAGACGAACTTCCTGGATGTCTATGGGCGGATCGCACAACCAAACAACGAGCAACCGGTGAGACTTCTTTCTCTTTGGTATTGGGTTCAGAAGCAATCATTCCTCCTAAAGTCATCGTGCCAAGTATCAGCACTTTACTACCAAGCATCGAGCAGAACAGAAAGAAGATGGCCATAAATTTAGATCTGGCAGGGGAAAAATGCGAAAGGTCATCACCCGCATTGCAGCCTACCAACATCAGCACCTCTCCAGCTACAACAAAAGGGCCAAGATCCGGTAGTTCCAGCCTAGAGATCTAATCCTAAGAAAAACCTTCATCACTGCTCGCAGAAAATGCTCCAAAAAAATGGATCATGTAACAACCCATCCTTAATTTTACGACTTTATTAATTTTAAAGGAGTGAATTAATGAAAATGCCCCTAGAGGCGAGACTGATGACTTTCGTTGACCATCTTTCCGTGACGCATATGAGCTGTTATTTTACCATATTCTCTAAATACTCGACGGTACAAATGCGTAGGCGCAAGTGGAATCAAATTTGAAGCTACGATAAAGATTTTATGGAACTACGAAGTAGAATGGCATTTTAGTAAATTCATTATTTCAGATATTCACCCTTACTATTTTATTATTTTCTTATAGGATATCTATGTTCGTGGGACCCACCCACATGGGTCTCCTCTCCTCTTTGTCTCCATGTCCTCTCCTTCCCACTCTTCCCTTGCTTCTGTGTCCTCTTTCAGACCTTTGAGACCTATCCCTTACTGCCACCCCATCTTGTCCCTCTTGGCCATCTCTTCCCTCAAACTCTTTCCTCCTCTCATCTTTTTCGGTTCTCTCTCTCACTCTAACTCTCCCTCACTCTAACTCTCCCTCTCTCCGTCGAACCTATATTGTGAGACTATACCACCACCTTCACTAACTTTTTCAGGCGACTAAGGTGGGACACACGAACCCGAGCCTAGACCGAGACCCTAGCTTACGACCTCGAACCTAAACCTTGATCTCCATGTTTTCTGGTGAGCTACACTTCCAACCACCGCGTCTCTCTCTCTTGTCACTCTCTCTCTATCTCAAACGTCTATCCCGTCATCTTCTCTATGCTCACTGCATAGAAACACCGAGACCACCACCGACGTCAATTTTCTCGGCAAGACATCACTATTTTTCGAACGAGGTAGGGGTTGGGACCACTCAATTTATCTTTCACATCTCATTTTGATGATGATTGAGTCATTATACATGTGTTTTGGAAGACATTTTGGTGCAAATCAATTTGGGGGGAATCTCCCTAGTTTTCCGACGAATGACCCGTGAGTTGCTGGCGTTTTCCGGCCATTTTTCGGCCACAGCAGAGAACCAACATAATGCAATTAATATCGAAGACTCTGGCTTCCTAACTTGAACGAATGTGACATTGCAAGTAACTGTGAGTGGGTCTTTCTTTTATATAGTATATATATATTTGTTAGTTTCCATTTATATATTTGATAAAGAATTTTCTACGTTACACCTAGATTAGGGTAATGTATATAAAATTACCGTATTGACGGAATTCATGCAATTATACTACGTCCTACGGGATGCACAAGTATGCGTATTAGTATGGATGCTTTAATGGCATTTATGGTTATGAATAGTATTTCATTGATTAGGTTATTAAATTATCGAATTATCAATTTACCATTGCATGATCATATTTGTGTTATCTGCTCATCGTGTGTTGCACTGGTGTTAGTACTCGCCCGGGCCAAGGCCAATCTTTCACATGTATGTTCACATCGCACCGTACACTCACTTTGGATCCATTGTAGGTGCCAGTCCTGTCCTAGATTGCTATAGGCAATTAAGTCACGTATGTGATACGCTTAGTGTCTGTCTTCATGTGATTGTAGTACTAGAGCGTAAATCATTATTACACCTAATCATGTTCATGTCAGAATACCTCTACATGAACTCGTGTGTCAGCATATGTCGATGAGCACTCGATGTGATAAGTCCATTTCTACGAGATATTGTGATTACTGGTAGTTATATGCCTATTTACGGATTTTGTGAAATATTGAATTCTTGAGATATTGCAGGCTACGGTAAGTATTTTCAAAAAGGTTTTTATAAAACTTTATTTTTAGGTCCACTCACCCTTGTTTTTCGCCCCTCCAAGTTTTAGTGCTGAGCTTTCGTGTCGACGATGATTCATGGCAAATCTTGGTATAGGTGGTTACCTTCAATGGTATGATTCTCATCCTACTTTACTGTACTTTACTTATGCTCTGAGATCACGTGTGAAATGGGTTCATTCCCACTCACAAGCGCACTCTTATACTTTGCCACTTATAGGTTTAAACTTACTCACATTTTCCAAATCACTACACTTTATGGTTTCGTCACCCTTCTGGTGTCGGCCAGCACAGCTCGATTCGGAGTCCAGGTGGACATTTTGGTTTAGTGTGTGTCATATCCTATCTGGGAAGGTCCATACAAGATCAGCAGAGTAGGCAGTAAGGGTAGTTATACCATCACCACCATGAACGACAAAGAGATCAAAAAAATAGTGGAACGCCTACAATCTGAGGAAGTACTATGTTTGACCTCCCGCTACATTAAAGCTCAAAGACTCAAGCAGCTCGATGGGCACCACCTCGCAAGCTGAGGACTATCCAGTTGTTATGCAGTGCCTACCTTACAACTAAGTTTTCGTTCGTTTCACTCGTTTTTCAATGAGGAATTCAGAAGTAATTTACAACTTAGCTCGGCTACATACTTACAACAATTGATCACTCTTACACTTCAAAAGAAGATCGTGCACTTTTTAGAGACTTATATCAAGAATTGCACCCCTATAGGGACCAGCCATGCTCTCCAGTGCAAGAGGGTAAACCAATTCCCCGACACCCACATAGGTTTGCTTTCTAATAAGGGAGGATAAACTATACACTCTGAATATCCAGACGTGGATGAGTCGAGCTGCCCTAGTGTAACTAGGTGTATGATGACTTGCGCAGGGATTACTATAAGTAGCCACAATGGTCTTTTTCAAGGCTTAGCTAACTGAATGATTTTTGGTCTTTTGGCCTAATCCATGGGGAACCGGGCCTCAGAGACAGATGAGGCACATTACGCAGTACGCCCTATGGACGGCTGCCCTAGAACCCTAAAGCTGCTACCGAGTGCACTAAGGTAGCATACAGTTTCTAGACGATTGCTTATGGCTTGTTCTTCAAGTAGTAAGCCGCACTAAACTTATACAACCACACATATTTGTGAAAGGTTAAACAAGTTAATGTGCATATACAAAGTTAGTGTGCATATACAAAGTTTGATGGGCACCACCTCACAAGCCGATGACTATCCAGTTGTTATGCAGTGCCTACCTTACAACTAAGTTTTCGTTCGTTTCACTCGTTTTTCAATGAGGAATTCAGAAGTAATTTACAACTTAGCTCAGCTACATACTTACAACAACTGATCACTCTTACACTTCAAAAGAAGATCGCGCCCTTTTTAGGGACTTATATCAAGAATTGCGCCCCTATGGGGACCAACCATGCTTTCCAGTGCAAGAGGGTAAATCCCCGACACCCACATAGGTTTGCTCTCTAATAAGGGAGGATAAACTATACACTCCGAATATCCAGACGTGGATGAGTCGAGCTGCCCTAGTGTAACTAGGTGCATGATGACTTGCGCAGGGATTCCTAGAAGTAGCCACAATGGTCTTTTTCAAGACTTAGCTAACTGAAGGATTTTTTGTCTCTTGGCCTAATCCATTGGGAACCGGCCCTCAGAGACCGATGAGGCACATTACGCAGTACGCCCTATGGACGGCTGCCCTAGAACCCTAAAGCTGCTACCGAGTGCACTAAGGTAGCATACAGTTTCTATACGATTGCTTATGGCTTGCCCTTCGAGTAGTAAGCCGTACTAAACTTATACAACCGCACATATTTGTGAAAGGTTAAACAAGTTAGTGTGCATATACAAAGTTCTATCCACTGCCGACATGATATGCAGTCGATAATCTTCACCTCTGCTGAGCGTGAAATGATCGTTTAAATCTACACTAATTCTTAAACTGTTGTGATACTTGCTACACAACCCATGAAATTGGTTACATAAAGAGCAAAGAGTTCTCTCGGAACTTTGTTTACGAAATTCCATACAACTGCATACTTTTGATAAGAAAGGTTAGTGAATTTCATAACCCAAAAATCTTTAGTATGTTGTGAAGAAAACCAAAGTTAACAGCCAAGTGGTCACGCAAACTCGTATGCTTCTGTAAGTAAGGCGTCCGGCTGTCGACCTTATGGCTAACAACTTTGCAAAAGTTCTACACCAACACCTAAGGCTGCATAGGCTACACGGGCATGTCTGCTTATAGAAAAACAGCACGACTACCACTGGTCTAAAGGTCAAAGGTTGGGTATAAACAAAAGAAGCGAAGATGAAGAAAAGAGCAACAAGGAAAACAAAGAGCAACAAGGAAAACAAAGAAAATCCTAAAGGCTACCTAGAAGACTACTCTTCAGCAGCTTAGACATCTCATGACTACTCGGTCGCCACACCTTCAGCAGTTGCGACACTCTCAGCAGCAACATCATCAAGCGCTTCACCCCCGGCTACCCCAACTTAGGCACCAACTTCTCTGACTACTTCACCAATGGAAGCCTTAAAAGTAAAGGCAAACAAGTCTTTTGGAGAAATAGAGAAGGTCTCGAAGTCTTAACCAGCAAACGGCACGTTTAAGATCTTGAATCTGAGGTATGTAATATCCAATCTCCTTATTTGCGCTTTCATACTTAACTTGGATCGTGTCAAGCCTAGTCTTCAAGTTAACGATCTCCTGGCGAGCAGTCTCAAACTGCAAAGAAGTAGGGCAGAGATATTAGGCCCATTCAAAGTGACTAGCTCAGACTCTAACCTCTTGATCTTCTCAGCAGAAGAATAAGCTTCAGCTGTCATAATCTTTGTAATCTCTTTGGCAACCTTTGTATCCTTTTGGTCAAAGAGCATAGATTCAGCTACCAGAATCGTCGTTTTCTGCATCATAGCAAGCAAAACAATCCTTTTATATTGGGTCATACGCTTCGCAAAGGAGTTTGGGCAAATAACCCTTCTAACACTGTCAACAAGCTTGGCACACACGTCCATGTCTTCAAGTAGATCTGGCTTTAAAAGCACACAGATCTCGGCAACCTCTCTAGAAACAGGCTTGGTAGATTTCTCACAACTGTCCACGTGAGCAGTATCTCTTTCTCAGCAGGCAAACCAGTCTCAGCAGCAAGAAGAATAAGCCTTGGCGCCACTTTAGCAGCATAGTTCACCTTATTGCTCTTCATAGTAGCAAGCCTCTCCAAATGAGAACCAGACTTAGCACCGAATGTACGTCTTGGCACAGATTTTGACATTAAGGGCACGACGAAATCTCTACGCTGAGTAATCTTATCAACAATCGTACTAGCTATCTTCTGCATGGCAGACGTCACCGGCTCAGATCTAGCTGCCTCATCATTCTTCCCCTTAGAAGAAGTCAGGTCAATCATAAGCCTATCGACAGTAGGTGGACCCTCACGAGCAGTGGAGGAAGCCTTTGACTTTTTTCAACCAACATCTCTTGAGCAGGCAGGGAAGATCTCTTCTTTCCACCTTCATTCACAGCAGGCTCCACGACAGCAATCGAAAGAGCTAATGCCTCCGCCTTGATCTGCTTTATCTCCTCTCTCAGGGGTAGCCCACATTTCTTCCGACGAAGATGACTAAACAACCAACGCCATTCACTGTATTCAGCGGGGATACCGAAAGCAACATGCACTTTCTTCATATTTGGAGAAGTCTTGGGAGTTTAGCCGAATTCTAAATCTACATAAGCAGAGAAGGATAATCAACAAATCAGATAGCAGCTCAACAAAAGCACAAAACAGCCTAGAGACTAAGCGATCTACTTACCGGTGATGAAAATTGTTGGAATGCACAGCTCAGGGGAAGAATCAGACTGGGACTCTCCACTTATCTCCAAAGTTTCCTTGGCCCAATCATGATCTCCCTTGCTCGAATGATCGAAGAGCCTATGGCGGGATCACAGCTGCCTAACTCCATCAATATGGCCTATGTCAAAAAAGTACCAAAATTTGTTGACGGTCAGATCCAAGTCAAAGAATTGGCTTAGATTGAGGAATCCTACCATTACACGAACCACATTCGAATAACATTGAGCGGGGGAACACTTCATGGAGCAAAGCACTTCTTGGAAGAAACGCAACATGGGAAAAGTAAATCCCAACACGAAGTAATAGGAGTGAAATTTGATGGCTCTTCGAGCCCCACTACATGGTTCACGGCTGCTACCCTCTTTAACACGCCGCGCCCCAGACGGAATGACATGCCTATATGATTCAAGGAAATCTTTGAACAAGTCATCGGAGCTAATTTTGAAGTAAAAACCCTTGAAGTAGCCCACTTTACTCAAAGACCCGCCTTGACGATACAACGGCGGCACACCATCATCGCTCTTGTGGCTTGAAGAAAACATGCTCGAAGAAATTCTACAAAGATGCGATGAATGATCATTAAATGGCTGCACACAAAAAAAATTGCATCAGGCCCCACAGTCCAAGGATAACAGTCAAGGGAGCCTAGCCCGCACTGGCTCCAATCTCTCTCTCGACCCAACACGCCAGGTAGCCCAGTGCACCTGGAGACCCAGCATGCCAGGTAGCCGAGTGTGCCAGGCACTGCCATTCTCTCAGCCCAAAGGCCTCGCGACCAAATCTAAAAGGAGAAGGCTGATGCCTCTGCTCCTTTCTCTCTGTTATCTCTCCCACACTGGCCCAAGCCCAACGGCCCAAAGATCAGCGCCTCACAGCCCACCAGCATTGACCCAAGCCAAATGGTCTCTGGCCCATGTCAGCCGAATCCAAGCCGAGCACTAACTCGTCTTCACAGCCCACACTGCTACACCCAGACCTTGGCTCGCGCCAAGGTGCTGCAGCACCAAGTTGACAGCAGCCACCCACGGTAGCAGCCATGTCGTGGCCTTCCCAGCTACTTTTTCACACATCCTCGACCCCCGTTAAGCCAAATTTTAAGCCCCAAGGCTCCAAAAAATTACGAAGACAAGGAAAAATTAAAATTTTCTTACCTTGGTGCGGCGTGAAGATGAAGAAAGCAACGAAAGGCGGTCCCTTACACGGGCAAGTGTAAAAGATTGCTAGGGAAGGGGGAACAAATATGCTCTAGCTTTCTCTCTCTTGTAGGGTAGAATAAATTGCTCTCTGAAGTTGATTTAATCATCTACTTAAGGTAGACTTTGGAAGTGGTTTATTTCCCTTTTCTAAAAGGATCTAATTTCCAATTAAAGTGGAAATCTACATCAAAATAGGAAACAATCTTATGTTTCCTAAAGCAAGGGAAGATCTCTACACCTACTGCCCTTTTATGCGAGCAGCCCAACAGGTGTAGGGGCATTTGTGGAGCCAAAAATAATCAAGAAAATTATAGAGGTGACACATGGACTTTTGGGTTAAAAGGACAAAATTACCCTCGAGGCACACCGGGATTCCCACGCGTATGCAACGGACAATAACGGTTCAATCAAGGAAGAGTCAAAAGTGATCAAAATGGTATTCAAACCTCTCCTTTCACTCCTCATCAAATCCTTATTCAAAAGGTAACTCCCAATTTTCCTATTTAATTTAGGATTAATTGCCATGTTAATTGCAAGATATTATGTGAATTGCAAGATATTATTTCACATAATATCTTGCAATTATTCACACAAATTCATCATATATGGCCGGCCACTATTCTCTAAATAGGGCATGCCACTCTCCTATAAATAGCTTATTATCCCACTAAAAAGCGAAGTCATTTGCTATCCACAAACTCCTAAACACATTCAGAATTCTAACTTTGGCATCGGATATTCTTTGTCCAAAGCCCCCCTCTCTCATTCATTGTAGGCGCGTGAGGCTTTTGACCTTAATCTTAGATGTTATTAATTTACAGCTGCAATTTAGTCAAATGAGATGACGGTGGAAATTTGCATCCACAACGCCAACTTGAAGTTATCATGTAACATTTTCAAACTATGAAACCTCGTCGTGGACGATGTAATTAGGATTTTATAGTTTATAATGTTGTTTTGAGTATGATTTATGAATGACATATTGTTTGGACCCAAATTTACACCATCGGCCCGTGTAATCAAGGCCGTAGAGTAAACATAGTTCTCAACCGTCGGATGGAAAAGTGAAGATATTTTTGTTAAAAGATAATATTATGGTTTTTATCATAATTATCTTTTAATTTGAATTATCTTGGCATATTCTTAAACGGGATGGATAGAATGCAGATTATATCCTCAAGTAGGAGGTACAATTTAAATTAATTTGGATGTTTAGCAATGAACGTGGAGATTGAAAAGCTTGGGGATTTGATGATTTTAAAGTTATGGTCTTGGATAACGATGGGATAAGGAACCTAGGTAGACTAGGTCTTTTTACTTGGTGATGGATGTGGCAGACATGCCGTGGGAATGACTAATATATATATATATATATATATATATATATATATATATAATTGGATGTTGTTTACAGAAGGTTATCCAAGTCACGTCACATACATGGGAATTTGAAATAGAACTCTACTCGAGAATCAGGTCGTGCCAAGCAAGTACATCGGTCCTATAAATACAGATGCAATAGCAACGAAAGAGGGACTTCCAAGCCCCCACAAAATCAATACAAAATTGCCCTGCGCAAATCCTCAACAACTTGAGAACTTTTCCTTTTCTTTTTCGCTGACACATCTTCCGTTGGCATCAACAGCACTGTGAAAGCAACCGGTGATATCTTAAGTCGGCATAGATAGCTCTATCACCGTAGAATTGGCCGAACTCGCAGTACCTTCCGTTGGCATCAACAGCACTGCGGCGGGCACGGTCAATTGTCTATCCAAGTCTCGGTCGAGAAGGGTTTCTAAATCCTTTTTTGGTCGAGGTCATCTCATTAGTCTTCTCGACGAAGTGAGGTGTTACAGTTATTACATTCGGCACATTGAAAGCCGAATTCGATTTGTGAGCTTCGTGATAATAGTAACCTTGTCTTCAGGTTTGAGAATCCAGGAGGCCGAGACGTGTTCCTTTCTCGGCCGCAATCGCAAGACGCAGAAGTCAGTAGCGCGACCCAACGCGACATCAACAAATTTACTCCTCGGCCGAGCTCGGCCGACGAGTTGGCACGCCCGCATTCACCGAAGGACGTAGTTAGCTTTTAGATTACTCGGCCTGCGCGCCACGTAGGCTTTGTAGTTTTTAGGGTCAACACATATATTACCATTTAACTTTTTAATGTCATTTTTGTCTATAAAATTTTTTATGATTATTATTAAGATTCACGAGTTTAAAATTCTAGGTCCACCATGTGGGAAAAGAATCTTTGCTAGATCATTTTTCTGAGGATCTTAAGGATTCCGTGATCTGGATCATCTATCGTACATCGTGGAGTCATAAATTATTTTAAAATTTTAAATTTTAAATTAAATGTAAATAGTACATAATGAAAACTGATCGCACGATATACGATGAATGATCACGATTACGAAATTCCTAAGATCTCTAGAAAAAGGATCGGCGAGGATCCTTTTCCCACCGTGTGATGCTAATGAAGTGACGGTTTTCTTTCTTGGTACAAATTGAATGATGGATTCCGATTGAAAGATGGGTGGATCCGTTGTCGACTAGATGCAAAATTATGCAATTTGTACGCGTGGCAAGGATATGATTCATATGAATGATGCAGTTGAAAAGGCCCGGAATTGGAAAAGGTATGGGGGCCTACTAGGCTGCGAACCTGGTTGCACGGACAATATTGGGACGTCGTGTCCCAACTAGGGACACACAAATTCTTGGATTTGCTTTTCCTAAAGTTTATCGGATGCTTTAGAAACGAAAGGAAATAGGAAGCAGACGGTGGTTTGAATCATGTATTTTGTAATGTACCACCGAATCTGATGAGGTAAAATAAATGCTAGAGGTGGGGACGGGTTCGGTTTACTGCATCTGAGTAGTTAAAATTGGCTTAACATTTCACCGACTAAACGGTCAATGTGAGTCGGTTGCGGTGGTGGTGGCGGCATTGCATAGGAGAAGATGGTTGAAGTGGGTGCGGCGGCATTTTGTAGGAGATCGAGTACTAAACTATAGTGGACCCAGCAATGATATGGGGTCTCATCTTTGTCTGGATGGGCCTCATCTTCGGACGAAAGTCTAGTGGACGATTCAGGAAAGCAGTTTATATAAACTGATTTACTGTTACGTAGTGTTTTAATTCAATAATAGAATGTTATGTATTGAGAAACTTACACATATCATTGTTATCGAATGGAGGCTACAGTAGCAGTGAATTCATTTCATGTCAGTCTTTCTCTAAGAGAAAGAGTACAAAAAGTACTGATTTCATGTGAAGCTCATAACACATCAACAGTCATGATTGGCCATACACGTTGAACCGCCACACTTTTATTGATCCAGTCGCTAATATACAAGTGAACGAGAGTTGTGTTACAAGCAGTTTGATTCATGATCGCTGATGCATATATGCCTGCAATACATTTCCATTCATGATTTGTGACCATTGATGCATATAGAGTACACAATACATTAATGTCGGATATATCTTAGAATATCAGTCATTTAGCAGGACCCGTGAGAAATTAAAGCTAATTGGACGTGGCGCGACCAGGGTTAGAAAATATTAGTATTTAAGTTTACTTTAATGTTTGGTTTTCTGAGCTTAGCCCGTTAGCATTAGGGTTTCAGTTTCGTAGGTTTAGGTTATAAATAGCATGCTTGTTATTTAGTCAAGAATAAGTCAGTCAGGATGTAGCTTCTTTGGATTTTGTAGCCGTTTCGGCTTTCTTGATTGTTTAATAATATTACTATTATTTTGTAGTCTTGTTCGTTGAGCACTCTAATATTCAACTGTCTTCAGTTTCAAGCGCGTCAATTGAGCACTATTGTGACTCATGGCAGCAACACACCAGACATGCCTTGTTAGTCAACACATTCTTATCCTCTCAATGTCATCTTCTGTTAATTCATACTAGCCTTCATGCACGCGCTCACGCGCGTGCAGAAGACATTTTTTGAATCACGGCATGCTACGCGCGATTTACACGTTTTAAATCATGTTAGAAGAAAAGTCAAATATTTGAAGTAAATGAATAATCTTAGATCATGCTAGAAGAAACCCCTCATAAACCAATTAAATGAGCTGAATTCGCATAATAAAATCAGTCTCTATATAATTTACATTAAGAATAGAGAAAATAATATTTAATAAACAATTGATAAAATCACGTTATTGTTAGTCCATTGTGAGGCAAAGTCCACCCCTTCCACCTTAGTGTAGATAATATCGTTTGTAAAAAAAAAATCATTTGACAACTAATTTAATCACATTATTATCCGCGTGTGAAAGACTTTTTTATAACCGGCATTACAAATCTCTTAAGATGTTTTGAACGTGTTTAAAATAGAGAGAATAATATTTAATAAATAACTAATTGAATCACATTATTGCTAGCCCATTATGATACTAAACTCACCTCCTTCCCCCTTAGTATAAATAATATCATTTGTTACAAAAAAAAAAAACAATCATTTGACAACTAATTTAATCATATTATTATCTACGTGTGAATGATTTTTTTATAACCGACATTACACATATCTTAAGATGTTTTGAACATGTTTAAAAATAGATAAATTGAATCACATTATTGTTAGTCTATTGTGAGGTAGTAATTAAAAATAAAAATAAAAAATAAAAAAAACCACAAAATCATTAATTATTAAAAAAAATACTATTGAAATGACGAAAATGCCCTTACCTTATTTGATGCATTATTTTGGGATGCCTTTGAAGTTTTTTTGTTTTGGGGGCATTTTTGTCCAATTACTTTTGGTAAAGCATTATGACACCAAAATACTATTCACTTTTGTGTTGGCTTTATATATAATAATAGATTCAGCAAAAGATAAACATCATGCTTTATGAACACTTATCTAGCAACGGTTAAAATAACAACTAACCAACCACAATTGTAAAGAAGATTTTCAATCTAGCAATAGTGACTCCCACAACTATAATTAAGAAAAGTTTTGTTCAAAACCACGAAGCAGTTGGTTCAAGACTTTGGGAATGAAGAAAAACATAATGCTATCAACTTCTAAGGAAACAAGCGTTAAATTTATCTCCTTACGCCCACACAGCAATCCCAGATATTATCATGCCATGGTTCGCTCTACAAACATTAGAATGTGGATTTTAAGGAACCCACAGCATGAAGGAAACATAATACCTTACTCAAGTATATGGAATACAAGTGGCATGCACTGACAAGATATCATTTGGAACTGAGAAGAAACGGAGAACAAAGAGTTCCCTTTCATTTTTCAGAAAACGTTTAACAAGAAAAGGTTTTGGATTTTTTGAGCGTGGTGGCGAAAGCAGTACTTACATTCACGACACACATGATACATCAAAGAAAAACAGTCTAATAGTTATATGAAAACTATTATAGATTGAAGCTTGAGAAACATTCCTGACATGTATAAACAGTGACACATAATTATTATATCCACAAAAGGATGCAGCTGCAGTTTCAACTAGCAGAGTGATTATGAACAGATCATCATCAAAGGAAAATGAGATACCGAATGAAATGCTGCGAGTTGAAACTAATTCCATCAGTTGAGTATGTAGTAGGTGCATGTCATTTGTGCCCTGTCCTCTGGTATTAGTAACACAGCAAGAACAAATAAGGCAGCATACAGATCTTCAGTAATAACATCCTATTGTAGAATAGAGCAAACTCTATACCTCCATTGCCCCTATTCTCTGCTCCTGAAATATACAGACGAAATGGCCTGCCGACATTCACGCCAAATAAGTGATTCCAATTCTCGAGATTGTGTATGTAACCATGGAATCTATGATTGCTGTTATAAACCTATGAAATTGTGAGGCAGGTTCAATAAATGCATCAAAATGAGTTGTCACAGGATATCTCAACATGGTTGAAATGGAGCCCATGACATGACCGAGAGACTGGAAAGGTGCACTCCTGTGTTGAAATTCTAGAAGGGATTGGTGAAGAATTGGAAGGACAGCCTGAGAATGAAGAGTTGGATCTCTATCAATATTAGGTCGAGCTGATTTCTGATGCCTTCTAAAACATAGAGAGGCTTTACTTGTCATCTGTTTTGATGGCAGGCCTGCTTGATGTTGAGATAAACTATTATGCTTGGCAGATCCACGGTATCGGGATGTCCTTTGGAGTCTATCAAAATGCTTTCCCTTTTCTGATTCATTGTTCTTTCTAATTTGGTTTGGTCTGGTAGAAGATGATTTTTTCTGACACTTCACACCTGATCATATAACATAACCATGGTGTAAGAATCTCCATCTAAAACAATGAAATACATAAACAATCCTTCACAGCTGGAGCAGGAGTAAGATTGAGGATGTAAAAGAAGTAACATGCAAGAAAACTGCTTCCTTTCTTCCTAAATACCTCTATTTTCTGTCAATTTCCTTGATTTTTTCATTGCTCTAACACACCTTGCTGCTTCACCTCGTCTGTGCTTCTCAGCAAGCACTTTCGATCTTTCAGCTTCTTCACTCCAACGCTAAACGGTGGACAAGAAAACACGCAACCAACCAATACCTTAATACTGCAGACCAGTTAATGCTAAATGAATAAATAAGACATCATATTACAGCTACCTGTCTAAACGTTCTCAATTTGTAGAGGTTACGACCCTTCACAAGCAAAGGAAATGGTGGACACAGCTTCTTTATTCCCCTGATCCATAGCACTTCCACCTTGCACATCAGGAACATGGATCAGGTAAAAGAGTCACAAATAGCTACACAGTACACTACGATATATGACAGGGTTATTTAAAAGCAAATTATCACTTCTCACTGACCACCATTCTCTTAACTTTTATATATGAACCTAAAATATTGCCAACTTCCAACATGTATACTCAAAATCGACTTTAATTACGGCCAGAAGACAACTTTAAGCTTCAAGCCTCACCGTAAATGTATGTTGTTGTTTGTCAGCACCATAGCTTTCTTTGCCAGCAACTGTTATATTCCCTAGAACCATTCCATGCCTTGTCACTTTGTCAAACCTGTTTGAAACCAAATGCTTGAATTACACCGCCGAAAGAATTGATGAACGAGCATCACATGACAAAGCTTTCAAATTAAAAGAACAGGGATAAGTGGTTACTTCACACACACACTCACACACACACACATATATATATATTTCAGAACTGTTTGGATAAAGTGTGCTTTTACATCATGTCATGCTTGTTAGGGAATGACTTAGGTTAGTGCCACGTGTCATTAGTAGAGTAGAGAATATGGAGTTAGTTATAAGGTGGTTGTATTTATATATAAGTAAGGGATGTAAACAGATTGATACTGATATATTGGAATATACATAACATTCTTTTACTCTCTCTCTACTTCCTCTCTCTACATTTTCTCTCTGTACTTTCCTTCATTACTGTTGACATGGTATCAACCTTTGCATATTTGTCAAATATGTAATAGGAAAGGTCATAGTGCTCTTCATTGTTTTCAAACAGGGTGTCAAATTTGCAATCGGAAAGGGCATACTGCTGCAACTTGTTTTGATCGAAATAGTGGTTTTTCTTCGATGGTGCCTCCCCAGTTTTCTTCATCATCACAAGGGTTCTCTCCACAGCAATTTCAACCCTCTCAACAGGCTACTTTTCCTGCACCATTTCCACCTGCCCATGTGGTTCATCCTCCTCAGTTTCATCCTGCAATGATGAGCTCTCAAAATCATTCTCCGGTTGCTATGACTGCGCGGTCTACTTTTTCTCCCTCTGCACCACAGCAAGAGTATTGGTTACTTGACTCAGGGGCCACACATCACATGACTTCTGATTTGTCTAACATTCAAATGGCTGCTCCTTACTCATCCTCTGATACTGTCACTGGTGCTAATGGAGAAGGTTTACATATTGCTCATATTGGACATTCTACTCTTTCATTACAGTCTCATAATCTTTGTCTAACATCTGTCTTACATGTACCTCAATTATCACAACATTTATTGTCCATGCATCAACTGTGCAAGGATAATAATTGTAGGTGTATTGTTGATGAGTCTTCTGTGTGCATACAGGACAAGGTCACTCAGGAAGTTCTGTATCGAGGATTGAGTAACAATGCTGTCTATCCTTTACCAGTAATGAAGTCTTCTCATGTTTCTCCCGCAGCATATATTGGACAAAGAATAAATTCTGCACTCTGGCATTGCAGATTGGGTCATCCTGCTCCTTCAGTAGTCAAGGCAGCTCTTTCTAAGGCCGATATTCCTTTTAAGTGTCTCAATTCTTCCTATACTTGTAAAGCTTGTTTACAAGGCAAATTTGCCAATCTACCTTTTCCTTCTTTGGCTTCAAAGTCTGTAATTCCTTTTGAAGTCATTCACACTGATGTTTAGGGTCCGTCACCTAGTTTGTCTATTGAAGGATATCGGTATTATGTGTCCTTTATTGATGAATGTACAAGGTACACATGGATATTTCCTATCATGAATAAAGCTGTTGTTTTTGGTCTGTTTGTCCAATTTCAAGCTTTTGTGCAAAATTTCTTTAATGTTCATATCATAATATTGCAAAGTGATGGTGGTGGAGAGTATATTGGGGTTAATTTTCAGAATTTTCTTAAGGACAAGGGTATTTTGCATCATAAGTCTTGCCCTTACACTCCTCAACAAAATGGGCTCGTAGAGAGAAAAAATCGGCATATTACCGAGACAGCTATCACTCTTCTTCAACAAGCTTGTCTTCCTCCTCAGTTTTGGTACCATGCATGTGCCACAACAGTATATCTTATTAATCGAATGCCTACACCGGTCTTGTCTATGAAGTCTCCCTTTGAAGTGTTATATCATTCTTCACCCAAACTAGATCACTTGAAGATTTTTGGTTGTGCTTGTTATTCGTCCTTGAAGCCTTATAGATCTCATAAGCTTGCACCAAAGACCAGTGAATGCATATTTTTGGGATATGCTGCTCAGTATAAAGGGTTTATCTGCTTTAATCCTAAAGACAATAAACTAATTGTCTCTCGGCATGTTCTATTTGATGAAAGTCATTTTCCTGCGACTCATATGGCTAGTCATTTTGCCTCTGGTTCCAAGGTGACTTCCATACCTTCCACCGTACCCTCCAATACTTTTCATCATCCTCCTTTAGCATCTATACCGTTTCCACAAGTGTTCTTCAGGGATTCAAGTTCTCAGCATAGTCCTCCAGTATGTTCTTCAGCACCAAGTGAGTTTGTTTCTTCTGGTACCATTCCCTCACTACCCGGGGATATTTCCATGGATCACATGTCCAGTGCAGCTATTTCTGGTCAAGTCATGTCTGAGTTACATCCTGATACTCATATGTCTCAAGTTTCTGAGTTGCACCAAGTTTCTGTTGCTGCTGTTAACTCTCATCCTATGCAGACTTGATCCAAGTCGGGCATTTTTAAGAAAAAACAGGTCTTTTCTGTTGACGTTCAATCTGGTGCTCAAGAACCTCAGTCCTACTCTGCAGCATGTAAATTGTCAGAGTGGCGAGGAGCAATGCAGGAAGAAATGGATACTCTTCTTCAGCAGAAAACTTGGACCTTGGTTCCCCTTCCTCCCGATAAGAACTTGGTTGGGTGTAAATGGATTTATAAGATAAAAAAACATCCTGATGGTACTGTTGCTCGGTACAAAGCCAGGTTAATGGCTAAGGGATTTTCACAAGAAGCTGGGTTAGATTATTATGAGACTTTTAGTCCTGTGGTTAAACCTACCACAGTGAGACTTCTCCTTTCTTTAGCTGCTTCTAATGGCTGGAAACTCAAACAATTGGACGTAAAAAATGCTTTTTTACATGGCTTTCTTGACGAGGAAGTCTATATGGCTCAACCTCAGGGTTTTGTAGATCCTCTTCACCCCACACATGTGTGTAAACTCCAAAGATCTCTATATGGGTTGAAGCAAGCTCCCCGAGCCTGGAATGAGCGTTTTACCAAATTTCTTCTCACTTTGGACTTCAAATCATCTTATGCTGATCCATCCTTGTTTGTCAAGTATGAGAATCAATCTATTGTTGTTCTTTTGTTGTATGTGGACGACATTATTCTTACAGGCAATAGTGTTGCTGAGGTTCAAAGTGTGATACAACAGTTGACTGCAGAGTTTGATATGAAAGATCTTGGTCTTCTGCATTATTTTCTTGGTTTACAGATTGAGTATCGTTCCAGTGGTATTTTTGTTCATCAATCCAAGTATATCACGGATTTGTTACACAAGGCAGACATGTTCCATTGCAAGCCATGCCTTACTCCATGCCATCCTAATCACAAGTTGTTGAATCATGGCAGTACCTCATTCTCAGATCCTTTCAAATATCGGAGTATTGTTGGGGCTCTTCAATATCTAACCTTTACTCGACCTGACATAGCCTATTCCGTGAATCAGGTTTGTCAGTTTATGCATGCTCCTCTTGAAGATCATTTCATTGCTGTTAAAAGGATCTTAAGATATCTCCGTGGCACTATGCATCTTGGTATCCATTTTACACATGGATCTCTTGATATTAATGAAGGGAAAATTATGAGTTTTCAAGATTTGGGATTTCAAAATGACTAGCATGCATATACAATTCTAGATTTATTTACATACGCAACGGAAGCATTTATAACAAGTTATCAAAGTTATAGTCATGCAAATCCCCTTCAAGGTTCATAGGTTTAAATATAATGCATCAAAACAATTTTGCTTAAGAACAAAGTCAAGGAATAGATCTATACCTCTTGTTCTTGATTTTAGACCAAGGATGGACCACCTCCAAGCTCTTTGTTCCTTGAATTCCTTGAGCCTAGCTTCCTTCCTTGCCTCCTCCACTTTGATAGAATGAGTGCTCCTAGGTTCTCTTCAAGTCCCCAAAGTAGAAGACCTCTAAAGATCCTCACCCACTAGTGTAATGAGAAGGATGAAGGAATGACCAAAAGGATGAAAAGTTGTTAGCCAATTCACCCTCTAGGTGGCCGGCCCTATTGTTGAGAGAGAGAGAGATGGTTGTTTTGATTTTGTGTTTCTAAACTCACAAAAACTCTTTTTTGAAATCAATCTCTATAAAGTTCCTTATATATCATCAAAAACCTAGTCAACAAATTGACCAAACATCTCACCCAAACCCTTAGTATGGCCGGCCTACTTAGTGTCATTTGGGCTTTGGGCTTTCATTTATTTCAAGTCATCCAATGCTTGAATAAAAGCCCAATGGGTTTAGGCCCAATGGGCCCAATTAAACCCGAACGTTTCTTTAAGCCCAAAACGATCTTTTATCGCTTTTATGATTTCTTTAGACTTTCTAAATTAATCAAAACACTTAATTAATCCAATTAATTATTTCCATCATCCATTTATTACTCACTACAATAGTGTTTTGGTGAACAATCTTTTAGGTTCTAATTAGCAAGGCAGTGAGGTGATTGGCATTAATTCAATTTAATTTCAATCACTTAGTGAATCAAAACTTCATTTTAATTCACCATTCTTCTTTGATGACTATGTTTATTTATCTTAGAAGAACTCACAAACTATGAGTGACATCTAACCATATGTCATAGCTACCCAAGCTAATGTAGAAGTTTATTCGGAGAACCTATTCAATTGGAATTACAATGTAATTCGATCCTTCTCTAATACAATACTCTCAATCATATTACTAGGGTATGGATATATTATGTCAAACCCCTAATGTGATTATTCCTTCTTATATGATTCTTTTGAGTCGTATAGGAACGCATTCCTTTTAATACGCTCGATACTTCGGCCGAAGATTCCCGAATCATATCTTAGAGTATTCTTCCTCTCTTACCGAGGATTAGAGATTCCTTGTTGCGCATACACTTGCCTTCATGACTAAGTGGCTTAACCCCGACTATGCCGTTGACATTCTGAAAGAGTGACGTTTGACATAATCAAAGATCAAGTACTTAACCACAAGACAACGACGATGCCTCAGGTCTAAGGACTACTTACATTATTCCAACCATTAGAGTTACTTGCTTGACATGTGAGTAGACCTCCATGCAAGTACTCTCGTTCGATTGTGTTCAGTGAACTCATTCCCCTAATGAGCACCTACATACTTGTCTTAGTGTCACAACACGAATGGGATGAGACTTTCCATCCTTCCATTTGAAGCAGACACAGTATGTACCGATCTACGCATTGTCAGTTTCCCTCCGACAATCCAATGACCAGGAACCTTTTGGACATTTGGTTATCTGAAGAAGGTCTCTGTAGTCTAACATCATTAGATTACTTCTTCAATCCATCCATTGTCCATGGATACACTATTTAAGACATATATCGTTTATTGAGATAGTCCTAATTCGTGTCTTTGCCATTTGACGTATAAGAATCATCTATACATCTATTCATTTGTCCTGAAAGGTTTCTTCCAAAGATTGGCTTTCAGGGCATATTTCCAACAATCTCCCACTTGCACTAAAGTCAATCACTAGTGTATCGTATACATCTTGTCGAGAGAGTTCATGCTCGCTGGTTAACTTGGTTATGTATTAATTCCTTTTATTTTAAAAAGGGAATTTACTTATCAAATGTTTCCAAAACATTTGATGATGTCTCTTTATTGTGTTCGAATATTTTGATGAGACCTTGATTCCATGGCTTGAGCTATCGCCCCATTACGTCGTAGTACACTACCATCGACCTTATGGTTTGGATTCAATCATTGGTTCTAATAGAACCCCTTCATTCAAAACACCTTTTTGAAGCAGTTTCTAAAACAATATATCGTCATATATTTTGTTTGTATACTTTATACAAACTTTGCTCCATTCTTGAGACCATTGTAGTACCATACTACCAATTCATTCATATGGTTAGTTCTTCATCCATTATGAAGTTCCATTTGTTAAAATGGCTTATTTTCACTTTGGTTAACAACCTAAGTGAATGCACGGTTCCAGAGTCCTACTCTGATGTTTCCTTTTAAACGGCAATAATACTCTATCAGTTGCTTTGGTTCTGATCCTGGGATATAGTAATATCTTAAAGTGACAACCCCTGTGGTTCTTCACTTTTGGATATCTATTTTCACAAGTCAATACATGTGTCCCTTTTGTGATTTTATGACACATTCATTATAAGGGTTCTGAAAGTGATTTCTTATCACATAGGAAAATGCTTTATTAAATCTACAACATTTGAGATTTAATTCCTCATTTAATATCCTTGAGATAGTCTTACTATATCAATAAGTCCAATTTCAAGTCTATACTTCAAAATTGACTGTGTCATGTTTTGTCATTTTTCGAGTAACATCTATGATTTATCAAATCTATCAAATAGACTTCATTCATATCTTGTTTGCTCAAAATATGACATCACTCCCACTGGCCTTGATGTAACTTAGCATTCATTCAAAATTAACAATTATATCGTCTTGATTTGAATGCATATTGCTCCCACTAACTTGTATTGGATCTATTGACAATCATTAAGATCCATTAGCTTATTGATGATATCTCAACTATTTTGAGATCATTAACAACACTAGCTAACACAAGTTATTCAAACGAATCATACAAAAGAATTCCTTCTCAAGCAATTCCATTTGAAATGTGTAACTTGCTTTATTGTTACATTAGATGTTGAATTTGGATTGTCTTGTTGTTAAACCAAATGTTGTGACTCATTTTGAAGTTATTCCCTTTTGTTTCATCAACTTGTCCATATGCTTTGTTATTTAGCTTGTTCTCATAAAAGAGAATGATGGACAACTCCCAACATATAACCATTTTATGCTAGGTTGACGAAACCAACATTCAAAGACTTTCTTTAAATGTCACACAACATAGAATTTTAACGTTTGAAGAGTTTGAGTCTTTTAACAATTAAAATTACAAACTCTTAATAATAGTTAAGTACTATTATTCTTTTGACAACTATAAACCAATCATATTCAAGTTTATATCCATTTTCATACCTCCCACTATTTCTCATGACTTTAATGAGAAATCATTTCATACATTCAAAATGTATAAAATTGGTGTATATTGGTAGAAGACATTGTGTAGTAGCTTTAAAACATTTCAAGCTTTAATTGTTTCAATCTTCACTAAGTTAATGTCTTGTTATTAAGTGACTAAAATAGATTTAGACACTTCTTTCTTGGTTTAATCAATAGCACAATTGACATTTTAAAACCTTTTAACGAATGCCCAATTAGTTGTTCAAAACCACTAATTGAATCAAGAGTGATCTTGATTATTGTGTTTCATATGATATAAATCTTGTATCTCACCTAGGATACAACAAGACAATATTCAATTCATAACACTACTATTAAGAAAATGTATTAGAAGGCATTCATCACATTACATTAATATGATAATTCAAACATTCATAATGTTTAATATAAAAAGCATTAGCTCTAAACATTTAGAGACTAATTTAAATACCTTTATACATATAAGCATTTATTAGTGGCCTTCCATCATATGAAGCCATATTAAGTTCTTAACAAAATAAGAAAGTTTAAAGACTGTCTTTAAATGCAACAAACTTCTTAAGTAGTAAGCAAAAGCATGGTGGACGAACTCTTCTCCACACCTTTCCTTGCTTGTTCCTCTTCTACTTGGCTCCTCCACCTATATACAATTATACAAGTGATTAGCCCTTTATATCAAATATAAATATTTAGAAGATCTAACATTTAGAATTGAAAACAAGAACATAAACCATACCTTGTGGTTTGTCCTTAAGACTTGCAAGGTATAACCTGCAATTCCTCCTCCAATGTCCCTCATTTCCACAGTGGTGGCAAGTCCCTTTGGGCTCTTTTTCCTTCTTTTTCATCACTCCTCCTTTCGGCTTATGAGTGGGTGACTTCATCTCCTTTCCTTTTGCCTTTGCCTTTCGGCTTGGCTTTGGAAGAGGATGGCTTGTTGTAGGCTACTGCAGCAGTCCCTATAACGTTCTCTTTCTTCGTAGTCTTCTCGGTAGTTACTAACATATTTAGCAACTCAGAGAGAGTACTATCCATTTTATTCATATTGTAGTTTATCACGAACTGCGCAAATGAATCAGAAAGAGAAGCCAATATGAAGTCCTGGGCCAATTCCCCGTCAAGTGGAGTACCAAGGTTCTCCAATTGTTCAATGAATCCTATCATCTTCAGTACATGTTGATGTACTGGAGCCCCTTTGACCATCTTGGTCTTCACAAGTTCACAAACAGTGCTAAAGCGACGGTTGCGCGTCCCTTCGCCATATAACTCTGTAAGATGGAGTATTATGGAAAATGCACTGTCCATGTCCTCGTGCTGTCTCTGTAGCTCCTCATTCATGGAAGCCAACAGATAGCACTTGGCTTGTGTGTCATCCTCAACGTGCTTGTCAAACTTAGCACGCTCATCCTCTGTAGCCTCAGGGCCAAGAGGTATGTGAGGTGGAGCCTTGTCTAGCACGTAAACAATCTTCTCCAATGTTAGGAGAATCTTGACATTACGATACCATGATGGGAAATTGTGCCCCTCAAGGCAATGTTTGTCGAGTATTTTCGCGAGTGCGCTTCCAACCATATCTAAATACATAAACACTAAAATAATTAGATTGATTGTTGATTAAGTCAAACGATTCGGGTCTTTAAACCGAATGACACCACCCACCATTTTTGGCAAATTCCATATCCCTCAAAATGGAATCCGGGAGATTTCAAAGAAAGCTCCTAGCGGGTTATGGGAGGCTCACTATTACCAAGCCCACCTCACGATGATACGATGTTGGCTAGCAAAAATAATAATGAGAGGGTACAATTACCCATTCACAACAAGTTTTTGTGATTACCCATCTATTTGGCCTCTAGAAAACAATGCCTCACGATGATACGATGTTGGCACCATTTTTCTTAGTTAAGTTCTTTCCCACCATGCTTGGTTTAGATAGGGGTTCAAGTATGACCTCACGATGATACGATGTTGGCCATACTCGTTGCCTACCTTAACCTCATCAAATGTTTTGAATAAACTCCTCCTGAATATAAGCATGCACTTTGAACTTCCCCATGATAGGGTGAAGGCGGTGTACAAGTCATAAACGCTTGGAGCCTACCATGGTGGAAGGCCACGAAAGAGTGTTCTAAGCACTCTCACGCTTTCAACTTAATATTGTTTGTTGGTTGAGGGATTTTAAGGTCTCATCAATATTATTTATTTAATCATATTCAAATAAATAGTCCTATTATAACTACTAGTCCAAAGTTAATGAAATTAGTAGCATATGATATCCCCACTATTCGTTTTCACAAAACAAATCAATATCAAAACATTTTTCAAAATATTGGAGATATATATTACTACTAATTATATTCATTATATTTTAGTAGCGTATGATACTCCCACTATTTGTTTTAAGAAAAACAAATCAATATCAAAAACGAATTTTTCAAATATTGGAAGTAACTACTACTACTATGGTTTTTGCATTCCTTTGAAATTGGACTTTATAGTTATCTTAGGCTCTTGGATGACCATGGACTTATTAGGTTATTGCAACAACGAGCCATCATTGTTGAATATAAACTCGGGGAGGTTGTGTCAATTTAATTACGTGCTTTTCAATCCAATTAAAACATTTTCATTTAGCCATTAGAAATGAAAGACAATCATTCATTGCTAATTAGGGCATTGGACCCATTTAATCTTTAATCTCATGTCAAAACCCTCTTTTAGTTATGTCTCCTTACCAATAGTTAAAGAAACTCTAGTCTAGCACTAGAGGGAATCAACTAATGAATAGAGATTAAGAAGTAATAAGAATTACAAACCGATTTGTACAAATTCCTATAAATTACATATACTAAAAGGGGAGAGATAGATTAATTTCAAACGTGACAAGGTCCAATTAAATAGTAATTAAAACACATTCCCAAGGTTCAAACAATTTGATTTTAGCGCCTTATCTCATAGCTCAATTATCGTTTAAGGCATAAGTCCATAGTCACCCATTTTTGAAACTATCTAATCACATTAAATAATCATATGGAGTGCAACATAAACATTTAGATTTAGTGCATATGGGCATAATAGTATTATGAGTTTAAACAACTAACAAAATTAAAATCAAATATTTTAACTTTATAGTTAGTAGGGCTCTATATGCAAATATGAAAAAGTTAGGGGTCAAACCATAAATACTCAAAAGTAAAACCAACTTTCTCAAATTATAAAATGGCCCCATAAGTGGGAAATCCACTAGGGTAGGCCGGCCTTGTTAATGGGGGGGGGGATGAAAATCCACTCATCTTGCATTAATTCAATACAAAATAGAAAGAAACATCATTTTGTTTGTCACTTGTCTTAGCTTTTAATTCTTTAGAAAAAGTGATGGAATTTCACCTAATCAAGTAGGGTTCAATTAATTTTAATATGGTTATGGATGGTAAGAACATCATCCAAAACCACAAAACTATGCATGAAAACCATTTTCATCCAAAACCAAACTATGAACACCAAGAACAAAACCATGAACACATCTTTCAAGATTTGTGTATTCTTGGTGATTTTTCAAACTCAAAAACTTAAGTGACAAGGTTTCTTGTTTCTAGCTTTAAATGATGTGTGAGTGTCTTACAATAAAACATAAACACATGCTCAAAAATTTCCCCAAAATCATGCCAACCACAAAGAACAAAAACTCAAAACTTTGTTCATGACTTGTTCTTCATTCATGCATACAAAACAACTTTTACATGCATATCTTTTCAACTCTTGATTTATATTTTTCAACCATTGAAAAACAAAAGATAAGCATACTTTAAATGAAGAAGTAATATGTCAAAAATTAGTTCAAAAACTCAAATTTCATTCATGCATACAAAACAACTTTTGCATACATATCTTTTTCAACTATTGACTAACATTCTTCAACTATTGAAAAAATAAAGATAAACATATTTTGAATGAAACAATAATTATGTCATACATAACATTAATACCCATATGCATAAAATCCAAAAGGACACATTATACATAAACCTTTGGCTCTGATACCACTTGAAGGGAAAATTATGAGTTTTCAAGATTTGGGATTTCAAAATGACTAGCATGCATATACAATTCTAGATTTATATACATACGCAACGGAAGCATTTATAACAAGTTATCAAAGTTATAGTCATGCAAATCCCCTTCAAGGTTCATAGGTTTAAATATAATGCATCAAAACAATTTTGCTTAAGAACAAAGTCAAGGAATAGATCTATACCTCTTGTTCTTGATTTTAGACCAAGGATGGACCACCTCCAAGCTCTTTGTTCCTTGAATTCCTTGAGCCTAGCTTCCTTCCTTGCCTCCTCCACTTTGATAGAATGAGTGCTCCTAGGTTCTCTTCAAGTCCCCAAAGTAGAAGACCTCTAAAGATCCTCATCCACTAGTGTAATGAGAAGGATGAAGGAATGACCAAAAGGATGAAAAGTTGTTAGCCAATTCACCCTCTAGGTGGCCGGCCCTATTGTTGAGAGAGAGAGAGATGGTTGTTTTGATTTTGTGTTTCTAAATTCACAAAAACTCTTTTTTGAAATCAATCTCTATAAAGTTCCTTATATATCATCAAAAACCTAGTCAACAAATTGACCAAACATCTCACCCAAACCCTTAGTATGGCCGGCCTACTTAGTGTCATTTGGGCTTTGGGCTTTCATTTATTTCAAGTCATCCAATGCTTGAATAAAAGCCCAATGGGTTTAGGCCCAATGGGCCCAATTAAACCCGAACGTTTCTTTAAGCCCAAAACGATCTTTTATCGCTTTTATGATTTCTTTAGACTTTCTAAATTAATCAAAACACTTAATTAATCCAATTAATTATTTCCATCATCCATTTATTACTCACTACAATAGTGTTTTGGTGAACAATCTTTTAGGTTCTAATTAGCAAGGCAGTGAGGTGATTGGCATTAATTCAATTTAATTTCAATCACTTAGTGAATCAAAACTTCATTTTAATTCACCATTCTTCTTTGATGACTATGTTTATTTATCTTAGAAGAACTCACAAACTATGAGTGACATCTAACCATATGTCATAGCTACCCAAGCTAATGTAGAAGTTTATTCGGAGAACCTATTCAATTGGAATTACAATGTAATTCGATCCTTCTCTAATACAATACTCTCAATCATATTACTAGGGTATGGATATATTATGTCAAACCCCTAATGTGATTATTCCTTCTTATATGATTCTTTTGAGTCGTATAGGAACGCATTCCTTTTAATACGCTCGATACTTCGGCCGAAGATTCCCGAATCATATCTTAGAGTATTCTTCCTCTCTTACCGAGGATTAGAGATTCCTTGTTGCGCATACACTTGCCTTCATGACTAAGTGGCTTAACCCCGACTATGCCGTTGACATTCTGAAAGAGTGACGTTTGACATAATCAAAGATCAAGTACTTAACCACAAGACAACGACGATGCCTCAGGTCTAAGGACTACTTACATTATTCCAACCATTAGAGTTACTTGCTTGACATGTGAGTAGACCTCCATGCAAGTACTCTCGTTCGATTGTGTTCAGTGAACTCATTCCCCTAATGAGCACCTACATACTTGTCTTAGTGTCACAACACGAATGGGATGAGACTTTCCATCCTTCCATTTGAAGCAGACACAGTATGTACCGATCTACGCATTGTCAGTTTCCCTCCGACAATCCAATGACCATGAACCTTTTGGACATTTGGTTATCTGAAGAAGGTCTCTGTAGTCTAACATCATTAGATTACTTCTTCAATCCATCCATTGTCCATGGATACACTATTTAAGACATATATCGTTTATTGAGATAGTCCTAATTCGTGTCTTTGCCATTTGACGTATAAGAATCATCTATACATCTATTCATTTGTCCTGAAAGGTTTCTTCCAAAGATTGGCTTTCAGGGCATATTTCCAACAATTAAAGCATATACTGATGCTGATTGGGCTGGAGACCCCAATGATCGACGATCCACCACTGGTTTTGTTGTGTTTTTGGGTTTTAATCCTATTTCTTGGAGTTCCAAGAAACAACATACAGTGAGTTGCTCGTCTACTGAAGCCGAATATCATGCTATGGCCACCACTACTGCTGAAATAGTATGGATTCAACAACTGTTACTGGATTTGCATATTTCATGTCAATCTGTACCCCTTCTTCATTGTGATAATCTTTCTGCTATGGCATTGGCTACTAATCCTATCCTTCATTCCAAAGCCAAACACATCGAGATAGATTGCCATTTTGTTCGTGAACGAGTTCAACAAGGGACAATCATGCTTCAGGTTGTCTCTACCACAGAACAGTGTGCTGATGTGCTCACCAAAGGTATATGTTCCTCTCAGTTTCAGGTTCATTGTTCCAATCTTATGTTGGGTTCTTCCCTTCATAAGATTGAGGGGGAATGTTAGGGAATGACTTAGGTTAGTGCCACGTGTCATTAGTAGAGTAGAGAATATGGAGTTAGTTATAAGGTGGTTGTATTTATATATAAGTAAGGGATGTAAACAGATTGATACTGATATATTGGAATATACATAACATTCTTTTACTCTCTCTCTACTTCCTCTCTCTACATATTCTATATGTAGGGAGATGAATATCTCAAATATGAAGAGTGTATATAGAAATTCTAAAAGTGGTCCCATGTTGATTTTGAGTGGAAAATAAACTCACTCACATGGGAATACTGCCTCTTTTTTTTTTTCCTTGCTTTTTGAACCCACCCATGCCATGTGGGTAGGGATGGGCAATAGTTATGGCAGGTGAGTAACTGTGATTATTTACTCATAATCGTTTATGCTCACACCCACATAACCGTTTACCCATTGGGTAATTGCCTAAACAGTTATACTCGTACACATAACCATTTATAAATAGTTAACCATACCCATAACCGCATACCCATTTAACCGTAACTATTTAATACTCGTTTACCATTTACCCTTTTTAACCCATTTATCTTTTTTTTTACCATTACCCCTTTTTCACTTGTCTACATGTTTTTTAACAACTTGAAAATTAAAAAAAAATTTGTCATAATTTTTTAATTTTTTAAGTCCTTAAACCATTCCAATAATTGAAATAATAGTTTACGAACGATATTTTTAATTGTTACCGATGAAGGTAATATAATATTTGCTAAGTATTTTTGGGTTAAGAAAACTGTTTAGAAGACAGTATTATTGGGTTATTTAACCCATAATGTAAAGTATTAACATAATATATATAATGAGCTACATTATATTATAATTAGCTATATAAACCATGCACTATAGTCAATAGTATTGATCTAAGTTTTGTTCGATAGAGAACATTAGGGCTGGTTCGGTATGGGATATTGAACCGAAAGTAGTATCCCGAATCCCAAACCGATATTTTTCGGGAAGGAAATTTAAAGACCAATCCCAAACCAAATTTTCAGGAATCCCAAATTTCAAAAATCTCAAAATATTTTCCGAATTTCGGTACAAATCGGGAATCCCAGATTAAAAAATGAAATCAGGAATCCCCAGTTCCCCACAATCTTTGCTAGAAGTCAGATCTTGAAGGCAGAAGATGAAGCTAGTTAATGATAAAACGATCACAAAAGACTACGAAACATACTTTGGGCTGCTCCATGGCACTCCTAAAATATCCTATATATTTCAAAGGATAAAGACGTGTAAGCAGCTACAATCTCTACAACTTTCAACTTTGGAGAACTTCCTGCAACTCTAAGTGTTCAGTATGTTGGATTTAATGGTCTTAGGTGCAGAGATGGGGAGGACAAACTTATACATTGATCTAAGGACGGCTGAGTGAGGGTTTTATTTGAATTCAACGATTGAGATTAAATCTCAACCAAATCCGACGGCCGTTACAATTCCAAATATATACTTAAAATTAAATAATATATATTTTTTTCGGTTTGGTTTGGGATTACCGAACGAATGAAAATGTGAGACCGATTCCCGTACTGAAATTTCGGGATCAGTTCGGGATTGGGCATCGAAATTTTTGGGATTTTCGGTTCGGCTTTGGAATTTTCGGTTTTTTTTCCACCCCTAGAGAACATGGTTTTTGTTAATTTTACATATATAAAATAAATGGGTAAACGGTTACCCGTTTATAACCGCGCTTAATACCCATAACCACCCATTTAAATTTCACAGGTAAACGGTTATATCCATAACCGTTTATTTATCTAAACGGTTACCCAAAACCATAACCGTGAAGTTTAAATGGGCAAGTAACCGCGGTTACCCATAACCGTGGGTATTTTGCCCATCCCTACATGTGGGCATGCTGTTTCTCTTTCAGGCTTTTTGCAACTTCAACTTCCCAACGATAAATACAGGATTTTGGTTTTTATCAACATCTAGAATACTCTAATGAAATGAACAATAATTTTTTAATACTGTAATCTCTATATTTAGGAATTATACTATAATGGCTCTCTCATTTGAGATAATATTCTTTTAAGGACACAAAGATTCTTTTTAAGTCCCCACATGAGTCCTCAAAGATGGTGGTCTCTTTGGAGATGCTCTTACACTCAGCCTATTCCATATAGTTACTTTCTGCATGGGCTTGTTTGTCTGCATAATTATGATAAGCATACTATTTTGTATGGTTGAAACGTTGTGATTATCGTACATTTGAATATTAGGATTCTACGGTAATTAACTGTCATACTATTATGTAGTATGATATGAGTAAAGCATGTTATATTTTGTTGCTGATATATTGTGGTTTACCATATAATTGGAAATAATTGTTTTAAACGGTTTTTGGTTTTCATACTTACGTAGTATGATTTGGAAACTATATATATGGGTTCACAACGAGGGGATATTATGTTGAGAAAAACAAAGGTTTTATTAAACCCTTATTTGCATATGGTCCAATATCCTAATAGATAGGGTGTTGAGTTTTTACCCGTGTATGGATTCGAAACTTCCTGCTCCCCTTAATTATTGTACCCTTCCCCATCACCTTCAAATAATAAAATTTAAAAATTTAAAAAAAAAAAAAACTTATTCTTACCCACTCACACTTTATGTTTTGCACACCTCCAGGACTTAATAGTTGGACTTCTATGGCGAGCGAGGGATCTTTGGTGGTTTTGACATCCATTCCAGTAAATGTAGGAATTTAATTCTAGTAGCTGTGTAATATCCATCCTACCTAGGATGGGAATATTCTTACTTTTGCTACACTATTAGCTATTGTCTAACAATTACATACTTTATAATATGGGTATATCCCATACTGCACATTCTCACCCTTAGTTTAAATATTTCTAGTTTCGGTTTTAATTTGTTCACACTTTCATTTAACTATTTCATAATATGGCTCCATCACCTTTCAGGTGTCAAGCAGCACGCCTTGACTCCCGTGTTCACCAAAATATCCAAATCGGGATGTGTCAGTTGATGCAAGCGAATCTTGCACTACCATACATAAAAAAAATATATATATATAATATAAAAAATAGAAACTTACGATCACTCACTCATGCATAGAAAATTGTCGCCGCTTAGTACATCTCATTGATTTTGAACTTATTTGAAAGTAATTTAAAATATCTGAAAACACTTTCAAATCACCAAAAGCACTTTTGCCCATGTTTGATAAAAAAGAAGTTAGAAGTGCTTTTTAAAAGGAAGGCATCTATTGTATGCTTCTATCACGAAGCACTTCCAAGCATTGTTCCGAAAGCACTGGAAATTTTTTTATTAAAAAATCTCAAATGCTTCTAATAGAAGCACTTTTACTACAAGTGTTTTGAACATCCATGCTTTTTAAAGAAGCAATTCTAAACGAGCTCGTTATGTCAAATTGAAAAAGAAATTGGCAAGTTAAACAAAAAGATATGATGCTCATTAAATAGTAGTATTAAGAGTAGAGATGCTACAACATAATTGAGGGCATGTCCCGCCAGTCTAATGTCAGAAACATCGAAGTGTGATCGTTTTAGTAAACAAGTTGAGAACTATTCTAATCTGCAACTGAACACACTATACTAATACTACAGATTTACAGTGGAAAAACACGACTGAATGCTTCATCTAGCGAACGCAAAGGTGTCATATCTCTCCAGTCCCAAGTGTACACACAATGCCGAAGCTTCATCAAATGATGATTCGCTTCGGTTATATATTGCAGCTGCAAAATATAGAGTATTTGCATCCAGAAAATTTCTTAACCACCTCCAAGACCATTGTTTTATCGGTCAAGAGTCAAGACAGCGCCGGCAAATCTATACTTCATGGATCTTATCAAAACTTTTATTGAGCTTTTGGCACAGCCCGGCTAGAAACTCCATGCAACAATTTGACAAATCCAAGGAAACTTAGCTTTCCATCAGTGTGCCTAATCCAATCATGAAGAACCGCATGAACTGGGACGGAAGGGCTGAGGCCAAGTTCCTGAAACACGTGCACATAATGCCCCATATCAGTATATGTATATCAGTGGACGGAAAATTTTATACTAAGACGAAGAATTTAATGTTTTTTTCAAGCACATAACTACTACTGGGAAGGGGAGAAGTGAATCAGTGGATACAGAAAGCAATTGGATGGTAGGAACAATCAGTCAACAAAAGATTGAAGAAAGGCACAATTATCATGCATCCACACATACCGAAGCCAGTTCCTCAATAACAATAGCCCTGTTGCCATCCTTCTCAAAAATTTCGTAGGCACAACGAGCATGTTGCTCCCACCGATCAACAGCCTCAAGTTGGTGCACACTGAGTGCAGCTGCACAAAATTCCTCAAAATCCATCCTTCTGTACTGCAACGCATTAAGCTGCCAAAGAGAAGAAATATAACATTCTAATAAGAATTAAGAATGTACCAAATGTAATAACCTTCCACATCCATTACAAGCGTCGAGGCACCTACCGATGCTAGAAAATCAGCAATTCGCGCCTCCTTCATTGCATCAGTTGCATTTTTCATCAATGCCTGACAACATTAAAAAGTTCAGGAACATGACTAACCATAGGTTGAGTTTAAAGAGTAAATAATTTTGAAGGAAACCCACCGTTTTAATATTTTCTAAGCTTATTGTGCCATTTTTGTTTGGTTCCAACAGCGCAAACTGCTCCTTCAAATAAGAAAGCTCATCCACAGTCAATGTCTTGGAAAGAGCCTGCCAAAATGCCAATGTTGAGGGAACCAAATAAGCTACTAGAAATTAGTAAACAAAGATGAAATACAAAAATAAACAAGCAACCGATGCAGAGAAAAAGGGTGGCAAGAACAAATGTGAAGGAATAATAGCCTCTACTAGTCACCAGAACAATATTAGTACATATTCTCAATTGAAAATGGCACCATATACACACCCTTAAAGCAGCTTTTCGGAGAGGTGATGAACGCATATAGACCTTCATGAGTTTGAATATTAATATATCCAGAGGAACTTTAATATCATTAGAATTTTTAAGCCATGGATGACCTGCAAGAGAAAGTAGTGAGTGAAAAAATTGAGAAGTAACCATGATCAAGCAATTTTCAGAGTGAACAAGGCACTTACATAGGGCTTGAGCAGCAGTCATTCTTTTCCGTGGATCTTTATTCAATAGGCGCTTGACAAAATCTCTTGCCTCTGTGGACAGAGATGGCCAAGGTAGTTCGTCAAAACTTGGATCAGCTTTTAGAACAGCCCGAAAAATGCCAGACTCAGTTCGAGCCCAAAATGGACGGCTTCCACACAAAAGAATGTATGCAATCACACCTACACTCCAGACATCAGCCTCTGTAGCGTAAGACCTATGTAGAACTTCAGGGGCTACATAGTACGCACTACCAACAATGTCATTAAGCCTCTCGTCTGCAATGATATTCAACAATATGAAACTATTGGACAAAGTTTGAGAGTACAGTACAGAGTATGTTTATGTTGAAGAACTGTCAACCAACCTGGTTTGACAAAATCTGACAATCCAAAGTCTATAGCCTTCAACTGTGAATCTTCATCCTTTGACGTAAACAGAAAATTCTGATCCAGAAATTAAGTACTTAGATAAGTATACATAAATGAAAAGATAGCAAAGTTACAACACCCAAATGCTGGACCAAAAAAAATGCAGTTATGCTTTTTACTAGAGATAGCAAAGAAGATAAAATGAACAAAAGGGAGGCAACTGCATGAAATGACATCTTCTCCCTTTTAAAAAAAAAATGTAAACATCTACCACATATTAGTGACTTTTCGTTAGTGATGCATCGCATCAACTTTAATTCAATCCCGAGGACAACATATATCCTACCTCAGGTTTAAGATCCCGATGCACCACACCTTGGAGGTGGCAAAACGCAACCACATTTAATATCTGTGTCATAACGGTCCTTGCATCATCTTCTGTGTATTTCCCACCCCTGCAGAAGGAATAAGAATATACTTAATATGGCAGCAGTTGCTGTTGAACTAATTCCCAGTCCATCAAGAACAACCAAAACATAACACATTCAAGATACTCGCGCTGAAACCTAACAGGCACCAAAAGAAATACCTGGCAAGTATCCTATCCAGGAGCTCCCCTCCTTCACATAATCTAAAAAACACGACAATTGAACAAAAGAAGTCCGTAAAAAAGAAGTTAAGAAAATCTTACAGAAGAACATGTACAAGCAAAATGCAGGGGTCAGGACTTACTCCATTACAATGTAGACATTTTCCTGGTCTTCATACGCATCATAAAATTTCACTAGATTGTCATGTCCGCTTAAAGCTCTCAATATCTTCACTTCCCTTCTCACATCCTCAATGGCAATGGCAGTAGTCATCTACCAACAAAAACAAAAAACAGAATCAGCAAATACGATGAGAATACAATCCAAAAATACAAAACCCATGAAACAAAGCATAGAAAGGTACAAGAATAAACCCAACTGCCAAAGTCCACAGCAACATAAGTTGCTTCCAGAAGAAGGTAAAACTAGCAATCCAGAGACAAACAAAATCATTTCACCAATTCATAGTTAGACCGCAATCGAAAGTAGAAGGACTAAATGTCAACCTACTCATCAACAAAAGACTATTCTTGCAAATCAATATGCATCTCTCTTGTCTAGAAAGCATAACAATTACGCAACCGAATCGCTTCTTTGTTTCCTTTAATTCAAGTGTCTGCCTACAGATCCAATTCAAACAATGACAACGTAAAGTATGAAGGGCCCGTATCGATCACAAATGCCACTGATAATCAAATTCCATAAAACCCACTAAAATTCACAGCTCAATTGGTCAGTAAATCCATTCAAAGTTCAAACTAAGAAATTGCAAACCTTGGCTTTGGGGATGACTTTAACAGCGGCCTGTTGGCCCTTGAGCTCGCCCTTCTTGAACGTAGCTTTGCAAGTGTACCCAAAATGCCCTCGCCCAACCTCTTCTCCCATCTCATACTTGTTCCCAAAATGCTTGGAGAATCCGAAGCTCTTATCAAGGCCAGTGACGGCCTCCGCCTCGCCGCCCTCCGGTATCGCCGCCTCGTTTGGCTTCACAGACCCGTGCCTCCTAGCCAAAACCGCCCTTATATGCTTCGCCGGGGACGGCGGCGGGAAAGGCCTCTTGAAGAACCGCTTCGGGGTCGAGTTCGAGCTCACATTCGCCGGAGATCTCGCCGGAGACTTCTTGGAGAAGAAGTAGTGTGCCGGGCTGGGGCTGTAGAATGGGAAAAATGGAGACTTCTTGACGTTCTCCTCCTCAGCCTTCTCATCTCTACGGTTTCCTCCATTTCCGGCGGCGTTCGGCGGTGGAACGGAGCTCTCCTTGGTTGGTGGGGAATCGGATTGCGGCGAGAAAGTGTGAGAGTTTAGGGAGGGTTTGGAGGTGCAGAGACCCATTTGGTAATCAGAGATTCCTCCCCAAACAGACCGAGCCTGGGGATTTCAATTCCCGATTCCGGAGGTCAGAGCATCGCGTTTGGGTATCGGATTTCCGGATCAAAATTTTCAAAAACCCCTGAGACTTTCCGAAATTCTCAAGAATTTATAAGCACAAAGAAAATCGTTTTTTTTCTTTAAATCTTTTTCTTGTTTTTGAAAGGATTCGGAATTTTAAATTTGAATTTCTGGGGATTGGGATTTGTCTCCGGCAATTGAGAAGAAGAAGAGAGGTGGATAGGAATCCATAGACAAAGCGATAAAAGGGAAAACGACGATGCGTTCGCTTTTATTTTATTTTATAATTTGTATTCAACAACTCAAATTTATTAATTTGAGCAAGTTACTACTAGGATGAAGTCTTAGATTCGATTTTCTCATATTCGAATCACATTTTTATTAGTTTTTAGTACATCATTTTAATGTAAATAAGATCATTTCATTCAAAAATATATTATACAGGTAAATTTTTCTTCACATATCAACACATTATTAGATCAAAATGCTACCAGCAATAACTCATTTCATGTAAATCTCACTTATAAACAGAAGTTTTCTTTTTAAGTAACTTCCCTCCTCTCTCTCTTAACATAATGAAAAAAATAAAAATAAAAAATATTTTAAATGAAATCGGTTATTTAACTAATTAATTAATTACTGATTAAGCTTGGTATTAAATTGTTGTTAGCTTCAGTTGGAGCAAAAACAAGTGGAGTGGTCCAGCCTGTGAGGTGAAAGGAACACGTGGCGTGCGATGGGAGGGTTGTTGGATTGGTGATTAAATAGTGGTTAATTCAAGAGTTAATTACGATTTTGCGGTGCCGTTTATTAGGGCAGCGACGGAAATGAGTGCGAAGTTTCTTGATTTACGCTATCCGAAAGACAAAAGACGAAATGGACGTTTTGATCCGGGTGGGCGCTGTTCCGCGGTCCGATACAGAAACGCCCTCCAAAGTCAAAACTGCTTCGTTTTTTTTGGTTGCCTTTCTTCTTGGACAAGATAATTAGGGATGGACATCGGTTGATTCGTCGTATTAGACTTCAATTAGTTGGCAAATCTAGCCCATCCAAATCATTCTTAGGCAGTATGGATTGGGTGGGCTCCATGGGTTAACTTTGATTGGTTTTTTACTTATTCCTAAGCATGAGCCTAATTCATGTGAATTTTTTGAACAAACAATATTATCTACATTAAAATGGTAGTGAGTTGGCTAAACCTCCAGTAAAATGCCCACCCTTATAGGCTAGCTTTATATATTGGCCAAACATAAAGAGCTACATAATAGCTAGCTGTAATACTGTTATAAGTTTGTTACAGCTGTCCATGTAACTAATCCTAGTTTAGTTAGTTAACTAAACTTAATTAGTCACTAAGCTATTTTACAGAAGTGTATATAAACCTGATTGTAATTCCTTATTGATTAAGAAATAAAATACAAAACATTATTTCACATATGGTATCAACCGCCTTTCTGCTCACGCACCGATCCTACCTTCCTCTGCAATTCTTCATCTCTCTGATCGCATTTGCTTCAATCTTTGCATTTCTTGCTTGAGTTCTTGATCGATTTCATGGCGTCTTCTACCTCTTCGCCTGTAGATCCAGAAATTGTTCCCCCTCCTCTCTCCTCACCGTCTGCTCCGATGAACCCTAATTCTTCCAATTCTTCTCTGGTTTCTTCGATTTTCATCCAGAACATCAGTTGTATGGTTCCTACAAAGCTTAAGAAGGATAATTATCTGGCTTGGAGAGCTATCTTTGCTCCGATCTTCCGCCGATACAAGCTTACCGGGATTATTGATGGATCTGAGAAATGTCCACCGCCCTTTCTTCCTGATCCTTCTGGTGTGACTTCTGATATTCCTAACCCTAATTTCGAGATCTGGTATGAAAAGGATCAAAATATCCTAATTTGGTTGAATTCTACTCTTTCTGAAGACTTAATTCTGTTTACCGTCGGTGTCACTTCATCTCGAGAATTATGGCAGAATCTTGAACAGCGTTTTGGTGGAGTCACGGCTGCTCACATTCATCAGCTCCGATCGCGTCTTCATGCAATTCAGAAAGGTGATCTCTCAATTTCTGATTATTTGCAGCGTATCAAAGGTATATCAGATGCTCTTATGGCTGCCGGAGCCCCAATTTCTGAACCAGATCTCATTGCTGTCACGCTTAATGGTCTCTCTGATGATTATGAATCATTCATTGATTCTATCATGCTTCGCATTTCATCTACTTCCTTAGATGAGCTTCATGGTCTTCTAATGAACAAAGAACTTTTCATGCTTCGGAAGAAGAAAGCTCCTTCATCTGCTGTTGCCGAACCATTCCAAGCCTTTGCTGCTCAATCTTCACAATTTCAGCACGGTCTTTTACCTACGCCCTCCTTCTCACAAGCATATGGGAATTCTAATAATCGCACCAATTTTCAGCGCAACAATCGTAATCGGGGTAACTTTCAGAAAAACAATCGAGGACGTGGCAATTATCGTGGCAATTACAACAATTATAGACCTGGTAATGGTAACTCTCCTCGATATCCTGGCAACTTCACTCGTAATTCTGGTAGTTACAGTCACAATTCTGGCACCCGGTCTCCCTGTCAAATATGCAATTCATTTGATCATGAGGCTATTGATTGTTACGCTCGAATGAATCATGCTTTTGCTGGCAAAATTCCACCTGCTCAGCTTGCTGCTATGTGTGTCAATACTGCTTCTTCTTCCCAGTCTCCAAGGCTTCTGGACTCTGGAGCTACTGCGCATGTTACTAATGATATTGCAGCAATCTCTTCTCCCACTCCGTACTATGGTGAAGATAAAGTCTATGTTGGTGATGGTAAAGGTATGGCCATTCAACATATAGGTTCATATGTTCTTCAAACTCCCCATGCTGATTTTCGCTTAAATAATGTTCTTCATGTCCCAATGATGCAATTTAATTTGCTTTCTGCATATCAGTTTTTAAGGGATAATTATTGCTCCTTAACCCTTGATTCTGATGGTTCTGCTATCAAGGACCGTTCCACTGGGAAGATGCTTTTTCGGGGCCCGGTTAAGAATGGTTTCTATCCCTTACAAGGCCAATCACTCAAAGCTTCACCTACTGCTCTAGTTAGCACTAAAGTTTCTTTACAGCAATGGCATAACAGGCTTGGTCATCCCTCCACTGCTATTCTCCGAAGGATTCTGCATACTAATAAACTTGTTCCTGATAGTTCTGCTTCTGTTTCATTTTTTTGTACAGACTGTGCCATTGGCAAAATTCACAAATTGCCATTTTCATATAGTACTTCTACTGTCTCTCATAGCTTGAAGTTAGTTCATTGTGATGTCTGGGGTCCCTGTCCAGTTTCATCTCTCAGTGGTTATAAGTACTATGTCCTTTTTGTGGATGAGTTTAGCAAATATAGCTGGTTGTTTCCTTTAAAAGCAAAGTCTGAAGTTCTGTCTATCTTTGTAACTTTCAAAACCTATGTTGAAAATCTATTTGGGAATAAAATCAAGACTTTCAGATCTGATTCAGGGGGTGAATTTACAAGTTCTGCATTTTGTTCCTTTTTACACAAGCATGGTATTTCTCGTCAACTTAGCTGTCCTCACACACCTGAGCAAAACGGATGTGTTGAACGCAAGCACCGACATCTCACTGAGACTGCCCGGACACTCCTTGTTCGTTCTAAAGTTCCACACAGGTTCTGGGTAGAGGCATTCTCTACTGCTCTATATCTTATCAATCGGATGCCTATTTCTGGTTCATACAAATCTCCATGGGAAATTCTCTTCCACAAGCCTCCTGACTATTCCAAGCTGAAGGTTTTTTGCTGTAGTTGCTATCCGTGGCTCAAGCCTTATGTGCATTCCAAGCTGGATGGTAAAAGTACACAATGTGTTTTTCTGGGCTATAGTCTTCAACATAAAGGCTATCAGTGTTTTGATGTTCACTCCAACAGGATATATATCTCACGGCATGTTATCTTTAATGAAGATCATTTTCCATTTAGTGATCTCCCTTCACTTCCTAGAGGTTCTTCTCAGTGGAATTCTTCTGCCCCATCCACTATGCCAACTGAATTTCTCCTGCCATTTCCTCACTTAAGCTCATCTGTACCTCCAGAATCGTATTCCCTTCCGGGACAAAGTACACACTCTTCTAGTGATGTTTCTCCACCATCTTCAACCCATCAACCACACTCCCAGCAGTCTTCATCACCAATTACTTCTCAGCAGCATTCCATTTTGCCTCCTCCAGTTTTGGTTCCAGCTCCTATCAATCATCATCCCATGCTCACCCGATCTAAAGCTGGCATTTTCAAGCCAAAAGCTTTGGCTGCTACTAAACATCCCATTGATCTCAGTTCATTTGTACCTACCACATTTCTACAAGCCTCCAAACATGAACACTGGCATAAAGCCATGCTTGAAGAGTTTCAGGCCCTTCAATCCACAGACACCTGGACTCTTGTACCTTCATCTCCACATCAAAATCTGGTCGGCTGTAAGTGGGTATTTCGTATCAAACGGAAACCAGATGGCTCAGTTGACATATTCAAAGCCCGCCTTGTTGCTAAAGGCTACCATCAACAGGAAGGCATTGATTTCAAGGAAACATTCAGTCCGGTTGCAAAACCGGTTACAATTCGTATTCTGCTCACTCTTGCTGTGCAACATAATTGGTTTTTGAACCAACTTGCCATAAGCAATGCATTTCTCCATGGTACTCTTCAAGAAGAAGTCTTTATGCAACAACCCCCCGGTTTCATTGATTCCTCCAAGCCTACTTATGTTTGCAAGCTTAACAAATCTCTTTATGGATTAAAGCAAGCTCCTCGGGCATGGTATGATAAGCTTTTTCACACTTTAGTCTCCCTCGGTTTCACAAAGTCTCAATCTGATTGTTCTCTTTTTGTGAAACTTCATCCATCTCTTGTGATTGTGCTTGTATATGTGGATGATATTCTGGTAACTGGCCCCAATACTTCTCTGTGTCAATCTTTTATTCATCAACTCAGTTCCTTGTTTCCAGTCAAGGATTTAGGCCCTTTACATTACTTTCTTGGCCTCGAAGTGCACCGATCCTCTGAGGGTCTATTTCTCTCTCAGCACAAGTATGCTTTGGATCTTTTAGTCAAGACACACATGGAAGGCTGCAAGCCCTGTGGTACTCCTTTAGGCACACAGAAACTTGATCATGTTGGTGCTTCATTGGCTGATCCAACAGAGTACAGATCCATAGTCGGGGCCCTCCAGTACCTCACTTGGACAAGACCTGATCTTTCCTTTGCAGTGAATCAAGTCTGCCAATTTCTTCATTGTCCAAGGGATTCCCACTTTCAAGCTGTCAAACGAATCCTCCGATTTTTAAAGGGTATTGTTGCTCAAGGTATGTGGTTCAGGAAAGGTCCATTGCATCTTACAGCTTTCTCTGATGCTGATTGGGCAGGTTATGTATTTGATCGACGGTCCACCAGTGGTTACTGCATCTATTTGGGTAGAAATCTAATCAGTTGGAGTGCCAAAAAGCAACATACTGTTGCTCGATCTTCTACCGAAGCTGAATATAGATCTCTCGCACACACTGCAGCTGAACTCACTTGGGTGTGCAAAATTTTTCAAGATGTGGCTTTCCTCCTTTCTACTATTCCTAAAATCTGGTGTGACAACATCTCTGCGATCTCTCTGGCTTCTAATCCGGTTTTCCATGCTCGCACAAAGCATGTGGAAATTGATTATCATTATATTCGTGAACTTGTTCTTGCCCAACTGCTTCGTGTGCACTACATCCCTACTCACCATCAGGTTGCTGACATTCATACCAAATCACTGTCTAAAGCTCGGTTTCAATTTCTTCAGTCCAAGCTTTCTCTCGGTCCTCCTCCGATCAGCTTAAGGGGGTGTAAAGAGCTACATAATAGCTAGCTGTAATACTGTTATAAGTTTGTTACAGCTGTCCATGTAACTAATCCTAGTTTAGTTAGTTAACTAAACTTAATTAGTCACTAAGCTATTTTACAGAAGTGTATATAAACCTGATTGTAATTCCTTATTGATTAAGAAATAAAATACAAAACATTATTTCACATAAAACAGTCCCTTTATGGGGACCATTTTTAGAAGAAAAACAATAAGGGTTAGTTATGAGGCCTATTCTATATCGGATTTCAGCGATCCGAACAGTCTATGTTGTAATTCTCGATTGATAGATAATCCTTGCAAAAATAAATTCAATCTGAAACCATTTCCCCGTTCAATTGTCATGATGAAATTTCAATGTTTCTTAGATTATAGTATTCGTCAATTTCTTTGACCTCAATTAGATGCCTCAAATATTACCGATTTGGCTAATATTTTGTAAGAATGATCCATGAGGTGCAATTTGAAAAATAATCAGTTCAGATAGTTGAAGTTCGATGTCATTTTGACCCCATAACTAATCCCTAATTTAAAAATAAAAATGGGGATCCACTGATTGGCCAAATATTCACTTCCCATGAGAAATATGTTTTTCCACATAACAAAATAGACCAATAGAAAAACGAAAAAGAGTATGTATGTATATATATATTTGGCAGAATTATTTTCAGAAGTTGCTTTTAATTTTTTGCAATCATTTGTTATTTATTTGATATTAGAAATAAAAATAATAAAATAAAATAATAAAAAAATGTGTGTAGCGTAAGAGTGAGGTGTGAAAATCAGCCCGCTCTATTTTGTTTTATTTTTTCTCTTTAAAAGAATAAAGCATATACGTATTGAATTAATTTTTCTTTAAGAAACAAAACAAGCACGCATAGTCTTTATCGAACCAACGTGTTAAAGAAATTGTTACACAAAATATATCCATGTGTTGTGCATGTTTTCAATCTAAAACGTGTTTACAAGAATTATTATTAATTTTTCTACAAGTTAATTCACTTCTTTTAATTTTTTTTTCTGGCATTTTATGTTACCAACTAACGGGGTGAGGAAAAATAATTAGTATTTTATATTAAAAAATGGACAATTAGGGATCTCGATTCTGATAATTAGGGCTGGTTTGGTATTGTTGTGCTTTGAAAAAAAAACTGATTCTGCTGTGCTGTGAGAATAAGCTCATTTTTGCTGCTTCACGTTTTTATTTTTTTTTTCACCCAAAATTGTGAAAATAAGCTTTTTTTAAATGTTTACCAAACATTTTTTTGAGCTCAGTTTTTTTTTATACCCACTTTTTATAAAAGCACATCAGTACCACACTAGTACCTAGTAGAATTATGTCAAAAATGTTGTCCTCGTTGATGATAGATAATCTAGCATATAACCTAATAACAAGGACTATTCCAAAGTAAGGTTTCAAATGTTTGACAAGCTGCACAATCTTAGGTATACTGATTGTTTATCACCAACTTGCTATTGAGTGACAACTAGCAGGAATGGCCGTGCTCTGTTGTGGGACTTGAACCCAATCCCAACGGTCCATTTAACACCTCCCAATATTAATTCCTAACAACAAAATAAATACAAAAACAAAATCAGCAGCACTTTCAAATCTTTCTAAAGGAAATCATCCCTGATATTGAGGAGAAAACAAAGTGTGTTAGTGTATTTATGTTCCTCATTTCTTGTATAGTTGAGGAATTTTTGCTTACCATCCGAATGAAAAGTAAAATGACGCTAACACACTCAATTACAGTACAAAGAAGCTCGCAAACAAATTATTATTTCCAAACCCATGAGAGATTACTAGTCAATCTATTAGAAGTTGAAATTCAACCCAAAATAAATATTTGGGGCATCATAAAAAACCAGCAGCACAACAACCCTATCAAAATGCACATTTCACAAAACATTTAATCATATCACAATCACAGAAGTAAGGATTTCCAAATGTCACAATATTTAACTAGGCTCCATTTAACTAATGCATAGTTCTTCAAAAAAAAAAAAGAGGAAGATTTCTTAATTTCAAATTAAATTGAATCACAAATTGAAAAAAAAAAAAAGGAAGATGATTGACTGAGAGGAGAGAAGACCGATAGAAGAAGAAGACATCGACAATTCCCACAGAAATTCCATTTCGTACAACCTTAAATCACCATCGCGAAGACGAATCTTAAAACGTACAACACGGAAACAAATCAATTCCCTAAAATTTCGAAATTCGGGATAATTCGACCAAAACCTAGAATAGCTTACCTTCGTGTGTGTATCTTGTGACCAAGAATTTGTAGGTGAAAAACATAATCAAGTTTGGAGTAGTTTATTGAGATATATGAATTTGAAGTGTAGAGCTATTGTATGAAGAAAAAGAAAGAAGAAGAGGAAGACTGAGTTGTACGAAGAAGACGATGACCTAGGGTCAGACATGAAATAACATTAACTAAGCGGGGCAAATCCTCACTCCACTGTATTTATAAATAGTTTTTGTATATTTTAAATTTCTATACACCCTTTATATTGCATAACAAGCCAAGGTGCATGCATGATAGTCCTAGTTTTCATTAGATGATGCATTATTATAGAAAATGACATTTTCAATTGCACATAAATATGTTCTTGATCACCCAGAAACGCTTGATCACTTACCATTAGATTTAATATCAAAAGCAGAGAATAAATATGTGTTTTTAGTATTTAATCTCAAAACCTTGATATCGAATATAAGTGTGAGTGACCATAAATTCGTTGATCATCAGGTTACAATTAATTTTTAGTCATTAAACAATGAATCCTTAGTAACCAAGTGATAAGAGAGCGAGAGGTTTCCGAGATGAACGGATGGGCAAGTTATGAGAATGGTACAATAAGAAGCTTGCTAACCAAGAAAAGGAATAGTAGCGGAGCCCTAGTGGATTTCTCCTCTCTCTCGCTTTTAGCTGGTAAGTGTTGAATTTGGACTTTGGGGCGGTTTCGAATTCACGTGAATCGGCAGCAATAATTAATGATGCTTTCATGTTATAAATGATCACTTCCAACATAAATAAATTTAATTATCCCAAAATGGTCTATGCTGAAATTTATTTAAACTACAAAAACGGAGATTCGAACAAGAAATTTCGGATGCAAGAATGAATATTCTTAAGCATCTAATTAAACTACAACAGTTTGTCAAATTTTAATTTAATAATTGAATAAACTTGTAAAACTCTTAGGGGCCAATTGCCCCCCACTTACAATGTCAGACCTAATTCCAAAATCTAACAACATTCATGCTTCATGATATTGCTACGCACCAAACACTCCGGTCATGATTCAGCCCCCCACTAAAATATATATAAGTTACAACATTGCATTTTGTCAAAATATATTAGGATGTGAAAAGCAAAATCTTGCAACGGCTTTTGACGGTAGGTTCTTTCTCATATTGTTAATAACCTCAACTTTCTTCAACATTTTTTGTTTATTGGTATAAACAATATCAAAGAAGGACAAATTGAACACAGAACTTCGAGTGAGACTGAGTGCTCTTATATATCTCTCTTCATTTCCTCAATTTTCCCTTATTTCCAGCAATAAGATCATCCACGTGTGTGGAATTATGACTAGGATTTACGAATCACTTAAACCTGCAATCTCAATGCATGAAGCCATGAACCAGCTGCCTCTCATTGGATTGGCGCCAAATGAAAGGGGATGCATGCGTGGCTAGCTCCTGCATCCAATTTTTCCAATGGGCATATACATACACTGTACCATGTTTTAGGCTGCCAATAATAATATCCATTTTTTGGTTTAAGTTAACCATGTGGATGTGGAGGTGGCCCGTGGGTGGTGGCCCGTGGGTGGTGCCGGACTCGTTGGACAAAACATTAATAAAAAAAATCACTACAAACCTGAGAACATGATGCATGTGAGAGTAAATTAATAAAAAATTATTTTAAGGGTTGACCATCACAATGTAACATCATTCATATAATCAACGATGTTGGCACTTTGGGTAAAGTCGGAAAACGATCTTGTAGTTTATGCAGAAGTCAAAAAGAAAAGGAAAGCGAAAATGTGGGGTGTTTGATTAATCGGATTAAGACTGGATTAAACTACTTAACACTTAGTCTATATTAGGTTGATTAATAACGGAATAAGTTAACATTATATACTTTCTTTGTTGACTTGTTTTACGCAATTTTAAAACGAGAGGCCGGAATAAAACCAACCTAATTTAAAACGAGAGGCTTGAATAAACCCAACCTAAAACCAAAGCGAACCAATTCGAATTAATTTTCTTCAATTAGTCAAAATCAAATCAAACCAAACCAAATCAATCATATGTATCAAATAGTGGTATATGAGGAAGCCCCACGCAACGCATGGTGCGCATGCTTACCTTGCCAATGAAATTATAAGCATAAGAAAACATAGAAAATTATCATTGCTATTGAATCATTTTCCATCCATCTTTTCTTGTGGTCAATTTGTTCCATCATGATGCTTTCAGATTCGGATGTTCTTTTGCCATGTATAATCAAATTATGTTTATGGTCAAAATCATGTCGGTTCAGGTATATGTTTGTTGAGAATGTGAATCTCACATCCGAAAATTCTAACTTTTTTGTAATATTGAATAATGTCCTTTCTATTTGCAATTAATATCCATTGTTTATGAACTAACACATGAATATTGGCATATGCTATTGGCACAGTTCTAAAAAATTTTGGCTAAGCGCTAGGTTGTTGGTCACTGTTCCGATTAATCTCTAGGCGTTTGAATATTAAGAAAGTAAACCTAGACCTGCTTAGACATCCGCGTAGCCTGCCTAGGCACCCGTCTAGGTTGCGACTCTCACTTAGACAGAAAATTGATAACTTTTATTTTGCATTTTGTTTTGTCAATAAAATGTAAGAGACTTTTTAAATACTTGGATGAACACTCATTACATGCTTGTTCCTCATGTTTTCAATATGTTATAACACTTTATAATCTATATGTCATTTTATTATTCAATTGATGTATCACATACAATTATGTGTTTTCTAAGTATAAATAGGTACTTATTTACACAATGTATAATAAATTTACTTAAATCCGCCTAGTCTGCCTAGGCCCCAGTTCACCGTCCGACTAGTGTTTAACGTCTTTTAGAACCTTGGCTACAGGTGAATTGTCTTGATGATTTGGGTATTTCTCTTCAACTCACTACGTCCTGGTTTAAAATCCCCTCCTCCCCTTAGTGTAGAATACCGTTTGTACTGGTCTAAAAGAAGAAGAAAAATTATAGTTTTAACTTTTGTTTAAGTTTCAAATTTAATGCTGAGAAAGAACAAAATTGTAAATCCCGCCTTATGGCTCATTTTATAATCATTTAGCTTTTATTTTTTTTATTCTTTTTTCTTAGAGATCAAAAGAAAATACATGCTTGAAAGGAGGGATAAAGAAGGGTGGAAGGATGGCGTTGGGAGAGGAGTGAAAAATGAAGGAGAACGTACTACTCCATATACATTTCTTCTACATCACTCTCATTACCATTTCTAGCACAAAAACAAACATAAAATGGTCTTCAAACGAAACCCATAACGTAACCATATAAATGTTTGCAGACTCCAGAGGTTGGATAATAATTTCGGGTCCACTGCCCATTTTAAGTTGAACCCAGCAATCTTTTACCTGGGTCCTCCTATATTTTGATGGTCATGACTCATTAAGGTTTGCATGCCTCTTCTTAATAGTCGGTCAGAAAACGTTGTAAATGATCTTCTTGGCCAGTGACAACCACCTTACACCAACTTCACATTTCCATAAACCCAGCAATAAATTACCCAAAACTAACAGCCCAAAGCAATTATAACGAGCGCTACAGCCTACCACAGCTTCCATTCCAATAAGCACAAGCACCCAAAGGAATTTTGCACCTCAGAACAAGACTTCATTCCAATTAGAGAAACAATTTCGTATCGGGCTCCGGATATCGAGTACTCTGCATTTTCAATTGTTAGATCTTTGGTCAAAAAAACAAAAACCAAGATCCAAGTGTTAAAAACGCCGAACACTCTAGATTTTTCGTTGATGTTGGAATGCATAGACTGCGTTGGACGATTTTCTACACCGGGATTCTTGGCTTTAGATACCTAGTCGATGATCAATGACCAAGATATAGCGAAAAATTCCGGTGTATAATGCACCGGGGCATAATAGAATTTTCGACGCAGTGGTTATATGAATTACAACCTCAGTGTCATATCTTACGCTTGGACTTGTTCCAATCCAAGAAAGGTGGTGTTGAGTGGTAGGTGCTGGCGTCGCTGGGTCAGCAATGTTCAACTTGTGTTTTTTTGGGTGCATCATGCATGTGGTAGGTCTGGTCAAGGATTCTACAACTTGCATTCTGCTTGTGATTTGTGAAAGTTGGCAACTTAAATGAAGATGCAAGCAATGTGCAACATAGCCAAGAATCATATCAATCAATTCAATACAACATATTGTTATCGTTCGATTGTAAAAACATACAAGCGGCTTTAATCTAGGCCGCCTTAACACGATTATTCAGCATCAGCTAAACGAAATTGTTACTGAATAGTGACTAGGTAGTTCTAGCATTCAATTGATTACTACAAACTGCGAGAGCACCTGAAACACGGACTTAACCAGATTTTTCGTCCCCACCGAAATTTGATTGCAGAAAATCTGTTTGGTTAAGATGACTAACATCACCCGAGGATTTTACGGCCCATTTGTCGTCCTCGTACAAGTGAAATATGTGGATCGATGTATTGGCTACTTTGCCTATAGACTTGCCATTCGGGTAACCTTTCTTGAGGAGTGTTCTGATGACCCCCCCATGAGTGACCACAACTACTCCCTCTCCTGCAATTGAAACAAACCACAATATCAGCATTCAAATTGTTATTTGTGTCGCCCTTGATCTAAATTGGCATTTGTTGTTGCAGCTTAGTTATAATTTGAAGGGCAAAAGGTGTCTCAATTGCATTCGAACAGTTTATACAAAAATATAATGATCTAAAAATGGTCATTCCACTCTACGACCTGTGTCACATTCAACAAAGAACTCGTTAGCTTTTCTCAAGGACTCGTGATCTCAAAATGAAAAAATGCATATTGGATCATTCAGTTCACAAACTAACTAAAATTCTATTAAAATATTTTGAAAATTCTATAGCAGTAAAGATACAAATGAGAAATCCCCCTCGTGCTACCGTACCTTTGTGTTTATTGCCAATTCGCTGCAATGAAGATGTGCAGCGTCGATGAAGTTGATCAAGACTTTCTCCACCCCCCTGCATTTGTAGAATAGTGAAATAAACATAAACTTGTATTGTGATGTCCAAAGCTAAAATTAATGCCCCTGAGCAGAATAATTTTAGGGTATCCATTATCATAATTACATGTTGGCCGATTTTTCACTCGTTTTAACCATGATATCACATGCTATGTGACAATAGCCATTACCATGAAAAAACAGTAGAGTCCGTAGATATAGATTACCAATTAGACATCTATTGCATGATTACGCAAGAAAGAACAATACTAATACCACAATCTTATATTTTATGTGTACCCTCTTTCTCCAACCCAAACCAGAGACTAGAACATCAACCTCAGTTGGGTGTGAAGACAGGCAGTACCAAGATTTCAGAATGACAGTAAAAAATCTAGAACTTCAGCTGCAATAGACTAGCAGTAGCGGGAAGGACTTGCCCTGTATATACCTACATAGAATGAGCTAGGCTACAAGCCAAGCTGACAATTATCAGGCCTAGTAGAGGCAGATTAAGGCACACAGACCAATTCCATAAATCTCTCATTGGAGTACTTTTGTAATGCGGATGTTAGATTACTTACAAAATTCAAAGAAGTACCAACTGCTATATACTTAGGCCCAAAGTACAAGAAGATTGCTTACTGGGATCTCTTGACATGTCTCACGAGATAAAAAGGCCTGGTGAGCCTGAGGTTTAAGTTTGGCAAGTTCATGGTAAACAAGTCCTTGAAGATCACCTAAATGCCTTTCTCGTAAATCAGGATCTGTTACAACCTGAAATTTTACCCAACAGTCTTTACATATGATATACCGAAAAAAAAAAAAAATTTCTCTCATCCAAATTATGCATTTGGCTTCATATTAATAAATTGATATACCCAATTCCAATTTTCGGTGGCATGTATTAGATGAATTGATTACCAAGACTTGGACTCCATAATTTTACTTCACTTATTGCCAAACCACAGTAAATTTATATTTATATCATGCAGCTTCCAATTTCATGTCTGTCTGTCTTTCTAGTTTAGAGAATCAAGAAAACACTTGGTGGCACTATCTACATTATTTGTTATTGCAATAAAAACCGGTACTATCTTTTATGGAATCTACTTTAATAGATGCAACAGGGAGGTAAAAAAAGATTATCTACCGTTAGCCCACCACACTTGGATGCAATTATCTGTGCAGTCTCATAAGCTCGACTCAGGTCAGAAGAATAGACGAGGGAGATTTTGGGATCCTTGGATAATCTATTACCCACCTTCAGGGTGCAAACAAAAACTTTGTCAGAGATTAACAAGTAATAGATATGGCTTAAAACCGTCGTGTGTGTTACTCAAAAAATGAGGATCCCTTCCCATAAAGATTCTGTGTGTATATACAATATATATAGTTCGTAACTTACTGCAGCTGCTTGCTGCCTCCCAGCATCGTTTAACTCAACATCCAAATGACCCTGCCCAACATGAATTTAGTTTTTAGAAAAGAAGGGTAAAACACACTAATGATCCAGGAAATTTACCCATGTCTCACTTTGGTCATCGAATTCAGATCACAATGTCCCTGAACTTCATTTGATATCTCCAAATGACACTTGGCATAATTGCTGTTACCTTTCCCATATAAAACAAAGAGGTGACAGACATCTGGCCATTTTTAAGGGGTATTTCTGTTTTCTACAGGAACCATGAGAAGAAAATAATAATAAAAAAGAATTGGAGGTTCTTAGAATTGCTGGCCACTCTTTCTAGGGAATTTCTTTTAGCTACAGTAGCATCCCAAGCTTGGCGGCCGCCGTGGCAGCCACCCCCAAAGTCAGTGTTCACTGATCGACCCGCACTTGATTTTTTTTTTTCCTCTTAAAAAGAGCAAAATAGTGTCTTCCATAGGAAACCATCTAAAGCACCTCATTCTCTTTTCTCCCGCGGTTCCTTGGGTGTGACATAAATGCCTCTAAGAAAGAGCAGTGCATGTGATGCGTGACCATTTTTGACAGGAAAGATAACCGATGTCATGCCAAGGGACACTTTAAATCATTTTACCGAAGTTCAACGGAATTAAGCGACCCATTTCGAAATTTTATGAACTAAACACAAACATCGGTCAAAGTTCAGAGGAAAATGTTCATTAACCGCGAGGTCAGGTCAATTACATAGTCACGAAGCAGCGGAAGATGTTTGTTGGGGATAAAACAACAACACTATAATCCCATAACAATTTCCGATAGAATACTACACAATGCATCACTTGTAACCTTACATTCCATTTTCGTTCTCTTAAGACCTACTTGCTTAACAAGTTCAATATTATCGCAGATTCGCAGAGAAAACAAGCCGCAAAATTTGGGATCTTAACATAAAAATTTTAGATTGTGCTATGAGCTGACCTAAATCATGCACCTCTACTCATCAAACAACTAACAAAACGACGTAGTTTAAGTGAAAAAGAGGACCTGTATTCTACGGTCAGCGTTCCAGGCCGTTTCGCCGTGGCGAACTACGATGATCTCCGCGTAATCCGAACTCAAACAGCTGCATTGAATTCGCAGGATTAACAATAAATAAAATTGAATCCAAAGCCTTCATTTTTCAACTTATTACTTTTTCCAGCAATCGAAGATTCGATATACAAACCCCAATTGACGAACCATGCGATTGGAAGGAAACGGAGGATAGAGGTGCAAGGAGAATGAGAGGGAGATCGGACCTGGAATCGGCATCCGCCATGGATGAATCGGGAACTGACACCGCCGCCGTGGATGACTACTCGGCCGTACTGAGCCAATGCTGAGCTGCGAGCTCCGTGAGGCGCGAGGGGGTTGAGTGAGAGTGAGAAAATTTAGAGTGCTCATTTCATTCATTAATTTTCAGGATCCGAAAAGAATGAAAAGGAATCTTATTCCTTCCGAAAATAGTGGAATCTAAATTGTTGGTAAGAAGACAAGGAATCTAACTTTTGTCGCAGGCCTTGATTTTCCCACCAAATCATGTCGCAGCCCAAAAGGGAGACGGTTTAATATGAACAGAAATGGGCTTTTATTGGGCTAAACTATGTTTTGGTCCATGTGGCCTTGATTTTTTTTATTTATTTAGAGAAATATCACTTTGATTTACGTAAGGGCAATGACTTATCAAAATCATTTCGTTTTTAGTTTTGTTTCTAGCTTTTTTTTTTAAAACTGAAGATTTGTTAAGCATGAAAACTAAAACTAAGAAATTAAAAACTACTTTTTTAAGTTTTTAACTTTTGATGGTTTTGATTTTTTTACTTTCCATTTTTTAAAGAAATAAAAACATAAAATTGAAATGGTTATCAAACGAGACATTACTGTTAAAAATGGCACATGAGGGAGGATATATGAAATGACAATGGATAAACAGTTTTTAGGAATTAGTTTTCATATATATTATCATTTCATGTATACAAGTATATTTATTTTTAAGATTTGTTATTGGCTCTCCGAAAATAGTTTTGCACTTGTCAATCTTTTTTTCCATCTGTTAAGGAGGCGGATTATGACTTTTTTTTTTTAGGGGGGGGGGGGGCATACTTCCCTCATTCCAAATTCCAATTAGAGAAACAATTCCAGCTCACACGATAATGTCCTAATTGATGTTGGAATACATAGAATGAGGGATTAACGTTCCAGCTCATCCTATACATTGAGGCTTTTGCCCGCTAGAAATCCAATGATAACAAATCAAGGGTGCGTTTGTTGCACCGGACTATCTCAGATTGAATTAGCTTCAAGGACTAAGCTGGACTGGCTTAGACTAGACTAAGTTGGACTATCTTTGTGAAGCGTTTGATGCAGTGTCGGACTAAAAAGCAGGATAATGAAAATAATAATAATTAATTATGTTTTTTCTTTTTCTTTTTCTTGTTCTAGAACACTCTCTCTGGACTAAGAAACATCTCTCTTCCCTTAGCCTTTTTTCCGTCCAAATTCCACAATTATGGACTAAGAATCTCTCTTCCCTCTCCCTTTTTTTCGTCCAAATTCCATAATTTTCAAGAATCTCATCTCTTTGAGAGAGAGAACCTACACATCCAGGGAGGCCAATGAGGCAACCAGATCGGCTCCAAGTTCTGGGAGGTCATCTGCGACGGGCACGGCGTTGACCCCACCGGAAGGTACCGCGGAGACGCTGGCTCCGATCTCCAGCTCGAGAGGATCAACATCTACTACAATGAGGCATCCGGTGGCAGGTACGTCCCCCGCGCCGTCCTCATGGATCTTGAGCCCGGTACCATGGACATCATCTGATCCGGCCCCTTCGGCCATATCTTCTGCCCTGACAACTTCATCTTCAGCTAGTCCGGCACCGGCAGGTTAGGTCAGTTTGTGCTTGGTCTGGTGGTGTGATTTCGCAGGATAGAGGATAGAAGAGAGGACGCGAGGAGAGAGGGAGATGACGTGATTCTAGGACGTGAGCAGCCATGAGAGAACGAGAGAGGTAGATAGAGGAGGTGAGAGCAGAGTGAGGCGTCTTAGCTAGTCCCATGGTTCTGGAGGGGACACGCTAAGACCAGCTAGCCCCGTTGTTAGTCGAGGCGAGTCCTCGCTAGTACCACTAATGTTAGTCCCGAGAGAAAACAAACACAGATTGCACTAAATCTTTAATCCAATCCAGTCCAGTGAAAGCTAAAGAAGGCAAACAAATGCCCCCCAAGAGTATTGTTAAGCCCATACTATAAAATGATACTCTTATTGACAAATTTATCCTGGTATAAAATGACCTTTAAAGACCTAAAAAGCAACCAATTATGTCTTGCCACATAATTATTAGTTATATTGATTCTTTTTAATCAAATTATTAGTTATACTGATTAAAAAAAACCTAAAATATCATAAATAAGAATAAGAAAAAAATATCATGAATCCCACAAGCTTTCCTGGGAAAGGAAGTTCAGAAATTAAACTTATCAGGAAGAGGGGGATTTCAAACTAGACAGAGCAAAACCTCGAGGCTTGCAATATAGTACATGTTGTGGAAGATGTGATCAAGCTTCACCAGAGAGTAGAGCAAGTTAGTCTTCAAGACTATTATAATGTTGAGATAGATGAGGAGAGAAGCTTATAGTCCATATTACATTAGGGGACTCACGTATCCGACACTCATTGAACCCCGATCGTGTTTGGTGTTTTGGAACAATTTGGATACCTACCATATACTGAATTTGGAGGAATTTGATGTTAGAGAAAGCCGATGCAGCAACAAACTATGAGTGAAGCTCTTCCAATTTAATCACACTCTCTCTTGCGTGGTCTGAATTCAAATTGGAAACGATAGAAATTGGGTACTGGAGCGGCTTTTGAGACATGGTGGTGCTATGATGGTTGGCGATCGAGGAGGGGCGCTGGGTGTTGGGGATTTGCGGAGTTGGTAGTGATGGTTCTTAAAATTTTATGGGGAGAGGGCTGCTGCCTAATGGTGATATTTGGAGTTCTTGGGTATTTTCATTTAGTGATAATTGGCTTTTTAAAATATGTAATAATTTTTTAAAAGCAAGAAAAAAATTGAAAAAGAGATATGTAGGGTTATTTTAGAAATAATGGCGGGTGGGAAAAGAGTTGTATTTTTTCACTTTTTATGGTGAGTGTAAATATAAGATGGGTGATGAAATAAGACATTGGAATGGGCATACCACCATTTAAAACTAACGATAAAAAATCTGAGTGTATAGAATACTCTAGAACATAGTAGAGTTTTTGGATAGATTGCATTTTTAAATGATAAATTATCTTATGCATGAACTTCTTCCAATTCAAGAATCATATCAATCAATACAACATATTATATATCACCATTCGATTGTAAAAACATATCGCCGGCGTTAATTTAAAGAGATAATTCAGCATCACCTAAATGAAATTGTTACTGAATAGTGACTGAGCAGTTCCAATATTCAATTCTTTATTACAAATTGCGAGAGAACCGGAAACACGGTCGAACCAGATTTTTCGTCCCCACAGAGAGCTGTTACAGAAAATCTGTTTGGTTGAGGTGACTAACATCACCCAAGGATTTTACGGTCCATTTTTCGTCATCGTACAAGTGAAATATGTGGATCGATGTATTGGCCACTTTGCCTATAAAATCGCCATTTGGGTAACCCTTCCTGAGGAGTGTTTCTATGACTCCCCCATGAGTGACCGCAACTACTCGCTCTCCTGCAATTGTAACAAGCCGGGATATAAACATTCAGATTGTCATTTGTGTCGCCATTGATCTAAATTGGCGTTTGTTATTGCGGCTTAGTTATGACATGTGTTGCATTCGACAAAGAACCAGTTAGTTTTGTTATGTACTCATGTAATCTCAAAGAAAAAGTTTACAAATTCCATAGCAGTATAAATACAAGTGAGACATCCGCCCGTGATAATATACCTTTGTGTTTATCGCCAATCTGCTGCAACGAAGATGTGCAGCGTTGATGATGTTGATCAAGACTTTCTTCAGCACCCTGCATGTGTAGGATAATGGAATAAACATAAATGTGTATTGTATGATTTGGCAAGAAAGAACAATACTGACATTACAATCTTATATGCTATGAGTTGTCTCTCTTCAAGTGCAAGGACAGGCAGTACCAAGATTTCAGAAGACAGTCCAAAATCAAGGCGCGCGGATCAATTCCATAAAATCTCTCATTGGAGTACTTTTATAATCCGGATGTTAGATCTACTTACAAAATTCAAACAAGTACCAACTGTTATATGCTTAAACTCAAAGTACAAGAAGATTGCTTACCGGGAAATCATTACTCATGTCACCAGATAAAAAGGCCTGGTGAGCCTCAGGATAAAGTTTGGGAATTTCATGGTATACAAGTCCTTGAAGAACACCTTTATGCCTTTCTCGTAGATCAGGATCGGTTACAACCTGAATTTTAACCCAAAAGTCCTTTTACATTTGGCTTCAGATTAAAATTTGAGTTGATCCAGTACCAATTTTCTGTAGCACGTATTTAGCTGAGTTGACTCCATGTACTTATTAGCGAACCGCGGTAAACTAATACACGCAGCTTGCTTCCAATTTCATGTCTGTCTATTTTTCTAGATTAGAGCATCAAGAAAGCACTTGCTGTACTACATACAGTATTTTTAATGAAATCCGCTACTACCATTTACAGAATCTGCTTTCCTTTAGTAGATGCAACAAGGAGGTACAAAAAAAAAAAAAAAAAAAAAACAAATTTACCTACCTTTAGCCCACCACACCTAGAGGCAATTATCTGTGCAGTCTCATAAGCTCGACTGAGATCGGAAGAATATACGAGGGAGATTTTGGGATCCTTGGATAATCTATCACCCAGCTTCAGGGCATAAACGAATAATTTATCAGACATTAACAAGCAAGGGGTAAGACTAAAAACTGTCATATGTGCTCCTCAAACAGCATGTATATATGCAGTTTGTAACTTACTGCAGCTGCTTGCTGCCTCCCAGCGTCATTTAATTCAACATCCAAATTCCCCTGCCAAACACAAATTTACTTTTTTTAGAAAAGAAGGGTAATTGCACTAATGATCCAGAAAATCTACTCATGCTTGGTGCCTGTCGCGGCAGCGCCACCTCGATGCACACTTAATGTTTTTCTCTTACTTTAAATGAGCAATATAGTGTTCTTCGTAGGCAGACATCAAAACCACCTCATTTTCTTTTCTCTTGCGGTTCCTTTGGAGCGACAAAATGCCCCTAAGAAAGCGTGGCGTGTGCGATGCATGATCATTTTTGACAGGAAAGATAACAGATGTCCACTTTAAATCATTGAATTGAAGTTACAAGGGGCAAAGTGACCCATTCCAAAATTCACGTACTAAACACAAACATCAGTCAAAGTACAGACTACAGAGGGTATTCCTCTAATTTACTGAAAACAAAGAAACCAGAAAAGCCTTACTTAATCAGCGATCCAAATCCAGTAGAAAGGTATGCAGATATATAAATGACGAACAAAGAATACGTTACCCTACCAGCAATGCTAATGACGTAGTCACGTAATAGCGAAAAATGTCAATTGAGGATAAAACAACATTATGATTCCATAACAATTTCTGATGGAACGAACATCTATACACGGCGTTATTTGTACTCTAAAATACCATTTTCATTGTCTTAATGATTACTTGCTTAACAAGTTTGATATTATCCGGAGTTTAGAATTAGAACATATAAAGATTTTAGATTGTGCTATGAACATATCAGCTAACTCAAAACTTACACCTCTACTCATCAAACAACTAACAAAAAGACGTAGTTTAAGTGAAAAAGAGGACCTGGATTCTACCCTCAGCATTCCAGACTGTTTCGCCGTGACGCACTACAATGATCTCCGCGTAATCCGAGTCAACACACCTGCATTGAATCCACAAGATTTAAACAAGGATTGAATTTAAAGCTTCATTTTTTTCAATTTATTGACGAAGTATGCGATTGGAAGGAAACGGGGAATTGAGGTACAAGCCTACAAGGAGAATGAGAGGGAGATCGGACCAGGAATGTGCCTCCGCCATGGATGAATCGAGAACTGACCACGCGGCGGTACCGAGTCAACGCAGAGCCGCGACCTCCGTGAGGCGCGAAGGGGTTGAGAGTGAGAGGTTAAGAGTGCGCATTGCAATCATTGTTAATTAAATAGAAGAAGAGTCTATTGTTTGTGAAAAGACATGGAAATTTCCTGGAATCTAGTCTTTGTTGCAGGCGTTTACTTTCCCACCAAATATGGAAAATTGTCACAGTTTTTTGTCTTTTATTTGTGCACCTAAAAAAAAGTAATGCTATTCATATTTTTGTACCACATTTTCATACCACCCTAGATGATATTTGATGTGGGCATTTGAAGAAGAGTCTATCGTTTGAGTTAATCAGATTTTTAAATTTAGTTCATTATTTAATAAACTAATAATTAAGAAAAATTAGTTAATTAAATAATTATTGTGGTACATGAAGAATCTTTCTCCTTCTTTTCCTTGGGTTTTGCAAATTTTTCAAATGATGTGGCTGTCCACATCAAATGTCACCTAAGGTATTATGAAAATGTGGTATAAAAACATGGTATGAATAACATTACGATGGCTTGAAATCAAGTGATTTTGCTCTATAATTGCTACAATTCTTTTAAACCTCGATGAGTTATTACTTCTAATTCTCTATGAAGTGTTTATTTTTCTGAGCGATTTCAACCATATGATCATTTATACTCTTTTTGTTACAAGCAATCTTCTATATGACCTGGTAATAAATTTATTTAAAGCTTTTTAATCCGAGTCAACACAGCTGCATTGAATCCACAAGATTATAAGAACCATTGAATTAAAAGCTTTTTTTTTTTCAGTTTTTTTTTCTTTCAGTTTATTGACAAAAGTATTCGATTGGAAGGAAATGGAGGATAGGGTTACAAGGAGATATGAATCGGGAGCTGATGACGCCGCCGTATGAGTCAACGCTGAGCTGCGAGCTACGTGCAGCGCGAGGGGGTTGAGTGAAAGGGAAAAGATCCTCCTCGTATCATTTTTCTAGGGGTTTCGTGATCGTGGTCATTCTCTATATATTGTATGATCAATTTTCGTTAGGTACTATTTATATTTAATTTTAAATTTCTAATGATTTCTGACCGAATGATGTATGATGAATGATCACGATCACGAGATCCCTGGAATCCACAGGAAATGATCATTTTTCGAGTGAAAGTGAGAGAAGAGGACTTATGATTGATTTGGTATTACTGTGCTTTGAAAAAAAAAAACTATTATTGTTGTGTTGTGAGAATAAGCTAATTTTTGCTATTTCACGTTTTCAGCTTTTTTCACAAAAAACTGTGAAAATAAGTTGTTTTTAAGTGTTTACCAAACACATTTTTGAGCTCAAATTTTTTTATACCCATTTTTTTATAAAAGAACATCAGTATTAAACCAGTACTTAGATTGCGCGTTGTAGTCATTGTTAATTAAATAGAGGCTAAATAGCCAAAATGGTCCCTGATATTTGCATAACTCATCACTTTGGTCCCTAACATTTCAAATCGATAAAAGTGGTCCCTGAGATTGTCCACCATCCATCATTTTGGTCATTCCGTTAAAAACTTCGTTAAGTGTCCTGGAGCTCTTGGCCGGAAGTTTGGACAATTTTCAAAGCTTCGTAACTCAATCGTTTCTTAACCAAATTCGACTCATAATATATAAAAATGAAGATAGGAAAGTGTAGAATAAGATTATACCTATTTAGAAGCCCAATGACTATCGGAGATAGCTGGAAAATAGCCTCAAAGTTGACTGGCCGAAGGAAAACTGGAAAACTCGCCGGAAACTGGGTAAACTTTAAATGTTCATAACGTCTTTAATACTCAACGAAATCAAGTGATTCAAAAACAAAAATCATACTTCTAAATGAGACGAAGAGAATGGTACCTTTTTCGATGGCTAAATCGCCCTTTTTTTTGCTAGAAAACGGCTCGAAAGTGGCTATCTTGGTCTCGAGTTAGCCACTTTCGAGCCGTTTTCCGGCCAAACCACGGTGCTTTAACTGTCTACAAAGGTACCATTCTCTTCATCTCGTCGAGAAGTATAATTTTCGTTTTTGAATCACTTGATTTCGTTGAGTATTGAAGAAGTTATGAACGTTTAAAGTTTACCCAGTTTCCGGCGAGTTTTCCAGTTTTCCCTCGGACCAGTCAACTTTGAGGCTATTTTCCGGCCATCTCCGGCATCCATTGGTCTTCTAAAGAGGTATAATCATATTCTACACTTTCCTATCTTCATTTTGATATATTATGGGTCGAATTTGGTTAAGAAACAATTGAGTTACGAAGCTTTCAAAATTGCCCAAACTTCCGGCCAAGAGCTCCGGGACACTTAACGGAGTTTTTAACGGAAGGATCAAAATGATGGATGGTGGACAATCTCAGGCACCACTTTTATCGATTTGAAATGTTAGAGATCAAAGTGATGAGTTGTGCAAATCTTAGGGACCATTTTGGCTATTTAGCCTTAAATAGAAGAAGAATCTGACTGTTTGTAAAAGGATATGGAACTTGCCTGGAATCTAGTTCTTTTGGCCGTTTACTTTCCCACCAAATAATGTATGTCAATTTTTTAGAAATTGAAAATTTCTATGGTATAAATACTGAAAGTAAAAAATTAAAACAATTTTTTTTGTAGTTTTTATAATAGGAAACTTTATTTTAATAATTAGCAAAGATGACATTTAGATTAAAACCATGAGTAAGATCAAAATCTAATTTTAGTCCCTTGATACATTAATCACCTCATCTATTAATTAATTTTGATGTTTTAATTATTTCTCTTTATCTTCCTAACTTTAATATATTAATTATATTTCATTATAATTATAATTTTTATTTCATTCATCGTAATATATTTTGTTGTAAATCTTAGATAAACTAATTTTTGTTATACAATATATTTAGATATACCTTGTTTTCTTCATTTAGATATATCAAATTCATTATAATACATTTCGGTGCATACATTTAGGTACACACATTTCAGTATATATATTTTGATACAAACATTTAGGTATATTAATTCAATATAATACATTTCGGTACTAACATTTAGGTACATTAATTGAGTCTTTCAACTTTGAAGAATGCTAAATAAAACTAATAAATTTAAAAACTTTTTTTGGTCAAAAAATAAATTAAAATGTGTTTATTAATAAATTTAAATATTTAATGGGAGACATTGAATAAAATAAACATTAGTTAATTTGAATTAAGCACACATCAATGGACTATAATCAATATGTAATCTAACGCCAGATTTTTATTAAATCTCAAGCTTCTTCAAGGGTTGTTTTATTGGCACCCCATATATGCTGTTGAATGCACCCTACATACGTAAAACACCCTACACATACTTGTTTTTTTTTAAACAAATGATATTATCTACACTAAGGGAAAGGGTGCTAACATAAAAGTTCTTTTATATTTGGCTTGGTTTTGATCTTTATGTCACATTGTTTTCAACTGAAAACAGTTACTAAAAAAAAAATTAAAATTAAAAACTAGAATAGTTATCAAACAAGCCTTTAATTTTATTCATTTATTTAAACAAAAATGGCACATGAGTTATGTATATATTAATTTTTTTAATCTACTAGAGAGATAATATATGCAAATTCAGTTAGTTGAGATTATCACGCCCTGATCCTGAGGTCAGGATCAACATCTGACGTCACCAAGTACTTGTACGTCTCTCATGTCTCACCTCCAAGGCATGACCCAAAACCCAATCAATGGTTCCACTACGCAGTAATTCTTCTTTTATTCCATGGCTATATCTAACCTCTGTTACTCTGGTTATGTACCTTAAAACGGAATCAAGCCATTCTCAGTTCACCATTATTAACCCCGACGTTTCTCATGGCATCTCTCAATAGGAAAATAACATAAAGTTCCAGAATCACTCCATGGAACTCAACGAGTATAATTCACTAGATTCTAGACTACTTAAAAAATATATATAATAACCAAGAATTCCATTTCATCCATCACATACCTCACACTATCTTCCAATGACAAGTCAACAATCACCAGAAAATAATTGATCCAATGAATCAAAGAAGCACCATATTAACATTTAATTACGTTAATCATCCATTAAGACCAAATATCACTTCACTAAGATTAATGGAGCCAACCACTGTAAAGTCTACCGTATTTCCTTCAATCTGGAAGATTTGTATATCGGATTTCCGATCAGTAGATTCCAAAGGTCCTTACATAATACATACAATAACATACTAAAATTTGATAACGATCCAACAGTCAGATCATCGACTACCTACAAGAGTCCATAATCTAAGATTCTTTAATCCGAAAGATCCCTACATTGGATTTCTGATTTGTAAGTCTCTAAGGTCCTCATATACTACGTACAAAACATATTAAAATTTCGTATATATTGTCATTTCGTGTATGAAAGTATATTTATTTTTAAAAATTACTATTGGCTCTCTAAAAATAATTTTACACCTGTTAATCTTTTTTTTCCATCCGTAAGGGGTGGAATATGACTTTTTTGGAAGGACAATACTTCCCTCATTCCAATTAGAGAAACGATTCCATCTCACATGATAGTGTCCTAATTGATGTTGGAATATAATGATGCGGGATTAATGCTCCGACGCATCCTATACACTGAGGTTTTAGGCTGGTAGAAATCCAAGACCAAGAATTAATTGCCAAAACCTCAGTGCATAAGATACTTCAGAGCATATATAGTAGAATTTTTAACAGATTGCATTTGCTAAATGATAAATTATCTTATGCTTGAACTTCTTCCAATCCAATAATCATATCAAGCAATACAACATATTATTCTCAAGAACATAGGCCACCTTAATGCGATAATCCAGCATCAGCTAAATGACATTGTTACTGAATAGTGACTAGGCAGTTCCAGCATTCAATTCATTACTACAAATTGCGAGAGAACCCGACACACGGACTAGGCAGATTTTTCGTCCCCACGGAGAGCTGATTACAAAAAATCAGTTTGGTTTAGGTGACTAACATCACCCAAGGATTTTACGGTCCATTTTTCGTCATCGTACAAGTGAAATACATGGATCGATGTATTGGGTATAATTTTGCCAATAAAATCGCCATTTGGGTAACCCTTCCTGAGGAGTGTATGTATGACCGCCCCATGGGTGACCGCAACTACTCGCTCTCCTGCGATTGTAACAAGCCGGATATAAACATTCAGATTGTAATTTTTGTCGCCACTGATCTAAATTGGCATTTGTTATTGCGGCTTAGTTCTGACATGTGTTACATTCGACAAAGAACCAGTTAGTTTTCTTAAGTACTCACGTAATCTCAAAGAAAATTTTTACGAATTCCGTAGCAGTAAAAATACAAATGCGACATCCGCCCGTGATAACATACCTTTGTGTTTATTGCCAATTCGCTGCAACGAAGATGTGCAGCGTAGATAATGTTGTTCAAGACTTTCTTCAGCACCCTGCATGGGTAGAATAATGGAATCAACATAAATTTGTATTGTATGATTAGGCAGGAAAGAACATTACTAATATTACAATCTTATATGCTATGAGTCCTCTCTCCCCGACTGTGAAGACAGGCGGTACCAAGATTTCAGAAAGACAGTCCGAAATCAAGGCATTGGAGTACTTTTATAATGTGGATGTTAGATCTACTTACAAAATTCAAACAAGTACCGATTGCTGTAAGCTTAAAACCAAAGTAAAAGAAGATTGCATACCGGGAAATCTTTACTTGTGTCACCAGATAAAAAGGCCTGGTGAGCCTCAGGATACAGTTTGGGAATTTCATGGTATGCAAGTCCTTGAAGAACACCTTTATGCCTTTCTCGTAGATCAGGATCGGTAACAACCTGAATTTAACCCAAAAGATTTTTTACATTTGGCTTCAGATCGAAATTAGATTTTATCCGGTATCATTTTTCTGTAGCACGTATTTAGCTGAGTTGACTCCATTTTGTTGTTTACTTATTACCAAAACGCGGTAAATTTATACACGCAGCTTCCAAATTCATTTCTGTCCAAAATTTCTAGATTGGAGCATGAAGAAAGCAGTTGCGGTACTATAATTTACGGAATCTGCTTTGCTTTAGTAGATGCAACGAAGTACAAAAAAAAATTACCTACCTTTAGCCCACCGCACCTGGATGCAATTATCTGTGCAGTCTCATAAGCTCGACTCAGGTCTGAAGAATATACAAGGGAGATTTTGGGATCCTTGGATAATCTATCACCCAGCTACAGGGCGTAAACGAAAAACTTGTCAGACATCAACAAGCGAAGGGTACGTACGACTCAAAACTGTCATATGAGTTCCTCAAATAGCACGTATATATACAGTTTGTAACTTACTGCAGCTGCTTGCTGCCTCCCAGCGTCATTTAATTCGACATCCAAAGTCCCCTGCCCAACATAAGTTTACTTTTTTCAGAAAAGAAGGGTGCGGCAGTCCTATAGTTTACTGAAAACAAAGAGACCAGAAAGGCCTTACTTGAATTTAAAGTACAGCTGAGGGTATGCCTATACTCATCAAACAACTAACAAAACAACGTATTTTAAGTGAAAACTTGGACCTGGATTCTACCGTCAGCATTCCAGACCGTTTCGCCATGGCGCACTACAAGGATCTCCGCGTAATCCGAGTCAACACTGCTGCATTGAATCCACAAGATTAAAAAAGGATTGAATTTCAAGCTTCTTTTTTTTTTTTTTTAAATTTATTGACGAAGTATGCGATTGGAAGGAAACGGAGGATTGAGGTACAAGGAGAATGAGAGGGACCTGGAATCGGCCTCCGCCATGGATAAATCGGGAACTGACGCCGCCGCCGTACCGACGCTGAGCTGTGAGCTCCGTGAGGCGCTAAGGGTTGAGTGAAAGTGAGAGGATGGTTAAGAGTGCGCATTGCAATAATTGTTAATTAAATAGAAGAAGAATCTGATTCTGTGAAAAGACATGGAAATTGCCTGGAATCAGTTTTTTGTGGCAGGCGTTCACTTTCCCACCAGATATGCTCCACTGACGTTAGTTCAAAGAAAATTGTGACATTTTGCCGACGTTAGTTCAATGAAAATTTTCAGTGGTTTTTGTCTCAGATTTGTGCATCGAAAAAGAGGATGGATTGCGGTTTATTTGATTTTTACTCTCTAGATATTACAAACGATAGTATCTACACTAAGGTGTGGAGAATAGGCTAAGTCTCACACTGGGTAACGTATTATATGGTTCAACTCCACCTTTAGCGAAAATCAAGCATAGGACATTTTACTTACAAGTGAAGATGAATATCAATAGACCGTAATACTAAGTGGCACATTAGATGAGTTATTATTACTTCTGATGACACGCCCCGACCCTGATATTCCCCGAATACCAGGATAAACACTTGCTGACCGACACCTGAGGGTGACGAAAGCCATTAATTGATACAAAAGCTAAGAATAAGAAGTAATTAAGGGTTATGAATTTAAAAACAATGAATTAATAATTTAGGAACGTGTTCAGAGTATACAACTAACTAGAGCCCTAAAAGAATTAATATAAAATTGAATAAATAAAAGGATGTGGGTCCTACACCGAGGGGACTCGAATATGCCAATGCGAAAGTGTTGACGTTGGGATCGTATGCCTCGATTCTAAATCCTGAAAGGGGGCGCAAAACAAGGATGAGTGGACCAAGTTCATATATATATACATAATACGAAAACAGTTATGAACATACTAACTTCCAGGTTTATATATAATGAAAACTACTAGCATAATAAGTGATAGGTTTTCTGAACTCTAGCATGCCTTAAAACATCTCAACAGGTATAACGCGGAAAACCATCATATAAATCATCGCGTGTATCGTCTCGTAGATCGTCTCGTAATCGCAGTGTACTGCTAGTAAGATCACTGAAATAAATATAACTCCTGGCCATATGCCAGCACCATAGTCTCTGCGCCCGTAGCCAGAGATTACCAACTCCCGGCCCAATGCCTGCTCCGTGTCCCTCAGCCTGTAGCTAGGGATTATTTCTCCAAGCCTATCTGCCAACACCACATCCTCGCCTCATGCGACATAGTGTCCACTAGGTACGCACAAATAGTTACGCCTCTCATAAATAACCACTTCATAGTATAAAGTCATCCATTGTCTATACTATAAAGAGGGGTTTTGAAAACACGTTCTAGTATCCTTTCGTCATCCATCAGATAGTCTACCAGTTCATGGTTTTTATAGAAAATATGATATATTAAAATATAGCTCAATATAGGCCAACAATTAATTCCTCACTAAAAACACAAGATGAAAATCAACATATTCAAAAAAACATGCTTAACATAAAATCAAATCATAAACTCGTAAGGCATGCTATTCATTTATGAAATTGAACTATAAAAATCATGTAATTTTAGAAGGGGTCCACTCACAGTACTTAGCCGCCAAAAGCTGCGCTACTAGCGAAGATGGAAACGTCACAATAATTGCCCCTAAACACATAAATAGTACATTTAGTCAAACTCTACTCAAACGATTTAATTTAGGAAAACGGACTTCAGAAATGGGTCAAGGACGTTAAAATTAACCTAGGAAAGGTCCCGAACGAAACCCCGAAAAGGCAACGCTGACCGTTGACCGGTCAAAGTCAAAGTCACGTTGACCGTTGACCGTTGACCGGTCAAAGTCAAATTCAAAGTCAATGCTGACCGTTGACCGGTCAAAGTCAGAGTCAAGTGTCAAAAGGTCAACTGGGTATGGGCTGAGGGTTTGGATCAGGATTAGGTTTAGGTTTATGTTAAATAAGGTTATTATTGGAAGTATGCCCACAAAGCCACTCATTTGATGTAATAGCTTTTTGGAATACTTAATATGTTAAACTTTTATATGTTTAACGGAAGGGCAATACTTATTGTTAATCACTATTTATTGAATCATGTGTTTAATCAATAAGAGAATCCAAGGGATGTATTTGACATAAGAGATAAGTGATCTAATGAGTTAGATTAAGGAGACCTTTCTCTTATGTTCATTCCTAAAACGTTCCTAGCCATAGGATTGCCAATTGGGCATTGACAATCCGCTAAGGTTAGTATGTGTTATGTTGACTCAAACGTGAGTATGAACTAGTCTCAAGTCATTTCGTGTTGGACACTAAGACAAACACATAGGTGCTCGAAAGAGTAATCGAGTACACTGAACTGCGATTAATGAGAGTTCAAACATACATGTCATGTACGAACTCTAAGGTTACAATATGCAAAGTAGTCCTTAGACCTGAGGCATCATAGATGTCTAATGGTTAGGTCCTTGATCTTTGATCATGACAAAGGCATTCCCTCGGATTGTCCACGGCATTGTTGGGGTCATGTGATATAGTCATGTAGGCATATGAATGCACAACAAGGGATCTCTAACCTTCCATGGTGGAAGGAGTATACTCTAAAATATGATTCTAAAGTCTTTGGCCAAAGAGAATGAATATGACTAAGGAAGATGTTCCAAATCATATTCAAGGGAATCATATAAGAAAGTATCACATTGGATAGTAGACATGAAACAAACTATCACTTAAAACAATGTGGTTAAGAGTATTGTATTAGAGAAGGACCGTATTGCATTGTAATTGTAACTGGATAGGTTCTCCAACCAATTCTACTTAGCTTGGGTAACCATGACATACTGCTAGGTGTCACTCATGGTTTGTGGAAGCCCTATTGATTAGCAAACACTAATCATCAAAAAGGGAGAATTGAAATGTGGTTTCAATTCACAATCGATAGTTAAGAGTAACATCGCCCACTGCCTCGCTAATTGGAACCTAATGGATCGCACACCAAATAAGGATATATGTGAAGCAATTAAATGAAATGGATAAGCAATTAAATGGTTTAATTGAAGAATGGTCAAGATTAATTAATTAGTTAATTAATTATACGAAATGTTCGTATTGGGCTTTTAAGTTGGTTTTAGGGCTTCGGGGCCCAAAAGTGTTTTGGTCCACAAGGCCCATTATGTTTAAGTTGTATGACAACTAAAACAAAATGGGCAATAAGCCCAATAACCATATAGGCCAACCATTTAGTGTGAGGGTATGCAAGTTTGCTTAATTGCAAGTTTGCCACTCACCTAAGAAATGAAGTATAAATTCATCTTTATAGCTTTGTTTTCAATTAGGGTTTTCTAAGCTACTTGGGGATAGTTATCTAGCAAATTTACTTCCCTAAGTGATCAATTTTCATCCTCACAAATTACATCCTTGGTGAAGAGACATAGAGACATCAAACTTTTGGTGTTTTGGAGAACTAATCCTCAAATCCTCAAAGAAGCAAAGGAGCACTAAAAGGAGGAAAATCACAAGGAAGATCCAAGGAGCAAGGAGGTGACTTGAAGGCCCTCCACTTGGGTGAATCCCTTGTGTAATCAAGGATGAGCTTCAAGGGTAAAGAATCTCTAAATTCTTCATATTCTTTAATGTTGTTAAAGAGTCTTTTGATTCACCATATACTAGGCTTTGAAAGTCATGGGTTTCATGAATTGTTTTTGGATGCATGCCTACTTTAAAGAGTTAATTGTTAGCATATGTATTCAAATGTTCATACATGTTCTTAGTTAGGACAAAATTTTTCCTTCAAGTGGTATCAAGAGCCTAGGTCTAGTGTATGGTGGATCCTTTTGGGTTTTGTGATTTTCATGTTTTATGATTTAAATGTTGTAAATGTTACAAGCTTTGTTCTTGCTTTGAATATAAATTTTGCTAGAAAATTTTGCATCTCAAATGTTGTAGATGTATTTCATTTAAGCATGAATATTGGAACTAAAAATTTGGTGCCATGTATTTTGAGTTTTCATAAGTGTTCTTCAATGTTCTTGGAGTTCTTGCCAAGAACAAAAAGTTTTGAAGTTTTGATTCAAAAAGTTTTATGTTTTTACATAAAGTTTTGATTTAATTTTAGTGGGTGATGGTTAATGATTAAGTAATTTTAATGGGAGACAAACTTTGTTTTAAAGAATGACATAAATCATTTCATACAAAATTTTATTTCATCTTTACCTCACCTAACATAACCCACTTACAAAACTTTGTATAAAATTTGAATTTTACCAATAAAAACCACTTATGGCTGGCCACCCTATTAAATAGGGTATTTTTGGGTGTTTTGTGCACTTACATAAAGTTTTGATACTTTTGTGTATTTGCATTTTGGCCCAAAAGTTTACGTTTTTACGTTAAGGTCCAAAAACTTTAAAGGACAAATTGTTTTGCTCCTTTAATGATGTTTTTGACATTATTAAAAATGTTTGGGTTCTAAGTTGTAATTACATGAAGTTGTGTACTCTTGTGTTTTTACAAAGTGACCCCAAAAGTTTTTGTTTTTAGAAAATGACCCAAATTAGATGAGAACAAAATGGTTTGTCTCTTTAAATGGGAATTGGATTTTCATTTTATTTAGTTTCATTTAAATCAATTTTATGGATCCGAAAACCAATTGTTTTAAAGTTGTTTTCTTAATTAAATGTGTTTGATTAAGAGAAGGGTGATTATGAACCAAATGCCTCGATAATTGAGCTATGTGATTGGCCGCTTTACATTATGAATGTTTGGGCTTGGTAGTGTAGATTTGAATGTAATTTGATTAATTCAATTTGTTGTAAATGGACATAAGTCCATCATTTGTGTTGTAAAAGGGCATAAGCCCTTATTATTATTTCATGTATTCCTTTTGTTTAAATGTATGCAAAATGGAATAGTTGGGTCCAACGCCCAATAGGAAATAACGGTTTAATTGGATTAAACGCGTAACTAAAATCAACAACTACATACCTTAGACCCAAGGTCCAACACAAGGCTCGTGTTGGATCAAATCAAACGGTTCATAATCATCCTAAAACCTAATATGACTATATAGTCCATATGAGGATGCAAAGCATTCGTTAGTAGTTCCATATAGTCTCGCTTGTTTCAACGAAATAGTGGGAGTATTATATACTACTAATTCATATAAACTTGGACCAATGGTTGTGATAGGCCCAAGTTCTTTTAATGTGATTAAAATGTTTTGATGTAGCCCAACGCTATTCCCTCAAACAAATATTTAAGTTGATAAGCGAGAGATGTTTAGAATATCTCTTCGTAGGCCTTCCACCGTGGTGGGTTCCAAGCGTTTGTGACTCATGCACCGGCTTCACCCTATCATGGGGGAGTACAAAGCATGTGCTTATATCCAGGAGGAATCCATATACATATGATGAGGTGAGTGTAGGCAACGAGGATAGCCAACATCGTATCATCGTGAGGCTATTCTTGAACCCCTTCACGAACTAAGCATGGTGGGAATAACTTAAACTAAGTGCAATGGTGCCAACATCGTATCATCGTGAGGCAACATTCTCTAGAGGCCAAACGAGATGGGTAATTACAAAAGGTTGTAAATGAATAATGCGTTATTCTCTCATCATTATTTTTGCTAGCCAACATCGTATCATCGTGAGGTGGGCTTGGTAATGGTGAGTCTCCCATAACCCACTAAGAGTTCAATATAACTCTCGAATTCTATTGAGGGATGTGGAATTTGCCAAAAATGGTGGGTGATACTATTTGATTAAAAGACCCAATCAAAATAGTTTTAAACAACAATGCTAATTCGATTTCTGTTATGTTATGTAGTGAACGACATGCCTAAAATTATACCCACCATTATACTTGACAAAAAGGGCCTAAAGGGCCAACGTTTCCTTGCTTGGTATCGCCACATTGAGAATGTCTCAAAGGTGAAAGACATATTGTATGTGCTTAAGCAATCCCCTCCTCATGTACCTCCTACGAAACTAGCTTCAAAGGAGGAGTGTCAAAATTATATTAGACACTATGAGGATGACTTACAAGCCAAATGCTTAATCCTCACTTCACTTAGTGAGGAGCTTATGAAGCTACATAAGCACATGGACACTTCTTGTGCCATGGTTGAAAGTTTGCATAAGATGCATGACCTTGAGACTAGTAATGTACGATTCTCAAATATTTGTAGTCTAATGAATGCCAAAATGGCAAAGGGGACATCGGTCCATGAACATGGACAAAAGATGGAAAGGATCTTTCAAGATCTTCAAAGTTTAGGAACTTCCATCGATGGGAAAATGGCCCAAGACTTTTTCCTTGCATCTCTCCCGGATGATTTCACTAAGTTTATCGTAAACTATAAAGTGAATAGATTCGATCATTCTTTGAAAGAGATGATTGACATGTGCTGTAAATTTGAAAAAGGTTTCAAAAGGGACAGTGGGAGTGAGAATGCAATAATAAGGAAAAGGTTACATAAGAAGAAGGCAAAGAAATCCAAAGGAACATGCTTTCATTGTGGAAAGGATGAACGTTGGAAGAAGAAATACAGGGTGCGCATTGCGAGCCTTATGACAAGAACTTTTGAAGAGACTATTTCTGTCATAGAGAGTGCTTTTACAGTGAGCTCCAATTCCTGGATATTTGATTCAGGTGCTAGTCAACATATCTGTAATACGTTGCAGGGACTAACAGGGAGCAGATCACTGCGCAATGAGGAGATGGTTGTGCGAGTTGGGAACGGCACTAAAATCTCTGCAAAAGCAATAGGCACCTATATGCTTAACCTACCCTCTGGGGAAGTCCTGGAACTTAAAAATTGTTTATATTTTCCTTCATGTATAAAGAATTTGATTTCCATCTCTAAGCTTTTACGAGATGGGCACTCAGTGTTGTTTGACAAAATGAGTTGCACTTTATACTTGAACGGTCGTATTATCTCTCATGGTAATATGATAGATGGACTTTTTCACCTAGAGACGAATAGTGGGATGCACTGTATTGAAAGCGGGAATACCTCAAAACCCAAAAGGGCTAGAGAAGAAGTTAACCAAGAAAAGATGTGGCATCTTAAACTTGGACATGTGAACCTTGATAAGATTCGAAAGATGTCGAAAGACGGATATTTCCACCCATTAGGTAATGACCGGATGGGTACTTGTGAATGTTGCTTGAAAGGGAAGATGACCAAATCTCCATTTACTGGAAAAGGAGAGCGTGCCACTGAAATTCTAGGGTTAATCCACACTGACGTATGTGGACCTATGTCTACTACGTCGAGAGAAGGCTTCTCATACTATATCACATTCACCGACGATCACTCTCGGTTTGGCTATGTATATCTTATGAAGTACAAGTCAGAATCCTTTGAAAGGTTCAAAGAATTCAAGAATGAAGTTGAGAAGCAAACTGGGAAACAGATAAAAATCCTAAGATCGGATCGAGGGGGTGAATATCTGAGTAATGAGTTCCTAGATTATCTCAAAGAGTGTGGAATAATATCACAGTGGACTCCACCGGGAACTCCACAACTTAATGGAGTTTCTGAAAGGAGAAATCGAACCTTGATGAACATGGTTCGTTCTATGATGAGTTCCGCTGATCTACCAGTAACATTCTGGGGATACGCTCTATATACAGCAGCTTACTTGCTTAATAGAGTACCTTCCAAATCAGTTTCACAAACACCCTATGAGATATGGCATGGAAGAAAGCCAAGTCTTAATCATATTAAGATTTGGGGTTGTGAAGCATATGTCAAGAAGCTTGAGGCTACTAAGCTTGAAGCGAGATCAGTAAGATGCTATTTTGTGGGATATCCTAAAGAAACTATGGGATATGAGTTCTACCATCCTGACGACCAGAAAGTCTTTGTCGCCAGAACTGCTAAGTTTCTAGAGGACAAATTTGTTCTCAAAGGAACTATAAGCAAACAGATGGAAATTAATGAGATTAATAATGAACCACAAACAAGCACTCGACATATTGACAACCCTGTTCCTGAACCCCTAGCTCCACGTAGATCTGAACGGGTTAGTAAGCCACCTATGAGGTTTGGCTTAAATAATGACTTTGATGAATTGTACCTTTTAGGTGACAATGAAACAAAGGAGGACCCTAGGGACTACACTGAAGCAATGTCCGACATTGATTCAAAGAGATGGCAAATGGACGTGAAGACAGCCTTTCTGAACGGCTACCTACAGGAAGAGCTCTATATGACTCAACCCAAAGGTTTCGTGTCCGAGTCTGAAGAGACTAAGGTATGCAAGCTTCAAAGGTCCATTTATGGACTTAAGCAAGCCTCCAGGAGCTGGAACATTCGTTTCGATACTGAAATCAAAACGTTTGGTTTTACTCAAAACGAAGACGACAATTGCGTTTATCAAAAAGTCGTTGGGGATGCAGTAGTATTCCTAGTGTTATATGTAGATGACATATTACTATTCGGGAATGACACTGCAGTACTTTCTTCTGTAAAAGTGTGGTTGTCTAAAACCTTCCACATGAAAGATTTAGGAGATGCATCTTATGTACTTGGGATAAAGCTCTATCGTGATAGATCCAGAAAATTAATTGGATTATCCCAATCGATGTACATTGATAAGGTGCTAAGTAGGTTCCAGATGGAACAATCTAAGAAAGGTTTTCTTCCTGTGAGACATGGAATTCACCTTTCTAAGTCCATGGGACCTAAGACTCCTGAAGAGATACGGCTAATGAATGAAATTCCTTATGCTTCCGCCATAGGGAGTCTCATGTATGCCATGATATGCACAAGGCCTGATATCGCGTATGCTGTGAGCATTACTAGTCGATATCAATCTAACCCAGGATCAGAACACTGGGCAGCTGTCAAGATGGTCCTTAAGTACTTAAGAAGAACTAAGGACATGTTCCTCGTTTATGGAGGAGCAGCAGAGTTGCGAGTGGAAGCCTATACAGACGCAGATTTCCAATCTGACGTCGATGATAGAAGTTCCAACTCCGGATATGTATTCACTCTGAATGGTGGGGCTGTCAGTTGGAAAAGCAAGAAACAAAGTGTAATTGCTGATTCCACGACAGAGGCTGAATATGTCGCTACAGCTGAAGCCGGCAAAGAAGCGTTCTGGATGAAAAAGTTCATTACTGAACTTGGAGTGGTTCCAACCATCACATCACCAGTAACTTTGTACTGTGATAATAGTGGGGCGATAGCTCAAGCCAAGGAACCCAGGGCTCATCAAAAGAACAAGCATTTTGATAGGCGCTTTAATATCATAAGATGATATGCTGCCGAGGGGAAAGTCAACATCCTCAAAGTTGCTTCAGCCGATAATGTAGCAGATCCACTGACAAAGCCAATGACTCAAATCCAGCTTGATCGTCATATGGATAAGATGAGTATTAGATACATGGGAGGATGGCTTTGAGTGCAAGTGGGAGATTGTTGGAAGTATGCCCACAAAGCCACTCATTTGATGTAATAGCTTTTTGGAATACTTAATATGTTAAACTTTTATATGTTTAACGGAAGGGCAATACTTATTGTTAATCACTATTTATTGAATCATGTGTTTAATCAATAAGAGAATCCAAGGGATGTATTTGACATAAGAGATAAGTGATCTAATGAGTTAGATTAAGGAGACCTTTCTCTTATGTTCATTCCTAAAACGTTCCTAGCCATAGGATTGCCAATTGGGCATTGACAATCCGCTAAGGTTAGTATGTGTTATGTTGACTCAAACGTGAGTATGAACTAGTCTCAAGTCATTTGGTGTTGGACACTAAGACAAACACACAGGTGCTCGAAAGAGTAATCGAGTACACTGAACTGCGATTAATGAGAGTTCAAACATACATGTCATGTACGAACTCTAAGGTTACAATATGCAAAGTAGTCCTTAGACCTGAGGCATCATAGATGTCTAATGGTTAGGTCCTTGATCTTTGATCATGACAAAGGCATTCCCTCGGATTGTCCACGGCATTGTTGGGGTCATGTGATCTAGTCATGTAGGCATATGAATGCACAACAAGGGATCTCTAACCTTCCATGGTGGAAGGAGTATACTCTAAAATATGATTCTAAAGTCTTTGGCCAAAGCAAATGAATATGACTAAGGAAGATGTTCCAAATCATATTCAAGGGAATCATATAAGAAAGTATCACATTGGATAGTAGACATGAAACAAACTATCACTTAAAACAATGTGGTTAAGAGTATTGTATTAGAGAAGGACCGTATTGCATTGTAATTGTAACTGGATAGGTTCTCCAACCAATTCTACTTAGCTTGGGTAACCATGACATACTGCTAGGTGTCACTCATGGTTTGTGGAAGCCCTATTGATTAGCAAACACTAATCATCAAAAAGGGAGAATTGAAATGTGGTTTCAATTCACAATCGATAGTTAAGAGTAACATCGCCCACTACCTCGCTAATTGGAACCTAATGGATCGCACACCAAATAAGGATATATGTGAAGCAATTAAATGAAATGGATAAGCAATTAAATGGTTTAATTGAAGAATGGTCAAGATTAATTAATTAGTTAATTAATTATACGAAATGTTCGTATTGGGCTTTTAAGTTGGTTTTAGGGCTTCGGGGCCCAAAAGTGTTTTGGTCCACAAGGCCCATTATGTTTAAGTTGTATGACAACTAAAACAAAATGGGCAATAAGCCCAATAACCATATAGGCCAACCATTTAGTGTGAGGGTATGCAAGTTTGCTTAATTGCAAGTTTGCCACTCACCTAAGAAATGAAGTATAAATTCATTTTTATAACTTTGTTTTCAATTAGGGTTTTCTAAGCTACTTGGGGATAGTTATCTAGCAAATTTACTTCCCTAAGTGATCCATTTTCATCCTCACAAATTACATCCTTGGTGAAGAGACATAGAGACATCAAACTTTTGGTGTTTTGGAGAACTAATCCTCAAATCCTCAAAGAAGCAAAGGAGCACTAAAAGGAGGAAAATCACAAGGAAGATCCAAGGAGCAAGGAGGTGACTTGAAGGCCCTCCACTTGGGTGAATCCCTTGTGTAATCAAGGATGAGCTTCAAGGGTAAAGAATCTCTAAATTCTTCATATTCTTTAATGTTGTTAAAGAGTCTTTTGATTCACCATATACTAGGCTTTGAAAGTCATGGGTTTCATGAATTGTTTTTTGGATGCATGCCTACTTTAAAGAGTTAATTGTTAGCATATGTATTCAAATGTTCATACATGTTCTTAGCTAGGACAAAATTTTTCCTTCAGTTATGACCTATTGGGTTTTGGTTTTTGGGTAGGAATAAATGGGTGGTTTGGGCTTGAGCCCCATACAACACACACATACACACGCCAGCACACACACATGCATAGCAAAGCATACACACACACATGGTACAACACACATAAACATAATCCTCATCCCAAGGCAAAGCACGACCCAATACACACACACACCCTCACTGAGCCCAACACACACACACACTTACTCACACGCACGGCCCATGCAGGGCATGGCCCGCAGGCCAATTAACCCACCAAAATAATAGAAATTGGGCTGGCTAAAACAGGCCTAGAGCCCGTGGGTTTGAGAAACGGCCTAAAAGGCCTGGTGTCGCCGTAATTAATGGAGAAGAACGCCAGAGTATTTTCTGGGAATGAAGGACCGAGAATCACAGAGGTGAAATAGGGGTTAAAACCCTTGAATTTTCAATCAAATTCGACATGCAAGGAATAGGAATTATACCTGAGGTTTAATGGAAGTCAATTCGAGTCCACAAAACTTCGAATTCGTCGAGCTTAAACTTGATTTTCGCCGGAGCCTCTCGTTGGGAAACTGGTAAAGGAAAAACAGAGAATTATAGAGGTCGTTATTAGTGAATTCCAACTCAAATTTCTTCCATAAAGTTAGAAAACTCAACCAGGGATCGATTTGGAAGAAATCCTGAGCCGAATCAATCACTGGATCATCGAGTTCCATCTCTAGCTCGGCGGAACTCATGGAGCTCTCCGTTCAGCTTCATCCCGTAACCAGATCGGACATGCAGAGTAACACTTCGAATATACAGACCTACCATATGACGGATTTGATGGTTGAGGGTCATGATTTGATCGGAAAGGATGAAGGTTGTGGGTGAGGATGTACGGTGGTGTGCGTGGTTTGTAGAGAGAGAGAGAGAGGGAGAGAAACAGAAACAGAAACAGAAAGAAGAAGAAGAAAGAGTCACCGGGGGGGAACAGAGAGAGAGATGAGCTTTGTTAGGGTGTTGCCACGTGGCAGTTTGAGGAGGTTTAGGAATCTAGATAAAGGGTCCAGATTTAGTCAAGCTAGGGGACCAAAATGAAATTTTCAATAAAACTTTGGGAAATTATAAAATTACATATAAATTCGGGGGTGGGGTTTAACATCAAATTCTCTACAGTGTTTATGTTTTAGAGCGATTTCAGCTACATGGTTATTTATACTTTTCTTGTTACAAACAATCTTCTATATGGCCTGATATTAATCTATTGTTCATATCTTGTTTTAGAATTATCGTTGGGCAATTGGTATGGTTCTAGTACTTCTCTTTTCTCTTTGGATTGATAAGTGGTTGGTTATGCCTATTATGGAGGTCGTTGTTGCTACTGAGCTTGCTCCTTCTCTATTTCAGACAAAAGTCTCAGACATTATGATATGGAAAATGGGTTATTCCTCCTATTTTTCTTCTTCTACTTTTCAGAGTTAGCTAAAGAGATTTTAGAGATGCCTCTTATAATTGATGAGGAAAATGATGTGTTAATCTGGGACGCACATTTTGAGATTTTTCATTTTTTGATGGCTATGAAACTGTTCGTCTTCGGTTTCCTATTAAAAGTTAGTCTTCCATTATTTTGCGTCCTTTCATTCTAGCAACCTTTAACCAGAGTTCTTGACTGGCGGCCACCAACCCTCGTTTAATTACATGCATTTCCTGGTCATTTTTTATTAGCGTCTCCCACAGCCTTAACCAAAGTTCTTGACTGGCGGCCACCTAATTTGCCTCTTACTGATTGGCAGTGTCCTATTGTTTTCTTTTGTTTGGGGAACAATTTTTTTATTTTTTTTATTTTTTTTATCTCAAATAATTGAGACCTTTAACATTATTGGCTTAATCTCTCATAAGAACAGGAATAGTTTATTAACATAAGGAAAAAGTTTGGTACTTGGAATTAAAAAAAGAAGCTTTCTAGATGCCGATGAGAATGCGAACTAATTCAATGATAGCAACAATTCATCTCAATTAATGCAAAAGAAGCTTTCTATCTTCTAGTTCTAGATATAGTCGGTCGTTATTAGACCCGGCAGTTTTTTACACGACACGGTGACACGATATGAAAATAACGGGTTTCTGGTCAACACGATAACTAATCGGGTCATTATCGGGTGACCCGTTAAGAACCCGTTAACGTGGGTAATCCGTTTCGACCCCTTAAGAAAAATAAATTATAATTTTAAAGTTTATAATTACTAAAAATTTATTATAAAATACAATAGCCATATTCTATATATTGTTATATTCTATATTAAATATATTTTTTGGTATTCTTATTCTATATAAGTTAAAAAAAATAAGTTTTATTCATTTATTTATTTTTATTATGACAGTTTCTTATTATCATTAATAGGATAAATTTTACTTAACATGTTGTCCAAAATTAAAATAAACTAGTATAGTATTAGTATAGGCAATAAGACACCCCTACAAGTATGAAAAATGTGAAAGAATATATAAACACTCGTGATTCATCATTCCTCCACGATTAGACAATGGTTACACTTACATTATCGTTTAGATTTTTAAAACCCTCCAAACCGTCATGAATAGTGTTTTTTATTTGAGTGTAAAAGTAATAAAAGTAATAATAATTATTGTAGAAGTGTAAGAAATGTTAAAAAAAAAAAAAATACAATCACTAGTAGTGACAAGCTTTACAACTTTCGTAAAGGAGTCAACTTCGAAATCCGACACTATAATCCATAAACCTTAAATTTGTATTTAACCTTCGATTGTCGTTTAGGCTTTATTCTCTATATTGAATTTCATTTTTTTAATTTTCTTTTTTGAAAACATGATCTTCTGGGGGATGTAGGAAGATGAACGGTTCGGATCTTTGATATCACATCCTGATATTTACGGTTAATTGAAATATGAGTCAATGTTATATAGTTTGTAAAGACTTTATAAACACCAAGCAATATTTTCACTAACGGTAAAACTCTGAACATAATATCAACAATCCGAACCATTCATCTTCCTGTATCCTCTAATAGATCATGTTTTCAAAAAAGAAAATCTAAAAAGAAAAAAAAAATTTGGTGAGAAAAAATGAAGCATAAATGTAAACAACAATTGATGGTTAAATTTTGATCTATGATTTATATGATTATAGTGGCACATTTTAAAGTTAAGCCCTTCACGAAAGTTGTAAAGCTTGTAATTACGAGCATTTATATATATTTTCTATATTTTTCACACTTCTACATTAATTAAAAAAACTATTAAAGACTTTACTTAGACAATAACCATAGGATAAATGAGAAGAGAGTGCTAATGTAGAAAGCCTCACTGAAAATATCATCAATATAACACTTGAAGACAATATATCAAGCCAAAGTTCCAATACCGTTTCCCATGGTGATTGATGAAAATTGAATAGTTTGATTGTAAGAAAATGTGCAAGGTTCCAAACCTTGAAACATAACTCTCTTAATTTTGCAAATCTTTAGAACATTTGATATTTTGTAATGTTCTAATGTTTTTATTTTTATTTTTTATTATACTCTTATTTTGGATATGTAAATATGTAATACTTGAAAGACAAATGCGTTTTTATGTTTTGAATGTGATAATATGATATGCATATACTTATTTAGTATTATGTTTTTCATTTGATTATTTATTGGTTTAAAATATATTTTCCTTAACGGGTAACGGGTCAGGTCATATTACCTGTTAATATTATCAGATCGATTTCGGGTCGGGTCATTTTACCCGTTTATTTTAACGGGTGTTACACGACACGAACCGTTAAGATATCTAGTATGACACGAAAACGACACGAACACGGGAAACACGACACGAATGCCAGGTCTAGTCGTTATAGAGAAATTTTTTAGGGTTCTTTATGACACACCCCGACCCGGAAAGTCCACTTAGACTCTAAATCGAGTTGTGATGGCCGACACCAAGAGGGTGACGAATGTTAGTGTGTAAGTTGTTGAGCTGATTAGAAAACATTACAAGGTTGTTATGTGTGTTATGTCTCAGCTCATAGGCTGAGTTATTGTGTAATAATGTGATGTGTTGATTAAGTCTCATAGGGCTTATCATTTGACAAGTGTCTTGATCTTAAGATAGGTTGTTATGGTTGGTTGAGATTGAATTGAGGTTATGTCTCTCTCTCTCTCTCCAACGTCGGTTAAGTGTCTTTTCGAGCTCATATGCTCAGTAAGAAAATATAATGATAGAAGTTCAATAGTTGTGCTCTGTGTGTGTGTTCTTCTTCCGAATTCATCTTCTAAATCTTTCTGAGTATCCATCTCAAATACTGTTAGATCTATTGTGTAGTTGTGTTGCTTTATTCTAACAACGAAGCCATAAAGTATTGTGATGCGGGAAAAATGTGAATAAATTTAAATCTAAAAGTGTCTAAATACGAGAGTGCACTGTGAGCGAAAATGAACCCATTTCACATGTGATGTCAGAGCATAAGTAAAGTACAGTAGAGTGGATTGAGAATCATACCATTGAAGATAATCTCCAATACCAAGATTTGCTACGAATCCTCGTCAATAAGAAAGCTCAGCTAAAAAAAAACCTGGAGGATGGAAACAAAGCAAAGGTGAGTGGCCCTGGAAATAAAATTTTAATAAAAACCTTTTAAATTGTTATAACCCCTTGCTGTAACACCTATATAGTTTTAAAAAAAATCATACCACATATCAATGTAAAATCAAAAGTATATCAACAGTAAATCCATAAATATACAGTGACACATCATCTCATGAACAATATAAATAATCATGTGCTCAATAAATCAATGCTAGGACATAAGTCGGAGTCACCTATAGTGACCTGTATGACTCATTCATATCTCATCAATCAATGCTAGCACATAAGTCGGAGTCACCTATTGTGACCTGTATGACTCATCCATATCTCATCAATCAATGTTAGCACATAAGTCAGAGTCACCTATAGTGACCTGTACGACTTCACCATATCTCATCAATCAATGCTGGCACATAAGTCAGAGTCACCTATAGTGACTTGTATGACTCCCTTATATCTCATCAATCAATGCTAGCACATAAGTCAGAGTCACCTATAGTGACCTGTACGACCCATTCATATCTCATCAATTAATGCTAGCACATAAGTTGGAGTCACCTATAGTGACCTGTAAGACTCCGTCATATCTCATCAATCAATGTTAGCACATAATTAAGAGTCACCTACAATGACCTGTACGACTCCCCCATATCTCATCAGTCAATGTTGGCACATAATTAAGAGTCACCTACAGTGACCTGTACGACTCCACTATATCTCATCAGTCAATGCTAGCACATAAGTCGGAGTCACCTTTAGTGACCTGTACGACTCATCCATATCTCATCAATCAATGCTAGCACATAAGTCGGAGTCACCTATAGTGACATGTACGACTCATCCATATCTCATCAATCAATGCTAGCACATAAGTCGGAGTCACCTATAGTGACCTATACGACTCAACCATATCTCATCAATCAATGCTAGCACATAAGTCAAAGTCACCTATAGTGACTTGTACGACTCATAGGCAACTTGTACGATAGTGTCGGAGTTGCCTATTCATTGCAACCTGTACGACTATGTCGGAGTTGCCTATATAGCTCATCTACCAATTCCTGCACACGAGTCAGAACCACTTAATGTGGTTTGTATGACAGGCTGGGTGTAAATAAATAAGCTCAAGTGCTACGATCACGTGAAGGCTGTGCGAAGTATCACAAGTCACCTACGAGTCGGAACCACCTAATGTGGTATGTACGACAGGCTGGCACCTACCTTGGATCCAAAGTGAGCGTGTGGTGTGAGAGATGAACGATCACGTGAAGGTTAGACCCTGTCCTCGGGCGGAGCACTAACACCGAGGTGCAGGATAATGAGCATTAAATGCAAAAAACATAACCATACACGTTGAAATCACTATCATCAATATGTACTCACATGAAGCTTACCGGGGCATCCGCAACGTCATTTGGCATAACCACTTTAACGTCCCAACATTCTTAATCAGAACTAAACCCAGTGATAGACCAGAATAAAATCATGGCTAATTACTATGTTGTTAATCATCATAACATATTTCCTTAAAGAAACCAAGTACATGTTAAATTTGGATTGTTTTATGGCTGCATCTAACTGTCTTGTTAGACTGCCTACGTACCCTCAAACGGGATCAAGCCATTCGTAGTTCAACTTAGTACTTCAAAGCATTCACAGTAATTATATGCCGATAATATGCATATAGATATACCATAATGCAATCTAAAACTCAACCATACCATAGTATTTTAACATATACATATATATATATATAACATGGCATAAAATGCATAGAACAATTTAAAAGCATTTGTGGAATTATCAGTCATATCTATATACGATAAAAGGAAAAGACCCACTCACTTGAGGTTCGCGCTACGACTCCCTAGCACGAAAATCGAGACATCACGAACCATTGTTGCCTATAACAATGATCAAATCACATCTCAGAGTTCTTATCGATAAAACACATAATTTACATAAAACATATCCCCAAAGACGTTCTAGAATGATTTGGGACCCATTGACCAAAAGTCAATCGTCGGTCAAAGATCGACGGTAGGGTCCGCAACCCTACGTAACTCGATCCAGAAGATCCGCATCACAGATTTCCCATCCGTAACTTCCAAAGATCCACATTGTTCTTCTAAAACATCATACTAAAGTTTCATTACAATCCAACAGTTGGATCTCCTCCAATTGCCAATTCAAGTGGTGGTCAACGTTTTATTTTACGAACTTACAATTCCAATTTGGGAAGATCCGTACGTCAGATTCCCAATCCGTAATTTTTTAATATCCTCAAATATTACGTACTATAATGTATTAAAATTTAATGACGATCCAACAGTCGGATCATCGGTTGCTGTAATAATCAAGTGGCGGACCATAATGGGACTAAGTTCAAACGACGAAATTTCGTCAATCGGGCTTCACAAATGGAACCAACGTATTCAAATTTAGCTTAGGAAGGTTAGGGGACCCCTCGGCCCATGCGCCGCCGCAGGTGGTGGTTGGCCGCCCCGACTTTTCCGAAAATTCAACTATTTCTAAAAATTACCAAAATTCACAGAAATGAAGATCTCAAAGAGATGAACAACTTTCATTCCTGCCACGAAGTCCAAAAGTGGATGGAAGATATTCAATTTTGCTCACAAAGCCGGCGGGTGCCTAAAGCTTCCCGACGTCAATTCATCGTTTACGATGGTCCAACAAGGTCAAGGTTTGTTGGGATTTTCTCTAGGGATGATGGGCTACAAAGCCCAAGTGGTGGCATCAGCCATTGTTTTGCCGATTCGTCGGAAAATTGAAAATGGTGGTCGGAGCACCGCGAGAACCGTCGACCTTCGTGGTCTCAAACCGCCTCATACAGTGGTTAATCAAGGTGGTTCTTGGTTAGGTTTTGTAGAGGGGACTGAGAGCTTCAAGATGGTGGTGGTGTTGAAAAACTCCACCGGAGTTGGTCGGAATCGGCCTTGGAAGATGGGTGGTCGCAATGGGTGTGGGTGCGTGTGAAAGGCCACGGGAAGGCTGAGAGCTTTCCCCCTTTTTTTTTTTTCCTTTCTTTTTCCTCATTGGCTCACACTCTCTCTCCCTCCAAATCAGGTTGGTCCCCTTAACCCATATGTTGATTGGTTCTCAATCATACAAGGTGGGAGTTCAAATAATTTAACTACCTTTAAATAACCAACTTCAAACGTCCATAACTATACCGTTATAATCTAGACTCGTAAACGGCTTTCGCCTATGCGTAGTGACGAGTATTACTTAAATACGCTAAAAGAATAAGTTATATGTTTCTCTAAACGAGGGTCAACGGAAGTCAAAGTCCTTGCCTCTAGGGCATTTCCTTCATTCACGCTTTTAAAATTTATAAAAACGTAAAATTAGGGAGGGGTTGTCACACTTTAGATATAAGCCCATGCAACACTTATTTTCTTGACAAAAACCCATCTCGTTTTAAACATCCAAATAAAACCTAAATTTGAAATAAACTGTCATGTAAACAAATAAATACTTATTATTTTCAAAATATTTACAATTGTGCCACATCACCCTAATTATGTTGATGAATTTAATTATCCACCATAATTATGGAAAATAAGAGCTTTATTATTACAAAAGTATCTATTTTATACTTGTCTTACCATCATCTGTTCCATTTCTTATATTTGTTTGACAATCATTGTAGGTAAATTATTTTGCATGTATACATTAGGCACATTTTGTTATTATTATATCTGTGTGAAATAAATTACTTATATTTTTAAGTAGACTATAGGTAATTAATTAACTTTGAATCAATTGGCTGAAAACATACTTTTATTTTGTAGGTGAATAATTTTGCATGTATTATTACATATATTAGGCACATTTGTTATTATTATGTTGTTTGCAATCAATCAACATTCATTTATTCTATAGGTTAATTACAAAAGTATCTACTTTATACTTGTCTTACCATCATCTGTTCCATTTCATATATTTGTTTGACAATCATTGTAGGTAAATTATTTTGCATGTATACATTAGACACATTTTGTTATATATTATTATGTGTTGTTTGCAATCAATCAACATTTTTATTTAGAGAGATTATATTCACACACCCCAAATTACTTCTCTCACACCTTTTTAATTTTTAATATTTTTTACAAACCACTAATGTGACATCACATCCCAAATTTTAAGTTTTATAAATTTTAAAGTAGTGATTGTTCGAAAATGCCCTTAAAGGCGAGGATGTTTGACTTTCGTTGACCGTTCGAAGTCACAATTAATGTTTTCGAATAGATTTTGAAACTACGAACGCATAGGCAAAAACCATTTGAGTTTGAATTATAACGGTATAGTTACAGATGTTTGAAATTGATTATTTAAAGTTAGTTAAATAATTTGAGCTCCCATCTTGTGGGAAGGAAGCCAATGAGCTTTCAACAAGGGAATATAGGACCAATCAATTTAAATGGAACTAAGGACCAATTAGAAAGGAGGAGAAAATGAGGGACCAATCAGGAAGGGTGAGAAAGAACCACCCTTTCCCGTCAACCCATGCACCCACAAACCCGACTTCAACCCGGACGAATTCCAGCCAATCTCCACCATTTTTCAGGCCATTCTCACCCCTCCACCACCTACAACTTATTCCACAACCTCTCATCTACCATATTTGCTCAAATTTCAGGGTTTTTAAGGCCAATTTCGAGTAGAACCGTACCGGAGAACTCGAAGGTTCTCGACGGCGATTCGCCGTTCCGGTGAGTCTCACCATCCATCATCACCCTTAATCAACTTCCCTTGGACCCAGGAACAAGACCCAACCAGTGGTAGAGACGTTGGAGCACCGAGGAAGGAGAATCGAAATTCACCCATTTTAGGGTTCCGACGGGTTTGAGTGAAATTGGAGCCTTTCCCAGCCAAATTGGACTTGACCACAAGTATAACACTTGCTATACTCTTGGAGATCTTCATTTCTATAGAATTTGAGAATTTTTAGAGATAGTTGAATTTTCCCGCGAATCGGAGCGGCTGACCGCCGTGTGCGGCAGCGCGTGAGCCAGGTCACCCCCTGACATTCCTAAGCTAAGGTGTCCGATTGTTGAAATCTCATCATTTGAACATAGTTTGGTTAAAGACCGCTACTTGAACATTATGTGAATTGACGATCCAACCTTTGGATCGTCACCAAACTTTAATACACTATAGTACATAATATTTAAGGATATTAGAAACTTACAGATTAGGATTCTGACGTACAGATCTTCCCAAATTAGATTTGTAAGTTTGTAAAATATAACGTTGACCTCCCCTTGAATTGGCAATTGGCGGAGATCCAATTGTTGGATCGTAATGAAACTTTAGAATGATGTCCTAGAAGTATAATGTAGATCTTTAGAAGTTACGAATTGGAAATCCAAGATTCAGATCTTCCGGATTTAGTTATGTAGGGTTGTGGACCCTACCATTGATCTTTGACCGACAGTTGACTTTTGGTCAAAGGGGTCTCAAATCATTCTAGAATGTCCTTGGGATGTGTTTTATGTAAGTTACGTGTTTTATTGATAAGAGTTCTGAGACATGATTGAATATTTATTCTAGGTGATGGTCGTTCGTGACGTCTCAATATTCATGCTAGGGAGTCGTAGCGTAGACCTCAGGTGAGTGGGTCTTTTCTTTTTTATCATATATATATAACTGATAGTTCCACAAACGCTTTTAAATTGAATTATGCATTTTATGCCAATAACAATTTCCTTTATATTTTCTAAAATACTATGATGTGGTTGAGTTTTATATTGAGTCATGGCATATCCATATGCATATTACCTATATATAATTGTTGTGAATGCTTTGAAGTGCTAAGGTGAACGCGGGTCATGAGGTAAGTTCAAGTAAATTTATGGTGTTATCTGGAATGAATGAGTTATGGCATGACTATATTTGTGTTTTAGGCAACTCCGACATTGTCGTACATGTTGCAATAATAGGCAACTCCGACATTGTCGTACAGGTTGCCTATGAGTCGTACAGGTTGCATTAGACAACTCCGACTCATGTGTTATCATAGATTGATTTATGAGTTGTACAAGTTGCATTAGACAACTCCGACTCATGTGTTATCATAGATTGATTTATGAGCTGTACAGGTTGTATTAGGCAACTCCGACTAATATGTTATCATAGGTTGATGAGCACTTGATTTTTATGTTGTTGCCGATATGTAGTGATTTGGAATATTCCTGGATTTACTATTGATTTACATTTTATTTCATACTTATACGTAGTATGATTTCCTGGAAACTATACAGGTATTATAGCGAGGGATTATAACATTTAGAAGGTCTTTATTAAAGTCTTATTTTCAGGCCCACTCACTCTTGTTTCTTTTTCCTTCCAGGTTCTAGTAGCAGAGTTTTCGTATCGACGAGGATTCGTGGCAAATCTTGGTATTAGAGATTACCTTCAATGGTATGATTTTCAATCCACTCTACTGTACTTTACTTATACTTTGACGTCACGTGTGAAATGAGTTCATTCCCGCTCACAGCGCACTCTCGTATTTAGGCACTTCTAGGTTTAAATTTATTCACATATTCCACATCATTACACCTTATGGCTTCGTCACCTTCTAGGTGTCAGCCATCACAACTCGATTCGGAGTCCTAGTGAACAATCCGGGTCGGGATGTGTCAACTAACACTTGATAACAAAATATTAAAAAATAAAAAAGGTGTGGGAGAAGTAATATGGGGTGTGTGAATATAATCTCCCATTTATTTATTCTGTAGGTAAATTATTTTGCATGTATTATTACATATGTTAGGCACATTTTGATATTATTATTATTATTATTATTATTATTATTATTATTATTATTTGTGTGTGTGTGTGCACGCACGCACGCAAATAAATTAACTTTTGAATAAAACAACATTTGTATATTTGTGAAAAATACTAATTTACCTGTTACAATTATTTGAAAAGGATAAAAATGCTCATTTTTACATAAATGTGAAAACAAAAATATAAGGAATCAATGACACACCGTGACCGGAATCGAGGCATGTTGGCCGTCACGTGAGGGTGACGTAACCATGAGCGCAGAGCGGAAGTGATAGTGATATGAAAATGTGAGTAAATAAAAACCAATTAGCTAACTTACACTATATATATATAAGTGCGAGTGGAGGTACTTAAGGTGTAGATACACATATTCAGAGTATAGGTAACCTAGATGCAGTCTAGCAGGCTAAGTATTAATTATACAAGACATGAAAGAAATTCCTACATTAATTAAAGTCTGTCAGAACCGCCGTAGAGTCCTCGTAAGCCACCAACACGAACGTCTAACTAGAACATGGAGGGGCGCAAAACAAAAAAACGTGAGTGGGCAAAAACAAAGCTTTTTAAAACCATTTCTCTTTCCAAAAATAATAACCCCTCACCGTAAAACCCATATAATTTCCCAGAAAATAGTAATATATACGTATGTAGAAATCATGCTCGAGAGTAGTGAAAACCAAGTATATGCCATATCTCAACAATGAAATGAGTAAGTCAAGTGAAATAAATCAATATAAACTGATATGTCAACCGAAGTCACCTAACGCGACCTGTACAACTGAGCCTATAACTCATCTACCAATTCTTGCACACGAGTCAAAACCACCTAATGTGGTATGTACGACAAGCTAGGTGTAAATAAATATGCTCAAGTGCTACGATCATGTGAAGTCTGTGCGAAGTATCGCAAGTCACCTACGAGTCGGAACGACCTAATGTGGTATGTACGACAGGCTGACACCTGCCTTGGATCCAAGGTGAGCGTGTGGTGCGGGAGGTGAACGATCACGTGAAGGCTAGGCCCTGGCCTTGGGCGGAGCACTAACACCGAGGTGTAGGATAATGAGCACTAAATGCATCTAAACATAACCATACACACTGCAATCCCTATCATCAATATGCACTCACATGAAGCTTACCTGGGCGTCCGCAGCGTCATGCAATAATATGCATATCTATACTAATGCATATACTAAAATGTAATGCAATTGACATGGCATTTAAAAACGTAAATCCATTTAAAACAATTTCTGGGAAAATGGAAAACACATATACGTATATATAGAAAACCAAAAGCTCACTTACTGGTATATAGCAGGGTCATAACCCACGAGTCTCGCCTGGTTATGCTCATCCTCCGGAAACGTCTCACCTATATGCGAAACAACTAATTTAATGTTAATTTTTAGCACCTAACCAAAACCGTGTAATAACTTCTCATACGCTGCTCAATTAGGGTGTTTGAATATACCATCGTGGCCTACTCAACACCATGAGCATCCCCATATTTTTAGAAAAAAAAATTTATGTCTCACGCGCCAGCCACGCGCAAGCACGTGCTTGGCACACTGACGGAATCCCTAACGGCGTTAGGGAATTTTCCGTTAAATATTAGAATATTCCGTTTAAAAACTAACAGAGTTACCTGATGCCGTCAGTATATTCCATCAAAGTTGACAGAATATTCTCTGTCTTCTCCGGTGGTTTCGCCAGAGCTGTTGCCGGCAACGCCGAATTCTGGAAAATCTTAAAACCTTAGTTTCTACTTTGTTTTTCAACCAAAATTCACAAATCTTATATAGATTTGAAGCTCTCAACAAAGAGAACATAATCTTACCTATTTGGGGACCTAAAACCTTCAGGAACTGGTCGGAAAATAGCTCAACACAACTGGCCAAAATTGGAACTCGACAAACCCAAGTACATAGTCGTTCGAACCACTCCAAAACTAGCCTAGGATTCTTATAGAGTCGATTATGACCTTTTTTTAGCGTTAAAATCTCGTGAAATGTCCATGACCACGTCGGAGTAACAGAGTACCTCACCAGAGCTTATGGTTCTTCACGATTCTGACGTCCTTTCTTTGAACAAAGGGTATGGTTAGGCTCGCAGGCTTGTAAGGAACTCGAAGGTGGTTCTTAGAAGTTCGATATGTGAGGTTTTGATGGTGTTTGAAGATTGGAGGGCTCAGGTCGTACAGACGAGAAAGAGAGTTCGAGAAGGAAGGAGATAGGAGGGTTGCACGTGTGTACGTGTATATGTGTGTGTGTGGGGGGGGATCACGGGTTGGCCAAAAGAATAACAAATCTCAGGCCCTAATTGGGCTATAGAATTTAGGGCTTAAGCAATTGAGTCCAAATGAAAATAAAACCAACCCCAACTCCACTTATTCATTCGTAACATTTCCATTACGAACTCGATTCGGCCCTAACTCGCGTCAACACACTCGTGACGATGCATACAATTTAATTACGTCAACAAGAAAAATAATTTAAAACTATTTAGGTACATCCACATCACTAAGCCTCGATGGCATTATCATCACTTTACATACTCGTGGATAAATAAATATATAATTTGGGATGGGTCGTCACAACCTACCCCCTTAAGAAAATTTCGTCCCTGAAATTTCTGTACACTAGCACCAAACATATCAATAATCATAAAACAGACGTGAATATAAATCTCGCATACGATCCTCTGTCTCCCAAGTAGCCTCCTCCAATGAATGGTTCTTCCACAAAACTTTCATCATGCGCACAGTTTGGTTCCTAAGAAACTTATCCTTCCAATCTAAGATCGTCACTGGTTCCTCGTCATAAGTCAAATCCGGATTAATCTCTAATGGTTGAGGAGGGATCACGTGCGATGGATCAGAGACATAATGACGTAGCATAGACACGTGAACAACATCATGCACCTTTGATAGCTCTAGGGGTAACTCAAGTTTGTAGGCAACTTCAGCGATTTGCTCAGTGATTTGATACAGTCCAATGTATCTAGGACTTAACTTACCTTTCTTACCGAACCGTACTACACCTTTCCACGGAGATAGCTTCAGAAATACCAAATCTCTAACTTTATACACTCTATCAGTGGCATGTTTATCGGCAAGGCTATCTTGGGCCGCTTTCAGGTTAGCTTTAATTACCTGAATATTTTGGTTAGTCTCATCAACAATCTCAAGGCCCACTAACACCCTCTCACCAACTTCTGACCAACATAAAGGAGTACGACAGAACTTACCATAAAGTGCCTCAAAATATGACATACCAATACTAGAATGGTAGTTGTTATTGTAGGCAAACTCCATCAAATCCAAACGCTTATGCCAAGCATCACCAAACTGTAGTACCAAAGATCTCATCATATATTCTAGTGTCTGGATAGTCATTTCAGATTGCTCGTTTGTCTGTGGATGATACGCCGTACTATAAAGCAATCTCGAACCAAAAGCTTCCTGGAAAGCCACCTAAAACTTAGAAGTGAACCTAGGATCCATATCAGAAATAATACTAACCGGAACCCCGTGGTATTTAATGATCTCTTATATAAATAGCTCAGCTAATCGACTTAAAGAATAGTTCTCTCGAACTGGTATAAAGTGTGCTGACTTAGTAAGCCGATCCACTATCACCCAGATGCCATCGTAACCATTTCACGTTCGAGGAAGCTTGTACACGAAATCCATGGTAATATTTTCCCATTTCCACTGGGGAACGGGAAGTGGCTGCATTAATCCAAAAGGCTTATTCCTCTTAGCTTTGACTTGCTGACAAATGGCACATCGACTCACATATTCCGCAATCTCTCTTTTCATGCCAGTCCAGTAGTAGAACGGTCGAATAGTGTGATACATCTTGGTACTCCCATGATGTATCGAATAAGCCGATATATGCACCTTATCGACTATATATTTCCTTAATTCTGTAATATTTGGCACGTACATTCGACTTCCCTGCATAAGCATGCCATCAGATTCCCTAATCCTGAGATCTTTCTTTTTCCCTTCTAAAACTGCCTGAATTAACTCCTGAGATTCCTCATCATTCATTTGAGCCTTAAGCACACAATTTATCAAGATTGGTCTGACCCGAAAACTTGCAAGTAGGGTTTCTTCCCAATCTATCAGTCCCAAATCAACTCCAGTAGATCTCAATTCTGTGAGAAGAGGGATACGGAAAACATGTAGAGCATTAAGTCGGCCATGTGATTTCTTACTAAGTGTGTCTGCCACTATGTTTGCACGACCAAGGTGATACTCAATTGTGCAATCATAATCACTGAGCAATTCTATCCACCTCCGCTGGCAAAGGTTAAGGTCTTTTTGGGTGAAAAAATATTTGAGGCTTTTATGATCCGTGCAAATCTTGCACTTTTCCCCATAAAGATAATGCCTCCAAATCTTTAAAGAAAAAACAATGGTCGCCAACTTAAGGTCATGCGTAGGATAATTCATCTCGTGAGGTTCAACTGTTGAGAAGTATAAGCAATCACCTTACCATGTTGCATTAATACGTAGCCTAAGCCATTTAAGGAAGCATCACTGTAAATCTCAAAATTACCACTGTCGTCTGGAAGTGCCAAAACAGGTGCGTGAGTGAGATAATACTTTAGTTGTTGGAAGCTCCGCTCACAATCATCATCCCACTCAAATTTAACATCTTTTCTGGTCAAACTCATCAGTGGTAAAGCTATGGTTGAAAAATCTTTAACAAACCGTCGGTAATAACCTGCCAAGCCGAGAAAACTTCGTACCTCGGTGACGGTTCGTGGCTACTCCCAATTCTCTACTACAGTAACCTTCTGATGATCCACAAGAATACCCTGAGCTGAAATCACATGTCCTAAGAACGACACTTGATTCGGCCAAAATTGGCATTTACTAAACTTAGCATACAACTGATGCTCCCTCAATTTCTTCAAAACCAGAGTGAGATGTCTAGTATGCTCCGCCTTAGATTCAGAATATACGAAAATATCATCAATGAAAATAATCACGAACCTGTCGAGATACGGGCGAAATACCCGATTCATCAAATCCAAAAAGGCTGCTGGAGCATTTGTTAACTCGAATGGCATCACGAGGGACTCATAATGACCATAACGAGTTCGAAACGCTGTCTTCGGGACATCCTCACGCCTGATCTTCAATTGATAATACCCAGATCTCAAATCAATCTTGGAGAACACGCAGACACCTCGAAGCTGGTAAAAAAGATCATCTATACGCAGTAACGGATAACGATTTTTAATCGTTACCCGATTCAACTGTCAATAATCAATACACAGCCTCAAAGTCTCGTCTTTCTTCCGTATAAATAAAATTGGAGCTCCCCAAGGTGAAGTACTAGGCTGAATGAAACCCTTGTCAACCAATTCCTGCAACTGGGTTTTCAATTCCCTCAACTCAGCAAGAGCCATTCGATAAGGAGTTAAGGAAATAGGATATGTACCTGGAAGTAAATCAATAGTGAACTCTACTTCTCTATCTGGTGGTAATCCAGGTAAATCGTCAGGGAAAACATCAGGGAAGTGCCTAACTACCCATACATCCTCCACACGGTTAGAAGTATCCTTATTTAATACCACGTGAGCCAAATAACCCTGACAACCTTTCCTCAATAGCTGTCTAGCCCTCACGGTAGAAATAACGCCTTGTTTCAGTCCACTATGCACACCCACAAAGGTAACCACAGGCAAGCCCGGCAGATGGAAAATGACTGTCTTCTCGTAACAATCCAATTTGGCACGATTGTATGTAACCAATTCATGCCCAGAATACCATCGAAATCAACAATATCTAATGAAACAATATTAGCTGGCATAACAATGTCCTCCACCAGAACAGAACATCCCTGATATGCCCAGCTAAAATAACATATCTCACCCTTAGGCATAGAAAATTCTAATTCATAACCAAGAGGTGTAGGATAGGGTTGCGTCTTCTGAGCAAATGTATGAGAAATAACAGAGTGTGTGGCACCATAATCAATTAATACTCTAGCAAAATGCCCAAGAATATTCAACGTACCCATAATAAGATCAGGATTACTTTGCGCATCCTACAGAGTAATGTGATGAACACGACCTTGTGGCTACTGTAGTCCTCCACGACCTCTGTTAGCCTGATTTTCACGTCCCTGCAAACCACATCCATGACCAGGCTGATTAGGCTGCCTCGATGATCTTGCACTGCTAGAAGCAACCTCAACGTTCTGGGACTGCTCTCTGAAATACCACTGTGATCCACCACCTGGATATAGTGGATATGGCGTGTAACCTCCTGGGTACTGGGCGTAACCACTCTAATGATACGGATCATATGGGTACTGATATCGTCCTCCAGAATATGGAGCTATATCTCCCTGATAATGATATGCACCCCCATAACCCGTTGGGGTATAACCACTAGGCCCTGGGACTTGCTGAATAGGAATTGGTGGTGGCAAGGTAGGTGGTTGAGGCTTCTACTGGCTCTGTGGGCACTGATTTGCACAGTGTCCCGTCTGACCACGAACAAAACATCATCTGTTACCCTATCTACATTCCCCAAAATATCGACTATTACATCTACAACAAAATGAATCACCAGAACCAATAAAATCTCTCTATCTCTGAAAGCAGGAACCTCCTGAACGACCACCCATCCGTTGCACAATGGAACTCGAGCCCCCACTAAAAGAACCAGAACTAGTACCACTTCTCTTAAAACTCTGCGTCTTGCGAGGTCCCTGTGATGATTGGCCTTTATCTTTATTATTATTTTTCTTCTTCCTCCTCACTGTCATCTGGAGCATTCTCAGAGTCCTCAACCCGAAGTAGAACTTCATAAAACTCCTGATATGTAGAGCAGGGAGTCATAGTCGTCATAGAACGCCACTTCTTTTGAGTACCTCACTTAAATCGATGAAGCATTTTGACAGGATTTTCAGCAATCTTTGGACAATATCGGGACAAATCAATAAACTTTCTATAGTACTCATTAGCTGACATTTTCCTCTGTTTCAAACGTGAGAATTCTTCCTTCTTACTATCCAAATACTATAGTGGTACAAATCTCTTCTGGAATAGATGCTTAAAAATCTGCAAATCTGCAGCTTCTTCCGGTGACAACTAAAAAGATTCTTGCCTCCACCAGGATGCAGCCTCCTCAGCCAAAAACAGTAGTCGTCTTAACCCATCTATCCTCAGGGAAATTCCCCTGTCGTTGCATCACCCGATAAGTTTTCTCGACATGATTAAGCCAACGCTCAACTCCCTTGGGCCCCTCAGTACCAACAAAATTATTCAACTTTAAGTTATATACAGTCTCCAAGGGAGTTCTCTGGGAAGGGCAAAGTGAGGACTGAATGGCATTAGCAATGGCTTCACCAAGTCAGGCCACGAGGTGACATGGTTCTGACATAAGACATCCAAAATGATTAGAATACTCACAAAATATGCAGGACTGCCAAACCTAAGCTCTGATACCAGATTGACACACCCCGACAGGAATCGAGGCATGCTGGCCGTCACGTGAGGGTGACGTAACCATAAGCGCAGAGCAGAAGTGATAGTGATATGAAAATGTGAGTAAATAAAAACCAATTAGTTAACTTACACTATATAATTATATATAAGTGCGAGTGGAGGTACTTAAGGTGTAGATACACATATTCAGAGCATAGGTAACCTAGATGCAGTCCAGCATGCTAAGTATTAATTATACAAGACATGAAAGAAATTCCTACATTAATTGAAGTATGTCTGAACCGCCGTAGAGTCCTCGTAAGCCACCAACACGAACGTCTAACTAGAACCTGGAGGGGTGCAAAACAAAAAAATGTGAGTGGGCAAAAACAAAGCTTTTTAAAACCATTTCTCTTTCCAAACATAATAACCCCTCACCATAAAACCCGTATAATTTCCCATAAAATAGTAATACATACGTATGTAGAAATCATGCTCGAGAGTAGTGAAAACCAAGTATATGCCATGTCAAGTATCTCAGCAATGAAATGAGTAAGCCAGGTGAAATAAATCAATGTAAACTGATATGTCAGCCGGAGTCACCTAACGTGACTTGTACAGCTGAGCCTATAGCTCATCTAGCAATTCATGCACACAAGTCGGAACCACCTAATGTGGTATGTACGACAGGCTGGCACCTGCCTTGGATCCAAGGTGAGCAAGTGGTGCGAGAGGTGAACGACCACGTGAAGGCTAGGCCTTGGCCTCCGGCAGAGCACTAACACCAGGGTGCATGATAATGAGCACTAAATGCATCTAAACATAACCATACAAACTGCAATCCTTATCATCAATATGCACTCACCTAAAGCTTACATGGGCGTCCACAGTGTCATGCAATAATATGCATATCTATACTAATGCATATACTAAAATGTAATGCAATTGACATGGCATTTAAAAACGTAAATCCATTTAAAACAATTTCTAGGGAAATGGAAAACACATATACATACATATAGAAAACCAAAAGCCCACTCACCGGTATGTAGCAGGGTCGTAACCCCCGAGTCTCGCCTGGCTACGCTCGTCCTCCGGAAACGTCTCACCTATATGCAAAACAACTAATTTAACGTTAATTTTTAGTACATAACCAAAATCGTGTAATAACTTCTCATACGCTACTCAATTAGGGTGTTTGAATATACCATCGTGGCCTACTCAACACCGCAAGCATCCCCATATTTTTAGAAAAAAAATTTGATGTCTCACGCACCCTTACGCGCCGGCCACGCGTAGGCACGTGCTTGGCACATTGACGAAATCCCTAAAGGCGTTAGGGAATATTCCGTTAAATATTAGAATATTCTGTTTAAAAACTAACGGAGTTACCTGATGCCGTCAATATATTCCGTCAAAGTTGAGGGAATATTCTTTGTCTTCTCCGGTGGTTTCCCCAGAGCCGCTGCCGGCTGTCACCTACAACGCCGGATTCTGAAAACTCTTAAAACCTTAGTTTCTACTTCGTTGTTCAACCAAAATTCACAAATCTTATATAGATTTGAAGCTTTCAACAAGGAGAACATAATCTTACCTATTTGGGGACCAAAAACCTTTAGGAACTGGTTGGAAAATAGCTCAACACAATCGGCCAAAATTGGAACTCGACAAACCCGAGTACACTAACGTTCGAACCACTCCAAAACTAGCCTAGGATCCTTATAGAGTTGATTAGGACCCTTTTTAGCCTTAAAATCTCGTGAAATGTCCATGATCACGTCGGAGTAACAGAGTACCTTACCCTTATGGTTCTTCACAATTCCGACGTACTTTCTTTGAACAAAGGGTATGGTTAGGTTCGCAGGCTTGCAAGGAACTCGAACGTGGTCCTTAGAAGTTCGATCTATAAGGTTTTGATAGTGTTTGAAGATTGGATGGCTCAGGTCGTATGGACAAGAAAGAGAGTTCGAGAAGAAATGAGAGAGGAGGGTTGCACATGTGTGTGTGTGTGTGTGTGTGTGGTCACGGGTTGGCCAAAAGAAGAACAAATCTCAAGCCCTAATTAGGCTATAGAATTTAGGGCTCAAGCAATTGAGTCCAAATGGAAATAAAACCAACCCCAACTCCACTTATTCATTCGTAACATTTCCGTTACGAACCCGATTCGGCCATAACTCGCGTCAACACTCTCATGACAATGCGTACAATTTAATTAGGTCAACGAGAAAAATAATTTAAAACTATTTACGTACATCCATGTCACTAAGCCTCGAGGGCATTATCGTCACTTTACATACTCGGGGATAAATAAATATATAATTTGGGACGGATCGTCACAATCAAAACTCTAATATCATGTAATTTTTGTTATTAATATGCATTGAAATCATGACACTAAAATTTTTCTTTTCCAAATCTGCATAAACATTTCAAAAAGTTTAATTGAATGAAATAATATAAAAAAAATGTTGATAACAAGTAATAGACCCAAAGTCAATGATATTAGGGGTAATTTAGACATCCAAAAATACCAATTTTGCCAAGTCATACTTAACTATGGATATTGCTTAGTCGGAGCCTAGTTGGGTTTTTATTAGAAAATTTTACAATTGTGGGTTTTAGTTAATGAAAATTGAATTCCAAGGAGTATACTCATATTTTCAGAATTTTTTATTATGATGGGAATATGGATGGTATATCACGTGTTTTTATGTAAGTGGTGGGAAATTTTATTTTTTTAAGTTATTAACTTTTTAACACACATATCCCATCATTTGTATAGTGACACGTGGTATTCCACCTCGTATGCTAGTCACGTTGACAAATCTCTCATCGTTATATCATTATCTCTATTAATTAATGAAACCCTCTTTGTCAACCAAAAGAGGGTGAAAAGACTACTTAGTCTTCTATCACACAAAAACAATGATGGACAATAATGTAATTTCACAAATCCAAATGTTACTGTTTTTTATTGAAGCATCACCTACAGGTGATGTTAAAATACCTCTAATATTGAAAATAAATAAATAATAAAAAACAAAAACAAAAACCGCCTACTCCCCCCACATTCTCTCTCTCTTCCTCTCTCCTTCTCATTTTCTAAAAAAAATATGTTCATACACACAAAGTGTGTAGGCAAATGCTAATAATTATTAAGAAAACAAAAAACTGACTTTATATGTCATATGTGGTGGATGATTAGGCACAAACTTCCCCAGAAGAAGAGACTGCTGCTTTAAACGTCTTGCTGCAACGAATGGTATCAAATTTTTCAAGACTAATGTTTTCCCACCAGAATCAAGAACTTTCAAAAATGATTTACCCAAAATAATCTAAACATTAGTCTTTATGGAAAATAATAATTACTACTATATTTTTCCTCCTAAACGTTTTTATTTTATTTTATCCATTATTTCATTGAAGCATTTGAATTTAATGGTTAAAAATTAAAAATCATTTAGTACTACAGTCTAGTGATATTTTTTTTCACTTGTAAGTGAGATGTTTTAGGTTCGATTCTTATCAAAGACGAATTTGAATAACATTATTGCTAGTTCACTTGTAAGTGAAAGGTCTTAGGTTCGATTCTTATCAAAGACGAATTTGAATAACATTATTACTAGTTCACTTGTAAGGTTAAGCTCACCTCCTTCTTTTTAGTGTAAATAATGTTTGTTCCAAAAAAAGTTAGAAATTAAAAAAAAATTGTATAAAAAAATAGTGTACGTTTATCATTTCAGTGAGACCGTGGTGTTTTTGGATGATAATATAACTCCAACATGACAAATGAAGACAGGACCTTGGAACTTTATGAGGTAGACGACAAATGCATCAAGTAAATAAGTATTAAGATCTGAATCCCCATGCAAATTAATGAATACTTATAAGTACGGTAATAGAACACTTTGACCAAACCCGTTCAACTATTGGAGGTGTGAGCGTAGCCGCCTAAGAGTACCTACATAGACACAGTCAGTAATATGGGCCGCCATGGCTGCTACCATTAAGAATAATGTGTGGGTTCTTGCTATAAATAGCGTACTTAATCTCCGTATGCTTCACAGCAAGCTTCCTTCACAATCACAACAGGCTCATATCAAGTGACTTACTGATTTTTTTCGAAAAAAATTCAATTTCGACAAGGTCTCTTTAATTCGAGTTATAACGATGTCGACTGGTTTGACAAAGAGAAGGACGGTGACAGTACTAAGCATTGATGGAGGTGGCATTAGAGGCATAATTCCCAGCACCCTCCTCGCCTTTCTTGAATCCAAGCTTCAGGTACTTTAACCATTTCAGTTTTCAAATTTTAGTTTTTAATTACGTGCTTAATTAATTTGTGCATGTGGTACAGGAATTGGATGGGCCTGATGCAAGAGTCGCAGATTACTTCGACATAATTGCCGGAACAAGCACCGGTGGTCTTGTCACCACCATGCTTGCAGCTCCCAACAAAGACAACAGGCCCATGTTCGAAGCAAAGGATATCAACAACTTCTATTTGGATCACACCCCTAAGATTTTCCCTCAGAATAGGTCAGTCATTTTCATTTATAACAACTTAAGAAAAAGTTGTTTCGTATCAGGATATCAACTTGCAGTATTACTATGTACAAGTTTGGTAATGTCATAAAACACGATCAAATACCCACAATGCACTAAGTACTGTAAGTTGGTACCTCGTATCCGAACAGATTAATCAGCTCACTCAAATCAGCCTACTAGACATATATATATATATATATATATATATATATATATATATAGGTTAACTGGTCCTAATGTTAATTTGTTTGAAATTTTGCAGTCGTAATAACTTCTTGACATCACTAACAAGTATGGTTGGTGCTGTCATGGGACCAAAATATGATGGAAAGTACCTGCGAACATTGACGAACGAGCTGCTTGGCGATCTTACTCTTAAACAAACCCTAACCACTGTGCTTATTCCAACTTTTGATATTAAGCACCTCCAGCCTGTGATCTTCTCAACCATCGATGTAAGACAAACAACAATATACAAGCTCTAATTTTTACTCAATTTTTTGGGATTGTTGTAGCTACTTTGTACGTATTCTTATATAGTTTTAAATCTATGGCACAGGCAAAAGAAATTCCACTGAAAAATGCTAAGCTTTGGGATATCTGCGTTAGTACCTCTGCTGCTCCCACTTATCTCCCCGCTCATTACTTCGAGGTCAAAGATGACGAGGGAAGAACCCGAACTTTTGATCTCGTCGATGGTGGGGTAGCTGCAAACAATCCTGTAAGTACTCAATTTGACAATATACTCTCAATAGATACGCATTTTAATCATAAGTTAGGAAAATAACATGTTAGACTCTCAAACAAAAATTAGAAACTAATTAATGCACTAAGGAAATTAATTGAATCTACGATCATGAGCAGACGATGACGGCCATAAGCCACATAAACAGAGAGATGTTGAAGCATAACTCAGAGCCGATGGATGCGACAAGGTTGCTAGTGCTATCATTGGGCACAGGCGCAGCCAAGCATGAAGAGAAGTATAATGCAGCCACGGCCTCCAACTGGGGTTTGATCAATTGGTTCTTTGACAATGGGAGCACACCTTTGGTAGACATTTTCGGAGATGCAAGTTCCGATATGGTTGACCTTCATGTCTCCACCCTCTTCCAATCCGTCCACGCCAAGGACAACTACCTCCGTATTCAGGTACATTTTATAAGTGGTCTACCTTCGTCAAACATGTACATGTGGTCAGTAAATATCGTATAAATGCAGCATTTTAATTTTATGGTTGCAAGCATGATCATGCTAATTGTTTCCTAATGTAGGATGACACGTTGATCGGCGAGGAGGCATCATTGGACATTGCAACGGAGAAAAATTTGAAAAGGCTTGTTGAGATCGGGAATGCGTTGTTGAAGAAGCCGGTTTCACGGGTGAATTTGGATACCGGAAAGTGTGAGGTATCCAAGGAAGAAGGTACCTATGAAGAAGCACTGATTGATTTTGCCAAAAGGCTCGCGGAGGGAAAGAAGCTTGTAGACAAAACAATTAACTGAAAGTGCAAAGAAAATCTTAATTAAATTTTTTGTTTAATTAGTATGTGATTACGTTAATCAATTCCATTGTGAATCTTGATTAAAAAATAAAGAATATTGAATAAGATTAGAGTTTTGGGATCACATCTGTTGATGGTTATGAATGGGATGATCTGTCTAACTTGTCTTTATTTGGAGCATCCAACCCATGCAAAATAGAAGGGGCATGTATATTTATCAATTCCATGGTGAATTTATAAGTATTTTAATCATCCAACCCATGCGACATTTTAATCTTATGGTTGCAAGCATGATTTTGCTAATTGTTTCCAACCCATTCAATATACTCTGGGTGAGGACCAGAACCTCACCTTCTCCTATAAATCATCATAGTGCCAACTACCACCAGGCACTACAGGTATGGGCTGTGGACAAATACGTTTCTGAATATTTCTTATATATGAAATGGCTAACAAATCTTCTTGCAATACAAGAAAAATGGCCAATCCACACAAAAAGTTAAGAGCATCTCTAAAGGAAATGTTAAAATGTCCAAATCAGTAATACCAGTAAAAAAAGACAGCTGCAATATTTTCCAACTGAAAAACCAAATCTGATATGGCATGACATGGAATAGCAGCTCTCCCCCTTGCTGTCAAATTTGACAGCAGCGTCAAATATTTTTTATTAATTTTTTAATCAGATTTGCATCTTCTAATCAGGACGAAATAGAAATAGAGGTCGAGGAGGTGTTGTACGGGATGAAGAGGCAGCCGCAAGGGCCAAATCGAGAGTTTCGTCGCCGATCTCAAACTCGCCTTGTGTGGTTCCTCAGCTGACGTCGCCTTTCCCTCAGAATTGTTGCTCCTCTGTCACTTCCATGTCCGCCGCCGGTGGGTACTATAAGCTCACTGAGCTCTTGGTTTTGTTCATTTCTTTCTGGGTACCCCAAATGCTTCGTTTGGTTGCTGAGAGACTGAGAAAATGGATTGAATCAGTTTTTCGGTGAGCAAATAGAGCTGGGTTCTTTGTGTTTTTATGGTGTGATGAAAATTTAGTGTCTTGGTTTGAATCCGCAGCACCCAAGAGGAAAAGACCGCGATCCGTGAAGTATGAAGATGAGAACCCATCAATTTTTGCAGTTCAAAACAGTCCCATTTCGTCTACAGCCAAAGTGGTGGCTGATCAGCCTTTAAAGGTTGAGACCCAGAAAATAATAGTTTAACAAAATAAATAGTTTAATAAAATAAAAGAAAAGAAAATAGTGTAATAAAATAATGTTTAATTTGACATACTGGATGGAGATAAAAAATTTGAAAGATGTCAAAATGCCACATAAGTTGTCAAATTCAAATTTTATGTTTACAATTTGACATCTCCTTTTGGAGATACTCTAAATGTGCCTATTGAGGCCTATCAACTATCATTTTGATGTTTAAAATTTGACATCTCCTTTAGAAATGCTCTAAGGACACCAATATATGTGTCTTTTGACGATAGCAACAATGCAGCAACCAAAATTGTATATGTGCCCTCTATGAGTGTGCCCTTTGGTCAAAGGGCACAATAAGACGTTTAGTGCTCAAAGAGTTGAGCACAAACAATGGTTTTTTTGTGCCTCTATCGTGACAAGGTTGTCAGAAGGCTTTCCCATCCATCTTACCACAAATTTTGTAATTGTGCCCAATCGATTGAATATTAAAAAAATATAAAAATAAAAAACGAAACACCCTACAAACTGAAAACAAACATTTTACATGTTTTATCCCTAAATTTAAACACTCCAAAATAATCATTACTGCACAATTGCATCTTCCTCAGAAAGCTTTGTTCATCCCATCTCCGTTGCTCCACAACTAAATCATCATTCCCACAAGCAGAGTTCCATCAAGCTTGTACTCCCAAAGTATAGCTCAAACTTATGAATTTATGTGCATAAATATACAAAGAATTTCAAACAAAAAAACAAAAACTCTTAACTGAGGAGACGTCGAGTTTCCTATGGGAGCAAATACAAAAAAACATAGTTAAAAAAATTACACAAATTAAAATAAAAAAAAAAAACAAAGGAAAGCACCAGACTAATTGTATACGTTTTGGGTCAATTCTCAACCAAACACAACATTCTAGTAGTCGAAATGAAGCTAGAAAGACAAGGATTCAAAATATACCATTTTGGTTCCCAACCGTGGCTAGAGTTGGCGGGAAACAGCTTAGAAGGTCACGGGTTTCGCCGGAAAAAACTAAGGAAATGCTTGCCGGGTTGGATCTACACCAAAACTCTACCAATCATGCATGCAGACTCTGGAATTGCACCAAAACATCAAAAGGAAGAGAAACAAGGTGATCCCGAGGCTTACCTTGGCTATGTATGGCGGAATTTCGCAGGAAAACCTCTAAGTTCGAACAGAGGTCATGAGCCCTGCCCTCGGGTTAAGTTCTAAACCGCTTTTTGTCCTCGTCTCAGGGTCTGGAAGACATGTAGGGACGAAATTAAGCAGTTGGTGGTGGTGGCGGCGTGATTAAAGTGGTTGAATTTGAAATGGTTTTCTAAGAAAAGAAGTTGAAATGGTAGAGAGTGAAAGTGATTAAAGTGGGAGTTTTAATGGGGAGAGGAAAAGATGGCATGGAGAAAGAAAAAAAAGTACATAAAAATATAAAGGGATGTCAAAAGATCAAGGCACGGTTTAAGAGTAGAAAATTAAATAAAATATTAAAATGATTGATAAAATCAATAATAGATTTACAGTTTATAGTTTTTTTAATAATAAAAAGCTTTTTTTTAGTTAAAATGGTCTCTGAGATTTGCATGACTCATCACTTTGGTATTGAAATTTGAAATGACAAAACTACCCCAATTTAAATAAGGATCAAAATGACAAAAATTATATTAAATAAGGACTAAAATGACAAAATGATAAAAAATACCCTCAATTTTTGTTATTTTAACCTTATTTAATGGAGATTTTTATGAAAGGAGCAAAATAATTGATGTTAGACAAATTTAGAGATTACTTCTATTGATTTCAAATCTTATAGATCAAAATGAAGAGTTATGTAAATCTTAAGGATCATTTTAGATAAAAAGCCATTATAAAACCAAGACAAACTTCACAAAAGAGAGAGAGGGACGAAAAAGAAGGATAGGGAGAGAGAGACGGAGTGTGTGAGAGAGAGATGGAGTGTTTAAGTTTGATGACTACACGGGGAAGAGGAAACTAGAGAGCGGGTCACGTTGGTGGGTCCCACAAACCATAGAGAAAGAATATTAAAATAGAGAAATATCTTGACTAATAAAAATAATATTAAAATAAATTTTAGTCTCCAGATTGTTGAAGTAAGACACGACAATTGTGTCTATACAACTAAATAATTCAAATCAGTGGGCACAATAAGGCTATTTGTGTGTATGTAGATTAATAAAAAAAGTATAATTACTTACATTTATAAATAGTGAAAAAAAAATTTGTGCACAAATTTTAATAGGCACAATGAAGGACACCAACGAATGTGCCTTGTATTCAGAGGGCACATTAAAGATATTTTCGTGCTCAATTAAGTTTAAAAAGCACAATTATGTATTTGTGTACAATGAAAATAAAAAGGGCACATACCTTTTGTGTTCTTAGCCCCTTTTATTTGTAGTGTTGGCTGATGAGTGATGTTGATCATTACACATAGAATTTGAAAATATACAATACTCGATCGGTAGATGTTTAAGATTATATTTTTATTTTCTATTTTTGGACAAGGGGAAGATGCTTCAGTTGGAACATTTAGAGTAGAGAGATTGCAATATAGGGAGTTGCTCAATGCCTTTGTAAGGTTCTTTAATTCTGTGTTATATGATTCGTACTTTTGACACGTGCGCATGTGAGCTGTTGGGCTCGATTTGATTTGATATGATACCATGCAAATTGGAATGAGCATATAACCTAAGCCAATTATCAATAAGAAAGTAGTTTGACTCCTAATAAGCTTTTTGCAAAGTTTCTTAGGTGTGGTTTGGGAGTGAGGTGCTTAAAAAAAAAATACCCATGAAAAAAAGTTGTGAGGGTTTTAGGTGTTTGGTAAACTAAAAAAAAGGGCTTATTTTGGAAGTTGCTGTGAGAATAAGCTGAAATCAAAAGAAAAAGCTGAAGCAGCTATTTGCAGCTTTGGAAAACTGGTTTTTTTTCAAAGCACACGGAGCTCCAGTGCTCCTTTAATGAAAAGACCCACTATCAGACTGATTTTTTTTTCTTTCCAAAAACACTTTTACAAAAAAGTTTACCAAACACTCTGCTGATTTATTTCACAGCCGCTTATTCTCACATCACAACCGTTTATTCTCACAACAGCTTTTTTTCAAAGCACATCAATACCAAACCAGCCCTTAATTTGTCTATATGGAATTCGGTATCATGACCAACTAGTGCATGCCATAGTTAATCGAGGTGGTTTTAGCTATGTGATTAACCATCCTCATAATGGTCTAAGATAATTCCTAGTTATGTGACTATGATTTTTGTTCCAATATTAGGTTAAGGCTACACTAAGTTAAGGGGTTGTGGGAAAACAAACTCAAATGTAAAGAAACTAATTTAAAATATCCAAATAAAACAAAAATATATTCAAACCCAAAACTAAATACCGCAAGTGACCACCTATGAACCCAAAATCAATTTCAAACTCTTTTCAAAACACAAAACCTAGGTCTACATATGGATGACAAGCTTACTCAGGCAATGTCACTGATTTTGCTTGACGATTTTTAGATTAAAAGAGTGAGAAACTAAACCCTTACGAAAAAGCTATACAAATAGAAGAAAAGTCAATAAACAAACATTTTGCTAAAATTCAATAAACGTGGTTAAAAATATTTTAAAATTTACACACTATGTTTCATTTTACGGTTGTAAGCATGATGATGCTAATAATATCCTAGTGGTGCAAAAATTATAGGATCACTGGTTGACCGGTGATGAAGCATCAGTGGATATAACAACGGAGAAGAATTTTATGAGACTTATAGAGATCGGGAATGCATTGTCGAAGATAAAACATCTTTCAACAAATGGTATTAATATAAAATATACATTAAATTTAAGGGAACTTTAACGAAAAGCTCCTGATACTGTTCATTTTAATGAAAAACCACATTTTTTGCACTAAAAAGTCAATCATTATACTATTCACTTTACCTTTATTTTGTCCTTATTGTTAAAACTCAAAGTTTTCAAGCAATTTTCATTAGTTTTTCTTAAATTTAAACCTTGTACTATATATTTAGAAATAAATTTATAAATATTAGAAGATTTTGCAGTCATGATAAAAAAACTTAAACCTCATATCATATGTAGCTTCAACCAGCGTGCACGGAAAAGATTAAATAAAGACTTAAGAAAGGGGCATCAACTTGCAATGCTGCATTAGGAATAGTTTTTCTAGAACGTGAGAGTTCTTCTCTCTTCCTGAGAGTCTTTCCTACCATATGTGTGAGTGAAATTCCCACTGTATAAAATCGTTGCCGAAGGCCCTTCTTTGGTGAGGGTCGGAGGAAAGCTTTTCTTTTTGCTCTTTGTTTCTCAGTTTTTGGTTTACTTTTCCCCCAGTTCTTCCTGATTCACCCAAACTGTCTCTCCTCGACGTCTATCTTCCCAAATACTTTCACTTTAATCTTTAGTCAGATTTCAACGCAAATTTTTGCGATCATTTGAGAGGGTGCGTAGAGCTCCGGTGGTCATAAGGGCTCGGGTGTTTAATACACCACCTCCTTCTCCCTTGTCTGCCTTCGTTGGTAGTGTCGTTCGGGGTATTCCCACGGACTTCTTCCGATTTCTGGCTAAGATCGGGGCGATTGGAGCAATCGGGTGGATCAAGACGGCTTTCGTGGCTGGGTTCTGCAGAGCTGCTTGATTAGATTTGGCGTTGGCTGGAGGATTTGTTTTGGGTTGATCGGAAAATTTTTTACGGCAAAGGATGCTGGGGTAGAGAAACTTCTTTTGTTTTGTCCATAGTGCTGGGCTCTTTTTTTAGCTTTGTTGGGTTAGTTGGGAGGTCCAGTTGTGTGTCTAGTACTATTTTGTATGTGGGCCTCTGTTTTAAGTTTATAGTTTGAATTTATTGGTTAATTTGTTAGTTTTAAGTTTATACTTTGAATTTATTGGTTAATTTAATTAAACTACTTTTGAATGTTTTCAAATCTAACTGTTCAATTTGAATCAATTATTGCAATTGAAAAGCTGACCCTAAAAAAAAGGGTTAAAAGGTGGTCTACATTTAGCCAACCTGATGCCCCTTTGACCAAATGTAACATAGGATTTAGGAGGATTTTAAAAGACTTTAAAAGTAATAGATTTGATGGTTTTTGAAAACTCTTACAAATTTCATATGGATTTTTAGATAGATTTTTAAGGATTTCTGTTAATTTGGTTTATGATTTTGGTGGATTTTTAAGACAATGGAGATGGTAACCCAACAGACAGCCGAGAGCAACCATTGCTCTTCACCACTTCTACACTCCAACCGCCACTGCCACCCATGGGAAATTCACCATTACCCATCAAGTCTCTGTTCAGCTTTTCGATAAAAAATTGCAAAATAAATATTACAAATAGTGAAATCAACGCCATCATTCCATGAAATTAGAAACAAACTCAGAAAAATCCCCAAAAATCAGTGGAAAAAAATGATAAAGAACAAGAATTGGTCGTCGCGCGGGAAAAAAAATATGAGATGTGAAAATTGGGACCCAACAACACTACATATGAGAAATGATGCGACCCAACATCATCCCTATTTAGAAATAATGCAACCCATCAACGAAAATTGAAGGAAAATTGCAGACACTAAAGGAAGAAGATAAAGAAAATAAAGTGGCTGGCAGGCAGTGAGAGGAAGAGAGAGTCAGAGGTCGTTGGATGTGAAATCGTAAGGTGAGATTCTATTTGGTTTTAATTATACATATTTTTTGCTCTCAAATTCCATAAAATCCATAACTTAATGAAATCTTATAAAATCTTTAATTTTTTTAAACACCTGAATTTGGATGGACTCAATATCTATTAAAATCTCAATTGACTACACTAAGATTTGCATAAGTTCTAAAAATCTTTTAAAATTTTTTAATTGACTACACTAAGATTTAAAAAAAAAAATTAAATTCTTTCAAATCCAAGTTTAACTAGCCCTAAATTACAAATTGTGGACTTGCCAAATTAAAGAAGTGTTAAGTTCCAGAGAAAAGGAAGATAAGAAACGTCCCCACCATTTGCAATTATTACCTAAATGGTATAGGATGCGAAATGATCAGAAAGTGTCTTTCCCGCATCCTCAAATAGATAGCGAAGGATGGTTATCTTTCTTAACACCACCACGTAAAGTCATATATGGAAGGTTCAAAGTTCAAAGAGAGAAGAAAGTAAGTTTACTGATAAGCTTTCCAAATTAATTGGGAAAAGTACTCACATGAAGCCACAGTTCTTATCTACATTCATGTGGACTATGTAAATTTGGACCCCATGAATTAGAACATAGGCCGAGTAACAAATGCAAGGAATCCAACGGCCTGACAGAGGCACACCGGTTTAAAATGGTTTAAAATAAAGTGTGAAGGCAACGTTGACGACGATAATTCGTGGATGCAAATCACTTCAAATACTATGGACGTGAACCAGGACAAACCCAGAAATCTGTATAGATGGGAGTATTGTTAAGCAACAAAGTCGCAAAATAAAAAACTAAAGAATTTACTAAACAAATACTTATATATTAATCTATAAGATTTTTCATACAAAATATAATACCCCTTGACGCATGTTCATGATTTGAAAGCATTGCATGACAACTTCATTACCAATACCATCAAATATCTCTTTTATATAAAATAACCATGTTATCATCCATCTATTGATATCCCGTCTGATTTCTTAATCGATTCTTCAGAAATTTCATGGCAAAAAATGTTTTTTCAACTTTGGCAATTGCAACTGAAAGAGTTAATGCTAATGTCACAAGCAAGTAAACAAGTTATACACCTTGCTAATGTCACAAGCATGTACATTTTTTTGTTTGCCAAAAAAAACTGAGTGGGCGCATCCACCCCCTTCGAGCCCAAGGTGGCTCCGTCCCTGGACGTCAACCATCTCAAAGCAAAAAGTTCAATGGACTTCCTAGTTTAAAAGTGTTTGGACTCGTGCCATGTCAAATTTCAAATGGCACAAAGCCACATCAAGTCTCAAGTGGCACGAAGTCATGTCAAAATCTCAAATGGCACGAAGTCACGTCAAATCTCAAATGGCACAAATCCACATCAAGTCTCAAATGGCACGAAGCCGCGTCAAATTCGAAATGGCACAAAGCCCCGTCAAATCTTAAATGGCATGAAGCCGCGTCAAGTCTCAAATCGCGCGAAGCCAAGTCAAGTCTCAAATGGCACAAAGCCGCTTCAAAATTCAAATGGCACAAAGCCGTACCAAATCTCAAAAATTATACAAAATCATTCAAATTTCAAAATGGTGCAAAGCCTATTCTAAATCCAAAATGGCACAAAGCCAATTCAAAGTCCACCCATACCAAAATCATTTGTAAACTATGCCAATTTGATTCTGCCAAGGATACATAGGCAGTCTAGTTCATATTCCAGACGCAACCGCAAAGCCTCAAACACAAAATCTTTCCTTTTTAGTGGTCATTCCGTTGCTAATAATCCAAATCCATTCTGAACTACATCAGGTTTGATCATGCCAAGGGGATGTAGGCAATCTAGAGATTCAATCTAGATGCAATCGCACAAATTCAAAAATACCAAATCGAATCCCTGGTTCACTTCAACCAAATTCACCATCAAATTTAAATTTAATCCCTGGTTCAACTCAACCAAATTCACGCAAAATCCAAAACCAAATCCCTGATTCATTCAACCAAATTCACCACAAATCCAAATTGAATCCATGGTCCATTCAATCAAATTCACCACAAATCTAATTAATTTACTGACCACATCTCTAACAAAGGTAAAACATTTACTGTGGTTATCAAAATGACCAGCAAATTTGGTACGAGTAACATTATTTTAATTGTGTTTATTGTGAAAATTATAGGATGACTCGTTGAGTGGCGAGGACGCACTGGTCGATATAGCGACGGAGAAGAATCTAAAGAGGCTTGTGGAGATTGGGGAGGCACTATTGAAGAAGCCAGTGTCACGAGGCACTGGTCGATTTTGCTAAAAACTCTCTCAGAGGGAAGGAAGCTCAGATAAAACAATTCGAAGCCCAATAGAGACAGCAATATTTTAATTTTATTTTTTTTAATATTTCATGTTCATGAATTCAATTTCAAATTTTAGTTGAAAATAAAGAATTACAACATGTACGTACAGGAAATTCGATGGATTCATTCAAATTATAATAAGTATTATGATACAATAAAATTTGTGACACTATGTCATGTAGTTTGGCTTATTTGTACTGTCAATTGATAAGTGGTGAGGAATAAATTCAAACTCAAGATTTAGGTGTGGAAAAAAATGCTAACCACCAGAACTACAAGCCAGTACTACTTTTCCTGCTTGGCTTTTGTATCTTCTATTTAGTACATCCACAAAATATTCCCAAAACACTATCAAATCAATCTCTTAAATATCCTAAAAACAAAACAAAATATTCAAGAAAAAATGAAGTCGAGGAAGACCTAGCTATGGGTGGATATATAAAGTAGAACAGTTCTAAGCTATAAAAGTGTATTTTGGTGTCTACCAAACAAGAGATTCTTGCATACAACTAGCCGCATGCAACAACAGGATCATACTTGTGTTATTGGCCACATGAACACGTGGTCTGGTGGTCGTGCACTAGATTTTCTTCCAACAGACGACATCAGACAAAGATAATATATAGGACATTTCTTCAGACAAAGATCCGGTGACAACAAAGTACAGCTTGGAACATCAATTTTGAATCTATCTATAATTTTGAAACATGTCTTGATTGGAATTCCCGCCAAACAAAAACATTCACAACTTAAAACAAAAGCAGAAGCAACAGATCACAAACAACAAAACCTGGAAAAGGTTGCTCTATAAGTAAACGATGAAGGCAAATGATCAGGCAGGGGTTCCCGAACACCCAAGTGCGAAGAGCGTATGGAGCTGTACGACAAGCGAAGAGCGCAAAGCTACTCCTGCAAATCGAAAGAGTGGGACGAAAGCGAAGACAAAGTGGGGTCTAAGATGGCAGAACTGATAAAGACCAACGAAGAGATCAAGAAAGCTAAAGAGAGCACCATGCAGGCGTGGATAGACTCCAGGCCTCTCATTGATGAGCTTGAACTGCTGAAATGCGGCCTTGCATGTGCTGAGAACCGATGTGACACACCCAGCATCATCTCGGACCTTGAAGCACAGCTTGAGACGACAAACAAGAGCATCAGATCCAAAAAGGAGGAACAACACAAGGCGACGAGGATGATCAATGGAATAAATCAGGCACTGGATCAAACGCGTCAAGAGACGGAAAGGTTAAAGTGCAATGCAGATGAAGAATTACAAGCAAGATCAAGACTGAAGCAAGGCCTTCTTATGAGGAGACAGACTCTGCGAACACTGCAACTTGGACTTGAAGCTGTACGAATAGAAAAAGAAGCGCTTGTTGCATCGGAAGAAGCACTTAAATACATAAACTGTTCACATATGGAGAAAACCACCATCCGTCTCACTCAGGAAGTGTACCATGCCTTGGCCAAAAGAGCTCAAGATGAAAATTTTCTTTCAGACTGGCGTGTTTTGGTTGCATCAGAACAGAAGCTCGCAACGGAGGCAAGCAGAAACAAAGCTTTGGAAAAGTTGAACAGATTACTCTCTGAGAAAATGTCAAGAGAAGGGGAAATAAAAGAAGAAAGTATAAGTGGAGACGGACACAATGGAGATCCAAGAAACAGGACGGGAAGCCAAAACACTAGAGATTATATGCTCCCTCAAGCTCGGAACAAGGCAATTGCCAAGACAAATCAGAGAAACCCAAGATCAAGAAGCAACAACAAGAAGTTGTCTGCAAAGAAAAAACCATCTGTAGTGCAAAAAATAAGACAATATTTTGTAAGAAAGATAAAAGGGCTGTTCGAATGATTTCATACAAATTCAGAACGTAGCAATCAAGTTTTGAACAGCAATAAAGTCATATGTGCTAGTCTAACAGAAGGCGAATGCACTTGGAACCAAATTTGATTTAAGCTAGAGTATTCTGATTTTCCCTCAAGTCTTCTGCTAGTTGTCTTGCCCTTCCTACAAAGCCTGAAAAACGAGCAAGCTCCATCATAAATTGAGCAAAGATATTAACCTATTTCAAAACTGGGTTTAATCTTTACTGCTACGACAATAAGAAAACCAACAAATGATCAGATCAATAAGATCAGGAAAGAAAGTTAATAATCTTGCAGAAGGCAAAGGTATCCTATCTGGAATCTCACAAACATTAAGGGTTGAATACAAGAGCCTGACCATTTGCAATATGATAAAGGGGTAAAAGTTTGATACCTGATATATCCTAGGGGCCAACTAAGACTTTTAACAGAATATTTTAACCAGTTGACATTGCCGAAGGAATCAAAATTTATCCATACTATGTGCAGCCTCTGCATAGCATAAACAAAAAACTCAGCCCCAAAATTGGTTGATAACAAAGCAATACCGATAAAAACAAACTTACCATGTGACTGCGTAATCAGTGAAACATTCTTGAATATGCTTTTTTTTCTTGCTCAGACCTATTAGCAACCTGTGGAAATTTGTTTTGCTTTCAAATCTTATAGGAAAGGAAAGGAAACAAAGCAGCATCCATTGTTTGGCGAGAAAATAAAAAACGAAAAAAGCTCACTAACCTTCTTCTTAGCAACCAGAAGCTCTTTCTTAATTCCTCCTGAAAAATAGAAAACATCATGAAAGGTCAGGAATCTATCATTGATAGTATAATGTATAGTTGGTCTTGGTCATCCACTCTGAAAGCATAGGGGTTTAATTATATAGTTATAACGAATAACAGCAAATATTTGAAAAAACAACCACAGTCAAGTTAATGTCTATTGAGGTTCCCACAAATCTGGTTTGCCGTTGGGAAAAATGTGCAAATTTATCGTAACTAAAATTCTGGAATGAAAAAACATATAAAGCATTTGAAAGATTGGCATAACAATCCTGTAACAGCTCTCTGATCTCAAGAATCCGAACCTTGGCAAACTTTAACGATTACAAGAAAGAATAACCTAGTTGGATAGTTCATAAAAGAACCTACTTTTTGGTATGAAGTTAGGTAAATAATCTAACACTACTGACCATCATTTGGTTCCAACTCCAGTGCCTTCTTGAAGCTTTCAACTGCAGCGTCAATGTCATTGAGTGCCATATAGGTCTGCAGGCAGCAAGATGCATAGAAGTCAGATCATAAACAGCAGCCAGAAAGCATTATAAATTCTTTTCTTGCCAATTAAAGATTATTACCTGGCCTTGGCGAAACAAAGCCTTCACATTGTCTTCCCAGTCACGCAATGCAAAGTCAGTGTCCAACAATGCTCCGTCTAGGTCTCCTAATTTCAACCTACAAGCCTGAACAGAAAACTCACATATCAATCAATTAGATAAAGGGAAAAGCCGTTCTTTTTAGTTGATAACAGTGAAATCAAAGTACCACAAAAGAATATACAATACTCCTGAACATAATCAAGCTAGCCTTTGGAGAAGTATTCATAGTTATCTTCTAGGTATCACAGAAACTCAAAAGCGATGGTACTTTTCATTTTGCCCAGCAGGTTAATTTGAATGTGATTAAGTTACTGTTACACAATTTCAATGTCTATCACTACCACTCATAAATGTACAATTTCTGCAACACAGATAGCTCAGCAAATTGTCATTTACATTTTACACTACTGAGCTGAAGATATTGGTTTACTTATCCATACATGTAATTTTGTTTTCATTTCAAGAAGGTTTCTTAGAGAATTCATTTAACATCAAGTGCTTTCAAATTTGATACATGAAAATTCTTACTGAGCTATTAGTAAATATCTGAGACTTTGTCTTCCGCAAAGAGGAGCTCGTTTCTGTACAATAAAAAAGATAAAGTCATAAGATGATGAAACAAAGTAAGGGACACTCTATAGTGCAGAGCAAATGGTATACCTTCATCAATTTCTTCCAGCTCCCAGCAGATATCCACGTAGCGCAAAGCCTTGCGATACTTTCTAAGGGCCATCTTATAGTCTTGCTTCTGTATAAAGATCAGAAATCATACTATTGGGTATTAGTGAATGAAATGTATGACATAATTTACCATAGTTGTGATATTAAATGCAATATCTCATTACCTTGAACTGTTGGTTTCCAATGGCCTTAATATCATCCACAGCCGTGACCCACCAAGAAATGTCCTCTGGTTTTGTATCAAGATCAGCAGGCCAATCAGGATAAACATCACCATCTTTGAAGAAGTTACACACCCCATCATCTGCTCCCTCAGGAAGCTGCCCACAATCCGAAATAACGACTTCTTCGGTGGGCAAGTCGCCGTCTTTCGTGTTCAAATGTTCAACCGAACGAACCACGCCCATGCCCTTGATCACCTTCCCAAACGCAACATGTTTCCCATCAAGATGGGAAGTCCGAGTGGTGGTAATGAAAAACTGAGAACCATTGGTGTCAGGGCCCTTATTAGCCATGGACAGCATCCCTTTTCTCTCATGCTTTATGTCAAAGTTTTCATCTTCAAACTTCAACCCATAAATCGACTCTCCCCCGCTGCCATTTCCTGCCGAAATGTCTCCACCTTGTATCATAAAACCTTTGATAACGCGGTGGAAACAAACACCCTGCAACAAGATGCAATGCAATTCTTATTGCAACTCCACCCCATTAACAAAATTACAAATTCTTGCACATACACACAGAAATTAAACAAAAACCTACCAATGTAAAAATCAAAAGAACAAAAACCCACCAATTTAACAATAGAAAAACAAGACCCCACCAGTGTTACAATGCAAAAACCAAAACCCAACAATGTAACAATCAAAAGAAAAACCCAGAAATAAAAATTGAATCTTTTGACGAGAGAGAGAGAGAGAGGACCTTGTAATGCAGAGGAGCATTGGTATGGGGGCCAATGCCCCTCTCACCAGTGCAGAGAGCTCTGAAATTCTCAGCTGTTTTGGGGACAATGTCATTGTAGAGTTCCACTACTACTCTTCCTTCTAGCTCGCCTCCAATGGTTATGTCCAAGTAGCACCTTGGCCTCCCCATTTGTGAATAACCCAGAAGAAACTTAACTAAAATAAAAAATTGGAAAAGGGAAAACTTAAAACCCTAATCCCGCTTTTATAAATTTGAACTGGTTCGAGTTCGCCGCGTGACTCGGTGACTCAGAGACTCGTGGCCTATGAAATGTCGGTCTCGTTGAGTCACCAGAGGCTGGTGGGGAGGTGTAGGCGGGTTAGATGTGAACCGACATGTCACACATAGTACTACGATTTCTCTTTTAAAATAAATTTGAATTACATTAGTGCTAGTTTAGCATCAGATGTGAGATGCAGCCTACCCTCTTCTACAAGAGGATGTGGACGGACACTGACTCCTATAGGGGCAGGACACTGCAGGGTATTTTGGTTGCTGAAGAGATGTCAGTGGAGATGGGTATTGTTGGAAAGTAGCGAGATTTGACTGAAGATATTTGGGTGCAACTCACTGTGCAGGAGTGTGTGTGCGCTTCTTCGGGTGGCAATGGATCGTGCTCGGGTTTAATCGTTTTGTGTTTGTGCTTTAACGTTTATCGTGTTTGTGCTACCTCTTGAGTTGACATTTGCCTTATTTTTATAACTACATATTAATAAAAAAATTGTCAACAAAAAAATAGTGAAAAAACTATTCAGTCTTCCATCATAATATTAAAGTTAGGAACGGTAAAGTAAATTTATAAAATAAATTTTGTTTCTTTTTGTTTAAGCATCATTTACAGTTAATTTTAACATCTCTAATTAAAAAATAAAATTAAACATATTTCCCTCTCTTCACTCTCTCTCTCTCTCTCTCTCTCTCTCTCTCTCTCTCTCTCTCTCTCTCTCTCTCTCTCTCTCTCTCTCTCTCTCTCTCTCTCTCCCCTTCAATTTTAAAACAAAAATAAAACATTACACACATACTTATATACTAGTTTTTATTTAAAAGAGTGATGTGATATTGTTTACTAAAATGTGGACGGTAGTCTCTATATCATTTCTCATAATATAATAACTTATATTCTTCATCGAAATAATGAGAGAAATTATCATTTTATTGATACGAACGAAGATCCTCTTCGAATTCTCTTTATGAGGATCTCGGGAATCCTCAAATTACATATGTTCATCGTACATCGTGCGGTCAATTTTCGTCAGATACTGTTTATATTTAATTTTAAATATAAAGATTTACAATTATTTCTGACCGCACGATATACGATGAATGAATGTGATTGGAGGATCCCGAGATCCACACAAAGAGAATATGGAAAGGATCCTCATTCTATTTATACAATATTAAGTTAATAGTGCTAATCGTGTTTTAATTACGTACACATCAAGTCATGTATTCATCTTGATATTGAGTGCCGTTTCAAAAATTATCACCTTCACGTGATGATCATATAAACACATAGTAGCATGTAGCCGATGATAGGAAAATGTTTCTCAAAGAGAATATTTTCACATATTTTGCATGAGGTTTGGCCCAATTCTTTTTTCTTTTTTTTATTTTCACAAATGATAGCATTAGTTGTTAAAATGTTAGTATTTGATGGAGGAGGATCAAACCCGCACCATGTGATTGCTTTCCGCTACTATTGTAAAGTGCCATATGCAGTTTGGCCCAATTCCTTTGATTAGTCTTTTTTTTTTCATACCATAGCTTTGAATTGATTAACATGATTTGCCCACATTTTTTTCTCTCTATATAGATGCTGACTTATTTTTGGTCTTTGATTATAAAAAGATGAATGAAAACTCACAAGGACATAAATAAGTCGAGTGTGCATAAATCATTTCCTTGTGCTATTTGCATTTTTTTAAAAAGAACATGGCCAATTTCAGTTTGACACAACCCATATAAACTCTATATCTTTTTAGAGCGTGAATAACAACTTCTTTTAAAATTTATACCCTTATAGTTTTCTGAAAAACATAGATATATCTTTTACTATTTGGCAAAAACACAAGTTACAAATTGTTTCATCGTTAATCCTTTTATCCGTCTAACCATTAAGCATAACTTTTGCTTACCAACAAGTATATATATAAGCCATAGGATTCTCACTAGAAACTCCTAAACATAGTTTTATGACATTTTCAACATCATACATTTAATACAAACACACTAACATCAATAATGCAGTATACCCTACTTCTTATTCACCAGCCTACAATTCTTCCTGATTTCTCCATTGCTTCCTGTGAGTACACCAAGATTGGCCATCTTCACCATCGATGCTCCAAAGTCCTTGTTAAATAGAAATGGAAACTTGCTGTAGCTAAGAACCATGGAAGCAGTTCTATTATCCCCCATAAGCACTTGGTCTGATTGGAGAAGTCCAGAATTGTTGACTAGGGTTTTGTAGTAGATGTTGTCAAACTTGGCTGAAGTGACTGGATCAAAGGGAACCAGATTGGTATCGGAGTCGGCTTGATTAGGGCACACGCTTTGCAGGTTTTGTAAACGTGAAGTGTCCAGTGTTGGGTCAGGTTTGCCAGAGTCATCAAAGTTGAAGAGTCTAGTCTTGAAAGTGAAGCATTGAGCAAACCCAATTGTATGTGCACCTGCATGGAGAAATATATATATATATATATATATATATTATGGTTTATTAAGCTTTGTAGTCATCCAAAATTTTATATATAAAAATGGCCACTATAACAGGGCTGGTCCTAAGATTCCTATGAGCATGAGTGCGACAACAAAGAAAACCCTTAACGCAGGGCAAAATTTTGAGCTTAACCGTGAATCCCTATATACAACACTTATCACGGTCAAGTGATCACGTGTTGAGTGTCGTATGGTGATGATCACTTGTTGAGTGTTATATGGTGATGAGAACATATCTCCATGATGTATAAGAATATATTTCAGTAGTAGAGATGACATGGGAAGCAAACCTGAGAGCACAACTACATCCTTTAAGTCAAGGCCTTTGGCTGTGAACTTTGCAGTGATGTTTTCCAAGGGCTCAAAGGGTGATGGCAATTGTTTATTAGCTGCATCTTCACTTGCTGTTGTGCCATCTCTACGACCCAAGGGCACTGGCCAATATGGTCCTCCACTCTAACAAAAAAATAAATATATGAGTGCTAGAATCAGTCACTTACACATGCATGAGTTAAGCTTGACCGTTCATGCGCAACTGATTGTACCATTTTCCAAGAAACAATAGAAAGGATAAACCATGTGGAAATTTTAACTAGTTGGAGTTGTTAAATGAAGAAGGTGCTTACAAAATAAACGGCTGCTCTTGATACAAGAGTGATTATGTCAGTGCAAGAAACAGTGGATGGGCAAGCTTCCTCCACCTTTGACTTGATTGTGTCAATCACCTCAAAACCTCTGGCTGAATTTTTGTTGGGTGCAGCATTTTTCTCCCCTTTAAAATCGCTGGTATCATCAAGTAGCAATGATGCATCACATCCCTACCTCCAACAAAATGGAACAAGTTCAGGTTTCTAGTCAATTTAATTTGGCTCACATAGTAACCACAACTAGTAACCAGGTCATGCTTATACTTAATTAGACCAGTTCTTCTCTAGACAAGACGTACGTTTTTTATTAAAGAATGCACCAACAATGTGGTGCCAATAAGTGGTTGATATTAATAGTAGATAACATAATATTGATACATTACTTGCATTACATATCTCTACAAAATTGTTCTTTAACAAAAAAACAATGTGTTGCGTAGAGAAAAATTATAATGCTTAGACAAACATAATTATTATGACACTCTATAAAGGTCATCTTGCACTTTAAATTATATAAAAAAAATGAATAAAAAGAATAAAAAGAAGTGTAAAATAATATTTTTAGAGTGTCAATGATAGTACTCTAGACTTAGACGTAAACAATAAGAAATGAGTGAAGCCAAATTAATTACATTAACAAAGCAATCATGGAAGTGAAGCCTCAAAAGTGAGGCCGCAATTCTAGTATCATTTGCAATGGCTGACCAAACTCCAGACTGAACAATCTTGGTCAGGTTGGGACAAGTTGAATCATAGAATTTAAAATCAAGCTGACAGAACACAAGATTAGGGCTTAGGAACAAGAGGCAAAGCAAGGTATTAAGAATGGAAAGTTTGTGATCCATTTTCTGGAATACGAATATATAAATTCTCTAATTAAGTTGTGACTAATACTTTGTGACAGTTCAAATGGTACTGAGTAGTGAGTACTTGAGGTATATTTATATAGAGAGTGAGAGTGTCAAAGACAAAGGAAAAGTGCATGAAATTGTGCAGATGCAGTTGATTATGTTATCTGGGGAGAGTGGGAGAGGCACTAGATTGTCTTTTTATTCAGTTGAGTTTGGTAGAACTGCATTTGTGTAATTAATGGGGTCAAGAGGGCGGCTAGGTTAGGACTATTTATATTGCTCTAAGTGGTAGTATACTAGGATGATGTATTCTGGTCCTAGAAAAAAGGAGCATTAGTTCATACTCAAGTTGACTTAAATTTCTTAATATCTTTTTTCTCAATAAATAATCGGATATTTAGAAAGATATTTTTATAGCAGAATAAATATACACTCAACAAAATTTGTCATTGCAAGGAGGTATTGAATTCATGATATAACATATATTGTAGTTAATGTATGTGAGTTAAGCCTGAAATGTCCTCCAAAGGCTAATTAGTAATAAAAATGAAAACTGGGGCTTCATGAAAGTCCAAAGGCATGTTGTGATAGGGGTGGGTTCAAATAACCGAAAACCGAAAACCGAAAAAAACCGAAAATCAAACCGAACCGAGGCTGAAAAAAACCGAACCGAAACTGCCAAACCGAACCGAACCGAACCGAAAAAAAAATATATATATATAAATACTAAAAAACATGTTAGCGTCAAGGTTTGAACCCCTAACTTACAGGTTGGGTTTAGGTGCTGCAAGCCAACTTGACTATAGGCTTTATGTTGTTATAATTGTACCAGTATGTTATTTATAGGTTTCTTATATTGAATGCTTTATAAAATTTCTTAAGCTTAAAACCCTAGCCGTCTCAATGTCCCACTCCCATTTCATTTTCAGATCTCAAAGTTTGAGACTCAAACACTCGCTCTCTCTCCCCGCCGCTGCTTCCTCAGTCTCTCTCTCTCTCCCTCTCCTTCCTCTCTTCCTCCAAATCACTCTCTCTCCAGTCTTCTCTTGTCCTCCTCGCGGATTCTTTCTTCCAAACAATGATTTTCCCTCGCCCCTTTCGAGACCCGACGAAAAGAGGAATTGTAAGAGCTTGCGACGATCACTGCGATATCGATGCAGCAAAGGTTGTGGGTTTTATTTATTTTTCAGTTTATGGGTTTTTAATTTTATGGTTGCCCATTTGAAATTCATGTAATTTAAGGTGGAAAAGTTTGTATTTTTCTCTGAATATGTTTTTGAATTTTCTAGATCTATTGTGGACTTGACTATGAATTTGAATGTGGGCACTGGGCATGCGATATTGGAGTCCGAGTATGACATTTAGACGAACCCATTTGCTTTTTTTTTGTTTCGATCTGCATCAGTTAATTTGTTGAATTATTTCATGATTGTGCAAACTTTAAAGTTTTAGAATTTCGAATCCTGTACATTTCCTTGAAGTATATATGTTTCTGTATTTGCTTAAGTTTTGAAAATTTGAATTCGATCTACTTGATCATAAGTAGTTGAAATGCTTGAATATATTCAGGATTTTGAGGCTCTCAATTCTCTGATATATGAGAACTGGGAGGTTGATAGGTAAGCTCTTTCCATTATTTACATCATTTTTTGAAAAAAAAAAAAAAAAAAAAACCAAAACCCGAACCGGAAAAAACCGAAACCGAAAAAAACCGAACTGAAAAAAAAAGAACCGAACCGAACTGAACCGAAATTTCGGTTCGGTTTCGGTTTTGGCAAAAAACCGAACTGTTTTAAACCGAACCCAGCCCTATGTTGTGACTCTCTGTTTGGCCTAGATAATCTTTGGTCTAATTGTTGGCTATATGTACTTGAAGGGTTGGAGACATTGTTTCAAAAATCTCCACCCAACGCCGCCTACTATATGTACTTGAAGGGTTGGAGACACTATTTTAAAGGCGTTAGGCGGTTGCCCACCGCTCTGATTAGTCTCAAGCGTTTGAAAATCAAGAAAGTGCGGCTAGACCCGCCTAGCCCGCCTAGGCATCCGTCTAGGTCGTGACTCTCATGTAAACAGAAAATCGATAACTTTCATTTTGCATTTTATTTTTATCAAAAATGTAAGAGACGTGTTGAATACTTAGATGAACACTCATTATATGTTTGTTCCCTATGTTTTCAATATGTTTTAATACTTTATAATCTACATGTCATTTTATTTTGTAATTTATGTATTCCAATATAACTGTGTGTTTTTTTAAGTATAAATAGGCAGTTATTTATACAATATATAATAAATTTACTTAAATCTGCTAAGTTTGCCTAGACTCCCACCAATACCCTGTGTTGATGCACAAAATCAGTGAGGACTTTGGTATAACAGAAAGTGTCAAGTTTGTGACCTTCGCTAGATTGATTCGATCACTAGTATGGATATGTATGTAAATAGACATAAACAAGGAAGCAAACCCAAGATGTACGTGGTTCACCCAGATTGGCTACATCCACGGAGTAGAGGAGTTCTTATTAATTATGAAGGGTTTACACAAGTACATAAGTTCAAGCTCTCCTTTAGTGAGTTATAGTGAATGATTTAGTACCAATGACATTAGGAAATATTGTGAGTGAATGATCTCCTTTTATAGAAAATAGTCTCTAGTTTTGTTCTTACTTTGACACGTGTCGTGCTGTGATTGGCCTCTGATGTTGACACGTGTCGCGCTATGATTGGCCTCTGATGTTGACACGTGTCGTGCTGTGATTGGCCTCCTGGTTGGAGGGAAACTCTTGTGGATCCTTGACGGTATAACGTTGACCGGTGCTTAGTAGTTTCGGGATTGGTCAAGTATGTTACAAACAGTGCTCCCCTAAGTTCTCGAGTGAGGGAAGCTCCTCGGTCGGGGACTTGCAAGATCCAAGCCACTGAGTAATCACGAAACTTCTAAGTACCGAAGTGTGGTGTCGTTTTCACTTGCCTTATCTGTCTCATATGTAGATGTGGCATCTTTTCTGGAAGTACTTTTCCTCCATCCAAGGGTGGTATCTTTAACCGATGAAGATGCACAAGGTAATGTATCAATTTCACTTGAAGCTTACTTGTAGTTTCGGGCTTGGTCAAGCGCGATACAAACCCTATAGTAGGAGTCCCCCAAGTCTCTGAGCGAGGAGATCTGCCGAAAGAGGTGACAGACAAAGTAAACAATCAGAGTTCCAAGCAGTCAGTCTCAGATCGAAAGTTTTATCTCGTGTTCCGGCTGATTGTTCTCCTTCTTCTTGTTCTCCTTCTTCTTGTTCTGTAGACATCAACAAGGACAAAGAAAAGGACATGGAGAATAGATGATATAAGATACTTTTGCTTTTAAAGAAGTAACTTCCCACAAGCTTATTCTTGAACTGGGCTGGAGGGTTTTTTGGTTTCCTCCAAAGCAAGGAAGAAAATATCGATATTATCGGCGAAATATCGCCGATATTATCGTTTTTTTTAGATACCGATATTTTCACACTTATCCTTTAATTATCGTCCATATATCGCGATATTATCGATAATATCGATAATATCACGATATTACCGATAATATCGCAAATTATCGGTAAGGATAATGATATTCTGGTAAGCTTTCAACTTTGGGCTGATAGTCCATTTTATAATCCCCTCCACCAGCTTCTCTTTATGCCTTGGGCGATGTGGGACTGAAGTGGTCCCTTTTATAGTCCCCTCCACCAGCTTCTCTTTGTGCCTTGGGCGATGTGGGACAGAACCTCACACTCACCAGCTTCTCAAAGGAAGAAAATAGGAATTTCGGCCAGTTTCATCACACCCAATTTAAACGGTCATAACTTTGTCAAACCTCAACAAAATCAAGCAAGAAAAAAACAAAAGTTGTAGCCCTCGAATAGACGAAGAGAATGGTACCTCACACGACGTCTGAATCATCGTGGTTTGGCCGGAAAATGCCTCGAAAGTCACTGAGGTCGCCGGAAACTGGGTAAGATTCAAATGAGTATAACTTTTTCAATACTCAACGAAATTGAGTGAAACAAAAAGGAAAGTTGTACTACTCAACGAGAGGAAGAGATTGATACCTTGCACGCCGGCCAACTCGCCATGGTTTGGCCGGAAATTGCCTTGAAAGCCACTGAGGTCGCCGGAAACTGGGTAAGATTGAAATGAGTATAACTTTTTCAATACGCAACGAAATTGAGTAAAACAAAAAGGAAAGTTGTAGCCCTCGAAGAGACGAAGAGAATGGTACCTCACACGACGTATGACTCATTGTGGTTTGGCCGGAAATTTCCTCGAAAGCCACTGAGGTCGCCGGAAACTGGGTAAGATTCAAATGAGTATAACTTTTTCAATACTCAACGAAATTGAGTGAAACAAAAAGGAAAGTTGTACTACTCGACGAGACGAAGAGATTGATACCTTGCACGCCTGCCAACTCGCCATGGTTTGGCCGGAAAACCAAAACGTTTTGCCTCAAGGGCTGGTACATGTGAACTTGTGACTCCAACTAGGTAAGAGCCAGATCTAATTTGGGGCCTTCTATCCTATATTTGTGGACAACCATCAAATGCTAAAGATTAAACAAACATAATATGTTCTACTGCTTAGCAAAAAAAGCTACAAACCCTTTGCTTATCAACAAAAAAAGACAAGTCCTTGCACTAGATATACTTTCAAATTACGTTGAGTAGCAACCTGATATATGTATTCGGACGAATTATAAAACAATTGACACACTCCTGACTTCCAAAATTCAATTCTTTTACTTTATATAAACTTGAAAAAACATAATCGGCATCCAAATTAAAGTTTAGTCTTATTCAATGTATTGATTTTCAATCGTTAATTGATATACTATAATTTGGAACTTCAACGCCTAGACGCATGCTTATGTGTAAGAAATTTAAAGTGTCAAATTCGGCACATTATTCTTCATCATTTTATTCACTTCCCTTTTTTTTTTTTTAATATCCTAAATAAAACCTCAAAATATTGTACTAATTCATTATATATAAATGATTATGGTGTGTTTAGACTTCTTTCATTAATTACTACATATTTTCTACACTCACAATGTTTGTCAGCTCGCTATATAATCAACTTGATAATGTTAAATCCATCATGCAATGCATTTCTTTCCAATTTTTTTTGATAAACTAATAGATAATTGACTAAATAAACATCCTACAAAGTTTCAATAAAAATTTCCAAGTTTTTCTTACAATTTCCGTGGTTTCCATGTAATTTTTATCGATATCGATATTTTACCGATATTTCCATCGATATTTCCGTGTTTTCGGACTACCGATATTTCCGATATTACCGATATTTTCTTCCTTGCTCCAGAGTATAAGGCCGACTCAAGAATTTGAGGGTCAAAACAAGTCCATCAAATCAAGAGTTCGTTCGACCTTGATGATATAGAATAATTTTGATGTCGACAAAGTAGTGGATGTGGTATGGCGAGGCTTTGCTATTTAGCGACGGTGCCAGCGAAATTTTGTTGAAGCTTCTCGAGCTCTTCGGATAGGGCAGCGATGCCGGGCTTAGATTTGACTCCGTCTGGATTGTGTGGTTCTGCAGGAAAGGCATCGTGCTGTAGTGATCTGTTCCAGCTCATCGTTGAACCTTCTGCTTCAATCTTTTGCGTCGCAGAAGTGGTGCGCAACATTTGCATTTAAATGGTCTTTCAGAGCATTACTCCTCATCAACTCATCCATGTGTGCCAGCTTCAGTGTAAAGCGTCAATATCGTATCAACTGTTTTGAGGTATTTGCCGAAGGAATTCGTGACCTTGACAACAGTTGAGGATGAGTACTCAAGAGTAATGCTAGGTAAGCAACCAGGTAAAGGTTTCGGGCAATCAGTTCCAGATCGGAAGTTTGATTTCAGGTTCCGACTGACTGCGTTCTTTCTCCTTGTCTTGCAGGTAAGAGCAAGGGCAAAGGAAAAGACAGGGAAAAATCATGATATGGGATACTTTTGCTTTTGACCCTGATGATATGAGATACTCTTGCTCTGGTGTGGCTGGTTTGCAGAGGTATTATCGGGGGAGAAGGAAGCTGAGTATTTTGAGAGGCTTCGTTGGGAACGCTCTCTCGGATGCGAGGAAGGGTTGATCATTTCTGCAAATATGCCTGTCCATGGAGGATAGAGGTCGACATATATAGGAATTTCCCCAACAGCAAGTAGTAATGTTGTTCCTTTACCCTTCTCAATCATAGCAATGTAGTGAGAGCTATAAGATTCACGTGTTTTAACTTTGTCAAAGATCTTTGACAAAGTGGTCCGTGGTATCCTGAAAGCTGGTGTTGCGTGTGAAGATTGCAGACAAATTTTCTCCAAGGACATCTGGCTCTCGAAATTCTGAGAGCGGTGCCTCTTCGATTTTCTAACAAGAAGATATGTTGAAGATCTGGCTCTCGAAATGCGGAAAGCGCTGCCCCTTCAATTTTTTAATAAGCAGATCTGTTGGAGATCTGGCTCTCGAAATTCGGAGAGCGTTGCCTCTTCGATTTTTGAACAAACAGACCTGTTGAAGGTGTATTCTTGGATATGAGGAAAAATTGGGCATTCTTGTGAGCATGCTTTGCCATGAAAGATGAAGGTTGACATATCTAGGGATTTGACAATTAGCCAGTAGTGGTGTTATTCCTTTACCCTTATGGGTAATAGTAGGGTACCTAGAACTTCGAAATTCTCGTGCCTTAACTTTGTCAGAGTTCTTTGGCAAAGTTATCCTTGGTATCCGAGAAGCTGATGTCACGTGTGAATATTGCTGATAAATTTTACTCAGGAAAATCTGCTTCTCAAAATTCGGAGAGTGGTGCGCCTCTTTGATTGTTGAATAAACGGCCATGTTTCCCTTTCTTCTATAAGAGCACCAATTGTGTTTAAGAAGTACGTTTATAGAGTTACCGCTTGTAAAAATTTCCCCTTATTTTTGTATTTCTGAGATTTATTGTACCTCATTTTTTCTTCATCATTTCTGAAAATGTCTGGCCCATCTGACCATCGTTTGGACTTGAATGTTGTGGAAGAGGTAGCCATGTCTCTTTAAGACAACATATAACGCTCATCCTTCTTATCCCCTACTGATCCCCTTACCATTGTGGACTCTGTGATGAAGAATGATATGACCGCTGCGGTGGTGGCCATGAACCTTCTCACTCCCAGATATAACAGACTACTTTCCAAACGGTCTGATGAGTTGGCTGTTAAGGATTCTCTGGCTCTCAGTGTTCAGTGTGCAGGTGCCCAACGCCTATTTGCTCGAACCCGCCAAGTTGAATCGTTGGCGGCTGAAGTGATAAGTCTCAAATAGGAGATCAAAAGGCTCAAGCATGAGAATAAACAGTTGCAAAGGCTCGCACATGACTATGCTACAAGCATGAAGAGGAAGCTTGACCGGCTGCAGAAATCTGATGGTCAGATTTTACTTGATCATAAGAGGTTTGTGGGTTTGTTCGAAAGGCATTTATTGCCTTCGTCTTCTAGGGCTGTACCATGTGTTGAAGCTCCAAATGATCAACCTTTGGTGCCTCCTCTTTCTAGGGTTATACCCAATACTGAGGCTCCAAATGATCACCCTCCGGTGGCTCCTCTTTCTAGGGTTCTGCCGAGTATTGAGACTTCTCATGAGCAACATTTGTGAAGGCCCCCTCCTGTTTGTTTGTTTTGATTCATGTGTATACACGTATCTGTAATTTCTCGGAAATATCAATAAATAGGTTTTGCTTCATTTCAGCATATTTTGTTAAATACACTAAGGCGGATCACTAAGTTCTTTGAATTTTTTTCTTTTGTTGAAGTTTGCATGTTGAAACTTCGTGGGTGGATCCTGTAGGTTGAAATAGTGCTCCCTTAATTTCCCGAGTAAAAAAAATTTCTCGATTGGAGACTTGAAAAATCCAAGTCATTAAGTAGTCGCGAAACTTTCGAGTACCGAAGTGTAGTAGCATATGGTAGGAGTCCCCCAAGTCTCCGGTCGAGGGAGTTGACGAATGAGGTGTCTTGCCAGTAACAAAACTTCACCATTTTCCTTTCTAAGTGGTAGCCCAAAACTCCTCCTTCATATATATTTGTTATGAAAGTTGTTAGGCCCAAAGAAGGGAATGCCTAGGCCCTTTTTCTTTTTTTTTTGAATTTTCGAATTTTTGAAATTTTTTTTTTTTCGAAAATATTTTTTTTAATAGGTGAAGCTTTTATGTTGAAGCTTTGTAGGTGAAGCTTTTGTGTTGAAGCTTTGTAGGTAGGTGAAGCTTTTGTGTTGAAGCTTTGTGGGTGAAGCTTTTGTATTGAAGCTTTGGTGTTGAAGCTTTTGTGTTGAAGCTTTATAGGTGAAGCTTTGTTGATACCATAAATTGATTTTGCTTCACACTATCTTGATCAAGAGTGTGTGAAGCTTTTGAGAATTGTAGTTGCTTTCCATTGATGAAGCTTTGTTTGATGTTGAAGCTTTGTGGTGAAGCTTTTTGGTTGAAGCTTTGTAGGTGAAGCTTTGTAGGTGAAGCTTTGTAGGTGAAGTTTTGTGGTGAAGCTTTGTATGTTGAAGCTTTTGTTGGCACCATAAATTGGTTTTGCTTCACACTATCTTGATTAAGAGTGTGTGAAGCTTTTGAGAATTGTGGTTGAACTTCTTTGATAAAGCTGATGTGTTCACCTCCTCCCTTTTTTCTTTTTCTTTTTTTTAGAGATGGAGAGAGGGGGAGCTGTGAGTTTGAAATTTGAAAACTCCCTAGCTTGTGTGGAAGTTTAAGACTTTCCATGTGGGGTTTTCTCATGGTTTGAATTTTGAATTTTGAATTTTGAATTTCTTTGGCTATGTTGAACCATATAAGAACGATAAGTTTCCACTATTTTCATTGTCTTCATTTGCTCATTTTGTAGTGATTTTTGGAGACAAAGTGCTCTTATAGTTGAGAGGGTTTCCGGCAGTGCTTTGCACCATCTTCAGGGTAGTAGTCTTCTCCACTATATCAAATGCTTTCACTCTTTTTGTTTGAGTATTCATGTATTTGGTTAAGAACATGATGAACTTGGTTGAGCTTTTCTTCGTGCCCTAGGAACTTCTTAGCTTTCGATCTTTCATGTAGTGATAAAGTTTGTTTCTGTTTGTTGTAGATGTCAGAGACTGTAAGTCCTAGTGATGAGGGCTCCCCTAGCTCTAGCTTGAGCTTGCGATGTCGGAGTCTTCAAGGCCTTTGTTAGAGTCTTGTACAAAAGAAACATTGGATGATCTTCACAACTGTCAAACCTTAGCCAATGTTGGTTATTCCTCCTTCATGTCAGTGGGTGAGGGGGTTGTTTTTTAAGCCATACCCATATTTCGTTCTGATTTCACATCAAACCATTTAGAGAACAACTTGTTAGATAGCGAAAAGTAGCTTGAGGCCCTAAGGCAGTCATGTAGTATCCCCCGTAGTGTAGGAATACATTTGGTGCATTGTGAAGAATTGCCCTCTGAGCCGCCCAAGGGTCATGTTATGTTCTACACCCAGATACTAATGACCTTAGGGGTGAAACTACCTTTGCACCCGTGGTTGCAACGGATGCTATCTTTTATTGGATATGCGCCTGGGCAACTCAACCTTGGTTTCTGGGATACATATCATTTGGATGGAGTGTGGGTTGAGTGAGTCTTCCTTCCATCAGTGGCGTTACTGCTATAAGATGCACCCGGTGAAGTCATGCACTGGTTATGCCGAGTGTGCATGTCGAAGCGAGAGAAAGCGTATTGTCTTTGGTAAGAAAAAAACGTATTGCACATGGAAAAACCATTGGTGTTTTCTTTACAATGATTGGGAGTATTGCACATGAAAAAACGTATTGCTCACCTTCTCCAAAATGTAGGTTATAATGTATCCATTGTTTGCATTATTTGTTATTTGTTGTGATTTTCTCTTGCTTATAACATTTTTCTTCGTGCAATGATGTGAGGAACCAACAAGCTGTCCGGACAGAAGCTAGCTGACGTAGAGAAGGTGTTGAGAGTGCCCAAAGAGGATAGACACTTGGGCAAGCTACGACCCTTATTTCGACAGTACAGTTTCCAGCCCTTAGTTCCCGAGTGCCAGAGACGAGTGAGTAAGTTGTATCTTTCACTTGACCTTTGCTCTTCCCTTCTTTTTTTTATATAAAATTGTATTCCTTACTTTTGTCTTCCTTGTTCAGTGGAGAAGGTGAGCAAGAAAGGGGAGACTAGCACTAAGAAAAGGAAAGCACCCATGTTAGTTCCCTTAGAAGACATCATGTTTCACAAGGAAGCTTGCAAGCACCGAGTAAGACCAGCCATTAAACCTAAGTCTCAAGAGAAGGTCCTCAAGATTGCTGCCTCGAGGAAAGCTGAAGTTGGGGTCATCGGACATGCTACTGCCATAGTTGCAGGGAAGGATAGGCGATTGTTGCCTCCTATTTCTATTATTGATCTCATCTTTTCTCCAGTTATGGAGCACACTCACCAAGAAGGTGATCCTAATTCCAACTGCAACAGTAAAGATAATGAAGAGGCTGATAATGTCCCTTGGAAGGAATTGAAGGTTACCATGCAGCCAAAGAGCTTTGGGTATGTCAACAATTGCCTGGCAGGGCGTCAATTCACTTTTGATGAGCTCGAAGAGCCACTAGCTAAGAATGAATCAGATCGCGACCGGATGTTGAAGTTATCTTCTTATGTGAGTGTTACTTTGTCGTTTCCTTACTTTCTCATCTTTATTATTTTTAGGTAGTGATGATCATCTTGTCATACAAGTCATGACTGAGTACGATGACAGACTGTGAAAAGGCTGAGCAGTATAAGGCGAAATTGAAAGAGAATAAGCAGCTTGTGGAGGAATAAGAAACTTTTAACTGAGGCCGTCCAGCTTAAGGACCAAACCATGGAGAGGTTGACGAGGCGGAATGATGAGAACGTGAGGCTCAAGAAATTGTTTGAGGCGACTAAAAAACAGTTGCATGTGGCTACCCTAGAGGCATCCAAGGTCAAGAAGGAGTTGGATGGTGCCTTGGTCAAGGTTTCTGAGCTGAAGAGGAGTATCTCATCTGAGAGGGAGGCTGCCGTGTAGGAGTACTTAGGTTCCCAGGCCTTTCACCATGCCATTAGACCTCACTGCACCCGGGAGGTTCACTTTGAGAAAAGGAAATGGATGGCCGTCCTTGAGCGTTATGACGATGGAAGTATTATTTGAAAGTACTGTGAAGAGATATATGAGTATCGTCAAAAGGGTGAAACTTTCGTCATCGCAGTTGATCCTAGTAGCGAGGAGGAGTTTGATGATGAGGCTAGTGCTGATGAGCAGACTCAGCAGGGTGAGGATGATCTTGAAGATGCAGAAGATGGTGGTGGGATGCAGAGTGATATTGCTAGGGGTTCGACCTCAGATGAGGATGAGCTTTCATTTTCTGCATGTACTCTGGATGTACTAGTTTGTTGTTTGTGTGGCATGTGCCATGTACTCTTGATGTACTAGTTTGTTGTATGTATGGCATGTGCCATGTTGTAAGTCTGAGAGCTTTTTATTTAAGGATGTTTACGACTTTGCATCGTATAGTTTGATGTTAATTGCCAAGTGTTTGCACTATCATTGATGGATGTTTGGCTATGTTTGAATAGATCCCTTGTTTGGATATAAGCCATGACTTGGGTAAGATTGAATGAATATATTGTGGAGCTGTTCGTTTATTTGTATAGTCTTGTTGACATATACTTAGACTTTATTTCATGTTGGGAGTATTCATGTTGAAGCTTTGAACCCGAGTGTGTCATTGCTAGGAATGTAAGAGAATTAGGACCGAGTTCTTTAAATCACCTCTTTATTGAATTCATGCCAAATGATCTTCGTTACATAGGATGCCGAACGGCTGAAGCTTAACACTTGTACAATGTGAGTCTACTTGTAATAGTACTTCAAGTGATCAGTGTTCCATGGATGACCAAGGGTATTGCCATCGGAGCTTCTGAGCTTGTAGGAGTCAGGGCGACTGATGCCAACAACTTCAAACGGTCAATCCCAGTTTGGACTGAGTGTTCCTTCACTCGGGACTCTATCGCAGAGTAATCTTTTCTTCAATACCCAGTCCCATACTTTGAAAGAACGAGGTTTAACCCTTGAGTCGTAGTAGTTGGAGATGCGCTGCTTATAGGGGACATTCCTCAAGTGAGCCTGGTTTCTGTGTTCCTCGACTAGATCTAAGTTGAGGGTAAGTTGTTTGTCATTTTCGCTTTGCATATAGTTCTGGACTAGGAACGTTGCTTGCTCAAGCTCAACTTGGACAACTGCCTCTGTACCAAAGGCAAGTGAGAATGGAGTTTCTCCTATTGAAGTCCGATACGAAGTGCGGTATAACCAAAGAACTTGGGGTACAAATTCTGGCCAACAACTTTTAGCCTTGTCCAAACTGGTTTTCAAAGTGCGCTTAATTATTTTGTTGATGGCTTCAACTTGTCCATTAAACTGGGGATGAGCTGGGGAGGCGAAACATAAGTTGATGTTGAACTTAGAGTAGAACATCTTGAACTTATTGTTGTCAAACTGTCGCCCGTTGTCAGTGACTATTGCATTGGGAATGCCAAATCTACAAAGTATGTTCTTCCATACGAAGTCTTCTATTTTTGCCTCAGTAATGGTTGCCAAGGGTTCTACTTCGGCCCACTTTGTGAAGTAGTCAACTGCAATGATTGCATAGCGGACATTGGCCTTCCCTGCAAGCATTGAGCCGATCAAATCAAATTCCCATTGGGCCAAGGGCCAAGGGCTGATCATAGAAGTGAGCGGCTCGGGAAGGGAGTGAGGAATAGTTACGTAGCGTTGACACTTATCACATGAGCTGGATATTTTGATGGCATCTTGGTAGAGTGTTGGCCAGTAATATCCTTGGCGAAAAGCCTTGTGTGCTAGGGATCAAGATCCAGCATGATCTCCGCAGACTCCTTCATGTATTTCTCGAAGGACAATTTTCGCCTCTGCGGGTGTAAGGCATCTTAGGTATGGTATGTTAAAACCCTGCTTGTAGAGTTGGTCATTAATGATCAAGTAATGGGTAGACTTGTATCGAATATGCTTAGCTTGGACTTTGTCATTTGGACGGGTGCCATGAGCAAGGAATTTATAAATCGGGGTAATCCAACTATCCCCTTATTGTAAGTTGCACACTTTCGCGGCTATGGTGCTTGGTGCTGCCAACAATTCAACCTGAATTTTTCTCCCAATCTTGTCTTCCACTGCTAAGGCGAGGCGAGCCAAAGCGTTTGCATGATTGTTCGAGGAACTTGGGTGATCTGGTAGTGGAAGTGCTTGAGCAAAAGTTGCGTTTGTGCAAGATATGCTTCCATAGAGCTATCCTTAGCATCAAAGTTGTTCGTGACTTGGTTAACCACTAATTGGGAGTCACTGAAGATATCAATTTGTTTAACCCCAATGTGTTTGGCCAAACATAAACCTGCTAGAAGGGCTTCATACTCGGCCTCATTGTTTGATGCCTTGAATTTGAAATGAAGAACATACTTCATTGCCACTTTGTCTGGGGTAGTCAAGACTAATCCTGCTCTACATCCCTGTTGGTTGGATGAGCCGTCAACATATAGAGTCCATACTGGGAAAGTTGGTTCTATCTTCTAAGCTTCCGGGGGCAATGAAGCCACATCTTCAGGTGTAGAAGCAATGTCAACAGGATAACTGAATTCGGCGATGAAATCTGCCATTGCTTGGCCCTTCTCAGCTGGCTTTGGTTGGTAGGAGATGTCAAACTCACCCAGTGTTATCGCCCATTTGATCATTCGCCCCAAAGTGTCAGGACTCTGAAGTATCTGTCGAATGGGTGATTGGAAAGTATAATGATGGAGTGTGCTTGGAAGTAGGGGTGAAGCTTCCGAGCAATCATGACCAATGATAGAGCTAATTTCTCAATGTTGGAGTATCGTGTCTCCGCATCTTGTAGAGCCTTGCTAGCGTAGTAAACAAGTCGTTCGACATTACCATCCCTTCGAATGAGAACGGAACTGACTGCTGAAGCCGAAACAAACAGATAGACAATGAGGGTGTCACCAATTTTAGGTTTGGAGAGCAGATGAGCTTTACCCATGTACCCATTGAGGTTCTTGAACGCTTCAGCACATTCATCAGTCCATGTAATGTACTTCTTACTTCCCTTAAGCGCTTTGAAAAAAGAAGTGCACTTATATGTGGCCTTAGAGATGAACTTGGTTAAGGCTGCCACCTTGTCAGTAAGGCTCTAGATGTCCTTTGAAGTTATTGGCTCTTTCATGTCAATAATTGCCTTGATTTTCTCGGGGTTGGCTTCAATGCCTCATTAGCTAATCATAAAACCCAAGAATTTTCCAGATCCCACGCCTAAAGCGCATTTGTTGGGGTTCAACCTCATTCGATACTTCTTCAGGATGGTGAAGGTTTCAGACAGGTTGGTGATGTGTTGGTCAACATGTTTGCTCTTGACTAGCATATCATCAACATAAACTTCCATGCTCTTCCCAATCTGTTCAGCGAACATTGAATTAACTAGTCTCTGATAAGTCGCCCCTGTATTCTTTAGGTCGAACGACATGACTTTATAGCAATATAGTCTTCTGTCAGTAGTGAAGGCTGTATGTTCTTGGTCCGGGGGGTTCATGAGGATTTGGTTGTACCCTGAGTAAGCATCCATGAAGCTCAAGAATTCACACCCTGCTGTAGAGTCCACAAGTCTATCAATGCGATGAAGGGGAAAGTTATCATTCAGGCATCCTTTGTTTAGGTTGGTGTAGTCGACACGCATTCTCCACAAGATCTTTTGAAGAGAAAGACTTTCTTTGGTCGGATTTTTCTTAACAATGACCACATTTGCTACCCATGTTGGGTAATTGACTTCGTGGATGAAGCATACGCCTTTGAGTTTTTCAACTTCTGCCTTCATTGCTTCATATCGTTCAGCGTCATAAGATCTTTACTTTTGCTCACCGGCTTGGTCTTGGGGTCAATACTCAAGCGATGACAGATGATATCGGGAGAGATGCCTGGCATGTCCTCGTATGACCAGGCAAAGACCTCAGTGTTCTCTTGTAAAAAAAAGAGCAATGCCAACCGAATTGGTGGTGACAAGGTGGTACCAATCTTCACCATGCGATCCGGATAATCTTTTGAGATAGAGACCTTCTCCAACTCTTCAGCGGGTTGTGCTTGCTGGGTGAAAGAGTCATCTCGAGGATCGTCGGGTTGACTGTTGCCACCGTGGAAATCCAAGTTGGCTTCGTCCGGGCTGGTCTTTATGACTTAGTCATGTATAGAAAGGGTTTCATTGGGCACATGCAGGTGATGTTACTTGACCGAAGTGTTGTAACATAACCGTGCACTAAGTTGATCTCATCTGATGTAACCATTGCCATAAGGGGTTGGAAATTTCATCAACAACATATGTATGGATACCATGGCCTTGAGATCATTGATACATGTGTGTCCAAAGATGACATTGTATGCCGTTGGGCAATCAACCACCAAGAAGTTAGTGGTAATGGTAGCTATGTAAGGGCATGTACCAATGGTGAAAGGTAAGTGTATGCTCCCTAAAGGTTGCACGATATCACCAGAGAAGCTTATCAGAGGAGAAACCGAGTGATCGAGCAAGTGTTCAGCTACATTTTCGTCGTACTTCAAAGTTGGCTATGTGATCTTCCACGATCAGTGGGTCGTTGTGAGGGTAGATGATACCTTTTTCTTCCTCAGGGTAGAAACATATTGGATCCCAGTTAAGTTTTTGATACTTGCCTCCCCTGATGTCTTCCACATGAAACACTTGGTGGCCAAGCCTCAAAGTTCGTTCACTATTTTTCATGGCCCTGTTTGAAGATTTAGATATGGGTGTGCCGCCACTTATGGAATATATCACATTCATTTGGCATTGGTTACGGTTATCCCTTGGAGGGTGAAGGAAGAATTGATCCATTTTTCCTTCACGTGCCAAAGCTTCAATATGATCACAAAGGGTGATACATTTCTCGCCGTCATGGCCGTTATGCTCGTGGTAGCAACAAAACGTGCCCGTGTTCTTCGCGGGTTTGTAATCCGGCTACCTCAGCTTTGGCTTGGGTATCAAGTGTGCTATGCTGGGGTAAATGGCCACGCATGTGGCGTTAAAAGGTGTGTATGCCTCATACCTCGGGGTAGGGCCTATCCTGACACGTGCTTGACCCACTTTGTTGACTGCCTGGGGGCGGGGATTATCGTGGCAATACCCTGGGTTATCGCGGTAGTGTCTCTTACTCCTTTTACTATAATGAGACTGGTGAGGATGGAAATCTTTCCTTTTACCCTGAGATTGATATGTTTGTTGGCTTGGCAAAGTATTAAGTAAGGCAGGGGGAGGCACCGCTACCGTTTGGAAGGTTAAGGTCTTCTCATTTGGTTTGATCTGGCTTCCACTCCCTACTTGCTGATAAGGGCCCTGTAGGGGTTTCCCTTGATATGTCCTTGCTTCGACGGAGGCATGGTTGTAAGCATGTGTCATCACTTCAGAGTAAGTATTCCAAGTGTTGGCATTGATCATGTACTTAAACAAACAGTCATGTAGGCCTGCCGTGAAGGCCTTGAGGGTGGTTTTGTCATCTACCTCAGCGCAGCGAGAATACTCATGGCTGAAGCGACCGGTATACTCTCGTAGTGACTCGTCCGGCTTCTGGCAAATAGTGTACAAGTCATTTGCAAAATGCAAGCGATCGGTCTGGAAGATGTGTTGAGAGACAAACAGTTTCCTCAGTTCCTCAAATGAGTCTACTGTCTCAAGTAGAAGACGGCAATACCAGTTTAGAGCTCCGCCAGAGAGGGTGGAAGGGAAAAGAAGATATCGCTCTTCGTCGGTGTGCATCCAATATGCCATGGTGGACTAAAAAAGGTTAAGGTGTTCAATCGGGTCCTCCCTTCCAATATAGAGTTGTAAACCAAGCTTTTGTTTTGTCTTCGCTTAAAATGGAGTGTCAAGGATCCCCCTTGTGAGAGGGCCAGGCCTGGGTTGGTTCCAGTTAGGTATCTCGGCTTGACGTTCGGCCTTCAACTTGTTTACTTCCTCAAGGATCTGTAAGACAAGGGGGTCCTGAGTGGAGTCATGTACCACTTGAATTTTCTTCCGTAAGTCTCTATCGCCTCTTGGAAGTAGGAAAGTTTGAGCAAGAGTGTGTGATTTTTCCTTGGACTCGCCGTACTGACTTCTAGGGCGAGTCTATCGAAATACCTCCGAGTCCCCTGTACCTTCATGTTCCTATAGGATCTGTCGTTCCTTCCCTAAATTGGCAGCTGGCCTGGGTCGTGGGAAGAGTCTGAGTCTTTCAGAAACCCTTGGGTCATTGATCTTTGAGCTTATGTGGAGGGGATTCTCTCGACGTTGCTTTAGGAAGTCTTGGCAGTCACGATAAACGACTTTCGATCCTTCCAACCCTTCTGCAATGAGGTGTCTTCCTCCACTTCGCTTCGGGTCGAAGCAGCTGGGTTGAGAGAAGTCTCATGTTGATCAATATTTTGATGATTAACTCGGTCCTCATCAGGGATATCCATGTCGAATGAAGGTGACCCTCCGTGTTGGGGGGCACCCAGATGATGGTTGATGTCCACAAGGGCAACAAGCTCGCGTGTTTGAGTACGCCTAGTTTCGTGGAGCGTCTCGAAAAGCTTCTCATATTGTTCATGGAAGATTTCATTCTTTATTGCTATTTTGTTATTCTGAGCCTCCAACTCCTCGACTTTAGCTTGAAGAGCGAGCTTCTTTCGTTCCTTCTTTCGCAGCCTCACACTAGGCGCGATGGGGGTGTCATTCTGTGTGTTGTGGCTTTCTTCACTCCCCATGTTGGAGAGGGATGCCTGGTTAAAAGAGAGTGTACAAATGGTGGAAACCAGCTTGACAAAGCTGAAGAGAGTAGGAATAAGTGTGTTTCCCACAGACGGCGCCAAATGTTGATGCACAAAATCAGTGAGGACTTTGGTACAACAGAAAGTGTCAAGTTTGTGACCTTCGCTAGATTGCTCCGGTCACTAGTATAGATAGGTATGTAAATGGACAGAAACAGGGCAGCAAACACAAGATGTACGTGGTTCACCCAGATTGGCTACGTCCACAGAGTAGAGGAGTTCTCATTAATTGTGAAGGGTTTACATAAGTACATAGGTTCAAGCTCTCATTTAGTGAGTTCTAGTGAATGATTTAGTACCAATGACATTTAGGAAATATTGTGAGAGAATGATCTCCTTTTATAGAAGAGAGTCTCTAGCTTTGTTTTGACTTTGACACGTGTCGTGCTGTGATTGATCTCTGATGTTGACATGTGTCGCGCTATGATTTGCCTCTGATGTCGACACGTGTCGCGTTGTGATTGGCCTCCTGGTTGGAGGGAAACTCTTGTGAATCCTTGACGGTATAACGTTGACCAGTGCTCAGTGAGTTTGGGATTGGTCAAGTATGGTACAAACACCCCGCTTAGCCGCCTAGGCACTAGGCCCCAATACACCGCTCGACTAGCGCCTAATGTCTTTTAGATCCTTGTTATCAACTAGTGAAAATAAGCATAAGCGTAGAGAGTGATGGGGGCTATAGTGAAATGGATCTATGGAAGCAGCCAGAAGGAAGAAAAGGGGATTGAACTTTGAAGAGCAACTATCACCACCCATAATGCTAAGTGGAAATTTGGATTATTACTCAAGTATTGATTAACGTGCTTATTTCTTATTGTGACACATTATTTGGTTTAGAAATTTGATCTCCTTAACATTATCTTTATAAATAACCAGAAACTTTTGTCAACATAAATTTAGATTACAATATTAATTCTCTGCAAATAGTGCAACATCTAGATGTTGACAAAAGTGCTGAGAATTATCCGAATTCACAAACACAGACCAAGAACACCAACTACTGTAGATTCCCAATATAGGATAATGTAATATTACTAAATTACTAATACAACATAATTAAGTTAAAGTCTTAATCTAAATCTCTCATGATTCATCTAACAGAGATTACAGAATAAGTAATCAAAGCAGGTCTCTGTGCAGTCATAAAAGCAGGAACAGCTGCATCCAAACACAAAATTACACAAAAAGTACAAATTACAAGCTAATTAAACCATAAAAGAAAATAAATAATTAACAAGAAATTAATTAGATAATTACCATTCATTGATGACTTTGTCCTGCTCATCTTCTTCTATCTCGAAATTCTTGGTGGAAGCATCTATGGCTTGTGCTGGTGGAGGCTCCATATCTGATCTTCTCCTATCTTCTGAAATACTCTCCATAGAGAGAAAGAGAGGTGGAATAAAAGAAAATGAAAAATAAAAAATAACATATATCATGCACAACGGATTCGTCTTTTTTCCTAAATTTTGTAATAAATATTCTTTCTTTATTTTGATTTGACCAAATGAAAGGAAGAGAGAGAACCCATATCCTAATTTTAAAGGGCACTACCATGACTTGTATGTTTCATAATGCTTTTATTGATTTTGCTTATTTGCTTTTATACATTTCATAATTAGATTAAAGTAGTGTTATTCACATTTTTTTTATTGTACACACTTTTGTTAATTTTTATACATTTTTTTCTTCATTTTATTCGATACGAAGATCAAAAATTAAAATGATGTGTGAGAGCTAAAAATAAAAGTGTAAATAGTATTATTCTTAAAATATTTTATATTTATTAATTTTTTGCAAAGATATCTTTTAAGTAACTATAATATAAACGGTTACGATAAGTATAAAATTTTGTGGATGGATCACGAAGTGTTGAGCCAGACACTGTATCTAGAGAAATGCAAAAATTAAACAGAAAAGTAAATGGTTTTGGAGAGTTGAAGTGGACCACTGCAGGAGTTGATAAGGCCATTTATCTGTGAAACTAATGGTGATTTTGTGCATGCGTTACTTGCACTACCAAAATGTATTTCAAAGATTTACCTTTACGAGTCGTTTTCATTGATTGATGACTTCATTTTCTTTGTGAATAATGTCTTCAGTTTATTTTTTTACACTATATATGCATTATACCAAAAGAATGTAATTTTAGGATATTTCGGGGTATTATATATTTTAAAGTTTTTAGTCTTTAAATCTTTTGTCGAAAATACATAGGGTACCAAAGAAATTAATTTAAGATCTTTTGGGGTATTATATATTTTGAAGTTTTTAATCGTTAAATCTTTTTGTCAAAGATACATCGATCAACATCTAACGCGTAATATTCCCATAGTATAAAATACTTTAGAGCACCATAAAATCTTTTTTACTAGAAATTGTTTTGGAGATTTTCCATTTGGGAGTGGTTTATGTAGGAAGGACATTATTTCCCTGCTTCCCAGTAACATGCCATCATTTCAACGTGCAAACGTCATATTTGTTTAGTCGTACATATGAATGAAAGGAATTAACAATTCATAATGAAGATGTTACTTGTTACCATAATCATCGATTTGTTTGACACATGAATGATTAAACATCTCTGAGTCAATAAAGTTTTCTAAAGATGAACTTTAGAAGATGATAAAGAGAAAAAACAATTATGATTATGACATTATCCTATCAAATAATGTCATGTTAAATGAGAAGGAGGAAAGCTGCAAAGGAGGAAGTATTATCTTAGAACCCAAGAATTTAGAAGAATTATAGCATATATTTTTTTTTGTTTGTTAAAATCCAAGAATTTTCTGGTGGTTATTAGGATCTTCTTCTTTAATCCACTGTGTTCAAGTTCAACCACCACCCTTCTCTAGTGTAAATTAACATAGGGATATTGCTTGTATTAACATAGTGCATTTGGAAGCATATTTCATGAGGAGTTGTTTCAAGGTGCAGATGTATCTGTAACTCAGAAGTGCTTATTAACTTTCTTCTCTGCCAACTATAGCCAAAAATGCTTTATTAGAAAAAACACTTCTAACGTTTCTAAACAAACCAAAAGCATAAAATGAAATTTAAAACAAATTTTCAAAATCAGATACCTTGGAGTGCAAACAAAAGCACCAAGTGCAAAAATAATTTGAAGCCTTTGATATATAGACATGTCATTTTTTTAGTCCACCAAATTATACATGAAGACGAAATCATCCTTCAGAAGGCATTGTTAAAAGACTTCTGCTGAAGCTCTAAATTAGTTACTGGTATACAAAAACTGCTTCTAAATTCCCAGGGCAAGATAAACTTCCACCATCGAAAAGGATGGCAGAAAGAACCTACAAAACACTCAATGGCTGCGAGTCACCTACCAGAGTCTCATCCAGCACAGCACACCTACAAGTCAAGAGCCGCTTCTCTGCAGAACTATGGGCAGAAAGGCAGCTATCGTTCCCTTTCCACCAGTCTTCTGAAAATGCTATATGTTTCAGCATTGCGGTTGGCACAACGCAGAGCATCTGCAGGAGGGATGTGGTATTTGAATTGCAAACTGTGCTGGAGGAGTTAATTCACACGAAAATGTTGGCCAGTTCCACTGGAGAAAAGGCTGGACCCGTCAAGCTTGGCAATCACCAGATTGGGAATGCACTGCTCTGTGATCCAATTATGGCAGGAATCATCAGCGACTGATCAAATTTTCTTTCAAGTTCGATTGGACTATGGGATTTATCCTGTAGACATAACAAAAACTGTTAAAAGAACATATAAACTTTAATAAAACAAGCGGCATGGCATTTGTACTTACTGCGTAATTCATCCCATTAGATGCCTGAGTGCCAGGCGGGACATCCTGCTGCTGCGAGTTTTTTAAGAATCGATGTTCTAATAACATGGCAGCAGTTGGCCTCTCTGCGGGATTTCTTTGGAAGCAGCAGCATAGGAAATCCTTACCCTCAGGTGACAATGTTTCTGGAATTGGTGGTGCATCCTTTATAACTTTAAACATGGCCGCAGCCTGAATTAATAGACAAGAGTTTAGAAAACTGACAGAGGGCTTCAATGCAGAAAGTTATGTATGAAACTCGAACCCAATTATATATTCACAATGTCAACTCTCGAGAGGCAGATGAGCAAAGCTACAGGGCAACGAAGAAGCTAAAAAGAAGTTTATGATTTTATCGAACTGTGCGCGAATAGGTAAAAGCATGCAGAAATTAGGGATTTTGACATAAACAATGGAGTAGACCCCTTCAAAGCACAAATTGAAACAAGTTTCATGGTAAAATACAGAAGATACGAGCTTACCCCTTCATACTCACTCCAAGGAGGTTTTCCGGTGAACATTTCAATAATTGTGCAACCCAAGCTCCATATATCAACAGCAAGAGCCAGATCAGAGCTGCTATCTTTATGCATCTCAGCTTGCATCAGCTGCATGAAGAAATTGTAGCAGTATTAGAGCAGCGCATAACCCCATAGGCTGCCGCATACTAGTTAGCAAAAGATTACCTCTGGAGCCATCCAGTATGGGCTTCCCCTTAGAGAAAGATTTCCTACGTGACCTGAAAGCTACAAAACAAACAAGTTTAAACTATGTCAGACCAAACTTAGATGGTAAAGAATAAATCCCAGAAAGTGATCTGAAACTATAACAATGCGATGACTGTAATGATAGCCTCATGAAACAGTGTGTAGAACCGCCAGATGATTAGATTGAGGAAACCAGCTCAAAATCTCAAAATAACTTAGCCTATTACCCTGCCAAGAGTAAAAAAAGCTACTAGCACTCACATGTTTTGCCATTCCAAAGTCAGCTAGCTTGACAACTCCATATGAATCGACAAGCAAATTAGCCCCTTTGATGTCCCTATCAACAGAACACAAGATAATATGCAGCCTAATTAACCCCAAGCACAATGCTATAGGCCCTTACACCAAAAACAGTTCTTCCACATTTGACAATGATAAAATTCGCAGTCAGAACTCATTCTTATTTGCTACTCGAATTTAGTCTCACATTCCCTTTTTGTAAGACAAACTTTATGCTGATAATCATACAAGAATGTGATGATACCTGTGTATTGTCTTTGTGCTGTGCAAGTAAGCCAACCCAGAGAGTATATGGCGAGTAAAATTGCGAACAACAGCTTCTGTTATGGCTCCACAATGTTCATGGACATATTTGTCAATAGAACCAGGATGGACAAACTCCAGATATATATAAAATCGATCATCAACCTGCATATACATGGTGTGATTTGTTTAGGCAACTCCAATGGACAAACATGAGCCTGGATGCCTAAACATGCATGTAACACATTACTCACTATTTCGCTTCCATAATACTGCACAATATTAGGATGCTTCAGCTGGCTGAGAACTTTGATTTCCTGATAAAAAAAAAAAGGTTTACAGAAAATGAGTAAGAAACACTGACATTGTAACATAATACATCACTCAATACACCTGAAGAACCAGAACAACATAGTCCACCAAAATATATTACATGAAAAATTATTTTGCCCCGATCTCAGTCCACAATGTACTTTTAAATTTTCGTGTTTCTATGAGAGATCAAAAAGCTGAAAGCCGCCATACTGGATGTTGAATCACTGATGCAGTGATACTCCAGAGGTTAAACAGGTAAATTAGGAAAAAGCTTATGTGATGTGTTACATTCGTAAAACAAAGTGAGAGTGATGATAACCTGCTGTAGCTGCTTTATACACTCTGCAGATTTTGGGTCCTCAGGAAATAACTCGACTTCCTTCATTGCACATAAAGCTCCAGTTTCTCTGTTACAAACGAAAAACCTTCATCAGCATTTAGCAAAGCAAATAGAAACTATGATCAGCTGTTCATGGAACTGTATATACCTATTGGTAGCAACATAAACACTTCCAAACGTGCCACGCCCAATAAGCTTTCCCTTTTGCCATTGTCCTTTCATTGGCTGGGACTCCGGTTTAGGTGTGAGTATAGCGTGTGGTGAAGGTAGGCTAAGACTTGCTCCAGGAGGCAGAGGCAATGGATGGACTTCAGCATACCCATTGACCTCACGCCGCGCAGTGGAGACTTCAATTGATAATCTGGGAGGCAATGGCGATGTTGAGCCTGGTGGGATTTTGACATTTCGGCAGGGACTTCTATTTGATGGACTTTGTATAGGGGAATTATCATTACTCTGGGTGGAGTATTCCGACAAGGAAGGGGGAGGGAGCGCAGAAGTCATATCGCAAGTGGGCATCTCGGGGGCAGACCAGCCTTGATTTCCCACAGGAACAAGGTGTGGGAGAAGATCACCAGCACTGGGACTGTGTGGGCTGAATGTAGGACTCGAAAAAGGGCTAGCAGGTGCGCTCCAAATACGGTTTGGAACTTCAAGCCCGAAGTCAGTATGATAGCTCTCTAAACCATTCCTACCTTGATTCCTCCTCGTAGACCTTGACCTTGATTCAAAACAATTCTCGTTATTTTTTCGCGCTTCCCGGCCACCAAACACACTGAAAATGCAAGACATCTACGTCAATAAACAATGCATATGTGCAAATGAAGGAATTCAAAGGCCAAATCTGCAACAAACAATGCAAAATCTGACAAACATGGAAATGTTGGTGCAATCAAAATCACAAACCCCTATCTTTTTCGATTCTTAATTTGAGCATGTAATCAAAATCCACTAATCGTTTTGGTTTTCCAAATCCAGTAATAGTATCATATTTTATTTTTTTCAATTTTTTGTTTTCTCTAGAACTAAACAATATGAAAATAAATTATAAATTTTTCTTGTCAAGAAAAAACAAATTATACGCAATATGAATCAAAGAGACGGCAATCTACAATCGCCGAAACTGCATCCGGAGCACCTCTCTTTCCATCGCGAATCCGCTGCCAATTCCGGCAAAGGCAGCGGCTGAGGAGTCCCGGCCGCAGACGTGGTTTCCGGAAGCGAAAAACTCGAACCCGAGCATTTATGATTATTCACGGCTCCACCTCCCCCGTCCTGGTCTCCGCCGCCAGTACAGATCAAAAGCTGCTTCCTCTGTCGGGTGAGCTTCCTCCTCGACCGGAAAATCCACCCTCTCCCGTCATCGCTGGTCTTCTTTTTAGGCGACTCCCCGTTTGCCGATCTGAACGGCGACGACGACGATGCCGACGAGGAGGAAGAAGAAGAGAAGGTAATGTTAGACAGCCAACCCATGGTGGAAACCATTCATGATCGTCGCAATCGCACAAACCCTAACAAATTTGGATATCGATTGCGGGAAGGCCTAGGAGGTCCAGGAGAACAAGATCCATGAGCGGCCTGGATCTTCGTCGAGAGACCTGCAGGCCATGAATGAATTCCCCGGGACGGTGTCGTTAACTAGTTTATTTTCTTTTCACAACGCGGTTTAGAAAATGGGTACGGCTCTTGCCATTTTTGAGAAATTGAGAGGTCCATATTATTGTGCTCCGTTTTCTCTCTAACCATGTTTGAACAACGCGCGCGCGCTTGGTTTTTCGTTTTTCTTGTGTCCCGGCCGTTAATTCTGTTATTTTTATTTCAAATTTATACATCTATTTTTTTATTTTTTTTAATTTGATGATAAGTATGGATAACTACCCAACCTTTGACTCTAAATTACTCTTAACATTTTAACTATACTATGGAAATACCTAAGGTTTTGTAAATCAGATATTCGTTGGATCTCCAATATTAAGTAATGACATTCCAACGTTAAATGATAACATAGACGTATAAATTAAAAATTCGAGCATCCAGTTCAATATACTTGTCAATGTCATTAATTCAGGCTCCAGTGACCTAACATATGTCCATTAAGTAGTTTGGTTAAAATGTTTTAAAAGGTTTAGACTAATTTAGAATCACCCTATAAGGTTGGGCGTAGGGAGAGTCCAACAAATGTCCGTGAGCGATCCATATTCTGCGATTTACGTAACTGATACCACAGAGAAAATTAAGAACAAGGGACATAAGAATTTTCTGTTGCTAAGTATCTGTAGGTTTATAAGTTTGTACAACATTTCTATTTACCTAAGACTCTCTCTTCAAATTGCTGCATGTCTTCATTTTACGTGCAGATAAACAGGCATGCCGCATGCATTATCTGGTGGACAAAAATTTCCAGAGGATCAGAAAAAGTTTGGAGCAAATCGGGGGGTATTTGGAGCAAGAAAATCTTAATCTACTCATCCGTCTGCAGTTGTATGGAAATTTGATGTTTCATGTCTTGTAAGATTTGTTTGTCAGTAGTTGGTGCCTTGTAACTCAAGGAATAATTGTACCTCGTGGACAATACATTGTGGAGGTAGATATACCATTCAAATATATCAGTTTCTTCCTAGAGGACTGTTTGGACCCAAATTTACACTATCGGCCCGTGCAATCAAGGCCGTTGAGTGAGCATAGCTCCCAACCTTCAGATGAAAAGTGAAGATAATTTTGTTATTGTTACAAGATAATATGCTCGTTTTTATCATAATAATTATCTTTTAATGTGAATTATCTTGACTTTTCCTTATCCGAGATAAATGGGATGCAAACTATATCTGTGATCTGGAAGTAAACAACCCGGTTTGAGTTGAGACTCTTATCACGTGGCATGGCTAGGATGTAAGGGTCATGATAGGCTTTAGCCTACAGATGGGATAATGAAAGGGTGATGTGATGTGGCAGAAGGTTAGCTTACATGCATGAATAAAGATTATAAGGAAAACTAATGAAAAAGGCTTGAAAACTTTGAGTTTTAATGATAAGGACAAAATAAAGGGTAAAGTGAATAGTACCAGGATTGACTTTTTAGTGTAAAAATGTGGTTTTTCGTTAAAGTGAACAGTACCGTAGACTTTTCGTTAAAACTCCCAAGATTATAAAGTGATGGTGGGATCGAATATCCTTGGCATCCTGCCAAGGATCTTGTCAAATGGCATCACATGAAGGAATTGAAAATAAAGATTGGATTGCATGCACGTGGCTACAAGCTAAGCCCAAATGGCGTGATGGTAATCCATGGGGTTATTAAAAGATATTCTTAGGAATATTACTGGCAGCTTTCGTACTTCTCGGAATGCAATGTGGTCATTAAACATACAAGCTCTATAAATACAAGACGGACCGCGACTAGAAGGCCCCCTCCAATTCAACACACAAACTGCCCTGCGCAAATCCTCGCTCTATGCGAAACCTCTCAACAACCTTGAGATTTTTATTTTCTTTTTCCGCCAACACATCTTCAATTTGGATAAACAGCACTGTGAAGGCAACCAGCGAACACCTTCAGTTTGGATAAACAGCACTGTTGCCGTAGAATCAGCCGACCGCGAAGCACCTTCAGTTTGGATAAACAGCACTGCGTCGAGACCGACTGGTTATCTATCCAAGTCTCGGTCGAGAAGGGTTTTCGAGTCCTTATTGGCAGAGGTCATCTCATTAGCCTTTTCGGCGAGGTAAGGTGTTACAGTTTACTAGGGCTCGGCACATTGAACGTCGAGTTGTTTTATGATTAGATACTCACAAGTAAGCTTTAGAGTTTGGCATTCTGACGGCCAAACCGTATTTACCATCAAGACATATATATGTTTTGAGTATTTGTGCCCCTATACTCTGATGTCGATTCGGCGTGCTTATACCCTTACAAATATAATCACTGTGACCGAATCCGGCGCCGACGATTTGTGAACTTCGTAAAATTAGCAGCCTTGTCTTCATGCTCTAGAACCCAAAGGCCGAGACGTGTTCCTTCTTCGGCCGCAATCGCAAGATCGAGAAATCAGCCGCGCACTCAACGCAACGTCAACACATTTTACTCATCGGCCGACGAGTTGGCACACCCCGCATCGACTGAAGGACGTAGTTAGCTCATTAGTAACCCGGCATGCGCGACACGTAGACTTGGTAGTTTTTAGGGTCAACAAGGACGATGCTAAACTCGATGATATGCGAAAGGTGAGACGGTTGATATATTTTTGTATTAGCAGTACAATTTATGCATGTGTTACGTTGTTTGCTAATTCACTTCGGGTGCTTCTGAGGAACAGAAAATGGTTCAGATTCAGAAGGCATGATGAGTGGTGATGTTAAGGAGCTGCTTAGTGAAGTTTTGACGGAAATAGTAGGATGACATCGTTGGGCTGAGGAGATGGTGGATGCTTTTAAGGCAGTGAGGCCGTTCCCGGAAATGTTCTACTAAAGTGTTGAGGCTGTAGTCTGCAGGCACATCCATGAATATCATCACTAGCTTATTAGTTTAATTGAAGGCTTGTACAACATTGACAACTTACTTAGAATTAGATGGAGCTAATTACACATTTGTTACGGTGTTAACTACGACGAGATCCACATGCATGCGACAATTATAATGTAATCTTTGCTTAAGATCAGGCATGTTCGGATAACCATTATAATAAAAGCACAGATGTAACAAAAACACGGATCATATTAAGAGTGCTAGAACAAAATCCAGCTGATTATGATCTAAACAATCACGATTGTTTTACAACTTGAGAATCACACAGCATATGGCGGCGGGCAAATCTGTAGCTTAGGATAAATCAAAGACTTATTGAACTTGTTGCTTCTACTCGTGATTCATGTCAATGCAGGAAAGCAATAAACCTGAGCTTTGGTGACTAAACTGGTGCAGATTCTGGGTTGTCCAAATTTGTTGCGACTATCTTACATATGGGCATGGTCTCGTTCTTACTTAGAAGCTTCATGGAAGGATGAAGCTCAACATCCGGAATGAACACCCTATCTCCTACATCTAGATCGCTGACATCCACCTCAATCTTTGTAGGAATGTGCTCAGCTGGTCCCAGGTACGTTAGGCTAGTTCTAATTTTGTTCAGATGGCCACCTGTTTTGGCACGAACAAGTCATAATCAGTGCACTGTCACATAACCTCATACTTAACCAACACAAATCGGTCTTTAAAGAAGGCATGAAAACAACATGATGCGTCAAATAGGGACTCCGATAGTAACAAGCCCTTAAACATTTTACATGCACCGTTGTCATACAACGCGTAGAAGCACACTCTTAACAATAAATATCCTTATAATCTCAACAACAACAACAACATAAGCAGCTGCAATTCTGTTTTCAATACGTAACCGCTATAGTATAGATGCACAGAGGACTGAAAGAAGAGCCTTTAAAGCAAAGCAATGTACCAAAATTTCCTCTCTTCCTAAAGCTTCTGTTTACCAAACAAATGAAACAAACCTAACAATGTGCAACCAAAGAAAATCAAATTTACCTTTCTTGAGACCAGGACAAACATCTTCACCTTTGAAAACAACAGGGACGTCAACTTTCAGCTCCGAGCCCTCATCCGCCCAAACAAACACCAAATTCAGAATCTTCCCACTCTCTTCGTCCCTATGAATCTACACAAAAACCCAATTTTTAAATAACTCGGAAATTTTCAATTTTTTTTCTATATTATTGGAAATTGTATCGAATTATAATGGATGAAGAAAATGAGAAATTGCCTTGATGGGTATGACATTTCCGGATTCGAGCAAATCCGATGACCCGGACCCGGCTCGGATCTGGAGGGGGAACCGAGTGGAGCAGAAAAATGGGAGTTCTACGGACTTGAGAATGGCCTGAATCTGCTTCCTTTCGGTGGTCAGCAGGTGCTTCCTGGACACCGGACGAGCGGCGGCGCTGGTAGGATTTAGCTGCTGAGAGAACACGACGGCTGGGATTCGACCTTGAGCTCTGTCTTTGACGGAGACTCTGTTTCCAGTGACTTCTCGAGGGATGGCTTGGATCGTGTGGTACATAGCCGAGAAGGATGAGAATGGAGGTTGGGGTCCGGAGCTGGGGTTTTGCAGAACCGCGCGGATGTTGATGCCGGCTGCGCGCCACCGATTGGCCATTTTTTCGGGTGGTTAATTTTGGTCTCTGGATTTTTCCGCCGAGGGTTTTGTGTTTAGTTTTGGGGTTTAAGGGTCTGGGCCTCTGGGGAGAGGTGAACTTCGACTTATCAGAGTAATGGGCTCATTGAATAATGGACTAGGCCTTTAACTTCCCTATTTGTTCTTTGGTCAAGCCCAATGTTCAAAGGTAATTTTCTTATACCATATGGTCATTTACTCTTTTATATAAAAGTTAAAAGTTATCTAGACAATATATACCTACCACTTCTTTGATAGAGGAAAATGGTTTTAGTTTAACTGTCGCACCGACACATGATGTTATCAATTTATATGTTATTATATGACTAGAGATACTTTCTTAATCGAAGGCATATTAATTAAATATATAATATGTGTAGAACTAATTGTGGTGAGAGGCATATGAGTAATGACATCATTGAGGAAGGATTAGGGAGTTTAGTTCACACACCAATTTTAAGTCTCTCACACACACCTTGTTGTTTCTAGCTATCAAATCAAACGAAAACAACAAACATAATTAAATAGGAGTGTGTATAAGGAGAAAATATTATGTGTTCATCAATTCCCATGTTGCTACAAATTTGGAATCTCTTGGGACCATTTGGATATAGTGGGGATAAGTACTAATTCAACCAAAAGCTAGCTAGCTATTTCAAATTGCTAACTATGTCTCATTGTCTCAAGAACATTTGAATAAGCACCCACCAGAACACTTTCCAAATTCCCTACAAAACTATTCCTTTAATAGTGCAAATAATACCAGATGCTGCAATGGCAACGCAGCAGCTAACTTTTGTTTTTGGTCGAACCCTCGATGCCTAGTCTTTTCTATATGTCGAAAACATTGCTCTCACACTCATGCCCATCGAAGGAACCTTATTAAGTCCTCAACCTTTTCGTATATACAATAATAAACTACTACTTTTCCTCTTATATTTTAGCCTTGTAAAGTCACTAAATCGAATCGAGAAAAGGAGAAAACCGATGATTCTAGAGTACACTATACATTGAGATTTGTCTTTGGTAGTTCAACTTACAAAATAATTCAACTATTTAACAATATTCATTATTTGATTTCTTAAAGTCAATCATATATATATATATATATAATAAAAAAGATTTGGCATTAAGTTTGGTGAATGGTGACATAAGAATATTCACACATATCTGGTAATGTGTTGCATACTAAAACCTAAATAAAAAGTGAGGCATTTCATGTCAAATCCATGCAGGTGATAAAGCTGTCACCCTTGGGCCCTGGGCCACCGGCCCAAAACAGTAAAAAAGTCAACAGCAAAAGAGATTGAGAAGAATAAGCAATAAAAAATTGTAAATGAAATTCGGATAAATTACATAGTAGCTCATCAGGTTTGAGGTCTATTACAATCTCATATAATATCTTTAAAAAATTTCACTTTCATACCTCACCTACTATTTTATTTCAATATAGTACATCCGTTACATTTATCCGTTAAATGCTGACGTGGCTGCCACCTATGTGCCACGTGGCAAAAATAATAATTTTTTTAAAAAAATTTTGAACCTTCTCAAAAAAAAAAAAAAAAAAAAAAAAAAAAAAAACCTATCTTCTTCCCGAGCCCTTCCCTTTCCCTGCAACCCTAACACCCCATCCCCCCACCCTCGTAACCCTAAAACAACCCTCCCTCCCTTCTCTTTCTACGCCCCCCCACGCCATTGCGAACTCATCGGCAACCCATCTTCCCCGACCTTCATCCCCTCCCTCTCCTCCCTCCAAGCTCTGCGACTCCTGCAAGATCCGCTCGGGTTGAAAACCGAGTTAGATTGCTGGTAACAATAGGAGCAGGGGTCGCACTGGAGCAAGTTGAGGCGGGAATCGCACAGAGGGCCGGTGAGGTGGGAACCGCAGAAAAAAGAACCGGCGAGGGTCGCTGACTGTGCGGGGAGGCCAGCGATGGTCCATTTAGGAATTTGTGGGTGTGGATTGAGGGTTTTGGGGGGTGGGAAGAGTGGGGGGGTGCGGAGAGAAAAGTTGGGGGGTTTGGATCGTTGGATTTGATCGGCGAGGGAAGGAGAAGACGGGAAGCAGCAGAGAAATGCAGAGGGGGGTTGCGGGTTTCTGGGTTTGTTGCGGGGTAGGGGGTTTCTGGGTTTGCTTGCGGGGTGGGGGTTGCAGGTTTCAGTTTTTTTTTTATATAGAAAATTAAGGTTTAAAAAAAAAAAATACCACGTGGCACATATTTGGCAGCCACGTGGCATAAATGTGGCAGCCACGTCAGCACTTAACGGATCAATGGATGAAAAATGTAACGGAGGTATTATTTTGAAATAAAATAGTACTTGAGGTATGAAAGTGAAATGTTTTAAAGATGTTGTATGAGGTTGTAATAGACCTCAAACCTGAGGGGCTACTATGTAATTTACCCACGAAATTCTCTAAAATTTGGAAAAAGCATTAGACGAATTGGTTGATACTGATTCAGGGCAGATCTATCCCACAAAGTCCACCCTCTCCTACCGTTCTATACAAATTCAGGTGTGTGTGTGATCTTGACATAAGACTTACATAAAACGGATCAATTGTTATGTTGTGTTTTATTTAATAATGTATTATCAAGTTTAAATTTTTCTCGACATAACAATGTATTATTGATTAAGACATTATTGTTCGCTAAACCCGTCTAATGTAAGTTATTTTCGTGATCTCATGAGAGATGGGACCTCCAACTTGTGCGTGTGTGTATTTACATGATTATATTATTTATACATCCCCACCACACGCCCGTACCTTTTTCTCTTTTTTATTTTTGGAATTTTCTCTGTCTTTTCATATTCCAGATTGCAAATCATTTCGAGGACTCATGGACCAAGACTAGTTTTTGTGATGTGATGATATATGCTTAAGCCGCATTCGATGGTTTTGTTTTTTAACTAATGATATAATTATTACATTAAATTCATCGAAATTATGCAGAAGAATGCAAATTTGATGCAAAAGAAAACATTATTTTAGCCAATTTAACTAAATTCATATTTTTAATGAGTTTCCTCTGTTTACTCTCGTAGATTACGGAGTTAAGAATCATCTTATTTTGCTATTAGATTATAAATACGACATATATACTTGATTAAATTTTTTTTATTAACGACAGATGTGAAAGCATAACATATTAAGTAAAAGAATTCATAAATTACATGTTATCAATGTGAGGCCTAGCAAAACAAAATAGTGAGTAGCACCATACCCTTGACTACCATTACAACAACTTAGAAGAAAAACTTTTCATTTTTTGTTGTCTACAACTATGGAATTTTTTTTTTAATGTTAAAAGAAAACTACACTTGCAACACCAAATGCAAAAATTAGACTTAGACTAACTTAACTTGCAACACCAAAAACAAGTCGAGCAATGATGCTCCTAAGGTTCACATTTTGAGAACATGTGAGGACCTTTTCATATAAGAGTGAGGATCCTCGCCGGATTCTCTTTGTGAGGATCTCGGGAATCCTCAAATTACATATGTTCATCGTATATCATGTGGTTAGAAATTATTGTAAATTCTTTTATTTAAAATTGAATTTAAATAGTATCTGACGAAAACTGACTGCTTGATGTACGATGAACCGATGTGATTGGAGGATCCCCAGAGGATCCTCACGGAGAGAATCCTCACAAAGAAGTTCCGGAGAGGATCCTCACTCTTCATATAAATCCTTCTATCTAAGGGTAAATAACTGATTAAAGAAGAATAGGTTCTTGCCTGCTTGATTTCCATGATTTCTTATCTCTCTATCTTCCCCCAAATCTTAGGTTTTTTGTTTGTTTCTCACGTGGTCTACTGGATTGTTGGCATGTAACTAGATTTTTATTTAGTTTGCTTTTGAAATTTAACTTGGGTTCGATCAATTTACAGAAGAAGACAACTACTGTTAATCTACATGTGTTGTTGGCATGATTGTTAGAGAGTTTTTGTATAGGAGAAATGGCATGGCATCATTTTCATCTACATGTGTTGATGTGATAACACAATGGTTATCAAATGCATGTGCAACTTAATAGCATTAAGAAAACAATTACTGTTAATCTTTATTTTATGTGACCGTACATGTGAAAACAATGGCTACTACATATATATACATATATATATATGGGATAGGATCAAGGAACAAACATTTTTACAAATATTTTTACACTCTTTTTAAACATTTTGATTACATGACATCCTAGGGTCCTAATTTATTCATTAAATGACATTGATGCTTATGTGGATTTTAACTAATATTAAAGATAAAAAAAATGAAAAAAAAACATAAAATCTGAAAAATTAAAACTAAAATTAAAAAAGGAAGAAACCCTAGTTGTAGCAGTCTTCGTCTCCCCCTCTGTAGAAATCGCAACAACCCCTCTGCTCAACCTCCTGCTAGCAGAGACCCCCGTGCTCCATAGTTATCAAAAATGCGCTCTCACGACAACTCAATTTAGCAAACAATGATGGAGAATTAGTTACACTCACGGCTGCAAATTATCCCTAGGCTCCATATTTGTCGTCCCAGAACATTGTTCTAATGCAATATATTTGAGGGATGCTGAGCATCTGATAATGAAGTGAATATCTCAAAATTAATGTCCTTAATCGATTGCTATTGGAATTAATTCATATCATACCTTATTTCTATTTGCAAAAGTTCTTTTCGTATCAATCTAGGGTTTCTTCCCCTTTTAATTATATTTTTTATTTTCCAGATTTTATGTTTTTTTTCAGTTTTATTTTATCTTTAATATTAGTTAAAATCCACATAAGTATCCATGTCATTTAATGAATAAATAAGAACCATTGGATGTCATGTAATCAAAAGGCTTAAAAAGAGTGTAAAAGTATTTGTAAAAATATTTGTCCCTTGATCATATTCCTATATATATATATATATATATATATATTACACGTCTTAAACGAGGCCTTGTATGAGTATCACGGCCCAACATTACTCGTTTTCAAGTAGAAAGAGATTTACAGGTATTCAACCAATGTCATCTCTCGTTTCCTTTATAATATATGCATTATCATTTGGGCTCGTTAGAAAATATTTTTAAAATGATTGAAAAACGTTTTTAGAGAAAATGTTTTTGGGTTCTAAAAGCATTTGAAGTCATTCACCTGTTATGTGCTTCGTGCAAGAACCAATTCAAGTGCTTTTTCCATAATTTACTTGCATTTTTATTAAAAATTGGTTTAAAAAACAATTGTTCAAAAACGCTTTTGATTATTATAGAAGTATTTCTAAACAAGCCCTATATGTCCGTAAAGATCCCTGGAAGATCATTGCTCTAACTCTCCTTTTGTCAAAAAGAAGAAAAATGTATATTTGATTGTGAGAAAATCAAAATTTGGATCCGGATATATGATGTCATACAGCGATCATCACTACGAACGAAGCGTACACACTACAAATCAGAAAGATACAAAGATATATTAAATAATATATGTAATGTTAGACTCAATGGCTAAGCTTTAGTAATCTACAAATAAATTCATATTTTGGTTATGCTTTCATTCCACACGAAAAGGATTTGGAAGAATTAAAAAAAGATTTGATTTGTCGTTTAAGAAAAATTAAAAAGATGAAAAGTAGGAAATAAAAGACAAAAATAGAGAAAATCTGATCACTTATTTTATAAAGGAAATGAATTAGAATAATATGTGAGCACGCAATTGCTTAACGAAAGACACAACATATCATGATTTACGATACAAAAATACAATATATGACGTTTTGTGTTAATAAAATAAACATTAGCATAGCAGTGTACCGTATACCTTAGTCCTTCGAGGTTCGGTGGTACGTACGTACTGGTCGCACCACCACCACCTCTCCTCTTCTTCCCTCCCTCCCTTCCTTTTGTCTCCCTCTTGGTGGGCCCCACTCATTAATCTTCTAGTCACGTTTACTTAACTTCTGACGTCCTTTGTAGTTCATACCACGTTGATGAAAATCCGTTACCAATTTCTCTATATACATAGTTTGAGTTTTAAAATATTTCATGTATAAATGCACGAATTGTAACAATTATTTGACTACATATATAAATATATACATGAATTCCTCGTTGCATGCTTAAAATTACAGTTGGTATATATCACTAGCCTTGGTAGAGTGTTAACTGTTTTTATTGAATTGAATGAGTTTTGATACCTGATTATTGTTGTTGTTTTGACAATCCTAATTTAATGTTGACACGTCTTATAACAGTATCTTTCTAGCTTTTCTAAATAATAATGTTATTGAAAATACAGTCTAAATAGTTATTTCTCTTTTCCTTTGTGCTCAAGAAAGCTTCACAATCGTAAGCAACACTTGTGCTTACTCGCTACTAAATCCAATATAAAACATAGGGAAAAAGGTTGGGATTTTGCAACCAATTGCGGTATAGAACCGTGAAATGTCAAGAATATACGTAAAAGAGTCAATGTTCTTGTCACATGTCATTCAAGAGAAAATAAAGTAGATGGAAATGAACACAGTTGCCAATTTGTCACACATGTGAAGTTCAAATAGTCGGTTGTATATATATATTTTTTTTTACAGCATATGGTAATTTTACAAAGCTTGTGTTTTACAATTTTTACCAAATTAAGAAGCACATACTCATCCACGCATAACTTCGAGGAGCAATTTTTACTCTTGTACCAGCTCACAAACAGCTACTTGAGAAGTCACACCTGGCGCCATGTTTTGACGCAAATAAGGACACCAGGTCAGAGTACTCGGGTCGGTCACATGCTGACTCGAATAGACTCGTACACGCTCGAAGTTTTCTTAACCCTTTATAGCCTCGAAATACAAAAGCATAATTACTACTAATTTAATTAATTAATTAATAATTAAAATAAACTAATTGACCAGCTGAGCGGTCAAAGGGAGCGACGTGATTAGCCGGTAGCGGTGACAGTCCCTGACGGCTGAGGATGCAACTACCCATCAGTTCTCGGGATGAAGCTTAAGGTTTGGTCACGTCGAACTGAATGGAAAAGGCAATCAAAACGACTGTGCTTGGGCCTCTCTCTGACCGTACTGAGGAGGACTGATGTCTGACCGGCAATAGCAGGTCATCCCTTCCATCCCACCCATTTGTCTCTCTCGCAACTCGTGCTCGCTGCTGATGCCTGCAAGGAAGGTTGAAGAAGGAGTATGAGTAGGCGAATCGAGAAACGATGTGCTGGGGAATGTGGGTTTACCATTTTGCCCCGGTGTCCAGCTGAGAGTGACAACTGTCAATTAACTAAGGTGCAGTAGTGTGTGGGGACGGTGAAGAGTGGTAGTTTGATAAATTTACTGGTTGAATAATGCTAGGAAGACTGAATTTCTAAACTAAATTTTGTAAACTAAATGATGTTGTGTTGATGGTTGGATTATTAACGTGCTTACTTTATATTTGTGACATATATTTTAGTTTGAAAGTTTAGTCCCTCTAGCATTATCCTGGCTGAGTAGAGTTAACGTACATGGTATCCGAACGTGCTGCTACTAGAAAAGGAATATTTATGCCACGAACCAGCGAGGTCCAGTGTGTAATTACTTAATACTTATATGCGCATTGGCATTTCGTTTCAAACTTTTAAGCTTGTGATCCATTATGCACTATTTGGTAGGCTGGATGGAATAGATTGTGATCAATTAAAATTTCTTCAGTTCAGTCCGTTGTTTGCTATGTTAAATGTGAGATTGATAGGATTGGACATGATTGATTATGAGTAGGGGTGCAACTTGGGTTGGACCAATCCGAATTCGCTCATGTCCAACCCAACTTTAAACCCGAACAAATGATTTTTTTTTTAGTTATAGTCCGTCCAAACCTAACCCAATTTCAACTTGTTCATTAGTTATAGTCCGTCCAAACCTAACCCGACTAACCAAACCCAATCTAACCAGATTGTAACTCATATAAATTAATGCTCATACTACACCTAATTGAGCCAAGTCCAAAAACCAACGCACTTTCTAATATTTTTTTTAATAAATTACCCTTTATAATTACTTAAGCTTTTAGGGAATAAGAGGATTTGATTAGTCAGCCCATATTCGTAGTCTCTAAATCCTAAAGCCTTATAGTAGATTGATTTATGAAATTAAAGTTAGCTAGCTTTGATGCTACTTGACTTAATTTTTTTAGGAATTCTTGGAAAGTAAGTTGTTACAAGATTAAACTTGAAAAAGTTGGGCAACTCGAACCCAACCCAAGTAAACCCTAACCCAAGTAAACCCTAACCCAATTAAACCCGAGGCCAAATAAACCCGAATGAAACCCAACTTGAACCCGAGCCCGAATTGTAAAAGTTGGGTTAGGATTGAGTTAACCTTCCAACCCGCCCAACCCGAGCCCGAGTTGCACCCCTAGTTATAAGTGCAAAATAGATTGAGTTATCTAATCTATCTTTATACATGGGTTACAAGTCCTGTCTTACAAGTCCTAACCAATCCAATCCTATCCCTCAAACCCAGTTCCATCAAGCCCACCAAATCGGCTCTTAATACACATCGATCTTACGTAGTTCCAAAACGATATGTAATATGAAATATGGATACTTGGTTATTAGCCTCCCTGCATACGCTAAAATTTTGATGAACAATGTTAATTTCTGATAAAGTTTTTATTTTCTGTAATTTCGCTGTGTGTTTTCATGTCATTATTTCGTTTTTGCTTATTAGTGTTGCCTTGTATGCCTGCGAATAGACTTTTTGTACCAGACAGTAACTTTTAACAATATTAATTATCAAGTACTTTTTGAGAAATATTTTAAAATTAAACCATACAAGTAGTCTTATTAAACTTGATTCTTTAAGAAAATTTAATATAATTGACAAATATTTGGCATATCAAGCCAAATATCAACCAACTGACCAAGTGATATTCTCCAACAAAAAAGAAAAAGAAAAGGCAGAGATGATAATGGTAGATAATAAACTAAGCAGATATGGTTATTTGAAATTCAAAGTTTGCATACCTTATCCAGCTATTAGTATCGGTTGCAATTTAGTTTAGCAACCAGTCTGCACAATTAATTTATTAATTTGGGATTAGTGACAACATAGTATTTATTCATGACTTTTACCAGGAATGATTATTAAATTTTGTTTTATCATTTATGGAACCTAATTAACAACATTTCCATTAAGAGTAGATTACCTTCTAATAATAAGAAATAATCAAATTTTCTTGTACTAGAGAAATTATAATTAACTTCAAGTTACGTGAGTGCGCACGTGGGATGATGCAATTTGAATTTGCGTACAAAAGGGGGCACTTCTAGCCAAATAAACTACGAGAGAACGTGAAAAGTTTTAGAATTCGAACTGAAGTATCAAAAGGAGCACACTGCTTAACCAACTTGGGTATACCCCAAGTCGGTAAACTATCTTTATATATATTTGTTTTCTACTTCAATTTTTTTTTTTTTGTTTAGAACCACCTAATAATACAATTTCATGATAGAGCTTTAGTCAAGTGTAAATGAATCAAGAGGGAAATGACAAAAGAGAGATACATACGGGTATTTAGGTAATAAGGAGGCTTGCATCGAAAACCAAGGCAAGCAAAGCGTACAAACAGGGGTAGTATCGACAATTGACGCAGACAGTACAGGGACAAAGAGGAAACTCAGAAGGCACTAAATGGTCGCTCAGAATAACATGTCCTTCCTTGTAAAGTTCGTAATGGCATACCGTATAAAAAACCAAAAAAGCCCCCGAAACCCAATCCAACGGTCACATAACGCGTATAAAAAAAAAATTTCCCCCTCCCTCTCTCTCCTCTCTCTCATCATTTTTCTTTTTATATAATCTTAATTTCATTTTTTTCTTCTCATATCTTCGAAATAATAAAAAATTGTGTTTTTCCATTCTCTCTGCTTCTTCTGTTTGGGATCCTGCGAAGATCGGATCGAGCGCTCTCTCGCTCTCACAGGTCTCTCCTTCTTGTTCTTCCTCCCTTCATCTCTATCTCCATTTTCCCTATCGGCGAAACGCCGTACTTCTTCAAAGATTTCAGTGTTTATTTCTGGTTCTGTACTTCTGTGTCGTATCGCAGGTGTTTGATGGGCTTTGACGGCTTGGGGAGAGAGAGAGGGCGGAGCCGTCGACTGTGATCGGAGCAATCTCTGCTGATTAAGTTAAAAATCGAAGGTACAAAATAAAGGTTAGATTAATAGATTTTGAGGTTTTTACCGCCGTTTTTTCCGGTTCGGTTTTTGCAGATTGATTGTCGTTTACGCGGATCTGAGATTTCCTTACCTATGAAGTAGAGAGAGAAAGAGAAAGAGAGAGAGAGAGAGAGAGAGAGAGAGAGAGAGATGAAAGATGAGACAGAGAGTGTGTGTGTGAAGCACAAACACAAACACATAAACACAGCTTAGTGTTTTCTTAGAGAGAGAGAGCTTCTTCTCGACGACGCCGTTTGGGTAAAATTGACAGCAAATTAGCGCTTGTTTCATTGTTTTCCGTTCCACTGTCGCTCTCTCTCTCTCTCTCTCTCTCTCTCTCTCTCTCCGTTTCTCTCACACTCTCTCTCTGTGAGTGCAGTGTGTAAAGGAAGCCATTGTTGTTGAAGCTTTTTTTTTTTTTTTTTCTGACAGTATCTGCAATTTTTGAAGCTTCAACACTCGATGATCATCAGATACTCCAAAACGATTCGTTTCGTTTTTGTTTTCTTCTTCTGAAAAAATAAAATAAAATCATATTTCTTAATAATATTATCGCTTTGCTTTGGTTAGAAGAAACTGTTTGATTATATGGTACCATGTCGGCTTTCTAAAATCTCTGTGAAGCTTCCCTGAAAAATCCCCTTTCCATTTCCCTCTGATTTTCTCACATTTCAATGCTTATTTTACACAAGATAAATCTCTCTCTCTCACTCCTCCCTCTCTCTCTCTCTAGTTTTGTCCTTGGTGGAAGGTCCATTTGTCTTTCCTGCATTGTATCAAATTATCGAATATTGACTTGTGGGAAAGATTTCTAATAATTTAATTTAATCGTTTTGGGTTTCTGAGTTTTCTTTTTTTTTTTTTTTTTTTTTTTGTATTGCAGGTGGTTAATTTTTTTATTAAAATAATGTCGTCGTCGTCAAACTCTCCTTGCGCAGCGTGCAAATTTCTGCGGCGGAAGTGCACGCAGGAGTGCGTCTTCGCGCCTTACTTCCCACCTGACAACCCCCATAAGTTTTCCAAAGTCCACAAGGTCTTCGGTGCCAGCAATGTCGCCAAGATCCTCAACGAGCTCAGCGCTTCTCAGCGCGATGACGCCGTCAATTCTCTGGCCTATGAGGCGGAGGCCCGCCTTCGCGACCCCGTCTACGGCTGCGTTGGACTCATTTCCATCCTCCAGCAGCGGCTCAAGGAAGTCCAGGCCGACCTTTTCAATGCCAAGAAGGAGCTCGCCACTTACATGGGCCCACAAGGTATGCTCTCCATCCTTCAGCCGCCAACTTACATGGCTCAGCAGCTCCAAGGAAACGCTTCTTCCGCCGTTTCGCCGTACATGTCTCCGATGATTGGCATTCCAACCGGGGCTGCTTCCGGGCAGTTGATGATTCGAGAGCCACAGCAGCAGCAGATTTTTGAGGCGCAGCAGTTGGCGGTGGCCGTGGCAGCGAGGGAGCAGCAGGAGATGTTCAGGAGTTTTGATCAGAGTAAACAGGCAATGCAGCAGCAGGCGCAGGATCATGTGAGATTCAACAGTGGGTTTGACTCGTCCCCTGGCTCGGTCACTGTGGGCGGCTTCACTCAGATGGCCGGAGCGTTGGGCAACGCCGTTTCGCCGTCTTTGGCTCTGGGGTTTGATAGCGGTCCGTACCACCAGATTCAGCAGCAGCAGCCTCACCATAATCCCCACGTCCACCTCCACCTGCAGCTTCAGTCTCAGCTGTTGCTCCAAACCCAACAGCCTCAAGGGCAGCATCAGGCTCAGCAGCCCCAGCAACCCCAGTTGCAGGCAAAGTCCGATCCGGGCGAGGAAGGCTGTGGTAGGAGTGTGGGTCCCTCTTGTTGATGGGTTTTTCTTCAGCTCTTCCCTGCCTTCCCCGCTTTTTCATTTAACTAATTTTCATTCTAGGTATGTGTCCTCCTCCTCCCTTTGCTTGTTCCTTTTTTCTGAGATGAAAATTCATACATTTCAATTTCGTTAATTTCTTGTTCTAATTGTTGTTGAGGGTCTTGCACACAACTTACACCTCAAATTTCCCGGCAGTTTAAGTCAATAACACTCTTTATGTTTTAAAAAATTCCAAAATATATTAGTGCATGAATGATTTGAAATACCGTTATTTTGACATCCTAAATGTAGATAAGTATCCCTACTTGCACATGAGGGTTTGTTGGGGTTTTGCATTTATGAACTTATGGTCTTGCATGTGGCGGTATTTTAAACCAATAACGCATTGATAAGTGGAATAATTAAACATATTTCAATTCGTAAGTTGTTTAAAATACCTCCACAATGGCATTTATCTAGATATAGATAAGTTTCCTTCCTTGTACATTAGGGTTGGGTATTTATGAATGTTATGATGATTTGATTTTTACTACCCAATAGTGCTGAATTAGTTTAAAATACCGTCACACTAATATTCTAGTTGGGGTGTAAATGAGTTTCATTCTCCTTGTACGCATTAGGGTTTTGCATTTATGAATGTTGTGATGGTTTTGATTTGTGTGGACACAGGATTTGGGTTTGTTTTTTCATGAAACTCTTTATTGCATAGAGATAGATGATAGGGCATACTCAGAAGAAAGGGGTTTAGTTAGGTTAGGTTTGAGGGAATTATTGTCTTTTCACAGCCAGGGAGGGATGCACCCCTCTTGACCGTCATCAATAACATCTGAGGTTTCAATTCCCCCACCTTTGTGACATCCCTTTCCTTCATCATGCATCAATATATTTTATTTCCTTTTTATTTTTTTGGTTAATTATGTTTTGTCAGAAAATACAAATAAAGAAATATACGCTCGCAGTTGATGGCGATGCTTGCTTGAGCTAATTTGGTGCACGCATTGATTGTATGGTGTTGTTTTGATGGTCCAAATTGTGAAAGAGAAATTAAAAAACAGGATTACGTGGGTCGTCTTCTTCTTCTTCGTTTTAATGAGTGGTTTTTTCAAGGCATTTTCCGCTGACAGTCGCAGCACTATTTATGATCTTCACTATCTGCTTCGATCGTTCTTCCCTCTTTGTGTGAAATGACCGAAGTACCCTTGTCTTTGTCTCTCTCCACCTAGTTAGCTAATGAAGAGTGTTTCAATTTTGGCATGTGTGGAAAATGATGATCCAAAAGTCAAGTGTTTGATTCTCAACAGTTGATAAGTAAACATGAAACTTGTAATGGGGATTTTCTAATACGTGAAACCCGTTATATATTGGTCTGAGCTCTTCTGATGTATCACGTAGAAGTTTTGTTGTAATTTTCAGACTCAGATTTGAAACCTGGGTTTTCTTATGAAAACCATACATGCAAGCACGTATATATGGGTTTTAATTTTTAAGGTGGCCTCCTAATTATTTTATATTTTGTTTTGGTGCAGTTCATAGCGCCTGCATGCATACACAGCTAGAGATCCTAATGTTATCAATTTTAAGTTTTGAAGAGAGAGAGAGAGAGAGAGAGAGTAGTTTTGATTGGAGAGGGCAGGAGAGGAGAGACATATTTCCAAAGAGTTCGTAGTAGAGATGTTGGAGTACAGTTTAATTAATTTTATCTTCTATTTAATTAGTATTTAGTAGTGATCCAGGACAATTTATATTCATCCATTCTTCTGTTACCCTATTTGTTCCATGATCTATGGGTCTACTGGAGCTCCTCTCTTAAGGTCTCCATTTTGAGGACCTGTGAGGACCAAAAATATATTAGTTATAAGATTATATTAGTTTAGAATTCAAATGCTTAAAAAGTTAATAAACCAAAACCAACTTAAAATTCATAGAAAACTCATTTTCTTGTTTTGATTTTTTAAGTTGTCAAATATTTTAAGCTTTTGAATCTAAACTAATATAATCTTGTGGCTAATATATATTTGGCCCTTACAGATCCTCAAAACGAGGACCTTAGTAGAGCGTGACTCTATTATATATGTTACTATGGTTCTATCGTAAGGTCTTTGTTTCGAGGACTTGTGAGGACTAGATATGGGCAAAATACCCGCGGTCACCCGCTCATTTAAATTTCACAGTTACGGTTATGAGTAACCGTTTAGATAAATAAACAGTTATGAGTATAACCGTTTACCTGTGAAATTTAAATGATTGGTTATGAGTATTAACTGCGGTTATAAACAGGTAACCGTTTACCCGTTTATTTTATATATGTGAAATTAACACAAACCATGTTCTCTATCGGACAAAACTTAGATCAATGCTATTCACTATAGTGCATGGTTTATGTAGCTAATTATATATATTATGTTAATACTTTAAATAACCCAAGAATATTGTCTTCTAAATAGTTTTCGTAACCCAAGAATACTATCTTTTAAACAGTTTTCGTAACCCAAGAATACTATCTTTTAAACAGTTTTCGTAACCCAAGAATACTTAGCAAATATTATATTACCTTCATAGGTAACAGTTAAAAATATCGTCCGTAAATTATTTATTTCAATGATTGAAATTGTATAGAGACTTAAAAAATTAAAATATGGAAATGTATGATGAATGTACCTATAACAGTGTTTAACTATAAAAAAAAGAAAAAGAAAAAGAAAATTATAACAAATTGTTTTTTTTTTTTTTTAATTTTCAAGTTGTTAAAAACATGTAGATGGGTGAAAAATGGGTAAATGGTAAAAAAAAAAGGATAAACGGGTTAAAAAAGGTAAATGGGTACTAAACGGTACACGGTGATGGGTATGGTTAACCGTTTGTAAACGGTTATGTGTATGTGTATAACATTTTGGGAAATTACCCAACAGGTAAATTCGGTTATGCGGGTATGAGCATAAATGGTTATGGGTAAATAACCGCGGTTACTCGCTCGCCATAATTGTTGCCCATCCCTAGTGAGGACAAAATGCATGTTAACCACAAAATTATGTTAGTTTAGATCTAAAAGCTTAAAATATTTGATAGCTCAATAAAGCAAACCAACTTAAAATCCATGAATCATTAGAAAATTCATTTTCCTATTTTACTTTATTAAGTTATCAAATATTTTAAGCTTTTGGATATAAGTTAATATAATTTTGTGGCCAGTATGCATTTGGCAATTATGCATTTAGATATAAACTAATATTTTAAGTTGTCAAATATTCTAAACCCTAAACCATATTCCTAGTATATATATATATATATATATATATATATATATATATATATATTATTTTAGATATTAATACCGTATATTATTATTATTATCCTTGTTACAAGCTATATATCACTATTTTAATTTATAGTAAATGAAGTAGAGGGTTTGAACTCGATATGAAGATGGTTGCCAAAGATCTTATCCACCATTTATTTATCGGTCATCCTAATATAATATTTTTATGGTGCATGTCACGGTTAATTGTATATTTTCGTTTATTAGTATTATTATTGCAATCATCCATCATTATAATTATGACCAATACTATTATATATACAATAACCTAAAAGAGAAGTGTTCACACTTGTACATGTGCATATTATAACACTATTGTTTAACTCTTACAAAACCATTTATTCTTTTTGATATAGTGGCAAAAAATTTATAGCATGGCTAAGCGTTGATCTTTCCATAATTAAATGTTCCATGCGCACATGTGGGTTTTTTATTACACGCCTTTTTTTTTTTTTTTTTTTTTTTACAGAAACGACAGCGGTTTCATTATAATGTTAAAATAAACCCTATACAAATATCAATGAGGGCATTCGAGATAACATCAAAGAGGTTCTTAATCCAAATAAACTTTAGGCCATCACCAATCAAAATGGCTAAATATAGCCTTGTAAAAAATTATTTTTAAGTTTATACTTCAAATTAAACATAGCACCCTCAATATTTTATTGATTCTAAGTTTATACTTTAATTTTTTTGGTTAATTTAATTAAACTAACGTGGATGTTTTCAAAATCTGGTAATTGAATTTGAATCAATTATAAGTGAGGAGCTGGGCCCCAATAAAGGGTTAAGAGAGGGGCTACATTTGGCCACTCTGATGTCCCTTTGGCCAAATAATGGCCTAGTAAGCTCCATAGAATTACAGCCAATCATCGGTTGGAGATGAAATTTTGAACAAATCAGGCTATTTTTTTGGCTTTTGGACGTTTAGCCTTCTCCATTGGAGATGGCCTTAACAAAACATAAAACACCAACTCGGCCAAACTAAGTGCCACAATATTTGTGGAATTGGGGACAAGACATGCCCGAGAAGAAGCAAAAGAACGCATCCAACCCTAGAAATCATTCACACCCAAACTCAGAACTGAGATGTCACTTCAAAGTCAAAGAAATTTCATTCTCATGAAAAGGAAGAGCACTTTGTGAATTAGCATATGCATATGAGAGCTTCTACGCACAAAACCTTGAATTAATATAACGAATATGAGGATCTCTTTGACAATGAGCAATGACGACTTCAAAGAAAAACTGACACCAAACCAACTAGTATCCGTACTAGTATGAATTTTGTGCGCAATACCATCAGCAAAAATAACCGATTCAAATGTTTCATGTGGACATGTGGGTTTGATATTACACGCCTCCTTTTTTGGGTATCTGAATCCAACTTAGTTATCTTCAAGTAGTCAAATTAGAGTTTCCCATATTATCACAAGGATTAATATACTTTAACGTATTAAAAAGAGACTTCAAGCTCACACTATTCATTCACTCACCATTGACCCTTCCCTTATTTCCTGATACAGCTGCTATTTGCACTATAAAAATGTCATCAACACTCTTTGATATTAAAAATAAAGAAGAGAGAAGGGGAATAGACAATTGGAACTCCCTTTTTTAAAGAAATGATTTCAAGCACTGATTTTTTTTTCTCCTTTAAGTTATTTAATTCAAAATTTTAAATAAATTGAAATTTACAGAAAAAAAATACGAAAACCCACTTCTATTATATTTTCCTACTAATTGAAAAGAAAAAAGATTATATCTCCCGACAACAACTAATCATCTCTAATGATATAGACCGTCAAAGCAGGCGAAATTGTAAATTCAATTGCCTATATTGTTAGAGCTGAATTTTATTTACTTAACTTAGCATTTGCTTGATGCCTCTAATTATAGCCATATCGTTTCTGTATCCAGGAAAGAAAAGTTGAGGTCAACCAAAGAGATGTATCATATGGGGATTAGTGGTAGCTTTTTACGAATTAACACGTCCATCACAACTCTTTTTGCATAATAAAATAAGGAAAATATTCAGACAGTACAGACTACAGATAGAAGATATTGAAAAAAAAGGAAAGAGATCGTCTTCTTTTTCTTCAAAGCTCAAGAATAAAGTGATATAGACCTTTAAAATTTGATTCAATGATTAAAAATAAAGAAGCTAATAAAAAAATTTAAAAACTATAATAATTTTTGACCGTTGAATCAAATTTTAAAGATCCGGATAACTTGATTCCTGAGTTTTGAAAGGAAATGATAGGAGACCATCTCTTTCCAGAAAAAAAAAAAAAATACACTCTGCGGTGGGTCACCCTGAAGTTGTTGATTGATCACAACCGCTTGATATTGACTTGCTAAAACGCGATCAAACAAAGATGATTGGTAGCACTGACGACCTTTAAAATAATAATAATGATAATAATGGGGTGCATTAAAGTGCATGCCATTGCCACTGCCATGCATTTTGGACAAGACAGGCAAACAGAAACAGTTACTCTGTAGAGTTTGAGAAATTTTTAGTTGTGACGGGAACATAAATGATATAGCACGTGTTTTTATGTAAGTGGTGGAAAATTTAAAATTTTAAGTTATTAACCTTTTAATACACATAACTCATCATTTATATAGAGACACATAGTGCACCATCTCGTTTGATGATCACACTGAAAAATCTCCCGTAAAGTTCATCTGGTAGCTCTGGTAAACGTCTTGAACTTGCACATGTGCCAATTTCATGCGAGAAATGTTTGGAAAATTAAATTGTAGATGAAATTTAAAATTAAATAATATATTATTAATAAAAAAATTAGCCTTTTTTAAGTTTAAATAATAATCTAATCATTAATTTTGATATCATTTAGTAAGGGTATTTTTATTAGCATCCCATATATTGTTGAATACACCTCACATATAAATATATTATACATATAGTTTTATATGAAATGACCATCTAGCCCACGAAAACCAAATTTGTTGAAGTAAAACAATCAAATTAGTTGAGCCAATAAATTTCAAGAAACAAGCTGCCATAAGCTCGTTGAATTCGAGTGGTTTAGCAGGTGGAGCATTTCTCTCATCCACCTGCCGACGGCGGAGCAAACATGAAGTTTAACATTGCGAATCCCACCACTGGGTCCCAAAAGAAGCTGGAGATCGACGACGACACCAAACTACGTGCATTATGGGAGAAGTCAATGGTGATGCATTGAGCAATGAAGTTAGGAGGTATGTCAAAACCTACTGCAGAACATTCACAAACAAAAAAATAAAAAATAAAAAAAAATTCAGCTTTAAAAAGCAATACTTTCACAATAATTCGAATTAAAACCAATCAAGGAGTGCCTTTCAGTTAAAGCCGTTGAAATGTCTGTAGAAAAGGAACGTTTGATGTTTGCTTTTAATTTGTGTCATAGAGATATTGTTCTTGAGCTCGACGCGAAGGGAGTGGTGGTGGCTGATATTACGTCTATGGAGGATTGTTTGGGTTCAGAGGGTTGTATCATGGAGAATATACAAATGTTGGGAAAAAGTTTCGAATTTTTTTTGTCAATGGTAGAACAGAGCTTGCTGTGGCTCATGAACTAGCTCAGTATGCAGTTCGTGCTGATGATTTTAAATTTGGGATCGAAGAGGAGCCTAGTTGGCTTCCTCCTCTTGTACTGTCTGTTGATCCCTCATGTTAATGAAAGTCATATTTTCATAAAAAAATGACATAAAAAATCTATAAACATAACTAAATGTGCAGAAAATTGATGGAAGACTAAACCCTCAAGTGGACAAAACTAAATGTGCAGAAAATTGAATTGAGAATATAAAAAGAAATCTTAAATTTCACAAAGAGTGTGGGTGTAAGGGTAGTATTAGAAAGTATATGAGGTGTATTAAGATAAATTTTAATCTAAAAAGTAAACGGGGGGTGTATTAAGTATGTGGGGTGCAGTCAACAAAATGTGGGGTATGTATAAAACAACCCTTTAGTAATTGTACCCTCTTACATTAACAAGGAATTTTAAGTTTTCTTTCTCTAATTGCGTTCTTTTAAGTTTTCTTTTGTATATAAGTTGTACATAATAGTAATTGTACCCTCTTACATTGACAAGGAATTTTTTTAATATATGATATAGATTACAGATTTTTATTTTTTATTAACAAAGTCAAAACCCCAAGTCCAAAACAAAAGAGAAAAAAAAAAAAACTACATCAAAACAACTCAGAGCCTAGCAGCCCCAACAATAACATGGAAAATAAGGTTGGCACACAACTTTGATAAACAATAGTATAATTTACAATAAATTCAATTAAATTACGAGGAGGGAGAACTTTGAGGCTAAAAATGAATGATTTTAACCAACTAAGTTACAAGTTACTTGCGAGAACGGATGATTATTAAAGAAACGCAACCCTATATATTAGGGAAAATTTATATATTGACTGTAAAGTATATAAAGAAAAATTGGTTTCACACACAATATTATCTCAAAATTTTTATTGAACTTTATACTACATATCTCTTACATGAAAATCAATAATGATAGTAGCAAATGATGGATGCCTAGGTGGTTAGCGTATCTTCTTCAATTCACTGCGTTCTGAGTTTAAACTCTTTTTTTAATATAACATTATTGTGTGTGTCTGAATTGTTATGATTCGTGAGAAACCAATTACCCTCCCTATAAATTGACAATGACATAGTACCAAATGTTCAAAATTATAATAGCCGAGAGCCAGATCATGAACCAAAAGGTGCTAGATTTGAAAATGATCTAATTTAGTCGGCTAACTGGTTTAAAATAATTGGAAAGGATGAGTTTATATTCCATCGATAAATTCATTTTGCGTTTTTATTTGACAGGATAGATTTATATTAAGAATCTAAGTTGATTGATTGAAACGTCGTATGTCATGATGGTGCGGTGTCGTTTACATGAGTATGAATTATGAATTTATATTTATTTGATAGAGCAGGTGCACCTGATCTGGTATATGCTCCAGTTTATACATTTCTTGGAATTGCATGACCAGACCGAGGTATATATGGGTTTGGCAGGCAGAGGCATATTTTATGAACCGTATAGCCCATGAAACCTCTACAAGAAACGGTAGAGGGGTTGGTCCCTTCAAAGCTTGGAGCTCATTTGGTAGGCTGGTTACGACATGTTATTTTCATTTAGAGTGGACTTTAACCCAACCCATGTTTGATGAGCTAAATTGTATCACGGACCGGATTTGGAGTTTGGGATTTGAGTCCGTAATAGGACGCGATTTGAGTTCATAACACGACCATGGGTTACTAAGCAGATCACCTCCGCCAATTCGTTTCGCAGGACGTTATCTCATCTCCTTTCTTCAGGTGAATCGGAGATTTGGTTTTTCCGGTGTGGGTCGCGTGTTTTGAGCAGTTTGAGGGGTTCGCGAACGCTATTGCGGGTCTCGAGTCGCGGGTCTCGAGCGGCGTTGTCGCGAGTTGATTACTGGGTCTGGGTAGGTCGCTGGGTTGTTGCTGAGAGAAAGACCAGCCTTTGTGCCTCTTCCTCGTTTTTATATTTTTATTTTTTTTATTTTTTTTATTTGGGTTCGTTAATTTATTTTTCTTGTTTTTTGATAAGATTTATTATTTGAATTAGTTTTTTTTAAAGGTTTGTCTTATATTGAAAGTTTTCTGGAAAAAAAAATTGAAAGTTTATTTACTTCTTAAATAATAACCATAGCTAGTCCAGTCTTGTTTGGTTTATAGTGTACCAAACAACGGACATAAATCTAGTCAAGTCTCATCCCATCCAGTCCAATATTACAACTTATATTCATGCCAATCCATACCAGTCCACCAAACGTGAAGTGTACTACCAATTTATCACAGTAGAATTATTACTTGTAGCATAACTATCTAGGAGTAGCAGAGGCTTATATATGTAAATTATAATTTCGATGTTCATCATAATTCAACATAAAATTTTGGTTTATATGATAATTTAACTTGATCTCCATTTCTTGATATTCATCTGTTAAAAAATGATTCAGTACTTTTAGATTTTGAATTCTCATTTGAATTGGATCATCATTTCTATACAACCACAACAATCGAAGACAACTAAAATGATGAGTAGAAATCAAATCTCAATTGCTAAACTGATCAAAATTAAATATCGACGACATATTGAAAGAGTGGATCATTTTGGCAAATTGAGGTTTTAAAAATAATTATTTTGACTAATTTCCCCCAAAAAATATTTTCAAGATCCTCAACTGATTAAAAGTAGTATTGACAAATATTTTCAAACAAGCAATTGGCTTCATTTCAAAGAATTGAAGGAGAAACACCAAGTTTTGTCATTTCTTAAATTTAATTATATAGTTTCAGAGAATGCAATCTTCTCTCTTTCATAAACCTCAAGAATAGAATTTCAACTACTATTTGTAACAAGGCGATAATCTATACTAAACTATTCAGAGGAGGAAGATTCAAACTCGAGTGCAAGAAGGTGAACGCCGACTTGAATTTTAAAAAACAAATAAAATAAAATAAAAGTAACCACTTTTTTCAAACCTTCTGGATCTTTCTTTTAGTATGCGTTTCATTTGTAGCGTATGTCCATGGCGGACTTTTGCAAAATGCCAGAAGAATTGGTGCTGCAGATCTTCTCATGGCTTCCTCCGAAATCTCTATTGCGATTTAGATGTGTTCGTAAATTGTGCTACAAATTCATCAGTAAACCTAGCTTTGTGGATGTGTACCTCTCCAAATCCATAGGCACACAAATTTTCATACACAACATGCATGCATCCTTTTCAAGCGTTGCATCCTCAACGACACCAACGATGACTCGAAGAAAATTTTGTTGTCACTTGACTCACTTCTATATCTCTGCAGTGACAACAATAGTGATGTCTATTACCTTCAAGATCTCAACCTCAACTTCTTTAAGGCTACAGCATATTTGCAGTCCACAGGTGTATGGAATTTGGCTACGATCGAAAAGCTAAAGACTACAAAGTTGTTAGAATCGTACTGCATTTCTGAGTGTTTTTGGATATTTTTTCATCCTCTCACGGCAGAGATGTATACTATGAGTTCAAACGCCAGGCGAGAGATCAAAGTTGATATGCCTAGTACTGTGGTTTGGTCTCCTTCCCAAATGTACTTTAAGGGTTTTTACAATTGGTTTGCCCTAGAGCTAGACAAACAAACCCTAGATGAAAACAAGAAAGTCATCCTTTCGTTTGACATGGATGACGAATTATTTTATGACATATTCATGCTAGATAGTTTACAAGATAGAAAAGAATGTTATGGAAGCCTTACAAAATGAGGAATGAATCTGCTTCTTATGGTTGCCACAGTTGAACGTGTAGTTTCTGACAATTTTGATACCAAAATGCTTAAAGAACATATTCGTGGTGTGCGTTTAGAACGCTTTCAAGCTTTTATATGTATATATAGTCTCATTTCAGTGAAATGAGAGAAATCAATTCTAATGCAGAAAACAAAACCACTTAATATTGATAAACATATCGATTGTTAACATATTGTTTGCTAATGCTATAGAACTTCAACTACATAACTGTCGATATTGTGTCCATATACTTGTCCTTGAAAAATGAAATTATATATGGAAAGAAAATGTCGATGTGATAATATCTTAGCATTCGTTCAGACAAGATACATGATACATTGGCCTAAAACTGTTGGAGAGTTTCCATTATATCCACATCATTTTAGAACTGAACGTAAAACTGCTAAGAGTTTACATAGGCACACAAATCTTCCCTTATATTGGAGCAGAAAACAAGACAATATGAAAGCTTAACTCTAAAAAATCTAGCAGCATAGAAATCCATGCATGCCTCTTTGGTCTCTCATCTTCGACCAGTTTGCCTTGTATTCCGAGTTTCGAATATATATCTTTGTCTTTCACAAAAATTTACAGCTTGTACAGCTCTTGCTCTCCTTGTTCCAGATCCAGCCACGTCAAACTCATTCTTTCCGCACTTCCACGCATCTCCACCTGCGTAAAACCGCGGTTAGTAATTGCTTTCCCAATGTCTGCTCATTATCATCATAACTTGGTCAAAATCATGTAGATTGGTCGGCTTTTCTTTCTTTTTTTCGATTATAGTAACTAAACGAATATTAGCAAAGACTAGGGCCCCGAAAGAAAACCAACAGAGCAAGAGGGACTTGCCTCTTTTAATCACAATCGAGTTCGCAAAACTATGAGGTAAAAGAAATCCACTAAAGGTCAAGGACCCAAGAGGTTCTATGAATGACCAACTATAATATACAGAGAACAAATGGAAAGAGAAAGGCATAGAGACACTAACCGGAAAATTACTCTGAATCAGAGGACATTTGAGAACGAGGATCCAGTGTCGTGATCATTTTTTACAGCATCTCACCCATGTCTTCCAATTCATACTTTGCAAAGCCCCAACTAACTAACTCCGCCCCAGGTGCTCCTCTGGCAATCCCACAGCTACGAAGGTCGCCCAATCTATTCTCCAAAAATGGCAAGACGGCACTGCTAGACCGTAGTCTAGCTGCCATAGGGATGGAATGGACATCAAGTGATCCCCTTGATGGGGAACCAACAATTGGCGTGCTTAAAAGTTCACCATGTTGGTCAACAAGGTTGCCAAAGATTGAAGGAAAAGGCAAGGTATTGGAAGAGGACATTGAGCCACTGACAGATGGCAGAACATAGGCCTTGCCATGGACTGTCATGGATTCTACTAATTATAAGTCCTCGACATCTTCTGCTTTCTCTGGTGTCAATGGCTGCAAATTCCATGTTATATTTTGACCAACCCGATTCCCTATTGGAAATGACAAATAATTAACCAAAATCACTGCTAACAACTGAGGGTCTGATACGAAAACCGATTGAAGTAAATACCAGTTAAAGAAGGGGTGGCATTGCAGCATCCAGAATGGCAACCATATTCTGCCTAGCCTGCCCTGATAGGATTTGCACAACCTCACTAATAGTCACAACCCCCGCTTCCCTTAGACCTATTCTTGATGATTTCTGTGGAGCAAAAAATAATCAGGAAGAATATGTTGGAAGTATGCCCACAAAGCCACTCATTTGATGTAATAGCTTTTTGGAATACTTAATATGTTAAACTTTTAAATGTTTAACGGAAGGGCAATACTTATTGTTAATCACTATTTATTGAATCATGTGTTTAATCAATAAGAGAATCCAAGGGATGTATTTGACATAAGAGATAAGTGATCTAATGAGTTAGATTAAGGAGACCTTTCTCTTATGTTCATTCCTAAAACGTTCCTAGCCATAGGATTGCCAATTGGGCATTGACAATCCGCTAAGGTTAGTATGTGTTATGTTGACTCAAACGTGAGTATGAACTAGTCTCAAGTCATTTGGTGTTGGACACTAAGACAAACACATAGGTGCTCGAAAGAGTAATCGAGTACACTGAACTGCGATTAATGAGAGTTCAAACATACATGTCATGTACGAACTCTAAGGTTACAATATGCAAAGTAGTCCTTAGACCTGAGGCATCATAGATGTCTAATGGTTAGGTCCTTGATCTTTGATCATGACAAAGGCATTCCCTCGGATTGTCCACGGCATTGTTGGGGTCATGTGATCTAGTCATGTAGGCATATGAATGCACAACAAGGGATCTCTAACCTTCCATGGTGGAAGGAGTATACTCTAAAATATGATTCTAAAGTCTTTGGCCAAAGCAAATGAATATGACTAAGGAAGATGTTCCAAATCATATTCAAGGGAATCATATAAGAAAGTATCACATTGGATAGTAGACATGAAACAAACTATCACTTAAAACAATGTGGTTAAGAGTATTGTATTAGAGAAGGACCGTATTGCATTGTAATTGTAACTGGATAGGTTCTCCAACCAATTCTACTTAGCTTGGGTAACCATGACATACTGCTAGGTGTCACTCATGGTTTGTGGAAGCCCTATTGATTAGCAAACACTAATCATCAAAAAGGGAGAATTGAAATGTGGTTTCAATTCACAATCGATAGTTAAGAGTAACATCGCCCACTGCCTCGCTAATTGGAACCTAATGGATCGCACACCAAATAAGGATATATGTGAAGCAATTAAATGAAATGGATAAACAATTAAATGGTTTAATTGAAGAATGGTCAAGATTAATTAATTAGTTAATTAATTATACGAAATGTTCGTATTGGGCTTTTAAGTTGGTTTTAGGGCTTCGGGGCCCAAAAGTGTTTTGGTCCACAAGGCCCATTATGTTTAAGTTGTATGACAACTAAAACAAAATGGGCAATAAGCCCAATAACCATATAGGCCAACCATTTAGGGTGAGGGTATGCAAGTTTGCTTAATTGCAAGTTTGCCACTCACCTAACAAATGAAGTATAAATTCATCTTTATAGCTTTGTTTTCAATAGGGGTTTTCTAAGCTACTTGGGGAAAGTTATCTAGCAAATTTACTTCCCTAAGTGATCCATTTTCATCCTCACAAATTACATCCTTGGTGAAGAGACATAGAGACATCAAACTTTTGGTGTTTTGGAGAACTAATCCTCAAATCCTCAAAGAAGCAAAGGAGCACTAAAAGGAGGAAAATCACAAGGAAGATCCAAGGAGCAAGGAGGTGACTTGAAGGCCCTCCACTTGGGTGAATCCCTTGTGTAATCAAGGATGAGCTTCAAGGGTAAAGAATCTCTAAATTCTTAATTATCTTTAATGTTGTTAAAGAGTCTTTTGGTTCACCATATACTAGGCTTTGAAAGTCATGGGTTTCATGAATTGTTTTTGGATGCATGCCTACTTTAAAGAGTTAATTGTTAGCATATGTATTCAAATGTTCATACATGTTCTTAGCTAGGACAAAATTTTTCGATCAAGTGGTATCAAGAGCCTAGGTCTAGTGTATGGTGGATCCTTTTGGGTTTTGTGATTTTCATGTTTTATGATTTAAATGTTGTAAATGTTACAAGCTTTGTTCTTGCTTTGAATATAAATTTTGCTAGAAAATTTAGCATCTCAAATGTTGTAGATGTATTTCATTTAAGCATGAATATTGGAACTAAAAATTTGGTGCCATGTATTTTGAGTTTTCATAAGTGTTCTTCAATGTTCTTGGAGTTCTTGCCAAGAACAAAAAGTTTTGAAGTTTTGATTCAAAAAGTTTTATGTTTTTACATAAAGTTTTGATTTAATTTTAGTGGGTGATGGTTAATGATTAAGTAATTTTAATGGGAGACAAACTTTGTTTTAAAGAATGACATAAATCATTTCTTACAAAATTTTATTTCATCTTTACCTCACCTAACATAACCCACTTACAAAACTTTGTATAAAATTTGAATTTTCATCACTAAAACACTATATGGCCGGCCACCCCTTTAAAATAGGGTATTTTTGGGTGTTTTGTGCACTTACATAAAGTTATGATACTTTTGTGTATTTGCATTTTGGCCCAAAAGTTTACGTTTTTACGTTAAGGTCCAAAAACTTTAAAGGACAAATTGTTTTGCTCCTTTAATGATGTTTTTGACATTATTAAAAATGTTTGGGTTCTAAGTTGTAATTACATGAAGTTGTGGACTCTTGTGTTTTTACAAAGTGACCCCAAAAGTTTTTGTTTTTAGAAAATGGCCCAAATTAGATGAGAACAAAATGGTTTGTCTCTTTAAATGAGAATTGGATTTTCATTTTATTTAGTTTCATTTAAATCAATTCTATGGATCCGAAAACCAATTGTTTTAAAGTTGTTTTCTTAATTAAATGTGTTTGATTAAGAGAAGGGTGATTATGAACCAAATGCCTCGATAATTGAGCTATGTGATTGGCCGCTTTACATTATGAATGTTTGGGCTTGGTAGTGTAGATTTGAATGTAATTTGATTAGTTCAAGATTGTTGTAAATGGACATAAGTCCATCATTTATGTTGTAAAAGGGCATAAGCCCTTATTATTATTTCATGTATTCCTTTTGTTTAAATGTATGCAAAATGGAATAGTTGGGTTCAACGCCCAATAGGAAATAACGGTTTAATTGGATTAAACGCGTAACTAAAATCAACAACTACATACCTTAGACCCAAGGTCCAACACAAGGCTCGTGTTGGATCAAATCAAACGGTTCATAATCATCCTAAAACCTAATATGACTATATAGTCCATATGAGGATGCAAAGCATTCGTTAGTAGTTCCATATAGTCTCGCTTGTTTCAACGAAACAGTGGGAGTATTATATACTACTAATTCATATAAACTTGGACCAATGGTTGTGATAGGCCCAAGTTCTTTTAATGTGATTAAAATGTTTTGATGTAGCCCAACGCTATTCCCTCAACAAATGAATATTAAGTTGATAAGCGAGAGATGTTTAGAATATCTCTTCGTAGGCCTTCCACCGTGGTGGGCTTCAATCGTTTGTGACTCGTACACCGTATTCGTCCAGTTCTGGGGTATACAAAGTATGTGCTTACATTCAGGAGAAGCCCATAAACATATGATGAAGTGAAAGTAGGCAACGAGTATGGCCAATATGATATTCTTCTGAGGCCATTCTTGAACCCCTATTTGAACTAGCATGGTGGGAATGACTTAAACTAAGTGCAATGATGCCAATAAGATATTCTTCTGAGGCATCATTCTCTAGAGGCCGAACTAGATGGGTAATTACAAAAGGTTGTAAATGAATAATGTGTTATTCTCTCATCATTATATTTGCTAACCAATAAGATATTCTTCTGAGGTGGGCTTGGTAATGGTGAGTCTCCCATAACCCACTAAGAGTTCAATATAACTCTCGAATTCTATTGAGGGATGTGGAATTTGCCAAAAATGGTGGGTGATACTATTTGATTAAAAGACCCAATCAAAATAGTTTTAAACAACAATGCTAATTCGATTTCTGTTATGTTATGTAGTGAACGACATGCCTAAAATTATACCCACCATTATACTTGACAAAAAGGGCCTAAAGGGCCAACGTTTCCTTGCTTGGTATCGCCACATTGAGAATGTCTCAAAGGTGAAAGACATATTGTATGTACTTAAGCAATCCCCTCCTCATGTACCTCCTACGAAACTAGCTTCAAAGGAGGAGTGTCAAAATTATGTTAGACACTATGAGGATGACTTACAAGCCAAATGCTTAATCCTCACTTCACTTAGTGAGGAGCTTATGAAGCTACATAAGCACATGGACACTTCTTGTGCCATGGTTGAAAGTTTGCATAAGATGCATGACCTTGAGACTAGTAATGTACGATTCTCAAATATTTGTAGTCTAATGAATGCCAAAATGGCAAAGGGGACATCGGTCCATAAACATGGACAAAAGATGGAAAGGATCTTTCAAGATCTTCAAAGTTTAGGAACTTCCATCGATGGGAAAATGGCCCAAGACTTTTTCCTTGCATCTCTCTCGGATGATTTCACTAAGTTTATCGTAAACTATAAAGTGAATAGATTCGATCATTCTTTGAAAGAGATGATTGACATGTGCTGTAAATTTGAAAAAGGTTTCAAAAGGGACAGTGGGAGTGAGAATGCAATGATAAGGAAAAGGTTACATAAGAAGAAGGCAAAGAAATCCAAGGGAACATGCTTTCATTGTGGAAAGGATGAACGTTGGAAGAAGAAATACAGGGTGCGCATTGCGAGCCTTATGACAAGGACTTTTGAAGAGACTATTTCTGTCATAGAGAGTGCTTTTACAGTGGGCTCCAATTCCTGGATATTTGATTCAGGCGCTAGTCAACATATCTGTAATACGTTGCAGGGACTAACAGGGAGCAGGTCACTGCGCAATGAGGAGATGGTTGTGCGAGTTGGGAACGGCACTAAAATCTCTGCAAAAGCAATAGGCACCTATATGCTTAACCTACCCTCTGGGGAAGTCCTGGAACTTAAAAATTGTTTATATTTTCCTTCATGTATAAAGAATTTGATTTCCATCTCTAAGCTTTTACGAGATGGGCACTCAGTGTTGTTTGACAAAATGAGTTGCACTTTATAGTTGAACGGTCGTATTATCTCTCATGGTAATATGATAGAGGGACTTTTTCACCTAGAGACGAATAGTGGGATGCACTGTATTGAAAGCGGGAATACCTCAAAACCCAAAAGGGCTAGAGAAGAAGTTAACCAAGAAAATATGTGGCATCTTAAACTTGGACATGTGAACCTTGATAAGACTCGCAAGATGTCGAAAGACGGATATTTCCGCCCATTAGGTAATGACCGGATGGGTACTTGTGAAAGTTGCTTGAAAGGGAAGATGACCAAATCTCCATTTACTGGAAAATGAGAGCGTGCCACTGAAATTCTAGGGTTAATCCACACTGACGTATGTGGACCTATGTCTACTACGTCGAGAGAAGGCTTCTCATACTATATCACATTCACCGACGATCACTCTCGGTTTGGCTATGTATATCTTATGAAGTACAAGTCAGAATCCTTTGAAAGGTTCAAAGAATTCAAGAATGAAGTTGAGAAGCAAACTGGGAAACAGATAAAAATCCTAAGATCAGATCGAGGGGGTGAATATCTGAGTAATGAGTTCCTAGATTATCTCAAAGAGTGTGGAATAATATCACAGTGGACTCCACCGGGAACTCCACAACTTAATGGAGTTTCTGAAAGGAGAAATCGAACCTTGATGAACATGGTTCGTTCTATGATGAGTTCCGCTGATCTACCAGTAACATTCTGGGGATATGCTCTATATACAGCAGCTTACTTGCTTAATAGAGTACATTCCAAATCAGTTTCACAAACACCCTATGAGATATGGCATGGAAGAAAGCCAAGTCTTAATCATATTAAGATTTGGGGTTGTGAAGCATATGTCAAGAAGCTTGAGGCCACTAAGCTTGAAGCAAGATCAGTAAGATGCTATTTTGTGGGATATCCTAGAGAAACTATGGGATATGAGTTCTACCATCCTGACGACCAGAAAGTCTTTGTCGCCAGAACTGCTATGTTTCTAGAGGAACAATTTGTTCTCAAAGGAACTAGAAGCAAAGAGATGGAAATTAATGAGATTAATAATGAACCACAAACAAGCACTCGACATATTGACAACCCTGTTCCTGAACCCCTAGCTCCACGTAGATCTGAACGGGTTAGTAAGCCACCTATGAGGTTTGGCTTAAATAATGACTTTGATGAATTGTACCTTTTAGGTGACAATGAAACAAAGGAGGACCCTAGGGACTACACTGAAGCAATGTCCGACATTGATTCAAAGAGATGGCAAATGGACGTGAAGACGGCCTTTCTGAACGGCTACCTACAGGAAGAGCTCTATATGACTCAACCCGAAGGTTTCGTGTCCGAGTCTGAAGAGACTAAGGCATGCAAGCTTCAAAGGTCCATTTATGGACTTAAGCAAGCCTCCAGGAGCTGGAACATTCGTTTCGATACTGAAATCAAAACGTTTGGTTTTACTCAAAACGAAGACGACAATTGTGTTTATCAAAAAGTCGTTGGGGATGCAGTTGTATTCCTAGTGTTATATGTAGATGACATATTACTATTCGGGAATGACACTGCAGTACTTTCTTCTGTAAAAGTGTGGTTGTCTAAAACCTTCCACATGAAAGATTTAGGAGATGCATCTTATGTACTTGGGATAAAACTCTATCGTGATAGATCCAGAAAATTAATTGGATTATCCCAATCGATGTACATTGATAAGGTGCTAAGTAGGTTCCAGATGGAACAATCTAAGAAAGGTTTCTTCCTGTGAGACATGGAATTCACCTTTCTAAGTCCATGGGACCTAAGACTCCTGAAGAGATACGGCTAATGAATGAAATTCCTTATGCTTCCGCCATAGGGAGTCTCAAGTATGCCATGATATGCACAAGGCCTGATATCGCGTATGCTGTGAGCATTACTAGTCGATATCAATCTAACCCAGGATCAGAACACTGGGCAGCTGTCAAGATGGTCCTTAAGTACTTAAGAAGAACTAAGGACATGTTCCTCGTTTATGGAAGAGCATCAGAGTTGCGAGTGGAAGCTTATACAGACGCAGATTTCCAATTTGACGTCGATGATAGAAGTTCCAACTCCGGATATGTATTCACTCTGAATGGTGGGGCTGTCAGTTGAAAAAGCAAGAAACAAAGTGTAATTGCTGATTCCACGACAGAGGCTGAATATGTCGCTACAGCTGAAGCCGGCAAAGAAGCGTTCTGGATGAAAAAGTTCATTACTGAACTTGGAGTGGTTCCAACCATCACATCACCAGTAACTTTGTACTGTGATAATAGTGGGGCGATAGCTCAAGCCAAGGAACCCAGGGCTCATCAAAAGAACAAGCATTTTGATAGGCGCTTTAATATCATAAGATGATATGTTGCCGAGGGGAAAGTCAACATCCTCAAAGTTGCTTCAGCCGATAATGTAGCAGATCCACTGACAAAGCCAATGACTCAAATCCAGCTTGATCGTCATATGGATAAGATGAGTATTAGATACATGGGAGGATGGCTTTGAGTGCAAGTGGGAGATTGTTGAAAGTATGCCCACAAAGCCACTCATTTGATGTAATAGCTTTTTGGAATGCTTAATATGTTAAACTTTTAAATGTTTAACGGAAGGGCAATACTTATTGTTAATCACTATTTATTGAATCATGTGTTTAATCAATAAGAGAATCCAAGGGATGTATTTGACATAAGAGATAAGTGATCTAATGAGTTAGATTAAGGAGACCTTTCTCTTATGTTCATTCCTAAAACGTTCCTAGCCATAGGATTGCCAATTGGGCATTGACAATCCGCTAAGGTTAGTATGTGTTATGTTGACTCAAACGTGAGTATGAACTAGTCTCAAGTCATTTGATGTTGGACACTAAGACAAACACATAGGTGCTCGAAAGAGTAATCGAGTACACTGAACTGCGATTAATGAGAGTTCAAACATACATGTCATGTACGAACTCTAAGGTTACAATATGCAAAGTAGTCCTTAGACCTGAGGCATCATAGATGTCTAATGGTTAGGTCCTTGATCTTTGATCATGACAAAGACATTCCCTCGGATTGTCCACGGCATTGTTGGGGTCATGTGATCTAGTCATGTAGGCATATGAATGCACAACAAGGGATCTCTAACCTTCCATGGTGGAAGGAGTATACTCTAAAATATGATTCTAAAGTCTTTGGCCAAAGCAAATGAATATGACTAAGGAAGATGTTCCAAATCATATTCAAGGGAATCATATAAGAAAGTATCACATTGGATAGTAGACATGAAACAAACTATCACTTAAAACAATGTGGTTAAGAGTATTGTATTAGAGAAGGACCGTATTGCATTGTAATTGTAACTGGATAGGTTCTCCAACCAATTCTACTTAGCTTGGGTAACCATGACATACTGCTAGGTGTCACTCATGGTTTGTGGAAGCCCTATTGATTAGCAAACACTAATCATCAAAAAGGGAGAATTGAAATGTGGTTTCAATTCACAATCGATAGTTAAGAGTAACATCGCCCACTGCCTCGCTAATTGGAACCTAATGGATCGCACACCAAATAAGGATATATGTGAAGCAATTAAATGAAATGGATAAACAATTAAATGGTTTAATTGAAGAATGGTCAAGATTAATTAATTAGTTAATTAATTATACGAAATGTTCGTATTGGGCTTTTAAGTTGGTTTTAGGGCTTCGGGGCCCAAAAGTGTTTTGGTCCACAAGGCCCATTATGTTTAAGTTGTATGACAACTAAAACAAAATGGGCAATAAGCCCAATAACCATATAGGCCAACCATTTAGGGTGAGGGTATGCAAGTTTGCTTAATTGCAAGTTTGCCACTCACCTAACAAATGAAGTATAAATTCATCTTTATAGCTTTGTTTTCAAAAGGGGTTTTCTAAGCTACTTGGGGAAAGTTATCTAGCAAATTTACTTCCCTAAGTGATCCATTTTCATCCTCACAAATTACATCCTTGGTGAAGAGACATAGAGACATCAAACTTTTGGTGTTTTGGAGAACTAATCCTCAAATCCTCAAAGAAGCAAAGGAGCACTAAAAGGAGGAAAATCACAAGGAAGATCCAAGGAGCAAGGAGGTGACTTGAAGGCCCTCCACTTGGGTGAATCCCTTGTGTAATCAAGGATGAGCTTCAAGGGTAAAGAATCTCTAAATTCTTAATTATCTTTAATGTTGTTAAAGAGTCTTTTGGTTCACCATATACTAGGCTTTGAAAGTCATGGGTTTCATGAATTGTTTTTGGATGCATGCCTACTTTAAAGAGTTAATTGTTAGCATATGTATTCAAATGTTCATACATGTTCTTAGCTAGGACAAAATTTTTCCTTCAGAATATGGGGCGACACGTGGATTATAGGGTAAAAAGACAAAATTACCCTCGAGGAACACTGTAACTCCTACACGCAAGCAGTGGACAACCATCACTCAATCAAGTCAAAAATGCCCAAAATAAGTATTTATTGAAAACCTATTTCATCCATCCTCATCAAATCTTCTCCACAAGGTAACCCCCAAACCATTCATTTTTAATTATATTAATTAGCTAATTAATTGATCTATTATTCAATTAATTTACTAATTAGCTACAAATCATGAATCTCACCCAAAAAACCATCTAAGTGGTCGGTCCATTTCCTCCCAAAGGGGCCTGCCACACCCCTATATAAACACCCTCATTTTCTCTAAAACTCAATTTCAATTCTCTTGCTAAATTCTCCAAACAATTTTCCCTCAAAATTCTAACTTTGGCATCGAAGATTCTTCGGCCAAAGCCCCCCATTCATCATGGGCGCGTGAGGCTCTTGACCTTGACCTAAGGTGTTATTTGTTTTGTAGGTGCAATTTTGTCCAAGAACAAGGAGGAAGAAATTTGCATCTACAAATTGGTGCTTTCATTGAGAGTTGAGTCACACGTTCGTAGAAGACTCTCGCATCTAAGGTTTTTTGTTTCTTTGCTTATTTGTAGATTTTTCGTACGTTCTTATTCTTGGAATTTTTATTTCTAAAAATTCTTTGATAAAACGTAAAAGAAAAGTACAATGGCAAGAGATTCGGAAACCTCGACGAACTAAAATTCCAACATTCAAAGATTAGGACTGCAGCGATCTACAAGGCTCAACATAGCGGTGAGTGGAACGATACCCCATGAAACACCACCGTGGAAACCACCACAGTGGCCACCACGGCATCCACCTTTGGAAAACCCACGGCTCCAAGGCCACGGCCCAAGCCGTGCCACTTCAACCTTCAAGGGCCCTAGCCGAGTCGGCCTGTGCCGCCCAAACCCAACGCGAGCCCAATGCGTTGCCAAGCCGAGCCCAAGCCTTGCTCATGAGTGCATACACGCCGAGCAGCCCATTCATGTGGCTCAACCTGCTCTCGTGGTCCAGCATGCTCCCATTGCCTTCCAAGCAGCCCAAATTCGTCCAAGATTAGTTCAATCGTCCCAGCTTCAAATTTCTGGGCCTACGATTGAACTAGGGGCATTTTCATCACATTTCTCTGCGGATTTGACATTTCCCAACTTAAATCTTGCTCTTGGAGTCTACCACATTTTCACTGCTCACATAGACGCATTCATTCTAAGCTTTTCCAACCCAAAATGGAGAACAACACTTGTCTCGACAAGTTATGAAATTGACGAGCACCTTTGCACATTAGACGACCTTGGTGAATCAGCTATCGCAGCACACTGAGATGCAATGTGCCCCAGACGAGGTGTCCCGAAGTAGGACAATGGCAAACGAAGAACCTCTTCAGCAGCGTCCCGGCAAGCAGCCACCCGACCAACTACGAACGGAGCGTTCGGGCAATGTACACTCCCGATTGGGCCCTCGAGATAGCGTATACTCCCATCTTAACGCGCGAATGAGCGTGCACTCTCGACTAGGCCCACGGACGAGCATATATTCACGATTGGGGCCACACTCCAATAGTCAACATGAGCAACCTTCCAAGCGAAGTGTTAATTCACGGCTAGGCTCGCAATAAGCATTATCCACCTCACATCGGAGTAGGTAGTACGAATGACGGAGAGAAGTAGTTACTCAGTCTGGCTCAAGTTTAACCAGCAGTCTGCGAAAAATTCCCTCGCTTGCTAGGAACAAACCACATGCACCGTAGCCGCAACATAGATGAGCCGAGCACGTAGAAGAACAGCCTAGACCAGTAGGTCAGACTAGGGGCAGCCGAAAGCTCATTTACCCCCAACAAAGGCAAATTCTGAAAGAAGTAGAAAGGTTCATGACCAAGCGATTGCGCGATTTCCAACTCAACAAGGTCACTAACGAGACACTACGATATGACATGACCAACATAAGTAGGTCACCCTTTATGGACGAGATCGAGCAGGCAGAGCCTCCATGCAAGTTCAGCATGCGACATTTCACATCATTTAAAGGGGATGTAGACCTGGAAAGACACTTAAAGCACTACCGAAGCGCAATGATCCTCTATCGAAACAACGACGATCTCATGTGTAAGATATTCGCACCACTCTACAAGGTGAAGTGCAAGATTGGTTATACACCCTGCCGCCACAATCCATCTGGAGTTATGACAAATTTTCTTTGGTTTTCACCAACGAATATTCATCTTATTGCTCAATCAGGAAAAAGTCCTACCACTTGTTCAACGTCAAGAAGAACCCAAATGAGTAGCTTCACAACTATGTGAAGAGGTTCAAAGCAGAGAAGGCAAAGATAGTTGGATGCAACGATTCGATAGCTGTAGCAACTTTCCAAAAAGGACTCCCAGCAGACCACCTGCTGTTCGGAGAATTAATCATGAAAAAAGATCTAACTCTGGCAGATTCCTTCGCTTTGGCAGAGAAACATGCACTTTGGGACGAAGTTTGCCGATGCACATTCAAGGAAAATCCGAGTGATCTTGAATATGAAGTCCCCCACTACTCTGAAGGAGATTCAAGGTTTGATTGGACGAGCAGCCGCATCTAAAGCAGCAATAAGCTCTACCCTCATACGAGAAGAGTTGGAGTCCCAACTACCTGTATTCCACAGTTCAAAAGCTCTCCTAGATGCTGAAACCAGCTACCAGAAATTCAAAAGCTAACTTTGGCAACATTTGTTGCAACCTAGAAGCTCAAGTTATACATTCAGACGCACGCAGTCATCTTTATGACACATTATTCCGCCCAATCCAGACGTACAATGATAAAGGTGCAGACACTGGTGGTGCAAAGTGTTTTGACAAACGTAACAACTCAGCTCAAAAGGCACACCAAGGGCAGACGAACACTAGAAGGACACTCGGAAGCAAGTTTTGTCCTCGTCATCCCAGAATATTCTAGATAGGAGCAACATGTACTGGCAAGTTGAACACCACCTCCTGCTGTGCGTCACACGGCCCCAGCCGACCCTTGCTCCATAATTCAGCTCTAGAGCAGCCCGATACTGGCAGTTGAACATCTCCTGCTACGTGTAACATGGCCCCAGCTCCACGGTTCCCTACCGCGCCTTCACGCCTAGCCTATGCGACGCAACAAAGAGACGCAACAAAGATGGATCTCATCTGAGAAGGTCCGTACAAGATCAGCAGAGTAAGCGGCAAGAGTATCTACACCCCTGCCACCATGAACGACAGAGAGATCGAAAAGCAGTGGAACGCCTACAATCTGAGGAAGTACCATGCATGTCCTCCCATTACATCAAAGCCCGAAGACTCAAGCAGCTAGATGGGCACCTCCTTGCAAGCCGATGACTATCCAGTTGTTATGAAGTTCCTACCTTACAGCTAAGTTCTCGTTCGTTTCACTCGTTTTTCAATGAGGAATTTAGAAGTCATCTACAACTTGGCTTGGCTGCATTCTTACAACAATTGATCATTCCTGCACTTCAAAAGAAGACTGCGCCCTTCTCAGGGACTCATCGCAGGAATTGCACCCCCGAGGGACCAATCATGCTTTCTAGTGCGAGAAGGTAAACCAATTCCCTGACACCCACATGGGTCTGCTTTCCAAGGTGGAAGGATAAACTTACAGTCCGAATATCCATACGTGGATGAACTGAGCTGCCCTGGTATAACTAGGTGCACGATGACTTGCGCTGGGATTCCTAGAAGTAGCCACAATGGTCTTTTTCAAGGCTTAGCTAACTGAAGGATTTTGGGTCTCTTGGCCTAATCCGTGAGGAATCGGGCCTCAGAGACGGAGGAGGCACATTACGCAGTACGTCGTATGGACGGTTGCCATGGAATCCTAAAGCTGCTACCGAGTGTACTAAGGTAACCTACAGTTTCCGGAAGACTGCCTACGGCTTGCCCTTCGAGCAGTAAAGCCGCACTAGACATATATAACCACATATTCTTGTGGAAGGTTAAATAAGCTAGCGTGTATACACGAAGCTTTATCCACTGCCGACATGTTACATAGTCGATAAGCTTCACATTTGCCAAGTGCGGAACGACCTGCACCAAGTCCTAAAGTGTTGTGATACTTGCTATGCAACCTACGGAATTGGAAAAATCCAAGGTTAATAGCCCAGTGGTCACACATACTTGTCTTCTTCTGTAAGTAAGGTGTTCTGTTGCCGACCTTATGGCTAACAACTTTGCAAAGTTCTACACCAACACCTACGACTACATAGGCTACATGGGCTTGTCTCCTTATAGAAAAGTAGCACGCCTGCCACTGGTATATAAAGTCTAAAGGTTAGGGCATGAACAAAAAAAGCGAAGATGGAGAAAAACGAAGGAAACAAATTTATTAAATTTTCTAGCAAAATTGATAAACGACTAGCAAAGGCCAAAATAGTTCAAGCAAAACAATAGCAACAAGGAAAACAAAGAAAATTCTAAAGGCTACCTAGAATACTACCCTTCAGCAGCTTGGACATCCCACGACTACTCGGCCACCACACCTTCAACAGTCGCAACGTTCCCAGCAGCGGTATCATCCGGCGCTTCACCCTCGGCTACCAGCTTGGGCATCAACCTCTCCGACTACTTCACCAATGAAGGCCTCAAAAGTAAAGGCAAGCAAGCCTTCCAGAGGAATAGATAAGGTTTTGAAGTCTTCCCAGGAAACTCGAAGTTAGACGGCCTACCAAAGAGATGATCTACAAAACCCAACTTGTAGAAATCAGCCTGACTTTGAACAAGCGAAGCCTCGAGCCCAGCCTTCTCACTTTTCATCTGCTCGTTCTCGTCGAGTAGACTAACACGGACCCGCTGCAGCTCATCCACTTATTTATTCAAACTTTCATTAATCTTCAGCGCACCTTGGAGTTCCAACACTTAGGGTTCAAGCCTATCAACAATCTTCTTGAAGTGGATCACTTGGTTATAAGTAGCAATCAACTCTTCATCCTTTGCATAAGTAGCGGAACTAAGCTCAGAAACGGCACGCTCGAGATCTTGAATATGAGGTATGTGACATCCGATCTCTTTCTCTGCACTTTCATACTTAACTTAGATCACTTCAAGCCTAGTCTTCAAGTCAACAATCTCTTGGCAATCGGTCTCAAGCTGCAGAAAAGTAGGGGCTGAGATATTATACCCATTCAAAGTGACGAGCTCAGATTCCAACCTCTTGATTTTCTCGGCAGAAGAATAAGCTTTTGCTGCCACAACCTTTGCCACCTCATTGACAACCTTGGTATCCTCTTGGTCAATGAGCATAGATTCGGCTGCTAGAATAGCCGTCTTTTGCATCGTTGCAAGTAGAGCAGTCTTCCTATACTCGGTCGTATGCTTCGCAAAGGAACTTGGGCAAACAACCTTTCTAACGCCATCGACAAACTTGGCACAAACGTCCATGTCTTCAAGCAGATGTGGTTTCAAAAGCGTATAGATCTCAGCAGCCTCCCTAGAAGCAGGCTTAGTGGATTTCTCACAGCTGCCCACACAAGCAGCCTCCACCTTCCTAGCAGGCGAATCAGTCTCAACTGCAGGTGGAGTAGGCTTTGGCGTCACTTTAGGAACAAAGTCCACCTTATCGTTTTTCATAGTAGCAAGTCTCTCCAAAGGTAAACCAGACTTAGCACTCGATGGACGTTTTGGCACAAATTTCGACATTGGGGCATGATGAACTTCTACGTTGAGTAATCCTGTCAGCAATCGTACTAGCCACCTTTGGCACTGCAAACGTCATTGGCTCAGATCTAGCAGCCTCATCTTTCTTCCCCTTAGAAAAAGTCAAGTCAATCATAAGCTTATTAGCAGCAGGCGGACCCTCACGAGCAGCAGAGGAAGTCTTCGGCTTTTTTTTAGCAGGTGGGGAAAATCTATTTTTTTTTCACCTTCTTTCGTCCACGACAGTGATCAGATGAGCCAATGCATTGGCCTTGATCCTCTTCATCTCATTTCTCGAGAACAGTCCACATTTCTCTTGGCAAAGAGGACTAAACAGCTAACACCATTCACGATACTCGGTAGGGGAGCTCAACCTATGATGGTTTTTCCCTCATTTTTTCTCTCTGACCATCAGGCAGGAAACCTGCATGCCCAACATTCCAGCAGCCTATGAGGTTCGCGACCTCATCATTGCTTTTAATTGCCAGCCTGGCCCGCATTAGGTCCAAAAGCCCAAAAGACATGAGCCATGCAGCCTACATATCACTACGCCCCAGCGCCTCAATCCACGGCCCCAGCCGCGCAGTTGCCCTTGGCTCTAGCCAAGCCGAGCAGCCCAAGCAGTGGTCCCTGCCACAACACTCCTTGGCCCATGCCGAGCAGACTCCTGGCCCCTGCCAACCGACATACCACACCATCTATACGGTTACCCCGCGACGGCACTATCCAAGAAAAAGACAAGGAAAATTAAATTTTTCTTACCTTGGTGCGGCGCGGAGAAGACGAAGAAAGCAACGAAAGACGATCCTTTGCACGGGAAAGTGTAGAAGATTGCCAGGGGAGGGGGAACAAATATTCTCTAGCTTTCTCTCTTTTGTAGGATATAATAAATTGCTCTGTAAAGTTGATTTAATCATCTACTTAAGGTAGACTTAATTAGACTTTAGCAGTGATTTATTTCCCTTTCCTAGAAGGATCTAATTTCTAATTAAAGAGGGAATTTACATCAAAATAGGAAACAATTCTATGTTTCCAAAAGCAAGAAGATCTCTACACATACTGCCATTTCTTGCGAGCAGCCTAACAAGTGTGGGTGCATTTGTGGAGCAAAAAATAATCAGGAAGAATATGGAGGCGACACGTGGATTATAGGGTAAAAAGACAAAATTACCCTCGAGGAACACTGGAACTCCTACGCACGAGTAGTGGATAACCATCCCTCAATCAAGTCAAAAGTGCCCAAAATAGGTATTTATTCAAAACCTATTTCATCCATCCTCGTCAAATCTTCTCCACAAGGTAACCCCTAAATCATTCCTTTTTAATTATATTAATTAGCTAATTAATTGATTTATTATTCAATTAATTTACTAATTAGCTACAAATCATGAATGTCACCCAAAAAATCATCCAAGTGGCCGGTCCTCTTAAAGGGGCCGGCCACACCCCTATATAAACACCCTCATTTTCTCCAAAACTCAATCCCAATTCTCTTGCTAAATTCTCTAAATTCTCCAAACACTTTTCCTTCAAAATTCTAACTTTGGCATCGAAGGTTCTTCGGTCAAAGCCCCCTATTCATCGTGGGCGTGTGAGGCTCTTGGCCTTGACCTAAGGTGTTATTTGTTTTGTAGTTGCAATTTTGTCCATGAACAAGGAGAAAGAAATTTGCATCCACAATTTCAATCCCCAAAATATTATGAGCTTGTCCCATATCCTTCATATCAAAATGACTAGACAACAGCTTCTTGGTTACATTCAATAATTAACACTGGTACTAGCTAACAAAATGTCATCCACATACGAAACCAGAAAAATGAAGATGGACTTCACAATTTTCATATACATGCAATTGTTAATTTTATTTTCTGCAAAACCAAAAGCTGTGACAACTTGATCAAATTTCTTGTACCACTTTCTCCAAGCTTGTTTCAAACCATATATGGATTTGTTCAACTTACAGACCCAATTTTCCTTTCTCCCTTTCAATGAATCCAAGTGGTTGCTTCATATAAATGTTCTCTTCCAATTCTCCATTAAGAGATGCAATTTTTACATCCATTTGATGTAATTCAAGATTGAAATGTGCAGTGAGTGTCATAATAACTCTAAAAGAGTCTTTGGTAGATACTACAGAGAATGTTTCATTATAATCCACTCCTTCTCTCTGAATGAATTCTTTTATCACCAACCTTGCCTTAAACCTTTCAACATTTCCTTATGAATCACGTTTTGTCTTGAAAATCCATTTGCAACCTATGGCTTTCAAGTTTTCTTCATCTTTAACTAAAGTTCAAACTGTGTTTTTGTGCATTGAAACCAGTTCTTCTTCCATTGCAACTTTCTATAAACTAGAATTAGTACTTTCCATAGCCTCTCTAAAACTTGTAGGATCATTTTCATCACCAATATCATATTCTATTTCCTGCAAATAAACCATGTAAATTTGTGGATTTTCTCCCAACCTATGAAGGCTCAGGTATACTTGGTAATTACTAATCATGATGTGTTTCTCGAGAGGGAAATATATTGTCTTGAATTATAGTTGGTGGTGTTGGAAGAGACAGTGCAGGTTCTTGCAAGTTGGTACAAGCTCCCACATTTCCACTTATATGTTGTGCATTAACTGTTGTAGTTGAAATTGAACTTGGTCCAATTTGTACAGGAGCCAATGGTAACAAAATGGATTGATTCATCTCAGAAGCATTCCTAATTTCTGATGCATCTTCATTTCTCTCCTAAAAAACATAGGATATGTTACTTGATACACAAGTTTCCTCATAATTTTCAATGTATGGCATTGTGACTTTCTGCAATTCTGGTATAATGACGAGGACAATAAAATCAAAAACCCTCTGACTCCTATGCATATCCAACAAAGTAACAACTAGTTGTTTTCAAATCCAATTTCCTTTCATTTGGATTGTAGATTCGGGCTTCACATTGATATCCCCATGTATGAAAGTGTGACAAGCTTGGTTTTCTACCCATCAAGACTTCAATAGGAGTGACCTTAACAGCTTTTGTAGGCACTCTATTCAATATATAATTTTCAGTTTTAATGGCTTCTCCCCATAAGAACTTAGGCAAGTGGGAGTGTGACATGATACTCCTCACCATTCTTTTGAGGGTTCTATCTCTCCTCTTAGAAACAGCATTCTGAGATGGTGTCCCTAGGGTTGTGTATTGATCAGCTGCAATCCCATTTTGCTAGAGGTATAAGGCAAATGGTCCTTCTAATTGTTTTTCAACCTCAACTTTGAAAATTTTAAAACAATTTAAAACTTGAGATTTTTCAGAAATCAAATACAAATAAGTGGATCTTGAGAAATCATCAATGAAGAGGACAAAATGTGAGTTTCCACAAACGGTTCTAGTTGGAAATGGACCACATACATCAATGTGAATGATCTCTAAGCGATCATTACTTCTTGTGGCTTGAGTTTTGTTACTAAGATTGGTAGTCTTGCCTTTATAGCAGTCTATACATTCCTCAAAACCATATGGTGAGTTATATATTTGATGAAAGATATAATGACTGCGTAAAGTGATGATGTGATGTGAAATTATGTGGCTAAAGCTTTGATATTATTCTCATATTTTCTAGCGTGTATAAAATGACATTGCTTAACTGACATATTACATGTTTACTCACTGAGCAACGGTGGTTGTTGCTCAACCGCTCACCCTTTTATTTACAGATGAGTTATTTGACAAAATAGGTGCTCGAGCTGAATTTGTGTTAGACGAAAGATTTTAGGGTTTTATATATATATATATATATATATATATATATATATATTTTGTACAATTGTAAGGTTTTTCGGATTAGTGGAATAAACAGAAGTTTGTTTTTCATTTTATTTTGCTAGTATTCCTCATGTATATATACTTACTTAGCCATTAAAGTTACAAGCTATTTATGTATATTTATTTATCATACTGAAGTTTCAGTACACGTTGTTGACTCACCATATTGGCTTAGCGTGAGGTGTTATTAGGAGGTGTAGTACGGTAGAGCTGTCTATAGTTGGTGGCATTCATCCTATCTAAGATTTCATTTGTTTTAGCTTGAGGTGGCAAGTATGTGAATAGGTGTCCTCTGCATATAGTTCAAACTAATTGTGGCACAAGCAGAAGCAAGAGAGGTGCGTGCATGATTCATGTTTTTAGAAGCAGGACCTGTCGACATAAGGAAAAGAGTTATCTTCCTTTGGTTTGAGAACAAATCCGTAGCACCTATATATCTACTCATATTATATTAAAACTATTACTTAGTCCCTAAGTGTTGGAGCGACCTTTTCTACTATAAATAGGTAGTACCGTTTGGTTTCCAAATGTGAACTGAATGGTTTCATATTAAAATTATTACTTAGTCTCTAAGGGCTGGAGCCGACCTTTTCTAATATAAATAGGTGGACCGTTTGGTTTCCAAATGTGAACTTAATGGTTTCATATTGATATTATTACTTAGTCTCTAAGTGTTGGAGCCGACATCTTCTACTATAAATAGGTAGTACCGTTGGGTTTCCAAATGTGAACGTAATGGTTTCATATAGAATATGCATGCAGCATGCCAATGATTTAGTTCTCATAGTTATATATATACATGCGTGTGTGTATATTACACAGAGAGAGATAAAAGAAAGAAAGGAGAAAGAAAGCTAGGGTTATTAAGTTGGATTCATGGGGATCGGTACATGGGTTGTCTTGCCGAGGTTTTAGCTATTGATTGAGGTGAGTGGTTTATGTAAGGTGTGGTGTTCAAAGTATTCTTATTTTTTTAATAACTAAAAACCATGAGTTATCATGTGATTTTACTCTATTTACAAATATCTCTCAATTTCAAGTCAAGCAAGTTGGATTTGGTGACATGCATATTCGAAGTTATTATATATAGTGATATGAGGATATTTGGAAATATTATTGAAGTATAAGAACTTTAGTGTGGGATTATCTGAGGGATAAATGTATGGCAAGTCATTAGGATAGAATAGTCAATTTAGGGGTTATGTGGTAAGCTACATATTATCAAGGATAACCAACATGTGAAGGGATGATATGATATGGCATGGCATGTGAAGATGAGTTGAATATAAGGGTCATTTTGGTTTCGGTCACTAATCAGCTTAATTGTTAGACTGAAACCTTGTTTGTTTAAATATTTTGATTGAGGTCCTTATCATCATTTAAGAGATTTAACTCATGCATTTATGCATTTAATATCGCACAAATTATGAAATTAAAAAAATTCAAATAATATTTTTAAAATATAATAAATACGTAAAAATCAATAATATAGTAATATTGTTCTTCACGAAATTATAGCAAAAAAATAATGTACCCACATAATTATTAACATATTTTAAAAAATAACTATTGATATATTTCAAAACATAACTAATTTCAATATTTAGTTTTCTTGAAATTCCAATTTTTAAAATTTAAACAGTTAGCTTTTAAAAACTACAAATTGAAAGTAGTTACCAAGCAAGTTTTCAATTTCAGAAAACATAAAACAAAATTGAAAATGAAATAATGATCAATCGGACTCGTAGTTTTCAATTTTCATTTCTTTTTAACAGAAAACTAAAGGTAGTTACTAAAATTTTTTAGTTTAAAAAAAAGTGCAAACAAAAACTAAAAATGAAATAATTACAAAATGGTGTCTAGATGTTCTAAGGGTCAAATTGGCTAAACTAGTTGCCACCGTATTGGTGGATATGAGAGCAAAACAGGCACAAGAATATGCAAAGGAAAGCATTCAGGTCTTGAAGTCGTCCACACTTAAACTCGAAAGACTAAGATGGCACTCCAAAGCCAAAAAAAACTTCGTTCATGAAGAAACAGTCAAGCACTTAGCGAATTATATGCACAAAATTGCAACAAAACGAACATGCTAAAGACATTATTTGCAACGAGCAGTGCTAACTCGAAGAGAAACTGGCAATGAACCAAATAATGTCTCCCCGGATTTTTTTCTCAACACCATCAACGAAGCTACTAAGAACACTGAAGTAGACCCAAGAAGAGCCAATAACACACCAATAATAAAACTAAAATACTCAATAGGAGAGACTCACTAATAACTCACCAAGAAGCCTCTTATTGACAGAATTACTAAAACGAAAATAAATCTACAACAATCTATGGGAAGAGAAAATAGTAAGGCGAGGAGAAGGGAGAAGGGCTTTCACCGACCTTAAGTTGGAGCAACGAGCCAAAGTCTATATATTTTGTAGATCTAAGATTTTGGTAAGGAAAATGAGAGAGCTAGCGTAATTTCTTGGGAGCTTTAATGATAAGGGCTCTTATAAAACTTTTTTAAACCAAAAGCATCCTAATAATTTTATTCAATGAAAAGAGAAAAAAAAAATACACTAACTCAACTTTATTTAATGAAAATGAAAAAAAAAAAGAGTTTTAATGAACAGCCTCTCACAAAATAAAATTTTAACCAAAAACATTCCATGAATTTTTATTAATCATAAAAACAAAAAACAACAAAAGAGGTCCACAAAACAAAACAAAACAAAGTCGTGCAAACCACCAAACCAAGTCCAGACGCGCAGTCTACTCATGAGGCCACACGCAGCTCATCTATCCTCCTAATATTCCGTGTCTCATCTATCCTCCTGATAGCGCCCGGTCAATGTCCCTTCTAACTCGTTCGTGTTTTTTATTCGGTCAGCACGGTCGTTGAGTTGTATATATGTGTGCTGAAACTCCGAGTCGCGAAGAAACAACTTACATAACATCCTCAGTTTCTCATCAAGCTAGATTATTTTACTCTCTCTCCGTAAATCCATTGGAATTTCTGTTCTTCTTTCATCAGCCAAGAACAGATTATGTGAGAGAATTGAGTTTTGAGTCTCTTTGTTTTCATCATTATGTATGTGGCTTTGGTCACGGCATTTTAAATGCGGTTTGTCGCTGTGAAATCAGCTGAGGAGGAGAATACAATGTTCGAACACCTCCCCAGAAACATCAAATCCACACTTGACTCTCTACAACCACTCATAAAAAAATATAACCTGAAAGAGGGACTGCAAATTTGCAATACAGATGGAGGAGGGAGCAAATCTTGTTCAAAAGTGCAGCAAAGTTGGCGTGTGGACTTTTGAACAAGATTTGCTCCCTCCTCTGTCTGTATTGCAAAATTTTATAGTCCCTCTTTCACGTTATATTTTTTTATGAGTGGTTGTAGAGAGTCCAGTGTAGATTTGATGTCTCTCAGGAGGTGTTGGAACACTGTATTCTCCTCCTGCACTGATTTTACAGCATCAACCAGCATTTGAAATGCCGTTCTCAGAGCACCCATTCCGACTGAATTTACGGAAACTTTGATTCTCTCTCGAATAGAAGAGAGTTTGGTGATGAAAACTAATCTAATCAGCCACAAAAGGTGAAGTGTTCGTCTGGTGCCTGAACCACCATCAGTTACAGTCAGGTTGGATTTGCCGTTGAAGGAGTTGAAGATGAAGCTCCTTAAGGATGAAAAGTTGTCTATGCTTGTGCTGACTGCTGCTGGAGGATGTGGGAAAACCACCTTGGCTAAAATGTTTTGTCAAGATCAAGAAGTCAAAGGAAGGGGTCCGAGCTGCCTGGTTTCCTAAACGAAGTCATGGCAGTTAATTGGCTGCAACAATTATTGAACGAATCAAAACAAAATCCTCTACTGTACTTTGTCCTGTATGATGTTTTATCATGATCATAGTCCCTTATTGAGAAGTTTGATTTCCTAAAACTTGTTGTTTTCTCTTTACTTTTGTTCTAATTTCCTAAGACTTTTTTGTTTTCTCCTTACTATGTATTCGGACTAGGGAAATGGAATCATGAAAAGAAAAGGACCAAAGGTTTGTTTTTTGAGGTCGCCCACTACGCTTTCATTGTTATTATTTTGTAGTTGTTGTTGCCGTTGTTAGAAGACCTTTCAAATACACTTTTATTTAGGGAGTATTTTTGTTCACCATCTTAATTTTATCGTAAACGTAATTATCTACTACATGTCATTTTATTTAACTTTGGTTAATTTTTTTTTAAAATTAAAAAAATAACATTTAATATGAAAGTTCATTAAAATTAAATGAAATAACACATGACAAATGATTAGCTGTATAACGACATTCACCATATCTACGATGGTGAGCAGAAATGCTCCATTTTATTTATTTACTCCGCTCTGTGGGTTGACTCAGATTGCAGGACGTTTCCAAGAAGAAACGAACTGTCCAATAATTGAAGTGTCGGTTATTATACGAATAATTGGAAGGAATTTATAATTCCATCGATCGATTTCACATTGCTTTTTTTATTTGACCACGATAGAATTATATTAAGAATCTATGTGATAAGTTGACTGATTGAAACGTCGCATGTGACGATGATGCGGTGTTAATGAATGATGAATTTATATTAAAAAATATTATTCTTACCTATTTATTTGTTCATTTTTCTAATAGAGAGATGATTCACATATGTTTGTGAATCATACCTTCATTAGAGAAATGATATAAATTATGATACAATTAGATAATAAATGTAGCATTACTCGTTTATATTTGTTATCTGGATAGAGTAGTTGCACTTGCACTTGATCTGGTATATGCTTCAATCTATACATTTCTTGGAATTGCATGACCGGACTGAGTTTAAATATGTTTGAGAAAGTTCTATCGACCGGCGGAAGCTCTGCATCAATGTATTTCCAATGTGGGTAAAGTGCGGTTTGACCCCTGAACTATCATTCCAGTTGAAATTGACCCCCCTAAACTATTTTTTTTGGTAAATTAACCCCCCGAACTATTTAAAATCAGTCAATTAACCCATTACCGTTAGATTGCGGAATCAATTCTGTCAAATTCAAGGGCAAATTAGTCATTTTATCATCAATTGTTACTTGTCAGCTATAACCGCCAATAAAATTTTGACTTATGGACACAAATTAATTCAAAAATATATAGCATACTGAGGAAACATAAAAAAATCAAACGTTTACATTGTCATTACACATTATTTTGTTTTCACATGTCATAATTACATTGTTGGTTATAGTTGACAAGAAATAATTGATGAAGGAAAGACTAATCTTCCTTTGAATTTGACGAAATAGTAGATGAAATCTACCAACAAGGGGTCAATTGGCTTATTTCAAATAGTTCAGGAGGTTAACTTAACAAAAAAAATAGTTCAGATGGTTAATTTCAACTGGAGTTCAAATGGCAGTTTACATTTTCCAATGTATTACAGTAGAATTCTTACTTGTAGCATAAGTTAACTCTAGCCATAGCAAAGGCTTATATATGTAAATTATAATTTTGATGTTCATCATACATTAACATAAAATTTTGGTTTATATGATAATTTAACTTGATCTCCATTTCTCGATATTCATCTGTTCAAACTGGTTCAGTGGTTCTAGATTTTGAATTCTCATTTATATTGGATCATAATTTCTATATACAACCACAACAATCTGAGGAAGGTGGGCTAAAATGATTAGAAATCAAATCTCATTTGCTAAACTGATCAAAATTATATATCAACGACGTATTGAAAGACTAAATATCGATGACATATTGAAGGACTAAATATTGACGACATATTGAAAGACTAATCATTTTAGCAACTTTAGATTTCAAAAATAATTATTTTGACTTATTTCCCCAAAAAAATATTTTCAAAGTCCTCAATTGATGATGAAAGGTAGTATTAACCATGGAAGAAAATATCGGTAGTATCGGAAATATCGGTAGTCCGAAAACACGGATATATCGATGGAAATATCGGGATAATATCGATATCGATAAAAATTACATGGAAATCACGGAAATTGTAAGAAAAACTTGGAAATTTTTATTGAAACTTTGCAGGATGTTTATTTTGTCAATTATCTATTAGTTTATCACAAAAAATTGGAAGGAAATGCATTGCATGATGGATTTAACTGATTTAAGTTGATTATATAGCGAGCTGGCAAAAATTGTGAGTGTAGAAAATATGTAGGAATTAATGAAAGAAGTTTAAACACACCATAATCATTTATATATAATGAATTAGTACAATATTGGGAGGTTTTATTTAGGATATTCAAAAAAAAAAAGGAAGTGAATAAAATGATGAAGAATAATGTGCTGAATTTGACACTTTAAATTTCTTACGCATAAGCATGCGTCTAGGCGTTGAAGTTCCAAATTATAGTATATCAATTAACAATTGAAAATCAATACGTTGAATAAGACTAAACTTTAATTTGGATGCCGATTATGTTTTTTCAAGTTTATATAAAGTAAAAGAATTGAATTTTGGAACCCAGGAGTGTGTCAATTGTTTTATAATTTGTCCGAATACATATATCAGGTTGCTACTCAACGTAATTTGAAAGTATATCTAGTGCAAGGACTTGTCTTTTTTTGTTGATAAGCAAAGGGTTTGTAGCTTTTTTTGCTAAGCAGTAGAACATATTATATTTGTTTAATCTTTAGCATTTGATGGTTGTCCACAAATATAGGATAGAAGACCCCAAATTAGATCTGGCTCTTACCTAGTTGGAGTCACAAGTTCACATGTACCAGCCCTTGCGAAACGTTTTGGTTTCTATTATTGCTAGAGTCCCACATCGCCCACGCGAGGGCAGTGAGCAAGCAAGAAGGCCTATAAAAGCCACATTCCCAAGCTGAGAAAAACAAGTCTTCTGCTAGTCCCACATCGCTCACGCGAGGGCAGTGAGCAAGCAAGAAGGCCTATAAAAGTCACATTCCCAAGCTGAGAAAAGCATGTCTTGCTCGACCTTTGGGCTATGATCAAGTGTAGTATGTGTTGAGACTTCTCAGCATTTTTAAGTATTTTTGGTTTTATCTCGCGATATTATCGATAATATCGGGATATATTGCCCAAATAATGCATTAAAATGCTGATAATATCGACGAAAGTGTCGATATATTGACGATAATGAAGTGGATGAGTATGAAAATATCGTCCTCCAAAAAAAAACAATATTATCGGCGAAATATCGCCGATAATATCGATATTTAAAACCTTGGTATTAACAAATATTTTCAAGGCTTTTTAACCAAAATGGCCTTTGAGATTTGCATAACTCCTCACTTTGGTCACTAAGATTTGAAATCAATAGAAGTGGTCCCTAAGATTTCAAAATCAATAGAAGTGCTCCCTGTGTTTGTCCATGATAAATTATTTTGGTCATTCCTTGAAAAATCGTCATTAAATAAGGACCAAAATAACAAAAGTACCCTCAATTTTTGTCAAATCATTTTGGCCCATGGTTTATTAAATTGAGGATATTTTTGTTATTTTTGTCCTCATTTAATAGAAATTCTCACGAAATGACCAAAATGATTGATGAAGAATAAACTCAATGACCACTTCTATTTATTTCAAATTTCAGGGACCAAAATGAGGAGTTAGGCAAATTTCAGAGACAATTTTGACTAAAAAACCTACTTTCAATTAAGATCAACAAAAATGATAAAAATGAAAATAAGAGAAGCATATGGTTCTTTTCTTCACATTCAACCTAAAACAAATCACATTTCTTTCTCTAATAATTCTCTCACAAAGCAGGCAGCTCAAACCACCAATTATCATATTTAGTTTTTGTATCCACAAATTTCATTTCTAGCTATACACTACAGTCAATTGGCTTCATTTCAAAGCATTGAAAGAGAAACACCAGTTTTTGTCTATTCTCAAACTTAATTATATAATTTCAGAGAATGCAATCTCCTCTCTTTCCTGAACCTCAACAATAGAATTTCAACTACTATTTGTGACAAGGCGATAATCTACTAAACTATTCTTAGGAGGAACATCCAAACTCAAGTGCAAGGAGATAAACACGCTGCTTTGAAATTTTAAGAAACAAAAAAGAGTAACCACTTTTTTTTTTAATTTCTAGATCTTTCCTTTTGCATATGTTTCATTTGCTGTATGTCCCTATGATTAAGAATCCATTTTGTTCATTTCTCAGAAAATGGCGTACTTTTGCAGAATGCCAGAAGAAATGGTGATGCAGATCTTGTCATGGCCTCCTCCGAAATCTCTACTGTGATTCAAATGTGTTCGTAAATAGTGGTACAAATTCATCAGTAACCCTAGCTTTGTGGATGTGCACCTCTCCAAAATTCATTGGCAAACAAATTTTCATACACAACATGCATCCTTTTCAAGCGTTGCAACCTTAACAACACCAACGATGACTCGATGAAAATTTTGTTGTCACTTCTAGATCTTTGCAAAGACAACAATAGTGATGTCTATTACCTTCAAGATCTCCTCAATGTTCCAGTTTCCTTAGGGCTACAACATTAGTATTTGGACATTGCAGGTGATTGTCTTGGAATTATTTGCCTAACATATTACTCTGAATATGTTTTTCTATGCAATCTGGCACTAAAGGAATCCAAGCTTCTTCCGAAGTTGTGCCTTCGTCTCACTCCCCTGAAATAAATAAAGATATTGCAGTCCATTGGAGTAGCTGTGGGATTTGAATACGATCAAAAATCTAAAGATTGCAAAGTTCTAAGATCGTAATGCATTTCGAGGGTTTTTGGATTTTGTTTCACCCTTACACGGCAGAGGTGTATATTGTGAGTTCAAACTCTTGGACAGAGATCAAAGTTGATATGCCTAGTATTGTGGTTTGGTCTCCTTCTTCCCAAATGTACTTCAAGGGTTTTTACTACTGGTTTGCCCTAGAGCTAGACATGCAAACCCAAGATGAAAACAAGAAAGTCATCCTTTCGTTCGAGATGGATGACGAATTATTTATGACACATTCGTGCCAGATAGTGGACAAGATACAAAAGAATATTATGGAAGCCTTACAAAATGAGGAATGAATCTACTTCTTAGGGTTGCCACAGATGAACATGTAGTTTCCGACAATTTCGATACCGGAATGCTTAAAGAACTTTATAATCGTGGTGTGCTTTTAGAACGTTTTCAAGCCTTTGTTTATATATATAGTCTCATTTCAGTATAACTATTTCACATATAAATTTTAATGCTGTAAACGAAACCACTTAAATATCGACAAACATATCAACTGTTAACGTGTTGTTTATTGATGCTATAGAACTTCAACTACATAATTGTCGATATTATGTCCATATACTTGTTTGTTAAAATGAAATTTTATATAAGGAAAGAAAATATCGATGTGACAACATCTTAGTATTTGGCAAGATACATGATATATTGGCCCAAAACTGTTGGATGTTAATGTTTTGTATTCTGAGTGTTTTGTAAGGAATTTCAGTGAGTAATTCTATGAGGTATTCAGAGCAAGAAGGAATGAGAATAAGAGTGACGGCTGCTTTTCATTGCAGCAGCATTCATTTCATATATATATCATCAGAGTAGTAGGGTTTTACAATCAACATTTTTATCTCAATTTAGGAATAAGATAAGGAACACAACCTAACATTGTACTACTCTAATCTAGGCCTTACAACACAGGTTCAGCCCTTCATTTGTCTCTTGGACTTTAACTTGAGAAAACTAGTCGTTAGCCTATTTACACAAATCTAGCCCTTAGCTTCTGTGAAGCGGCTTCTGCAGCTGATACATATTCAGCTTCTGCAATGGACAAAGTAACATTTTGCTACTTCACTGAACCAAAGAGTGAAAGCATACCCTGAACCAAGAGTGAAAGCATACCCTGAGGTGCTTCTCATATCATCATCACTGCCACCCTAAACACTATCACAGAATTCAACTAGAATGGCAGCCTTACCTTTGTCATATTTGATACCATAATCAATGGTTCCTGCAATGTATCTGAGTACCCTCTTGGCTGTTCCCATGTGAATTTTAGTTGGATTATGCATGAACCTGGAAAGCAGACTTGCTGCAAACATCACATCAGGTCTAGTGGCAGTTAGGTAGAGAAGACTTCCAACAATTTTCCTGTAAAGATTGGAGTCTGCGGGTTCTAGTCCATCATCTTTGATGAGTTTCTCATTTGAGATCAGTGGTGTAGCTACTGATTTGCAACCTTTAAGACCAAACTTGTCTAATAAGGTCTGAGCATATTTCTTTTGGTGGATAAATATCCCTTCAATTCCCTGAATAATTCCAATTCCAAGGAAATGATGCAATAACCCCAAGTCTGACATTTCATACTTCTGCATATTATCTTCTTTGAAATCCATCATCTTCTCATTGTTGCCAGTGAATACCATATCATCAACATAAATTGCAACTATAAGCACATCAGTTTCATTTCCTCCTTTCACATACACAGTGGCTTCACTAGGACTTTTCTTGAACCCTATTTGTGAAAAGTAAGTGTCAATCTCACTGTACCATGCTCTTTGAGCTTGCTTGGGCCCATATAATGCTTTTATTAACCTATAGACTTTGTTCTCTTCATTTTTGACTTCAAAACCTTGAGGTTGATCAACATAAACTTCCTCCTCAAGTACACCATTCAAAAACGCATATTTGACATCAAGTTGGAATAAATTCCAACCTTTTTGTGCAGCAAGAGAAATCAGAGTTCTAATGGTGTCCAATCTAGCTACTGGAGCAAAGGTCTCATTGAAATCAACTCCTGGTTGTTGAGAGTAACCTTTTGCTACCAATCTTGCTTTGTTTTTCTGCAATGTGCCATCCAGGTTAAGTTTAGTTTTATAAACCCATTTGACACCTATCACAGGCTTGTCACTAGGCCTATTAACTAATTCCCAAGTGGAATTCTTCTCAATCATTGCCATTTCATCTTCCATAGCTTTCTTCCAAACTATATCACTCTCAGCTTCTTCAAAGTTCTCAGGCTCCACTATGCAGAAATTGCAGGCTACATATATCTCACTCAAGCTCTTCAGTTTCACAGGAGTAGAACTAGGAGTGGAGTTTTGGTAGACAAAATTATGTGTATTTTGAGAACTGTCACTTTGAGATTGAGGTGAAGTATGTTAAGGCGATTGCTGCAACTGAGATTGTTGAGACTGATTTGGTGAGTGAGCAAAGATTTGAGTTTGTGACTCAATTATATTGTCAGTTCCACCAATTGTCATTGGTACTGATATGTCAGCTTTTACACCATCTTCCCAATTCCACCTTGTATCTTCATTGAAGACCACATCCCTTGAGATATTGATTTTCTGTGTTTTCAAGTTAAACAATCTATACCCTTTTTCACAGTTACCATAACCTACAAAAATGCACCTGTTGCTGGTTTCCTGCAGTTTGTGTCTCAAGTGTGATGGTATTAGTGCATAACATATTGAGCCAAACACTTTTAGGTGTTTCACACCTGGTTTCCTTCCACTAAAGGCTTCAAATTGAGTTTTCTTTTCCAAGGAACTTGTTGGGCATTTATTTAACAAATAGACAGCTGTATTCACAGCTTCTCCCCAAAATTGATAAGGAATCTCTTTCTCATGGAGCATGGACTTCGCCATTTCAATTATGGTTATGTTCTTCCTCTCAGCAACCCCATTTTGTTGAGGGGTATATGCCACTGTCAACTGTCTTTCCAATCCCATGTTTTCACAGAAAGAGTTGAATTCAATTAAGGTATATTCACATCCCCTATCACTTCTTTTTTTCTTGATCTTGTAACCACATTGCAATTCAACCATCATTTTGAACTTCTTGAATACACTAAATACCTCAGATTTTTGTCTCATGAAGTACACCCAACACATTCTAGAATAATCATCTATGAAGGTTAGGAAGTATTTATTACCACTCACTGTTGCAATTTGCATTGGACCACATACATCAGTATGGATGATTTCCAATGGTTGTGTAGCCCTCCAAGACTTTCCTGCTTCAAAACTTTCCCTGTGGTGCTTGCCTAGAACACACCCTTCACATATTTCTTTTTCTCCATGTAGTTTTGGAAGTCCTTGAAACATCTCCATTCTCTGCACATCTCTTAAGCTTTGAAAGTTCAAGTGACCATATCTCTTGTGCCACAACCATGTGCTTTCAGTGACACTAGCCCTCAGTGAGATAGCTTGATTATAGTTAAGTAGCAATGGGAAACTCCTGTTCTCTGTCATTTCTACTCTTGTGACCATGTTTTGCAAACTCCTGTCATCAAAGATTTCAACCATGGAATCTCCAAAGAGTAAGAAATAACCATGTATGATCATTTGGCCCACACTCAATAAGTTATCATCAAGTCCAGGTACCAACATAACCTCTTTGATGTATCTCATTCCTTGCTTTGTGTCAATCACCAAGGTGCCTCTACCAGTGGCACTTACAAGTTGACCATTGCCCATCTTAACCTTCCCAGTGAATTCTCTGTCAATATTGATAAGTAGGGACTCTTGTGCAGTCATATGATTGTTGCACCCACTGTCAATATACCATATATCTTTGTTTTTCTCAACAGTTGTGACATTGCAAGCATATAACACATTTGTCTCCTCATCATACTTTTGTGCATAGTTCACTAGTTAGTTTCTTTTAGAACCACAATCTTTGGACAAGTGACCAAACTTGTTACATTTACTGCATTTAGGTTTCCCTTTGAACCAACAGACACCAAAATGAGCCTTATCACAGATTGTACACTGTGGTTTTGTCCCACCAGCACCATTGTTTCTGGTAGACTCACTTGGCCTTCCTTCCCATTTCTTAGACTTCCCTTTCCATGGCTTCTTTTGTTGCTTGAAACTGTTGTATTACCCAGTTGAACTTCCCTTTCTAGGATTGATACTAAGTGACTGAAAAGCCCTCTCTGTGGCTGCATCAGCATGTCTCTCTAGCATTTGCTCAAAATCTCTCAATGAGGCTGTAACCTCTTATGCATCAAGTGTATCAGTGTCCTTGGTTTCCTCTATAACATTTACTATAGAGTCATAGGGTTTTTTCAAACTGATTAACAATTTCTGTATAAGTCTTTCCCTTGGTAGTTCTTCACCAAGAGTTTTCATTTGATTCACAACATCAAACAACGTAGTAAAGTAATCATTAAGAGGTTTATCTTCTTTCATGCGAGTATATTCAAAATCACGTCTTAAAGATTGAAGCTTTACTTTGGTTACCTTATTGTCACCTTTGTATTCTCTTTGAAGAACTTCTCAAGCAGCTTTGATGTCTCTTCATTTGATATCGTGGGAAAAATAGCATCTGAGACTGCTCCTTGTATTATCCCAACACCTTAGCATCTTTCATCCCATTTTCTCTCAGAGATGCTCTTCGAGTTGCAATGAGTTCTTCATCATCATCTGACTCATCATCTGAATCTGGGACTTCATACCCTTCTTGAACCATTTTCCACAGGTCTTGAGACTTGAAAATGGTGGTCATCCTTATCCTCCAGAAATCATAGTTATCTCCATTAAAAATGGGAGTTCTAAGCTCACCACCGCTGCTACTTGATCCAGAAATTTCTTGGTTCTTGAATCACTTTATGGGGTTTCAAATACTCGAAATCTCCCCTGAAAAACAGCTTCACAACGCCCAGCTGGTTTTTAATCCAACCTAGGCTCTGAGGCCATGTTAATGTTTTGTATTCTGAGTGTTTTGTAAGGAATTTCAGTGAGTAATTCTATGAGGTATTAAGAGCAAGAGGGAATGAGAATAAGAGTGACGGCTACTTGTCATTGCAGCAGCATTCATTTCATATATATATATATCATTAGAGTAGTAGGGTTTTACAGTCAACATTCTTATCTCAATTTAGGAATAAGACAAAGAACACAACCTAACATTGTACTACTCTAATCTAGACCTTACAGCATAGTTTCAATCTCAGCCCTTCATTTGTCTCTTGGACTTTAGCTTGAGAAAACTAGTCGTTAGCCTATTTACACAAATCTAGCCATTAGCTTCTTGTTTGTGTTGCTGGAGACTGTTTGACTTCCAACATTGGAGAGTTCCTTTATATCCACATCATATTAGAACCGAACGTAAAAACTACAAGATTTTACACAGGCTCACAAATCTCCCCAGACATATTGGACCCGAAACAAGACTATGAAAGCTTAACTCAAAAAAAATCCAGCAGCATGGAAATTCATACCTCTTTGGTCTCTCATCCTTTACCAGTTTGCCTTGTATTCCCAGTTTTTAAATATATATCTTCGACTTTCACCACAAATTTACAGCTTGTACAATGCTTAAACTCATTCTTTCCCCACTTCCATGTATCTCCCCCTGTGTAAAACCGCGCGTTAGTAATTGCTTTCCCAAGGAAAAGAAAACGGACTATTCAATCCAACTTAATATGTTGAACCATGTCCATACATCATTATAACTTGGTCAAATTTTCATATACATATGGTTGGTCATCTTTTCTTTCTTTTTTCGATTATATTAACTAAACGAATATTAGCAAAGATAGGGTCCCGAAGGATAACCATCGGAGCAAGAGAGAATTGCCTATTTTAATCACAATCGAGTGAGCAAAACTAAGAGGTAAGGAAATCAACTTAAGTAAAGGTCAGGGACTCAAAGGTTATATGAATGACCAACTAAAAAAGTACCTGATCTAGGGCCCGACGGACTGTCATGGATTCTACTGATTGCAAGTCCTCGACATCTTTTGTTGTCTCTGGTGTCAATGGCTGCAAATTCCCTGTTATATTTTGACCAACCCAAATCCCTGTTGAAAATGACAAATAATTAACCAAAATCACTACTAATAACTGAGGGTCTGATATGAAAACAGATTCAAGTAAACACCAGTTAAAGAAGGGGGTGAACTACAGCATCCAGAATGGCAACCATATTCTGCCTAGCTTGCCTTGATAGGTTTTGCACAACCTCATAATAGTCATAGCACCAGAAGCATAAGATGAGTCTCCAGTGGTTGGAGTGGTTCCATTCGGAATAAGAGACTAATAGGAGGTAGGGTAGCAGCATAAGCTGCACTGTAATGACAAGGCATTTCATCATTGATGCTGAGAAATCTTGAAGCTTTGCCTTTCAAATCAAGTGAACATAAGATTATTCCACAAGAAAGTGTAACTTATTCAAAACAGAGAAACCAAAGAGCATCTACACTCTCATAAAAACTGAATAGAAAAGCACTGGTTCAAATGAAGCTTTTAGACCTAGCCTCCATATCAATAGGATGACATAGATATTGTTACTCATTTTATCCTGATGTATAGAAAACCACTGGTTCAAATGAGTATTTGGTAGAGACTGGAGAGAATGTTTCATTATAATCCACTCTTCTCTGAGTGAATCCTTTTGCCACGAACCTTGCCTTAAACTTTCAATATTTCCTTGTGAATCACGTTTTGTCTTGAAGATCCATTTGCAACTTATTGATTTCAAGTTTTCTGCATCTTCAACTAAAGTCCAAATTCTATTTTTGTGCACTAAAACCAGTTCTTCTTCCATTGCAGCTTTCCATAAACTAGAATTAGTACTTTCATAGCCTCTTTAAAACTTGTAGGATCATTTTCATCACCAATATCATATTCTATTTACTACAAATAAACTATGTAGTCATCTGGTATGGCTGATTTCCTTGTTCTCGTGGACTTTCTCACAACTTGTTAAGGCTCAGGCATGCTTGGTAATTGTGATCATGAAGTGTTGCTTGAGAGGGCAATATGCTATCTTGAATTATAGTTGGTGATGCTGGAAGAGAGTGCAGGCTTCTACAAGTTGGTACAAGCTCCCACATTTCCGCTCACATGTGCTGCATTAATTGTAGTAGTTGAAATTGAACTTGATCCAATTTGTGGAGGAGCCAATGGTAACAAAATGGAATGATTCATCTCAAAAACATTCCCAATTTCTGATGCATCTTCATTTCTCTCCTAAAAAACATAGGATATGTTACTTGATACGCAAGTTTCCTCATAATTTTCAATGAATATGGCATTGTGACTTTCTGCAATTTTGTATAATGATGAGGATAGTAAAATTGAAAACCTTTTGACTTCTCTGCATATCCAACAAAGTGTTTTCAATTCCAATTTCCTTTCTTTTGGATTGTAGAGTTGGGCTTCACATTTAAACCCCATGTATGAAAGTGCGACAAACTTGGTTTTCTACTTGTCTAAGCTTTAAAAGGAGTGACCTTAACAACTTTTGTAGGCACTCGATTCAATATATAATTTGCATTTTTAACGGCTTCTCCTTTCCTCAATCAAGAAGGAATAGATTTGGATATATTATCCAAATTGTTAAGTTCATCCATAAATCTTTTACATCAAAATGAAAAAAAAATCGGTGGGGGTATCATATGAACCCATTTCATATGATGGGAGTTGCTGGGGTGTTGGGCGCTACTCTGTTATGCTCTATTCATGGTGTTATCATAGAAAATATTTTATTTGAAGATGGTGATGGTGCAAATACATTCCGTGCTTTTAACCCAACTCAAGATGAAGAAACTTATTCAATGGGAAGATTTCGTGAGACTCTGATTGGCAAATGGGTCGATTATTTGGGGCGTTTTGTGATTGACATAGGTCCCTCACTTTCATTACATCGATGTGGATTGCCTCGCGAAATAGCAATAGAGCTTTTTCCAGACATTGTAATTCGTTGTTTAATCAAACAACACTTTGCTTCAAATATAGGGAATCATATATACAGGTCATTATAATCTCATACTTCCTACTATTCTCCATGATAATTCTGATGTTTTTTTATTGACAAAGAGACGAAGAAATAGATTCATCATTCAATTCCACTCTCAGTACACTTGCCATAGAACTCCCCTCCACGATCAGACCTTACTACCTTAATTAGTTTTTCCAATTGTTTTTCAACCTCAATTTTGAAAATTTTAAAACTTGAGATTTTTCAGAAATTGTTACCATGGAGCTTCTCAATATTCATAAGGTTCAACATGTTAAAACCTGCATAACATTATTTTCTTCTGTGAATTCATAAGTTTGTGATAAAAAAATGCAACATAATGTTATTGTCACATTAGAATCATAGAATCAGCGTCACCTTCGAGCAAGACACTATCTATGTATAAATATGAATTCCTTAATTTTGCATGGCCAAGTATAAAAATGCATGAGTACATGTAAAGCATCACCTTTAGGCAAGAAAACTTCACATAATTATCATGATCATCACCACTCACTATACATCAGGATATCAGCAATCCCAGTAAACAATTTCTTTGGAAATATTTTTACCTGTTAACCTTACATACTTCTTTATTAAGTGTTCATAATGATACTTGAATCAAGAGATTAGTCCATACACTTTGGTGTAATCAACTAATTAATCGTAATGCATCGGCAGCGCTTAATACTATACAAAGAAAGCTAAAAAATAATCGAATGTTTTAACGGGTATCTGTATAACTCTAGATGATTACTTACGCAAATAGCCCCTTCTTGGTACTCCAAAGTGCAAGTCCGAGCAGGGTGCTCAGGTGTACCTCTGTGATCAATGCAGGCTTCAAAAGTGGAAAATAATATGACCACATTCAGTGACAATCAAATGACTTGAAACAAATAAAAAACTCCAACGGCTCTTCTATGAAATGCTCTATGATGGAAAAATAAAAAACCAAACGAAGAGATAGAGAAATCAACAGATAAAACATTTTCTTTTTCCTATCATTTCAGTTTCTCAGGAACCAAACAGAGCAGACACCTTCAATCTACATTTCCTCCCATAATAGACAATCAGTGAACCTCCTACTCAAAAACTCAAATTAAAAATATCCTAATTAAACAATGTCAAAATCAAATATGCAGATATTCAAATTAAACCATAATGAGGTGTATATGATGAAATGTAATCGGATTCAAACATTTTTTTTATTTTATGGATTCCTGTCAAACGAAACAATTTGAGTATAGGGAAAAAAAACCATGAAACCGTACAACCAGAAGAAGACCCATAAATCACAAAAGAAGAATAACGCAATTCTCGAAATCAGAAAAGACGAACAACCCAATTGATGAAATTGATGAAATTTTGCAGAATATTCAATTCCAACTCAAAAGAAACGGAGTGTGTGCCATAAATTATGAACACCCAAAAAATATATGACCTTTCCTAACTAATTAAAAGCTTATTCAAGTAGGAACATACTCAAAATAAAGAATTTCTCAATACATACCTGTCAATTCACAAACCACAAATAACCTGGAATTTCAAATTGATAAACTGGCAGAGGAAAAGTTTTGCATCAGGTAATGAAATATTATCAGATTGAAAATATATGACTGGCTTCTTGGTAATCATTCATAGATTTTTTTTTTTCTGTAATTAGATAAATATATTAACCAAAGGAGGGCAAAGCCCCGATCAAAAAGTACAAAGGCTAAAAGGCCAAGGCAACCATCCAAGGGATGTATACCAATTAGAATCAACCATGGACTTAGCAACCTTTTTAAACCCAATTAAAGGGAGTATTCAATTTGAATTTTAAAGAATTTTAATTCTTTTAATGAATTTAAGGGTATTCAATCAGGAATTTAAGTGATTATCTGAAATTCAATGTGTATTCAATCAGGATTTTAAGATAGTTTATTAAAACTCTTAGAAATCTGATTGTATTCAATTAGAATTTTAAAGAAGTTTATAACATATCAAGTATATTAAATTAGAATTTGATTTTAAAGAATTTGAAAAAGTTGAGAAACTAGAGAGAATTAGAGAGATTTTGTAGTGTATTTTAAGCATTTATAAATCTCACCTCTCCCCAAGAGATTTTGAGGGAATTTATTCAAAATTTTACATGGAATCTCTACAAATCAATTACTCCATAAAAATCCATGTATTTATAAATCTATTAAAATATCTCAAATTCCCAATGAATACACCCTCCTAAAATTCTGCATAATTTCTTTCCAACCACACATGTAACAGGCATTTTTTTTAAAGTATTTCTACAATAGAAAATTGAGCCAAAGTGGGTGGATCCCGTGTTGGCCTAAAGTAAAACCGAACCAAAATTCAATGGACAACTAAAACTTAGATGCTCTAATTTACAATCTAAGCTAATTGGAGGTTGTAGAGTAAGAATATCACCCTTGCCGGAACAATAAATGATCGAAAAGGCCTGAAATTGGTCTGAAAAAAAACTCAGAATCCCCCTAAATTTGAACTCAAACAAACAATCTAAGGTTGTTCAATTGAAAATCAAATCAAAGTGCTTCTCATTTAATTAGACTGGTGTATCTCATTACTTGATCTTTGTTCTTCTTTTTGATACATAGATGCTTAAGATAAGGGATGTCATGTTTGAACAAAAATGATTGAATGATATGTAATCATGCATCTATATCAACGAAATTAACAACGCAGACAAAAGGTTCAAATTTCTCAAACCAACAAACAAATTAAAGTTAATTATTTATATGTAAAAGGCTTTACTTCTATATCAACGAAATGTGAATAAGTTGAATAAACTCTCTTTAATGGGATTTTGATTGGTAAATCAGGATGTTTGGTTACATCTATATCAACGAAATGTGAATAAGTTGTGATTGTTTATGCAAGAGAAGATAGATGATGAGATTTTGATTGATGATATAAAAAGTTGTTTGACTGAGGCACCTTACCCCTCCCAATCCGTCCCAAACCTACGCACAAAACCACCCTCCTAATTTTTAATAATTGCCCTCCAATCCAGCCACTGATATGATGGCAGTGGTATAAATAAAGCAAAATCAAGTGGAAAACATTTGACTGTATCCCTCCTCAAGATAATGTATGTGGCTTCGGTCGAAATGGGTGCTGCATTTTAAATGCTGTTTGTCGCTGTAAAATCAGTTGAGGAGGATAATATAATGTACGAACACCTCCCCAGAGACATCAAATCCACACTACACTCTATACAACCCCTCATCAAACAATATAACCTGAAAGAGGGGCTGGAAAATTTTGCAATACAGAGGAGGGAGCAAATCTTGTTCAAAAGTGCAGCAAAGTTGGCGTGTGGACTTCTGAGCAAGATTTGCTCCCTCCTCTGTCTGTATTGCGAAATTTTCCAGTCCCTCTTTCGGGGTTATATTTTTTTTTTTTTATGAGAGTGGTTGTAGAGAGTCCAGTGGTGATTTGATGTCTCTGAGGAGGTGTTGGAACGTTTTATTCTCCTCCTGCGCTGATTTTACGGCATCAAATAGCATTTGAAATGCGGTTCTGAGAGCACCAACTGCGACTGAAACCAGAGACATATTAAGCAAAACAAAGAGACTCAAAACTTAGTCAATTATGTAAGCTGTTCTTGGCTGAAGAAAGAAGAAGAGAAATTGGAATGGACATACGGAGAGAATGTAAAGTAATCTAGTTTGATGAGAAACTCAGAATGTTATGTAAGTTGTTTGTTGGTTTCAGCACACATGACATATATATATACAACTTAACGAACAGGTTAGGAATTTCACCAAAATGCTAGGAAAGACAATGCGGGAGGCGAGAAGAGACGCCGAATTTTCTACCACATAAGATATGGTATTCGCTGCGTTTAAAAAACGTTGTGCTGTCGAATAAATAGGTTAAAATAAAACAGTAAAAATTGAACTAGATTTGGTATTGCACTGCATTTCAATTTTCATCCGATTAATTACTTCTTCTTTTTTTTTTTTTCGAAGACTTTTTGTTTTCTCGTTATTATTTCTTCGAACTTGGGAAATGGAATCATCAAAAGAAAAAATGCCAAAGGTTTTGTTTGTTGAGGTCGCCCACTGTCGTCGTCGTCGCCGCCGTCGTCAGAGACGTCTCAAAGACGCTTTTATTTACTTTACTCCGCCATGTCGACTGGCTCGGATTGCAGGACTTTCCAAGAAACGATGCTGTCCAATTTAAATTATATTAAGAAAGTTGATTGATTGAAACGTCGCATGTCATGATGATGCGGTGTCGTTTTACGAGAATATAAATATGAACTACGAATTTATATTTGTTACTGGATAGAATAGTTGCACTTGCACCTGATCTGGTATATTTGGAGGTCAATGTATTACCAATTCACCACACTAGAATTATGACTTGTTGCATAACTCTAGCAGTAGCAGAGGCTTAAATACGGTAACTAAATTATAATTTTGATGTTCATCATACATCACCATAAAATTTTGGTTTATATGATAACTTTATCTCTATTTCTCGATATTCATCTGTTCCAAGCTTATTCAATAATTTTAAATTTTGAATTTGCATTTGAATTGGACCATCGTTTATCTACAACCACAACAATCTAGGGAAGTTGGCTAAAATGATTAGAAATTATATCTCAATTGCTAAACTAAACAAAATTAAATATCGACGACATATTGAAAGACTGATCATTTTAGCAAATTGAGGTTTTAAAAATAATTATTTTGACCAATTTCCCCCCAAAAAATATTTTCAAAGTCCTCAACTGATTAAAAGTACTATTAACAAATAGAGTGTTGCTCCACACATCAACTTTTACCCCTCACACACCCCTCTCAATGTCTGGCCTTCGAATCGAATGAAATGAAGAAGATCAATCGACAAAAATTAACAAGAGTGTGTTAGAAGTAAAAAAAGGTGTATGCATAGCAATCCTCTAACAAATGTTTTCAAACCAGCAATTGGCTTCATTTCAAAGCATTGAAAGAGAAATGCTAATTTTTGTCAATTCTTAAACTTAATTATGGAAAAATTAGGTTCCAATCCCTATTTTTCCTACTCTATGGGTCACTTTGGTTCCGGTCTCTAACCAACCTAATTGTTAGATTGAAACCTTGTTTGTTTAAATATTTTGATTAAGGTCCTTAGCATCATTTAAGAAATTTATCCCATGCATTTATCCCAGCCCGGGATGTGGTGGGGGCCCGGCCGACCTAGATCGAGGCATGCTGGCCGTCATGCACCGGCCGACCTAGATCGAGGCATGATGACCATCACGCTTCCACTGTGTGATGGCCAGCATGCCTCGATCTAGATCGGGGTGTGTCATATGCATTTAGTGTCCCAAAACTAAGAAATTAAGACAAATTCAAATAATATTTTTAAAATATAATAAATACTTAAAAATCAATTTTAGAGTAATATTGTTTGTCACAAAAGTTATAGCAAAAAAAATAATGCACCCACATAATTATTAACATATTTTAAAAAAAATAACTATTGATATATTTTAAAACATAAAATAAAATACATATAATTAGCATGGGTACATTTAGCAAAATTAAAAATGGGTACAAATAAATTAAAAAATATAGGTAAAAATACCTATAAAAGTTTAAAAGATACGGGCACAAAAAGGAATTAATATATGAGAACAAATTAAAACTGAAAAGAAAATTGATACAAATTAAAAAAAGGGTTGCAAATTAAAACCTTATTCCTTTTCAATTTTTGATTAAGGTCCTTAGACTTTAATAAACACTAATTAAATAATAAAATATTTTTTATTTCTAAATATATTCACTTAGTGTTAGAAATATTACGTTTGGTATATTTATATTTATGGTTAAAATTTTTATCATACATTTTTATTTTTTGTTTGTTCCCATTTTTTATTTGCAACCCTTTTTTTAATTTGTACTAATTTTCTTTTCAATTTTAATTTGTGCCCATATCTTAATTCCTTTTGTGCCCATATTTTTTAAACTTTTATTTGTATTTATACCTATATTTTTTAATTTATTTGTACCCATTTTTAATTTTGCTAAATGTACCCATGGTAATTATATGTATTTTATTTTATGTTTTAAAATAAATCAATAGTTATTTTTTAAAATATGTCAATAATTATGTGGGTACACCTTTTTTTTTCTTTGCTATAACTTTTGTGAAGAACAATATTACACTAAAATTGATTTTTAAGTATTTATTATATTTTAAAAATATCATTTGAATTTGTCTAAATTTCCTAGTTTTTGGGACACTAAATGCATAAATGCTTGAGTTAAATCTCTTAAATGATGCTAAGAACCTCGATCAAAATATTTAAACAAACAAGATTTCAGTCTAACAATTAAATTGATTAAAGACCGGAACCAAAGTGACCCCTTACTTATATAGTTCTAGATAATGCAATCTCCTCCCTTCCGTGAACCAACTACTATTTGTGACAAGGTGATAATCTATACTAAACTATTTTGAGGAGAAAGATTCAAACTCGAGTGTAAGGAGGCAGATACGCTCCCTTGAATTTTTAAGAAACAAAAAAGGGTAACCACTTTTTTTTCTAAATTTCTGGATCTTTCTTTTTGTATACGTTTCATTTACAGTATGTCCATGTGATGTTACGATCCATTTTGTTCATTTCGCAGAAAATGGCGTACTTTTGCAAAATGCCAGAAGAAATGGTGCTACAGGTCTTGTCATGGCCGCCTCCGAAATCTCTATTGCAATTCAGATGTGTTCGTAAATCGGGGTACGAATTCATCACTTCTATATCTTTGCAATGACAACAATAGTGATGTCTATTACCTTCAAGATCTCAACCTCAATGTTCCTGTTTCTTTAGGGCTACATCATGAGTATTTGGACATTGCAGGCCATTGTCATAGAATTATTTGCCTAACGGATTACTCAGAATATGTTTTCTATGCAATCCGGCGCTAAAGAAATCCAAGTTTCATCCTGTTAAAACTACAAGATTTTACATAGGCACACAAATCTCCCCATGCATATTGGACCCGAAAACAAGACTAAGAAAGCTTAACTCATACATATTGGACTCGAGGTTCTATGAGACCAACTACTGTCACTTATATAATATACAGAGAACAAATGGAAAGAGAAAGGCATAGAGACACTAACCGGAAAATTAATCTGAATCAGAGGACATTTCAGAACGCGGATCCAGTGTTGCAATCATTTTAGACAGCATCTCACCCATGTCTTCCAATTCATCCTTTGCAAAGCCCCAATTTCTAACTAGCTCCGCCCCAGGTGCTCCTCTGGCAATCCCACAGCTACGAAGGCTGCCCAATCTATTCTCTAAAAATGGCAAGACGGCACTGCTAGACCGTAGCCTAGCTGCCATGGGGATGGAATGGATATCAAGTGATCCCCTTGATGGGGAACCAACAATTGGCGTGCTCAAAAGTTCACCGTGTTGGCCAACAAGGTTGCCAAAGATTGAAGGAAAAGGCAAAGGTATTGGAAGAGGACATTGAGCCGCTGACAGATGGCAGAACATAGGCCTTGTTATTCCATGCTCATAGGCAGCATGGACTGTGTCCTTAACTTCAGAAATTGATGCTCGATGACCTCCTGTTGAGCAGAAACAATGAATTAAAATATAATAAGCATCTGGTCCACACAAGGTCCAAAAGTACATTTCATACTTTTATTCCTTCCCAAACTCATCATTAATTCTCAAACTAATTTGTTCGGATACCATGTCAAAAGAGTGGAAAGTTTAAGTTTCACCAATGAAAGGCCTTGTAATTCCACAAGCACAAAACTAACATTTCCTCTAAAGTAACAAATTAGCTATACCATATACATCAATGAAATGCAGTACAGTTTCAGAGTGTAATCAATGACAGTGAACGTGATAACAAGAATAAGATGGAAGAAGAGCGCAGTTATCACAAGAGCGACATTTTTGGAGATATTTTTGCCAAGAAATATAGATGGATTTAAGTCTCTCCTGAGTTATCTTGTAACCTCTGATAGATGGTTTTAAGTCTCTCCCAAGTTCCAGTTAACAGATACCACCAGATTTGATTTCTAGTGAATAAAATGTCATGACCAAACCAAAAAAAAAATAAAAAAAAATAAATTATAACCTTAAGATTTTAGATCTATTTAACGCCAACGCTCAAAGTTACATTGCTTTAGCCAGTAGTCACTAAGGCAACTAGGCAGTCCTTAAATTTCACATTCAGAAAATATAATCATTGAACAATGTGCCAAAAGTGCACAGTATGAAGTATCCTGAATGAGCATGTTTAACATTCTCTAGGTACTAAAGAAAAAATAATAAAGAAAAACTGGTGCTTCACTGATCTAGAAAAGTACCTGATCCTAGGGCCCCATGGACTATCATGGATTCTAATGACTGTAAATCCTCGACATCTTCTGCTATCTCTGGTGTCAATGGCTGCAAATTCCCTGTTAATTTTGACCAACCCGATTCCCTGTTGGAAATGACAATAATTAACCAAAATCACTGCTAACAACTGAGGGTCTGATACAAAAATCGATTGAAGTAAATACCAGTTAAAGAAGGGGATGGCATTGCAGCATCCAGAATGGCAACCATATTCTGCCTAGCTTGCCCTGATAGGATTTGCACAACCTCACTAATAGTCACAGCACCAGAAGCATAAGATGAGTCTGCAGTGGGCCCGAGTGGTTCCATTCGGAACGGAAGACTAATAGAATGTAGGGTAGCAGCATAAGCTGCACTGCAGTGATAAGGCTTTTCATCATTGATGCTGAGAAATCTTGAAGCTTTACCTTTCAAATCAAGTGAAGAGAATATTATTCCACAAGAAAGTGTAACTTATTCGAAACAGAGAAACCAAGAGAGTATCTACACTCTCATAGAAACTGAACAGCAAACCATTGGTTCAAATGAAGCTTTTAGACCTAGCCTCCATATCAATTATGCCAATACTCCTTTTGGTGGGCCATTTAACAACCTAAGCAGAGTTCCTGACAAATAGGATGACACCAGATATCCAAGGGGAAAAAAGGCTCTAAAATCACAATGTTGGACCAACATGTAAAATGAACCTGAAGAGACTTGAAAATCAATTGAATGAATAATGCATTCAAGAAGTGCAAGATTTCTTACTTGTACTCAATGAGGGTAACCCGACTGGAACAATCAATTTGCATAAGGATGATAGCTTTGAAAATGAAACTACATCGTGAAGCTTCCTACTAACTCTCTGCTTCTGGCTGCTGGGGTCCATGGAAGAACCAGGACCACGCACAGCATAGAGCAACACTGGAGCATTTGTGTATTCATCTGCAATATTCTCCAGAACATCCACAGCTAGAGGAGAGAAACCTCCCGGGTCATCAACGATGAATTGAAAACCCTGCCAAAACACAAGGACTCAAGTTTATTCATTAAAAAATTCATGTTGAACACCAACATTAAGAGGCTTATGCAAAAAAGGAGCGCTGAAAATACTGGATACTACTTCTACCCTAGATGTTCAGAAGGCTAACAAAGATATACTTACCAAAGTCAGTATTAGCCTGTGCGGCGTTCAGTCTCTAAACAATTGTCCATATAAACACAGCTCATGTAGTTTGGACAGTGAACACAATTGTCCATAACTAGAAAGACACTATTTATACATGATCAATAGAAAGTACACGTAGAGTATATTTGACAGCAACAGATGGTTTGTATTGCAGATGAATAATTAATACAACAACAACAAAGCCTTATCCCACTAAGTGGAGTAATTAATGAAGACCAAAAAAGGAGAGTAATTTCAGAAATATGTCAAGATCCTTAACACCATAACTTGACCGAAAATTTTAGAAGGACAACAAATTCACTCTTTGAATACTGTTAGCCCTTCCGACTTCAGTATCTGCATATGTGAAATATGCATGTACAACAGAAAACGGGGTTGGTGTAGTAGCCGCTATACCAAAGTAGGCTTCACACACTCCTTAGTAGCTCACTTAACTAGCACTAACCGACAGGTTTAGAGCGAAACTCAACCCCTCCACAAAACCAACTAAGCCAAGAAAAATGCAAATAGATCAAAGTAAAGGAGAATGGTTTGTACGACAAAATATACCTGAATATGGTCGCACTCTTCTACGAAAAAGCGAAGCCTCTCACTAACTTCTTCTCCCTGTAAACCTGCTGATAAGGACTCTCTTCCAATCCCGTAATTGTCAAATTTCTGAGGATCCACCCACAATCCACTCAATTCATATAAACTCTGGGGATGATAGTGAACTTTTGAAAAGTCAGTCCAGTACTGGACCCCATTTTCTAAACTCTCCACTTTGTCACTGTCATGAATTTCTCTTCGACAACTCTTCCCCCCAGCATTGACACCATTTCCAAGAGTCAAAAGATTCACCTGCTCTTCCTCATACAAACTTTGTAAGAACAAATTCTTCTTATGAGGCTCGGCGACTTGAGTAGTAACATTACCACCCCTACACATTGGTCCAGGGGATACTAAATTCATATATACAACAAAAAAAGAGAGCATATATGGTAACACATTCAAATTCACAATTTTTTAAAGCCCCGATAAAAAAAGGGTCTGACCATGTGTAAATGTTTGATGATGCAGATGAACTCTCATCATACAACGTGCCACGTGTACTCATAGACCCGAGGGAACCTGCAACAGGCAAAAAGAATGAAAATTTACGACTTCCATACATTCTAGGGCTCGTTTGGAAGTGACTGAAGCGCTTATAGAGAAAATGCTTTTGGTTCCGAAAGCACTTTAAGTGCTTTTTCCAGGATTCACTTGCGTTTTTACTAAGGATTGGTTCCGAAAACATTTTCACCAAAAGAGCTTTCAATCTTTTCAAAAGCACTCCAAACGAGCTCCTAGGCCACCAAATACACAAACCCAATTGAAGTTTTAAAAGTACGTTGAAGATCAACCGAAACGAGGCGGGGAGTGTAAGTCACAGTGCCCTGTTCATGTCAAAATTCACCAGTCTCGTAAAGAAAGTGAACCATAAGCACAACAATTGGTTTAAACTGTCTAAATTGTATAAATTGAAAAACTACAAAATCTGCAAACCTGGTGCGTCTCACCAGAGCGGTAGAGCACGTCCATGTTCAAAGACTGATTCTTGAATACCGGGTCGGAGTTAGGGTCCTCCGCCAACCCAAGTAGTTCATCCTTCAAAACATATATGAATATGCTAAGAAATTTGCAGAAAGAAACAGTTAATGGGTTTTTGAGTAAAGCTGTACAAGTACCTGGAAGTTCCAGAAATGGGAGCCCACGAAATTTGCAAAGCTTCCAACTTGGAGAGTGACGAGTTCTCTCATGGTTCCGGAACTAGAGAGAAGGGGTCGGACCGGAGGGAGGGAAGGAATTTGGAGGCAATCCTCGGTGAGTCGGTTGGTAGGCCACGCCGCCACGCAGTTCTAAACTTGGACTATTTAAGTACTGAATTAACTGGAATTAATTCTTGTAAATTAATCGGCCAACGACATTTTACACTTTGAGGTGATTTTTAAATTGAGTAAGGAAGCATCAATTTTCTCACGATGTCTCCTAAAATTTTGAAATTATATCAATTTTGTTGCAGTCCTATTTAGAATAGAAATGTGATTGTGTAAATCCTAGGAAATATGAGAATGTATCTTATATTCTTATTAGGATTATATTACCTATTAAATATTGTAATCCTAAAGGGAAAGGTTTTACCCTTCATACTACTATAAATAAAGGCACAATGGGGTGAGATAACAGACACCTACAATTACACATCTCTCTCTTTCTCTCTACAATTGCCGCACCTTCTCTCTCTCTAAGGCCTCCTGTTGACCCTAAAAAATACCAAACCTACGTGGCGCGCAGACCGAGTAATCTAAAAGCTAACTACGTCCTTCGGTGAATGCGGGGCGTGCCAACTCGTCGGCCGAGCTCGGCCGAGGAGTAAATTTGTTGATGTTGCGTTGGGTGCGCGGCTGACTTCTACGTCTTGCGAATGCGGCCGAGGAAGGAACGCGTCTCGGCCTCTTGGGTTCTCGAACCTGAAGACAAGGCTGCTAGTTCTACGAAGTTCAATATCAAATTCGGCTTTCAATGTGCCGAATGTAGTAACTCGTAACACCTCACTTCGCCGAGAAGGCTGATGAGATGACCTCGACCAATAAGGATTTGGCAATCCTTCTCGACCGAGACTTGGATAGGTAACCAACCGTCCTCGCCGTAGTGTTGTTGATGCCAACGGAAGATGCTGCGAGATCGGTTGGTTCTACGGTGACAGAGCTATCTATGCCGACTTAAGATATCACCGGTTGCTTTCACAGTGCTGTTGATGCCAACGGAAGATGTGTCAGCGAAAAGAGAAAATAAAAAATCTCAAAGTTGTTGAGAGAGTTTGCGCATGGCAGTTGTGTGTTGAATTGGAGGGGCCTTGAATGATGCACAACCTCTTCTATTTATAGCACTGGATATCTTTAAAGTCGAGTCGAAACCCTACCCGGACTAGATCTTCTTCTCCTGATCAAACACCAACTCGACCAGTCCTATTTTCACTAGGATTGTGAACCTAGTCCTTCATTGAACCAGATTCACTTCCGGGTTATTAATCTTGCCGAGACTCCTTATTGCACTAGGACTCGACTTGCAAATGTAACATGACCTAGCCGGCCTAGGTTTAGAAGCCCACGTACTAAACTATCCCAGGCTCCCTTGTCGGCAGGCCTTCCGGGCCAATGATGATTTTATACTCGGCCCAAACTGATATTTTGGGCCCAAACATTGCCCCCTCGCTTATGAGGTCCTCGGCCTGAATTCTTTGGTCGAGTTTCGACCTTGAAGAAGCGAATCTAATACTCAGAACCCAAGTACTCTATTTCCAAGGCGCATTTATTGAGCATGATTACACGATCTTGATCATGCTGACCACTACACCACGTGGCGTCTTTTAACACGGCCAATCCCTAATAATGACGTCTAAGGCGTGCGGCTACCTGAACCGTCATGTCATCATGACCTTATGGCTGAACATAGCCACTCTACCTCAATCCGCGAGCCACTTGTCATCGTGCAAACGCCGAACCGTCTTTCGCCATTAATTTCGCCGTCACACGCAATCATGCGCCCCCAAAACCTGAGACCCTCGGTCTTCTCAACTGCATTTCCTGAATGTTCATCATGATCAACGATTTCTTCGGTCGATTTTACCCTTTATTTTGAATTTCGAACGATTGCATTTCCTTCCACAACTCTATAAATACCGAAATTCTCTCATTTGCACTTTACGCTCTCAAACTTTTCTGGGATTCCTTGCTATTGCTCTCTAGTGCATTTCTTTTTTCCAGGTCTTCGTCTTCAAATCTCCCAACCCAGAAAAAAAACTTTTTCACATCATACTTTTAACCCTCCTACAATGGCCTCTTTCATCTCTAAGCTTTCCAGGGAATGTGATCAGTGTCAGAAAATTCTTGATCGAAGCTCGATAAAAAACATACGGTTTGAAAGTGACATGAGCACTTCTCACCAAATCTTGGGTCCTCTTTTTAAAGCGGCAGTACCATCAACCATTACTGGACTTCTCCAGGAGCATTGCCTATCACCCTTACTCCAAGGGTTTGAATGGTCGAGATGGGATGCGGCGAGGCCTCAAGGCTCTTGGCCTTCGACCACTACAACCTGGGCGGCCTGGGTTGTACGAATGGAAAAGCTCTTCGGCGAGCAATGGAAAGTCATCGGCATCTACGACGCCATTCTCCTCTCGTCTATGGATGTCGTTCTCGACAATGAGCTCCTCCTAGCAGCGCTATGCTTCTGGTGTTCGGCCACCAACACCATGGTCCTCCCTCTTGGTCCCATCGGCCCCACCATTCTTGATATCACCGCCATTTTGGGAACTTCAGCATCTGGAATCCCCATCAATGCTGCCCTCTCTGGGTACCCGTCGAACCTTGACCTGAAGACACTTTTCGACAGACGGGCCTTTGAGACGTTGAGCAGTGAGGGCCAAACACCCTCGAAAGAAGAAGTTCAAAAACTTCACAAGAACTTCTTCAACTACAACACCCTTTATCTCCATTTTACCGGCCGAGGAGAAGAGGCTCTGCGAGAAGGGGAACATGAGGTTTTCCTCTTCTATTGATACAACAAGTACATTTGTTGTACTAAATCTAACAAATGCTTGGTCGAGAACATGCCGGTGGCCGAAGCCCTGGCTAGTGGTCATGCCCTGTCACTTAGCTCCAACATTCTTGCCCATCTCTTCCGCTGTCTGGCCGAGACGACCCTTCACAAGATCGACCCATACCAGAATGGTTCCCTCTAGGTCTTTCAACTCTGGCTGCAAGTTTACTTCGCCTCCCTTCGGCCGGCCATCGTTGATTTCTCTCCAACGGAAGCGCTTGGACCTCAGCTGGCCTCCCGACCAACACCCCCTCACCAAGCCGAAGAGGTATTTAGATACTTTTTCGCCCCTGATGACCTTTCCAACGACGAGTTCTTGATATGTCGTCGTCGAGAATATCCTTCTTCAATCAAGCTACCTACATCAATGTAGGGCGCAGACGAAGATGCCGACCTTCGTCAGTCCTGGGGGTCATTCGTGCTCACTCGCGACCTTCCTCTCGGCTCTGATGGGAAACGAGCGGGCTGGGAAGTGTACCATCCTAACTTCCTTGCTTGACAGCTTGGCTACCTCCAAGGCTGCCCGATCCCCCTTCTCTCCTCACGAACCGTCCTAAGCCGTGGACGCGAACCTGGTTCCTCGGAGAAGGAATGCAATATCGCCAATAGGGAGTTTCAAGAGCAATGCCAAAGTTTCCGCCTTCGACCGGCCACCCCAGAAACACTTAGCATCGACACTTTCGGCGAGTGGTGGGAAAAGTATACCCATGAGTTCTTTGGTGTTCCGGTCGAAACCATTTTGGACCGACTTTTCGGTGGTCGTCCTAAGAAGGCTTCTGCCTCCCAAGCCCAAGGTAACTGTTTATTTCTCCCTTTTTCTCTCCAATTTTGAACTATTGATCTGCTTTGCTGATTTACTTTTACGTTCTCAGGTAGTCGACGGTTGAAAAAGGTAGAGGCGGTTGCTGCAGCTATGGCCAAGAAAAAATCGGTCGTCTCTAAAAAGACAGAGACTGTTGCGCAGGCCTTGTCGAGTAAACGGCCTCGTCGAGAAGCCGAGCCGACCGCCGAACCTCTTCGGCCCGCCAAACGGGTCAAAAAACTGGCGAGGAAAGGAGAACGGGAGATTCACGTTATCTCTAGTCAAACTACGGGAGCGACGACTCCCGGCGTTTCCCCTTCTCCCCCCGTCGGCCCAGCCTTGGTCGATAAACAGCCCACTCCGGCCGCAGAAACAGTCCAAGCACGGCCTGTTTCTGAGGTCGGTACACCAGTTGTTGTTCCCTCGGTCGAGGCTGCACCTGTCCTGGAAAAGGCAGTCCCTGCGATCGAGGGGACTTCTCCTGCAAATCCAAAACCTTCGGTCTTCATTCTGGAAGAGAGCGAGGGGAGCGACGAAGTCCCACTGGTGAGTCGCCCTCATTCCCGCCATCAACCTCCTCTTGTGTCCTAGATGGCTGTTCCAGTCGGCCCTCACGCGACCGACCGCTGCAAAAGACCTGCTGAAGAGTCAGAGGCGACGGCGGAAACGCCCGTCCCTCCACAGGACCAGGACCTCAATTCTGCGTCCGAAGCGGCTGTCCCAGTCGGCCCTTCAACGGCCGACCGCGGTAAACGACCTGCTGACGAGCCAGAGGCAACGGTGGAAACGCCCGTTCATCCTCAGGACCAGGAACTCAATATTCCTTCGCAGGAAGCCACTTCGGCCTTCGTAAGTACCCTCTACCGCCTTTCCTTGATTATTTTTCTGTCATAGAACTCTAAACCAGGGAAATACTGTCAGGTGCCTGTACACTCTTTTCATCGAAAATTCTATGCGCCGAAGGGTGTTATCTATGTCTCTTGGCCGCCTCAGTGGCCATCGAACGTAGATAACCTCCATCGACCGCGTGAGCTAAGAAGCAATCTAAGATACTGGGCTCGGCCATTAAGTTCTTTAGGCTCGAGCAACGATCCTGAAGACATGGCCGAAGTCTCATCTCGGCAGGTTTAAAAAACAAAACCTTCTTGCTATCTTTTTCGTTATCTCCTTGAGCTTAACCTGATTTTTGCGTGCAGGCTTTATGGGAAGTCAAGTTCAAAGCTCTCCTGTCCAGCACTACTGGAGGGGCTGGTCCTTCGGCCGCCGCGACTGAAGCTGCTGATTCCACTGCTCGAACTCGGCTGCAAGAGGTCTTGTCGCTTTCGGCGTCGCAAGCACTCGGGCGCAACGGTCTTGATTTGCTCGGTGCATGTCTAAACGACCTCGGAGCCGATGGTCAACTGAGCGGCGAGGCCATCGTTCAGGCGTCGTCTGCCTTGGAGCGGGTTCGGGAGACCTTTAGTATCTTCCAGAATGCTTTGAGGGCCGAACAAGACCTGCAAGCTGTCACGGCCGTCCAAGATACTCTTCGCCCAAAAATCGATGTTTTAAAGGCAAAATGAGAGGCCTTGGCCGACCTCGACCGCCAAATGGCCGAATTGGCGAAACGAAGGTCGGCCATTGCTTCCGAGCTTGCCAAGGACTTTGAGTCGGGCGGCAAAGCTTGCTTAACCGAGTATGCGGCGAACGTAAAACGGGTCGAGCAGTTGAAGCTGGACAAGAAGAACCGGCAGGCCGAGGTCATCACGGGTGAGGTGCGGTGGTTGGAGCTGAAGGCCCTGCTCGGCACTCTTCTACCTTCTTCGCCTTGAATTTATTTTGACTTTTATGTAAACCGGTCGACCCGCTCACTTTGTATATTCTATCGATCTTAATGAAATGAATTTTTACTCCCGCATTTCCCAAGTGACCTGATAGTACTTCTTCAGAAGCTGCCCATTGATTGGTAATTTATGAACTAAACCGGTCCGATCTCTAAGATGATATGCTCATTTGCCGTATACTTTATGTACAACAAACGGCCCTTCCCAATTTGGCGACCACTTGCCGAACCTAGGGTCTTTTAGTCATATGGGCAACATCGTTTGCCAAACCAATTCACCATCGCCGAATGTTTTCTGTCGTACCTTTTGGTTATAGGCTCGCTCGGCGATCCGTTTTTGTGCCACCAGCAAGTTATAAGCATCAAGTCGCGCTTCTTCCAAATCTTCCAACTCCTGTCTCATGGACTGATTATATTCGGTGCTAAATAAACTACTTTGTTCAATTAGTCGCAACGAATTTATGCTTAACTCGACTGGTAACATTGCATCGTGTCCGTAGGTTAATGCATACGGGGTTGTCGCAGTCGCCGATCGGGGCGATGTTCGATATGCCCATAATGCCTCGTTCAGCTTCAAATGCCACATGCCAGGCCTTTCTTTTATTATTTTTTTGAGAATGCCGATCAACACTTTATTACTTGCCTCGGCCTGCCCATTTGCTTGTGGATAATACGGTGTAGACTGTTCGAGCCGAATTTTCAAATTTGCCGTATAATCTTTAAACCTCTCGGCTGTAAAGATTGTGTCATTGTCAGTTATGATCGTTTCTGGTACGCCAAATCTGGTCACAACGTGTTCCTCCACGAAGTCGCAAACTTCTTTAGATGTTAGCTCGGCATATGATTTTGCTTCGACCCACTTAGTAAAGTAATCGGTTGCTACTATTATCCATGCGTGCTTGGCAGCCCCAGAAGATGGCGTGATTTTGCCGATTACATCCATGGCCCATCCTCTGAACGGCCATGGTTTAATGACCGAATGCAGCGATTCGGCCGGGACCTTTTGTATAGGCCCGTGAATATGGCACTGTATGCATCCTCGTGCAAACTCGATACAATCCTTTAGTATTCTTGGCCAAAAATAACCGTGTCGTCGAAGTAACCATCGCATTTTTCGTCCGGATTGATGAGCTCCGCAAACCCCTTCATGGACCTCTGTGATTGCCTGAGCACCCTCTTGGGGGCCGAGGCATAGTAGTAATAAACCATCCTCGCCTTTTCGGTATAACTCGTTCTGATACATGACATAATTCGTGGCGTGAACTCTTGTCTTACGATCGTATTTACCATTGGGATTGTCAAGATACTGCATAATAGGTTTTCTCAAATCATCTGGTATTGCCTCGACGGCACAAACATCTATAAGGTCGTCTCTATCTAACAACGAAGGTAAGGACATGATTCTTGTACGTATCACGTTGTCGCGCTGAAGGACTTGTTGGTTAACCAGGGCCGGGTATAGCTGTCGCAACACGGGTATTTCTCGACCTAGTTTGCCCCCCAAGAGTTGTGCGCCGGAGGCGATTTGAGCCAATTCGTCCGCGTCGGCATTATGACTCCGGGAAATATGTTTAAAGGTAATACCATCGAAGGATTCGGCTAAATAGCTGGCGACCATGTCGTATGGTGCCAGGGTACAACTCATGCATCGAAACGAACCATTAAGTTGGTTAATCACAAGTTCGGAGTCGCCGAGGACGAGGGCACGGGGTGCCCGCAAGTCATGAAGAATTCCGAGGCCGATGATAAGGGCTTCGTATTCGGCCTGATTATTGGTGCATTCAAAATCCAGCTTGAGTGAAAAATACCAACGATCGTGGTGTGGGGATTGAATGACAATTCCAACGCCAGCCGAGGAGGACGTACTCGAGCCGTCAAAGTACATCGTCCAGTGGTTGTCGCGCGCCTGAACCATGCCGATTTCGACGTCGTTGCCCCCAAACCCATATGGGGAAGGGTGTTGAGCCAGGAAATCAGCCAGTGCCTGACCTTTGACAGCTTTCTGGGCCACGTATTGCAAGCTAAATTCGGACAACGCCATCGTCCATTTCCCGATGCGGCATTTGACGATTGGTCGGGTCAGCATGTAGCGGATGACGTCGGTCTGAGCAATGACTTGGGTGACCGATGGGAGCATATAATGCCTAAGCTTGGAAGCGGTAAAAAACAAGGCTAGACACAGCTTCTCGATGGCGGGATAGTTGATCTCTGGTGGATTGAGATTCCAGCTTAGATAAAATATAGCCTGCTCTCGGCCAGCGTCGTTGTCTTGCGCGAGGAGGCAGCCGATGGACTCTTCGGCCGCCGAGATATAGAGCTTAAGAGGTTTACCGTGCCGAGGGGGAACGAGGACATGTGGTTTCGTGAGGGAGACTTTGATTTGCGTAAACGCCGCCTGATGCTCGTCGTTCCACATGAATTTATCTGAATCCTTGAGTTTCAAAAGTGTGGAGAACGCTTTCATTTTACCTGCCAAGTTAGCGATGAATCGGCGAAGAAAATTTATCTGACCGAGCAAGGACTGGAGTTGTTTTTTTGTCGTTGGGGGTGGGGCATTGATGATTGTGCGTGCTTTATTGTCATCCACTTCAATCCCACGGTGATGCACAAGGAAACCAAGGAAATTACCGGCTGACACGCCGAAGGCACATTTGGCAGGGTTCATTTTGAGGTTGTGCTGACGCATGCGGAGGAAAGCCTGTCGGAGATCGTCCAGATGTGTCTGCCGGCGTTTAGATTTGATTACAACATCATCAATGTAAACTTCGACAATGGTTCCAATTAAATCATGAAAGATGGTGTTCATTGCTCGTTGGTATGTGGCGCCGGCGTTCTTGAGGCCGAAAGGCATGACAACCCATTCGTATGTGCCGAGTGCCCCCGGGCACCGAAATGCAGTCTTGTGGACATCGGCTTCGGCAATGAAAATTTGGTTGTACCCGGCGTGGCCATCCAAAAAAATAAGATCGCATGATTCACCGCGGCATCTATTAATAAATCCGAAATCGGCATTGGATACTCATCTTTGGGAGTCACCAGATTCAGGTTTCGGAAGTCGATACAAATGCGCAATGCACCACTTTTCTTTAAAACAGGAACGATATTTGCCAACCATTCAACATATCGAGCAGTTCGAATGAACCCTGCTTTTAAAAGACAAACGAGTTCATCCTTGATGCCGAGTTGCACTTCGGTCGAGAATCGTCGAGGGGGTTGACGAAAAGGTTTACACCCAGGTTTAATGCGTAACTCATGCTCGACGAGAGTGCGATCTAAGCCGGCATCTCGTGGTAGCTCCAAGCAAAACAATCTTTGAACTCCTCGAGTAGGACACGAAGTTCGGCTTTCATAGTTGGGGGAGCAAAGCACTAATAAACAAGGGTCGTGGGTCGTCGGCCGTCCCAACGTTAATTTCCTCTAATGGGTCCTTGACTTGGGGCCGAGTGTCTTCCAGCGCGGCCGGGGCAGCATTGAATTTTGTCAAGAGATAAAACGGGACCGTTTTCTCCTTCAGCCAGGAACTCTACAAGGTTAACGCCTGAATTTGGTTGTTTAGAGATGGTATACCAATGGGCCAGCAGTCGTTCCATAGTAGATGAAACCGCGGCCCGACCTTTTTCCCGATCGGTGTCAGACATCGGGATCGGAAATAAAGTTAGCTAACCCGAGTCTCGCCGAATCCTGGTGGACAGTTTCGGCGCCAACCTCGATAGCTTTCTGAACAGAAATCCGAGTCGGCCGTCCTTCATCATTGAAACCTTGTAGGGTGATGTAGCCGACGTGGTCATCATAATACCGTGCTTGGATCATGTTCGTTTCAAATGGCTGAGCATCGGCCGGGTGCACAATGATCGATTTACCGTCCCAAAAGACGAGCACTTGATATAATGACGAAGGAATACAGCTAGTTTGATGAATCCAGTCTCGACCGAGCAGTGCATTATACTCGGTCTTGCAGTCGACGATGAAAAAGGCGGTCATATGGTTACGGCCGGCGATGTTTACCTCTAAAGGAAGCACTCCTTTGGTCTGAGACTTGTCACCGACAAAACTACTCATGATTATTCCTGAAGGAATGAGTTCGTCGGTGGATCGTCGTAAGGCTTTCATTACAGATACATGCATGATGTTGACTGTTGCTCCGCAATCAACAAAAATCTTGGAGATTGGGTAACCTTTAATATGGGCCGTGACATACAACGGTTTTAAATGTTGAAGGTTAGCCGAAGAGGAACGGGGAAACAAGATGTCCAATGCCGTTTTAAGCTTATGTTCATCGTTAGCGGGCTCATCGTCAGGAGTGACAAAATCAACTTGTGTTGCTTCTTCGGTGACCACATCGCCGTCCAAGAAACTTGGTTGGTGAGTGGTCTGCTGAAATTCGGCAGGCAAAACATGGACCATGCTGATTTCCATATTTTCAAGGACCGAAGGGCCCATTGGATCCTGGTCGTCTTCCTCCGGAGTGGAGAGGACTATATCGTTGTGCGCCGTAGCATTTACGACCAGTTCGCTGTGTGTCTCAACATGATCAGATGCTTGAGTCACACAATCCGACGCTGTATTTTGGTGACTGTTGTCTTCCGACTTGCATACATCTGGCGTCGGGTTCTGCTCCTGCCGTGTCTGGCGAGCTCGTTCCTCATAGGCGATCCGATCGTTCCTGGTGTCCAAGTAAGCGTCCACTCATTCCACCCGTTTTATCTCATCGGCCGTCAATCCGAACAAGGAAACGGCCGAAAAGACTTCGAAATGATATCGAAGATGTTGAAGGTCCTCGAAAGAGAAAGGGAGCTCAGCTGTGTCAATGTCTGTGTAGGGGTCGACCTCGAAGCCGAGAACTTTAGCCTCTCGAATGTGCTGGAATCTAGCTTTCATCGCCGGATCGGTGGTTTTCTGGATGATCTGCTCGACATCGGGGCAAGTTAATGCCCGGTCGAGAGCTTCTTGGCAAGCCTTGGGCAACCCATATAAATATTTGGCAGAATACCTCTTGTGAAACTCTTTCATATATTCCAATGATTCGCCGAGGAATGGAGGATGCAGGTTTTGCCGCACTTTGACGATGGGTTCTCTTGACGGTAACGGGGGCAGTTGGCTTTCGGCCTCTTTCTTAAATTGCTCGAAACGAGCTTTCATTTCGCCAGGCCGAAGAAGAAGTTTGATCCGCTTCTCGGCTGCTTCAATGGTAGTTTCGAAGTCTCGATTGGTTTCCTTTTGCCCTTGTAATTCAGCCATGATTGTCGGGGTTGGCCGATCATCTCCACTCCCTGCCGTTCCTTTCGGCTGTCATTTAGTAGCCGAAACAGGCTGGGCCACTTGACGTCGAGCCAAGCAATCTATTCACTGACGTCGACGTTTCTGAGACTTGGACAACGCGGTGTACATGCCAGTAGGAGAATTATAGCTATACCACCGTTGATCACGTGACTCAGGCGGCTTGAAGCTTTTTGGATTCGCTGATGAACTTGAGCTACTGGAGTTACGTGAATAATACTCCTCGTTATAAAATGGTGCGTCGAACTCAAGACGCCGTCTGACCGAGGTAGAATCATCTGTCTGCTGCTTAGGGCCGAGTCTTTCAAATACTTTGACGCGATGGCCTTCACTTGGTTTCTTTGAAGATGGTTCCGAGAGCGCCGACTGTTGCCAAGGAGTTGGCGTCTGAGGGAATTTTCCTTTGTGCTCGGTCAAAACAACTCGTGCTTTACAATTACTACACAAGACCACCGGCCCGTCATTTTCTTCATCGCTGGAGTCCGACATAGACTGAACTATGGCCAGTCCTGAGAACTCGGTAGGTTGCGTATTGGAAAAGAGATCAATCTTGAGTCGGGGCCGAGAGTTTTTCTTGAGGACGTGTTGCACTGATGCAAGCTCGATCTTATCTTTCCCTTTACTTTTGGGCAAACGAGCGTCTACCATGCCAACTGTTGCCGCAGGGAATGGGTCCGCATTGACCGTCATGCGTTTCTCGGGGAATTTTAACTTGCCTTTGTCAATCCAGCTCTGGATATCATCGCGAAATACGACACAATTATTTGTGGCGTGCTTGGTCGAGTTATGATATTTACAATATGTCTTTCCTTTGAGCTCCTCGGCCGTGGGAATGTTGTGCCCTGGCCGAAGCTTGATGATATTTGCTAATAACAACTGATCAAAAATTGCCTCGGCCTTTATAATATCAAAGGTGTAGACCTTTGAGGTTTCCGATGTCCCTTCTGTCGCCGAGCGAATTTTAGCATCCTTTGAATTGATATGAGTCAGTGCCTTGCAGATGTATGGTTTATCTATGACTATCTCGACCGCGTCCACGCTGACGTACTGAGACTCTTCACCCTCGGTCGAAGCATAACTGACCGTGGGATTTTTGTAAATCGTCCATCGGGACGGGGATTTCGAGATCTTTTCCTCTCGAAGCAAATAGTCATATTGCTCGACATGCTGTGCTAACTCATACATATCTCGAAAGTTTGCCCCCAAAAATTTCTTTTTGTATTCCACATCGAGGCCGTTCAAAGCAAGCCTGACAAATTCGACTTCGGGTAAAAGCACTCGGCACCAATTCCTGGCTGATTTGAATCTGGTAAGATAATTCATTGGTGACTCATCAGATGCTTGAGCCATCCTTGTTAGTGAAGAAACTGACATCTCCATCCCTGGACGATAAAACTGCTCGTGGAATTTCTCGACCAACTCTTCCCAGTTTTGGACGGAATTAGGAGGGAGGTTGATATACCAGGCAAATGCCGAGCCGGTCAATGAGAAGTTGAACAGCCGTAACTTATGAAAATCACTATTAACATCTCCGCATTGCGCGGTGAAACGAGCCACGTGCTCCAACGAAGCCAGGGACGATTCACCTGCAAAAAGGCTAAAATCTGGGATTTTGAAACCTTTCGGGTATCCGAACGTTTCGTAGGCTGGGTACGGATGGATAAACTTGGGGAACTTCGGCCCTTTTTCCATGGCCGAGTCGATCATCCGCTGAACTTCGGTCATATCAATAGGTGTTGCTTCGACTCTCTAGTCGGATCCGTCTGACCTATTATTCGACCCTCCTCCTTTTTCCAATTCAATTGGTTTGAGCCGAGCAGGGACTGGCTCGGCTTGTACCATTGATAACGGATTATTTTTTTGTGGCAGGTGTTGGGAGAGATCGAAATACCTGCCGTCACTGACCTTACTAACCAGTATTTCGAGCAATCTGGTTTGTTGCTCATTGGAACTGCGTATCACGTCATGCAGTTTGTCAATTCCTCGACTAAACGTCTGCTCGACTGACCGAGACTGCTCATCAAGTCGTTTTCGAAGAAACGACCTTGTTGGTGGGTCAGATCCTTCACCACCATCCTCGTCGCAATCCTCCACTATCCCTTCATTGAGAACGCAGGTGTTTCTGTTAGGGACTTCTAGACTGCGGAGCTGACCGCCGAGATTAACTTCCCTTTCTCGGCGAGTCGCGCTTGTGGACTCGGGTGTCACGGCGCTAAGGGGATTCTGCGCCTGTGGCACACTTTGTCCTATGTTCTGAACTGGCAAATCGGCTGTTGATTTTCCCATAGCTGTTTTCTTTTTTACCGATCGCGTTTCAATTGGCATGAACTTCGTAGTTTAGCACTGGGTCCCACTGGGCGTGCCAAAATGTTGACCCTAAAAACTACCAAGCCTACGTGGCGCGCAGGCCGAGTAATCTAAAAGCTAACTACGTCATTCGGTGAATGCGGGGCGTGCCAACTCGTCGGCCGAGCTCGGCCGAGGAGTAAATTTGTTGATGTTGCGTTGGGTGCGCGGCTGACTTCTGCGTCTTGCGATTGCGGTCGAGGAAAGAACGCGTCTCGGCCTCTTGGGTTCTCAAACCTGAAGACAAGGCTGCTAGTTCTACGAAGTTCAATATCAAATTCGGCTTTCAATGTGCCGAATGTAGTAACTTGTAACACCTCACTTCGCCGAGAAGGCTGATGAGATGACCTCGACCAATAAGGATTTGGCAATCCTTCTCGACCGAGACTTGGATAGGTAACCAACCGTCCTCGCCGTAGTGCTGTTGATGCCAACGGAAGATGCTGCGACATCGGTTGGTTCTACGGTGACAGAGCTATCTATGCCGACTTAAGATATCACCGGTTGCTTTCACAGTGCTATTAATGCCAACGGACGATGTGTCAGCGAAAAGAGAAAATAAAAAATCTCAAAGTTGTTGAGAGAGTTTGCGCAGGGCAGTTGTGTGTTGAATTGGAGGGGCCTTGAATGATGCACAGCCTCCTCTATTTATAGCACTGGATATCTTTAAAGTCGAGTCGAAACCCTACCCGGACTAGATCTTCTTCTCCTGATCAAACACCAACTCGACCAGTCCTATTTTCACTAGGATTGTGAACCTAATCCTTCATTGAACCAGATTCACTTCCGGGTTATTAATCTTGCCGAGACTCCTTATTGCACTAGAACTCGACTTGCAAATGAAACATGACCTAGCCGGCCTAGGTTTAGAAGCCCACGTACTAAACTATCCCAGGCTCCCTTGTCGGCAGGCCTTCCGGGCCGAGGATGATTTTATACTCGGCCCAAACTGATATTTTGGGCCCAAACACCTCCATAATTGTTCAGTGAATTATGCCTACAACCAAGGTTCTAAAAATCGCTAGGCGCTAGTCGGGCGGCGGGCTGGGGCCTAGCGCCTAGGCGGCTAGGCGGGCGCCTAGGCGGACTAGGCGGATTTAAGTAAATCTATCATATTTCAGGTAAATAAGTGTCTGCTTCTACTTGAAATATATATAATTTCAACATAAACTACAAAATAGAATGCATATATATCATGAAGTATTGGAACATAATGAAAACATGTGAAATAAGGATATAATGTTTGTTCATTCAAGTATGCAACAAGTCTCTTATAATTTATTGGAAAAAAACAAAATGCAAAATGAAAGTTATGTATTTTCTGTCTAAGTGAGTTGCAACCTAGGCGGGTTTAGGCGGGTGCCTAGGCGGGCTAGGCGGGTGCCTAGGCGGATTAGGCATGTGCCTAGGTTGTCTAGGCGGTGGGTTGGGGCCTAGGCATTAATCGGGGCGGTGGGCTGGGGCCTAGCGCCTAGGCGGGGCCTAGGCGGCGCTAGGCGGGGATTTTTAGAACAGTGCCTACAACACGTTATCAGCACGCTCTTGACGCTACGCTAACAAGAGAGTTTGATCTTCAATTTGTGGAGTATTACGTTTTAATCATTCTTTTCATGATTAATTTATTATTTTATTAAATTGATCTACATTCTATTGATTCAATTTAATTTTTCTGTGTTAAACGTGATACAACGCATTGGAGAATTCCGACTTTCAAGAAGGATCTTCTACAAATTCAAAGGCTTTTGTTGTTTTCTGCTACTCAGGTACGCTTAAAATAAAGGAAGATATTTGAAACGACCCATGAAGCATGAAAACATTCCCCATGATGCATGAACCCCCTACATTTATATTTACCTTCCGATATATATATTGTATATGTTCATATATTTGTCAATATATATATTTGTTTCATGCATTACGCAATAATTGCTATGTGGAATTTGTGAGTCAAAGTATTAAATTAAATTAGAAGCATATTTAGGGTTTCCTAAACCCTAATGGATTTTGAAAAAAAAGGGAAATTGGACATTGCTTGGCACCCCCTTGCGGCACAACCTTGGCGGCAGCCCTATGGGCTCTTGCTGCACCTAATAGGATCCCCAGGCCTTCGGCCTGATTGAGTAGAAAAGGCCTGCAACCCTAGTTCTTCCTCTGTGGAAAGCCTGCAGCTTTCCTGGTCCCAAAACCGAACCCACAGCAAGCCTCGCTTGCTGGGTACTTGTCCTGCATGCGCCTAGGGCCTGCAGCCCCTTGCCAAACCCGCTGCCAAGCCCACCTGCTTGGGCTTTTGTCCCTGCGGCCCGCAGTCATCACGCCAGCCCATGAGGCTGGGACTTTTGTCCACCCGTGCTAACCCACAAGCTAGCATCAGCTGGGCTTGTCCCGTGCACCCTTCCCGCAGCCCAAAACCGAAACCCAACTGCGGCTGGGGCTTCGTTCCCTCCCCGTGTGGCCTGCAGCCCACCCCTTAACCCCTTGGGCCGTGTCTTATGCTTAAGACACCCACCCCTGCCCAAATTATTTTTTGGGGCAACTTTTTTCAACCCAAATGCTATTATTTTAGCATTCTAAATAATTTAACCTGTATGTTAATATTATTTTGCTTCTACGATCGACCCCGTATGGTCCCGATCTATTGAATTAATTAAAAGTGACCTGCAGTCCATTAATCTGATAATGAATCCAAAATTATTGACCTGAAGATCACTTTTGGACATTAACGATAATTTATTTCTCTTCTTTGAACCGTCACATACTTTCGTAGTAACGAAGCTCTCACACTTAAGTTCCCGAAGACAACTCAAATCCACTACACTAAGTTAGTATATTGCATTCTGAGTTTCTTGCAGGAACCTCTCCTTTATGAACTAAACGTTCATAAACTAAATTGAACCTGTAGTTTCAAATTTAGTGCCTTTGAAACCCGAAGATTTCATAAAACAATACACCCATGAAAACCCGACGTTTTTCATGAAAACCATGTCTTAGAACTCGAATGTTCTAACTTTGATGCTTATGGATGATTCATTCCCATAGCACCAATCACAATCTTGTTCCCTCCAATTCAGTGGATTGTCGAACCGTCACAAGTTTGATTTTCCTGATTTGGACGTTTTCTAATAGAAACCACTTTAGGTGGGGTATAAGACGTGAATCTCCACTTGACTATCAAGAAGCTGAGAAACCATTGATGCCAACAATGGCAAGGAAGAGCTGAATAAACCTCCGCCATAATCTTCATTCGAAGACTTATGCTCAAAGCATTACAAATGGAAATACTTCCCGAACGATAATTTCATGGCTCTTTGGCTCGCTTCTATAGACCGTCTAATCATGAAAGAAATTGCCCGAAGCAAACCATGATTACGTCCATGAATGAGTACAATTCTGAATTTTATAAATCCGATCAAATCTTGACTGGAGAATACTTTTCTCGTCATTCCATGTTTCTAACTCGCTCCTGAAGCAGCAGTGTAGAAAGTGGAAATTTACCAAATTCTCGGATCTGATTACTACCACAAACGTGAGAGAAAGGAATAGACCCAGTTCGGCTGGAGTCTACTGAATGGCTCGACCCAGTTCGGTCAAAACCTAACCAAATGGTGATGCACTGCTTCGGCAGGGATACATTGAATGTCATATTCTTTCACAATACAATTTCGAGTTTGTGTTCACAAACATATAGTATAATCAGAGCCTGCCAAGGTGTGGCATCATGCCCGAAGCATGATCCTTGGTACATAAGACTTAAAACTTCAAGAATAAGGGATAATATTCTCGAACCTCAACCTTGCAAGAATCTACTCCCGTCTTGATGGAATAGATCATTGGTTATGCACCTGTTCGTGCCCCTACCAATGTTGTTGAGGAGTACCATTCTAGTAGTCAATATGTGAGATTGATTTTGCTCCACCAAACATCGTTGGCAGAGCAAAATTTTGACATGGATGGCCTTATTGGCCGAATCCCCTTAGTAAATTTACTTTGTGAACATTTTTCCATGTTCTTGGATTCAAGTTTGGTGTATGTTTTACTTATGGATAATTTTATTGATATTGTCCTCAAATATGAGTTAATTGAATCATGTTTCTTAATACATGTGACCGATTCAATTAAACACGTGATTAGGTAGGAATGTGGGAAAGTTAGTTGTCTAGATGAATGCGTACTACGCACACTAACTTTACACATCAATCACATCTCTAACAACGACTTCAGGTCTATCCAACCTGATTAAGAGCATTGGCACACTCCTCGTTGTATGAATGATACTGAATTATCATTTAAGGGACCTTAAATTCTTCCTGACGTTGAGTTTTTAAGGATATTCGAGATGACAATGATCATATATGAAACCACTGAAGAAAATAGAGTGAAATATCTTTGCACCACCTCCAAAAATGAGCCTGAAGCTTTGATTTGGGGCCAATGGGTTGTCTTCCAACTGGGAATACACCACATGTGGCCGGCCTATAGCCTGGTGATTGAGCAGTTTACTTGCTTTGGCACGACCTTTTGGGACACTTAGGTCGAACAATGATGCTACAATGCATCTCCTTATATGAAGTAAGGATTTTGTGCCTACAAGCACACTTTGCCAATCCTACTCATTAGGGAAATTGATTTTCTATATCATTTCTTGCAAAGATACGACACGACTCCATTTTCGCAGTGGATTCAAGGGAATATATGTGGACTAATCCAACCAAAATGCGGACCATATAAATATTTATGGTTTTGGTTGATGAATCGACAAATTGGTCACATGTTTGTCCACACACATTACTGCTAAACCTTTTGGCCGATTAAGGGTTCACCACCCTACTTATCCCTTAAGGTCTGGCAGACTGGATAATGCCAGATAGTTTATATTGACGGTTTTCGATACAGTATTGCATGTCATTTTGGGTTTTTAATTGAACATCGCATTCCCATGTTCACCCCAAACAGCCTAGCCTAGCAATCATAAAGCGCAATTTAAATGATCGTGATAAGCTCATATTTACACATATTTTACATCAAATTTTCTCGTCTTTTCTTAGTTATTTCCTCATATTTTTGTACTATTTACTTTGTTTTTGTGTTTTATAGAATTTATCTAGCTAAGAAAATAAAAATAGCACTAGTGATGTTTTATCTTAATCTGAAAAATCTGAATGTTTAGGGTTTTTGTTTGCTGATTATTGTTTGTTTTATCTGTATTTTTTTAGTCATATTTAATTTATGTTTATATTGGGAGGTATCTTTAGGATTTAATTTGTGTCCTAACCCGTCTCCCCTTACCATTTTCTGCCGTCCATTAGGTCCTCCAGCAGAAAGAAAAAGGTGAAGAGGAATAATAAAAGAAATGCAAGAAGTGGAGGAAGGCATGCAGAAAAAGAAAGAGTAAAAAAATAAAAAGGAAAGGCAGCTGCCTTAGGCAGCTGGCGTGCGGAAGGAAGAAGAAATAAAATAAGGGGAAGACAAGAAAGAAGGGAGCTGGCAGCATAGTGGAGCTGGAAAGAAGACACAGCAGGGGAGGTCAGTGGAGCTGGCGAAAAGAATAAAGAGAGGACTGACGCGAGGAGTTAGGTGGGGGGGGAATAAGGAAAGAAGGAGAGCTGCCTTTTGGCAGCTCGAGAAGGACGCGCGGAAAAGGGGGAAGGCAAGCGGCCTTTGCAGCTTGTGAAGCAGCGGGCAGCGAGAGCTCGCAGGACAGCAGTGCGCAAAACAGAAACAGAAAGCAGAGAGCTGCTTGGCAGCGTGTCAGACGCAAGAGAGGAGACAGCTCGCAGGAAGACAGGTGGTGGGAGGAGAGCTGCGGACTCGAGGAAGGTGACGTGGAAGGCGCTGCCCTTGGCAGCTGGCAGCAAGACAGTCCTCGAAGAGGGGATGCGCTGACAAGCAGCGAGAGGAAACTGGGCAGCTGGAGGAGTCAGCCTTTTGCGGAATGAAAACAGGGAGCTGCCAAAGGACGGACAGAGAGGAAGAAATTTTTCATGCGGTGTTATCCTTCCTCAAACTTATGTTTTATTTTATGTTTTAATTTGATAATAATGTGTAATTAATTTCTGTTTAGTTAGAGGGGAATTTGAAACCATGGATAAATGTTTATTATAATTTGATTTACTCCAGTTATGAATTCTTGAACGTTGGATGTGGTTTATTTTTCTGTGTTGATTAATAACTTGTTTATGTATGTGGGATAAGGGTCGACACTTATTTTGCATGCTTAGACTTGATGCTAGGATATAAGGGAATTTCACCTAATCGTTATGAACTTATATCCATGAGTAGTAAAAATTGCTAGCCACAATTGTGTTTAGTAAACCCTAGGTTGGATTAACATGCGTATTCCATAGTTATGAATGCCTAGTCGATGCTTATGATTTCCATTGAACTTAATGATCTTTGATATGTCTCTCTATCATGCGTATTCCATAGTTAGGGAACTTGATAAGAATAATTTGGTTGTGATGCGTATCCCGTCCAATTCAATGAATCTAGGGAAATCTGAAGGTTAATTTAAGCGGACCTAATTAACTTGGAGCATTGTCATTTATTCGTTTGTTGAAGTTATAACTGGGAATCAAATTGTATGCATTTATACATGTGTGGATAAGGAACCCTCTAACTAACGTCTCATCATTTTATTTCAATAAAATATATTTTCTTTAAAGTTTGTTTTAAGTTTCTGTTTTAAATTTACTTTTCATCAAAAATCATTCCCCCATTTATTTTAAAGTGCTAGATTTGTTAGAAATCAATTTAGTTTGTGTTTTCTTGAGTCTTGAATTATTTTGAGTCTTGTAATTTGTTTTAGTTTATTTGTTAGTTTTATTTTGAGTGATTCTAGTTAAGTGTTTTAATTTTAGTTTAGTGTTTTGAATTTTGTTTTTACGTTTTTAATTTAAATTTTACTTTGATTAGCAATCTCTCCTAATCCCCGGCCTAGAACGATCCCTACTTATCCATATACTACAACTGTCACAAATAGGGTTTAAATTTGTGCGTTAATTTATTTTCGCATCAAATTTTTGGCGCCGTTGCCGGGGATTAGCAAATTTGCTAATCCCTTGTTTATGTTTTTGTTTGTGTTTTATTTTGTTTTATTTTATTTTTGGTTTGTTATGTCTTTTACTTTTGATATTTGATTTAGTTTTCTTTCTTTGATTTTAGTTACAAATGGAGCGAGACATGGCACTTGCATCCATTCAAGCTCAATTGGCACAGCTCACTGCTCAATTAACTCATAATGCCGAACGGACCACAATGCCAAGTGTCCCTACACTTGATGTGCCCTATGGGCAAGGATATCAGAGTCCTCAATTTTCTGCCAATGAAGATGTTTGGGGATATCAAGGCTATAACCAATCAAGGGGCAACATGTTTTCGAACGCTTACAATTCGGATTGGAGAAATTATTCAGATCATAGGTGGGATGAACCTCAACACTTTCAACAAAGCGGATATTGGCAGCAAGACGAATTCTATTCAAGATCTATGCAGCCACCACAACCTCCCCCACATCAATTTCAATCGAATTCAAGTATGCCCGTGGATTATAATCAAAGGCTTGAAGAATTAATTTCTTTGGTACAGGGCTCACAAAACGAAGAACAATTGCAACCATCAAAGGAGTTCTATCAATGGCCATGTGCACCACCACAGCCTCCCCCTCAATCTTCACATCCAAATTCAGGTTCGTCGGTTGATAATGATAATATTATTCAATTAATCACCTCTTTGAACCAGGGAGTAGAAAATCAAGACAACAAGATGGATGCATTGGAGAAGCAAGTTGGGCAGATTATGGAGATCATGGCACAGATTCAAGATCAAAGTGAACTCTCCAACTCCACATTTGCAAATTCACAGGGAGAAATGGAAATCAATGAAGCCATCACTTTGGGAAGTGATATGGAGGATGAAGTTGTTCCAGAACCATCCAAACATAGCCCGAACATGGATGAATTGCCGCTTCAAGAAGAAGATGAGGATGACGACTTGGGCAGTTTAGAAGAATTCTTGTCGCAAACCCCTCAAGTCCTTATGCCATCCAACTCAGGTGAGGAGGTTCAAAATTCATTTCATTCTAACATTTTTCCGCCAATTGTCCTTTTTCCTTGCAGGTTTTTAAATCCCAAGGAAGAAGTGAATGAAAAAGACGTTGTGGAAGCTCTTCCAGAGGTGCAAAATGAGATCCCAATTCTTGGTGCACCAAAACAAGTTCCCGATGGTATTGAAATGTTCAAAGAACCTTGCACACCAAGAAAAGGGATTCAAGAGAATGAAGTGGTTGAAGCATATGAAGAATACATCCAAGAGGCTGTGCATGAGACAATCAAGCCCAAAGCAGTTGAGTTTGATGACACGGGACAAGCCACAACCATCATAGTAAACCTGGCCAAGTTCAAAGTCCCGGAAATGTTAAAAGACGTGGTGTTTGTCATTGAGTTTGAACGTGAAAGTAAGCCATCTTCTCCAATTTTAATTTTATGTTATACTAACAATCTAATTTTGATGATTCAGGCACCGTCATTAGAACTTAGACCGTTGTCGGATCATTTCAATTACCACCGTCCGTTCAAGGATAAATCCTTGCATTTGAATAAAGAAGGGAGGCCTAGGAATCGGCCACAATCAGATTTGCATTCCTAAACCCTTCTATTTACTGCTTTCATTTTGTTTTGTTTATTTAGTTGTGATTTTTGTTTAGAAAGTTAAACATAGTTTTTTTTTTACTTTGATTTACTTATTTTACATTTGATATTTAAAAAAAATATATATAATAATAATAATAACATCACATAATTTAAAAAAAACAAAAATACTTATATTTATATATATAATTAAATAAACTTAAAAGCATAAATATTTTACAATAATGTGAACTAATAGCTTTCATTGGTCGTTGGTAGGTGGTGCCTCGGAGGTCGACGGAGCCCTAGAAAGACGAAGCGCCAGAGTTGGATCATTCGGAGCCTCAATACTTGGTGCAGTTCCCGAGGACGAAGACAACATAAACCTCGGGAGTAACGCCATAAACCGTTGATGATCACTCTGAATCCGCACTTCGGACTCCTGCATCTGATCTAGCTTCCTCTTCATGCTTGTTGAGTAATTAGTTGCGAGTATGTGCAACTCTTTATTCTCATGCCTAAGCACTCTGACCTCTTGCCGAAGACTAGCCACTTCAGCCATCAACGACTCCACCTGACGAGTTCGTGCAAGAAGGCGCTGGCCCATGTTTGATACTGAGCCTGCGCATCGGACGCTGTAGGCCATAGAGTCCTGAACATCCAGTTCGTCGGACCGCCTAGAAAGTATCCTAGTGTCTCTAGGAGTGAGCAGATTTCTGGCCACCACCGATGCGGTTGTTTCATTCATCATCATGGAATCCCCAACTGTAAGAGGACCATTTGGGGATATGAAGGACGGCTGCCAAATGTTGGTTGGAGAAGACATATCACTATCTTCCCCAACATTCAAGTTAAGGCGACGGTCAGAAGGGCAAGACATATTTGAAGGTGTTGAGAAGAAGAGTCGGACTGATCAAGATTAAAAGAAATGCAAGGATGGAGTGTTTACAGGAGGGAGCAAGTGTGTTGTGGAACAAACTTAGCGCCTCTATAAAAAGAAGAAATCAAGAGGCGCTCATCAGAAATCAAAGTGGCGTCCTCTCGCAAATCGAAGAGCCGGGCTCCCTTCTCAAAAGCCGGATTTTTTTCTCAAAAGCGGCGTCTCCGTCTCAAAAGTCGGACGCCGTTCTCAAAAGTCGGGCGCCTTTCTCAAAAGCCGGAGCGGTCAGGAATCACGAGGCGAAAAGCTTTTCCAGTGTTGTCGTCTCTCGTCACGCGCGCTGTCAGCTTTGCGCAAATTACGGGTTGCTTTTTCAGAAAGCGCGTAACCTGTACTGTTCATCCATCCACCGGCTGCCGACAGGGGTAAAGGAACAGTTTCGGTTGTGAAGAGAAGTCTTATAAGTTTCTACCTTCGCCATCCATTGCAAAGGCAAACCCTCTCAGCACTTCTTCATCTCCGAAAATGCCTTTCCAACAAACCCTCTCGAGTTACTCTGTGTTTCTCATTCCCTGGGATACCTTTGCAAACAAGTCATCAAGAGCTAGAGTATTTCATATCATGAAGGTTGAAAGCAAGAGTATCACATATCATGCTTTCTCCCTGTCCTTGTCCTTGTCTTTGTGACAAGGAGAAAGCGAGCAATCAGCCAGCACTCGGTGTCAATCTTCCGATCTAAGAACCGACTGCCTGGAAATCCTTCCTGATTGCTTACCTAGCATTGCTCTCGAGTGCTCATCTTCAACCGCTGATGTACTTCCGAAGAAGACGCCACATCTGCCTGGAGAACAGATAAGGCAAGGAAAATGATTACTTGAAGCATGTGGAGACAAGGTGAAGCTTCATCTTCAAGATCAAGTCTCATTTTCCTTGCTAAGAAATTCCCCAGCCCAGTTCAAGCATACACCTGTGGAACGATACTTCTTCAAAAGCAAAAGTATCCCATATCATCAGAGTCAAAGGCAAAGATTTCTCATGGCATGCTTTTCCTTTACCCTTGCTCTTGGCTACGGGACAAGGTGAAAGAAGGCAATCGGTCGGCACTTGGACAGATTGAACAAAGAATCAGACCACCACCTCTTCCTCGTGCCTACCTGCCATGCAGAAGAAACAAAAAGAGAAGAATGTAGCCTGCAGACTCAATCAACCCGGCAGAAGGAGTCCGAGTTGAAACCAAGAGCTCGAGAAGCTTCAACAACACCACCAATCAAGTCTCATTTTCCTTGCTAAGAAGTTCCTGAGGCCAGTTCAAGTTCAAGGCTGTGGAAAGTCACCAAACAGGACCAATGATCACTTATTAGTTTTATTCATTGTCTTTTATTTTCATTTTTCATTTTTCGTTTGCATTTTCTACATTTTCTTGCGTGCTTAACTGAATTATTTCTTTTCTTTGCAGGAACTTTTGGTTATTTCCACCCTTGAAGTTGATTGCAGAATTTTAGCTTGGGGGGTCATCGCTTGATTTTTTTTTTGCAAATTAGGGAAGTTTTCAGTCCTATTGCTTTATTTTGTTTCTTTTTATTTATTTATTTTATTTTTTGCATTTTATTATATTTTCTGACATTGGGGACAATGTCTAGTTTAAGTGTGGGGGTAAAGAGTATAAAAATTACCAAATTGAGATGACCAAATTGAAAATTTTTGTACCTTCGACTTTGAACTGGTTTCATTTGTTTCCATGTTATTGCTTTGTGTTTTCTTAATTAAGTTGTTGTTTTTTAAAAAAAAATAAAAAAATAAAAAAATAAAAAATAAAAAAATCGGAAAATTTAAAAAAATCCAAAAATATTTCCTTGTTTTCCTTATTGTTTTGAATTAGATTTTTGTTAGTTTCCCGACCCAATGATATAATTGGATAAAATTTGAACCATGATGATCAAGAACTTAGTTAACATGTGTTGTGTGAAATTCCTTATTCTCGTGTTAGTTTGTACATGTTTGATCATCTTTGAAAAACCAAATGCACATAGCCTTGTTGATGTGAAACTAAAGCATGATTTAAAGCTTCATATGTGAATTTAGTGACCATATACATCCTATGTGAGTTTTTGAGCCTATTGAAAGTGTGTGCATTTTTCATACACTCCTATTCTTTCATGTGTGATGAACTTATGTGAGATACTTCTCTAGAACTTGCATAACGATCTTTCGAAATTTTTGTCATTGATTGCATGAACTTGAAAATGATAGAGGCATTAGGTTTACCACCATGGCCCAAATAACCTTGTTTCCCAAAGAAAAATGATATCATTAGATTGCCAATTTGAGCCGTATTTGTGAGCCTTTTATTTCTTATCACCAGATATGTCTACCCTTATGCCTGAAATATTTTTTTTTTCCTTACCCTTTCCAAGCGTGCAATGCGAGATTGTCTTATGATAAATGTTTGTGAAGTACTTTGAAGGTGTTTGGCAAAAGAATAAGTGTGGGGGTTTTTCATATTTGTTTCAGTTGTGGTTAAAAAAAAAATAAAAAAAAATAAAAAAAGAGAAAGAAAGTGTGTTTACGAAGAAAATAAAAAGTGTTTAAAGTTTCAGTTTAAGGTTGTGGTTGGAGGTGACTGGAAGAATAGCTGGGAAGCTTGAGTTCTTATAAATCTAAACAAAAGAATTGCTTGCAATGTAGCTTGGAACTTGTGTTTACCTATTCTTTCGTTTCAATAACCCTCGCCCTAAACCTCATTACATCCAATAAAAGTCCTCTTGATTTAAGTTTTGCAATTATGATTGTGGAGAAGTGATCTTTATGCAAGCTTATGGTAGAACTTTCACATTTGATTCTTTGAGAGAAACACATTAAAACTAAACACATGTGTGATTGAGTGTAAATCCCGTGAGAAGGTCGCTAGTTTGCATATGGTGATTTTAAAATAAAAATTTGAAATTGCATTTTCATGGCTATCTCACACACTACACTTCAAGGATGTTTCAAAGATTACTGCTAATATTTGAATAAGGAAAATGAACTTGGATTAGCTTGTTGGTGTTAGCTATGGTTCTTGATGATTGTGTTCTCGAATGAAGTTCTATGAGGGACACATAAGTGAAATATCTTTGCACCACCTCCAAAAATGAGCCTGAAGCTTTGATTTGGGGCCAATGGGTTGTCTTCCAACTGGGAATACACCACATGTGGCCGGCCTATAGCCTGGTGATTGAGCAGTTTACTTGCTTTGGCACGACCTTTTGGGACACTTAGGTCGAACAATGATGCTACAATGCATCTCCTTATATGAAGTAAGGATTTTGTGCCTACAAGCACACTTTGCCAATCCTACTCATTAGGGAAATTGATTTTCTATATCATTTCTTGCAAAGATACGACACAACTCCATTTTCGCAGTGGATTCAAGGGAATATATGTGGACTAATCCAACCAAAATGCGGACCATATAAATATTTATGGTTTTGGTTGATGAATCGACAAATTGGTCACATGTTTGTCCACACACATTACTGCTAAACCTTTTGGCCGATTAAGGGTTCACCACCCTACTTATCCCTTAAGGTCTGGCAGACTGGATAATGCCAGATAGTTTATATTGACGGTTTTCGATACAGTATTGCATGTCATTTTGGGTTTTTAATTGAACATCGCATTCCCATGTTCACCCCAAACAGCCTAGCCTAGCGATCATAAAGCGCAATTTAAATGATCGTGATAAGCTCATATTTACACATATTTTACATCAAATTTTCTCGTCTTTTCTTAGTTATTTCCTCATATTTTTGTACTATTTACTTTGTTTTTGTGTTTTATAGAATTTATCTAGCTAAGAAAATAAAAATAGCACTAGTGATGTTTTATCTTAATCTGAAAAATCTGAATGTTTAGGGTTTTTGTTTGCTGATTATTGTTTGTTTTATCTGTATTTTTTTAGTCATATTTAATTTATGTTTATATTGGGAGGTATCTTTAGGATTTAATTTGTGTCCTAACCCGTCTCCCCTTACCATTTTCTGCCGTCCATTAGGTCCTCCAGCAGAAAGAAAAAGGTGAAGAGGAATAATAAAAGAAATGCAAGAAGTGGAGGAAGGCATGCAGAAAAAGAAAGAGTAAAAAAATAAAAAGGAAAGGCAGCTGCCTTAGGCAGCTGGCGTGCGGAAGGAAGAAGAAATAAAATAAGGGGAAGACAAGAAAGAAGGGAGCTGGCAGCATAGTGGAGCTGGAAAGAAGACACAGCAGGGGAGGTCAGTGGAGCTGGCGAAAAGAATAAAGAGAGGACTGACGCGAGGAGTTAGGTGGGGGGGGGAATAAGGAAAGAAGGAGAGCTGCCTTTTGGCAGCTCGAGAAGGACGCGCGGAAAAGGGGGAAGGCAAGCGGCCTTTGCAGCTTGTGAAGCAGCGGGCAGCGAGAGCTCGCAGGACAGCAGTGCGCAAAACAGAAACAGAAAGCAGAGAGCTGCTTGGCAGCGTGTCAGACGCAAGAGAGGAGACAGCTCGCAGGAAGACAGGTGGTGGGAGGAGAGCTGCGGACGCGAGGAAGGTGACGTGGAAGGCGCTGCCCTTGGCAGCTGGCAGCAAGACAGTCCTCGAAGAGGGGATGCGCTGACAAGCAGCGAGAGGAAACTGGGCAGCTGGAGGAGTCAGCCTTTTGCGGAAAGAAAACAGGGAGCTGCCAAAGGACGGACATAGAGGAAGAAATTTTTCATGCAGTGTTATCCTTCCTCAAACTTATGTTTTATTTTATGTTTTAATTTGATAATAATGTGTAATTAATTTCTGTTTAGTTAGAGGGGAATTTGAAACCATGGATAAATGTTTATTATAATTTGATTTACTCCAGTTATGAATTCTTGAACGTTGGATGTGGTTTATTTTTCTGTGTTGATTAATAACTTGTTTATGTATGTGGGATAAGGGTCGACACTTATTTTGCATGCTTAGACTTGATGCTAGGATATAAGGGAATTTCACCTAATCGTTATGAACTTATATCCATGAGTAGTAAAAATTGCTAGCCACAATTGTGTTTAGTAAACCCTAGGTTGGATTAACATGCGTATTCCATAGTTATGAATGCCTAGTCGATGCTTATGATTTCCATTGAACTTAATGATCTTTGATATGTCTCTCTATCATGCGTATTCCATAGTTAGGGAACTTGATAAGAATAATTTGGTTGTGATGCGTATCCCGTCCAATTCAATGAATCTAGGGAAATCTGAAGGTTAATTTAAGCGGACCTAATTAACTTGGAGCATTGTCATTTATTCCTTTGTTGAAGTTATAACTGGGAATCAAATTGTATGCATTTATACATGTGTGGATAAGGAACCCTCTAACTAACGTCTCATCATTTTATTTCAATAAAATATATTTTCTTTAAAGTTTGTTTTAAGTTTCTGTTTTAAATTTACTTTTCATCAAAAATCATTCCCCCATTTATTTTAAAGTGCTAGATTTGTTAGAAATCAATTTAGTTTGTGTTTTCTTGAGTCTTGAATTATTTTGAGTCTTGTAATTTGTTTTAGTTTATTTGTTAGTTTTATTTTGAGTGATTCTAGTTAAGTGTTTTAATTTTAGTTTAGTGTTTTGAATTTTGTTTTTACGTTTTTAATTTAAATTTTACTTTGATTAGCAATCCCTCCTAATCCCCGGCCTAGAACGATACCCTACTTACATCTATACTACAATTGTCAAAAAGAGGGTTTAATTTGTGCGTTAGTTAATTTTCGCATCAGATCGCCCAAATTTTGGTAAACGTACCAAGTTTTCGGTCTTTGCCTAGGGCTATGCAATCTTGCACGCAGGTATGTTAGTCCGCCTTGAGGCTCATTGCCACCCAACCTATATGACGTTACAGTTGGTTACTGGGTACGAACCTGACGACTTTCGTATCTACGCATTTGGGTGCGCATTCCATGTGCCAAGTTGCGCCGCCGCAACGTACCACCATGGGTCCTCAAAGAAGGATGTGTATCTTTTGTCGATCATGATTCTCCTTCACACTAGCTCTCTTCGAGCCCTTGCATGCGATCTCTTTACCGCTTATTTGCGGGTTGTCACTTTAATGAGACAGTCTTCCCGCCGTTAGGGGGAGATAAGAACGTCAACGTTCCTGTAGAATGGCGCGAAGTTGCGTGGACGTTGCCCACTATGTCTCATCTCGATCCCCATACCGCACAAGTGTGATAAGCAAGTGCGACGAATTCTAGATTTCAGAATGTTGCTCCAGATGCATTCCTCTGATCTAGCTAAAGTGACGAGATCATATACCAGCTGCAAACATGTTTGCAATGATAGACGTACTTAACGGACGTCGAGTCAACATCCCTGGAGGGTGTGCCGCCCCTGTTGGACGGTTTGGACGCCCCTGTTGGACGGTCCGGTACACCGGCGGATAGCCAATCAATATGTCTTGGCTTGGAGCACGACATATCATTCGGTTCGTAGGATTCACTTCCCTGGAAGAGGAAGACACGGCACAACAATGAATCTAAACTCGATCGCTGTCTCAAATCATTTCCATCTCATGAGATTAATCCGAATTACTCCCGAGACTTGAAGTTCTTGGTCCAGTATACTAGTTTGGATGAGAAAATGGAATTGAAATGAGATTATCATCGATGATGTTTTCACTTATATGGTAGCTACCGACATAAATGAAAAACGACGATATCGAACCGTGTTCCGTTGATTAAGTGACAACGTAGAACTGATTGGACAACTAAAGTTACAATCCAGGTCAAAATTCCTTACCAAAGTGTGTATTGGACCTGTCATTCCTACACTGCCCAAAGTAACCCTGTTGAGTTACAAGTGGGAAATGAAACGTTATGAGATGAATGAAATAGTGCGATATGATGCACGCCTTACGGCGCAAGATTTCTCTCAAACGTCTTATGATTGATAGCAGCATTATGAAATGTGGTTAGTATTTCTCCATGGGGATATAAATACGGAGATTTACGTGTAAGTTCCCGAAGAATTACATGGACTAGTTCAAATAGTTCCAAACCACGGAACACCCTCTTAACTCGTTTTGAGGCGTTCACTTATGGATTGAAAAATTCGACGAATGTGGTATACCCGTCTAAGTGATTATTTGATCAGTCAAGGATATGAATTATGCCCTTGCGTGTTAAACTATGAAGTCTTATTCCAAATTGCTAGAGTTACAGTTTATGTCGTTAACACGAATCTCACTAAGACTCTGGAAGAGCTTGAGAAAACTGCCTCGCACCTGAAGATGGAATTTGAGATGAAGGATCTTGGGAAAACTCGTTTATGCCTTGACCTGAAGTTGAAGCATTGTTCTGACGGTATTTTGGTCTACCAGTCGAACTACACCCGGAATGTGTCACCTTTGAGTATACCCATGATCGTCCATATGTTATATGCAAATGAGACTCTTGAAGAGTTTATGGAATCTGAAATTCCATATCTAAAAGTTCAACTTTACGCTTCGTTGTACTTAGCTCATTGTATTTAGACAGGACATCTCCTTCGTTGTTGATCTTGGTAAAGATGTAGCACCGCGCCTACACGCAACCACTGAATTGGTATTAAAGACGTACCCTGAAGGTATTACGTGGGCAAATCCCAACGCATCTTGAGCGGATCTAACCCCCCTGATCCTTGAAATGATGCTTGCCTTGTTTGTTATGCTGACGCTGGTTACTTATCAAACCCGCACAAGGCAAAATCCCCGAATGGTTATGTCTTTACCATTAGGGATATCGCAATATCTTGGAGGTCCACGATATGACCCTAGTTGCGAAATCTTCGAATCATTCCAAAACTCACCTTACTTCACTATGCCACAAGTGAGACATGGTTAGGAGTTCTTGTTGAGCATATTCGAAGTACTTGCTATATTTTCATCCATCGTTGAGTCCCAACGACGATCCATGAAGATTATGCCACATGTATCAACCCGACCAAGCCATGATACATCAACGAAGTCAACGTCAAGACATATTGCGTCTACATCTACATCAGCAAAGCATCAGGAGATTGAAGTCATGCAAACCGATCCCAGACAACCTTGCCGACCTCTACACGATGTCACTGTCGAAGTCAACCTTCCAGAAGCTTGTCCGAGGAATTGGTATGCCTAACTACTCGTATGCAATGCTTGTAGTTCTCATTTGGAAGTTATGTCAAACTCAGGGGGAGTATCCAGAAGTATACTCACTTGATCTTAATGTACTCTTTTTCCCTAAGATTAGGAGCATTTTTCCCACTGGGTTTTTGCTACCTAACTAGGTTTTAACGAGGCACCCATCCTGGGCTGATCATACCCTTGAGAGCTCTTCTACTTGCGCCCAAAAGACGTAAAGTTTTGACTTAATGCAACTTCTCACTTTTCTCCTTAGACTATGGGTTTTTCTCCCACCTTGGGTTTTACCATAGCGAGGTTTTGTGAGTTTTACTTAATGCTCTTCTACTGCATTTGCCCATTGTGACGACGACTTCATCAACTGTACTTACTTCATCAATGAAGACTTGATGCGCCATTTACTTGAGTATTTACACACTCAATGGGGAGTGTTGCAGTCCTATTTAGAATAGGAATGTGATTGTGTAAATCCTAGGAAATATGGGAATGTATCTTATATTCCTATTTGCATTTTTTGTATATTTATCCATTAAATTGATGAGATTTTTAGGCTATATAGTGCAAATATAGCTTTCATGTCAATCGAGTTACGAGCTTCATGATTACCATGTTATCACTTTAATGAACATTTAAATAATTTATTAGATAAAATGTGTAAATGGATACAATTTCAAAACCTAGAAATATGAGAAAATTAAAATCTTGTGGCTTCTATTAAAAATATTCAAAATATGAAATGTTCCAAGTGTAGTTAGCCCTCCCACGATTTAGGGCAAATCGTTTCAAAAAATCGGTTTGGAGCTAGGCAGCCGCCTAGGCGGTCCTAGGCAGCACCTAGGTGGGCTAGGCGGTCCTAGGTGGCTCCTAGACGGTTTTTATTTTTTAATTTTTTTTTTATTAATTGTGTGTTTTTTTCTTTTTGGGTTTCATGGTGGTATACTTATGGAAATGGTGTACCTAATTTGCAAATGATGGATTTACTACAAGTTCATCCAATAGTGAAACGAATTGGAGCACTTTTGAGGGGATACATATAAAGAAAAGAAATAAGCTAGATACAACAAGATTAAATAATTTAGTCTATGTCCAATCCAATGCAAGGATCATGAACAAGAAGAATTTAGTCTATCATCCAAGAATCCTCCTCATTATGATTATATGCTTACTGTTTTTTAAATATTGAACTTTTTGGATGTATATACTTTGTGTATTCTTCTACTTCTATTTTTGCATTTTATCATTCTTTTATTATCCATACAAGTATAGTTTTTTTTTAGGTGTAAATAGACACTTACAAGATATATAATAAATTTACATAAATTTGCCTAGGCGCCCGTCTAGCCGTCTAGGCTAGGCCCCCGCCCGCCGCCCGACTAGCGCATAGTATTTTTTAGAACCTTGCTTAGCACACTCTTCCACTCCTTAGTATAGATAATATTATTTGTTTAAAAAAAATAGTAGAAAGTCAGGAGAGGAGGAGGGAAAAGGGAGAGGAAGGGGGTTAGGGTGCGCATTGAGTGGGTTAGTTGAGTTGGATTTCAACCCGTTAGCTAATCTAATAGATTCGGGTTGCTATTATTGAAACAAATTTCCACCCAAAAGAAGGGCCAAACCTAACTCACCCAAACCACTCTAAGGCGGGTTATGTTGGGCAAGTTCTACGTGTTGGGATTATTGATATTCGCATTAGTTGGGTTTAATCGTGTTAATAATACTTACAACGCACCTATTAAACGAATAGTCGAGTTTTCACCCAAAGTAAAATGTTAAAATTTACAACTCAACCCAACTAAATTAGCATAGTTTGCTTGTATTATTATTTCGGTCTGGCTTTGTCCCTCCAAAACCCCTTACCGCTTATGAGTTGTAATCAAAAGTGCGTAGCTTTCAGTTGAACCTTCCAAAGGCCTCAATGCAAGGTCTAACATCAATTGAAAGAATTAATTGATTAGAAAGTAAAGTGCTTAAAAAATTATATATATTTAGTGTCAATCTAACACAAGTCATTAGCGACCAAGAATGACTTATATGAAATATGTACATTGTCATAATTGTGGGACATTATGGTGATGGTATATTCGTTTCACAAAAAAAATTCACTAACAGGCCAACAAGAGATCCTTACAAGGGTGAGCAACTGTCCACTTAGACCTTGAAAATTCTCTATATCCTAACTCAATCACCTAGGCAATACAGGGTGAGACCACGCTGCAGATTTTCTTTTCTAACCGAAACCACCTGTCATATTTTTTTCTCATGCTTTTCAAATCCATTTAACCCAAATTAAAATACTTCACTCAAATTTCTTCATCCTAACTTCCTTCCTGAATCCCTTCCATGCTACCTCATTAAGACCCGCCCACCAACAAGGAGACAATAACACCACACCAAACTTTTATACCTCGTCCTTCTGTCCAAAAAAAAAAACTTTTATACCTCGTCCACAAAAAAAAAAAATTCTAAATCTGCCACTATATCCGGTTAACCATTATATTCCTAGCAAACATTAATATTAACTGAGAGACTACTATAAGCATGGCAGCATACACTCCAAAAAGGAAAATTGGAACATATTTTATATAGAGATATATATATATATATATATTCAGCATGGTTTTTATCTGAAAAGTTTCCCCAAAATCAAACCATCTACATGACACTAACACTGACGTAGAAATTCACAGTTTGACACTGCAAGCATTTGTTTAACCACGGAAATCTCGATACAAGAACAATAGCCCCTCTAAACATACTCGTAGATCGCTTCTTTGCTGGTTTAAAAATTGATGTGTTATTTATGCTCCAAAAATTGGTTGGTTGAGACTTTATTAGTAGATTATTTGTTGGTATAAAACAGTGACAGTCCAAACATTTAGGCCAACCAAAATCTTAGGTCAGGATTGTGCTCCCATACAATCTAAAGAATCCATAAACCCGACAAATAATAAATAAAAAATCAAATCAAGACATTCAAGATAATTAAAATATGAAAATGTTTGGTACTAATTAATCATCTTTTGAAATTTTGGGAAAAAAAATAATCGTTTGAAATATTTAATTTTCTAAGCATAAGATTCTTGGAGGCTCACTCTCCTATCAACTCTTTTGAGAGAGTCAATAGAAAAAAAAATATTTTGCGATCTTGAAGGTGACTGCTTTGTCTTTACATGGTCCTAGCTGTAAAGATGAGGATTATTCAGATGTTAATTTAAATGGATAACATTAAGTAATGTAACCCATTAATTAGTCTGAGAGTAGAAATCGATTATATGATTAGTTAGGTCTCCAGATTTCATTTGACGCTGACTCTGAGGAATTGACAAATACCTAACCGTGTACATGACCAGAAACGAAGCTATTGCTTCAGCGAATACCATGCCGTTTTGTTTGGAGAGTAATCTGAGGCAATCCATTATTCAAGGACAATGCAGGTGCAAAGGTTAACTGGTAAATGGACAAGATTTTTAGGATTCAGTTCAGTTGGACAAAATTTTGATCTCAGAGCTTGATGACAAGCATTAACACAAGAAGCAAGGCAAGCCCTCTATTTTGGACATGGAAAGGGGAATTGCCTGCAGGTATACCTATTCTCCATTCAGGATGGACTCAGGTTTTCATGTCGAATCCTACGATGAAAGGGTTCGATCTCTTCCAAGTCCGGAACTGTCATATCTGCAACCGCAATGTATTTCCGAAGGAAAACAGTATGTAGCAGATTTCCTCTAGTCCATAGATCTCAATTGAACCTTCAGTTCATATATTAGAGCATAATTAAGCTAATACAACAGAACTAAGGCATCGAAACACATTAAACTGAATAACGTCATGTTGGGAAACATTAACATGTTACTTCCTACATTAATCAAGGGCACATTACATAATAATAAACCTATATAAAAGAACCAGAGGAAGAAACTTGCTCTACAATGGCAAATTCTCCGCTTATTACTACTATACGCTCATAATTCCCTAATCCAGAGACTTTGATTTTTCCCCATGGATATTTGTATCTGCAAAACTCATGCGGGATGATGATTTTATGAGACTCTATACATCTCCATCTCCTTGGTGGTGGTGGTGGTGGTTGTGATTCCCACTTGTCCAACTCTGTCCATCCGATTTCTCATCCTCTTCACCTTCCCTGCTGTCGCCCGACTCGCCTCCAGTTGTGGATCGACCTTTGGGAAACCCTCCTGCGAGGAGAGGACCCTGTGGAGAACCAGACTCTGCGTTGTTTGCCTTAGTATGCTCTCCACTGTGATACAAGGGCACGAGTAAGTCATTGCCTTGGCCAGCAGCCGAAGAAGGCGGGAGCTTTCGGATGTGAAGGCGGTACTTCTGCACAGAAATCAGACAAAAATATGAGCAAACAATCATCCAGTACAGTCAGAAAAAGAAAATTGTGATTACAGATAAGAGAAACTTATGTAATTAACCAACCTGCAAGTGGCTTTTAACTTCATCATTGGTGAGACCCTCCACCTGCATAAGTTCTCTTATCTGCTTAGGAGTGGCTACCACAAAAAACAGATTAGACAAATTAGAAACAAGCACATAAAATCTAAACATAGAGGAGAATTCGATTCGAATAATTCGAAAAAAAAAGGACTAAATTCAAGTAGTTTGGCAGCATAAAGATCAAACATTTTCTCCAAAAACCAACAATAAATCTTGAAACTCGTCAAAATTTCCAATTCTTAGTCCGAGAATTAATGTCATTTTTTTTCAATTAGCACAATTAAAATATTTTCGGGTCATAAAGCTCCAACCTTGTGTTCCTCCAAGCTGCTGAAGGGCATCAACAAAGCGGCGGTGGAGCTCCGCCGACCAGCACCGCCTTTGTTTCCTTAAGGGCTGCTGCTGCTGCTGCTGTGGCTGCTGTTGGGGTTTGTTCTGTAATTTCAATTGTCCTGCCAGACCAGAACCCGAACCGCCACCTCTGCAGCCATGGTTGGTCTTAGAGTTTGCATTTGCAGAACCAGCCAGTGCTTCAGACATCAATGGAGTCATAAGACAAAGGTTTGGAACCACGGTAACCTCCTTGTCTCCCTTCAAACATGGCTTTGCAAAACCAGACAACTCATTCTGACCCTTGAATGCCAGTAATGCCCCTCCCACGCCTTTCTTATTACTCAGCTCAATTGGGTTCTCCGCCGCCGACCGATCATCTTCCTCATTCCCCTGTAAAATAAAAATCCAAGAAAATATGAAACTTCAGAAAACCCCCAATAAAGTTTCAGTCTTAAAAAAAAAGGGGGAAATTTAGAAATTAACCAGTTTAAGTTCAGAGTCGTGTTTGGTGTAATCAAAAACATTGATGCTTGTGCTCCATAGCTGCGCAGAGCTCATCCAGTTCTTCTTGTCAATATTTTCCTTTCCCGAAACTGCCCCTCCGTCCTCCTCAGAATTGCCCTTCAACGGTATGAACTCCGCCATCACCGGCCGCTCTTCCATTCGCCTCCACCGCATTCCTTCCTCCTTCAACCGCTCAATCACTGCATACCCATCAAACCAAATAAAAAACCCATCTCAAAAATATGATCAAAAACCAAATCCTAGAGAGAGAGTTTAGAGAGTAAGAGTCTAGAGAGAGAACAAAAACCCACCATCCTTCAGGAGAAGCATGCAGAGAGGAAGCTCCCGCTTGAAAACTTCAATCTTTCGGAGTTCGTCTTCCAGTCTCTTCACGTACCCATCGAGCTCTGAAGACCTCTGAGAGCCGTCTTTAATGGCGGAGAGCTGAGCGAGAAAGTCGGTGATTGTTTTCGGGACGAACAGAGGACTGGAGTCCAAGCTCAGCAGCTCCATTTCTCTCTCTCTCTCTCTCTTCGTTGTTGTTAATTTTCTCTCTCTATCTCGATTTCGAGCATTGCCCAGATAAAAACCTGATAAGGAACAGAGAGGCCCGAATTTATATGGAATATGAGATTCAGGACACACAAAGATTCAGTGGTTCGCATAAGCGGGTCCTCGCGTCTCTGGGTCAACTCGGTGACTCAGTTCCTTAACTCGGGAACGAGTTTTCACGGTAAGTAAGGGAATCTTTGGAATCCGTACTCACGCGGCGAAAATGTAATTATGAATTAGTATTTATTATTTTCCTTTTTCTTTTACTTTCGGTTGGTATTTTGTGGGGTGCTTCTTCGAGATTCTTTGTTACGTGGGTTAATATGAATCGTTGACCTTGTTGTTTTAATGCGAGAAGAATAAGGGCAATCCAGTCATATTTGAAATTTTTGTTTTTATTTTTCGACAAAAGAATATGATACCTCTGAATTTCATCTAAATGGTAGAAAATGTAATAGATTTTTTTTTGGGTAAATTACATTTTACCTCCTCAGATTTGTGGTCGATTTCAATTCCTTATAACATCTTTAAAACATTTCACTTTCATATCTCAAGTACTATTTTATTTCAATAGAATACATCCGTTAGAAAATCCGTTAAGTGATGATGTGACAAATATGGGATCCACATTTGTACTGACGTGGCTGCCAAATTTATGCCACGTGGCAAAAAATAAATTTTTTATACATTTAAAAATATTTAATTAAACAAAAGTTATTAAAAAAAAAAAAAAAGACACAAACAAACCCAGAAACTCATCCCTTCTCCTTCCCTACAACCCCTATCCACTCTCTTCACCTCCCCTCCCTTCAACCTCCTCATTCCCCTCACTTGCAACCCAACCCCTGAACCTCCCAAACCACCCCACCTCACCCCAAAACAACCAGCAACTAGGGATGGAAATTGTGGCAGCCATGTCCCCTACACACCATTGTCGTCGTCCCACCTAATCCCAGCGACCTCCTTCTCTCACTCTTTCTCTTCCTCCTTCTCTCACTCTAACCTCGGAAGCTCGCCATGAAGTGTCAACTAGATAAAAACCCTAACAACAAGAAGGCCGCTGAGGCCAAATTCAAGCAAATCTCAGAAGCCTACGATGTACGTTAATGTTAATCTCTCTCGATTTGAATTCTATTTTTGAAAATTCCCAAAATTCTCAAATGTTTTGGCTGAGATTTGTCGCAATTTGGGTGTAAGATGAAAATCGACTTCGGGTGGGAGATGAAGACGATGATTGACCATGTGGTGATGGAAGAACATGAAGAGAAAGGAAGTTCTGGGGATGGGGAAAACATGGGTTTGGGTGAATGCGGCTGGGATGGGGAAGACAATTGTTTTAGTTTTAGGGTTTTTTTTTAATTAATTTTTATAATATTTAATATTATTATTTTTTAAATGCATAAATAAATAAAAAATTACCACATGGCACAAATGTGGCAGCCACATCAGCTCTTAACAGACCAATGGATGGAAAATGTAACGGATGTATTATATTGAAATAAAATAGTACTTGAGGTATGAAAGTGAAATGTTTTAAAGATGTTGTAAGAAATTGAAATCGACCACAAACCTGAGGTGGTAAAGTGTAATTTACCTTCTTTTTTTTGTCAAAATTCAAATATTATTAAAGATGAATTGAAATGTTTACATCAGCAGCCAGAATATTAAACAGCCACTCTGGTTCAAAACGATCCCACATATGAAAACCCCCCACACGCTTGGCATAAGAAGCCACTTGATGCGCAACCCCATTACAGGCACGAGGAGTAAACAGAAACTCTATTGAACTCAATTGTTGTCGAATATGGTTCATATCCCATACTAACGCAACCACTAACACAATTTATTGTTAATTTGCTCAAACAGTCTTAAAAACACTATCAAAAGAAAAAGATTTGGATCTAGTTTAGAAAGACGCTAACCATTAACGCAATTTATTGTTAATTTGCTCAAACACTCTTAAAAACACTATCAAAAGAAAAAGCAAATTGCAAGTGGCCATATACCATAATAGTGAAAAGATGTTGTGCCTTTGCATAACGACGTGAGTTCGAACTCCGTTGATAACTAATCTAATATGCTAACGCTACTGCTCGACTCAAAAAATAAAAAAAATAACAAAGCAAACTACCTGTGAGAAAAAAAATTGTAACATCTATTTTTAATATCAAACAAAAATTACACAAATACTTCACTTCCCCTACTTGTACAACTTTGTAAATGAAATAAATCAATGCTTCAAAATTTACACAATACATGAATATGTAAATATTATAAACGAAAAAAATAGCATGAATTAGAGGAAAATGGGCACCCACGTATAAGAGCATCGGGCTCTCTAAATGAGATCTTAACCAAATATAAGAAGACGTAGCTGCTCTTTTAAGATCCTTATTTGAGGACCTGTGAGGTTTTTTTTCATATGAGCCCTCAGTTTAATCTTAAGTAGATTAAACTATCAACTTAAATAATTCATGTTACACGGAAACAAAATACTAATTGATAAAATAAAAATAAAAATAAAATAAGAAGAAAGAAGAAGGATTGATGTCATGTCTAATCCCTTCCGTATGCAAAACCTAGTCTCCCCATTGAATATATTTAAACCTAAAAAAATCCAATTGCATATAACCCTAATAACTTTACACGTCCAATTTCATCCAATCTTTCATCAATAATATTCAAACCCAGTTACAAGAAACCAAAAAAAATTGAGATTTTACGGTTTTGAAAATTGGGATCCCTTTCTTCTTGAACGCATGAACCCTTTTTTCATATGAAAATCTTCGAAGATGGTGAAAATTTTGAAACAAGTCCCTCTCCCATTTTCATACGCAAAAAAGGGGAAAAACAACTCAAGAAGAGAAAAGGGAAGTGAACAATCGAGAGAGAGATGGGGAGAGGAAGAAGGGGATATGGAGGAGACAGACGGTTGGGGAAAAAGAAGGTAGGTTTCACGCAAGATTTTTTTTTTAAATTTATTAACTTTTTAGAATTATTGTGTTTCGGTGTGATATAGATTATTTATGTTGATAGCTTAATCTACCATAACATTAATCTGAGAGTTCATATAAAAAAAGGACCTCACATGTCCTCAAAATGCGGAACTTAGGAGAGCAATTATGTATAAGGAGTAGAGAAGTTGAAAAATATCTTCTTTGATCACACTCCCTATTATGCTCCTAAGCTAGCAAAACCTACAGGAGCTCCTAAATCTAGGGAGTGCAAAAGGAGCTCATAGCATTAACTATTATAATTTCAATAGTATTTTAAGTAAAAAAATTATTCCTTGGTTCACAATTATTATGACTCTCTAAAATAGAGAGTGTGATTGGAGTTCAAAATTTATAGTGGTCTCCTAAATTAACTTTATAATCTTTTTAGCTAAAATTTGACTTGAAAATAGAAAGCATGAAATTGGAGATGCTTTAAGGTGAGTAGAGCGCAAACATCCTACACAAATTCCGTGTGCACATAGGAAGTTGTCCAACTACATGACTAGTATGTATAACCAATTTGGGATCTTCATCAACCAATGGCCCATGCTTGTTTATAAATGAGGGCTAAGTGGAACGAATCTCAAAAAGCAAACTGTTATAATAGACACACAATCATTATGATGTTGCCAAAGTTGTCCAAAAAGTCAGAATTTATAACAGCGAAAATGACAAACTCTTGGTCGTCAACTTAATTAGTGCAAGAACAATCAAGTTGACGACCAAAAATTTATTATTTTCACAGTTATAAATTCCGACTTTCTGAACAAATTTGACACGCTGTCGTTATTAAATCTATGAAATGATGGATGACTCGAGTAATGTAGTAGATTTCTTTGATAAACTGAGGATAGAAAAGGATGTGAGAAAGTAACTAGTATTTCTTATTTTTTAAAGAAATCATATTCTGATAGCCAACTATGCCCTTGCCACTAACATGAATTGAATTCTTTATCTTCTTTTGCTCAAATGACCTTTTGGCAAAATTAAAAGTAATTTTATTGGGCAAGTTCTTTCTATGAGATTTTTTACGGTGCCCTTATTGATAGTTGATTGATTTTTCTTTGTTGGAGGAAGGCGTGGTCCGTAATTTTACACATTTTTTTTCATATTTTACACACGACTCTTGACTTTTTAATAAACGAATTGAACGACTTAAAAAAATTAAGAATAATAATTATTAAATAAATAATAGAACGAGAAATAAAAAAACGTGCACCTCAAACACAATAATAGAGAGCCTCATGTTTAACGGGAAATGAAAAACCAAAGTAGCCAAAACTGTCATGTGAATGGATTGTGTTTTTTTTTATTTTCTTTAAGCGTAGCACCTTTTTCTACACTGTTTATGGCACCTCTCAAATCACAAAAAGAATACGAACCGTGTCACCACCAACCACGTACGGACACGTGGTGCACGATCCTTGTATCCGGAGCGGTGAGATTCTTCGGTGCGCTCTCGTCCATTAGTACAAAATCGTTTCCAGAATTTCACGGCTCGGCACACAATCGGCCAGGTAATTTTCGATTCCAGTCGTAAGATTCCACGCCGTGTATCGACACGTGCCCATAGCATCCCGTTTTTGTACATTGTGTGGAGAGATTTTATAGTGTCTAGAATCGTGTTCCAATAAATTAAATCATAGTACAAGTGAATGAATATTTAAAAAAAAATATAAGGTAAATTATATAAAACTATCTTAATTATTGGGTCAGTCACAATTTCATACTCTATTTTTAAAAAATTTCAATGTCATACATCACCTACGAATTTGTTACAATTTCATACATTTCGTCAGTTTGTCTGTCAATTCTTCTGTTAAATAGTGACGTGGCTTGAAACTACTCTCTATTAAAAAATTAATTAAAAAATTAAAAAATGTTAATCTATAAAGCAAAAAAAAAAAAAAAAAAAAAAAACTTTAAAGAACAATGGGCCTCACCCCCTACCACTTTACTCATCTTCAACCTCTTCTCCTCCGTTCCTACCCTTCCAACCCTACCCGTCGCCACATATCCCCTCCATCTCCCTCCCCGTTGTCGTAGATTGAAAACCTCGGCGAGCTCCGTATATTCATCATCGCGCCGTCAAAGTTCACCAGCAGGAACACCCGCACGTCCCGCTTCCCATCATCATCATCGCCCCATCGGCGGTAATTTAAGCAACCAGCTCCCATGCAAGCTGCCTTCCAAGATCTCATAAGCCATATCCTTCGACGCCGGCAACTCCGGCAGCCGCGTCCAGGTCTTCTGCTTCGACCATAACATCCAGCTCCTTACCATTGGCAAAGATCTCAAACTTTTTCTTCAAGTCAAACCTGGCCTCTGTAGTCGAGTCCCTCATCGGTCTTCTCGATAAGGCTAAGAGCCTAGTTTCCAAGGAGCTTCTTCACTCTCGTCCGCGTTGCAGCTACAACTGACCTTATGGATTTGGAAGGTGATGCTTCAAACCGCATTCTCCAGGAGGGGATGCAACTGTTTCTTGTTTGGAAATTGCAGTTTCATTAATTTTTCGAAACTCAGTGCACAATTCCATTCACATCAGATGTTTGCTTTGTTTTCAAATTTCAAAAGGTTAGGGATTTGCTAAATATTCTTTTAAAAAATGGGTTGAAGATGAGTTAGTGGTAGGGAGGAGCGCCATGTGAGGGAGGTGGAGATGGAGGAAGAGAGGGCGGCGGGGGTTTTGGTTTTGGCGTTGAAGGAAGGTTGGGGGGACACAGGTGGATGGGGAAGAAAGGGTGAGGGGGATAAGGGTGGGTCCCCCATGCAAAAAAATAATAAAAAGATTTACTTTTTTTATTTTTTAATATTTAATTAATTTTTTAATAGAAAGTGGGCTCCGTCTCAAGCCACGTCACTATTTAACAGAAGAATTGACAGACAAACTGACAGAATGTATGAAATTGTAACAAATTCGTAGTTGAGGTATGACATTGAAATTTCTTAAAGATGGGGTATGAAACTGTGACTGGCCCAATAGTTGAGGTAGTTTTATGTAATTTATCCAAAAATATAATACTTATATTATAGGGTTAATCTCAGTTTGTTATCCTGAAGTTTCTTGGTTTTCAACATTTGATACATGAAGTTTTTTTTGTCCCAGTTTGGTACCTAAAATCATAATTATGGGACATTTTCATACATCCATTAAGTTTTATGTCAGAATCTCCGTTAACTGATGACGTGGCACCCATGTGGATAATGATTGGGCGACACGTGTCATTATGGACCCATGTAAATATTAAAAAAAATTTAAAAAAAATTTAAAAATTATCTCCTCTTCTAACCCTAGCTATCAGGCCCCAAAACAATTTTTTTTTTCTGGGCTGCCCTTCTCTCATTTCCCTCCTCTGCACCCACATTCCCCTCACACCCACCTCTCCTACCTCACCTCACCCCTCGTGTTAATCTTTCACTCGCTCTTTTGTCTCACATATTGAGTCGGCCGAAAACAGCGCAAATAGAAGGGTCTCGAAGCTGCGGCACGGCTCCCGATGGTAACCCTGCTGACAAAGTGCAAGCTTTGGCTGCTGAAGCTTGAGAGAATCAAGGACTATCTCCTCATGGAGGAGGAGTTCGTCACAAACCAGGGGTGGTTCAAGCTGCATGAGGAGAAAGTTGATGAGGACATATCTAAAGTCGACGATCTCTGAGGCTCCCCGATGAGCGTGGGGAATCTGGAGGATTTAATTGATGAGAATCATGCAATTGTTTCGTCCTCCGTCGGTCTTGAGTACTACGTTGGGATATTTTCCTTCTTGGATAAAGACCAATTAGAACCCGGGTGTGCGATTTTGGGGAGTAGGGTTTTTGCAAAATGTGGAGATGAAAAAGGTGGAGGAAAGAGAAGGGAGGGGAGGTGGGTCGGGTATAGATGATTGGGTGGGCGCAAAGGACAAAAGAAATGGAGGGCCTAAAAAAAATTAATGGAAAACTAACCAAAACACCCTCAAAACTTTACTTTTAATTATCAGGACAGATTTTTTCAAAAATGCCGATCCTACCCTTCACACATATGTACAAGATTGGGTCAGTTTTATGCAAAGTTCATGTGGATACATCCAAAAGAAGAAAAAGGAGATTGACATTTTCAGAAAACATTTGCATGCAAAAGAATATGTGGCAAACATTGCAACAACCAAGACAATACAGATTCACATGCAAAAGAAAATGTGGCAAACACTGCAGCAACTAAGACAACATAAATTCACATGACATTCAAGCAAAGACAAGATAGCCAGCTTTCAGAAATAGTGCTGACAGTTTTGCAGAAACAGTGTGTTGTCACTATTCAAAAAATTGTAAATAGATGAAATGTGATTTTGTCTTTAAAGAATTAGATTTTGTATATAAGGGAGCCTTTCCTCCCATACAGAAAACACCTCTCTCAACATCTGAAAACACCATACTCACTTCATACACTCAAGCATTCGTAGCCTTCATAGCATCATTGTAAACACTTCTTTGTAATCACTTTCTTGTAAACAACTATCTCTGTAAACATTTCATATATCAATAAAAGTTCAAGTGTACATATTCAAGCAATCTCCAAGTCTTAAGTAAGTTTTCTTTTCCTTCTTTAGTGTGTTTGTTTAATTAGACTTCTAGTCCAAAATAGGGAAACACTATTGTGGTTATATTATTAACCTGCTAAACTGACGATCATACTTTGTTCGAGCACTCTGTTATAGTTGAATGCTTGCTATATAAATAACTGGACATTAACCAGGGTACCTCTGAGTTCTTCGTACCTCTGAGTTGAGCCGTTAAGGCCTTATACTTGTACTGTGAGTGGCCGTCATGCTGAAACATGTCGAGTTCCATGTGCAAGGTTCTATGTCTAGTTGTTATAATGGTCATCCGACTATTTAACCGAGCATGCGTTGCGAATTTGGTATCATAGCCAAGTTTAGCATTTTAATAGTATAATTATAATAGTAAATTACCTTGAGGACGGAAGTCATTGATACAACTGATATCACACTTATTTATTTTGTATGAATAACATATATTATTGTTCCTGTAGACCCTGTCAATCACAATTACCAGGTATTTATTGTCCCATGCATCCAACTATAACTAGCATAAAGAGAAGATTATCATATATATCCAAAAGAATTATCAGTAATTTGAAGAAGCAAAAGTTTTATCTTGGCTATCTTGAACATCCTTCATTTATTCGTAAATATAATAACACAGAAGTGCAGCATAAAGTTTTAGAAGCAAAAAGAGCAACAAATCAAGTTTTAGAGACCTTGAGAGAAGAAAGAGAGTTTCTGAGAAACCAGTTAGCCGTAACTCTAGAGAAAAGTAGACTATAGTTTATGATAGATTATCTTAATTTAGAAATTAGTGAACCTCAAAAAAGAAAAATAATTTTAGACCAAAATAGTTTAGTTTGTTATTTTCCATTGAGAAAGCACAATCATATTTTGCATAGTGAAGAAAATCCACAAGCCAATAGTATTGTAGATCTTATTATTAGTCAAGCAGAAAATATAAAATTAGAAAATAATAAGCATAATCATTTGTTAAACCAGTTGTTAGAGCATTTTCAGAAAAATTCCATAAAAATAATTAGACAAAATTTAGATTATATTACATCTCAGTTAGAAGATAATAATAAAAATATTCAAAGGTTTCCTAGCAAAAGAGAGATAAAAGAGCTTGTTGACCTCATAGATAGTAAGCCGAAGCAAGTAGAACTTAGGTCATTAGAAATAGTTGAACAGCTAAAATTAGAAGTTCAAAAAATTCAATTAGTACAAAAGGAGTTGAGTGAACAAGTAGATAAGTTGCATAATAAAATAGATAAATTATTAGTTTAATGACAGATTCTAGAACTAGCAGAAAATATATTCAAGTTTTGAAAGAAATTAGTAAGTTAGATAAAGAACCAGTAGGTTTAACAAATTTTTCAACACAAGTATCCAGTAGTAATATTCCCATTAGGCAAAATAATTTGATTATCCAATTAATTTTAAGTTTGGCTGAAAAATTAGATCAAGTTGAAGAACAAATAGCAGAAATAAATCAAGTTTTACATAACGCATCTTCATCACTTCCACCATCTTTACTAGATAAATTAGAAAATTTAACTTTAAGTGCAAATAATAATAGAAGACCTAAGCTAAATCCTTTTGATAATAGAAAATGGAACTCTTTAGGAAAAAAGGAAAAGAAGTAGTTAGGGCTGAAGATATTTATCCAAATGAAGAAGAAGCACAAGAATTTATTCGAAGAGGTTTTGAGAGAACACAGAAAAATAAATATAACTTGTATCAATTAGGTTTATTTGAAAACAGAAGTAGAATTGTAAGTAGCATCAGTCAACATGAAGTTAGCTGTATTGATAAAGAAGTCACACTTAATCTAATTAGTAAAGAAGCAGTTACTCATTTGAGAAAATCACATTTTAGTCAGATTCATATAGGAACAATATTAATTGGAATAACAGGATTAACCAGAGCACAAGTAGGCACAAAAGCATTAGTATACATATATGATGATAGATGGGATAATCACCAACAAGCAGCAATAGCAACAACTGAAGTAGACTTAAGTTCAAACTTAGCAGTCATAGGTTGTATTCCAAATTATGTTATGACGATTAATGAATTCAGTAAATATATTAAAGTGAGCATAAGAACAAAAAAATTATAATATGAAGGGAGAGTATAAAAATTTGTGTATTAGCTTAATGTATAGGTAAAGTGTCTGATAGATATAATCATAAGTTTAATTTAGAGTTTCAAAATTTAGTTCAAACATTTGGCAGTAAACATGTAAATATGATAGTAGCAAAACCCGTATATTATGCTTTTTAGAAGGAACTCAATGGACATTGCCTAATTTACAAGTAGTACCAAATAGACAATTAGATAAAGTACAAATATATGAAACTAGTACAGGTCAAGCAACAATTAGGTTTAGTAATTATAAGCAACTAGAAAAAATAGAAGAGTATGAGAGTGAGATCGAAAATGAGAGTATACATACGTCTTTTGATAATTTAGATATTAATTTAGTTGAACAAAATTTTGATCATATTGTAGATAAACTTATAGAAGACATTGATCATTTAGATGAAGAACAATATTTGGAAAAATATAAGACATATGATTTAGGACTACATAAAATTTCAGACGAAGAAATGAAAATTTTAATCTTAGAAATAGGAGTAGAACATATTTTAGGATCAAAAGAATATAATAATTTATTAGAATTAAAAGCAAAATGTAATCCAGCAGAAGAAAGTAGTACATCAGGAGTAGAAAATCCAAGACACGCAAGTAGAACTGATCAACAATTTTTTAGACCAACAAATGAACAATATAACGAAAAAGCAAAAGTAGACTATATGGAAGAAAGTATGATAAAACCTAGAAAAAATAGGATTCCATATTTGAGAGGGTTAGAACAAATTAATATAGCTGGTAATATATTAAATTTAGATAATGTAGATCTACAAGATTGGGAAAGAACGATTGAGAGATGGGAAAAAGGCTGCGTACATGCAGCATTAATATTAGATTTTAGTAATTCACAAAATATGTTAGATTACCATACTTTGGATGGTTTAGTTTTTGATTATTTCCAATCATGGAAAGTCCAAAATCCAGAACAGCATCAGGCAGCTAAAACACATTTTAATATTGATGGTTTTGTTACTTTGATTAAACAAGAGTTTTTAGATCATAATAGGTTAGATGGCAGAAGCGAACAAGAACAAATAAGAGCAATTAGAAATTTAGAACAATTACAAATTTGCGATTTACAGTATATAGTTGAGTATACCACCGATTTCTTTAAATATTTAAGAAGAACGGGTAGAATTAGTGATATTAATTTATTAGATACTTATATGACAAAAATAAAAGGACCAATAGGTGAAAAGATTTGGAATGAATGACAAAAGCATCCAAAGAAGAATGATATTGCTATAGGACCTAAAATTCAACATGTATATGATATACTTAGACAAATTAGGAAACAATTTTACATGAGTTGTAAAAATATAGATTTACCACAACAGTATGGTTGCCATAAGAAAAATAAGTATAAGAAAATATACAAAAAGAAATATAAGTCATATAAACCCTACAAACAGCATAAGAATTTTAGCATAAGACCTTCAAGAACATATAGGAAAAGAAAATATATTCCAAAACAATTTAGAAAAAGAAGTGGCAGACCTTGGATTAGAAAATATAAAGCACCAAAAGATAAGAGTAGTTGTAAATGTTATTCATGTGGAGAAGCTTGACATATTAGACCTAAATGTCCAAAATTAGGTAAACAGTCGAAAGAAAAAGTACATTTGATGAAGTTGTTTAAGTTAGAAGAAGATGAGGATATTCAATCAATATACAGTTTAGATACTTTAAGTGATAATGAGAGTATTTATAGTATATAGAGTATTAACATGATAGATTCAGACTCAGAAGATTCAAGTAGCACAAATAGTGATCTAGAAGAGTATATGTGTGCATTCATAGAAGAACAACATGAAGAAGAATATAAATACATTAATTTAGGTTGGCCAAAAAAATGTCATAAGTGTAGTAAATTAGTTGCAAATAAATACTATAATACATATTCAATATTATGTGAAAAATGTTATAATAATAGGTTATTAGAAGTTAATTCAACAGAATCATAAGAAAATACTGAAATATTAGGAAATATTGTTCATAGTATAGAAAAACCAAAAAATAGTTCTTTAATTACCACAAATTGCGAAATAGAATTAGCAAACGAACATAAGATACAAACAATAGCTATGATAGATACAGGGAGTACAAAGAGTGTCATAAGAGAAGAGTTAGTACCAGAAAAATATAGACAAAAATTAGCAAAACTAGTAAGAATAACAAAATTTGATGAGAGACCAGTTTACTTAACACATTGTATAAATAATGAGTTTATTAAAGTAGAAAAACAACAATTTAATTTATCATTAACATTTGTTTCACCAGTAGGATCATATCCATTTATTTTAGGTTTAAACTTTTTAAAAAGTTTGCAAGGTTTTTTATTTATGAACCCTAGCATAACATTTTTCAAAAGAGACATTACAATAACTAACCAAAGTAATACTGTAGAAGCATACACAAACATAAGTATAGAAGAGCCTAGTGGCCAAGATAGTTATCATTTAGAAAATACAAAAGAAAATAACGAGCATAATAACGTAGAAGAATTTGATGAAGACATATTTGAACATGAGTACCCGATTTTAAAAGAAGGAAACCGTATAGAAATATTATAGTTAAGTAAACCAAGGAGCCTAGAAGAATTATTACAGTTAGCAGAACAAACTAGAATTATAGGAGAAGACCCACAGTTACATTGGAGTAAAAATAAAATACTACCAAAATTAGATATAATTAACCCAGATTTAACCATTAAGACGGTGGATATGCCTTGTAGCTTAATAGATAAATAAGAGTTTGAGCAACAAATAAAAGAGTTGTTAAATTTAAAAGTAATTAGACCCTCAAAATCTAGACATCGATCAACAACATTTATTGTAAGAAAACATTCAGAACTAAAGAGAGGTAAGGCTAGAATAGTTTATAATTACAAGAGATTAAATGATAATACATATGAAGATAGTTATAAGTTGCCAAATAAGGATGAGCTTATAAATAAAATTCAAGAGAGTAAATATTTTAGTAAATTTGATTGTAAATCAGGTTTTTGGCAAATAAGATTAGCAGAAGAATCAATTGAGTGGACATCTTTTACTTGTCCAGAAGGACAATTTGAGTGGCTTGTTATGCCATTTGGACTTAAAAATGCTCCTTCGATATTTCAAAGAAAGATGAATCAAATTTTCAAGAAATTTGATAATTTTTGTAGTGTTTATGTAGATGATATTTTAGTACATAGTAAAAATAAAAATGAACATAGGAAGCATTTAGAGATAGTATTACAAGAATTTATCAATAATGGAATTGTGATTAGCAAAAATAAAATAGCATTAGAAAAGCAAGATATAGAATTTTTAGGAATGTATATCAAGTCAGGTACAATACAATTACAAGATCATATAGCTAAAAATGTGTTAGAATTTCCAAACAAATTAGAAGATCAGAAACAGTTACAAGCATTTTTAGGATTGCTAAATTATGCAAGAAATGTTATACCTGATTTAGGAAGAAAAATAGTAGTATTACATAGTAAAACTAGCAAAACAGGACAAAAATATTTTAATAGTGAAGATATTAAATTAGGTCAAAAAATAAAAGAAGAAATTACTAAACTTAAGCCATTAACATTACCATTAGATGATAGTTACAAGATAGTTGAAACAGATGCTTCATCATTAGGATGGGCATGTATACTATACCAGAAAAAGCATAGGGAGTCTCCAAAGTCTGACGAACAAGTTTATAGATATTCCTCAGGAAAGTTTAGTGATGTACAGTCAAGATTACCATCAACAGATTTATAAATTTTAGGGATAATTAATTCACTTGAAACATTTTCTTTATTTTTACATAATGAAGTATTTACGATTAGAACAGATTGTCAAAATATAGTTTCTCATTATAACAAGATACATGCTAATAAATAAGCAGCCCGAAGATGAGTTAATTTTGTTGATTCAATTACAGGAAATGGTTTTAAACCAATTTTTGAACGTATAAAAGGTAATGACAATACATTAGTTGATATCTTATCTAGATTAATTTGTTGAACATGTATGAAATATCGTGGACCATCATCAACAAATAGCACAAGGCTGCAAGGCAGAAGAGTTTCTTTCAATGGCATGATGATGCACCATCAACCTCCACAATTCAGTGGATTTCAAAATAGCATGAGCAGACCAGCATCACCACCAGTACCTACATTCAACTTTAATGGCAATATTGTTGAAGGAATCAGAAATCCAACTCTGAGATATATGTCAAGGGTACCAGGGCTTTCTGATAGGCAGCAGATTCTTTTAGATAATTTTTGGAATATCCAAATCAAGCAGCCAAGCATGAGGTTAGGCCATGAAAAATTAATTAGAGCCTTGGAACAAGAGTTTGATAGCTTTAATTTTAATTTCCACCAAAACCAGCAGCATATTCATTCTCTTGAGCACAACCATCAAGTCATCTCTAGGGACTATGAGTCATTACTTGGTAAGTTTACCAAAATGAACCAAGAACTCCAATATCTTAGAATGCAGCAAAAGGCAAGTGACACCTTGAAGAGAGAATTGAAAATAGGTTTAGAAATTGATCAGCATAAGAATAAAGGAAAAGAGGTTATTGAACCTATAGAACAAGAGGCTAATGAGCCCATAGAAGAAATTAAGATTGAGCTCTTAGAAGAAGACGTTGAAATGGAGCAACATCAAAATAATGAGCAGCATCAGGTTCTGAGTGACAAAGAAAAACAAGAAAAATATGAAAGTTTTCTTAGAAATATATCTTCAGACTTAATATTAGATGATGTTTTATTAGAAGAAATTTCAAAAGCAAAATTAAGAATAATGCCACCAGATATGCAAAATGAGATCATGAGCAGAGCATCACAGTCCATGAAGGAATTACAATTACAATTACAATGTGCTTTGTAAGAGTTCATATTTGATCCAAAACCAGGGATGGATATTATTACAAAGATGTATCCACCATGTCTTTGTGATAGTACAAAAAAATGTATTTGTAAACCAGATGTTAGCATAGTTGTGACCATGATTAACATGAGAGACTTTAAACCATGGCATTTTAGTTATGAGCATCAGAAAAAGCATAATGTGGTAGAAGTTACCCATGCCTTACTATTAGAGTTTGGTTATCTTGATAAAATATTCATTAACCGTATTTTCCAACTAGAATCATTTCCTGAAAAACTTATAAAAGTAGCAGAAGATTATCTAGAAAGGTGGAAAGAAATTTGCATAAGCTTTATTAGTAGTCATCCAGACTGGTATGTACATATGCATAAGGAGAAATGTAGGCATATAGTCATGATTAATGAAGAGTCCTTTAGACTATCCTCTATCTCCTCACATAGGTGGACTCCTTCATACAAAGAAATTTTAAAATTTAGAGGGATCCAAATGTTTGCTTTAGATGAGTTTGAAGATTTTAGGTATAACATGGTACTAGTAGCAGAAGAAGAAGAAATGTATATTTACAGCAAGACAATAATCAGTCATCAGCCTTATTGGAAACCCCAAAATTTCAAAGAAGAAACAGCAGAAATATATTACAAGGTGAAAGAAGATAGAGAAAGAGATGCGGAGCTAGTAGAAGGCGATGAACAATATTGGAATAATTTGACAGAAATTAGCATACGTTTAATAGCATAATGTAAAATGATGTAAAATGATGTATTCCCAGACAGAAATGTCAACATCATTGTGGACCCCGCTGTAATGGCATAAGAGTAAATAAAGAAAAGAGCCTGATCCATTATGGACTTTTCATACACAAAATGTCCTTTTGATTAAGAATGAATAGTGTCAGGCCCTTTTCGTTAAAACTCTCAAAAATTAATTGTTTTAGGGCCGAATAGCTAGGGTTAGAAGGGGGGATAAAAAAAATTAATTTAAAAAAAAAATTATTTAAAAAAAAATTAATTTTAAATTTTTTTAATATTTACGTGGGCCCATAATGACATGTGATGCCTAATAATTGTCCACCTGGATGCCACGTCATCATTTAACGAAGGTTATAACGAAAAATTTAACGGATGTATGAATGTGTCTCATAATTATGACTTTAGGTACCAAACTGGGACGAAAAAATCTTTATGTACCAAATGTTGAAAACCAATAAACTTCAGAGTAGTAAATTAAGATTAACCCTATATTATAATACGTGGTATACTAAATTCTGCTTTTGGCGCACTAAAGATTTTTTTTGAATTTTTTTTCGTGGGGACCTATTGTATTTTTAGCTTTTCCTTTAAGGGATAAGGATTCTTTTGGGACCATGGGCTTGTCGATGGCTTTCTTTGAGGACAAAAAAAAAATGAAAAATGATGCTCACCTCTCATTTAACGTGACAACTATATTTGGAACCATCCATGGTGTTTTAATTTTTGTCAATTGTTTTTATAATTTCTTTTCTGCTGTCTAAAGTGAAAAATGACGAATCCCTTGACTTATTTTTATGTAAATCGAACTTTTGGATCTTTATTAAGTATAAGAGTAATGTTAGAGAGATCAAATTTTAAAATCAAATTTTGTAAACTAAATAATGAGATTATTGATGATTGGATTATTACTCAAATGTTGATTAACATGCTTATTTTTTATTGGTGACACGGTCTGTCAATTTAATTTAAAATTTTGTTGTCCCTAGTACTATTTAAGTATAAATAACAAGCTTTCAAAAGTAATTTTTTTTTACTAAACGATATTATCTACACAAAGTAGGTGGGGAAGTGGACTAAGCTTTACAATGGGCTAGCAATAATGTGGTTCAAATTTGTCTTTGACAAGAATCGAGCATAAGACTTCTCAGTGACAAGTGAAAAGGAATACCATTATGCCTACAATTAAGTGGCTTCAAAAATGATGATTAGTTGTGTGACCCACTCTACATCGAATCAACGATCTAAACGTGTATTTCGTAAGTCTCAATTTATAGATCATCCTTGCAAAAATTTAACTCAATCCAAAACTATTTGTCTATTTAATTATTATAAGGAAATTTCATTGTTTCTTATAGAACAAAGTGTTTGTCAATTTCTTTGAACTCAATTAGATGTTTCAAATATTTCCTATTTGACTAATATTTTGCACGGATGATCTACGAGGTGCAACTTGAAAAATAGACGGTTCAGATTGTTGAAGTTCGATATGTTGTGGGCCCCACAACTAATTCCCATTTAAAAAAAAAAGGAGATTTCCCTTCCTTAAATGCCTCCTATTTTATCCCTTATTTTCAGAAATGCTCTAGTTGGCAGTGCTTAAAAAATGTATAATTACTCACCTTCGTACATTATATGAAAAATAAATAATAAATAAATTATGCTTTTAACGTTTTAATCTGGGCCTTTAATATCAAATCTAATGATATTTGATCATGAATCCGTACTCGCAAAGTGACAAAAGAGACGTGACTCCATTTTTTTATTAGTGTCCATAATTTTCAATGGTAGGCCTTTGTTTTATAATGTGGTTGTGGATCGAGAATATGAATATATGGGGATGATTTGCATGGGTTTAATTTATTTAGAATCTATATATCTACGTAAATGCATGTTGTACGGTGAAGGAATATGGTTCTCACGTAGATATGCATTTGTGGATCTGTTTATGTTTAAAACAGTAGTTGTGTTTCTCTTTAGATAAATTTCGGATAATAACCTTACACAAATTATAAGAAGAGTGGCAATTTATTAATAAAGGAAAAAGAATAAAAAATTCATCTTCTTAACAATAATTGTATTGCCACTTAGTATTATGGTCTAGTGGTATTCCTTATTACTTGTAAGTGAGAAATCTTAGGTTTGATTCTCGCCAAAGGTGAATTTGAATCACATTATTGCTAGTCAATTTTGAGGCTAAGTCCACCTCTTATTTCTTAATGTAGATAATATTATCATTAAAATAAATAAATAAATAAAACAAGAATCGTATTAGTGAATTAATTAGTACTCATCAAGGTATTAAATATCGATGATATCGGAAATATCGGTAGTTCAAAAACACGGAAATATCGATGGAAATATCGGGATATTATCGATATCGATAAAAATAATATGGAAACCACGGAAATTGTAAGAAAAACTTGGAAATTTTTATTGAAACTTTGCAGGATGTTTATTTAGTCAATTATCTATTAGTTTATCACAAAAAATTGGAAGGAAATGCATTGCATGATGGATTTAACTGATTTAAGTTGATTATATAGCGAGCTGGCAAACATTGTAAATGTAGAAAATATGTAGTAATTAATGAAAGAAATTTAAACACACCATAATCATTTATATATAATGAATTAGTACAATATTTTACACTTTATACATTGCATGGTAAGATACATGAGTGACTTAGTACCACATAGAGTTCCTATGAGGTTCAAAATTTTCACTATCTTCATCATCTCTATTTGTAGAGTATGTGTATTGTGAAGAGTAGTCAGCAACCATGACAATGGTTTTCAAGAACCAAAACCCAAAAGTCAATAGGAAACCGAATACTTCGGTATTTTTCGGGATTACCAAACAAATGGGATTTGGAAACCAATCCCATATCGAAAATTTCGGTATTTTTCGGGATGGGATTCCCGAACTTCAGGATGGTTTTGGTTTGGGATTTTTCGGTTTGGGATTGGGACTTTTTCGGTTTGGTTTGGGATTTTCGGGAATTTTTTCCAGCCCTACCATGTAAGTGACCAAATAAAAAATAGAAAAATTAAAAACCACATGCCATTGACTAAGTAATTAATTGACACAATTTAAAATATAATACCACAAAAAATTTGGAATATGTGCAAATTTGTTTCTTGTAAAAAGAATTCAAAACAAAACCATATATATAAATATAGTAGCATATTATCACAACAACATAAGTGATATGGTGGTTAAGACGTTGAGGAGTCCAATGGGAGGGGTTCGAATCCCTCTATACTCAAATTTGAGATTTTTCAGAAATTTTCAAGAATTTTTGGATGTCATATCGCGATATTTTGACGAAAACTCATTGGATACCCATTAAAATATCGGTAACTCAAAAAAAACACCGATATTTTCGATATTTCAGCACCTATCTAACATGCATGTAAACATACAATAACCTTGTCACACCAAAACATAGTATTTAACTCGTTAGTTTGGACGGAGTAGGAGTCAATATTGTAACATTTTGTAACATTAAGAGTTTCTATTTACCATGCATATATGGTTACCTATATATACTATTCTAATTGCAACGTAGGTCTCTCTCCTAATCCCTCGTAGGCCTTATCTTTTAACTATAACCATGCTAATTATTCTCATGTTCTGTTTGCGCATGCAAATGTAGCTTGCTTGATCGAGCCCAGATGTTTGAGGCATGAGAGCAGCTGTTGCTCAACGGTCTCGGTTGGATTTAGTAAGTCGATAATGATGTGTTTAAATTGGAACATTGTGTGTGGTCCACTTACGTTTGTTTCTGGTTTTTTATATTGCTGTTAGCTAGCTGTATGCAAATTTAGATTCATCGAGTGCTTATCCATTTAAGGATGTTTGACTTGTGTGCTACGACATATGGCACAGTTTGATCCTTACAATCGATCACTAGCTAGGACGATCCTTATCAAATTTGGGACAATATTATTCGGTTAATTAGGTAGGAATAGAGTAAGTCCCGCTTAACACTATTGGATTAGTTGCAGCCGCGGATTCATGAAATATTATTCGGGTGGTCAATAAGAATAGTGAGCGTAGCACACAAAACTTTTTGGACGGTATAGCATGAAAATTGGCATTTTATCGAGTCTTGGTATACTTCAAGTAATTTGCTAAGTCATATTGCACGCATATCGATAGATGCCAACAGGAGCATGTCGACAATAGATTTTGAGCGAGCATGCCTGCAAATGTCAACATATGTTGAGTAAGCCTATCGAAAGATGCATGTAACAAAGCATACAAAGGCATGATGCTAGCAGCTACCCCATCCAGTGCCCCTAGAGGCAATTCTTCTAACAGTTGGAGGGCAACTTTCAAGGGCAGCTCAAATTTTCAAAAGGCAGCAACCAGTTTTTCCATGAAGAATTTCTGAGTTTGGGGGGTCAGCTGACCCACCTTGTCTCAAGGTGGGCCCGCCTCTGATTAGCTGTACGTTATCCAATCTTAGTGGATAGGTGTTGAGTTTCTATTCATGCGTCAATTCACTTTCTAGGACTCGCTAGAATCAATTTGTATAAAGACCTTGTTGTCATGAAGAGAAAGGGAGAAGTTGATTTCGGGTTTGATTTTGGCAAGGGTTGTTGAAGATTTGAATTGAAAATTGATTGCTGAAATCTATATTGGCATTAAGTGGAGAGGGATGAAGGATAATAAGTTCATATTTGTTTGGCAACCCCTAAAGTGGTAAATATTGCATTTTAATAAACGGCAAAAATATTCTTCCACAAGGGGCACATGACATGTTTTAACGGCAAAATGGATTAAAAGTAACGTAGGTGGTAGGACCTAACAATTAAGAGAGTCCCTGTGGTAAAAAATAAAGGGATGTTTTGATATAGGTGCCTTGTTTTTTAATTACTTAGACTAAACATCTGTTTCTTTTAAAATTTTGATTAAAGATTCTCCTATAAATTTTGGGATTATTAATTTCATTTTATTTTATTTCCTTTTGGCAAATTATCTTGTTTTCTTTTCATTATTCGTGCATTTACAATTTTAAAAATTGTCATTAGTTCATCTTGGATCCAAGTTAGGTGCACGGTCCTGTCGTACAGACCACGTTAGGTGGTTCCGACTTGTAGGTGACCCGCGATTATTCGCACAGTCTTCACGTGATCGTAGCACTAGAGCTTATTTATTTACACCTAGTCATATCGTACATATCACATTAGGTGGTTCCGACTCGTGTGCAGGCATACTTGTTGAGCTATAGACCCAGTCATACAGGCCACGTTAGGTGGATCCGGCTGATATGTTATTTCTCATAAGTTTATTTCACCTGAGTCACTTATTCAGTTATTTTGAGATATTTGGCATGGCATACTCATGAATATTGTTTTCTGAGCATGGTTTTGAGATATGTATATATTCTATTTTCTGAGAAATTATACAGGTTTTACGGCGAGGGGTTATAACTTTTGATAAATGAAATGGTTTTGAAAAGCTTTGTTTTTGCCCACTCACACTTTCTGTTTTGCGCCCTTTCAGGTTTTAGGTAAGAGTGCTGGTTGGTGGCTTACGAGGAATTCACGACAACTCTGACAAATTATCACCAATGTAGGATTATCTTTGGTGTTGTATAATTAGTATTTGTCCTGCTAAACTGCACTTCGGTTACTTATGCTCTGATTGTGAACTCACACTTATTATCGCACTTGCACCTTATCTTATCTAGTACTCTAGTTGATTTGGTTTTTGTTTATTTGCATTTCCTATATTAATATTGCTTCCGCACTGTGCACATGGCTATGTCACCCTCACGTGATAGCCAACATGCCTCGATTCTGGTCGGGGTGTGTCAGAGAAAAAATATTAACCCTTACAGTAGTAAAGATTGTACCAAGTTAGAAACGATTTATATACATTATCCTATTGAAAATTTTTAATAATTTAAGGGGGGTGTATTCAATTGGGATTTTGAGGGATTTTAATTCTTTTAATGAATCTAGGGGTATTCAATCATGATTTTAAGTGATTCTTTGAAATTCAAGGTGTATTCAATTAGAATTTTAAGATAGTTTATTAAAATCCTTAGAAATCTGGGTGTATTCAATTAGGATTTTAAATAAGTTTATAACATTCCAGGTGTATTCAATTAGAAATTGATTTTAAAGAATTTGAGAAAGTTGAGGAATTAGAGGGAATTAGAGAGATTTCGTAGTGTATTTTAAGTATCTATATCACCTCTCCCCATGAGATTTCGAGAGAATTGAATCAAAATTTCATATGGAATCTCTACAAATCAATTAAACTCCATAAAAATTCATGGATTTATTAATCCATTAAAGTCTCTCAAATTCTCAATTGAATACACCCCCTAAGTCTCTCGGTCCTCAATTAACTTGGTTATTATCTATTTGGATATTATTGAATACACCCCCTAAGTTTATAGCCCAACGTAGCGTCTGAATCCAATGTAAAAAACAGAACCAAGAAACGGACAATGTATTGCAGCGTTTGAGTCCAAATAAAAAATTCAGGAGTCATGCGAGGTGTGAAATATTTGAAGCGTGTTAGTGATGAAAAAACGAAACAAAAGAACGTACATTGTAAAGCAACGTCTGAATCAAAAGAGCAGAATCACAAAAGAAAATTGTTGATTAATCAACAATGAGGATCATCTTTGTAAGGATCCCGTGGATCCTCCAATCATGTCCGTTCATCGTACATCGTGCGATAAAAAATCATTTCAAACTTTTTTATTTAAAATTGAATATAAATAGTACAACGGATGTGATTGAAGGATCAAAGAGGATCCTCATTCCAAACATTAACCTAATGTTTGAACCTTTTTGGTCAGTGTGGTTTGATTTGATGATTGACGTCGACGATGCCACTTGCTACGTGTACTGAAAAAGAAAAGAAAAAGGGAATAAAAAAGGGAGGCAGATTGTCTGCCCTCCTGTTTGGGTGTCCTTCTCATCCCTTCTTATTTTGTGCGATCACGGTTAAGCCACGTCAACATTTTATATTAATTTTCTTTAGAGATAATAAGACAAAAAGTAATAAGAATATAAAATGTTGACGTGATTTAACCGTGACCGCACAAATAAGAAGAGATAAGAATGACACTCAAATAGGAGGGCAGACAATCTGCCTTCATAAAAAAGGATAATGGAAACTGAGGGATCTATCAGGTGAAGTGGTTCGCCGCATACGAACTGAGCCACTTACATGTGTCCGTCCCATCATCCCTAAAAGCATATATATATATATATATATATATATATATATATATCTCTCTATCTCTCTCTCTCCACATTTTCTCTCCTTTCTTCTAGTGTGTTGATGCTTTTTAATTGTTGATGTACGTGTTTCCCACTGGGGTTTGTTCTCCAATAATTCTCAGTCGTACTCGTCCGCTAGTTCGTACTTGGTCTAGGGCAAAATGGCAAAAAAAATAAAAAATTAAATGAAAGTACAAAACTAAGAATAATACGCCGTCTGTGGGAATCGAACCCACGACCACGTGGTTAAAAGCCACGCGCTCTACCAGCTGAGCTAAGACGGCTCCCTTGTCGGGTTTTCCTCTCTTCCATAATATAACAATCAAGGAAAGGAAGGGATTCTTCTACACCCCAGTACGCATATGTTTGTTGGGCCTAGACTTCTGATCCAGGTCTATTCACAATCTGGCCGGTCTCAACTCTGAAGCCCAGTTCTCATCTTGTTATGGCTTCAACTTTGCCTAGTGTTTGCAGTATTTCTTCAAGTCAGGGCCTGGCTTAAGAGAGAGGTGTAACTAGGGCTGTTGTCGTCAGTCCACCTAGTAAGTTAGTAACAATCAATGAGAAAAGAACGTTTTTATTTTGTAGTCCATTCAGCCACCCCAAACTCTAAGCAAGTGACCATTTATCACAATAGTAGATAAGTATTTTGCCTTTGCATGACGGCGTGTGTTACAATTCCGTCGGTGGCTAATCTAACAAAATCTTATTGTTTGACAAAAAACACTCTAAAATCTAAACTTACATACCACAAATGTACTTCTATCTAACTTTTGTATCAATGATAAAACGTTACAGTAAAAAAAATTGACATATATAATTGTATTACTAGTGCAGGACAATACAATAGCAATGTAACAATGACATGTAAATCCTTCTCCATACATACTTTGCATGGATTCACATGCATGCAACATAATTTATTATATATCGTTTTCAACATTCAATATCTTAGCAAAAAAATAAAAGTAAAACCAACGTCTCACTCATTGCAATTGCCCACAAACGATTATCCCCTTGGTTACGGGATTTTTTTCAACTTAAGTGCTAATCTTGGCCACCCGTCCAAAAGCGATCAACATAGACAAAGGCTTAAAGCAAAGTAAAAGCCTTTTGAAAGTGAAAGATAAGAACTTGAATCTGAATAAGGCTACCTTGAATCGAATAATTCTAGAATGCATGAGTTTTAGTTAATTAAAACCTGTTAGAACAAATCAAATGTCAAGTGTATAATATATAACAATTACACAGTTTATCATGAATAGAAATTTCACAAAGATAAGATATATCTTACAATATGAACAATTTAATGAATTTGAATAACAAATCATAAAACACACTGACTTGTTTTCGGAAGATAGAGGCTTGCAGAGCAATCTCCTAAGACAGAAATACGTCCCTACACCAGTGCAGTAGTTCAAAGGACGTCTATCTTGCAGGATACAACTATCTAATCCAAGTTCTTGCACACGAACTTGGATTCTAGGCGAATTTGTTGTGATGGTTCTCTGTAAAGTATAAGAGGAAATGATGGAATTATTCTGTCTTGTTTCTGATCTGATGGCCATATTTATAATGGCGTAATGGAGCAGTTGAAGCCGTTTTTAGAACGGTTGTAACTGTTCGTCATCAGTTTTATCCTTTCGAAAAATAACTGAATGCAAAAATAAAAAACGTAAAAAATTAAACTTGTGTTTTCGTCAATCCGAGCCCCAAGGCCCAAGGCCCATCTTTGACATTTAATATATACACCCAAATCTCCATTTGTAAGGCCCAAGGTCCATAGCTTTGGCCCAATTCTTTTCAAACCATAAAGGAGGGAAAAGACTTATAAAGTGGACTTCTTGAAAGAGTTTGGGCGATGTGGGACTAAGTCCCACTCACAATCACAAGTTCCAACAATACCCCACATTTTCTATTCAAACGCTAGCAATACCCCACATTTGAATAGAAAATAAGATACTAACTAAATCAGTAACATCGTTCCAGAGAACTGAGATATGATATGCATCGGGATAAGTGTCTTTTGGACTTGAACCTTCTCTAGTGAGTACTTATCGGATTTACCTAATGAAGCAGTGAATTTAATATCTTGAACTGATCATTGTAAGTAGTAAATCAAAACAAGAAGTATCACACATATCACATCTTGACACACTTCAATTCATACGGTTGTGTTCATTTTGGTCCTGAACATATCCTGATTTCATGAGACCTTTATAGAATTGTAGCCACATCAAATCTCAAAGATGCGACCCCACATCAATCTCATATATACTAAGAATAGCCTGTTCTATTCATCTCAACTATAAGATATTAGGATTATTAAGAATAATGATTCACCCTTTACGTCTTACAGGTAACACACTGTTTGCCATCATAGGAATAAGTAAGGATTGTGTGTTTCTTACCTTGAGTTTTCCTCAACTAGTTTGCCTATTGAACCTAGACCATGGGATCTCCAATTAGCTAGGTTAGGTTTCCGTCAAGTTATAACTCATTGAGTTGGCTTTAAACCCATTCCCCTCGATGTAAATGCCACTTGATCCTTGGATAGGCCTTTTGTCAAAGGATCGGCAATATTCTCGTTAGATTTAATATAGTCAATGGAGATAGTTCCATTCTTGAGTAACTGTCTAATGGTTTTATGTCGTCGCCTTATATGTCTTGACTTTCCATTATATTCAGCGTTTTTGGCTCGACCTTGTGCAGCCATGCTATCACAATGTATACATACTGCAGTCACATGCTTTGGCCATAATGGAATATCTTCCAGAAATTTTTTAAGCCATTCAGCTTCATCAGAAGCTGTATCTAAGGCTATAAATTCTGATTCCATTGTCGAACGTGCTATACACGTTTGCTTAGATGATTTCCATGACACAGCTGCTCCACCAAGTGTAAATACATATCCACTTGTGGATTTACTGTCTGTGCTCCCTGAAATCCAATTTGCATCACTATATCCTTCTAATACTGGCGGATATTGAGTGTAGTGCAAACCATAATGCATTGTATGCTTTAAGTATCTTAATACCCTTATTAAAGCATTCCAATGATCTCTTCCATGATTACTTGAATACCTACTTAATCGGCTTATTGAATAAGCGAGATCAGGTCTTGTACAATTCATAATGTACATCAAGCAACCTATAACTTGTGTATACTCCAATTGAGATACGCTTTCTTCTTCGTTTTTAGTAAGTTTATGAATTGGATCAAATGGAGTGACTGCAGGTTTACAATCATAATGTCCAAACCTTTTTAGAACCTTTTCAACGTAATGTGATTGAGTTAGGACATATCCATCTGAATTCCTTAGAATTCCAACTCCAAGAATCACATCAGCTAATCCTATATCTTTCATATCAAAACTAGAATTTAACATTTTCTTTGTGGAGTTAATCACATCTTTGTTTGTTCCCAGTATAAGCATGTCATCAACATAAAGACATACAATAGCACAAGCATTTTTCGTTTGCTTAACATAAATGCATTTATCACTTTCATTGATCACAAATCCATTTGTGAGCATATTATGATCGAATTTTTCATGCCATTGCTTAGGAGCTTGTTTAAGTCCATATAATGACTTAATCAATTTGCAAACTTTCTTTTCTTGACCTTTGACAATGAAACCTTCAGGTTGTTCCATATAAATTTCTTCGTCTAATTCACCATTTAAAAATGCAGTTTTGACATCCATTTGATGTATCTCGAGATTGTGTACGGACGCTATAGCTATTAATAACCTTATAGATGTTATTCTAGCTACTGGTGAATAAGTGTCAAAGTAGTCAAGTCCTTCTTTTTGACGATATCCCTTGGCAACTAGACGAGCTTTATACTTGTCTATGGTACCATCCGGTCTCAATTTCCTTTTGAAAATCCATTTATGTCCTATTGGTTTATTTCCAGGAGGCAAATTAACCAATTCCCATGTATTATTTTGCATGATGGATTCCATTTCACTTTGAATAGCTTCTTTCCAATAAGGCGCTTCAGAGGATTCTAAAGCAGCCTTATAAGTTTGAGGCTCATCTTCGGTTATAAAAGTGAGGAAATCAGGACCAAAATCCTTTGCAAACTTTGCTCTTTTACTCTTCCGTGGTTCCAGATGTTGACTTTGAACTCTAGAAGTTGAAGCATGATTTTCGTCATCATTTCTTGTATTATCACCATGTACTATTTTGTTCAATACATATGACCTATCTTTATAAGGAAAAATTTCCTCAAAGAACTCAGCTTCGGTAGATTCAAGTATTGTATTTACATGAATGTCTGCAATTTCAGATTTATGAACCAAAAATCTATATGCCGAACTATTATTGGCATGACCAATAAATATACAATCCACTGTTTTTGGTCCAAGTTTTTGTCTCTTCGGAAGAGGCACTTGAACTTTTGCAAGACAACCCCACACTTTCAAGGTTTTGTATGTAGGTAACCTACTTTTCCAGATTTCATAAGGAGATTGATTGGTCTTCTTATGTGGAATTCGGTTCAAAATCGTATTTGCAGCAAGGAGTGCCTCACCCCATAAATTATGTGGTGCTCCAGAACTGTTCAACATGGAATTAATCATATCCTTCAATGTACGATTTTTCCGTTCAGCCACTCAATTTTGTTGAGGAGTATATGGGCCTGTGGTTTGATGTATTATTCCATGCGTTGAACAAAATTCTGCAAAGTCATTAGATTCGTATTCACCACCTCTATCCGATCTTCAGACTTTTATTCTTTTGTCTAGTTGATTTTCGACTTCGGCTTTAAATGTCTTAAACATGTTTAAAGCTTCATCTTTACTATAAATCAAATAGACATAACAAAATTTGCTGCAATCATCAATGAAGGAAATATAGTAGTTCTTTCCTCCACGAGTTGGTGTGGATTTGAAATCACAAAGATCACTATGGATTAAACCAAGTATTTCGTTGGATTTTTCCACTGATTTATAAGAGTGTCTTGCATATTTGGATTCTGTGCATAACTCACATTTAGATACTTTATTCATAGAGCATTTTGGCAATAGGCCTAAGTTAACCATTCTTTGAAGAGAACCAAAATTAACATGACCTAATCTTGAATGCCATAATGTAGATGACTCAATCAAGTAAGCAGAAGAAGCACTAGGCTTGTTATTGTTATTAATAGCATCAACAGAAAGTACATTCAATTTAAAAAGCCCCTCAGACAGGTAGCCCTTTCCCACATACATCCCACCCTTGGTGATTACAAACTTATCAGATTCGAAGACTATTTTGAAACCCTTGTTACTTAGAAGCGATCCAGAAATCAGATTCTTGCGAATATCAGGAACATGCAGAACATTGGTGAGTGACAGCTCTTTTCCAGAAGTGAGTTTGAGCGTCACTCTTCCTTTCCCTGCAACGGCAGATGCAGTTGCATTCCCCATGTACAGATTTTCTCCACCATCAACAGATTGGTAAGTAACAAATAAATTTCGATCAGCACCCACATGCCTTGTTGCTCCTGTATCAAGCCACCAGTCATTGGAACTCGTCAATAAATTGACTTCAGACACAACAGCAACAAACTTGTCTTCTGCAACGTTTGCTTGATTGGAATTCTCAGAATTCTGATCCTTCTTGTGGCGGCAATCCTTTGCCCTATGTCCTGTCTTTCCACAAACCCAGCAACCTCCTTTGATTTTCTTGAAGGTTTTCCCCTTCACAACAATTAGTGTTTTCTTTGCAGCAGCATCCTTGCCTTTGTTTTTCTGATGGTGCCTTGCCTTGTGTGAGTCACTTCCTTCCACAACATTGGCTTTTGCCTCCAGAGATGAGACATCATACTTCTCATTTTTGCGATGATCCTCCTCCACACGCAATTTGAGAATCAATTGATCGATGCTCATGTCTTCAATTAGATGTTTAAGATAAATCTTAAAGTCTTTCCAATTCGAAGGCAGTTTCTTTATAATAGAGCCAACCACAAAACCTTCTTTCAGACCAAGATTTTCTTCATCTAACTCATGAACAATCACTTGGAGTTCTTCAACTTGCTTGACAACAGACTTTGTGTCACTCATCTTGTAATTCAGAAATTTTCCAATTACAAACTTCTTGGAACTTGCCACTTCGGACTTATACTTCTTATCTAGAGACTCCCACATATCTTTCGTTGTCTTATATGATGAATAAACATCATACAGAGAGTCATCTAAAGCATTCAGAATGTAGTTCCTGCATAGAAATTCACTGTGAGTCCAGGCTTCTATAGCCTGCAGAATTTCGGCAGGAATATCTCCCTCTTCTGGTGCTTTGGGGGACTCAGAAATAATCACATGACTCAAGTTCAGAGTTGTTAAGTAGAACAACATCTTCTGTTGCCAACGTTTGAAATCAACTCCTTTGAACTTCTCAGGTTTCTCAACGTGTTGCTTAACGACACCAACATTTGATTGATCCATGGTTACACAAAGTTATTTCTGTCTTAGATTGTTAGAAAAAATCAAATGTCAAGTGTATAATATATAACAATTACACAGTTTATCATGAATAGAAATTTCACAAAGATAAGATATATCTTACAATATGAACAATTTAATGAATTTGAATAACAAATCATAAAACACACTGACTTGTTTTCGGAAGATAGAGGCTTGCAGAGCAATCTCCTAAGACAGAAATACGTCCCTACACCAGTGCAGTAGTTCAAAGGACGTCTATCTTGCAGGATACAACTATCTAATCCAAGTTCTTGCACAAGAACTTGGATTCTAGGCGAATTTGTTGTGATGGTTCTCTGTAAAGTATAAGAGGAAATGATGGAATTATTCTGTCTTGTTTCTGATCTGATGGCCATATTTATAATGGCGTAATGGAGCAGTTGAAGCCGTTTTTAGAACGGTTGTAACTGTTCGTCATCAGTTTTATCCTTTCGAAAAATAACTGAATGCAAAAATAAAAAACGTAAAAAATTAAACTTGTGTTTTCGTCAATCCAAGCCCCAAGGCCCAAGGCCCATCTTTGACATTTAATATATACACCCAAATCTCCATTTGTAAGGCCCAAGGTCCATATCTTTGGCCCAATTCTTTTCAAACCATAAATGAGGGAAAAGACTTATAAAGTGGACTTCTTGAAAGAGTTTGGGCGATGTGGGACTAAGTCCCACTCACAATCACAAGTTCCAACAAAACCTCACTCACATTAAACCACAATAAAATAATTTCTCGGCTTAATTACTCATTTACCCTCTGTAAATGTTTTTGACTCCCACTTTTCCTCTTGAAAGTTGCTTTGTCCCAACTTGCACTCTAAATCATGTATTTTTGTCCCACATTACCATATGTCGTTAAGTCTGTTAATATTTCAGTTTGTGTTGAAAATGCTGGTGGGTTAGTGAATGCCCACAGTGATATTGAAAACACACAGATTGGATTTTCAACATTGGCAGTGTTGAGATGTGGACTTTGGAAATGGAGGGGATCATTTTTCAAAAGATGTACTGTAAATTTCAAAATGTAATAATGCGAGTTGCTATATAAATAGAGCACTCGACTGCAATCAAAACATACAGAAAGAAAGAAAGATTAATAACATCATCTATTCCTCTCTCTTTTATTTGTCATCCCCTAGTGCTAGAACTTCAATGTGATATTTTACCTTTACTTCGCTCCTGTCATTAGTAAAGGTTATCTCTCTAACTTTTATATATTTATAACACGTTATCGGCACGAGTCTCTAAAACCTAACCATTTTCTCGTTTATCTTCGCAGAACGAAAGAAAGGAAAAAATGTTTCCTCTAAGGTTTTTACTGTTCATCTTCTTCCTCTGCCTCAACTGCGTGATATACCCTCGCGACGAACTGTTTGCTCCATGCCTGCTTCTAGTTCTCAACCTAACAGTTACATATATATTTGATTTCTTGTTTGGTGTAGATCTTGATTACTAACCCAATATTTATTTATGTTGATTTTACTGCAATCCAAGATGGTGTGGTACAATCGCCCATCTTGAACTGCAAATTTAATCTTACTGCGATCCAAGATGGTGCGGTATCATCGCCTATCTTGGACTGCAGATCTAATTTTACTGCAATTTTAGGTGGTGCGGTATAATCACCCACCCTACCCTGCATATTTAAATTTGTCTGCTATTTAATTTCATTGCAATTTTAGGTGGTGCGATATAATCACCCACCCTGATATGCGTATTTAAATTTTTCCTGCTACTGTAGTGGTGTGGAATAATCGCCTATCCTATGTTATATTATTTCAATGAGAATGGTGCGGTACAATCGCCTTCCTCATTCATCTTGAAAATCTCGGGCCTGAAGTTTCAAGTGCTTATCATTTTGGACTGAAGATCAAAATGAAAAATTTATAAGAATCAGAAGTTCTAACACTATATTCCTCCAGGAATACATATTATTGCAAGTTCTTACACATCTCATTTTCATTCAGAAAAGAAAATGGTGAACTTGGCGAATCTTGATTTTGCTGCCCTGGACATTACTGGGAAGAATTACCTTACCTGGGTATTGGATACCAAGATCCATCTGGAAGCAGGGAATCTTGGAGATACCATTAAGGAAGAAACTAGCTCACCCTCTCAAGATCGGGCGAAGGCCATGATCTTTATTCGTCGCCATCTTGATGAGGGACTAAAAAGCGAGTACTTAACGGTTGAAGATTCGTTAGCCATCTGGAAGGCATTGAGAAATAGATACAATCATCAGACAACGATGATTCTTCCAAGAGCTCGCTATGAATGGACTCACCTAAGGATCCAGGATTTCAAGTCAGTGGCAGAGTACAATTCTGCGTTGTTCGGAATTACATCTCAGATGAAGCTCTGTGGGGATACTATTACTGAGAAAGATTTGCTGGAAAAGACTTTCAGCACATTTCAGCCTCTAACGTGCTCCTGCAGCAGCAGTATAGAGCGCGAGGCTTCACTGAATATAACCAGCTGATATCTATGCTCTTGGTAGCTGAACAAAACAATGATCTCCTGATGAAAAATCATCAGTCCCAACCTACTGGATATGCATCATTCCTAGAAGTGAATGTTGTTTCCCTCGAAGTGAAAGCCACATCCTCTAGTAGCGATAATCAAACGAGGACATGGCCACAAATGAGGTTGATGGAACAGGAAAGGCAAGAACCATGATGGTCAGTCTCACAACCAGGTTCCAAGGCAAAATTCAGGTCCGAGCTTTAAAAATGTGAATCGCCCAAAGGCAAAGCTCACATGAACAATGCTCATAGGAACTCTGAAGGAGCCTGTCATAGGTGTGGTGGCAATGGGCATTGGGCACGTACTTGTTGTACCCCAAAACATCTGGTGGATCTATATCAAGCCTTCCTCAAGGACAAGGGTGTCGAGACTAATTTTCTCGACCATGCTAAACCAATGGATATACCTGATCCAGTGTGTGACTTATCAGGACAGTTGAACACAACTCACCTAGATGTTTCGGACTTCATTGTGGAAAGGGGGAATGAAGTGTATCGGTCCGACTGAATCATTTATGTTTAATGTACTTTTATTATGCTGAACTTGTAGTTTAAAACTAGCATTTCAGATTCAATAAAAGTGGCATGTAAATTTCTTGTTATAACTTGCTTTTAACTCTGATCCCCTTTTACTCAGAAAGCATGGATAAAAACTAAGGAAAACTAATGAAAAAGACTTCAAAACTTTGACTTTTAACCAAAAACCACCTATTAGCTTTATTTAATGATAAGGATAAGAGAAAAAAAAATACATAACAAAAGTTTGGTGCTTCAGCCTTCTCTCTTCGAAGCTCACCTCCTATGCACCAACTCTTTCACCGCCGGCATCCTCACCCTCCCTGAACTTCGCCTCCGATTCCCGACCAGCAACCGCCATGGCGACGAGCTTAGTGACAAGGAACAAGATGATCAAAGCCAACAACGCCGTCCACTGCCCTTGTTAGCCTTCATTCTCTCTTTCTTCACCTTTGAGTTTTTGCTCCTCTTATTCTCCACCAACCTCTCCTCATAAGCCTCAAGGATTTCATGGATCAGCTGCCGGTTCGGCGAAGCGTCCCACCGTGCCCAAAAACTCATGTAGCTCTTGAAGCAGTCGCACTGGAACGTAGGAGGGTGGTCCACCCAAAACTATTTCAAACCCAGATTCGATCCAAGATGCTAGAAGGCATTACTAGCAATAGATTACAACAAAACCAAGCTAATTTTACCTCATCTTTTCAAGGGTTATAGCTTGATTCCATTAGAGCAACTCTCATCGAGAACCCCTGCTTGGATTATCCTACTTCCCATTACATAATTTAAAATGCAATGGTACCATAGTTATCCCCAGCTTGCACATGTCTTGTATTTTGGTGGTTTGGGGTCTCAATTAAATTGGAATTTATGGTGATGGTGCTTGGAGTTCTTTTTGGCTATGGTTGTTTAGAGAGAAGACAGAGAGTTCGAAAAGAGAGAGAAAGAGTTCTGGAGTGTTCACGGGGGAAAAGGAAAAGAAGAAAGAAAATGGGAAGAAAAGAGAGTGGGCTAGGTTACAAACACAACACAGTGGTGCAGTACCGTTAAGTTTCATAAACAGTGTAGTAAGTTTCATAAACAGTGTCATAAGTTTTCATAAACCGTGCAGTAAGTTTTATAAACAGTGTTGTAAATTTCATAAACAGTGTAAAAGTTTCAAAAACAGTGTGAGGACATGAGTCCATGCGTCAGATTTTTTTTTAAATTTTTTTTAAATATGAAAATTATGTCATTTTCATTAAAATTTAAGTTCTTTTGTCCTTTTTATTAAAATTTAAGGGTTTTCATTAAAATTTAAGTCCTTTTAATTAAATAAAGTTATAGCATGGTTTTTTTTATTAAAATAAACTTAGTCTAAGCCTTTTTCATGAAAGTTCCCTAAAAACTATGGTCATTCTCAAAACATGAGAAATGACGAAGATATTTGTCTTGCAAACTGCGCAACTACACATACAATACTTCGAGATCAAAAGTATTTCTCAAGATTGATGCTAACAAAAGTAAGGGTAACAACAATATCAGGACCTTCAGATGTAATTGAAGGCTCAGGGAAAGCCCAGATTATGTTACCAAATGGAACAATATTTTCCATACAGAATGCGTTGTATGCTACTCGATCTACTCGAAATTTGTTGAGTTTCAAAGACATACGTTTAAATGGATACCACATTGAAACGAAAAGTGCAGAAAATGTGGAGTATCTATGCATTACCTCCAATGATACCCAAAAGCGTATATTGGAGAAGTTGCATGGTTTGTTGAGAGGATTGTATTATACATACATAAAGACAATTGAATCACATACTGTCATGAACAAGAAGTTCATTGATTCAAAAGTTTACATGCTTTGGCATGACCGTCTGGGTCATCCAGGATTTACCATGATGCGTAGGATCATTACCAACTATAACGGACATCCATTATTGAGTAGACATATTGCTATCACAAATGATAACCCTTGCAAGGCTTGTTCTCAAGGGAAGTTGGTAATTAGACCATCACAACTAAAGGTTGATGCTGAATCCCCATAATTTTGCAAAGAATTCAAGGGGATATTTATGGACCTATTCAACCATCTTGTGGACCATTTCGATATTTTATGGTTTTGGTTGATGCATTTACCAAATGGTCACATGTTTGTCTCTTGTCTACTCGAAATGTAGCTTTTGCGAGACTTCTTGCTCAGATAATTAAGTTACGAGCACATTTCCCATATTACCCCATTAAATCAATCCGACTTGATAATGCTGGTGAATTTATGTCTCAAACATTTGATGATTACTGCATAACATTGGGTATTGATGTTGAACACCCAGTTCCTCATGTCCATACTCAAAATGGTTTAGCAGAAGCATTGATCAAGCGGCTTCAGTTAATAGCTCGCACTCTGCTCATGAAAACAAAATTGTCAGTTTATGCATGGGGACATGCCATCTTACATGCTGCATCATTGGTTCGATTGAGACCTATAGCCAACCACTAATACTCCCCAGTACAACTCGTGTTTGGACATCAGCTAAACATTTCACATTTACGAGTTTTTGGTTGTGCTATTTATGTGCCTATTGCACCCCCGCAAAGCACTAAAATGGGACCTCAGCGTAGACTGGGAATTAATGTGGGTTTTGATTCACCATCTATCATCAGATATTTGGAACCCTTGACAGGTGATATGTTTACAGCTCGTTTTGCTGATTGTCACTTTGATGAGACAGTCTTCCTGTCGTTAGGGGGAGAAAAGACCGTTCCAGAATAACAGAAAGAGCTGACATGGGTTGTTCCCACCTTGTCTCATTTTGATCCACGTAGTACTCAATGTGAAAATGAAGTGAAAATGATTGTTCATCTTCAAAGCATTGCTAATCAAACGCAGATGCATTTAATGATGCTATGAAAGTGATAAAATCATATATACCAGCTATAAATGCACCCGCAAGAATTGATGTCCCTGTTGGACAAAATAAAGTGGCATCGAATGATTCATCTGGTGCACGCCTGAAGCGTGGTAGACCCCCAGGTTCAAAAGATTCAGCCTTTCGAAAGAGAAAGACAATGGCACAGCTGAATCCAAATGAAATCATTCAGGAAGAGAGAATGAATGACAAATCTACAATTCAAGATTCTGGACTTCCAGAAAAAGAAAATGTCCTTGATGAGACACATGTCCCTAAAGAGACAGCAGTACATGAGAGCAAAGAAATCTTCATAAATTATGCATGTACTAATGAATTGTGGGATCAGAATGAAATAATCATCGACGATATGTTCGCATTCGCAGTAGCCACTGAAATCATATTAAGTGATGATATTGAGCCCCGCTCTGTTGATGAATGTAAACAGAGGCAAGATTGGCCTAAGTGGAAAGATGCAATCCAGGCAGAATTAAATTATTTGGAAATGCGAAATGTTTTTGGACCAGTAGTCCAAACCCCGCCTGGTGTAAACCCCATGGGTTACAAATGGGTATTCACAAGGAAACACAATGAGAAAAACGAGATTGCAATATATAAAGCACGACTCGTTGCACAAGGTTTTTCGCAAAGACCTGGAATTGATTATGAGGAGACATACTCTCATGTAATGGATGCAATTACGTTCTGTTACTTAATAAGTTTAGTGGTTTCAGAAAAACTTGACATGTGACTTATGTATGTCATCACCGCGTATCTATATGGAGAATTAGATACTAACATATATATGAAAGTCCCAGAAGGACTTAAGTCGCCTGAAACAACTAACAAATCACGAGGTATGCTCTCAATCAAATTAAGGCGATCATTGTATGGGCTGAAACAATCTGGACAAATGTGGTATAATCGTTTCAGTGAGTATTTGATCAAAGAAGGGTATATCAACAATGTCATTTGCCCTTGTGTGTTCATTAAGAAATCCAACTCTGGATTTGCTATAGTGGCAGTATATGTCGATGATATGAACCTAGTTGGAACCCCTTAAGAGCTCAATAAAATTGCCGAATATTTGAAAAGCGAATTTGAAATGAAATACCTTGGAAAAACAAAATTTTGTCTCGACCTGCAGATCCACTCAGCACGCCAATGGTTGTTCGTTCTCTAGACGTTAAGAAAGATCCATTCCGTCCAAAAAAAGATGATGAAATGGTCCTTGGTCCAGAAGTACCATATCTGAGTGCAATATGTGCTTTGTTATATTTAGCACAATGAACTAGACCAGATATAGCTTTTTCAGTCAACTTGTTAGCAAGGTATAGCTCTGCTCCAATAATTCGCCATTGGAAGGGTGTCAAAGATGTATTGCGATACCTTCGTGGGACAACATACATGGGTCTCTTCTACTCAGAGAAATCCACAAATGACCAGGTCCTTTTTGGATATGCAGATGCTGGTTTTCTCTCTGATCCGTATAAAACCAGCTCACAAACTGGATATGTGTTCAAGAGTGGAGATACAACAATCTCATGGCGCTCAACAAAGCAAACACAAGTTGCTACATCTTCAAATCATTCAGAAATACTTGCTTTACATGAAGCAAGTCGTGAATGTTCTTGGTTAAGATCAATGATCCATCATATCCGGAATTCATGTGGTCTAACTTCGAAGACAGACAATCCAACTGTCATTCATGAAGATAATGCAGCCAGTGTTGCCCAAATGAAGGAAATATTCATCAAGGGTGATAAAACTAAACACATATCTCCAAAGTTTTTCAGTGCACATGAGCTTCAGAAGGCTAAAGTTATTGAAGTTAGACAAATCCGTTTTAATGAAAATCTGGCAGATTTGTTCACCAAATCTCTACCAAATGCACGTTTCAGAAGTTAATGCAAAGTATCGGATTACGTCGACTTACCAAACAGCTAAATTTGGAGAATGCGGAATCAGGGGGAGATATATATCAGGGGGAGCATCTATGATACATGCCTGTTGTACTCTTTTTCCCACTGGGTTTTTCCTATCAAGGTTTTAACGAGGCAACATAAGCATACTTAACACTATATCAACAATCCAGGTAAAGTTGTACTCTTTTTCCTTTGCTATGGTTTTTTCCCACTGGGTTTTTCTTAGCAAGGTTTTAACGGGACAACTGATGTTGATATGTGGGCATCCAAGGGGGAGTGTTGAAAATGCTGGTGGGTTAGTGAATGCTCACAGTGATATTGAAAACACACATATTGGATTTTCAACATTGTTAGTGTTGAGATGTGGACTTTGGAAATGAAGGGGATCATTTTTCAAAAGATGTATTGTAAATTTCAAAATGTAATAATGCGAGTTGCTCTATAAATAGAGCAATCGACTGCAATCAAAACATACAGAAAGAAAGAAAGATCAATAACATCATCTATTCCTCCCTCTTTTATTTGTCATCCCCTAGTGCTATAGCTTTAGTGTGATATTTTACCTCTACTTCGCTCCTGTCACTAGTAAATGTTATCTCTCTAACTTTTACATATTTATAACAGTATGCTTAATTTTCTAGTCCAGGAGAGGAGGGTAGGCAAAAATATGGGTCTTGGTTCATAATTAGTGCGCACGACAACTGTGTATTGCATGGATTAAGGAGAGAATTTTCAGTGTGATTGGAACACGGAGTAATACATCATGTGTTACGATATAAATGGTGTAATATGTGTGTTAAAAAATTAATAACTTAAAAAATAAAAATTTCCACTACTTAAATAAAAACATGTGGTGTACCACTCGTGTTCCGACCACAATAAAAAATTTCTGTGGATTAAGGGTAATAAGAAATTTGAGCTTTCGATTTGATGACAGCGGGATTCTCCGAGAAGTCAAGATTGTTGGGGCGATGTTTAACAAAATGTGGCTGTTGACAGAAGTTGGTATTGACATTATTTCAGCTCGGTTAAGCATTGTGGCCATTACACTGTTTTGTCCAGTAAGTCTATCGCTCACTCTCTCGGCTTTAGAAATGAGCATTTTCCATGGTCCAAGCCCCCGCCAGACTTGCTTCTTACAAACATGTTCCATCCCAATACAAACATGGTCCAAGGCCGCCAAACTGTTTTGTCGAGTTCCTCTTTGATTCCAACAGATGACAAATTTCCGAAGCTGGCCATTCATGTTGGACTCTCTAGCTCTCTGTACATACTGAGTCGTTCATGCTCATATTAAATATATGTAAGTATTGTAGTCAAGTTTCATATTTTTACGAAGATATGTTAAAAACACAAGGAAATGAAGGAAGTTGGGGAGGGTGTCCGGTTTGGGTAGATTAGGCTACACAACATATTGATCTAATGTAAAATCATTCAAATTGATTTGGTTTAGCCCTCGAGCAACATCATTTAGATTGATCCGAGTTAGGAGCCAGCAGCTTAATCGAACCAAACCAATTAATTTAGTGATCAGTTTGATATTTTTAGTATTTAATATTTGATAATCAAAATTGATAATAAAAGTGTGAATGCAAATGATATAACAAAGCAACAATAACCCATAAGAAAATGTCAAAAAAAAAAAAAAAAAAACTTTGACAATTTGGTTTGATTTAGGCAGTTTTAAAATAGGCTAAACTAAACCAAACCAAACCAATTGTAGTTAGTTCTAATAATTTGATTCAAAATACTGAAGCTTGTTTTATTTGACTGATTTGAACAATTCAAAATATTTCGCATGTAAAATCAAATTTAACATTACCAATTATATGTACGAAAATATATAACTAAACTGTAATACGAATGTAAGAGTTTATTAGTAACCCACCTTGCATCTCTTTTGTGATCAGTTGGTATCTAATGACGACATCATCAGAAGCTACCTTGCGAAATTGGGCAATTAGATTCCACCGAATATCCTCCACTCTTTCAATATGATTGGCGTGCTTTCACACGATTACTCACCCCTTTCACTTGATTGACTCTCTCTAGACCCAAGACTAAACTCCCGCCGTTCGATCTCTGTCTTTTCTTAACCCGTGCCGCGAAGCATCGGATCTTCACCGGCAGCAGAGTTATCCTAAACATGGGCATTTTGGTCATTCAGCCGAAGCCGGAGCCAATCACAATCGACAAAAGCAGACGAGCAAACCAACCAACCAGCCGCCAGGAAAGTGAGGGAACCCATGCGGCTACGAAAGCAACTAAGCAACCTCCACCCTCAAACCGGCGTCGTATCTAAGAAGCCTGTATCACTTCACCCACCAAAACGACGCCACTTCTCCTTGTCCCATTCACCTTCTTATCTCATCGCCAACACCCTTTCCCTCGCTCCCAAGTCATCCTTCACTGTTTCCTCAGACAGCAATTCACCGTCGACCGGAAAATTCACTCGACGACGGCTCCGCCGAATCGCGACGGATCTTATTGAACTGAGCCACCGATCTGCTCGCTGAGTTCAGCTGTTGATCGCGGTTAACTAGAATCTGAAGCTGAGAACGACGCCGTTTACTCTCCCGATTCTTCGCTCTCTAATGTGACCGGCTCTGGTCGAGGGGCAAACTCGTGATTTAATCGAAATGGATCGGCAGGCAATGACGGTTGGGCCGGCCATGGATATGCCGATCATGCACGACAGCGACCGGTATGATTTCGTCCGAGATATCGGGTCCGGAAACTTCGGGGTCGCCAGGCTGATGACGGACAGGCAGACCAGGGAGCTCGTCGCCGTCAAGTACATCGAGCGCGGCAACAAGGTCAGTTTTGGAATTCAGTTTTTTTTTATTTTATTTTATTTTTATCGGTGGTTTTAACTATTTTTTTTTAAATCATCCATTTATGGAAATATCGGATAGCTATTTTGAAGTTTTTAGTTTCAAAATTTAGTAATTTGATCGATTTTGATAAATTTTTGCCGCTGTTTTACTTTACCTTTTTTTTTCTTCGAGTTTTTAGTTTCTAAATTTCGTAATCTAATCTTGTAATTGGTGTTGTTAGCATTAATTAATGAATGATTATTAAGTGTTTGAAAAGAAAAGATGGTATTTTGATTAATTCAAATTAAAGCATGGAGAGTTGGGTTAAAAAAGATATTGAATTTTCTAGTGTGATTAAACTTGCAAGTTTGCTTCTAATGATTTATAGCTCTTTTGGTGATGATTGAGTGGTGAGATTTTGGAGCATCTGTTTCTCACCGTGGTTTTCGGTGTTGTAGATTGATGAAAATGTTCGAAGAGAGATAATAAATCATAGGTCTTTGAGGCACCCGAACATCATCAGATTCAAGGAGGTTAGTTTAGCCGTGTGTTGACGATAAGATTTGAATTTCCGTCTTCCTAGTGCTGTTAGGCTAATTGGTTGCTAATCTACTCTGGATTTTACTGTGCATATAGGTCATTCTGACTCCTACCCATCTGGCCATTGTGATGGAATATGCTTCTGGAGGAGAAATGTTTGAGCGAATATGCAATGCAGGGCGGTTCAGTGAGGATGAGGTCCTCATTTCAATCTCTATAGTTCCTCCCTATCTTTCGGTTTCTTTTACTGTTTTACTTTACATGCTGAAGATGTGTTTTCCATTTTTGGTCCAGGCCCGCTTCTTTTTTCAACAACTTATATCTGGAGTTAGTTATTGCCATGCTATGGTATTCAAGTCTTTCTTTTTTGACCTTTTTAAGACTTCATGTATTTTTCCTGGATGCGGACTGGATAATTTATTTGAATTACCACTTTCCCTGTTGAAGCAAGTATGTCACCGAGACTTGAAGTTGGAGAACACTTTGTTGGATGGCAGTCAAGCTCCTCGTTTGAAAATATGTGATTTTGGGTACTCAAAGGTACTAGTAATGTTCCGCTTTCTTGCTTATTCGGCTTATGTGTTTGTGTTCATATCATTAATTAAAATAAAGGGGACTGTCAAGGCTAACTTGAAATGAACTTCTGATCTAGAGCTTTTGTTCTAAGATTGTTGCATATCTGTTTTCTTGAATTTTGACTTGATCTTAGGCGAGTTTGACCCAAGACCCAAGGTTTTTGTTTTAGAGACTTGTTTATAGATAATTTAAGAAGGATTTGGTCTCTCAAGTTAAGAACAATTTCATCAATGATATGGTTTCTAGTATAGTTATGTAGCCTAGTTGGTAGTAAGGTATTGGTCCTCTGACTCTGCTCAGATACCTGTATGAATGGTCAAGGGTCAATTTATTTTAAGTTCATTGTATGCTATATTGGGTCGTAACGTTTTATATCTGATTGTGGTTATTTGTCAGTCTTCTGTGCTGCATTCACAACCAAAATCTACTGTGGGAACTCCTGCATACATTGCTCCAGAAGTATTACTGAGGCAAGAATATGACGGAAAGGTATAAGAATTCCTTAGTTTGGTTAATCATTTATCAAATTATGATGCCATTGGTTTTAATTTACTGAATATGGATATCCCTGGTTGTTTGGACCAAGAAGTTTTGTTTAATAATTGGTTAGCATTCTGTTCTGGAGTATTTCATGAAGCTGAATTATAGCAAATGTTATTGGCTAGTACTTTCTACGCTTTCCCATCAAAGTTGTTTGAACTTTGATAAACTGTAATTTGAAAATCCCTTCAGATTTCTCTGTCTATTATATTCTCTCACCATTCAAGCTTTGCATTTGAATTCCAAATAACATTTTAGCACAATGAATAAGTTCATGGTCAATTCAAAATATGAAATACTTTTGCTGGCTCTTCAAGTTTGAACTGCAGCTAAACATTCGCTTGACCAAAAAAATAAAAGAAAAAAGAGCAATTACCTTGTAGCCCTAAGTTCCTAAACTTATTCTTTTTCCGTGAACTGTTAGTTCTCAAGAATCAAAGGGTGTAACTGCACTTGACAGCCAGAGAGTTACTATTGTAATGTCGCATGTGGATGTTAAAGTCCGTTTATTTTCTATGACAAGTAAATGACATAGTTGGGACTCATTATCTCTTCATGTTGGATAATTATTCATGAGTTTTTTGCTTTTATGCCTTTAGAGATAAAGCGTGCGATAGGGACTGACTTCACTTTATGCCTGCCTATATGCATCAGCTAACTTCATTTTAGGTCTGCTTATATGCATCAGCTAATTTTATCTGTATTGGCTTTACAGCTCATTTCTGGACTTGGAGCATGAAACCAGACATACAAACACTTTTCTTTGCATTTAATATTTTTTAAACCAGTTTTGTCTTTCCTTTCTATATCATGAAGTTGAAGTTTTTATTAGTTTCAAATAATGTAATCCTGTTTATTGAATTGAGAAGTTTGTATGTTGAAAGTGTGTTACAACGTCAGATTGCAGATGTATGGTCATGTGGGGTAACCTTATATGTGATGCTGGTGGGAGCATATCCTTTCGAGGATCCTGATGAACCGAAAGATTTCCGGAGGACTATACAAGTATGTCATTTCGCCTTAGCACAACATAAAATTTGTTAACGTAAATTGCCTCACTCGGGATTGTTATTATCTTCCTGCAGAGGATACTCAGCGTCCAGTATTCCATTCCAGATACTGTTCAAATATCTCATGAATGTCTAGAGCTGATATCGAGAATTTTTGTCCCAGATCCTGCTGCGGTTAGTTTATTTTTCCTCTGAACTCTTGTTTTTTCTTCTACAAAGATCCTGCTTGAGATATATGTTGCACTTTATTTGGCTCTTTTTTTTTTTTTTTTTTTTTTTTTTTCCAAAAAAGAAAAAGAACTTGGATGCTTGTGGTTTTCAAAATTGTCTCGGTTCACACGTGCACACACACACACACATGTATTTCTTTTGACCTCTTCTTCTGTTGCCGCACCTTTTGTTTTGTTCTTTGCATTTGTGTAATTGATTAGAGTTAATAATGCTTCTGTTAAGCTCACCAGGGAACGTAAATTGTTCAAATAGCATACTCTTTTTATAGACTTGAGATACTTTTTTTAAGGTCAAAGACAGAAAAGCGATTTGGAATAAGATTCATAGGAAGAAAGTGGCCGTAACCACCTGGAACATATGATTGAGGCTACTACTTACTCTTCTAATCTTTCAATATAATGGGACGACATTGAAGGGTAATTGTGGGAAAGAAAGCCAAATTAAATTACTACTTTCCCATCTGTATTAATTTGAGCCAGCCAATATAATTAGATTCCTTATTACAGTATAACCAAGTATGATAATCTTATTCCCTTAACATCTTATTCCAAAAGGAAAGGTAATATCTAACTACTTCTGATGTTCCTTGGAAAGCCTCACAAAGGGCATTTGTGTGTGTAGACGCTGGGGTTTGCTTGTATACTTCCTTGAATTTCTTGTTTTTTAGACGATTCCTTGAATTTCTTGTTGCTTCACTGCTTTTATTCCAGGGTGTTTTTGAGGCCCTTTGTTTTTCATGGAAGTTTTCAACAGTTCTCCAATTTCCCATTACTGAGCACTTAAACGCCAGAACTGGAGGAATAAATGAACTTGTTACATTTGAAAGTTGTTGCTTTTGGGGGATTCTATTTGTCGAGACCATAAGAATCTAGTTTTTTTCTTTTCCTTTATTTGTTGTTTTATTGTGCGGGTAGTTACGGATGTGCATGCGTGTAACAGAGAATTAGCATTCCTGAGATAAAGAACCACTCGTGGTTCTTGAAGAATCTCCCTGCTGATTTGATGGACGAGAGCAACCAGTATGAAGAGCCAGATCAACCAATGCAAAGCCTTGACGCAATCATGCATATAATTGAGGAGGCTACTATACCAGCAGCCGGAACCCTTGGTCTGGGCTCGTACATGATGGACAACCTTGACATGGACGATGATATGGATGACTTAGACTCAGAGTCTGAACTTGATGTTGATAGCAGCGGGGAAATAGTGTACGCAATTTAATTGGAGTACGTGATGTGGTACTTGTTAGTGGGAAAGAGTTTTTAGTGTTGGGTGAAAAACTAGTAAAAACAAAGAGAGTGTACAATAGTGTGTGTGATAGATTATTAGCATAGAAAACCAGATAGGGGGATTGAAGGCTCTATATGCTACATTATCTCATATACTCTCCTTGGAGGTTGTAGTTACTCTCATATGTTTTATAAAAGTAGTTGTATATTTTTGTTTGGACCCAAAATCACACAATCGGCCGAGATCGTTGAATGGGCGAATTCTAAACCGTTGGATTTACTAAGATAATTTTTTAATTATTATTTAAAGGATAACATTATGATTTTTTAATCATATATTTATCTCTTAGATGATAATTTAAAATTATTTATACAGTTATCTCGAAGCACATCGGGTAGGCATGCAAAATAGGATACTGGAGAATATGTTTCTTTTGTGATATTGCTGTGGCCACGTGACTCCTGATACAAAGTGGTATTTGATGAAATATGGTATCTCAAATGATTAGATGATATTGCAACTAAATTATAATTTAATTTGCATGTATGGTTGCACCTGGACATCTGTCATGGAAAAAGAAGGTTTTAGTTGCATTGGGAGTCTTAATGAGATAAAGTAAGGATTTGATGGTAGAGAGAGAAGCCTAGGTAAGCTAGGTCTTTGGTCATGATGGGATAAGCCTAGATAGTTTTTATATTTTATTTGAAAGGTCAGCCAGCTTATGCCACGAATCAGATTTCATTCTGTGAGGTAGAGTTGCAGTCAGACTCTGCAACATTATCTGACCGTGCAAGCCAAATTCTTCAGTCCTATAAATACAAGGCGCTGTGCAACGTAAAAGGACCTCCAATTCAACACACAACTGCCCTGCGCAAACTCTCTCAACAACTTTGAGATTTTTATTTTCTCTTTTCGCTGACACATCTTCCGTTGGCATCAACAGCACTGTGAAAGCAACCAGTGATATCTTAAGTCGGCATAGATAGCTTTGTCACCGTAGAATCAGCCGATCTCGCAACATCTTCCGTTGGCATCAACAACACTGCGGCGAGGACGGTTGATTACCTATCCAAGTCTCGGTCGAGAAGGATTTCTGAATCCTTATTGGTCGAGGTCATCTCATTAGCCTTCTCGGCGAAGTGAGGTGTTACGAGTTACTACATTCGGCACATTGGAAGCCGAATTGGATATTGAACTTCGTAAGAATAGTAGCCTTGTCTTTAGGTTCGAGAACCCAGGAGGCCGAGACGTGTTCCTTCCTCGGTCGCAATCGCAAGACGCAGAAGTCAGCCGCGCACCCAACGCAACATCAACAAATTTACTCCTCGGCCGAGCTCGGCCGACGAGTTGGCACGCCCCGCATTCACCGAAGGACGTAGTTAGCTTATAGATTACTCGGCCTGCGCGCCACGTAAGCTTGGTAGTTTTTAGGGTCAACAATTTTATAGCCATTGCTCCGGAGAAAGCAATAGCTAGATTTACAAAATTACATGGTCTTAGGATTGATTGGGCAAATGTGGGAAAAGAGACGCAAAGAATCACATAATTGAATCAAATCAAATCAAATCCCGAATTAAATCGAATCTCTTAAATACTCCTCATTATATTTTCCAGCACGAAGTTGGTTCAAATGCGAAGGAGAATAACAAAAAGGAAAGTTGATCGGAAAGACATATACTCTTGTGTTTGTAGTTCGGTAGGCGTCCGTCTCCTAGGATTCAACAATCTATAATCCGAAGTTAAAACATTTCAATCTTCGAACTCTGGCAAACCCAATATATTCCGTACTCTCAAGATACGACTCGAAATTCGACAATAAAGGACACAGGAGAAAACTCTTTTTAATTATTCTCTTATATCACGGCTATACTAACGTGAGTTTATATAAAACCTAAGATACTGGTTGATCAAGAGATGCAAACATTCATCCATTAGATCATACCGTTTACCAAGGAATGCATTGATCCCTTTAATTCTATTCCATTAGAAAAGTTGCATAACCTATTCAATCAACCAATTTACGGTTACAACAATTTTTCATTCAAATATTTGAAATTAAAAATTAAAATATCTATAAATATTATGATATAAATTTCCAACACAGCTGCAATCGATTGAGCTATGTATGGGATTCAAATCCCTTTAGTGTTGTAGTAGTTCCTTCAAACGGAGTCCGAGTGCCTCAAGAGATTTCTCCAAATCATCAAGTTTGTTGGCGTATTTAACCTCTTTGTAGTCGGTCCACGCAACAACATTGGAGCACTTGCGAACGACCTCTGTACCCTCCTCCACTTCTATCCTTAACCTCCTTAGTTCCTCGAACCCCATATCCAATATACGGTTTTTGCCAGCGGCTCCCCACATCCGATCCCACCATACAATTCAAATACTTATTAAGAGACATTAAATATTATACACATTAATTTTAAGACAAAAAAGAATTTATGAGGGACATTGAGTGTTATACACATTTTTATTTTTGAACAAACGATAGTATCTATCCAAAGGGAGGTGGGGAGCATTGCCATATATAATAATGTGGTTGACAAGAATCAAACTTAAGACCTCTCACTTACAAATGAAGAAGATTACTACTAGATCGTAATACTAAGTGACTGAGTATTATACACATTAAATTTTAAACAAAAATTGAATCTGAATTTGAAATAAAGTACACATCAAAGTTCTAGAATCAATATGTCATTTAACACTAGATTTTAATTAAATTTCAATCTTTTCAATAATTGAGGTTTCCTAAGAAAAGTGCTATTGCCTATTATTGACATTTCAAAAAACTTATTGTGTAGCCTCCTAAGTGTATTTATCTTTTTAAATATAGAAAGTTTAGAGTGTTGTTGACCCTAAAAACTACCAAGCCTACGTGGCGCGCATGCCGAGTAATTAATAAGCTAACTACGTCATTCGGTTGTGTGCGGGGCGTGCCAACTCGTCGGCCGAGCTCGGCCGAGGAGTAAAATTTGTTGATGTTGCGTTGGGTCGCGCTACTGACTTCTGCGTCTTGCGATTGCGGCCGAGAAAGGAACACGTCTCGGCCTCTTGGATTCTCGAGCCTGAAGACAAGGCTGCTATTCTTACAAAGTTCACGAATCGAATTCGGCTTTCAATGTGCTGAATGTAATAACTGTAACACCTCACTTCGCCGAGAAGACTAATGAGATGACCTCGACCAATAAGGATTCGGAAATCCTTCTCGACCGAGACTTGGATAGGTAACCAACCGTTCTCGCCGCAGTGCTGTTGATGCCAACGGAAGATACTGCGAGATCGGCTGATTCTACGGTGGCAGAGCTATCTATGCCGACTTAAGATATCACCGGTTGCTTCCACAGTGCTGTTGATGCCAACGGAAGATGTGTCAGCGAAAAGAGAAAATAAAAAATCTCAAAGTTGTTGAGAGGGTTTGCGCAGGGCAGTTTTTGTGTGTTGAATTGGAGGTCTTCTTCCGTTGCCACTACCTCTGTATTTATAGGAGCAAATGTTGTGTAGCGCGGCCAAATAATTTCGTAGAGTCCAACTGCAACTCTATTTTGTGGAATTGGCCTTGATCCCGTATCAAATATGCCGCGCATATCCTTCAGATAAATAAAGCCTACCTAGGCTTTATCACATCTCACTAGAGATCTAGCCCACCTAGGCTTCTTATTAAAAAACATCAGAAGCCTTTAAACCCATATTGTCATCACCATGCAAAACCATCATCTCCATTGCCGCATGCCACGTTCACAAAACCAATCCCCAAAAACCATGCACTATCAGAAAGTCAAACTGATCACATCTCCTATTTCTCCATGTTGTCTTATCCTTAGATTTTGATAAGTAGCATTTTCCGTGTTGATCAGGAACGCAAGCCAACCAAGCTATACAGTCCTTGTATAATGCAACTTCTTTTATTTGACTTTCAAGCTGACTATAAGATAATTACCATTTATCTTGTACGAGAAAATCAAGATAATTTAAAAGATAATTATTATGATTAAAACCATAATATTATCTTTTAACAACAACAAAATTATCTTAACTTTCTTATCCGATGGTCTAGAACCATGCTCACTCTACGGCCTCGATTGCTCGGGCCGATATTGTAAAATCGGGTGTAAACATTGCCCCCCAGTTTCCTTGAACTTCGGCTCGTTAGTCGAATGGTTAAGGAAATTAATCGTTCGTAGCCAACAAAATGCCGTCGTATCGCCGAAAAAGAAAGTATGTTCTTCGGCAACGTTGTGGTCTACCTCGGCTGCTACAATCCTACACAAGGCTCGGCAACTTTAATAAATAACCTTGTAACCACTTCGACCATCTAACTCATATGGTCGAAATTGACAATTTATGGGGTCGAGAAAAAATGAGCCGAAGCCGAGAAAAAGTATGACGAGGTCGAGAAATATTGGGCCGAGTTAACATCATCAAAACCACCACCGAATAACCATCATTCGGCGGAATCACATGTTCGCACTTGGACTAACAATTTTAAACAAATGCCAACAAATGGCTTTGTTAAAACCAAAGCTTCAAATGATGTTGTCGGCCATGCATATCTTTATCACATTTTTCATTCTTTTCTGACTCCCTGCTTCACCGAACCCCACGTCCCAACCGATTAACATGCCTCTTACTAGAACAACTAGTAAAATGTCAGTGTTCCAATGGCAGTCAGGAAATCAAAGCGAGCATGAATTTCCATCTTTGCTTTTTCCTTAAAGCAATGCTCAAAAACCATGATCACCAAATGGTTTCTGCTTTCAAATAAACTGCAAACCATTTTTTTTTCCACCAAGAATGATACTCTGCACTGCTTTGTAACAACTTCGCCAATCGGTCACGGCATCTTTCGACCAAAGAAATGCCAACAGTCGAGTAGACATGGTTGAAAATTTTACCACCACAGAGCCGGCGGAATACAAACATCAAGAACGACTAACCTCTTATTAAGTCGTTGAACTTGATAATTTATGTAATAACCCAGTCGAGCACATCCATCCTATCAAGTGAAAAATTGCAGTCAATAATCTCAAACCATGCTGGTGCAGTTGGTGAGTACAAACTATTTTCGTTTGACCAATTTAGCCTTGCAAGAAGTACCACAACCCCACCGAAGAAGCCTATCACCGAAACTCCAAATATGTCTTGATAACCCATTTGTACAAACATATTAACCAAAGATCTTGGTCAATCATTCAAATCCGCCAAATGGCCTTTCCCAAACTCCACCGAATAACATCCTTATTTATTTGATGCTTTTAAAGTCTAAGAAGAAATTTGGTAGGTGGTAGGTTTAGGCTTTCATCACCTTTGAAGCATGGGTCTTTGATTGGGTATCCTCGAGATTTCCTCGTTTCACCTCATTAAGATCTAAGGCCGTGCAGACTTACTCTCGGTCGTAACCACGCGGCAGATGCCACACAAGTAATACAGGCTGCCAAATGTTCAATTGCCCCCCTTATTTTCTTACGTATCGGTCAAGGGGCCGAATGGTTAAGAAAATAATTTATTATATATATTTATATTTTTAGCAAACGAAAAGAAAAGTGGCCGAACCATAGTCAGGAGGAGGCCAACGATGCTTTATTCCAAGTCGAGATCTGGTAACAACAAAATTTTCAAATTGATTTCGCTCTAGGCCGAATAAAGAATTTTCTCCAAATATTTTTGACTTGGCGAAAGATTTTTTACCATCGGCCGCCGAATGTGTTGAACAATTATTATGCCCCCCATGCATAATAATTTTGCCAATTTCGGCTTTTAACTCGAACAACTTAGCCGAATAGGATATCTCTATATCGGCTTTATCGCCAATAACCATATCGGCTGTCATGGTTTCGGCGTCTAAGACCATGTCTCCAATTACCATATCAATTGATGTGGTTTTATGGTCAGAAGGCGTGTATTGGTCTTGTTCGTCATTGGAGCACTCCGCTGACGAATCAATTTCTGAGTCAATTTGTGGCTCAGAAATTTGAACATTTTCTTCTAGGCCTATCATACTTCCAGTCTCGACCGAAAAAATAGGTGGCCTTTGTTCTTCGGCCAAATTAACAATTTTCTTGGGCTGAATATTGGTTGTGGCCGGAGTGGAAATTTGCCCCCCGGCCTCTTGCCTTTCAGAAATTCGACCCCATCTCTCGAAAAGTTGTTTTTTCTCCTTTAATAGGCGATGAAACTCATCCCATGAAGCCTGATCGAGATATATCATGTGAACTTCGTAGTTTTAGCACTGGGTCCCACTGGGCGTGCCAAAATGTTGACCCTAAAAACTACCAAGCCTACGTGGCGCGCAGGCCGAGTAATTAATAAGCTAACTACGTCATTCGGTTGTGTGCGGGGCGTGCCAACTCGTCGGCCGAGCTCGGCCGAGGAGTAAAATTTGTTGATGTTGCGTTGGGTCGCGCTACTGACTTCTGCGTCTTGCGATTGCGGCCGAGAAAGGAACACGTCTCGGCCTCTTGGATTCTCGAGCCTGAAGACAAGGCTGCTATTCTTACAAAGTTCACGAATCGAATTCGGCTTTCAATGTGCTGAATGTAATAACTGTAACACCTCACTTCGCCGAGAAGACTAATGAGATGACCTCGACCAATAAGGATTCAGAAATCCTTCTCGACCGAGACTTGGATAGATAACCAACCGTTCTCGCCGCAGTGCTGTTGATGCCAACGGAAGATACTGCGAGATCGGCTGATTCTACGGTGGCAGAGCTATCTATGCCGACTTAAGATATCACCGGTTGCTTCCACAGTGCTGTTGATGCCAACGGAAGATGTGTCAGCGAAAAGAGAAAATAAAAAATCTCAAAGTTGTTGAGAGGGTTTGCGCAGGGCAGTTTTTGTGTGTTGAATTGGAGGTCTTCTTCCGTTGCCACTACCTCTGTATTTATAGGAGCAAATGTTGTGTAGCGCGGCCAAATAATTTCGTAGAGTCCAACTGCAACTCTATTTTGTGGAATTGGCCTTGATCTCGTATCAAATATGCCGCGCATATCCTTCAGATAAATAAAGCCTACCTAGGCTTTATCACATCTCACTAGAGATCTAGCCCACCTAGGCTTCTTATTAAAAAACATCAGAAGCCTTTAAACCCATATTGTCATCACCATGCAAAACCATCATCTCTATTGCCGCATGCCACGTGCACAAAACCAATCCCCAAAAACCATGCACTATCAGAAAGTCAAACTGATCACATCTCCTATTTCTGCATGTTGTCTTATCCTTAGATTTTGATAAGTAGCATTTTCCGTGTTGATCAGGAACGCAAGCCAACCAAGCTATACAGTCCTTGTATAATGCAACTTCTTTTATTTGACTTTCAAGCTGACTATAAGATAATTACCATTTATCTTGTACGAGAAAATCAAGATAATTTAAAAGATAATTATTATGATTAAAACCATAATATTATCTTTTAACAACAACAAAATTATCTTAACTTTCTTATCCGATGGTCTAGAACCATGCTCACTCTACGGCCTCGATTGCTCGGGCCGATATTATAAAATCGGGTGTAAACAAGTGTGCAATGAATTTTTCGGAATACCAAAATAATGTATAGTTTTACTTAAATAATTTATCACAAGTTAGCCAAAAAAAAAAAAAAAAATTTCACAAGGATTACCTTTCTCACGGATTGGTGCAAAACCACTAGGACCAGTCCGTTCAAATAGGTCGAACATCTTTTTGCCAAATCCAAGGTCTCCTTCCCATTGCTTGCCACTTGAACAAGTTGGTCGGTGGTTTTGTCTGTCCAAGCCGAGATCCCCGTGACAATACCGGTTTTGCAATGATCGAGTTGAATCGAGATCTCTATGATATCGGTTTTGCAATCATTGACTTAAACCAAGACTTCCTTGACATCCCGTATTCCCTGCATCTGGAGTAACTCTAGCAGCCTTTTAAGAGACTCATCCATTTTATTAAGCTCCATGGTGTAAAAAGGCCTCATGCAGTAGTTTCACACACTCTCCTCCGATAACTCTTGAACACGGTTTAAGCCCGCCTCCATTTTTTCTTTAAGATGTTTTAGTTCCTCATCCGGGACAAGCAACGTGGTGTTCTGCACTGCCATTTGTTGCAGCAATGACTGCAAAGCCTCTAGCATGGACTTGACGTTTGTGTGTGGGAGGTCGCAAACTCGGCAGCATTCAGTATCGTCTTCGTAATGCCATCAATTATCGGTCCAAACGCTGCTCCTGAAACACCCCCGACCAGAGTCTCCACTGCATTGACCATGATTGCTTAATTCTTGATGAATAATGTATGTTCCTGCTTCTTCTTCGATAGAGAAGAAATTACGTTGTGTTTCTTGTCTCTTTTCACAGGTTCTCTTTAGCATGCGGGCATCTTTTTTATATGTAGTTTATTACAATTAACCTAGCTAAGGTCGGTGGACATTTACTATGGAAGCTCGCAGAAGGTCGCTCGAACTTTCCAGCTAGTTGAGGTGGACGTTTACTAGGTAAGTTCGCAGAAGGTCGGTCGAACTTTTTCCGGCTAGTTGACTGGTCAAGAAACCTAACTCCAGGAAAGAAAAAGTTTATGGAATTGGGGTTTAGGTTTGAACTTTTATCCTTGCATCCCATTAGGTTTAAGCGAAATTGTTCCATCCAAATTGAGGGTACGCGTTTTTACACCAAGGGCTCGTTTACTAATCATTAATCAAATTGAGGGGAATTGGATTGATGATGAATTGGATTAAGAAGAAATTGAATTGAGGAGGAAACATAATTAGATTCTTATTAAAGTTGTTTACTAAACTAAACTGGAATCTGAATACAGACGATATTGGCTCCATATATATTGTTTACTAATTCCTGGAGGACACCAATTCAAGGAATTCAATTACCACCTGTTACTAGAGAATCCGACTCCGGGAAATTTCGGAGTGTGATTTCGGAATTCATCTGGGTCCCACACGATTTTTGATTCCTCTCACCTTAGTAAACACTGGTGTAATCCGTAATCGGAATTCAATTCCCTTTTTTTATTCCCATTATCCTTACGTAAACACGCTCTAAGTTTGACTACAATACGCGTTTCAGCTGAAATTTTATCTTCTTATTTTTGTGAGTAATACCTAGTTCCTATGTAACATTATTTAATCATACAAACGTCATATTTGACTTGTCTTGTCCTTTTACAATCATCTAATGATTTTTTTTCAGAAAATTTCATTACATTTAGAAAGAATTTAGCTATCCATACATTTGAAACAATTGACGTTATGGTAACCATAAACTTGTTTGATTCATATATTGCCATGCGTCAAGTTCTCCCAGTGCCTTTCTGTCTTCGGCCATTCTATGCGCCGCATGCTTTAGATGCGTACGTCGTCGAAACGTCCCTTTGATGGATGTGCCTCGAAAGCCAATACATGTCAATTTCGTGCATAATGGGGAGCCGTGAAGGCGGCCCAGATGTTTCTAATTTAAAAAATTGTGATGATTAGGGGATTTCTCCGAGATTTTCTCAATTTTCCAGAATCAAAACCCTTAACCTCCCACTTATCTTGCCTATAAAAGCCCAAAAACACCCCTGTTTCCTTGTGCTTTCAAAAAGTTTCCAAAAACTCTGCACATTTGCATTCAAGCTTTCAAACTTCCAGAAAACCGAATCCGATAAGCTCATCTCCTTCTCAAATCTCTTTCAACCTTTAATAATAGCCTCAAACCAGCAAGAATTTACCTACTGACAACAGATCTCATGCGAGTTCTAGTCCATCCAGAATTCAGTTGAGCGCCAAATTGTCAAGCTCTTTAGATACCTTGATGAAGAAGAGCTGAAACACCAAATCCTTGGACCATTGTTCAAGGAATCGGTCCCAGAAACCATCACTAAGTTGATAATGGAAAATCTACTGGAGCCACTTCTGAAGGGCCCGAATGGGCAAAGTGGAAAGCTGCCATACCCTAAGTTGCCTAGTTGTCGTCTCCAATAGCTTGGGCCACTTGGGTAAACCTAATGGAGCCCAGATTGGAAAGGTTTGGGGCTCTTCAACACCATTAAGATCTCAACTGTCAAGATTAGCATGGACCGACAACTGCTAAAGGCGGCTTTAAGTTTCTAGTGCCTAGCCACCAATATGATGGCCCTACCCCTTGGCCCTATGAGCTCGACCGTGCTGGATAAAACCGCACTCAGTACTTTTCCAACGGGCTCCCTAATTGATTTCATGTTGCTAATATTCCAGTATGAGGTGGAACTTCAGGCCATCTTCGAGGAGAGAGCGGCCGAAGTCTTGAAGTTGAAAGATAACAAGAAGGCGTGGTCGAAAGAGGACATCGCCAAACTGGTGAAAATTTTCCTCAACTACAACACCCTCATCAATAACTTTGTTGGCAAGGACGATGAACCAATTTAGCGAGGGGAGCATGAAGCATTTCTTTTCTACTGTTCAACAAATTTGTCTTATGCTCAAAATCTAACAAGTGCCTTATCGAGAATATGCCTCTAGCCGAAGAACTGGTAAGTGGTCAAGTTCTTACCCTCAACTCTTCCATTATCGCCAACCTTAAACAACGTCTTTTTGACATCACCATCGGCGAGATGGAGCCCCATCAACACGATCCTCTATGGATCTTTTAGTTATGGTTGCAGGCATACTTTACGCCATTCAGGCCAAGTTGCCTCACCTTCAAGGAAGATGAGGTAATGGGGTTTTAACTAGCGCCTCTCCAACCTCCTAGCCGGCGAAAGATATCTTTCGGTATTTCTTCCAACTCATATATCTCTCTGAGGAGGAGTTCCTGGTATTTTGCCGAAGGCCTTATCCTATCTTTCTCCATCTCTTTACCACCGATTAGGACCAGCAAACAGGCAACGATCTTTAGGTCAAATATGGTTCATTCTTGTTGCTCTGCAACTTCACGTTTGGCTGTGAGCTTCGATGGTCATGTTATGAGGTTTACCATTCGAATTTCTTGAATTTAGATATCATCAAGCTTGGCATATCCTCTTCACTCCTCGTATACTCGCTTGAGTCTAGAAAGGTAAGAGGCACAATCAGTGAAGGACTATGAAGCGGCGCAAGCCAAGTTCATGTTTTGATGTTCTTAATTCAAACTTAGGTCGCATTCTCCCTCTGCCGGCGTTATCTCATTCTTCACTGAATGGTGGGATCAATACATTGAAGAGCTTTTCGAGGTGGATGTTGAAGAAACTCCAGCTTGCATTTTACGGAGATGACCTAAAAAATTACCGAAACAGAAAGATGGTTTGTCGTACTACTTTTATACTTCAATTTTATCATATCTTGCATTTATTCTAACACCCAAGATCTATTTTAGGTGGCCAACCAAAGAAGGGCGCCGAAGTAACTGACACTTTTACTGCCAAGAAAAAGGCCACCATCTTGGCTAATAAGTTGGCTTTTACCTCGGCCACCATTCCTTTTTGGCTAAGTCTCCAATTTCTTAGGCGGCGAAGCCTTCAACAGAGAGGAAAAACCTCGCGACCCTAGACCAAGCCTTTCCTACCCTCAAACCTAAATAAATAGGATGAAAAAGGACAATGCTAAGTGCCGAATCCTTTTTGGAGTGTCTTTGACCGATTTCTGCCAAAGAGACAGTTGCTCCAGTCTCTAACACTATGTTTGGATGAAAGAAATAAACTTGGAATTTTGGAAAAAGTCAGAATTTATAAATTAACATGCACCAATTCCCTTGTTTGGATTCATAAACATAGAAATTTATAATTTCAGCGTGGAAAAAAAACTTGGAATTTGGGACCTCCAATTCCCAAGTTCAAATTCCATATAAATAGGTGTCATTTCCCAATTTCTATGATTGAGAGTTTAAAAATAACAAATTCTGTATTCAATTCCATTGTTCTTTTAGGTTAACCAAACAAGAAAATTTACAAATTCTAGAAAATAAAATCTTGTCATTTCAATTTCCGTCATTTTAAAATTCCTTAGTAATCTTAAATTTCATCATCCAAACATAGTGTAAATCCTAATTGGCTTTGTAGAAGTTAGCCGAAAAGGGCCAGGCCGAGGGTACTAAAAAAGAGGCAACTGAGCAGGCCGCCATTCTAGCCAACACTCCCGAGGCCGTTGCCATACTGGCTTTGGCAGCGATTGTTTCAAGGTCGATTGTCACTTGTTCACCTATCATTTTGGATGAAAAGGTATAACTCATTTCTTTTTTCGCCAAACTTTAAATCTCCTCTAAAACAACTAACTCTTCATTTGTATCAAATGAGAGTAAGGCTGAATCGGCTGGATTGCTGCTGAGATGGAAATCGCCAGCAAATAAGCATTACAAAGAAAATGTTCCTTGCCCCAAGAAAAGGGTAAGGACAAGATTGACACTGTTCATCCCCTAGCCTTATTTACCCCTCCCGCTGCCTCATCTGAACCAACCTCGACCAAGACGACGCGACCACATCCTCAAAAGGTTAAGACCTGTATATTTGAGCAAAAGGTTTCCTCAGCTTGTTTAAGTTCGAAAACCTACCTTGATAGTTTTATTTTTTAAGTATTATAGGCTAAAACAACAAAACAAATCTCAAGGGCGAAGATGGTCATACCATTACCAGTCAAATGAGTTGAAGAACGTTGTGTACATTTTTTGGCAATCTCAGTGGCCGTTAAAGGTAAACAACCTTCATCAGTTGTTTGAACTTAGGAGCCGCCTTAAATACTAGGCTCGGCTATTAAGTTCACTAGGTTCCACCAACACCCCAGATGACATTACTAAAGCTCTTCTTGACAAGTTATACTATTTCCTTCACGATTTTGTCAATTGCCAATCATAATTCTAACTAAAGGTTTTTTTTTGCAGCCTTTCCTTCTTGGACCGTTGAGCTGGACTTGTTGTTTGCCATCGTTTCTTGAGCGCCCAGCTCTTCCAAGGCATCCGTCGAGTCTGGTGCCTAAGCTACAATGGTTGATGAATTACTCAGCCTTAAATGTCTGAAGAGATAACATATTGGACTTGATTGGCAAATGCCTAAACGATATGGCGGCTAAATGACTGGTAAGCAATGAGAAGGTAGTTCACCTCTCAGCCTTACTTAAGAAAACTCAATATCACTTTTGTGTTCTCGAGAAAGCTTTCAAGCCGAAAATGATTTTGAACAAGCTATTGCTCAACAAAGCATCGTCATGCTGATCTTTAAAGAGATTAAAAAGAGTCAGGAAGACATGGTTGAGATTGACCGGTAAATTGTTGACCTCCAAATGCGTAAGGCTGAAATCACATCTTAGTTGGTTGCATATGCGGTGGAGATGAAGAAAATCCAGCAGTTGAAGGTTGATAGGAGGATTCGGCAACCTGCGATGACGACAAGGGAAGTGAAGTGGCTAGAGTTGAAAGCAGTTTTGCAAGTGTTTATACCATCTTCCCTTTGATTCTACTGTAAAAATATCTCACTGGCGAAATGTGGCCTAGGCGAATTTCGCTCGTCATTGTATCTCTTATATGATTAATGAAGTTCGATCGGGACCTCTGATTTAATTTCGCTCTTTCATTTCGCAAGTAACTATAAAGTACTTCTTTTGAAATGTTCCGTTAATCGATTATCTAAGCATCGATCCCATTTTATTCTTGAGGCAATATGCCCCCTTGCCAAGAACCTTGTACACAACAAAAGGGCCTTCCCAATTTGGCAACCATTTCCCATATCTTGGATCTTTAGTTCCAACTGATAGAACTGTTTGGCACACTAGATCTCCTTCCCTGAATGATTTATGCTTTACTCTTTTGTTGTTGTTTGTACCATACTTGACTAATCCCGAAACTACAGAGCACCGATAAACGTTATACCGTCAAGGACCCAGAAGAGTTTCCCTCCAACCAGGAGGCCAATCACAGCGCGACACGTGTCGACATCAGAAGCCAATCATAGCTTGACACGTGTCTACGTCGGAAGCCAATCACAACACGACACGTGTCAATGTTAGAGCAAAGCTAGAAACTCTCTTCTATAAAAGAAGATCATTCTCCCACAATATTTCCTAATGTCATTTGTACTAAATCATTCACTAGTACTCACTAAAGGAGAGCTTGAACCTATGTACTTGTGTAAACCCTTCACAATTAATGAAAACTCCTCTACTCTGTGGACGTAGCCAATTTGGGTAAACCACGTACATCTTGTGTTTGCTTCCCTATCTCTATCCATTTACATACTTATCCACACTAGTGACTGGAGCAATCTAGCGAAGGTCACAAACTTAACACTTTCTATTGTACCAAAGTCCTCACTGATTTTGTGCATCAACATTTGGCGTCGTCTGTGGGAACAACACTTATTCCCACTCTCTTCAGCTTTGTTAAGCTGGTTTCCACCATTCATACTCTCTTTTGACCAGGCATCCCTTTCTAACATGGGGAGCGAAGGAAGCCACATCACACAGAATGACACCTCTCTTGCACCTGGTGCGAAGCAACGAAAGAAGGAACAAAAGAAGTTTGCTCTTCAGGCTAAAGTCGATGAGCTGGAGGCTCAGAACAACAAGATAACGATGAAGAATGAGATCCTCTAAGAACAGTATAAGAAGAACTTCGAGATGCTCCACGAGGCTAGATATACTAAAACACACGAGCTCATCACCCCTGTGGAAGTCAACCATCAACTGGGTGCCCCCAACACGGAGGGTCATTTGCCCTCGACATGGGTATTCCTGTTGAGGAGCGAGCTACTCATCGAAATGGCGACCAACATGAGACTTCTCTCAACCCAGCTGTTTCGACCCGAAGCAGGAGGAGTGGAGGAAGGCATCTCCTTACAGAAGGAGTGGAAGGATCGAAAGCCATCTTTCGCGACTGTCGAGACTTCATAAAGCAACATCGAGATAATCTCATCCATGTAAGCTCGAAGATCAATGACCCAAGGGTCTCTGAAAGAATCGGTCCCCTCCCATGTCCCAGGCCGGCTACCAATTTGGGGAAGGGGCAACAAGTCCTAGAGAAACACGAAGGTATAGGGGACTCAGATGTTCCGACATACATACCTTGGAAGTCAGTACGGCGAGTCCAGGAAAAAATCACATGCTCTTGATCAAACCTTCCTACTTCCAAGAGGAGATGAAGATTTATGAAAGAAAGCTCCAGTGGTATATGACTCCACTCACGACCCTCTTGTCCTACAGCTCCTTAAGGAAGTAAACAAGTTGAATGCTGAACGACAAGCTAAGATACCTGACTGGAACCAACCTAGGCCTGACCCTCTTACAAGGAGGATCCTCGACACCCCATCCAAGCAAAGACAAAGCAGAAGCTTGGCTTGCAACTCTATACTGGAAATGAGGACCCGATTGAACACCTTAACCTCTTTGAGTCCACCATGGCATACCAGATGCACACCGACGAAGAGCGATGTCTTCTCTTCCTCTCCACCCTCTCTGGCAGAGCTTTAAACTGGTATTGCCGTCTTCCACCTGAGACGGTAGACTCATTTGAGGAATTGAGGAAACTGTTTGTTTCTCAACACATTTTCCAAACCGATCGCTTGCACTCTGCGGATGACTTGTACACTATTCGCCAGAAGCCAGACGAGTCATTATGTATGTATGCTGGCCGCTTCAGCTATGAGTATTCCCGTTGTGCTAAGGCAGACGACAAGACTGCTCTCAAAGCCTTCACGGCAGGCCTGCGTGACTGTTTCTTTAAGTACATGATCAATGCCAACACTTGGAAGACTTACTCTGAGGTGATGGCGCAGGCTTATAACCATGCCTTTGCCGAGGTAAAGACACACCAAGAGAAACCCCCAACAACCATCCCCTATCAGGAAATGGGAAGTGGAAGCCACACCCACCTAAATGAGAATACCTCAACCTTCCAAACGGCAGCGGTGCCTCCCCCTGCCTTACTTAATACTTTGCCAAGTCAATAGACATATCAATCTCAGGGCAAAAGGAAAGATTTCCATCCTCACCAGTCTCATTTTAGTAAAATGAGTAAGGGACACTACCGCGATAACCAAGGGTATCGCCACGATAATTCCCGATCCTAAGCAGTCAACACAGTGGGTCAAACACGTGTCAGGACAAGCCCTACCTCGAGGTATGAGGCATACACACCTTTGAACGCCACATGCGTGGCTATTTACCCCAGCATAGCACACCTGATACCAAAGCCAAAGCTGAGACACATGGATTACAAGCCCACGAAGAACACGGGCACGTTTTGCTGCTACCACGAGCATAACGGCCATGACAGCGAGAAGTGTATCACCATTCGTGATCATATTGAAGCTTTGGCACGTGAAGGAAAAATTGATCAATTCCTCATTCACCCTCCAAGGGGTAACTGTAACCAACGCCAGGTGAATGTGATATATTCCATAAGTGGCGGCACACCCATATCTAAATCTTCCAATAGGGCTATGAAAAATAGCGAACGAGCTTTAAGGCCTGGCCACCAAGTGTTTCACGTGGAAGACATCAGGGGAGGCAAGTATTAAAAGCCTAACTGGGATCCAATATGTTTCTACCCTGAGGAAGAAAGAGGTATCATCTACCCTCACAATGACCCACTGATCGTGGAAGCTCACATAGTTAACTTTGAAGTACGACGAATCCTGGTATACACGGGGGCTTCGGTCAATATCATGTTTGCTGAAGCTTTCAGGGCACTTAATGTAGCTGAACACTTGCTCGATCGCTCGATTTCTCATCTGATAAGCTTATCCGGTGATATCGTGCAACCTTTAGGGAGCATACATTTACCTTTCACCATTGGTACGGGCCCTTACACAGCTACCATTACCACTAACTTCCTGGTGGTTGATTGCCCAACGACATACAATGTTATATTCGGACGCACATGCATCAATGATCTCAAGGCCATGATATCCACATATATGTTGTTGATGAAATTTCCAACCCTCTATGGTAATGGTTACATTAGAGGAGATCAATTTAGTGCACGATCATGTTACAACACTTCGGTCAAGCAACAACACCTGCCTGTGCCAAGGAAACCCTGTTCTATACATGACCAAGTTATAAAGACCAGCCCAGACGAAGCCAACTTGGATTTCCACGGTGGCAACAGTCAACCCGACGATCCTCGAGACGACTCTTTCACCCAGCAAGCACAACCCGCTGAAGAGTTGAAGAAGGTTTCTATCTCAAAAGATTATCCAGATCGCATGGTGAAGATTGGCACCACCTTGTCACCACCCATTCGGTTGGCATTGATCTGTTTTTTGCAAGAGAACACTGAGGTCTTCGCCTGGTCATATGAGGACATGCCAGGCATCTCTCTGAAGGAAATTTTGTGAAAAACATGTTCATTTGAGCAACATCAATAGCATGCAATTAACAAATTAAAGGCGGAATCATGCTTGCATGCACTCAAAAACAAAAACATCAACCATGAAATTCAAAGCCTAGTAGATTGGTGAACCTTGACTCAACTTTAAAACAACATTTGTTAGTTGAGAAATATTTACCTTTGTAGATTCCTCTTTGCATATGCAAAGGATAATCACCCAAGAGATAGGGCCTTCATTCCTTGCTTCTTAGCTCCATGGATTTGGTTGAAAGAATTGGATTCTCCAAGTTCCCAAAATAGAGAACCTCTAAAGATTCTACACCAAGGTTAGATTGAAGAAGAAATGAGTGACCTTGGAGTAGTAAGATTGCTAGATTCACCCTCCAAGGTGGTTGGCCTCTTAGAGAGAAAATGAGAGACATTTCTATCTAATTCTCCCAAAAGAAACCCTAATTGAATTTTGGCTATAAAGTCATTTATATAGTCCCTTCAAATAAGTGACCTAAAGAACCAAAAGCCCATTCTCTCTAACATGGGTTCATTGGGCTAATTGGGCCTTTGTGAATCATTATTCATTAAGTTGTCATACAACTTAAGTCAATGGGCTTGACGTTCGAAGCCCATTGGGCCTTAAGGTCCAAAACCATCCCGAGGTCTTTAACGAACTTATTCGTTTGATTAATTAACATATTAATTAATCCTTGCCATAAATAATTAAACCATTTAATTATTCTTACTCATCTCCTTTGTTTCTTCAATTTTTACCTTACACGGTGTACGATCCATTAGGTTCCTTTTAGCGAGGCAGTGGGCGATTAAAACCATTTTACATCGATTGTGAATTGAAACTTACTTTCAATTCTCCCTTTAGTGATTACACACGTTTAGGGCTTCCACAAACCATGAGTGACACCTAGCAGCATATCATGGTTGCCCAAGCTAATCAGAAGAGGTAGAGAACCTATTCAGTTAAGGATTACAAATGCAATACGGTCTTTCTCTAATCTAATACTCTTGACCACATTGTTTGGTTTGATAGTTTATTTATTCATGTCTACTATCCAATGCGATTCGTTTGCTTATATGATTACCTTGAATGTGATTTGGAACGCATTCCCTAATCTCATTCATACTCTGGCCAGAGATTTTAATCATATCATAGAGTATTCTCCCTCAAACCATTTGAAGGTTAGAGATCCCTTGTTGCACATTCACTTGTCTCCATAACTAAGTGGCTTAACCCCAATGATGTCGTGGACACCCCGATGGGGTGACTTTGACATAATCAAAGGTCAAGGACTTAACCACAAGACAATTGTGATGCCTCAGGTCAAAAGACTAATTTGCATTATCCCAACCTTGAGTTCTCATGTGACATGAGTATGAGAACTCCTCGTTGATCGTGTTCAGTGAACTCATTCTCTATTGAGCACCTACGTACTTGTCTTGATGTCACACACACCAATGACTCGAGACTAGTCACTCTCCTTGAGAGAAGGCACAGTACGTACTGATCTTATCGGACTGTCAATGCCCAATTTGGCAATCCTATGATCAGGAACGTTTAGGATGTGTCTACGAAAGAATGGTCTCATGAATCTAACTTCATTAGATTGCATTCTCCCAATCACATATTCCTTGGACTTTATCGTTTAAGCATATAACATTTATATGAGACGGCTCAAACAATAATGTTTGCCCTTTATATGTAAACTAGATTAGTTTAACATGTGAAATGTCCGTAAAGTATCATCATATGATTGGCTTTAGGGCACATTTCCAACAATCTCCCACTTGCACTAGAGCCAATCAGCTTGTTCATCTGTTATGATTCCTCTTATGTAGTCATTTCATAAATAGCTGAGTAGTAGGCCTAGGCAATGGATATCTATATGTTATCCATAGAAGCAACCTTGAGAATATCGACGTCACCATTATACATGATTCCCAATCATGTGGTTCAGTCTCTCATATGAGTTCGGATCTTGATGAGACCTTGATTCCCTGGCTTGAGCTATCGCCCCATTAGTGTCGTAGTGTCAGTACACTAGATACACTTTCTGGTTGGAACTGAATAGAGAGTTCATAAATGAACTTTCTCATCCAAACAACATTGTTGTAAACTTCTATATGGCAATATATTTTGCATTCATAATGGAACACACTAAAGTCATTACTTTAATGTTTCCATCCAAATATCTCTTTAGTCATAATAAAGAGATATCTGTTTATCTCTTCATTCACAATGAAGAAACATCCAATGATGGATTAGATTCACAATCTAATACATTTACGCTTCCATTACATTACTCTAATTCTTCCTCATTCTTCGAGGAACATATCCTTTAGTATTTCTTAAATACTTAAGGATTCACTTGACAGTTGCCATGGTTCTGATCCTGGGCTTGCATTGATATCGCCTTGTACCTTTCTAGGTACAACTCATATCAATGTTTTTCATACAATATGAAATACATAAATTACCTTTCTGCGTATGCATAAAGGATTCGATTTACGCATTATTTCTTTGGGAGTCAAAGGGTACGTTCCCTTTGAGAAGAGCTACCTCCTAGTCTCACTAGAGTTGTTCTTCTGATTGAAGTTTATCATCATATGAGAAACTTCCTAGCATCCTTTTGTCTATTATTAGGGCATGATATAATCCAATTATATCCTAAAATCTATCATTATAGATTTCCTTCCCATGTATATAGACTATGTCTCCCATATACATTCTATCGTTATAGAAAGTTTAAAGTCATAACTTTAACGAAGAAGTGTTCTTTTCATTTCCAAAATTAATATATCATATATGTGCATATATACATATTGAATTTTAGGAACATGATTAACTCCCACTAATCTTTTGTAAACCTAGTAAACAAAAGATTCATTTACATCTTTATGAGAAATCAAACAATTTGATCTTTCCCTCATAAAACGCTTATGGCTCCCACTAGCTTGCTTAGATCCATGATGGTTGGATCTCTACAACTTACATGTTTTGTGATTCATAGTTTTAGACATATATTATTAGGACTATCTTAATAATGGTTTCGGAAACCTATATGATGTCCAAACATTGAATCAACATTTAGTTGTAGCTAGCAATCTTCGAATTAATTGAAACTAAGACTACGTCAAAGATGGTTCCTTCAAAGTCAACCATTCTCTTTGATTGTAGTCACCTTAAGCTACCAATTAGCTATGAAGGTTTCATTATTTCGGGTCAAATGGTACTTTACCATTTCCTTGAGTATATATCGTATATACACTCAATGTAGTCATAAAGTTCAAACCATTCAACTGAGACGGTTTATAAATCCTTCTTGACTACCTTGGAGCTTGTGGTATAGGAACTAGGTTGTTATATTTGTTGATTATCATCTTGTCTCTCAAAGAACCCATTCTTTTGAGTTCTATTCCTAGTTCATTTGCTCTAAGGCAAATCACATTGTAGGATTACAATGAACTACTCAACAAACAACATTTGTTGGTTGATTTATAGAAGTGATATCCAAAAGTTAATTTAAGGATATCCAAAAGATAATTTTTTAAACAAATATTGCTTATTAGCACACAACCCCAAATCTTAACATGATTAAGATCTGTCTTTCTTTCCAACTACATCCTATGGAGTCATGAAAAATTTTGGAAGATTTTCTAATTGACAATCATATTGTTTTAGAAGTATATATCCTATATATGGGTAATTGATAATGTCCAACGAACTAAATCTTATTCAAGTTCGTTCTTCTCCTAATGGAAAAATCCATTATCTTATGATGCTTCTTTCCTTGATATCTTTCAAGGAAACTATTCTAAAGTGTTACCATTCCTTGGATCAAATCTAAGGATGTATTTACTTTAGACGTCTTACTCATCAACTTACATTTCTTGAATTCTTTGAAACCTTTTGCAAAGTATTTGGACTTGTGTTTATTCAAAATAAACTATAGTCCAACCGAGAGTGATCTTCGGTGAATGTCAAACAACATGAGTAGTATTATGTTGTGGACAAGTGCCACTAACATCTAAGTGAATTAACCTCAATAACTTTGTGATTCTTTCTTCTTTCCAAAAGAATAAAGATTCGAACATTTCGCCTCTATACAATTTTGACAAGAAGGTATTGGATCCGGATCTAACGATCCAAAGCATCCATCTATGACCAACTCGTAATTTATGTTTTAGAGGTATCACAACTCAGTTGGGATTAGTCACTATCTTGCAACCTTTTGGGTTTTAAGCATCATTATATTCTAAACAGTTAACGCTACCATATCATCTCTACTATAGAGACAATCAATTAGATTACTATAATCCAATCATTGATTAATAAAGAACAATGTTTTGTCAAACAAAACATTCATCCATCTCTACTATAGTGACGGAATTAAGTTTCTTAAAATTGGGATGTAAAGACAATCTTTGGTTTTTCCAATTTCTTTGGTAGTTCATATGAGGAAGTTAGTACCATCTGCTTTCGCAGAGATCTATATTTTATTCACGTTCCGAATGTGAAGTACTTTCTCTTCTCTCATTAATCTTCTACTTCTTATTAGCCACACTTTTACAACGATTGTAAAACATAGTTACTAATACGGAATCAAGCATTCAAGTAGAAGAACCAACTGTTTTGAACTTTTCAAGAACAATTTACAACACCTTCGAAAGGTGTGTTCTTGACACTTGCAAGACATTTCTTGCAAATACCCCTTCCAATGTCCATCATTTCATAAAGAAAGTTTGTTCCCTTGGAGTTAATTTTATCTTCTTCATTTGACTTCTCATTTGACTACAATAGTCATGGTCCCTAAACTCCCACTATCTCTCTTGAAACCTTTTTCAATTGTGTTATACACATCAAACATTTTGGAGAGTGTGTGGTTATTGTTCACTACATAGTTTACAATAAACTTAGTGAACCATTAGGATAGGGACATAAAGGTGAAGTCCTAGCTTAGTTTCCGTCTCGTTAAGTGGTTTATCACTTCAACACTCAATGATTTAAAATCATCATAAGTCCATGTTGATGGACTATTTTTGTCAACCAACCATTATGTTCTAAACATAATTACAAACTTTCAAGAGTTGTTCAAGGCAACTCTTATTTCTTCATACAACAATTTGTAAGTGAAGAACTATGACACTAAAAGTGTCCTTGCCTTTATGCTAATCTTCGTAAGTTCCTTTGTTCATATAACGAAGGAATAAGCATTGGTTGTTTGTGTTGTCCTCTTCATGATAGACATTTCTAACATGTTCTTCCAATGATACATTATCAATAGGAAGATTGTGAGGATGAGACTTCTTAGGTACATGCACAATCCATTTAAGACAATCTTTGGGATTGTGTTACCAAGTCCGGAAACTAAAACATTCGGCTTTTCTTTGTCAAGTTTTGGATAGCGTTTGCAAATATATATTGGTAAACAAATACATAACGAATAAAAATTGATTGATTTTAAGCCATTTGATTCGGGTCTTTAAATCAAATAGCACCACCCACTATTTTTGGCAAATTCCATATCCCTCATTGGAATTCGAGAGTTTTGGAGGAAACTCTTAGTAGGTTATGGGAGACTCACTATTACCAAGCCCACCTCACAATGATATGATATTGGCTAGCATTAATAATAATGAGAGAGTACACTTACTCATTTGCAACTAATGCAAGTACCCATCAATTTGGCCTCTAGAGAATGTTGCCTCACAATGATATGATATTGGCTCCATTGCACTTAGTTAAGTCATTCCCACCATGCTTAGTTCGTGAAGGGGTTCAAGAATAGCCTCACGATGATACGATATTGGCCATCCTCGTTGCCTACACTCACCTCATCAAGTATGTATATAGACTCCTCCTGAGTATAAGCATGCACTTTGTACTCCCCCATGATAGGGTGAAGCCGGTGTACAAGTCATAAACGATTGGAGCTACCACGGTGGAAGGCCACGAAAGAGTGTTCTAAGCACTCTCACGCTTTTCAACTTAATAATGGTTTGTTTGAGGGTTTTAGGTCTCATCACATATAAGTATTCATTTTAATCTTCATTAAAACAATTTTGGTCCTATTACAACTATTGGTCCATTTGATTCAATTTAGTTGTATATAATACTCCCACTATACTTATAAAACGGTTTTAAAGCAAGAGTATATGATACTACTAACATAAGGTTTGCATTCATTTGATGGACTATATAGTTGCCTTAGGGCCTTAGGATGACTATGAACCTTTGTTTAGATTCAACACGAGCCTAGTGTTGAATCTCGGACTAGGGATGGAGATTGATTTTAGTTACGCGTTTAATCACATTAAGGCGTGTTGTCTTAGGGGCGTTGGACCCTCTACTCCATTTTCATGCATATCAAATAAAGCAAGAAAGAAGTACTTCAAAGTAAAGGTGAGCTTATGCTCATTACAACATTTGCATAATTCAAATTACTTTAAAGTAAAGAAGAGCTTATGCTCTTTTACAATTTTTGATCAAATCAAATTACAACCAAAATTAATCTACACATTCCCATGGTTCAAAAAAATTTGAAACGGCCTTTCACATAGCTCAATTATCGTAGGCTTAGGTTCATAATCACCCTTTAATTAATTAACACTTTAACTAATTAAACTTGAATGCAACATTTTCATTTTGTTTTTGTATCCATAAAATTGATTTAAATGAAGCTAAATGAAATGAAAATCCAATTCTCATTTAAAGAGACAAAACAATTTTTGTTCCCTACTTAATTTGGGCCATCATGCAATAACCACAACTTTTTGGGCTATATTGCGAAACACAAACTTTTGGGGTCACTTTGTAAAAACACAAAAGTCCACTACTTCATGTAATTACAACTAGAACCCAAAAATTTCAACAAATACAAAAAACTTCATTAAAGGAGCAAAACAATTTGTCCTTTAGCGTTTTTGGGCCTTAACGTAAAAACGTAAACTTTTGGGCTAAAATACAAATACACAAAAGTATCAAAACTTTATGTAATTGCACAAAAGGCCCAAAAATACCCTACATGTAGGGTGGCCAGTTTTAGGGATAAAATAGAATGGAGATAAGTCCAATTGTACAAAGTTTATGAAAGTGGATTTTGTTAGGTGAGGTAAAGATGAAACATATATGATATATATTGAATTTATGTCAAACTTTTATAAAAGTTTGTCTACCATTAATTGAATTTATGTCAAACTTTTAAAAAAGTTTGTCTACCATTAAAACCATTAATAATACTTTACCAATAACCATCACCCACTAAAATTAAACCAACACTTTATGTAAAAACATAAAACTTTTTGAATCAAAACTTCAAAACTTTTTGTTCTTGGCAAGAACTTCAAGAACATTGAAGAACACTCATGAAAACTCATAATAGCTCCATGAATGTTTTCACTCACCAAAACTCAAATTTTCACCACTCAAAAGATGGCTAACATCCTAGGGTACTTAGGGGTTCCAAAAGTCACTTTACAACCATTTTAACAAGACAAACATGAACCCAAAAAATCACCCTTTGGATTTGGCCGAATTTCCCCAAAAACATGGCACCAAATTTTAGCTCCAAAATTTATGCTCATATGAACTACATCTACAACATTTAAGATGGCAAATTTTCTAACAAAATTTACATTCAAAGAAACAAGAATAAAGCTTGTAACATATTACAACTTTGAAATCAAAAAATATGAACTACAAAACCCAAAATGATTCACCAACTACTAGACCTAGGCTCTTGATACCACTTGAAGGAAATTTTGTGAAAAACATGTTCATTTGAGCAACATCAATAGCATGCAATTAACAAATTAAAGGCGGAATCATGCTTGCATGCACTCAAAAACAAAAACATCAACCATGAAATTCAAAGCCTAGTAGATTGGTGAACCTTGACTCAACTTTAAAACAACATTTGTTAGTTGAGAAATATTTACCTTTGTAGATTCCTCTTTGCATATGCAAAGGATAATCACCCAAGAGATAGGGACTTCATTCCTTGCTTCTTAGCTCCATGGATTTGGTTGAAAGAATTGGATTCTCCAAGTTCCCAAAATAGAGAACCTCTAAAGATTCTACACCAAGGTTAGATTGAAGAAGAAATGAGTGACCTTGGAGTAGTAGGATTGCTAGATTCACCCTCCAAGGTGGTTGGCCTCTTAGAGAGAAAATGAGAGACATTTCTATCTAATTCTCCCAAAAGAAACCCTAATTGAATTTTGGCTATAAAGTCATTTATATAGTCCCTTCAAATAAGTGACCTAAAGAACCAAAAGCCCATTCTCTCTAACATGGGTTCATTGGGCTAATTGGGCATTTGTGAATCATTATTCATTAAGTTGTCATACAACTTAAGTCAATGGGCTTGACGTTCGAAGCCCATTGGGCCTTAAGGTCCAAAACCATCCCGAGGTCTTTAACGAACTTATTCGTTTGATTAATTAACATATTAATTAATCCTTGCCATAAATAATTAAACCATTTAATTATTCTTACTTATCTCCTTTGTTTCTTCAATCTTTACCTTACACGGTGTACGATCCATTAGGTTCCTTTTAGCGAGGCAGTGGGCGATTAAAACCATTTTACATCGATTGTGAATTGAAACTTACTTTCAATTCTCCCTTTAGTGATTACACACATTTAGGGCTTCCACAAACCATGAGTGACACCTAGCAGCATATCATGGTTACCCAAGCTAATCAGAAGAGGTAGAGAACCTATTCAGTTAAGGATTACAAATGCAATACGGTCTTTCTCTAATCTAATACTCTTGACCACATTGTTTGGTTTGATAGTTTATTTATTCATGTCTACTATCCAATGCGATTCGTTTGCTTATATGATTACCTTGAATGTGATTTGGAACGCATTCCCTAATCTCATTCATACTCTGGCCAGAGATTTTAATCATATCATAGAGTATTCTCCCTCAAACCATTTGAAGGTTAGAGATCCCTTGTTGCACATTCACTTGTCTCCATAACTAAGTGGCTTAACCCCAATGATGTCGTGGACACCCCGATGGGGTGACTTTGACATAATCAAAGATCAAGGACTTAACCACAAGACAACTGTTATGCCTCAGGTCAAAAGACTAATTTGCATTATCCCAACCTTGAGTTCTCATGTGACATGAGTATGAGAACTCCTCGTTGATCGTGTTCAGTGAACTCATTCTCTATTGAGCACCTACGTACTTGTCTTGATGTCACACACACCAATGACTCGAGACTAGTCACTCTCCCTGAGAGAAGGCACAGTACGTACTGATCTTATCGGACTGTCAATGCCCAATTTGGCAATCCTATGATCAGGAACGTTTAGGATGTGTCTACGAAAGAATGGTCTCATGAATCTAACTTCATTAGATTGCATTCTCCCAATCACATATTCCTTGGACTTTATCGTTTAAGCATATAACATATATATGAAACGGCTCAAACAATAATGTTTTCCCTTTATATGTAAACTAGATTAGTTTAACATGTGAAATGTCCGTAAAGTATCATCATATGATTGGCTTTAGGGCACATTTCCAACACTCTCCCGGTATCATATGTCATGGCTTGAGTATTGACCCCAAGACTAAGCCGGTGAGACAGAAGCGAAGATCTTATAACGCTGAACGATATGAAGTAATGAAGGCAGAAGTTGAAAAACTCAAAGGCATAGGCTTCGTCCGCGAAGTCAATTATCTAACATGGGTAGCAAATGTGGTCCTTGTTAAGAAAAATCCGACCAAAGAAAGTCTTCTGCTCCAAAAGGTATTGTGGAGAATGTGTGTCGACTACACCGACCTAAACAAAGGATGCCCGAAGGATAGCTTTCCTATTCCTCTCATTGACAGACTTATAGACTCTACGGCAGGGTGTGAACTCCTGAGCTTCATGGATGCTTACTCAGGATACAACCAAATCCTCATGAACCTTCCGGACCAAGAACACACAGCCTTCACTACTGACAGGGGACTATATTACTATAAAGTCATACCTTTCGGCCTAAAGAATGCAGGAGCGACTTATCAAAGACTAGTCAATTCAATGTTCGCCGAACAGATTGGGAAGAGCATGGAAGTTTACGTTGATGATATGCTAGTCAAGAACAAACATGCTGACCAACACATCACTAATCTATCTGAAACTACGTGCAAAACGAAAATGACAAACAACTTACCCTCAACTTAGATCTAGTCGAGGAACACAGAAACCAGGCTCACTTGAGGAATGTCGCCTACAAGCAGCGCATCTCCAACTACTATGACTCAAGGGTCAAACCTCGTTCTTTCAAAATGGGGGACTGGGTATTAAAGAAAAGATTACTCTGCGACAGAGACCCTAGTGAAGGAACACTTAGTCCAAACTGGGATGGACCATTTGAAGTTGTTGGCATCAGTCGCCTTGGCTCCTACAAGCTTAGAAGCTCCGATGGCAAGACCCTTGGCCATCCACGAAACGCTGATCACTTGAAGTACTATTACAAGTAAACTCACATTGTACAAGTGTTAAGATTCAGTCGTTCGGCATCCTATGTAACGAAGACTATTTGACATGAATTCAATAAAGAGGTGATTTAGACAACTCGGTCCTAATCCTCTTACATTCCTAGCAATGAAACACTCGGGTTCAAAGCTTCAACATGAATGCTTCCAACATGAAACAAAGTCGAAGTATATGTCAACAAGACTATACAAATAAATGAACAGCTTCACAGTATATTCGTTCAATCATACATTCCAACACATTCATACATAAGCCAACTGTGCTTCGAAAGGGTTTAACATACTTTGTGTCATTCGACACTTGCTACAATGTGCCTCGACACCTTGCCCTTATTCTCACCAACCAGGTGATAAAATGTACAACCCGTACTCTAATATCATTTGGCAACTTGCCACTCATGCCACCAACCAGGTGAAGAAGGAACTCATCTTCATGCCACTAACCAGGTGATGAAATGTATAACCCGTACTCTCCTTCATGCCACTAACCAGGTAATGAAATGTACAACCCGCACTCTAATTTAATTTGGCAACTTGCCATTCATGCCACCAACCAGGTGAAGAAGGAACTCTTCATGCCACCAACCAGGTGATGAAAGGTGATGAAGGAACTTACCTTCGTACCACCAACCAAGTGATGAAAGCAACTCACCATTCATTCCACCTACCAGAAGACGAGTGGTACAACTTGTACATGTGAACTCCGAGCATTCATAAATAATAAAAAACCCTCAAGCTTAACAACTCAACTAGGGGAGCACTTATCCCCAACAAGAGTTATAGTCACCAACAAAGTCTTATTGCAAGCCAACAACAACTTCAGTGCATGGCATACGAAGATCAAGCTATTCAGCCCTCTTGCATCTGCTTCAGACATTTCTCATCTGTAACAATGCAAACACTACAACTTGTATAAAGCTTCACACATTCTTGATCAAGACAGTGTGAAACAAAACCAATTTATGGTGCTAACAAGAGCTTCATCAAATGAGTTCAACCATAATTCTCAAAAGCTTCACACACTCTTGATCAAGACAGTGTGAAGCAAAACCAATTTATGGTGCCAACAACAGCTTCATCAATGGAGGGCAACCACAATTCTCAAAAGCTTCACACACTCTTGATCAAGACAGTGTGAAGCAAAACCAATTTATGGTGCCAACAAGAGCTTCATCAATGGAGGGCAATCGCAATTCTCAAAAGCTTCACACACTCATGATCAAGACAGTGTGAAGCAAAACCAATTTATGGTGCCAACAAGAGCTTCATCAAAGGAGTTCAACCACAGTTCTCAAAAGCTTCACACACTCATGATCAAGACAGTGTGAAGCAAAACCAATTTATGGTGCCAACAAGAGCTTCATAAAAGGAGTTCAACCACAGTTCTCAAAAGCTTCACACACTCTTGATCAAGACAGTGTGAAGCAAAACCAATTTATGGTGCCAACAAGAGCTTCATCATTGGAGGGCAACCACAATTCTCAAAAGCTTCACACACTCTTGATCAAGACAGTGTGAAGCAAAACCAATTTATGGTGCCAACAAGAGCTTCATCAAAGGAGTTCAACCACATTTCTCAAAAGCTTCACACACTCTTGATCAAGACAGTGTGAAGCAAAACCAATTTATGGTGCCAACAAGAGCTTCATCAATGGAGGGCAACCACAATTCTCAAAAGCTTCACACACTCTTGATCAAGACAGTGTGAAGCAAAACCAATTTATGGTGCCAACAAGAGCTTCATCAAAAGAGTTCAACTACAACTCGTAGAAAGCTTCACACAATCTTGATCAAGACTGTTCGAAGCAAATTCAATTTATATGGTTCATCCAAACCATCGACTACTACAAGGTGTGGCTTGCATCACAATCTTTTGCTCAACAGTGTGGAAGCGAAATTTGTATATGTTGTCTCTCCCACATTTTCAAATTTCTAATTTTCCCAAAAAAAAAAAAAAAAAAAAAAAAGGAAATTGGGAAATTGGGAAATTCAACAACTTCAACAAATGGAGGGCAACTACAATTCTCAAAAGCTTCACACACTCTTGATCAAGATAGTGTGAAGCAAAATTAATTCATGGTACCCAACAAAAGCTTTAACTCCAAAGCTTCACCTACAAAGCTTCACCTACAAAACTTCAACTTCAAAGCTTCACCTACAAAGCTTCACCACAAAAGCTTCACCAACAAAAGCTTCAACAAATGGAGGGCAACTACAAATTCTCAAAAGCTTCACACTATCTTGATCAAGATAGTGTGAAGCAAAATCAATTCATGGTACCCAACAAAGCTTCACCTACAAAGCTTCACCACAAAAGTTTCACCAACAAAAGCTTCAACAAATGGAAGGCAACTACAAATTCTCAAAAGCTTCACACTATCTTGATCAAGATAGTGTGAAGCAAAATCAATTCATGGTACCCAACAAAGCTTCACCTACAAAGCTTCACTTACAAAAGCTTCACCTACAAAAGCTTCAACACCAAAGCTTCACCTACAAAGCTTCAACACCAAAGCTTCACCTACAAAGCTTCACCTACAAAAGCTTCACCTACAAAACTTCACCTACAAAGCTTCACCCACAAAAGCTTCACCCACAAAAGCTTCAAGACAAAAGCTTCACCTACAAAAGTTTCACATACTCTTGATCAAGTTAGTGTGAAGCAAAATCAATTCATGGTACCCAACAAAGCTTCAACCTCAAAGCTTCACCTACAAAGCTTCAACACCAAAGCTTCACCTACAAAGCTTAAAATATATATATTTTCAGAAATTCGAAAATTCGAAAATTTGAAAATTCGAAAAAAAAATAAATTGCCTAGGCCTCCTCTTCTTTGGGCCTAACAACTTTCATAACAAATATATATGAAGGAGGAGTTTTGGGCTACCACTTAGAAAGGCAATGCCTCATTCGTCAACTCTCTCGACCGGAGACTTAAGGGACTCTTACCATATGCTATTGCACCTTGATACTGGGAAGTCTCACGACCACTTAGTGACTTGGATTTTTCCAGTCTCCAACCGAGAAGTTTTCCTCACTCGGGAAATTAAGGGAGCACTACCTCAACATACATGCTTCACTCACAAAACTTCAACATACAAGCTTCAACAAAAGAAAAAATTCAAAGAACTTAGTGAAGAAGGCTTTGGTGTATTTAACACAATACGTTGAAATGAAGCAAAACTTATTTATTGATATCTCCGATAAGTTACAAATATGTACATATACATGAATCAAAATAAACAAACAAGAGGGAGCCTTCACAAATGTTGCTCAGGAGAAGTCTCAGCAGTCGGCAGAGCCTCAGAAATAGTAGGTACCGGAGGGTGATCATTCAGAGCCTCAGTACTGGACAGAACCCCAGAAGGAGGAGGCATCATAGGTTGATCATTTGGAGCTTCATTACGCGGTACAGCCCCAGAAGATGAAGGCAATAAATGCCTTTGGAACAAACCCACAAACCTCTGATGATCAAGTAAAATCTGACCTTCAGATTCCTGCATCTGGTCAAGCTTCCTCTTCATGTTTATAACATAGTCATGTGCGAGTCTGTACAACTGTTTATTCTCATGCTTGAGCCATCTAATCTTCTGTTTGAGACTTATCACTTCAGCCGCCAATGATTCAACTTGGCGGGTTCGAGCAAATAGGCGTTGGGCCATATTAGACACAGAACCTGAACACTGAACACTTAGAGCCAGAGAATCCTTAACAGCCAACTCATCAGACCGTTTGGAAAGTAGTCTGTTATTTTTGGGAGGGAGAAGGTTCCTGGCCACCATCGCAGCGGTCATATCATTCTTCATCACAGAGTCCCCAACGGTAAGAGGACCAGTAAGGGATAAGAAGGATGGCTGCCATATGTTGTCTTGAGGAGGCATGGCTGCCTCTTCACCAAAGTTCAAGTCAAAAGATCGGATGGGCCAGACATTTTCAGAAATGATGAAGGAGAAATGAGGTCCAATAAATCTCTGAAGTACGAAAATAAGGGGAAAATTCCTACAAGTAATAACTCTCTAAACGTACTTCTTGCACACAATTGGTGCCCTTATAAAAGAAAGGGCAACATGGCAGTTTGTTCAAAAATCGAAGAGGCACCACTCTCCGGATTTTGACAAGCAGATTTTCCTGAGTAAAATATGTCGACAATCTCCACACGCAACATCAGCTCCTCGGGTACCACATATAACTTTGCCAAAGATCTTTGACAAAGTTTAGACACATAAATTTTAAAGGTCTAGCTACCCTACTATTACTCACAAGGGTAAAGGAACAACACCACTGCTTGATAACTGGAAAGTCCCTATGTGTGTCAACCTCCGTGCTCCGTGGCAAAGCAGACTGGCAAAAATGCCCAACCTTTACTCACATCGAGAAAACACTCCCAACATGATTACTTTCTCAAAAATCGAAGAGGCACCGCTCCTCGAATCTCGAGAGCCAGACTCCCACCAAGATTACTTTCTCAAAAATCGAAGAGGCACTGCTATCCGAATCTCGAGAGCCGAACTCTTACCAGGATCACTTTCTCAAAAATCGAAAAGGCACTGCTCTCTAAATCTTGAGAGCCAGATCCCCAATAGGATTGCTTGTTCAAAAATCGAAGAGGCAACGCTCTCCGAATCTCGAGAGCCAGATCCCCAACATGATTGCTTGTTCGAAAACCGAAGAGGCGCCGCTCTCCGAACTTCGAGAGCCAGATTTCCTTGGATAAAATTTGTCTGCAATCTTCACATGCAACATCAGCTTTCCAGATACCACAAACCATTTTTTCAAAGTGCTATGACAAAGTTAAAACACGTGAAGCTTGCAGCTCCCACTACATTGCTATGACCAAGAAGGGTAAATGAATAGCATTACTACTTGTTGTTGGGGAAACTTCTATATATGTCTACCTCCACCCTCCACGGACAGGCAGACCTGCAAAAATGCTTAACCATTCCTCATATCTGAGAGGGCACTCCCAATGAAGCCTCTCGAAATACTCAGCTTCCTTTCCCCCCGATAATGCCTCTGCAAACAAGCCACACCAGAGCAAGAGTATCTCATATCATCAGGGTTAAAAGCAAAAGTATCTCATATCATGCTTTTTCCCTGTCTTTTCCTTTGCCCTTGCTCTTATCTGCAAGACAAGGAGAAAGAAAGCAATCAGTTGGAACCTGAAATCAAACTTCGATCTGGAACTGATTGCCCAGAACCTTTGCCTGGTTGCTCACCTAGCATTGCTCTCGAGTACTTATCCTCAACTGTTGTCAAGGTCACGAATCCTTTCGGCAAATACTTCAGAATAGTTGATACGATATTGGCTCTTTACACTGAAGTTGCCAAGCATGGATGAGTCACTGAGAAGTAGTGCTCTGAAAGACCATTCAAATGAAAACGTTGTGCACCACTTCTGCGATGCAAAAGATTGAAGCCGAAGGTTCAACGATGAGCTAGAACATATCATTATAGCACGACGCCCTCCCTGCAGAACCGCATAATCCAGACGGAAGAGTCTAAGTCAAATCCAAGCTCGGCATCGCTGCCCAATCCGAAGAGCTCAAGAAACTTCAATAACCTTTCACTAGCAACGTCGCCAAAGAGCAAAACCTCACCATACCACAACCACTACTTTGTCAACAGCAAAAGTATCCCATATCATCAAGGTCGAACGAACTCTTGATTTGATGGACTTGTTTTGACCCTCAAATTCTTGAGTCGGCCTTATACTCTGGAGGAAACTAGAAAACCCTTCAGCCCAGCTCAAGAATAAGCTTGTGGAAAGTTACTTTTTCAAAAGCAAAAGTATCTTATATCATCTCTTCTCATTTTTCTTCTCTTTATCCTTCATGTTGCCTGCAAGATAGGGAGAATGAGAACAATCAGCCGGAACTCGAAATCAAACTTCTGATCTATGACTGATTGCTTGGAGCTCTGATTGCTTACCTTGTCTGTCACCTCTTTCGGCAGATCTCCTAGCTCGGCGACTTGGGGGACTCCTACTACATGGTTTGTATTGCGCTTGACCAAGCCTGAAACTACAAGTAAGCTTCAAGTGAAATTGATACATTACCTTGTGTATCTCCACCGGTTAAAGATACCACCCCTGGATGGAGGAAGAGTACTTCCAAAGAAGATGCCACATCTACCTATGAGACAGATAAGGCAAGTGAAAACGATACCACACTTCGATACTTAGAAGTTTCGTGATTACTCAGCATCTTGGATCTTGCAAGTCCCCAACCGACGAGCTTCCCTCATTTGGGAACTTAGGGGAGCACTGTTTGTACCATACTTGACCAATCTCGAAACTACCGAGCATCGGTCAACGTTATACCATCAAGGACCCAGAAGAGTTTCCCTCCAACCAGGAGGCCAATCACAGCGCAACATGTGTCGACATCAGAAGCCAATCATAGCGCGACACGTGTCAACATCGGAAACCAATCACAACACGACACGTGTCAATGTTAGAGCAAAGCTAGAAACTATCTTCTATAAAAGGAGATCATTCTCCCACAATATTTCCTAATGTCATTTGTACTAAATCATTCACTAGTACTCACTAAAGGAGAGGTTGAACCTATGTACTTGTGTAAACCCTTCATAATTAATGAAAACTCCTCTACTCCGTGGACGTAGCCAATCTGGGTGAACCACGTACATCTTGTGTTTGCTTCTCTGTCTCTATCCATTTACATACTTATCCATACTAGTGACTGGAGCAATCTAGCGAAGGTCACAAACTTAACACTTTCTGTTGTACCAAAGTCCTCACTGATTTTGTGCATCAACAGTTGTTTTCTTTCTCGAGTAAATTGCAAGTGTCGAGCCTCACACCCTCTAGGTCTTCCAATTATTGCATAATTGCTTGTGTATATTCGGCCCTTATCAAACCATTTTGCTTGGAGACCTTTAATGAGTTGACACATATCTCCATAGGAAGAATAACATCATGCCCATAAGTTAAAGCATAGGGAGAAGGGTCCCTGAGCGTTGCGACGTGAGGTAAGCCAGACTACCTCGTTGAGATTCAAATGCCAGATATCTTTTACCATTTTTTCCAAAAATCCTTCAATCACTTTATTACTAGCTTTGGCTTGACCATTAGCTTGCTGATAATATGGCATAGACTGTTCTAGCTTAATCTTAAGGTTATATGTGTAATTTTTATACCTTTTTACCGTAAAAATTGTACCATTATTCGTGATGATCGTCTCTAGGATGCTGAATCTTGTCACATATGTTCAACAATGAAATTGCATACTTCCTCGACAGTCAATTTGGCATAAGACTTCGCTTCAACCCATTTGGTAAAATATTATGTGGCAACTAGGATCCAAGTGAGTTTTGCCAAACCAGAAGTTGGGAAATTTTTCCAATCACGTCTATGGCCTATCCCCTGAATGACCATGGTTTTACCATCGAATGGAGTTCTTCGATGAGAACTCATTATATAGGTCTATGAAACTGCCAATGTACATAATCTCATGCGTATTCGATGCACTCTGTTAAAATAGTTGGCCAAAAATAACCACCATGGCACCAAAACAACCATTTCATCTTTCAGCCAGACTGATGAACACAACAAATTCCTTCATATATTTCCCTAATTACTTCGACGACTGTGGGACCATGATTTTTCAGGGCTGGAGTAAAGCTGATCCAAATACAATTTTACCTAAGAAGTCTGGTCATGGACTCACTAACTCTGGGCTGAGCTGTATTAGACAGAGCAAGGGTCCCACCATCACTTTACTCCATCAGGGCACTAGGTGGAATCCACTGGATGACAATGCTTGTTTTGCAAGACACACAATTTGATCTAGATATGGACACAATAAGATCCTATAAGTCTTAGAGTCCCTAAAATCTAGGGATAGACGTGCGCCGCAAGTAATCACAACTCCTAAGAGGATACAATATTTACTTACTAGATATTTTCTAGGATTCTCCTAGCTTAGTACGAGGATTCTATCTTAAAAAGGTTTGTTTCTCATGGTATAAATACACCCATCTAGGGTTTATCTACGGTAACACAATCTATACACTTGAATTCTTTTGCCTACTACTTGAGACTAAAATCATTCACTAACTTGACCATCGGAAAGCCTTTTGGCCAACACATCCCTCCCCAGCCTAAGGCTTGCTTATGGTTGTTTTACTATTTTACAGGTTGCTCTAGATTACTAGAATTTATGTTCAACCGCCGCTCACAGAGGTGTGCAAATTTGGTTCTAACAATTGGTGTTTTCATTGAGAGTGAACCCATATTCCTTTTGGCCAAATCACTCCACCGTCTGACATGTCAGAAAGTTCGATCAACAACAAAAGGCCAACCATTTATCCAGATGACACCCATAGGGGCACAATGGCGTCACCACCATTTACGGAATGTGGGAATATGTCATGGATATTTGTCTATCCCTGGAGGTCGTTCGACATAGTCCAATGGCTAAAGAACTCGCCTGACTCGTGGATATAAAGGCCCGTATCAAAGATCTCTGAGAAGCGGTTTCTCACTTTGAGAAATTGGTTACTTGAAGGATGAAAATGATTGATCTAACATCTAGAGAGTCATCTCGACGATCTTTCCCAAGAAAACATCGTAGGAAATCCCTAATTCAACCCCCGGAGGTAACAGCGTCTTCTGGGATTAACTATATATATAGAGAATAAGAGTATCTGGGAAACATCAGAAAGAAATGACTGTGGCTTACAAGAAACCAAGACTAGTGGCCAGCGTCAACAAGTCACTGGCCATCGACTCTAACATATTGATGTCATCTGATCGAGATTTGGAAGATGTCCACTCGCTTCACGGTGATGCCCTCGTCATTAAGGTCCAGATCTTGAACGCCCTAGACAACCATATATTAGTTGACAATGGTTTAAGAGTTAGTGTCCTATTCAAAGATGCTGCTAAAAAGATGGGAATTCTCGACAACATCAACAAAGGGATGACGACCTTTCACACCTTCAATGGGGCAATAGTGCAGTCATTTGGAACCATAAAGTTGGCTGTCCAGGCCGAACCCTACAACCACTTGGTAACCTTTTACATGATGGATTACCTGACCTCTTACAACGCCATCCTCGGCTGGAATTAGTTACACAAGATGAAGGTCGTCCCTTCCAGTTACCACTAGTTACTTTGTTATTCGGCACCCGGTGGAGTAAAAGAAATAAAATAAAACCAGTTGGTGGCACGCTATTGCACTGTCGAAAGTATGAACATGATAAGAAAAGAAAAACGAAGCACACATATGGACGAATCAGATAGCAATAACAGCCGGAGGGTCAACAGACAAGTTACAAAGAATTTGACTTAGATCTTGACCCCAAAGATGACATTATCTAGAATCCAAGGTAAACGAAGATGCCATCTACATCAGTCTTAACCCCGACAAACTAGAACGAAAAGCCCGAATAGGCTCAAAACTGACTGACTGAGAAAAACAACTATTTCCCAGCTTCTTGTGAGCTAACAAAGACGTGTTCGTATGGTCAGCATAAGACATGCCTGCGATCGACCACTTTGTGATCTGTCACCGTCTTCACCTAGACCCAACTGCCTGTTTAGTTATCTAGCGCAAACGAAATTGCGAAACAGAATGCAGTAAAATCATAGAGGCAGAAATTGACAAACTCAAGGACGCCCAATTCATCATTGAGGTACACCACCCATATTGGTTAGCGAACGTCGTGTTAACACAAAAGAAGAACGGGAAGTAAAGAGTATGTGTGGACATTACGAACCTGAACAAGGCCTACCCAAAAGATCAATATCCTTTTCCATGAATCGACCTACTGGTGGACTCAACAGTTGGACACGAACTCCTAAGCTTCATGGATGCCTACTCCGGATACAACCAAATAAAGATGTATGAGCCAGACATGCAAGCAACATCATTCGTCATCGATTGAGGTACCTACTGTTACAAGGTTATGCCTTTCAGACTAAAAAATGCAGGGGCAATGTACTAACGACTCGTCAATCGAATCTTCAAAGAAAAAATTGCAAACACAATGGAGGTTTACGTAGATGATATGGTTGTCAATAGCAAAGAAAAGAAGAACTATATAACACACCTTCAAGAATCATTTAACCTACTTCAAAACTATAACTTGAAGCTCAGTCCGGAGAAATGCACCTCGGAGTAGCGTTAGGAAAATTCCTAAGGTACATGGTGACCAAACGAGGAATCGAAGCCAACCCAGATCAGATCAAGGCTATCATAGAAATGAGGTCGCCTAGAACCATGAAGGAAACACAAAGTTTAACCGGATGAGCGGCAACCCTCTGCAGATTCCTTTCAAGATCCACAGACAAGTGCGAATAGTTTTTTACAGCAATAAAGAAAAGCAAGGGCCTCCTCTAGACAAATGAATGCGAATAAGCTTTTGCAAAACTAAAAAAGTACATCTTCAAACCTTCGCTGCTATCCAAACCCATCGACAAATAGGATCTATACCTTTATCTAGCCGTATCAGACATCACAGTAAGTGCAGCTCTGATCCTAGAAGACTCGGGGCAGCAGAAACTGGTATACTACATATCAAAAGCTCTTCTCAAACCAAAGACAAGATATCAGAAGATGGAAAAAATACATCTTAGAACTAGTAATGGCAGCAAGGAAGCTTTGGTCTACATGATGGAATATTCGCTGAGGTGCATCCTACACAACTGTGATGCTTCATCCAGGGTCACAAAGTGGGCTATCGAACTAGGGCAACAAGAGATAATTTACCATCCTAAGACATCAATCAAAGCCCAAACGTTGGCAGACTTTGTAGCAAAGTTCATCCTTGCAGCACAAAGTACTTGGAAGGCACTTAAAATCCCCCAGAAATCCTCGTCTGTGGAAGCTTTACGCGGACGGGTCATCCTACATACACAGAGCCGGTACAGGAATGGTAGCACCAGATGGCTCTGTACTTGAACAGGTCCTGAAGTTCAAAGCAAGCACCAACGAGGTCGAGTATGAAACCCTTATAGCAGGACTTAGAATCGCAGAGGAACTCTAGGTGAAATAATTGCTAATTCATTGTGATTCAATGCTCATAGTTAACCAGGTCATGGGAGACTAAGCCACTTATCACCATACCATAGGGCTTTACTTAAATAAGGCAAACGCACTTCTCGAGAAATTTGAAAATTATGAGATCACACAAATACTAAGAGGACAGAACATCCATGCCGATGCACTTGTCGGGATAGCCTTAAATGTGGATTACTCCCTATGGTGAACAATTCCCTTCGAGTATCTGGAAGTCCCTAGCGTCACGAAATGAAACCAAAAGTAGTCGCTGTCATTACCGTTCAAAAAATTGGATAGATGAAATCATTGACTACCAGAAGATTGCAACCTAGCCAGGAAGTTAGTTCAAAAGGCATCAAGATACATATTAATCCGCAAAAAACTCTACTATGTGTCATGCTAGAATTTGGTCTGCAAATTCTGAATGACATCCACTTTGGGGTATGCGGAAATCATGATAGAAGAAGGTTGTTGACCCAGAAAGTAATAACTACAGGCTACTATTGCCTTACCATGCAACAAGATGCAACCAGCAACGTAAATGTCAAAAGTATGCCCCTATGAACTATCAACACACATAATAACTTAACACTCTAACAGGTTCATGACCCTTCATGCAATGAGGCATCGACTTGGTTGGATCCCTTAAGAAAGCTACAGGAAACAGGCAATACTTGATAGTGGCAATAAACTACTTCTCTAAGTGGATAGAAGTGGAACCCCTAACAAAAATCATTGATTCAGCTATGAAATCGTTTGTTTGAAAATATCATCATTTATTTGGAATTCCCCATACAATAATTACAAACAATGGTTGTCTCCCTCAAACTGTTGTACTGAACTAATCTCCTTTGAGACTTTGATAATAGACATGTGCTTGTGTAAAGATTTTTCTATCTTGTACATCTTATTCATGAAAAATTCCCAATCCGATAAATGTTTCTAAAGTAAATGAACTTTAAAGAATGGAATAAGTAGCAGAGCAGAATGCGAGTAAGTTTGTGGGCCCAAGATAGAGTTTTTAGAGAAAAATCACATTGGTAATATTGATTCGGAGAAACATTACCTCCCAAAATTGGAATCTGTAAAGGGGGTGTCATTGAATCCGACCAGGATTACCTATATATCTCCAGGATGGAAAATCAAATCACCGGTGTAGTTCTAAGGAAAAGATTATATGATGTAAAAATTACATTAGAGATCACTTATGACGATAAGCTTATGGTGGGGTATTGGGAGATGAGTTTTCCATTGACTTGTCTTTGCCTAGATGGCGGTGTTGCGATTGGGTCCAAAGAGGACTGCCCACATATCTCAGGAATGGAATCAAATCACGTGTAGTTCGTGTGGTGCATCTATGGGTAGTACTTCTTAAGCTTGACAATGTTCTACTTCTTAGTGATTGGGTTTCCGTCCATATGCTCTAAGTGGTAGGTTTTGTTGCCTCATCCTCTGGCGACCTTGGACGGACTTTCCCAATTTGCCCCAAGTTTACCTTCTCTTGGGATCTTGGTGTTTTCGAAGACTTTTCTCAAGATTAAGTCTACTGCTTGCAGGCTCCTGGGCCTGACACCCTTGTTGTAATATGATCAGATTTACTGTTAATAAGTTATTAGTTGAACTTGAGCGCCCCTAGTCGTTCTTTTGTGAAATCGAGATATGTCTTCAGGATTTCCGTATTCTCAAAGCTTATCATTTCTTCAGTATGCAAGTTCGGCATAGTTGTGACCTGAATCAGAATGATAACCTCAGTTCTGTAAGCCATGGAGAACAGTGTTTCCTTAATGGCTTTCCTAACTGTCGTGCGATAAGCCCACAAGACTCCGGGCATCTCATCTGGCCATTTACTTTTCCTTTCGAGTATATTCTTCACTTGGTAGACTTGCTTGACCCCTTGCAGAAAGAGCCTGAAAGAATTTACACTAATGAGATGGTGTTAAACAAAGCTAAGTGTAGCTACCTTTGGAGCAGCCTTTTGAAGGACCAATGCATCGGCAGCCTCTTGAAGGATCAATGCATTAGCAACCTTTACCTCTAGCTTGACATCTGCTTCACCAGAGTTACCTTGGACTGCAAAGTTAAGATGAGGGTTAACAAAAAAATATTATAAAATTAAGGCAAAAGAGCAATAACAATTGTTACCTATTAGCATGAGTTGGTTCTTTGGATTAATGGCTTCCTTCCAGCTCTCAAACTCTTATTTCTTGGGAAGAGACTTGAAAAAAGCTTGTCCGAATATCTTGTCATGGGCTTTTCTGAGGTCTCCACCATATTTTTTAGACCACTAGGCCTCCCACCAAGTGGTAAATAGAAATGTGCACTCAAAGTTGAGAGCATTGGGCTTATGAGCAATCTTGGTCATGACCAATGGCAGATCCAGGAAATAATATTAGGGGGATCAATAAGAATATTTTTTAAAAAAGAAATAGCATGCATATCGTCATTTCATTGAGTCTTGGTAGGCCTGAAGTCATTTGGGAAGGCATACTGCACGCATGTTAATGCCTCATTTGCGTGGGTAACTAACATGTTCCAAGGTTACTCCCATATGAATGCTTAACAAAGAAACACACTTATCTTGAACACACTATATTGTTTGATATCATTTCATCTCATTAATATGTTTGTCCAAGAATAATGTTGCTTTGTTATTCTCTGAGATCACCATTTCATTTACTTTGCATTTTTGGATAATTTTTTACTTGATTCTTTTTTTTTTCTGCCTACAATTGTAATCACAACCAACAAATAAGCTAGAGGTAAATAATATTAGGACTAGACTGTAAAGGGGCAACACTTCTCTAATGCATTTTATCAAGCAATTGAAGGGCATATATGAAGGGCAACTCCAAACTTTAAAGGGGCAGCACCCAAGTCATCCATGGACATTCACCGAAGTTCGGAGGGTCAACACTCAAGTTATCCCTGGACATTCACTGAGTTTGGGGGGTCACCTGATCCCTCTACCCCTCAATGCATTCGCCCCTGGTCATGACTTTCAGGCTGCGTCTGCTTGCCCGAATAGTGACCTCTGAGGGAGAACAAAGACTATATGAGGTTCCACAATGAACTGAATAAAAAAGGGAACTAGAATGGCCTGCCTAAATCCTAGTTGCTTGCCATAGAAATTGGGATGGTAGACCTTCAAGTCGTGTGCGTAGTTTGATTGTCACTTCTTACTCCCAAGGACAGATCTTTTTGCTGGATGCAGCTAATGAATTTCTCCATGCAGAAGTTGCTGGCATCTTCACCAAAAGAGTCTTGGAAGAAGTTGTCTGAGAACTAGGGATACCTTCTAAGCACTGAGGCACCCCACTCAACATCGGTCTTGGTCGTGCAAATCTTGAAGAAGTAAAGGCAGGCAAGGGTTGAGTGGCTGGTGGCAGGGGCTTCTGCCATAATTCGGGCATAAGCTACTCTTTCTGGGAATTCCAAGTTTGAAGCTCGAAATTCTGGGAAGTACCATTGAAGCCAAAACTGGATCATCTAAGTGGCTCCATTGAGGTTGGTCTCAACAGGCTGACCCATTGTCATCTCAAAGAGTAGATGTAATAGCTTTTGGAATACTTATTGTATTAAATTATTATATGTTTAATGAAGGGCAAAGCTTATTGTTAATCACTATTTATTGTATCATGTGTTTAAGCAATAAGGGAATCCAATGAATGTATTTGATCTAAGAGAAAGTGATTTAAGTAAGTTAAATTAACGAGACCTTTCTCTTATGTTCATTCCTAAAACGTTCCTAGCCATAGGATTGCCAATTGGGCATTGCCAATCCGCTAAGGTTAGTATGTGTTATGTCAACTCAAGCATGAGTATGACTAGTCTCAAGTCATTTAGTGTTAGACACTAAGACAAACACATAGGTGCTTGAAAGAGTAATCGAGTACACTGAACAACGATCAAAAGAGAGTTCGAACATACATGTCATGTAAGAACTCGTAAGTTGCAATATGCAAAGTAGTCCTTTGACCTGAGGCATCATAGATGTCTAATGGTTAGGTCCTTGATCTTTGATCATGTTAAAGGAATTCCATCGAGAGTGTCCACGGCATTGTTGGGGTCAAGCTATCTAGTCATGTAGGCATATGAATGCACAACAAGGGATCTCTAACCTTTCATGGTGGAAGGAGAATACTCTAAGATATGATTCGGGAGTCTTTGGCCAAAGCATACGAATATGACTTAGGAAGTATGTTCCAAATCATATTCAACTGAATCATACAGAGAAACATTACATTGGATAGTAGACATGAAACAAACAATCACTCAAACAATGTGATTAAGAGTATTGTATTAGAGAATGACCGTATTGCATTGTAATTGTAACTGGATAGGTTCTCCAACCAATTCTATTTAGCTTGGGTAGCCATGACATGCTGCTAGGTGTCACTCATGGTTTGTGGAAGCCCTGAAGATTAGCAAACACTAATCTTCAACAAAGGGAGAATTGAAATGTTGTTTCAATTCACAATCGATCGTTAAGAGTAACAATCGCCCACTGCCTCGCTAATTGGAACCTAATGGATCATACACCGAGTAAGGGTGAAAGTGAAGAAATATGAATGAGATGGATAAGCGATTAAATGGTTTAATTGAGAATGGTCAAGATTAATTAATTAGTTAATTAATTTTACGAAAGGTTCGTATTGGGCTTTTAAGTTGGTTTTGGGTTTCGGGGCCCAAAAGTGTTTTGGTCCACAAGGCCCATTATGTTTAAGTTGTATGACAACTAAAACAAAATGGGCAATTAGCCCAATAACAAAGACAAGGCCGGCCATAAGGGTGAGTGGATGCAAACTTGAATTAATTACAAGTTTGCCACTCAAATGTGATGTAGTATAAAGTCAACTTTATAGCTATTTTCTCGCTAGGGTTTTCAAGAGGCAAAGAGGTGAAACACTTTCTCTCTTTTTCTCTAAAGGAGGTCGGCCACTTAGAGAGGATTTAGCTAGCAATCTTTTCTTCTCTAAGTCATCCATTTCATCTTCACACCTCATCCTTGGTGTGGAGACTTAGAGACACCAAATCTTTGGTGTTTTTTGGAGATCATTTCCTCACATCCTTAAGGAGCAAAGGAGCATCAAAAGGAAGAAAATCACAAGGAAGATCCAAGGAGCTAGGAGGTGACTTGAAGGCCCTCCACTTGGGTGAATCCCTTGTGTAAACAAGGATGAGCTTCAAGGGTAATGAATCTCTAAAACCTTCTTTCTCTTTAATGTTGTTAAAGAGTCTTGTGGTTCACCATTCACTAGGCTTTGAAAGTCATGGGTTTTAGAATTGTTTTTTAATGCATGCCTACTTTAATGTGTTAATAGTTTTCATATGTGTTCAAATATTCTCACATGTTCTTAGCTAGGACAAAATTTTTCCTTCAGTGAGAAGGTGAAGACCAGTCGTCAATGACATCCACACACCTGCCTGATGGCCTTAAACCAAAGACTTGGGCAATGTCCAAGACAGTAGAGGACATGGGACCCATTCTGAAGTCAAATGTATTAGTCCCCGTGTTCCAAAAAAAGAGAGCGGTGGAGAAGAGCTCGTGCTTGATAAAAATGGTGGTTTTAGACATCATGATGAGCTCATATATGCCATTGGACATCCACTTCTGCTTGAAGATTAGCTCCAGCTCGTCCACCCACTTAGACCAGGCCGCATCATTCATTGAAGGAAAACCCTTCTTGAAACTGGACAACTTGGAGGCTTAAATCCATTCCTCAACAGTGTAGGGGTTAGGAGTAAACCAATTTATGGCGGGCATGTTGCTCTCCACAGCTATAGGGCCTCCGTCCTTTTCTCCCTCTTTATTTCCCTCGTTTTCTCCCTCTTTCTTTCCCTCGTTTTCTCCGTCCCATGCTTTCCCTCCCTTTCCTATTTTTCTCTGATTAATTGCCAAATTTTTCCTGCAAAACGCAAATTCGAACTTTGTTGTTCGGGTTTTTGTTCGATGGTCTTGGAAGCTCAAATGGGCAAGCTTTGTTGCCCTAAATCCGTTTGATTCCAGGTCTGAGCTCGTTGAAGTGGTGCTTTGTGCTTGCAGTTGCCATCATTGAAATGGGGATTGGGGAAACTTCTGGCCGTCGTTGCGCTTGCAGCATCGCTCATCTGGCGGCGTTATTTCAAATATCTCGTCTTTTGGGGATTTGGGTTTCGACAGTAATGAAGGTCCATCATCGATCGTTGGACGGTTACAAAAATGGTGCAAAGCATACTGGAGTCTTGGACGAGCTTGAGGTAAAGCAAAGCAAAACAAGTGTAAGAGACAGGATTAGCAATCCTTTCATTTTCAGGGGGACTCGCTAAGGCCTCATAGAGAAGCGTTTAATCCCCGCTAGTCCGGATTACTCTCATTTAACACGATCACTGCTTGCACAAAACATGGACTAGGAATCCTAGCCAGTCCAGTGAAACTTAGGGGAGCCAAACAAACACGCCCATAAGACATACTTCCACTCTTGGAGTAAAACTTAAAATTTAGGTTCTAAACCTACCCCAACTTGCTCCAACCCTTGCGCCAAATATGAGTTTTAACCCAAAGTTACTAGTCCAAATTTAAATCCAATGGCTAAAATAATCAAAAAGATCTTTTGTGTTTCATATTTTTTTATAGTGTTCCACGAGTTTCATGGTGTTGGTTTAGTATTTTTCAATATTTATCGGTATTTAAATATATTTTTTTTGTCAAATGATAGATTTTGTTAGATTAGATGTTAGATTAGCCATCGACGGGGTTCCAACCCACGTCGTTATTTAAGGGCTCAACTCATTTCCACCACTGTGGTAAAGAGTCACTTGCTTATCAGAATTTAAATATACTTAAGTTAAAATGTTTATAAAATTAAATTAGAATAATCTACATAATTTTTTGTTTAAAAGTTACTTAAGAAAAAAAATTATCTTAAATCCATTCTTTAATAATCTCGAGTTAAAAATTTTAACTAGAAGGGTTGGAGTAGAAAAACGATTTCTGGGTTTAAAACCTAAGTTTTTAAGTTTTGGGTTAAAAATTTTAGGTTTTAACCCAAGAGTTGGAGATGGTCTAATACACCAGATTTTTTTAATAAGTTGGTTTTTAGATAATTTCAACAACCCCAAACTGATACTCAATTAGAAAATCTCTAATAAAAGATGTAAAATATCTAGAAATTAATAATGGCTTATTTTATTAACACCCCACAAATTGTTGAATAAACCTCACATACTTAATACACCCCACATTTGCTTTTTCAATTAAAAATTATCTTAATACACCCCACTTCCTTTCCCATAATACCCTCACACCCACATTATCAATATACACTATACATTTTCTACATACACCCCACATTTTTTATACACCCCATATTTATCAAATCTTATAACACTCATTTTTAATTTTGCCGAATGATTTCAAACCATCTGAACATTAGTTTGCCGAATACTTTCAAATTGAATGATTTGAAAAATGTTTAGGTTCATTTGAACGTTTTTCAATAACAATAATAATGACCATGATTCCACATTGCTCAACTTTTCTTTTGAGAAATTGTGCGACTATATGGAGTGCCTCAGTCTATTAATTCTTACCGTGATTCAACATTTCTCAATCATTTTTGGATTACCTTGTGGAAATTATTTGGTACAGATTTGCGGCGTAGTACTATGGCTCACCCACAGACGGATGGTCAAACCGAGGTTACAAACCGCACCATGGGTAACATGGTTCGTACTGTTTGTGGGACCTTGCTCTTCCTCAAATTGAACTTGCCTACAACATTGTTGTTCACAGCGTAACTGGCAAGTCTCCTTTCTCCCTAGTGTATACTATTGTCCCCAAGCATGCAGTGGACCTCATCAAGCTCCCTAAGGGTCCAAGTGTGAGTGTTGCTGCTGAAAAGATGGCATAAAGCATCCAGGCTAGTAAGGCAAAGGTTTGTGAACGTATGGCACAGACAAATGCAAAATACAAAGCGGCGGTTGACCAACATAGGCGTTCCCATGTGTTTCAGGTCGGTGACGCTGTGATGGTGTTTTTTAGGAAAGAAAGATTTCCAGTCGGGACTTACAGCAAGCTCAAGCCTCGCAAGTATGGACCCTATAAGATTCTACAGAAGATTAATGATAATGCTTATGTTATGGATCTTCCTTCTTCTATGGCCATTTCTCCTACCTTCAATGTTGCTGATCTTTTTGAGTTCTAAGATTAAATCATTATTGTTGTCGTCGAAATCACTAAAACAATGAAAATATGAAGTCTTACCTCATGTGAAAATTTTGAAACACCGATTTCATATTCCATTCGTCAAAAATAATTTTTCTCAATCAACATATTTGTAGTTCCATTGGTTAGGGTTTTATTCAACAATGGAGGGTGGGAGGGGTTTTGATAGTTGAAGAAGATAAATAATACGTTAACAGTGATTTAGGGTGTATTTAGAATTTTTTTTTTTAACCTAATAAGGTCAAAATTGTCATTGTATAGTAAGGTAAATAAAGTCATTAATATTAAATTTTAATGTGGGGTGCATTCAACATTTTGTGGGGTGTTAATATAAAAAGCCATTAATAATTTCTATTTTTTTAAGAAGCTGTCTAATAATCAATCTAAATTATCCATTTTTCCCGTAACATGTAAATAAAATGTATATTCACATATTTAGGAGGTGAACTCCACTTGCCAGAGAGAGACCAAAAATAAATAGATCCCAAATTTATCTTTTTCGTTAGAGTAGAACTCCTATTTTCAATTCTCAAAAACGCTCACTTCCTTAATACAAATATTGTTGAATACACTCCACACACTTAAAACACCCAAAATTTGTTTTTTTATATAAAGTTTATCTTAATAGGCTTCACCTTTTTTTTTTTTTTTTGAAGTTCAATGGAGAAAGATTAGGCGAGATTAGTCATTCGGCAATGATCGTGTGCGAGGCACCCTACCCTCCCCCGTAAGGGTGAGGACCCTTACACCCAGAAACCCTTAGCCCGTCCCTCATCCACCATTTTTACAAATAGATATTAGGAAATTAAAAGGAAAAAGTACAAGCGGGGGGACTAAGCTAAGACCCGCCATGACCAAATGATCAATGAAATTGCAAATAAAGGCAAAATGAAATATCACGAGCATTGGCTGAGGCAACAAAATCCGTAACTGTAAACCACCAGCGATAAGTATAACTATTTGCCCTAAATGAAGCTAAAGAATTTGCGACCTGATTTCCTTCTTGATAAATATGTGTACATATGAATCGCATTTAACGAAGTCGCCAAAAACAATTCTTCTAATCCACCATAAGGAACCAAGGGACCGCATTAGGAGCCTTTGAAAAGATAATGAATAATTAACATGGAATCGGTTTCAATCCATATATGCTTCCAGTCTTTCACACAGGCTATACGTACAGCCTTAATGAATGCAAGAACTTCTGCAACAACTGAACTTACAAAATTCGTATTTGAAGCAAAAGCACCAAGCACCTCAACCTCCGAAGAGCGAAATATCCCCCCAAATCCAGCACGTCTGTTGGCACATAACCCATCAATATTAACCTTAAGCCACCCATTCATCGGCATATTCCAAAGGACTGGAATAAAGGATGGAGAAGCAATTGAAAGTGGTGACATACCCAATAAAGAGAAAATATGCAACATTGAAGATGAAGAGCTAAAATTCGAGAAACATAATAGGGCCGAGTCATGAAACCGAGCCACTAGCTAGCACTTGATATAATCCAATGAAGAGAACTTGCCCCCAAACTGAATTTGATTACGAAGACACCGCATGCCCCATATATAAGTGCAAGCCACTATAATCCAAAGTTTTCTAGATGAACCACAAAAAGTTGAAAGAAAAGTTTCTGAAAAAACCTATAACAGTGATCTTACCAGAAGAGAAGAGGACGAAAAAGCTCCAAGATCCCAATTCAAGGACATTCCAAATAAATGTGAAAGAGAGACTCAACAACAGAATTATAGAATGAGCAACAAGAGACCAGTGAAGCTCCCATATGTTGAAGCACCACATCAGTGAGGAGACGACCTTTGTAGGACTTTCCAAACCGTAAGGCTTTGCCTTGGTTGAATCCCGTGAGACCAGATGATTTACTCCAAGGCACCTGGTTATCATAGTTAAGCAAGTGAGAATAAGCCTCTTTAGCTTTAAGGATACTAGAGAGAGAACCAGACCAACATAAAGAGTCAATAGATGCCTGCAGTGTGAGAGGAGTAGCTATAACTAAAGCAGTCGCCTTAGGGAAAATATTAATGAAAGCAGTCGGCAACTCCTAATGAGAACCGCATATAAAATCTCTCACTGGAGCGTTAATCGTATGAGCAAGAGCATCAAGAATTTCGAGATAATAAATTAAGGGCCTGCATAATACCTTCACACCCCACACTATCACCATACACCTTACATTTTCTATATATGCAACACACATTTTCTGTATACACCACACCACACATAAGCCGGTGTGATTCGGGAAATTTTCTAATTCTCTATTGGAGTGACTCCAACACACTTTTGGTCTGATGGTTGCCAAAGGCCGGAGTGAGTCCGGATCTCTTCTATTTCTATATGCCTTCTTATTGTTCTAAATAGTATCATCCTACATCACTTAATACTTGGACGATGTGATGCCGACAATTGTTTGATCCTATTTGTATGTGTTCATCCCTTCATATTTCTCTCACTTCAATTGTTTGATCATATTTACTCCATGGAAATAGGTGGAAAGCTGTGGGTATTCAGCATCAAGTAGATGAAGAAGATGATTTTCGCAGCAGGGGATGAGGAAGATAAAAAAACAAAAAAAAGGGAAAAAAAAAAATATGGCAGCTATAGGAATGTAGAGCTTTATATATAGAAGCAGCAATGACACTGGGTGATGGGGATTAAAGAGATATTAGGGTTGATGATGATGATTTCCTTTTTTTTCCAATAATCGAATCATGGGAATGGATTGAGTTGTTTAATCATTGAATTACGGGAAGAGATTAGGCTGTTATAACGCATAAAAAAATAGAGAAATATCTCAAAATGGGACAATTTCTTAATCTTGAGACAAAAATAGGATATTTCGAATATGCACACGGCATGCACAACAATCAAATAGAAATAGGATTTTTCCCACACCTTAAAATGACCAAATTGTCCTCCCATATAAATGGATTATTCAGAAATTCCAACATTTATTTCTCATTTTGTAGAGAGAGAAACAAAAAGGAGGAGAGAGAAAATCTCTTTCTCCCAATTCCAATTCGAAGAACCCTATCCCACCCACCCATCTTCTTCATCCAAGAGCTCTCTCTCTAACCCAACCATCTTCTTCAATTTTTACCTTTTCATTTGTAGGTTTTGTGAACTGGGTTTGCTTAATTTTGCTTTTTGATTGATGGATTTTTGGAGTTGAAGTAATTGGTTTTGTGTTTCTTGGAGGAGACCCAAATCCTTCATTTTTTATTTTTTATTTTTTATCATTTCTCTGATTTATATGTGGGTTTTTATTTCTTCTGTCTTCTCCCTCCCTCTGCTCCCCCTCTCGATCCAAATCTACAAGCACTAAAATAGGGTTTGTCTTTTGCTGCAATTAAATGAAAAAACATATTAAAGGCCAGTTGTTTTTGGAGAAGAGATAAATTTGAGGGAAAAGAGAGAAATCATAGTGGAAAGAAGGAATAGAGAATGATATGGACACAATTGTTTCGCATACTCGTTCGCTTTCTTCGTATTAAGCTCATTCATACACTGTATGTACACGACATGCACATGGCATGCACATGACATGCACATCTTATGCTCACAGATCTGAGCTCAACCCAAAAACCCATAGCTCACAGCTCTCTCTTTGAAATCAGAAAAATAATGCAATCAGATAAACGACCCTAAACTTTATATGAAGAATCGAAGATTCATTAATTTGAATTTGGTATCAAATTTGATTGGGTTCAAATATTTCAAGGATTTGAAAATTGCAGTTTGAATGGGCACGAAAGAATCCAACTGAATCAAAGGAAATTGTTTCAGGAACTTGTTCGCTTTTTTCGTATTTGCAAAGGCTGCCTCTGAATCAAAGAAAAAAGTAGTAAACTACGTTAATGTTAAGAGTATCAAAGATGTAAATTGATAAGCTCATATTTATACATATTTTACATCAAATTCTCTCGTCTTTTCTTAGTTAGTTTCTCATATTTTTGTGCTATTTACTTTGTTTTTGTGTTTTATCGAATTTATCTAGCTAAGAAAATAAAAAATAGCATAAGTGTGATTTTATGTAATAAATTCGTCAATGTAGATTAGCTTTTAAATTAAATAATATATATATATATATATATATAATAATAATGATTCATGATGATGTTTGAAACATCATCATGGTTTGTTTTGTGAAGAAAGAATAAGAAAATAAAAGGAGCTTTGCGGGAAGGGACGTGAGTGTGCAGCCAGCTGGGAGCTTAAAATAAATAAAGGGTAGAAGAATAATGAGGGATGGAGGACAGAAATAACAAGACAGCTGGAGAAAGTCTCGGTCAAGGGGGGCTGTTTTAGAGACAGCAAGAATAGAGGAGCCTGGGGGGCTCCTCGGGGGAGCGGTAGGAGAGAAATAAAGAATAGCCAGTGGCAGCGAGGGAGAAGTGATCTGGACCACGGAACTTGAGGAAGTCAGCAAGAAGGCCAAGGAGTGCAGCTGGAAGGAGGAATGTGCAGAAAGAGCTCCTCTGGGAGAAGGAAAAAGAAAAGAGGAGCTGCCATATAAGGCAGCGACCGAGGAGAGTCCACGGAGGGAGTCCACCCTTCTATTGGTTAGAGGGCAGCAAAGGAGCAGCGACAGGGAGCTGCTCTCGGTTTGGAAAAGCACGGGGCTGCACAGAGAAGGCTGCGGACCAGCGACCTGCAGCGAGGAGAGATAAACGAGAAATAAAATAAGCACAGAAAGAAAAGAAAGATGGCAGCACCCATTTGAGAGGCAGATAGCTGATCAGTCGAGTCAGAGTGTTGCTTCTGTTTTTATTTCACCGAGAGCTAATAAGCAACAAAAGCACAGAGAGCACAACACGGTCTCGACAGAAGAATCTCTGCAATTTCAATTGGGTTTTATTTTTCTTAAACTCATGTTTAATTTAATTTGTTTTTCAATTATATTAAACATGTGTAATTAATTTCTGTTTAGTTAGAGGGAAATTTGAAACCATGAATATTTGTTTATTATAATTTGATTTACTCCAGTTATGAATTCTTGAACGTTGGATGTGGTTTATTTTTCTGTGTTGATTAATAACTTGTTTATGTATGTGGGTTAAGGGTCGACACTTAATTTGCATGCTTAGACTTGATGCTAGGATATAAGGGAATTTCACCTAATCGTTATGAACTTATATCCATGAGTAGTAAAAATCGCTAGTCACGATTGTGTTTAATAAACCCTAGGTTGGATTAACATGCGTATCCCATAGTTATGAATGCCTAGTCGATGTTTATGATTTCCATTGAACTTAATGATTTTTGATATGTCTCTCTATCATGCGTATTCCATAGTTAGGGAACTTGATAAAAATAATTTGGTTGTGATGCGTTTCCCGTCCAATTCAATGAATCTAGGGAAATCTGAAGCTTAATTTAAGCGGACCTAATTAACTTGAAGCGTTGTCATTTATTCGTTTGTTGAAATCATAACTGGGAATCAAATTATATGCATTTATTCATGTGTGAATAAGGAACCCTCTAACTAGTGTCTCATCATTTTATTTCTATAAAATATATTTTCTTTGAAGTTTGTTTTTAAGTTTCAGTTTTAAATTCAATTTCGTAAAAAAATCAATCCCCCATTTATTTAAAGTGTTAAATTTGTTAGAAATAAATTTAGTTTGTGTTTTCTAAAGTCTTTAATTATTTTGAGTCTTTTGATTTGTTTTAGTTTAGTTGTTAGTTTTATTTTGAGTCATTCTAGTTAAGTGTTTTGATTTTAGTTTAGTGTTTTAAATTTTGTTTTTACGTTTTTAATTTAATTTTACTTTGGTTAGCATCCCTAGTTAATCCCCGGTTAGAACGATCCCTACTTATACATATACTACAACTGTCACAAATAGGGTTTAATTTTGTGTGTTAGTTTATTTTTCACATCATAAATCCACACCATATACACTATATGCATGCCATATGTGCATAATATGTACAATACATGCACATGATATGCACAGAGTAGAAGAAACTTTAACGGAAACATATTGGTATAGTGGATACAATTAAAACATAATTTTTACGTACATAAGGTTACAGTGACAGTTTGAAAAGTCTTGTTACATATATCAATCACCACTTAACCATGCATGCGGAAAACATGATACTCGTTTTCGTTATTTCATGGACACACATGACCCTTAAAGTCCTCTAAGCTTTTTTTTTTTTTTTTCGCTGAGGCCAACTAGGTTGTGGTCATACTCACAAAATTCCGGGGCACAACATATGTGCATCATAACTATTGAACTTCCCGCTTCTCATATTAAGATGTAGCCATGCACACCACATGCACACCATGGAAAATTTTTCACAAACTTCTGCAATTGGACACTTGAACCATAAATTGTTCCATCCTAGTTTCTAGCATGTCAAAACTTGAAATTTAGTCCACAACCCATACGCCCCAACATGAAACACAAACCCTAGTTTAACTTCTAAATATTAATTCATCTTACAAAGAACCCATTTATTCCATAAATCATTGATGAAGGAACTTGGAACTAAACACCCTACCTTACTATGCATGCGGAAGCTTTAGTTGCCGAAAAAAATGGAACTTTCTGGCCAAAATGGTACAAAACTCAGCTCACTCTTCTCACCTTTCTCTCGCATCCCTTTGTTCAAAATTAGAGGTATGAGGTGATGCGAAATATATAAGCACACAAATTAAACCCTCTTGTTGTCAATTGTAGTAAAGAATGTAAGTATGGATCGTTCTAGGACGGGGATTAGGAGGGATTGCTAAAACACTTGAAACAGACTTAAAAACGTAAAATTAAGTTTAAAACACCAAACTAGACTCAAAAGATGCAATACAAACTAAAAACACTCAAAACTAGTTTAAAAGACTCAAAACAGCTTAAAACAATGAATTAGACTCTAAACTGACTCTAGGGATGGTTTTGGACGAAATTAGGTTCTAACTTGACTCGAGACACTTAAAAACACAAATCAAAACAGATTTTGACTAATAAAACACTTTAAAGTAAAGGGGGATTTGATTTTAACAAATTTGAAAAACAAAACAAACAGATTGTAAACTAAAACAGATTTGGGACGAATTTGGGTAAATTATGGATGATGGGCTAGCTAGAGGGTTCTTCTCCACACATGATGCACTTGCACATAAACCAATTTTCAGTTGTTCTTTCGATAAATCATGAAACTCAACACCCCAGGTTAATTAGGTCCGCTTAAATTAACCTTTAAGTTCTCCTTAAGTTATTGAATTGGATGGGAAAGCGCATACAACAATTCAAAGCATTCTTCAAAAGTCCTTTACGTGAACAACACAATAAAGATACAATCAAAGATCATTAAGCATCATGAAAACTATAAGTATTGACGAGGCATTCGTTACTATGATGAGCATGAAACTCCTGCCAAGAATTCATTTAACGCGATCGTTTATAAGCGACCTCCACTACTTGTGAATATAAGTTTGTAACTATTAGGTGAAACTCCCTTATACTCTAGCATCATATTCATGCATGCAAACTAAGTATGCACTCTTAATAAACATACACGAATAAGTTATTGTTTGGACTCAAATTTACACTATCGGCCCGTGTAGTTGAGGCCGTTAGATGAGTACCATTTTTAAACCGTGGGATGATGAAGTGGTTGAGATAATTTTCAATTATTATTATTAAGAAATAATATTGTGATTTTAATCATGATATTATCTCTTAGTAATATATTGAATTATTTAAACCTGATATTTGTCTAAATCCCAATTGATTTGAATAATGATGGAATACGGGGATATGCATAAAGTTGGCAGCAGATAAATATGTATGCAGGATGAGATGATTATCATGAAAAGCACAAATGGTATATGCCTTTTGGGTTTTGGCCACGTAAATGTGTTTTTTGGGATTATATTCCATCTTATTTTGCATGGATACACCTGGATCAATGTGGTGGCGGCATGGGTTTTTTGGAAGGAAAACATGGGCTTTTTAAAGCATGGTGATGGTATTGTCAGATTAAAAGCAGAGTCATAAGCATTGATGATATGCTTGCCGTGTGAAAGGGTTTCAAAGGGACACATGTTGCTCATCTGATAGAAGTCCACAAAAATAAAGAGACTAAGAAGATTTATGCCAAAATATATTAGAAGATAATATCAGTTGTTTTGGGTTTGTTTTGGAGTATATTCGGAAAAGGACTCTTTTGGATTGGCGGTCAAGGAAACTTGGCTATAAATACAGACGCAATGGTAAGGGAAAAAGGACCTCAAATTCAACACACAAAACTGCCCTGCGCAAACCTTCTCAACAACTTTGAGATTTTTTATTTTCTCTTTTCGCTGACACATCTTCCGTTGGCATCAACAGCACTGTGAAAGCAACCGGTGATATCTTAAGTCGGCATAGATAGCTCTGTCACCGTAGAATCAGCCGGTCTCGCAGCATCTTCCGTTGGCATCAACAGCACTACGGCGAGGACGGTTGATTACCTATCCAAGACTCGGTCGAGAAGGGTTTCTAGATCCTTATTGGTCGAGGTCATCTCATCAGCCTTCTCGGCAAAGTGAGGTGTTACAGTTATTACATTCGGCACATTGAAAGCCGAATTTGATTTTGAACTTCGTAAGAATAGTAACCTTGTCTTCAGGTTCGAGAGCCCAAGAGGCCGAGACGTGTTCCTTTCTCGGCCGCAATCGCAAGACGCAGAAGTCAGCCGCGCACCCAACGCAACATCAACAAAATTTACTCCTCGGCCGAGCTCGGCCGACGAGTTGGCACGCCCGCATTCACCGAAGGACGTAGTTAGCTCATAGATTATTCGGCCTGCGCGCCACGTAGGCTTTGTAATTTTTAGGGTCAACAGTTCTTAATCAAGCGGTTAAACAAAAAGTCCAACTGTAAGAATGGAGGTTCATGTACTGCAGTACCTTCCATTTCACTTTGCTTCCGTACCACGTCACTTGTTCCCTATTGTCAACCGCTGAAGATTCAAAGTCCAACTGCCCCTATTGTCAAAAAGTCGTATGACTCGTATCTAGCACTTAGCAGCAGCCTCCAATTATTCTTTCTTTTTTTTTTGTGTGTAAACACATAAAAAGTTACAAAGTGCAATAATTCTTACTCATAAATTCATAAATAGAGTAAAGGTGGAAACTCAAGAAATTGGTTTTACAAAACTATCTACTGTTTTCCAAACTTTCAAAATAACGGTTCTGTATAGGAGTAATTTGAAGATTTGGTAGAATGGAGGCAAAAATTACTCCCACTTCATGTCAGACCGGTTGGACCCTTCGAACGATCAGCCGGCACTTGGGAAGGTTCACTTTTCTGAAGCTGCTCCAATGTTATTACCACGTCGTTCATGTTTGGCCTAGACCTGGGGTCTGCTGCTAAGCAGTGAATTGCTAGATTAACTACTTTGAGAGCGTCACTCAAAGAGTACTGTCCTTCAATACGAGCATCAAAAATTTTGAAAACTTTGCGTTTGCTGGCAAGGTAAGGCTTGGCCCATTCAACTAAATTGCGTTCTCCGGATGGCCGATTCTTGTCCACAACTGATCTGCCAGACACCATTTCGAGCAGAACAACTCCAAAACTATACACATTACTTTTGGCAGTGAATTGACCTAAAAAAACAAAAATACAGAAGAAAAAAAAAAAGGATCAGAAGGGAGTGATCATGCATTGCAGATCAAATCTAAGATAAAAATAATGCATTGTGGTAGCTGCAACACTGGTGAAGGTGAAGAGTGGTGGAGACGAAGCCTCTTAGAAGTATAACCTAAACAATTTGTTCCTAAACAATTTTAACCTACAACACTCATCTGTAATGCAAATAAAGGATGGAGAATGTCCTAATCCATGAAACAATCACCATTTTATTCTAAAGATGATAGAAACGTAGCTCTAGTTTTCAGCTGCAAATATTTGGGATGTTTTTTTAAGTGATCAAATTGAACTGAACTGATTAATAATAGATGAAGTTGAAGGCGCAAACACAGAATATTGCAAGAAACAGAACATGGCCATTCAAAACGTACACATGTTTTCCCCCTTTTTGGGGTAGTTTGCTTTTGTAAGTGAACTCAATACTGTAAACTAAAGTACCTGTGGCTATGTACTCAGGAGCTGCATACCCATATGTCCCCAAGACCCTTGATGAGACATGGGTTTTATCACCGGCTGGCCAACCCCTGGCCAGACCAAAATTTCTAAGTTTAGCATTGTTCATCTGTTGTTTTTCAATAAAAATTTGATGTGTGAGCAAATCTACACCAACTATTCCAGAAGAAGAAAAAAAGAAAAAAAAACAATAGTTAAAGGGTTTTTATCACGATTGCTTCCCGAAAATTGGACATTTCAATCAAGATTGTCACTGATACAAAAAAATCAATCAGTTTGGTCCCTAAAAAGAGATCTCCCAAATCAATTTAGTCCTTCCGTTGTCTTTCTGTCAATTTTTCTGTTAGTGTAGTGATGTGGCACTGAGTAGGTCATCCTATCTAATCATATGAAGCCATGTAAATAAACTATAAAAAAAAACTATTTATTAAAACAGGTTTTTTTTTTTTTTTTGTTGAACTAAAAGTGTTAAAAAATAAAAATGAAAAGAACAACATCATTGTTGTCTTCATCTCTCACTCAGGTGGAGAATTGAAGATCGTTTTCAAGCAATTCCAATCAATTAGATTTTCCAGCAACCAAACAACAGGTAACAAGCTTGGGATCTCAAATTCATCGGCTAGGAGATTGGGCTCAGCTTCATCGAGAGAGACTCGTCGCTGTAGTGGTAGTTCACAATCTTCATGTCCTCCCTTCTCTTGTCCGGTCTGATCGGCTATTACGGCTTTCTCACTGCCGTGTTCGTCATCACAGCATCAATCTTGGCAACGGACGGCGGGGATGAATTGGGAGGCTGCGTGTGTTTCAATGAAGAAGACGTTGTTTTTTTTTTTGTTTTTTTTTTTTTGTTTTTTTAGTTTTAGTTTTAAATCTTTTAAAAAATGGAGTTTTAACGAAAAGCTCACGATACTGTTTACTTTAATGAAAAACCACATTTTTACACTAAAAAGTCAAACCTGATACTATTCACTTTACCCTTTATTTTGTCCGTATCATTAAAACTCAAAGTTTTCAAACACTTTTCATTAGTTTTCCTTTTAAAAAATTGGTTTTTATGATTGATCTACATGGCGCCATATGATTGGTTGGGTAAGACCCACCCCTATGCCATATCAGCATACTAATAGAAACTTTGACGGAAAGACAACGGAACGACCAAATTGATTTGCAAAACCCATTTTCAAGGACTAAATTGAATTTTCTATTTCATGGATCATTTTGATTGAAAGGTCTAATTTCAGAGACAACCGTGTTAAAAGTTTCACTTACCGAATCCAGCATGATATCAGAAGTTTTGAAGTCATGATAAATCACTTGCAGATAACTGATAAGAAATGCTAGACCCTTAGCAGCACCAAGGGCAATCCTCATACGAAGGTTCCACGGAAGTGGTTGAAAGAAAGAAGACTCTGTTCCACCAACAACATTTAAGTATCCAAATTATACTTTGTAGTGAAACAGTTGATCTCCTTAGCAACGGTAATGCTGATTTTAACGATCAAATGGCTAAAGAGTGAAGGAAGTTCATAACTCACTGTTAAATAGATGTCTATCCAAGCTTCCGCGAGGCATAAATTCATACACCAAAAGTCGGTGGTCATCCTCTAAGCAGTAACCAATCAACCTCACAAGATTTTCATGATGCAGCTGCCCAAGGTAGTTGATTTCCGCCTAGTGTTCAAGAGGCTCCACAAAATTAATAAATGATTCTCTAAAAATGTTACGAGTAAGACTATCTATTTGTAACAACTATTAAGGAGCAAAATGTAAGAATAATCTGACCTTTAAAGATCAAAGAAGGTGAAGTCATAGCGGACTTCAATAGTAAGCTTCTTCTCTCTTGCAAAAACAACATGCTCGACTCACAATAGGTCTAAGTCCAATTATGAGCCAGTTTTACTCTGAGAGCAGTGACCTCTATTATATAGACATACAATCCGTACGATTCTCCAATTAGAATCCTTGTAGGAAACCAACATTGTCTCCCAATTTTAAAATAAGTGAGTAATTTATGACCTATTCCCGGTCTCAATCCTTTATAAACTAGGACAACCAAACATGTTCTAATAAGACTCAAACCAATTTGAGCTCAAATATCTGGCCAAAATACTCCTACACTTGTGCTCATATTCTAACAAAAGATTCATCAAGACTGTTTAAATATATTAGTCTTTCTAACTAAACTCGACAATTCATCCACAGGGGACTTTGAGCAAAAACGAATCAACAAGGTATTAGGAAAGTGCATTTAGGCCATCGAATGATAGAAGTGATACTCACCAACCATTCTTTGTGACCCGGCAGATCTTCTTGGTTAAGCCTTTGCACAGCAACAACCATGCCAGTACCAGGCTTGGCAGCTGTAAGTGAATTCTCATCAACCCACCCCTTAAAGACAGAACCTGAATGTCCTTCACCCAAAATACAATCAGAATGGAAGTTCCTGGTGGCTGTTTTCAGTTCATTAAATCCGAATTTCTTCACATTGGAGGACTGCACGATCTCACCCTCTGTCCGAAAAGTTGAAGGCACCGAGATAGTCGACAGTTTGCTACTTGAACGCAATCCTGGACATGACAAATCCCATATAAATTCTAAATCAAGCTCAAAATTCAGTTATATGACAAAATAAGTTCTAAAAAGAATCTATAACATCAAAATACCAGAATACCATGGCTATGTTGGTTTGACTCCTATATCAAATCCAACTGTAAGAATGGAGGTTCATGTACTGCAGTACCTTCAATTTCACTTAGGTTCTGTACCACACCACTTCCTTCGATTTTCTCCGCAACCACTTTTTTATTCCTGACAGAAAGCAATGCCTCCTTCACATCCCTTGTTCCCCGCACATTCAGCATATCTAATCCAACTGTATGTGATAAAGGTTCAGGTAATGCATTCCGAGCTCTAGTTTGAATTTGATCTTGAAGCACAGCACTTTCTTCAATTTGCTTGATCACGGCCTCTATATGTTGCACTGAAGCAGAGGTCTGCTTCACATCTCTTGCTACTTGCACTTTCAGTATATTTAACAGTATTTGAAGCGATTCGTCCAATCTGAGAAGCCTGTCAGTGTATTTATACTGTTTGCAGCTGACCCACAAGTGATCCTTGGCGCACTTGTCTATGAGCTCTACACCATTCTCCATATGTATTCTAAAATCTTCGAGTCGCTCCTCTGTGCGATCTAATATCTTCTTATGTTTTGTTACCTCTTCAATCAATGGTTTTAAAGATTCTAGGGTGGATATAAGATTTTCAAATAGTGGTTTAAACATCACAGTCTTGTCCTTTGCTCCTATAACAGCGTCAAACAAAGCCAAAAACACTGCTTCTAGACAAGCTCCTCCATCAAAAGATGTCACTGCATAATTACAACACCATCAAAATAAGAAAGCTTGTAATTGTTTCAATCAAAAGTTCAGGATATGTGAAAAGAAAAAAAGTGAGACACCTCACAAATTTGGAATTAAATAAAAAAAAATCATTTACAACCCAAGAACATAATCAAGTAAATATTAACTTTTTACATCTACTTATAAATCTGATCAGTTGAGAAAGAATGGAAATAGCGAGTCATTCAAATATAGAGTTAACTGCTCTATTATCTTTTCCATTAATAACTGATAAAGAACAGAACTGAGAAGCAAGAACCGTACAGTTGTAAACATCGAGTTTACATCTCTATTCAAATCAAGAAATATGAAATCTCTTTTTGTGTTATCTTTTCAACACTTGACACCAGAAATAAATCCAAGTGGTCAAACCTAATCTCTCATTTTAAGAATACACATCTACCCAGAGAAATCACAACTAGACGTAGGCAAAAGTTCTGCCAAACCAGTATATATTTTGTGTGTTTCTAGTTATTCTCTATTTGCAAGTTTAGTCTATCGTCGGGTACACCAACAAGTTTCATAAGGGAGTCGAAAATATTACACGCTACTATCAAAGAAGGGTGTTAAGCTCTTGCTAGCCATGGGAGTCAATATTCAATGAAAGCAAAATCAATATCAGATGATCGGGTTTAATTACCATATATCTGATCTAAAATTAGCTAAATATTAAGTAACGCTTATTGCTACAACAAAAGCTATATTCCAAAAACGGCAAATGAAAATCTACACCAAGCATGTCTATAAATTTAGTTCCAATCAACTCACCTTGTTCCCCACTATTCCCTTGAGTTTGCTCCGGCGGAGCGGTTTCTGTACTACTTCCGGAAACCAAATTCTGCAAGCCACTCCCTCCTTCCCCAGCTCTCTGCTGCAGTAATTTCTGTATATCCAACAGTCTTCTGTTCACTTCATCCAATTTATCTCGGTTTTGCCTCGACAACAATAAAACCTCTTTCACATCCCTTGCTTCCTGCATCTTCAATTTTTGCAGCAATCTTTTGAGAGCCGTATCCAACTCAACAATTTGGTCAGTATAATCATACAGACAGCAATAGTTCCACATTCGAAAATTCGATAACTTTACAACCAGCTTTACGCCTTCCTCCATCTTCAATTTAAGACTTTCGATTTCGTCGTTGGGGAGACCCAATTCCACATTATGTTCTTCAATTTGTTGGATGTCTCTCGGTACTAGGGAGTCTAGTGTAGATTTGAGGTCTCCCAGAAGGGATTTAAAGGTGCTGCTCTTGCTCATCGCTTGCTTAACGCCGTCGTAGAGCAGCGTAAACAGTGTTCCGCCAATAAATTCTAGTGCCATAGTTACCAAAGCACTCCCAATACAGCAAACTTAGAAATATTTGTGTTTGATTGCAACCTAAAATTTGGCCAACCTTATTCAATACGGTGGCGAATTGGGTGGCTCCGCTTGCTAATGGAGGAGGAGGCGCCATGAACGGTGGAAGAGAAGAGACCCCAATCCTCCTCCCTTCATCTCTTGGTCCCTGGAGGCTGCCACCAGAGGTCAACGGACGAAGCTGGAGCTGAAGAGCCAAGGTAAACTGGCCTCTCTTTTGGTATTTTGTTGTATTTCTTTCGCGTCTTTTAGTTTGGTTCCCTTTCAGATCTTTTTGAGGGACCATTTTCACAGCGGAGCTATATGGCTAGGAACTGGCTTCTCTGCCTTCCAACTTCTCGTACATTCTTATTCCTTCTTATTTATGTGATCACGGTTAAACCATATTAATATTTTATATTACTATTACTTTTTATCTTATTATTTTTATAAAAAAATTAATATAAAATATTAATACAGTTTAATCATGAACGCACAAAATAAAAAATGATAGAAGCGTATGGCAAGTGAAAGGCAGAGAAGCCGGATCCTATGTTTTGAGTCCGAAAATCCTCTCTCTAAATCATTGTAAACCTTCCTGTCTTATCATTTAGACCTGCTGATAACCTTTTTTTATGTTTTTTTATGTTGACGAAAGATAGGATGGTTACACAGAACACGGAAAAAAAAATTCAAACTTGATCACAGCTTTAGCCATATGGACCCGGCTTCTCTACTCTTTTATTTCTCGTACACTCTCATCAGGTCGCTAGAACTTTCCAGCTAGTTGAGGTGGACGTTTACTAGGTAAGTTCGCAGAAGGTCGGTCGAACTTTTTCCGGCTAGTTGACTGGTCAAGAAACCTAACTCCAGGAAAGAAAAAGTTAAGGGAATTGGGGTTTGAACTTTTATCCTTGCATCCCATTAGGTTTAAGCGAAATTGTTCCATCCAAATTGAGGGTACACGTTTTTACACTAAGGGCTCGTTTACTAATCTGTAATCATATTGAGAGGAATTGGATTGAGGATGAATTGGATTGAGAATGAAACATAATTAGATTCCTTTTAAAGTTACGAAACTAAACTGGAATCTGAATACAAACGATATTGGTTCTATATATATTGTTTACTAGTTTACTGGAATCGTAATTAAAACAAGCTTGATTACTAAATTGTCTTTGTTGAAAATAAATTATTTTTATGCTATAATTATTGAAAATTAAGATTATCTATATAAAATTAAATTTATCTTTATAAACTTATCTTTTCTCCCTCCTATCCTCTCATCCCCATCTTTTCTTCACCGACTACCAGAGCACTCCCACGCCTCTTCGTTTCATCCTTGCTGCCTTTTCCTTTCCCACCACTTAATTACGGTTTCTTCGTTTTGGATAGTATGTACCTGGGAACCCTTGCATTGATGTAGTTCTTGTACAATACGTTCCAAGTTGGGTGTTTTTTCGAAACAAGGACAAAGTAGATATTGTTCTTGAAAGGACCTATCCAAATACAAGTAAGCTATCACCAAGCGGGCATTTAAGCACGCAGATATACGATTACGCAAACATAAAACATACAAGATGGTGATGTTGAGGTCTTACAAATGAATCATTCCTTGAACATTCTTCAGAGTCTTTTAAGGTTGTTCACTGAATTTTTCCACAAGGAGACTAACTATCAGTAACTCTTATAAGGTTTGGGCATAGTTATCAGTAACTCTCATAAGAACGACAATGATATTCTTAAGATTAGTCCAGTTGTAAAACAAACATTCCTTGACGCCCTGCAGCAGAAAGAACTTCTATATATACCATAATAAGAAGTTAGCTTTCAGACTAAAGTACTACAGAAGTTTGCGATTCATAAGTAGGACTGTAAGAAGAATAAAAAGATAAAATGATGATACACATGTGATCGCACGCGCACAACATACCTTTGATTTCTTGATATTGACAAAACTTTGTTGCCAAAGTGGTTTTCCCCAATCCTCCAGGAGAAATCAGCATCAATATCAACACCTTTTCATTGTTCAATAACATCATCTTCAACTCCTTCAAAGGCAAATCCAACTCAACTAGAACGGTGGAACGTGAGGTACTGCATGCCAAGCATCAATCTCGTATTCATTTTGGCTGACCTCCGTAGATATATTCCTTACTGTCTCCATCTCTCTTATTTCTGGCGCTCTAAGTATAGCTAACAGTCTTTGTAGAGATTTGTCTAAATCCAGAAGTTCCTTGGAGTGTCTATACTTTTTGTAGCCTTTCCAAGGACTAAGCTTGGCGCATTCCTGAACAAGCGCCGCCCCATTCTTCATTTGATTTTCAAAATGTTGTAGTTCCTCTTTTGGACGATCCAACACCTTCTTGTACTTTCCTATCTCTTCAATCAGTGGTTCTAAAGGGTCGAGCGTGGATTTTATGTCTTCAAGCAGAGGGTTAAAGAGCGTGGTCTTTTCCTTCACATTCATAAGGACATCAAACAACACTTTGAATGCTGCCCCAAGAGTATGCCCTGCGATTAACGAGGTCTCTGTCATAATTACACCACCATACATTGTCAATTGATTATATTGATATCTACCGTACATCTTTAAATTAACAATTCTATATGTAAACCAAGTAGTTCTACGTATACCTTGTACCACACTCTTCTGTTCAACTGGTTCGAGTTCCGTCTCTGTATTGCTTATTGAAACCACGGCCTCCATGATTTCACTTGCTTCCTGCTGCACCTCCAGAGCAGTATCTAGCGGTCTTAAAAACGACCCATGGAGTTCAACAATTTGTTCACTTTAGGCCTTCCTATGTGCAAGGTCTCTGCTTCCTCAGGCACCTCCCAGTACACGGATGGTCTTCTAGCAGTAGCAGCCCCTGCTTCCAATCGGGCAAGTGCTTCACCATTTTGCTTAATATGTCATTCTTCTTGACGCAATCATGCAAATAATTGCCGAGGCTACATACCAGCAGCCGGAACTGAACTTGATGCTGATAGCAGCGGGGAAATAGTGTACGCAATTTAATTGGAGGTTAGTGGGAAACAGTTTTTCCTGTTGGTGAAAAACTGGGAAAGAGTTTTTGCTGTTGGTGAGAAACTAGTAAAAAAAAGAGAATGTGCAATAGATTATTAGCAAAGAAAATCAGATACGTAGATTGAAGGCTCTATATCATCCCGTATACTATCCTTGGAGGTTGGAGTCTGTCTGTCTGTCTCTGTCATACATTTTTCAAACCTAGTTGTATATTTTTACTGTGGATTAAATTTGATTTTAATTGTTAATCTGACAACCTTTGTACTTGACACAGCCGCCAGTTTACATGCGGGGTTGAGTAGTAGACCATATCTGCTACATCGATAGAGCAACCACAAATACGAAGGCTCTGATCGCGTAGTAAGCCATATCTGCTACATCGGTAGAGTGACCACAAATACAAAGGCTCTGATCGCGTAGTAAGCCATATCTGCTACATCGGTAGAGTGACCACAAATACAAAGGCTCTAATCGACAAAGCAATAGAGAGACCACACCCATTAGCCAGTGGATAGATGGTTAAGAGATGTGAGAAGCATGGAGGGGATGAGAGGGAAGTGATGAAAAAAGGTAGGCATTAGAGGGTTTTTACCGTCTGTCCTGGGAAGAAAAAAAAAATCAAAAATTCATCAAATCTTAATCAGTATATAGAGAAGAAAACGAGGGAAATACAAGCCAGTGGAATGATGCAATATCTCATACAAACACCAAATGAGAAATAGGAAAAAAAAAACTGGAATACAAATCACACAGGCCATTTGCTCCAATACTTATCGTGGAAAGATAGCTCTCAAATCTGAAGTCTGTGGAGCCAATTCAGGTTGAATTCTTCTTTAGCCACCCTTATTTTGTCGGGATTTGATAAGACAGATTCCCATAAATATCTTGCTTCTTCGTCACATATCACTTTCTCTAACTGCTGACCAAGATCATACACTGACTCAGGCAGCTCATCCAATCTTGAACATTGTGCCATGTTGATTTTTCTTAAACCATTCATCTTATCAATGCCTTCGGGCAACGTCTTAATGCTGGAACAATTAGATATGTCAAGAAAGCACAATTTATTGAGTTTCTTAATCGAGCCTGGAAGCTTTTCCAAGCCTGTGCAGGACCTTAGCCTCAACACTTCTAAATTCTCCAGCTTTCCGATGTCTTCAGGCAAGACAGATAGCTTATGAGAGTTGGTGATGCTGAGAACTTTTAGGTGGATAAGATCACATAGCTTGGCAGGCAATTTCACCAAATCGTTACAATAGTCGATGTGCAACTCCTCTAGGTATGGGAATGTCTCAAAAATTTGGATGGAAGAGTTTCCAAATGCTTGACTGACGTTACACATGAATAAAGATATCTTCTTTAGACTCTTCGATTGAATGATGTTCTCGCGTATCAAAGGAATCGAAATATGCTCTAATCTTAGTCTCTTTAGATTTGACAAAGAACACAGCAGTTCAAAGTCGCTTAGCTCAGCAGGTGAGAAGCCATCATTTGTGATTATTAGAACCTTCAACTTGCACATTTTCTTCATGAACTTGGGTAAGGCATAGTTATTTGCTTGAAAATTCAAAACTAGAACCTCGCCTTTTGGTAGATCCATGTTGTGCCACTCTGTTGAAGAAGATTCACCTGCAAATAAACAATGTGCTATATGATGTGACTGGGGATAAATTAATGTGAAATTACGTTTGTGAGCTTGTATGTACGTGATTGTACATATGTATGTATCTATTTTCTAAAAATAGAGTTCAGAGATGCCAACCAGTTAAGACAGATACTAAGCGAGCCTTCTTTGTTTTCTGCTTCTTCTCTGTCCACCATGGTGTTAAGACAGATACTAAGCAAGCCTTCATTGTTTTCTTCTCTGTCCACCATGGTGGAAGCTTATCTCCACGTATGTCTACAATCAGTCTATGTCCTGTTGGGTCTTCATCATGACTCGCACGGATTGATAGCAATTTAAGCATATCATGTTGGATAACAAAATGTTCACCATAGTATCCATCCAAATCCTTAGTCCTGGTTGTGATCAAAATTTAGTTTCACAGAAGAAATTTCTGAAACGTGCATATCACAGTAGTAAATTGGTAAAAAAAGTATAGTGTGAATACCTTGTGACTACAAGACTGGCCAAATTGCGGAAGGTGAGGTGGTATAGGTTCACTATTGAATCGTCATCATTTGATCCCTCATATATCTCTGCCCACATATCAAGAAGGGAAGCAACGGGAATTCTTTGGTCTTTGGGAAATAAAGCAAGGTCTATGAAACAATCCTTGACAGGAGCCATTTCTTTATTCAAGTCATCTAAGCAACTTTTGAGGAATGCAAGCAATTGTTTCTCTGAATCAAGAATAGAAGAACCTTTAGATAATTTTTTGAGTTTGGTTCTCCATTCCTGTATAGGCTGATTGCAAAGTGACATCCCTACGGTTGTAATGGCAAGCGGAAATCTCTTACAGCAGTTTACTATCTGCAGTCCAATTGTCCCAAATAAGGTGAATAACTATTTACAGATATTATAAAATCTACGGGTTCACTTGCGTGCATGGGTGATTTGTGTAGCAAGTGACATTTTCTATAAGCAGGAATGCATAAATAAGGGCATATACATTAGAAACTCAAACTAATAAATCACCTGAATCTGAAGATCATCTGGTATGTCACAGCTCGTAGTTGGCAGGGATGCTGAACGACGAAAAAGAGTCAGTGCATCTTCATCTGTCAATGGTTGTAAATTATATGGAGGCCCGAAATTCGGAAACTGGTATCTTGAAGTCACCAAAATCTTGTAATCTGGAATTTGGATTTCGTTAAACTTGCGAAGAAGGGATTCTGATGCAGACGGAACATCATCCAAGATTAACAGTAAGGGATTTTGCCCTGCTTCCCTCAAAAATTGCGGCAGCCAGATAAATGCAATTTCTTCATTTTCTAAAGCAGGTACCTTGAATCGGGCATGTTGACACAATTCTTGGACAACAAGGTGGCTGGGCTTATTGGAAACCGTGGCAAAGAAGATGTTGTTCTTGAATTTATCTAGCCAAGAAAACACATGGGAATGCAACATTACTAATTAGAAGAAAAAAGAGAGAAAACAAGTGAGTATCATTAGCAGACAGGTAGGAGCCATTCTACGGTATCGAGTGTGCGCATCTAAAAAAAGTTTGCCGCATCGTACAAAAACTTTATAGATAGATACCTTTGACTTGTGGATCATGACAGAACATATTTGCCAAAGTGGTTTTCCCACATCCTCCCGGAGCAGTGAGCACAAGCATTGACCGCGCGTCGTCTCCAAGGAGTTTCAGCTTCATCTCCGCCAAGGGCGCATCCATTTTAACTGTATTCTTTGGAAGTTCAGGAACTGCACACCAAGTTGTAACAAGGTCTTGGTTTTGATTTTGAGCCACAAGATTTGCATCAGTTTGCACTAACCGCAAGATTCTTTCACGAGATTCGTCCCATTTAACAATTTTTTTAGCATATTTAGCCTTTTCAAAGAAGTTCAGATTCCCCTCGTCGCACCTTCTGGCCAGCTCGTTGCCATCCTCCATTGTTCTTGTTAAATTTTCAGAAACCCAAATGATTCTGGTGTGGCTTATCAGTGCGATCCGTTGTTCCAAGTAGTTTATATTTGAAGTGAGCTCTCTGCGGAGAGTTGGAAACTTCTTAGCCATCTTGTAGAATCTTATGGCGGCACCAAACAGCCATTCAAATGGTATTTTTACAATAGCTGCTACAGCTGACGCAAGGACTTCCATAATTACAACAACAACAACAACCACCACCCAGATCTGAAAATCTGAATTCTAAAACAAGAGAGCAATTGCTTTGGATCACAGAATTATAAATGCATTTGAAACAAGGGAGAGGCTGCTTTCTTTTAAACTAATCTAAACTGAGGGGAGAGAGAGGGATTTGAGCTCGGCTGAATAGGGAGAGACACCTCTCAAGTGTTAAGATAAGTTTGGAAGCCAAGAAGCAGTGGGCGACCGGGCGGCTTAGGCGGGCGTTGGGCGAGGAACTGAGTTGAGAGGAAACTCAGACTTCCTCTCAACTCAGTTCCTCCCTCGGCGACAGAAAGAATTGAGAACAAATCGAAGAGCTTGATGACTAATCGAAGAGCCCATCTAAAGATAGGAGTTTGGAAGAAAGAAATTCAATACAGAGGAGATGCGGTGGGTCGCGGCGCTCTTGCTCGCCAAATCGATCTGAACCCTTTCTCTGAAACTCCAAGTTTGATAAGCAATAATACATACATACATACATATATATATATATATATATATATATATATTCATGGTCAATGAGAGAAGAATATTTTATTTGCAAAACTTGTTTACATCATATTGCGGACGTAAGCAAGCAAAAGCATCCAAGAAAAAGAAGAAAACAAACAGCAACTAAAGCCAAATGATTTGCAATTTCCAGGAAACTCGCATTGCGGAAAAATCACCCACAAAACAATTCACACTATGTTTAGATGATAGAAATAAACTTGAAATTTGGATAAAAGTCTGAATTTATAAATTAACATGCATCAATTCCCTTGTTTGGATTTATAACATAGAAATTTAGAATTTCCGTGGAAAAAAAACTTGGAATTTGGAGCCTCCAATTTCCAAGTTTAAATTCCATGTAAATATGTGTCATTTGCCAATTTCTATGATTGGGAGTTTAAAATTAACAAATTCCGTTTTCAATTCCATTTGTTCTTGTTAACCAAACAACAAAATTCACAAATTCTAGAAAATAAAATCCCTTCATTTCAATTTCCGTCATTTTAAAATTCCTTAGTAATCTTAAATTTCTTCATCCAAATATAGTGTCATAGTCAATGAGAAAAGAATATTTTATTTGCAAAACTTGGTTGGTGCATATATATATATATATATATGTGTGTGTGTATATGTATATATAGAGTAAATTGTAGCAATGATTCCTCAACTTTAATCAAATTGGAGCAATGATCATTCAACTAAAAATCCATTACTATTGGTCCCTCAACTTATCAAAATGTGTAGCTATAGTCATTTTCATCAATTTCATCAAAATTTTGTCAAAATAAGTTATGTTGGAATAACCATTTATATAATTAGGGTCCCTCAACTCATCAAAGTATGTAATTATAGTCATTTTCGTCAACTACGTCAAAAATTTGGTCAAAACGAGTTATGTTGGAAGGATCATTGCTACAATTGGGTTAAGGTTAAGGGACAATTTCTCCAGTTGAATTAAAGTTGAGGGACCAATGGTAATGAATTTTTAGTTTAGGGACCATAGCTACATATTTTGAGAGTTGGGGGACCAATGGTAATGGATTTTTAGTTAAGGGACTATTGCTCCAATTGAGTTAAACTTAAAGGACCATAGCTACAATTTACTCTATATGTATATGTATATTCAGTCAATGAGAGAAGAATATTTTATTTGCAAAACTTGGTTTGGTGCATAATTTGGAAAGCCCATAGAAACAGACCGAATCCCCTCCGGATCTAAAAAATTTGAGCATAAAGATCAAATGATCTAGACCATTGAAATTTGATCCAACGGTTACAAATAGGAAGCCCCTTTAAAAGTTATAATAATTGTAATCATTGGATCAAATTTCAATGGTCCGGATCATTTGATCATTAGGCTCAGATTTTTTGGATCCGGAGAAGATCCAATACCATATAAACAACCAAGTAGGGCCACATTGACAAATTTATTACATCATATTGCCGACGTAAACAAGCAAAAGCATCAAAGAAAGAGAAGGAAACAAACAGCAACTAAAGCCAAATGATTTGCACTTTCCCCGCGGAAAAAAAGTCACCCACAAAACAATAGAAAGGCTCAGAAATCCCATAATATTTTATTTGCAACTTGGTTGGTGCATAATTTGGAAAGCCCATTGAACCAACCCAGTAGGGCCACATTGACCAATTTATCACGTCATATTGCCGACGTAAACAAGTGAAAGCATCAAAGTAAAGAAAAAGAATGAAACAAACAGCAACTAAAGCCAAATGATTTGCAATTTCCAGGAAACTTGCATTGCGGCAAAATCACCCACAAAACAATAGAAAGGCTCAGAAATCCCACATAATACATAAATTTATACACTTTTTTCTCTATGTAAAAAATATTGATTTTCAAACTCTTATTTTCTTTCCATGTACTTATCTCTGTTTCTCTAGCCGTTCGACAGATATATCAAAGACGAGAATCAATGAAGAGTTGAACAATGAGGAGTGCAGAAGAGAACAGGGGGTGCAAAAGTCACTACCCAGTGTGAATAGTTACAATAATTCTACAGTGCTGCGATGTTATTACAAACACATAAACCATAAATAGAAGTAAACTATAAAATATGCTCGCACGTTGCTGCGGAACTTGAATGCATCAGCCTTAACTACATGAATAAGACACATTTAACCTGAAAAAAAAATTCAACATAATCATGAATGAACAAAAAGAATCTCAGATATAATTGATTTGCAATTCCATTATAATTTCACACAAATAAAGATCAAATTTTGATTTAAATATCAAACAAAACAATCTCATATGTTACAGATTGGACCAACTAAATAAAGAATCTATTGAGATGATTTTCAACCTAACTATAAAACAGAGCTTTATAACAACGCAATCAACATTATTTGAACTTAACTAAAAAGAAACTAATTGCATGTTATAAATTCCATGGGTAATTTGATTTTGCAGATTAAAAAGAGTCGAACAATATTGAAAATTACTAAACCCCATCACAACAAACCCATATACCCATACCTGCCTTGCCAGTTCCCTTCAACCCTTGCAGAAAATCCTCCCATCTCTCTCACCCTTGTCCCATCTCTCCGTCTCTGCAAATCGCAGAAAACAAACCCTAAACCAAATCCCTGAAATCCCTCGCCTAAATCCTCCCACATCTCTCTTGGACACCCCCTATCTCTGACTCTGCAAACCCTAAATCAAATCTCCTAATCCTATCTTGGACCCCCCATCTCTCTGCCAATCGCACAAACAAAAACCCAAACCTAATCATTCAAATCCCACCAAAACCTAATCCTTGAAACCCCACCCAAACCTAATCCCTGAAACCCCTTGTCTCAAACACCCAACACCTCTCTCTCAGGTAGCCCTAAACGAAGTGCCTCCTAGCATCGAATCGACCTGCAACACCCCCGGGCGAGATCGAGAGCGGCAGAATAAGATATTTGTCAGAGAGCTGTGAAACAGAAAAGTAAAAACGATAGGTAAAGCAAACAACACAGTCGAAAGAGAGAACCCAGCGATGATCGGTTCTACTTTTCATATTTCCATTTTAATGTACCAGCAAGGAAATGATAGTATATTTTACAGAGAAATATAAATATTGTTTTCAATGAATTAATATGATTGCAAATGTAATAGCTACATACAGTGAGGTAGGAGAAATGATGGAAGACGCACTGAAATTTGAGGTCCATAGGTTGAGAAGAGTCCATAGCATTGATCCATATATGGATATCTTGCACAGACCTACAGTTCAAGCTCCGAACAAAGTATCAATTTATCAGCAATTGTGACATTCATTATTCCTAAAAAAGTTATTGATTCACAAATAAACAAATGAAAGTAATCGGAAAAGTAACGCTTACCACATCCTGGCTAAATCCGAACTCAAAATGACCACGATATTTTCCTGGCGATGATTACAAAGAGATTGCTGCCTGGGACTTCTGTCCATCCCCTGAAAACAATGTCATGAATTTATTTATTGGATAAATGTTTGTGTACCCAAGAACTACACTGAAACAACCACAAAAATTCAAACTTCCAAAGTAAAAATGATCTGCAACTAATAAAAAAATAATCGACTGGAAATCACATATAAACCCAAATGAAATCTGAACCCCCCAAGCAAAACTAAAAAACACCCTAAATAGACAATCAAACAGAACCAAATGGGGGTTCAGATAAATTTTTTGTTATTGTTTCTCTCTTTCATGCAAGCTTACATCAGTAAAGGAAGCCAGAGATTTTAACCTTTTACCTTTTACCTTGGGTCTGAGATCCTCAAGTCGTGCACTCTTCAAACGGTTCTAGAAAGCAAAAAGCACTGTTTCCTGGAAAAGCACCAATATTCAGACATTTGCACGACTAATGGAAAAGCACTAATTGAGTTCCCAACCTCTAAGGATGATAACTTCATCATATAGCACTACAGTTGAGCAAATTTCTTTCCGAAATTAAATTAAGAACAAATTCGACATTCACATGCCACAACAATTACACTGTTCCATGAAGTAATCTGACTATCACAGCCAAATTGACACAAAACATGTAACAGTGCTTTTGAAAACAAAATTCAACCCATTAATCATATACTCATTTAGCACTCTATATACAGATTACAGAATTTCAATAATTTTCTGAAAACAACAAACCCAACAAACATGGAAAAAAAAAAAAAAAAGTAACTAAGTTCCCAATAGTATAATCCATCAGAAACATACAAACTTGCACATGTTTAAGGACCATGAGAAAGAAGCAGGGTAGTTAAGCATATCAATATTTGCACAAGATGAACCAACATTTGAAAAGTATAAGCAGATGGACCAACACAGAGAGAAAACACCTAAATTTACAGCAAGATGAAACCTTAATGGCAATTACACATTTCCATTGGACCTAAGGATCATACACCCAACACCAAACACCTCATCGTGATCAAACCAAACTAAACTTTCAGTCAATTAAGTCTCAAACACTTTAATTAAGTTAAAAAGAACAGTCCAATTCTACCAAAACTATATACAGAAACCAAGAAAAACAGAACAAACAGTGGTGCAAAGGTGTCACCAAACACCTCATCGTGATCAAACCAAACTAAACTTTCATTCAATTAAGTGTCAAACACTTTAATTAAGTTAAAAAGAACAGTCCAATTCTACCAAAACTATATACAGAAACCGAGAAAAACAGAACAAACAGTGGTGCAAAGGTGTATAATGACACTAAATCTTCAAATGAAATTAAAAAAATTACCCAAACCAATATAAAAGCCAAAGTCAACCCTAGCAACTGTAAAATAACAATTAAAAAACGAAACCCATATAAGTTCACAACAAATTAAAACGTCTAGATAAACATTAACATTAAATTAGCTACAAACCTAGATAAACCAATACTAAATTAGACTAAACAAATAACAAATAAGCTTCAAATCAAATTCCAAATCAAAAATTTGGATAAAACCAACAACAAAACCACAACTTGTTCCTGTTCTGTCTCCCTTCTCTTGCTTTTCTCTTCTGCCTACTCCCCATATTAAGCCTTTTTTTCCTCATTTTTTCTCTTTTGGCTGCTCACTTAACCCCCTTTTTTTTTTCTCTTCACTTTCCTCAATTTCCAGTCTCCCCCTTTCTTCCACATCTATCTTTTTTTCCTCATTTTTTCCATCACTACTCTTGACACTAATTCTCCACTCTTTTTTATCTCTTAATTATTTCACTCAATCAAAACATGGGATCACATTTTCTCGCGCAGCTGAAAAACACTGACCAACCCAAAATCAGAAAAACATCCAAACTAAAACATACAATCACCATTGTCAAGCAGCAAACGATAAATTAGAAATATAAAACAAAGAAAAAAAAAGAGAAACACACTAAAGCATGCCATTGGTGAACACCATACCTTGGAAAGAGTAGACACACGCAGCTATTCGAGACCAATCCCACCGAAACACAATTTGTGAGCTTCGACAAAAAGGGGAGAAATCCAAATCTCAGCCAATTGGCCCGTTGTCTGAAAATTGAGAGCGCAAACAAAATCCCAAAATAAACCAAAAGCAGGGTTTCCTTGGTGGGTATTTTGTGAGAGGGAAAACGGAAGATTTGAGGGTGGGAGAAACGAAGAGAAAGGTGGGTTTGTGGTGACTGAAGGGGTGAAAAGAAATCCCTGGAAATCAGCCTACCCCATACTTCTCCCTTACTTTTTCTCCCTAAACCCATATCTCCCTGCCGAAAATCCTCTCCCCTACCCCCATACTCCCCCGTCTCTCTCTGCAATGGACAGAACTGTCCCTTCTCCAGTACGCGTCCAGCATGTTTGAAGCTTATCGACCGTCACTACTTGGTTTGTAGGCTCCAAGGAGAGAGATATGGGGAGCGGAGAGAAAGGAAGAGCCGAGGAAGATGAAAGACTATGGATTTTCCAGTAGAGAAGGAGAGAGGAAGAGTGAGAGATGAGCACAAACCTGAACTCTAGATCTCTGTTCACCAGAATCACTTCCCATTCCTAAAATTAGGCAAATTCCCAACAATAACAACAAAAAACCTCTTAGATTTCACTTTCACTTAATCATAGGCATCCACTCATCTGTAACAAATGGAGAAACAAGCAAAAATCACCTAGAGACAACACAGAGTCCACTGTTGAAGCTATATATAATCATTGAAGAAAAACCTTTTATGTCCAGCACAAAGCAAACTATAGTTGAAATTTCAACAAACCAAAATAATATGCAGATAAATAAATAAATAAAAAAAGGAAAAAAATACTCCAATTTCTTTTATGTCCAGCATTGGAACCATCAGAGATTGTGTAGCAACAATGCAGCAAACACCATCGGAGAATGAGGGTAAACATAATAGTTATTCGCACATACCTATCAGAATAGTATAATGAAAACAACTAAACATGTAAATTCAAAGATCACGAACATGCTAAAAGTCAAAACTAAATTGCATAGCGATTGACATCTGGATTTACCCTTAAAGTGGCCTACGATATGTCATTAATAAAAGGCCCGAATTCTTAGTCCACTCCGCTAAATTGGTAGGAGCTTTTGCTTTACCAATCAGAACCTTAAAACAAAACCTGTAAAAGTATGATAGCGATGAAGACCTGGTAAGTTTATTACATACTGTTTCAAATACAAATTGAGACTCGTGGGAAAAAAAGAAAAAGAATCAACTATCATATTATATTCTGACAACACTCTGAGATGGTATGAAGTCACCTCATCTAATTTTATGACAAATGGGTGAAACTCGTTAAAGAAACTCAACAATGGGTAGAATGTTTAAGTCTTATCTAATGAAAGAAGTGATGACGTTGTAGTTATTTCATCAGGAGGCGTTAAAACCATGAATCAAGAGGATTACAGACCAGGGATTTCAAATATTTTAATTATAAGAAGATTTGTTTGCAATACAGAGAAAAAGCTTTTTATTGTTGATAAAAATGCACACGACACCGTTGGAAGTTTAAGTTGTACATAAGAATTGATTTCCCCGAAACAATCATTAATTCAAAAGAACCAAAATTTTGTTATGTCAATGCAGATTTAATGGGAAGTAGCACACATTGCCAACAAACTTGTGTAACGGTTTATTGTAGAGAGAGAGATAGCTGACAGTAAATTGAAAAAAAAAAAAAAAAATTGGTTTTAGAGAAGCGACTTGTCAATTTCATATTCTTATCAGCTAATTTCATTAATCTCTTATAGTGAATTTATATAAAAAAATAGATGACAAATAGATACACATATATAGTTAAAATATCACTTCGCAGAATATAAACCCTATGAGAAGAAAATAAAAAGTAGAAAAGTCTCCCTTGAGTATAATCGACAAAACCACAACAAAGGTGGCTAATTATGGACATATCATGCCTCATGATTCGAATTGATTTATCATAACCATGGTCTGTAACAGAGTGGAAATATCACGCCACATGATTCGAATTAATTTATCACTAATCTAAATTCTAAAAATGGTAAAAGTGAGAAAATATACCTATCAACCTGCTTGCTGTGCTTTGTGTAATGCAAGTTCCACTGTGTGACTGTCTGCAGAGCTGCATAACCTCCGTGGCGAACGCCCTGAAAAGGTTTAAATTGGCAGCAGATTGCCAATTAGAATTGAAAGGCAAAAACATCATTCCACATTTCCACTGTGCTACAAATTGACTACTAAATAGCAAAAAAATTCAAACTTTAGCTCCCAAGTTGTTTTTTTTGAAAATTTCAGGCAGATAGTGAAGAATCAAGATCGGTCCCTGGTAACTCAATTGAACCAAAACACCTTAGTAACAGAAAACAATTTGTTTTTACGATATTGCGTTTGATATTTCTTTTGCTATTTCTTTTGCTATTTGCGTACACCCAGCGATTGGGAAAATGATAAGTATATAGATGTTAAATAGTGGAAAATGAAAAGTGTTAGTAAACATTGAGTGGTATGGAACTTCGAGCAATAAAAAACTATGGATTTGATGCGAATGTTTGTGAAATGAATAAATTTGAGGTTAAGTTATACATAATGTATTTTTTTACTTGTAAAAATTATTCCAGAATTGCTTGGGGTTGCTTTGGTATTCAGAGTGATAAGGCATAGTTGGAATTTGAGTCAAAAGCTGATACATTTTTCTCTGGAGCTGGTGCAGTGGAAGTGGTGTCATCAGTTAGATGTAAAACAGAGGACAATAAAGGCATTAGTAAACATTGAATAATGTGGAGATCAAAATTAAAGATATTACATAGATGTGAAATAGACTAGCATTCATAAATAAGCAATAATGCCAACACGACACTACAATTTTAAAAACACACATCTTGTCAAAATCAAACTTTCATGTGAGACACAATTTTAAATTGGGTAACATTTAATGAGAATGTAAGGAAATCAGAGTACATAACTCATCTCTCTCTGCATAAACATTTAAATAACCAAATGCCAGTTATTGGAAAGCTGAATTACCTGGCCAAATTCTTCTTTTTATTCAAACAGCCATCTCCACTTGCTCTAAATAAAAAGGAGGGATTGTATGAACCACAACAATTGCCATCTCCACTTGCCCTGCATACAAAAGAGTAATAGTGTACAGAGACACTCTCATTTTTGCCTACATATAAAGAGTAATAGTGTACAGAAACGCTCTTATTTTTTGGAATTCACCAAATGGAAAATACATGTATATACATTATAAAACTTGACTCGAATGCATGAAAAGTACTAATCTCTGGTTTTTTTTTTTTTTTTTGGTCTTTTCGCAACTTGCCCCTCTTTTTCCGTCTTTATACATTAAGGAAAGCAACACATCAAGGAGTTTTTGAGGTCTTCCTATTCATTTGGACAGTACTATTCTCCGTCTTTATCAAGCAAACACTATAAACCTGCAATTAACAAAACAAATAGTGTTAATTCAAAAAATAAAACATGCATAAAAATTTTAAAAAAAAAACCCCAACATGCAGGAACAAAAATTAAATAAAATCAAACACCACATCAATCCAAAACCCAAATTTTTTTTCATTTCTTTTCCTCCAATCAGACTCTGCAAATCCAAATGGATATGGCCCCAGAAGAGCTCCAATTTCTCAACATCCCAGTCATACTCAGAGAATCCACCACCATCCCCAAACAGTCTTCTACCTCATAACCCCATTACACACTTTTCAGCCCATGATAACAAAAAAAATCATCGATCAGATGAGAATTTACACAAACCATAGAAAACCTACGAAAAAATAACTAAAACCCAATTATATTAAATAAAAAATTTGAAGCAGATCTTACATGAAATAGAAGGCACCTGAGGTGCTGAGGAATAGTTTAAGACCAACATCAACGCTGACCTGACCGGAATTGTTGGAAAATTCTGAGGAGATTTCAAAATTGTTATGTTGGTTTTAGGATTAGATTAAGACTTAAGAGTGAGAGAACTTGTAGAATTTGATTTATTGGTTTGAGGGCTTGAGGGCTTGAGGTTGTTTTCTTATTTAATGCAAAGAAAACTTGAATCAAATGCCAAACAAAAACCCCAAAATCTTACCTGATGACAAATCAGAGGGAGAGCTTTTGGGAATAAGGATCGGAGAGGATTTGGAGGTGGAATCTGCTGACGCTGGGGTGAGTGAAGATGATGTTGCAGTCCATGTGTCAGTCGACGATGAAGACACCACTCAAATTCTGCCCATCTCAACAGAATCCAACAGTTGAGGATTTCTGCAATTTGTTGGTTTCCAGGTTAGATTAATTGTCAGAGAAACTGTAGAAATGAATATGTTGGTTTGAGGGTTCGAGTTTTTTTGTGATGATTGTAGGCAACAGAAGAGATGAAGTGGTGAGCAACAGAAGCGGTGAGAGTGCAACCAGGAAGAGAGTAAACAGCAGGCAAAAAAGGAAAGCAACACTGAATTCTATTTAGTGAGTTCTTGGACCTATTTAGAGAGTTACGGAATGAAATGAAGCCAACCCTGCAACAGAGAAACAAACGAAAAAGTCAAAATCCAGAAATCCAAGTTTTGTTAGTGTATAAGTCTTTTGAGCTAATTGTGAATTGAGTAGAAATAAGTCTTGTATTTAATTGTGTATTCACTATGGTAATTTCACCAAGTGTAGGGTTCATATTGTAATTGTGTTTAAGTGACAGGTGTAAGGATCCTTAAGTCTAGCTAGATGAGTGGCTGTGATCATTTCTCTAAAATGAATGGTCCAGCTAAACTTTGTTAACTGTTTTATTCTTTTTCACGTGTTGTGGATGAGATATGAAATATATGAAATATATGAAAATTCCTCTATGACTTGCAGAGAGAAAGTGAGATAGCAGAACCTTCTTCTTCAGTGCATTCATCTTCTTTCTTTTCTTCTTCTTAAAAACTAAACAGAATCAAACACTAACATGGCCTCAGAGCCGGTTTCGATCAACTGAGTCTGGGCGTGAAGCTGTGAAGTCACTGAGCTAAGTCAAAGCTCGGTGAAGGTCGCCGGAGTTCCATTTGAGGAGAGAAATCAACAGTCGGACCAATATGTCTGGATCTGGAAGCTCGGAGGTGAGAACTCCAATTTTCTCCGATGAGAACTACGAGTTCTGGAGGATTAAGATGGTAACGATCTTCAAATCGCTTGGGTTATGGAATCTGGTGGAGAAAGGGATTACAACCCCTGACTCGAAGAAGAAGAATGAAGCTGAAGGGTCATCAGACGATGCAGTCGATGAAGAAATGACTGCTGTGTTCATGAAGGATGCAAAGGCTCTAGGTATTATACAAAACGCAGTCTCGGATCAGATCTTTCCTCGGATTGCTAACGCCGACTCAGCCAAGATGGCATGGGATCTACTGTATGGCGAATACCATGGTGGTGATCAGGTTAGATATGTAAAACTTCATAATCTTAGACGAGAATTTAAGTATGCTAGAATGCGAGATGATGAGTCCCTATCTAGTTATCTTACAAGACTGAATGAACTAATTAATCAGATGAGAACATTTGGTGAATCACTTTCTAATGAGAGACTTGTGCAGAAGGTTCTAATTAGTCTGAGTAAATTGTATGATTCTATTTGTTTGGTTATAGAAAACACAAAGTGTCTAGAGACTGTAGAATTGCAGGAAGTAGTTGCAATCTTGAAGAGTCAAGAACAACGGTTCGATTTACATAATGTTGATACCACTGAGAAGGCATTTGCATCATTCTCAATGAGTCCAAAAGGGCAAAATAGGAGTGAGACTCAATCTGGTCCATCGAAATTTAAGAAGAATTGGAGTTCTAAGGAGAAGAAATGAGATTCAGAGCCTAGGTTTCAACAGAAACCTTTCAATAGTGCTGCATCAAATTCATACCAGTCACAGTCAATGGGTCAAGAGGGTACCAAACCACAGTGTAGAGTATGCTCTAAGTTCCACTTTGGTGAGTGTAGATATAAGGGGAAGCCCAAATGCTATAATTGTGATAAGTTTGGTCACTGGGCTAGAGAATGCACTGCATGAAAGATTGTGCAAAAGGCAAATTCTGTAAATCAGGTGGAAGTGACAGGGAATTTGTTCTATGCTAATAGTGCAATTTCAGAGACAAATGTCAATGGTAACTGGTACATAGACAGTGGGTGTAGCAATCATATGACAGGGAATGCTGATCTTCTTGTTGATATAAGGACAAATGTTGCTGGAAAGGTACAAATGCCCACTGGTGCATTAGTAAATGTTGTTGGAATGGGTTCTTTGGAAATTGACACTAACAAAGGGAAGAAGTACATTAGGGAGGTCATGCACTTGCCAGGATTGAAAGAAAATTTGCTCAGTGTGGGACAAATGGATGAGCATGGATACTATCTCTTGTTTGGAGGAGGCATGTGTAGTATATTTGATGGACCCTCCCTTGATAATCTTGTTATCAAAGTTAAGAAGAAGGAAAATAGATGTTATCCTCTTTCTCTGTGGAAAAACAGTCAACTTGTTCTGAAAGCTAGCATTGATCCAAATTCTACCTGGATTTGGCATAAGAGATTAGGACATCTAAATCTCAGGAGCCTTAAACAACTTAGAGAGAATGAAATGGTGCATGGTCTTCCACATCTTGAAAATATTGATGGTGTATGTGATGGATGCCAATTTGGGAAACAACATCGTGATTGGTTTCCAAAAGAGAAAGCTTGGAGAGCAAGTAGTCATCTGGAGTTTATACACACTAATTTGTGTGGTCCTATGCAAAATGAATCAATTGCTGGGAATAAGTACTTCATGCTTCTAGTTGATGATTGTACAAGAATGTCATGGGTTTATTTCCTAAGACAGAAATCTGAGGCTCTAACTTGTTTCAAGAAGTTTAGAGCAATGGTAGAATTACATAGTGGTTTCAAAGTAAAGTGCTTAAGAAGTGACAAATGAGGTGAGTTTGTATCAAATGAATTCAACCAATTCTTAGAGACTGAAGGAATACAAAGACAAATGTCTATGGCTTATACTCCACAACAAAATGGAGTAGTGGAGAGGAAGAATAGAACAGTTGTAGAAATGGCCAAGGCAATGCTTCATGATAAAAGCATGCCATACTTTCTGTGGGCAGAGGCAGTACACACATCAGTGTATATTCTAAACAGATCACCTACAAAAGCACTTGATAATCTCACACCATTTGAGGCCTACTGTTGAAAAAAAAAAAAAAAAAAAAAAAAAAACCCCACCGCATCCAAGTGCCATGCATGCGTTGAATGCTTCCAGATCCCATGCATGCATTAAAAAAATAATAATAGAAAAAGGGGGAAAAAGAAGAGGACCACCCACGTGAAGTCTTAAACTTGGAAATCCAAGTCGACAAAGAAGAAAACGGGAACAAAAAATAATAATAAAAATAATATATATATATATATATAAAGGGGGAAAAGAAAACACATGTTTCTTCCTACAAAAAGGGAGAAAACGTGGAGCAAAACTCCTCATCTTCTGCAAAACGTGGAAAGTTTTCTGCAAGATGTGGAAGGTTTTTTGTAGAGACGTGGGAGGTTACACAGTCAGTGGGAGAGGGTGGCGAAAAATATGGCCTCTATCTCCCCCACGTAAAGGCTCCAGAGGCTTCCTATGATGCCTATAAATAGGCATCAGTCGCAGTGGAAATGGAGGGGAAACGGAAACAAGAGAGGAGACGCTGTAGAAATTGAGAAGCACAGAGAAGACAACAGAGAGGCAAAGCAAGAGAGCAAAGGCACAACAAAGGAAAAGAAAGAAGAAGAAATCAAGAGCTACACGCAAGAACAAAGGGCAGGAAAAGCTACACAGCATTTGAAGGTATAAGGCCATCTCATTTAATTTTTTGGGTTGTTTCTGTCAAAATACAAAGAAGTTCTTGTTCAACATATGTATTCTTGAGAGAGAAAGAGAGATTTGAGAGAATAACAATCTTAGAGAGAGAAATGAATTGTATCTTGTATGTATTGAATGAATAATTGTGTTACAATATCTACACATATATATAGACAAGGCTATCTTAGTCACTAAGTAAGTTAACAAACTTTAACTACCTAGCAACCTAATCTACGTACACTTGTCAATATCTGAAACACCTAATACATCTTTACATCCCCCCGCAATCTCATGCTTGATCGAACTAAGCATGAGATTGGAACAATGAGACGGAAACAAAGGTGCAGCAAGGCCCTTGGTGAGAATATCGGCAAATTGTTCCTTTGAAGACACATGACACACATTCAAATCTCCTCGAATCACCCTTTCCCGGACAAAGTGGTAATCTATTTCAATATGCTTCACCCGAGAATGAAAGACGGGATTAGAAGATAAAGCAATTGCCGAAATATTGTCACAGTAAATCACTGGTGCAATGAAAACAGAAACATGCAGATCACACAACAATTGACGAATCCAGGCCAATTCTGCATCTGCAATAGCTAGTGCTCTATATTCAGCCTCAGTCGAAGATCTTGACACAGTGTGTTGTTTCTTAGAAGCCCAAGAGATTGGACTGGAACCAAAGTATACAATATGACCTGAAGTTGATCTGCGATCATTGGGATCACCAGCCCAATCTGCATCACTGTATGCTTGCAGATGTAATTTCCCAGGTTTGAAGCTTAGACCATAGTCCAGTATTCCACTAAGGTAGCGAAGAATACGCTTAACTGCAACAACATGAGAAGTCATGGGAGAATGCATAAATTGACAGCATTGATTGACAGAAAAGGCTATGTCTGGCCTTGTAAAAGTCACATACTGCAAGGCCCCAACAATGCTCCTATAGTGCTCTGGACTGTGATAAGGATCACCATCATCTTTGAGGAGTCTGTGGTATGGTAAGCAAGGGGTAGGACATGGCTTAGAATCTTGCAAATCAACTTTGTTTAACAGATCTTTGATGTATTTGGATTGAGAGACAAACAGGCCACCAGACTGATAAGTAACCTGCAACCCCAGAAAGTAATTCAACTGACCCAAATCCTTCATTTCAAACTCCTTTGTTAATTCCACAATAACATCATCAATCAGGAGAGATGAACTGCCTGTAAGAATAATATCATCCACATAGAGTAACAACACAACCGTACCAGCAGCATTATGTTTAACAAATAAAGAAGGATCTGCAAATGAGGACTTAAAACCCAAATCAGGCAAATAGCTTGTAAATTTTTCATTCCAAGCGCGGGGAGCTTGCTTCAGCCCGTACAATGACTTATTGAGTTTACACACATACTGAGAAGGATAAACGGCACTCTGAAATCCAGGAGGTTGAGTCATATACACTTCCTCATTTAACTCACCATGCAGAAATGCATTCTTGACATCTAATTGACGCAAGGACCAATTGAATTGAGCTGCCAAAGCCAGAATCAACCGCACAGTTGTTGGTTTAACAACAGGGCTGAAAGTCTCACTATAATCAATACCTTCCTCTTGATTATATCCCTTGGCAACCAACCGGGCTTTGTACCGAGCTATAGAACCATCAGAGTGTGTTTTGATCCGATAAACTCACTTACAGCCAACCAAATTCTTCCCAGAGGGTAGAGGAACTAGACTCCAAGTTTTCTGAGCATGAAGAGCATCTATCTCTTCTTGCATAGCGGCTTGCCACTCAGGACTTTTACTTGCAGATTTGTAGGAAGTAGGTTCAATGCCTTTTGCAGAGGACTGAACAGTGGCTGTGAACACTTTGCGTTTGGAGATTCCACTTTTGGACCTAGTTTGCATGGGGTGCAAACTAACTGAGGGAAGGGGAAGAACAACAGGTAATTGTTCTATTTGAAAATCTGGATCAATAGGGATTTGAGACTGTGTAGAACTCTGAGAAGCTGGCTCAGGGGTAGAGAAATCCAAAGATTCTGAGGCATTAGAGGGAAGTGTTGGCAATGACTCTGAGGTTGGAGGGGAATGAGCAAGTGAAGAAGATGGTTGAGGAGGTATGACTAGGTTTTGAGAGGTGACTAAGGGTGGGAAAGACCGTGGGATATGAACAGACACTTGTGACTGTGATAAAATGTTATGAGATTGAGTGGATGAGGGTTGAGAATTGGAAAATGGAAAATCAAATTCATCAAATAACACATGTCGGGAAACCATGATTTTGTTTGTAAGAAGATTAAGACACAAATAACCTTTGTATTGTCCTACATATCCTATAAACACACATTGAGTTGTTTTGGGTTGCAACTTAGTGGTATTATAGGGTTTGAAAAGAGGATAGCATGCACAACCAAAGATTTTAAGATGAGAAATTTGAGGAGGTCGACCAAAAAGACATTTATATGGGGAAAACATGTGCAAGGTTTGACAGGGCATTCGATTAATAAGGTACACAGAAGCAGCACATGCATGAAACCAATACTTAGAGGGCATGGAAGCATTTTGGAGAAGGGTGATGGCGGTTTCTAAAATATGGCGATGCTTTCGTTCGGCAAGACCATTTTGCTTAGGGGTGTAAGGGCATGATTTGTTATGAACTATACCCTTAGCAAGGAGGAAATGTTTAAATTGATGACTGGAGTATTCACCCCCTCCATCACTTTGAAAAACCTTGAGAGGGGCAGAAAATTGAGTTTTCAAAAACTGATAAAACTGAGCAAAGATATTGAACACTTCACTTTTATTTATCAATGGAAAGATCCAGGTAAACCTGGTACATTCATCCACAAATGTAACATAGTATTTGTAACCTTCAACCGAAACAGTGGAAGAAGGTCCCCAAACATCACTATGTATCACCTCCAAGGGAATTACAGTTTTATTTGCAGGGGAAACAAAAGGAAGTTTGGTAAATTTTCCCTCTAAACATGATTTACAAACAGAAGACACATGAGAAACAGGCATAGGGATATTAGACTGTTTTAACATTGCAGATGTCACAATGTTGGAAGGATGACCGAGCCTGTGGTGCCACAACGTTATTTTGACTTGTTGTCCAAGAAAACAGGATGGTGTGGTAGGGAATGCAGATGGTTGATGTGCTTTATTGATGAGATGTTGAGGAAGATAGAAGGGAATGGGATATAGGCCAGCTCTACACAGTCCCTGGAGAAGAATTCTCCCTGTGACCTTGTCCTGGATCCAGTAAGAGAACTCATCACATATAAATCGACATTTGTTATCCTTACAAAGTCTATAAATGGATAATAAATGTTGAGATATATGAGGAACATGCAGAATTTTGTGTAATTCAAATGCATATTGAGGTGTTCGTAGTGTACTAGAGCCAATATGAGATATGTGCAAACCTGAACCACTGGCCGTGGTTACAGTATCTGTACCAGAGAAGGGAGTAGCAAGATTAAGGTTTGCCAAATCAGAAGTCATGTGAGATGTGGCTCCTGTATCAGCCACCCAAAACTGGTCCAAAGGCGCTGATGGTTGACAAGTTGTATGCATAACAGATATAGTAGAAGATGGAGCCCTTCCTTGATGTGAGAAATCGGTGCGATGATAGCACTGTAAGGCAGTGTGTCCAAATTTCCAACAAATTTGACACTGTGGCCTAGAAGGTGGATGAGGAGAGGAAGAATGTCAATGAAAGCAATCAACAGCAACGTGGCCTCGTTTGTTACAGATTTGGCATGTTGGAATATCATAACCATGGTCAGGACATGTAGAAACATGTGGCTTTCCTGGACCAAGGATTCCGGCACTGGAATTGGAAAACCCCGAATTGAATCTAGGAGTTGAATTATAGTAGTTTCTGCCTCTTCCTCTGCCTCTGTAGTTGAAATTGTACCCTCCATTGTGATTAGAAGAACCACCATTATAAGAACCAGCATTCTGTGATTGAGTTTGAGTAGACCCTTCTCCCAACATCAGAGCCTTTCCTTTGCCTTTGTTATCATTTGCCATCATTGCAGACACAAAAGATTCACTCACAGAATTATTTTCAACAACAGCTTCTTCGGCTAATAGCTGAGACCTGAAATCCTTGAGTGAAATAACATTGTCTCTCCCCCTTATAACTGTACGGAAAGTATTATACTCAGCAGGCAAGCCCTTAAGTGCCAAGATTACAATGTCATCATCTTCAAAGATTACACCTGCAGCAGAGAGATGATCGCGTACATCCTTGATCCTTTGAAGATATTGAGAGACAGAATCAGAACCTTTCTTGATATTCTGCAATTCAGTTTTCAACTGAAAAATACTTGCTTTCGTGACTGTGGAGAACCGATCCTTCAAATTAGACCACATATCATGAGAAGTAAGACACCCAATGATACAAGACATGGCTGTGGGAGATAAGGTAGCAATGATCAACGGCATGAGAGCACGATCATGCATTTTCCAAATCTGAAACTTCTCAGTTTCCACACCTTCAACATCCAAGTCATCTTTACACCGAGTAGGACATGGACGAGTTCCAGCAACAAAGTCAAAAATACTATGACTTTCAAGAAGTAATCGAATTTGATAATTCCATACCAGATAATTTGTATCATCAAGCTTCACAGTAACAGAATTAGAGACATTCGAAATGAGATTGGTGATTGGAGACTGTACAATCTGTAATTGTGCAGCAGTCACCATATTTGCAAGAATTTGAGAATTAATCGGTCAAAAAGATCACAAAGAATGCAATCGTGGAGATATCGTGGAATTTGATATCAATACAAACAGATCTTGTAAGAAGCAATCAATCAAACACTTGGAGTGCACAATGAGACATAGACGGCAAGAAAGCAACTGCGCAGATACACAACCTCACAGAGCTGTAGAGAGGGGAAAAACAAGAGCAGAAATGCACACCAGAACAAAGGGATCAGGAATGCGGAAGCAAACAAAGCAGATCAGGATCGAGAAGTCGTCATCACCGGCGAGGATACCATGTCAAAATACAAAGAAGTTCTTGTTCAACATATGTATTCTTGAGAGAGAAAGAGAGATTTGAGAGAATAACAATCTTAGAGAGAGAAATGAATTGTATCTTGTATGTATTGAATGAATAATTGTGTTACAATGTCTACACATATATATAGACAAGGCTATCTTAGTCACTAAGTAAGTTAACAAACTTTAACTACCTAGCAACCTAATCTACGTACACTTGTCAATATCTGAAACACCTAATACATCTTTACAGTTTCCTTCTTCTGCTTTGTAGGAAGAAAAGAAGCACTTTGCTTCTTCAACTTTTCCCACTCCCCAGCATTCTCGAGTTGCAGTCCAACAAAGCCAACGAAATCACCACTTCTGCTCCCCGCTGCTGCAGTTTAATCCCATGAATTTCTTCGGGGTCTAAACCACCCCGTGAAATTCCGATCAAATCCAAGAGCTCCGCTCCGTGCCGCTGCAGTTTAAACCCCGTGAAGTTCCGATCAAATCCAAGAGCTCCGCTCCGTGCCGCTGCAGTTTAATCCCATGAATTTCTTCGGGTTGGTCTAAACCACCCCGTGAAGTTCCAATAAGTGGTCAATGCTCGTCGGTCCGCAAGTGCATCTTCAAAGTTCCAAGCTTGGTCCCTGTGGAAAAGGCAGGAAGGAAGCAATCTATACAAAATATATAGCTGCCGTGTACCGTTTTCCCGCCTGGAGGAAACTGATAGGTTGGCAAGACTGCTCACTGTTAAATATTGGTTCAAAGTTTAATCAAAAGTATGGAGACAAAATCTACAAGCCAAAAGCAAAGGAAATAAGAAAGAACGGGTGACACCATTACCTCCACTGGGTAGTCCAAAAACTCAAAAGAAAGACAAGTCAAACAAGTCTTTTCCACAACGAAAAAAGGTCCAGCTTTCATGCTTTCAAAGTACTATTTCAAGGAGTGGATTCCTACGAGACTTATGGTCTAGAAGGTTTACAAAGGAAAAGATGGTTTGCAAAGGAAAAGTTAGTAAATTGACAGATGCTACCAAAAAAAGGGAAAGGAAGGCAACGTGTTGTTCAATAGCTCCACCCAAAGTCCTTTATGTCAAGAATTCGAAAGATAAGAAGAAAATGGAAAAGATGGTTTGTAAAGGAAAAGAACTCCAGAAAAAGGGAAAGGAAGAAAACTTATTGTTCAAGAGCTCCACCCAAAGTCCTTTATGTCAAGAATTTGAAAGATAAGAAGAAAATGGAAAAGATGATTTGTAAAGGAAAAAAACTCCAGAAAAAGGGAAAGGAAGAAAACTTATTGTTCAAGAGTTCCACCTAAAGTCTTTTGTGTCAGAGATTCAAAAGATAAGGAAAAAATGGAGATTGCAAAGTCTGCAAAGGAAAGCTGCAGTAGAGAAGAAGAGGAAGAAACTTGTCTTCTAAATCATGCATGTGTTCACTTAAAAAAAAATGGTCAGTTGTCTTCCATGCAAATTCAAAACAAATGAAACTCTATAAATAAACGTTTAGGCTCAAGTCTCACAAGGTTGTAGCGTTCATTTGAGTTCTTTCCTTCAAACATGTTACAAAAACTGATTTTTCCTTTATGATTGCATGTGAATTCATAATTTATAACCACAACCAAGCATACATCAAAGAGTAAATCAAATTTTCATCCAGGTTTATAACTCTCTTTAACAGTCATGTAATTAAAAACCAAATCCTCATCATTGTGTTGGAAGGTACCCTAAGACTCAAACAAACACACAAAAACAACTCTTTTTGGGTTTTTCAAAACAATTTTTCAAATTTTTATGAGATTTTCGGATTTTTATGTCAAAACACACTAAAACACTCCAAAACAGCATAAAAACGCTTAAAAACAGCAAGGAACAACACTAGAAGTAATAGGTGATAAACTCCCACGAATTTCATGCAAAACAACTTGGTTACCACAATGTTTCAAGCATAAACGCACACAAAAACAAGCAAACAAACAAACAAAGAATAAACATGACAAGTATGGCATAGTAAAAACCAGATAGAGTAGAGTTTAAGAACGCAAATCTGGTTTTGGAGATAGATGATCTTGTTGACTTTCCACAGCTTTGATCTCGAACTGGTTTGGAATTCTGAGCGAGGAATATGAGATTTCCTTGGTTGGCCTTGTACGGCGAGGCTTTGCTCTTTGGCGACTGATGCGTCCATATGTTGTTGAAGCTTCTTGAGCTCTTGGTTTCAACTCAGACTCCTTCTGTTGGGTTGATTGAGTGTGGAGGCAGCATTCTTCTCTGCTTGTTTCTTCTGCACGGCAGGTAGGCACGAGGTAGAGGTGGTGGTCTGTTTCTTTGTTCAATCTGTCCAAGTGCCGACCGTTTTCTTTCTTTCTCCTTGTCCTTAGCTGAGGATGAATCAGCATGTTGTCTCCACATGCTTCGAGGTATCATTTTCACTTCCCTTCCAGGCAACTGTGGTAGCTTTTGAGGAAGCATAAAATGTTAAAAATGAGTACTCGAAAGCAAGGCTAGGTAAGCAATCATGAAGGGGTTCCAGGCAATCGGTTCCAGATCGAAAGATTGATACCAAGTGCTGGCTGATTGTTCTCTTTCTTCTTTTCCTGCAGGTGAAAACAACGACAAGGAGAAGGACAGGGAGAAAACATGATATGAGATACTCTTGCTTTCAACCTTCATGATATGAAATACTTTTGTTTTTGATGGGTTGTTTGCAGAGGTATCCCAGGGAATAAGGAACACTGAGTGACTCGAGAGGCTTTGTTGGGAAGACATTCTCGGAGATGAAGAAGGGTTATGCATGTCTGCCTTGAAATGGAGGGTGAAGGTCGACATTTATATGAATTAATAACCGGTACTATTCTTTCACTCTTGTCGGCAACCGTTGGATGATTGAACAGTAATCTTCACGTGCTTTCTACGTCACCAGAAATCTTCGACAGATTGCCTGTAATTTTCGCAAGGCTGAGTGTGCATGTGACATGTGCTAACACGTCTGGAAAAGCAGCTGCCTCTTCGATATCTGAGCTTGCCTCTTCAATTTCTGAGCTCCGTCGAGTGCAGAGGTTGCATGTGACAAGTGCAGACAAATATGGAAAAGAGGATGGCCCGTGGTTTCTGAGCAAGCCCAGCTTTTGAGAAAGCTAGCGCCTCTTTGATTTTGAATTGGCCTCTTCGATTTCTGAGCTCGCCTCTTCGATCTCTGAATTCCCGTCGAGTGCTGATTTTATAGAGGCACGTAGTTCGTTTCAAAGCACACTTGAATTTTTGCCTGTAGAAACTCTCTTCATTGCACTTGATTTGTCCGACCTCTTCTTTCTTCAACACCTTTGAAAATGTCTGGCCCCTCCGACCATCGTTTTGACTTGAACCTTGGTGAAGAGGCATCCATGCCTTCTCCAGACAACTTATGGTGCCCATCCTTCATATCCCCTACTGGTCCTCTTACCGTTGGGGATTCGGTGATGAAAAATGATATGACCGCTGCGGTGGTGGCCCGGAACCTTGTCACTCGCAAAGATAACATACTACTTTCCAAACGGTCTGATGAGTTGGCTATTAAGGATTCTCTGGCTCTCAGTGTGCAGTGTGCAGGTTCTGTGTCTAATATGGCCCAACGTCTCTTTGCTCGAACCCGTCAAGTTGAATCATTCGCGGCTGAAGTGATGAGTCTCAAACAGGAGATTAGAGGGCTCAAGCATGAGAATAAACAGTTGCACAAGCTCGCACATAACTATGCTACAAACATGAAGAGGAAGATGGACCAGATGCAGGAATCTGATGGTCAGATTTTACTTGATCATCAGAGGTTTTTGGGTTTGTTCCAACAGCATTTGCCTTCGTCTTCTGGGGCTGTACAGCGTAATAAAGCTCCAAATGATCAACATCCGATGCCTCCTCCTTTTGGGGCTCCGCCGACTGCTGAGGCTCCGCCGACTACTAAGACTTATCCTAAGCAGCCTTTGTGAATGCTCTCTCTCTCTTGTATTTTTCTGCTTATTGGTCATTTGCAACGAATTTTAATGTAAAATTACCTTGCATATCTGTCAATGTTTCAAAAATAAACCCACACCAAAAGCAATTAAACAAGCAACAAATAAAAATGACTATCATGGCAAAATAAAACTACAGAAAATGGAAGGTTTTTAGGAACGCAAAATATGGGTTGCATCCCAAGAAGCGCTTGCTTTAATGTCTTGCAGCCGGACGAAACTTCCTTCTAAGCTTGGATAGCGGCCACGGCATTGAGTGGGATTTCTTCCACCATCTGCCCCACATCACTCTCATAGTATAGCTTCAGACAATGCCCGTTCACTTTGAATTCGTTGCCGTTCCTTAAGCTTTTAACTTGGACTGCACCATGGGAAAAAACATTAGTGACAACAAATGGCCCAATCCACTTAGACCGTAACTTACCAGGGAACAATCGTAGACGGGAATTGAATAGTAGCACTTTCTGTCCAATTGAGAATGTTTTTCCCCGAATCATTTTGTCATGAAACGCCTTTGTTTTCTCCTTGTAAATTCGTGCATTCTCATAGGCTTCGTTTCGTATCTCCTCAAGTTCATTCAGTTGGAGCTTCTTATTCATTCCAGCAGCATCTAAGTCCAAATTGAATGTTTTCACAGCCCAGTGCGCTTTATGCTCAAGTTCCACAGGTAGGTGACACGGCTTGCCGTAGATTAGTCGAAATGGAGACATCCCTATAGGTGTTTTGTAGGCAGTGCGATATGCCCACAGATCATCATCTAAACGCAAGTTCCAATCCTTCCGGTTTGGCCCAACAGTCTTCTCCAAGATTTGCTTGATTTCTCTATTCGAGACTTCGGCTTGGCCACTTGTTTAAGGGTGATATGGCGTGGAAACCCGATACTTCACATTGTACTTTTTAAACAGCGCCTCAATGGTGCGATTGCAAAAGTGGGAGCCTCCATCGCTTATGAACACCCTCGGCATGCCAAAGCTGGAAAAAATGTTAGCCTTGATAAAATCTGCCACCACTCTAGAATCGTTAGTACGAGTGGTTTTGGCTTCCACCCATTTCGACACATAATCAATGGCTAGCAAAATATAAGTAAAACCATATGAGGGCGGAAAGGGTCCCATGAAATCCATACCCCATACATCAAAGATCTCCACATTAAAGATGGGGGTTTGCGGCATTTGGTCATTGGCACCTATTGTACCTGTTCTTTGGCATCTATCACAAGTTATACAAAATGTTCTAGCATCCTTAAACAATGTAGGCCAATAGAAACCACTCTCTAAAACCTTAAGGGCTGTCATTTGGGTGCCAAAATGACCCCCACATGCATAAGTATGGTAGAATGCAAGAATCGAAGTAAACTCAGAATTGTGCACACATCTACGAATAATCTGGTCAGGATAATACTTCCACAAATATGGATCATCCCACACATAAAATCGTGCATCATTTCTGAGTTTATCACGCTTGTATTTATCTAGAGTGCTAGGAACTTGTTTTGTGACCAAATAATTGACCAAATCAGCATACCAGGGCTCACTTACTTCTAGGGACAACAATTGCTCGTCGAGGGAAGGTCTCTAGAATGGGTAAGGAGTCATCCTCGTGTACTAAACGGCTGAGGTGGTCAGCCACCACGTTTTCACTCCCCTTTTTGTCTCTTATTTCAATGTTGAACTCTTAAAGTAGGAGCATCCAACGAATCAGCCTTGGTTTGGCCTCCTTCTTGGTGATGAGGTACTTCAACGCTGCATGGTCAGAATACACAATCACTTTAGTGCCAAGTAAGTATGAACAAAATTTATCTAAAGCAAATACAACTGCAAGAAGTTCTTTCTCAGTGGTAGAATAATTCAATTGAGCATCATTTAGTGTCCGGGAAGCGTAGTGGATGACGTGAGGCTGTTTGTTCCTCTTTTGGCCTAAAACAGCACCAATGGCATAGTCAGATGCATCATACATTAGCTCAAATGGAAGGCTCCAATCTGGTGGCATGATGATGGGGGCCGAAGTCAACATGTCCTTGAGGGTTTTGAAAACGGTCTCACACTCCTTGTTGAACTCGAAGGCTACTTCCTTTTGGAGTAAACGGCAAAGGGGTTGGGCGATTTTTGAGAAATCCTTGATGAATCTCCTATAAAATCCTACATGGCCAAGAAAAGAACGAACCTCCCTTACCAAAGTGGGAGAGGGTAAGTGATGTATAAGATCTATTTTAGATTTATCAACCTCAATCCCTTTTTCTGATATGATATGCCCCAAAATTATACCTTGTTTTACCATAAAATGGCACTTTTCCCAATTCAAGACAAGATTAGTTTCAATACATCGTTGTAAGATCAAAGTAAGATTATTCAAGCATGCATCAAATGAGTCACCAAAAACACTAAAGTAATCCATAAACACTTCAATGATCTTTTCCAAAAATTCTGAGAAAATACTTACCATACACATTTGGAATGTGGCCGGTGCGTTGCATAGCCCAAATGGCATGCGTGGATAAGCAAAGGTACCAAAGGGACATGTGAAGGTAGTCTTTTCTTGGTCATCGGGAACTATCACAATCTGATTATAACCCGAATAGCCATCAAGAAAACAATAAAATGAATGACCGGCTAACATTTCCAGCATTTGATCAATAAAGGGCAGCGGGAAGTGATCTTTTCTTGTCGTAGCATTGAGCTTCCGATAGTCAATACAAACTCTCCATCCGGTTTGGATTTGGGTGGGCACAAGCTCATTATCTTCATTTTTTACCACATTGACTCCGGACTTCTTAGGAACAACTTGGACTGACAAGACCCAATGGCTATCAGAAATTGGGTAAATCACTCCACAATCTAGGAGCTTGATGATTTCGTTCTTCACAACGTCCATCATGGGTGGATTGAGTCGACGTTGTGCTTCTCTATATGGTTTGGCTCCTTCTTCCAAGAGTATTCGATGCATGCAAGTGGTAGGGCTAATTCCCTTGATATCGGCCAATGTCCACCCAATGGCAGTTCTATATTCCCGAAGCACCCTCACCAACTTGTCCTCCTCTTGTGCAGTGAGTGAGGAAGAGATGATGACGGGCAGCGTCTCTTGTTCTCCCAAAAACACATATTTCAAATGGCTCGGCAATGGTTTAAGCTCTAGGGAAGGGGGCTGGATTACAGAAGGAAACAACTTGTTAGTCGAATTTGGAATTGAAATTAGGTTAGGAGACTTACCAATATGCCTTGGATTTGACTCTAGGGCAACAACCATCTCCACCAATTCTTCTTGAATAGGCACGGCAAGATTTTCCTTATTGTTGCCGTGTGCATGCCTAAGTGCTAACCCTTCGTTTTTGAGTTCAACGCTTTGCGTGAGAGTCTTTTCAAGTGCATCATCACTCAAATCATCAAGGAATTCCTGCGCCCAAGAGTCAATCACATCAATAGAGAAACAATAGTGACCATCATGAGGATATCTCATAGCATCAGAAATATTGAAATCAATAACTTCCCCATCAAATTCCATGGTTAGTGTTCCCTTGAATACATCTATCTTTGTATGGGCAGTCTTCATGAATGGTCAGCCAAGTAATATTGGTAATTGAGGGGAATGGTTCGAGTCTTCCATTTCAAGCACGTAGAAGTCCGCCAGAAAGACTAGGTGATTCACCTGCACTAAAACATCCTCCAAAACACCTTTTGGAAACGCATTAGATCTATCGGCCAGTTGAATGATCACTCCATCATTTTTTAATTCTCCCAAGTTCATAGATGCATATATTGAATAAGGCATGACATTTATTGATGCACCTAGATCTAACATGGCAGATTCAAAGCGAGTGTTTCCTATAACACAAGGAATTGTAAAACTGCCAGGATCTTTGCACTTAGGAGGTAATTTTCGTTGCAACACAGCTGAGACATTCTCACTTACCCTTACCACCTCTTTGTTCGAAGCCCTCTTCCTTGTAGTGCACAGCTCCTTCAGGAACTTAGCATACTTGGGGACTTGTTTAATTGCATCTAGAAGTGGAATGTTGACTTGCACCTTTCTGAATGTGTCAAGGATGTCTTTGTCACTCTCATCCTTCTTTGATTGCATAAACCTACGAGGAAAGGGTGCATTGGTTGGAATGGAATTAGAAGTCATAGAATTTGAACCCAACTTACCTTTGGTGGTCGAATTAGGGTGTGAAGGTGGCTGCGGCAAAGATTGCTCAATCCTTGCCGAGGGCAGGCCTTGTTCCTTCTCCTCAGATTGCATCTTTTCGTCCTCCTTTTGATTGGATTTAGATGGGCTGGGATCAGATCCAACTTCTTTTCCACTTCGCAAGGTGATGGCTTTGGCAGATTCGAAGCCTCCCTTTGGATTCACATTCGTCGAACTAGGTAACTTACCTGGTTCTCTACTAAATTGCCCTATGAACTCAGCCATTTGTCCCATTTGTCTCTTCAATTCAGTCACATCTCGAGCTTGATTTTGCACTTCCTTGGCGTAATTGTGCATATCTTTGGCGTGATTTTCCTGACCCTTTGCCAACGTAGTTAGTAACTGAATAACTTGAGTATTATCAAAAGACGAACCTGAGTTATTCTGGGCAGGTTGTGTTTGGGGTTGTGCGGGTGAATACGGCCTTTGATAGAATCCCAGAGGTTGTTGTCTGAATGCACTTTGTTGTTAGGTTTGTTAGGGCTCCCTCTATTTGAAATTTGGATGATCTCTCCAACCTGGATTGTATGTATTCGAGAACAGATCATTCCTTGGTTGGGTTTGACTCCCAAAACCCACAGCATTGACAGATTCCCACCCTCCGTTCTCGATCAATTGAGGGCACTTATCTGTGAGATGTCCATTCATTGAGCACACACCACAAGCAGCTACACTTTGTTCTTTTGGTTTTTCAACCACCTGTGAAAGAAGAGTAGTAAGATTAGCCATTTGATTTTGAAGTTCAGAAATAACATTTACCTCATTAACTTGTTGCTGCCGTGGGTTGTCTATTTGACCAACGCCTTCATATTGTTGAGCATTCAATGCTCGGTTAGCAATTAAGGTCTTGGCAGCCATGGGTGTTTTGTCCACCAAAGCTCCTCCCGCTGAGGCGTCTAGCATTTGGCGTTCAATTGGTAGAAGCCCTTCGTAGAAATATTGAAGAAGAAGCTCATCCTTCATCTGGTGATGTGGACATGAAGCAACAAGGGTTTTAAAACGTTTATAATAAGTGGGAAAGGATTCACCTTGGTTTTGCTGAATGCCACTAATCCTTTTGCGTAGTAGAATGACTCGAGAAGTTGGGAAAAACTTCTCCAAAAATGCCCGTTTCATACTCTCCCATGATGTGACAGTTCCGGGGGCTAGCTTATACAACCAATCTTTAGCCTTTTCTAAGAGAGAAAAGGGAAAAGACTTCATTTTCAGAATGCTCCCATCAACATTCACAGGGGTCATGCTCGAACAAACAACCTCGAACTCCTTCAAATGTTTATTAGGATCTTCCATGGACAACCCATGGAACTTAGGAATATGGTGCAATAAAATGGACTTTAATTCGAAATCGTCGGTCTTGTTTTGGGCCGCCCTTGGATATTGAATGCATAAAGGCAGAGCATTGTCCAATCCCGAAGTGGAAAGCTCCTTGATTGTTCGATTGTCCACTGCCATATCGTGGACTTCTTCAAAAGTCCTTGCCGTGGCCTTCTTTTGCTCTTCTACTTTGTCTTCTTCAAAATTTGGTGCAGGTTGAAATTGTTGGGCTTCTTGTTGATTCCTTGCTCGTCTCAAAGTTCGTTCAAAATCGTCGTCAAAGTCACGGATGTGCTTATGAACAGGTTGAGAACTTCGAGTCATAAACCACCTAAAACAAGAAAACAAGTAAAGTCAGCAACTAGGAACAAAAACACATGAAAATAAACAAAAAGAAATAACAAGGGATTAGCAAAATTGCTAATCCCCGGCAACGGCGCCAAAAACTTGATGAGAAAATTAACTTAACACACAAATTTAACCCTCTTTTGACAATTGTAGTATAATTATAAGTAGGGATCGTTCTGGACCGGAGATTAGGAGAGCTTGCTAATAACCTCTAAACTGATTCAAAAATATAAAACTAAACTTAAAAACACTTAACAAGACTCACAAGACTCAAAGCAAACTTAAAATAATCAAAACATCTTAAAACAACTGAATAAAATTAAACTAGACACTAGGAATGACTTTGGACGGAAATTGACTTTTACTAGAATCAAAACACTTAAAAACACAAACTAAAACAGATTCGAAACACTTTGAAACAAGAAACTAAAAGGGGGGTTTTGATTTGGATGAAGTTGTAACAAACAAACAAGTATGAAAAACTAGACAGATTGTAAAACAAATGTGAGAAATAAGATGATGGACGGGATAGCTAGAGGTTTTTTCTCCACACATGACATGTATGCAATGAACTTGATTTCCAGTTACTACTTCATTGAATTATGAACGACAATGCTCCAAATTAACCGTGACATCACTAGTTAACTCTCAGATTTTCCTTGTTTTATTGGATTGGATGACATCATTCGACAACCCAAAACATTATTCTAAAGTTCCCTACATGACATCATAATAGAGATACAATCAAAGATCATTACGTTTAATGAAAATCACAAGCATTGACAAAGCACTTGCAACTATGACATCATGTCACTCATGCTAGGAATTGAACTTAACGCGATCGTTTATAAGCGACATTCACTACATGTGAATATAAGTTTGTAACGATTATGTGAAACTTCCTTATATTCTAGCAACGGATTTATGCATGCCAATTAAGTGTCGACCCTTAATTAACAAATACAAATAAGTTATCAATCAAATAGTTAAGCCAATTGCATTCACGATTCAAGAGTTCATAACTGGAATTTATCAAATTATATTGCACACATAATCATGGCTTTGAAATCACCCCTAGCCAAGAGGGGTTTAGCCACTCATATTTACAACAAAACGAAAGGAAATGAATTTAAACATTAGAAACAAAAGAAAGAAAACACCTAAACGCTCCAACGATCCAAGTTGGACAGCAAGCACATCCAAGCACTTTCCTTCCCTTCCTTTGCTACGGCACAAGGTGTTGGTGAGTGTTTGAAGGTTTGTTTGTATGGAGGAATGGATGTGAAGATGAATGGATGTGTTTGGATGCATGTTGTATTGAAATGGGGATGAATGATCAAGCAAAAACTAAAACTAAATTTATGTTACACACACTTCCTTTTATAGAGGAAGTGCAAGGCAATGGAGGGGGACATGGAGTGTGTGTGCAATGATTCAAGGGTGAAAGTGAAGTAATGATGCAAAGCATGGGTAAAATGGAGTGGTGTTGAAATTATTCAAAGGTAAAAGTGAAGTAATGATGCAAAGCATGGGTAAAATGGAGTGGTGTTGAAATGATTCAAAGGTGAAAGTGAAGTAATGATGCAAAGCATGGGTAAAATGGAGTGGTGTTGAAATTATTCAAAGGTGAAAGTGAAGTAATAATGCAAAGCAATTTGGAATGATGGAGGGAACAAGGAATGGTGTAGCAATTGAGTGCAATGAGTCAATGTAATGATGCATTAAATGGGAATCCAAAGGAGGGGATAATGTGCACGGCAAGTGTTTAGGAAAAGGGTAAGTGTTCTAAAACTGAAGGGAAATGGCTCTCCTTGCACGGCAAGGAAAAGGGAAACAAGCTAGAGCACGGCAAGGGTGATTTAAGTGTTCTAGAACCTTTGGTTCATGTCCTAAAATGCATAGAAGACCTTCAATGTTGCTGGAACTTAGGGACATTGAGGATTAGGAAAGATTAAATCAAAATAAGGTAATGTTGACTCATGTTTCTTCTTTGGTTGCTGAGCTCTTTGTTATTTTAAAATTAATTCTTCTTTCTCTTTAACACATTCCTAGCCTCTTTAGTCTTCAATTTCGTCCATCTACTTAGCTCCAAGGATGTGTTATTTATTCCAAGCCCAAAACTGCTCGAAAAGGCTTCAAAATGCACATTTTTGCATACTTTGTCCTTAGAAAAATGGTTAGCAAATATCGTACCGGTGCTCAAGAAAAATGGGGCTCAACCCATTTGCATTGATTTTCGAAATTTGAATCTGGCAACACCCAAGGATGCATATCCCATGCCAATTTCAGATTTGCTAATCGACGCCGCCGCTAATCATGACATGCTGTCATTCATGGATGGACATACCGGTTATAACCAGATATTTATTGCTGAGGCCAATGTTCATAAAACTACTTTCCGCTGCCCGGGGGCACTTAGAACCTACGAGTGGGTAGTCATGCCATTCGGTCTCAAAACACTGGTGCTACATATCAACGCACGATGAATACCATTTTTCATGACCTGATCGGCACTACCATATAAGTGTATATTGATGACGTCGTGGTCAAATCGAAAAGTCACCGAACGCATATTGATCTTCGGCAAGCTTTCCTTTGCATGTGACGACATAACCTTAAGATGAACCCGGCCAAATGCGCATTTGGTGTGTCGACCGGTAATTTCTTAAGTTTTCTTGTCCACCATCGCGGCATCGAGGTCGACGTGAACAAAGCTCGTGCGATTATTGACGCCCACCACCGACGACCAAAAAATAACTCCAGTCCTTGCTCGTGAAAATAAATTTCTTCGCCGATTCATAGCTAATTCTGCTGGCAAAATGACAGCATTCTCTACACTGTTGAAACTTAAGGACTCATATAAGTTTGAGTGGCGTGAAGAACATCGAGCGGCTTTCACACAAATCAAGGTTGCTCTTGCAACTCCACCCGTCCTCGTACCGCCTCGACGTGATAAACCCCTTAAGCTTTACATTTCCGCAGCTGAAGAATCCATCGGTTGCCTCATCGCGCAAGACACCGATACTAGGCGAGAACAAGCTATTTTCTATCTCAGCCGACACCTCAATACTCCAGAGATCAATTATTCACCCGTCGAGAAGCTTTGCTTGGCTTTGTTCTTCACCGCCTCCAAACTCCGACACTACATGCTCCCATCCGTTACGCAGGTCATCGCCTAGACAGATGTCATTCTATAAATGCTTACTCGGCCAATAGTCAAAGGCCGAATCGGGAAATGGACACTGGCACTATCGGAGTTTAGTTTGCAGTACGTCCCACAAAAAGCCGTCAAATGACAAGCGCTTGCTGATTTCTTAGCCCATCACCCTTCTTCATATGGGTACGGGGGCAACGATGTTGAAATCGGAATGGTGGAAGCACGTGACAATTATTGGACAATGTATTTCGATGGTTCCAGCATGTCGACATCGGCCAGCGTGGGGATCGTCCTCCAGTCTCCACACCAACACCGTTGGTTATTTTCCCTTAAGTTGGATTTCGATTGTACCAACAATCAGGCCGAGTACGAAGCCCTTGTTATCGGCCTTAGCGTACTTCATGATTTGCACGCTGCTCGTGTCCTTGTTTTCAGCGATTCAGAACTTGTGATTAACCAACTCAATGGAACTTTTCGGCGCTGAAGAACTTTTCGGAGTCATTCGACGATATCACATTCAATCATATTTCCCGTGGTCAAAACATCGTCGCAGATGAACTCGCTCAGATAGCCTCCGGAGCACAACTCTTGGGGGCAAGTGTGGACCAATGATACCCGTTTTACGGTAATCGTATCCGGCTTTGGTTAATCAACAAGTCCTTCAGCGCGACCAAATCATCCGTACACGAGTAATGTCATTACCTTCGTTGTTGGAACGGGAGGATCCCGTAGATGTTTGCACGGTCGAGACGTTACCAAACGACTGGAGAAGGCCAATTATGCAATACCTTGATAATCCCAGAGGCAAACACGACCGCAATACAAGGGTCCATGCCACAAACTATGTCTCGTACCAGAATGAGATGTATCTAAAAGGCGATGACGGTTTATTACTGTTATGCATCGGCCCGCAAGATGCCGCCCAAGCAATCATAGAGGTACACGAAGGAATTTACGAAGCCCATTAATCAGGACGCAAGATGCATTGGCTACTTCGCCGGCACAGTTACTTCTGGCCATGGCATGGCAGCTTTCAAATCGTTATCAACCCGAAGAGCGTTCTCGAAAACACTAAAAGATTCCCGAACTCGATCCAAGGCGGACGACGCCTGAACGATAGCCTCGGCGCTCATTTGACCATCTGCTTCGAGGTCGTTTAGGCATACACCCAACAAATTAAGACCCTTGCGCTCAAGGACTTGTGACGCCGAGAGAGACAAAACGTCTTGCAGCCGAACCAGAGCAGCTGAATTGGCAGGTTCAGTTGTAGTAGCCGAAGGGCCAGCCGCTCTAGAAGAGCTTGACAAGAGAGCTTTAAACTCGACTTCCCATGAAAGCTGCACACAAAAATCAGTTTAAGCACAAGGAAATCACGAAAGAATATAGCAAGAAGGTTTTGTTTTAAACCTGCCAAGAGGAGACTTCGGCCATGTCTTCGGGTTCATTGCTCGAAGCTAAAGAACTTAATGGCCGAGCCCAATGTCTTAGACTGCTTGTCAGTTCACGCGACTAATTGAGGTTATCTACGTTCAATGGCCACTGAGGCGGCCAGGAAATATAGATAACACCCTTCGGCGCGTAGAATTTTCGATGAAAAGAATGGGTAGGCACCTAACATTTAGTATATTCCTGGTTTAGAGTTCTAAGGCAGAAAGGAAACCAAAGAGAAGCGGTAGGGGTACTTACGAAGGCCGAAGTCACTTCTTGATGAGGGATGCCGAGGTCTTGGTCCTGAGGGTGAATTGGAGTTTTTGACATCGCTTCAGGCTCGACAAGAGGCCTCTTTCAGCGATCGACCACTGGAGGATCAACCCGATCAGCTTCCTCAACCACAGGAGAAAGATCAACGGTAGGAGCTTGGGTTGGTCGAGAGCGACTCATCACTCTCATTGTCATCCTGAAACAAAAGTGTTAATAATTATTGGTTACTTAATAAGTGAAAGGATTTTATAACATAATCGTACCTCTTCTACTATAACCGCCGAATACCGTGGGTTCTTGGAGAGATCATTCCCAATCGAAGGAATCGTCTCCCCCAGAACATGAACTCCTGTTGACTCTGGAGCTGCAGACAAGACAATTGATAGTACAGCAACCGACTCGAGCTTGGGTTGCTGGGTTGGCCGAAGAAGGTCGGTTAGCTGCTGAAGCCTGAGCTACGGGAACAGAATAAGAGGCACTCGGAGCGGTCGTCTCGGTGGTATGGCTGGAGATAACGTGAATCTCTTGAGCTCCCTTCTTCGACAATGTCTTGACGCGCTTCGAGGGACGGGGAGTTGCATCTGCCATCTTGGTGACAGGTTGAAGTCGTTTGGTCGGAAGGTTTTATGCGGAAGGTTTGGTCTTCTTGGAAAAAGAGGCAAATTTCTTCTTAATCACCGCCGGGGAGATCACGTCCGCTTGTTTTAGTGCCCGATCACCTAGGAAAGCGAAGTCCCGTTATAGAATCATACGAGTAACTAAAAGAAAGATTAAAGGTAGAAACAAGGGTATACCTTGGGGCACCTCCTTAGATTGAGGGGCGGAGGGTTTTTTGGGCCGATCACCAAAAATCTTGTTGATTACGCCCTTGACCAAAGTGCCAAAAAAGTCGTGCGAATATTTTTCCCACCAGTCGCTGAAGGTATCAATGCCGAGAGATTCAGGAGAATTTGGTCGAAGATGAAATTTCTTACATCTTTCTTGAAATTCTTTTTCGGCATCTCTGCACTCCTTTTTTGAAGAACCAGCAACGCGCCCTCGTGACAGAAGGGGGCGAGAAGAAAGAAAAGGCAATGGGCAACCTTGGAGGTAACCGAGCTGCCGGGCGGCAAAATGGGGGTGATAAACTTCCCAACTTGCTCGATGCGCATCATAGCCAAGGGGAAGGTCGCGAGTTAACATGAACGACCCCTAGTTTTGACGGAATACGACATCATCGTTGTCACTCCAAGTCGATGTGGGAAGTCTGATGGAGCGAGGATATTCTTGATTGTGACATATCAAAAATTCGTCATCAGAAAGGACATCCTGGCCGAAGAGGTGTTTAAAGACTTATTCGGCCCCTTGAGGGGGCACTGGTCGGGAAGCCAATTGAAGGCCGAGCGCTACAGTAGACTGGAGGTCGGAGACTTCTGGCCGAAACGTGGAGAAGTAAACTTGCAGCCAGAGTTGGAACACCCAGAGAGGTCCATTTTGGTGCGGGTCAATCTTGTTGAGGGTTGTCTCTACCAAGCAACGAAGAAGGTTGGCGAGGATGGCAGGGTTGAGCGCTAGAGAGTGGCCACTAGCCAGGGCTTCCGCCACCGGCATGTTCTCGACCAAACATTTGTTCGACTTAGTTTAACAAATGAATTTGTTATACCAGTAAAACAGGAAGGCCTCTTGCTCTCTATTCCGCAGACTCGCCTCTCATCGATCGGCAAAATGGAGGATAAGGGTGTTGTAGTTCAGGAAATTCTTTTGCAATTTCTGAACATCGGTTTTTAAAGGCTCTTGACCTTCCTGACTCAACGTCTCGACGGCCCGACCGTCAAACAACGCATTGAGGTGAAGATTGGAAGGGCATCCGATAAGGGTAACGTCGACCGGGATGCCGGAAGGAGGTGGTGTCCCAATGATAGCGGAGACGTCAAGGATGGTATGAGTCATAGGGGCGAATGGAAGGACCATGGTGTTGGTGGCCGAGCACCAGAGGCTAAGAGCTGCCATGAGAAGCTCTTTATCCATTGTAATCTCCATGGTCGAGAGCTTGATGGCGTCATAAATACCGAGAGTTTTCCACTCCTTACCAAAGAATATTTCCATTCAAATGACCCATGCCACCCAATTCGCATTGGGTGAAGGCGATGATCCTTGGGGTTTTGCCTGACACCACTTCGACCAATCAAATCCTTGCAGCAAATCTGCCAAACAGTGTTCTTTTAACAAGTTGGTGATGGATGACGGCACCGTATCCTTAAAGAGTGGACCCAGAACTTGGTGAGTAGTGCTTGACTCACCCTCAAAACGCAGAGTTTTGATAGTATGATGATCGGTGAAATCGTTGCACTTATTGCACTCAGAAGAGAGTTTTGAAACAAATGAGGCCATTGAGGAAAGGTTAGAAATTTCTGAGATAAAAGGATCGAAATTCTTGATTTTTGGAAACACAACAGCAAGAAAACTTCAAGGGTTTTGAAAAGCGTAAGGTACGAATGGGAGAAGTCTAGGTATTTATAGACATTTGGGAACGGAAGGCTAAACGGTTGATTTTCAAAATCAAGGGTAGAATCAAGCGGGAGTGATACTAATCATTGTACATGCTCCGAAAACTAAGGCGAAATTATCGAGGTTTTTCGCGAATTGAGGACACACGATGGCGTGTTACGGCGGATTTAATGCAGAACAGACGTTTTGGCGGTCGCTTGTTTTCAAGGATCATGATTAAAGACTGCTAGGGTAACCAGGGGATTGACACGTGGCGGCACGATTTGGAAATCGAGATCGTGGGATTACATCTCATAAGCACGCATGGGGACGGTTCCCGAGAGTCGGTTTCACTTCTTCAAGGTCGAGGCTCAAACTAAGGAGTGTAGATCGACGACCTCAGAAGCGAGGGGGCAATGTTTGGGCCCAAAAATATTGTTTTGGGCCGAGCTTAGATCTTTTTCGGCCCAGTATCGGATAGGCCGAGTTTAGATTCGTTCTCGGCCCAGAAGTCGTGTATAGGTGATTATTGATATTTAGTCCATGGGCCGCACGGTTAAATTTGGCCATATCCTATCGGATAGAGGAATGTGGACGAATCCTGTTATGAAAAGGAGTCTCGACGGGATCAGGATGCTGAGAGTGAACACGGTTTGATAATGAGTTGTGTTCAAAGTCCTAGGAGGAATAGGATTAGTTGAGATAAAGATGGATTATGAGAATGAGTTCTAATCCAGGAATGAATAGGATTCAATACAAGTTGGCTGCTATAAATAGGGAGAGAAGACATCGAAACAACCCATTTCAATTCAACACACAACTGCCCTGCGCAAATTCTCTCAACAACCTTGAGATTTTTCCTTTTTTCTTTTCGCCGACATATCTTCAGTTTAGATAAACAGCACTGTGAAGGCAACCGGTGATATCTTCAGTCGGCATAGATAACGTTGTCACCGTAGAATCAGCCAATTTTGCAGCATCTTCAGTTTGGATAAACAGCACTGTGTCGAGGGCGACTGGTTATCTATCCAAGTCTCGGTCGAGAAGGATTTCCGAATCCTTGTTGGTCGAGGTCATCTCAATAGCCTTCTCGGCGAAGTGAGGTGTTACAGTTTACTGGGCTCGGCACATTGCACGCCGAGTTATTTTATGATTGGATACTCATAAGTGGGATTTAGAGTTCGGCATTCCAACGGCCGAACCACGTTTACTATTAAGACTTATATTTTCTTTGAGTACTTGTGCCCTTACACTTTGGTGTCGATTAGGCGTGAGTTTACTCTGACGAATACTGTCACTGTGACTGAATCCGACGACGACGATTTGTGAACTTCGTAAGAATAGTAGCCTTGTCTTCAGGTTCGAGAACCTAAGAGATCGAGACGTGTTTCTTCCTCGGTCGCAATCGCAAGACGCAAAAGTCGGCTGCGCACCCAACGCAACATCAACATATTTTACTCCTCGGCCGAGCTTGGCCGGCGAGTTGGCACGCCCTGCATTCAACCGAAGGACGTAGTTAGCTCATAAATTACTCGGCTTGCGCGCCACGTAGGCTTGGTAGTTTTTAGGGTCAACAGGAGGGGGATGGTTGGGGAAGGTATGGTAGGGGAGGGGGGATGGCTTGGGAGGGGGTTACGGGGAGAAAGGTGTGTGGGTACGAGGATGAGTTATATGGTAACGATAAATTGTTATTATATTATAATTCTTTTAGGAAATATCATCATATTTGTGTTAGGGCTGGGCACGGGCCGGGCCGAACCTAAGTTTGTAGGAACCGGAGCTTCAACGAAACGGGCCGGGACGGGGTGGGGATTGGATTTTCTAGTATAGGAACCGGACATTACCCGGCCCGGTTGAAACGGGCCGGTTAGGGCCGGGTCCACGGGTACCCTTTTTTTTATTTTTATTTTTAACTGCACTGCACAGTTTGAAAACTGCACAGAGAACGCACGCACACACACAGAGAACGCACGCACAACACAAAACATAGCACACACAACACAAAACCAGATAACAACAACAAAATCCAAATATAGCAGTGATGTTGAAACTAAGAATATGGCAAATTGAGAAGATTGGTCCATCTATAATACGACACTAACAATACATGAGTTTGTATGAACGTAATTGAGCACAGATTATCCACCAAATCAGAAAATCAGAAAATTAGAAAATTAGAAAATCAGAAAATCAGAAAATCAATAAAAAAAAAAGGTTAAAGAATTCATCTGAAGCGATGGAGTGTTGGTGATCGCTACGGCGGTGATGTCGTTGAGAATGAGAGAAGGAGAATCGGGAAGAATAAGATGGGTGGTGCGGGTGCCTGCCTGGGTTCTCTAGGTCACGACGGTGGTGATGTCGGGGGTGGGCAAGGAGATAACTGAGGGGGAGACAGGGAGTGAGTCGAGTGACGGAGTGTGGGTGGTGGAAGTGGAACCGTGGAAGGGAAGGGCTCAGGGGAGGGGAGGGGACGAGGTCAGAGTCAGAGACGGAGAGGTCGAGGTCGAGAGAGAGTCGATGTCGACCAGAGAAGAGATTTAGAATTTCAGACTTCAGACACTAGGACTAGGTTAAAACCAACGGTCCTGATAGGAAGTTATGTTTATTTTCAATCTGGGCCGTCAATTTCAATTACAAACGGGCCGGTCCGGGGCCCCGTTTGTCTATAGATCTGAAACCGGTCCGACCCTAAAATGTCATTGACCCGGCCCGCCCCGCCCCGTTTCTCTTATTTAAAATCAGGACCCGCCCCGTACCCGCCTCGAACCGCCAATACCCACCCCTACCCGCGGGCCCAAAGCCCGTTTGCCCAGCCCTAATTTGTGTAGATTATAACTTCTTATATATAAAACATTATATATATTTAGAAAAGTTGGCAATTTCAGTTGCCAAGAGGTAACATTATTTCCTTTTTGGCCAACGAGTAAGGGTTGAATGTAACTCAAGACTTACCGGGCCTTTAAATCCTTGGTTTTCAACGTCCGGCATTCCCTCGAGTTTAGTCATTGTTGAATCACTCAACAGGTAGACTTATTCGTATTAAGTGCCCTATAACTACCCATAAATGGAGGAACGTCTCCCTTGAGGTGAAGCACGCCCTATTTGCAGACCTCTTGGTAAGTGTGTATTATATATAATTACTAAATTATTGTATTTTTGTAACCAATACTTGTTTTTTGTTTATTTCAGATCAATTTCAATATCAACATGGAAGAACCATAGTCTGAAATATCGAGGATACTTCGGTTTTTTCGAATCATGGATATTTCGGAACATATTCATGTACATATCGTACAAATATCGACAATATTGACGATAATATCGGATAATATCGGTGTAATATCGCTAAAATATCGAAAACATCGATGTAAAGGAAGGAAAAAAAAAAGGAAAAAGAAGAAAAAAAGGGAAAAAAGGGAGGAAAAAAAAACACAAAGGAGATTTGAACCCCTCCCATTTTACTCCTCCAATACCTTATCCACGATATATCACTTATGTTTTAGTGATAATATGCTAAAATATTTATATTTATATGAGTGGCATGTTAACAATTACATGCAAAACTATTTTGGGGATTTATCATTTAATGAATACTCTTCACAATAAACTTATTCTACACATAGAGATGATGAAGATAGTGAAAATTTTGAACCTCATAGGAACTTTATGTGGTACTAAATCACTCATGTATCTTACCATGCAATGTATAAAGTGTAAAATATTGTAGTAAATCATTATATATAAATGATTATGGTGTTTTAATCTTTTTTTTCATTAATTACTACATATTTTCTACACTCACAGTGTTTGCCAGCTCGCTGTATAATCAACTTAAATCAGTTAAATCCATCATGTAATGCATTTCCTTCTAATTTTTTTTTATAAACTAATAGATAATTGACTAAATAAACATTCTCCAAAGTTTCAATAAAAATTTCCAAGTTTTTCTTACAATTTCCGTGGTTCTTATTCAATTTTTATCGATATCGATAATATCCCGATATTTCCATTGATATTTTCATGTTTTTGGACTACAGATATTTCCGATATCATCGATATTTTATACCATGGGAAGAACCGGTTGTGGACTTCATTGATTGGCTGTGAAACTATAAGAGTCAAAGAGTGAATGTTCGAGCTGCGCACCCTGTACATGACTTATGCAAGTCATGAAGAAGCCATGAACCATACGCTCGATGAATTTTAGAATAGGAGGGACCAGTAGAAGTGGCTTTGTGGTTATTTTAAGAATTTATAAATATAGAAATAGCATCTTTCGTGGGACGAGTGAAGTCGAGGAACAATCCAGTGAAGCTTTTTGTCAACCTAAATAATTTTGTTTTTTATTTCAATAGAGTTTGGAATTAATTAAATAAATGTGTGTATTATTATGATATTAATATAATAATTTTTAGTTGCCAAGAGCCTCACTCGCCCACGATGAATGGGGGGGCACTTTAGCTGAAGAATTTCCGATGCCAAAGTTAGAATTTGAGAGAAAAAAGTGTTTAGGGAATTTTGGGAAGAGAATGAACTTGAATTTTGGTGTGAAGATGCGGCTATATATAGGGGTGTGGCCAACCCTATTTGGAGAAATAGGGACTGGCCACTTATGGTGGTATTTTGAATATAATTGCAAGATATTATGTCAAATAATATCTTGCAATTAATTTGGTAAATTTGAAAAGAATAATTGGGAGTTACCTTGTGGGTGAGGATTTGATGAGGAGTGATGAGAAGGTTTTGACCTTGATTGATTTGTTATTGTTCGTTGCATGCACGTGAAAATCCTGGTGTTCCTTGAGGGTAATTTCGTTATTTTTACCCAAAAGTACACATGTCGCCTCCATAATTTTCTTGATCATTTTTGGCTCCACAAATGCCCTCACATCTGCTGGGCTGCTCGCAGGAAAGGGCAGCAGGTGTAGAGATCTCCAACTTTGATGCAGATTCTCACTTGGATTTGGAATTAGATTTTTATAAGAAAGGGAAATAAATCGCCTCTAAAGCCTATTTAAGTCTTCCTTAAGTAGGGGATTAAATCAAATTTAGAGGGCAATTATTTATCCTTACAAGAAAGAGAGAAAACTAGAGGATATTTGTTCCTCCTCCCCTAGCACTCTTCTTTGCTTACCCATGCAAAGAACCGTATTCTATTGATTTCTTTGTCTTCTTCGCGCCACACCAATGTAAGAAAAACTTAATTTTCTTTGTCTTCTTCTTGGGTGGTGCGGCACGTCGGCTGGCATGGGCCGAGGAGGTGGTGTGGCAAGGGCCACAATCCTCTCGCAATAGATAGCAGACCCAGATGGGTGTCGAGGAATTAGCCTTAATCACCCCCACGACAATTCCCCCGAAACTTGTGCTGCTCGGCTTGACTGAAGCCAAGGGCTGGCTTGGCATGGGCTACCATGTCTAGGCTAACACGGAAGGCGTCGTGCAGGAGACAGAGGTGGAAGAGTTGGGTGGGGGTTTTGTTAAGCGCCATGGCGTTCGAGGTGGAAGAGTTGTTCTGTTTGGTTAGGATAAATTTGGTGAGGGTGATGAATTTGTAGGAGGTCGGTCCCATTTATTTTATAAAAATATTAAATAAATTTATTATTTAATTATTTAATTTGTTATTAATTTTTTAATCCAGTTGGAGTAAGGAATGGAGCCCATCTTAAGCCACATCAACATTTAATAGAAAAATTAACAGAAAAGTTGACGGAGGTCTGACATTGACACAAGTTTGTAAGATAAGGTATGACATTATCATTTTTTAAATATGAGGTATGAGATTGTCGTTGGGCCTATAGTTGAGGTAGTTTTTTTATAATTTACCCTAATTTATATATTATGTGGGATTTCTGAGCCTTTCTATTGCTTTGTGGGTGATTTTTCCGCAATGCAAGTTTCCTGGAAATTGCAAATCATTTGGTTTTAGTTGCTGTTTGTTTCCTTCTTTTGCTTTGATGCTTTCGCTTGTTTACGTCGGCAATATGACGTAATAAATTGGTCAATGTGGCCCTACGGCCCCTTCTAGGTTGTTTCAATGGGCTTTCCAAATTATGCACCAACCAAACTTGCAAATAAAATATTCTGGGATTTATGAGCCTTTCTATTGTTTTGTGGGTGATTTTTCCACAATGCGAGTTTCCAGGAAATTGCAAATCATTTGGTTTAGTTGCTGTTTGTTTCCTTCATTTTCTTTGATGCTTTTGCTTGTTTACGTCGGCTATATGATGTAATAAATTCGTCAATGTGGCCCTACTAGGTTGTTTCTATAGTATCAGATCTCTTTCGGATCCAAAAAAATATGAGCCTAAAAATCAAATGATTTGAGCCATTGAAATTTGATCAAATAGTTACAATTATTATAACAGAAGGTCCCTGTTTGTAACCGTTTGATCAAATTTAAATGATCTAAATTATTTGATCCTTATACTCGAATTTTTTAGATCCGAAAGAGATTCGGGTCCGTTTCGATGGGCTTTTCAAATTATGCACCAACCAAGTTTTGCAAATAAATTATTCTTCTCTCATTGACTAGAGTATATATGCACCAACCAAGTTTTGCAAATAAAATATTCTTTCTCATTGACTATGAATTGTTTTGTGCGTGATTTTTCCGCAATGGGAGTTTCCAGGAAATTGCAAATCATTTGGCTTTAGTTGCTGTTTGTTTCTTTCTTTTTCTTTGATGCTTTTGCTTGTTTTAAGTCCGCAATATGATGTAAACAAGTTTTGCAAATAAAATATTCTTCTCTCATTGACTATGAATATACATATATATGTATGTATTTATTCTTGCTTATCAAACTTGGAGTTCCAGAGAAAGGGTTCAGATCGATTTGGCGAGCAAGAGCGCCGCGACCCACCGCATCTCCTCTGTATTGAATTTCTTTCTTCCAAACTCCTACTTGGGCTCTTCGATTTGTTCTCAATTCTTTCTGGCGCCCACTGCTTCTTGGCTTCCAAACTTATCTTAACACTTGAGAGGTGTCTCTCCCTATTCAGCCGAGCTCAAATCCCTCTCTCTCCCCTCAGTTTAGATTAGTTTAAAAGAAAGCAGCCTCTCCCTCGTTTCAAATGCATTTATAATTCTGTGATCTAAAGCAATTGCTCTCTTGTTTTAGAGTTCAGATTTTCAGAGCTGGGTGGTGGTTGTTGTTGTAATTATGGAAGTGGCCCTTGCGTCAGCAGTTGTAGGAGCTGTTGTAAAAGAATCATTTGGATGGCTGATTGCTGCCGCCAGAAAAGCGCACAAGATGGCTAAGATGTTTCCAACTCTCCACAGCGATCTCATTTCAACGCTAGAGTCTTTGGTACCACTGATCGCACAGATAAACCACACCGGAACCAATTCGGTTTCTGAAAACTTTACAAGAACAATGGAGGATGGCAAGAAGCTGGTCAAAATGTGCGAGGGGAAGCTGAACTGGTTTAACAAGGCTGAATATGCTGAAAAAATTGTTGAATTGGACAAATCTCTTCGAAGACTCTTGCGTCTGCTGAATTTGCAGATAGGAGTTAATTCCGCGGTGGTGCTCAACCGAATTGATGCAAATCTTGTGGCTCAAAATCAAAACCAAAACCTTATTACAACTTGGTGTGCAGTTCCTGACCTTCCAAGCAATACACTAAAACTGGATGCGCCTTTGGCGGAGATGAAGATGAAACTCCTTAGAGATGACGCGCTGTCAATGCTTGTGCTCACTGCTCCGGGAGGATGTGGGAAAACCACTTTGGCAAATATGTTCTGTCATGATCCACAAGTCAAAGGTATCTATCTATAAAGTTTTTGTACGATGCGGCAAACTTTTTTTAGATGCGCACACTCGATACTGTAGAATGGCTCCTACCTGTCTGCTAATGATAATCACTTCTTTTCTCTCTTTTTTCTTCTAATTAGTAATGTTGCATTCCCATGTGTTTTCTTGGCTAGATAAATTCAAGAACAACATCTTCTTTGCCACGGTTTCCAATAAGCCCAGCCACCTTGTTGTCCAAGAATTGTGTCAACATGCCCGATTCAAGGTACCTGCTTTAGAAAATGAAGAAATTGCATTTATCTGGCTGCCGCAATTTTTGAGGGAAGCAGGGCAAAATCCCTTACTGTTAATCTTGGATGATGTTCCGTCTGCATCAGAATCCCTTCTTGACAAGTTTGATGAAATCAAAATTCCAGATTACAAGATTTTGGTGACATCAAGATACCATTTTCCGAAATTCGGGCCTCCATATAATTTACAAGCATTGACAGATAAAGATGCACTGACTCTTTTTCGTCGTTCAGCATTCCTGCCAAATACGAGCTGTAACATACCAGATGATCTTCAGATTCAGGTGATATATTAGTTTGAGTTTCTAATGTATATGCCCTTATTTATGCATTCCTGCTTATAGAAAATGTCACTTACTACACAAATCACCCATGCACGCAAATGAACCCGTTGATTTTACTATATCTGTAAATAGTTATTCACCTTATTTGGGACAATTGGACTGCAGATAATAAACCACTGTAAGAGATTTCCGCTTGCCATTACAACCGTAGGGACGTCACTTCGCAATCAGCCTATAGAGAAATGGAGAATCAAACTCACAGAATTATCTAAAGGTTCTTCTATTCTTGATTCAGAGAAAAATTTGCTTGCACTCCTCAAAAGTTGCTTAGATGACTTGAATAAAGAAATGGCTCCTGTCAAGGATTGTTTCATAGACCTTGCTTTATTTCCCGAAGACCAAAGAATTCCCGTTGCTTCCCTTCTTGATATGTGGGCAGAGTTATATGAGGGATCAAATGATAACGTGTCAATGGTGAACATATACGAGCTCACCTTCCGCAATTTGGCCGGTCTTGTAGTCACAAGGTATTCAAACTTTACTTTTTTTACCAATTTACTACTGTGATATAGACGTTTCATAAATTTCTTCTGTGAAACTAAATTTTGATCACAACCAGGACTAAGGATTTGGATGGATATTATGGTGAACATTTTGTTATCCAACATGATATGCTTAAATTGCTATCAATCCATGAGAGTCATGATGAAGACCCAATAGGACATAGACTGATTGTAGACATACGTGGAGATGAGCTTCCACCATGGTGGACAGAGAAGAAGCAGAAAACAAAGAAGGCTCACTTAGTATCTGTCTTAACTGGTTGGCATCTCTGAACTCTTTCTTTAGAAAATAGATACATACATGTGTACAATCACGTACATACAAGCTCACAAACGTAATTTCACATTATTTTATCCCCACAGTCACATCACATAGCACATTGTTTATTTGCAGGCGAATTGTCTTCAACAAAGTGGCACAACATGGATCTACCAAAATGCGAGGTTCTAGTTTTGAATTTTCAAGCGAAGAGCTATGCCTTACCCAAGTTCATGAAGACAATGCACATGCTGAAGGTTCTAGTAGTCACAAATTATGGCCTCTCACCTGCTGAGCTAAGTGACTTTGAACTGCTGTGTTCTTTATCTAATCTAAAGAGACTAAGATTAGAGCGTATTTCGATCCCTTTGATAAGCAAGAAAATCATTCGATCAAAGAGTCTAAAGAAGATATCTTTATTCATGTGTAACGTCAGTCAAGCATTTGGAAACTCTTCCATCCAATTTTTTGAGACATTCCCATACCTAGAGGAGTTGCACATCGACTATTGTAACGATTTGGTGAAATTGCCTGCCAAGCTATGTGATCTTATCCGCCTAAAAGTTCTCAGCATCACCAACTGTCATAAGCTATCTGTCTTGCCTGAAGACATAGGAAAGCTGGAGAATTTAGAAGTGTTGAGGCTAAGGTCCTGCACAGACTTGGAAAAGCTTCCAGGCTCGATTGAGAAACTCAATAAGTTGTGCTTTCTTGACATATATAATTGTTCCGGCATTCAGGAGTTGCCCGAATGCATTGGTAAGATGAATGGTTTAAGAAAAATCAACATGGCACAATGTTCAAGATTGAATGTACTGCCTGTGTCAGTGTATGATCTTGATCAGCAATTAGAGAAAGTGATATGTGACGAAGACGCAAGATATTTATGGGAATCTGTCTTATCAAATCTCGACAAAATAATGGTGGCTAAAGAAGAATTCAACCTGAATTGGCTCCACAGACTTCAGCTTTGAGAGCTATCTTTCCACGATAAGTATTGGAGCAAATGGCCTGTGTGATTTGTATTCCAGTTTATTTTTTCCTATTTCTCTTTTGGTGTTTGTATGAGATATTGCATCATTCCGCTGGCTTGGATTTCCCTGGTTTTCTTCTCTATGTACTGACTAAGATTTGATGAATTTTTTATTTATTTTTCTTCTTCCCAGGACAGACAGGAAAAACCCTCTAATGCCTGCCTTTTTTCATCACTTCCCTCTCATCCCCTCCATGCTTCTCACATCTCTTAACCATCTATCTACTGGCTAATGGATGTGGTCTCTCTATCGCTTTGTCGATTAGAGCCTTTGTATTTGTGGTCACACTACAGATGTAGCGGATATGGCCTACTACTCGATCAGAGCCTTCGTATTTGTGGTTGCTCTATCGATGTAGCAGATATGGCCTACTACTCAACCCCGCATGTAAACTGGCGGCTATGTAAGGTACAAAGGTTGTCAGATTAACAATTAAAATCAAATTTAATCCACAGTAAAAATATACAATTAGGTTTGAAAAATATTTGACAGAGTCAGACAGACTCCAACCTCCAAGGATAGCATACGGGATGATATAGCATAGAGCCTTCAATCTACCTATCTGATTTTTTTTGCTAATAATATATTGCACATTCTCTTTTTTTTTAACTAGTTTTTCACCAACAGCAAAAAACTCTTTCCCACCAACCTCCAATTAAATTGCGTACACTATTTCCCTGCTGCTATCAGCATCAAGTTCAGTTCCGGCTGCTTGTATAGTAGCCTCGGCAATTATTTGCATGATTGCGTCAAGAAGAATGACATATTAAGCAAAATGGCGAAGCACTTGCCTGATTGGAAGCAGGGGCTGCTACTGCTAGAAGACCATCCCGAAAAGTGTACTTGGACGTGCCTGAGGAAGCAGAGAACTTGCACGTAGGAAGGCCTAAAGTGAACAAATTGTTGAACTCCATGGGTCGTTTTTAAGACCCCTAGATACTGCTCTGGAGGTGCAGCAGGAAGCAAGTGAAATCATGGAGGCCGTGGTTTCAATAAGTAATACAGAGACGAACTCGAACCAGTTGAAGAGAAAAGTGTGGTACAAGGTATACATAGAACTACTTGGTTTACATATAGAATTGTTAACTTAAAGATGTATGGTAGATACCAATATAATCAATTGACAATGTATGGTGGTGTAATTATGACAGAGACCTCGTTAATCGCAGGGCATACTCTTGGGGCAGCATTCAAAGTGTGTGAAGGAAAAGACCACGCTCTTTAACCCTCTGCTTGAAGACATAAAATCCACGCTCGACCCTTTAGAACCACTGATTGAAGAGATAGAAAAGTACAACATTTTGAAAATCAAATGAAGAATGGGGCGGCGCTTGTTCAGAAATGCACCAAGCTTAGTCCTTGGAAAGGCTACAAAAAGTATAGACACTCCAAGGAACTTCTGGATTTGCACAAATCTCTACAAAGACTGTTAGCTATATTTAGAGCGCCAGAAAGAAGAGATATGGAGACAGTAAGGAATATATCAACGGAGGTCAGCCAAATTGAATATGAGATTGATGCTTGGCATGCAGTATCTCACGTTCCACCGTTTTAGTTGGGTTGGATTTTCCTTTGAAGGAGTTGAAGATGATGTTATTGAACAATGAAAAGGTGTTGATATTGATGCTGATTTCTCCTGGAGGATTGGGGAAAACCACTTAGGCGACAAAGTTTTGTCAAGATCAATGAAAAGGTATGTTGTGTGCGTGCGATCACGCGTGTATCATCATTTTATCTTTTTATCATCGTTTTATCTTTTTATTCTTGTTACAGTCCTACTTCTGAATCGCGAAATTCTGTAGTACTGTAGTCTGAAAGTTAACTTCTTATTATGGTATATATAGAAGTTCTTTCTGCTGCAGCGCGTCAAGGGATGTTTGTTTTACAACTGGACTAATCTTAAGAATATCATTGTCGTTCTTATGAGAGTTACTGATAAATATGCCCTAACCTTATGAGAGTTACTGATAGTTAGTCTCTTTGTGGAAAAATTCTGTGAACAACCTTCCCAGTACAAAGACTCTGAAGAATGTTCAAGGAATGATTCATTTGTAAGACCTCAACATCACCATCTTGTATATTTTATGTTTGCGTAATCATATATCTGCGTACTTAAATGCCCGCTTAGTGATAGCTTACTTGTATTTGGATAGGTCTTTTCAAGAACAATATCTACTTTGTCGTTGTTTCGAAAAAACACCCAACTTGGAACGTATTGTACAAGAACTACATCAATGCAAGGGTGGACAAAACAAATTTTAGGTTTCAATATATTTCTTCATATTCTTCTCTCATAGGAGGCAACACATATATATACATACTCAATCCTTGTACTTCAAGGAATATTAAAGACAAAAGGAGAGTTATACCCAAACTAGGAAACACAATTACATTCCTATTGTATTATTGTTGACTCACGCTAACACTCCCCCTCAAGTTGGTACATATAGATCACCTAGGCCCAACTTGTCGAGTGAGTCTTGAAACCTTCTTGCAGAAACTGCATGAGTTAGAATATCTACCAATTGTTCTTCTGTCTTCACGAACGGAATGTCAACCAACTTAACATCCAACTTTTCTTTGATAAAATGTCTATCCACCTCAACATGTTTGGTCCTATCATGCTACACCGGATTATTAGCTATCTCTCATGTTGCTTGATTATCACAATGCAACAGCATAGAACCTTTTGGTTTAAACCCTATCTTAGTAAGTAGAATCTGAAGCCATAGCAGCTCACAAATACCATATGCCATTCCTCTGTACTCAGCCTCGGCCAAAGACCTTACCACCACATTTTGCTTTTTACTTCTCCATGTCATAAGATTACCAGCTACAAATGTGAAGTATCCAAATGTAAACCGCCGATCAGTAATATTTCCAGCCCAATCTGCATCAGTATACCCTTTCACCTCCATATGCCCATGCTTTCTATACATCAACCCTTTTCCTAGAGCCCATTTTAAGTAACTCAGAATCCGCATTACTTTCGCCATATGATCCTTACTAGGAGCATGCATAAATTGACTCACCACACTTATTGCATAAGCAATATCTGGCCGTGTAAGCGACAAATAAATCAACCGCCCTACCAATCTTTAATACCTTTCCCCATTCACTGGGACTTGATCCTGATAAATTGCTAGATGATGATTCTGCACAATAGGTGTATCCACTGGTTTACACCCTAACATACCAGTTTCAGACAAAAGATCAAATACGTACTTTCTCTGAGATAAGTATATTCCTTCCTGAGACCTAACCACTTTAATTCCCAAGAAGTATTTAAGTCCTCCAAGATCTTTTATCTCAAACTCAGAAGACAAATGCCTTTGCAGACATTCGATTTCCATTGTATCATCACCTGTGACAATCATATCATCTACATATATGATAAGCAAAGTTACCTTGCCATCCTTGCGTTTGATGAACAACGTATGGTCTGCGTTTCCTTATCGATACCTATACTTCTTCATCGCCTGGGTGAACTGCCCAAACCATGCTTTAGGTGACTGTTTAAGGCCATACAATGCCTTTCGAAGTCTACACACTTTCCCACTGGAGTTCGCAGCGCCATAACCTGGTGGAATATCCATGTACACCTCTTCCTCTAAATCACCATGTAGAAAAGCATTTTTAACATCAAACTGTCTCAGAGGCTAGTCATGGTTTGCAGCAAGACATAATAAAACTATAATGGTATTCATCTTTGCAACATGAGCAAAGGTCTCCTGAAAATCAACCCCAAAGGTTTGGGTAAAACCTTTGGCAACTAGCCTCGCCTTGTATCTATCAATTGTTCCATCTGCCTTACGTTTAATAATGAACACCCACTTGCACCCCACTGATTTCTTTCTCTTGAGAAGTGGGACCACACTCCATGTATTATTCTTTTGTAATGTTTCCATTTCAACTTGCATTGCTTCTATCCATTTTGAATCTTTCAAAGCTTCCTCCACTCTGGTGGGTATTTTGATGGTTTCCATTTGCTAAACAAATGTACAGTATTTTAGTGAAAGTCAATGAGTAGAGACATAGTTTGAAGTGGAATACCGCACCTTTCCTTTGGAGAGTAGTACCTGTCTGGTAGTTTTCCTTAATTTTATCGAGGATGCAACATATAAAATGGTTTAATAATGTTCGAGTGAGTACTTACCTTGGGAATATCCGTTGCAGTATGAGGGAGTTTGTTACTGTCTTCTAACTCACTGGAACTATTACTTGAATTTGGGGCAGTTATCACCCTTAAAGGCCTACTCGGACCAACACCACAATTTCTATTTGGCCCACTTGGGCTGGCAATTGCATATGGGCAAAAAGTAGTAGCAGCGTCATAATTTGGGCTGCAGATAACAGCGTTAGCATGCGACCCATCATTATTCTCGTTGGGTACAACATGGGGCCTACTTGGGAAATTTTCACACGGTCCTGGCCCATTCCATCTGCCATGGTCAGCACGCTCATCATGGCAGTCACGGTTAGCTTTATCGGGGCCAGTTTGGTCAGTAGCATCTAGGCCGATTTGGTCTAAATGCCTATTTGGGCTATTTACAGAAACAATAGGCATAATATTGAACCAGCCATAATCTTCACTTGAGATTGTCTCCTTCTGAGGAGTATGGCTGGGAGGAAAAAATAATTCATCTTCAGAGAAGGTAACATCCATGGTGACGTACATATGTCGAGTGGATGGATGATAACATCTATAGCCTTTTTGTTGAGGATTAAAGCCAAGGAACACACACCGCACCATACATGGATCGAGCTTGCTTTTTTGATTTTTGTGAAGATGAACATATGCCACACAACCAAAAACCCGGGGTTCGAGATGAAGAGTGGAAGGGAGCAAAACATGATCAACAAGCACGGTTAAGGGGGTTCTAAAAGAGAGAGCACGCAATGGCATTCGGTTCATGATATAAATAGCATACGTGACTGCACTAGCCCAATTTGTCTTGGGTATACAACTACCAATAAGAAAGGCATGGGTAATCTCAAGGATATGCTGATTTTTTCGTTCAGCAACTCCATTTTGTTATGGGGTATGAAGACATGTAGTTTCATGAAGAATGCCCTTTTTCGTAAAAAAATTGAGAAAGATCTTGATTAAGATACTCACCACTGTTGTCTGACCAAAGCACTTTAACAGGGAGTGAATACTGAGTATAGACCATGTGATAAAATGCTTTGAAGATGTCACCCACATCACTTTTATTTTTCAAGAGGTACAACCAAGTCATCGGAGTGCAATCATCAACAAATGTTACAAACCAACGCACACCATGCCGAGTAGTAACCGGCGATGGCCCCTACACATCAGAATGAATTAATGATAGGAGCATATTTATGCAACTTAGTTAGCTTGTTTTCTTGCATTTTCATAGTTTGTTTGTGTTTATTATAGTGTTCTAAGTTATTTTCGTGTGTTTGTAGGTCCATATGACAAAGTTGGCAAGAAAGTGCAATTTGGAGCATTTTGAGGCAGTTTTGGGCACCAAATGGATAGCTTATGAATGGAGCAAGATGGATGGACGAATTTGAAGTTCAAGAGGCTAGGAATGAGTTGAAAAGAGTGAAGAAATAAATCCAAGTCAAGGAAGATAAGAAATCAGCTCAAAAGAAGGAACATTATCCAAAACCTTATCCAACCTTATCTTATCTTATCATTGCCTAACCTAACCTTATCTTATCTTATCTTATCCAAATCAATTTGTGCCTTGATTCCAGCTATTTCTAAGGGATAATTATGTATTTAAACTATATATTTCAGATTCTAGAACCCTTAACCCCTAAATTGGTGCTAAAACATATTTTCTAGAAGCACCTAAAAATCTGGCGTTTTCCCCCTTTTCTAGAAGCTCTAGAACCTGAAATCTCAATCCTTTTCCCTCTTGATTTAGGCCAAATGTATCCCTTTCCTTGTAGGAATTAGTGCCGCACCTTATTGACCTAATTCCCTTTGGTTTTCTGATTGTTTTAACCCATTCCACTTGGGTTTTGGTTTCACAATCCTTGTCCCATTTTAATTTCAGAAACTTATCCAAATCCTTAGGGATTTTGACATGAATTCCAGCCTATAAATACCAACCCTTGCCGCACAAATCATTCACCACCCTCTACCATAAATCACCTACATCCATCCACCACACCATCCACCACAATCCTCTTGTGCCGCAGCTAAGGAAGGAGAAGAATGAGCCATTTGGAGCGTTTCTAGGTGTTTTCCATATTTTATTTCAATGTTTAATTCAAGTTATCTTTGTTTATTTGCGAACATGAGGAACAAATTTCTTTATAGTTAGAGGTGAATTCGAAGCCATGATTATATGTTTTATATGAATTGATTTCATCCAGTTATTGTTTCATGAATCGTGGATGTGGTTTACTTATCTGTTTTATTAAGAACTTGTTCTTGTGTGTTAATTAGGGATGCATACTTAGTTTGCATGCGTGAATTTGATGCTAGAGTATAAGGAAATTTCACCTAATCGTTATGAACTTATATTCATGAGTAGTAAAAGTCGCTAGTCACGATTGTGTTAAGTAAATCCTAGGCAAGAGTAACATGCTTTTCATAGTTATGAATGCCTCGTCAATGCTTATGGTTTCCATTGAACTTAATGATCTTTGTTAAGTGTTTCTATCATGCGTATTCCATAGTTAGGGAACTTGATAAAGAATAACTTGGTTGTGATGCGTTATCCATGCAATTCAATGAATCTAGGGAAATCTAAGAATTAATTAGTTCAATACAATTAATTTGGGGCATTGTCATTCATGGTTTGTCGAAAGAATAATTGGAAATCGATTTGTATGCATATGTCATGTGTAGAGAAGGAACCCTCTAACTAGCCTTTCACCATTCTTTTTCATCCAAATTCGTTTTTCTTAAGTTTGTTTTCAAAGTTTCTGTTTTAAATTTCAATTTCGTCAAAATAAAACCCCTTTGTTTTAAGTCTTGTTTTTAGAGTCAAAACCTGTTTTCTTTTAGTTGTTTGAGTCTTTTAAGTTCTATTTTCGTCCAAATCACTTGTTAGGTCTAGAATTGAGTCAATTTCATTTAGTTTTGCTGTTTTGAGTGTTTTGAGTTAGTTTTGAGTCTATAGAGTCTAGTTTAGTGTTTTTGAGTCTTATTTGTGTTGATTAGCATCCCTAGTTAATCCCCGGTCTAGAACGATCCCTACTTGCTTAATACTACAATTGTCATCAATAGGGTTTAATTTGTGTGTCAAGTTAATTTTCACATCAAATTTTGGCGCCGTTGTCGGGGATTAGCAAAATTGCTAATCTCCCTTTGTTTTTGTTCGTGTCTTTTACTTTTGATATTTGATTTAGTTTTCTTTCTTTGATTTTAGGTACTAGAGAATTAAGATATGGCAATCGCTAACATTCAAGCTCAAATAGCGAATCTTACTTCTCAATTGTCGCAGTATGCCGAAAGGTCCACAAGGCAAAGTGTCCCTACATTTGGTGCGTCTTATAGGCAAGAATATCAAGCAACTCAACGTTCACAAAGTGGTTGGGAGAATGTCAATACCTGGGGTTATCAAGATCATAATCAATCAGGGAACAATTTGTTTTCCAACATGTACAATCCAGATTGGAGTGATCTTTCAAACTCTATGTGGTGGGAATCTCAACAAGTTCAACACGAAGGATATTGGCAGCTGTATGAGGAGTTCTATTCAAGTCCTACGCAGCCACCACAACCTCATATACAATATGCCCAACCAAACTCAGGTTCGTCAATAGATTATAATCAAATTCTTGAGGAATTAATTTCTTTGGCGCAGGGCTCACAAAATCAAGCCAAGGAGGCTCAACAAGGAGAATATTGGCAGCCATATGAAGGGTTCTATACAACGCCATATGCACCACTACAACCTCCCCCACAATCTTCCCAAACAAATTCAAGTACGTCAATAGATAATGACCAAATTGTTCAATTACTCACCTCTTTGACACATGAAGCAGAAAATCAAACCAAGAGGATGCAAAATCAAGCCAAAAAGATGGATGAATTAACTCAAACAGAATTGTTCTTTTATGCAAACTTGGAGAATAAGAATCTCGATGACTTTTAGCTAATGTGCAAACATCACATTTTAACGAGAACTTTAGAATATTATTAAATAATGATGGAAGTAATTTTCGCAATTAACCAAAGGAGGCATGACCTAGCCGACGATGCCACAACTAAATAGACTTTAATTTTCCATTGTCATGACCTTGAACTTGATGAACACGACCCTGTGCAACATCATCATCATAATACAACCATCTCCTCTTAGTACCACGCCCAATGATTTCCTAAGTCCGAATGTCCTAAAGTAAACATAAAGATGGAAACATTTGCACAACACAGTTTAATTGCTCGGTGACCTGTCCCACATATAACAAATGGCTTGAAAGTGTGGGAACAAGTAAGCAGTTATATAATAAGAAAGAGTAGGAGTGAGTGCTATCGAGCCTGCTCGATAGCCTGCTCCTGTAATTGGGGCAGCACCTCCATTAGCAGTGACAATACTATCCCGGGGTGGTGGTGTTGTAGAGTTAAATAAAGTACGATCTTAAGTCATATGATCAGTGGCTCCGAAGTTAGTGATCCAACCTGTATCAAGATTAACGGATGCAATTAAGGTTGAGCCTGTGTTACCTGGATCGTCAGAGTGTGCGTCGTAATTAATTAAATTTAAAAGGGAGAAATCTGAGGCTGAATTTTCGAAGGCTGAATTAAAAACTGGGTTGCTGTATGTGGATGACCCAAATAGGCCTGCACCGGCATTGTTGTTCTTGTTCGTACCAGATTGTTGCATTTTTGGATATTGGGCTTCAGGCTCTGCAAGCCCAGCTTGATGGAGATTACTGCCGCATGGCTTGCTGGAGGATGCACTCAAGGTAAGTGCGGAATCCGAGGAGTGTATTATTGTTTGGTTGTCTGCCAAGGATGGAATCATAGCTTGGTTGTCATCGTCTCTTGCTTCAAGACACATGGCTTTAGGTTTCTTGGGTACCCTGTTGACCTTTCTACGGTCAATTCTTGAGGAAAAATTGGTTTCTGTCAACGGTGTCTTTTGCTTTGAGACACTACTGGAAAATTTTATTTTGGTTCAGAGTTTTGCAGCTACGGCAGGGAGAAAGAGTCAGGATTGCAACCTGCTCTTATGCCAAGATAAAACTAATTTTAGGTTTCAATATATTTCTTTATATTCTTCTCTCATAGGAGGCAACATATATATGTGTATATATACACACACACACATACTCAATCCTTGTACTACAAGGAATATTAAAGACATAAAAGGAGAGTTATACCCAAACTAGGAAACAGAATTACATTCCTACTATATTATTGTTGACTCACGCCAACAAGGGTTCCCAGGTACCTACTATCCAAAACGAAGAAACTATAATTAAGTGGTTTCAACATTTTATCAATGCCAAACGAGAAAATCCTCTACTATTGGTTCTCAATGATGTTTGGCCTGGATAAGAATCCATTCTTCAGAAATTAGACGAAATCAAAAGGCCAAACTACAAAATTTTGGTAACTTCAAGATCTCAACTTCCAGGACTTGATTGTCCATATTCCTTCCATTATAAATATTTAACAGATAGTGCAGTGAAATTGTTCCCCTTTCTCTAGGAGATAGTAGCTTTCCAGAAGGTCTTGCAAGAGAGGTAATTCTGAGTCTGCAAATGTACTCAACAAATATGCTTCTGTATGTCAATTATGAACTCGATCTAAAACAATAACAACTAAAAGCAGATTAGTTGCTTATCCAATTTTTTTATCTTCACCTTCAATGGTAATTAACTTCATTTTAGATATTTAATGACTAGCAACAGATAGTCGAGCGATGTAGGGGTTCCACTAGCAATTACAGTGGTTGCAGGATCACTTCGTGGGTAGCCTATGTTAAACCTAATACATTCATGTATAATAAAACACCATTAAAATGACCTTGAGAAGACATCTTCTTAGCACAGCAAGCATTGCAAAGACAGCAAGTAATCTCGAACACTTTGAACTTTGAAGGTTGGTCTTCTGCACACTCACCGCCACCATATTACTTGAACCTATGGGGAGTTCTCCAAGTATGTGTTTCGGTGGTGTATGCAGAGACTTTCCCTTGATATTTATACTACTACAACCCTAGCATACATTCCCATAATCATACACTAGGGTTCCTTATTGTACAAGGATATAATCTACCAAATCTCAATCCAAATAGGATAGTATCAAGAGCCCTTATTCTCCAATTATAATCGGGTTATATGCCTTTACTTAAAGTCCAAGTAATAGCTTATAACCAAACCCTAATCACACTTACATTCCACATCAATCCTTATTAACTATATTGACTATTAGCTGTTGGATTAGAGTCTAACATCCAACGTTCTCCTGCTAGGTCAATTAGTTAATTCAAGAAAGAACTTTAATGAATCTATAAGTATGATTCTTTATTGGTCAATGGATTCAGTTAAGCTAATAAGCTTTTTGCATACTTCAGTCAAGTAAAGATTACTTATTCAGAACTATCGGAGACTATGAACTTACATAAGTGTTCATGAGCTCTTATAATCACTGAATAAGACCCTCACTTACATGAAGTAATCAATCACAGACTTGGTACAGAAGTGAGCCACAAAACCATGAGTTGAAAGCATCAACTTCATCACTTCCAAGTCCACTTAATCAGCCTTATTTATGACTCCTTAATGCTTCTTATGAAGCTTTCAAGCTATGATAATAGCTCATATATATTTTCGTGAGAAACTCAGTTCATATGCCAAACACTCTCACGGCACAACCAATTGCAGCCAATAACCTTTTGCTGCATTGTCTTACTGTAATACATATCAGTTGTTTATGATCTTTCAGCAACCTTTATTTCCAGCAGAAAATATGAACTAGAACTATATCAAAACAATGTATGAATTACTGAAGTAGCATCCTTTTATTAAACATTCAATTCAACCAAGTGCAGTGAATAACTAACATGCATAATTTTACTACATACTATCACTACTCCGACTAGTTCAACAAATCTAGGGTTGCAGTCATTCCCATATTGACTACATGCTTGTGAAAAACTGCACCTGGTAATACCTTAGTGAGTAGATCAGCAAGCATTGTATGAGTGTCAATGTAATCAACCTTGATATCTCCAGACTTTACTTTCTTCCTTGTCAACGCATATTTGGTGTTCAAATGCTTAGTTCCAGGAGACCCTTTATTATTCTTAGAATAAAAGACAGCAGCTTTGTTATCACACCAAATTTGAACAGGCTTTGCTATGGAACTCATGATCTCAAGGCTACTAATGAAGTTTCTCAACCATATAGCTTGTGATGTAGCTTCATAACAAGCTACAAACTCAGCTTGCATGGTAGAAGCGGCAACAATATCTTGTTTCACACTGTACCATGACACTGCCCCATTTGCCAACGTGAATATATAACCTGAAGTTGACTTAAGTGAATCAAGGCAGCTTGCAAAGTCTGAGTCACTATAGCCTACTAGTTCGAGATTTGAATCCCTCTTGTACACTAGCTGGTACTCTTTTGTTCTCTGCAAGTACCTTAAAACTTTCTTGGCAGCTAACCAGTGTGCATTGCCACAATTAGACTGAAGCTTTCCCAATATGCTAATAGCATATGCAATATCAAGTCTGATACATACATGTGCATACACGAGACTTCCAATGAGAGAAGCATAAGGCTTGCTAGCCATTTCTTTCTTCTCAAAATCTGTCTTAGGGCACTGATCCTTACTGAGTTTTTCTCCTTTTATCATGGGAACATCACAACCATTCGAGTCTTCCATATTGAACCTTTTAAGTACCTTTTCAATATATGCTCTCTGTGATAAACCAAGTAGTCCTCTGCATTGATTTCTTGTGATATGAATATCAAGAACAAAAGTTTCCTCTCCCATATCCTTCATCTCAAAGTGTTTGGACATAAATGTCTTGGTGTCACTCAGCATTGATGCATTATTGCATGCTAGTAATATGTCATATACGTAAAGAATGAGAAAAATAAAACAATTGCCAATCCTTTTCATGTAAACACATTCATCACTAGGACTCTCTTCGAAACCATGTGATGAAACAACCTCATCAAACTTCAAAACCACTGTTTCGAGGCCTGTTTCAATCCATAAATGGACTTGTTAAGTTTACAGACCAAATTCTCTCTCCCTTCTTGAATGAAACCATCTGGTTGCTTCATGTAGATCTTTTCCTCAAGGTTTCCATTCAAGAATGCAGTCTTAACGTTCATTTCATGCAGGAGTAGATCGAAGTGAGCCACTAGTGCCATGATCACTCTAAAAGAGTCTTTTGTAGAGACTGGAGAGAAATCAACTTCTTCTTGTTGAGTATATCCCTTAGCTATGAGCCTAGCTTTGTATCCTTCGATGTCACCCTTGGAGTTTCTCTTGGTCTTATAAACCCATTTGCAGCGTATTGGTTTACATTCTTGTGGCAGCTCAACCAACTTCCACACTTTGTTCTTATTCATGGAATCCAATTCTGATTTCATAGCTTCTTGCCAATGTGCATTATTGAGACTCTCAATTGCCTTTTGAAGTTTAATAGATCTTCTTCTTGGTTACTGAACTCAGCCTCTTGCAAATACACAAGGAAATCATTTGAGATTGTAGGCTTTCTTGTACGAGTGGGTCTTCTGGTTTCCATGTGCATAGGCTTAAGGTTCTATTCTTGAATGGCTGGTGCATTGTTCAACTGCACAGGTTCTACTGCAATCATCTCTTCTTGTTGAATAACTTGTGTTGGTTCTGCAACTTAGTTATTTTGCACTGGAATTGGTACAACTACCATCACCTGGGTTTTCTTCTTGCATTGTTGTGGTTTCTTCATTCCAGTCAAGATTCTTCTCCCATTGATCATCACTAACTTCTTCAATGAACTTGGCTTTCCCAGTTTCAATGAATCTTGAAGTATGATTGGGGCAATAAAACCTATAACCCTTGGTTCTTTCTAGATATCCTACAAATAAGCATGTAATTGTTCCAGGGTCCAACTTTTTCTCCATTGGATTATATGATTTTACTTCTGCAGTGCATCCACAAATTCTCAAATGATTTAGCACTGGTTTTCTATTAGTCCACAACTCGAATGGTGTCTTGGGGACAGACTTGCTAAGGACTCTATTTAGCAAGTAATTTGCAGTTTTGATTGCTTCACCCCAAAGAAAGGTAGGCAGTTTCGAATTACTCATCATGCTTCTCACCATCTCGATCAAGGTTCTATTTCTTCACTAACTCCATTTTTCTCAGAAGTGCCTGGATTGGTGTATTGAGCAACAATTCCATGCTCTTGAAAAAACAATGCAAAGGCTGTCTTCCAAATTCACTGAACTTTCCATAATACTTACCCCTATCAGACCTTACTACCTTGATTTTGCAATCTAATTGATTCTCCATTTCTACCTTATAAATTTTGAAAGCAACAAAGGCACTAGACTTCTCAGCCAACAAGTACACATACCCAAACCTAGAAAAGTCATATGTGAATGTAATGAAATACTTATAGTCATCGTGTGTTTGTGTTGGAAAAGGTCCACAGATGTCTGTGTGGATCAGTTCTAGCAACTTTGTACTTCTAGTTGAACCTTTCTTCTTCTTGTTTATCAACTTTTCCTTAATGCAGTTAGTACAAATTTTGAAATCACCATAGTTCAGTGATGGCATAATTTGTTATCTAGTTAATATTTGCATTCTTTCTTTTGAAATATGCCTTAATCTCTTGTGCCATAACTTGGATGAGGTGTCGTTTGTCAGTGCTCGTTTGTGCCCTATTGTGTTAACCACACTTATTGGTATATTGCAGTTGAGCTTGAACATGTCACTAACCAATACTCCATCACCAATTAAGTTGGAACTTCGAAATATTGAAAAACCAATCTCATTAATATCAAACTTAAACTTTGATTTGACAAGCCTACTAACTGAGACTAAGTTCCTTCTCATGGAAGGTATATAAGCAATATCAACCAAATCTAGCAAAAAACCAGAAAATAACTCAAGCCTAACTACTCCAATGAACTCCACTGCAACTCTAGCTCCATTGCCCATGAATACTGACACCTCGTCCTTGTTTGGCACCCTCTTATAAATATACCCTTGTAATGAGTTTGTTACATGAATTGTAGCACCAATATCAAGCCACCAAGTATCATAAGATATCTCAGCCAAATTCGATTCAAAACAAACTGAAATTTTATGCACCATACCTTCGTTTTTCATACTTTCTTTGTTTTCCTTCCAACATTTATACCTAGTGCACTTCTTTTTCTGATGTTCTACCTTCTTGCAAAAGAAAACATTTCATTCCAACACCCTTATGAATTCTCAGATGGTTATTGCCCTTATTGACCCTTCATGCAGCCATCTTAGTGTTTCTCTGTGGAGGGTTGTCTTTCTCATTGGGAAGATTGACATTCTCTACTGCATTAACTTGTTTCTTCCCTTTATCTTGTCGAATATTTTGATTTTCATGCACACAATAGCAATCAACTCGTATAGGTCCCAGTTTTCTTTTTGAGCTATGTAAATACTCTTCAACTGAGAGTATTCAGGAGGTAAAGAATTGAGGGCGAGATGAACCAGAAAATGGTCATCTATTTTGATGTTAAGTGCATTAAGCTTTGCAGCTGCATCAACCATTGAGAGAATGTACTCTCTCACATCACCACCAATGTATTTAGTGGTTATAAGAGTGTTCATGAGTGTTCCAGTTTCTGCCTTCTCGGATTCCTTGAACTTGGCTTCAATGGAGTCAAGGCATGCCTTAGCATTATTTGATTCAATGATTGCCCCTCGAACTAGATCAGACATTGATTTTTTTATTACTAGCAATGCCATTTTGTTAGCCTTAATCCACTTCTCATACTCATTCTTCTTTTCTGCAATTGTATCTTCAGTAGGCTTGGCTAGTTCATTCTCTCTTAAAGCTAAATCGAAATCCATGAGCCCTAGAGTTATTTCAATGTCTTGCCTCCACTTCTTATAGTTGGTTCCATTGAGTGTTTGAATTGAATTCAGGGAGCTAATTATTGAAAGATTTTCAAACGAAAATAAGCATTCAAGACTCTATATTCTATATAACTGAAACAACTCAACCTTTGTTTGGTTTTTCAAGTTTAATCAGTATTAATGCAAAACATATACGATAAGTAGTGATACACATGAAAGCCATCCACCTTTGTTTGGCAATTAACTTTCACAACTCATGCACTTTATATGTTCTCACTGAGCTATCAGTAACGGAACCAATGTTGATTAGTCACACCTTTATTTGGGGATATAACCTCATTGTTATGGCTACTGATACAAGCTTATCAATTTAGACCTTAAATTTTTAGCAGTTCTTAAATGATTGGAACGAATTTTTTGTGTTTCAATCATTCAATTACATCTCAAATACATTGATCATGATATAACTTTCAGCATGTTGTGAACCTTAAAACCTTCGATTATCAAACATGCTTAACAATCAAGACTTCTACAACAAACAATCTCTTAGGTTTAATAGGCCAAAGACAGTTCTTTACATCAATCATGCATGGTAGACAGTTTAGGGTTTCTGGGGATGTAAGCACAACATTCATTGCTTTTGTTTGCAGTTTTTTTTAATGCATATTATTTAGTCATATATTTGGCCAATATTATAATAGATATACAAGGAAAGTATCCCAAAACTTCATACATGCAAGTATTAATCATAGCACCAGAAAAGAAACCAGAATCGAAATTTAAAGAAACATCAGTTCATTCATATTGCATGCATGATTTCATGTACGTCAATTCTTTGTGGATTTTAATCACATAAACGTTGGCTCTGATACCAACTATTACACCTAATACATTCATGTATAATAAAACACCATTAATCTGACCTTGAGAAGACATCTTCTTAGCACAACAAGCACTGCAAAGACAGCAAGCAATCTCGAACACTTTGAACTTCGAAGGTTGGTCTTCTGCACACTCACCACCATTGTATTACTTGAACCTATGGGGAGTTCTCCAAGTATGTGTTTCGGTGGTGTACGCAGGGACCTTCCCTTGATATTTATACCACTACAACCGTAGCATACATTCCCCTAATCATACATTACGATTCCTTATTGTATAAGGATATAATCTACCAAATCTCAATCCCACACACCCAAGGAAATCCACCGGAGACGACACCACCACACTCACCACCGTGGTAGCACTCTCTCTCTCTCTCTCCTCGCTTCTATGGAACACAGAGAATTACCGGCAAGCCGTGGTGTTTGAACCCAAGTCCGGCCACCTCTGGCCATTTCACGATGAATTGAAGATACTAAACGCCCCCATCTCGTCTCTACCTTTATTTTAATTATTAGATTGTAGGTTAAAATGGCCTATCGGCATCGACCAGAGCTCGAGAGGCTCCGGCTTTCTCCCTCTGGGAGAAACGGGACGGCTGACCCAAACCCAGAAGCCTAAGTCCCCTAGCCCAGAGTTTTGGGCCGGGTTATAAAGCCCAACCCATTTACAAACCCAAACCCTAAACCCCAGTCAACCCAAATCCCTTGAACCTAGGCCCTTGGGACATGCTAACTAGGGTTTTCGGCTAGTTGAACCCCAAGCCCAACCCAGGGCCTTCGGCCACTGAGTCCAACCTCAAAACCCAATTCCCTTGGGCCGGGTTACAAGCCCAATCCACTAAGCCCAAAACCCAAGTGACCCTAGGCCTTTGGGCCATGGAACCAGAGTACAAGCCCTCGGCCTAGCCCAGCTGACGCAGCCCATTGATCTGGCCCGTGACCCAACCCAAACTCGATGACTTTAGTCAACGCTAACCGTTAACCGTTGACCCGTCAATGTTGACTTTTTGTTGACTTTTTCAAGTTTCGGTCGGGACCCTTCCAAGGCTAATTTCGACGTCCTGGATCCGTTTTTTACGTCTGTTTTCCTAAATTCAATCGTTTGATTACAGTTTTATTAATTGGACCCTTTATGTATTTAGGTGTGATTATTAGCGGCAATTCCGTCCTTCCTATTTCACACGGCTCTTCGACGACAGAGTATTTATGAGTGAACCCCTTCTAAAATGCATGTTTTAATAGTAGAAATGCATACATGACAAGCATGATTTAATGGTTACGTTTTATGAGTAAATTAGATTTACACTTTATGATTATCATGCTTTACTGAGAATATTTTGGAATACCATACTTTATCGAATTTAAGTTCTTTGTAGTATATATGATGGATAACTATATATTATTTATGAACATGTTTTTACACTTCTTCGTAGTATATAAGATGGATGACTATATGCTATAAAGATGTTTTGAGATATATGCACTTATGTTGGAAAGATTATATTCAATGTTTTTGTGTGTATCTAGTGGTCACTGTTCTGCCTATGGGCGAGATACTTATATTGGCTTCAGTCGGGCGTAGGTTGGTTCCTACGAGCGGAAGATACTTATATTGGCTTCAGCCGAGCGTAGGTTGGTTGCTTCGGCTGTGAGATACTGTTACATGATACCATTATTTAGCACATTATACGATATATGTTTCATGAAAGGTTTTATGGCATGCTAGGGTTTTCGGAAAACCTATTACATATTATGCTATGAGTTTTCATAAAACTTTAGGGGTTAGTACGTTGATAACTGCCAACAATATTCAACTGCATATAAATTCATTAAATGGCTTTCGTCACCCTCGAGTGTTGACTAGCACGTGACCATCCCGATGTCCCCTATACATCGGGATCGGGGCGTTTCAAATTAGTATCAGATCATACTTAGGACTTCATTCTTCCATTTGGTAATCATAAGCTTTCTTGTAACCATAATTTTTCGTCTTTCTAAATCTTGTTTAACTCTTTATCAGAATTATGGACCATCCTGGTAGGCATGTACCTTGACGACCTCATTCTAATCTAATGGGAGGAATTCAGCAGATAACCTCTGCTCTACGGAATGCTTTTCCTGGTAGTAGCAGGCTGAGTTGCACATATATGGAGATTGTTCGTAGCCACAGTGTTACGGAACTTATGGTAGTTGGAGCCTATGAGGAGGCTGATGATTGGTTGGAAAAGATGGAGGATACCTTAGAGAGCATGAGATACCTAATGTCTGAATGGGTGAATACCGGTGGTTACTTTCTTCAGAAGGGACGCGAGGTATTGGTGGAAGTCAGCGGCGGGCTCTCGTCCACGTAATTCTTTTATAACTTGGCCTACATTCAGAAGACTTTTCAGCGCACACTTTTTGAGCCCCGGTTATCAGTTGAGGAAGAGACAGAAGTTCTTAAAGTTTCGCCAGGCGATCTGAGCATTACAGAGTTTGATATCACTTTTCAGCGCCTGTCGAGACATCATGAGGGAAACTATAGGAACTAGCAGGAGATAATGCTTCAGCTGCAGATTGCTTTGAACCTGGACTATCACGAGCTTCTGGCTCCACAGAGGTATAGATCCTATGAGGATATGATTAAGGCGACCTTGAGGATTAAACAGTTGAGATGGGACAAACTTAACCAGAACCAGCCTCGGAGTCTGAACCAACCTCAGAATCTGAACCAGAATCAGATGGGTCGTGTATTCCGATCCCGAAGTATGAGAGAGCCTTTTACTTCTTCTAATTCCTTTAGCTCTAGACATTTTCATTCATTTAAGCAATATGGTCAAGGTTCGGGATCATCCAGTGATGGCTCATGCAGTGAGTCGGTGAGGCAATCTTTCAGCCATTTTAGTTTGGCAATAACGGCTTATGTGAGTTGTGGATTTAGCCATCAGGGGAACTGCGATGTGGTTACAGCCACGTGTTACAGGTATGATGGCATTGGGCACTATGTTCGGGATTGCCTTTGAGCGCCACCACCTGAGAGTTATGCTTCTGGTTCAAGTTACAGTAGGGGAAGTAACTTGAATACTCAGAGTTATGGCAGCAGTAGTAATCAGAGTACCCAGTTTTCTGCTCAGCGACAGCCGCAACATTTTAGAGGAGCTTCAGGTAGTCGCACTCAAGGAAACCGAGCAGGCCGCAACGGCCAGGGTCCAAGGGTTCGAGGCTGTCATAACAGTGGTTCGGGATGTCAGGTTTATGGGCGTATCAATTCCATGACTTAACAGGAGGTGGAGCTGGACCCCATAGTCATTACTGGTACATTACTTGTTTGTGGCAATTGGGCTCGTGTTTTGATTGATTCGGGTGCCACTTATTCATTTACATCCTCACCATTTGCACGAGTTGTAAACCCGCAACCTACATCACTCTGATATGATATGTTCATACAAATGCCACTTGGAGATCTGTTCTGTGCACAGTGGGAGTTTAAGGATTGCCCGGTTATTGTTGAATGGGAAATTTTGGAGGCTAATTTAATTCCCTTCAAACTTGTGGAGTTCGATGTCATCTTGCGAATGAATTGGTTATCCAGGCACCATGCTTATGTTGGATGTAGGGAGAAATTTATGACATTCAATCGGCCTAGACGGTCGTCGATCATGTTTCAGGGTGAGTGATGAATCCTTCTAAATAACATTATTTCTGCCATCCAGACGACTAAGTTATTACAGAAATGTTGTGTAGGATTTTTAACCCACGTGGTCACACGGAGTGAACCTTCTTTGTGTGCTGAAGATGTGCCAGTGGTGAATGAATTCATTGATGTGTTTCCTAAGGATTTACCAGGGTTGCGACCTGCTAGGGAAATCGATTTCACCATTGATTTACTTTCAGGCACCAACCCTATTTCCTCGGCACCATACCGAATGGCACCAGCACAGTTGAGAGAATTGAAGATTTTACTTCAGAAGCTCATGGATAAAGGCTACATCCAGCCCAACACGTCTCCCTGGGGTGCTCCTATATTGTTTGTTAGAAAGAATGATGGGTCGATAAGACTTTGCATTGACTACAGACAACTGAATCGGGTGACGGTGAATAATCATTATCCTTTACCTCGGATTAATGATTTGTTTGACCAGTTGAGGGGTGCTCAAGTGTTCTCTAAAATCGATCTTCGTTCAGGTTATCACCAGCTACTGATCCAAAACGAGAACGTACTGAAGACCGCTTTACACACTAGGCATAGACATTATGAGTTATGTGTCATGCTTTTTAGATTGACCAATGCACCCGCAGCTTTCATGGATTTAATGAACAGAGTCTTCAAACCGTATCTTGATTGATTTGTGATTGTGTTCACTGATGACATCTTGATTTATTCCGGGAGTAATGCTGAGCATAAGAAACACTTAAAATTGGTGTTGGAGAGGTTGAGAAAACATCAGTTGTATGCAAAGTTCAGTAAATGTCAGTTTTGGCTGAACCAGATCAGTTTCCTTAGACATATAGTCTCTGCTGAGGGAATTAGTGTGGACCCTCAGAAGGTTTTGGTAGTGTCTACATGGGAGCAGCAGAGGAACGTTACTGAAGTGAGCAGTTTTCTAGGACTGGTTGGCTAGCTATTATCGACGTTTTGTATAGGATTTCTTAGCAATCGCTCTGCCTCTTACTAAGTTGACCCGATGGGGTCAAATTTGAGTGGGATGAGAATTGTGAACGGAGTTTCCATAAGCTCAAATAGTGTCTTACTCATGCCCCCGTCCTTGCTCTTCTGGACAATGGTGGTGAGTTTGAGATCCATAGTGACACTTCCTTGTCGGGATTGGGTTGTGTACTGATGCGGCATGGGAAAGTCATTACCTATGCTTCCAGGCAGCTCAAGACTTACGAGAGAAACTACCCCACTCATGACCTGGAGCTCGGACCAGTAGTCTTTGCTCTAAAAATCTGGCGACATTACTTGTACGGCGAGAAGTGCCACATCTTCTTTGATCATAAGAGTCTAAAATATGTCTTCACTCAGAATGAGTTGAATCTAAGGCAGAAAAGGTGGATGGAACTCATTAGTGATTATGACTGCACTATAGAATATCATCTTGGTCACACCAACATCGTAACGGATGCACTTAGCCGAAAATCTTATGGACAACTTGCCTTCATTTGAGCTATCCATGTTCCACTACTGTTTTCTCTTTGAGAAACCGGCGTTACCATGACACCAGATCCACATGGAGAATTATTGGCACACTTTGATATTAGACCGGTTTTGGTGGATATGGTTAAGGAAGCTCAGAAGCTTGATCAATAGTATGCCAACCTAAAGAAGCATGTGCATAATGGTTATAGGCGGGATCTAAAAATTCTGAGAGACTGATCCTTCATGATGGGAAATAGGCTGTTTGTGCCTAAGGACAACGAAGTAGTGAAGAAAGAAATCTTTGATGAAGCCCAAATCTCAACATATGTCATGCATCTAGGGAGCACCAAACAGACAAAGACTTGAAGGGCTAATGCAGAATCTCCCGATACCAACATGGAAGTGGGAAGACATCACCATGGATTTCGTGTATGGTTTGTCGAGGACGCAGTCGAGGTTTGATGACATTTGGATGATTATGGACCGACTCACCAAGACTACTCATTTCTTACTTGTTCGACAAACCTACACACTATAGAAGTTGGCAAAGTTGTTCATTGATAATATTGTCAAGCTTCATTATGTGCCCATCACCATCGTTTCGGACAAAGATCCAAGATTCACCTCCAGGTTTTGGAGAGCTTTTAATGCTGCTATAGATACTCAGTTGTTGTACAACACTACCTATCATCCACGAACCGATGGTCAATCGAAGAGGATGATTCAAACTTTGGAAGACATGTTGAGAGTGTATGTTCTTCAGTGGAAATGTCGTTGAGATAGCTATTTGCCTTTGATCGAGTTTACATACAACAACAACTATCACTCCAGTATCGGCATGGCACCGTTCGAAGTGCTGTATGGGAAGGCATGTTGGACGCTGTTGTGTTGGACATAGATCGGTGAACGGGTGTTAACGGGGCCAGACACTACCAATACTAACATCCAGTTGATTAAAAGGAATCTGAAGGCATCACAAGATCGACATAAAAGTATTGTGGATCGACATTCTAGGGACCGTGAGTACAAGGTTGGTGATTTTGTCTTTCTGAAGTTGTCTCCTTGGAAATGTGTGGTTCGATTTGGTAAGCGAGGGAAGTTGAACCCTCGATATGTTAGTTTCTACCAAATTACGAATAGAATTAATGCAGTTGCTTATAGGTTAGAGCTACCGCCGAAGTTGTCGTAGATTCACAATGTATTTCATGTTTCCATGCTTCGGAAGTATGTGCTGGATCCCTCTCATGTTATTCAGCCAGAATCGCTGAAAGTGAATCAGGATGCGACCTATGTTGAGGAACCAGTGGCTATCATTGACCGACAGGATAAAACTTTGAGGAACAAAGTCATCCCGTTGGTAAAAATGTTATGGAGAAACCATGCAATTGAGGAAGCGACATGGGAAACAGAGGAATTGATGAGGAGCCAGTACCCGTATCTTTTTAGTTGAGTTTGTAATTTCGGGGACGAAATTTCTTTTAAGGGGGTAGATTGTGAAACCCCATCCCCAAATAAATTGTAATTTTACATTTATTTTAACAATTTATGAATTTACAATTCTACCCTATATCTCTACCAAATCCGATTTACTTTTTAGATTTTCTCTAAAATTTCCTCCTCTTTCTACCTGTCACGTGGCAGACCCTCACCTTATCTCTCATTCTTTCTCTTCTCCCCCAGCATTCTCACTCTCACTCTCGGATCACTCTCACAACTCACTCTCTCCTCTTCCCAACTGACACTCGCACACCCAGACACCCCCACACCCAAGGAAATCCACCGGTGACGACACCACCACACTTACCATTGTGGTAGCACTCTTTATCTCTCTCTCTCTCTCTCTCTCTCTCTCTCCTCGCCTCTATGGAACACAGAGAACCCCCGGCGAGCCGTGGTGTTCGAACCCAAGTTCGGCCACCTCCAGCCATTTCATGGCAAATCGAAGGTATCAAACGCCCCTTCTCGTCTCTACCTTTATTTTAATTGTTAGATCATAGGTTAAAGTGGCCTATCGGCATCAACATGAGCTCGGAAGGCTCTGGCCTTCTTCCTTGGTGAGAAACGGGTCGGCTAACCCAAACCCAGAAGCCCAAGTCCCCTAACCCAGAGTTTTGGGCTGGGCTACAAAGCCCAACCCATTTACAAACCCAAACCCTTAACCCCAGTCAACCCAAATCCCTTGAACCTAGGCCCTTAGGCCGTGCCAACTAGAGCCTTCGGCCTGTTGAACCCCAAGCCCAACCCAGGGCCTTCGGCTACTGAGTCCAACCCTAAAACCCAATTTCTTAGGCTGAGTTACAAGCCCAATCCACTAAGCCCAAAACCCAAGTAAACCCAGGTATTTGGGTCATGGAACCAGCCCACTAGCCCTCGGCCCAGCCCAACTAACGCGGCCCATTGATCGGTCAGTTGACCCAGCCCATGACCCAACCCGGTTGACCCGACCTGGACTCGTTGACTTTTTGTTGACTTTTTCGGGTTTCGGTCAGGACCCCTCCTAGGCTAATTTTGAAGTCCTAGATCCGTTTTTGATGTCTTTTTTACCAAATTCAATCATTTGTTTAGAGTTTTATTAATTGGACCCTTTATGTACGTGTGATTATTAACGGCGATTCCGTCCTTCCTATTTCGCACGACTCTTCGATGACAGAGTATCTATGAGTGGACCCCTTCTAAAATGCATGTTTTAATAGTAGAAATGCATACATGAAAAGCATGATGTAATGGTTACGTTTTATGAGTAAATTAGATTTACACTTTATGATTATCATGCTTTACTGAGAATATTTTGGAATACCATACTTTATCGAATTTTTGTTCTTTGTAGTATATATGATGGATGTTATATACTATTTATTAACATTTTTTTACACTTCTTTGTAGTATATATGATGGATGACTATATGCTATGAAGATGTTTTGAGATATATGTACTTATGTTGGCAAGATTATATTCAATTTTTTTGTGCGTATCTAGTAGTCATTGTTCTGCCTACGAGCGAGATACTTATATTGGCTTCGACCGGGCGTAGGTTGGTGGCTTTGGCAGGGAGATACTTATATTGGCTTCGGTCGGGCGTAGGTTGGTGCCTAAGGCCGAGAGATACTTATATTGGCTTCGGCCGGGAGTAGGTTAGTGCCTACGGGCGGAAGATACTTATATTGGCTTCGGCTTGGCGTAGGATGGTGGCTTCGGTTGGGCGTAGGATGGTGGCTTCACCCATGAGATACTATTACATGATACCACTATTTAGTACATTATACGATATATGTTTCATGAAAGGTTTTATGGCATGCTAGGGTTTTCGGAAAACCTATTACATATTATGCTATGAGTTTTCATAAAACTTTGGGGGTTAGTACGTTGATAACTGTTTCAGTACCATTTATATATATCAACTTGGTTCGCTCATGTTTTGTTTTGCGCCCCCTCAGGACATAGGAACGAGGCATACGATCCGAGCTACGAGGCATTCCCCTACTAGTGATATTGTGTCATCTTCTCTGCTTTGGACACTACTTGTAATAATACTTTCTGTCACACCTTTCGTTGTATTCTGAATTAGATATATGCTCTGAACATGTCATGCACTATCAGTATCATTAATACATTGTTGGCAGTTGAACATTATTATACTTTTATAATTCGAGCGAAATTTTTATGCATGTTTTACATGTTCTCGGCATATGCATTCATTAAATGACTTTCGTCACCCTCGAGTGTCGCCCAACACGTGACCATCCTGATGTCCCTCAGACATTGGGATCAGGGCATGACATTATATACCTTTACTTAGAGTCCAAGTTATAGCTTATAACCAAACCCTAATCACACTTACATTCCACATCAATCCTTATTAACTATATTGACCTATTAGTCGTTGGATTAGAGTCTAACATCCAACAGCCTATAGAGATCTAGCACCAAAGATTGTTTAAATGGTGTAAACATTTTGAGACTGAATGCTTCTTAGACCTAGGTCCATTTCTTGAAGATCAAAGAATCCATGCTGCTGCCCTCATTGATATGTTGGCAGAGTTACATGATCTCAACGAAAACAAAGATTGTGAGAAGTTGTGCATGCCTCTTTTAGATCTCAAGCAGTTACCACTTACAAGATATGATATGTGATGAGTGAATATTAATCTATATTTTTATCCTATTGTTAGCATTAATTTATTATTTTGTGGGAATTTGATTTATATTTTAATTGTACGACATGTGAATCTACTTTAAGCAAAAAGCAATGAAAATGAGTTTTGGAGTATGGCTAGTTGAAGTGGGTTCACAAGTCTTTTAAATTGTTCGTGTCAAAGTTCCAGAATTTTAAGCCAAGTCGTTGGACCATGGCGAATTAATTAGGGGTGCTATCCACACATCCCTTTTTACTTCTCACACCCCCTTATTAAATTCTGTCATTTGATCTCCAACAATTCATCTAATCCAAGGACCGAAAATTAGAAGGGTGTGTGAGAAGTAAAAAGGGGTGTGTGGATATCACATCCCATTTATTAAGGTCTAGGGCTCAATGTTGGCAGATTGACCTTTTGGCTTAATTTAGCCTTTTGATTATGAAGATAGCGTTTTCTGAAGTTGATCACTTGGAAGTTTCCGGGGACGTTATAATTTTCCAACCCATCCTTTTGGGCTTGATTTGGAGTTGATTTGGTCCAAAAATGTGGAGCATCTTTGACTGCGTAGATTCTCCATGATTGACTAAGAATGTATTTTCCTAAGTTATCCTAATTATTTAGTTTACTAGTTTTATTTTAAAACTTTTCTCTAGAAAGGATTTAATTGTAGTAATGTAAATAGGCTTAGTTGTGCATTAGGCTTTTCTACGCATCACTTGGAGAATTTTTGGCTACAACTTTGCGTTTGTACTTCAGACTACAAGGGTGTTTTTCTATCTTTCAATCTTAATGATATTTTATTTGGATTTCAATCATGAATATGTGTAACTAACTTTCTTTTGCTAGGGCAAAACTACGAGTCTTAGCTTAAATATGTAGTTTATTTTTAATTGCTTATGAAGTTATCCATTCATACTTTGAGTTATAGAACACTGTGTTTAAACCATCCATGTCTTAATGCTTAGTTACCATTAGGATGCTTTGACAAGTAATTGGATGCAATTTCTATTGAAATGCCCTTTGAAATTGATTAATGCTTCTTGTAATTGATAATTGTAATTTCACTTAAGACGAATGCCATGTCTTAAGGATTGCATAGTTTTTCAAAAGGTTTTCACAAATCTTAATCAAGGTGGTTCTTGAGTGGGTTTTGTAGAGGGAAGTTAGAGCTTCAAGATGGTGGTGGTGGCATCGAAAAATACCGTTGGAGCTGACCGAAATCGGTATCGGAAGTTCATGGGTCGCGACGGTCCATTGGGTGGGTTTTTTGGGTTATGGATCAGGTTTCCCGAAATGGAAACCTGCTAGTTTTGGTAGATTGGGCTTTGGAAACTTACTACTAAAAGTAGGGGTGGGTTCGGTTTAAAACGGTTCGGTTTTTTGCCAAAACCGAAACCGAACCGAAATTTCGGTTCGGTCCAATTTTTTTTTGGTTTTTTTTTCGGTTCGGTTTTTTTTCGGTTCGGTTTTTTCCGGTTCGGTTTCGGTTTTTTTTTTCAAAAAATGAAAAATTTTGAAATATTAAATTTTAACATATCCAATACAATCATAACATAAATATTCCAACTAGACTTAAAGATAATGAAAATAAACATTTAAAGTTCAACTAGAATTATAACATAAATGTTTTTTTAAAATATTTTGGGTTTAAAGTTTAACTGTAAATAGATTTCTTTTTAGACGATGATGATGGAGTACGACCTTATTCATTCCTCTCTTTCTCTCAATCTCTCTCTCTCTCTCTATATATACATGTATTCTTCACTAGCAATAAGATAAACATTCTATAATATACTATTTATTTTGATTATTGTCTAGGTAACAATTTTTTATATTTTCTTTATCTTTATGGTCCGAAATTTTTTTATCCATATATGTGGTTACATAATATAATTTCTACATTCTGTGTTTAGCTTCTACCACCAGCAAATTTTGAAGAGGTGTTCATCAATATTTTTGAATTACTTTTCAAAATTGTTAGGTCACGGAATCTACTATACTTGGCCATAGGTGAGAAAGTTTGAATTTTGTTTTTGATCTCGTAGTGTTTAATAAACTCATGAGACTTTTATACGCTATTTGCTTTCCCTAATCAACTGCAGTGCAGTTGAGATATGTGTTCTTATATATGTGTTGCACTTAATGATATAAACTAGAAATATTGCATGTAATGGTATAAGTTCTAATTTTTGTTGTAGATGGAGAAGCTGAGAAGACAATTTGAATTGGAAAGCAAACAAGTCCTACCAAAGCAGCAGTCCAAGTATCATATTCTAATATAATAAAATCAAATAATTAAATAAATAAAATTAAAAAAATATTAATTTAATTATTTCGGTTCGGTTCGGTTTGATTCGGTTTCTAGACCACCAAAACCGAACCAAACCAAAAGAGTTCGGTTCGGTTCAGTTTTTTCAATTCGGTTCGGTTTTTTCGTTTGGTTCGGTTTTTTTGGTTTCGGTTCGGTTCGGTTTTCGGTTTTTTTCGGTTTTCGGTTTTTTGAACCCACCCCTAACTAAAAGTCCACATGTCTAAAAGGTCCCACTATTTCCGGGGCTCGTAACTTCTCCGTTCTAACTCGGAATTAAGATCTGTTTGCACCTACGTGCTCGTGGATTTAAGCTCTACCTAAACAACTGACCGAAAAGGTCGAAAAAAATGAAAAATGACTAAAGTACCCCTCACTTCGCTTTTCTCAAAATCGGAGAATTAACGAACTAACTTCAATTAAATCTCCAATATACGTTTAAAAAGAAATAAAATACTAACTTTGGGGACGGAATATCACATGCATACTTTGAATTATAGAGCACTGTGTTTAAACCATCTATATGTCTTAATGCTTAGCTACTGATAGGGATTTTTACCACCTGCAAAAGTTGGGATAAAAACACTTAAAAATACTTGCAAGAGTACAAGGTTGTCATAGTATAGCAACTCAAACAAGGTCGATCTCCACAGGGATTGAATGAATAATTTATGTTAAAATCAAATCTTGATTAATTATTTGAAAACAAAATTTAGAAGAGGTTGATTTTATGATCTAAAATATTAAAAACGAATTTATTAAAAATAATTAAATAAATTGGGAAAGTAAAGAAAACAAAAGAAAATAGTTTTGAAAATAAATTTGAGCACTAGGGTTCCTTTGTCACCTTAACAATCTTACGTCGTTTTTCCAATTACTTACTTATGACTTACACATGCATACTTTGAAGGTTAGGTTTTCCTAAAATATGCCCTACTTGGAACCTCCAACATAGAACGTATATCTAACATGCAACTCGTCCATGACTTCCAGATCTAATGTGAACATGCAAGATTCATTAAGTTTTTGTGAGAACCTTTTGAAAAACCATATAACCCTTAAGACGTGTCGTCCATCCTAAGAAGTTACACATATTAACCACAAGAAGTCAGCGCCAATTTCAGGGACAGCCCTCCACCAAAATTGCATCAAATTACTTTTCTAAATATCATAATGATGGCCAATCATCAAGACACTTAGATAGTTTAAAGCACAATGATTAATAATTCAAAACTTGCATGCATAATATCTTAAGCAAATTGAAAAGAAACTACATATTCTTGATAAGGCTCGTGGCCTCGCCCTAGCAAACGAAACTAGTTACGAATAATGATAAAACAAAATATTATTAAAAACAAGGATAGAAAACACCTTGAAAATAAACTTGAATCCTCAAAAGCTCTTTAAAGCCAAAATGTGTGCTTTCTCCCCCTCGAATGTTGCGTACCGAACCCTAATGGCTAACAAGCCTTATTTATACTACTACAAAATAAAATCCTTCCTAGAAAATGTCTTAGAATAAAACTAGGAAACATAATAAAATAATAAAACAGAAAATAAAAGGTTTCCTATTTAAACTAAAATTCGGACTTCTCAGAAAATTAGTCTTTTAATCGAACAAATCAACTCCGATTTGGTCTCAAAAGATCTCTTTTGAAAGCTGGAGACGTCCCCTACAAATCCTCAGAATAAATCTTACTCAAAATATGTCATCTTGACCTTCAAAATACCCAAAACGTCCAGAAACATCAATCTGGGAAAGCTGCGCGCTGGACCTTAATTTCATTGCCATGGTCAAACGGCTTGGTAGAAAAATGTGGAATTTTGACACAATCATCTTGAAAGGCACATGAACATCCTCCAATTGGAATCACTCCAAAATTCATCCATTTGATCACTTTTTGTTTCAGAGGAAGTCGAATATCCTACATTGAAAATATATAACAAAGTATCAAAATTCTACCAAAATAACCAATAAATTAATACTAAGATTAGGGTAAAATATATAGTATAATATCGACTTATCGGCTGCTATTAGGATGTTTAGACAAATAATTGAATGCAATTTTTGTTTGAATGCCCTTTGAAATTGATTAATGCTTTTTGTAATTGATAATTATAATTTCACTTAAGGCGAATGTCATGTCTTAAGGATTGCATGATTTTTCAAAAAGTTTTCACAAAGCTTAACGAGTCTTATATTTTTAGACTTGATCTAAATGCCACAAACCGATTACATGTTAGATATACGTTCTGGCTTAAATGTCATAAGTAGTATATGCATTAGGAAAACCTAACGTTCAAAGTTGTATGTGTTAACTAATAAGCAATTGATATAACCACATAAGAGTGTTAATGGCAATTTCTTTAAAACCTTTATTTTCCTTATTGGCAATTTTAATTCTGTCAGTTTAGTTAATTTTATTTTCTTGCAATCTTTGTTTTTTTTTTTCAAAGAATCTTGTTTTATTTCACAATTTCAAATCTTTTCTAAATATTGGGTTGAATAGTTAACTAAGAATTGGTTTTATATACAAGTTATTCATATCAATCATTATGGAGACCGACCTTTCTTGAGCCTTCTTTGTTTTCTGCTTCTTCCCTGTCCACCATGTTGGAAGCTCATCTCCACGTATGTCTACAATCAGTCTATGTCCTATTGGGTCTTCATCATGATTCGCATGGATTGATAGCAATTTAAGCATATCATGTTGGATAACAAAGTGTTCACCATAGTAGCCATCCATCTCATTATTCCTGGTGGTGGTCAAAATTTAGTTTCACAGAAGAAATTTCTGAAACATCAAGGGAAAATTTTATAGGACGGCAATAAGGCCGGCGATGCTGTATGGCACGGAATGTTAGGCGGTGAAGCATCAACATGTACATAAAATGGGTGTAGCGGAGATGAGGATGCTTCGTTGGATGTGTGGGCACACGAGAAGGGATAAGATTAGGAATGAGGATATCCGAGGCAAAGTAGGAGTAGCCGAAATTGAAGGAAAGATGAGAGAAAATTGGTTACGGTGGTTTGGACATGTGCAAAGAAGGCCTACTGACACATCGGTTAGAAGATGCGACTACAGGTCCAGGGCCGAAGGGGTAGAGGAAGACCTAGGAAAACTTTGGAAGAGACTCTAAGAAAAGACTTAGAGTACTTGGATCTAACGGAGGACATGACACAGAACCGAGCGCAATGGCGTTCTAGGATTCATATAGCCTACCCCACTTAGTGGGAAAATGTTTTGTTGTTGTTGTTGTTGTAGAAGAAATTTCTGAAACGTGCATATCACATAATAAATTGGTAAAAAAAAAGTAAAGTTCGAATACCTTGTGACTACAAGAACGGCCAAATTGCGGAAGGTGAGCTCGTATAGGTTCACCATTGACACGTTATCATTTGATCCCTCATATAACTTTGCCCACATATCAAGAAGGGCAGCAACGGGAATTCTTTGGTCCTCGGGAAATAAAGCAAGGTCTATGAAACAATTCTTGACAGAAGCCATTTCTTTATTCAAGTCATCTAAGCAACTTTTGAGGAGTGCAAGCAAATTTTCCTCTGAATCAAGAATAGAAGAACCTTTAGATAATTCTGTGAGTTTGATTCTCCATTTCTCTATAGGCTGATTGCGAAGTGACGTCCCTACGGTTGTAATGGCAAGCGGAAATCTCTTATAGTGGTTTATTATCTGCAGTCCAATTGTCCCAAATAAGGTGAATAACTATTTACAGATATGGTAAAATCTACGGGTTCACTCGCGTGCATGGGTGATTGTGTAGTAAGTGACATTTTCTATAAGCAGGAATGCATAAATAAGGGCATATACGTTAGAAACTCAAACTAATAAATCACCTCTTTCTGAAAATGATTTGGTATGTTACAACTCGTATTTGGCAGGAATGCTGAACGACGAAAAAGAGTCGGTGCATCTTCATCTGTCAATGGTTGTAAATTATATGGAGGCCCGAATTTCGGAAAATGGTATCTTGATGTCACCAAAATCTTGTAATCTGGAATTTTGATTTCATCAAACTTGTCAAGAAGGGATTCTGATGCAGAAGGAACATCATCCAAGATTAACAGCAAAGGATTTTGCCCTGCTTCCCTTAAAAATAGCGGCAGCCAGCTAAATGCAACTTCTTCATTTACTAAAGCAGGTACGCTGAATCCGGCATGTTGACACAAACAAGGTAGCTGGGCTTATTGGAAACCTTGGCAAAGAAGATATTGTGCTTGAATTTATCTAGCCAAGAAAACACATAGGAATGTAACATTACTAATTAGAAGAAAAAAGAGAAAAGAAATGATATCATTAGTATACAGGTAGCAGTCATACTACGTTTTGATTAACTGTCCTTGTGGACTAACTATCGACCATGCATTGACAATTGTAAGTGTGCTATATCAATTATATCAACAATATCGAGTGTGCGTATCTTAAAAAATGTTTGCCGCATCGTACAAAAACTTTATGGATAGATACCTCTGACTTTGTTGATCATAACAGAACATAGTTGCCAAAGTGGTCTTCCCACATCCTCCCGGAGCAGTGAGCACAAGCATTGACAGCGCGTCGTCTCTAAGGAGTTTCATCTTCATCTCCGCCAAAGGCACATCCAGTATAAGCGTATTGCTTGGAAGGTCAGGAACTGCACACCAAGTTGGAATAAGGTTTTGGTTTTGATTTTGAGCCACAAGATTGCATCAATTCGGTTGAGCACCACCGCGGAATTAACTTCTAACTGCACGTTCAGCAGAGGCAAGAGTCTTTGAAGAGATCTGTCCCATTTAACAATTTTTTTAGCATATTTAGCCTTTTTCAAAGAAGTTGAAAAAAACCAGCGGTGTAGATTAACTTGGAATTTGGAAGTAAGCACTTTCAAATTTATGTTATATAATAATAGTAAAGGGCAACATACAATAATACAATATCATTTCTTAATTTTATGTTTATTTAAAAACAATTTTAATTAAAAACTCTCGGTACTGTTTATTTTAACAAAAAATCATATTTTTACACTAAAAAATCAATCCTGGTATTATTCACTTTACCCTTTATTTTGTCCTTGTCGTTAAACCTCAAAGTTTACAAGTCATTTTCATTAGTTTTCCTTTATTTAGGGAACTAAGCTTATTATATTAACACTCAACGTATTATTGAATAAACCTTACGTACTTAATACACCCTACATTTACTTTTCCAATCAAAATTTATATATACTCACACATATTTTTCCATAATACATTTACACTCCACACTCTCAACATACGTCCTACATTGATCCCCTACATTTTCTACATACACGTATACACCCCACACTCTTCACAATGATTTCTTTATTCTTCTTTTTCGTCTGTGCTATGTACTGTTTGATACAAAATCATTCATGTTTAGCAAGGATTTGCTCATGTTTTTTCTTTTGTTTAGCAACAAGGATTTGCTAAACTTCTTTTTAACTAGTGAACATTGATAAGTGAGGGGGTGTATCCCAAAATGACAATTTAGCATATGTATAAGATGATTATATTAACACTCAACGTATTATTGAATAAACCTTACGTACTTAATACACCCTACATTTACTTTTCCAATCAAAATTTATATATACTCACACATATTTTTCCATAATACATTTACACTCCATACTCTCAACATACGTCCTACATTGGTCCCCTACATTTTCTACATACACGGATACACCCCACACTCTTCACAATGATTTCTTTATTCTTCTTTTTCGTTTGTGCTTAGGCCTGGCAATTCCTGACACGACCCGATAACCCGACACGACACGACACTAAATTAACAGGAGTTCGGGTCGACACGATAACGAAACCGGTCGTTATCGGGTAACCCGATAAGCACCTGTTAAGATAACGGGTTGGTTCAGGTATACACGTGGGTAACACGATACACGATAAGCAGAATATTAATTTAATAATTTTATAACCCTAAAAAAATACTATAATAATTATATATATTAATTTAACAATTTTATACCCCTAAAAACTATAATTATATATATATATATATTAAATTAACTAAATAATTATATATACTATAATAATTATATCCCCAAAATATTAACTATAATAGTTATATTTATATATATATATATATATTAAATTTTATACCCCTAAAAACTATAATAATTATACATACAAAATAAATAGATTTAAATCTACTTAATAAATAAATAAATATATATATATATACACACACACACACATCATTGAACTTCATGGGATACGAATTATACGAAACTAATTTCAACGATCCAACCGTCAAACTTGTTTGTATATACTTCGAGATCGCATCAGCAAAAAATTACAAAAAACAAACATTCACAGATCAAGTAACGAGACAACACTTTTCGACGGTTATAAACGAAAAATCACGATTTAACGGTTATTTTAACTCCGATTTTGATGATTTTTTACAGCTACACTCCTTGATCCTATATGAATACAATGAATGAATTCGATCTTCAATTTAAAATATTTACAGTAGGGGATACCACAAAATCTTATGTTATACTTGATGAAAGTGTGAATAAACTCTTAAGTGTTAGTGAATCTATTGTTGTGATGGGATACGCATTCTATGAAACTAGTTTCAACGATCCAACCGTCAAACATGTTTGTATATACTTCGAGATCGCATACACCAAAAATTGCAAAAAACAAACATTCAGATATCAAGTAACAGGACAAAACTTTTCGACGGTTATAAACGAAAAATCACGATTTAACGATTATTTTAACTCCAATTTTGATAATTTTTTACAGCTACACTCATTGACCCTATATGAATACAATGAATGAATTCGATCTTCAATTTAAAATATTTACACTAGTGGATACCACAAAATCTTATGCTATACTTAATGAAAATATGAATAAACTCTTAAGTGTTAGTGAATCTATTGTTTTGATGAGATGCGCATTTTGCGAAACTAGTTTCAACGATCCAACCGTCAAACTTGTTTGTATATGCTTCGAGATCGCATACGCCAAAAATTGCAAAAAACAAACATTCAGAGATCAAGTAACGAGACAAAACTTTTCGACGGTTATAAACGAAAAATCACGATTTAACGGTTATTTTAACTCCGATTTTGATGATTTTTTACATCTACACTCCTTAACCCTATATGAATACAATGAATGAATTCGATCTTCAATTTAAAATATTTACACTAGTGAATACCACAAAATCTTATGTTATACTTGATGAAAGTATGAATAAACTCTTAAGTGTTAGTCAATCTATTGTTTTGATTGGATACGCATTTTACGAAACTAGTTTCAACGATCCAACCGTCAAACATGTTTGTATATACTTCGAGATCGCATACGCCAAAAATTGCAAAAAACAAACATTCACAGATCAAGTAACGAGACAAAACATTTCGACGGTTATAAAAGAAAAATCACGATTTAACGGTTATTTTAACTCCGATTTTGATGATTTTTTACATCTGCACTCCTTAACCCTATATGAATACAATGAATGAATTCGATCTTCAATTTAAAATATTTACACTAGTGGATACCACAAAATCTTATGTTATACTTGATGAAAGTATGAATAAACTCTTAAGTGTTAGTGAATCTATTGTTTTGATGGGATACGCATTCTACGAAACTAGTTTCAAACGATCCAACCGTCAAACATGTTTGTATATACTTCAAGATCGCATACGCCAAAAATTGCAAAAAACAAACATTCAGAGATCAAGTAACAGGACAAAACTTTTCGACGGTTATAAACGAAAAATCACGATTTAACGGTTATTTTAACTCCGATTTTGATAATTTTTTACAGCTACACTCCTTGACCCTATATGAATACAATGAATGAATTCGATCTTCAATTTAAAATATTTACACTAGTGGATACCACAAAATCTTATGTTATACTTAATGAAAATATTAATAAACTCTTAAGTGTTAGTGAATATATTGTTTTGATGAGATACGCATTTTGCAAAACTAGTTTCAACGATCCAACCGTCAAACTTGTTTGTATATTCTTCGAGATCGCATATGCCAAAAATTGCAAAAAACAAACATTCAGAGATCAAGTAACAGGATAAAACTTTTCAACGGTTATAAACGAAAAATCACGATTTAACGGTTATTTTAACTCCGATTTTGATGATTTTTTACAGCTACACTCCTTGACCCTATATACATACAATGAATGAATTCGATCTTCAATTTAAAATATTTACATTAGTGGATACCACAAAATCTTATGTTATACTTGATGAAAGTATGAATAAACTTTTAAGTGTTAGTGAATCTATTGTTTTGATGGGATACGCATTCTACGAAACTAGTTTCAACAATCCAACCGTCAAACATGTTTGTATATACTTCGAGATTGCATATGCCAAAAATTGCAAAAAACAAACATTCAAAGATCAAGTAACGAGACAACACTTTTCGACGGTTATAAACGAAAAATCACGATTTAACGGTTATTTTAACTCCGATTTTGATGAGTTTTTACAGTTACACTCCTTAACCCTATATGAATACAATGAATGAATTCGATCTTCAATTTAAAGTATTTACACTAGTGGATACCACAAAATATGAAGTTATACTTAATGAAAGTAAGAATAAACTCTCAAGTGTTAGTGAATCTATTGTTTTGATGGGATACGCATTCTACGAAACTAGTTTCAACGATCTAACCGTCATACTTGTTTGTATATGCTTCGAGATCGCATACGCTAAAAATTGCAAAAAACAAACATTTAAAGATTAAGTAACGGGACAAAACTTTTCGACGGTTATAAACGAAAAATCACAATTTAACGGTTATTTTAACTCCGATTTTGATGATTTTTTACAACTACACTCCTTGACCCTATATGAATACAATGAATGAATTCGATCTTCAATTTAAAATATTTACACTAGTGGATACCACAAAATCTTATGTTATACTTAATGAAAGTACGAATAAACACACTAGTAGGTCACTTTCATTAAGCTTTGAGTTCCATTGGCAAGGTTTAAACTTTTGAGAAAGGCTTCACAACCTTGAAAACAAAAACGCTTTCATTTTGCATATCCTTGCACATTTAATATTTGTAATAGATTAGTAGTGTATGGATGTATTTTTTATGAGGCTCTTATTTTCGAGTGTAGATGTAGTACTTAAACGACAAATGTGTTTTAATGTTTTGAAGTAATATTTATGTGACAATGTGTGGTATGTGCAAATTTAAGAAGAAAAAAAATATTTTTCTTAACGGGTCATAACGGGTCGGATCACTTTACCCGTTGGGTAAAGTGACCCGACCTGTTAAGGACCCGTTAAGATAACAGGTGTGACACGACACGATCCGTTAAGATAATATGTGTTACACAAAAACGACACGAACACGACTGACACGACCCGTTTGCCAGGCCTATTTGTGCTATGTACTATTTGATACAAAATCATTCATGTTTAGCAAGGATTTGCTCATGTTTTTTCTATTGTTTAGCAACAAGGATTTGCTCAACTTCTATTTAACTAGTGAACATTGATAAGTGAGGGGGTGTATCCCAAAATGACAATTTAGGATATGTATAAGATGATGATATGAGGAATGACTGGATGTATCTTACTAGCATTCTGTAAATTAATGGCACCCCATCCCACCACTGGATTTTTTATCCTTTTTGCTTCTGGACTTCCGTTTTCCGTCCCGTTTTCAATGAATCAAAAAGGTAAATTATACATATGTGGTACGATGTGCAACGTGCTGTGTAGCACCAAAGATTTGGGTGTCCTAGGAATCGTTTCCTATGAATTGCAAGGAGATTTCGTACGATTTAAATGAAAATGGCTACTGTTTATTAGGTGTTTGATCTTCCTTACCAACCATATTTTTTTTCAAGGAATATTATTCATAACTATATATAGGCATGTTGATGCCGTTGAAATCAGAGTTTCATTATTCAGAGTTTTGTTCTACAATAAAGAGTGAGAGTGGTTTTAAGAGTTGAAGAAGACAATGAATCTTATCGGGATATAAACATTAAAAGTGATTTTGGATGTATTTAGATTTTTTTTTAACCTTAAATTGTCATTACATATTAGTGTATATAAGTTATTTAATATCAAATTTTAATGTGGGGTGTATTCAACATTGTATGGGGTGCTAATAAAAAAAAACCTTATTTAAATTACTTGGTAATGTCTTATTTTCATCCTTTTCCTTTAAACTCTCACATTATATTCTCTTTTTTTTTTAATAGCATATTATTTCATATTATATATTATATAGTAATTAATTAATTTCAACTAAATCAGCCTAGTTCGCTTAGGCGTCCGCCTTGGCGCTAGCTCTTGTCTGCCGCCCGACTAACGCCTAGTGTCTTTTAGAACTATGGAAAATACAAACCGAACGCATTGCAAAATGATACAACTTGAAGAGAAGATAAGCAAGAATATATCACATTTGAAATATTTGAGGTATCTAATTGAGTTCAAAGAAATTGATGAAAACTATATTCCAAGAAACTAGTGAAATTTTATCGTGACAATTAAATAGGTAAATAGATTCGGATGGAATTGAATTGTTGCAATGATTATATATGAATCGATACTTGCAAAATAGATGGTTCAGATCGATGTGGAGTGAGTTCTACAACTAATTCTCATTTTTAAAATAAGAATCCCTTCCCTTAAAGTTCCTAAAACATGATGTATGAAGTCTTTAAGGGAAGGGATCCCCATTTTTATTTTAACAAACGATAATATCAGCACTAAGGGTGAGAGGGCGGGCGTAGTCTCACAATGGGTTAGCAATAATGTGGTTCAAATTCGCCTTTGGCGAGAATATGATGTGTTGATGCACAAAACCGGAAGGTCTTGGAACAACGTAAATCTGACCATGAATCATGCAAACGCCCAAGAACACAAAGATGTATCGTGGTTCATCCCAATGTTTAGGCTACGTCCACACTGATGTTGATTATGTATGTATGTATGGATTACAATAGATCGGCAATGGAGCTCTCTGTGGATGCAACCTTTGCCATTTGCTCTCTGTTTGGCTGAGAAGGTATTGCCCTCTATATTATGAGGGATGGATCTGAGACCCTTTGGATGTGAGGCTCTGAATGTGAGTCCCTTTCATGAGGGTGATGGAGTCCCTTTTATAGAATAAAGGCTCCATCCCCTTTTACATTTGTCATGAGCTTAGGAATGAGGCCCAAAGACGATGCCCAATATATGGTACAAACAGGAGTCCCCCAAGTCTTCAGTCAAGAGAGTCTTTTGGCTGGATACTCAAATCCAATCCATGTACGGGCCGAAGTGGCTAGATGTCTTGAACCAGTACTCAACATAAGGCAATGCTCAACATAAAGCAATACTCAGCTAGAGGTATCACACGTTACGAGACTACTCGGCTGGAGGCGATGCTCGTTGCGAGACTGCTCGACTATAGGCTATGCTCGCGGCGAGACGGTTGCTCGGCTGGAGGCGATGCTCGTTGAAAGGCTGCTCGGCTAGAGGCTATGCTCGCTACGAGGCGGCTCGGCTCGTTGTATTCCTCATTGCAAGTATATACTTTATGTCGACATGCACTCAGTATGAGTTAATTCTAGACATGATTCGGGTCCACTTGTCGGGTTCGCATATTGGGTATATGTATCAGATCCGCGGATCGAGTCCGCAAGTCGGGTCTTTGAGTCGGGGCCATACGTAGGGTCATCGAGTTGGGGCTATCTGTAGGGTCATCGAGTTGGGTCCAGGCACATAGGTGTCCCAATAAGCGAATGTCTGAGCAAGTGGGTGTCCGGTCAGACAAGAGATCACCGTCCGGACTGAATCTTTGTCACCATGAGCACGTGGCTCATCAGTCTATAAGTTGGTAGACTTCTTTAATCAGCAACAATGTTGATCAGTGGATCTAGTTGCTCAATAATTCCTGACAATAAATGACAGTATAAGTACGACCTTATAATGAATAAATCAAATTGACAAAGTTTGTCAAGGCAAAATATTGTACTATGTGCCTTCTATAAATAAATAATTCATTCAGTCGTATGGTAATTCACATGTTGTATAAGTGACATAGTTTAATGGCAGTCACAATATTCTAGGCCAATAAATATTGCACATGTACTTGGGTTAAATATATGTCACTAGGCAACATGTTAACAACTATCATAATATAATAACAATAAAATATTAAATAAATGATGAAAGCATAATGATGTCTGCTGAAAAGAAAAAGTAAAATGTTTTATTTCTTTTGGCAGAGAAGAGAGAGAGATGCAGAGAGCCTAAACAATGAGGAGTTGTTGCTCCATTCGTCAATCATCACTCCGCTAAAGTATATATATATATATATATATATATATATATAACTTTATGTGATGTGCTTTGTAATGTTTTTGACAGTGAGCATGTGATAAAATCATTACATAATGTAAATGGTGTAGTGGATGTACAAACTTTTACCACGTTTTATGATAATGATCACTGTGATATCACATGTAAAGGAACGATTATATTATTTAACTAATATGCCATCATGTTAATAGATAATAATAAAGTAATAAAATAACAAAACAAAAAAAAAAGAATCTTATCTCCTTCTTTCTCACGACTTTGTCAGAAAATGGGCATGGGGTCCGAAGCTTTCCTGACATATTGGGTAAGAGGTGATGCTCGTTGTTTCTTTTATTGTTGCTTTCCCGACATGTGAGCAGATCCGTCTCACATGACTGCACCACTGTAAAATGCTCAATAATTTCTGAGCAATGCATCCTTCGAGTCTCATCCCTTCGAAAATCTGATGAAGCAACAGCGCAGCGACCAACGGCCGGATGGTGTACTGGTTCTGCGACATCCCCATCGTCAGTAGAGGATATTTTATTTAATCATACATTCCAACACTCAGTGACTTGGATTTTTTAAGTCTCCAACCGAGAAGTTTTCCTCACTTGGGAAATTAAGGGAGCACTACCTCAACATATATGCTTCACTCACAAAGCTTCAACATAAAAACTTCAACAAAAGAAAATTTCAAAGAACTTAGTGAAGAAGGCTTTGGTGTTTTTAACACAATACGTTGAAATGAAGCAAAGCTTATTTATTGATATCTCCGATAAGTTACAAATATGTACATATACATGAATCAAAATAAACAAACAAGAGGGAGCATTCACAAAGGTTGCTCAGGAGAAGTCTTAGCAGTCGGCAGAGCCCCAGAAATAGTAGGCACGAGAGGGTGATCATACGGAGCTTCAGTACTGGGCATAACCCCAGAAGGAGGAGGCACCGAAGGTTGATCATTTGGAGCTTCATTATGCGGTACAGCCCCAGAAAACGAAGGCAATAAATGCCTTTGGAACAAACCCACAAACCTTTGATGATCAAGTAAAATCTGACCATCAGATTCCTGCAGCTGGTCAAGCTTCCTCTTCATGTTTGTATCATAGTCATGTGCGAGCCTGTGCAACTATTTATTCTCATGCTTGAGCCCTCTAATCTCCTGTTTAAGACTTATCACTTCAACCGCCAATGATTCAACTTGGCAGGTTCGAGCAAATAGGCGTTGGGCCATATTAGACACAGAACCTGCACATTGAACACTGAAAGCCAGAGAATCCTTAACAGCCAACACATTAGACCGTTTGGAAAGTAGTATGTTATCTTTGAGAGTGAGAAGGTTCTTGGCCACTAACGCAGCGGTCATATCATTCTTCATCACAGAGTCCCCAACGGTAAAATGACCAGTAGAGGATAAGAATGATGGGTGCCATATGTTGTCTTGAGGAGACATAGTTGCCTCTTCACCAAAGTTCAAGTCAAAACGACGGTCGGATGGGCCAGACATTTTCAGAAATGATGAAGGAGAAATGAGATCCAATAAATCTCCGAAGTACAAAAATAAGAGGAAAATTCCTACAAGCAATAACTCTTTGAATGTACTTCTTACACACAATTGGTGCCCTTATAAAATAAAGGGCAACAGGGCCGTTGGTTCAAAAATTGAAGAGGCAGCACTTTTCGGATTTCGAAGAGGCACCACTCTCCACACGCAACATCAGCTCATTGGGTACCACAGATAACTTTGCCAAAGATCTTTGACAAAGTTTAGACACATAAATTTTGAAGGTCTAGCTACCCTACTATTACCCACAAGGGTAAAGCAACAACACCACTGCTTGATAATTGGAAAGTCCATATGTGTGTCAACCTCTATGCTCCGTGGCAAGGCGAACTGGCAAAAATGCCCAACCTTTACTCACATTCGAGAAAACACTCCCAACAAGATTGCTTGCTCAAAAATCGAAAAGGCATCGCTCTCTGAATCTTGAGAGCCAAACTCCTAATAGGATTACTTGCTCAAAAATCGAAGAGGCACCGCCCTCCGAATCTCGAGAGCCAGACTCCCAATAGGATTACTTTCTCAAAAATCGAAGAGCCACCGCTCTCCGAATCTCAAGAGCCAGACTCTCAATATGATTGCTTTCTCAAAAATCAAAGAGGCACCATTCTCCAAATCTCGAGAGCCAAATCCCCAATAAGATTGCTTGTTCGAAAACCGAAGAGACACCGCTCTCCGAACTTCGAGAGCCAGATTTCATTGGATAAAACTTGTCTGCAATCTTCACACGCAACATCAGCTTTCCAGATACCACATACCACTTTTTCAAAGTGCTCTGACAAAGTTAAAACACGTGAAGCTTGCAGCTCCCACTACATTGCTACGACCAAGAAGGGTAAAATAATAGCATTACTACTTGTTGTTAGGGAGACTCCTATATATGTCGACCTCCATCCTCCACAGACAGGCAGACGTGTAAAAATGCTTAACCCTTCCTCATATCTGAGAGGGTACTCCCAACGAAGCCTCTCGAAATACTCAGTTTTCTTCCCTCCAATAATACCTATGCAAACCAGCCACACCAGAGCAAGAGTATCTCATATCATCAGGGTCAAAAGCAAGAGTATCTCATATCATGATTTTTCTCTGTCTTTTCCTTTGCCCTTGTTCTTACCTGTAAGATAAGGAGAAAGAGAGGAATCAGTCAGCACTTAGAATCAAGTTTCCAGTCAGGAACTGACTGCCTGGAACCCCTTGCCTGATTACTTATCTGGCACTGCTCTCGAGTACTCATCTTCAACATCTTATGCTTCCAGAAAAGATACCACATCTGCCTGAGGAACAGACAGGGCAAGTGAGAAGGATACAAGGAAGCATGTGGAGACAAATGCAACAGAACACGTGCCGATTCATATATTACTTCGTCAACAGCAAAAGTATCACATATCATCAAGGTCGAACGCACTCTTGATTTGATGGACTTGTTTTAACCTTTAAATTCTTGAGTCGGCCTTATACTCTTGAGGAAACCAGAAAACCCTCAAGCCCAGTTCAAGAATAAGCATGTGGAAAGTTACTTCTTCAAACGCAAAAGTATCTCCATATCATATCTTCTCCTTTTTCTTCTCTTTATCCTTCTTGCTGCCTGCAAGAAAGGGATAATGAGAACAATCAGCCGAAACTAGAAATCAAACTTCTGATCTGGGATTAATTGCTTAGAACTCTGATTGCTTACCTTGTCTATCACCTCTTTCAACAAATCTCCTAGCTCGGCGACTTGGGGGACTCCTACTACATGGTTTGTATCGCGCTTGACCAAGCCTGAAACTACAAGTAAGCTTCAAGTCAAATTGATACATTACCTTGTGCATCTCCACCGGTTAAAGATATCATCCCTGGATGGAGGAAAAGTACTTCCAGAGAAGATGCCACATCTACCTATGAGACAAATAAGGCAAGTGAAGACGATACCACACTTCGGTACTTAGAAGTTTCATGATTACTCAGCGGCTTGGATCTTGCAAGTCCTCAACCGAGGAGTTTCCCTCACTCGGGAACTTAGGGGAGCACTGTTTGTACCATACTTGACCAATCCCGAAACTACCGAGCACCGATCAACGTTATACCATCAAGGACCCAGAAGAGTTTCCCTCCAACCAAGAGGCTAATCACAAAAAGACACGTGTCGACATCAGAAGCCAATCATTGCGCGACACGTGTCAACATCGGAAGCCAATCACAACACGACACGTGTCAATGTCAGAACAAAGCTAGAAACTCTCTTCTATAAAAGGAGATCATTCTCCCACAATATTTCCTAATGTCATTTGTACTAAATCATTCACTAGTACTCACTAAAGGAGAGTTTGAACCTATGTACTTGTGTAAACCCTTCACAATTAATGAGAACTCCTCTACTCCATGGACGTAGCCAATCTGGGTGAACCACGTACATCTTGTGTTTGCTTCCCTGTCTCTATCCATTTACATACTTATCTACACTAGTAACCGGAGCAATCTAGCGAAGGTCACAAACTTAACATTTTCTATTGTACCAAAGTCCTCACTAATTTTGTGCATCAACATGATGTTCATTTAAAGCTTGGACAATCTGACCCACTTGAATTTCCAACTTGCTTAGTGGTTGGAGTGGTTCTGAATAATGCTACTCATTGATTGTTGAAATTGCAAATTGTTTTGAGCGAGTAGCTTCAGAGTGTCTTCCAAAGAAGTGTCAAAGAAGTCATGTTGTGGTAGAGGTTCAAATGTTTGATTTTGAGCTTCTATGTTGTTCCAAGAGTCATGATAAGGGTTCTTCCAAATAGGGCTATATGTGTTTGACAATGGATGTATTGGCCTTTGGTTAGAGAAACTCAAGAAGTGTGAGTGCTCTCGAACAAATGTAGGAAACTCATCTCTTCTTGAGCAGAATTGAAGAGGATGACCGGTCTTGGCATATAATTGACATACACCAGACATCTTTTTATACCACCTGAAATCAAAACAAAATAAATTGTAAATGAAAAATCTAAACTAAGAAAATAAAAACAGAAAGGGTTTATAAAGCAAGGAATTAGAGGGGATTGAAATCAGTCCCTGGCAACAGCGCATAACATCATTGGCATAAGTTAATTTGATTTTGGTGCCACAAGGTGAAGAGCTCAAGAGGAGTTGCCACTTCGTGAAGATCGAAGGAATCCATCTCATGAAAGGCAACCGCACAAAGGTACAAGCTACTCCGTATATTAGGATCTAAGAATTGAGCATGTGTAGTTACTTTGTAAGAATCTTGTCTCACTAGTGGATTAGACTCAATGGAGAGTCCCCCGTTTTTTAACCCATAGGTGGGTTTTTCCGGCCAAAAACATCCAGTGCAATTTATCACTTTTCTAGTTTACTTATCTTACCCTTTGCTTGTGATACATGTTCAACATTATTTGCAAAATGATAAGTCCATGCAACTAAGCTTGTCATAGTTCAAATGTGTAAAACTGGAACTTAGTTAACTTGGAACATTTTAGTAAGCTGAGTTTAATTTGACTATTTCCGCTGTGAGTAAACTGAGTTTTACTTGGAACATTTTAGTAAATTGGAACATTTTAGTAAACTAAGTGTTGTTGACTAGTCAGACAAGCACGTATATAGATTTTAAATTGCAGGTTATTTCACATGGTGCCAATTTCACAATCAAACTAATAAGCTTGTCTTAAGATTGTTGGAAAAATTAGGAACTAAAAATCTATAACCATTGGCCTCTTAACTCATCAAAACGTGCAGTTATAGTTGTTTTCGTTAACTCTGTCAGTATTCCATCAAAATGAGTTATGTTGGAATGACCATTGCTACAATTGGGTTAAAGTTGATGGACCATTGCTCCAATTGGGTTAAAGTTGATGGACCATTTCTCCAGTTAGGTTAAAGTTGAAGGACCATAGCTATAATTTTTCTCATTTAGTTTTCCATATCTGCCCCTCGATTAAGCTTCATGTGCGTGACACGTGACTCATTTTGATAGAGTTCTAATGGAGTTGAAGAAAAAGACCAATGACCATAGATTTTTAGTTGAGGGACCAATACTCCAATTAGGTTAAAGTTGAGAGACCATTACTACAATTTCCTCCATGCACATGAGTAACCAATGTTAAAGGAACATGACATAATGGATTAGAAAAACCTGAAAATACGGTCGAGGCAAGTGTTAGACACCCTGTCTTTAAGATAAGTTTAAACCCCCTACGGTGCTCATGGTTGATCGGAGGTTGTCTCCCAGGATAGAACAATCACATCTTTGTAATAGTAGCACTCCAAATTACAAAACTTCAATGAACCACAATTGTGTTGAACACTCTCTCATATAGACTCAATATAACTCTCTAATTTTTAGTGCACTATATGTATGAATATATGTATGGTGAAAAGTTGTTAAGTGATTATAGAAGGTTTCCCTATTTATAGGATTTGAGATACCTCTTTGAAAAGCATGTGACCATTCATAAAGAGTTAAAAGTTGCAATTCTTCATTCATGAAAAGTCAAAGGTTGGAATTCTTCCTTTGATTAAAGGGGGTTTCCCTATTTATAGAATTGGATATGTCGAGAAATTTCAAAACTTTAAGGTTCCTAATCGAGCTAGCAACTCTAACATGATTGGTTCATCTAAAACGCACCATCGAGGAAAATGAGGAGCATGACGATTCATCTGATGCAACACAACCTCCCTAAAGATTCTCCACACTTTTCTTCACACCGTTCAACGGAGATTCAGACCCTGATCGAATAACTAGCGAAGTGTTATGACACTTCACAAGCAGGACAAAGTCTTGATGTGTAAATTTTTTGCTATGACTTTGCAGAGAGCAACACATGATTGGTTCCACATTGTGGACCACAATCTATTGGTATTTTCTAGGAACTTCTTTGTTTTCACAATATTCGTCCTACTGAGTTGTCAAAATTTTTCAGATCACATTTTCAGCGTGGTGAAGAAGCCCAATAAGTCTATCCAGTAGTACATTCAGTGCTTCGAGACTAAAATGGCTAAAATTTTCAGCTGCGATGAAATAGTCCCATAGATAGCTTTCAAGAGAGGACTGCCAGTAGGTTATCACTCTGCAGAGACATTACCACGACCCCAAAGCAAACCTTAGCTAAACATTTTGACTTAGCAAAGGGCCATGCAATTTAGGAAGATAATAAGCGAGCAAGAAAGGCACCCAATTCAATCACAAAGTAGAAACCATCCAAGAAAAAAGCCAATTACAAAAGCTCAATCAAGATAGAGTGCGGAAAGAAGTGACAACGACGTTCCACATTATACGATAATTCTTCCAAGATGACCTATACTAAGTTCAACGTCCCTATCCACCAAATCTACAACGCATTCAAGAAAGCATCGCTTATGAGGGGCAATAAGGATTAAATGAAGTATCGTGTCTTTCACAAGGCTACCGACCACCTGACAGACAAATGTACAGACTGGAAGAACCATCTCCAAAAGTTAGTTAAGTAGCATAGATGTACAAAGTTTCGCGCAGACAAGGCAAAGTAGCAGACCAAGGATGTAGATACACCAGGCGCCGTGGCACAGCAAGTCATTCGGATTAATTCGATCATCACCGAATTAGAGCACCTTGCTTATATTGCCAAGGAGAAAATGAGAAAGATCCACCAAGCTATGATGTCTAGGTGTAGGCTAGTGATCTGGAAGACAACGATGCATTCATCATCAGTATCTAGATTGCTTATGCGAAAGTAGATCGCATACATGTAGATAAAGGAAATGTTGCCAAATTCTTTCAACACTTCATCGTCAATAAACTTGGCATGAAAAAGATTATCGCTAAGAAGTCTACTATGCTATCTGGTTGTAATGGTGCCACATCTACCACCATTGAGCTCAACGTCTACACACTTCTTATCGTCAGTTTTCAGAAGTTTGCAATCATCGATGAACCATCGCTCTACAATAACATCTTGAGCAAGCCATAGATGTACAAGATCACCACCCAGACTTTAAGCAAATGTCAGAAGATTTGATTTCTCATCCTCAGCGGTGGAGTAGGTGAGATCTGGACTGTCAAGCCATGACCAAAAAGTGCGCAGTCCAATGACTCGAGGAGACAAAAGGGAAAAAGTTCACCCAATCAACAAAAACATAGGACAACAAGAAGACTTGAGACAACTCAAACCATGATCAAGCAAGCGAACTCCTACCAGACTCCACGATAGAGGAATAAGGATGGAAGCCATAAGAGTATGCCATACATGTCATACTTGATCCAGATCGCCTCAAAAGGAAGGCGAGGATAGGCAGGCTCAGTACATGGAAGAATAACGAACTCCCGTGTTTCTTTAGGGAAACAAAGGCGTATTTGCATGGTTCCTTTTAGACGTTTGTTGTAAGCTGCACGTAGATCCAAACTTCAAGCCCGTGGCTCAAATGTGAAACATGAAGTTGTATTTCACTAATAGTACATTCAAAGTCTCCTCAGACAGATTTCTTAGCTACTTAGTCACCCAACGAGGATAGAAGCTCATCTAAAGTAAATGAAAGCCATCCACAAGCAGCAGTACTTGAAAAAGTACTCGTCGCAACCTCCTCTCATTTCCAAGCCGCATACAAACGAATATCTTTATCTATTCTTAGCTGTTTCAGATTCAGCAGTCAGCTCTACTATAACGCCCCAGAAAAATTTCAGGTTTTGGGGTGCTATCAATCTTTGTAGGTCAATGACTTAAGGTCTTCGGGCGCAATGGTAATTTGGAAAGCCCATTGAAACTACCTAGTAGGACCACATTGACGAATTTACTACATAATACGGTCCAGTAATATTCCTCTTCACTTGTAAGTGAGAGGTTTTATGTTCGATTTTCGCCAAAGGCGACTTTGAATTACATTATTGCTAGCTCGTTTTAAAGCTTAGCCCAATCTCCTACCCTTTAATGTAGATAATATCGCTTGTTAAAAAAAATGGTAAAATAAAATATTGCCAACATAAAATAGCAAAAGCACGAAGAAAAAGAAGGAAACAAGTAGTAAAGTCAAATGATTTGCCGCATATTACATAGTGTTTGTACCATACTTAGAGCCTCCGTATTTAGATCTCGTATAAATACTCGGGAGACTCAAATGTAATTATGTAATAAAGGAAGGGGCAAATATGTAATAAGTGAGGAGCCCTTATTCTATAAATTGACTCCTCACTCTCCTTATTGGAAGAGGCCAATTCCTAGGCCATGAGGATCCCCACACTCTCTCCCTCACAATCCTCTCAGAAATACAATATCAGTGTGGACGTAGCCCAAACATTGGGGTGAACCACGATACATCTTGTGTTATTTACTTTTCTTGCAGATTCACGATTGGATTTACGTTGTTCTAAGACCCCTCCGGTTTTGTGCATCAACATTTGGCCCGGCCTGTGGAATCGACACGAAAAGTTATGTCGGTTCTCTTTCATTTTTTCACCTCTACCGTGAATCTGCAAAATCTGCAAAAACCCAACAACCCAAGCTTTCCCAGAAAAAAAAACCCAGAAAACAACAAATCAAACACTATTTCCAGTCAATGTTTGGCAGCCGAGAAAACCAGTAAAAAAAACAGCTCAGAGAGACAGCTGGGTCGTGGGATCTTCAACATGTGGCGCATTGTGCTGCTGCAACGATGTGGGTCGTTCTGCTGCAATGGTGAAATGGTTTTTTTTTGTTTTAAGGAGGAGAAAGCTGGAGAGAGACAGGAAGACCGGAGATCCCCACATTTGTCCGAAAAGGCGAACTGGGCTTTAAGAGAAACAGCTCACCGAAGCTTTCTCTCTCAAGCCATAACAATTCACCGATCTTCCACAAGTTCAAGTCCCCGGTCGACTCAAATCCCACTCCAAATTTTTCCGTCAAAAGCTATGGAAGTCCACCCCTCGGCGACTGCTCCAAGATCCTCAGTGACGATTAGCTTGGCGCTAATTCCGATGATCAACATGCTCCAGGACACTCTTGCACCGGTGGACAGCGATATGCCGCATATTTCGCTGCCTCAAGTGGCGGTCGTGGGAAGCCAGAGCAGCGGGAAATCAAGCGTCCTCGAAGCCCTCGTTGACAGCGACTTCCTGCCCCGCGACCGTGACATCTGCACTCAGGCTACTAATGTACACCCACCTGATCTTTCTAGCCCCTTATCCGTCTCTTCACATACTGGAGCCCAGTCAGCAAGTGGGTCCACAAGCACTGATGAACTAATGGCAGCTAGAACCTCCAAACGTCCAACCACTCCTGTTAACAAAATGGAGGCTCCCAAAAAAAAAAAAAAACAGCAAATGCTACTGGATTTGTTACCCCAACTTCTATGATTCCTTCTACTGTTCCACAGGCTCGCAAAGCATCCTTGGTTCGGTTTTTGAAGAAGCGCAAGGAAAGGGTGATGAGTGCAGCACCATACAACTTCGACAAAGAATCACCAGAACAAGGCACTCCAGTATCCAGCAGGGGATGTCTGGAGATGAAGAAAAGTCGAGTAGGAAACAAAAACAAAAAGGAATACAAAAAGCAAAAGCAATGAGGAGTGAGAATGGATGGGCACGACCAGGCTATCCAAGAAAAGCAAATGGTTTGCAAGCAAAAGATACCTTACAAAGCAACATGGGTGGACAGAGAAGGAGCGGGGAGAAAGGGAAAAGCAGAAGGAAAAAGAAAAAGTAAAGCAAAAGCTTCTACAACCATATGCCATACCACTACCCAACCTTCAATTGTGCAGATACTATCCCATTATCCAACCATCTACCATACCCACCTTCTGCAGCAGTATTTTTTAATGATGTAATTTATTTTTCTTATCTTTCGGAGACATCTGTATAAACCCCATCAGAGGGTAATAATGATAATAATAAATATAAAAAATATATAAAAAAAACGGCAAGCCCAAAATAATGGGCTGGAATGTTATGGGCGAAAACCCATATGCCCAAAAGAGCCAGGTCCTCTATTATCACCAACCAGGTGACCAAAAGTACGTTTAGTACTACAAAAAATTATTCGGCAGCCTGCCGCTATTATCACCAACCAGGTGATCAAAAGTACGACTAGTACTCCAAAATTATTCGGCAGCCTGCCGCTAGGTGATCAAAAGTACACCCAGTACTTCAAATTATACATAAGCATTACTCATATCAATCATACATAAACATTCATAAGCATTACTCATGTCTATCATACATAAACATTCATGAGCATCACTCAGATCAATCATACATAAACATTCATGAGCATCACTCATGTCAACATTCATGAGCATCACTCATGTCAATTAGCTTCGAAAGCTTCATTTACAGAGCTCTAGCTTCAAAAGCTTCATTTACAGAGCTCTAGCTTCAAAAGTTTCATTTACAGCGCTCTAGCTTCAAAAACTTCATTTACAAAAGATCTAGCTTCGAAAGCTTTATTTACAGAGCTCTAGCTTCAAAAGATTCATTTACAAAAGCTCCAGCTTCGAAAGCTTCATTTACAGAGCTCTAGCTTCAAAACTTCACTTGCAAAGCTTCACCTACAAAGCTTCACTTGCAAAGCTTCACCTACAAAGCTTTAGTGCAGGGTATACAAATACCGCCTCCGAACAACCGCCACTTCGGCCCATACATGGATTCAATTTGAAGTCTCCAGCCAACAGACTCTATTGACCGAAGACTTGGGGGACTACACTATGTACCATATATTGGGCCTCATAAAAAATATTTGGGGGACTCTAACCCATCACTTATGTATTGATGAGCGATCCCTTATTTTATAAAAGGGACTCCCTCACTTTCATTATAGAGCACCCATTATTCATGTACTGATGAACGCGCCCTTATCTTATAAAATGGACTCCTTCCTCTTCATTAGAGAGCATCGCCGCCTACTGAGCAACCGTCTCGCCACGAGCACCACTCCTAACCCATCACTTATGTATTAAAGAGCGAGCCCTTATTCTATAAAAGGGACTCCCTCACCATCATTAGAGAACATCAACTCTAGCCCATCATTTATGTATTGAGGAGCGAGCCCTTAATCTATAAAAGGGACTCCCTCACCTTCGACGCCACAAGCCGAGCCAACCAAGGCAATATAAGCCACAAGCCGAGCAGCCTCGCAACATGTGCTACTTCTAGTTGAGCATCATTTCAGATTGAGCACTGCCTCATATCGAGCATCAGTTCAAGACAACATCTAGTTACTTCGGCCCACACATGGACTGAGTTTCAAGTATCCAGCCAAAAGACTCTCTTGACTGAAGACTTGGGGGACTACTGTTTGTACCATACTTAGGGCTTCCGTATTTAGATCTCGTATAAATACTCGGGGGACTCAAATGTAATTATGTAATAAAGGAAGGGGCAAATATGTAATAAGTGAGGAACCCTTATTCTATAAAATGACTCCTCACTCTTCTCATTGGGAGAGGCCAATTCCTAGGCCATGAGGATCCCCACACTCTCTCCCTCACAATCCTCTCAGAAATACAATATCAGTGTGGACGTAGCCCAAACATTGGGGTGAACCACGATACATCTTGTGTTATTTACTTTTCTTGCAGATTCACGGTCGGATTTACGTTGTTCCAAGACCTCCCCGGTTTTGTGCATCAACATATAGAAAGCATAGAAATCCCACATATTACATAGATTAATACACTTTCCATGCACTTCACACTCAAGAGTTGAACAAAGAGGAGTGCAGAAGAGAACACAGAGTGTGAAAGTCAATACCCATTGTGAACAATTACAATAAGTCTACATTGCTGACATGTTATTTAAACACACATACAACATAAAATAGAAGTAAATTACGAAAGAAAAAAAAAATAAACACGACCACACTGAATACTTTGCACAATCACTCATTGATGAAGCACCATGGCCTTAGGTTGGAAGCTTGTTGAGCCAATTTAGGTTGAAATCTTCTTTGATCACCTTTTTGTGTACGTTTATGAGAAATGATAAGAAGGGTTCCCATTGATTGGATAAATCAAAGGATAATCAATGAAGAGTTGAACAATGAGAAGTGCAGACATGTTATTACATTAATGCCCATGGTAAGAACTTACAATAATTCTACACCATGTTATTTAAAATCACATTACTTTACTTTAGTCTAAAAGTAGAGGGGAGGACGGCATTGTGCAATTGAGAGCTGATAATTCCATCCCATTGTCTTATCTCCCCACCCACATTTTAATAAAAAATTTGATGCCCTTTTTACCCTCTTATAAAATGACATATAAGGACTAAAACCAAAAAGTACTTGCTTCCATTAATCTGCAAGTACACCCTTAATTCACACCAAAAATAACAATTCATGGACTCACACAAAAAAGCTACTTTCTTATTCAGATTTTATCATTCTACGTTGCTTCTGGGTGTCTCGATCACGCCCTCAAAGTTTCTGAAAAAGTCGAAAACCCGGTACTAATGTGTGGAACTAGATGATCATAGGCCACACTACCTATTCGTATGTATCAGTGCAAGGTTGAGGTTGGTGAGAGAAGGGGAACATGTGCACGGGAGGGTTTGGGAAGTGGGTTTGGATCCATCGTGTTTGTTCAGACGAGTTCGATTAATTTTGTATGCAACGAGTGGAGGGTCGGGTGGTGGTGCGGAGTATGCACGCCGAGTGTTTTATGGTATGCGTGAGAGGAGTGTTGTGAGTTGGGGTGTACTCATACACATATATGCCAGCTGCGGTTTAATTGATGACGCCTATAAGTTATTCAAGCAGATGCCAAGAAGAAGCACTGTCTCATGGACCAACATTATCATTGGGTTTGCAAAACAAGATCGCGGGGAGGAAGCTCTTCGTATCTTTCGCTGGGTTTGCAAAACAAAGTCGCTGGGCTTATTAGCTAATATTTATTCCACTACAAATTAAAATAGTTGAGGTTATTTTAGGTATAATAACGGGTGGAGAAATAGTGTTTTAATTTTTTAACATTTTATAATGGGTGAAATTATAATATGGGTGGGCAAATAAAACAATGAGGTGGGTTTAGCAGTACTCATGCAATTTTGGGCTAATTTCAGTTTATTTACGAAAGAGAGCTGCTAGACCCATCCCGTTGTTTTATTTTCCCACCCACGTTATATTTACACCGACTATAAAAAGTTAAAAAATTAAAATGTTATTTTCCCACCCATTATTATTTCTAAAATAACCTTAATATGTGTGTGTGTGTGTGTAATTAGAAGAAAAGGGGTGAACAGCCGCACTGGTGTTCCAAACAGATGAACAGCAGCACATATCCAAAAGAAGTAAAGGGCAAACAAAAGAACTCCCAACACAGCACCTCCAACAAATGCCAGGAATTCTCATAGGAAAATGTGAAACAAATTGCACCCTAACCTAATGAAAACGAATTCTAGGAATTCTCTTAGGAAAACGTGAAACAAATTGCACCCTAACCTAATGCAAATTAAAATAAAAAGTCACATAGCTATGCTTCAATTATACGATGTCGACAAATCAAGATGACCCACATAAAATTATCTTTTACCTCTTCGACGGAAACATAATCATCTACTTTTTCCATAGAAACATCATCTTCTAAGTTCATTATTTTTGCTTTCTTTGAATGAAAGGAGATGAGAATGATGAGTTAGGGTTTAAAGGAAACAAATCGTCTAAACATAGCGTGAGAGTTATCAAGCCCAAACTTTTCTTTTTTATTTTTTTATAAAAAAAAGTAATTCAAAAGGGGTAACTAAGGTCCTTATTAGTCATTTTACAAATTGATAAATTTTTAATTAAAAACTTCATAAAAAGGTGGGTCAAAAGATAAGACATTGGGGTGACAGCTCTTTTTACGAAATTGCTACTGAAGCTCTCTGCTCCCTGATTTAACGTAATTTGCAAAATTGCCACTGGGCTTCAGAGAGGGCTTTGGGTCTTTGGGCTGGAATTTCCGTTCAGATTGGAATTTTCGGTTTTGGATGGGTTACGTGTCCATCATCGTAGAAATTTCCGTTTCAACTTCTCTCTCACAAGCCTCTGCTTCAGTCACAACGAAATTAACGCACAACTCCAACCTCCACCACCACAAAACATCAAAATCTCCTCCGAGGACGACTCGGTCCCGACCACCGGGTCAACTCGCCCGTTCGACGACGACGGTTACCTGGGCTACGCCACCGACTCTCCTCCCAGCGATTCGACTCCGAGTCGCTCAAGGACTCCGCCACCGTTTCCCCAATCTTCCACGGCTCCGCCGTAAACGACGCTTTCGCCACTCAGCCGGCATCGGAGGCCTTCTCTCCTCCGTCGATTTACGCCGAATCGAACGGCCAGGGCTTTGATGGAGGGTTTGGCGGGTCCGACGATCCGATTTTGCCGGCTCCGTCGGAGATGCTGCCTGAGGAGGGCTTCGCTCTCAGAGAATGGAGGAGGTAGGGTCTCGAATTCTGATTGTTTTCGGCTGTTAGGATTCATGAAGTCCTGATTTATCTCCATGTTTTTCTACCTTTTTTCCTTTTACCCTTTTGTTATTTGTGGATAAAATAATGTATGTTCCTATCATGGTTTCTCCAAAAATAGATTTTTTAATATGCTGTTTACTGAAATTTCAGTCCTTGGAGTGAAGCTCCTTATAAGGATGCTGCAAAGAGAACAGCATCTGGGAATTTACCTCTTAATGCATTTTTGTCTGAGGTATCTTCCTTTTCATAGCTACCCTGTTTAAATTAGCTTACATTTGCTCTTCATGATTTTTTTTTCCATTTATTTTGGATGTACATGTTTCCCTTTTTTCTTTGTTTAAAGAATCTCCTTAAGCCAATTGTAAATTGTAACTATATCTTTGTTTTTTTGTGATTCCAGTGGGCCATCATGACACTGTTAAATCCAAAGCGAAGTTTGGCGAATTTGATGTATGTTGGATACAATGGCAGTCCTGCTTCGGCTATCCATGTTACTAGAAGAAGATCAGTAGATCGTAAAAGCCAAAAAACAGAAAGAAATGTTTTCAGCTGCTTCGTTTTTGGTCCTAAAAATGCAGGAAAATCCGCTCTTTTAAATTCATTCATAGGAAGGTATGGCTTTCCCCTTTCCTGCACTCAACATAGTTAATTAGTTCCGTATATTATAAATGTGAAGAGAAAGGGTACCACCACACCTAATCCCATTTTCTTAATCTTTGGTATAACAAAATTTATTGGGTAATAACTTCCTAGCTCTCAGATGCTGTTATAGTTCTACACAAATGAACTATTTTGCTCCTGAAACTACCCAATTTTCTTTTCTTTTTTCTTTTCAAACTGAGACAAAGCTCACCGTGTCTGCTATCCCTTTCCTGTTTGACTCTGGTCTATCTTCCATTTTAGAAAATATTTGTGGTGACTGTAGATTTATTCTTTCATTTGGCTTTGTTAAGTTGTTGTTGCCAATTTTGACCTCAGGTCTTGAGTGAGGCTATACCTATTGGTGAGCGTTATGTAGTGAAGATTGGGGTGAGTACTATCATATATAACACTTTTTGCTTTGAGAAAGGGAACGGGTAAGGGAGGTATGGGTATGGGTTTTTACGGCCGGTTTCTAGGGAGGTGATCTGGTGTCAGTGCCTTCACAGGGTGGGGGTGTGATATGGGGGAGAGAGGAGAGGCGGTTGGTTGTAGAGAGAAGGTGACGGCGGGTGCACGATTAAGGGGTCAGAAAGAGAGTTGATTGGGTACAAGATTTGAGGTTAGGGTTGAGGGAATGAGTGTGTTGGCTGCAGTGAGATGGTGGGGTTGAGTTAGTGTCACTCCCTCTTTGTCGCTTCTCTCTTCCTCCATCTATGACATCTTCGTTTTGGGGTCAAAATATGTTCGCTTTTACATAGAAATTTGACTGTTATTATTTATTTATTTGGGTTTTTGTAGCTGATACATATTAGGTTTTGTGTTTCTGGGTTTTATCACTAATTGTCAATTGGATTTTCTGGTTTCAGTAATAGGTAGAGGCATCGACTAATCAGCTGGCTGATCAGCACATGCCAGTGTATAATCTTGCATTGAAGATTCTTTGTCGGGTTATCAATGTATCATTGAAGGTAGCGTGGTGGCTGATCTTATAAAGAAAACTAAGAATTCTGGATTTAATTGTTTACCTGCTTCTTTTGTACTCAAGTTATTGGGCTTTGCGAGGGAATAATATGTTTCTTTCTGCTGAATTATAGGCTGAACCAGACACTGAAGAAGTATTTGCACAAGTCACTTTACTTCCCGAATCAAATGTAAGTTGTTGGCTTCAGGATTCTGATTTATTGTGGGCGGGTAAAACTGTATGGGTTGAGATTCTGATGGTTTGATGTTATAAATTTTAGCAAGATGAGAATGCAGTGGAGAAGGAAATATCATAGGGCGCGCGTCCTTAAACGGGAAAAGACTTTGGTTAAGCAAAGCCAAATTAAGGAAGAGAATAGGTAGAGGCTAAAACATAATCAAGTGGAAATTTTAGGTACAAAATGTGCAGTGAGTCAAGAAATTATACAATGGTGTCCAACTGCTTTCCACCACGGCCACTTTAAAAGGCTTAGTTCTTTTTCCAAGTGAAGAAATAAAATGGCACTTGAATCGTAGAAGTATTAACATCTATACTCAAATGGAAAAAACTACATATTTGAAAGGAAAAAAACACACCAGCACACACTTGGAAATAGCTGGAAATATTGGCAAACCTCACAATGTATATGCATGCTTTAGCGATATTTATAATGAGGATATCTATATTACCAAACCTCACTTATGCTCTGTACACATTCTACTGTTTAAGTAATGAAGAAAACTATTCTCAATGTCTCTAGCTATTCATTTATTATCTTCAATGATTTGGAAACCTGCTACTGTAGTTTTCAGAATGGTTATGTCACACTCTGCTATTCTTCCTGTCACAATGGGGAAGGCTTGCATCTATTCAAATAATGACTTCTAAATTGTGTCTTCACAGAGAGGCTTGATTGATAGTGACGCTTTAACCCACAAGAGGAATGCTAAATCCACAACGCCGTTCAAGTCGGACCACTAGTGAATGCCTAAACTTTTGTGCTTAAATGGATTCATCAACTCAATTTTGTCGTTAATTTTTGTTTTGAGTCCATTTTCCTTTCTGCTGTTGTATTAGGATTTTAAGCTCAGTCGTTCAGGCATGACACATTTTCAGTGGCAAGTCATAAGCATAATTCATTTTTCTTAAATTAGACTCAAGATTTTTATGTGCATTATTCTTCCGTTTTACGAATTTAATTGGCTAAGCCTTAATGATGTTGTTGATGAATCTTCACAAAAGTCTGTTTCTCTTTTAATCATTGACTAATTTTTTTTCTTCGTTGGCAGTCGAGGCAAAAGGTGTTGGGTTTTTTTCCAGCCCATGATAAGTTGTCCTACGTCTATAAGGAATTATAGTCTTAGAGGATTAAATTGTTTTCCCAATTGGAGTTGTTTTCCCAATTGGAGTTGTTTTCCCAATTGGAGTTAGTTTCTCAATTGGAGAAGGATTCATAACTAGATTCCAATTAGGATTAATAATCCTTATTGAAGAAGACCTTTATTATGTCTATGTAAAGGGACTATTGTACTAGTTTTGAATTGGAAGGGAGCAAAACAATAAATTGTATACCACTCAAGGGATTAGAGTGAGAGAATATTGTAAAGTGTGTGCGAGAGAAAAGAAAAGAGATAGTGTATTTCTTGTTCTTGTTCTTTCAGGTTTTTCGTCAAGTCCTAGTTCTAGAGATTTGGCAAGATTATTGGTTGTACTCATTATTGATATAGTGAAAGATTGTTGTTGTTGTCCTGTGGACGTAGGCACAAATTGCCGAACCACATAAATTTTGGTGGTATTTATCTTGGTTATTTGTTTCGATTTCTGGAGTTTGTTATTTTTTTTTTCATTCTTAAACGCGATATTCTCAACTAAAGGTTCTTGCGATTTGAATCAAATGCATACTCTGCAAGTATATGTGCTGTATGCACACATGCATATAAACTAATAAAATATATATACATGATTTCATGTGTTAAAGACTGTACTTATTCTTAAATAAAGGTTCTGCTGACAATAAGTTTAACAATATGATCTTAGAACTCATCTTTAAACTTTGTATAACTGAAATATTATTCATCAATTGTAACTTACCCTGTTGCTATTTGCTAATGACAGAAGCTATGAAGATTGTACTTATTCTCTTCGTAGATGCAATGCTAGAAATTAAGTTTGTATGGGGTTAAATCAATTGATGCTATAGTATTTGTTAAAATTGTTAGATTTAGGGGTTTGATAAATTGATTTTAGTAATGTTGTTTGTGGTTTGGGTTCTCCTTTTGTTTTAGATAGATGGTGCTTGATAGTGGTTTAAGTTTTTTTTATTATTATATTCCCTGCACGTTGCAAAATTCTGGTACTATTTGGGGATTTTGGAGTTGAAAGTTTAGGGTTTAGGGGAATGAAAAGAAGGGATGTCTGCGTTTCGGAAATGTGTTTTTAAGGTACCTTTAACTCCTAATTGCCATTTGGCATTCAATATATACTCTATTGCTTGCTGGGGTTTACCCTTTTGAGCATTTTATTACGTTTCTTCTTGCTCTCTGACTGAAAATTTTAAATGCTATAGGTGAATGCAAACGCTGCAAAACCCGGCCTGAAAAACGGACGAAAGCCAGCATTCGACCTGCTGCTGCAATACACAGGTGTGTTGAAAACTTTCCCAAATCCTCTGTGCTACACAATTATACATGTGTGTATGTACAGCTTTATACATGCATTGGTGGAAATACATACATTTGAGCCAGGTTTTTGTTTTAGATTTATATGCTGGTTGTCAGGTTCTAGCTGTGTGAAGTTTATGTCTTTAATTTTAATTTTTTTATGAAAGTAGCTCATGTTTGCTTACCTGGCGGTGGTTGTTCTGATTTAGTGGTTAAAAATGGAAATTTTACTCGCAGTAAGGGATTAATTGAGGTTCATGCATGCATCATTGGTGTAAATTTGAGAGATGGAATAATATGTGTGTAAAGTCCTTTTGGTTTTTTATTGCATTGTTTAGGTGGTGAATTGCGTGGAAAATGGGGGGTACAATTTATTTAATTTGAGCAAAACAATGGCATTTAAGCTTAGTTGGTTAGTGAGGATTAGAGTCAATAAGGCGCCATCTGTCTTTATCTGAAATCTGAATTCATTGAATGATGAATGATATCTAAAAGCTCATTATTGTCCTGGGAAACCTCCTAAATTATCGATTCCTTGCTTTCTACGTACAATGTTTCATATTCTATTTTCTGATTTTCTGATTTTGGGGTGGAGGGAGTGCTAATATGGTTCTCTTCTTATGATGAGGTGTTGTCTCAAATTTCCTTTCCCAAACGATAAGTAATAAAATAGAGGACCAATTATGTCTTTGAAAAACAAATTTCTTTGTCTACGTTGCTGAGTATTTGCAGCTTGCAACTTTCATTGGTTATTATATTTGATTGAGTTAAACTTGGATTTCTGGATTTTGACTTTTCCATTTGTTTCTCTGTTGCAGAGTTGGCTTCATTTCAGTCCCTTAACTCTCTAAATAGGTCCAATAACTCATTAAATAGGTAAGTTGAAAAGAATTCAGCATTGCATTGCATCTCTTTTTTAATCATGGCTCAGATGGTCAGATATATTTATTTTTTTGTTATCTTTGGGCCCACTGTAAAAGAAAATTGTACTACTGTTTGATATAGATGTTGTATAATATATTGATTTTCAGGGATTTTTGGTCTTTGCAGGGTTCCATCTGGCTGAGCAAATGCTTTTGCCTTCGCTCTGTAGGTATAATTTCTTTTAAGCAAGGTAATATAAATATGACATTCATAAAATGGTTGATGAGGCAACACTGTAACATCTTATTAGTTCCTTTATTAGTTTGATTCTAATTTAATAAACTTGTATAATGTAGAGTAGAAATCTCAAACTTCTTATATGAATGATGTTTGCGTGACGTAGAGAAGGGGTTGACCTTTGAATTGGGGCTGTTGCTGGATCGGCAGGTAAAATTTGAAATGTCTATGAATGTTTGTTTATTTCATGCTTTCTTGTTCCTTATGTGTGCCTTTCTCTGCAATATGTCCACGAAGATTTATTGGGTGAGGGAGGTATGGGTATGGGTTTTTAGGGCCGGTTTCTAGGGAGGTGGTCTGTTGTCGGTGCCTTCGCAGGGTGGGCGCGTTATATGGGGGGAGAGAGGAGAGGGGGTTGGTTGCAGAGAGAATTAGGGGGACAGAAAGAGATTTGATTGGGTGCATGGTTTGAGGGTAGGGTTGAGAGAATGAGTGTGTTGGCTGCAGAGAGAGGGTAGGGTTGAAGAAAATTTGATGATTGTTTAAGCACAAACTGGCCGCATTGATGATTCTTCGTAAAATTTCGCAACTTTGGTGAAAAACCCATGATTCCTGTTTGTGTGTATTTATCAACTTTGACTGTTTTTTGTTGAAATCATGATGTTCAGCTTACATAAATGGTTAAATTATTAAGAGACAAATGTTGGACTGTTAGTTCAAAATGTGTTTTGTTTTAATCTTTAGCATACGAAGATATACAACAGCTCATGTTATTTGGTTCAACAATTGGATTGTTATTAAGAGTATCCTATGTTTTTGGACATTCAGCATTCGAATTTAATGTAAGGAAAATGATTTGCAAAATGCCCTTTGGATCTATGTATTGGTTCTTCTCTGTCTTTATAAGGTTGATTACTTTCATACTAACTGTCTGCGGAATTGTGTAATTGAACTGTAAGTCTAACTACATTTTTTGTGGGGGATAGACTGCCATTATACTATAAATTTTGTGAAGTAATAGGTAACCAAACATTAGAAAGACTCGAAAACTGGTGCAATGGGAAAAAGAGTGCCTCTTTCAAGAGATACAATTTGTTAATTTGAAAATTAGGTCAGTCAAAGTTGCACGCCAATGGCCTTATTCCTAAGTTTCTTGCTTTCTCTGCAAGCAAGGGCTTCTCTACAAAGATGTCCATAATTGTTTTAACTTTTTTAGTTTTTATTAGGCACTTATATGGTTATGCCTGTGTTCTCTACCTCCTCCTCTGACTCTTTTTTCTTTTTCTTATTCTTCTCTTTGTGCAACTTCCAAATATGGTGGAATCGGTGGAGCTCCCCACTCGCCTAGGCATCTTTCCTTTATGAAACAAGGTCCTTCTACCATGCGCCATCTTCGAATTCACTGCACTTCACCCGGCAGGTACCTTTGAGCCTTAAAATTTGTCTTTTGATTGATTGTTTTTTCTATTTGAATCCTGATAAAACTTTGTGTGTGCTTTAACCGGTGGCTGTTTTAGCTCAGCAGAAACTTTATAGCTCTGAAATTACTATGCTTGCTTGGAAATTATGTTCCTTTTTATGCTCTTTGTTGCCCAAACTGTGTAGTTTACTTTTTGCTGCAAAAAATTTGCATATTTTGTTCTTCAATTTTGCTAGAGTTAATTTCAAATGCCAACTTTCCTTTTTCCTTTTTTTAGGTAGTTGATTGTTATGCGGTTTGTAAGTTGGATTTTTCTAATTGGTGGATTATCGAATTGATAAAATTGAGGAATTTGATTAATGTAGTGTCAAATTGGTGGAGCATGAATTATGGCAGCGGGAAGAGAAGGGGTTAATTGGTATTCTTCCTGTTCAAGATGTTGCCGAGGCAGCAACAGTGGACTCTGTGTTGTCTCAAGGTGATTTCTGCTTATTTCTCCATTTGTTACGGATGAGTGGATGCCTATGATTAAGTGAAAGTGAAGTCTAAGAGGTTTTTTGTTGTTATTGTTGGGAATTTGCCTAATTTTAGGAATGGGAAGTGATTCTGGTGAACGAAGCTCTGGAGTTCCAAGTTTGTACATCTGATTCTCACAGATGGATGGGGAAAATCAGCAGGAGCTTATTCACTGTCATACAAGGTATACTTGAATCAAAATCTATTTTGTTATGGATTGGAAAGTGTCTATTTTATGGGGCCACAACTTAACTTACAGATAACGCAGTGGTCCATCTAATCATGTCATGTGTTGTGACTGTTTTTATTTCAATCGGTTCTTTTAACCCGTGAATAAACCATGCTCAGTTGAATGTATATAAAAGCCAAGTTGCTTATCTTATCGACCTCATTCACTCATGTGTCCCTCGGTTCATTCATGATTGTGTTGAATTTATTCAGGTTAAATGTGTCTTATTCATGCAGTTACACCTGAAACAGTTGGTTCCCGCTACAACGCGCATGCTTATTATTTAGTAAAACATAAAATAGAAGCCAATTACAAAGGAAAAATAACATTAAACACAATCACGACGCATACATTGCACCAACTCTCATTGATGGAAGGACCATGGCCTTAGGATGGAAGCTTGTTGAGCCAATTTAGGTTGATATCTTCTTTGATCACCTTTATGTGTATGTTTGTGAGAAACGGTAAGAAGGGTTCCCATAAAGTTTTCGTCTCCTCGTCGCATATCACTTCGTTCAACTGTTCAAGATCCATAACAGAAGCAGGCAGCTCTTTCAGTCTCGAACACTGGCTCACGTTGATCTTTTCCATGCTGCCCATTGCACCAATGTCCTCGGGCAACTCCTTTACGCTAAAGCAACCGGATATGTCGAGAAATTTCAAAACTTTAAGGTTCCTAATCGAGCCTGGCAACTCTAACAACTCTGCACATGACCTAAGCCTCAACACTTCAAGATTGACTAGCTTTCCGATGTCTGCAGGCAAGGCAGAGAGCTTATGACAGTTGGTGATGCTAAGCTTCTTAAGGTGAACAAGGTCACAAACGTTGTCAGGAAGTTGCACCAGATCATGGCAATAATCTATGTTCAATTCCACTAGATTTGGCAGTGCATCTAAAATTTGGCCGAAACCTTGGCCGATATCACACATGAAAAGAGACATCTTTTGCAAGCTTTTCAACCGTTTAAGGACCTTGCTTATGGGAGGAATTGAAATACGTTCTAATCTAATTCTCTTAAGATTTGATAGCGAACCAAGTAGTTCAAAATTATCTAGTTCAGCAGGTAACAAACCGTCATTTTTTAGTATTAGAACCTTTAGTTTATCCATCTTCTCCACAAACTCAGGTAAGGCATAGTTCCTTGTTTGAAAATTCAGAACTAGAACCTCTGCCTCGGGTACTTGCATGTTTGGCCATTTTGCCGAGAAGGCTCCATCTGCAAACAATAAGCTTCAAGATATTAGCCTAAATGTGTGGACGTCCTATTGAAGTGTTAGTATGAATGAGCATGTGTGTGTGCGCGCGCGAGCACACACAAGCGTGTCCCGAGCGCACGTGTAAATATTTACTGAAGAGAGATGGATGGAACCTGTTGAGATAGATAATAGTCGAGCCTTGATCGCTTGATACTTTTGTTCTGTCAACCACTTAGGAAGTTTGTCCCCACATATGTTTATAAATAGTCGTTCCCTATGTTCTATTGGGCCTTGACTCGCCTGATGGATCGCCAACTCTCTAAGCATGTCGTGCTGGGTGACGAAGTGTTCAGTGTAATAGCCATCCGCCCCCATCTCATGCCTGGATGATCAATACTAATTTCTTTAGTGATTTGTTCAGCATACATACTGAAATAGAAAATTATGAGCAGCCTGCATACCTTGTGACAACAAGATTAGCTAAACTTCGGGCGGTGAGCTCGTGAAGATTGGCAATGGTCAGAATCTCTTCATCTAGATCATATAACTCTGCCCACATATCAATGAGGGCGGCAACAGCAATTCTTTGGTCCTCCGGAAAAGAACCTAGATCGAGGAAACATTCCTTGATGATAGCTTTTTCTTTATCCAAGGCATCTAAACTGCTTAGGAGGCAAGCAAGCAATTCCTTGTCAGAATCAAGAATAGATGAACCTTTGCACCATTCCACTACTCTTTTGTGCCAGATTTCTATAGGCTGGCCGCGAAGTGATCTCCCGACCAATGCAATGGCAAGTGGGCATCCCTTACAGCGCTTGATAATCTGCAATTTAATTATCCAAAATGAATTCAATTACTATTATTTGATTAAATTGTTGAAAATCATCTAAATGGTTTCATAAAGATGATAAAATTGTAAATTCTCTACTCTTTCATTATTCTTACTTCATTCTTCACACTTCATTAACGTGTGTGAACGTGTGTGGATGCTCAGACGTTATTTCTTTACCCTCTTGTGTGTATGTGCATAGTGGACTAAGAAATCACCTTTCTCGAAAGATCTTCGTAAGTATAAGAGCTCTTATCCTCCAAGGATGCCGAGTAGTGAAAAAGGATCATTGCATCTTCATCACTCAATGATGCCAAACGATAAGGAGAACCGAATCTTGGAAATGCAAATCTTGATGTGACCAAAATCTTGTAATTTGAAAACTTTAATTGATCAAACTTCTCAAGAAGGGACTCTGATCCCGACCAAACATCATCCAGGACAAACAGTAGAGGATTTTGTCTTGATTCCTTGAGAAATTGTTGCAAACGGTTAGCTGCCATGACTTCGTTTTCGAAAGCAGGCAGCTCGGACCCCTTCTGTTGATATAGTTCATGTACAATAAGGCCCAAGTTGGGCTTCTTCGAGACATTGACAAAGAAGATGTTGTTCTTGAATGTATCTATCCAAACAGAATGTAAGAAAGGTGTTAATAAAAGGTTAACTAGATATGTCTGCAATTCTCAGATCAAGTAAGTAATCAAGCAGGGAGCTCATTGCAAAGACTTGTTAACTCTAAGAGGAAGGAATCAACTTATCACCAGGAAGTAAAACTTCAACCAAAAAAAGATGAAATCATAGATAGCATACCTTTGACTTCTTGATCCTGACAAAACTTTTTAGCCAAGGTGGTTTTCCCACACCCTCCAGCAGCAGTCAGCACAAGCATAGACACCTTTTCATCCTTGAGGAGCTTCATCTTCAACTCCTTCAACGGCACATCCAACCCGACTGTAACCGATGGCGCTTCAGGCACCCTAGGCGAACATGTAACTATTTCAGGCTGATTAGTTTTCATCCTCAAACTCTCTTCTACTCGAGAGAGCACCTTCTCGATAATCCTCAAAGAAACCAACGTCTCCCTCGCATCCCTCGTAACCTGCAGTTTAAGCACATCAAACACTCTTCGAAGAGATTTGTCCAGTTGACGAAGCTTTTTGGCGTATTTGTATTTTCTCCACAGGGCAACTTTGCTGCACTTCTGAAGACGATTTTTGCTGCACTTGTGAACAAGATTTGCCCCCTCCTCCATCTGTAGTGCAAAATGTTGCAGTCCCTCTTTGGGGTTAGATTTTTCGATGTCTATGATGAGTGGTTGTAGAGAGTCTAGTGTGGATTTGATGTCTCGGAGGCGGCGTCGGAACCTTTTATTCTCCGGCTGCGCTGATTTTACAGCATCAAACAGCATTTGAAATGGCGTTCTGAGAGCACCTATTCCGGCTGAAGCTAGAGACATACTCAGCAAAACAAGGAGACTCAGAACTCAAGTCAATTAGGTAATCTGTTCTTGGCTGAAGAAACAAGAACAGAAAGTCGAATAATAATCTAAGTTTGCTTAGAAACTGAGAATGTTATGTAAGCTTTTGTTGGTTCCAGCTGTCTGATGGTTGGTTTCACCACACATATATATAGGTGGGACATTTGACGCGCTATTAGGAGGCGACAAGAGACCAGACTTTCGGAGGCGAGAAGAGACCAGACTTTTCTGTCCAACTGACGAGGAATATACTTGGAAGTTCACCAAAATTAGGGACTTGGATTGTCTGTCCTCCCATTTTCATGCCCTTCTCGTGTCCTACTATTTGTGTCCTACTATTTGTGTGTTCACGATTAAGTCACGTCAACATTTTATATTACTATTTCTTTTTATTTTATTATTTTTATAAAAAAAATATAAAATGTTGACGTGGCTTAACCGTGACCACACAAAACAGGAGGGCACGGGAAGGGCACCGAAATGGGAGGGCAAACAATCCAAGTCCCAAAATTAGACCCTGTAAATGGACAAGGATTGTCTGCCCTCCTAGTTGTGGTGACCTTCTATGCCCTCCTATTTTGTGCGGTCACGGTTAAGCCACGTCAACATTTTATATTAATTTTTTAATGAGATAATAAGACAAAAAATAATAAAAATATAAAATATTAACGTGGCTTAACCGTGACCGCACAAAATATGAGGGCATGGAAGGGCACCACAACTAGGAGGGCAGACAATCCTTGTCCCCTGTAAATTACTTGGAAGTTGACCAGAGATTTTTCAGATTGGAAGATCGGTTGGTTTATCACGTGTTGAATATCAGCGTGCGCAACGAACAAGACTAACAAAATAGAAAAAATATTATTAAAATAACAAGAATGCCGAAACGGCTACAAAACCATACGAGACTACATTGTGAATGACTTATTTCTCAAACTAAATTACAAGCAGTATTTATAGAGAATTAAACCTAATAAACCCCAACTCGGATGGGTTATGCTCAAATCCTAAACTAACAAGCAAAACCCAAATACTAAAATAAACCTAAATACTAATATTTTCCAACAGTTACTATACAAATATTAGGATATGTGTGTTAAAAAGTTAATAACTTAAAATATAAAATTTCTCATCACTTATATAAAAACACGTAATATACTACTTGTGTTCCGATCATCATAAAAAAATCTCGAAATTAACCAGAATTAACCTCTGTAAATTACTCGAACGTTCGGGGAACATCTTGATGCTTGCTGAAGAAATCAGAGATCTCTTTTGGCTTTTAATTAAATAAACATCCAGAATATAAAAATCACAATAATTATCAAACATATATTAATATTATTAACCTCTGTAAATTACTTGAACGTTCGGGGAACATTCTTGATGCTTGCTGAAGCAATCAGAGACCTCTTTTAGTTTTTAATTAAATAAAAATCACAATAATTATCAAACATATTTTAATATTGCTTGCCCATGTTCGTTGAAGTTATCGTGTCGTTTCGTAGAAATTTCGGTTTAATTCACCGTGTATTTATTATTGACAAGGCTGATGTCACACAGCACTCACAGTAAGTTGGATGAAATGGTTGCGAAAGAGCTATAACCAACAGTGTCGTTCGTGGAAACGTCCTGCAATCTCAGGTTCAGCGAATCAACTCATACGGCTGTGTCACGTAAATGAAAGACTATTCAATGGAAAGGTGTTTTGACAACGACGACCACGACGAGAACAACGGCAAAAATAGTAAATAACGAAAGCGTGGTGTTGTTTTTTTTTGTAGAAATAATGATGGCGTGTTGAAGGTCGTGTAGTGGGGGACCACTACAAACCTTTGACCGTTTCTCTTTTGATGATTCCATTTACCAACTTCGAAGAAATGGTAAAAGAAAACCAATTGTTGAACCACCAGGTAACACCTTACCTATTTCCATAAATTTACACATTTAGTGTGTATCACAAGTTCACGAAAATGGACGGAACTGAGAATATTTTTAGTATATTTTGATGAGTAAAAATAGACAGATTAAATTTAGAGATAAAATTTACAAATTAAATAATATATCAACAATAAGAATGAATGCGTTTATCAACATTAATTTATAAAATTTTGTCTTCAAATTTAATTTCTCTAATATTACTCTAATCTTATTATGTTTTCATGGAAGATGCACAACAGTTTCAATGTTGATTAATAAATTTTGTATGTCTTCTGGTACAATTTTATTTCCTTAAATTTTTTTTTATATGAGTTTTAAATTTAAATTGTACAATAACGTCATTGTTCATGCAATCAAATATATATATTTTAAAAGAACTGTTATTAGCAGGAAAAGGAAGTCACATTACCCTCTTTTGACCTTGTTTATTTTATTAAGAGCAGAGTAAGATGATTTTTTTTTATTTTTCAGTTTAAATTTTGTTGTGAGTGAATTTATAGGCTTAATGTAAGTTAGAGTATTTATTGTGAAGATGCTACTATATGGTTTTCTTTTAGTATACTAGAAGATGAGAAAATATGCTTATTTACATATAAAATTTTCAACAACATTAAAAAAATTTGTGCACATGCCATGAAAACATAAGGAAATTATACGCTTCTCTACTCACATGAGAACTTATGAATTGATCTCATTTACATGTGTCATACCTCCTATGATCTATTGTTCCCGCTTGCATGAATTATAGGTTAACAAAACATGACAGAGTTGGGAATATCTGGAGAGAAGACCATAGATAATGTCCTTATATTTTCATAGATTATGCACAAAATTGGGTGTTAGAGGAAAGTGTATTTGTTCTAGGTCTCATTTATGTGTATTAAAATTTCATTGAAGAATTCATCTTCTTTAGTATGTATCAAAAGTTACGAAAAATGACAAAATTGAAAATTTCTTGTGATGGAGACCGTAGTATAATTTCCTTATGTTTTCATATAGGAATTGTTATTGGCACTCTAAATTCTCATTTTACACTCCAAACTTTCTATATTTAGAAAGAAAAATACACTTGTAAGGAGTGTAGAATAAGATTTTTGAAGTGCCAATAACATTTCTTTTTCATATAATATGCACAAAAATTAAGATAGCCCACATGGATTGACTAACAGCTTTTTATTGGTTACTAGCTTTTAGCCCATTAATCTGCTCATATTGTTTTCTAGCTAGACAAGTGTCACTGTCCTTACTAGCTGAAAAGAAACATTTATTTTGCATAAAACAATTTCTTAGGGTTTTTTTTTGTGGGTTGGGGGTTCAGATTTATGTTAGAGAGATAGAGAGCCTTCTTGAGCTTGCATCTTCTTCATTTATGAAACTCTAGCTGCCAAACCTTCTTCATGCATTAAACACTCAATCATTGAGAAGTAAGTTTGCATTATTTTTTAGGTCTAGTATTAAGTTTCGAATCTTCTTTTAAGACCAAGTTTTTCGGATTCACGTTGGTTTCTTCCTCCAACGATTTAATTGAAGAAACTTATTGGTCATTAAATCCAGATTTTGTGTTGTGCTATGACAGCACCAAACCCGTTGGAACCAACTCAAGCTAACCCACAGGAAATTTATCAAATGAAAATGCAAGAACAAAATATTAAAGACACCAAGATTTTAACGAGGTTCCTCAACAGTCAGTGTAACTGGAGTACGTCCTCGGAGCAGTAGGAGCTCACCCAATAATTCACTATCAACCAAATGAGAGTTTACAAAGTGTTGGCAATCTCACAACCCAAATAACCCAATACATCCAATAGCTCTCACACACCAAAGAAACAAATAGAGGAAGAAATATAATGAATAATTTATTCTCTATACATATAGCTCAAAGCTATTACAACAACAACTACTACTTTGGTGGATGATTACTAACCAAATGAAGCAGCAACTTCTTTTTTTCTTTTGGGCTCTCTACAACTCTCCTTGCTCTCGGCAGAAAATGAGCTCACTTACTGAAAATGAGCTTTTCCTTCCTTATTTCTTCTATCCGAAAAAGCCTCATAATTATGGCTTTAAAAAAGCCACAAAACATGCCACAAAACAAGGAAACATAATCATGTTGTCATTTCCCTCTTTTTTTTTCTTTTGGTTTGTTTATTAGGAAAGGTGTTGGCCACTTGGCCACATACTCCAACAATCTCCACCTTGGCCAAGTTCCGAAATCACCATGATAAGCCAACCAACACAAAAACACTCCCAAACACTAGCAAGAGAACAACTCATGCAGAGCCAAATGCTCCAAAACTCCTACTGCTCAACGCCTTCTTTATATAGGCATAATGTGAGCCAAGTTCAAACAGTGAACAAACTTGGCTACACCAACAACCTTAGTCAACATATCAGCGGGGTTGTCTTTAGTTGGAATCTTCTGGAGAATGATTTCCCCTTCACCAACAATTTCACGAACAAAGTGATAACGCACATCTATGTGCTTGGTCCTCGCATGATGAACCTGATACTTAGCCAAATAAATGGCACTTTGACTATCACAATGTACCTCCACCTGCTTCTGATCAACCCCCAAATCTCTAATCAGCCCATGTATCCAAATGGCCTCCTTTATAGCTTCAGCAACTGCCATATATTCAGCCTCTGTAGTAGACAAGGCAACAGACGACTGCAAAATGGACCTCCAACAAACTGGTCCTTTAGCCATAGTAAACGCATAGCCTGTAGTAGACTTCCTTCCATCCAGATCACCTGCATAATCTGAATCAACAGAACCAACTGCAAAATGACCAATACCAGAGTCATCCCTCTCAAAGCATAAACCAACATCTCGAGTACCATGGAGATATCTCAATATCCACTTAGCTGCTTGCCAATGCTCTTTACCTGGATTATGCATATATCGACTCACCATGCCAACTGCATGAGCAATATCCGGTCTAGAGCATACCATTGCATACATCAAACTACCAACCAAATTTGCATATGGTATATTTTTCATTTGCAGCTTCTCTTTATCAGTTTTAGGAGACTGTAGAGAACTCAATTTAAAATGAGGAGCCAAATGGGTACTAACCGGTTTGGTTGAATCATGAACTCCAAACTTCCGAATCAACTTCTCAAGGTATTGTCTTTGATTCAAACTGACCAAACCCTTCTTTCTATCTCTAGTGATCTCCATGCCAAGGATCTTCTTTGCTTCACCAAGATCCTTCATCTCGAACTCGTTCTTCAATTTCTCAATCTCTTCAACATTCTTTGAGACAATCAACATATCATCAACATATATCAACAAATAAATGAAAGACCCATCTTGCAACTTCTTGAAGTACACACAATGATCATATTGACTTCTAGAATAATTTTGGCCTCTCATAAATTTATCAAACCTCAAATACCATTGCCTTGGAGATTGCTTCAAGCCATAAAGTGATTTCTTCAATTTGCAAAACAAATTCTCCTTCCCTTTCACTATATACCCATCCGGTTGACACATATAAATCTCTTCATTCAAATCACCATGTAGGAAAGCCGTCTTCACATCAAGTTGCACAAGCTCAAGATCATACTGTGCAACAAGAGCTAACATAATGCGAATTGAGGAGTGCTTCACAACCGGAGAAAAGATTTCATTGTAGTCAATGCCCTCCTTTTGTGCATACCCTTTAGCAACTAATCTTGCTTTGAATCTCACATTACTTTTCTCATCAGCATCTTCCTTCTTAGCATACACCCATTTGCAACCAATGGCTTTCTTGCCCTTAGGCAATTTAGTTAACTCCCAAGTCTTGTTCTTCAAGAGAGAATTCATCTCATCACCCATGGCATTGCACCACATCTCCTTCTCCTCACTCTCAATGGCTTCCTCGAAATTGGATGGAATATCATCAATGATAATAGGAAGAGCAAAAGCAACATAGTCACTATACCGAGTTGGCTTGGTAATTTGTCTATTTCCTCTGTTCTTGGCAATAGACTCTTGAGGTGAAACTTGCTCTTCAACTTGAATAGAATCTTCAAGTTCAACTTCTTCAACATCCTCATGGTCTCCAACTTTTTCACTTATAGTGGCTTCGACATCAGCGGAAATATGATTTGAAGTATCAGAGGCAACTTTCTCAAGCTCCACCTGTTGGACATCTTTCACATTCTTCTCAGAGACTTTGTACATACTTTCTTCATCAAATGTCACATCTCTACTAATTACCAGTTTTTTCATCTCTGGGCACCACAACCGGTAACCTTTGACACCACTACTAAAACCAAGAAAGATAGCCTTTTTGGCTCTAGGATCAAGTTTATTTTCAGTCACATGAAAATAAGCAGGTGAACCAAAAATACGAATATGATCATAATCAAAAGAAGGTTTTCCAGTCCATACCTCCATTGGTGTCTTACCCTGAATAGCAGCTGAGGGTAATCGGTTAATGATGTGACATGCATAATTAACTGCCTCTGCCCAAAATGACTTGCTTAAACCCGACTGAGACAACATACATCTAACCTTCTCAAGCAATGTTCGATTCAATCTTTCTGCAACTCCATTTTGTTGTGGAGTTCCCCGAACACTGAAATGTCTCACAATTCCTTCCTCTTTGCAAACTTTAAAGAAAGGATCGGATGTGTATTCACCACCATTATCCGATCTCAAAATCTTAATCTTTCTCCCAGTCTGGTTCTCAACCATTTTCTTCCAACCCAAGAAAATGCTTAACACCTCACTCTTGTGCTTCATAGTGTAGACCCAAGACCTTCTTGAATAATCATCAACAAAGGTCACGAACCAATGTCTACCACTCAAAGAGGGAGTCTTTGTAGGACCCCAAACATCCGAATGCACATAATCAAGAATGCCCTTCGTCTGATGTACAGCAGTACCAAACTTCACTCTAGTTTGCTTCCCCAAGACACAATGCTCGCAGAAATCAAGCTTACAAGTCGTGGCACCTTTTAGAAGGCCTTGTTTCACAAGCCCTTGTAGAGCTTTCTCACCGGCATGGCCTAATCTCATATGCCACAGTCTAGTAGTATCTGAATCAGATGTGCCCATATTTTCAGAGACTACAGATGTTTCACCTGTCACAGTGCTTCCTTGCAATAAATACAAATGGCCACATCGAGGAGCTTTCATCACAACAAGTGCACCATAAGTAACTTTCAATGTCTGTCCATCTGAATGAAACCTAAAGCCCTTGGATTCCAAAGTACCCAAAGAAATAAGATTTTTCTTCAAATTCGGTACATACCGAACACCTGTTAACTCTTTAACCATGTCATCATGCAACTTCAATCGAACTGTACCAATCCCTTTTGTTGTGCAAGGATTGTCATCTCCCATGAACACAACGCCACCATCAAACTCTTTCAAGCTTGAAAACCAATCCTTGTGAGGAGTCATATGATGAGTACAACCTGTATCCAACACCCACTTAGTAGCACAATCAAATGATGAGGAAGTGGTTAAAGCAAAATCAGAAAAATCTGTTTCAACTTCAGCAACATTAGCTTCAGAACTTTCTTTGCCTTTGGTCTTCAATCTAGGACAATCTTTCTTCCAATGACCCTTATTACGACAAAAGGCACATTCATCCATTTCCAAAGGTTTTCTACTTTTAGAGTTTCTTCTAGGTCGAGACTGTGATTTTTTCCTACTAGAAGATGATCTTCTCTCTGATGATCTACCTCTAACAAATAAAGTTTCAGAGGTACTATCATGATTTTTATCTCTATGCCTCATTTCATAATTCATCAAGGCATTTGACACATCTTCAAATTTCACAGTTTCTTTACTATGCATAATAGTGGTAACAAAATGCTCATAAGAGTCCGGCAATGAATTCAACAATATTAAGGCCTTATCTTCATCCTTAATATCTTCATCTAAATTTAACAAGTCGGCAATCAACTTATTAAAAGCATCAAGGTGTCTAATCATTTTTGTACCTTCTTTGTATTGGAAGCGGTAGAGCTTTTTCTTCAAGTGTAGCCGGTTCTCTGCACTCTTCGTCATATACTTGTCTTCCAATTTTTGCCACAACACACTTGCTAATGTCTCCCGCATCACAAAATACTTCTGAGTTTTTGCAAGGCACAACCGAATTGAAGAGCAAGCCCACAAATTTAATTTCTCCCATTCCGGCTTCGACATAGCTTCCGGCTTCTCTCCCAAAGCGGCAAGTAGATCTTGTTGAGCCAACACATCTTTGACCTCACATTGCCACATCCCGAAGTTGTTTGTGCCATCAAATTTTTCCACTTCGAACTTTGCATTTTGCACCGTAGTTCTTGCAAACCCGGAGCTACTTCCAAAAGGATTCTCATCTTGCCCGTCTGACATCTTTGGCAACTAGACAGTACCCAAGAGCAACCAGTGCTCTGATACCAATTGTTGTGCTATGACAGCACCAAACCCGTTGTAACCAACTCAAGCTAACCCACATGAAATTTATCAAATGAAAATGCAAGAACAAAATATTAAAGACACCAAGATTTTAACGAGGTTCCTCAACAGTCAGTGTAACTGGAGTAATCCTCGGAGCAGTAGGAGCTCACCCAATAATCCACTATCAACCAAATGAGAGTTTACAAAGTGTTGGCAATCTCACAACCCAAATAACCCAATACATCCAATAGCTCTCACACACCAAAGAAACAAATAGAGGAAGAAATATAATGAATAATTTATTCTCTATACATATAGCTCAAAGCTATTACAACAACTACTTTGGTGGATGATTACTAACCAAATGAAGCAGCAACTTCTTCTTTCTTTTGGGCTCTCTACAACTCTCCTTGCTCTCGGCAGAAAATGAGCTCACTTACTGAAAATGAGCTCTTCCTTCCTTATTTCTTCTATCCGAAAAAGCCTCATAATTATGGCTTTAAAAAAAGCCACAAAACATGCCACAAAACAAGGAAACATAATCATGTTGTCATTTCCCTCTTTTTTTTTCTTTTGGTTTGTTTATTAGGAAAGGTGTTGGCCACTTGGCCACATACTCCAACATTTTGCATAACCATCAACATCATATCATTTCTATTGGTTGTGTTGGTTTTCAGTGCCACAAGGTAGGATGGGTTGGAAAAACAAAAAACCGAACCGAAAACCAACCGTAACCAAAAAAACGAATCCAAAAGTATAAAACCGAATTGAATCGAAATAATTTGGTTCGATTTTGGTTTTTAGGATTCAAAAACTTAACCGAACCGAATCGTAATTATTAAAGGGGCGTCATTTTTACCCTTTGTGAATATAATGTCCGTTTTTACTTATAATAATGTGTCGTTTTGCATAACCGTAGCCTAATAATTTTCTTTCTATTCTCTTAACCTGACCTCTGTCTTTCTGTTGAGGACTCGGTCCTCTCTCTTTGTTCATTGTTGATTAATTTATTTAATTTTTCATCTTTTTTATTTTATTTAATCTCTGTCTGTAAAAACTTTTTTTTTTCTTGTAATGGTGCCTGAGAATAATGGACTATATTTTTAAGATTTGTGAAGATTTTTGTTGTAATTCAATTGCATTGTTGAAGAATAATCGGCTATTAATTTGTGAATTGCATACTTGCTGACTGTGTTGCTGTGTTGCACGAAATTGTGGGTTTGTCCAGAAAAAGAAATCTGGCCCTTCGTGTTGAATTGCTGTTAGGGATGGGTTTATTGAGTTTGTTCTGCAATCCATGTATTTAGAAACAAATTGATTTATTATTGTTGAAATTCAATCTCAAAAAGCTGTAGAAGGCAAAAATAAAAAATAAAAAAACTAAATCGTAAAAAATCAAACCTAAGTTAAATCAAATGAGAAAAAATCGAAAGAAAACCAAATTGAACCGAACCTATCGGTAATTTCGGTTTGGGTTTTCAATTTCAGCCAAAAATCGAACCGAACCGAACCAAACCAAACCCACCCCCTTACCACAAGGTGATGAGCTTAGGAGGAACTGTCACTTCGTAAAGACCGAAGGAATCCATATTGTGTAAGACAATGTTGCATAAAGGTATAAGCTGCTTCATAAGTTAGGATCTAGAAATTGAGTTTGTGTGGATACTTTGTAATAATCTTGTTTACACTAGTGAATTGGACTCAGTGGAGAGTCCCCCGGTTTTTGAACCCAGAGGTGGGTTTCTCCGGCAAAACTTCTTGTGTTGAAAGTCATTTATTACTTGTCACATATCTCACTTTAATGTACATGCTACATGTATCTCTTAACTTGCATATAGACATGTGCTTTCAACTAAGGTTATTATAGCTTAAATGTACTAAACTAAACCTTAGTTAATTAGGTTCACGTTAGTAAACCTCATAATAATTGTTTATTCCTACTTTTGGTAAACTAACAAATCTGTTCTTAGTTGACTGGTGACGTTGACTAATCAGTCAAGCATATATTGGAATTTTAAATTATAGGATATTCTGCCTGATACCAATATCACCAAGAAATATAGGCTTGCCTACCATCCCACCAGAATACATGAAGTTTTCCGAAAAAACCTACTAGTGGAGGAAGACCTCCTAAGGATAAGAGACATAGGGCTAAAAAGAGAGCCAAAAAAGAATCCTTTGTGTATAATCCTACATAATCTTGAATGTTATCAGTTCTAATATGTAGACCAAATGATACAATACAAGCAAAGGTTCCTAAATTCATGGAGATATAGAACAACATATAAGTTATCATGCATGCATATCCACCATTTGAGTTTCCAACAATTATTATAATAATTACATATCCAATTTGACCTATGGATGAATACGCAAGCACAAGTTTCAAGCTTGTTTGAGTAATAGGAATAAGATTTCCCAATATCATGCTAAGAATAGTTAGGATTTCCAGAAGAAGATGTCAGTCGTTTGATGAGAAATAAAAAGGAATATAAAAAATTCTAGCAACTAAAGCTAAAGCAACTACTTTAGATGGATCTCATCAACGTGTGTCAAAAGTTCATTGAAGAATTCACCCATTTAGCGTGTAAGTTTACGAAAATTGAAAAAGCTGAAAATTTCATGTGGGAGAATTTAATAAAATATCATTATGTTTTCATTGAATATGCACAAGTTGATTAAATAAATTTTGTATGTCTTGTATGTAACATCCCACATCGTCCAGGGGAGTGATCCTTAAATGTATATTCTCATCCCTACCTAGCACGATGCCTTTTGGGAGCTCACTGGCTTTGGGTTCCGTCGGAACTCCGAAGTTAAGCGAGAAGGTGGCCAGAGCACTCCCAAGATGGGTGACCCATTGGGGAGTTGCTCGTGAGTTCCCAGAAACAAAACCGTGAGGGCGTGGTCGGGGCCTAAAGCGGACAATATCGTGTTACGGTGGTGGAGCGGGCTCGGGAAGTGGTCCGGCCTGGGCCGGGATGTGACAAATGGTATCAGAGCCAATCCCTGGCCGGAAGTGTGCCGAAGAGGACGTCGGGCCCCTAAGGGGGGTGGATTGTAACATCCCACATCGCCTAGAGGAGTGATCCTTAAATGTATATTCTCATCCCTACCTAGCACGAGGTCTTTTGGGAGCTCATTGGCTTTGTGTTCCGTCGGAACTTCGAAGTTAAGCGAAAAGGTGGTCAGAGCACTCCCATGATGGGTGACCCACTGGGAAGTTGCTCGTTAGTTCCCAGAAACAAAACCGTGAGGGCGTGGTCGGGGCCCAAAACGGACAATATCATGCTACGGTGGTGAAGCGGGCTCGGGAAGTGGTCCGCTCCAGGCCAGGATGTGACATTGTAAGTATAAATTTATTTCCTCAAAAAAGTATAATTTTATTTCCTAAAGATGTATAATTTTTTATGAGATTTAAATTTAAATTGTATAATGACTTTATTGTTCATGCAATCAAATATATAGTTTTTTGAAGGAAAAAAAAAAACTGTTGTTAGCCCTAAAAGAAAGTCACGTTATCATCATTTTGACCTTTTTTCTTATTTATTTTTTATTTCATTAGAGTGTATTGTAAGATGAATTTTTTTTTTAATTTAAATTTTGTTGCGAGCTAGGGAATTCATAGCCTAGTGTAAGTTAGAGAATTTATTGTGAAGATGCTACAATATGGTTTCCTTTCGGTATACTAGAAGATGAGAAAATAGGTTGATATAAAGTTTTCAACAAAATTAATTTTTTTTTGTATATTCAATATCTCGTTGGATTTTTGTATGTCTAACAACTATGGTTAGTGAGAGGTCTAGTGATATTCCTCCTCACTGAGAGGTCTTAGGTTCAACTCTCGCCAAAGGTGACACCCCCTCCCCTTAGTGTAGATAATATCGATTTGTTCAAAAAAAAAAAAAAACAAAAACAACTATGGTTACAAATAGTCTAACCTGAGGACGTCATACTTGGGCTTAAACATTACATTCTTGGTGATCAGCTCCTTGAGGACGTCATACAGCAGACTGAATACTGTTCCGAGATCAGCCCCTCCGAAAAGGTCGTCTGCTCCTCCGTCCATTCCTTGGTTCTTAACAACAAAACCGAACACTATCAGTTTTTCACCCTTGTTGCCACAGTGAATTGATCAGTTTTTCAGTATGTTGTCGCTATTAGATTTTAGGGAACTTTAACGAAAAACTTCCGATACTGTTCACTTTAACGAAAAACCATATTTTTACACTAAAAAATCAATCATGATACTGTTCATTTAACCCTTTAATCACTTCAGCAATTGACATTTAATTTTGGATCATTTTTGCAACTTGCCCAAAACAACAACAGATTAGAATCATTTGAAACTGCGGAAAAGTGCGACACTGACTCTAGGATTTGCAACTCAAGAAATACAAAGTTCAATTTTCTCTTACGTTGTTGGTTGTCGTGCAAAACTGGATAAACAAAAAAATATTTTCTTCACCAAACTATCTGGGTTTTAGCATATAAATACTTACTATTGAAGCTCGATAGAAATTTCAGAGTTGGAGCGCGTTGCCTTTAACAATACCTGATTTGAGTGTGGAAACTGCATCACCATGTGTGGGAAGCTTTCATGGTGAGACAGAGAACCCATCAACCATACTCTGCAGGTTGACCACAATTGTAATTTTGTCAGAAAAATATTGTTCCTCAAGTAATATTAGGAAGATCAAATTTGTAAACAAAATTAATAAATTGGATAATACGAAAATTGATAATTAGATTATTATATTTAGATATTGATATACGTGATTATTTCTTATCAGTGAAGAGATTTTTCAGTGTGACCGTCACACGAGGTGATATTCCATATGTTTCTATATAAATAGTGAGTTATGTGTGTTAAAAGGTTAATAACTTAAAATTTTAAATTTTCTACCACTTGCATAAAAACAAGTGGTGTATCATCCGTATTCTCGTCACAACTAAAAATTTCTCTTATTAGTGACACATCAATTAATTTACAAATTTTATCTATAAATTTAATCTCTCTAACTTTATTCTTATTCCTTATCCCATTAAATTGTGAAGGCTAAGTTTCGAAAGGAGAAAAAAACATAAAGAAAGACACAAAAGTTTGGAAGAGGATCCTCTCAGGATTTACTTTGTAGAGATCTTAGGAATCCCACATACTAGTTTATCGTACATTATGCGATCAGTTTTTGTCAAATGCTATTTGTGTTTAGTTTTAAATAAAAAAATCAAATATTTTTTATTGCATAATACACGATAAATGACTAAAATGTGAAAATTCCTAAGATCCCTACAAAATTAATCTGGATGAGATCCAATTTCCAAAAGTTTTAAACCAATGAGCAATAAATGATTAATAAATCATTCCTTTTAACAACGGTCAAGCACTATTGATCATATTTTTACCATATTATATAATATTGACACAAAAATATCAAAAATATGAGATGTTAGAAAATTTATTGAGAGTGTTAAGAGAACCTCTTTAGCATTTATCTTTTACAATTTTAACTTTGTAATATTGAGGATATCAATAATAACAAAAACATATAAATTGGCATTCATTGTATGTCTGCATTACCCGATAAACCGTAACCTAGGATGTCACAATATATAACTATCTATACCAAAATAAGCACCCAAAAAAAAAAAACTTTTAGATAGATGCATAATTTACATATTAGGTAAAAACACATTTTTTGTACAATCCAAGAAATTATAATACACTTTATTTATAAGAAATTTTAACGAAAATCTCATGGTACTATTCATTTTAACGAAAAATCATATTTTTATACTAAAAAATCAATCATAGTACTATTCACATTACCCTTTATTTTGTCATTATCTTTAAAATTCAAAATTTTCAAACATTTTTCACTAGTTTTCCTTTATTTTTTATATTGTGTAAAGCAATAACATGACAATTACACAAGAAAAAACAACACATAATTTCTAAAGACTCAAGAGAGTTTGATATAAATAGTATTACAAATTAATGTGATGAAACCTATAAATTAGATACAACCAAGAACGAAATCAAACAAGAAAAATCCAACAAGAAGATGAAAATTAAAGAAAACAATGCAACACAAATAAATAAAAAAACTTGCTCCAACATTTATTGAGAAAAGATAGATCTCAAAACTGAAAATTAAGATTTTGGTTGGTGTATATGTTTGGAGTAGGGCTGGAAAAAAATCCCAAAAATCCCAAACCGAACCAAAAAATTCCCGAAACCAAACCGAAAAAATCCCAAACCGAAATTCCCAAAAATTTCGGTACCTAATACCGAACTGATCCCGAAATTTCGGTACGGGAATCGGTCTCAAGTTTTTGGGATTTCAGTATTCCCAAACCGAACTAAAAAAATATATATATATATTGTTTAATTTTTAAATATATATTTAGAATTTTAATAGCCGTCGGATTCTGTTGAGATTTAATCTCAACCATTGAATATAAATTTGATTATTTGATTATTTGATACCTTGCCCCTCCTTAATAATTCTTCATCTGGATGGTTCACATATGCATTGAGATGAAAGATTCATGTGCTATATATAAATTTAAGTTGGCGTATTATTTTTTATGCTACAATTGTACTTACTGGTGTACACAGACTTTCTTTTTCCTTTCATCCATTATTAAATTCATTTTTACTTACTGGTGTACACGAACTCAAATTTGTGCACAAATTAGTACAAACATGCCTTGCCATTTGATTGGCAGATTAGTAGAAACAAATTGGCAAATTGAGCCCAAAAGCATAATATGTCAAATTTTAGTCCAAAAGCCCAAAACCATTTCGGGATTCCCGATTTATCCCGAAATCCCGAAACTATTTCGGGATTCCCGAAAATTTGGTTTGAGATCGGTATTGAAATTGGGATTCCCGAAAATTTCGGTTTGGGAATCAGGACAAGGGTTTCGGTATGGGATCCCATACCGAACCACCCTAGTTTGGAGGGAGTAGCGGGGATTTTTTAGGCCCCATGATCCTCTATATAGTGTATTACATTTTAACTAGAGTAAATTGCCGATTTACCTTCTGAATTATCACCAAACTTTTAATTTCCTCCCTAAACTTTTTAATTGGAAAATTAAAAACTTAAACTAATCTGTTAAATGAAAGCATGTGCCGTTTCATTTTTTAAAATAATTGAAAACCTTATATTTATAAAATATAAACCTATGCAAATATGTGTGATTCTATAGCTTTTGTGTCTGAATGTTTAATGAAGTGGCACTTTTGTCTACAAAGAAGAGTTACGTGATTTGCTAATGATAAGAGTTAACGTTAATTTGGATGAAATCATGAAAAACTAACAATAGATGGCAAATCGGCAAAAAAAAAAGTTAAGTCTTTAATTTTTTAATTAAAAAGTTCAAGGAGGAAATCGAAAATTGAGTGATAGTTTAAAGAGCAAATTGACAGTTTACTCTTTTAACTAGGATGTAAACTTCATCCTAAAAAAAAGTTGAAATCATAGAGAGCATACCTTTGACTTCTTGGTCTCGGCAAAACTTTTTAGCTAAGGTGGTTTTACCACATCCTCCAGCAGCAGTCAGCACAAGCGTAGACACCTTTTCATCCTTAAGGAGCTTCATCTTCAACTCCTTCAACTGCAAATCCAACCCGACTGTAACCGACGGCGGTTAAGGCACCACAGGCGAACACTTGACCTTTTCAGGCTGATTATTTTTCATCACCCAATTCTCTTGTATTCCAGAAAGCGCCGTGTTGACATTCCTCAAAGAAACCAACGTCTCCCTCGCATCCCTCATACCCTGCAGTTTAAGCAGATCAACACTCTTCGAAGAGGTGCCGTTCTGAGAGCACCCATTCGGACCGAAGCCAGAGACATATTTACCAAAACAAAGAAGCTCCAAACTTAATTCTGTTAATCTGTTCTTGGCTGATAAAAGAAAAACAGAAATTTCAATAGAATACGGAGAGAATGTAAAATAATCGTTTGATGAGAAACTGAGAATTTTATGACAGCTGTTTGTTGGTTTCAGCACACATATATACAAAACGAACGAGCAAGGAATTTCCCCCAAAGAAAACGAACGAGCTGGGAAAGACATTTGACGCGCTATTAGGAGGCGAGAAGGGACACAGAATTTTCTAGCACATATGATTTTGTATTGAACTGCTTTTGAAAAATGTTGTGCTGTAGCATAACTAGTTTAAATAAAATAGCAAAAAAAATGTTGTGCTCCGAAATAAATAGTTCAAAATAAAAGTGTAATGTTGTGGCCTATTTAACTGAAAGAGAATAGAGAGATGCGGCAAAAAGAAAGAGTGGAGAAACAACCGATAGATTAATACATTGCACCAACACCCATTGATTGGATAAATCAAATGGTAGAATTTTGAACTCTTATTTTCGTTCAATGACAATCAACGAAGAGTTGAACAATAAGGAGTGCCGACATGTCATTTACAATGATACCCATGATGAATAATTACAGTAATTCTATATTGCGGTCATGTTATTTACAAACACATAAAACATAAAATAGTAGTAAATTACAAAGGAAAAATAAAATTAAACACAATCACGACGCATACATTGCACCAACACTCATTGATGGAAGGACCATGGCCTTAGGATGGAAGCTTGTTGAGCCAATTTAGGTTGATATCTTCTTTGATCACCTTTATGTGTATGTTTGTGAGAAATGGTAAGAAGGGTTCCCATAAAGTTTTCGTCTCCTCGTCGCATATCACTTCTTTCAACTGCTGAAGATCTATAACAGAAGCAGGCAGCTTTTTCAGTCTTGAACACTGGCTCACGTTGATCTTTTCCATGCTGCACATTGCACCAATGTCCTCGGGCAACTCCTTTACGCTAAAGCAACCGGATATGTCGAGAAATTTCAAAACTTTAAAGTTCCTAATCGAGCCTGGCAACTCTAACAAGTCTGCACATGACCTAAGCCTCAACAATTCTAGATTTGCAAGCTTTCCGATGTCTGCAGGCAAGGCAGATAGCTTATGACAGTTGGTGATGCTAAGCTTCTTAAGGTGAATAAGGTCACAAAGGTTGGCAGGAAGTTGCACCAGATCATGGCAATAATCAATGTTCAATTCCACTAGATTTGGCACTGGCAGAGCATCTAAAATTTGAACGAAACCTTGGCCGATATCACACATGAAAAAAGATATCTTCTGCAAGCTTTTCAACTGTTTAAGGACCTTGCTTATGGGACGAATTGAAATACGTTCTAATCTAATTCTCTTAAGATTTGATAGCGAACCAAGTAGTTCAAAATTATCTAGTTCAGCAGGTAACAAACCGTAATTTTTTAGTATTAGAACCTTTAGTTTATCCATTTTCTCCACAAACTCAGGTAAGGCATAGTTCTTTGTTTCAAAATTCAGAACTAAAACCTCTGCTTCGGGTGCTTGCATGTTTGGCCATTTTCCTGAGAAGGCTCCATCTGCAAACAATAAGCTTTAAGATATTAGCGTAGGTTGAAATTAAATGTGTGGAAGTCCTGTTGAAGTCTTAGTATGAATGAGCATGTGTGTGTGTGCACAAACCATGTCCCGAGCACACATGTACAAGTATTTACTAAAGAGAGATTGATGGAACCTGTTGAGATAGATAACAGTCGAGCCTTGATTGCTTGATACTTTTGTTCTGTCAACCACTTAGGAAGTTTATCCCCACATATGTTTATAAATAGTCGTTTCCTATGTTCTATTGGGTCTTGACTCGCCTGATGGATCGCCAACTCTCTAAGCATGTCGTGCTGGGTGACAAAGTGTTCTGTGTAATAGCCATCCGCCTCCCTCTCATGCCTGCATGATCAATACTAATTTCTTTAATAATCTGTTCGGCATTCATAATGAAATGAAAAAATTATGAGCAGCCTGCATACCTTGTGACAACAAGATTAGCTAAACTTCGGGCGGTGAGCTCGTGAAGGTTGGCAATGGTCAAAATTTCTTCATCTAGACCATATAACTCTGCCCACATATCAATGAGGGCGGCAGCAGCAATTCTTTGGTCCTCCGGAAAAGAACCTAGATCGAGGAAACATTCCTTGATGATAGCCTTCTCTTTATCCAAGGCATCTAAGCTGCTTTGGAGGCAAGCAAGTAAATCCTTGTCAGAATCAAGAATAGATGAACCTTTGCACCATTCCAATACTGTTTTCTGCCAGATTTCTATAGGCTGGCCGCGAAGTGATCTCCCAACCAATGCAATGGCAAGTGGGCATCCCTTACAGCGCTTGATAATCTGCAATATCATTATCCAAAATGAATTCAATTACTATTATTTGATTAAATTATTGAAAATCATCTAAATGGTTTCTAAATGATATATATGTGTGTGTGTGTGTATTGTGGACTAAGAAATCACCTTTCTCGAAAGATCTTCGTAAGTATAAGAGCTCTTATCCTCCGAGGATGCAGAATAGTGAAAAAGAGCCATTGCATCTTCATCATTCAATGGTGCCAAATGATAAGGAGAACCGAATCTTGGAAATGCAAATCTTGATGTGACCAAAATCTTGCAATTCGAAAACTTGAATTGATCAAACTTCTCAAGAAGGGACTCTGATCCTGACCAAACATCATCCAGGACAAACAGTAGAGGATTTTGTCTTGATTCCTTCAGAAATTGTTGCAACCAGTTAGCTGCCATGACTTGGTTTTCGAAAGCAGGCAGCTCGGACCCCTTCCGGTGATATAGTTGGTGTACAATAAGGTCCAAGTTGGGTTTTTTGGAGACATTGACAAAGAAGATGTTGTTCTTGAATGTATCTATCCAAACAGAATGTAGGAAAGGTGTTAATAAAAGGTTGACTAGATATGTCTGCAATTCTGAGATCAAGTAAGTAATCAAGCAGTAGCTCAGTGCAAGACTTGTTAACTCTAAGAGGAAGGCATCAGCTTAACTTACATTTAGTACAAAGAAAATCATGTCAAGTTCATATCACTACCACTTGTTATTTGTTGGGCATGCCCATTTAGGTCTTTCTAATCTTTCTTATATTCCTTTCGTGCGCTTTAGTTTCATGTCCCCTTCGTTGTTTTTCTTTTAACAAATTTTGGTTACTGTATGTTTGGAGGGAGTATAGCGGACATTTTATAGGCCCTAGCGCGTAGTTCTACTTGCATTATCCTCTACACGGTGTATTACTTTTTAACTAGGATGTAAAACTTTACCAAAAAAAGATTGAAATCATAAATAGCATACCTTTGACCTCTTGATCTTGACAAAACATTTTAGCCAAGGTGGTTTTCCCGCATCCTCCAGCAGCAGTCAGCACAAGCATAGATACCTTTTCATCCTTAAGGAGCTTCATCTTCAACTCCTTCAACGGCAAATCCAACCCGACTGTAACCGATGGCGCTTCAGGCACCGCAGACGAACATTTAACCATTTCAGGCTGATTATTTTTTATCTTCAATCTCTCTTCCATTCGAGAGAGCACCGTCTCGATATTCCTCAAAGAAACCAACGTCTCCCTCGCATCCCTCATAACCTGCAGTTTAAGCACATCAAACACTCTTCGAAGAGATTTGTCCAGTTGATTAAGCTTCTTGGTGTATGTGTGTTTTCTCCACACGCCAACTTTGCTGCACTTTTGAACAAGCTTTGCTCCTTCCTCCATCTGTAGTGCATAATTTTCCCGCCCCTCTTTGGAGTTATACTTTTCGATGTCTTTGATGAGTGGTTGTAGAGATTCCAGTGTGGATTTGATGTCTCCGAGGAGGTATTGGAACATTGTATTCTCCTCCTGCGCTGATTTTACCGCATCAAACAGCATTTGAAATGATGTTCTCAGAGCACCCATTCCGACCGAAACCAGAGACATAATTACGGAAACACTCAAAACTTAATTCAATTACCCAATCTGTTCTTGGGTGATGAAAAGAACTACCGAAATTCCAACGGTTTACAGAGAGAATGTAAAATAATGTAGTTTGATGAGAAACTGAGAATGTTACGTGCGTACTCTGTTTCAGCACACATATATAGGTCGAACGAGTTGGGAAGGCGAGACACCGAATTTTCTGGCTACATGTTTTGGTCTTACCGTTCGTTCAAATCAACCACACGTTCGAAGTAGTAGATTTCTTTAAAAAGTGTCTTTTAACACAAATAGTGCAGAAATTGACGCACTAATTAAGGTGGTTTTGAAAGTAAAATTCGATCAACGTTGTTTTTGAATTGAGTGCTGCAAATCGATTTTACTGTTATATTTTCGTCAAAATTTTTGTTAGTATGTTAATGTGACACACATATGGGTTCCATAAAATTTAATAACAAATAAATAAAAAGAAAATTAGTACAGTTCGTTGTTTACTGTGTCAAAATGTAAGATGGACACGATATAATGAGTTATGAATTCAGTGCGTTATCCAACCTATCTTTATACATTGGTTATAAGTTTTTATCTTTCAAATTCCTGCTATTCTAATCTTATCTCTAAGTACGAATCTATTTCACCCCGTCAAACAAGCCCATATGGAAATGACTAAAATATCATAACCTTGGATGATAATTTATCCAACTTTTTTTTTAAGAATCTTATCTTCCCCATTTTTTTATTCAATGTTTATCTTCTGCGTCTTCACATAATGTAAAAGTAATGACCATCAAATAGTTTAGGAAATTGTTATTAGTACTCCAAAAATTTCATTTTATACTTCAAATTTTCTATAGTAGGAAGAAAAAATATATTTATAAGTAGTGTATAATGAGATTTTAGAGTGCCAATAACACTTCCCATATTTTGATAGAAAATAATTTTACATATTAGGAAGAAAAAATATATTTATGAGTAGTGTATAATGAGATTTTAGAGTGCCAATAACACTTCCCATATTTTGATAGAAAATAATTTTACATATTAGGAAGAAAAAATATATTTATGAGTAGTGTATAATGAGATTTTAGAGTGCCAATAACACTTCCCATATTTTGATAGAAAATAATTTTACATATTAGGAAGAAAAAATATATTTATGAGTAGTGTATAATGAGATTTTAGAGTGCCAATAACACTTCCCATATTTTGATAGAAATTTTTCTAATAATTTTACCTTAAATCCAAGTCATATTGAAACACCAGCCCATGTTTTAATTAAACAAACACCAGCCCATATATTAATTAAACAGATACCAGCCCATAGATTTATTAAACAAATACTAGCCCATAGATTAATTGAACAAATACCAGCCCATAAATATGTCTAATACCTTTACGGTTTTATCTACAATCTAGGTCTGGGTTCCTTCCGCCGCCGCCGCGTCGACCTCCCAGCCCACGGCACAATACTAATCGAGTATTTATCCAATATAACAAAAAATTAACCTTTAATTTAAAAAATGTCACTTTTTATAAAAACTTTCAAATATATCGAAAATTTCACTTAAATAGGCGCAAATACCCTCAAATTTAACAATCAAATAAATTACAGACTTTTTAACCAAAATGGTTTGTGACATTGACATAACTCATTAGTCTGGTCCTTAACAATGAAAATCAAAAGTAGTGTTCTTGAATTTGTCTGTCGTGAATCATTTTAGTCTTTCCCTGAGTCTTTCTGTGAAAAATCTGTCAAATTGCTCTGTTAGTGCAATGATGTGGCGCCACGTGGGTCTCACAAATACAATCATGTAATGGATTAACTTTAAAAACTATATTTATATTTAAAACTAAAAATGATATTAGTAAGAAAAAAAAAATTAAAAGAAGAAGTCATCTTCTTCATTTGGTGGGTAAATCCAATAGACATGCCCAAACCAAAAACCCTAAACCCTAACCTACCTATACCTTTATTCTCTCACAATCCAAACCCTTCACCTTCCAATCCAAATTTCTGCACCCTGAGATAAATTTACTGATTCTCTCTTAAAATCTTCCTTTTCCATTTGGGTTTGATGATTATAGAGAATTGATGTGATACTGACACACCCCAACCCAAAATGTCCATCTGGACTCCGAATAGAGCTGTGCTAGCCGACACCAGAAGGGTGACGAAACCATAAAGTATAGTGATGTGAAAAATGTGAATAAATTTAAACCTAAAATTGCCTAAATATAAGAGTGCGCATGTGAGCGGAATGAACTCATTTCACACGTGATGTCAGATCATAAGTAAAGTACAGTAATGTAAGATGAGAATTATACCATCGAAGTAACCACCTATACCAAGATTTGCCAAGAATCCTCGTCGACACAAAAGCTCAGCTATTAAAACCTGGAGTGGCGAAAAACAAGGGTGAGTGGTCCTAAAAATAAAGCTTTATAAAAACCTTTTGAAAACATAATAACCCCTCACCGTAAAACAAGTATAGTTTCCAAAATATACATACTACGTATAGTAAGAAAATACTTATCGTAGGCCGCAATATCTCAAGAATTCAATACAGCACAATATTTCGTAAGTAAACACATGATGTCCGTAATCACATAATTTTGCATAAATATACATATCATATCGAGTGCTCATCAACATATGCTAACACACGAGTTCATGCAGAGGTATTTTGACATGAACATGACGGGGTGTAATAATGATTTACGCTCTAGTACCACAATCACATGAAGATTGACGCTATGCGTAACACATACGAGTCCTAATTGCTTATAACAATCTAGAGGACTGACACCTACGATAGATCCAAGGTGAGCATACGGTGTGATGTGCACATACACGTGAAAGACTGGCCCTGGCCCTAGCTCGGGCGAGTACTAACACAAGTGCAACAACAATGAGCAGATAACGTAAATAAAATCATACAGCGGTAAATCAATAATTCATGTCACCGTAATACTATTCATGACCATAAATATAATTTAGGCATCAATAATAATACGCATACCCGTACATCCTGTAGGATGTAGCCTAATTTCATAATTTCTATCAATGCGCTAAAACTTATAAACGTCACTCTAGGCGTATTGTAGAAACTCTTTATGAAACGTATAAATGGATACTAACAAGTATATATATACTATATAAAAGAAAAGACCCACTCATAGTTACTTGCGATGTCACATCCGTTCAAGTTAGGAAGTTGGAGGCTTCGATAGTAATTGCACCTAAACATAATATTGGGACCCATTAGTAAAACTCCACTTAGACAATTAAATTTGAGAAAACGGAGTGCAGATTTGGAATTAAGACGTCGAAATACGCTAAGGAGAGTCCCCGACAAATTTTAGAAAAAGTCAACGGAAAACTTAACGGTCAACCCTAAAAAGTCAACCGAGACGCCACAGTGATCAACTACGTTAGAACTTTAGAATTTCACTAAATGGACTCAGGGCGTCGAAATTAGCCTAGGAGGGTTTATGATAAATTTCTGCAAAAGTCAACACAAAGAATATCCTTAAAATATTCTAAGCTCATTTCAGAACTCGGCCGAGTTGGAACAGTTGCCTAATTGGGGCCGAGTTTGGGCTTAGGCCCTTTTTTTTTAAACCGGGTTGGGTCGACCCGGTGGGCACACGAGTTGCACCCGCCGGACCCAATGAATGAGAACACAGGAATTTTGGTTGGGAACTTCTCCGGTTCCGTTTAGCTTCAAATCTCAACTAAAACTAGCAACCCAATATATCAAATTGAAGCTCAAGGAACAAGGAATCGAAATATACCATTGGGTTCCTTGGCTGTGGCCGGAGTTGGCTAGAAAAGAGCTCGAAAGCTGTCGGATCTTCGCCGAAATCTGGGGAAAATTTGTCCTTGTTGCTTCTGCATTTCGAACTCACCAAAACGAGCATGCCGACTTAGAAATTGACCTAAACATCAAAAAGGAAAAGAAAGAAGGAACCCCAAAGCTTACGTAGGTCGTGAACGGCGGGGATTCGTTGGGAACGGTGATGGTCTCGGCGTCTTAACACCACGAGCGCAAAGAAGGTGAGGGAGACAGAGGTTGAGGTAAGGGAGAGTGACAAGAGAGAGAGGAAGAGACGCGGTGGTTGGGGTGATGCGTGGTGACCGTCTCGCTGGAGTGGCGATGTGCAATGGTGATGGGTGATCAGTTTGCAGAGAAAGAGAGATACGGCTGAGAGAGTTTGAGAGAGTTAGAGTGGGAGAGATTCGGGGGAGAGAGAGAGCCCATAATTGTGGGGGAGAGAGACCCATATGGAAGAGAGGGAGATGATAAGTTGAGGTGTGGGCCCCACGGCCACAAAATAAATTAATAAAATATCTTTTAAAAAATAATTAAAATAAAGATATAATAATATAAAATTTTGAATAAAGATATAAAATATAAAATAATAATTTTTAAAAGTATTTTCGTATTAGTAGTTCCGTAAAATCTTCATCGTAACTCCAATTTCGATTCTGCTTGTGCCTCCGCGTTCATAGTGACGAGCACTACGATTGTAACATCCCACATCGCCCAGAGAGTGGATCCTGTAAGCCTTATATGTATATTCCCATCTCTACCTAACACAAGGTTTTTTGGGAGCTCACTGGCTTCAGGTTCCATCGAAACTCCGAAGTTAAGCGAGTTCACGCGAGAGCAATCCCAGGATGGGTGACCGGCTGGGAAGTTCTCGTGTGAGTTCCCAGAAACAAAATCGTGATGGCATGGTCGGGGCCCAAAACGGACAATATCGTGCTACTGCGGATTCGAGCCCGGGATGTGACAATTTGGTATCAGAGTCAGTCCTTAGCCGGAAGTGTGTCGACGAGGACGTCGAGCCCCTAAGGGGAGTGGATTGTAACATCCCACATCGCTTAGGGGAGTGGATCATGTAAGCCTTATATGTATATTCTCATCTCTACCTAGCACGAGGCCTTTTGGGACTCCAAAGTTAAGTGAGTTCGCGCGAGAGCAATCCCAGGATGGGTGACCTACTGGGAAGTTCTCGTGTGAGTTCCCAAAAACAAAATCGTGAGGGCATGGTCGGGGCCTAAAGCGAACAATATTGTGCTACAGCGGAGTCGAGCCCGGGATGTGGTGGGGGCCCGGGGCGGGATGTGACAACGATGATATGCTAAAAGAATGTTTCATACATCTCATAATACGCTGGTCAACGACAGTCAACACCCTCGCCTCTAAGGGCATTTTCATCAATTCACACATTCAAAATGACTAAAAACGTAAAATTAGAGACGGGATTGTCACATATATGGAAAAAGTTTATGTGTCAATGAATTAGTGATGGGGGCTGAGACTCGAGTCCTGGGAAGAAAGAAGGCGTTGAAGGCATGATTGGTGGTAATTGCGGCAATGCTCATTGTCGTTGATGAAGAGGTCGAAGGGGATAAGGTTATGGTGGTGGAGTGTAGGAGTGAAGGTGACGTTGGACCGGTGCTTGAGGCGACGATGGCTAAAAAGCCCTTAATTTATTTGATTGATAAAATTAAGGGTATGTGTGTCTATTTAAGTGAAATTTTGGATATATTTGAAAGTTTTTACAAAAAATGACATTTTTGAAATTAAGGGTTAATTTTTTGTTATATTCACTAGAAGAAAAAAAGCTTATCTACCACGGTTGATGCCCGTGGTAGATTGCAATCCACCACGGACAATGTGCCCGTTAGTAATCTGGATGTGATAAAAAGTCACAGTTTCAACCACGAGCTCTGGCCGTTGTCTAATGTGATGCAACCACGGATTGTGCCCATGATAGATTGGTCTAACACCACGTGCACTATAGCCGTTGTGGATTCCAAATTGACCACAAACAATGCCCGTTATAAAACAATTCCCCAAAAAAAAAATTATTCAATAAAAATGATATATATATATATAATATTTATATACAAATTCCATATTTACTACAATATATAATTACATAAAAAACCACATATTCAAAATACAAATATTACAAGCTGTACTCTAAAACTAACAACAAAACCAATGAGTTATACTAAGTGCCAAATAGGCCTCTAATAACAAAGACATTGTTAATTGAAGACTACACATTTCTTTGAACACCTCCGAACAAAAGACTTGAGAGTAAAATACTGCCTCTAATGCTTGAGCTTCAGAAATTGGTTCATCTCTCTATCCATCTATATAGACATAAGCATATGGATGAAAATAGTGAATAGATAAACAAAACTTGAAGCTAAATTAACAAGTAAAAATTTAAATAGACGAATCTCTAACGGTCCACACATGACGCCAGAAAATTAATCAATAAAAACTTGAACATTTATACAGAACTAACCTCAACAAGATTATGTAGTGCAAAATTAGCATTGCATTACAGAGAATGGATCAAATGTAGCCAAGAACTTAAATTACAATCATCAAATTCCTAAGATATTCTTCCTATCCGCTCCACCTCTAAAGCTAACATTTCTTCATTGCTCCGTTCCATCTCCCAATTGACCGAAGTCACTAGCTCATGATCAATTGCTTACACATTCAGGTTATTTAATGCACATAGACCAAACACAATATATAATTACTTGATTAAATTAAAAAAAAATGGAAGAATTGAAATTTATAAACATTAAAACAATAAAATAAAAAGATAAAGCTTAATTACCCCAAGTGAAAAGCAACCCATCTAACGCAGCAGAGGCGATGTGCTTACGGTCGCAAGCAATGTCCAACCACCGCCAATTAGCCCTTACCGTGCACCCAAAAAGCTCCAGAGAGCTGCTTCGGGATCCTCAACTACTGCTCCTTCCCATTCCGACCGGTCTGCTCGAACTTGCAATATCCCCACACGTAAATCGCCCTCTTCATCGGAATGCTCACCGGCCGGTTGCGACCTAGAAGCTCAGCAGTGTCAATTTCCATAAATTCCCTTCACATATTGAACCACAAAGTTGCAAGTCAACAAATTTGACAAAAAATTAACAAATTTTAATCCAATTGAAGGAGAAAGTTGGGAGCTTTACAAAATGGGTTCTCTGTTTGGTTACATGGGAAATGGAATAGTGGTGAATTGAGATTTTATTGGCAGCCAAACAGAGGGGGGAGAGAGAGAGAGAGAGAGAGAGAGAGAGAGATAGGAGATTGACAAAGATCAGTTTAATTTCTCATGATTTGTTGATGCACAAAATCGGGTCGATCTTGGACCAACGTAAATCCAACCATGAATCACACAAACGCACAAGAACACAAAGATATATCATGGTTCACCTCAAGTTGAGGCTACGTCCACACTGGTGTTGATTCCGTTTCACTACGTAAATGAATGTTGAATACACATAGAGGCCATAGAGGCAGTGTTTGCTCTCCCATTTCCCATATGTCTGTTTTTCTTCCTCCCTTAAGTGAGTGTGAGGGAACCCTTTTATAGAATAAGGGTTTCCTCCCCTCTCACATGAATCATGGGCAAAGTCATGAAGCCCAAATACTGAGGCCCAATATATGGTATAACAGGAGTCCCCCAAGTCTTCAGTCAAGAGAGTCTTTTGGCTGGAGACTTCAAATCTAATCCATGTGCGGGCCGAAGTGACTAGATGTCGTCTAGAACTAGTACTCGACATGAGACAGTGCTTAACGTGAAGCGATACTCAGTTAGAATTAACACACATTACGAGGCTGCTCGGTTAGAGGTAATGCTCGCGGTGAGGCGGTTGCTCGGTTGGAGGCGGTGCTTGTTGCGAGGCGGCTCGGCTTATTGCGTTCCTCATTGCGAGCATGCACTCGACATCAGCGTGAGCTCATTATGAGTTAATTCTCGACATGACTCATATCCGCTTGTTGGGTTTGTATATGGGTCTATGTGTCGGGTGAATCTTTTGGCTGGGGACTTCAAATCCAATCCATGTGCGGGCCGAAGTGACTAGATGTCGTCCAGAACTAGTACTCGACATGAGACGGTGCTTAACGTCAAGCAATACTCAGCTAGAGGTAGCACACGTTACGAGGCTGCTCGGCTAGAGGCAATGCTTTCGGCGAAGCGGTTGCTCGGCTGGAGGCGGTGCTCGTTACGAGGCGGCTCGGCTTGTGGCGTTCTTCGTTGCAAGTATGCACTCAACGTCAGTGTGCACTCAATATGAGTTAACTCTCGACATGACTCGAGTCCGCTTGTCGGGTTTGCATACTGGATCTATGTGGTGGGTCTGCGGATTGGGTCCATAAGTCGGGTCTTTGAGTCGGGGCCATCCGTAGGGTCCTTGAGTTGAGTCCACAAGTCGGGTCTTTGAGTCGAGGTTCCAGCTCAAGGGTGTCCAAGCACATAGGTGTCCAAATGAGCGAGTGTCCGAGCAAGTGGGTGTCCGGTCAGACAAGAGATCATCGTTCGGACTAAATCTTTGTCACCATAAGCATGTGGCTCATCGATCGATAGGTTGGTAGGCTTCTTTAATCAGTGACAATGTTGATCAATAGAGCTAGTTCCTCAATAATTCCTGACAATAAATGACAATATAAGTATGAACGTATAATGAGTAAATCAAATTGACATAGTTTGGCAAGGCAAAATATTGTACCATGTGCCTACTACAAATAAATAATTTATTAAGTTGTGTGGTAAATGATTTGCATCATATATGACATTGTTAAGGGCAATCACATGACACTAGGTAGAATGTTAAAATTGTACAAATAAATGCCTATTTAGACATATGTGATGCGACTAGGATTAGTGAAATCTGAATTATGGATATGGGAAGCATTCTTAGCATAATAATCTAAACATGAATTCAGACAAATATATGCATATATATACACACACAAATTTTGTATTGTGTACCGTACCCACCATGCCCTAACATTCAAAGAGAGCAAATGATAAGCTCATATTTATATATATTTTACATAAAATTCACTTGTCTTTTCTTAGTTAGTTCCTTATATTTTTGAGCTATTTACTATGTTTTTGTGTTTTGTGTGATTTATCAAGCAAAGAAAAGAAAAGTAGCACAAGTGAGATATTAAGTAACAAATTCGTCAAAACTGCCTGTGCAGATTAGCTGACTTTGGAAGCATGTTACGAACAGCTCAGAATGAATGAGAGAATGACCCTTATATGCTTGGAAAGCTACGGATGTCTATTTTCTGGAGCAATTTATGGATTGTTAATATCATTTTTCCAGAAGAAGTTATGGGCATTGTAACACTGAAAGGTTCAGAAAAGGGCTAAGTAGATTTGGCTAATAAAATGAGAAAGTAAAGGCACTTGTTTTGTGTTTTGCTTTGTCATCAACACTCAGGAGCAAATGGGGTTATGATTGCACTCATTTGGCTTTGGACCAAGTGGAAATGCACATGCAAAAGAGAAAATGGACAGCTACACACATGTAAACTGCACAGGTTGGAGGGCATACACACACTCTACATGGACAACACACACACAACAAGAAAGGCACGGCATGGAGGGCTTGGCATGGGCAGAAAATAGGTGGATTGTTGGCTGAAATAATGAAGAACATGTGTGTGCAAATGCAAAGGAAAAACACATACACATGGGCAAAGGAAACACACACACATGGGCAAAGGAAAGACACACACATGGGCAGAAAATGGGTTGATTTGTGGCTGAAATGATGGAGGTCATGTGTGTGCAAATGTAAAGGGAAACATGGACATCACACACCCATACAAACTGCACATGCAAGGAATTGAAGTGGTCATCTCCTTAGCCTATAAATACATCCACCATTCCCCTTCCTAAAAAGATCTTGATCCATCAAAAGAGCTTCATTCACAAACACAATTTCCTTGCCGTGACCTCCATCCATTCATCTAGCCATACTACATCTCACCAATCCATACACTTTCATCTCTTAGCCGTGCAAATCCATTCCATCCATATATCCATACACATCCTAGACACTTGTGCTACAACAAGGTGGTGAAAACAAAGGTCCTTGGCGTTTCAAGCTTGGAACTTTGGAGCGTTTTAGGCCTACTTCGTTCTTGCTTTCAATGTCTACTTTGTTATTTTCTAATTTTGTTGCAATTATGAGTGGCTAAACCCCTATTTAGTTAGGGGGAAGTTTGAAGCCATGAACATGCTTGAGATATGAATTGATTTCCTCCAATTGTGATTTGATAAGTTGTGATTGCAATTCAATTATCTATTTTATTCATAACTGATTCTTGTATGTTTATTAAGGATGCATACTTAGTTTTCATGCATGAATTAGATGCTAGAATATAAATGAGTTTCACCTAATCGTTACAATTTTATATTCATAAGAGTGAAGGTTGTTTATCATAATCACGTTAATTGAATTCTTGGCAATTGTATCATGCATTCATAGTTACAATTGTCTCGTCAACACTTATGATTTTCATTGAACGTAATGATCTCTGATTGTATCTCTATTATGCATTCATATAGGGGACTTTTAGAGAATGATTTGGGTTGTCGCATGCATTCATCCAATTCAATGAGTAAAGGAAAATCTGAGGGTTAATTTGTGCATCACGGTTAATCTGGGGTGTTGAGCATCATAGTTTATTGAAAAGCAATTGGAAATCGATTCATGTACAAGTGTGTCATGTGTGAAGAATGGACCTCTAACTAATCCATCCATCATCGTATTCCTCAAATTTGTTTTACAATCTGCCTAGTTTTATAACTTGTTTGTTTGTTTCAAATTCATCAAAACCAAAATCCCCCTTTTTACTTTCTTGTTTCAAAGTGTTAAATTTCTGTTTTGTTTGTGTTTTTGAGTGTTTTGATTCAAGCCAAAACACTAAATTCGTCCAAAGTTGTGTTAGAGTCAGAAACTGCCTAGTTTGTGTTTTTAGGCAGTTTTGAGTGTTTTTAAGTTGTTTTGAGTCTTGTGAGTCTATTCAAACGTTTTAACTTTGTTTTTATGTTTTTGAGTTAGTTTAGAGGTTTTAGGAAGCCCTCCTAATCCCCGGTTTAGAACAATCCCTACTTTCATTTATACTACAATTTGACAACAAGAGGGTTTAATTTGAGTGCTTAACTAACATCGCATCAGCAAATGTGTCATGTGTCAGACTCCCCACGTAGTGGAATAATCATGTGGAATAATCATGATAGAGTCTTATTATAATGATAAGCATGGACCATACAGTATGTGGTGATAGCAATGTTGGAGTATGTGGCCAAGTGGCCAAAAGACACTTTTGGTTAGTCAAAAGAAAAAAGGGAAGACAACAAATTGACATCCCTTGTTTTGTGATGAAACATCATAACGATGTTTGTTGAAAAGGAAAAGTAAATGTGTTTTATTTCTTTTGTTAGATGGAATTGGGTGGATACGGTTTCCCTTTGAAAACTTGCAGTGTGCTTGTAATTTTGGCAGAGAAGAGAGAGAGATGCAGAGAGCCTAAAATAAGGAGGAGCTGATGCTCCATTTGTTAGTTATCATTCCACTAAAGTATATATATATATATATATATATATATATATGCATAACTTTGTGTGATGTGCTTTCTCACGTTTTTGACAGTGATCATGTGATAAAATCATTAAATAATGTAAATGGTGTAGTGGATGTACATACTTTACGACGTTTTATGATAATGATCACTGTGATATCACATGTATAGCAATAATAATATTATTAGACAATGAGTTGTCATGTTAATGGGGGCATAAATGATAATAATAAAATAATGATATGAATGATGATGGTATGCGATGTGATATGTTTTTGGTCAACATAATATTAAACAATGAGCTGTAGTTGGAAAAATGTTTTATCTTTTTCGTGTTTTCCGTTGGGCTTTTGCAGATAGTGGGATAATGGGTATATATTATACTCTATTTGTCCCCTGCCATGAATGATTAAAGTTTCACCCTAACATTTAAATAATAAATGTAGTGGTACTATCACTCAAATAATTGGTTATGAATGATTAAAGATAAATAATAAAATATTAAATAAACAGTGATAATATTAAACAAATCAATTGAGAAAAGAGAAAGTTCTTATCTTCTTCCATGTTCTCCCGTGGGTTGGGCATGACCGACAGTTGCAGGATGCAGGACCTGCTTGCGGCAAGTTTGCTAGCGCTGACATTGATTTTTCGAAGAGTTATCCAGCGCCGGCGTCGCTTAGGTTGAGTAGTGATGACAGTTTTGAGTCCCTCGATTCCACTGGTGATAGCGGCGTTTTGAGTAGACGAAGGGAAACCGATACCCGCGAGATGGTCACAGTTGCAAGTTACAGCATGGGTGAGCAACGGCTTGGAGGTCAGGGATGCAAGTTGCTTGAGCTACTACGATTTGGAGGTCATGGCAATACCACTTGACTTCATGAGCAAGAGAGAGACGCAGGAGCACTGCGAGGGTAGTGAATGGCAGCAGAGGAGCTTCCGCTGGCCATTAATGATCAGAGACCGGCTGTCATAGCTGACCTTGCAGGCCGTACCTGTTGCCAATAGTGCGCTAGCTCAACAAGGCAACAGCGAAAGCAGCAGCCATGGTGGTTGCAGCTTCATCTTCTTCATAGTTCTTAGTTCTTGGTCAGTGTAACGGTAGCTTAATAATGATAGTTGGATCCGAGCTCACTCATTGGCCTTCGGGGACATGGTTTGTTGGGTTAGAGAGAGAAGAGAAGAGTTTTGGTTTCTTGGGTTTTGCAGATTCACGGTGGAGTGTGGTGAGGTTGTGAGGGTTTCACGGTGGTGAGATGAAAAAAAAAGAAAGAGAACTACATAGCTTTTTGTGTCGATTCCCACAGACGGTGCCAAATGTTGATGCATAAAATCGAGTCGATCTTGGACCAACGTAAATCCGACCGTGAATCACACAAACGCACAAGAACACAAAGATATATCGTGGTTCACCTCAAGTTGAGGCTACGTCCACACTGGTGTTGATTCTGTTTCACTACGTAAATGAATGTTGAATAGACATGGAGGGCATAGAGGCAGTGTTTGCTCTCTCATTTCCCCTATGTCTGTTTTTCTTCCTCCCTTAAGTGAGTGTGAGGGAGCCCTTTTATAGAATAAGGGTTTCCTCCCCTCTTACATGAATCATGGGCTAAGTCATGAAGCCTAAATACTGAGGCCCAATATATGGTATAACAAACCTCCTTTATATTTTGAAAAGCGTGCGGGAGTGTTGTGAAATTTTCAAATTTCAAAGATGTTTGAAATTTTGCAAAATTATTGTCCCACCTCATCTAGATTTTTTTAGTTGAGTGTGTGATTCCATCACATATTATGTCCGTGATAGATAACAAAAAGACCATATGGATGTTAATAATATTAACCACAAGCATTGTCCGTGATGGTATATTTATAACGTTCAATTTTGCGCGTGGTCATTTACTGTTATTTTACAACGAGCTAAGATTTGTCCGTGATAAAAAATTGTTATTACTACGTGCTTATTATGCCCGTGGTAAAATTGTACTTTTTATAACGAGCTCATAAAGTCCGTGGTAAAATTGTCGTGGTAGATGAACTGTTATGTTGTAGTGATTTGTGTCATCCCGTTTCCCCATGAGTACTCTTTCCCCATAGCCATTCCAAATATTTTCAATTTCTCACCGGATCTACAGCTCCAAATTATCGCTAGTTAGGAGCTCCAATGTCCGATCTCCATAACCCGGACGGATCAGTCCACAACAACGCCATTTGAAGTCAGAAACCTAATGGATTCGTCGCATGCAGTCTCACTCACCTTCTCTCCCCACACAATTCCTTGTTCTTTCTTTCTTTCTATAAAACCTTCAATCTCTCTCTCTCTCTCTATGTTCCCATGTGAGCACTGTGAGCTCAAAGTTTAAGAAAAGTCGGCAGAAGACGAGCAGAGCATCCTCTAATTGAAGGAATGATGGCTTATTGTTGATTTCTCCTGGTAATTGAAGGTCGCCAGCCTTCGATTTGAAGGACAACAAGGGGAAAGGTAAAGGAGAAGCGAGGGTACTGGCTGTAGTAATTAAAAACTGATGAGTGCATATTTTACTATTTATTTTCTCACGAAAGTTACATTTTCTTGTGATATTTTAGACTTAGATGAAAGGAATTAAATAGTGTTGTGCTTTTATAGTTATATTAATGAGGTGGAGGAAAGTATCATGTTATAATTCCTTATTTTTAATTAAACTAAGTGGTCTGTTATGATTCAAGTGTCTACCTATTTGGCTTTATAATAATGGGAACTTTAACGAAAAGCTCCCGGTATTGTTCACTTTAACGAAAAACCACATTTTTACACTAAAAAGTCAATCCTGGCACTATTTACTTTACCCTTTATTTTGTCCTTATCATTAAAACTCAAAGTTTTCAAGCCCTTTTCATTAGTTTTCCTTATAATATACTTGTGGTCTACATTCATTTTCTATTGATTTATGTGCAGTGCATGTCACTTGTTGGAATTGGAGAAGCCTTCAACACGTGTTTATTTCATGGATCACAAGTCTATGCAAAACTGAACCGACAAGGAAAAGAAAAAAAAAACAAAAGAAAGCTGCATATTTCCTCTCCTATTTTTCAGAGTTCTTCAGTTTTCTTTTCTTCGAATGTTGTCAATAAATGGGTTTTAACTCATTGTCGGTTACGGAGAAGAAAATTAAAATAGAAGAGGAAAAAGAAAAAGGGACTGATCAATTATTCTACAGAAGCAGCAAGAGATGGAGAAAAGAAGGCAGCGACAAAGCAAGATTTTTTCAGGCTTTTCTAAACTTGGTCTTGTCTTTAAAGGGGGCCAGGTCAGCCATAGCTTCTTTAATCTCTTTTCCTGAACCTGCCCTGATCTTAGCAAATCTAATTTCCTTAGAGAGAGTTGTCTCGCGCCCCTAGGTATTCTCTACCTACCCACCTGAGGGGTAAGTGGGCGCTTCTTCAATTTCGGTGTGAAAATGTTTTCTTTTAATTTTATGAATTCAATCATATTTCCAATTATGTTTGGGAACTAATTTTCCTTAGCTAGGGCTACGATGTAACCATGACTATGAATGCTTATATTCTCAAGTGAATTATTTCAAGTTTTCGATTTCATTGAGTACCGTTTGCTGTGTTTATATGCTTGGTTTTAGTCTTGGTGATTAGCTACCATCTTGACTTTTACTTGGTAAATTTGATGCAAGTTGTGCAGATGCCATGTTTTCAACTTGAGTGATAGCTTCTTGCAAATAGATACCATAAATTACCTAGCAGTAGATGCAATACTCTAGGATTTGTGTAGCCTTTATATAACTTTCCATTGATCGTAATGAGTTTCATGATGTTAAACTATTCCAGATGCCATGGATGGTTGCAAATTGGGATATACGTAATAGTCTAGATGCCATATATATTACATGTGTTAGGGAAATTTGACTATCAATGAGATTGAGTACTTGTTAATAATTCATTGCAGGAAATAAGTTGGATTGGTTATGGTGAGTCGGATGCTCTAGTGTTTTACTCGACTGAATTACAATTTGTATTCTTGGCTGCCATTTTTTTGCATTGTGATCAAACTTTCTTGTTTTCATTTGGTTTTACTATTAGTTTCAATTCTCAAATCCATCTTTCATCAATCTTTTCTAATTTTACTACGTTGCAATTGGATTTAAGTTAGTTGATAAGGATTAAATCATTTTCTGAGGGACGATATTAAGTGCTTGCTTTCTATACTATTGAACGATTCGTACGCTTGCGAGCATAAAATTTGGAACTAAGTTGGACTAATTTTGGTTAGTTTAAATTTCGCAACAAGTTTTTGGCGCCGCGGACCGGGGATGAAATTTAATTCTATCTCTTTCTTATTTCAATTGCTACATGTTTTTGTTTTATTTTAATTTTTGTTTTCTTTCGTTTTCAGGCGTTCTTGTGAAGTTCATGCATGGTCGTTGTTCTCGAAGTCTTAAGCTTGTGCCATACAATCCCAAAATTGACAGAACATTTTGACACCTACTAAGGAAGCAAATGAAGCAAGAACCAATTGAAAGAATGGCACTTCAAGACCCAAATGAAACTTGTGCCCTTATGGATTATTCGGCTCCTACTGTTGGAGCCACATCATCTTGTATTGTGCGCCTAGAAATAACGGCTAATCAGTTTGAGTTAAAGCCGTCTTTCATCCAGATGTTGCCATCATTTTATAGTCTTACTACTGAAGATCCAAATTTACATATTAGCGACTTTGTCGAGATATGTGAAACTTTGAAGATCCATGAGGCTACTAACGATGCTATCAGATTGCGGCTGTTTCTGTTTGCACTCAAGGACAAGGGAAAGTCTTGGTTTAACTCTCTGCCGGTTAATTCTATAACAACTTGGGATGAGTTGGCTAATCAATTCCTTCAAAGATTCTTTCCTCATTCGAAGACTTCTAAGTTGCGGAATGAAATCATGACGTTTGTCCAGTTTGATTCTGACTCTTTTTATTACAGTTGGGAGAGGTTTCGAGATTTATTGATGAAGTGTCCTCATCATGGCTTACCAGAATGGTTGCAGCTGCAATCATTTTATCAAGGATTGACTCCCGAAAACAAGAGAATGATTGATGCCGCTAGTGGAAGAGCTCTAATGACAAAGACAGTTGTTGAGGCGTCCACACTTTTCAAGACATTAGCTACTCATTCTCAACAGTGGGGAGTGGAAAGAAGACCATTCAAACGTGTTGGAGTGCACGAGATTGATGCCATGTCTACCATGGCTGCACATATTTCTAACTTAAATAAAAAGTTTGATAATTTGATGACCGTTAAATCTATGAAGTCTTTTGATGTGGTTTGTGAAATATGTGCAGGTATACATGCAAGTACTGAGTGCCCAAACATTGGTTCATTTCCGAAATATATGCAAGAGCAAGTAAATCAAGTGAATGATTTTTCTTATCAGCAGAATAACCCATATTCGAACATGTATAATCCAGGTTGGCGTTTTCATCCAAACCTTCAATGGAATAACAATCTGAATGTTATGAATCCTCCAGCTAGGCCACCTCCTATGAATTTCTAACCACAAGAAAAGAAGACAACAGTGGAAGACTTGATAGCTCAACTTGCTACAAACACAAATAACTTCATTCAAGCAACTCAGACAACGCTCCAAAATCAACAAGCTTCAATTGGAAGCTGGAAGTTCAAGTTGGTCAGATTACTAGTGCATTGAATGAAAAAGAGATCGGGAATTTTCCAAGTCAGCCGGAAGTGAATCCGAAGAACCAAGAGCATATTAAGGCTATCACATTAAGGAGTGGCAAGATCATAGAAACCGAAGGTGCAAAGGAAGAAAAGAAGCCCGAAGAACCTGAGAATGATTCACTCACATTGCTAGATGAGGAGCTAGCACAAGAAAAGATTTATTCACCACTCGTTCCATATCCTCAGCGTTTGCAAAGGGCTAAGAAAGACAAGAACTTTTATGAAATTTTAGATTTATTTAAAAAGGTACATATTAACATTCCTTTGCTTCATGTAGTGAAACAAATTCCGAGTTATGCAAAATTCTTGAAGGACATTTGCACCAATAAGAAGAGGTTTGTGGAACACGAAAAAGTGATGTTATCAGAAGAGTGCAGTGCCGTTTTGCAGCAAAAGTTGCCCCGAAGTTAAAAGATCCAGGGAGTTTTACTATTCCTTGTACAATTGGTAAATTTTCCTTTGAAAAAGCTTTGTTTGATTTAGGAGCCAGTGTTAATTTAATGCTGTTTACTATTTTTAAACAGCTTGGTCTTGGAGAAATGAAGTCAACTTCGGTATCTTTACAACTCGCTGATTGTTCGGTTACTTATCCAAGAGGAATCATTGAAGATGTTCTAGTTTGAGTTGATCAATTCATTCTACCGGCTGATTTCTTGGTACTTGACATAGAGGAGGATCGAGAAATTCCAATCATTTTGGGTCGTCCATTTATGGCTATCGCTGGAACTCTTATCGACGTCCAAAAAGGTCTATTCACTTTGAGAGTTCAAGGCAAGGAAGCGGTGTTCAAGGTCTTTGAGGCTATGAAATATCCAAGTGATTCTGAAAGATGCTTTATAGTTGAAGCATTGGAAGAGCTAACGAATCTGAAATATATAGAGCAACATCCGGATGATCATTTTGAGGCATGCTTGGTTCATTCTGAATTGAGCGGTGGAACAAACGAAGATGTAGTTGTTATTTCAGCAATGTTAGATTCTGCTCCTGCACACAAGCAGTATCAGAGACATTTTTTGAAGCTTTGGGACCAGCTCCAAAGAAAATTGAGCCGTCTATTGAAGTTGCACCCAAGTTAGAGTTGGAGCAATTGCTGGAAAATATGAAGTATGCTTATTTAGGGGCTGCCGATACCTTACCCGTCATAATTGCTGCAAGTTTAAGTCCACTTGAAGAGGAAAAATTACTTCAGGTACTGAGAGAGAGTATAAATTGGTGCTGGGATGGACTATAGCAGATATAAAAGGAATCAGCCCAACGATTTGCATGCATAGAATCTTTCTTAAAGAAAACAGCAAGCCTACCATTAAGGCTCAAAAGAGACTCAACCCGCTTATGAAGAGGTTCTTAAGCTTTTAGACGTGGGGTCATCTACCCAATATCCTATAGCAGATGGGTAAGTCCATTTCATGTTATTCCGAAGAAAAAAGGCACAACTGTGGTCAAAAGTGATACTAACGAGCTGCTACCCACAATGCAAAAAACGAAGTAGAGAGTTTATACAGATTACCGGAAGGTAAATGATTCCACACATAAAGATCATTTTTCACTTCCGTTCATTGATCAGATGCTGGAACGACTTGCTGGCCATGCATTTTATTGCTTTCTTGATGGATACTCAGGATATAATCAGATTGTTATTGCTCCCGAAGACCAAGAAAAGACCACATTTACCTGCCCATTTGGTACTTTTGCGTATAGAAGGATGCTGTTCGGATTATGTAATGCACCGGCTAATTTTCAAAGGTGTATAAGGAGTATATTTTCTGATATGGTGGAGCGTTTTATAGAAGTATTCATGGATGACTTCTCCGTTCTTGGGTCTTCGTTTGATAATTGCCTTCACAATTTGGCTCCAATATTGAAAAGATGCCAAGAGACTAATTTGGTGTTGAATTGGGAAAAATGCCACTTCATGGTGCAAGAAGGCATAGTCTCAGGGCATAACATTTCAGCAAAGGGTATTGAGGTTGATAGAGCAAAAGTTAAGTTGATTATAAAACTTCTACCACCAACTTCAATGAAAGGAGTTCGAAGTTTCCTTGGTCATGCGGGCTTCTATCGAAGATTTATAAAGGATTTCTCGAAAATAGCCAAGGCTCTTAGTGATCTTCTTTAGAAAGATGTTGTGTTTGAGTTCGATTCTGAATGCTTGTCATCTTTTAACACCTTGAAGACTCTGCTCACTTCAACCCCTATTATGACTGCACCCGATTGGAGCCTTCCATTTGAACTGATGTGTGATGCGAGCAATTATGCCATATGAGCTATTTTGGGGCAGCAAAAGGATAAACTTCCGCATGTTATTTACTATGCAAGCCGCACCTTAAACGGCGCACAACTCAATTATTCCACCACAGAGAAGGAGATGCTTGTTGTAGTATTTGCACTTGATAAATTCTGATACTATCGTATTTGTTTGAAGGTTATTGTATACACAGATCATGCAGCCTTGAGGTACTTGATGTCTAAAAAAGACGCAAAACCGAGGCTGATCAGATGGGTTCTTTTTCTTCAAGAGTTTGACCTCAAGATTAAAGACAAAAAAGGTCAAAGAATGTGGTGGCAGACCACTTGTCAAGGCTTATTCAAGATGGTGAGGTGGAATCAACTGTACCGCTCAATCAAACTTTTCCAGATGAACACTTGTTTGCTGCCCAACATGGAGAAGTCTCATGGTTTGCTAATTTCGTAAATTATTTGGCTAGTGGTGTGATTTCGAAAGATTTGAGTTTTCAACAAAAGAAGAAATTTCTCTCCATGGTCAAGCACTATTTCTGGGATGATCTATACTTGTATAAACATTGTCCAGATCAAGTGATTCGCAGATGTGTACCCGAAGATGAGCAAATCAGCATTCTCAATCATTGCCATTCTGTTGCGTGTGGGGGACATTTCGGTGCCTAAAAAATAGCAACAAAGGTTCTCCAGTCTGGGTTCTTTTGGCCATATTTATTCAAGGATTCACATGCTTTTGTTGCCTCTTGTGATCGCTGTCAAAGGACCGGAAATATTTCTCGTAGAAATCAGATGCCTCTTAATAATATTTTGGAAGTTGAACTCTTCGATGTGTGGGGAATTGATTTTATGTGGCAATTTCCTTCTTCTTTCTTGAACAAGTATATATTGGTAGTGGTTGATTATGTGTCGAAATGGGTAAAAGCTGTAGCCGTTCCTACTAATGATGCTCGAGTTGTTTTCCGATTTTTGAAGGCAAATATATTCACCCGCTTTGGGACCCCTAGTGCTATTATTAGTGACGGAGGAACTCACTTTCGTAATAAGCAATTTGAAGCTCTCTTGGAAAGGTATGGAATCACACATAAGGTTGCTACACCTTATCACCCTCAGACAAGCGGACAAGTGGAAATTTCAAATCTGGAAATCAAGAAGATTCTGGAGAAGACTATGAGTGCTTCGAGAAAAGATTGGTCGAAGAAGTTAGACGATGCTTTATGGGCATATCGCACTGCTTTCAAAACTCCAATTGGCATGTCTCCATATCGGCTTATTTTCGGTAAAACATGTCACTTGCGGTTGAGCTGGAACACAAGGCTTTCTGGGCAATCAAGACATTGAATTTTGAGATGGAAGCGGCTGGGGAGAAAAGATTGTTACAACTTAGTGAGATGGAGGAATTCTGAAACGATGCATATGAAAATGCCAAGATCTATAAAGAAAGAACTAAGAAGTGACATGATCAGAACATTCTGCAGAAAGAATTTCATGTCGGACAGAAGGTGTTGCTGTACAATTCTAGATTAAAGTTGTTTCATGGAAAGCTTCGTTCTCGGTGGTATGGTCCTTTCGTGGTAGTGCAAATTTATCCATATGGCATGGTGGAAATTCAGAATTTGGAGTCGGGAAGCATATTCAAGGTTAATGGTCAAAGATTGAAGCCGTATGTGGAAACAAATTTTGATACCATGAAGACAGTGACATCGCTTCGAGATCCAGCATAAACATCATATAGTCCGGCAGAAGACTATAAATTTAGCGCTCCATGGGAGGCAACCCATGCTTTTATCATCCTTTTTATTTGTTTTATTTAATTTAATTTTGCTGTTTGTTTTCTGCCTTCTTTGTTCTGCTACTTGTTGACAGATTTTTGTTGGTGTAGGGACATCTAGTTGCCACATAACAATGATTGAGACCACAAATGTTTAAGTTTGGGGGTGGCTACTGCCTTGAACATACCGTGGTTGTCATGTGAACCATAAACCAGGGAAGTTCTTTGACCAAGTGATTTTATTCATTTCTCTTCAAAGTGTTTTTATGTGCTTGCTTTGAGACATTGAGGACAGTGTCTTATCTAAGTTTGGGGGTAGGAGTGAGATTTTTAATCCCTGGTTGAAGAAAATTTGTTTAGTCTGACTGTTTCATTTAAAATAAGCATGTTGCTTTTAACTGGCTGGATCCTCCATTTTTAATTTTTAATTTTTAGTTAGTATTTTGGTTAAAAAAAAGAAAAGAAAAATCTATAAAAATCAGAAACTTTGAAAATAAAAAGATAAAGATTTTTGTTTTTATTTCTTGTTTTCAGTTAGATTTTTGTTAGTTTCCTGGCCCAATGATGAAATTGAATTGAATTCGAACTATGGTTATTGAGAAAGTCATAAGCATGTTTCAGGTGAATCTCCTTATTTTATTGTTAGCTTTATGCACGTTCGATCATCCTTGAAAAGACCAAATGCACGTTGCCTTGTTGATGTGAAACTAAAGCATGGTTTAACACTTCATATGTGAATATAGTGACTTAATGTAATCCTTGTGAGCTTTTGAGCCTATTCTATGGTTGAATTATCATGCATCATTCACATTTATTCTTGTGCATTTGATCTTGTTCTTACATGTATCTCTAGAACTTGCTTAATACCTCTCGATTCATTCATCAATTCATGTAATAACTTGGAAGTTATATAGGCCATCTTTGGATCGTTTGAGCCTTTCATGCTTACCTTATATGCTATATTCATCTTGAGTAGCCCATTGAGCTTTTAACTAAACCATTTCTTTGTTAGTCACATCTCCCTACCATGCTCCGATATTGGAGTTGAGCCCATATACATATACCGATCCCTTGTTGTTTTGAGAAAGTATTACATAGGTTATGCTTTTGGGGTTTTGTTTATATGGAAAAAAGTGGATGGAGCATGTGTATTACAATGAAATGTGAATTTGAGGGGTGATGTAGCTTTGTAGATTTGAGCATGATTAAAAAAAAAGAAAAAAAAAAAGAAAAAGAGAGTGCTGAGATGTTGAAAATGTGTTCTGCACAAGCTTACTTCTATTCTTAAGAGTCAATGTTATCAAAAGTAAAGCTTGAGAATGTAGTTGTATGTTTTAGAGGACGTCTTTGGATGCAAAATATAAATTTCCATTTGAAGTTGAGATAGGGGAGTAGCAAGTGCTACTGGTTTCGTTGTTTGCTTCACCTTGAGGGGGTGTGATATTGGTGTTGGAAAACTACTAATGTGTACTTTCTAAAAAATTTTGGTTTCCATATCTTTTCTTTCATTAGCCTATCACCCATAACCCCATTCCAACCGTAGTAAAGTCATTTAGATTCAAGTAATTACATGATATTAACAGCGAGGTAGGTTGACAAGCAAGCATATGGCGGCATGTTTGTTTGAGATCACTTGAGTGAAACACATTACCCAGAAATATGAGTGTATGCCCTGTGAGGATGTCACTTGTTTGCATATGATGATTTTAAGAAGCTTAGAATTGCATTGGCATGGTTAATCCACATACTGCACTTCAAGGATGATTGAAAGGTTTTTGCTAAGAATTGGAATGTGTGCTTATTACGAACTTGATTATGATGCATCTTGCAAAGGATTCGATGAGGGTCACCTAGGGAAGCTAACGTTTTTCATGTTATTACTTGTTCTTATGTTTTCTTCTTTTGCTCGAGGACTAGCAAAATCTAAGTTTGGGGGTATTTGATGAGCGCATATTTTACTATTTATTTTCTCCCGAAAGCTACATTTTCTTGTGGTATTTTGGACTTAGATGAAAGGAATTACACAATGTTGTGCTTTTATAGTTATATTAATGAGGTGGAGGAAAATATCATGTTATAATTCCTTATTTTTAATTAAACCAAGTGGTCTGTTATGATTTAAGTGTCTACCTATTTGGCTTTATAATATACTTGTGGTCTACATTCATTTTCTATTGATTTATGTGCAGTGCATGTCACTTGTTGGAATTGGAGAAGCCTTCAGCACGTGTTTATTTCATAGATCACAAGTCTATGCAAAACTGAACCGACAAGGAAAAAAAAAACAAAAGAAAGCTGCATATTTCCTCTCCCATTTTTCAGGGTTAGCCTCCATGCGAAACCAGAATAAAGAGAGATCTTAGTGAAGTTAAATTGGAGAGAAATATGGTGAAGCACCTACACAAAGCAGTTTCAAATTTATGGGTCTTTGCCAAAAGCATAAATTTGGGATATTTGGTTGAACAATCTGTTCAGTTGCAGAGGAAGTTTGATCAGCCGTGGTGGATATCTACTTGGAGATCAAACTTCGATTGGAATTGAGCAGATAATTAAAGAAGGCACATAGGGGGTTTGCAGCAACAAGTACTTGTTAATGAACGTGTGTTTATTGTACAAAGTGGCTATTAGATAATTGAAGAGTTCTTCGGTTTTCTTTTCTTCTATTGTTGTCAATAAATGGGTTTTAACTCATTGTCGGTTACGTAGAAGAAAATTAAAACACAAGAGGAAAAAGAAAAGGGGACTGATCAATTATTCTACAAAGCAGCAAGAGACGGAGAAAAGAAGGCAGCGACAAAGCAAGATTTTTTCAGGCTTTTCAAAACTTAGTTTTCTTTTAATTTTATGAATTCAATCATATTTCCAATTATGTTTCGAAACTAATTTTCCTTAGCTAGGGTTACGATGTAGCCATGACTATGAATGCTTATATTCTCAAGTGAATTATTCAAGTTTTCTGTTTCATTGAGTATTGTTTGCTGTGTTTATATGCTTGGTTTTAGTCTTGGTGATTAGCTACCATCTTGACTTTTACTTGGTAAATTTCATGCAAGTTGTGCAGATTCCATGTTTTCAACTTGAGTGATAGCTTCTTGCAAATAGATACCATGAATTACCTAGTAGTAGATGCCATACTCTAGGATTTGTGTATTCTTTATATAAATTTCCACTGATCGTAATGAGTTTCATGATGTTAAACTATTCCAGATGCCATGGATGGTTGCAAATTGGGATATACGTAATAGTCTAGATGCCATAGATATTACATGTGTTAGGGAAATTTGACTATCAATGAGATTGAGTACTTGTTAATAATTCGTTGCAGGAAATAAGTGGGATTGGTTATGGTGAGTCGGATGCTCTAGCGTTTTACTCGACTGAATTACAATTTGTATTCTTGGCTGCCATTTTTTTGCATTGTGATCAAACTTTCTTGTTTTCATTTGTTTTTACTATTAGTTTCAATTCTCAAATCCATCTTTCATCAATCTTTGCTAATTTTGCTACGTTGAAATTGAATTTAAGTTAGTTGATAATAATTAAATCATTTTCTGAGGGACGATATTAAGTGCTTGCTTTCTATACTATTGAACGATTCGACCGGTTGCGAGCATAAAATTTGGAACTAAGTTGGACTAATTTCGGTTAGTTTAAATTTCGCAACAAAAACCCAGGGTATTATTGTCATTATAAAATTTTCATCCAACATTACTGTTTTTTTTCCTTACATTAAACATTACTGTTCACCCTTCAACAAATTTTTTTTTAATAAATTGCTTTTTAAATAATTTCAACAACGTCAAACTGGTACTCCATTATAGCATTTTTAATAAGAGATATTTTCAGTGCACGAACACAGATTAATATAACACGTATCATTATATAAATAAAACATATTTAAAAAATAAAACTTTTAGCCAATTATATAATGGTATGTGGTGTAGTATCTCATATCAGACACATTAAAAAATTTATCATCCAATAGAAGATGCAAAATCTCTAGAAATATACAATTAAAATTTTTTTGGTCGAATGTAAACATGTGAATAAAATGTATATTTACATAGTTAGGAGGCGGAATAAAGAAATAAGTATATCTGTTTTCACTGGTTAAAAGAGACAAAAAATATATGAGGTCTCAAATGTACTTATTAGCAGTTTGTCGATGCAAATTTCCGTCGTTTTCAGTCTTGACGAGAATGCACCTGTAAAACAATCAACACCTTTGATCAAAGACCTAAGCCTCACGCACCCACAAGGTGCGCGAGGGGGGGGGTGTTAGGCCAATGGATCTCTGATGCCTATGTCAGTTTCTTTGAGAGAGTAAAGCGTTTAGGGTTTTTTTAGGGTAGCTAAAGCTTTTGCAATTCGGTAAAATATGAGATATATATAGGGGAGAGGGCCGACCATAGTGTTAGGGTTTTACCCTACGCATGGCGGCATCCTATTGGCCAATGTTTATGGAGAAATATTCTCAAGATATTAAATAGGAAATAATATCTTGAGATAATGGAGTAATTATCCCTAATTTATTTAAACTGGGATTACTTACTTGATTGGAGTCAATCTTCAATCGGGAATGTATTAAAGATAGGATTTGGGTAATTAATCCTTATCTTTAATGCTTTGATTTTTCCTTACCAAGGGTAGGTGAGCTGTGGGCAATCATATTCAGCTGCTAAGACCTTCAGGGGTGTGAGCTGGGCGTGAAAGTATCTGAGGAGCCTGGCCATTTGTTGAGGGCAATCTTGTCTTTCTTGAACAAAAGTCCACGTATCGCCTTTAGAATTTATGGGATTATTTTAGGCTCCATAAATGCCCCCACATCTGTTGGGCTACACGTAGAAAAAAGGCAGTAGCTGTAGAAATCCCAAGCTGCATCGCTTGTAATGTTGTTTCCCAATTTGAACTTGATCTCCTTTCTTGATTTGGAGATAGACTTCTTCTAGGAAAAGTAAGCCAATTGCCCCCAATACCTATTTAATGCTGCATAGGCCGCATGCATGAGGGATCAGGGGCCATTTGGGCCGTGTTGAGCAAGAGAAAAGGCTGGGTCGTGGGGCCTGGCGCTGGGGTGTTAGGCTATGCGGTTTTTTTTTTCTTCTTATGAGTTGCCTTCTAAATATTTTCCTTCGTACTTTTTTGCAGGGATTTTGAGATGTCTTCTTCCGATCACAAGAGTGACTAGTATCCCCCACCTTTGTACTGTCAAGGTGGTTCTTCCAGTAAGGTGGGCTACTTTAAGACTGCACATGTCAAGATCAATTCCGACGATCTATTTCAGAATTTTCTTGAGACGTACAAGCATGCGATTCCATTAGGGGTTCGTGTTAAACGGGTAAAAGATAATAGCGACCATGAATCGTGCGGCGAAGGTGCCACTGCTAAGAAGTGGACTATCAAATTCCATCTGTACTACTTCGTGTTGGGATTCACTTTTCCCATGCCACGCATTTTCCAGAAGGTGATCTGCTCCATGAAATGCGTGCCTGCTCAGTACTCTCTGAATGCAGTTCGTGTGATGATGGGGTTCTCAAACTTGAGCAGGTTCTTTGACTTGGCTTGACCATAAATTAGTTATGGTACTTCTTTGAGATCTGCCACAAGGAAGGCGTAATGTAGCTGAGGTTTTGCCATAGACTGCTTGATGCTTCCTGCAAAGGTGATCATGAGTGGGCGGGAGATACCTTGGAGATTAGTGGAGAATGAGACTCTAACTTCTCTCCTGAGATGCGTGTTCCAACTGTCTTTATCAGTGGTATGTGAATTGCTTCATTCCTGGCCTGCTTCAATGTTTGTTAAGCTACTCCATGACTCCAGTTTATTGATTGTCCTTCTTACTTTGTGTAGATTCGGAATTTGGCTCAACTCCAAGAACTTCGGCAGATATAAAGAAAGTGCACATTGCCTTGGGCATTCCTATCGAGTATCATGAGTGGAGCTGGCTGCTCAGTCATTTTTGTCCGGAGAAAGGCGGACTGCCTCTGAAGTAAGAGATAAAACAAATAAAGGATGAGGCGCATGCTCGTTTGATTGATGTTATAGAGCCTGTTGCCAATAAAGGTGGAAAGAAGAAATCTTCCTCACCTGCTTGTGAGCCTTCGACCGAGAAAAAGCCAAAGACTTCTTCTGCTGCTCGCGAGGGCTCGTCTGCTGCTGAGAAGCTTGTCATCGATTTGACTTCTCCTAAGGGGAGGAAAAAGTCCGTTGAGTTTGAGCTTGCAAAACTTGCTGCTTCGAAGGTAGCCACGTTCATTGATGAGAGGATTGCCCATCGGAAGGTTCGGCGGTGCCCCCGGTGTTTGGGTTTATGTCGAAGCTCGCGTCGGGAGCTAAGTCTGGTTCGGCTTTTGAGAGGCTCGCACATATAAAGAGTGGAAAGGTATATTATGCTGTTAAGGTGATGCCTGGGCCTGTTCCTCATTTTGTTGCAACTAATTCATCTGCTGAGAAAGAGAAATCTGCTCGCAGGGGCAATTATGAGAGATCCACCGAGTCTGAGCCTGGAGAGTTTCTAGAGGTTTGTGCGTTGTTGCAAGCTAACCTGCTTGAGGATGTTGATGCATGCGCCAAGTTCGTTGACAGTGTTGGGACAGTTATTGTCCGCTCAGACTCTTTTGTGAAATGTCCTACAATGCATAAGACTTTGATCTTGGCAGCTAAATCTATGCGCGTTCATTAGGATGCTATTAAGTGTGCTAAGGAGGCCACAGTGACGTTGATGGCTCAACTTTGCTCGTCAGTTGAAAAGATCAAGAAGCTTGAATATGACCTCGTCATTTTGAAGGGGTCTGATGTCTCTGCCCTTACTTCTATGCAGCTGGAGACCGCTCATCAGGAGCTCACCCATTTGAAGGCTAAGCTTAGTGCAACTCAGGCGATGTTGGAAGTTGCAGAGAATGAAGTCAGTCGTGTTTCTCCGGTGGTCAAGGACCTTAAGCGTGTCAATTCGGAGTTACGATCTACTTGTTTTTCTAAGGACGAGATGCTTGTCTTTATGCATGCTGAAGTCTCTCGTCTCAAGGATGTTGCTAGTAAGCTTGAATCCAAGGAAATGGATTTGCAAGGTGCGCTGTTTGCTAGCGAGAACCTGAAAAATGAACTGGATAAGCTGCATGGTGCTCACACTAGGTTTGTTGAAGAGATGCACAACTGAAGAATGAGAAAGTTAGTCACGAAGTGGTACTTGTTTCTTGTCAGGCCGATTTCTACAAGCTTGGCTATGTAGACCATCTTTAGGGTAGGCATTCGAATTATGAGTTTTCCGAGAAGGACTTCGAGATTTTCTCCATTTCTCCAATTGATCTGCTTGATTTCTCATTGAAGGCTGCCTTTGGTAGAGCAGCTGAGGGTCAGGCAGTCCAGGCAGGGACGGCTGAGGATGAGCTAAGCTTTGGTTGCTAAGAACGGTGCGGCTGCTGAAGGCCTGGTAGTCGAGGGACCAGTGGTTGCACATGCTGTCGATGAGTAGTTTTTTTGCTTAGACTTAGGAATTTTTTTCTTTTCCTTTTTGTTATGCTTTATTTGAACTTTGTTAGCCTTCAAGCCGGTTTATCAATTTGCTAGAAATTTAATAAACAACTTTCTTTGCTCTGCTTTATCCTTAAATTTCACCATGTCTTTTGCTAAACTTTACCATAGGATGGACAACTAGGTGAGCTGCTTCAATAAAGCAGTCGTTCCCACGTCGTCACTTAGGTTTTAGTTTCGGCTTCAGGGCTCAAGGAGCTTTACATGTAAGAGGAAAAAAAATGCGAGATTTCTAACTTAAAGAGCCAACGGCCGGGCACGTGCTTCTCGTAGAAAGTATAGGAGTCTGCGTAGCTGCAATAGTCGTATTTTAGTTTTAGCAGTTGCTTGAGCCTTGGCCCTCCTAGGGCATGTTACGAACTCTTTAACTTATAAAGTCGGCGGCTGGACACTTGTTTCTCATAAAAAGCAGAAGAAATCTGCGTAACTGCCATAGTCGTACTTAGCTTTAGCGGTTGCTCAAGCCTTAGCCTTCCGGCATGTTGCGAAGTTTTTAACTTATAGAGCCGGCAGCCAGACACTTGCTTCTCATAGAAAGTAGAGGAAATCCATGTAGCTGCTATAGTCGTATATTTCGGCTTTAGCAGCTGCACGAGCCTTAGCTCTCCTGGGCATGTTGCGAAATTTTTAACTTATAGAACTGGCGGCTGGACACGTGTTTCTTGTAGAAAGCAGAGGAAATCCACGCAGCTGCTATAGTTATACATTTTGGATTTAGTGGCTGCACGCCCTCATTGGGCTTGTTGCGAAGTTTTTAACTTACAGAGCTGGCGGCCGGACACTTGTTTCTCGTAGAAAGCATAAGAAATCTGCGTAGCTGCTATAATCGTACTTCAGCTTTAGCGGATGCTCGAGCCTTGGACCTTCCAGGGCATGTTGTGAAGTTTTTAACTTATAGAGTCGGCGGTCGGACACTTGCTTCTTGTAGAAAGCAGAGGAAATTCGCATAGCTGCTATAATCGTACTTCGACTTCAGCAGTTGCTCAAGCCTTGGCCCTTCCAGGGCATGTTGTGAAGTTTTTAACTTATAGAGCCAGCGGCCAGACACTTGCTTATCATAGAAAGCAGAGGAAATCCGCGTAGTTGCTATAGTCGTAGTTCGGCTTTAGCGGCTTCATGAGCCTCTATCCTCCCAGGGCCTGTTGTGAATTTTTTTAACTTATGGAGACGGCGATCAAACACTTACTTCTCGTAGAAAGCAAAACAAATTCGCGTGGCTCTTATAGTTGTATATTTCAGCTTTAGCTTATGCAAAACTTAAACCGTAGATCGTCGACCGAAAACACTGCTTTTAAATAAGTAGATGGATTCACGTAATCATACAAGGTATAAGTTTCGGCTTACAGATGGCCTAGGGTTGCCTGCCCGTTGGGTCGTCAGCCAGGCGTCTTACTTACAAAAGTAGACGACTCGCGTGACCACTTTAGGCGTCATCCTTGGTTCTCGGAGGTGTTTTAGGCTTAAGGTGTAGGCATAATCGTGCCTCAGAGGGCATATCCTTCCGAGTTGTAACTTGATCTGCATGTCACTTAACTAGTATTGCAACACTTTACAGCCAATCTACGTTCATAAAGACTCACACGTCGAGGAAGAACCATCTAGTCACGTGAATTCTTGCATGGGCAGAAATCCTGCACTTAGCATCTCTTCTAATTAGAGACCCGTGCTTCTGCAGAATTGAATCCTTCAGTTGGCTAAATCTTTCTAGGAGAAAGACTATTATGGCCAATGATGGGAGTCGTTCGGCTCAGGTAGTTGCTGGATTTAGGGGAAACTGAGCAGTCATACAACCCATCCACGTCTGGATAATCCAGATCAGTTTACCCTTCCTAATGTGAGAACATACACCATGTCTACAAGGGCAATGGCGTCTTCTACTATCATAGGGGTGGTCAGTTTGTTTATGCATTAGGCCCAGGCTTGTGAATAATTCCTTCAATCTTCATTGAAAATAGAGATATGTATTAACTTTGCTTATAGGCAGCAATAATATAACAACTGGTAATCCTCGGCATGCAAGGTCTTATTCATCAAGCTGCTTGAGTCTTTGAACTTTATTTGTCTTGAACAGAGTCCAAGGAATAGTGGAAGGTCACACGTAGTACTTTCTCAGGTTGTAGGCATTCCACTACTTTTCGATTTCTTTGTCACCCATAGTGGTGAGGGTGTAGTTGCCATTTCCGCTTACTTAGCTGATTTTGTACGAACCTTCCCAGATAAAAGCCATCTTTTTTTAGCCTTCCCGACAGGCCATGATGAAGGTTTTTTTTAGGACTATCTCCTGGCTGGAATTGCCGAATCTTCGCCCTTTTGTTGCAGCTGGAGAGGAGCTGCTGCTAATAGGCCACAATGTGGGTGATAACCTTCTCGCGCTCTTCCTCTGCCAAGTCTAAGTTTGTTGCCATCTTCTTCTCGTTCTGCTTAAAATTCGTCAGGACAATGCTGATGTTTGGCACCATGACGTTGGAAGGGATGATCGCCTTAGAGACATATACCAGGGAGAATGGAGTTTTACCGGTTGCTCGTCTCTTGGTGGTGCGATATACCTGTAAAACATCGGGGAGCTCATTTGGCCATTTGCCCTTCTTGTCCGAGAGAGACTTCTTGAGGCAATCGATGATGGTCTTGTTGGATGCCTCAGCCTGCTCATTGTCATGCGGATATCGGGGTGTGGACATGTATTGCTTGATTCCATATTTTTCGAAGAACTTCGCCAAGTATTTGCCCATGAAATGCGGACCATTGTCTGTGATAATAGAGTGAAGGATGTCGAAGCGACAGATGATATTCTTCCATATGAAGCGCTCTATGTCCGTCTGGGTAATTGTAGTCATGGGTTCGGCTTCGACCTATTTTGTGAAGTAGTTAGTTGCTACGATCATTATGCCTTTGCCCCAAGTGGCAGGCAACATTGGTCCTACTAGGTCAATTGCCCACTGAATGAATGGCCAAGGGCTCATTTGTGAATAGAGTTCGCTAGCAGGTAGTGCGGGCACATCCTTAAAGCACTGGCAGCTGTCGCACATTTTTACATACTCATTTGCATCTTGATGCATGGTAGGCCAGTATTAGCCGATGTTAAGAGCTTTTTACGCCAATGAGCGGCCTCCAGAGTGGTTTCCATAGATGTCTTCATGGATTGAGCTAAGAATCTTTGAACGAGCATGCTGTTCCACATGTAGTAGCGTGCTGCCTTCATCTGGAGCTTCCTGGACTCCAGTCTGTCTGCGGGGAGCATTCCGTTAACTATGTACTCAATGATGGAATCTTGCCAACTCAGACTTGTGTTGATATGTGCCACCTCGACTACTGGTTCCTCATATATTCTCGATTTTTTGAAGAATTTGACTGGGATTGAGCGTCTGAGCTGATGGTTTAAGGCAAAGCCTAGGCCTGCTAGTGCGTCTGCGTGGGCATTTTCTGCTCGTAGAACCTGAGTGAGTATGTACGCTTGGAACGTCGCTAGCTGCTCTCGTACCTTTTCGAGGTATGGGTCATCCTTGGGTGCTTTGTTGTGTACTCCCCTGAGGTTTGGTTGGTGATCAATTGGGAATTGGAATAGATTGCGAGCTTATTCACTATTAGGTCTTTCACCAATCAGAGACCTGCTAATAGGGCTTCATACTCTGCTTTGTTGTTTGACGCCTTGGAGCTCAGAGTGATCACCTGCTCGAGCATCAAACTGTCCGGGGTAGTAAGAATTATGCCTGTTTCCGATCCCTGGTAGTTGGATGATCCGTCGACGTTCAAACACTAAAAATCTCCTCCAGGTAGGGTTGGTGCAACTACTGTGTGCTTGGCTACCTCTGGGGCACTTTCGGGCTAAGTTGCTAGGTCTTTCAGGCTTGGGGTGATATCTGCTATGAAGTCTTATTGTCATGAGGGATTGCTATGCTAAGCTGCATTGGCCAAGTTCCAACGCCCACTTCATCACTCATTGAGAAGCGTCTGGACTATGCAAAACTGATCGCAGTGGGTACTGGGTCATGATGATGATCAGATGCCCTTGAAAGTAAGGTATGAGCTTCCGAGCTGCAACAACTAGCGCCAAAATTAGATTTTCAATCTTCAAGTATCTAGTTTCCGCATCGAGGATAGCTTTGGATGTATAGAATACAGGCAGATGGGCCCCCAGCTCTTCTTGTAAGATGACAGAGCTCATTGCTACTTCTGATACCACCAGATAAATGTACAAATTCTCCGTTGCTTCCGGCTTGGATAGTAGTGGAGGTGACATCAAGTATTGGTTTAGGTCCTAAAATGCTTTCTCGCACTTGTCGGCCTATTTTTCCTTCTGCGCATTCTTGATCGCCTTGAAGAAGGGCTTACATCAGTCGGTTGATCGCGAGACGAAATGATTGAGTGCAGCTGCTCGTCCGGTCAGACTTTGGATCTCCTTCAGAATTGTGGGAGATTACATGTCCAGGATCGATCTGATCTGCTTTGGATGAGCCTCGATTCCTCGTTGGGTTACAAGGTACCCTAAGAATCGGCCTAAAGAGACGCCAAAAGTGCACTTGGCTGGGTTGAGCTTCATTTTGTACTCTCGGAGGATGTCAAAAGTCTCTGCGAAGTTGCGGATGTTGTCTGACCGCTGTTTGCCTTTCACCATGATGTCGTCGACGTAGACTTCCATGGTTATTGATATCTGCTTCTTGAACATCGTGTTTACGAGCCGCTAGTAGGTTGCTCCTACATTCTTGAAGCCAAAGAGCATAACCTTGTAGTAGTATGTGCCTCGCTCAATCACGAATGTGGTTTTCTCCTTGTCAGGCTCGTGCATGGCAATCTGATTGTAGCCTGAATATGCGTTTAAGAAGCTGAGCAGCTGGTTCCCTGATGTTGAGTCAATAAGCAGGTTGATTCGGGGAACCAGGTAGTTGTCTTTAGGGCACGCCTTATTGAGGTCAGTGTTATCCACGCATACTCTCCATTTGCCCTTGTCTTTTTTCATCACCAGCACGACATTGGCCAACCATGTTGAGTGCTCCACTTCCTCAATGAATCCGGCCTCTAGTAACTTGTTGATCTCTGTCTCAATAATCGCTACTCGCTCGGGTGTGAAATGTCGTATTTTCTGGATCACAGGTTTGGCTATGGGATCGACGTGCAGCTTATGACAAGCTATCGCTGGATCAATACCGGGTATGTCAGAGGGTGACCATGTGAAAACGTCACGATTTTCCTTAAGGAAAACCGTGAGTTCCTCTTTCTCCGTCAAGCTAAAACTTAAGCCAATCCTAGCTGTCTTATCTGGCTGGTGAGGGTCAAGAATAATGTCATCGGCATCCTCTTAGGGTTTCCATCTTGATTCGTTTGCCAGGTCATTGTCAACCTTGACGCCATCTTCTTGACCTGCCTACTGTAATTGCTATTTGATGGAGGTAAAATAATATTTCTACACTTTAGCTGCTATTGCTGGGGCGAAAGACTTCTTCTTCGACTCCTTGAGAATTTGTACAGTGCATCACCGAGACATGGCCTAGTCACATTTGATCTCTCTAACTGCTCATCCCAGGATGTGAAATCAGATCTTATGATACTGGATCTAGGTCACAGCTCCAATCTTCACTAGCCAAGGTCGGCCTAATATCCCATTATGGGGAGATGGGTCGTTGACGATCGTGAAGGTCTGCAATAAGATAATTGGATGACTGGTTACATTGAGTATGATTGTGTTAATGGCAGTTGAGGTGAATTCGTTGAATCTGGTCAAGACCTCTGCTTTGCGTCTGATCGTGTTTTCCAAGCCTATCTTCTGGATAAATGACAGTTGTTGGATATTGACTAAGTTGCCGTTGTCCACTATAATTCTGTCAATGATGGCATATGCCAGTTGAACAGAAATCACCAAGGCATCACCATGAGAAAAGTCGACTCCCTCCGCGTCCTACTCGGCGACGCCGACGATTGGTCCGAGTACAACATTTATGGCTTGAACATGAAAGATCGATCTCGCCTGCTAGATCTTCCTCTTCTTAGAACTGTTGGTGGCCCCCAGATGTTCGGACTCAGCAAAGATTTCGTTGATTAGGATTGTCTTGGCTAGGGGTTCGGTATCGGCGTCTGCTTCTTGCCTTGGCCAGACAGCTGGTCTATTGACATACTGGTAGTACTTGCCATTCTTCACGAGCTTCTCAAAGTACTTCATCCATGTGGTGCAGTCGTTGGTTGTGTGTCCCGGACCTCTGTGGAATGCACAGTACTTTGTTTGGTCCATCTTGGAGGTGTCCCCTCTCATGGGTGGCGGCATCTTGAACCACGACTTGTCCTTAAGGTAGCAAAGGATCTTGTTGATCGATACTGAGAACTTGGTGTACGTCTTAGGAGCCACACCTCATTTCGTCAGGGATCGGTCACTGCGTCTGCTTCCTGGCTTGTTCTTGTCATTGAGTGGTTTATCGTTCGCCTTCTTCTGAGTCGACTCTACGTCTTTACGCGGCAGCTCAGGCGATTTCTAGGAGCGCTTGGTCTCATCCCAAATTGCAAGGAGCCCATTCGGGAAGGTTGAGCATGTAATGCTAACATCGCATCCAACGATCTTCACCTTCTCCACCTTGAACCTTTTGTCGTATGTGCGGAGTGACTCATTTGGGTCATTCTTCATGTTAAAGAGGTGGTCAAACTTCTTATTAATCGAGCGGTAAGACGAATATTTCTTAGTGAAAACCAAGGAAAGTTCGCTAAAGTTCTAGATTGAAAGTGGCGGCAGGGTGTGGAACCAGTCTTGAGCTTCGTCTTGGAGTGTCATGGCAAAGATTTTGCACATGAGAGCATCATTGTTGGCATAAAGGGTCATGGCCTTTCGGTAATGCATCAAGTGTCTATCCGAATCTTCATCTCCTTTGAATAAGGTGAAATGCGGTAGGCTGAACTTATGCGGTGGCTCTGTCTACTTGATCTCGTTTGTAAACGGTGACCTGCTCATGTTGGCCACGTCTCTACGAATGGCATCATTGGTAGTGTCAATGCGCTGGAATCCGCGCAGCTGCTCTGCTACGAGCCTTTGTACTTCCTCCTAGATTTACGCCTGGTGGGGCAATAAAGCCTCCATTTACCCCCAGTGGTGACATGCTGGTCCACGTTGCTGTTCAGCATGTCTTACTTGTCTATGTCATGGTCGCTGTGTACGTGGTTCATTCTATGTTGCTCGACGTCACGCTTGGCGGGGGCTGCCAGTCGAACTTGAGCTGGACTGCTCTCGTGCTCTCCTCGGTTCACCATGTGGCTGCTTACTTCGATGCCTTGTAGGAGGATCTCCTTGTGGGCCTAGCCTAGTGTGGACGCTTCCCCTGGAATGTCTTGAGTGTTCGTCGGAATGTGGACCCAATCTCGAATGCACACTGACTAATGAACTAAGTCGGGAATGAACGCTTCTCTACGCATCTAGGCAGGAGAAAACATTTTCCCAAGGGCCCAAACGAGAGTGCACACTACCCGAACGCATGGTCAAATAGTAGGCTGAATGGCTGGCTCTTTGCCCGAACGTCGCTGGTATGAGTCACATTCTTCCACCCTTGTCCTGCTTCGGGACACCTCTTTTAGGGCATGCTGCGTCTCGATTCGATCGACTAGTTGGCTGGCAACCTGCTAAGGCAGGTCATGCTCGCCATTTGGATTAGAAGAATCTGGATGATAGGCGTCTCCATGTGTGGTGGAAGTGTAGTGGACTGCATGTACAAAGCTTGAGCCCAAAGCGGGCATTCCTGCATAAAAATAGGGTGAAAATCACCATGAGTCGATCGCAAGACTAGTGGTCAGAATCTGGATCGTTGGAGGTAGCCTCAGGTTGGATTGGGCTGCGGGCCAGGTTGCCAGAACGTGTCGCAGGGCGGTCCAGCCCGGCTATGTGGTCGGAGCTTACGCGGGGACGTGCTATGATATCGCATGGGCTGGCTGACGCTAGGCCGCGCCTTGCTCCTCACAAGCTTGGGCTCGACTGGCAGCGAGCTGGGCTTTGGCCGCCTGCCCTTAGGCTGCTCTTGTTGGCTGGGCCAGGTCTGTTAGGCTCCAGTGGGCCTGAATCTGCGGTGCAGCTTGGCTTGCTACTGCGGTGGGCTGGGCCTTCTGCCCTGGTCCTGTTGTGCCAGTTGCCAGGCTTTGGGCCTCATACCCAGGGTTTTGGGGATTAGGCCACTGCAAGGGCAACGTTGCAAGAGCCTGGGCCATGGCCTTGCCATGGCTGCTGGGTCTCGGCAACGGTGGTGGTGCGGTTCCGTGGCGGTGAGGATCATTTTGCCGTCCCGTTGAGCCTTAAAGATCACCGTCATGTGGCTATGTCCTCGTCTTCACTCTCTGGTCCAAATCTTTGTACGTACGGGGTTCCGTTCGTCGTGGTTTCTGAATTTTCTACCATTATATCCTTTATCCAGGGATTGATCAAGAAACTTTTCTAGGAAAAATTAATTGATATGACGTGTGAGAAATTCAACGTAACAGAAAATTCTTGAAACCAAATGCAAAAGGCTTGTTCGAGCATTTGAATCAGCTCTCAATGAAAGCACCAATTTGTCAATGCAAATTTTCACCATCTTCAGTCTTGACGAAAATGCACCTGTAAAACAATCAACACCTTTGATGAAAGACCTAAGCCTCACTCACCCACAAGGTAGGGGGTTAGGCCAATGGATCTCCGATGCCTAAGTCAGTTTCTCTGAGAGAGTAAAGTGATTAGGGCTTTTTTAGGGTAGCAAAAGCTTCTATAATTTGGTAGAATATGGGATATATAGGGGAGAGGGCTGGCCATAGTGTTAGGGTTTTACCCTACAGATGGCGGCGTTCTATTGGCCAATGCTTATGGAGAAATATTCTCAAGATATTAAATAGGAAATAATATTTTGAGATAATGGAGTAATTATCCCTAATTAATTTAAATTGGGATTACTTGATTGGAGTCAATCTTCAATTGGGAATGTATTAAAGATAAGATTTGGGTAATTAATCCTTATCTTTAATGCTTTGACTTTTCCTTGCCAAGGGCAAGTGAGCTGTGGGTAGTCGTATTTAGCTGCTGAGACCTTCAGGGGTGTGAGCTGTGCATGAGAGTATCTGAGGAGCCTGCCCATTTATTGAGGACAATCTTGTCTTTCTTGAACAAAAGTCCACGTGTTACCTCTAGAATTTTTGGGATTATTTTAGGCTCCACACAGTTCATTGAAGAATTCGCACATTTACCATGTATCACACATTCACGAAAATTACAAATCTGAAAATTTCATGTGGGGGACTATTTTATAATCTCATTATGCTTTCATGGAATATGCACAATTGTTTCAACGTTGATTAGTAAAATTTGTATGTCTTTGTAAGTATAAATATATTTCCTAAAATATTATTGTGAAACCCCATCTTCGGATTTCACTGTTTAAAATTAGGTATTTTGTATTCTTAGTTTTGACAAGTTTATATTTGCGGCGTTTAATTTTTTCTTGAAATGGATAAAAGACGAAGACGCCCCTCTAGTGCTAAATGGGATTTTAAATGGACGTATTTGATCCTTTCATATTTTTCTACTGTTCTTGGGATATTTAGATAGTACATGTTACTATGAACACGTAAACGCAAACAGATTGGAGTTTGAAATTCGAACGAGAAAGTTACGAATTTTCTAAATAAAAGGGGATTTTGGTAAATTCGAACTGCGTGTAAAACTAGCAGCTCTGCTGCTGTTCTTGATTATTTTCTCTTCTCCATTTGGCTCCCCTAACTTCAAATCTTCACATCTTTTTCATTCGGTTATCGTTTTCGACAAATCTTATATCAAAATCTAAGCCTCAATAACCCTAACACATTTACCACCTCGATTTTCCCTCAAAATGACCATGCAGGGCAGAACAAGGGCAAGAAAAGAAGCAAAATCTGTTGGAGAAACAACAAATTTCGATCAATTCATCGGAATCTGACATTAAGCCAAGGGAGAAGTTTAATTCTCTTCTCATAGGATTCCTTTCTATGCAAGTGGTTTCCTTCATTTTTTTAAATTGGGTTGTGGATGCACATTTGCTTATTTACTTTAATGATTTCCTTCTTTCAATGTTTTTGGATGTGATCTGCTTTGTAAGAGCATATCTAAATGAGATGTCAAATTTTAAACATCAAAATGATAGTTGATAGCTTATGTGTCAATTTGACATTTTGTACAATATTTTGCTTCACCCGATATGTTAAATAATAATATCATTTAATAAATGTTTTATCTTTTTGTGGAGTCCAATGATTAAGGCAACCAATCAAATATTTCCAAAACATAACAACATTTATTATATATTATATTAATCTATTAAAAAATTATTTAATGAATTTGACATCTGCTGTCAAATTTGACAACAAAAGACTTTGCCTTCAAATGATTCAACGCCACGTAAGAAATTGAAGGCTCGGTTGGAGAGAGTTTGCTACCATTTTTTACTGTTGTATGTCTACGTGGCAATTTTGACATCTCCTTTGAAGGGAGCATTTTTGCTCACCACCATTTAGTGTGGTGTATGCTCACCATCCTAGTTAATTAATAGGCAAAAACTTCAATGTTAATTAATAAAAATCAGCTCTCTTTTTCAGTGAAAATATGAGCTATCTTTTTCTAATGTACAATTATTTGTTTCAAAACTATAAGTTTTCTATAAAAATAATTCAAGAGTTCATTTGGAGAAAAGAACCCCCTCATCTACCTAATTGTCATGATCTAATTAATTTTTAGCTGTGAAATTTCTTTGTACCCTTCCCATTACAAAGCCAAGTCAGCTTTTTAAGTATTTGCATGCTATAATCAATTCTTAGTTGTGAAATTTCTATTGTGCCCTTATCTAAGAATATTAAACTTGTTTATTTTCATTTAAAGTATATAAATCTAATTAAAGTATTGAATTTATGTATTTTCATCCAAATTACAATGTTTATTCATTATCTACTTTGTCAATGACCACTTCTATGTGAACAACTTTTAAAAGAAAGAAAATATGGCCCGTTCTTTATTAGTTTAACTATTAAAAGTTTGAACAAGAAAAATATTTTGGGATATGATAGGATTTTTAACGTCTATGCAAATAGGGTCAAAATCACATGAAATACTTACAAGAATACAAGGTTATTGTAGTATAGATGCTCATGCAAGGTCGTTTTCCTCAAGGACTATTTGGATAATTTATGTAGAAACAATTCCTAATCAAAATACTTAGAATTAAAACTTGAGAAAATAGAGTTTGAGATGGGGTAAATTAAAAACGAATTTTAATTAAAAACTAATATAATCGAAGGAAAGATTTTTAAATACCAATTTATAAAGGCACTAGGGCTCCACCATCACCTAACAATCCTATGAGTTTCTACCAATTACTTACGATTTACACATGCCACTTCGAATGTTTGATTTTCCTAATACATATTCTCCTCGTGATATTCAAGCAAGAACGTATATCTAACATGCAATCCGTCTGTGATATTCAGATCAAATATGAACATGCAAGACTCATTAAGTTTTATGAAAACCTTTTGAAGAACCATGCAACCCCTAAGAACGTGATATTCGACTTAGATGAAATTACAATTATCAATCACAAGAAGCAATACTCAATCCTCCGGTGATATTCCGACCGAATTGCATCCAATTACTTGTCTAAACATCCTAATGGTGGCCAATCATCAAGATAATTAGATAGTTTAAAACAGTGATCAATAATTCAAAGTGCGCATGCAATCAATCGTAAGCAATTAAATAAAAATTACATATTCATGCTAAGGCTCAAGGCTTCGCCCTAGCAAAAGGAATTAGTTATGCATATTAATAACTGAAATCATAGAGAATATGATTAAGAAGAAAAGGAATGAAAACACCTTAAAGTATAAAATCTCCAAGAACCCTCGCCAAGTTCTTTGTCTCTGAAGTTGAATAATAATAAGCGTACCAAAAATTTTAGACGGCCAAAGCAATATATTTGCTCAGCCTCCACAAACCCTAAGACATAGGTTTTTTATTCCAACTAGGAAACTAAGAAAAATAATAAAATATCTTAGAAAATAAAACCCTAATTAAATTAGGAGAATCTGCCAAGTACTTGTCCAGCCACGTTTTAGCCTCAGATCTTCTCCAAATCCGGCCCAAGATAGCTTGTTTTAAAGATAAGGACCTTCCGAACACATCTTCAGAAGGCCAAAAAACCATCCGAGGTCATCTTGGGCTCCAAAAACGCAATTTAAGCCCAGAAACGTCATTTTCCAACACCGCGCATCACTCCTTTATTTTATCGCCAGAAAATAACCGCTTGATGGAAAAATCCCAAATTTTGATACGACCACGCTAAGTGACTCACGAACGTCTTCTAATTGGAATTACTCCAAAATTCGTCCATTTGACCACGTTTTGCTCCAGAGGAAGTCGAAAGTCCTATATTGAAAATACAATTCAAAGTATCAAAATTCTTCCAAAATATTAACCAAAATATACTAAGAATAGAGTTAAATATATAATATAAAATTCACTTATCAGGATACTTTGGATGCAGTCTCTAATCCTTAACATTATTTGATTAAAACTTTAATAGTATTCAAAGTTTGATCAAAGTCCCTTGGCTTTGTATACCTCATTATATTACTATTAATATTTATAGTTTTGACATTAATTGTTTGATATTTTATGAGATTTATAATCTATAAATTTAAAATCCCTCATTATAATACTATTAGAAACAGTTACAATAAAAAAATTCAAACATTTTAATTGAATAAATGGATACAAACTATGTAAAAATAAGAAATAATAAATGGCAAAAGAATGTACCAATAGTGTTAAAAAAACTGGTACATTTTACAAAAAAATTGGTACATTTCACATATAACAAAGTGGTACATTAATAAAGAAGAATGGATACATTATAAATAAATTAGGGTACAGATAAAAGATTAGAAAATTATGAGTATAAATGAATTTTTAAAAAGTATAGGCGCTAAAAGAAATTAATACATGGGTACAAAATAAAACTAAAAAGAAAATACTACAAATTTAAAAAAAAAATGTTGCAAATTAAAAGTGGGTACAAACTAAAAATACAAAGTTTAGGCATAAAACATAAATATACCATATGTAATTTTTCTATCATTGATTAAATATACAATGTCACGTGACGGTATACACATGGGTACAAACACAAATAAAACTTTAAAAAATATGGGCACAAAAAGAAACTAATATATGGGTACAAATTAAAAATGAAAAGAAAATTGGTACAAATTAAAAATAGGTACAAACTAAAAATAAAAATATATGATAAAAAATTTAGCCATAAATATAAATATACTAATTGTAACATTTTTAACACTAAAGGAATATATTTAAAAATAAAAATATTTTATTATTCAAATAATTAATGATGTAATTAATACCCAAGGACCTTGATTAAAAATTGAAAATAATTAGGATTTTAATCAATGGAGTAACAAAAAGAAGGATGTGAACCTAATTTCCACTAAGTTTAAGCTAATCACGTAACGGTATTGAACGAGACTAATCAAACAACTTTTTTTTATTAAAAAAAAAAAAAAAGCTGATCAATCTGTGTTGGTTGGAAAACATAGTTTGAGACCAATTCATTGCAATAGTCAATAACAATCAATTCTTCTAGATTTGGTAATGAATCCAGATTATATGTGAACACATGTTCTGGAAACTTGACCAACAGACGTGAGTATAGATACTAGAAAAACTTATCGAGGACGAGATTAACACATGACCCCGTGGCATAAAAGTTCTTGTCTTATGGAGAATCTTCAACCTTTTCTTTTTGGTTCCTTTTACTTATAAAATTTATTTTGGAGAGCATGAATCAGATGGTGGTGTTGAACTATAGTTTGAGACCAATTCATCGCAATAGTCAATAACAATCAATTCCACTACATTTGGCAATGAACTCAGATTATATGTGAACACAATTATGAAAACTTGACTAGCAAATGTGAATATAGATACTTGAGAAACTTACTGACGATGAGATTAATACCTGACCCTGTGACATAAAAGTTCTTGTGTTATGGAGACTCTTCAACCTTTTCTTTTTGGTTCCTTTTACTTATAAAACTTATTTTGGGAGAGCATAATCACACTGTGCTGTTGAACTATACGTACAGATTTTCAAACCAAAAGGTTAAGAAACTGCGTATAGGGATTGATTGTGAAACTACGTTAGAGTAGAGTTTAAGAAGTCCCATTAAAAACAAAAACCACATTTTCCCTCTGATAAAACAACTTTCACATTAAACTTATTGCTCAGATATTAAATTTCCCTTCACATTTCACTAGTTTAGAAAATTTCTTAAGGTTGTCAAAATAGTGCTCATTTAACAACAAATGATTATACCTTGCAATATCCCACACTACTATTTACGAAGCGAAGGGCGTAAACTGAAAAGGAGATGGTGTTCGTGGCTAGAATTTCCGTCATGGATGTTTCCTAGCCGACGAGCACACAACTCCCCGAGAGGTTGGCGCCGGTTGATGCTTTCTGTCGGGCTTCTGCTTCACTGGCGGGCTTGTTGGGCAAGGCTTGTCGGGCAAGGCTGAAAGCGAAGGACAGAGTTAACTTTGAAAGGTGCCTTTGTGGGGCCTTAGGTATAGGCCTTGAGGCTCGCAATCAAGATTAACTTTTAAGTGCTCAGGCGTGCCACTGCCATCTTTAGCATGGCAGATGTCAAACAGATGTTGAGTTTTAGTTGTATATATACCCGAGAGGTTGTTTTAGTTATGAAAGGTGCCTTTGTGGGGCTTTAGGTGTAGGCCTTGAGGCTTCCAATCAAGAACTAACCCAGTACTCGAATATATAATGTATGTTTCATTGATTGCAGAAGTGTTATAACTATTATACTTCTGATTACCCGAGCCCGAAGAGCAGAATGAATCCAAATAGGTGCCTTTGTAGGGCCTTAGATATAGGCCTTGAGGCTTCCCATCAGAATTCCTTCTATACTCAAACGTTCTACGATAATCATAATATAATAGAAATAAAACTAAGGGATAGGTCGATTACTTGCACCCCAAGTAACTTCGAACTTCTTGTTTATCAAGGACTGTCGTGGATGGGTTAAGTCCACATAAGGTTCTTTTTTATGCCTTGAGACCAAGGACTTTTGAATGATCAATCTCACATGCCCGAGAGCTTAGAACTTAGATCTGATTCAAATTGTGAAGACACATTTCAATCGAATTCAAGAACTGATGAGTCTTTTAATCATCAACTCACTAGAAATAACTTGGATACAACTGGAAGTATACAACATATTGCTGGACTAATGAATGAAAAGACAAAAACAAAGAGTGTCAGGCAAGGTTTAACCTTGTCGGGCAAGGCTAATCGTCTTGCAACTTCCTATCTCTGTGATTTCTCAAGGGGTTTGAGAGCCTAGAAAGGGGGGTAGGGAGATGAGTTTACAGAAAGAAATCGATACTACAGCGAGCTAAGGACAAGGTGGCAGAGCTATTACAAAGGCTTTTGGTGAGGGTTTATCCCGAAAGAGATCAAGGCTTGGGCTGACTACAGCTTCGTTGAAGGTAAATCTGGTTTGAGCAGAGTTTGTGCTTGTATTTGTTTGTTTGTTTGTGTGTCTTTATTTATGATTTCTCTTTCTTCTTTTATAGACACTTCGGCTTGGTCTCCTATATCAGTAATCTTGCCCGAATGCAGCTTGAAGGGTAGTGACTCATTAGCTATTTACTTGTACTGCCACTGTAAAGTGCTTTTGGGCTGATTAGTTGTCTGGTCTACACCACTTGGTCTCTAGGCAGGTGAGCAAGTGGTTCAAATGGCCTGCACCTAGTCGGGAAAGCCTTTTTCTGCCTTCTGGGCTGTTCGTTGGGCTTCGGGTTTTTCCTTTTCTAAACCTCCTTTTGGGCCAACTTCTTCTTGAGCTCAAAGTTCAAGTTGTAACCCAAACAGTGCCCCCTTCAATTAAAATTCAGACTGGAACTCCAGGCGCCAATATTGATTGAAAAGCTCCCCATTATACCCATGTCTCTCTCTCAGGATTTGCACTATTTCCAAAGATATTCATCACTTTCCTGCGGTCATTCCACTAACTCACGAATCCTCTGCATTCTTAGCACGAAATTCCTCTGCAATTGAAAATTTCCTAACTTCCCAGACGTTTTACTTTTCCAAATCTTTCAGACTCTCTTCTGCTCTTTGCCCGATATCTTATACCCTTGTCGTCTTCCTTGCCATTCCCCTTCCAAACTTCATCAAATGGCTTCAGGATCCAGCCAAATCCAACTATCCTATGAATCTAGCGATGGCATCGCCACTTTGCGCCGTTTACTCAACGGACTGCATCGCCCTCGGGCAGGTTTATATTCTGAGCTTTTCTTTGAAGTGCATAGGGCACAATCGTTGGGTCCCGCATGGATTTCCGGGGTCCCTGCAGTGATAGAGGACAATATGCCCAGGGATAACTGGTTTTCCCCAAATCCTTTTTTGGCTAAGTCGGGCATTTCTTCATCCAAGTGGTCGTTGTATCGTCGAGGCTTTCCTTTGATGAACGATCCTGCTTGGGCTCAGTGGGTTGATGAACTAGAGCCAACTTTTAAGAAGAAATGGATGAATAACGGCATTTATGAATTGATAATGCTCTAAAAAAACTACCATTATTCCCAAGCCCGAACTGCTTGCTTATTCTCTTCTTTTCTGGAATTCGGGCACAAACACTTTTGACTTCCGTATGGGTCACATGTCTCCGACTGTTCTTGATATGGCCTAGGTCTTCGGGCTAAGGCCATCGGGCAGGATAGTGGACCTTACTCAAGATTGGGCTCCCCCTTCAATTGCTGACAACTCATGTTCATCCGCCTCTTTCCTTTCCTTGGAATATAATTCTGCAACCTTCAAGAGTTACAGGACCTCCTTCAAGGGATTCATTCCTTTCGTAAAGGAGAATTTTGGAGCAGGTTCTTCTCATGTTGATAAAGATCAAGAGCACATGTAATTCCTCTTATACTGGCTCAACAAACATGTCTTCCCCAATAAGTCTAAAGGAGTGAAGGTTGAATGAATCCCCTTGGTAGAAGCTCTTCATAATTTTGATGATGTAGCCACGGGTCCCTTCCTTCTTTCCCATCTTTACCATCTTCTTTTTTAAATGACTCAAGGTGAGCCATTTGAGACTAACCTGAATGGACCTATATGGATGATACAAACATGGCTTCAATGGTACTTTCTAGAGTTTCGGGCTGCCAACTTAGAGTTCCCAGAGGGTGTGGCCCATGCCCGAATCCTAGCCGAAGCTGCTCCTATAGACCACTCTACCTTTGCCTGCTTTTACTTCTTCAAGGTTTGTAGGACTCGGTCATATTTGGAATGGGGCGCGTCAGTTTTGAGAAGATATCTTTGGTTTTCTGATCAAGCCTTCCAAGATGCTCCCGAGGAAGATGCCACCTCTTTTTGCAGGGAAAAATTCATTAGTTGTATTCAACCGAGAGACATGGCTTGGGGAGTTCGGGGTAACCGATATGATCGAGGGTTGGAGGTGTATCACCCTAACTTCTGCAGCAGGCAGTTAGGCTTTAGACAAGCCATTCCCATTCCATTCTTCGACTCTGTCCATTATGGCACTTCCTTTCGACTATCATTTCTTTCATAGGCGATTTTCCGAGCTGCCCGACGTAGTCTTGAAGTTATGAATCAGGCTACCCGCAAATCCATAGTTCTTAACTTTGAATGTACTCCACTCTTTTCTGCTTGGTGGGAAGACAAATGGACCAAGAAATATGGAGGAGATTTGCGGGAAACTCATGACCGTCTCTTTAGCCAACTTTCCCTCAAGTCATACCCCAATTCGGGCGAACTTGAAAACTGGAAGGAAATGATTCATCGGAAGAACCAATTACTTTTGATAGGTATTCTTCTTCTTAACTTGACCCTGTCTCCCTTCTGAAGTCCTTTAAATCTTACTTTACTTGATCATGCAGCCCAAGTAGATGTTGAAACGGCACCCATTGAGTCCGAGGATGACTCAGCTGATGTAGCAATTCTTCACGGAGCTGCAGTAGATGCTCAAAGATGAGATGCTGAAGGAGGTGGAGATGCTTCAGAATCTTTTGGAGACTCAGAGACTGAAGAAGCGCCCGAAGCCACCAACCAAGTGTCTAAGCGAAGGAAAGCAATTGTGATCGAGACCTCAGATTCTGATCCTGCATCCCCACCCAAAACTAAATGACCAATTCCTACTAGAAAGAGTAAGAGAGCAAGAACCGTCCAAACTCACAAGTCTTCATCCTTATCTGCTCCAGTTTTTGAGGCAGGCAGAAAGAAGCAAAAGTCTTCAAGTGAGTTTTTGTTCTTCTTTATCTAATTGCCCTTGTTTTCCTTGAAAACAGGACCTCAAGCATCTAAGAAACCAACCATTGCTTCTAAGGAGGAACCATTAGGAGATGAAATGCACAAAAAGGCCGAAGAATTGCGAAATATCACCCTCAAAGAACTTGAGGTATGGTTTATGTTTATGTCTGCATAATCTTTCCAGCTTCCACAAAACCCTGAGCATGATTACTTGAGTCAGGCCGCAAGAGAGGAAAAGCTTCGTCCACCCGAGGCCTCTTCACCACTTGCCCGAGAAACAAGCCTCTCTCCTCCCCGGGTTAATCCTTCAGAGGTGCATTCCCTTCCTTCTCGAACCTTGGGTAACTTTATAGTCTCTGGAGCTAATGCCTGAACCTTTCTCTTCTTCTATCTTCATCCAGGTATCTGCCCCCTTGCCTAGTCAAGGTTCTCCTTTGAAGTCTTGGATTTCTCCTTTTGCCCTGGAGGCAACTCCATCTTCTAAATTTGATCCATCCACATGAGTCATGTTGCACTTTGTGGATGAGGGCAGTGATTTGGTGAGCAACTGTCCTTACATTGACTTTCTGTGCATTGTTTCCATATTGACTTCTATTCATATTTCTTGCAGCCTTCTCCAACATATGAACCACCCCAATGATAGGAGCATATTTATGCAACTTAGTTAGCTGTTTCTTGGCATTTACTTAGTTTAATTCTAGTTATTTTAGTACTTTAAGCTATTTTCGTGTGTTTGTAGGTTCAAATAACAAAGTTGGCAACAAAGTGCTATTTGGAGCATTTTGGAGCATTTTTGGGCCAAGATTGGATAGTGCAGGCACGGAGACATGAGGATTGACGTTTTTGAAGATTAGAAGGCTAGAAATCAGCATGTGTGTGTGCAAGTGTGTTGACCTACAACTACAAACATCCACCCATTACATCCACTCATTACCAAACACTCACCCACTACACCCATTACATCCACTCATTACCAAACACTCATCCACTACACCCATTACATCCACTCATTACCAAACATCCATCCATTAAACCCATTACATCCACTCATTACCAAACACTCACCCACTACACCCATTACATCCACTAATTACCTACACCTATTACATCCACTCATTACCAAACACTCATCCACTACACCCATTACATCCACTCATTACCAAACACTCATCCATTACACTCATTACACCCATTACATCCACTCATTACCAAACATTCATCCACTACACCCATTACATCCACTCATTACCACAACATACACCACTACCACCTTAATTAGATGGTGGTCCTCTCCCTAGCCTATAAATACATCCACCCTTCACCACAACAAAGGGGGAGAGGATCAGAAAAAATCCATCCAAAGACACTACATTCACATCTCATAACTCCATACACTTACACTTTCATTCATTGACCGTGAGCACCATCCATTCATCCATACACATCCTTAGACACTTGTGCTGCAACAAGGTGGTGAAAACGAAGGTCCTTGGCGTTTCAAGGTTGAAACTTTGGAGCGTTTTTAGGTGTACTTCGTTCTTGCTTTCAATGTCTACTTTGTTATTTTCTGATTTTGTTGCAATTATGAGTAACTAAACCCCCCTTAGCTAGGGGGGGAATTCGAAACCATGTTCATACTTGCAATATGATTTGATTACTTTCAGTTGTGATTCATAAGTTGTGAATTCAATTTACTTATCCATTTGAATTAAAACTTATTTACGTGTGTTGGTTGAGAGTGCACGCTTAATTTTCATGCATAAATCTGATGCTAGGATATAAGGGAGTTTCACCTAATCCTTATGAACTTATATTCACAAGTAGTGAAGGTTTCTCGTCACAACCGTGTTAAGTAAATTCTTGGCATAAGTTTCATGCAATTCATAGTTACAAGTGTTTCGTCAATGCTTATGATTTTCATAGAACTTAATGATTCTTGCTTGTATCTCTATTATGCAATTCATGTAGGGAACTTGTGGGGAATGCTTTGGGTTGTTGTATGCAATCATCCAATTCAATGAAATTAGGAAAATATGAGGGTTAATTTAAGCATACCTAATTAATCTGGAGCGTTGAGAATTCATGGTTTATTGAAAAGCAACTGGAAATCATTTTGTATGCAAGTGTGTCGTGTGTGGAGAAGAACTTCCTAGCTAGCCTTTTATCCATTTAATTCACTCAAATTCGTCCAGATTTCAAGTGTGTCGTGTGTGGAGAAGAACTTCCTAGCTAGCCCTTCCGAAACGGTTGTATCATTCATCATCATGGAATCCCCAACTGTAAGATGACCATTTGGGGATACGAATGACGGCTGCCAAATGTTGTTTGGAGAAGACATATCAATATCTTCCCCAACATTCAAGTTAAGGCGACGATCAGAAGGGCAAGACATTTTCGAAGGTGTGAAGAAAAAGAAGAGGTCGGACAAATCAAGTTCTTAGAAGTGCAAGTGGGGAGCTTCTACAGGCGGAAAATTCAAGTGTGCTTTGGAATGTGATGCGTGCCTCTCTTTAAAAATCAGCACTCGACGGAGCTTCAGAAATTGAATAGGCGAGTTCAGAAATCGAAGAGGCAAGCTCAGAGATCGAAGAGACGTCTGCTTTCTCAAAAGTTGGGCTGCTCAGAAACCACGGGCGGATCTCAGAAATCGAAGACGCACTTGGTTTTTCAGACGTGTCATCACCTGTCACATGCACACTCAGCTTTGCGGAAACCACGGGCAGTTTGTTGAAGCGCCGATTCCAGATATCGAAGAGGCGCTAGTCTTTTTCAGCTTCGTCAGCATCTGTCACACGCAAACTCAGCTTTGCGGAAATCACGGGCAGTTTGTCGAAGCACCGATTCCAGATATCGAAAAGGCGCCATTCTTTTTCAGCCTCGTCAGCACCTATCACACGTAAACTCAACTTTGCAGAAATCACGGGCAGTTTGTCGAAACGCCGATTCCAGATATCGAATAGGCATCTGCTTTATCCAGACGTGTCAGTATCTATCACATGCACACTCAACCTTGCAGAAATTACGGGCAATCTGTCGAAGATTTCTGGTGAAGTAGAAAGCACGTGAAGTTTACTATTCAATCATCCAACGGGTGCCGACAAGAGTGAAAGAATAGTACCGGTTATTAATTCCTATAAATGTCATCCTTCACCCTCCATAGCAAGGCAGACATACATAATCCTTCTTCATCTCCAAAAATGCATTCCCAATGAAGCCTCTCGAGTTACTCTGTGTTTCTCATCCCTTGGGGTACCTCTGCAAACAAGTCATCAAGAGCAAGAGTATTTCATATCATAAAGGTTGAAAGCAAGAGTATCTTATATCATGCTTTCTCCATGTCCTTTTCCTTGTCTTTGTGATAAGGAGAAAGAGAGCAATCAGCCAGCACTTGGTGTCAATCTTCCGATCTAAGAACCGACTGTCTGGAACTCCTTCCTGATTGCTTACCTATCATTGCTCTCGAGTGCTCATCTTCAACTGCTGATGTACTTCCGAAGAAGATGCCACATCTGCCTGGAGAACAGATAAGGCAAGTGAAAATGATACCTTGAAGCATGTGGAGACAACGTGCTAATTCATCTTCAAGATCAAGTCTCTTTTTCCTTGCTAAGAAGTTCCCCAGCCCAGTTCAAGAATAAACCTGTGGAAAGATACTTCTTCAAAAGCAAAAGTATCTCATATCATCAGAGTCGTAGGCAAAGATATCTCATGGCATGTTTTTCTTTTACCTTTGCTCTTGCCTGCGGGACAAGGAGAAAGAAAGCAATCGGTCGGCACTTGGACAGATTGAACAAAGAAACAGACCATCGCCTCTACCTCGTGCCTGCCTGTCTACCGTGCAGAAGAAACAAGCAGAGAAGAATGCTGCCTGCACACTCAATCAACCCAGCAGAAAGAGTCTGAGTTGAAACCAAGAGCTCGAGAAGCTTCAACAACATATGGACGCATCAGTCGCTAAAGAGCAAAGCCTCGCCGTACAAGGCCATCAAATCACCACCACCAATCAAGTCTCTTTTTCCTTGCTAAGAAGTTCCCTAGCCCAGTTCGAGATCAAAGCTGTGGAAAGTCAACAAGATCATCTCTCCATAACCAGATTTGCGTTCTTAAACTCTACTCTGTCTGGTTTTTACTTTGCCATACTTGTCATGTTTATTCGTTGTTTGTTTGTTTGCTTTTTTGTGTGAGTTTATGCCTGAAACATTGAGGACAATGTTTGATTTAAGTGTGGGGGGGGTAACCAAGTTGTTTTGCATGAAATTCGTGGGAGTTTATCACCCATTACTTCTAGTGTTGTTCCTTGCTGTTTTTAAGTGTTTTTATGCTGTTTTGGAGTGTTTTAGTGTGTTTTGACATAAAAATCCAAAAATCTCATAAAAATTTGAAAAATTGTTTTGAAAAACCCAAAAATAGTTGTTTTTGTGTGTTTATTTGTGTCTTAGGATACCTTCCAACATGATGCGAAAATAAATTGCGCACAAATTTAAACCCTATTTGTGACAGTTGTAGTAATGATGTAAGTAGGGATCGTTCTAGGCCGGGGATTAACTAGGGATGCTAACCAAAGTAAAATTAAATTAAAAACGTAAAAACAAAATTTAAAACATTAAACTAAAATTAAAACACTTAACTAGAATCACTCAAAATAAAACTAACAAATAAACTAAAATAAATCAAAAGACTCAAAACAACTCAAGACTTAAGAAAACACAAACTAAAATGATTTCTAATAAATCTAACACTTTAAAATAAAATGGGGGATTGATTTTGATGAAAAGTAAATTAAACTTAAATAAATTACAAAATTGACAAAAACATAAAATTAAGGTAAAATGATAAATGACGGACTGGCTAGAGGGTTCTTCTCCACACATGACATATATGCAACCTAAATTGATTTTCAGTTGTTCTTTCAATAAATTGTAAATTCTCAACGCCCCAAGTTAATTAGGTCCGCTTAAATTAACCTTCAGATTTTCCTACTTTTATTAGGTTGGATGATTGCATACGACAACCCAAAACATTCCCTACAAGTTCCCTACATGAATTGCATAATAGAGATACAAGCAAGAATCATTAAGTTCTATGAAAATCATAAGCATTGACGATGCACTTGTTACCATGAATTGCATGAAACTTATGCCAAGAATTTACCTAACGCGATCGTTTATAAGCGACCTTCACTACTTGTGAATATAAGTTCATAACGATTAGGTGAAATTCACTTATATTCTAGCATCAAATTCATGCATGTAAATTAAGTATGCATCCTTAATCGACATACAAAAATAAGTTATCAATCAAGCAGTTAAGCAAATTAAATCACAACTCAGAAATCACAACTGAAGGTAATCAATTTAAATTACAAATATATACATGGCTTTGAATTAACCTCTAGCCAAAATAAGGGTTTAGTTCCTCATACTTGCAATTAAACAAAAACAATTGATATTAAACATAGAGAAACAAAATAGAATACACCTAGAATGCTCCAACAACTCCAATGAAATGGCTAGCACAACTCCAAGCACTCCTCCTTCTTTGCAAGCCTTGGAACTAATGGAAATGTGTATGAATGGCTGTGTGTCTTCCTTGAAGGCTGAATGGTGCTTATATAGAGGTTGGAAATGAAAAGAATTGCAAGGCAATGGACATGACATCTCACGGCAAAGGAAGAAAGGATGCTGCCAGCTTTGTTTTGCATGTGTGTGTGCTGTTTTTGTGCTCTTTCCACCTAGAAATAATCATTCCAAAGCCATCCAAAGCTATAAGTGGGAGACCAACAAGAAATCCACTTCATAGTGGTCCAATTTCCTTGCTTTTTCTGCTGTCCATTCACTCCCCTTTGCTGATTCCATTCTAGTGCCGTGTGTGTTCATGTGTGTGTGTGTTTGTGTTCTCCTCATCACTTCCCACTCTTCCATTCTTTAATTTCTGATTCCTTGCTGCTCATGTGGTGTGTGTTTTTCTGTTTTCTTTCCTTCTTGCTTTATGTTTTTCTGCCATCCACTACTCTTTGTTTTATTTCTTTTCTTTTGTTTGCTTTCAATTCCAATCTGCAAGTTGTCGTCAGCTAGACCTTCCCTTACTCAAATGCCCATAACTTCTTCTAGAAAAATGATATTAACAATCCGCGAAATGTTCTAGAAAATAGACATCTGTAGCTTTCCAAGCATATAAGGCTCATTCTCTAATTCATTCTGAGCTGTTCGCAATTTGCTCCCAAAGTCAGCTGATCTACACAGGCAGTTTAGACGAATTTATTACTTAAAATCACACTTATGCTATTTTTATTTTCTTAGCTAGATAAATTTGATAAAACACAAAAACAAAGTAAATAGCACAAAAATATGAGAAACTAACTAAGAAAAGACGAGAGAATTTGATGTAAAATATATATAAATATGAGCTTATAAAATACCCCCACACTTAACTTTTGCTAGTCCTCGAGCAAAACAAACGAAAACAGAAAAAGTAATAACATGAAAAATTATTAGTTTCCCCCTATGTGACCCTCATAGAACTTCATTCGAGAACACAATCATCAAAAACCATAGCTAACACCAACATGCTAATCCAAATTCATTTTCCTTACTCAAATATTAGCAGTAATCTTTGAATCATCCTTGAAGTGTAGTGTGTGAGATAGCCATGCTAATGCAATTTCAAATTTTTATTTTTAAAAACACCATATGCAAACTAGCGACCTTCTCACGGGATATGCACTCAATCACACATGTGTTTAGTTTTAATGTGTTTCGCTCAAAGAAACAAATGTGAAAGTTCTACCATAAACTTGCATAAAGATCACATCTCCACAGTCATAATTGCAAAACTTAAATCAAGAGGACTTTTATTGGATGTAATGAGGCTTCGGGATAGGGTTATTGAAACGAAAGAATAGGAAAACACAAGTTCCAAGCTACATTGCAAGCAATTCTTTTATTTAGATTTATAAGAAACTCAAACTTCCCAGCTATTCTTCTAATCACCTCCAACCACAACCTTAAACTGAAACTTTAAACACTTTTTTTTTTTTCTTTTTTTTTTTTTTTTTTTTTTATACTTCAGAAATAAATATGAAAAACCCCCACACTTATTCTTTTGCCAAACACCTTCAAAGTACTTCACAAACGTTTCACATAAGACAATCTTGCATTGCTCGCTTGGAAAGGGTAAGGAAAAATATTTATTTCAGGCATAAGGGTAGACATATCTGGTGATAAGAAATAAAAGGCTCACAAATACGGCTCAAATTGGCAATCTAATGATATCATTTTTCTTTGGGAAACAAGGTTATTTGGGCCATGGTGGTAAACCTAATGCCTCTATCATTTTCAAGTTCATGCAATCAATGACAAAAATTTCGAAAGATCGTTATGCAAGTTCTAGAGAAGTATCTCACATAAGTTCATCACACATGAAAAAAATAGGAGTGTATGAAAAATGCACACACTTTCAATAGGCTCAAAAACTCACATAGGATGTATATGGTTACTAAATTCACATATGGAGCTTTAAATCATGCTTTAGTTTCACATCAACAAGGCTATGTGCATTTGGTTTTTCAAAGATGATCAAATATGTACAAACTAACACGAGAATTAGGAATTTCACACAACACATGTTAACTAAGTTCTTGATGATCATGGTTCAAATTTTATCCAATTATATCATTGGGTCGGGAAACTAACAAAAATCTAATTCAAAACAATAAGGAAAACAAGGAAATATTTTTGGATTTTTAAAATTTTCCGAAATATTTTTTATTTTTTTTTATTTTAAATTAATTTTTTTTTTTTTTTTTTTTTTTTAATAAAACAACAACTTAATTAAGAAAACACAAAGCAATAACATGAAATAACATGGAAACAAATGAAACCAGTTCAAAGTCGAAGGTACAAAAATTTTCAATTTGGTCATTTTTATACTCTTTACCCCCACACTTAAACTAGACATTGTCCCCAATGTCAGAAAATATAATAATATGCAAATAAAAATAAAGTAGATAAATATAAAGAAACAAAATAAAACAATAGGACTGAAAACTTCCCTAATTTGCAGAAAAATCAAGCGATGACCCCCAAGCTAAAATTCTGCAATCAACTTCAAGGGTGGAAATAACCAAAAGTTCCTGCAAAGAAAAGAAATAAGTCAGTTAAGCATGCAAGAAAATATAAAAAAAACAAACAAACGAAAAATTGAAAATGAAAATAAAAAATAATAATAAAACTAAAAAGTGATCATTGGTCCTGTTTGGTGACTTTCCACAGCTTTGAACTTGAACTGGCCTCGGAACTTCTTAGCAAGGAAAATGAGACTTGATTGGTGGTGTTGTTGAAGCTTCTCGAGCTCTTGGTTTCAACTCAGACTCCTTCTGCCGGGTTGATTGAGTCTGCAGGCTACATTCTTCTCTTTTTGTTCTTCTGCATGGCAGGTAGGCACGAGGAATAGGTGGTGGTCTGCTTCTTTGTTCAATCTGTCCAAGTGCCGACCGATTGCCTTTCTTTCACCTTGCCCCGTAGCCAAGAGCAAGGGTAAAGGAAAAGCATGCCATGAGAAATCTTTGCCTCTGACTCTGATGATATGGGATACTTTTGCTTTTGAAGAAGTATCGTTCCACAGGTGTATGCGTGAACTGGGCTGGGGAACTTCTTAGCAAGGAAAATGAGACTTGATCTTGAAGATGAAACAGCACCTTGTCTCCACATGCTTCAAGTATCATTTTCACTTGCCTTCTCTGTTCTCCAGGCAGATGTGGCGACTTCTTCGGAAGTACATCAGTGGTTGAAGAAGAGCACTCGAGAGCAATGCTAGGTAAGCAATCAGGAAGGATTTCCAGGCAGTCGGTTCTTAGATTGGAAGATTGACACCGAGTGCTGGCTGATTGCCCGCTTTCTCCTTGCCACAAAGACAAGGACAAGGACAGGAAGAAAGCGTGATATGAGATACTCTTGCTTTCAACCTTCATGATATGAAATACTCTAGCTCTAGATGATTTATTTGTAAAGGTATCCCAGGGAATGAGAAACACAGAGAAACTCGAGAGGGTTTGTTGGAAAGGCATTTTGGGAGATGAAAAAATTTCGGAGATGAAGAAGTGCTGAGAGAGTTTGCCTTTGCAATGGATGCGAAGGTAGACGTTTATAGGTCTTTTCTTCACAACCGAAACTATTCTTTTACCCCTGTCGGCAGCCGGTGGATGGATGAACAGTACAGGTCACGCGCTTTCTGAAAAAGTCACCCGTAATTTGCGCAAAGCTGACAGCGCGCGTGACGAGTGACGACAAAATTGGAAAAGATGTTCGCCTCGTGATTCCTGACCGCTCCGACTTTTGAGAGAGACGCCCGACTTTTGAGAGAACGGCGTCCGACTTTTGAGAAAGGAACCGACTTTTGAGACGGAGTCCGACTTTTGAGACGGAGACGCCGCTTTTGAGAAAAGAATCCGGCTCTTGAGAAAGGAGCCCGGCTCTTCGATTTGCGAGAGGGCGCCTCTTCGACTGCTGAGTGATGCCTCAACGATTTCTTCTTCTTATAAGAACGCTCATTTTTGTTCCACAACACACATACGCTCCCTTCTGTAAACACTTCCTCCTGCATTTTCTTTAATCTTAATCAGTTTGACACTTCATTCTCAACACCTTCAGAAAATGTCTTGCCCTTCTGACCGTCGCCTTAACTTGAATGTTGGGGAAGATAGTGATATATCTTCTCCAACCAACATTTGGCAGCCATCCTTCATATCCCCAAATGGTCCTCTTACAGTTGGGGATTCCATGATGATGAACGAAACAACCGCATCGGTGGTGGCCAGAAATCTGCTCACTCCTAGAGACACTAGGATACTTTCCAGGCGGTCCGACGAACTGGCTGTTCAGGACTCTATGGCCTACAGCGTCCGATGCGCAGGTTCAGTATCAAATATGGGCCAGCGCCTTCTTGCACGAACTCGTCAGGTGGAGTCGTTGATGGCTGAAGTGGCTAGTCTTCGGCAAGAGGTCAGAGTGCTTAGGCATGAGAACAGAGATTTGCACATGCTTGCAACCAATTACTCAACAAGCATGAAGAGGAAGCTTGATCAGCTGCAGGAGTCCGAAGTGCGGATTCAGAGTGATCATCAACGGTTTATGACGTTACTCCCGAGGTTTGTGTTGCCTTCGTCCTCGGGAGCAGCACCAAGTATTGAGGCTCCGAATGATCCAGCTCTGGCGCTTCGTCTTTCAGGGGCTCCGTCGACCTCCGAGGCACCACCAACCAATGACCAATGAACGAAATTAAATTACAAGTTATTGTAAAAAAAAAAAAAAAAAAATTTATGCATTTAAGTTTTTTTTATTTTTTTTTTTATTTATTTATTTTTTTTTTTTGTTTATTTTGTTTATTTTTTTATTTATATGAATGTTTATGTTTTTAAGTTTTTTATTTTTATTTTTTTATTTTTTTTTTTTTTATGTAAATTAAAAATAAGTAAATCAAAGTAAAAAAAAAACTAAGTTTAATCTCTTAAACAAAAATCACTACTAAATAAACACAACAAAATAAAATCAACGTAAAATAAAAAAAAAATCAACGTAAAATAAATTCACACAAGAGCAAACAAACAATGAAAGAACTAAACAAAGTAAAATAAATTCAGTAAAGAGAAGGGATTAGGAATGCAAATCTGATTGTGGGTGATTCCTAGGCCTCCCTTCATTATTCAAATGCATGGGCTTATCATTGAACGGACGGTGGTACTTGAAATGATCCGACAACGGTCTAAGTTCTAATGACGGTGCCTGAATCATCAAAATTAAAAACAAGTTAGTATAAATTAAAATAAAAAATGGAGAAGATGGCTTACATTCACATTCAAACTCAATTATAAACACCACGTCTTTGAACGTTTCCGGGACTTTGAACTTGGCCAGGTTTACTAAGATAGTTGTGGCTTGTCCCGTGTCATCAAACTCAACTGCTTTAGGCTTGATTGTCTCATGCACAGCCTCTTGGATGTATTCTTGAAATTCTCCGGCCACCTCATTTTCTGGAATAATTCTTCTTGGTGTACAAGTCTCTTTGAACGTTTCAATACCATCGGGAACTTGATTTGGTACACCAAGAATTTGGATATCACATTGCACCTTGGGAAGATCTTCCACAACATATTTTTCATTCACTTCTTCCTTGGGATTTAAAAACCTGCAAGGAAAAAGGACATTTGGTGGAACGATGTCAGAATGAATTGAACTTAGAACCTCCTCACCTGAGTTGGATGGCATAAGGACTTGAGGGGTTTGCGATAAGAATTCTTCTAAACTGCCCAAGTCGTCATCCTCATCTTCTTCTTGAAGCGGCAATTCATCCATGTTCGGGTTATGTTTGGATGGTTCTGGAACAACTTCATCCTCCATATCACTTCCCAAAGTGATGGCTTCATCGATTTCACTTTCTGCCTTTGAATTTGCAATGTTTGAGTTGGAGAGTTCTCTTTGCTCTTGAATCTGTGCCATGAATTCCATAATCTGCCCAATATGCTCCTCCAATGCATCCACCTTGTTGGCTTTATTTTGCATCTCCATGTTTCGATTTTCTACGTCCTGGGTCAAAGAGGTTAGTAACTTATTCAAAATGTCATTATCTGAGGACGTACCTGAATTTGGTTGGGTAGATTGTGGTGGAGGCTGTGGTGGTTCATATGGCCATTGATAGTACTCCTCCGATGGCGGCAATTGTTCTTCTTTTTGTGAACCCTGTACCGAAGAAATTAATTCTTCAAGCATTTGATTATAATCCACGGGCATACTTTGATTCGATTGGAATTGTTGTGGGGGATGCTGTGGTGGCTGCATAGGTCTTGAATAGAACTCTTCTTGCTGCCAATATCCACCTTGTTGAAATTGTTGAGGTTCATCCCACATATACTCTGAATTACTTCTCCAATCCGAATTGTAAGCGTTGGAAAACATGTTGCCCCTTGATTGGTTATGGCCTTGATATCCCCAAACATCTTCATTTGCAGAAAATTGAGGATCTTGATATCGTTGCCCATAGGGCACATCAAGTGTAGGGACACTTGGCATTGTGGTCCGTTCGGCATTATGAGTTAATTGAGCAGTGAGCTGTGCCAATAGATCTTGAATGCTAGTAGAATCCAGGTCTTGCTCCATTTGTACCTCAATTCAAAGAAAGAAAAATAAATCAAATATCAAAAGTAACATACACAAACACAAATAAAAATAAGCAAAAACAAAAATAAAAGGATTAGCAAATTTGCTAATCCCCGGCAACGGCGCCAAAAATTTGATGCGAAAATAAATTGCGCACAAATTTAAACCCTATTTGTGACAGTTGTAGTAATGATGTAAGTAGGGATCGTTCTAGGCCGGGGATTAACTAGGGATGCTAACCAAAGTAAAATTAAATTAAAAACGTAAAAACAAAATTTAAAACATTAAACTAAAATTAAAACACTTAACTAGAATCACTCAAAATAAAACTAACAAATAAACTAAAATAAATCAAAAGACTCAAAACAACTCAAGACTTAAGAAAACACAAACTAAAATGATTTCTAATAAATCTAACACTTTAAAATAAAATGGGGGATTGATTTTGATGAAAAGTAAATTAAACTTAAATAAATTACAAAATTGACAAAAACATAAAATTAAGGTAAAATGATAAATGACGGACTGGCTAGAGGGTTCTTCTCCACACATGACATATATGCAACCTAAATTGATTTTCAGTTGTTCTTTCAATAAATTGTAAATTCTCAACGCCCCAAGTTAATTAGGTCCGCTTAAATTAACCTTCAGATTTTCCTACTTTTATTAGGTTGGATGATTGCATACGACAACCCAAAACATTCCCTACAAGTTCCCTACATGAATTGCATAATAGAGATACAAGCAAGAATCATTAAGTTCTATGAAAATCATAAGCATTGACGAGGCACTTGTTACCATGAATTGCATGAAACTTATGCCAAGAATTTACCTAACGCGATCGTTTATAAGCGACCTTCACTACTTGTGAATATAAGTTCATAACGATTAGGTGAAATTCACTTATATTCTAGCATCAAATTCATGCATGTAAATTAAGTATGCATCCTTAATCGACATACAAAAATAAGTTATCAATCAAGCAGTTAAGCAAATTAAATCACAACTCAGAAATCACAACTGAAGGTAATCAATTTAAATTACAAATATATACATGGCTTTGAATTAACCTCTAGCCAAAATAAGGGTTTAGTTCCTCATACTTGCAATTAAACAAAAACAATTGATATTAAACATAGAGAAACAAAGTAGAATACACCTAGAATGCTCCAACAACTCCAATGAAATGGCTAGCACAACTCCAAGCACTCCTCCTTCTTTGCAAGCCTTGGAACTAATGGAAATGTGTATGAATGGCTGTGTGTCTTCCTTGAAGGCTGAATGGTGCTTATATAGAGGTTGGAAATGAAAAGAATTGCAAGGCAATGGACATGACATCTCACGGCAAAGGAAGAAAGGATGCTGCCAGCTTTGTTTTGCATGTGTGTGTGCTGTTTTTGTGCTCTTTCCACCTAGAAATAATCATTCCAAAGCCATCCAAAGCTATAAGTGGGAGACCAACAAGAAATCCACTTCATAGTGGTCCAATTTCCTTGCTTTTTCTGCTGTCCATTCACTCCCCTTTGCTGATTCCATTCTAGTGCCGTGTGTGTTCATGTGTGTGTGTGTTTGTGTTCTCCTCATCACTTCCCACTCTTCCATTCTTTAATTTCTGATTCCTTGCTGCTCATGTGGTGTGTGTTTTTCTGTTTTCTTTCCTTCTTGCTTTATGTTTTTCTGCCATCCACTACTCTTTGTTTTATTTCTTTTCTTTTGTTTGCTTTCAATTCCAATCTGCAAGTTGTCGTCAGCTAGACCTTCCCTTACTCAAATGCCCATAACTTCTTCTAGAAAAATGATATTAACAATCCGCGAAATGTTCTAGAAAATAGACATCTGTAGCTTTCCAAGCATATAAGGCTCATTCTCTAATTCATTCTGAGCTGTTCGCAATTTGCTCCCAAAGTCAGCTGATCTACACAGGCAGTTTAGACGAATTTATTACTTAAAATCACACTTATGCTATTTTTATTTTCTTAGCTAGATAAATTTGATAAAACACAAAAACAAAGTAAATAGCACAAAAATATGAGAAACTAACTAAGAAAAGACGAGAGAATTTGATGTAAAATATATATAAATATGAGCTTATCACAACACAGTGATGAGGAATTGGTTTTTAATTGCATGACTATTAAAGAGAGTTATAAACATGGATGGAAGTTTGATTTACTCGGTTTATGCTTGGTTGTGGTTATAATTTATAAATTCACATGCAATCATAAAGGAAAAAAATCTGTTTTTGTAACATGCTTGAAGGAATGAACTCAAAGTAACGCTACACCCTTGTGAGACTTGAGCCTAAAATGTTTATTTGGAGAGTTAATAATCTATGCATTGTTGTTTTCTAAAGTCGTTGCATGATCTCATTATTCTTTGCTTGGTTTCTACTTAGAAGGCGTTTCATCATTTAGTTCCAAATGCTAGAACTCATGCCCATTTCATTCAAGGCATGCTATTGATTTGCATAACACATATTCAAGATGAAGTTGTGTAGTGACCACCACCAAAGCCAAATTGCCGTGTATCCTACTTCATTATATGTTGAAGTTTAACCCCGTTGAGCCTTGTGTAGCCTATGTTCTTTGTTAACCCACACTATCCTTACCTAGCCTAGTTTTAGGACCATACATACCCTTGTTCTTGAAGCATAGTAAAGCATGACTTAAAATGAACTCCTTTTTTTATCAATGTATTACATAAACCAAGTGTGGGGGAAGTGATTCTTGTGTGTGTGTGTGTGCCAAAATCCGTAATAAGGCACGGGTAGAAAAGAAAAAAAAAAGAAAAAAAAAGTTGTGAAAAGAGTAAAAAAGAGTTGAAAAATATATGAGAAAGAGCTCTAAAGTGTTGATTGTTGAAGAAAGGGTCCAATGCATTGAATTCAACCCTAAGTGTTGCATGAATCTTCCCTTTGTGTTTAAAAGTTGATTTTTGCATTCTAAAGTGAATTCCAAGTGTCGATTTCATTACTTTGCTTGCTATCGCTTGAAAAACGTTTGTTATCCCTATCCTTTCTTTGTTAGCCATTACCCCCAGGCCCCATTACAACCCTTAACTTCATCTTGAGTGTTGTGTGTTTCAATTTGTGGAGTTCGAAATTGGTATGAGCATATGGTGTCACTGGTTCTCGCATCTAAGTAGTAGCATTCCATTCATGAGTTCATATTTAAACATGCTTATTAACTCCAGAAATTGCTTTCTTTGTTGTAACATATGTGAGTACTAGTCTTTCATGTTTACATCAATCTTCTCACATATAACTACTGTAGGGTGTGTAGTCAGAAAATGTGCGTGAAAATAGAGAGTATCTAGTAAGGAATTGAGGGAATTCTCTAAGGCATGTTACTACATTCAAAATGTTGTTTTAATTGATTAAATGTGAACTAGTGAATGGTAATTATGATTAAGTATGCTCGAGGGTAAGGATTGCATAAATCTATGTAAGTGATGATCTTTGGCATGTCATGTTTCATTAAAAATCCCTGAGGCAAATGTTGGAAGGTTAGGTTCTGTTTTGTTTGTTTTGTTTCATTTTGTTTCTTTTGTTTTGCTCGAGGACTAGCAAAAGCTAAGTGTGGGGGAATTTTATAGGAGCATATTTATGCAACTTAGTTAGCTTGTTTCTTGGCATTTACTTAGTTTAATTCTAGTTATTTTAGTACTTTAAGCTATTTTCGTGTGTTTGTAGGTTCAAATAACAAAGTTGGCAACAAAGTGCTATTTGGAGCATTTTGGAGCATTTTTGGGCCAAGATTGGATAGTGCAAGCATGGAGACATGAGGATGGACGTTTTTGAAGATTAGAAGGCTAGAAATCAGCATGTGTGTGTGCAAGTGTGTTGACCTACAACTACAAACATCCATCCACTACACCCATTACATCCACTCATTACCAAACACTCACACACTACACCCATTACATCCACTCATTACCAAACACTCATCCACTACACCCATTACATCCACTCATTACCAAACATTCATCCACTACACCCATTACATCCACTCATTACCAAACATCCATCCATTACACCCATTACATCCACCCATTACCAAACACTCACCCACTACATCCACTCATTACCAAACACTCATCCACTACACCCATTACATCCACTCATTACCAAACATTCATCCACTACACCCATTACATCCACTCATTACCAAACATCCATCCACTACACCCATTACATCCACTCATTACCAAACACTCACCCACTACACCCATTACATCCACTCATTACCAAACACTCATCCACTACACCCATTACATCCACTCATTACCAAACACTCATCCATTACACCCATTACACCCATTACATCCACTCATTACCAAACACTCACCCACTACACCCATTACATCCACTCATTACCAAACATCCATCCACTACACCCATTACATCCACTCATTACCACAACATACACCACTACCACCTTAATTAGATGGTGGTCCTCTCCCTAGCCTATAAATACATCTACCCTTCACCACAACAAAGGGGGAGAGGATCAGAAAAAATCCATCCAAAGACACTACATTCACATCTCATAACTCCATACGCTTACACTTTCATTCCTTGACCGTGAGCACCATCCATTCATCCATACACATCCTTAGACACTTGTGCTGCAACAAGGTGGTGAAAACGAAGGTCCTTGGCGTTTCAAGCTTGAAACTTTGGAGCGTTTTTAGGTGTACTTCGTTCTTACTTTCAATGTCTACTTTGTTATTTTCTGATTTTGTTGCAATTATGAGTAACTAAACCCCCCCTTAGCTAGGGGGAGTTCGAAACCATGTTCATACTTGCAATATGATTTGATTACTTTCAGTTGTGATTCATAAGTTGTGAATTCAATTTACTTATCCATTTGAATTAAAACTTATTTATGTGTGTTGGTTGAGAGTGCACGCTTAATTTTCATGCATAAATATGATGCTAGGATATAAGGGAGTTTCACCTAATCGTTATGAACTTATATTCACAAGTAGTGAAGGTTTCTCGTCACAACCGTGTTAAGTAAATTCTTGGCATAAGTTTCATGCAATTCATAGTTACAAGTGTTTCGTCAATGCTTATGATTTTCATAGAACTTAATGATTCTTGCTTGTATCTCTATTATGCAATTCATGTATGGAACTTGTGGGGAATGCTTTGGGTTGTTGTATGCAATCATCCAATTCAATGAAATTAGGAAAATATGAGGGTTAATTTAAGCATACCTAATTAATCTGGGGCGTTGAGAATTCATGGTTTATTGAAAAGCAACTGGAAATCGTTTTGTATGCAAGTGTGTCGTGTGTGGAGAAGAACTTCCTAGCTAGCCTTTTATCCATTTAATTCACTCAAATTCGTCCAGATTTCACTAGTTCTTTACTTTACTTGTTTTGTTTTCAAAGATTTAGTTTGTGTCTTTAAGTATTTTGAACCAAGTTGAAACCAAAATTCGTCCAAAAGTGTGTTTAGAGTCCAAATCTGCCCAGTTTGTGTTTTTAGGCAGATTTGAGCGTTTTTAGCTTGTTTTGAGTTCTTTGAGTTTGTTTTGAATTCTTTGAGTCTAGTTTAGTGTTTTTAACTTTGTTTATATGTTTTTAAGTCAGTTTAGAGGTTATTAGCAAGCCCTCCTAATCCCCGGTCCAGAACGGTCCCTACTTACATTCTTTACTACAATTGATACAAGAGGGTTTAATTCATGTGTTAAGTAATTTTCGCATCACCCAACCGTCAATGGCAATATGTGACGAACCCATAGTCTCTGAGATTCCTGTGACTTCAGAGGCTACGATTTTGCAGATGTTTGCTTGCCCGACAGTTACCGTCGATGAACCTCCTTCTTCTCGGGGTCAAACTCAGGTATGGAGGCATTCTCTTCCTGTTTCCCTCATACAATCTGTTTGCTAACAATTGCTGTTATCCCTGGATATTTCTAGGGTATTGGTGAAGGTTCAGGCGCAGCGTTTTCTTCCCATGTCAGTGGTAGAGAGTCTTCCCCTCAACCAGGAGTTAGTACTCTTCCTTGTGAAGCCCCATGGCTCAGTCAAGTATATTTCTTCTTCCCAAAGCTTCCCTTTACTTCAAACTGTATTTTTGTCTTAATCTGGTCTTCTTTGGTCATTGCAGCAAGTTCTGAAAGAAGCTTCTCCTCCTCGCTTGGTTCGTAAGTCAAAGCTCCCCCGGCCTCATTTAACTTTTGGAAGTGCCGGGATTTCCCATCCTGGAATTGAGAAGACCGGGAAGACAGAAACTGCCCCATCAGCAGGTACTACTCCATTAGAGGAGACTGGAGTGCGAAATCCTCCTCTTTCTTCTTCATTTTCAAAAACTGCTAAGTTGCCCGAATTTTTTGAAGAATTCGGGCAACTTGAGACGAGGTTGAAATCTTCAAAGCATTCTTCAGCACCTTCCGGCTTTCCAGAGCAACAACGAGTTTTCTAAGAATGGGCAAGGAATGACTTCTCAGCTTCATTCAGCCTCAAGGCTCTTTGTGACCTAGAAAAGGTTACGATTGAGCTTTTCAAAGCCGGTCAGCTGTAAAAAAACCCAGCATGATTCCTTTCTTTCTTTCTTTGAGAATTTGAGGGCTCTTAAGGAGCAACATCAGAGAGCTGATAGACAAGCCAATCGGGTAAGATGCTTTAAGGAGAAAGAATCAAGCACCTCTGCTCAGGTTGAACGGTTGATGGATGAGGGCTTACTGACAAAAGAAAGGATCGGAGTGGTTATTTCTGAAATCCAGAAGCTGGAGGAACAACTGGTTGCTCTTAAAGCTGAGCAAGCAACTCTTCTTGACACCCTCGAAAACCAAATCGAAGAAGTGAAGAAGTCAAACTCGGAGTTAGAGCATACTAGGTCTCAACTTGCAAATAGACATACTGTTTTGGCCGAACCTAGTAGGATTTTTGCAATCATGCAGACATATCATTCTCAAATAATCACCCTGAGTGAAGATGTAAAATTATTAGACTAGGATTATTTGTAACCCTTTTCTTATCGGAATGAACATGTGTTTTGCCTCTTGCTTGCTCTGCTCCTGGTACTGTCTGATTTTACTTCGGGCAACTCTCTGCCCCCTCTTCACTTTCAACAAATGATGACCTCGGCTTCCCCACCCAAATAGATTGATCGTGTTGATAGGGGCTTCTGGGAAAGGATTGGTATAAACCATCATACTAGCTTGGGGCTTGTCAAGCAACAGTTTTCCCTTCACTATAAGGTCTTGTATCCAATCTCTGAACTGAACACAATTGGCTATAGAATGGTTGAAGGTATAGTGTAACTTACAATACTTCTTCCCCCTCAGCTCTTCTGGCTTGGGCATCTTTTTAGTACTGTCGGGCAAAATTACTCTTGCCCACACCAGTTCTTCATAGATCTCAGGTGCCTTGGCCAGATCGAACGAATAACTCTGGTACTTGGGAGGTTTCATAGGGACGAAGCCTCATTCGTTCATCACAATTTTCTGGTCTTTGATAGGTTGAACTAACCCTTTCACCATCAGTGGTTTGAAAGGCGTGGTCATCTCAACAGCACACACCTCAACTTCCTCTCTGTCATGGCCATCTTCATGCTCTAGCCCGGTTTCTCTTACCTCCACATGATTAATTGTAGCTTTGTTTTTGTAGAAAAGATGAGCTTTGGAAGTATGCTTCACTTGCTGCTCTTCTAGCAACAGTCTTTCATACTTTGTGGCAGCAATTACCAATTCTTGCAGCTCGTTGAATTGTGTATCATAAAATCTTTTCCTCAAAGGTAATCTCAGAGCCCTTTGAGCAATTGATATGAGCTGAGGTTGGTTAATAGGGAATTGGCATCTCATCCTTGTCTTCCTGAACCTCATCATGAAGTCATCTGTGGACTCATGTTCGTATTGTTTGACTTCAACCAGATCATTAATAGTCATTTCTGGTTCTATTCTGTAAAATTGTTCATGGAAGGCCATCTCCATCTGCCCCCAATTGGCAATAGAGTTAGGGGGTAATAGAGAATACCACTGAGATGCTAGTCCCGCCAATGAATTCCCAAACAACCTTAACTTGTAGTTCGAGTTGTCTTCATATGCCACACAATGATTGGAGAATTTGAAAATGTGGTCTCTGGAGGACACACTGCTATCTTCACCTGTGAACGTTGGGAATGCAGGCATCTTGAAGTTGAGAGGAAATGGATTTTGCTCATCAACGTATTCAGGATAAGGCTTTTGATAGGTAACCCTGAACACTGGGCGAGCTCGTGGTTGAGCATTTTGAGCCACTGTTCTCCTTAATTCAGCCAACTCCTCCCTCAGTTGTTGAGTAGCTGTATTATTATTCTGGAAGAGAAGGGCAGACTCGTTCTTCGGGCTTCGGTCATTGCCCGCGAATGCTTCTTTCTTTGATTCAGGTTTTCTCCAGTTGGCTCCTCCTCCCTTATGAGCCAACGGGGGTGGCCTATAAGGAGGAGGTTTATCCGAAGTTGCGGAGCTTTCTTTTCCGCTGGACTCTCCTGTTGTTATGAACATCCCATACTTCGTTCTTTCTTGCTGGTTCTATCACGGGTTGACTTCCTTCAAGAACTACCTTCTTCTTTCCCCTATCATTTTCTTTTTCTAACAGTGGAAATAAGGGAATAACTGGTTCACTTATGATGGTAACCTGGCTCATCCCACTTCCTTGAGCACCTTTTGGAGTGGAAAACTCCAGATCTAACCTTCTCTGTAGATTCCCTGTTAAGGTACACAGTCTACTGACTTCCCCCTTAGTTTCCAAATAGATTTTTTCCATACTCCTTAATACTTGTATCATAGTAGCCTGTAATTCCTCATTAGACTTTCCGGATGAAGTTGGGCTTTCCAGGACCACCTGTCCTGATGGGGAAGAAAGATTTCCTGATTGATCTGCCATTGGTAGCAAAAGTTGAGATGATCCGTGTTTCACACTTTCTCTACAAGTTTTATGGTTTTTCTTCTTTGACATGCAAGATTAAAACAAATGAGTCCTACCGGGCGTGCCAAAACTATGTTCGTGGCTAGAATTTCCGTCGGGGATGTTTCCTAGCCGACGAGCACACAGCTTCCCGAGAGGTTAGCGTCGGTTGATACTTTCTGTCGGGCTTCTGCTTCACTGGCGGGCTTGTCGGGCAAGGCTGAAAGAGAATAACAGAGTTAACTTTGAAATGTGCCTTTGTGGGGCCTTAGGTATAGGCCTTGAGGCTCGCAATCAAGATTAACTTTTAAGTGCTCAAGCGTGCCACTGCCATCTTTAGCATGGCAGATGTAAAACAGATGTTGAGTTTTAGTTGTATATATACCCGAGAGGCTGTTTTAGTTATGAAATGTGCCTTTGTGGGGCCTTAGGTGTAGGCCTTGAGGCTTCCAATCAAAAACTAACCCAGTACTCGAATATATAATGTCTATTTCATTGATTGCATAAGTGTTATAACTATTATACTTCTGATTACCCGAGCCCGAAGAGCAGAATGAATCCAAATATGTGCCTTTGTAGGGCCTTAGATATAGGCCTTGAGGCTTCCCATCAGAATTCCTTCTATACTCAAACGTTCTACAATAATCATAATATAATAGAAATAAAACTAAGGGATAGGTCGATTACTTGCGCCCCAAGTAACTTCGAACTTCTTGTTTATCAAGGACTGTCGTGGATGGGTTAAGTCCACATAAGGTTCTTTTTTATGCCTTGAGACCAAGGACTTTTGAATGATCAATCTCACATGCCCGAGAGATTAGAACTTAGATCTGATTCAAACTGTGAAAACACATTTCAATCGGATTCAAGAACTGAGGAGTCTTTTAATCATCAACTCACTAAAAATAACTTGGATACAACTGGAAGTATACAACATATTAATGGACTAATGAATGAAAAGACAAAAACAAAGAGGGTCAGGCAAGGTTTAACCTTGTCGGGCAAGGCTGATCGTCTTGCAACTTCCTATCTCTGTGATTTCTCAAGGGGTTTGAGAGCTTAGAAAAGGGGTAGGGAGATGAGTTTACAGAAAGAAATCGATACTACAGCGAGCTTAAGACAAGGTAGCAGAGCTATTACAAAGGCTTTTGGTGAGGGTTTATCCCGAAATGGATGAAGGCTTGGGCTGACTACAGCTTCGTTAAAGGCAAATCTGGTTTGAGCAGAGTTTGTGCTTGTATTTGTTTGTTTGTTTGAGTGTCTTTATTTCTGATTTCTCTTTCTTCTTTTATAGACACTTCGGCTTGGTCTCCTGTAGCAGTAATCTTGCCCGAATGCAGCTTGAAGGGTAGTGATTCATCAGCTATTTACTTGTACTGCCACTGTAAAGTGCTTTTGGGCTGATTAGCTGTCTGGTCTACACCACTTGGTCTCTAGGCAGGTGAGCAAGTGGTTCAAATGGCATGCACCTAGTCGGGAAAGCCCTTTTTCTGCCTTCTGGGCTGTTCGTTGGGCTTCGGGCTTTTCCCCTTCTAAACCTCCTTTTGGGCCAACTTATTATTGAGCTCAAAGTTCAAGTTTTAACCCAAACAGATGGGAAATGGCCTAAAATATGAAGACAATGAAACATAAGTCAAAAGAGGTTGAAGAGCAACGTTCACCGAGGAAACACAAGTATCAGAACTGAGTCTTGTGGATCCAATTTAGGTTGATATTCTCTTTGGCCACAATTATCCTTATGTTGTTGAGACACAATGAGAAAGATTCCCATAAGTATTTTGTCTCTTCATCACAGACAACTTCCTTTAACTGCTTAAGATCCATGACTGATGGAGGCAGCTCTTGCAACCTTGAGCATTGTCTCATGTTGATCTTCTTTAAACTACTCATTTCACCTATGTCTTTGGGCAACATCTTGATGCTGAAGCAAACAGATATGTCGAGAAATTTTACCTTTCCAAGGTTTTCATCGTGGTTGGAAGCTTTAACAGTTCTGTGTAGGATCTTAGCCTCAACATTTCTAAATTTTCCGACTTTCCAATCCCTTCAGGTAAGGCAGATAGCTTATAACAGTTAGGTATGGTTTGGCATTGAGGTGCTTAAAAAAAAAAGGTTGCTTATTTTCAAAGTTTTTATGTTAAAGGTGTTTGGTAAACTAAAAAAAAAGGGATTGAATAAGCTGAAATCATCAGAAAAGCTGAAGCACCTAAAATGCTGCTTTGGAAAACTGGCTTTTTTTCAAAGCACGCGGAGCTACAGTGCTCCTTTAATGAAACTTTCTAAAGTCCAATAACACCCTCAAACAAGAAACGGTGCTCCTTTACCGATCTCCACAAAACCCAAAAACGGCTTTGCCGATCTGCAATAAAAATGGAAACACAGAAACCCACTAGACTACCACAGCCAAAACCGATAATTGCAAAAAAAAAAAGAAAACAAAAGCATAAAACTCATTTTTCCTCTGCTACTTCAAGAATCTGTAGACAAAAAGAACAACAACAATTCAATTTCTCCTTCTTCAAAGTTTACAACTTTGAATTTGTTTCAAATCAGAAAAACGATAACGAAGATGAGGTGGAAGATATAACCTTGAGTCACTGCTTGCGGAAGGAAGAGAGGTTGGACTGGAGACAGCGAGAAGAAGAGGATTGAGTCGCTACCTCCGTTATCCATCTTCAATTTCTCCTTCTTCAAAGTATACAACTTGGAGACAGCGAGACGAAGAGAGGCTGGACTGGAGACAACGAGAAGCGAAGCGAGGCTGGACTTGAGTCGCTGCCTCCGTTATCCATCGCCCGCAGAGGATTGGAGAAGCGAAGCGAAGCGATCTTGCTCCGATGGAGAGAGGGTAGGAGAGAGAAGAGTAGTGAAGAGGGGCGGAGATGGAGGAGGAGGAGGCAGTGGCGGTGAGGAAGGTTCTTGATTTTTTAGGGTTTTTGATTAGGGATTTCACGGCCACACAATTGGTGGTGTCGCCGTTGTCGTCCGTGTGTGTATGTCGGAGGAGGAAGAAGAAAGTGAAAACAAAGAAAGGGAGAGGAAGGCAACTCTATTAAATCACTGCAATAGTCGATGTACATTTCTTCTAGATTCAGGAATGACAATGAGATTGAGATGTAACAGTTAGTGACGCTGAGCTTCTTTAGTTTACTAAGATTACAAATCTCGGCAAGCAACTCTATTAAATCACTGCAATAGTCGATGTACATTTCTTCTAGATTCGGGAATGCCAATGAGATTGAGATGTAACAGTTGTTGAAAGCTTGCTCCCTCCTCCCTCTGTATTGCAAAATTTTGCAGTCCCTCTTTCGAGTTATACGTTTCTCGATGTCTTTGATGAGTAGTTGTACAGAGTCGAGTGTGGACTTGATGTCTCGGGAGAGGTGTTGGAACATTTTATTCTCCTCCTGCGCTAATTTTACAGCATCAAACAACATTTTAAATGCCGTTCTGAGAGCACCCATTCTGATTGAAGCCAGAGACATACTTACCAAAACAAAGAGACTCTAAACAATGAGCTCCAGACAACAGCTTTTAAAAGCAGCCTGCAATTTGCTTTTAAAAGCTGCTTTAGTAAAAAGAAGGGTCTATAATAATTATTTTCAATTGCTGTAATACCTTCATTAATTTTTTTTAAATGACATTGTTTAGCCTTCCACACACATTCTATTCCTTGGAGAATTAAGTAATTGATACCACCTGCCACTGCAAATACTAACCTATTCTATTCCTTGGAGAATTAAGTAATTGATACCACCTGCCACTGCAAATACTAACCTTACACCATCATCGCCATTACAACTATCATTTTTGTCACCACCACCACCATAACCACAACCTCCACCACTGTCATCACTACCATCATTGTCACCACCATCACTACCATCACCGCGCCGCCGCCATTGCCACCACCACTACTACCACCATCGATGTTGTTATTGCCAACACCATCACCACCACCATTACCACAACTACCACCATTGCCATCACAACCACAACTGTCATTACCACCATCATTGTTATCATTGTCGACACCAACATAATTCCAACTGCCACCATTGTCATCGCCACCACTGCCACCGCCTTACCACCAGTGTTACCTTTCCACCTCAACCAACACATCCCACTATTAGCACCACCACGCCTTACCACCTGTGTTACATTTCCACCTCAACCAACACATCCCACTATTAGCACCACCACCACCTCCTCCACTGCAACCACCACCTCCATTACTACCACTGCTGTCGTTGCCCCCACTCCTACTACTATGTCCATCTATCATTGTATACAATTATATCACTTTTACATTAAATTTTACCAAACGCTTTTGCGCTGCTTTTCATATTCACAGGACTTTTAAAATTCAATTAACCAAACGGTCATCAGCTTTATTTTACAACTGATTATTCATAAAACATAACATAATTAGTTTTTTTTTAAAACATAGCAATCCCAAACTGACCCTTAATTCTCTTTGTTAATCTAGTTTGATGAGAAAGTGAGAATGATATGTAAGTTGTTTGTTGGTTTCAGCACACATATATACAACTTAATGAACGAGCAATGAATTTCACCCAAAGAAAACGAACGAGCTGGGAAGGACATTTGACGCGCTATAAGGAGGCGAGGAGATACATAATTTTCTAGTACATATGATTTGGTATTGAACTGCTTTTAAAATGTTGTGCTGTAGCATAAATAGTTTAAAATAAAATAGTAAAAAAAATGTTGTGCTCTTGAATAAATAGTTTTAAATACGAGTAATGTTATGGGGACAAAATTTGCAAACTAAATGATATGTTACCAATAGGATTAAACACGTTTATTTAAACTTAAGCCATAATCTAATTATCAACTTCTATGTCACTTAATTTGCAAAATTTTGTCTACAAATTTAATATCCTTAGCATTACCCTTAAAATAAAACAGTAATGTTATGACCTATTTAACTGAAAGGGGATGAAGAGGTTCAGCAAGAGAGAGAGAGTGGAGAAACAACCAATAGAGTTAATACATTGCACCAATACTCATTGATTGGATAAATCAAAGGGCAGTTATTTTTGAACTCTTATTTTCTTGGGAATTTTAACAAAAATCTTCCGATAATGTTCATTTTAACAAAAAATCACATTTTTACACTAAAAAGTCAATCATGGTACTATTCATTTTCTCATTTATTTTGTCTTTTTCGTTAAAACTCAAAGTTTTCAAGTCCTTTTCATTAATTTTCCTTATTTTCTTTCCTTGCCCTTATCCCTGCATACATTGCACAACCACCCATTGATTGGATAAATCAAAGAGAATCAATGAAGAATTGAACAATGAGGAGTGCAAACATGTTATTTACAATAATAGCCATGGTGAATAATTACAATAATTTACAGTGCTGCCATGTTATTTAAAAACACATAAAACATAAAATAGAAGTAAATTACAAAGGAAAAATAACATTAAACACAATCATATTGCATACATTGCACCAACACTCATTGATGGAAGGACCATAGCGTTAGGGTGGAAGCTTGTTGAGCCAATTTAGGTTGATATCTTCTTTGATCACCTTTATGCTCATGTTTGTGAGAAATGGCAAGAAGGGTTCCCATAAGGTTTTCGTCTCCTCGTCGCATATCACTTCGTTCAACTGCTCAAGATCCATAACAGAAGCAGGCAGCTCTCTCAGTCTTGAACACTGGCTCACGTTGATCTTTTCCATGCTGCACATTGCACCAATGTCCTCGGGCAACTCCTTTATGCTAAAGCAATCGGATATGTCGAGAAATTTCAATACTTTAAGGTTCCTAAACGAGCCTGGCAACTCTAACAAGTCTGCACATGACCTAAGCCTCAACACTTCTAGATTGACTAGCTTTCCGATGTCTACAGGCAAGGCAGATAGCTTATGACAGTTGGTGATGCTAAGCTTCTTAAGGTGAACAAGGTCACATAGGTTGGCAGGAAGTTGCACCAGATCATGGCAATAATCAATGTTCAATTCCACTAGATTTGGCAGTGCATCTAAAATTTGGACGAAACCTTGGCCGATATCACACATGAAAAAAGATATCTTTTGCAAACTTTTCAACTGTTTGAGGACCTTGCTTATGGAAGGAACTGAAATATGTTCTAATCTAATTCTCTTAAGATTTGATAGCGAACCAAGTAGTTCAAAATTATCTAGTTCAGCAGGTAACAAACCATAATTATTTAGTATTAGAACTTTTAGTTTATCCATTTTCTCCACAAACTCAGGTAAGGCATAGTTCTTTGTTTGAAAATTCAGAACTAGAACCTCTGCTTCGGGTACTTGCATGTTTGGCCATTTTGCTGAGAAGGCTCCATCTGCAAACAATAAGCTTCAAGATATTAGCCTAAATGTGTGGAAGTCCTATTGAAGTCTTAGTATGAATGAGCATGTGTGTGTGTGCACACGTGTGTCCCGAGCGCACATGTATAAGTATTTACTAAGGAGAGATTGATGGAACCTGTTGAGATAGATAATAGTCGAGCCTTGATCGCTTTATACTTTTGTTCTGTCAACCACTTAGGAAGTTTGTCCCCGCATATGTTTATAAATAGTCGTTTCCTATGTTCTATTGGGTCTTGACTCGCCTGATGGATCGCCAACTCTCTAAGCATGTCGTGCTGGGTGACAAAGTGTTCAGTGTAATAGCCATCTGTCTCCCTCTCATGTCTGGATGATCAATACTATTTTCTTTAATGATTTGTTCGGCATACATAATTAAATAGAAAAAATTATGAGCAGACTGCATACCTTGTGACAACAAGATTAGCTAAACTTCGGGCGGTGAGCTCGTGAAGGTTGGCAATGGTCAGAATTTCTTCATCTAGACCATATAACTCCGCCCACATATCAATGAGAGCGGCAGCAGCAATTCTTTGGTCCTCCGGAAAAGAACCTAGATCGAGGAAACATTCCTTGATGATAACCTTCTCTCTATCCAAGGCATCTAAGCTGCTTTGGAGGCAAGCAAGTAAATCCTTGTCAGAATCAAGAACAGATGAACCTTTGCACCATTCCACTACTCTTTTCTGCCAGATTTCTATAGGCTGGCCGCGAAGTGATCTCCCAACCAATGCAATGGCAAGTGGGCATCCCTTACAGCGCTTGATAATCTGCAATACCATTATCCAAAATGAATTCAATTACTATTATTTGATTAAATTGTTGAAAATCATCTAAATGGTTTCGTATAGATGATAAAATTGTAAACTGTCTAGTCTTTCATTCTTTACAGTTCATTAACGTGTTTGGATGCTCAAATGTTATTTCTTTACCTTCTTCTGAGGCATAAATAAGCATATCTATATATATATATATGTGTGTGTGTGTGTGTGTGTGTGTGTATTGTGGACTAAGAAATCACCTTTCTCGAAAGATCTTCGTAAGTATAAGAGCTCTTATCTTCCAAGGATGCAGAATAGTGAAAAAGTGCCATTGCATCTTCATCATTCAATGGTGCCAAATGATAAGGAGAACCGAATCTTGGAAATGCAAATCTTGATGTGACCAAAATCTTGTAATTTGAAAACTTGAATTGATCAAACTTCTCAAGAAGGGACTCTGATCCTGACCAAACATCATCCAGGACAAGCAGTAGAGGATTTTGTCTTGATTCCTTCAGAAATTGTTGCAACCAGTTAGCTGCCATGTCTTCGTTTTCGAAAGCAGGCAGCTCGGACCCCTTCCGGTGATATAGTTGGTGTACAATAAGGTCCAAGTTGGGCTTTTTCGAGACATTGACAAAGAAGATGTTGTTCTTGAATGTATCTATTCAAACAGAATGTAGGAAAGGTGTTAATAAAAGGTTGACTAGATATGTCTTCAATTCTGAGATCAAGTAAGTAATCAAGCAGTAGCTCATTGAAAGACTTGTTAACTCTAAGAGGAAGGCATCAGCTTAACTTTAGTACAGAGAATATAGGTCTTTCTAATCTTTCTTATATTCCTTTCGTGCGCTTTAGTTTCATGTCCCCTTCGTTGTTTTTCTTTTAACAAATTTTGGTTACTGTGTATGTTTGGAGGGAGTATAGCGGACATTTTATAGGCCCTAGCGCGTAGTTCTACTTGCATTATCCTCTACACGGTGAATTACTTTTTAACTGGGATGTAAAACTTTACCAAAAAAAAGTTGAAATCATAAATAGCATACCTTTGACTTCTTGATCCTGACAAAACATTTTAGCCAAGGTGGTTTTCCCACATCCTCCAGCAGCAGTCAGCACAAGCATAGATACCTTTTCATCCTTAAGGAGCTTCATCTTCAACTCCTTCAACGGCAAATCCAACCCGACTGTAACCGATGCCGCTTCAGGCACCGCAGACGAACATTTAACCATTTCAGGCTGATTATTTTTTATCTTCAATCTCTCTTCCATTCGAGAGAGCACCGTCTCGATATTCCTCAAAGAAACCAACGTCTCCCTCGCATCCCTCATAACCTGCAGTTTAAGCACATCAAACACTCTTCGAAGAGATTTGTCCAGTTGACTAAGCTTCTTGGTGTATGTGTGTTTTCTCCACACGCCAACTTTGCTGCACTTTTGAACAAGCTTTGCTCCTTCCTCCATCTGTAGTGCATAATTTTCCCTGCCCCTCCTTGGAGTTATACTTTTCGATGTCTTTGATGAGTGGTTGTAGAGATTCCAGTGTGGATTTGATGTCTCCGAGGAGGTATTGGAACATTGTATTCTCCTCCTGCGCTGATTTTACCGCATCAAACAGCATTTGAAATGACGTTCTCGGAGCACCCATTCCGACCGAAACCAGAGACATAATTTACGGAAACAAAGAGACTCAAAACTTAATTCAATTACGTAATCTGTTCTTGGGTGATGAGAGAAGAACAGAAATTCCAACGCTTTGCAGAGAGAACGTAAAATAATCTAGTTTGATGAGAAACTGAGAATGTCGTGCGTTGTTTGTTTTCGACTCTGTGTTTCAGCACACATATATAGGTCGAACGAGTTGGGAAGGCGAGACACCGAATTTTCTGGCTACATGTTTTGATCTTACCGTGCTTCACCGGGCGTTCAAATCAACACCCCCCACACGTTGTGTAGTAGATTTTTTTATAATGTGTCTTCAACGCAAATAGTCGGAAATTGACGCACTAATTAAGGTGACCTTTGAAATTGAAATCGATCAGTGTAGCCTTTGAATTGGATGCTACAAATCAATTGTCATTATATTTTCGTCAAAACTTCTGTAGAATGTTAAATTTAATAACAAACAAATAAAAAGAAAATTAACAATAAAAAATAGAAAAATAGAAAAAGCTTCATAAGAGGCAGAGATCACCCAACACAACTACCAAGCCACCATCTTCCCCACTGCTCCGAAAAGGGTTACGACTCAAAAACGATCGACTCTGATCCGAGCACCTCATGTAAGCTTTTTCAAGAATTTTTAAAATAATCAACACGTTATAATACAAAACAAAATAAAATGAAATTGTTCAGACAATATGTGTAAGCATGTACTAGTTAAAATAGACTTTAATCTAATTCGTTGTTCGTTGTGTTAAAAAAGTAAAGTGGACAGGACATGATTGTGGAGCAAAAAATAGTCAAGAGGCGACACGTGGATTTTTAGATTAAAAGGACAAAATTATCATTGACGCACACCGGAATTCATACACGCGAGCAGTGGACAATCATCCCTCAATCAAGTTAAAAGTGCCCAAATAGGTATTTATTTATAACCTATTTCATCTGTCGCTCATTATATCTTCTCCACAAGGTAACCCCCAAAACATTCATTTTAAATTATGTTAATTAGCTAATTAATGGATTTATTACCTAATTAATCTATTAATGGCTAATTAAACTACCAATTACACCCAAAAAACACATAAGAGGCCGGTCATCTTCTCTCCCAAGGGGGCCGGCCATGCCTTATATATTCTTCCTTATTTTCTTTAAAAACTTAAGTCTTCACTCTTGCTAAACACTCAAAATTCTCCAAATATTTTTCCCTCAAAATTCTAAATTTGGCATCAGAGGTTTTTCGGCCAAAGCCCCCCCCAATTCATCGTGGGCGCGTAAGGCTGTTGGCCTTGATCTAAGTTGTTATTTGTTTTATAGGTGCAATTTTGTCCAAGAACAAGGAGAAAGAAATTTACATCTACAATGATGAGTTATGAATTCATAATAAAATGTGTTATCTAATTTATCTTTATACATAGGTTACAAGTTTTTCCTTTCAAATCCCCATTAATCTAATTTTCTCTCTAAGGTCCAATATCTTTCAGGCCGTCAAACAAGCCCATATAGAGATGACTACAAATATCATAAGGTTGGATGATAATTTATCTAACCTTTTTCTTTAATAATCTTATATTCCCCATTTTTCCTTCGATGTTTATCTTCTTCAATGTTTATCTTCTGCGTCTTCACTTACGTGCAAGTAATAACCATCAAATAGTTTAATAGAAATTTTCTAATAATTTCACCTTAAATCCAAGTCATATTGAAACACCAGTCCATGGATTAATTAAACAAACACCCGCCCATATATTAATTAAACACATACCAGCCCATAGATTAATTGAACAAATACCAGCCCATAAATTTCTAAATATTTCTAATAATTTTACTGTTTTACCTATAGGTCTGGGTTCCTTCCGCCGCCGCCGCGACCTCCCAGCCCACGGCACAATCCTAATCACCCAATCTCTCTGTGTCATCCCGTTTCCCCATAGCCATTCCAAATATTTTGAATTTCTCATCGGATCTGCAGCTCCAAATTATCGCTAGTTAGGAGCTCCAATGTCCGATCTCCATAACTCGGACGGATCAGACCACAACGGCGCCATTTGAAGTCAGAAACCTAACGGATTCGTCGCATGCAATCTCACTCGCCTGCTCTATCCTACACAAAGCTCAAATTTCTTTCCTTCCATAAAAACTTCAATCTCTCTCTCTCTCTCTCTCTCTCTCTCTCTCTCTCTCTATGTTCCCATGTGAGCACTATAAGCTCAAAATTTAAAGAAAAGTCAGCAGAAGACAAGCAGAGCATCCTCTAATTGAAGGAATTATGGCTTATTGTTGATTTCTCCAGGTAATTGAAGGTCGCCAACCTTCGATTTGAAGGACGACATGGAGAAAGGGGAAAGGAGAAGCGAAGATACTGGCTGTAATTTTAATTAAAAACCCAGGGTACTACTATCCTCATAAAATTTTCATTAAACTTTACTGTTCACCATTAACTTTAACTTAATTGGAACAATGATCCCTAACTAAAAATTCATTAGCATTGGTCTCTTAACTCATCAAAACGAGCCGTTATAGTCTCTCAACTAAAAATCTATTATCAATGGTCCCTCAACTCTAATTTAACTGAAGAAATGGTCGCTCAATTTTAACCCAATTGGAGAATGGTCCCTCAACTTTAATCTAATTGTACCAATGGTTCTTCTAACATAATTCATTTTGACAAAATTTTGACAAAGTTGACGAAAATGATCACAACTACATGTTTTGATGAGTTGAAGGACGAATGATAATAGGTTTTTAGTTGAAGAATCATTGCTCTAATTTCATTAAAATTGAGATATCATTGCTACAATTTATTCTTTTAAATAATTTCAACAACCCTTTGACAAAAAAAAAAAATTAATTTCAACAACCCCAAATTGGTACTCCACTAGCATATCTGATAAGAGATATTTTTCAGTGCACGAAACACAAAGTAATATAACACATATCGTTATACAAATAGAATAACACTTGAAAAATAATTTTTTTTTTCTAATTATATAATAGCATGTGGTATACTACATCGTACCAAGCACACTGAAAATTTTATCTCCTAATACAAGATGCAAAATGTCTACAAATATACAATTTAATTTTTTTTGGTTGGAAAGCTCTCAAAGGATTACTGTAAACATGTGAATAAAATGTATATTTACATTTTTAGGAGGTGGACTAAAAAAATATGTATATCCATTTTCACTGGTTAAAAGAGACCATAAATAAATGAGCTCCCAAATACATCTTTCTTATTAGTGTAATATACATATTTACACTTTCCGATAATACTCTTATTAAAATTGTACTAGGAATACATTAATAAAAGTCAAAAGGATGGATTCTTGGAATGCTAATATATAAGAAACTACTGCTAGCGGCTCTCTCCTTTCCTCTGCCAAAATCTTATATTTATAAAATTCACAGCTCCCGACCCCTTTCTTCAGCTTGTGGCCAATGGCTGCCCATCTCCGTTCTCCTAGCCTTACTATTTTCTTGAGGTTATTTGTGAGTCTCTCCTAGTGAGTATTCCTCCTGGGTCTACTTCGTTCTTCTTGGTTGCTTCGTCATTTCCAGTTTAAATTTAAGAATGGATTTCATTTACATGTATCAAAAGTCCATTGAAGAATTCACACATTTACCGTGTATCACAAGTTCACGAAAATTAATAGATCTGAGAATTTCATGTGGGAGACTATATTATAATCTCATCAATATGCTTTCATGGAATATGCACAATTGTTTCAATATTGATTAATAAAATTTGTATGTCTTTGTAAATATAATTTATTTCCTAAATAATTTTCTTTATGAGTTTTAAATATAAATTATACAATGACTTTATTGTTCATGTAATCAAATATATAGTTTTTAAAAGAACTATTATTAGGCAACTTAGTACTACGGTCTAGTGGTATTCCTCTTTACTTGTAAGTGAGAGTTCTTATGTTCGATTCTCATCAAAGGAGAATTTGAACCATATTATTGTTAGTCATTGTGAGGCTTAGCCCATCTCCTTCACCTCCTTAGTGTGGATTATATTGTTTGTTTAAAAAAAAAAAAACTGTTATTATTGCTAAAAGAAAGTCACTTTGCCCTCCTTTTGACCTTTCTTATTTCATTGGAGAATAGTGTAAGATGAATTTTTTTTCTCAGTTCAAATTTTGTTGCGAGTGAATTCATAGGCCTGGTGTAAGTTAGTTAGAGAATTTATTATGAAGATGCTACTATCTGGTTTCCTTTTAGCATACTATAAGATGAGAAAATATGCTTATATACATATAAAATTTTCAACACCAATAAAACTTTTTGTGCACATGCCATGATAACATAAGAAAATTATATGTTTCTCTATTAACATAAAATGTCATGTTCAATGCACTTATAAATTGATCTTATTTACGTGTATCATACGTCCTTTGGTAAATTGATCCCATGAATTATAAGTTAACGAAAAATAATGGAGCTGGGAATTTCTTGGAATTTCTTGAGAGGAGACCATAGTGTAATTTCCTTATATTTTCATAAAATATTTACGAAATTTAGTGTGAGGGAAAAGTATATTCGTTTACTACGAAATGTTTTTTTTATTTTTGAGAAAATATTGCTATGATGTTGAGTTTTAAGTTGTTTTTGGTTTTGTAGAATATGCACAAAACTTGTACTAGAAGATGAGAAAATATTATACTTATAATTATATACATAAAATATAAAACTTATTTTGCAACATTATATTTTGTGTGCATATGCTATGAAAACACAAGGAAATTGTGTTCTGGGCTACTCATATGAGCTTTATTTTTTTCAATAAACTTACGAATAGGTCTCATTTTTACGTGTCAAAATTTCATTGAAGAATTCATCCCCTTTAGCGTGTATCACAAGTTCACAAAAAATGAAAGAGTTGAGAATTTCTTGTGAGGAGACCATTGTATAATTTCCTTATGTTTTCATAGAATATGCACAAAAGGTTCAATGTTGATTAATAAACTCAGTTTGTACCATACTTGACCAATCCCAAAACTTCCGAGCACCGGTCAACGTTATACCGTCAAGGACCCAGAAGAGTTTCCCTCCAACCAGGAGGCCAATCACAGCGCGACACGTGTCGACATCATAAGCCAATCATAGCACGACACGTGTCAACATCAGAAGCCAATCACAACACGACACGTGTCAATGTCAGAACAAAGCTAGAAACTTTCTTCTATAAAAGGAGATCATTCTCCCACAATATTTCCTAATGTCATTTGTACTAAATCATTCACTAGTACTCACAAAAGGAGAGCTTGAACCTATGTACTTGTGTAAACCCTTCACAATTAATGAGAACTCCTCTACTCCGTGGACGTAGCCAATCTGGGTGAACCATGTACATCTTGTGTTTGCTTCCCTGTCTCTATCCATTTATATACTTATCCACACTAGTGACCGGAGCAATCTAGCGAAGGTCACAAACTTAACACTTTCTGTTGTACCAAAGTCCTCACTGATTTTGTGCATCAACATTTGGCGTCGTCTGTGGGAACGACACTTATTCCCACTCTCTTCAGTTTTGTCAAGTTGGTTTCCACCATTCGTACACTCTCTTTTGACCAGGCATCCCTTCCCAACATGGGGAGCGAAGGAAGCCACAGCACACATAATGACACCCATCTTGCACCTAGTGCGAAGCAATGAAAGAAGGAATGAAACTGGGTTGCTCTTCAAGCTAAAGTCGATGAGCTGGAGGCTCAAAACAACAAGATAGCAATAAAGAATGAGATCCTTCAGGAACAATATGAGAAGCTCTTCGAGACGCTCCACAAAACTAGGCATGCTCAAACACGCAAGCGTGTTGCTTCTGTGGACATCAACCATCATCTGGGTGCCCCCCAACACGGAGGGTCACCTTCATTCGACATGGGTATCCCTGATAAAGAGCGAGCTAATCATCAAAACATTGATCAACATGAGATTTCTCTCAACCTAGCTGCTTCGACCCGAAGCAAGAGAAGTGGAGGAAGACACCTCATTGCAGAAGGGTGAGAAGGATCGAAAGTCGTTTATCGTGACTGCCGAGACTTCCTAAAGCAACATCGAGATAATCCCCTCCACATAAGATTGAAGATCAATGACCCAAGGGTTTCTGAAAGACTCGGTCCCCTCCCACGACCCAGGCCAACTGCCAATCTAGGGAATGAACGACATGTCCCAGATGAACATGAAGGTACAGGGGACTCAGAGGTATTCCGACAGACTCGCCCTAAAAGTCAGTACGGCAAGTCCAAGGAAAAACCATACGCTCTAGCTCAAACTTTCCTACTTCCAAGAGGCGATGAAGACTTACGGAAAAAAAATTCCAGTGGTACATGACTCCAATCAGGACCTCCTTGTCCTACAGCTCCTTGAGGAAGTAAACAAGTTGAAGGCCGAACGTCAGGCCGAGATACCTGACTAGAACCAACCCAGGCCTGGCCCTCTCACAATGAGGATCTTCGATACCCCCTTCAAGCGAAGACAAAACAAAAGCTTGGTTTACAACTCTATACTGGAATGAAGGACCCAATTGAACACCTTAACCTCTTTGAGTCCACCATGGCATATTAGATGCACACCGACGATGAGCGATGTCTTCTTTTCCTTTCCACCCTCTCTAGCAGAGCTCTAAACTGATGACTTGTACACTATTAGCCAAAAGTCGGACGAGTCACTACGAGAGTATGCCAATCACTTCAGCCATGAGTATTCTCGCTGCGTTGAGGCAGATGATAAGACCGCCCTCAAGGCCTTCACGGCAGGCCTACGTGATTATTTCTTCAAGTACATGATCAATGCCAACACTTGGAGGACTTACTCTGAGGTGATGGCACATGCTTACAACCACGCCTCCGCCGAAGCAAAGACATACCAAAGGAACCCCCATATGGTTAACCCCTATCAACAAGTGGGAAGTGGAAGTCAAGTTCTACCAAGTGAGAAGATCTTGACCATTCAGACACCCATTGCATCATCTCCTGCCTCATTTAGCTACTCGCTAAGTCACCAAACGTATTTGTCTCTTGGTAAGAGGAAAGATTTTTACTCTCAGCAAGCCCATTACAACAAGAGGGATAAAAGTTCGTATCAAGACAATCAGGGGTGAACGTACCGTCGACTATTATGACTATGAGGCCAAGCCTCACTCTTTCAAAGTGGAGGACTAGGTACTGAAGGAAATGCTATTATAAGAAGGCATACACATTACAAATGTTTTGACCCTCAACAGCTTGAGATCTTTTGTCACACAAGCCATTCGACAAATATTTAAAGAAGAGGGATTTCAGACAACTCATCTTGAGTCTTTTGCATTCCTAGCACTGGAATACTTGGTCTATGCTGACTTACCCCTATACTCCAACTCAGAGCTTCAACATGCGTACGTTGACACAAAGTATGTGATACTAAGTGTTACAACCAACATGGTTCACATATCGAAAGCATGGATCCCTTCATGCATAGCAAAACATTCATAAGCATCACTCATGTCAATCAACATAAACATCATACATTCCAACACAACATAAACATCATACATTCCAACACATTCATACATAAACATCATACATTCCAACACATCCATACATAAGCCAATTGTGCTTCGAAAGGGTTCAACATACTTTGTGTCATTCGACACTTGCTACAATGTGCCTCGGCACCTTGCCCTTATTCTCACAAACCAAGTGATGAAATGTGAAGAATGAACTCATCTTCATGCCACCAACCAGGTGATGAAATGTACAACCCGTACTCTCCTTCATGCCACCAACTAGGTGATGAAATGTATAACCCGTACTCTAATATCATTTGGCAACTTGCCACTCATGCCACCAACTAGGTGAAGAAGGAACTCATCTTCATACCACCAACTAGGTGATAAAATGTACAACCCGTACTCTCCTTCATGCCACCAACCAGGTGATGAAATGTACAACCCGTACTCTAATATCATTTGGCAACTTGTCACTCATGCCACCAACCAGGTGAAGAAGGAACTCATCTTCGTGCCACCAACCAGGTGATGAAATGTACAACCCGTACTCTTCTTCATGCCACAAACCAGGTGATGAAATGTACAACCCGTACTCTAATATCATTTGGCAACTTGCCACTCATGCCACTAACCAGGTGAAGAAGGAACTCATCTTCGTGCCATCAACCAGGTGATGAAATGTGATGAAAGGTGATGAAGGAACTCACCTTCGTACCACCAACCAAGTGATGAAAGCAACTCACCATTCATTCCACCAACCAGAGGATGAGTGGTACAACTTGTACATGTGAACTCCTAGCATTCACAAATAATAAAAAACCCTCAAGCTTTACAACTCAACTAGGGGAGCACTTATGCCTAACAAGAGTTATAGTCACCAACAAAGTCTTGTTGTAAGCCAACAACGGCTTCAGTGCATGGTATACGAAGATCAAGCTCTTCAGCCCTCTTGCATCTGCTTCAGACATTTCTCATCTGTAACAATGCAAACACTACAACTCGTAGAAAGCTTCACACACTCTTGATCAAGACTGTTCGAAGCAAATTCAATTTATATGGTTCATCCAAACCTTCGACTACTACAAGGTGTGGCTTGCATCACAATCTCTTACTTAACAGTGTGGAAGCAAAATTTGTATATATTGTCTCTCCCACATTTTCAAATTTCTAGTTTTCCCGAAAAAAAAGAAAGAAAAAAGAAAGAAAAAGAAATTGGGAAATTCAACAAAGCTTCATCAATGGAGGACAACTACAAATTCTCAAAAGCTTCACACTATCTTGATCAAGATAGTGTGAAGCAAAATCAATTCATGGTACCCAACAAAGCTTCACCACAAAAGCTTCACAAACAAAAGCTTCAACAAATGGAGGGCAACTACAAATTCTCAAAAGCTTCACACTATCTTGATCAAGATAGTGTGAAGCAAAATCAATTCATGGTACCCAACAAAGCTTCACCTACAAAAGCTTCAACGCCAAAGCTTCACCTACAAAGCTTCAACACCAAAGTTTCAACATCAAAGCTTTACCTACAAAGCTTCAACTCCAAAGCTTTACCTACAAAGCTTCAACTCCAAAGCTTCACCTACAAAAACTTCAACACCAAAGCTTCACCTACAAAAGCTTCAACACCAAAGCTTCACCTACAAAAGCTTCACCTACAAAGCTTCAACACCAAAGCTTCACCTACAAAGCTTCAACATCAAAGCTTCACCTACAAAGCTTCAACTCCAAAGCTTCACCTACAAAGCTTCAACTCCAAAGCTTCACCTACAAAAGCTTCAACTCCAAAATCTTGGTCAACTCCCTCGACCGGAGACTTGGGGGACTCCTACTATATGCTACTACACATTGGTACTTGGAAGTTTCATAACTACTCAGTGACTTGGATCTTTCAAGTCTCCAACCGAGAAGTTTTCCTCACTCGGGAAATTAAGGGAGCACTACCTCAACCTACATGCTTCACTCACAAAGCTTCAACATACAAGCGTCAACAAAAGAAAAAAAATTTAAAGAACTTAGTGAATGAGGCCTTAGTGTATTTAACACAATACGTTGAAATGAAGCAAAGCTTATTTATTGATATATCCGATAAGTTACAAATATGTACATATACATGAATCAAAATAAACAAACAAGATGGAGCCTTCACAAAAGTTGCTCAGGAGAAGTCTCAGCAGTCGGCAGAGCCCCAGAAAGATGAGGCGCCGGAGGGTGATCATTCGGAGCCTCAGTACTGGGCAGAACCCCAGAAGGATGAGGCACTTGAGGTTGATCATTTGGAGCTTCATTACGCGGTACAGCCCTAGAAGACGAAGGCAATAAATGCCTTTGGAACATACCCACAAACCTCTGATGATCAAGTAAAATCTGACCATCAGATTCCTGCAGCTGGTCAAGCTTCCTCTTCATGTTTGTAGCATAGTCATGTGCGAACCTGTGCAACTGTTTATTCTCATGCTTGAGCCCTCTAATCTCCTGTTTGAGACTTATCACTTCAGCTGCCAATGATTCAACTTGGCGGGTTTGAGCAAATAGGCGTTGGGCCATAGTAAACACAGAACCTGCACACTGAACACTGAGAGCGAGAGAATCTTTAACAACCAACTCATCAGACCGTTTGGAAAGTAGTCTGTTATCTTTGGGAGTGAGAAGGTTCCTGGCCACCACCGCAGGGGTCATATCATTTTTCATCACAGAGTCCCTAACGGTAAGAGGACCAGTAAGGGATAAGAATGATGGACGCCATATGTTGTCTTGAGGAGGCATGGCTGCCTCTTCACCAAAGTTCAAGTCAAAACGATGGTCGGATGGGCCAGACATTTTCAGGAATGATGAAGGAGAAATGAGGTTCAATAAATCTCTGAAGTACAAAAACAAGGGGAAAATTCCTACAAGCAATAACTCTCTGAACGTACTTCTTGGACACAATTGGTGCCCCTATAAAAGAAAGGGTAGCAAGGCCGTTTGCTCAAAAATCGAAGAGGCATCGCTCTCCGAATCTCGAGAGCCAGACTCCCACCAGGATTGTTTTCTCAAAAATCAAAGAGACACCGCTCTCCGAATCTCGAGAACCAGACTCCCAACAGGATTACTTGCTCAAAAATCGAAGAGGCACCGCTCTTCGAATCTCGAGAGCCAGACTCTCACCATGATTGCTTTCTCAAAAATCGAAGAGGCACCGCTCTCCGAATCTCGAGAGCCAGACTCCCAACAGGATTGCTTTCTCAAAAATCGAAGATACTCCATTCTCCGAATCTCTAGAGCCAGATCCCCGACAAGATTTCTTGTTCGAAAACCGAAGAGGCACCGCTCTCCGAACTTCGAGAGCCAAATTTCCTTGGATAAAGCTTGTCTGCAATCTTCACATGCAACATCAGCTTTCCAGATACCACAGACCACTTTTTCAAAGTGCTCTGACAAAGTTAAAACACGTAAAGCTTGCAGCTCCCACTACATTGCTATGACCAAGAAGGGTAAAGGAATAGATTACTACTTGTTGTTAGGGAAACTCCTATATATGTCGACCTTCATCCTCCACGGACAGGCAGACCTGCAAAAATGCTCAACTCTTCCTTATATCTGATAGGGCACTCCCAACGAAGCCTCTCGAAATACTCAGCTTTCTTCCCCCCCCCCCCAATAATACCTATGCAACCAGCCACACCAGAGCAAGAGTATCTCATATCATCAGGGTCAAAAGCAAGAGTATCACATATCATGCTTTTTCCCTGTCTTTTCCTTTACCCTTGATCTTACCTGCAAGACAAAGAGAAAGAGAGCAATCAGTCAGCACTTGGAATCAAGCTTCTAGTCAGGAACTGACTGCCTGGAACCCATTGCCTGATTACTTACCTGACATTGCTCTCGAGTACTCATCTTCAACATCTTATGCTTCCAGAGAAGATACCACATCTGCTTGAGGAACAGATAGGGTAGGTGAGAATGATACAAGGAAGCATGTGGAGACAAGCGTAAAAGAACACGTGCCGATACATCCACTACTTTGTCAACAGCAAAAGTATCTCATATCATCAAGGTCGAACATACTCTAGATTTGATGGACTTGTTTTGACCCTCAAATTCTTGAGTCGGCCTTATACTCTGGAGGAAACCAGAAAACCCTCCAGCCCAGTTCAAGAATAAGCCTGTGGAAAGTTACTTCTTCAAAAGCAAAAGTATCTCATATCATCTCTTCTCTTTTTTCTTCTCTTTATCCTTCTTGCTACCTGCAAGATAAGGAGAATGAGAACAATCAGCCGGAACTCGAAATCAAACTTCTGATTTGGGACTGATTACTTGGAACTTTGATTGCTTACCTCGTCTGTCACCTCTTTCGGCAAATCTCCTAGCTCGGCGACTTGGGGGACTCCTACTACATGGTTTGTATCGCGCTTGACCAATCCCGAAACTACCGAGCACCGGTCAACGTTATACCGCCAAGGACCCAAAAGAGTTTCTGACACGCCCCGACCCTGATATTCCCCGAATACCAGGACCGATACGTGCTGGCCGACACCCGAGGGTGACGAAAGCCATTAATTGATACAAAAGCTAAGAATAAGAAGTAAATAAGAGTTAGAAATTTAAAATACAAGGAATTAAGAAATTAGGAACGTGCTCAGAGCATACAACTAAATCTAATCACTAAAAAGAATTAAGATAAATTTGGATGGATAAGGAAGTGGGTCCTACATCGAGAGGATCCGAAGATGCTGCTGCGGAAGTGCCTTCACGCCGGGATTAGGTGCCTTGATTCTAAGTCCTGAATGGGGGCGCAAAACAAAGGTGAGTGGACCAAGTTTATATATATATAATAATAAAACAGTTATCAACGTACTAACCCCCAAAGTTTATATAATGAAAACTACTAGCATAATAAGTGATGAATTTAATAAAAATCCTAGCATGCCACAATATCTCAAAAGTCACATCGCGGAAATCAAAACAGTAAACGCATCATAAATCGTCTCGTAAACGCGGTGTGCTGCTAGAAAGATCACTGAATAAATATAACTCCCGGCCCAATGCCTGCACCTAAGTCTCTGTGCCCGTAGCCAGAGATAACTCCCTCCCGGCCCAATGCCTGTCTCCGTGTCCCTCAGCCTTTCGCTAGGGATTATTTCTCCCGGCCCACATGCCAACACCAGATCCTCGCCCCAGGCGGCATAGTGTCTACTAGGTACGCACAAAATGTTACGCCTCTCATAAATACCACTTCATAGCGTAGGTTACCGATCATCGTCTACACTATAAATAGGGGTTCAAAAACATGTTCTAGCATCCTATCGTCACCTATCAGATAGTCTACCAGTTCATGGTTTTTATAGAAAATACTATATATTAAAATATAGCTCAACATAGGCTAACAATTATTTCTCACTAAAACTTGAGACGATAATCAATATATTTAATCAATAAGTTTCACATAAAACCATTTATAAAGCCGTAGGCATGCTAATCATTTATGCAATTAAATTATTAAATCATGTAATTTTCGAAGGGGTCCACTCACAGTACTTAGTCGCCAAAAGCTGCGCCACCAGCGAAGACGGAAACGTCACAATAATTGTTCCTAAGCACATAAAGAGTCCAATAAATAAAACTATATAATAGAAATTGAATTTGGGAAAACGGACATTGGAAACGGATTCAGAACGTTGAATTACCCTAAGAAGGATCCCGGACGAAAACCCAAAAAGTCAACCCTAAAGTCAACGTTGACCGGGGGTCAACGGTCAAATTAGGTCTAACGGGTTTTCGGGAAAAGGAAAGGGAGAGAGTTAGGGTGCTGCCACTTGTCAGTTTAGGAGAGAAAGACAATTTAGATGAACGGCTAGGATTTCGTTAGGATAAGGGGTAAAAGTGAAAAGTAAGCAAAATTTTGGGAAGAAGAAAAATTTACCTCAAACTTCCGGGTTGGGGTGTTTCAGTTTCCCTCCAACCAAGAGGTCAATCACAGCGCGAAACGTGTCGACATCAGAAGCCAATCATAGCGCGACACGTGTCAACATCAGAAGCCAATCACAACACGACACGTGTCAATCTCATAACAAAGCTAGAAACTTTCTTCTATAAAAGGAGATCATTCTCCCACAATATTTCCTAATGTCATTTGTACTAAATCATTCATTAGTGCTCACAAAAGGAGAGCTTGAACCTATGTACTTGTGTAAACCCTACACAATTAATGAGAACTCATCTACTCCGTGGACGTAGCCAATCTGGGTGAACCACGTACATCTTGTGTTTGCTTCCCTGTCTCTATCCATTTACATACTTATCCACACTAGTGACCGGAGCAATCTAGCGAATGTCACAAACTTAACACTTTATGTTGTAGCAAAGTCCTCACTGATTTTGTGTATCAACAAACTTTGTATGCCTTGTATAATTTTCTTTATGAGTTTTAAATTTAAATTGTACAATGACTTTATTGTTCATACAATCAAATATATAGTTTCTAAAAGAATATTAGAGCTAAATGAAACCCACTTTGTCATCCTTTTGACCTTGTTTACTTTATTAGATAGCAGTGCATAATAATTTTTTTGTAAATAAAAATATTATTCTTATCATTTATTTGTAACCATCATTTGTATCATCTTTTTAATATAAATAAGACTCATATGTGTTGATTGAAATACGGGACCCACATCTCTTGAATAGGCAAAAATTTCAATGTTAATTAATAAAAATCAGCTCTCTTTTTTAGTGAAAGTATAAGCTATCTTTTCTAATGTAAAATTATTTGTTTCAAAACTATAAGTTTTATATAAAAATACTTAAAGAGTTTATTTGGAGAAAAGAACCCCCTCATCTACCTCATTGTCATGATCTAATTAATTTTTAGCTGTGAAATTTCTTTGTACCCTTCCCATTACAAAGCCAAATCGGCTTTTTAAGTGTTGGCATGCTCTAATCCGTTCTTAGTTGTGAAATTTCTATCGTGACCTTCTCTAAGAATATTAAATTTATTTATTTTCATTTCAAGTATAATGCATCTAATTAAAGTATTGGATTTGTGTATTTTCATCCAAATTACAATGTTATAATGTTATTCATTATCTACTTTGTCAATGTCCACTTCTATGTGAACAACTTTTAAAAGAAAGAAAATATGGCCCGTTCTTTCTTAGTTTAACTATTAAAAGTTTGAACATGAAAAATAAATTTAAGCTGATCACGTAATGGTATTGAACGAGACTAATCAAACAGTGTTTTTTTTTAAACTGATCAAACTGTGTTGGTTGGAAAACGTAGTTTGAGACCAATTCATCGCAATAGTCAATAACAATCAATTCCTCAACATTTGGCAATGAATTCAGATTATATGTGAACACAATTCTGAAAACTTGACCAGCAAATGTGAATATAGATACTTGAGAAACTTACCGACGACGAGATTAATACCTGACTCTGTGACATAAAAGTTCTTGTCTTATGGAGACTCTTCAACCTCTTCTTTTTGGTTCCTTTTACTTATAAAACTTATTTTGGGAGAGCATAATCACACTGTGGTGTTGAACTATACATACAGATTTTCAAACCAAAAGGTTAAGAAACTGTGTATAGGGATTGATTGTGAAACTATGTTAGAGTAGAGTTTAAGAAGTCCCATTAAAAACACAAACCACATTTTCCCTCTGAGAAAACAACTTTCACATTAAACTTATTGCTCAGAAATTAAATTTCCCCTCACATTTCACAAGTTTAGAAAATTTCTTAAGGTTGTCAAAAGAGTGCTCATTTAACGACAAATGATTATACCTTGCAATATCCCACACTACTATTTACGAAACGAAGGGCGTAAACTGAAAAGGAGATGGGAAATAGCCTAAATTAGGAAGACAATGAAACACAAGTCAAGAGAGGTTGAAGAGCAACGTTCACCGAGGAAACACAGGTATCAGAACTGAGTCTTGTGGATCCAATTTAGGTTGATATTCTCTTTGGCCACAATTATCCTTACGTTGTTGAGACACAATGAGAAAGATTCCCATAAGTATTTTGTCTCTTCATCACAGACAACTTCCGTTAACTGCTTAAGATCCATGACTGATGGAGGCAGCTCTTGCAACCTTGAGCATTGTCTTATGTTGATCTTCTTTAAACTACTCATTTCACCTATGTCTTTGGGCAACATCTTGATGCTTAAGCAAATAGATATGTCAAGAAAGTTTACCTTTCCAAGGCTCTTCATCGTGGTTGGAAGCTTTGACAGTTCTGTGCAGGATCTTAGCCTCAACATTTCTAAATTTTCCGACTTTCCAATCCCTTCAGGTAAAGGCAGATATCTTATGACAGTTAGTGACACTGAGCTTCTTTAGTTTACTAAGATCACAAATCTCGGCGGGCAACTCTATTAAATCACTGCAATAGTCGACATACATTTCTTCTATATTCGGGAATGCCACTGAGATTATGTAACAGTTGTTGAAAGCTTGCTCCCTCCTCCATCTGTATTGCAAAATTTTGCAGTCCCTCTTTCGAGTTATACTTTTTGATGTCTTTGATGAGTGGTTGTGCAGAGTCCAGTGCGAACTTGATGTCTCGGGAGAGGTGCTGGAACATTTTATTCTCCTCCTGCACTGATTTTACAGCATCAAACAGCATTTCAAATGCCGTTCTGAAAGCACCCATTCCGACTGAAGCCAGAGACATATTTACCAAAACAAAGAGACTCCAAATAGCATCTTTTAAAAGCAGCCTGCAAGTTGCTCTTAAAAGCTGCTTTAATAAAAAAAGTAGAGTTGTGTCTATAATAATTATTTTCAATTGTTGTAATACCTTCATTAATTTTTTTTTTAAATGACATTGTTTAACCTTCCAAACACATTCCTTAGAGAATAAAATAAACGCTATCACCTACCACTACAAATACTAACCTTACACCATCACCTCCATTACAACCACCATTATTGTCACCACCGCCGCCGCCATAACCACAACCTCCACCACTGTCATCACTACCATCATTGTCACCACCATCACTACCGCCGCCGCCATTGCCACCGCCACTACTACCACCATCGATGCTATCATCACCAACACCATCACCACCATCATTACCGCAACTGCCATCATCGCCATCACAACCACAACTATCATTACCACCATCATTGCCACCACCACTGACACCACCATAACCGCAACCGCCACCACTGCCACTGCCTTACCACCAGTGTTACCTTTCCACCTCAACTAACATATCCCACTATTAGCACCACCACCAGCTCCATCGCAACCACCAACTCCACCACAACCACCATCACCATTACCACCACTGCTATCGTTGCCCCCACTCCTACTACTATGTCCATCTATCATTGTATACAATTATATCACTTTTACATTAAATTTTACCAAACGCTTTTGCGTTGCTTTTCATATTCACAGCACTTTTAAAATTCAATTAACCAAACGCTTATCACCTTTATTTTACAGCTGATTATTCTTAAAGCATAACAAAATTAGTTTTTTTTTTTTAACACAACAATCCCAAACTAACCCTTAATCCTCTTTGTTAATTTAGTTTGATGAGAAAGTGAGAATGTTATGTAAGCTGTTTGTTGGTTTCAGCACACATATATACAACTTAACGAAGAGCAATGAATTTCACCCAAAGAAAACGAATGAGCCGGGAAAGACATTTGACGCGCTATTAGGAGGCGAGAAGATACAGAATTTTCTAGTGCATATGATTTGGTATTGCACTGCTTTTAAAATTTTGTGCTGTAGCATATATAGTTGAAAATAAAATAGTAAAAAAATGTTGTGCTCTTGAATAAATAATTTAAAATATGAGTAATGTTAAGAAGACAAAATTTACAAACTAAATGATATGTTACCAATAGGATTAAGCACGTTTATCTACGTTTAAGTCATATTCCAATTATCAATTTCCATGTCACTTAGTTTGCAAAATTTTATCTACTAATTTAAATTACCCTTAAATAAAACAGTAATGTTATGGCATATTTAACTGAAGGGGGATAAAGAGGTGCAGCAAGAGAGAGAGTGGAGAAACAACCAAAAGTTAATACATTTTGCACCAACACTCATTAATTGGATAAATCAAAGGGTAGTTATTTTTTAACTCTTATTTTCTTTCCATGCACTTATCCCGGCATACATTGCACAAACACCCATTGATTGGATAAATCATAGAGAATCAATAAAAGAGTTGCACAATGAGGAGTGCAAACATGTTATTTACAATAATAACCATGGTGAATAATTACAATAAGGCCAAATCGGATAAATGATCTTTATGGTCATAAGGTATTCGGAAGATAACCCATGTGCTAAAAAAACTCATATTTAAACCCCTGTGGTGTACTTCGTTAGCAAATTTAGCCCAAAAGTGATTTTTCCATTAACTATCTGTTAATACATAAATAAAATTGTACTTTGACATGTGCACTCTTCCTCGTTTCTCTGCTCTCTCTGTAATTTGAATTTCCACATAACCAATTCTAAGAAAGCCGTCATTGAAATCGGCAGGAAGCTTCAAGACTGGCCTCTCGTTGCTTTCTACGAATAGCAAGAATTGAAAGGCTTGAAAGACTGGCCTCTCGCAGGACATGCTCAATCTTCCAGTCCTCTATATCATTGGAGCTTTTTCATGGCATACTTTAATATGTGGTCTGCTTGGAATTCCTCCATCAAATGGAGTCATCCCACAGTCTCCAATGCATACAAAGAGTTTAGCTACTCTTAAACACCAGGTAATCACACAAAACCTTTTCTTTATCTAACTGTATGGAAATATGCAAGATGCCTATCGACAAATGCAGACGCCCTTGGTTTACCAGGAGGCCTCATCTCGAGTATGACAAGAAATATATTTTGATTTTCAAGTTTTTTGATATATTAAACCTGTGGCTTTGATTTGCAATGGCAAGAAGGCCGTAGTTTAGAAGATTTGATGATATTATTTACCAGGTGATCATCGTGCTTTAATTGAAACACTTTTGTATTGCAGGGACTTAATGAATTAAAAGAATCAACCATCCAGGCAGGTTCAAGCATGGGAAATTATATGGATGCACCAGTTGATGAGACAGTATTTGATATTGAGAAAGAGATTGATGATTTATTGCCGGTTGAGGTGAAGGAGCAACGTCTCAGTAACCTGCTTCAAGAGGTACTGGTGGGGGATGTGTTGCAGAGAGAGTAGAGAGACGAGGAAAAGTGCACATGTCAAAATACAATTTTACCCATGTATTAACATATAGTTAACGAAAAAATCACTTTTGGACTAAATTTGTTAACGGAGTACACCACAAGGGTTTAAATCTAGATTTTTTAGCACATGAGCTATCTTCCGAATACCTTATAGGGATCATTTATTCAATTTGGCCTTACAATAATTTACAGTGCTGCCAGTTTATTTAAAAACACATAAAACATAAAATAGAAGTAAATTACAAAGGAAAAATAACATTAAACACAATCACGATGCATACATTGCACCAACACTCATTGATGGAAGGACCATGGCCTTAGGGTGGAAGCTTGTTGAGCCAATTTAGGTTGATATCTTCTTTGATCACCTTAATGCGCATGTTTGTGAGAATTGGCAAGAAGGGTTCCCATAAAGTTTTCGTCTCCTCGTCGCATATCACTTCGTTCAACTGCTCAAGATCCATAACAGAAGCAGGCAGCTCTTTCAGTTTTGAACACTGGCTCACGTTGATCTTTTCCATGCTGCACATTGCACCAATGTCCTCTGGCAACTCCTTTACGCTAAAGCAATCAGATATGTCGAGAAATTTCAAAACTTTAAGGTTCCTAATCGAGCCTGGCAACTCTAACAAATCTGCACATGACCTAAGCCTCAACACTTCAAGATTGACTAGCTTTCCGATGTCTGCAGGCAAGGCAGATAGCTTATGACAGTTGGTGATGCTAAGCTTCTTAAGGTGAACAAGGTCACAAAGGTTGGCAGGAAGTTGCACCAGATCATGGCAATAATCAATGTTCAATTCCACTAGATTTGGCAGTGCATCTAAAATTTTGACGAAACCTTGGCCGATATCACACATGAAAAGAGAGATCTTTTGCAAGCTTTTCAACTGTTTAAGAACCTTGCTTATGGGAGGAATTGAAATACGTTCTAATCTAATTCTCTTAAGATTTGATAGCGAACCAAGTAGTTCAAAATTATCTAGTTCAGCAGGTAACAAACCGTAATTATTTAGTATTAGAACCTTTAGTTTATCCATTTTCTCCACAAACTCAGGTAAGGCATAGTTCTTTGTTTGAAAATTCAGAACTAGAACCTCTGCTTCGGGTACTTGCATGTTTGGCCATTTTGCTGAGAAGGCTCCATCTGCAAACAATAAGCTTTAAGATGTTAGCGTGGGTTGAACTTAAATGTGTCGTAGTCCGAATGAGCATGTGTGTGTGTGCACACGTGTGTCCCGAGCGCACATGTATAAGTATTTACTAAAGAGAGATTGATTGAACCTGTTGAGATAGATAATAGTCCAGCCTTGATCGCTTTATACTTTTGTTCTGTCAACCACTTAGGAAGTTTGTTCCCACAGATGTTTAAATATAGTCGTTTCCTATGTTCTATTGGGTCTTGACTCGCCTGATGGATCGCCAACTCTCTAAGCATGTCGTGCTGGGTGACAAAGTGTTCAGCGTAATAGCCATCTGTCTCCCCCTCATGTCTGGATGATCAATACTAATTTCTTTAATGATTTGTTCGGCATACATAATGAAATAGAAAAAATTATGAGCAGCCTGCATACCTTGTGACAACAAGATTAGCTAAACTTCGGGTGGTGAGCTCGTGAAGGTTGGCAATGGTCAGAATTTCTTCATCTAGACCATATAACTCCGCCCACATATCAATGAGGGCGGCAGCAGCAATTCTTTGGTCCTCCGGAAAAGAACCTAGATCGAGGAAACATTCCTTGATGATAGCCTTTTCTTTATCCAGGGCATCTAAGCTGCTTTGGAGGCAAGCAAGCAAATCCTTGTCAGAATCAAGAACAGATGAACCTTTGCACCATTCCACTACTCTTTTCTGCCAAATTTCTATAGGCTGGCCGCAAAGTGAACTCCCGACCAATGCAATGGCAAGTGGGCATCCCTTACAGCGCTTGATAATCTGCAATTTAATTATCCAAAATGAATTTAATTACTATTATTTGATTAAATTCTTGAAAATCATCTAAATGGATTCATAAAGATGATAAAATTGTAAACTGTCTACTCTTTCATTCTTCTTACTTCATTCTTCACAGTTCATGAACGTGTGTGGATGCTCAAACGTTATTTCTTTACCCTCTTCTGAGGCATAAATAATCATATATATACACACACACACACATATATTTGTGTGTGTCTGTGTGTGTGTATTGTGGACTAAGAAATCTAAGAAATCACCTTTCTCGAAAGATCTTCGTAAGAAGAGCTCTTATCCTTCAAGGATGCCGAATAGTGAAAAAGAGCCATTGCATCTTCATCATTCAATGGTGCCAAATGATAAGGAGAACCGAATCTTGGAAATGCAAATCTTGATGTGACCAAAATCTTGTAATTTGAAAACTTGAATTGATCAAACTTCTCAAGAAGTGACTCTGATCCTGACCAAACATCATCCAGGACAAACAGTAGAGGATTTTGCCTTGATTCCTTCAGAAATTGTTGCAACCAGTTAGCTGCCATGACTTCGTTTTCGAAAGCAGGCAGCTCGGACCCCATCCGTTGATATAGTTGGTGTACAATAAGGTCCAAGTCGGGCTTTTTCGAGACATGGAGAAAGAAGATGTTATTCTTGAATGTATCTATCGAAACAAAGAAGGTGTTAAATAAAAGGTTGACTAGATATGTCTGCAATTCTCATATCAAGTAAGTAATCAAACAGGAGCTCATTACAAGACTTGTTAACTCTAAGAGGAGGGCATCAACTTAACTTACCACTAGCACAAACAAAATCATGCCAAGTTCATATCATTACAAGACTTGTAGTTTTATGTTCCTTAACAAATTTTGGTTAGTATGTATGTTTGGAGGGATTAGCGGACAATTTGTAGGCCCTAGCGCGTAGTTCTACTTGCATAATCCTCTACATGGTGTATTAATTTTTAACCAGGAGTAAAACTTCACCAAAAAAAGTTGAAATCATAAATAGCATACCTTTGACTTCTTGATCTTGACAAAACATTTTTGCCAAGGTGGTTTTCCCGCATCCTCCAGCAGCAGTCAGCACAAGCATAGACACCTTTTCATCCTTAAGGAGCTTCATCTTCAACTCCTTCAACGGCAAATCCAACCCCACTGTAACCGATGGCGGTTCAGGCACCGCAGGCGAACATTTAACCATTTCATCAGGCTGATTATCGTTCATCTTCAAACTCTCTTCTATTCGAGAGAGCACCGTCTCGATAATCCTCAAAGAAACCAACGCAATCTGTTGTTGGTGATGTGAGAACAACAGAAATTCCAATGGATTTACAGAGAGAACGTAAAATAATCTAGTTCGTTGTGAAACTGAGAATGTTAGGCGCGTTTTTTGTTTTCGACTCGAGTTGCAGCACATATATAGCGAGCGAGTCAGGAAGCGACGAGACACGGCTACTGGCCACATGTTTCGAAATTACCGTGCTTGGAATTACCAGCCACATGTTTCGATATTAAAAATATTAAAACATTAATTAATTTTAAATTCGAAAAGTTTCGTAAGAGGTGAGAGCACCCAACCTAATTTTAAATTCTAAAAATTATTTGAAATATCTGATATTTTTTATTATTTTTACAGCCACATCAGCTACTTTGAACGTGGGTTCCTTTTTACTGTTTTGCCCTTTTTCAATTAAATTCAAAGAATTTCAAGTTTATAGAGGTATTCAATGATATTTTGAAAGTTTTACGGTTTTACCTATAGCCTTCTCGCTTTATATACGGTATATTTGAGATTGGGACAAGAATTCTAAGTTGACAAAAGTATTCAATGATATTTTGAAGGTTTCATCTAGCCTTCTCACTTTATAATTATATACAGCTTATTTGAGATTAAGATAAAGAATTCTAAGTTGATAGAAGTATCCTACGATATTTTGAAAGATTTACCTAGCCTTCTCACTTTATATATGGCCTATTTGAGATTGGCACAAAGAATTCTAAGTTGACAGAGGTATTTTATGATATTTTGAAAAGCTTTACCTAGTCTTCTCACTTTATATACGGCCTATTTGAGATTGGAATAGGTTGTGACAAATTTAAATTGTATATTAATAGAACTTTGATTATCAATCAAAAGTTCATAAATTTTCATTCTAACCCCGTTATTAAAATTGAACAATAAGTAAAAAAAAGGACAATTTAATAATTACATAAACATAAAATTTATACCAATCTTACAGCCATGTAAGGATAATGTACCTCATTTAATAACTAAAAAAATTAAAATAACAATAGAAAAATGTCAACTTAAAATAAAACTGCCACATTATTTTCTTTATTTTCTCATAATCGATTTTCCTTTTTAGAATTTTTAAAATAATCAACACTTTATAATACAACAAAATGAAAGGAAATTGTTCACCCAATGTGAGTAGGTATGTACTAAAATAGATTTCAGTCCAGTTCGTTGTTTACTGTATCAAAATGTAAAATAAACAAGATATAATAGGTTATGAATTCAAAATAACGTGCGTTATCTAACTTATTCTTATATATTTATAAATCTTGTCTTACGTGTCCCTGTTAATCTGATTTTATTTCTTAGATCCAATCTCTTTCAGCCGTGAACACAAGCCCATATAGAGATGAGTTAAAATATCATGATGTTGGATGATAATTTATTTTAATTTTTTTGTAATAATTTTATTTTCTCTATTTTTTTATTCAATGTTTATCTTCTACGTCTTCACTTACGTAAAAGTAATGATCATCAAATAGTTTAACAGAAAAATTTCTAATAATTTACCTAAAATCTTGTCCTATTGAAATTAATTAAACAAATAACAGATCATGCAAGTGATCTTTTATTATAGTGGTAGAAAACTTGAATTCAAGTTAACATTTAACTTACTATCGCTATCGAGCCATTCTAATATATTTCAATTTCTCATGGGATCTACAGCTCCATATTTATCTTTAGCTAGGAGCTCCAATGTCCGATCTCCATAACCCAGACGGATCAGACCACAACGACGCCAGTTGAAGTCCGAAACTTGATGGATTCGTCGCATGCAGTCTCACTCACCTTCTCTCTCCCACACAAAGCTCAAGTTTCATTTTCCTTGTTCTCTCTCTCTCTCTCTCTCTCTCTCTCTCTCTCTCTCTATGTTCCCATGTGAGCACGGTAAGATCGAGATTTAAAGAAAACTCAGCAGAAAACGAGCAGAGCATACTCTAATTCATTGAAGGAATTATGGCTTACTGTTGATTTCTCCAGGTAATCGAAAGTCGCCAACCTTCGATTTGAAGGACGACAAGGAAAGGGAAAAGGACAAGTGAGGATACTGGCTGTAATTTAAACCCAGGGTATTATTACCATTTACCAAACTTACAACAAATTTTTTAAGAGGTTGCTTTTTAAATAATTTCAGCAATTCCAAATTGAAACTCTATTATAGCATCTCTAATATGAGAATTTTTTTTTCGGTGTGCATGAAGCACGAAATGATTATACAAATAAAAAGACATTTGAGAAATAAAACTTTTCTCTAATTATATAATGACGTGATGTACTATCTCTCTTCCGAGTACATTGAAAATTTCTCCTCTAATATAAAATGCAAAATGTCTAGAAATATATAATTTAAATTTTTTTGATCAAAAAGCTCTCAATGATTAATGTAAATTATTTATTTTTTACCAGAACATGTAAATAAAATGTATAATTGCATATTTAGGAGGTAGACTAAAAAATGTGTATAACCATTTTCGCTGGTCAAAAGAGAGCAAAAATAAATGAGGTTTCAAATTTACATGTTTCTTAGAATTCATACTTACATTTCCCGAAAATACTCTTTCTTGAAATTGTACTAAAAAAACATTAGTAAAATTCAAATGCATGGATTCTTGGAATGCTAATGAGCTTATTTGGACGTGCTTTTAAAATGACTAAAAGCGCTTTTGGTGAAAATGTTTTTGGAACCAATCCTTAGTAAAAATACAAGTAAATTCTGAAAAAACACTTGAAGTGCTTTTGGACCCAAAAACATTTTCTCTAAAAGTGTTTTCAATCATTTTAAAAGCACATCCAAACGAGTCTAAAATATAAGAAACTACTGGTAGTGGTTTTCTCCTTTCCCCTACCAAAATCTTATATTTATAAAATGTACAGCTCCCGTTTCTTCACTTGTGGCCAGTGTCAACCCCTCCCCATTCTTATAGTTTTACTATTCTCTCTTCTCATAGATTGTTGTATATTTATTTTTCGTTTTAGTATTGCCATCAATAAGAGGCTTCTTGGTGAGGTTATTTGTCAGTCTCTCCTAGTGAGTATTTTAGTTTTTTGTTGGTGTGTTATTGGCTCCTCTTGGATCTACTTCACTGTTCTTGGTAGCTTTGATGACTGTGTTGAGAACAAAATCCATATGGGTAAACTCTAGTTTGTTTGTTGTCGACTCCTCTTCGAGCAGGCATTGCTCATAAAATTGTGATATGTGTTATATCGCAAATCTGGTGTGTCTAATTCGCTAAGTGTTTGATGATTTCATCATGTATTAAGTTTTTTTTACTTTGGATTGCCATCATTTTCTTTCGATTTTGAGGGGAGATGACTTTAAAAATTGGATACGTTCCTTTGCGTATTATCGTGCGTAAAAAAAAAATTCCATACAGGCATACATACACACCTTTTTATTCTAACTTTTCTAATAAATAATGATAGCTCTTTTAAAAGAAACATGTATTGACAAAGCTGATGCTTCACACTCAGTACTGAAATGGTTGCGAAACAGCCAACCCAACCCACCGCCCCCCCGCCCCCCCCCCCCCCCCCCCCCAAAAAAAAAAGAAAAAAAAAAGGGTATCGTCCTTGGAAATGTCCTGCAATCTCAGCAGGCCCCCCCCTAAATGGTTGCGAAATTGCTAACCACCACCACCCCCCTACCGTCCTTGGAAACGTGTCCTGCCTGATGTAAAGTAAATGAAAGCGTAATGAACAGGTAACCCAAACAGTATCGTTCTTGGAAACGTCCTGCAACCTGAGCGAGCCAACGCGAAAGCGTATTGAGAGGTGCACTGACAACGACAAAAATAATAAGAATGGATTTCGTGATTTCCAAAAAACTAAAGAATGGATTTCATATACGTGTATTAGAAGTTCATTAAAGAACTCACACATTCATCGTGAATCACAAGTTCACAAAAATGGACAGATCTCAAAATAATAAATTTGTTTATTTTCATTTAAAGTATAATGGATCTAATTAAAGTATCGAATTTGTGTATTTTCATCCAAATCACAATGTTATTCATTTACTTTGTCAATGACCACATCTATGTGAAAAGCCAATTGTTTTATCTAAATATTATAATTAGAACAACTTTTAAAAGAAAGGAAATATGGCCCGTTCTTTATTAGTTTCAACTATTCAAAGTTTGAACAAGAAAAGTAAATTCTAGTTGATCAAGTAACTACAAGAACAGTACGTTTTTTTTTTGAACGAGACTAATCAAACAGATTTTTTTTTTTTTGAACTAATCAAATGTATTGGTTGGAATTGGAAACCATAGTTTGAGATCGATTCATCACAATAGTTAATAACAATCAATTCCTCAAGATTTGACAATGAACCCAGATTATATGTGAACACAGTTCTAAAAACTTAACTGGCAGATGTGAGCATAGATACTAGAGAAACTTGCCGACGACGAGATTAACACTTGACATGAAAGTTCCTATCTTATGAAGACTCTTCAACCTTTTCTTTTGGTTCCTTTTACTTATAAAATTTATTTTGGGAGAGCATGAATTAAATTGTTGTGTTGAATTACACATACAGATTTTGAAACCAAAAGGTCAAGAAACTATGTAAAGGAATTGATTGTGAAACTATGTTAGAGTAGAGTTTAAAAAGTCCCATTAAAAACACCAACCACATTTATCCTGTGATATAACACCCTTCACATTAAGACCTAGTTTGGGAGTGAGGTGCTTAAAAAAAAAGCACCCATGAAAAAAAGCTGTGAGGGTTTTAGGTGTTTGGTAAACTGAAAAAAAAAAGGGCTTATTTTGGAAGCTACTGTGAGAATAAGCTGAAATCAAAGGAAAAAGCTGAAGCTGCTATTTGCAGCTTTGGAAAACTGGCTTTTTTTCAAAGCACACGGAGCTACAGTGCTTCTTTAATAAAAAGACCCACTATTAGACTGCTTTTTTTTTTCCAAAAACACTTTTACAAAAAAGTTTACCAAACACTCTGCTGATTTATTTCACAGCCGCTTATTCTCACAGCACAGCCGCTTATTCTCACAGCAGCTTTTTTTCAAAGCACATCAATACCAAACCAGCCCTAAACTTATTGCTTAGAAATTAAATTTCCCTTTAAATTTCACAAAGTTTTGGAAATTTCTTGAAGTTGTCAACATACTGCTCAGTTAACTACATTGATTTTACCCTGCAATATCTCACACTACTATTTACAAAACAAAAGGCTAAAACTGAAAAGGAGAAGGGAAATAGCCTAAAATAGGAAGACACTGAAACACAAATCAGAGAGGTTGAAGAGCAACGTTCACTGAGGAAACACAGGTATCAGAACTGAGTCTTGTGGAGCCAGTTTAGGTTGATATTCTCTTTGACAACAATTATCCTTACGTTGTTAAGAAACGACGAGAAAGATTCCCATAAGTATTTTGTCTCTTCATCACAGACCACTTCCTCTAACTGCTTAAGATCCACGACTGATGGAGGCAGCTCTTGCAACCTTGAGCATTGTCCCATGTTGATCTTTCTTAAACTATGCATTTCACCAATGTCTTCGGGCAGCATCTTGATGCTGAAGCAGTCAGATATGTCGAGAAAGTCTACCTGTCCAAGGTTCTTCATCTTGGTTGGAAGCTTTGACAGTTCTGTGCAGGATCTTAGCCTCAACATTTCTAAATTTTCCAACTTTCCGATCCCTTCAGGTAAGGCAGATAGCTTATGACAGTTGGTGACACTGAGCTTCTTTAGTTTACTGAGATCACAAAGCTCGGCAGGCAATTCAATTAAATCGCTGCAATAGTCGATATTCATTTCTTCAAGTTTCGGGAATGCCGATGAGATTGAGATGTAACAGTTGTTGAAAGCTTGACCGATGTTACACATGAACAGGGATATCTTCTTCAAACTCGCCAATTGTATGGGGTTCTTGGTTATGGAAGACATTGAGATGCGTTCTAATCTGATTCTCTTAAGAGTTGGTAACGAACTCAAAAGTTGGAAGTTACTCAATTCAGCAGGTAAGAAACCATAATTTGTGACTATCACAGCCTTCAACTCATCCATGTTCACTGCGGAGTCGGGTAAGGCATAGTTCTTTGTCTGGAAATTCAAGACTAAAACCTCAGCTTCTGGCATTTGCATGTTGTGCCATTTTGTTGAAAACCCTTCGTCTGCAAAGTAACAACTGTGAGTGTGGGGAGGAGAAACTAAAATGAAATTACCATTAAGACTTATGTTCACGTGTGCGAATGCGTGCAAGGATGACTATTTATTTGTGCATGTCCACATAATTGCTAAAGAGAAGGGGAGAGATGGAACAACCAGTTGTTATGGATAATAAGCGGGCCTTCATCGGCTGATGCTTCTGTTCTCTCCGCCATTTTGGAAGATTGTCTCCACATATGTGAACAATCAGTCTTTTTCTATGTTCTACCGGTTCTGTTTTTTTTGTGTTGTAGATAGCCAGCTCCCTAAGAACATCATGCTGGGTAACAAAGTGCTCACTATAGTACCTGTCCCCCTCCATCTTGTCCTTCCTAGTCATAATCAAAACTAAGTTTCTTAGAAGAGATTTTTTCCACCAACATATTGCAATAACAAGTTATTAGCAGCAACAAGTTGTGAATATAAAGGAGAAAATAGAGCGAAAATATCATACAAGAGAAAATAATAAGCATGCCCACCTTGTAATAACAAGATTAGCTAGACTTCGTTTGGTGAGCTCGTAGAGGTTTGCAATGCACTCTGTATCTGTATCTAGATCATATAACTCTGCCCAGATATCAATGAGGGCAGCAGCAGGGATTCTTTGGTCTTCCGGAAATGAACCTAAGTGTAAAAAACATTCCCTGATGGACACCATTTCTTTACCCAAGGTATCCAAGCTTCGTTCAAGGCAAAAAAGCAATTCAGTCTCCGAATCAAGAATAGAAAAACCTTTCGACCATTCAAGTACTCTTTTTTGCCATATCTCTATAGGCTCCCCGCAAAGCGATCTGCCCACCACTGTAATAGCAAGAGGAAATCCCTTGCAACGCTCAACTATCTGCAGGATAATTTACCGAAACGAAGTCAACTACCTTTTAAGTTGTAGCGTCAAATTCAAGTTTCTAAGATGAGAAAATGGTAACTACCCACAGACTTGTATGGTAAATGGATGTGTTCACTCACTCGATTGTGGATGCTTTGTGTAAAGTGAAGATAAGTCCTGGATAATTTTCGAAAACCAAGTCAACTAACTTTTGACTATACATTTTATGCATTGCAAGTTGCAACTAAAATTACCTTTTCTGGAATATCTTTTGGAATATGAGAGCTCTTATCTCCAAGGGATGCTGAATGATGAAAAAGTTTCATCGCATTGTCATGATCCAATAATTGCAAATAATAAGGGGAACCAGATCCCTGAAATTCAGACCTAGATGTCACCAAAAACTTGCAATTTTCCGTTTTGAAATGATCAAACTTCTCCACAAGGGATTCTGATCCAGACCAAACATCATCCAGGACAATCAGTGAAGGACTCTGCCCTTCTTCCTTCAGAAAACTTTGCAGCCACGTCACTGTACTAACTTCGTTTTGAAAAGTAGGTACCTCGAAACCCTTTTGTTGATATAGATCTTGTACAATATTTTCCAAGTTAGGCTTTTTTAAAACCGTGACGAAGAAGATATTATCCATGAATGTATCTATCCAAAGAAAACATAATAAATCTGTCATTGAAATATGCCGTAGGTGTAAAAAGGAAAAAAAAAAAAAAAACACATACAATTTGGAGTGCTAACTTATAACATATGATACCTTTGACATCCTTGTCTTAACAAAACTTTGTAGCCAAAGTGGTTTTCCCACATCCTCCAGGAGCAGTCAGCACAACCATTGACACATTTTCGTCCTTTAGAAGCTTCCTCTTCAATTCATTCAGAGGAAAATCCAATCCAACCACAGGTGGCGGAAGTTCAGGTACTGCACACCAAGCTTCACTGTCGGGTTTTTTTGGTATCACCAGATTCGATTCAATTCTGCTGACCAACTTCTCTACATTCTTCACCGAAACTGAGTTGTCCTTCACATCCCTTATTTCCTGAACTTTTAGTACTTCCAAAAGTCGTTGAAGAGATTCATCCCATCCAGTCAGCTTGTTGGCATACTTGTACCTTTTGTACACGCTCCACCAGCGGATCTTTCCGCACTTTTGAAGGAGCTTTATGCCCTCCTCCAAGTGTTGTTTTAAGTTTTCTAGTTCTACATCCGGAAGATCCAATATCTTGTTGGATTTTTCTATATCTAACAACAATGATTGCAAAGAGTCTAACCTGGATTTGATGTCTTTGAGGAGGGGCTTAAACATTACATTCTCCGCGGTCAGCTCCTTGAGGACGTGATACAGCATGTTGAATACGGTTCCGAGACCAGCCCCTCCAAGAAGACCATCTGCTCCTCCACTCATTCCTCGACTCTTAACACCAAAACCCAGCACCAAAATCAGAAAAACTCACAAAAGTCTCAATCTAAAATTTATTACAACAGAAAAAAACTACGGAACTTGGTCGAAATGATCATTTTTCACCCAATTGCTGCAATGAATTGAACAGTTTTTCAGTACGTTGTCGCTATTAGATTTTGCTCAGTTCAGCAACTGGAATTTGATTTCGGACCATCTTTGCCACTTTCCCAAAACAACAACAGATTGGAAACAGTGGAAACTATGGAAAAGTGAGACTCTAAAATTTGCAACTCAAGAAATACAAGGTTCAATGTTCTCTTACGTTGTTGGTGGTCATGCAAGACAGGATAAACAAAAAATATATTTTCTTCACCATACCATCTGGGGTTTAGCATATAAATACCTACTATTGAAGCTCGATAGAAATATCGGCGTTGGAGCGAGTTGACTTTAACAATAGCTGATTGAGTGTGATGGGAGACTTGGAAATTAACCAGGAAACTGGATCAGCATGTCTGGGAAGCTCATGGTGAGACAGAGAACCCAACCATACTGCAGGTAGGGCCTACCACAATTGTAATTTTGCCAGAAAATGTTGTTCCTTTATCCTATTAACTTGTGAAGGCTATGTTTCGAAGGGAGACAAAAGCATTAAGAAAGACACAAAGGTGGTTTGAAACAATGAGCAATGAACGATAAATAAATCATTCTCTTTATCAACGGTCGAGCACTATTGATCATACTTTTCTTTTTCATTTATTTATTTTTTTTCTTTTTGGTACATCCTTTCCTGTAGAAAGGAACAAAATTTTTATTCCAAACTTAGATTACACACCAAAGGTTCATATACACATAAAAACAAAACTCAAAAGGGCCCAACCACGGCCCAAAGCTAGAAACAGAAACAAAAGAAAATTACGGAGTCCTACAACCACCACCGCAATGGTATTTCCTAATCAATCATTTTCGCATTCCCCAGCAGACACCAAAAATCCTACCAAGCAGCACCGCAGAGATTAAAAGCACGAAAATCCTTTCACCCAGCCACAAATATTGTGCCGATCTCAGCCAGAAATTGAAAGAAGTCCGGGGATTTACCACGAACAACAATGCCAACACAGGCAGACATAGAGAAGGAGGTGGTGTTGTAAACATTCGAGCCAGCATGATCACCGGAACTCTACACACCTTCTCGAAAGATCGCAACAAACTGCATTGAAAACTGACTGCAAACCGGAATGAAATTGGTTGAGGAAGATGGACGTTCATGAGAATTGAAGAAGAGGGTAAATCGGTACAGATAGCAGGAGGTGAAAGCAGCAAAATGAACAAAAAGATGAAACTTAGAGAACAAAAGATCTTCCACTGACCCCTCTCACAGCGAGGGCCAGCGGCGACAGAATTAAATTGGAACGATAAAAATGATCATACTTTTACAATGGAAAATGTTAAGAGAGACTCCACAACAAGTCCTATTTCTGGAAGATTCTCCTTAGCATTTTGCATTTACAATTTTAATTTGAGTTTATCCTTGAAATTGAATCACCCCATTAAGTCCTGAAATTGAAAATCAATCAATGTTGTCCTTGAAAATGGATGTTGCAAATCAATGTAGTATTTCTGTTACAATTTCGTTAAAAAAAAAAATTCACATTGGTGGGTCCCACAAATCTAATTAAATATTAGCATTTATATTAAAAATATTTAAATAATAATAAATAATATTTTTTATGTCAAAATAAAAATAAAAAATAATTTTTTTTTTCTTTCTTCCTTTGTCTTCTCGGGCAGGCTTGGCTGCCATGGCAGCCCTGCCCACTACCAGCCGAAGCAAAAACCCCCATGGTTGTGGAGGGTTTTTGCCCAAATCTTCTGCTACTCGTCGGAAGATTGGTGTGGGGCCGTCAACCTAGGCCTTGGGTGCGGCGGTAGATCGGAGGATATGGTGGGGAGAAGGTCAGCGACGCTGGAGTCGGAGACGAAGAAGATGGTTTGGTTCGACTGGGTTTCTATCATGGTATATTAAATGGATCGAGTGCCAAAAATGGAGCCATGGTGGGTAGGGCTGCCATGGCAGCCAAGCCTGCTCAACGAAGACGACGGGTGAAATTTTTTATTTTTATTTTGACATAAAAAAAATTATTTTTTTATTATTTACTTTTTTTTAATTTCATAGTAATATTTAATTAGACTTGTGGGACACATTTATGTGGCACATAATCACATAACAGAAATTTTAACGAAATTGTAACGGAATGATCACATTGATTTGTGACATCAATTTTCAATGACTACATTGATTGATTTTCAATTTCAGAGACTAACTTGATGAGGTTGGTCAATTTCAAAGACCATTTATGATAATAACCTTTTTAACTTTTGGGTATCAGTAATAACAAAGGTATATAAATTGGCATTTACTATATGTCTACATTAACTTAAAATAGGATAAAACGTAACTTCAATATACAATCTTCTATACCAAAGAAAGCAAAAAAAGAAAACTTATAGATACAACCAGGTGCATAATCTACATATTAAGTGTAGTTAAAACACACTTTTTGTATAATCCAGGAAAATATAATACATATTCCTTATATTGTGCAAAACAATAACATGACAATTACACAGGAAAAAATAACACAATTTCTGAAGACTCGAGAGTTTGATATAAACAATATTACAAATTGATGTGATGAAACTCAGAAACTAGACAGAACCAAGAACGAAATCAAACAAGAAAAATCCAACAAGAAGATGAAAATTAAAGAAAACAATGCAACACAAATAAAAAAAGACGTTGCTCCAACAATTATTGAGGAAAGACAGGTCTCACAACTGAGGCTTTTGGAGCCAATTCAAATTGGTTTTTTCTTTTGCCACCTTGATTTTGTCTCTGAAACTAGCTAAGAAGGGTTGCCACAAATATTCTGTCCCTGCATCACAAATCACTTCCTCTAACTGCTGATCAAGATCCCAGACTGACAGAGGCAACTCTTCCAATCTCGAGCACTGTCCCATGTTTATCTTTCTTAAACCGCTCATTTCGCCGATGTTTTCAGGCAACTCCTTAATGCTGATACAATTGTATATGTCAAGAAAGTACAGCTTATTGAGTTTCTCAATCGAGCCCGGAAGGCTTACCAAGTCTGTGCAGGACCTTAGCCTCAACACCTCTAAATTCTCAAGCTTTTCAATCTCATCAGGCAAGGCGGATAGCTTATGGCAGTTGGTGATACTGAGTTTCTTTAGATAAACAAAATCACAGAGCTCGGCCGGCAATGACACCAAATCATGGCAATAGTCGATGTTCATTTCCTCTAGACTAGGCCATGCATCTGAAATTTTGATGGAACAATTGCAGAAAGCTTGACCGATGTTACACATGAATAAAGATATCTTCTTCAGGCTCTTCAACGGTACGAAGTTCTTGGTTATGGAAGGAATTGATATGCGCTCTAACCTGATTCTCTTTAGATTTGATAATGAACCCAGAAGATCAAAATTACTCAAACCAGTAGGTAAGAAACCGTAGTTTGTGACTATTAAAACCTTCAATTTACCAATTTTCTCCACAAATTCAGGCAAGGCATTGTTCTCTGTCTTAAAATTCAAAACTAGAACCTCAACTTGTGGTACATGAACGCTCTGCCATTCTCCTGAGAACATTCCATCTGCAAACAATTTTCTATGACATATGAGTATGAGAAGAGTTTAAACTAAAGTCCTATTCAAATATTAGCAAGTGTGTGTGCATGCGCATGTTCGTTTTTACGTATGTGAGTGCTTACATGTGTGCAGATAGTTTAAATGAAAGTGCAATTAGTGTGTGTGTGTGTGTGTGTGTCACTGTGTGCACGCGCGAGTGTTTATGTCCATGTGTGTGTTTACGAGTGCTGGTCATAGGTCCATGTGCAGATGTGCTCGTATATGCATTTTCTACAGAGAGAGATGGGACAACCAGAGGAGATAGATAAGAGGCGAGCATTGATGGGTTGCGACTTCTGTTCCGTCAACCACTTGGGTTGATTGTGTCCACTTACGACAATCAGTCTTTTTCTATCTTCTATTGGGTCTAGTTTCGCATTGTAGATAGCCAGCTGTCGAAGCATATCGTGCTGGCTAACAAAGTGTTCGATGTAGTAGTCATCCACAATCTCTATATTCTCCTTCCTGGTAACAATCCAAAGTTCCAAACTCAGTCAGTTAAAAAAGATTTCGTTAGCATACATTGCAGTTGTATATTATGGTAGGAGCTAGTCGTAAATATAGAAATTTTCAATAAGAATATTTCATAACAGAAACATAGAAGCTTGAGTACCTAGTGATGACAAGATTTGCGAGACCTCTGGTGGTGAGCTCAAGGAAGTTCTTAATGCAGAGAAAGTCGTCATCTAGCTTATATAGCTCTATCCACATATCAATGAAAGCAGCAGCAGGGATTCTTTGGTCCTCAGGAAATGAGCCAAGGTCCATGAAGCATTCTTTGATGACAGCCTCTTTTTCTTCCAAGTCATCTATGCTACTTTGAAGCCGAAGAAGCAACTCAGTCTCAGAATCAAGAATCGAACTTTTAGACCATTCAGTTAGTCTAGAACGCCAGAATTCTGTAGCTTGTCCACGAAGCGATTTTCCGGTCACTGTAATGGCAAGGGGAACTCCCTTACAGTGCTTTAGTATCTGCAGGTTTGTTGTTGCAAATGAATTCAATTACTATATGAGTTGCAGACCGAAAGATCAAGTTTCTTTTAACATCTCAATGGTTTCATGAAGATGAGAAAATGGTTAATGACTATCTACTTATCTTGCTTCTTATTTTAGTTTTAGTTCTCAAGTAACATCGTACGTAAATGGTCGTTTGCAGGTTGATATGGTAAAATGGGTGTTCCCTTCTGTATGTGTCTAAGACCAAAACAATTTATTTTCCCTAATTTGATTCCCCTTTAATTTGTGAGGCATCTGTAAGTATAGATGTTGTGATTGCATAGTAAGAAATGAACCTTTCTCAGAAGATCTTCTGGAACAGACAAGCTATCTCCCAGGGATGCTGAATGACGCAAAAGAGTCATTGAATCTTCATCATTCAAAGCTTTGAGATTATACGGAGTGCCAAATCCTGGAAATTCAGATCTCGATGTCACCAAGATCTTGTAATTTGGCAATTCCAATTCATCAAACTTCTGAAGAAGGGATTTGGATTTCAACCAAACATCATCCAGGACCAACAGCAGCAGATCCTGTCCTGTTTCCTGAGACTTCATGCGTTGATATAGCTCTTGCACAACATCTAAGTTGGGCTCTTTCGAAACAGTGACAAAGAAGATATTTTTCTTGAATTTATCTATCAAAATACAATACAAGAAATATGTTACATACATGTGAAAGCAATGAAACATACACGATGGGAATGTTGAGGTAGAAAAATTAAATCTTGATCTCAACTGCAGCCCTAGTATATGCGAAGAGTAGGAAACGGGTGAATCAATTTTCTTTATAGAATCTATTCCAATCATAAAGTTAGTGTAGTAAATGCTTGGTTACTCTTGACAAGTAAAAATTCCTATCAATGAGAATTATCTCTGTAAGACTCAGATAGGAATTGTATATCAGCAACGGGAACGATTCTTTACTGATATATGCATGAGTGAGACTAAGATATCAAAGATACACCACATATTAGTCATGGCAAAAAGAAAGCGTGAATTTTGGAACCATATATCCAGTAAGACAAACTATTCAAGCAATTGATATATTACAACAATTGTGGATTAACTATGATGTTATATAAGTTTATATATCTGCAGCTGGGTTTGGTTTGGATATCAGTAGGTGTTGTTAACTCTCATACAAAAGGCTTCAACTCAACGAACGACATCTATAACATACTACTAGTACTAATCGAGAGAAAAAGATGTTAAATTACCGATTACTTTTACTAAAAAACTTGTCACTTAGCAATTAGAAAGTATCATCATACCTTTGACATCCTCATCTTGACAGAATTTCATTGCCAATGTGGTTTTCCCGCATCCTCCGGCAGCAGTCAACACAAGCATCGAGACATCGTCCTTAAGAAGCATGATCTTCAAATCCCTCAAAGGCTCATCCAATCCAACTGTAACACGTGGAGATTCAGGAACTGAACCCAGATCATGAAATCCTTCTTGCTTTTGTATCACAACATTCTCTTTGTTTCCTACCAAACCATTCTTCTGGACAGCGGCCAAGGCCTCCTTCGACACGGCCAAGTTCTCCCTCGAAATATGCAAGTTCTCAAACCCGTTCCTTATTCCCTCCACATTCAGTATTTTCAACAACCTGTTTAGACATTTATCCAAATCGAGAAGTTGCTTGGCGTATTTATACTTTTTGAAGCTTTTCCACCGGCTGAGCTTGGAGCACTTGAGAACCAGCCCTTCCCCATCCGCTATTTGTCTCACAATCTTTAACACTTCCTTGTTTGATTGATCCAACACCTTTTTGTATCTCTCTATGTCTTTGATCAGTGGATTTAACGCTTCTAATGTGGAATCGAGATCTCCGAGGAGCTCTCTAAACATCATAGTCTTGTCCTTGACATCCTTAACAACATCATACAGCACACTAAATAATGCTCCTACAGCAGCACCTGCAAAAATTTCCCCAACTCCTCCCATTCCAGCGTCTCTCAAACGAAACCCGACACCGACAAATCCGAAAACTAACTCGTGATAATATCAATCAAAACTTGAAGACAAGAGAAGACCATAGCAGTATGAAAAAAACCCAAATAAAAATGCTCTCTTGATTCTGCTTCAATCCACTGACTTTTACTTTCACCTACCCCCATTGACTTCCCAAGCAAATTGCAAAGCTGCTTCCTGAGAAACTTCGAATCGGAGCCATTGACTTTGCCATTGACTGACCAAGAATATCACACCTACCTATCACATTCATGGCTTCCGACGAGAGTGTAATTACAATGCATTGATCCAAAGATACAAAACTAAAATAAATATTTAAAATTTTAAAAACTACCCTGCAACTTGAATCGTTGATCTGATTGACCCCTGCGTATTTTTGTTTCTCCAATTCTGCGGACGGCAACGCAAACAGTGGTGTGCATGGGTGGATTTCTTGTTTTTCTTTCTTTGGAGACAAGTAATCCGCCTACCAGAACCCAATTCCCATCCCTCTCAGAAAAGTGTTGTATTCGATCGCAATCGGATTCGGTCGCAAGTTGGAACCTATCAGTCGTGTTTTCTTTCTCCAGTCACTGCTCACTTCTTTTCTTAGAAAGAGCTGGGAAAATAACGACGAATTTTTTACCCAAAAAATGTAACTGACTTTTAAAATAATAGTCAATTTACTGGTCTGCCCATCTTTATTTATTATCTTTTAGCTTTTGGACCGCTACACCAACAGGGTATAATTGGAATATAATAAATTTCCCAAACAAACCCAACTAACTTCGACACAAAACCTTCCACCGAAAAATTTTAGCCCATTTTATCAACTTGGGCCTATAAATTGTTGTCTTAGGCTGCTCCTACGAATGAATGAACTGACAAAAAGTGGTTGAGGATTTTAAGAATAATTGGCTTCTTTTTAGCTACGTTTTTTGAAATTCGATTTAATCTCATTTTATCTTATAAAATTTAAAATTCGTCATTTTACCTTCTAGAACTCGATTTTGTCTCACACTCTCTGAAACTCACAAGTTGTCATTTTACTCCTTGTAACTTGATTTTGATCTCATTTTGCTCCTTGAAACTCACCACTTTACTTCTTGAAACTCAAAATTCGCTCTACATTGTCTTGATTTTGTTTTTTTAGAATAAGTTCATCCATTCAAAATTTATAATTGGTAATATGCCAAATTTTCACTGAAATAAATGAATAGCAAGAAAGAATAAAAAAAATATTCTCTCTCCATCAGCCACCTCATTTAAGAACATAAGAAATAACAAAATCAATGGAACTAATTATAAGGTGACTGGAGATGAAGGGAGAAGGAATGAATGTATTGACAACGATTATAGAGAGAGAGGGATCAAAGAGATGAATCCAATGAATTGTTTTTGCTATTTTTCTTACTTTTCCTTTTTTATAGTTATACAATGTTTGAAAATTATTTTTTCTTTTGTTTTTTGTTTTTGTTTTGTTTCAATCTATGTGGTACTATTTGATTGAATTTGTGAGCTTTATACTCGTGATGTGTTAGCTATAAGTGAGCTCTAATTATACCACATAAGTAAACTTAACGGTTATTTAACAAAATTATGCATAAAAACTAGCCAAAATGGAGTGAATATTGAATTTTAAGAAGTAAAGTGACAACTTTTGAGTTAGAGGGCATTGTGAGATCAAAATCGAGTTCCAGAGAGCAAAATCGCAATTTTTGAGTTTCAGGAGACAAAGTGGTATCAAAATCAACTTCCAGAAGCGTAGCTAAAAATAAGCCACAATCATTTAGTTAAATCTTTAACGGTAAGACACAAAGATTATAAAACACTGCAAAACTATAAAATACGTGCTAAAATCATTTGTCCTCCCCAATACATGACAAAAATATCATAAGAGATTCATTTATCACATGCTAAACAAGTACGGAAACCAAAAAACCATACTACACTTCCCATCAATATGAGTACAAAGATTACAACATTAAGAATCGAATTGTAGGGACAAATCAGTATAATAGAACTATGAGTACAAAATATAAAAAAAAAGGAAAACTAATGAAAAGGGATTGAAAACTTTGAGTTTTAATGATAAGGACAAAATAAAGGGTAAAGTGAATAGTACCAGGTTTGACTTTTTAGTGTAAAAATGTGGTTTTTCGTTAAAGTGAACAGTATTGTGGGCTTTTCGTTAAAACTCCCTAAAAAAAAAACCCTCAAATTTTAGCTTAGAAGTTTCTTGGCAAAAAACTACCCTCATTTGAACGCTTGTAGATATAATATGATTTCGGTTCAAATCTTGGTAAAATTTGAATTTGAAGATTTATATCAAAGATAGTAATGATGAATTTGAAGAACGTCAATTAAGTGTGATTATTTTGAAATTTTTTTATTTACGAAAATAAAAATATAAAAAATTGAAGATCATCAATCGAATGAGATTATTTTAAAATTTTCAGTTCCAAAGGCTCTTCAACGTTTTGATTGCGGGATAAAAATACAAGAATTAAATACTTCAGTAAAATAAAAGAAAATTGACATAAAAATATATTTATAAAAAAATACTGATGTGGAGAAAATTCACGAAAATAACAAAATTTCAGTCAAAGAACTCTAGCTACTAAAAGGTGTCCCCTTCCAAATTGTGTCCAAATTTTCCCCACAAATCATTTTGGCGCGTAAAAAAAATCAGTTGTCATAAATAAACCTTGAAAACACAAAGTAAACGAGCTGGTTTGGTATTGTTGTGCTTTGAAAAAAAGCTACTGTGATAATAAGTGGTTGTGCTGTGAGAATAAGCGGCTGTGAAATAAATCAGCAGAGTGTTTGGTAAACTTTTTTGTAAAAGTGCTTTTGGAAAAAAAAGCAGTCTGATAGTGGGTCTTTTCATTAAAGGAGCACTGTAGCTCTGTGTGCTTTGAAAAAAAACCAGTTTTCCAAAGCTGCAAATAATAGCTTCAGCTTTTTCCTTTGATTTCAGCTTATTCTCACAGCAGCTTCCAAAATAAGCCTTTTTTTTTTCAGTTTACCAAACACCTAAAACTCTCACAGCTTTTTTTCATAGGTGCTTTTTTTTTAAGCACCTCACTCCCAAACCACCCCGAACTTAACCAACCACGGCCACGGCCACTACCACTGAGCTATGAAATCCTTGAATCTAAAAGTTTCCAGGCATTTTTCTCTGCTATTATTTAACAGAACCCATTCATCATCTTCTCAAACCCCCCAAGTAAATAAACCCCAAATTCAGAAAACCTTCTTCAAATCCAACACCAAAGACGCCCTCATAAGCCGCTTATGCAATGACGGAAAATTCAAAGAAGCCATCGACATCCTCTGCCACCAAAAGCGCTTATCAGAAGCAGTTCAGTTGCTCCACCACATAGACAAACCCTCTGCTTCCATATACTCCACCCTCTTGCAGCTTTGTCTTCACCAACGAGCTCTTGCGCAGGGCAAATTGGTCCATGCCCACACCAGAGCCTCCGGGTTCGTGCCCGGGATGTTCATTTGTAACCGTCTTATTGACATGTATGCGAAATGCGGGAGCATTGTGGATTCCCAGATGGTGTTTGATGAAATGCCTGAGAGGGATTTGTGTTCTTGGAATACTATGATTTCTGGGTATGCGAAAGTGGGGCAGCTTGCTGAAGCTAGGAAACTGTTTGATGAAATGCCTCAGAGAGATAATTTTTCTTGGACTGCGGTGATATCAGGATATGTTCGTCATGATAGACCAAAAGATGCTTTGTGGTTGTATAGGATGATGCAGAGGAGCGAGAATTCTAAATCTAATAAGTTCACGGTGTCTAGCGTTCTTGCTGCTTCAGCAGCCATTCAGAGTTTGAGAATGGGGAAGGAGATTCATGGTTATATAATGCGAACTGGGCTGGACTCGGATGAGGTGGTTTGGAGTGCCTTATCGGATATGTATGGGAAATGTGGGAGTATAGAGGAAGCTAGGCGCATTTTTGATAAGATCGTGAATCGAGATATTGTTACATGGACAGCAATGATTGATAGATACTTTGCGGATGGGAAGAAGGAAGAGGGATTTTCTCTGTTCTCGGAGTTAATGAAGTCCGGCATTAGACCGAACGAGTTCACCTTTGCAGGGGTTTTGAATGCCTGCGCTCAGCATGCTGCTGAGAACTTGGGCAAGCAGGTTCACGGGTACATGATGCGGATTGGATTTGACCCCTTGTCTTTTGCAGCAAGTGCACTTGTTCATATGTATTCAAAGTGTGGAAACATTGAGAACGCGAATAAGGTGTTTAATGAGATGCCCTGCCCAGATGTGGTTTCATGGACTACCCTGATTGCTGGACATGCTCAGAATGGTCAACCTAATGAGGCCCTTCAGTTGTTTAAGTTACTACTTGATTCAGGTACTAAGCCTGATCACATTACTTTTGTAGGTGTTCTTTCCGCATGTACTCATGCTGGTTTAGTTGATAAGGGACTTGAATACTTCCATTCAATTAAGGCAAAACATGGGTTAACGCATACCGCGGACCACTATTCCTGTGTAGTTGATTTATTGGCCCGAGCAGGTCGATTTGAAGAAGCTAAGAATATTATTAATGAAATGCCAATGAAACCAGATAAGTACTTGTGGGCTTCCTTAATCGGTGGCTGCAGAATTCATGGAAACCTCACGCTCGCAAAGCGAGCTGCAGATGCGTTGTTTGAGATAGAACCTGAGAATCCAACTACTTATATTACTCTGGCCAACATTTATGCTACTGCTGGTATGTGGGGTGAAGTAACAGAGGTCAGAAAGATGATGGATGAAAGAGGGCTGATAAAGAAACCAGGTTTGAGTTGGATCGAGATCAAGAGAGAGGTGCATGTTTTCTTAGTGGGAGATACGTCTCACCCGAGATATGATGAAATACATCACTATTTGCATGAGCTTTCGAAGAGGATGAAGGAAGAAGGGTATGTCCCCGACACGAATTTTGTGCTGCATGATGTTGAAGAGGAGCAGAAAGAGCAGAACCTCTCCTACCACAGTGAAAAGCTCGCCGTTGCATTTGGCATTATTTCTACTCCGCCAGGAACACCGATCAAGGTTTTTAAGAACTTAAGAACATGTGTAGATTGTCATACTGCGATTAAGTTTGTTTCTAAGATTGCTAACAGAAAAATTATAGTCCGGGATTCAAATCGGTTCCATTGTTTTGAGGGCGGGATCTGTTCATGTCGAGATTATTGGTGATTTGACTCACTCAGTAATCTGTAAAGCATTTTATTTGAGTAGGATTACAGAAACATAAGCTTAATGTCTTCTGTGCAATCTGGGAGCTTCCCACATTTTGTTCTGAGTGGAAAGAACTGGAATCTGAATTTTCTACATCTTCAACACCCACGTGCAGAGATGATATGATAAATTTTCTCCAACTAATAGCACATAGGGGTGGGCACTTAGAACCGCAAACTGAAACCGAAACATGAATCAAATAGGACCGCATCAAACAGTTTGGTTTTGCGGTTTTGAAATGGTTTCGATAACCACATTGTAGGAAATGGTTTGATTTCGGTTTTGGCTTTTGAAAATCGAACCTCACTGCAAGTATTAATAAACATTTAATTAAATGTTTATATTAGATGTCATGTTTTAACTGGTTATTTGTTAGAGTCCATACATTTAGTATGAACTCAACCACACTAGAATATCATCGTTCATCACTTTCTTTAATAGTTGTGTATTGCAAGTTTGTTGTAGGGTTGCTTCAGATAGTCCAAATTTTAGATGAAAATGGAATATCAAAATATCCTCACTCAATCACTTATTGTTGACAGGGGTTCATTAATTGATCTACTATGTAGAAAATAAGACCGTTTTATACGTAGATAAGTGTAAATTTTAAATTGTAATTTTTTTTTTTAAATCGAACCAAAACCATTTAAAACCATACTGAACTGAATCAAACAGTTTGGTTTCATTTAATTTTGACTTCAAAACCGCACCGAATCGAACCGTACAAAATTTCGGTTTTGGTTTCACTCAAAACTGCACCGAACCAACTGTGCCCACCCCTAACTAATATCGTAGTCATTCTATTTAACTACAAACCATAATCTAACTTCAAAATTAATTATTCAAATTGCAAAACAAAAAAAAGTTTATACACACATATCAAACTATGTTTGTCTGTAGGATGAACGGATCCAGACGCAAGTCGCGAATGATTTTCCAACTTATATTGGGATACCGGACACCTCACATGCTACATAAAAAGTGATCTAACCCAAACTTCTTCCTACATTATTTCATGCTACACAATAATGTGACCCAATACAAACTCTTTCACTCGACCCTAGAATCCAATACACCTACACGCATTTCTTTCGTACACGATTTACTTGCCCAACTCTTCTATTTCATCAATAAATATGTAATTAAGCTCCAATTGAATAAATTAAAAACTTTCACCTACTTAAATTAGCTGCACACTTGCATCTTAGCAAGAAATTAGGAAGCTAAAAAAAGAACGATGAATGAGGAGGAGGGGGAGAGGAGGAAGATGGTGAAAACTCTCCTTCCCTGTAAAACCCTCTCTTCTGTGTGATTGGTTTCCATTAAGAAAAAGAGTACCAGGTAAAAGATACTTATACAAATACATGGAATTAGATCCTGAAACTATGGCCTATGCAAGCTATTACGTGAGTTAGACTCCTATGTGATTGAAAAGTAATCTGAAATGACTGTATAGTAATCAAGGAGATGGACTCCTATAAGTTCAATGACATTTTGAAGATGTCGGCTAGCTATTCCATGGCTGAAATGTGAGATGTCCTGATCATTCCACTTTGAACCTTCTCTCGTACGATGTGTCAGTCAATTTCTATGTGTTTGGTTCTTTTGTGAAAGACCAGATTCAAAGTGGTGTGAAATGACGCTTGATTATCACATATAACTTGACCGAATGTTTTTGTGGCACCATGATTTTCTAGGGTCAGATTAAGAAGAATTGATATACAAATACTTCAGAAGTTTAGTCGTGGACTCAACAGCTTATATCAGACAGAGCTATTAAGTAACCGAGTAGGCAGTGACCCCCAATGTAGATTAACCAGGCCGAGTCATCCCCACAGTGCAGGGTTTCATAGTTCCTGATCCTCTCCATCTAATTTAGTGAGATTGAACCACTTAGTACTACGGTTAGTGATATTTCTCTTCACTTGTAAGTGAGAGGTCTCTTATGATCAATTCTTGCCAAATGTGAATTTGAATCACATTATTGATAGTTCATTGTGATGCTTAGCCTACCCCTCCCCTTTAGTGTAGATAATATCGTTTGTTAAAAAAAATTAGTGAGATTAAGAAGGAAATGACTAACAAATGATTTGAGATTGGAATCTAACCAATTTACATGCTTAAAAAGTACTAGTTACATTCACTTGAAGATGTTAAACAAGATCAGTAAAACAATTCTGGAAAGCTACATGTTTCACAAGAAAATAAAAACTCGCTCCCTACGTGTTTCAAGAACCAGAGCGCCATAGCCACAAGAATTAAATGTAGTACAAATGCTTTCATATGGTAGCCAATCCAAGTCCAAAAGAATTAAATGTAGTACAAATGCTTTCATATGGTTTAACTCTGCGGGGATAATAGATGCTTGAATTTTGAATTTGCAGAGGAAAAGTTTTTATGGAGGAAGCTCTTCCTATGGAAGGGATTTCACATTTGAAAGCTGCTTCTTTTTTAACTTTTTATTTATTTGTAGGTTAGGATTTTAATTAAGTATAAGTGAGATATTTTAAACCTATAGGTTAATTTATCGTTAGATTAATCTGAGGGCTCCTATTAAAGGAGAGATTTTTCAGTGTGACCGTTACACGGGGTGGTACACCACGTGTCATTACATAAATAGTGAGATATGTGTGTTAAAAAGTTAATAACTTACAAAATAAAAAATTTTATTACTTACATAAAAACACGTGATGTACCACCCACGTTTCCGTCACAATTAAAAATTTCTCCTAAAGAGGACCTCAGACTTTTGGATTGGCATTTTTTTACTAATTTTGGCTTAATTCAATAAGCTTTACATGATTGTGTTGATCATGCATTTGTAAGATTTCTTTGCCCGAACGATGAAGAGATAGCTAATGACCTCCTAAAGTTATAAGATTGGTTTGGTCTCAACTTAAATTATGACTATATAAAAGTTGCACTGTATTAAAAAGATAAAATAAAAATTCTTGTACCAAAGTTTGTGGCTTTAGAATGGTAACATATAAAATCTTCTAACACGAATTGTTGCATAAGAAACCAAAATTCGATGGTTATTTAAGATGTCCCTCATATATAGCACTCTATTTTCTTCTAAATTTCTCTCTTCTACATTGCTTTCTATTTTATCACCGACGGCAATGATTAGTCTTCCATCATTATTTTTGGTCCATGTTGTTCCCAACAGTTCGAACACTTTATTCCATCACGATGAAGCATCATAAAGCTAATGTACATGTCACTTATTGCTTCAACCAATTCTTTCATACTTTGTGTGGTTTATTTCATAAAATGTTGAATTTGTTCCAACCCCTCCCTAGTCCTATTGGTTATCAACAACCTGTATATTATGTTTGATCAAATGTGGTAGTAGTTCAACTTCAAGTACTGTCATCTGCATTTTTAACTTCAAAATAATTAAACTATTGAAATCAAATCAGACAATAATCCATGTTATAATTCAACATAGATCATAATGGTCAACTTGTTATATGACTTCTAAATTGAATCATGACTCATACTGCATGCAACAAAACAAAATAATTTTGGCTCGTTTTGCTTCTCTCTCTGTGAGTAAAAGGACGTGAGAGGAGGATTCAAACTTGTAACGAATATTCAGAATGAGAAAAAAAGACTAGGAATACTGAGTTGGTGTGCAACCAGCTTCAAACATACAATCCAACTCCATTCAAATTCTGATCGCTACAAAAGAATAACCCAACCAATGCATTTCCCATGCAAGATAATGCAGATAAAGGAATTCCACACCCGCGTCCGGCATCTCGTCCCCGTCTCTCTTTTGTACAGTGGCAATACGTGTGGACCATGTGCATATGGCAATACCAGTGTTTTCCTAATTTCTTTTCATCTTTCTCTCTGTTTTCTGGCAAGACCTGAGTGGCACCGACTTAACTTGGGCCATGCAATTGTTGAACATCACATGGGTGACATGATTAGAGGGTCCCTGCCCTACATTTTTAACCTTATTTAGGTTTAAGTCAAGGATGAAGAGATAATCAAACATTATAATTATAAAAATACAGATAATCAAACATTATAGGTAACTGGTTAAAAAGGTCAGTTCGCTGCGTGCCAGATGTGCAAGTATGGGGCTGGATGTACCATCACGGAATATGCATTTCTCCAATACATGAGTCATGTCTGCTCTCCCACCTACCCAATTTATTGCTTTCCCACAGGGTATCGGTTGACTTTAGCCAAATTTCTAGCTAGTCTACACATATTGAGGATTTGCATAGGAATTGGGATAAAATCTTGTGCATGCACATGCACATAATTAAACTAGTGTTAAATTTTAGAGTCGGTTCAGATCAATATTGTTTTCAACTAAACTATATATTCAATTTTATCGGTATAAAAGTTATATAAAAAGTCTTGCAATTAGTAACTGAACCACATATATATGCAGCCCATAAGAAATAAGGGAATGGAACTTCACGATGTTTCCTGTTTCCCATATATATGGGACGACATTTGCTTCTCGTTAAGCTGAACCAGGCTGTACCTTAATTTAACCCTAATTATGAGTTGGACTCAGCACTTTCAAGTATATCATGCACATGCTAATTAAACCCTAATATATTCTATGTAACATGTTGGAAAAAGCAAAGGGAAGAGGACAAGTCCCATGAACAAATTGAATGGTACTGGTATGTATCTAGCTGCCTCATATAGTCACATATATAAATTGTCTGTAGTCAACTCATTGTATGTCTTCCATAGAGACAAAATAATGCTCTCATACTTTACCAGCATATATGCAAGATCAAATTGGTCTAGCTGTTATGTACATCGATTATTGTAATGGTTAATTAACACATTAGTTGGTACATTATCTGATCAGCTAATACGTATCATAAAATACTATACATCTTTACGCTACAATTAGTTACACGCGCACAATAGTTGAGTATTACAGTTAGAGCTTGACTAAAATTGGCCAGTGGACCCAAAAGGTTTATTTTTTATGCTGCAATTATATATGTTCCTGTTACAGACCTACCGGGCACGGCCATTTCCAAAGTTGCAGAATTGTTGGAAAAATGGCAGAAAACAATATGATCCGCATGTGACACCAATATCAACAATCACATTGCATTCTCAACAAAACTACCAAACTTTCATAAGAAATAAATATGAAAAAAAACAAGTGGGTTACATTTACTTGGCTGAGCAAAGTGCTGTTCTTTCATATAGAAGCGGTGTTGGAATCATAAATATACCACCTATCATTATCCAATACTTATGAGAAAACCCTAAACTTTAATGTTCAATATTTATGAGAAAACAAACCCTAAACGAAAAAGACAAACAGACCGAAAGGAGAAAAAGTAATATCGTTTCAACATCAAGGGCGCAATTAGAGGCGGGTTTATGAACAAACTCAGTTTCACTTTTTTTTTTTCTTTTCAAGCTCAGTTTCACTTTAGTTGTTGAATGATGGGTTGGGTTTAAACTTGGCTTTCGTTCAAAGCAAATGAGAATTATCATCACGCGAAAACGCGTCTATGCTCCCAATACCAGAACATTGATGGTTTTTAAAAAGCGGACTTTATTTTTGAAAAGCAGTTTTGATCAGCATTGATCGGTGAATTTTAGTTTAATTTGTAACTTTGGTCTTTAAACTGAAAACTTGTGGGTATTGATTTTTGAATATATCAAAATGCCAACAACGGTAATTTTGAATAACTCATTCGATTGACGTGTGTTGATGGTTGAATTTGTCAAAATGCGAACAGTGATAATTTGAATAATTTTATTAAAAATTATGTACTTTATATGTCCCTTTAAATCTGTTTTAATGAAAATTCTAATAATAGGATGATTAAACATTGTCACAACTTTAATAATCGGTACTATAACTTCTTAGTTTTTAAACTAAAACTCCAATTAAACCAAAATCTAAAACAAATGTAGATATTTTCTCCTTAAAAAAATTGAAGCAAAAGGACATATCTGGCGAGGCACTTTTTTCCCGCGCTGCTGCTATAAAAGGCTGTCACCAACCACTCCTCAACCCAATGCCACCCAAAGAAAAAGAGAAACAAATAAATTGAATAAAACCCAACTCTGTGGTTTCTGGAGGAGCATTTTGCAGGGAGAGCAAAAATGGAGCAAAAAGCAGGCTTCTTGCTCCACTTTGTTTGTGGGGTTTTGGCAGTGCTTCTGAGTTCTTCTGTGGTGAAAGCAGAAGACCCATATAAGTTCTACACTTGGACTGTGACTTATGGGACTCTTTCTCCTCTTGGTGTTCCTCAACAGGTTTGTGCGTTTTTGCCATTTTTGCAATCTCAGTTCTATATTTTGAGCTTTTAGGTTTTTCTAAAATTTGGTTCTTTGTTTTTGGACATTTGAAGGTAATTCTCATCAATGGCCAATTTCCTGGCCCTAGACTTGACGTTGTCACCAATGACAACATCATCCTCAACCTAATTAACAAGCTGGACCAACCTTTCCTCTTAACCTGGCAAGTTCTGCATCCTCCTATCCACTTCTTGTCCTTTTCTTTTTATTTATAACTGTTTTCCATTGTTTTTAGATTAAGAGCTTTCATTTGCTGAAGAATGTTGTTTCAGTGTCTGGTTAAAAAAATTGCTAGTGGCCTTCAGGAGCATATTTTTCCATTTAATTTATGTTAAGCTTAAAAGGATTAGAAGGGCAATTGTAAGAATTTAAGCCAAATTGCTGCATTAGGCTTACTTGTGTGGAGAAATTTGTTCCCAGATTTTAATTAATGAGAAATCTTAGCGTGAATATTTTGTTGAGTATTGCTTTCCCTTACATTTGTCTGCAACCGAACGAAACAATTACGTACTTCGTCTTTCAGGATTAGACGAGATTATCTCTTCATTTCTGTTCTTTTGTTCAATATCTGAATATTTGGATGTGACATTCATTCTAATAATATCTTTCTTTGTTCATAACCAGGAATGGGATTAAACAGAGGAAAAACTCATGGCAAGATGGGGTTTTGGGAACCAATTGTCCCATCCCGCCGAACTCAAACTACACCTACAAATTTCAGACCAAGGATCAGATAGGTTCCTTCACATATTTTCCATCAACTCAATTTCACAAAGCTGCTGGAGGGTTTGGAGGGATCAATGTCTACGCAAGACCTCGAATCCCAGTCCCTTATCCAACCCCTGATGGAGATTTCACTTTGCTTGCTGGCGACTGGTACAAGAGCAGCCACAAGGTAAGAAAAACATATGACTGCCATTCTACATGTACTTTGAAAGTGTTTGTAAAGGGATTTGTATGTTAACGTACTTATGTTCTCATTTTGTTTTGATTTTTGCAGGCCTTACAGCAATCTTTGGACTCCGGAAAATCTCTTCCTTTTCCTGCCGGTGTTCTTATAAATGGCCAAACTAGTAACACCTTCAGTGGTGACCAAGGTAATTCTCAATCTTTGATTCCTCAAACACTTGAACTATTCTTAGATCTCTAGGAAACTAGTTTAACAATTTACTCAAATGATTAATGCTCAACTATGTTTTTCGTATTATGATTTCAGGAAAAACATATATGTTCAGGATCTCAAATGTCGGCTTGTCAACCTCATTAAACTTCCGGATTGAAGGTCACAAACTGAAGTTAGTTGAATGCGAAGGATCTCACACAATTCAGAACATATATGACTCCCTTGACATACATGTTGGCCAATCAGTCTCTGTCCTAGTAACCTTAAATCAGGCTCCAAAGGACTACTACATTGTCGCATCCACACGATTCACTAGGCTTGTTCTTACGGCTACTTCAGTGCTACACTACACAAACTCGCACACCTCCGTTTCTGGACCTGTGCCGGCCGGTCCTACTGGCCAAATACACTGGTCTATGGAGCAAGCCAGAACTTTCAGGTATAAATATGTGAAATTCAAATATGATGAGCCTTTGTTCGATTATAATGATTTAGTTTGATCCTTTTGAACATTGTTTTTCTTACAGGTGGAATCTGACAGCAAATGCAGCCAGGCCTAATCCTCAGGGCTCATTCCATTACGGCAAGGTCACACCGACAAAGACAATTGTGTTAGCCAATTCAGCGCCATTGATAAATGGAAAGCAGCGTTACGCATTCAACAGGGTCTCTTATGTTAACCCCGATACCCCTGTAAAGCTTGCTGATTACTTCAACATCCCTGGAGTCTTCAGCTTAAATTCCATCCAAACCGCTCCCTCAGATGGCTCTGCATCCTTAGCTACCCCTGTTATGCCAGTCTCACACCACGACTTCATTGAAATTGTTTTCCAAAACAATGAAAACAGTGTCCAATCCATGCATTTAGATGGTTATGATTTCTGGGTTGTTGGGTATGTCAAATGTGCTTTCTTATGCTTAAATTTTTACAAAATCAATGGGTAGACTATAATGTTTATTGTTTGAACAAATGCAGTTATGGTTCCGGACCATGGACTCCAGCCAAGAGAACAACCTACAATCTCGTCGATACTCTTACTAGACATACTGCTCAGGTAAATAAAGGCTGTTACTGATTAGTATTTGGTTGTTTCAACTTTTCGTTAGCTAATTTAATCTTTTTGCTCTTTGAAGGTGTATCCAAACTCTTGGACAACTATTTTGGCGTCACTGGACAACCAAGGTATGTGGAACTTGAGGTCAGCTATATGGGAAAGGCAGTATCTTGGGCAACAGTTCTATCTCAGGGTTTGGAATCCAGTCCAAAACCTTGCTAACGAATACACCATTCCTTCAAATGCTCTGCTGTGTGGAAAAGCTGTAGGACGACACACATAAGGTGACCCTTGATTCTTCGGAGTCTGTTTTCTTGAGTCATGAAGGTTTGGCTAAAGGGAAGACAGACTGCAGCAAAGAAAGCAAAAGAGAAGATTCATATTTGATGTTTCTTTTCCCTTAGTTGTATAACTCTAAATTTAGATGAATTTTCGTCTGCATTTTTACAAAAATTTATTGTATGCTACGGTTATATAATTTCTCTAGATATATAGAATTTAAGGTCTAAACTTTGCTTCTCTTTCTTCCTGTTTTTCATCATTTTGGTAACGTCAGTTTAGACTTGCAAGTTCAGTTTCACTCAACACTTTCAACTCTGATGCACCAGCAAATCCTGTCATATTGTTCAAAAAGAAGAACTAATCATCTGTCACATTAAATCCTTTTTAATTTATGACTAATACATGGAACATGATAAGTAAGGTGGTCATGAATCATGAACATGATGAGCATTATTGCTCCTGTCTCTAATTGACAAAAAAAATTATACAAGAAGTCTGTTCTTATTAAAAAGCAAGTGTGCACCGGTAATGTAAAAAATATATAACAATATGTTAGTTTTTTTTTTTTTTTTTTTTTTTAGTTGGCAATAATGACATTGACACATTTCTAATATAATATCAAAAATCCTTTCTTCACGTCCGTTATAGAATGGAAACTTGGTCTCAATCTCCTAACCAAATATAGCCTAACTGATTACGAATGTGAGTAATTAAAAAGGAAATTGTTTCCTAGTGCCAATGCTTTTTGCAGATCTCTGGCCCGAAGAAGAGAGTTGAGCTAGACGTGGGATAGATGATGGTTCACAAAACGGTACAACTAAACTATTACATGTATGGTGGGTTTAGTAAGTATTCCGATTTGTTTATTTACAAAGTTTATTTGAATTCAAAAATAAATTCACTTGGTTAGAATTTGGATACAATGCTTACAAGTACTTAGTACAATATAATGATCAGTTATATTGTAATGATTTTCAAGAATTACATCTAACAATCAAATAATAATTGTACTAAATACTTTTGAGTATGGTAACTAGTCCATTGATATAATCACATTAATTTTTTGGTACTTTATATTAACTATATGAATGTAAATTGCTTGGCGCCAAGAGATAGAGTGAGAGTTAAAGTAATATTGCTTTGATGCAAATTGCAAGCTTCTGTCTTATACTAACTGGTTATGAATGTACGTAGAAAGAAGCTTAAGAACAACGAGAGAGCGAGAGTAATTGGGTTCAGAGTAAAAAACGCATATCATGGATTGGCCACATAATGAGAATTGAATTTCACGGGTGTTGGAATTGAGTTCCACGCAACATGCGTAATTTGAGCAAAAAGATGATGATGTTCTTATTTTCCCAATGAGATCTCTCCTTGGATCCATTGCCAACTCTACTGTAAAAGTTGACTTGCCCATCAAAAAAGCTTTTCATTGACTTTATACCACTAGGAGTTGAGAGATTTTTTAGTGTGACCGTCATATAAGGTGGTACACCACGTGTTACTATACAAATGGTAGGATATATGTGTTAAAAAGTTAATAACTTAAAAAATAAAAGTTCCACCATTTACATAAAAACACGTGGTGTACCACTCGTATTTCCGTCACAATAAAAAATTTCTCCTAGGAGTCGAGGAGGCCAGGTGTTCATACTTGCATTAATAATGGGAAAGGGATCCTTTCCGTATCCCTTCCAATCAAATCCATCAAGTATGGGAATTCGGGCCGTTGAAATTTGATCAAACGGTTACAAACATGGGGCTCATTTAAAAGTTCTAATAACTGTAACCGTTGAATCAAATTTCAACAGTTCGAATCCCCAAACTTAATGGATTTGGTGGAAGGTATCCGGAGATGATCTATTTCCTTAATAATGTGTTTAAATATTCGCCGAGGGATTTACAAGTGCCAATGGACTTCAAAACAATAGGATTGAGAGTGGAACTTGTAACAAGAGGAATATAACCTGTTTGGATTGCTTTTGTTTTGTCAGTTGGATTCTTTATCAAAATCGTTAATTTTCGAGGTCACTCTTAAATATAAAAAGCATTTGACATTTGATTAACAGTGTGGATTCGATGTTTAATTAAAACATCGGGTTTGTTTATTTTGTTTGATAACAGTTAAATGCCTCCCTAGTCAATTTTTTTTTGTAGATATAATATGTATTCATGGGTGGCCTAGCATTATCCATGTATATCCTTGTACAATATAGCTAAATACAACCAAATAATGTCATAAAGAGATACTTCCCAATGTCGTAAATTATTAATGCGTGTCGGATTGTCAATTCGTTTATTTATTTTTGGCACAAAGGAAACAACATCCTTATACACGTATTTTTCGCTATCAATGACTTGTAATATTTTAAGTGTCAAACATATTTTGTATTAATCTACTATTAGTAACACATCCCGACCCGAAAAGTCCACTAGGACTCCGAATCGAGCTGTGCTCGCCGACACCTGGAGGGTGACGAAGCCATAGAATGTGATAATGTGTAAAATGTGAATAAATTTAAACTTAAAAGTGCCTATATACACAATTACGCAGTGAGCGGGTAAGGGTCCATTTCACGCGTGATACAGAGCATAAGTAAAATACAGTAAGGTAAGATAATGATTATTCCATCATAAGGAGCCACTTGAACTGGGAGTGCCACGAGTCCTCATCGATACGGAACCTTGCTACTAGAATCTGGAGGGTGCAAAAATAGAAAGAGTGAGTGGTCAAAACAAAGATTTTTAAAGTCATTTCCATTATCAAAGGTAGTAACTCCTCGCCGTAAAACCTGTATAGTTTCCAGCACATCATACTACGTAGAAGTATGAAATCAAAACTATACTAACAGTAAACCCAGAAGTATACCACTACCCAACATCTAATTAGCAATATAAATAATCATGTGCTTAATAAACCATACTAGCACGCAGTCGGAATCACCTATGGTGACCCTTACAACTGTACCCATATCACATAAATCAATGCTAGCATATAAGTTGGAGTCACCTCTAGTGACCTGTACGACTTATCCATAACTCATCACATATCTCATCAATCAATGCTAGCATATAAGTCGGAGTCACCTTTAGTGACCTGTACGACTTATCGATAACTCATCACATATCTCATCAATCAATGCTAGCATATAAGTCGGAGTCACCTCTAGTGACCTGTACGACTTATCGATAACTTATCACATATCTCATCAATCAATGCTAGCATATAAGTCGGAGTCACCTCTAGTGACATGTACGACTTATCCATAACTCATCACATATCTCATCAATCAATGATAGCATATAAGTCGGAGTTACCTCTAGTGACCTGTACGACTTATCTATAACTCATCACATATCTTATCAATCAATGCTAGCATATAAGTCGAAGTCACCTCTAGTGGCCTGTACGACTTATCAATAAGTCATCACATATCTCATCAATCAATCCTAGCATATAAGTCGGAGTCACCTCTAGTGACTTGTACGACTTATCTATAACTCATCACATATCTCATCAATCAATGCTAGCATATAAGTCGGAGTCACCTCTAGTGACCTGTATGACTTATCCATAGCTCAATAAATATACCTGCACACGAGTCGGAACCACCTAAAGTGGTCTGTAAGATAGAACTGGGTGTAATTAAATACGCTCAAGTGCTACGATCACGTGAAGGCTGTGCGAATAATCGCGGGTCACCTACGAGTCGGAACCACCTATAGTGGTCTGTACGACAGGACTGTGCACCTACCTTGAATCCAAGGTGAGCGTAAGGTGTGGGAGGTGAACATCACGTGAATGACTGTGCCCTGGCCACGGCCGGAAGCACTAACACCGGGGTGCAGGTTTATGAGCTCTAATATATCTCAACACAATCATGCTCACTACCATCACTATCATCAACATGTACTCACCTGAAGCTTACCTGGGCGTCCATGACGTCATTTAGCACTTCAAAGTATTCACAATAATTAGGTTCAGGTATTATACATATGAATATGTCATGATGCAATCTAAACTTAAACATTTCATAATATTCCCAAAATATATAATACGGCGTAAAAATGTACAAACAATAACGCCCTACTCCCAAATTGTTTACTTTTGAGAGTAATCATCGGTGATAGGCCCAACTAGATACTAGTCTAATCAACTATCATTACTTACGTTTCCTTACTTCAATTTCTTGATTCTTCATACATTGATTTATAACCAACAATTAACCACTAAAACATAAGGTTAAATCTCATATTTTGCACAAACAAGGCTATTGTCTCAATTATTTAGCCTCATTTATTTTATTTTATGGCTACATCGTCTTGTCCTAAACAGGGATCAAGCCTTTCGTAGTTCACAATAATTATTTGTAGGTGACATGCACAAATCAATTTAGAAACGTTTGTGGAACTATCAATTATATACATATGATAAGAAGGAAAAGATCCACTCACCTGGAGTCCACGCTATGATTCACTTACACTCACATCGAGGCGTCCCGAACGATTAACGCCTATAACAATTATCAAATCACATCTCAGAACTCTTATCAATAGAATAAGAAATTCATATAAGGCACATCCTCAAGGGCATTCTAAAATAGTTTGAGGCTCATTGACCACAAGTCAACCGTGATTAAAGATCGACGGTAGGGTCTAAAACATGTATTACTCGATCTGGAAGATCCGCATATCAGATTTCCAATCTGTAAATTCCAAAGATCCACATTATGCTTCTAGAATAACATACTAAAATTTCACTACGATCCAACGGTCGGATCTCCGCCAATTGTCCAAATTCAAGTGGCGGTTAACGTTTTATTTTATTAACTTACAAAGCCAATTCGGAAAGATCCGTGCATCGGATTCCCAATCCGTAAGTTCCTACATTCTTCAAATATTACGTATTACAATGTATCAAGGTTTGGTGACGATCCACTAGTCGGATCGTCGATTCATATAAATACTTATTAAAGTATCATAGAGAACTTAGGTTCCAACGATCAACCTACGTCATTCGATATCAAAACTGAATTTTTGACATTTAACATAGCCTAAAAATATCATTGGTGGCCCACTGGCCACGCACCGCCGCACATGCCACCGTGGGTGGCGGTTGGCCGCCCCGACTCGCCGGAAAATCCAACTATTTCCAAAAATTACCAAATTTCACAGAAATGAAGATCTCAATGAGTAGAGCAAGTTTTATACCTGTGGCCAAGTCCAATTTGGCCGGGAAAGGCCCCGATTTTTGCTAAAACTGTATGAAACCCTAGAATTGGGTGTGATTCGGTTCGACCTCCAAACTTGCTCTGACGCCTCCACCACTGCTTGGGCTTTGTTCTTGGGTTATAGGGGAGTGTTTTGGTAGTGGTAATTGAAGGAAAACGTTTCACAATTGATGGATTTCGAGCAAGGTTCCCCGCGGCACCCATGAGGTGTTCTTCGTGAAATCTCCACCATTTCATGCAAATTTTGGCTAGAATCGAATGTTGGGTTATGGTGATGAGGTTTGGTGGTGTTAATGGGCTTCAATTTCGCCGGAGAACCGACGGAAATGGCATCGGAAAGCATAGAGAAACGGGTTGAAGGTTGGGTTTCGGGTTTCAGGGATCTGGTGTCCCTCCCTTCTTCCTCCTTTCTCTCCTCATCCCATTGGGCAGTTCTTTCATCTTCTTCTCCTGATTGGGCAAAAGCCCTTTCTTTCCTCTCCTCCAATTGGGCAGTAGCCCTCCCTTTTTTTCTCTTCTCCGGTTCTCCCCTCTTCTTCCTCCCCATGGACCCCTTAATAATAATAAAGATGATATGAAATAAATGAAATAATAATTAACAATCCTTACCAATATACTTTTGGAATACAGTAAGGTAATAGTTCATACGCATCACGAACTAGCGATCAACGAAAATCAATAACCTCGCCACTAGGATACTCTCGTAAATTTTCATTTTAAAATTATAAAATAATAAAATTTGGGACGAGTTGTCACAATTAGTGTCAAAGAGTATGATAAAACTTCCCATTTCTATTTTGTACTTTTCTCACTAAATCAAATCCAGTCTCCATACCAACTTGGACATATATATAAGGTTTAGGTCGTTTTATTCTTGAAGATGAGAACCGATACAATTAACTAAATTTTAAAGGGTAACCCTAGCTATTCTCACCTCTCGAGAACCTCGTAGGTGTTGCATGCATTGTCTGCCAAAACCAATTTACGTGTGAGCAGTTAAATGATACGTACGGTTACTAATTTACATTTTATAAATTAGATTAATTACAAAGTTGATATGCTAATATTTATAAATAAATTCATGTGTTATAATATGAGCAATAACACATATTAATATGATAATCACAATAACCCTTTTTAAGAGAGAATGACCGAATTAAAAGTTGCATGTGGCAATGAGAGATTTTCTTTTGCAACCAATGCATAGTCTTAGTAGCATCGTTCGTAAAAAAAATGTTAATCACGTGTTCAAAACATGAATCCTTTGTCCAATAAAAGCTGCCATATGGCATATTCGATTGCGCCAGAGTATCTCTTCGTGACAATAGTGTGTTGGTGGGTTCGAGACTGAAGAAGCTCGAGTTGCACCTTTCAACTGTCAACGGCCAACAAGGGAGAAAGAAGGGGCCATGGACTCGTAGTTTGTGAAGAAAAACAGATGACAACGGTGGAAAATTGACCACTCTACCCTTCCATTGTCTTTGGTTTTCTGCTTGTTTTCATCACCATTGTGGGGGGTTCTGAGTGAGTGATCAAAGAACTCTTTTAATTCAACCACAAAGATCAGTCAGGTCAGGAAATCTAAGATATAAGGGAGACTTTGGACGGTCCTTAATTATGAATATTCTTTGATTGAAACCTTGTTGGTTTTTAATTTTTGATCGATGTCTCTGAAATTAACGTGATAATTTATTTCTATGTACGTTACTATATTTTTTAAATTAAAAATTAGAAATTTTAGTTGTTTATATAAATGAGATTTTAAATAAAAAAACCATAATTTGTGGGATTAAAAATATTAAAAAATAAATATACTATTGTGTGTGTGTGTGTGTGTGTGTGTGTGTGTATAAACATGGGTACATTCATCAAAATTAACCAAAAAATTTATTGTATCAAAACATGGGTACATTCTTCAAAATCACAAAAAAAAAAAAAAATATTAGGCTTAATAACATTAGTAAATTTCTTCGATTAAACTTGACATGGATACATTTTAAAATCAAAGAAAAAAGAATGTATCCATATAAGTTTAAAAATGGATTAGAAAAAAATTGAATAGATTTTATATATATATAAAAAGGTACATTTTACATATAACAAATTGGTATATTTAAGAATGAGTACATTTTAAGATTAAAAAGTTTTACATGAATGGGCACATATAATTAGCATGGGTACATTTAGCAAAATAAAAAGTACAAATAAATGGGTACAAATACAAATAAACTTTAAAAAAATATGGGCACAAAAAGAAATTAATATATGGGTATAAATTAAAACTGAAAAGAAAATTGGTACAAGTTAAAAAAGAATTACAAATTAAAAATGGGTACAAACTAAAACTAAAAATATATGTTAAAAAAAATTTAGTCATAAATATAAATATACTAATTGTAACATTTTTAACATTAAATGAATATATTTAGAAATAAAAAATATTTTATTATTGAAATAATTAATGAAATTGAAAAAGAATAGGATTTTAATTAATGAAGTAGCAGAAAGAATGATGAGAACCTAATTTCTCTATTTTAAAATTATAATCATCCCAAAAAAGAAACTTATCATATATTAAATGCTATCAATGTGGATCCGTTCTAAGCTGCGCGGCTCCCCCCTTTTGATCTCTTCTTTCCTTCCCCGCCACCACGCACCACCGACGAATTCATGAGTCCAAAGTCCACACCACCACCACCATCCTCACGTAGACGTACAACACATTTTCATCACTGTCAAAAAGTTTTTAAAACAAAATTGCATTCATTCATTGGTCGGTTTTTCGCATAAAAAATCACAAGTCCAATTAATGAGGTTTAGCCAATTTTCATCATAGAATTTTATTTTAGTTATTTGTACTCCTGAACAATTTGTAAATAGTCAATTTCCTCCATAAATTTGTCACGCATCACGTATACATCTAATGAACCACTTAAGAGGTTATGATGACTTTTCGTCGGTCACAAAAATCCACATGTGCTAACCAATTCTACTGTCTCTCCAAATCGTGCAAGTCTGATCTATTAACCTATGCCGTAGTATGGAACATGCCGTTTTTACCCTCTTTATTAGCTCACGCGTTGTATACGTGACAAACATGAACGAAATTTTGATGCAATGTTGAGTAATCTAACAATGAGGAAGAAGGTAATTGGCTATTTATAAAAATTTAAAGAGGTTGCTAAAATTTAGTGTAGAAATTAGCAGACTAACAAGTGCGAGGAGCAAATCAGTAGAAACCTCCCAATTAATTAACTCTAACAAATGAATAGCATAGAGGTAATTACACAATACTTACTATACCCATATATATTAATCATCGATTATGCGTGAGCTAAAACCATGAGTTGTGAATGAATAGCATATGCAGGTAGCTGACTGCTTGTGCATGAAGTGCGCCGCAAACGAGCTTCGATTCTTCATAGCTCTTCGCGTACATCCATATATCCACGCTGGCATTGCCTCCTCTAGGCTCTTCAGCTGCTTCCTTCCCTTGCCATTTATATATAATCCCTCCCATCTCTGAACTTGCACAGCTCAACCACACGGCTACAAATAGTACTACACTTTCACTTCATTCAATCTTCCTCATCTCTCTCTTGGGGAGGATTGACAATAATTCGAGTACGTATTTCATAATTTCTAGCTACGTACATACTTCGGAAGTTTGAATGCGTAGCGTTTGCAATTTGCACTAGTTAGTACGTTTTGCCTAAACTTGTTTCTTTTGTGCAGAAATCTGAAACTTGGACTACATATAGGAGCTGACACAATGAGGCCAACCATTTTCGTGCATTTTGTCGTTGGAATTTTGGTTTGCTTGAGTTCTTTCTGCACCATTAATGCAGAAGATTCATATTTGTATTATACATGGACTGTAACATATGGAACCATTTCTCCCTTGGGTGTTCCTCAAAAGGTTTGTGATCCTTCATTAACACAATGTTATTATATAATTCTGTATGTATAACTTCTGCTTAATTAATGTAGAAATTTTGATTAATTATGCAGGGTATCCTTATTAATGGTCAATTTCCTGGGCCAAATATTGAAGCTGTGACGAATGACAACGTAATCGTCAACGTTATTAACAAGTTGGACGAACCTTTCCTCATTACATGGTGAGTATTTTGTTGGCAGTTGTAATGGTTGTAGTCTTGTAGATTTAAAATGCATGGCTTGTCATATGACTTATTTCTTGTGCTGTGGGAAATCAGGAACGGAATCAAACAGCGAAAAACCACGTGGCAGGACGGAGTGCTTGGAACGCAATGCCCGATTCCTCCAAACACAAACTGGACATACAAGTTTCAAACGAAAGATCAGATTGGAACCTTCTCCTACTTCCCTTCAACTAAACTGCACAGAGCTGCTGGTGGTTTTGGGGGTTTCAATGTTGCACATAGGTCTGTCATTGCAGTGCCGTATCCTATTCCCGCCGGAGAGTTTACCCTGCTTGTTGGTGACTGGTACAAGACCGGCCACAAGGTATGTAACTCATAAAGTAACAGATATGTTGAGAGTTGTCCCACATCGGTGAGGAACAAGGTTTGCTATGTGCTTATATGGTCTTGGGCTACTCCCCATATTGCCAATTGGTTTTATGGTGGAATCTCAATTTCATCATGGTATCAGAGCAGGTTGTCCTCGTCTGAAGCCAAACGGCTACACGCGCTCCACGTCACCTAGTTGTTGTCCACGTGTAGGCTTGAAAATCAACCACACGTGCAGGAGCGTGTTGAGAGTTGTCCCACATCCACATCGGTGAGGGACAAAGTTTGTTATGTGCTTATATGGTCTTGGGCTACTCTCCATATTGCCAATTGATTTTTATGGTGGAATCTCAATTTCATTAAGATATTCGTCATTTCATTTACTCTAACTTTCTTAGGCGTCGATGCTAGAAGTAGGAAAATGTTCTTTTTTTTATACAGCATGACGTATTAGGTTGTCAGATTGGTCAAAACATTTCGGAGGCAAATTGTTATCAACCATCATTGTTTTAGAAAACTCGCATCGGAGCACGCCTAGGAGACCTTGAAGGCTGGGCGGCAGCAATTTCGCCTTCGTTTTATGGGAGTTGGTAAAAAACTCGCCTAGGCTTCATTGGAGTGTGCTATCCCCACATCCGGAGTGCAAATTGTTATCAACCATCTGTGTCTTAAACTGTTGTATCAGGAATTGCTATCCCCACATTTGAAACGCCTCTGTTTTCTGATAAAAGCTCTTATTGTTTCAGGAGTTGCAGCAAACATGGACTCTGGCAAAAATCTTCCACTTCCTGATGGTCTTCTTATCAATGGGCTTCTTAAAAATGCCGTCTTCACCGGCGAAAAAGGTAACCATTAGCCCTCCTCAAAAGTGTTTGTATAAAACTATCTGTTTTTGAAGATTTTCTAATCAAAGTTTTGTTGGGTTATTTCAGGAAAGACCTACAAGTTCAGGGTTTCAAATGTGGGGATAGCAACTTCAATGAACTTCAGGATTCAGAGCCATACAATGACACTTGTTGAAGTTGAAGGAGCTCATACCTTGCAAGAGGTGTATGAATCACTTGACATTCATCCAGGCCAATCCGTAGCTGTTTTGGTCACACCAGACGGTTCAGTCAGGGACTATTTCATCGTTGCCTCTACCCGATTCACAAAACCAATCCTCACGACCACTGGAATTCTCCGCTACGCTGGTTCTAACACCCCTGCTTTGAAACCATTGCCAATTGGTCCAACCTATCACATTCACTGGTCTATGAAGCAAGCCAGGACAATCAGGTAGCAATCACTTTCTGGGGACTTTTCTGTTGCCAGTTTCAGAAGCATATACAAATATATTTGGTGCATAGAATTTGTTCCCAAATGATGTGACAGTGTCTCAGTATCTAATTTGGCGATCAGAGTTAGTAAGCCTAGCATTATTGTCTGTTGATTTTCTAATTATGTAATTGACGATTTCTCTTATCTTTTGGGCGAAGATTGAATTTGACAGCAAATGCAGCCAGGCCTAACCCACAGGGCTCATTTCATTATGGAACTATTCCAGTTGTCAGGAGACTACTTTTGGCCAATACTGCTACTAAGCTCGATGGCAAGCTTCGATATGCCGTAAACAAGGTCTCCTATGTTGATCCGGAGACCCCATTGAAGCTCGCTGATTGGCTTAACATCCCCGGCGTGTTTAACTTCAACACGATCAAGGACACACCTACTCCAGGCCCTGCAGTATATGGCGCCTCTGTCATAGGAACTGCCCTTCATGATTTCGTGGAAATTGTCTTCCAGAACACTGAGGCCACACTTCAATCTTGGCATCTGGATGGATACAGCGTCTATGTTGTTGCTTAAGCTCTATGACCAATAGTCACGTGTACAACAACATATTACCTAAACATAATATTTTCTTACAATATGTCTAATAATATTTGTTGGTCTTTACAGATATGGCCATGCTGCTAATTGGACATCAGCTATGAGGAGACGTTACAATTTGGTAGATGCTGTACCTAGACACACAGTTCAGGTAACTGACAGAACATGTACCGATCAACATCATCCGATTTAAGCTTACTTTCTGAAATTTTGTCGTTCATTAATGATCAATGTTATTTGGTGTACAAAACTTAAAGGTATATCCACTTGGTTGGACTGCTGTACTAGTCTCTTTGGACAACAAGGGTATGTGGAATTTAAGATCTGCAATCTGGTCTAAGAGGTATTTGGGGCAGCAATTGTACATCAGAGTTTGGAACAACGAACACAGCCTGTTTACTGAGAACGATATGCCTTTGAACACATTGCATTGTGGCAAGGCCAAGCAGCATTGATAGCAAACTTATTTACTCTTTGATCATATATCTCTCTGTATGTTGTTCTTTCATTAATTTTATTTTTGAAAATTTGGTTGTTCTTAAGTTTCAGTTACGAGGCTGCGACTGTCGAAAAAGAATGGGGAAACAGGCTTGGGGTTGAGGGAAACAAGATGTTTTATGTGTTAGATGTCTTGCTAGCTACCACGTCCTATATAGGATTCATTTCTCTTACATGTTCATTTTCTATAACGTTATGTGCTTCTATAGTCCCCAGTACAGTGTTTACTTCTCTTTTTTCCGGCCTATATATTATAAGTCATTACAGTTAGCCACAAGATAGCATTGTAGCAATTTCTTATAAAAGAAAGGAAAAGAAAATTTCTGTTTGGTTCCACAGTAACTTATGAAAATGTTTACAAGTTTTTTCATAGCACGGGCCGTATTTTATCGGTTTAACCCTAGATTCGGTTTTAACAAAAACCATTATGGAAACTGAACTGAACCCAACCTAACGGAAAGCACTTGATGAACCGATATTATACTATATATTTTACCCTAATCTTAGTTATAGTTTATTAGTTATTTTGGTAGAATTTTGATACTTTGTTATATATTTTCAATGTAGGACATTCGACTTCCTCTGGAGCAAAAAGTAACCAAACGGATGAATTTTGAAGTGATTCCAATTGGAGGATGTTCGTGAGTCTTTCAAGATGATTGTATCAAAATTCCAGATTTTTCTACCAAGTCGTTTGACTGTGGCAATGAAATAAAGGCCCAGCGCGCAGCTTTCCTAGATTGATGTTTCTGGACGTTTTGGGTATTTTGAAGGTCAAGATTTGTAGGGGACATCTTCAGCTTTAAAAAGAGACATTTTGGGACCAAATCGGAGTTGATTTGGTCGGTCAAACGACTAATTTTCTAAGAACTCCGAATTTTAGTTCAAATAGGAAACCTTTTATTTTCTGTTTTATTATTTTATTATGTTTCCTAGTATTATTCTAAGACATTTTCTAGTAAGGATTTTATTTTGTAGTAGTATAAATAAGGCTTTTAGCCATTAGGGAGAGGAGGGGAGAAGAACACATAATATTTTGGAGAACTTTGCTAGGCTTTGACGATTCAAGTTTATTTACAAGGCGTTTTCCATCCAAGTTCTTAATAATATTTTGTTTTATGATTGTTAGTAACTAGTTTCGTTTGCTAGGGCGAGGCCACGAGCCTTAGCAAGAATATGTAGCTTCTTTTCAATTTGCTTATGATATTATGCATGCAAGTTTTAAATTATTAATCACCGTGTTAAAACTATCTACTTGTCTTGATAATTGGTCACCATTAGGATATTTAGAAAAGTAATGCAATTTTGACGGAGGGCTGTCCCTGGAATTGGCGCTGACTTCTTGTGGTTAATATGTGTAACTTCTTAGGATGGACGACATGTCTTAAGGGTTATATGGTTTTTCAAAAGGTTTTCACAAAACTAATGAGTCTTGCATGTTCACATTCGATCTGGACGCCATAGATGGGTTGCATGTTAGATATACGTTCTATGTTGGAGGTTCCAAGTAGGGCATACTTTAGGAAAACCTAACCTTCAAATATGCATGTGTAAGTCATAAGTAATTGGAAGAACTACGTAGGTTAAGGTGACAGTGGAACCCTAGTGCTCAAATTTATTTGCAAAACTATTCTCTTTTGGTTTTCTTTACTTTCTCAATTTATTTAATTGTTTTTAATTAAATTCATTTTAATATTTTAGGTCGTTAAATCACCTTTTTCTAAACTTTGTTTTCAAATAATTAATTAAGATTTGGGTTTAACATAAATTATTCATTCAATCCATGCGGAAGACGACCTTGCTTGAGCTGCTATACTACGATAACCTTGTACTCTTACAAGTATTTTTAAGTGTTTTTATCCCTTTTTGCGCAGGTGGTAAAAATCCCTATCAGCACTCAGAAACCCAACTAAACAAAAAGCACTAGTCACTACGAGCTGGTTTGGTATTGCTGTGCTTTGAAAAAAAACTGCTGTGAGAATAAGCGGTTGTGCTGTGAGAATAAGCGGCTGTGAAATAAATCAGCAAAGTGTTTGGTAAACTTTTTTGTAAAAGTGCTTTTGGAAAAAAAAAAACAGTCTGATAGTGGGTCTTTTCATTAAAGGAGCACTGTAGCTCCGTGTGCTTTGAAAAAAAAGCCAGTTTTCCAAAGCTGCAAATAGCTGCTTCAGCTTTTCCTTTGATTTCAGCTTATTCTCACAGCAGCTTCCAAAATAAGCCCTTCTTTTATAGTTTACCAAACACCTAAAACCCTCACAGCTTTTTTGCATGGGTGCTTTTTTTTTTAAGCACCTCACTCCCAAACCACCCCTACAAAGATGCAATCACAAAAGCTCCAAACTTTACTCCACAGGTGTTCAAATTCAAACTACCTTCGATTGACTATTAATACAAATATATATGAGTAATGCTGGGTAGACTAACTTTTTAGATCACATTTGTAAACTATGTGATGTGTTACCACTATGCAAGAAACACGTTAATCAACACTTGAGTAATAATTCAATTATCAACAGTCACGTCATATAGATTAAATAGATGGTGTCCCTAACATTACCCTTAAATCATAGTGCAATCTCTACAAGGACATGATATTTGATTATTCTCGTTCAAATGGTGCTCTATATTTGGAGGCAACCCCAACTACTAATCCATCGTCTATGCATGAAGTCAGGTTACTTCAGTCCTAGTATTGAGTTGCACACTTAGACATATTTCAATAAACTACCATAATAAAATATACGTAAAATTATTAAGACAAACATATAATATAACAACAAAAAACGTCAAGAAAATCAATTTTAAAAAATTCACATATCTCTAGCTCAAGAGCAACTAGTTGCCAAAATAAACGTACTAGAAAATATTGAAGTCGAACAGAACATGCTAGGTGCTAAAATTTGCAATAATCTAATAGAAAAACCAGAATGCTTTCAGCATTTACATGCTCATCATTACTATTCAGATGCAATAATAATTTTGACTAGAGGTAGCATGAATACTATGTCATTGTAAATTGCATATATTAAGGACAACATACTGACTTGAAACTTTTTTCTTGTACTTAATAATTCTCAAGCTTGAGCACCTTTAATCTTAAAAATATTGAAAGTATAAGAATTTCATATATGTATATACAAAGGTAAATCTGTATCAGAGCATAATTACATGAAAGCATAACATAGAAATTTTAAAAGCTAACTAACTAAATTGTAGATGTTTAGTCAATTTACTAGTTTCAGCTTCCTATATATCCCTCCCAACAAAAGCTTTTGGCTTAGTTTCCAATGTTAGGTCATTGGACTAATTAAATCAGTAAATAATAATAGAATTATAACCAATCAAATGATGTTGTTCACAAATGCCAATAACCTACAAATTTAAAAGTGAAAATAGAAGAATAACAATCATTAATCATTCGGAAGAGAAAAGAAATTGATAATTGGGTGTCTAAGTTTTTTCAAGCAAAGAACTGATCGAAGATGAAAATTAAAAATAAATAAATAAAGAATATAAGAAACAAATAAGGACCTCGTTGTCGACTTAAGAACTCGATACAAAAACTGAATTTCTCTTTCCTCAATTTGGGTCTTGTTATGTCAAAGAGAGGAGAGAGTTAGAGAACGAGCACCAGAGGGTGAGAGAGAGTGCCTGAGGAAGGGAGACGAATGATAGGTGGTTGTCCCCGTAGGTGGCAACCACCAGGTGGCTGGTCATCTGAGTCGCGATGCGAGAGTGGAACGAAGGGGAGCTAAAGATGGGACGAGGTGAGAACATAATGACATAGGCTTTACAATTAGGGGGTTTTGATATTATTATTTCAGTATTTTTTAGTTTTAATACTATATTGATGAATTGCCTAGCACTTGACCTTCTCTTTTGTTATGTGATGAATGTTAAACTTTCGTCACATAGTCGGTTGTAAAATTTCTCATCCAATAGTTTGTGGAGAATCGAAAATGTTTATGTGATGCAAAATATTTTGGTGTCCGAAAAAATTCTTATGTGACAATTTCTAAAAAACTCACTTATTTTTACCCAAATGTGATGAACTTTTATGCACCATAAAAAATTTGTTACCTAATCTATGTTTTCTTGTGGTGAATGTCTATGGCAAGGAATATGTACAGGTCATGCAGAAAAATGACTTTACGTTATTGAATGTTGGTATATGGATCACTTATAGCGTACAAATATAGTTTTCCTAATGGTGTATATATTGTAAAGATGGGCAATAAATAAGTAAAGGAAGGTTAATTGAGCGTCGTCTTGATTCCCCCTCTCCCTGGCCACTATTTTTCTAAAATTATTAATTTGCTTTCTTCTATTTTCTTGTGTAATTTTTTGCTTTGTTTTATGCAAGCGGGAGGGAAAAATCAAACTTGAGTCCTTGGATATAAGAATGAGTGCTTTAACTAACTAAACTACAAACTCATTGCTTTTTTTTTCCCTTGTGGATAAGGGAAATTTGTGGGTTTAGTTTATTAATTAATTTTTACATCAACCAAACCTTTGGTGTTAGCTTAGTTGGTGAGGGACGGTTGGATAATTGAGTGAATATTTCATTTTTTAACTCCTGCCAATGTAACTAAAAAGAAGCTATAAATTTTTTTTTGTAACAAACGATATTATCTATACTAAGGGAGAGGGGATGGGCTTAACCTCACAATGGGCTAACAATAATGTGGTTCAAATTTATCGCCAAAGACCTCTCATTTACAAATGAACAAGAATATCACTAGACAATAATATTAAGTGAAAAGCGAACAAGCTATAATTAGCTAAGAAAAATTGATGTTTGAGGATAAAATTAGTTACTTAGTTATAAACAGAGATCCAACTTCTTGTACTCCCTTTGCAATCTATCTTCCCCATTTTGATTAGTAGCAAGCCCCTCATCAAAACTTCATGGATCGAAGCTTTTATGGAGTAAAAAACTTCAGAAACTTTAATCCTCATAAAATTGCATGCTGATGCCAAAAGAAGTGCAATCTGTGGCAATAATTAAGGTTTGAGCACCCAAAGGGCATAAGTATCGATAAGCAAGTTCCAGAGACGAAGCAGGCAATCAGAGCAAGGAGCATACACCAGTTCTGATAAGGCTGCAGTTATAGAATGAATCGTCCGACGGCCGACTGTAATAAGAATCAAATTGCTGCAACAAAAAAGGGAAACTCTTTCCAAAGGCTGCAAATTTTACTCTTAATTCTTCACTTTCTCGTAACCAAACACTACTCTCCCAGAATCTTCATGTGCCCTCCACCACCCCAACATCACCCTCACAGCTCACTTAAAAATTAGATAAACCTCAAGCAACGAAGGCGCTTCCGCACATAAGAGGAATAAAAAAGGAGACAATGGGTCACCCTACCTTAATCCCCGTTCCGGTCGGAAATAACCGGACGGAACGCCATTCACCATAATTAGGGAAATGAAACAATTTTAAGGGTACCTAGCTAGCATATCTATAAGACCTAAATAAGATTGTATGTAGAAGAAATATCTGAGAATTAATTGGAATTGAGAGAGAGTTAAGCAAAAGTCTTGGTCATATATTCGGAAGCATGAGATGGAGGGCCGGATTTGGGGTACAGGTGGCGCTGCCTGCTACTCCTATCACCCACTTGTTATTCGCGGATGACTCGGTGGTCTTTTGTAAAGCAGATGAAACGGAGGCAGAACATGTGATTAAGATTTTTTGGTAAGTGTTCTCCGAAGAAGGAAAAAATCGAATTGTGTTGAGAATGAACATTTAGGCTAGAGATGGCTTCAGTAAATATTTGGGGATTCAGGCTGATTTTGGGCACTCTAAGAAGGAGGTGTTTGAATCAGTTTGGTGAGGGACTGAGAGTAGTATCGCTGGTTGGGCCAAGCAATTCTTGTCACTAGCAAGGAAGGAAATTTGGATTAAATCAGTTGCCATGGCGATGCCGAATCATGCTATGGCGTGTTTTAAATTGCGAGTGGGTACTTGTAAGGAAATGGAACGAGTTATTGTTCAATTTTGGTGGAGAGGATAGGCAAAGACTAAAGGATGTCATTGGGTGGCGTGGGATAAAATGACCGTAAGCAAGAAGTTGGGAGGGTTGGGGTTCCGTGATCTCATGGGATTTAATTTGGCTATGCTTGCCAAAATTAGTTGGCGGGTGTTACATGATCCAGAATCAGTGCTTGGTGTGGTCCTAAGGGATAAGTATTTTCCTAACTCTTCATTCTTGTTGGCAAATAAGCAGAATAAATCGACGTGGGGTGGAAAGGTATATTATTGGGGAGACAAATTCTGAATTGTGGGCTTCGGTGGTGGGTGGGTAATGGGAAATCTATCAGGATAGCTAGTGACTCATGGATTCCTAAACCGCATTCGTTCAAACCGAGGTTACGGAATGAGGCTCCTAATTTGAAGGTGTATGAGTTGATCACTGACGATAGGAAGCAATGGAAAATGGATGAGGTTGCGACTTTGGTGGCTCCGAATGACTTGGAGCTGATTCACACTATTCCAATTAGTAGAAGTGGGTGCCAGGATAAAAGGATATGGCATTACACAAAGAACGGGAGGTATTCGATGCGGTCTGGATACCATGTAGCAATGGAAATGATGAAAAACGGAGAGTTTGGACGCAAAGGAAGAGGAATGTCGAGTTCTTTGGGTGTGGTGGAAGGGACGTGGAAGAGTATGTGGTCCTTGTTGGTGCTGAATAAAATTTGGTTTTTCATCTGGAAGGCCAGTTGTAAGGCATTGGCGGTGAGGCATAATCTGGAGCAACGGAGAGTTCAGGTGGTGAATAAGTGTGAACTGTGCGGTAAGCCTGATAAAACTGAGGCTCACCTTTTTTTTGGGTGTGAATTTAGTCGAGCGTTCTGGTTCGGGATGGCATTGCAAATTAATATGATGGATATGGGGGCAAGGGATTTTCTAGAAGGATGGCAGAGATTAGTGGAGAGAATGGAGAATGAGAATGATGCGAACTTGATTTTATAGCAGGTGGCATTTGGGTTATGGAGAATATGGAAGTGTAGGAATGAGGCTGTCTTTACAGGGAATTGCATACTTCCACATGTTGCCGTTGAATTGTGGCGATAGCAAGTGGAGGAGTTCCGGGAAGCTACAACAATGGACGAAGGGGAGCAGCGGAATCAGCAGGACTCTAGGGTGGAGGGAGGGTCAATGGTAGGAATGGGAGGGCGATGGTCTTCAATGGAGGAAGCTTATATCTGGAGAATTAAAGTTGAATTGTGATGCTGCTTGGAGGAGTGTTACGAAGAGGGTGGATTGGATGGGTGCTCAGGGACTTTGCTGGGATCTCGAAGTTAGTGGGAGGGATGGGGGGGAACGTTATGCGGTTGCAATTACGGCGGAGGCAGAAGCTGTTAGAGAGGGGCTGGAGGCAATTATCGGGAGTGAGGTTATAGAGGATGGTATTAAATTGGTGGTGGAATCAGATTCGAATGGACTGATTCAGATGCTGAACAAGGAGGTCACGACTGATGTGACTCTAGAAATTTATCCTGAACAAGGAGGTCACGACTGATGTGACTCTAGAAATTTATCTCCAAGATATTTGGAGGATGGCGAGCTTATTCCAGTTTGTAAAATTTTGCTTTACCCTTCAGGAATGCAATCGTGCAGCCCATTCGGTGGTGGCGTACGTCGTTAAGCATGGCGGGAAATTTGACTGTGATGAGTTGGGTCCAAAGTTTCTTTTTAATATTTTAGCAGAAGATGCAAATGTAGCTACTCGTATTTAATTCAATAAAATTCTATCTTTCGACACCAAAAAAAATAAAATAAAAAATCCCCTGGCTAAGATAATAAATAAAGAAAAATAATTTACATACATTTCTCTTTCTTTCTATGCACACCTCTGTACATTTACATTTATGATAAAAACAAGGGTAATGCTAGGGAGACTAAATTTTGAAACAAAGTTTTGAAAACTAAAGGACATGGAAGTTGATGATTGGTTGATTACTTAAACGCTGATAAACGTGCTTATTCCTATTGGTGACATATCATTTAGTTTGCAAATTTAGTCTCCAAATTGAGTAATGCTAGAGAGACTAAATTTGCATGTGTTACCAATAGAAATAATCATGTTGATCAATATTTAAGGAATAAACCAATCATCAACTTCCATGTCATTTAGTTTTCAAAACTTTGTCTTCAAATTTAGTCTCCCTAGCATTACCCCTCCAAATTTAGTCTCCCTCGCATTACTCTAAAAACAAACTGGGGTGTGAAAACAAAAATCAATTCCTTAAAAAAATTCCAAAATTATGCACCAAAATATGTTTGAAAACTAATCCAACACCCTCATATATCCGTATAGAGAAATAGAGAAGGCAGAAAGGAAATAAAGCAAAGAATAAGAATATGTGGTATGAAGAAATGCTCAATTGTTCACTCATTCTATTAATACCCAGTAAATATCATCAGATGCCACTTAATACTATAGTCTAGTGGTATTCCTCTTCATTTGTAAGTGAGAGGTCTTAGGTTTGATTCTCGCCAAAGGTAAATTTGAACAACATTATTGCTAGCCCATTATGAGGTTAAGCCCGCCCATTCCCTTTAATCTAGATAATATCACTTGTTAAAAAGAAAATATAATCAGATAGTTCACTTTGTATAAACTATAACACGCAACTAATAACTATTGATTGACGCAGGAGAAAGAACCAAGGGTCTGGAAGAGACGGGGGAGATAACCTGGAAATCGCTCAACTAGGGAGACGGAGTCATTCGATGTCACTACGGGGATAGAACCTGGAATCACTCGACCAGGGGCAACCGATTCACTCGACGTCGCTAATCGTGTATTCACTCGACACGGCCAAGACTCACACTTGATTTAAGGAAGGAGAAAATCACTATCTTCTTAGATTGATTATAATTCACTCAATTGACTTTTTAATCTTACATATGAAACCCTTTAAATAGGAGGCTACCTGTAACATCCCACATCGACCAACGGAGAGGGGTGATGTGCCTTATATGTACATGCCCATCTCCTATAGCACGAGACCTTTTGGGAACTCACTGGCTTTGGATTCTATCGGAACTCTGAAGTTAAGCGAGTTCAGGCGAGAGCAATCCTAGGATGGGTGACCCACTGGGAAGTTCTCGTCTGAGTTCCCAGAAACAAAGCCGTGAGGGCGTGGCCGGGGCCCAAAACAGACAATATCGTGCTATGGCGGAGCCAGTCTGGGATGTGATAGAATGGTATCAAAGCCACTATGTCATTCGGTGTGAGTGGGCCGACGAGGACGTCGGGCCCCTAAAGGGGTGGATTGTGACATCCCACATCGCCCAACAGAGAAGGGTTGATGTGCCTTATATGTACATGTCCACCTCCTATAACATGAGGCCTTTTGGGAACTCACTGGCTTCGAATTCCATCGAAACTCTGAAGTTAAGCGAGTTCGAGCGAGAGCAATTCTAGGATGGGTGACCCACTAGGAAGTTCTCGTCTGAGTTCGCAGAAGCAAAACCGTGAGGGCATGGTGAAGGAAATTTTGTGAAAAACATGTTCATTTGAATAACATCATATAGCATGCAATTAACAATTAAAGGCGGAATCATGCTTTCATGCATTCAAAAACAAAACATCTACCATGAAATTCAAAGCCTAGTAGATTGGTGAACCTTGACTCAACTTAAAAAACAACAATTTGTTAGTTGAGAAATATTTACCTTTGTAGATTCCTCTTTGCATATGCAAAGGATAATCACCCAAGAGATAGGGCATTCATTCCTTGCTTCTTAGCTCCATGGATTTGGTTAGAAGAATAGGTTCTCTAAGTTCCCAAAATTGAGAACCTCTAAAGATTCTACACCAAGGTTGGATTGGAGAGGAAATGAGTGACCTTGAGGAAATAGAATTGCTAGACAATATCCCCCAAGGTGGTTGGCCTCTTAGAGAGAAATGGAAGCTTTGTGTTCTCACCAATTTTCTCTAAAATCAACAACTTATGAATTTATGTTATAAAGTTCTTTATATAGTCACTTCTTTAAATGACCTAAAGAACCAAAAACCCTAATTCATCACTATATGGCCGGCCACTCTATTGGATTTGGGCTTTTGGGCCTTTGTGAATCTTTATTCATTAAGTTGTCATACAACTTAAGTCAATGGGCTTTGACGTTCGAAGCCCATTGGGCCTTAAGGTCCAAAAACTATCCCGAGGTCTTTAACGAACTTGTTCGTTTGATTAATTAACATATTAATTAATCATTGCCATAAATAATTAAACCATTTAATTCATCTCCTTTGTTTCTTCAATCTCCACCTTATTTGGTGTACGATACATTAGGTTCCTTTTAGCGAGGCAGTGGGCGATTAAAACCATTTTACATCGATTGTGAATTGAAACTTACTTTCAATTCTCCCTTTAGTGATTACACACGTTTAGGGCTTCCACAAACCATGAGTGACCCCTAGCAGCATATCATGGCTACCCAAGCTAATCAGAAGAGGTAGAGAACCTATTCAGTTTAGGATTACAAATGCAATACGGTCTTTCTCTAATCTAATACTCTTGACCACATTGTTTGGTTTGATAGTTTATTTATTCATGTCTACTATCCAATGTGATTCTTTTGCTTATATGATTACTTTGAATGTGAATTGGAACGCATTCCCAAATATCATTCATACTCTGGCCAGAGATTTTAATCATATCATAGAGTATTCTCCCTCAAGCCAATTGAAGGTTAGAGATCCCTTGTTGCGCATTCACTTGTCTCCATGACTAAGTGGCTTAACCCCAATGATGTCGTGGACACCCCGATGGGGTGACTTTGACATAATCAAAGATCAAAGACTTAACCACAAGACAACAACTGTGATGCCTCAGGTCAAAGGACTAATTTGCATTATCCCAAACATGAGTTCTCATGTGACATGAGTATGAGAACTCCTCGTTGATCGTGTTCAGTGAACTCATTCTCTATTGAGCACCTACGTACTTGTCTTGATGTCACACACACCAATGACTCGAGACTAGTCACTCTCCCTGAGAGAAGACATAGCACGTACTGATCTTATCGGACTGTCAATGCCCAATTGGCAATCCTATGATCATGAACGTTTAGGATGTGTCTACGAAAGAATGGTCTCATTAATCTAACTTCATTAGATTGCATTCTTCCAATCACATATTCCTTGGACTTTATCGTTTAAGCATATAACATTTATATGAGACGCCTCAAACAATAATGTTTGCCTTTTATATGTAAACTAGATTAGTTTAACATGTGAAATATCCGTAAAGTATCATCATATGAATGGCTTTAGGGCACATTTCCAACACATGGACGAGGCCCAAAGCGGACAATATCGTGATACGGCAGAGCCAGTCTGGGATGTGACACTACCTTACATTGATAGGATAATAACTTAATACTAAAGATTGTAGTTACTAGGCATCTAATTAAAACATGGCTTTGAAAGATGAAAAGCCACCAACATGATTAATATAGGGACCATATTAATTGTTATGCACTGCATCATTCTCCCCTTCTAAAATAAACTCGTCCTCGAGTTTGCATCTTTTTTTAACCTTGGTTTGAATTTAGGTTTTCTACCTTCCCAACAATATTCCATCGGTTGTAGCTTTCCTAAATTTTGATCTTTAACAATGTGCTAGAGAATTTCAAAGCAAATTTGTGTGGATTCTTGATCACTTTGCCATGACCATATATGTACAAGTCCACAGTTCATTGTTGAACTTAACATTAAACTATCAATCTTCTCATCTTGAAAAAAAATTCAAATCCTTCATATTCTGAACTTTCCAAGCTGCAAACACCTACCAAAGCATTTTCTTCATCAACCATTTCAATGTTAGCAATTGTTTGAATAGCAATCATCAAAACATCATCCTCCGAATACTCATCATAAATTGGAGGCAAATTCCAATCAATTCTTTGTGAATAAAATAGATAATCTTCCAAAAATATTTCACTAGAGTGACTTTCATATACCTGATTATTATTCATTGGTACAAGATGCTGGTATATCTCTTTGTTGAAAAAGAAATCGCCCTTGCAGATTTTGCACAAAACGTACACCTTTCACTATTTTGCTAGCAAATTCCCCCATAAAACTTTGATTGAGGCACTGTCTTTTTTGTTGGAAAATGTACTCAAAGACCTTCCCAATGATATGTAACCTTTTGGGTGACTCAGACTGAGAGAACTGAAATTTGAAGAAGTGTAGAAACAACAAGACGATTTTTTGTCCTTTAAATCTGCAGCGGAAAATCGGCTTTGATGCCACTTGAAACAGGAAAAGCCAAAGGTAAATGAATATAATAAGGGATAATAGCCTAGGAATCACTCAACTAGGGCAATGAAACTCGCTAGACGTCGCTACGGGGATAGAACCTGGGAATCACTCAACCAGGGGCAACGAAATCACTCACGTCGCTAATCGTGGATTTCACTCAACACGACCAAGCCTAACCCTTGCTTTAAGGAAGGAGAAACTCACTCTCTTCTTAGATTGATAATAATTCACTCAATTGACTTTTTAATGTTACGTATAGAACCCTTTAAATAGGAGGCTACCTTACATTGATAGGATAAATAACTTAATACTAAAGATTATAGTTACTAGGCATCTAATTAAAACATGGCTTTGAAAGATGAAAAGTCACCAACAACATGTTTAATTTAGGGACCATATTAATTGTTATGCACTGCATCATTGATAATTTGCATAAAACAATATGGAGAGATTGGTGGGATCATGGCATAATAACAGATTTATTGGAGAGATTAGAGGTTGATTTGATACTCTTGTCATCCCCCCTCAAGCGAAACGGAACAAAGTGTAGATTGAGCTTGGAAGCAAGGAAAGAGAACCGTTCCCAGGTAAGTCTTTTGGTAAAGACATCAACTATTTGATTATGAGAAGAAATTTGTCAAGTATGGAGGACTCCTTGAGCGAGAAGCTCGTAAACAAAGTGGTAATCAATCTCTATGTGATGATTACGCGCATGAAAAATAGGATTAACGGCCATGTGAAAACCAGAATCATTGTCGACAAAGATGCATGGTGGAGTGCAAAGTGGAATGCCCATCTCACGAAAGAAATAACAAAACCATTGTATTCAGCTGCTGCCATGGAAAGAGCTCAATATTCGGCTTCAGAGCTAGAGAGAGACACAGTGGACTGCCTTTTGGTTGTCCAAGTAAGGAGATTGGGACCAAGAAATAAGCAAGCACCAATGATAGACTGGTGATCATCAATGGAACCTGCACAGTCAGCGCTTGAAAATCCACGAAGAGGGAAATCATGAGATGAACGGAAGAGAATACCATACTCAACGTTGCCTTTTATATAACTGTAGACATCGAAATTTCGGTAAAATAAATGTTGACCAATAATTAAAATTTCAACGCTCACGTGTCACATAAATTTTACACGTAGCGTGTGACTCAACGAAAAATCGAAATAAATCAGAAAAGTTGTCAAATAGGACACGTGTCAACATCTGGCAAAAATGATTTATTTCGTCTGATTATTTAAATCCAAAAATCAAGTTTTGGAATTCTATAAATAGGAAGCCAAGGCATTCATTTTCATTCACCAATTCACATCACACCAAAACCTTGAAGCTTTGAAACTCTAAAGCTCTCAAGCCAAATCTTGAAGGATCAAGAAAGCCCTTTTCGTTCTTTGTTAAATCCTCCTTTAAGATCAAGCTCCGACGGCCCTTGAAGAAAATGTTCATCGTTCATCATCCGTTCATCCTAAGATCAAGCCCCAACGGCCCTTTGGATCAACAACATCAACAAATCCACGCATCCATTCTTCAAGACCAAGACCAAAAGCCCTTTGAAGATCCGCTCATCACCGTTCTGATCAAGCCCAAAAGCCCCTTGAAGATCCATTCATCACTGTTCTTAAAGATCAAGCCCAAAAGCCCTTGAAGATTTGTTCATCCCCAACCCTCAAGATCAAGCCCCGAAGGCCCTTGAAGAAACTTCCATCAACTTTCAAGATCAAGCTTCGAAGGCTCTTGAAGAAACTTCCAACCGTTCATCCAAGATCAAGCATCGACGACCCTTGGATCAACAAAACATCCACAAATCTACATCTTGCGGAGATCGAATTAGAGGATCAAACTATAAAGAGATTGTAACCTCAAAATCATTAATACAAAATATTATTTTGTACACGTGTTCTTGTCTCGTTTCATCGCAGGAAAATACGTGTTCACAATAACAATAGATGTGTTTGACTCCTGAAGATGAGGTGATTTGGGATTATGCATGTACTGACAAACTTGATTAACGATATAAGCAATATCGAGGCATGTCAAAGTCAAATCTTGTAGACCATCAACCATGCTTCAAAGGGTTTCAGGATCAAAGATGAGATCACCATCATGAGTGGACAAGCGTGTGGATGAGAGAAATGGTGATTGCCATGTCGAGTGATCTCCATGCCGAGAAAGAAATTAAGCTCCCCTAACTTGCAATTGGCAAAGGTAATGCACAATTGATCAGTAACTTTTAAACTGCATCAGAGTTGGAACATATTATAATAAGGTCATCAACATACACCAAAACATAGAGTGAGTATGTAGATGAGTGGTGGATTTGCCGTGGAAGAAGCCATGACTACGAAATAAGGAGGCTAAGCGCTGAAACCAAGCACGAGGGGCTTGTTTGAGGCAGTAAAGAGTTTTGCATAGACGACAGACATGCTTGGATTGATGTGAATCAACGAAATCAGGTGGTTGTTACTTATAAACTTCCTCGTGCTGTCATTCAAGAAAGCATTGCGGATGTCAAGTTGTTGCAAAGACTAATGTTTAGAGACTGTGAGGGCAAGAATGGTACAAATAGTACTTGGTTTAACAACGAGAATAAAGGTCTCATCATAGTTAATCCAGCATGTTGATTGTATCCCTTGGCGACGAGTCGAGCCTTGTGACGCTCAATGAAGCCATCTGTCATGCGTTTAACCTTAAAAACCCATTTACATTTCATAATATTCATATAAGGAGTGGTCGGAACTAAGGACCAGGTTTGATTTTTTAGAAGAGCTTTATACTCTTCCTCTATGGCTTGTTGCAGGTGCGAATATTTGGAGTGTGACTGATGGGTTCAATGGATTGAGAATCATGAAGTACAACGTCAAGTCCATGAGATAATGGATGCGCGGTAGTCTACATGATTTGCCTAACAGGAAAAATATGATATTTGTGATTGAATGAGGCAACACTACTAATGGGTAAGTGGTATTTTATTAGAAAACACTTGAAAAAAAAAGTAGAGGAATGTCCTAAACGAGTATGCCATACATCACGAGTTGTCTGTTCACCTTAAAAAAACAAGTTTTTGTCGGATGGTGGGAGCAATACGGATGTAGGTATAGGTCACCATGGTTATGCCCAATAAGAAGTACATGGCATGTGCGCTTGTCTTTCACACGAAAAGAATGATCATCGATCTAAAGAAAACAATGATTGTCACGAGAAATCGACGAAGAGTCAACAAGTTCATTTTAATGGAAGGAACATATAATACATCATTAAGTAATATAGAACTATGTAAACCAGATATGGAGGAGTTGCCAACATGAGAGATATGAAAATGATCACCTTGGCCCACACTTACATAATCGGCACATGTATAGGATTGGATTTGTGTGAGGGTGGAAGGGTCATTAGTCATGTGATTAGTAGCACCAGGATCGACCACCCATGATGTTGATGACTAAGAGTCAGCGTCAATAGTAGCGAGATAGGAAAAATTCCCACCTATGACGCATTGATTGGCTTGGTGACTATATTCCTCACAAAGTTGACAGTATTCAGCATATCCAAATATAGGTGCCTTAGGTGGCAGCGACAGTGCAGGGAGAAAATGTGGTCTATTGTCTTTAGGTGGACTTGGGTTAGGCCGAGGATAATTCGAGTTGGTCTGTGTTAACATTCATAAGACTATTATCTTATATACGAAATCAATCAATGAGAATTGGAGATTATGGATTCTGGAATTTGAGAGGAAGTCATAGAAAGAAGAAGAATGGAAAATGTGCTTCTGCATTCATCACATTCACACGCACACACTGTGCACCTGACTACCGTTAGAAAGAAGAAAGAGAATGGAATATTCTCTCATTACATCATGTAAATCTAAACATCAATTTCATATATCCTATGAGATAATGACACATGGCATAAACCATCACCTACCCTAAGATTACATTGTAACTGCACACTTAGACTGTGATTCAAAGGCTTACATTAAAACTGAGTTTTACACTTAACCTCTCTACAATTTCAACAATTACACTTACACACCAACACCCCATTCTAAGTGTTGTGCTGGAATTACACCTAGAGCTTTCCTTAAATACTCAAATCGATCTCTTGCTAAAGTCTTGGTAAAGATATCTACAACCTATTCTTTATACAATATAGTAGATCAATCTCACCATCTTGAAAAACATCTTGAATGAAATGAAACCTTCTATTTATGTGTTTGGTTTTGTGATGATGAACTGGATTCTTAGTTATAGCAATGGCCAAAGTGTTGTCACACAACAGCTGAGTTGGTTCCACTTGTTCTTCACCAAAATCAAAAAGAACAAATCTTAGCTAAATTGCTTGTGCAATTCCTTCAGTTGCACTAATATATTCTGCCTTTGCAGTTGAAAGACCTACATTACTTTGCTTGATTGAGGCCCAAGAAAACACACCAGAGCCAAGATTAAAGGCATAACCAGATGTACTCCTCATGTTATCTTCATTTCTAGCCCAATCACTATCACAATAGCCAATTAACACTGCCCATTTTCTTTTCTCATAGGCAACTCCATAATTCAATGTGCCTTGTATGTATCTCAGAACCCTTTTAGCTATCCACATATGCTTCTTGGTAGGATTGTGCATGAATCTAGCCAATAAGCTTGCAGCAAACATAATGTCTAACCTAGTTGCTGTTAAGTGTAGCAGGCTTCCAACCATTTGTCTATACAAGGTTTCATCTGCCAACTCACTTCCATCAACCTTTGTGAGTTTCTCATTCACAACTAAGGGACTTACAACAGATTTGCAATCTTTGAACCCAAACTTATCTAGTAAAGTCTTTGCATATTTCTTCTGGTGCAAGAAAATGTAGGATTCTGCTTGCAATACTCCAAGGCCCAGAAAGTGATGAAGTAATCCTAGATTAGTCATCTCATATTACCCCCATCATTTCAGCTTTAACCTCATGCATCATCTCTTTTGAACTTCTTGTGTAGATAATATCATCTACATATAGTGACACAATGAGAATGCCACTTTCAGATGTCTTGATATATAGTGTTGTTTCATTAGGGCTTCTATGAAAACTAGCTTTAGTAAAGTAGGAATTTATCTCTTCATACCAAGCTCTTGGAGCTTGCTTTAGACCATATAGTACTTTCTTGAGTCTGTACACTTTGTCCTCTTTGTTTAGTATCACAAAACCAGGTGGTTGGTCTACATACACTTCCTCATTCAACACTCCATTAAGAAATGTTGACTTTATATCCAATTGGAACAGTTTCCAGCCTTTCTGTGTAGCAAGTGCCACCAAGTTCTAATAGCATCAAGCCTTGTCACATGGGCAAATGTTTCATTGAAGTTTACTTCAGGCTTATGAAAGTAACCCTTTGCCACCAACCTTGCCTTGTTTTTCTACACAGATTCATCCAAGTTTAACTTAGTCTTATAGACCTACTTGACAGCAGTGACTGGTTTATCAAATAACCTATCAACTAATTCCCATGTGTTGTTCTTCTCAATCATTGAAATTCCAGCCTTCTGCCATGATCCATCCTTGGCAGCTTCTTCAAAGTTTTCAGGTTCAATGATACACAGGTTGCATTTCTTATACACTTCTGTAATGTTTTTCTACTTAAGAGGAGTGTGATCAACATCCTGTGGACCTGTCATTCCCCTTTGATCAATGATCTCAGTGTTTGAACTTGGCAAATCACAATTTTCATTTGCTACACAATGTGCTTTAGGATCACAAGAACTCCCTTCACAACCTTGATCTTCTTCTCAGAATGCCTATCTAGCCTTAATTCAAAACTCTTCAAGGAAGCAACAACTTCTTGCACTTAAATCACATCTAAATCATTTGAATGCTCAATAACAGAACAAATAGAATCATATGTTGAACTAATCAACAATTTTTGAACTATTCTCTCTCGAGATAAGTCCTCTCCATAGCTTCACATTTGATTTATCAGATCAAACAGTTTTGTAAGATAGACAGAAAATGATTCATCATCCAGTATTCTTGTATATTCAAATTCTCTACGAAGACCTTGCCATTTAACACTTCTAATCTGTTTATCACCATGGTATTCTTGCTGCAGAATATCCTATGCACCTTTTGAGGTTTCTTTATGAGAGATTATGGGAAATATCTCATATGAGACTGCTCTCTGAATCAGACCCAGAGCTTTAGTATCTTTCATAAGTCTCTCTATGAGAGTCATCTTCCCAGCACTGCGTGATTTTTCTTTTTCTTTCTTCTTCGCATTAGATTCATTATCTTTCTTCGAATTTGAGCTCTCAAACCCCTTTTCAATAAGATCCCACAACCCGTGAGACTTGAAAATGGTTTTCATCATTATACTCCAAAAGTCATAGTTATCGCCATTGAAGATCGGTGCTCTCAACTCGCTACTACTAGACCTTGCCATGTTAGACTCAAGTCACAGACAACTCAAGCTCGATTTCAAGTTTCTTGGTAGTTCCTTCACATATTTAAATGCCCGGTATCAATTGATCGAACCTGACTCTAAGGCCATGTTAACATTCATAAGATTATTATCTTATATATGAAATTAATCGATGAGAATTGGAGATTATGGATTATGGAATTTGAGAGGAAGTTACAGAGAGAAGAAGAATGGAAAATGTGCTTCTACATTCATCACATTCACACGCACGTACTGTGCACCTGAATACCGATAGAGAGAAGAGAGAGAATGAAATATTCTCTCATTACATCATGTAAATATCCATTTCATGTATCCTATGAGAAAGTGACATATGGCATAAATCATCACTTACCTTAAGATTATATCGTAGCTGCACACTTGGACTATGATCCAAGGGTTTACATTAAAACTGAGTTTTACACTTAACCTCTCTATAATTTCAGCAAGGCTTTTTAGCCAAAATGGTTCCTAAGATTTGCATAACTCATCACTTTGGTCCCTAAAATTTGAAATCAATAGAATTGGTCCCTGAGTTTGTCCATCATCAATCATTTTGTTCCTTCCTTGAAAAACTAAGGACCAAATGACAAAAATACCCTCAATTTAATAAATAATGGGCCAAAATGATTTGACAAAAATTAAGGGTATTTTTGTCATTTTATCTTTATTTAATGGAGATTTTTCAAGGAATGACCAAAATGATTGATGATTGACAAACTTAGGGACCACTTCTATTGATTTCAAATTTCAGGGACCAAAATGATGAGTTATGCAAATCTCAATGACCATTTTGGCTATAAAGTCTTTCAACAATTACACTTGCACACCAACAGTTTGACGGTTTTGATTAGATGAACGCTAATCTAGACCACGACTGTTGCCTAGGAGAAATTTTTAGTTGTGATGGGAACACGAATGGTGCACCACGTGTTTTTATGCAAGTGGTGGAAAATTTTAATTTTTAAGTTATTAACATTTTAACACACATAACCCACCATTTATAGAAGGACACATGGTGTACCACTTCGTGTGACGGTCACTGAAAAATCTCTCGTTGCCTAGCTCAAAAGAGTGATGGGAAGATGACCGATGATTACTGGGGGCAAAATTTGCCAAGCCAACAGAGCTACGAGAAGCAACGAAAGCAGCTCTACTTGAAAAGGAAATAGTGGACTTCTTTTTTATGAGATGGTCTTCTTGAATGAGTAGATCGTAGCAGTCATCATACGAGAGAAAGAGAGGGCCGGAGATGAACGGCTGTTGCAAACTCTTTATATTCAGGACCAAGACTGTCTAAGAGGCTTTCAATGGGTTCTTCTATAGTAGTACTGGAGCCAATAATGTGAAGCGAATCCGCTAGGCTTTTGGCATGCATCAAATAACCGGACATGGACTGCTCCGAGTCTTTCTTGAGAGTGCAGAGTTGACCACGAAGAGTGCGGATGCGAGTCTTGGAGAGAGGAGAGAAACACTTTGCTAGAAGAGACCAAGCATCGAAACCGTAGGTACAAGGAATCAGTATAGATCGTATAGAGGGTGAGCAGGTAGCCTTGATCCAACTGAGGACAAGTTTGTCCCGAGAATCATTTGGATTGACAGAGCCATCAGCAAGCTTCTTTAGAAGTTTGGAATTGGTGGTCACGACATCTTCCATACCATGAATTTCAAGAATATATCTGAAAATTAAGATCTCCAACTGGGGTAATTATTTATGTCCATGAGAGAATTGATTGTGTGGGAGATGTTGAAGGTGGTGGGGTTGCGAAGTAATATAGAAGCCATAGAGGATCGAACTGTGGGAAGCGTTAGCTTGGGGAAAAGGATGATACCATATAGAGAAATATAGAACGGCAGAAAGGAAATAGAGCAAAGAATAAGAATCTGTGTTATGGAGAAATGCTCAATTGTTTGCTCATTCTATTGATACAGAATAAATACAATCAGATAGTTGACTTTGTACAATCTATAACAGGCAACTAATAACTATTAATTAGTTACATAAAATAATATGGAGAGATTAATCGGTGGGATCATGGCATAACAGCAGATTCATTGGAGAGATTAGAGGTTGATTTGATACTCTTGTCAATCCTCACGTATGAAAAAAAAAAACAATTCAGTTCCTTATCAAAATTTCAGGCATCTAATTAAGCAGATCCCCTTAATATTTTATGGAAATTATAATGTGATGATAAAATCAAGAACCACTAACAAGTAACAAAACATTTAATTTCATGGTGCTTAGTTGGTACACCCTCATATGTCCTTTACACCTTAAAACACACATACAGACAGAGAAGAAGAAAGAGGGGTGGCTATTAGCTACTGAGACTAAAGCCATAATAAGTATCACAACCCACACAAACATAACCAAAAAATCAAAACCAAATTAAAGAAAAAGTAGAACCTAACTAAGCTAAGACAAAGAAGAAATCCCTTAGATAAAGACTTAATGATATGCACCATTGGTTGTCGGAAGATCAAATGACCACGCGGTAAACGCCGGGTTCCAGCTGTAACCCATTTCGCCACCGCCAACCACCGGAGACGAATCCAAAATCGATGACGTGGAATATGAAGACAATGATGAGGAGGATGAAGACGCCACCACATTATTTAGTTGGTCGGAATAATAACTACCTGATTGTGATGTTGATGGTGTTAGCCTCTGAAACAATTCTTGAATTCCAATATTGCTGCTTTGAACTTCATGACCAACAATGAAACCGTTTTGTTGGTGATGGCTTGGAGGTGGTTGATCTTGGTTGTTGTTTCTCCAGAAAGAGCTGCACAGGCCAAGTGAAGGAGCCTGGCACACTGGATCCAAACCCAGGGTTCGAGCAGCACTCATTGCAATTGCCTCAGTAGTCATCATGTGGGACCCAATCATATTCATACCTCCCTCTTCCTTCACATTTACAGAATTACATAGTTGGTTAGGGTTAGGGTTTTGATGATGACTGGCTTTTAACAGGGCTAGTAAATGAGAATTCTGGGGCGAGCCCCATAGTATTGGGCTTGCTTGGACCTCCTGATCGAACCCCGCACCAAATCCTGAACGGCCAATCTCTGACACCACCGTTTTCAACTTCCCTGCGGCGGTCTTGCCTATGGAAGCCGTTGACCCGGTGACACTCTTGTTTTTTCTATAGCCGCCGCCAATTGGAACGTTGCGGAGGGCTCCTCCTTTTGTCCAGTAGCGGCGACAGGTCTTGCAGAAGTGGCGGGGTTGAGTGAGGTTGTAATTGTTGTAGTAGCAGAACTTGGTGTTGGAAGAATCGCATCTTGGGCATCTCAAGTTCTCAGTATTTGATAAACCTGCCGTGGTTGTTGTGGTGGCGGTGGCGGTGGTAGTTGTTGAGGAAGAAGGGGATGGTGAAGGAGACAGAGAAGGAGAAGAAGTAGTACCACCATGAATGGTGAGCGATTTCCTCTCTCCTCCTCCTGCTATGTTATTAAGGCCTGCACCTCCAAACAGTTCTTGGATCATCTTGGTTTTTTTATTTACTCTTATTCGTAGATCTACAACAATCCAAAAGCAAAGAGAAAAACAAATAAAGATAAAATCTTTTTGAGTGTAGTAGTATTTAGTGGAGAGAAAGCTAAAGAGATGAGAAAGTGGTTTTTGTTGTGTATTTAGTGTTTGTGTGATCTAGCCACTATATATATATATATATATATATATATTATGTGCGAGGATATTGAATCGGAATATAGATATTCAAATTAAATGACTTGCCTTGAGACTTAAAGACTTAAGTTGTAGGGGACTTTGTTGGCAACTATTCTTGGGGTGTAAAAGAATGGAGGGATTGCATAGTGGAGGAAGCTTTACTATATATAGGGTAACTGCATGTGGAAGACAGTATTTATGACAGCTTCAATCTATATAGCTAAGCTAAACAACATAAAGTGGTATTTAATTTTGGTGGATTCGGAATTCAGTTGTAAGTGGTTTTGGAAGGAAGCAAATGGTCTTTTCCCAAATTCCCAGTCTATTCTACCCTTCTGATCATCCAACGCTTTTGTCCTATGAAAAAATATAAGTTTAACAAGACTGCATTATTTCCCTAATGATTCCAATAACAGTTAGCCGAAGGAACTTAATTAAATCCAAATCACCTTTTCTTCTATATTATCCATGCAGCTGTTGAATAGCCAACTAAATATGATAATGAAAAATTAGTCACTCTAGCTAGCTACTTAACTAGTGTGCTAAATTTCTGATTAAAGACCCAATGAAATGATACATTGAGCAAAACCCTAATTTGTTTTATCCAAATCCCAGGTGTTTTGTAAGTATATAAGTTTATTTCTTCTCAATTTTTTAGAAAGTGGGGGGCTTAAATTAGTGCACAAACGCTTTTGCATTGTATCAATTATAAACGAATGGCTTGGCAATTGGCATTATAAAATAAGTTTTATATTACAGGAAGTGGGGGGTGCAGAAGAGAATATTTAATGATAATAGCAATTAAGTTTTCTAAAAGAATAATCTTTGTTGTGTGGGGGGGGTCTCTTGTGTTTCCTTCCTGAAGATGCTGTTCGAGAATCATCATTATAAGTTCGAGGAGTTGGCTAATCACATGGAAGTACGTGTAAAGCCAATGCCCTACAGCAACTATAAAGCCACTGCCCGAAAGTTATGGCTTCAATTTGCCTTCCCCACACACCCACAGACACAGACACTACACCAAAGAGCTAACTAGCAGAGAGCCCCAGCTGATGTATCTTTGATGGCCATTGGGTTTAGGTTGAACACATTGAGTAATTAAACCTAATTCAAGTAATGATTCGAACGTTTGGTTTGTTGTCTGAGAACAAATACTGCACGAGAGCACATTTCATTTGCATTTGAAACATTCATCATTGTTTCTTTCCAACAATGCAGTCGAGAATCCATGAAATCAGTTTTGTTGTTAATAATTTGAAAATTACTGTTCATCCTTGAAATCTGTATGTGCGGCGCTCTTCGTGAGATCTAAACCAAATCGACTTTTTTCAATCACTTATGCGTGGCAATTGAGTTTAGCATTAATCTTAACTTAACAAAACAAATATTTGAACTATTGATCATACAAAAGATTATCCCATTCAAAGTGGGATGAAAATTAAGTCTAAATATTACTAATTCACGTGTTATAATATGAATGCACAATAGAGATTGTCACAATATTACTGATTGCTTAGCTTACCTATGAGTATTGAGTATTGAAAAACATTCATGGAGATCATTCTTACAGATAAGTTAGCAGTCTTGACCAGCTGCTTAATCCGATCATGAACTATTTCACATTGAAGAGGCTGGATAGTATGAAATGTTCCTAAAAGCTCAACATTTAGTAGACCTTGGTCATATAGGTAAAAACCGAATTGGCTGGTGTGCTTGGTTAGGCGTGCAAACTGTGCCACCTAATTAGTAATTACATTAGCATAAGACAAATTGAAAATTAACCAGGTTGATGTAACCTTTATTGGTTAGCTAGCTGCTCATTCAATCACTATTCAAGTTTATGTGGAGCAATTATTCTCTTAACTCTGTGACAACAACCCACAGTACGTATAGCAGATTACTTGATTGTGTGAAACGAGCTGCCTTCGAAGAGCTTGTGGTTTGAATGCAAATTACTTTGATTCGTGTTTGTTTGGACTAATTGAGAATCTGGAAGGAATATAAGAAGTGAATTAAAATGGCTATGAGGGGTCTACATGTCTCAGATTTTTGGAACAATCTGTGATCAATCGCCATCTTGATTTCAAGATTGTTAATTGTGAAGATTAAATCTTATCCCTTAAGTTACAAGATAACACAGAGGCTAATGTGTGATTACTGATTTATCTTGGAAATTCCTACTCTTAAAAAATATATTTTCAATTGAAATTCTACAGTAAATCAAAATCTAATTAACTCCGTGAAGCATGTGAATGGAATAGTTAGCGGGTAGGTCCAACACAGATCTAATACAACCTAATCCTAGGTTCATTATAAACTATATTTAAAAAGAAAGAAAGTGAATGTTTTATCTTTCTGGCCAAGTCTCAATTCACATTCTATCAGGTCACAAATATTGGGAAAATAGTGAATTTAGACATAAAGACTGTCAAATTCTATCAGGAGAAGATGATATACAATATTGTAAGACCGTAAGAATCCAAATTGATGAATATAGCGCTAATTAAGAAATTGAAGATAGTTTCTGTAAAAGGTGAATAATAGTGAGAAATTTTTTCATGTTGGATGTCACCTAATGTTAACTATTAGTGTAATGATACATTTTTCAATTTAGAATGCTATTATTAAATAAATACATATATTAGAACCTAAGCTGAATAAGTAATATCATCTGACAGTGTAATTCTCACACTATAAAAATTAATAGTGCATGCATGGTAAAGCAAAATGCAACACTACTTTACTTGAGCAACAGGCACATCAAAGCCAGAACTGATCGATCAGTTTTCATCTTTGACCAAAGCACTACCATCGGATCAAGTCTCTGAACAAACAATGACTACCCATGAAACCAAATTGAGCAAGGAGGCTGGCTTTGAATTCAAAGGACTTTTTTTGGTTCTAAATTCATGAACACATCTATACATGCAAAGGGAAATTATATATCAATTTAAAGCGGCACAAACAACACACAATCACACATTTGCACTTTGCTTCTGAATAATTCGATATGTGAAAGAAAAAGGAAGCAAAATATAAATAAATAAGGTCCCATGAAAAGGAAAATACATAATGCTCCACGTTAGATATTTTTTTTCTTTTTATTTTTATGGTTGGTAAGTAAAAAGAGGAAAAAAAATGTCGAAATTATTGGTGAATGGATGGTGATGTTAATAGTATTGTCTACGTACGTATCTGACCGCGCGTGCCGTCCGGACCGCGAGACGTAATATTATAGACAAGGAGCAGACCGACATGCTTTTACCTGTGAAGGTCGGGCAGCGTGAGGGCAGCAGAAGACGACAGAAGACGTCAATGATATTACATGGGAATGGGCACTGGGCAGCGCCAGGGGGGCGGAAGGGGCAGCGCTGGTAGGGAATCAAGGTCGCCGTCAACGTTGGTTGTGGGTTGAGTGGGGCAGTCGTTCCTCGATCCTCGGGCACTCTATTGCTTTGCTATACATCTGTCTTGCTCAGTCCTTATCAGCTGCTTTTTCTGTGTCAATCACTTACTCGTTTCGCGCCGAATCACCCTCAAAATCTAAAACCATGTTTTCTATTATATTAGGACAATTAACTTTAAATATATAATATTCATTTGTTCTAAAATAGCTTGACAGGCTCATGTTTTGGTTAATTTGAAAACATACACTTTCATTTACATATTTCAAAAGATTAGACCAAGGGAGGTAAGGGATGGATAGAGTTGGTTGAATTAGGATATATATGTTTGGAGTTCGCTCCTTTTAATACAACACAAAAAGTAAAAAAAAAGTATTTTACTATAAGTAAATAAACTATGTTAAGTTAATTAGTATAGTATCATAAGAATGCAAATAAATGGTATTGATAATACAATTTTTAATTATATTGAAACTTCTTCTTGTAAAACCCAACGGTTATCAGGTTGTTCATAGAATTGAATTAAAAAACATCACTGTAATTAGTAATCATCCTCCGACCTCCATGCAAAAAGTTGAGTAATAAAGGAGAAGAGTATATGATAATACCACTAATTTTTAAGTAATGTACGGGATTAGATATGACATGATGAGCACATGCATATGGGTTGGAAATATGGGATGTGATAGAATTCCACATTCTAAATAGACCCCGACTAATGTGCGTGTGTCCTCTCCTTACGCAGCAAGGACAAGAATCCTCTCGGATCCTTTTCGTATGGATCCGAGAATCAATCAATCAATTCCGTTTATCTATATTGTGCGACTAGTTTTTATTAGGTACTATTTATAATTAATTGATCTTTCGAATTTTCAGAAAGAGGATCCGAAAAATATCATATTCCATGCGGCGATACAGATTTTCTTGGGCTCCTCACCCTTCGTCCTTTTTTATTCAAGTGATCAATAATTCTCTCTCTCTCTCTCTCAGCCTGTACCAACCAGGGCCGGCCCAGGCCCAGTGCAAACAGGGCGACCGTTCAGGGCCCAAAAAAAATTAGGGGCACCAAAATTATTAGGGTGGTATATTTATATATGTTTTCATAAGAGTATAAATTTATAAAATTTGGTTCAAAGACACATAAATTTAACTAGAAGTGGTGGTTTGTCATTTGAAATTAATGAGAAGGTCTTGGGTTCAAAACACCATGTGTGCTTATTTACCTTTCATTTTTTACAAATTTCTTTTTATAAGAGTATAAATTTATAAAATTTGGTTAAAGAATCAAGAAGTTTAATTAGAAACAATGATTTTTGTTGTTTAAAATTAACAAGAGGTCCTAAGTTCGAAATGCTATGTGCATGTTTATTCTTTTCAATTTTTACAAATTTTTGTTTGGTTGTTAATTTATTTTTAGTTACTATCTAATAGCTATGTGGGTTGTTATTTTTAAATGTTCGTTTTAATTCAAGTCTAATCTTCAACAAAGAATAATACGTAGACCAAATTTGCAAATTATATGACGTGTCATCAAAATGTTTAATTTAGTGCCCATTCATTAATAATACATATCAATTAAAGATTCGAAAACATAATTATTTTGTAGTCCCATATTGACAATGTTAGTAAATAAGAAAAAAAACACTTCGCGATTTATTCAAAAACACATTCAAAGTTCAGATGAAAAACAAAATTCATTATCTATCTACTTGTAAGCCCGAAGTTTTTTTGTTTCCCTCTTTCAATACAAAATAAATTAGTCTTTCTGTGTTTCTAAATTATTGAGTTTAAAGTGTTTTTCTAAATATAATTTTTTCGATGTCTTATGTGTGAAAATAAATAATTTTCTTACATGAAGTTAGGGCACTTTTTTTTACGTTGCCCCGGGCCTCAAAAATCTCTGGACCGGCCCTGGTACCAACTAATGTTCCTTTCATTTCCTTTGCACAATTCATGCAAGAGGAACCATATATAAATGGTTTTTCGTTTCAAATCTCCTAGAGTAGGAATTTAACGATTGATCATGTACCCCTTAATTGTTTAATATACAACACAAAAATAGTTATGGACTATGTAGGTTTGGCTTTGCTCAGTTCCTTGAGTTAAAGTATGCATTAGATCACATCCATTCATGATTCCATTTGTTTTAAACAAAGACTACGCAAAATGCAAGTCACTAATATTACCAAAATAAAAATAAAAATAATCCATCATGTTTTGATCACTTTTCATCAATTTTGTATTACAAGAAGGATAAGATGAATTATACATGCCGTGAACTCTCTTAAAAATGATAATATTCCTTTAAAACCAATGGTGACAAAAGTACATTTTCCTTACCAAAAATTTATAAGTACTAGATTTGTGAATTTAGTGATGATATGATTGTGACTCGATTGAATTATTGATCAATCTGATTTTAGTAAAACTTAGTATTGATATTTGATAATATTACAAGCATTTCTCTAGCTACTATAAAAATTGCAAAACATCATAATTGCTCATTTAGGTGCAAGTTGAACCAATGGCGAATATATTAAGGAATCCGAGTGGTCCTGAAACCACTCGGAAGTTCAAATAAGTGGTTGTGAGAACCTCTAAGAACCACTCAAGTCATATGGTGGAGGAGAAGAGTGTAGCAGCAGATCAACAGGTGCATGTTCTGCAAATGATTAACGAATGCGAAGAAGACTATTCTGTTTTTTTTTTTTTTTAAATTTTTTTTTAATTTTAAGATTTGGCCAAAACAATGTTGTTTTGAGCCAACCTATTTAAAACAAAATAATTAAAAGCAAGTCTTCCTATTAAGCCACGTGGATGAGACCCTTTTTAATTAAAGAAAATAAAGAGATTCTATTCCCTTTCCGCCTACCCGAGATCTCTACCAGTTTCATTTTGCGTTCGCTTTCTCCAATTGGGCAATTCCCAATTCCAATTCCCTTTTTCCTCCAACCACACCCAACCGATCCCCATGCCACCACCAGCAAAAATCATCGATTAGTTCTAACAATCCTTTTCCAAATATTTCTCTAATTTTGGATAGTTCCAATCATATTAATTCCGAATAGTTCAACTCCAATTTTGGATATTTCCATCATCAATCTTTTTTTATTATTATTATTATTTTTATTGATAATGAAACTATCATGACATGTTTACAGAGTATGAAACCTCATCGTGTCAAATTTAGTCTTTGTAGCTTGTAATGTTTGTCTATATAAAGATTATGAATGAAAATTTGATTTATTATCGTTTAATTTTTTAATATTATTTTTGTCCCATATTTTTTTATAACTTTTATATTGGGACCACTCTCAATGTTAGAATCCTGAATCTGCCACTAAGTCGAACTCTACCAATATCAAGAACAAAGTTACAAGGGACCGATCCTATCATATAATTGTATACATTATTTCTGCAAATAGTAACTTGAGAATATATGAATGTTGCTATAGCTCGTACGTAAAATATTCTCTAGTCATATAGAGGGGGCCGGATGCATTGACAGTTGGCTGCACTAAAATAAACCTTATAACTCATCCACTTATTGTATATATGCCCTAGGGCCCTTGATGGTCCTAATCAATCTTACCTACGATCACAAAAAACAATATTAGTCGCTTTGGATTATTCAAAATCTTCAATGTCACATAAAGAACATATTTTGTCATTAGGGTTTGTTTGCGTACTACTCTCTTGGGATCAGATATATATTATCTTTTTCCTATTGAATATGCAAACATCATATCTGCGTTTTCATAAGGATTTGCATATCATATCATACAGTTGCAGCTAATAACTAGTTAGCTGGGGTACCGAGAAAAGGTCGAAACCAAATTCCTTGGACGAAAACATCATTTTTGCATTTTTGTAAGGAGAGAAATACTAAAGAAATTATCTCAAAGTAAAATTCTTTATGAACTCTCTGTCATTTCATAGTTTAACTTTCATTTATAAGTCAACATTTATAAAACATTGTGCCAAAAACATAAATTGTTAGAGAAATCCCACTTTTAAAAGAATCTCTTACCATTTCTCTTTCTGAAGGATGCATATCATATCATAGAGTTGCAGCTAACTGGCTATAGCTGGGACACTGAGAAAAGGTCGACACTAAATTCCTTGAAAGGATAAAAATGGATGGTTCTTAATCCTAAACATTCCCTTTTACGTTGGTCCCCCTACATTTAAATACGACAAAAAATGAAATGAAATGGCAAAATAGCTAGGCCATGCTCAGCAAAACCTAAAGGGAGGGAGTGGGTAGGGTTTCGAAACTGGCAAAAGCTAGGATGGACAAAATTCTTGGTGCAGAGCTAGCATAGATCATGTCCCTTGACAAAGCTATTCATGCATGTGGATTGGTGGTTATTGGATAGGAGAAGAACTTTCAACAGCGTGAGTGATTCATGAGCTTAGCGCCTAGCTGAAACTTTTTTATGTTGTTTCAGAACATTCTTTATTTCGAAGTTATCATAAAATATATATTAATTATAAATAACTTGTAATTTAATTGGTTAAAAATAATCGTCTTTGCATTTGACATACTGCATTCAAATGATCTTTCTCGTAATTTAGTGTAGATTATTTAATCAAAAAATAGTTATACTAACTACAATATAACGGTCATAATCTTCATATTATGAGTTCGAAGCACGGTAGAATTTTCAAAACTAGTGAAGATAATTTATCAATGACATACATCCTGTAAGATAGTGAGATCCCAAATTCCCGATGTACTATATTATATAACAGCAGTCCATGACCAGAGTCCAGTTAATCTTCCTAAATATTTTGTTTGGGGTGTGCTATCCACACACCCCATTTTACTTCTCACACACCCCTTGATAATTTATGTCCGTTGATCTTCTTCAATTCATCCGATCCGACGGCCGAAAATTAAAAATGTGTGTGAGAAATAAAATGGGGTGTGTGGATATCACACCCCTTTTGTTTTTATTTTTTTACAAACAATAGTGTTAATAGGTTAAATTGTTAGTTGTAAGGCGAGAGAGGAGATCGACGGTGGGGATCGAACTCGCACTCGGGTACACATGCTTGATTGCTTTCTAACACTGAGGTAAAGCACCATGTGTAATAAATATAATCAGACAAATTTGTTGATTTTGTTCTCTATAAGAGCTTATGATCGGTGGCAAGCAGCTGCCACTTCCAGAAAATTGGGCTTTGCCCTACAAAATTTTGTCTGACAAATCAAATTTCGTCGGGTAAACAGACTTTACTTACCCAACGAATTTTTTGGTTGGTAGGACAAAGATGTCAGGATTTAGGGTTTACTCAAAATCTTTACGCGAGGGAAAGTGATCGTAAGGCAAGTCAAAATTCGTTGTGAAAAATTTTGACACGAAGAGAGAAAAAATGGCACGCAATATCTGATGGTTTGCCCAATAAATCTAGTCTTCGTCCGCTAGGTTGGCTTTTCCAGACAACAATGTTTGTTTGCTAAGTTCTACTATCGGTGGTCAAAGGCCCACAATGATGTGTAATAAATATCCACTAACACAAGGCTTGTGTCGATTACATAGACCAGGTGTGGAGCAACTGATATAAGGAGTGGAAGTACGAGCTACACAAGTGCTACGAAAGATGTGCATAGCCTGAGGCAACTCCTACCGTTCCACCTAGGATTTCTGGAGGGTTGGACGAGTGGTTATGGCTGTGCACTCATTTTTAGAGTGAAAAGTTTTAAGTAATTAATTTTATTTATATTTTAAATTTTTGTTCAATTTTTGAGTTTTTTTTTAGTTATGTTGAACAATAGTTTTTAATGGACAGAAAAAATCGGCAACAAATAAAGGTAATTGGATGAAGAAGTCATACCTTCTTCACTCTAGTTCTCGACCCCTATCTTGCCGGGTAGAGGAACGCTGAGGAGCATTTCCTGGAGGTGGAGATTTGGGGGAGACGCATGCCAATTATGGCAATGAGGATGTGAACGAAATTTATGTAAGTATTCATTTATATGTTGTAATTGTAAATTTCATTACAATAAATAAGGTTTAAAATATGATCGATAATTTTAATCGGCTTCCCTTAGTTTTTTATTTTTTATATTTTGTAGGCTTCTATGATTCAAAAGAAGGACAAGTACATCGCCAACCTCTCTAAGCAACAATGGGACGTGTCTATGGAAGAGCTGACAACTGATCAAGAGGTGTCTCTCCAGTTGCTGATGGACGAGGTTGGGTGATGGAAAGGCGAGGAAGTTCGCGACTGATAGGGATTTTATTACACACGTGAGCGGGCTAAAAACTCCTATAATACTTGCAAGAATTACAAGGTTATTGTAGTATAAACGGATCTCGCAAGGTCGTTCTCCACAGGGATTATTAAATACTTCGAAGCAAACCAAATTCCAATTAATTATTGTAAAGTAGATATTGAGATGATTGATTTTATAAACTACTTAAATTAAAAACGAATTTAATTAATAAAAGTAAACTAATATGCAATATTAAAGATGAAAGAAAAGGAACCAGTTTTTGAGAAATCAAATTAAGAAAGCACTAGGGTTCCACCATCACCTAGCAATCTTATGAACTTTTACCAATTACTTATGATCTACACATGCCACTTTGAAGGTTAGATTTTCCTAATTCATATTCTACTTGGAACCTTCAACATAGAACGTATATCTAACATGCAACCCGTCCGGACGTTTGGATCAAATCTGAACATGAAAGACTCATTATGCTTTATGAAAACCCTTTGAAAACCCATGCAACCCTTAAGACGTGGTGTTCATCCTAAGTGAAATTACAATTATTAATCACAAAAAGCCAGCGTCAATTTCAGGGAACCTTCCGACCAAAATTGCATCAAATTACTTTTCTAAAGATCCTAATGGTGATTAGGCATTAAGACAATTAGATAGTTTTAATCCCGATGATTAATAATTCAAAGTATGCATGCAATCAATCATAAGCAATTAAATAAAAATCACATATTCATGCTAAGGCTCAAGGTTTCGCTCTAGCAAAAGGAATTAGTTACGCATATTCATAATTAAAATCATAGAAAATATTATTAAGAAAAGGATTGAAAACACCTTCAAGTAGAAAATCTCCAAGAACCCTAGCAATTCTCTCTGTCTCCAAAGTTGCATAAAAGAAAGCGTAGAAAAAAAACTAAGAACAACCAAGCAATATAATTGCTAAGCCATCCACAAACCCTAAAACATAGGTCTCTTATTCCAATTAGGAAACTAAGAAAAATAATAAAATATCTTAGAAAATAAAACCCTAATTAAACTAGGAGAATCTGCCAAGTACTTGTCCAGCCACGTTTTAGCCTCAGATCTCCTCCAAATCCGGCCCAAGATAGCTTGTTTTAAAGATCAGGACGTTCCGAACACATCTCCAGAAGGCTACGAAATCATCCGAGGTCCTCTTGGGCTCGAAAAACGCAATTTAAGCCCAGAAACGTCATTTTCCAGCACCGTGCATTGCTCCTTTATTTTATCGCCAGACAATAACCGCTTGGTGGAAAAATCCCAAATTTTGATACGATCAAGCTAAGTGACTCACGAACGTCCTCCAACTGGAATTACTCCAAAATTCGTCCATTTAACCATATTTTACTCCAGAGGAAATCAAAAATCCTTTATTAGAAATACAATTCAAAGTATCAAAATTCTTCCAAAATATTAACCAAAATATACTAAGAATAGGGTAAAATATATAATATAAAGTCTACTCATTAGCGACCAAAGAGCATGTCGGGTTTGAGAAGTCAGGGGGTCTTTTTCTTTAGCGGGCTCTAATCTATTGACTGAGACTAATTCCATACACCTTTTCGTTTCTTCTTCTTCCCTTACCCCTTTCATAGCCATTCCAGATCTATTCCAGAGGTTCAACACAAAGGGTTCCATATTTAAGGTAAGTTTACGAACTTATATTTATATTATTGTAATTTATACTTGCATGTTAATTTTTTGAAGTAATTAAGTAATGTTGTATAATTATTCCCTAGAATAATTTTAATATGTTTAATGTTATTTATTATTTTATTATCAAATTGGATTATTATTCATTAATATTAGGTTTTATTATTCCATATTATTTTTATAATTACTTAAATTCTTACAATCATTTTCTTTACTTCCTATTTAATTATTCTGTAGAATAACTTTACTTCCTATTTTCTTTACTTCCTATTTAATATGTTTCCGTCACTACTATATTTTTTGGCCAAAAAATAATTGCCTAATTTTCATGAAAAATAAATATAGGTACGTTTAAGATGTCCAGTGGAGTTACTAAACGTGATCCAGCTTGGGAACATGGAGACCCAATAGACGGAAACAAACATGGCACAATTTGCAAATATTGTGGTCGGGTAATGAAGAGTGGCGGAGTGACACGACTTAAGTACCATCTTAGTGGATTAGATCCAACACATAATGTCCAACGATGCGATAATGTCCCCCCAGAAGTGAAGGCATTCATCACCACATTATTAAAAAATAAAAAACAGCAGAAGGAAAATATAACACATGGAATGGAAAATATTCGAGCTGGGCTACGAGGAGAAGTCATTGGCCAAGCGGTTGACAGTGATGATGAGGACGATGAGGACGAATGTGATGATGACATGGGACCTGAAGAACGATGCAGTTTGAAACAAGCATTACGTGCCTCCAAACAGTCAGCATGGGAAAGAGAACACCTTCATAAAATTCATAATAGAGCACAAGGTTCCGGGACAAGTGGTGGTGCACAAATGAGACGGGGAGGCAGTCTTAGAGAATCACAACCAACACCACCAATAGCCCCAAGTTTATATAAGTCATCCAAAGCACGTCAAAAGAGTGTTTGGAGTTATTTCATTGGAGGTAATGTGAAGGAGGGAATGGGGCGTCTAATTAGCAAGTTCTTTATCTATGAAAATGTCCCTGCTGAGAAAGCATCATCACATCATTTAAAAAATATGGTAGTGGGATGTCAACAGGCCGGTGTTGGAGTACAACCTCCCACTCCCTATGAGATAAGAAACAAATATTTGGATATGGAGTATAAAGACATTGGCGAGTATGTTAACAAGTTGAGGTCAAAGTGGGAAACTAATGGTTGCACAATCATGTGTGACGGATGGACTGGCCCGACCAGATTGTCTATCATAAACTTCATGGTATACTCCAAGGGAAAGACAATTTTTTTGAAGTCTGTTGATGCTTCAGACCATATAAAGAACTACAAGTATATTTACAAATTATTGAGGGATGTAATCATGGAGGTGGGAGAGCATAATGTTGTCTAAGTCGTGACCGACAATGGTTCTGCATTTGTCAAAGCTGGAAAAAAGTTAATGAAGCATCATAATGTGTTTTGGACATCATGTGCAGCACATTGTATTGATCTCATGTTTGAGGCAATGGGGAAGAGAGAGAATGTTGCTACTGTGGTAAAAAGAGCTAGAACGATCACAAATTATATTTACAATCACGGTTGGTTGTTGGCAAAGATGCGTGAATTTTGCAAAGGAGAAATTATTCGTCCAGCTACCACTCGATTCGCCACCAACTATATTGCATTAGACAGCCTACTTAAGAAGAAAGCAGGGTTGAAGCAACTATTCATTAGTGATGATTGGGCCAACCACAATTTCAGCCGCTCAAATGCAGGTCGTATGGTGGAAAGTATAGTGCTTGATCATGCTTTTTGGACTCAATCAGAACATGTGTGCCAAGTGTTTGAACCTTTTTACAAAGTTTTACGGATCGTTGACACAGAAGTGTATCCTACTATGGGGGCAATATATGAGTTGATGCGTGTAGTGAAGGATGAATTGGAAAGAAAACATGGTGCAAGGTGGGTCATAAAGATAATTGAAGACCGATGGTATAAAACATTATACCACGATTTGCATGCAGCAGGTATAAATTATGTCATAATTTGCAATTCATTTCTTTAGTTGCATAAGTATTATTTCTCTTATTAGAGTATGTGTTTCTTTGAACATCATATTATTTGAATCCTCGATACCAATACAGACCCGGTGTTGAAGATGATGGTACCCTTATACGTGTTGTACATAATGTATACTCTAAATTAGACCCTGCATCACCAGCAGTTGGCCAATTTGGAAATGAGGTACACAATTACTTAAATTATAATAATTACTTTGTTGGATTAAACTAACACGATTTATTGAATTCAGCTAACATGGTTTAAAGATGCAAGAAGAACTTTTGGAGAACCAACATCAGTTGCTGCTCGAACAAAAATGTCTCCTAGTGAGTGTAAACATATTTCACGATAAGTTTATAATAGAATTTGTTGGAGTTATTAGGCTTATCAACATTGTTTTTCATTGTAGCTGAATGGTGGATCATGTATGGGACCGATGCACCAACTGTGAGAAAGTTAGCAATCAAAGTATTATCACAAACAGCTTCCTCATCTGCTTGTGAAAGAAATTGGAGCACATTTGCACTCATACACACAAAGCAAAGAAATAGGTTGGCTCATAGTAGGTTGGAAAAATTAGTTTATTACTACTACAACATGAAGCTTCAAATTCGAGATAAGGAAGCAGAAATAGATCATGTCGACCGTGGTGACCCACTAGATGTGTTTGATATTGTTGCTGAAGATGATGATACAGAGGGTAACCAACTTTATCAATGGATTAGACCTCTTCATTTAGATGATGATGAAGGCAACCCAGCTCCCAGAGTTGCTGAAGAAGCACGTAATGAAGGGATAAATGTAGAAAGAGTATTAGCGGAGGAGGTGGGATCTAGCAGCGCTGACTCTTTGGAAGAACTTTTGCGCCCAAGACCAAGAAACACTGGAATTCCACCTTCTTCCAATCCTACACAACCACAACATCGTGCTGATACTAATGATAGCTCTAGTACAAGATCAGGAGGAGACTCACCTACCACCGGAGGTGGGAATGATGAAGGATATAGTGGAGCTGGAGGTAGTGGTGGTGGATATGGAAACTATGTTGAACCACCTCCCGGATTTATAAGCCCATTCACTGGTGAGGCAAACTTCACGCATGCAACACAGGATGAGGACCATGGCAGTAGGCGGGCAGGACCAGGAATTGGTCCCATATGGAAGGACTATACTCGTAGAGAAAGAGGCAAGGGGATTTTGTCAAGTCAAGAAGATGACTCGTTATCTATAACTTCGGACTCTGTTGGATTGGGAAGTAGTAAATATGGTTATACTCATAACCAACCATTTCCCTACCCTTCATATCCCATTCCTGTTGGGATGGAATCGAGCGACTCATGGAAACAATCCGAGACTCAATCTTCAAATGATTTTGCTTATGGACAAGGTCAACCAATCTCAGATCCATATGGGTGGCATGTTAACAATTACATGCAAAACTATTTTGGGGATTTATCATTTGATAACTACTCTTCACAATACATTCACTCTACACATAGAGATGATGAAGATAGTGAAAAATTTGAACCTCATAGGAACTCTATGTGGTACTAAGTCACTCATGTATCTTACCATGCAATGTATAAAGTGTAAAATAGTGTACTAATTCATTATATATAAATGATTATGGTGTGTTTAAACTTCTTTCATTAATTACTACATATTTTCTACACTCACAATGTTTGCCAGCTCGCTATATAATCAACTTGATAATGTTAAATCCATCATGCAATGCATTTCCTTCCAATTTTTTTGTGATAAACTAATAGATAATTGACTAAATAAACATCCTACAAAGTTTCAATAAAAATTTCTAAGTTTTTCTTACAATTTCCGTGGTTTTCATATTATTTTTATCGATATCGATATTATCGCGATATTTCCATCGATATTTCCGTGTTTTCAGATTACCGATATTTCTGATATTATCGATATTTAATACCTTGGTCAGCACTCAAGATTATTTAATCGGTTTTAGATACGCCACATCAGTCCAAATCACGCCGGCAGGCGGCAGCACCACTGAGATTATTAACTTAATCATGCAGCTCAGTTTCTATGTATATGTTTATGCTCATAAATTCTATATATGCAAAATGTATTATCGTTAAAGTTCACCCTACTACAATACGCCGTTTGCGTACTCCCCAACTGCCCAGCACCATATCGTTACGTAGATTGCATATCTTCAACCGCTGGGTACGTTCTGTGTGGGTAAATAATTAAACAAGCCGAGTGAAATAAAGTGATTTATACATACGTTTTTTCATCTCTTCCACCTTCTTTTTTATTTTTATAGACATTAAATTAAATAGAATAATAGAAAATCAAGAGCATGAATTGAGGTAAGTATAAAACGCAGTAAGTCATTGCGAAGGTCTATTCTCTGATTAATAAGGTGGCATTAGTTGCTTGCAATGTTACTACATCTTATATTCTATCACATATTGCTACATCTTATAAAATGTAGCCACAAGACTAAAATAATGTTTGCTTTTTGTCTATCATACATTCCATTATTGGAAGACTTTATGGGTAACAATATCTGAGGTTGTATCACTTTCAACTAATTAGACTCATAAATTTGGATGATTAGAAAAGACTTTGTGGGTTACAATATTCAAGATCGGTACAAATACGAAGGATATAATATGGTTGGTTTTCTTCATCTAATTATGTCTTTTTATTATGATTATTTTCTAACTCTATAATTTGATGGCGACATTACGTTTTAAAATTCTTGCTTGTCAACGACAATATAATAATGATTTGTTCAGTACATATTGTCTATTGATGTTAATACGTGACATTTAGTCTCTCAACGTGCATGAGTCTAATTTTATGTTGCCCAATTTGCCTACGACTACTTTATCACTTGTCTAAATTATTAACTCAAAAAATGAGCACATTAGAATTGGACTCCACAGTGACATGAGTCTAATATTATCTGTGTTTGCCCTCTTCAAGGGATTGTCTAAGATTAATTTTCCCGGTTTAGCCATGCATTAGAAAGATGTATTTATGGTATTTAGCAAGGTATAGGAACACAAACATCAAAGAAAGTTAGTACTTTTTTGGATGCGGCCAATCAATTTTCAATGGGTTCTTTTTGAAGCTAATAGACGTCCCAATGTAAAATGAAGCCTAAGACGAAATGAAGTGAGGCTTTTCTAATTTAGTACCTTATATAATTTTTTTTCACAAGAATATGAATTTGAGGTTCATCATATTAGATGCATGAGAATAGGAAATTTTTTTTCTTTCCTTTTTTATATTTAAGAATAAGATGAATGATGAAATTTTAACATATATAACAAGGGTATAAAGAAAAGATGAGGCTTAATTTAAAGTGAGACCCAAGACGCATTTCTTGTTATCCTTGTTTCTGTGCCGCCTCAGAGCTAATTTTTAAGGGGATGCTTAATGGATTTAAGTCACTCTTTTTGCGTCATTTCTTACTTGTTTTACTTCTAGCTGGGCGCTTTGGTTGTAAGAGGAATTTTGTCTTTAATTTTGTTTTAGCCACTGAAAGAATCATCTCATAGACTACCCAGTGAACTAGTTTACAAGGCCTTCGTTCATTACCAAAACTCAAGAGGAAAGCCTAAGGTTTGGGGAGGGAGGAAGATGATACTTATAACCACCCCATTTTCACATGAGAATAGGCAGCCATGACAGCTCTTTTCCTATGTTTATTGACACTCCTAAATAGTTATTTAGTAGTCATTATTATTTTTCGTAGAATAATTTGAAATGATACGAGTGCAAGATGATTATCTAGGTTGAAGAAGAACTCCCACAATTTTTCTTATAATGCTTGTTTTTGCAGTTGCAATTGTAGGTGTGAGCATAAGTACATCAGCTAGAGCGTATGTGCTCCGCCTAAACATGAATTCGAATCTCCATCTCTATATATAGTTTAGACTAGTTTAATGTAAAATACGTCAATTCAAATGAAAAAAAACTAAGAGTACGAAGAGCCGAATAATAAATTTGTGGGTTCAACTTCCAATTGTGGGGAAAAAGTACAAGCTGCCCCCATTTATCAAAAGCCCAAAACCACCAAAAAGGCCCAAATTTGAGATAAAGTTTGCACCTCCTCTCTTCAAGTTAAAGTCCGATTAGGATTACAGTCGAAGACTTCGATTACTTCAACTTATCACGAACGCACACTCCAATCAAAAACGTTACCGCGAAACTCCCACTCCAGGTCCTCGCAGAAGGTGGAAAGATAGGGTTCGTAATCGCTCTGAATCCCAATTCACTGCCATCGCCGAACGCACCATGAACTGTGAAGTTTGCCAGCTCAAAGAATTGGTACGATTCTCTCTCTCTCTCTCTCTCTCTCTCTCTCTCTCTTCTGTTTTTTCTTTCTAATTTTGTATTTGAAAATTGAAAACTGGAATTTTACTGCTGTTTCAGGAAGTCGAGCACTTTGAGATACGGGAAGTTCTGCGCTGTATGTTAGCAATTAAATTTTTTTTCTTTTAATTTTGATTTAAAATAAATCAATTTCTTTCTTTTTTTCCTACTGTTTCAATGAGTTTATATATGTCATGTATGTATGTATTAGCTTATGCCTTTTAATTATTGCCATATTATCGAAATCAGTTTTACCAATGGAAAAGTCTGCTGATTAAGATTTGTACAATGTAGAGCTTGTTTGAATAATTCAACTACGATACGTGTTTTGGTATAACTATTTTGTGTGAGAACTAAATTTCAAATGTTAAAGTTAGTATCTTTACGTAAAATAAGCTTTGCTTTAGTAAGGGAGTGTGTGTTTTCGATCATTCTAGTATTTTTGTTTTCGGGTTTGCACTTTGCAGTGGTTGTTAGCCAAAAGTCATCGTTTTGTGATTCAGTAGCGATTTTGAGTGTAAACTATACTAGAAAAGCTGTGTTTATAATGGCACCAAAGAACATGGAACTTTTCTTTTACATACGTTATTGTTTTCTCTGCTAAACTACAATCGAAAGTGGGTATCGAGAAAAAGAAAACATGTTGAAAGAATTAAGCTTGTAAGCGTGAAAATTTTGTTACTGGCTGTTCGTAATGCCTAGTGAAGCATAGCGTGATCAACACAACAAGTGGCACTTTTTTTGGGTCTTTAAAGCCATCTCAGTATAGATTTATTAAGTTTTCGTGTTGGTTTCTAAACAATTTTATTATTCATCTCAGGTTCACCTTTAATTAAATAGGATGAATATTCTTGCACTCACTGCAGTATCACTTATTTGTTTTTCACGTGAACTTACAGTACTTTAAACTTGAATGCAGGCATACTTCACACAATTGTGTTTCATCGGACATTAGGTCTTGTGCGGCCCAAGGATATTGATTTGGAACTTTTCGAAATTACTTATGTAAGTGTTTTTTATGCTCTAAACATTGGTTTGTTTTTTTTCAGCTTCTTGTCAATCAACACCAGCTTATTAGATTAGTGCTGTTAACTTTTGAATCATTCAGTATGTCTTTCCCGCATGTGCATGATAGTGCTGTTAACTTTTGAATGATTTGTTCCTCATTCAGTATATTTGTCCCAGGTTATTAGATTGTGAGAAATGATTTTAGGCATCGATATTTCATCACTTTTTCCTTTAGCCGAATAATAGAGTGCACTGACATCCAACTGAGTTATACATTTAACTGCATGCTTTTCATGATGCACTGCCAAATGTGAAATGCCAACTGCGAACTCTGTTGCAATCTTAATGACAGGTCAGCAGGAAATGATAAGTATTTTCTGCATCCGGTTCCATTTCCTTTGTATTACTATTTTGAGATGAATCTTCATGATTGTAATGCTTGAGTGTTCTAATCATCCTCGATGGTGGAGGGAGCTGAAGGCTACACTTTCTGATCTTTATCCTCTGATGTGTGAGTGTATCGTATATAAATCTTCCTTTTTGTGTAGGTGCAATGTGGAGATGTTGAACTTGAGAAGAAAATAGATGAGAAGATTGAGCAATTCATTAGTTGGGTAGAGAAACACCCAAACAAGAAAAGTCAGGTTTGTGCTTGCCATACAATTACCAGTAAAATTTATTAATGCTAGGAGAGATAATTCTCTTCAATCATGATTTTGAATCACTTGTTTGACTTCTCAATATATATACTTTCTTAGAAAGTTTCCTAATTAACTGCCATGATTTGCGATGCAGATCTGCTTGTCTTTCTTTGAACTGAAAAACAAACAGGCAACTTGGTTTACACACAAAAAAGAAAGGTTATACTGGGAACAATGGTATATAAATTTGAATGTGGCCCAACACCCCAAAGCACATTCTGGCAATTCTCATAATTCTAAAGTTGTAGGTGATCCAGGAGGTACAATTATTGTGCACTGAATGTATATTCTCTGATGCTTCACTTTCCGTGCTGACCCTGACCTTTATATCTGCTTGACCTATGAGTGCAGAGAGTGCATTGGACGAGAGAATGGCTCGCAGAGCAGCACTTGAAGCATCTCTTCGTGAGGTTTTGTTCCAAATAATAAAATTTGTGAATGAGAAGAAAGATCATGTTCCAAATATTGAGGGTGTAGTCTCTTTCCCTCATGAAATTACTATCCCAAGGTTGGTTCTGCATTTATTTATTCATCTTTTCAAACTTGGTACATATATTACATCTTTTTCTTTGAGTGAATAAAAAAAAAAATATAATCATTGTCGCTAAGAATACTTGTAGATATTAAACTATGTAGTTGTCTTTGTAGAATTTTGTTATGTCAGATGAGGTTGGTAGTTATCTGATGCCTTCTAAGTTCTATTCCAATGCAAAAAGTTTACTAGAAAATGCCTTCGTGCCAAAAGAGATTTTTCTGTTCGTGGAAATAGAATTTTATGCTTCTTTGATACTGACAATTTTATTTTCTTTTAGTTGCATTACCTCAACTAAACTTTCCTGGGTTATCTATGCCAGTTGTAGTTTTTGTTCATGGTCTTGGGAAAGGAGTTCTGTTTGGTCAATAGTATGCTCAGTGAGAGAGTCCGATTGGTTCGCTAATTTTAGTTGTATTCGCTTTTGGACGCTTATTTAGGTTGTATTTTGTCATGTCTGTACCCTACACACATGAGCAGACATACATTTCTTGGCATGTACTTTTAACACAGGGTTGTATGTATGTCTGCATAAAAAGGTAGACAAAAAAATGAAGGTTGATTCATTACCATGTATGTCAAGGCCTTAGACAGTCCAAATAAACACATGATCAGAGCATTCATTGGCCATATTGACAAGATAATTTGGCGAAGTAAAAGAAAGGATAAGACAATAGTGGACTGAGTTTGTTTAAACATAGGATTAAGGAATGAGAATGTCAGCGTCTTTGTTCTTTGCAAATTTACGAATATGACTGACTGCACCTAACATCTTGCTCTTCTTTTCTTAACAAGAAGTTGTTAATGTTACTGGTGCTGTTGTCGTTGTTATGATTATTGAAGAAGTTTCTCTGAAGATTAGATTGCTGATTTGATATTTGTGTTGCCTTTGTTAGTTCCTCGGATTCTGCATTTGGGATGGACATGATCAAGAGGATGCTGCAGACTGGCCATCCAACCATGCTGAGCTGATCATCTGCGTTTGTGAGTGCATACCGCTTTCCTAAACTGCTTCAAAGATGACTCGTACGGTCCATGAATTTGTTAATCCGGTAACCTTTTGCGAGCAAGGTTTGTTTCTATGTGAAGTAAACTCGAAGCACCGAGATTGTTATTATCCTTATGTAAATATTCCTTTCGTCCCATCGTATCTCCATTCATGTATGTACATCCTTTCTGGATCGTCCATTGACTTGTATATATTGAATTGGGGATTTTCGATGCCGGTGCACCGTAGCTTAAAAGTATGAAACTTTGTACATTTTAGTATTTTGATTGAAGGACATTTGTTGTTACCTAAAATTTAAAGCATATGAAATCTTTTGATTGAAGGATATAAATTCAATCGTGCCAACTATAAATTAAATTAAATTACTTCAAACCCTCTACAATCTTCTATATTTATTTCATGCCAGAGGTCTGCGTAATAATTCAATCACAACGATGGGCAAATAATCTGCATCTCTTGGGATATCTACAATCTTTTTTAGCGTTCGGATTAATGTTAATCATTGTTACCACACCTACCACTAAAAAGTTCAAAACCCAAATCCACTCTACACTCATCCCGTGCGAGTATCTAGACCCTCTCAATTTCCCACCCATCACTAGAACATTCAAATTCACCCATTGCGTCACTAGACCTAGTCGAAGATTAATAACGGCTTTCAAAGTCCTTGCACATAAACACTTAGTAGCAATGATCATATTCAATAGTTTTACGCTTGTAAAAAAGACTATTAGGGTTCAGTAATTAAACATGCCCTAAATTTAGTTTGATGCGTGGACATAATTTTTCCATTTTATGCTTTTAACGGGAAAGGGATCCTCTCCGAATCCCTTCCTCCTAATTCACCAAGTCTGGAGATCCGGACCGTTGAAATTTGATCTAACGGCTACAAACAGGGGCCCATTTTAAAGTTATAATAATTTTAGCCTTTGGATCAAATTTCAACGGCCCGGATCCCTGGACTTGGTGGATTAGGAGGAAGGGATCCGGAGGATCCCTTTCCCTTTTAACAGGCCAATTTTGACTGTGTCAACTATATTATTGACAATTAAGAAGGCAATATATGATGCCACTTAGTATTACAACTTTCAAATCCCATGTACAATTAGAGCCTTGATGTGACTAATTCCATTTAATTTAATTTTTTGAAAGAGACTAATCAACCTTACTAGTGCAAAAAGGAGAAGTAAATGGTCATAAATTTGATCTCATTTTCTTTCCCTAACAAGGAGAGAAGCAAAGAGGCTCAATTCGTAGAACAATTATACACGAAAGTTGCCTAATGCGCACTATGTGTTTGTGTAAATCATATTATATCTAAGATATCCTTATGAGATTCTACCATATCTCTTAGACTAAATAATATCTTATTAGAGTTGTAATCTTATTGAGATAAGGAATTAACATTCCGACTACTATAAATAAAGGCATAATGGGGTGAGATAATACACCTCACAATTACACATCTCTCCCTTTCTCTCTACTGTGCCGCACCCCCTCTCTCTGTCTTTATTATAGTTCAGTAAATTAGGCCTACAATATGTTATCAGCACGTTCTTGACGTTGTGCTAATGAAAATTTATTATTTAATCAGGGAAGTATTACGTTTTAATCATTCTTTTTATGATTAATTTATTATTTTATTGAATTGAACTACTTGTTATTGATTCAATTTAATTTTTCTTTGTTGAACGTGATACAACTCATTGGAGATGCAATACCGATTTTTCGAGAAGGTTCTTCTACAAGTTCAAAGGCTCAATTGTTTTTCGCCAATCAGGTTCTTTTAAAATAAATTAAGATATTTGAAACGACCGTGAAGCATGAAAACATTCTCCATGATGCATGAACCCCCTACATTTATATTTTCCTTCCGATATATATATATATATATATATATATATATATATATTGTATATGTTCATTTAATTGTCAATATATATTTACATTCATGTATTACGCAATTATAAATCGCTATGTGGAATTTGTGAGTCAAATAATCTAAATAAAATAGAAGCATAATTTTTTTATTTTTTTTATTTTTATTTTTTTTATTTTTATTTTTTTGGTTCTAAAAACCTTAAAAAAATCGAAAAAAAAATATAGAGAAGAAGGGTTTTTTAAACCCTAGCCACACGTTGAGCCACGGCCAGAAGCCGATAAGTCGTGCCAGCTAAGCCGCCAAGGAGCCGGACTGCTCTTGCACCCAAAACCCAGAAATGACAACGTTCTTCGTTGTCTTTGTCACCAACCCTTGGGTTTGCCTGAAGCCGAACCCCTGACGTCTTTTCTCTTTGCACCCAAATTGAAAAAGAACAAAAAATAAAATTCCAGCACTAGAAAACTCCGGCCACCTCATCTCTCCAAATCCCGACCACCCTCAATTTCTACCCTCCCAACCCCACACTGCCACCTTCCTTACCACCCACAATGAAAACCCCAAAGATCTCAACCATCACTACCCCTCTCCCAATCTTCTACGCAATCCTTTTAACAGTCTGAATTCTCTGAAGCAGCCGACCATTCGAATCTAACAATATGGTAGAAGTAGGATTAGAAGTTGAAAATGGTTAAGTTTAAAACTTCAAATTATAGCCGTCGATCATTGAACACAATTTGATAAGAAAAAGGATTAATCAACTAATCCCAATAAAACCCAAAAATAGTTCGCATTGATAGCTGGATTTAGTTTGCATTAGAAAAGATAGTTCAAACACTTGAAGTGGAGTTTTTCGTTGACAGTATGCTTCCAAAAGATTATGCATTTGCGCACAAGGTATTAGGTATCGATACCAATGCAAATAAGAGTACGCTGAAGCGGTTCTTGCATTTTGCATGGGAGAACTTAATGAGTTTTGACAATACAAGTCTACACTATTGTGGACACACTCCTATTTTCAAGTCCCTCAACGTTCTTCACTTGCGACAAGTTAAGTGAGTGATGACATTCTCGAGTACCTTTTGTCTAACTATTCAATTCTTGAACAAGTTAGAGTGACTGATGGCTGAGATCTTTGGGGGTTTTTATTGTGGATGGTAGAGAAGGTGGCGGTGGGGTCGGGGAAGAGTAGAAACTGGGGGTGGTTGGGGTAGGGAGAGGAAGGGTGGGTAGAGTTTTCTAGTGCTGGATTTTTATTTTTATTTTTATTTTTATTTTGTTCTTTTTTATTTTGGGTGTAGAAAGAGAATTGTTGCACACATTTGAAATTTCAAGATAAAAAATGATAAGTTAAGTGTAGAAAGAGGATAACTGGATCTAAATAAAATTTCTCTTTTATAAAACTTGGTCATTTTTTAATATGGTATTTAGAAAAGAGGCTTGCATTGTTAGACTAATAATAAGCAAATAGGGAAAGTGGAAAAGTGGGAAGGTAGTTGTACATATACAAGATCATATAAATCAATCCTATGTTATCAACAACCTCAATTGCAAAGAAAAAGGATCATCGTATCCAATCAAAAAGTAAACAAATAGAGAAGCTCTTCCAAATTCCAAAGCCTTCCAAAACTTTCCTTTATAACCAATGAAATATTCTTCCTAATTGAACCAAGTATACTCCTTGAAAAAGCCCTAGGCTTAGTTTCAAACTTGGCAACAAAGTTTCACAAAAACGAGCATACATTCATAAAGCGTAAAGGGATTCGGTTCGGTTCGATTCGGTTTTCAAACCTTCAAAACCAAAACCTAACCAATAAGGTTCGGTTCGGTTTTTCCTTTTTCGGTTCCATTTTTTTTCGGTTTTTTTGTTTCGATTCAATGTTCGGTCCCCTTTTTTTCGGTTTTCAGTTTTTTGAACCCACCCCTAGGTGCCCACAAATCACTCAGATTTCGTGTATAATTGTTTCTACAAATTAAACTTCCTTGCTTCTCTCCTTGTTGGGGGAAAATTTGAGAAATGAGTATTTATGTACAACAAATCCAAATTACCTCAAGTACAAGGTTTTTTCTTCTACTCATTCACTTCTTCGAAAAAGCATCTTCATATATGCTGGAAAGAATCGTGAAGAGCTCGAACCACTCAGTCCTTTAGAAGTTTACTTCTTTTCCTCCAAACAGAGTTCCTGAAATCGGGTTAAGCTGCAGTCGAAGAGCCAGAGTTTGGTGCACAAACGGCCAAAATACATGTAATAAGTTTAGAAAGTAAAATTAAACCCTGTATCGTAAAAGTAAATAATTTACTGGGAAGCATAATGGAACTCAGTTCAAAGACATACCGGTTCAGAAGAACATTAGGATTGTAAGGAAACAGATTCTTTCGGTGTAGACTTTCAATTGAATTTTTCAACGAAAGTAAGCACCCTTTGGCTTCTTTAAAATACTTTCCTCCATTTTGAGTGCCCTTGCAACTCCACACTTGAACTTTTCTTCTCTTAGATGATCGATTTGTAGCTTGTCGACACATTGAAAACTCCACAAATAAGCTCCATGAATCGAACACTTTACGCAAGCACCTATGAAAGAATGCATTAAGCACAGTAAGAAGAAACTAAAAAATATCATTATTGGAATCAAATGCGAATCTCTAGGGTTTGGAATCAAATGCGAATCTCTAGGGTCAACTACATTCGTTTTCTTTCTCCCTTGTTGGTAATCAGTTAAGAGAGGTCATTCAGGAGTAGAGGGTTCATGGCTCATATCGTAGTTCACCATTTCTATTCATGATTAACCAATAATTCAAAAAATCAAAGAATAAAACCATAATAAGGCTTAAAGTAGGTAACAATCACCAGAACAGCAAACAAGCTTAAGGGTTGAATTTGAAACAAGCAAAAGTAGCAAAGTGCAATTCAAGGTCCATTTGATAACCATTTCGTTTGTAGTTTTCATTTCTTCATACTAAACATAGAGCCAAAGTAGATGGAATGATGAATGAATCAAAAATGTGGAGAAAGTGTGGTAGAAGGGAGAACGGAGAAATGTGCATGGAACAACAAAATAAAAACCAAAAACAAGAAAGAGAAAACCTACTTAAATTTCTTCTCAGTTTTTGGTTTGGTTTTCATGTTGTGTATCATTCTATATTCATTTATTCCACATTCTTCCCACCATCCTTCCTCTATCCTTATCCATCTCTCCTTTCTTCCTTATTTCCTCTTTATTTCTAACCAAAACGTGAAAACTAAAAACAAAAAATGAAATGGTTATCAAACTGTTTGATCCAAATGGGCCCCTAGTTTCTCAAGTTTAGAGAAGTAGAATAAAAAGACCTTAAAAGATATTCTGCACAGCTGATTCCGGTATCTTTCGAAATAAGGTAATCAAGGAGCACCTGATGGTCATAGCTCAACTGCAAAATTGAAAAGATGTAAACTGTCATATCGTCACCACAAGACCACCGACCTCAAATTAAAAAATAGAAACATGTCAAGGTAGAAATGGGTAGCTATATAAATATCAAATAATGAGCATCTTGCCTCTAACAGAAATAGATGGAATAAGAGCACAGGATTGAAAATATCTGAGACACGAAAAAACGTATTGCCCTCTGAATCCTGAAATGCCCCCTTTTCCTTTTCCAACCTATATTAAACACAAAAATTGTTAAAAAAGAATCCGTGAAAATACTTTTCAGAAAAATGAAAAAAGTAGGATATTTATTCCTTACTGTTCTTCGGCACAAAAAGGTACAGAGAACAATTGCAGGAGAACTTTGAATAATACATCATCCTACAGTTCAAGACAGGGCCAAGAAATGAAAATTTTGAGTACAAATCAACAAATAAAGCAATCCTTCGAAGCAATAGACACAAGCCAAATACATTAAGAACTTCGATGCACATATAGTACAATTTAATTAACTATGCAACAACTTCTGAAGAAATAAAAAGTCACACCTCTTTAATGTATAGTTGGAGGAATGATTTAGCAAAGTCAACACATTTTTCAAAATACATTTCATGGTCCACTGATATATCAGTTGGAAGATGCCCTTGAAGCCAGCTATAAAGCTCCAATAGACCTTTCTTTCTTCCACAACATTCCAGCTCTGTTTTTGAGTCACACGTCAAGCATAAGTTCCAAATCGCACAAGCACATTTGTTGTTAGTTCCTTCTTTCGAGCTAATCAAACCAAAAGAACACCTCAGAAAGAGGAAAATAGCCTGTCTTTGCAGATGGCGGGAAGACAGACTGTTGACTTCTGCATCAGAAACACTGGATAGAAATGGAGACCCTTCCAGGCAATCATCCTGATATTCAAGAGGAGTAATGGGTTGCCGCAGAAGCTCTCCAAAGTAATCATGGACAAGTTGCAACCATGAAACAAGAACTGACTGCTGAGGGTAGGTTCGGAAAATGAGCCTAATCATAAGCACCTGTAGGTTTGCACCATGTACTTGCAATCAAATTATACTGTAGGGATTTAAGTTTTAACACAAGCATAAGCAATAATCTAATAAACTAAGTCAAGAAGCATGTTTCCAGGAAAATATGCATACAACATATTATGTTCTGTAGATTTACATAAACATCATTATAAAACTACAACAGTAACGCACCAAAAGAACATGTTAATTCTCATATAAATACAAAGAAAAATGTTACAGGAGATATTATTGTTTCCAAAAGAAGAAGCAGATATTGACTAGCATCTCTTTAGTAAAGGCCTATACCACACCAGCATCATACGTACACAACAACTTGAGACTTATACAGATAGTACTGGCGGGAAGATTGAAGGATATAGAAGTCTAGGTACTACTCAATCCAACTCAACTAAGCTTTTTTATTTTTCAGGAACTTAACATTAGAAACAGAAAAACCTAAGCCTGCCGCTTAAGCTATTTTCAAACTGCAGATGTAGACAGTTATCCATGCTTTGTGACATCAAACTTTTGTGTCATGCTTGGGTTTTCTGCATAGATACACAACCAACATCCCTAAAATCTTCTAAACATCAATAGTTATCTTCAAGAAAGGACTCAGGCAAACACATACCAATAACTTGTGTCTAAAGTATTGAGAGATGCACTTGTTGAAATTAATGCAATGTGCTTGCTCACCAAGGCACCAACAAAAAAGCTGTGGAACAAGGGTGATGAATGTAGAAAAAACTGGGTGATGTTTGTCTATAGATCCACCTGAAGCTTCCTCAGAACCACTTTGCGCAACCATGGAACAGAGAAACTGAATCAAATTTCCTAGAAACAAGGATCTTTGAAACAAAGCATCTGCCCTGGACCCTTTCTGAGCATCAGGCTTTGCACCAACAGGAATCTCATCTAGTAAATTCCAAGGCACAGTTGAAAAAACGGAATTGATAGAATCAAAGAACGCTTCAACAAGTTCATCATCGTCTTCTGACTTCAAATATTTCCTTATATCACGTAAAACCCGAACGACAGCAGCCGCGATAGACCAGTCAGCATTTTCCAGCTTAGGCTTTAACCCAAGAATCAACCTCGACGAACCAGAATGAAGATCATCAGCTCCATCCACCGAACATGATGAAGAACAAGACACCGCCACAGTGATCGCCAAATTCATACAAACACACAACAAACGGATAAAACCCTCCCAGTTGCTCCCCTAAAAAACACATAGAACTAACAAATGAAACACAAAACCCAGTAAAATCCCATCTATAATTACATTTGTCCGAGTCAGGGAAGTTGTAAAATACCGAATCAACAAGGAATTCCGACACAGCAACAAGAACACTGCACGCCAGATGCTTGACATATTGACTCTCCACTGTCAGCAAAACCATCTGTCCAACGTATACAAAGTTTACAAACAGAAAAATGAGCACATATGATTCATTCATATGAAATATATATACACGCACATATACATACATATAGGAAATTACCAAGTGATTTAGGATTTTAGTCAGACACATACAATCACTCTCACAATCCAATCCTATCGCCACTCCCTGATCAAGGAAAGTTTGAGCCTTTTTATCAGAGGAAGTCAAATTTGCAGTCTCTAGAAAGAGAGAGATAGAGAAACTGACATTTCCAGAGTCGGAATCAAGTGCTTGGGTCCAGAGCTTGACTTGTCGAAGAACCTGAGAGAGAGTGACCAGAACTTCCCTCTCTTGGGCTACCAAAACGACGCCGGATTCCTGCAAAAGGAACAGAGAAATGAGCTTCTGAAACACCAATGAAACGAAACCCTAATACGGCAGTGTGGACGGAACTGACGGTGTACGGACGGAGAAAATCGTCGTCCAAACGGCACAGCCGCGAGAGCTTCGAATCACTGCACATCGCATCTGAGAGTCTGGAGGACGCGAAACGCAGCGTTTAGAAGGCTGGTTGGGGTGTTCGGTGATATATTGGGAAACATCAGGGACAGTTGTGATATATTGCAATTTGTTCTGCTTCGGATCCAAGCCGCTCATTTTTTGGCGGGTAAAAGTGTTGAATTAATTTATATGCCACCGTCGTATGAGATAGCAGCTCTGATACAAAAATGCACCTCCGTAACCTCGCCGAAACAAGCGCGGCAGCTCCACGCTCTCCTCCTTACCACCACCACCGTCGGCTCGCGCTTTCCGTACCTGTACAACAATGTCATATCCATGTACTGGCGATGTGGATCGCTTGGGGACTCGCGGAAGGTGTTTGACAAAATGCCTCAACGAAATCTGGTTTCATTCAATGCGCTCATTGCGGCCTATTCCCGGGACTCAAACAGTGCGATTTTGGCTTGTGAGCTATTTAACGAAATGGGAGTTGAATGTCTTAGGCCAAATGGTTCGACTTTCACGAGCTTACTGCAGGCGTCATATACTCTTGAGGATTGGTTGATTGGCTCCTTGATTCATGCCCAAATTCTGAAGTTTGGGTTCTTGAGTGATGTTTGTCTTCAAACTGCTTTACTTGGGATGTACTCCAACTGTAGGGATTTGGAATCCGCGAGGAAAGTTTTTGGCGGGATGGTTGATAAAGATGTTGTTGCTTGGAATTCAATGATTTTTGGGAATTTGAAGAATGATGAGACAGGGGAAGGGCTTTCTCTCTTTGATGGCATGTTGAGGACTGGAATTGTTCCTACTCAATTCACATATTCAATGGTCTTGACTGCTTGCAGCAGATTAAGATATTTTTATCTGGGGAAACTCATCCATGCCCGAGTCATAGTTTCAAAAACGCTAGCTGACTTAGCTTTGCAGAATTCCTTGCTTGACATGTATTGCAATTCTGGTGACACCCGAGTAGCATTTGGCGTGTTTAAGGGAATGTGTAACCCGGATTTGGTCTCTTGGAACACAATGATTTCTGGGTGTTCGGAACGTGGTGATGGTGAGAAGGCCATGAATTTATTTGTCCAGTTAAAGAAAACGCCGTTTCTTAAACCAGATGAGTATACTTTTGCAGCCATCATATCCGCAACAGGCACAGATCTAGTTTCCAACTATGGCAAGTCACTTCACGGACAGGTCACAAAAGCAGGATTTGAGAAGAGCATTTTTGTAGGAACTACACTAGTGTCTATGTATTTTCGAAATGCTGAATCAGATGATGCTCAGAAGGTGTTTTATTCCATCATAAAGAAGGATGTTGTTCTATGGACTGAGATGATCATGGGTTTTTCGAGATTGGCTGATGGGGAGAGTGCAATTAAGTTCTTTTATGAAATGTGCCAGGAAGGCCATAAGATTGACAGCTTTGCTCTCAGTGGAGTGTTGAGTGCTTGTTCCGACCTTGCCATGCTAAAACAAGGTGAGATGATTCACTCATGGGCCATAAAAACTGGGCACGATGTTGAAATGTCAGTTTGCGGGAGTCTTGTAGATATGTATTCAAAAAATGGTAGCCTTGAAGCTGCTTATTCTATATTTTCCCAAGTTTCGGACCCCGATTTGAAATGCTGGAACTCAATGCTCGGAGGATATAGTCATCACGGCATGGCAGAGGAAGCATTGAAGCTGTTTTTTGAGATAGAAAAACATGGTCTGAGACCAGACCAAGTAACATTTCTGTCTCTACTCTCAGCTTGCAACCACAGTGGTATGACTGAAGTAGGAAAGTTTTTGTGGAGATGTATGAAGGAAAACGGTATCACACCTGGGCCTAAGCACTACTCTTGCATGGTGAGTTTGTTAAGTCGAGCTCGGTTGTTGGATGAGGCAGAGGAGCTTATCATCAGTTCACCGTTTAATGAAAATCTTGAACTGTGGAGAACTTTGCTGAGCTCGTGCGTCGTCAATAAAAATTTGAAAATAGGAGTTCATGCAGCAGAGCAGGTTTTAAGTTTGGACTCAGAAGACAGTGCAACGCATATTTTGCTGTCAAATCTCTATGCTGCTGCAGGAAAATGGGATAGTGTTGTAGAAACAAGGAGAAACATTAGAGTATTGACGTTGGAAAAGGATCCTGGACTAAGCTGGATTGAAGATAAGAGTAATATTCAGGTATTCTGTTCCGGCGTTGGATCAGAACAGGAGGTAGGTGAAGCCGAAGCTGCATTACATTCGTTACAAGGGAGCATGGTAAGATTACAAACAGATGAATTTGATGAACCGATTTATAATTTACATGAAATGTAGAACTTTGAAACATCATTACTTGGAAGTTTATCGAAACAATACAACTGTTTCGAGCTTTAAGTACCTCTAGCGCTACTGAGTAACCAACCGACAGGGCCTTCATCCTAACACTTTCGGTTTGCTTGAGCCGAAGTGGTGTTCGGCAGAATTCGAGGGAAAAATAAGTTTGACATGAACTGAAAAATTAAAACTCGAAACCGACGAATAAATTAACCGATGTAAATTTAGAAATTCCAAGGATTAACTCTGTTCAGACTGGAAATCGAAAGACCAAACTAAAATCTTCAGCAAATTCACGGTGCAACACAGTAGACACGTAGAGAACTGGAAAGATGTTGAGAGGTCTTTGATTGAACATACAAAAACCAAGATCAATAGTTAAAATACCCGGGAACACCCTAGAATTTCTGCAAAAAGCATTGGCAAATAAGTTTGAAATTCTCAAAGGTGTCTTTAACGGAAAGCAGATTTGCCCCCATTTTCTAGGTGAGAAGGTAAGTAGAATATATGTAACTAGAAATCTGGTAGAAAAAGCCGGCAAGAAATGGGGTAATGCCAGAGGTCGAATATAATACGATCCAAATTTAGCAACAGAGAAACTACACATAACTTGCAAACTATGTAGAGCCATAGCTAGAGAAAAGTTAGCGTTGCCAGTTTACACAAATCAGTCATTGTTAACTTTGCTTCTCGTGTGACAATTGCACAGCGAGGGTACACCGAGACTGCTCTTCACAGGCCAAGTGCCATCATCCCAAATTGCTCTAGCTTTATTGTATGCAACGTCTCATTCTGTGTATGCGCTAGAGGAAGCTTTCAATATCCTTTTCCCTTGAAATCTTTCCTCTGCTGGAGTAATGTTCCTGTGTCTTTTACATGGCCTCGAATAGGACTCGATGCTCTAATAATTCTGATAAAACACTCCTCATTTTATCAACTGAAACCGGTTTTAGTATAACACCATCCACACCAACCCTCATGCAGTTCTCCTTTGTAATCTTGTCTATGCTTCCGGTAAGTGCCACTAATACCGGCCGCTCATGACGTTTTGTGAACTTTTCATGTATACGGACAGCAAGTTCATAACCATCGATTCCTGGCATGCTCACATCCATGAACACCACCTTGTGCTCTTGTGAAATAACATGCAATAACTCATCGATTAAGCTTACAGCTGTTACATCACATCCTAGGTGCGCAAGGAGTCCCTTTGTCACTGACCTGCTGACCCTGAACGATTAAAAGAATGGGAAGAAAACGGAGCTCAGTGAGAACAAGTAGAATATTGTTCACAAGCCATAAAAATAAAAGAACAACCAGCCATTACACCTTGATGAATCTCATAAAATTCATACATATAACTATACTTGCATCTGCTGCTCATTTAAAAGTGTTACGCCAATATGCACCCACTAAGATCACAAGTTAAAAATTGTTTCCACACCTTGACAGAGTTATTTGGCAGTTTATAACATGATGTTTCCGAATGGATGAAATAATCGTACAATACCCTAGAACTGCTATTCCTTTTATCCAAATACTGACTCGGCAATTAAAACACATCAGGTCAAAAACCACTAAATAACTACTGAATGCGCTCACTAATTCCAGACCTCTCACTCCCAAGCCAAATCTATTATCACCGCTCAAATTGATAACAGTACAGTATTTCATAACAAATTTAGCTTGTGTATAATGTATATACTCATTCCCTATTTTATAAAATAAATACTGCTGGAGGAAACAACGCATCAAAAAATTAACAGGGTAGGAAAGGTGGCTAGTTACTGACCCATTATCATCCATGACAAGGACTTTCAACCCTGGAAAGTTAGTTTGAACATGATTTGCTTGCAGCTTGGGTGCAAAAGGCAGCTTAGACTCATTCGAACGCTCTGGAAATCCGAGTTTCACAATGAAAGTGGCTGTGCATCCCTTGCCAAGACCTTCACTTTCAATCCAAATATGCCCTTCCATAAGATTTACAAATCTGATCACATCATACAAACCAAGATTGCATTACAACTGCATATAAATATATCTCCTAGTAATATTGATTCAAACCTTCACAAAACTTGAAATGCTAAAAAAAACAGGTGGATAGTTATACAAGCTCAATGCATAGTTTTCTTTTTCTTTCATTTTGGGAAAACGATAATTTCAGTCCAATACTTTATGCCACTTTCCGCTATGGCCCCTCTAGTTTTATTTTAGCATCCTTACGGTTTTGTGAATGCTAGCAATTAAATACATTTCAGATTTATAACGATTACGAGGACGGAATCTGCACATGACACACGTGTATGTGTGTTAAAAACTTTAGAGCTTAGTTATAGTCCACCATGCTATTACATATAACTACACTAGAGATATAGGGATTTGGATGTAGTGAATTGAGGACCAAAATAAAAGATTATAAACTATGTAGAACATAATTATAATTCACCCTTTATCTATTGTGGTTGAGGTGGACTTTCGGAACTAAATCAAGCACAATATGGCAAAACAAAAAATAAATACCTCTTACAAATTGCCAGGCCAAGTCCACTACCACCAGAATTTCGAGTAGCTAAAGCCTGAGTTTGTGCAAATTTGGTAAATAGCTTTGGGATATCATGAGGATTGATTCCAGATCCTGAATCTTTGACCTACGCCAGAAAAAGAGAATGTAATATACTATAATAACTTCAAATGAACAGAATGGTCTTCCAAAAGATGAACAGATTCAAACAAATATTTGAAGAAACAAACCTGTACGCGCAGATAAAAGTGATTATCACTTTGCACTGGAAAGAAATCAGGAGCCCGGAAATCTCGTAAAGATTCTGATTTTGCAACAAAAGCTGTGATTGAGATGCTCCCTTCTTTTGAGAACTTCACAGCATTCCCAACAACATTTAGAATAGTTTGCATAAGACGCTTTTCATCACCTATGGCATACATTGGCAAATCTGCAGCTATATTCAATGTAACTGACAACCTTTTGATAGATGCAACAGGCTTAATCATATTATGAACCTGCAACGAAAAAAAAACCATTTTACTGATGCAAACTGCTACAGAATCAATGGAAATCATGTAATCCAAAATAACTCATAAGTGGCAGGAACACATAACCGTACCTCTCTAAATACGGAATGGAGGTTAAAAGCTGCTATTTCAAGTTGAAGGCTGCCATCTTCAAGCCTTGAAAGATCCAAAACATCATTTATGAGGGTAGCCAATAGGTTGCTGCTCCTTAATATCGTTTCAACCATGAGACGCTGCTCAGGTGTGAGCTCAGTTTCCTGCAGCAAAGAAGAAAGAGCAATAATTGCATGCATGGGGGTTCTCATCTCATGGTTCATAACAGCCAAGAAATCATTGCGAGCACGAATTGCAGTCTCCGCTTCTCTCCTGGCTAAATCAAGCGCAATATTCTGCTCCATAAGGAGATCCCTTGCCCTCATTGACTCTTCTAATATTGCAGCATGTGACAGAGCAACCGCAACCTGTGTCAACGACTCAACAATAAGAACTAATAAATGAATGCTTCGTTATATAATAATTTATGAGCAGCGGTATATTTTTATGAAAGCAAGAAACAGGGAAAGAACATCTTTAGATAGGCAATCTGCTCTTTTTATTTATTCTCTCTTTTATAAGATGTTTTTCTGTTTAATAAACCTTTCTATATGCCAAGTAATACAGCATTTCAAAAAATGCATTTCATTTCTGAGAATCAATCAACTACAACTTATATAATAGGTTCCTGAGATTTGATGTAATTTCATGTTACACAAAGGGTTATAGTAAAAGGATTAGATGGACCGTAAAACATCGACAAAAGAATGAACCTTTCCATAAACAAACATTTTTTTCATAGGACATCATAGGTACTACTTAACCTCTTCAAATGTGGATCTGAGCAACCAAAAGAAACTGTATTTTAAATTTCCTTTTGGGATTTGGATGTGGAGAGATTTATTACCATTGTCATAAAGATTGTACTTAAAAAGATACAGATTGTGGTTTTTTACCTGATCAGCAACCACTTCTACCAATTCTAACTCGTGAACGTGCCATTGCCTTGCACTATCTGAGGGAAGCATCAAGACCATCAAAGCATAGCGTTTTGTTGAGAGCTCAGGCCAGTCATTAATTTGGAAGTTAGAGAGATGTAAAAGGGGCACACGAACTGCAACAACTTCCCCAGGAATGTGCCTTCCTGCAAGTTGCCTCAGTTTTGCCACTGGAGAATTTGGTGATATTTTTACTGCACGGTTGCTACTAAATACTTGATTGATGACAGGAAGATGAATGGGTACAGTATATCCTACTGGATTCTGCTGACGAAGTGTATAGGATAGTTGAAGCTCTAATCCAGTTGGCGTTGGCATCCACAAGGCACACTCTTCCAATGCCAAAGTTCTACCTAACTCGACAAGTGTAGTTTTAAGTATAGTATGTCTATCAAGAGTGCTTCTGATTTCATGGGTCAACATCCTGACATGTCGACCTGTTTCCTCCTGTGTACGGATAAGGCCCATTTCTCTATCGAGCTCTGCAGCCTTGTTCTTCAAGAATAGTTCTCTAGTTTTAACACTCAATAAATCAGGTATAATATGTACAAGCATAAGGGCAGTTGCGCATGACACCACCGCAGTTAAAACCTTTGCCGTGGTCATTACCATGGCCACAGTTCTTGAATGCATGCTGAACGTCCATAAGTTGATAAGATGAGTCGCCCCACACAGTACAATGAAAGCACCAAACTGTACGAGGACCCATCTGTATGGAAACACTGCAGACTTCTTGACAAAGTAGATCAACTCTAGCGGGATGGAGAAATAAGCAAGCGCAATAAAGAAATCTGAAATGTACTGATATTTCATCAGCAATTCATCAGCCGGCCATTGTGGCTCAATACAGTTGCATGCCAACATGATGATTGAGCCACTTAAACGGATATTACTTGGTCTGTTACATGCCTACAACATATTATACCGTCAAAACTGAAGCAAATAAAAAAAAAAAAAACAGAAAAATGAAAGGGAAAAAACAGCATTAATCTAATCACGCAATAGTACTAATTAGTAGTTACAAAAGAAAATTATGATATAACAATTTAGGATTACGCAAGTGCAAACTAGGCTCCATTGATCTTTCAACATTTGATCATTTAGAGCAACGCAATTTAAATATAAAATTTCAATTAAACAACATCGAAATTTCTGTCTAGAACCTGTACCCAACAACTCAACCCTTTCAAAATCCAACCGATAGTATAAAAAACGAAGAAAATACAACCATAAACCGTGATCATCAGGAATGAATGCATAAACACAATTGGAAAACCACATTTATTATTTATCCCTTGGGATCCATTGACCAAAAGAAAGAGCAAGGATCCTGCCACACATCCAGCAATTCACTACCAATCCATAAATCCCTAAAGTCTCAACTCTGATTCTAAAAGTTTCAAATGAATCCCACTTCTCAATCTCCAAAAAAATTTAAGCCATAATCTGCAAACCCAAGCTTCTAATCTGCCCACATGCACTGAAGTTCTAAGATTTCAGCTCAATGAAAGTGAAAACCCACCTGACAAGTGAGAAATGAGCACAGAAAGCGAGGGGGTGGACTGACGATTGACTGTCGCAGAAAGCCCCGGCAGGTCAAGTCGGCGCCGGCGAACTGATATCGCTAGCGAACACAGTGCGACGATCCAGCCGAAGAGAAGAGAGGGCTAGGGTTTTGAAAATTGGGGATGGAGATACCCATAATCCATTGCATTGATATAATTCACCGTCACGCAGATTCAAAACGCTGCGTTTTGATATCATTGCAATTTATTGTATTTCCAAAAGGAGAGGATGGACGGTTTTGATATATTAAATTTGGTCAACTTGAAATCTGAACCGCTCATGTTTTGGCGGGTAAGAGGCTTGAAGCCTTGAACTAGTTTAGGTAAAAAATGCACCTCTTTATGAGACCTCTTTCTTCGCAGCGCTCTGATACAAAAAATGCACCTCCATAACCTCACAGAAACAAGCGCGGCAACTCCGTGCTCTCCTCCTTACCACCACCGCTGTCGGCTCGCGCTCACTGGCATTTCCATGTATGTGTCCGACAAAATGCCTCAATGATATCTGGTTCCGTTCAATGCGCTCTCCGTGGCGTGTTAGCGTGATTCAAACAGTGCAGTTTTGGCCAGGTAGCTACTTTAAAAAAATGGGAATTCAATGCCGTAGTCCAAATGGTTCCGCTTTCACGAGCGTAATGCAGGCATATTATACACTTGAGGACCTGGCTCTTTGATTCATGCCCAACTTGTTCAATTAAATTTGGATTCTTGAGTGATTTTTGTTCAAGCTGCCCTACTTTTGATGTACTTCAACCGTGGGGAGGTGGAATCAACGAAAAAAGTTTTTAGCGAGCGGGATGGTTGATGAAGATGTTGTGCCCGGTAAGTCTAGGAGCTTTGGGCCATGTGAAGAATGATGAGACCATGGAAGGTGGTTCATCTCCTTGGCAGCACGTTGAGGACTAGTGTCTATGTACTTTCAAAAATGGTGAAACTGATGAAGATCGGAAAGTGTTTCAGTCCATCTTAGAGAAGGAAAGATGTTCTATCGACTGAGATGATCATAAGTTTTTGGAGATTGGGGAGAGTGAATTTACGTTCTTTTATGAAATTAATGTTCCAGGAGTTTGGAGTGCTTGAAGCTATTTCGAGATAGAAAAACATGGTTTGAGACCAGACCAAGTAACATTACTGTCCAGTCTCAGCTTGCAACAACAGTGGTTTTTGTGGAAATGTGTGGAGGATAACGGTATCACACCTGGCCCTTAGCACTACCCTTGCATGGTTAGTTTGTTAAGTCGAGCTCGATTGTTGGATGAGGCAGAGGAACTTGTTATCGGTTAACCGTTTTGTGGAAATAATCTTGAATTGTGGAGAGCGTTACGAAGCTTGTGCAGCAGAGCAGGTTTTAAGTTTAGACTCACAAGATAGTGCAACTGACATCTTGTCGAACCTCTATGCTGCTGCAGGAAAATGGGATAGTGCTGTCGACATGAAGAGAAAGAATAGAGTACTGAACTCGAAAAAGGATCCTGGACTATACGGGACTGAATCAGAGCAAGAGGTAGGTAGGTGAACCCCAAGCTGCGCTGCATCGGCTACAAGGAAGCATGCTAAGATCACAAACCGATGAATTTTAAGAACCGATTTATACTATGCCATAAGTTTCAGAATCATGAAGCATCATTTCATAGCAACAACACAACTTTTTCGTTTTAAAGGTTTTAGAACTGATGCAAATTCAAAATACAAAGGCCAAGTAAAAACTTTGAGCAAATTCAGAGTAACACGCAGTACGCACGTTGAAGTGGAGTGGTAACATTACACTCATGGTGACCAAAATTATTCTCCTTACAACTGGCCTAAAATGTTGCTCACTGACATTTCAAGCATACTTCTGGGCAATCTCCATAAGAGAATTGGATAGTTTTTGTGGCTTTGAAAACATCGGCATATGATCAGCACCCTTAATCTCGACCACATTTTCAACCCCGCTGTTTGCAATCATCCATCGTTGAAATTCCTCGGTTATTATCAAATCTTTGTCACAAACCACATAAACTCGTGTAACTGAACCGTATCCCTCATTCGAGAATTTCTTCATCTTAGCCACTTCTTCACGAAAGAACGAACTCTTCCTTACTAAGCTCTTGCCAAGTTCCAAATCCTTCAATCACGTACAATGTAATTACATCAGTTCAGGAAATTATAAATACATGTATACACTACAAGTTTAAGATAAATATTATGCCATAGACAAATACTGGGGGGGGGGAATGGAATCACGCTAAAGCATTTTCCAAGATATAATTGCAGTAATTCTCTTTGAGTGCTTGTGAGAACGATACCTCGATCGGGCTAAGTTGGTAGAGAATCTCTTGTAGGTACTTGGGACCAAAGAAAATCGATGTCAAGGGCTGTTCGGGGCTTCCAAATTTCTCAAACCGAGTATCCAACCATGAGTCTGCCGGTTTCTTTTCCATGAACTTTTCACACAGAATAAATGGTTTTCGAGTAAACTTTGCTTGCTTTTATAAATTTCTAATAAAGCAAAGAACATGCAAATACAAATTGTAAGTGAAAGGTCTTAGATTCGAATCGAATCTCGTGAATAACGAGTTGGATACTCATTTATTCTGCCACTCTTAGTGTAAATATATCGATGCGTCAAAACAAGAAGATGCAGATACCTGATCCATAATATAAGACGGCTGGTGAGTTGTGTCGGGCAGAAACGCAGTCAAGAAAACAGCAGCAGAGATTTTCTGTGGGAACTTTTCCATGGCAAGGGACAAGTTCATGCCTCCAAGACTATGTCCTAGGAGGATCACCTTTTCGTTTGGAGCGAGCGATTCTATCAACTCTAACAAGGGCTCAGAGTACTCAGTAAGTGAGTGAACATCTTGTATGGCCTTCATGTTGATGCCCGATGCTGCGAGGTTAAGCACCGTGACTCTGTGACCACCGGACTCGAGCTTGGGTTTGATCTTGTACCAGCACCAAGCCCCATGACCCGCGCCGTGTACTAGAACAAAATGCGCCTTCCGTTCTCCGTTGGATCCTGCCATTTCCTCTGTTGGGTGTATGAACTACCACTCTACAACTGCATATAAAGATGGCTAAAGCATGTACTAACTTTTCAACGCCTCGGTAACATTACGGGACATTTTCATCTGATAAGTGTATAGTAATAGATGAAGAGAGAAATTAGAGTAATCAAAAGACTATAAGATAAACTATTAACCTAATCTCCTAAAATACTAGCTCAATGTGCAGATCATTAAGAGAATATGTCTAATGCATTATCTTGGTATAGATGGAGCCATACAGCTTTCATAATTAAGAAATTAATTTGATGACAAAAAGTATAGAATAGTCAATTCTGAAATTGAAAGTGATATTCATCCTCAAAAAATTTTGAATTAAAATTGAAATTGTGTATCCGATCCGATCAGACCAAGAACCATGCCCTAATTTTAGCCACAAGGTTGAAGACTTACAAGTGTCCGAATCGAAATAATCGCCCTTATTAAAGAGGGTGAGTCTATATGCGGTAGTAAAATAAAATGAAAACTAATGAAAATGACTTGAAAGCTTTGAGTTTTAATGATAAGGACAAAATAAAGGGTAAAGTGAATAGTACCAGGTTTGACTTTTTAGTGTAAAAATGTGGTTTTTCGTTAAAGTGAACAGTACCGCGGGCTTTTCGTTAAAACTCCCTAAAATAAATTGCAATAGTGAAATTTTCTGTGTAAGAATGTAATTAGAAATCTGGTAATAAAAAATGGCAAATCAAAGAAAATTCAAAAACTGCGTATTGCGCTTTGTGCAGCGATGAAAAATATCGAATGTGAAGAGAAAAAGAGGAAAATTCAAAAGCAAACAGACCGATCAATCACATTACTCCAAGAATAGTCACAAAATATGTGTCGGCAGAAATTTTGGAATACAGCAATCGGGCCACGTTTCCTTAATTCACAGTAAACATCAAGGACCTATTCAAGAAAATATCATATATGATATCCCACCGTCATAATTTGTGATGCTAACCTATCTTACTTTAGTCTCACCTTCTCTCTCACGAGGTCCAGTCCGGTTTCTCTACCCGAGAATCTCTCATGGCCGCAGACGTCGGAGGAATTTCCATGTGTATGACATCACATTTGGCATTTCATGACTCGTATATATCAGATCATTTGTGTTTTGATCTTCAAGTGGCTCTCCCACTAGCCGACTTGGAGGGACTACTAGTCAAGTGACTAGGCAAATGTGTTTGCATGTCGTCAGCAAAATCATCTTCTCTAATGGAAGAACAATTTATATGGTGCAAATTTATCGTCTCGATAACGATCCGTGCAATAAAAATAAATATATATAGACAAAAGTTTCTGTTATTTTAATTTTATTGGCAGAACGCTACCATGATGATAAAACCGTGCCATCAAGGGCGAACCGATTTAGCCGTAAGGGGATCAGCTGACCTTTCGGAAAATTTCTAGCAACATTTTATGATCGCCGAGGGATCCTGGGACCTCCTAGGTCCCTCTGTGGATCCACCTCTAACCGCTCATGTACTTTCTTGATGTGAGGAAGAAGATGGATGCGATGGCAGAGAGGATGACAATGACGTGTGTGTGTGTATATATATATAAAGAAACAAATGTTGTAAAATCGACGGTGGGTGCAGTGGAATAAATGAAACAAGACACAAAATTTACGAGGTTCTTCTACAGTCAGTGTGACTGGAGTACGTCATCGGGGCAGCAGTGATGCTTTCATTATAATTTGGAATAATAGGAGTACAAATATAACTCTCTCTATTATCTCCTCTCCTCTTCCTCTCTTTTCTCTCTTCCTCTCTTTTTCTCTCTTCCTTCTTCCTTCCTATCTCTCCCATGAGTCCCCTCAACCTTCTTCACCTCTCATTCATTTTATAAACAAAAGAGAACACTATTCACTTTACAAATTTTCCACAAATGAATAGTGAAAATACTGTGCATAAATAGTAACAAACTATTCATGTGGGTCATCCACATATTATTCACAACAACAAAAATATATATGATCTTCATTTACAAATGATATTATCACAGTAAGAGGGAAGGGGTTGGCCTAGTCTCATAATGGGTATAAATAATGTGGTTCAAATTCGTCTTTGGTAAGAATCGAACCTAAGACATCTCACTTACAAGTGAAGGGAAACACAACTAGACTGTAGTATTAAGTAGCAAATTTATTAAAAGAATTAAAATCCCTCAAAATCTCAATCGAATACACCTATGTTTTCAGTTTGAAGTTTTCAAAAAGAGAAATGATTTTAACATACAATTTCTCACCTTATACACACTCATCTAGCTTCGTAGTTGTTAGATTGAACAATTAAAGTAAAATCAACAATCAACATTAATAGAAAGTATGCACAAAGTAATAAAAGGTGTGATGAAATCACTACCCTTTCAAAAAATGTATACTAAAAGCTAAAACAATAATAATTATCAAACGTCTCTATAGTTTGAAACTTTGAGTTTTTAGTTTTCTTTTGTGTGTCTTTTCGTGTGCCTCTCTCTTACATGTATCCCACCATCCTTTATTTACTCTTCATCCTTCTTTTTCCTATGTATTTTAATTCTATTACTAGCACAAAAAGTAAAAACAAAAATAAAAAATAAAATTGATATCAAACAGATCGCTAGACTTCACAAACAATCCAAGATAATAGAGCCATGATTTCAAGGGCTTCCATCTTCTTCCAATAAAATTAATTTCAATCTGCTTTATAATTATCAACTTAGAAACCCCACCACTAACTAGGGTAAGTCCTTAATATTCCGAACTATTCAATAGTCGGCTTTATAGTTAATAGATTGGCAAGTAAGTGGAAAATAATATAAAATTTAAGGATTTTTATCACAAATGGTCTTTCAGATTGATCAAACTCATCATTTTAATCCCTCATTTTCAAAATCAATCAATGTTGTTCCTGACATTCACTACCCCACATCAATTTGATCATTCCGTTAAGATTCCACCAACTATTCTGTTAATTTGTATGTGGGACCCACAAATCCAATCAGTGGCGAAGCCAGGAATTTAAGACAATGCGGTCAAAAGTTGAGCTTCCATTACTAATCACGCAAAGCAAGTAATTCTGAATTCAAACGCTGCCTTAATGTTTTGTTTGTCATTACCTTGAGGGTCATGGATGGCTCTCCTGAGAAAAGCGCTCTCGTCCTTGATAGTATCCTTCTGGCCACACCAAGTATGTCACCTTCTTTTGAGTAATAGATCACACTTCTTTTCGGTATTATTTCTGTGAATTAAGCCAAAATAAAAGAATGAGCATTGGATACAAGTGAAGCCCCCTAAAACAAAGAAAATAGTGGCCGAAAGGGAAACAACAAGTACCTTTGACATATTGAATTGGAGACAAATGAATTACCCAAAAACAAAAGTTCAATTTGGAAAATCACTGAGAAAATGCTGAAATGATTGAATTGGTTAAGATTAGATGTTTTTTTTTATAGGCTAAAATTAAAATAGGAAAAATGTGGGAAAAGTGAATGAGAGTAGCAGTAGACTAGTAGTCACGGTGGTGGGAAGATTTAGGAGGGGTGAAAAGAGGCGCTGATGGAGTGATGGCTAACAAATGGAGCAGCAACTCCTTCTTCTTCTTCTTGTTTGGGGTTGTCGGCACCGAAAAGGCTCTAGGTGTTGAAGGAAAAGAAAGCACTCAAGTTGTACAAAGTGGACAGCAGGAATGTAGCATGTGGATGCACATTCTGGACAGTTTAGACAGTTGCATGTGGACACCACATCCTGGTCAGCAAGGGTTTGCACGTGGTGGATGCACATCATGGGCGTGGCAGCTACATCATGGGCAGCAAGGATGTCTTTTGTTTTATATTTGATTATTGCATGCGTGCTGTATATATGTATATGTATATAATAGCTGCTTCCATTTGCAATATTTTGCACATCAATAAAACATTTTTCAATCTCAAATTTAATACTAGGCCTTTCAATTTGGCCACAAGGTTATTGGGGTCAAGGAATCCCATTGCCCTCACCTTGGCTCCGCTACTGAATCCAATGAAATTGTGACACGTGGATTACATAAAATATGGGGTTTTTATCGCAAATGGTCTCTGATATTGATCAAATTCCTCATTTTGTTCCCTGAGTTTCAAAAATTGATAAATTTGGTCCATGTTTCACTACCGCACATCAATTTAGTCATTTTATTTAAAATTTCAATCAATATTTTTCGTTTGTGTGCTAATGTGGTCCCACTAATCCAATCATATGGCTTCACGTAGATTAACTATAAGAAACTCTTTTTTAGCATACCCTGATGAAGAAGATAATGACTTTTTTTCTTTTAGTTATGGTTTTTTGTTTCTTATTTTACTTTTAGTTTTAAATCTTCAAAAAAATAGTTTCTTGTAGTTAATCCATGTGGCGCCATACGATGGGATTCATGGGACAAAAAATATTACGAAACTTTAATAGAATGATTAAATTGACGTGCAGTATTGAAAGTTAGGGACCAAATTGATCGATTTTTGAAACTCAGGGACGAAAATAAGGAGTTGGATCAATGTCCAAGACCATTTGCGATAAAAACCGTTATTTTGTGTAATCCAAATGTCACCATTTCATTGGATTTGTGGGTCCCACATACAAACTAACATAATAGTTGACGGAATCTTAACGGAATGACCAAATTGATGTGCCGTAGTGAATGTTAGGGACAACACTGATTGATTTTGAAAGCGAGTGACCAAAATGATGAGTTTGATCATTCTCATGGACCATTTATGATAAAAACCCAAAATTTAATCTTAATCACTCATTTTCTTGTATTACTTTAGTAGTCCGACTATTAAAAAAATGGGTTTTAAAGAAAAACCCGCGATACTGTTTATTTTAACGAAAAAACACATTTTTACACTAAAAAATCAAACATGGTACTATTCACTTTACCCTTTATTTTGTCTTTATCGTTAAAACTCAAAGTTTTCAAGCTATTTTCATTAGTTCTCCTTTAAAAAAAATTACACTAACTATTAAAAAACCTAATTAAAATTGAAAGGTTGGGGATAAGTTATTGCTTCGTGAGTCAGATAGTTTGACAAGATAGGCATGTGCCAGTGTGGCATATGAAGAATAAACTTGCCTAGTCTTCGTTCCTACTTTTCAATCCTACTAGTCAAAAGGATACTAAACAAATGAGCTAGAGGCGTGTTTTACTTGGCCAGAAAGAGAATGGGTGGAAAGGAAGTCGTTCTCAATTTGGATTAGTCCCTTGATTCCCATGAGGAAGAAAATCAGTGCGGGACTCGCAACTAGGAGTCCGATTACTTATATTGACGGAATCGAAATCCGAAGAAGGAAGCTCGGATTGGTCGAGAATGAAACAATATCGAGTTTGTTGTACCCGAAATACCGACACAATTTCGGAAACACCAAAATACCCCTAATCATAGACCTAAATCGTCCATTCTTCATCGTCTCATCCTTTTGCCTCAGCTAAAAACCTCCACCAGAACTTCTACGTTAGCTCAGGAAACTTCTTCCTGAGATCATAATCGATATGGGACATGTGAACTTCTCAATTATTGATCGTTACCGATTTGAGAATTATGAACTCCTTAATTATTAAATTTGTACATGCCGAGCGGCTCAATGGTATGATTTATTGATATTCGTTTCACTTGTAATTTAAAAGTGTTTGATGTAATTAGCCAGTTTAATATCAAATTATTATGGTTGATTCATTGACTTATTCTAAAATTTTCACGCCCTTGGTTACATTAAGAAAAAAAAAACTTGTAAATGGAAAATGGTGCGAGTGGTTGGTATATAAATGTCGTAATCTTAAGTGCAAGTTGTGAGAAAATGAGCTAATAATATAGAGAGAGAATCTCTCTCACTCTCGCTCTATTGTGATTTCATTTTCCAATTTCTCATGTTCTCAATCCGCAACCCTAAATACTTGACTGGTACGATACTAAGGCATATACATGACCACCAAAATATTCACATTTCAAGTAAATAGTGGCTATCTATATGTTTGAATATATGGTTCTAATGGAACTTTGAATGAACTTTTTTATTAGCAACCTTTACTTAAATATAGGCGCATCCACAATCTTCTTTATTTTTAACAAGCAAGATACTAACGGATGTATCAATACATTATATGATAAACAAGTTTGATGACTCCCGGATAATCGAAAATACATAAATTAGCATAGCAGATGCTTTTACTTATTCCCTATCTCCAACAGAGAATTGCAAAGTTCTTGGGGCTTGGAAAGCATTGGCATATGATCAGCACCCTTAATCTCCACCACATTTGTAACACCACCGTTTTCAATCATCCACCGTTGAAATTCAGCTGGTATTGCTTTATCTTCGTTACAGACCATGTAAACTCGAGTGACCGACCCAAATCCTTCGTTCGAGAAATTCTTCATCTTTGACAAGTCTTCAAGAAATAGTGAACTTGTCCTCACTAAGGATTTGGCAAGTTCCAGATCCTTTGAATAGTGCAGCATTCATCAGATGCACTAAATTGACTAATACTTGTAATGATTTCATTTTATTCAAGCTACTTTTTAAGACCAACCGTTTTTCCATAGATTAGACAAAAAAGCCTTCTTTAATTTTTGCATGGAAAAAAAAATCAAGAAAGCGATTTTCACTCTCGTCTTCTCTTTTTGCATTTATTTACCTGGTTGTATCTCTTGATTCTTCAATTATATAATTCAAATGCCAGAATAAAATGTAGTAGTAAAAAAGGAGCAAAGAGAATGCAAAAATCACTACTCAAAATATGTTTTGTTGATTGGTCGTGGATCTTAACCACTGATAAGTTAATTTTTCTTTAAATGTGTGATCCAGATTCATTGTTTAACACCATAATTAAGCATATATATGTGCAATATAGTCAAGAAAATCCATTTAGTTTTCTAATTTATATTAACTTTGGGGTTGCATTTTGAGTTTGTTTATGATCAAACCATTTACAGTTGCAGTTCTATTGTGTGCATGTGTAGTAGTGTGTGAGGGTGAGAAAGATATATACCTCAATGGGGCAGAGTTCGTAGAGCTTCGTTAAGAACATTGGACCAAAATGCATTGATGTTAAAGGTTCTTTGGCACTTCCGTAATTTGCAAACTGGGTGTCCAACCATGCTTCCGCGGGTATCTTTTGCGTGAACTATTCGCATGTACACAGAAAGTAAATTTAAAAACAAAGTTCTAAAATCAATTCTAATTGTTTTTCAAATAAGTAAACTACTTGCAATAATATTTGAAATGAAAATTAACAATTTTTCATCAATGGTATTTAGAACTAATTTAATTTGTTACTATATGGAAAAGAAGTAACATGCATAGCCCACCTATTGCTACATTCGTGGAAGTTGGATATAAAAACAAAATAACATTTTGATTAAATAATATTTTTTATAAAACCCCCACTTGCGTATGGGGGCGTGTTGAATAATTCTAAATTTCGATACATGAAACCGGACACTTGTCGTGATCTTCAGACGGTAAAACGCAAAGTTGGAGAACAATTATTATTATTGGCTAATTAGCTGCCTGATCATGGTAATACATACCTGATTCAAAACATATGAAGGCTGGTGAACGGTATCTGGCAGAAAGGCAGTCAAGAAAACAGCAGCAGTAATTTTGTGCGGGAACCTTTCCATGGCAAGGACCAAGTTCATGCCTCCAAGGCTATGACCTACAAGAATCACCTCCTCTTTCGGACCGAGTGATTCGATGAAGTGTAACAAAGGCTCCGAGTATTCTGCCAATGAGTGAACATCTGCGATGGCCTTTGCGTCCACGCCGGAAGCTGCAAGGTCCAGCGCTGTGACCTTGTGACCGGCGGACTCGAGCTTCGGTTTGAGCTTGTACCAGCACCAAGCGCCATGGCACGCCCCATGAACTAGAACAAAATGCTTCTCTTCTTTTGGTGCAGCTGCCATTTTCTCCTTTGGTTATTCACTATCACCTGGAATACTCTAGGATTTGGGTGGGGGATATATATAAAGATGGCCAACAAAAATTAATGCGATTTGTGTTGTGAATAATATGTGGATGGCCCACATGAATAGTTTGTTACTATTTATGCATAGTAGTTTTACTATTCATTTGTGGAAAATTTGTAAAGTGAATAGTGCTTTCTTTTGTTTATATATTTGAAGAAGAGAAGAAGAGAGAAGTGTTCACGGAAAAGAGAGGAAAGAAAAGAAAGAAAGGAAGAGAGAGAGAGAGAGGAAAGAAGAGAGAGAGGAAGAAGAGGAAGATGAGGAGGAGATAATAGAGAGAGTTATCTTTGTACTCATATTATTCTATATTATAATGAAAGCACCACTGCAGCCCCGAGGACGTACTCCAGTCACACTGACTGTAGAGGAACCTCGTAAATTTTTGTGTCTTGTTCCATTTATTCCACTGCACCCACCGTCGATTTTACAACACGTTATCAGCACGAGAAGCTCTCATGTCAGTGGAAAGCACAACGCCACAAATCATGTTCACCTCCTTCAGCTGGAATCTCACAGATAAGAAAATCTTTTCATTTCATCTTCAAATCTCAGTACAATTGATTTTCTTGAAGCAACTATATATATTGTTGTATGACTGTATATCATCTTTTGCAGAAGCAAAAGAGTACAGACTCAAAATTCGTAGAGAATTTGACAGCCATATAAACAGCCTCGGAACTCCAACTTGCGGACCTCGGATTGAAATACTTTCTTCTTAAAAGTTGTTCGTCCTCTCAATATCTACAACATATCAAAATTTCAGAAAACTTTAACGGTGCGATCGTCTCAGATGTTTGAAATATCAAACCAGTTTCCAATTTCCGCATAAAACTGGACAGCCACCTTATGAGTACCACAACTCCATTTCTGTAGCTCAGATCGAAATTGTTTCTTCACGAAAGTTGTTCAGTATCCTCTTATCCATATCATACTAAAATTTGAGCTAAACCTAACGGTTTGATCTTTTCATAAGTTGCAGACACTCTTGACTCCAAAACTTATGGGAACCGTTTCGACTTTTTCGAAACTCACCGGAGGAGGAACACCAATTGGAACTTATTGTTACTATTATTTACTGAGTAACCAAAATAACTTCAGAACTGTGAAATAAAAATAAAAATAAAAGGAATCAAACAAAAGAAGTGGCAGACCAAGAAAAAGAAAAAGCAAAAGATGAGGACTTAATTATTGCATTTTCTGTTTTGGCATATTTATGTGCATGATGTTGGTTTAAAGCCCATGTCACAAGTTCTATTTATTTAAAGCAATTTATTTACAGTGGGTAGAATTATTACCCTTTGCTTTAAAGCTTTGATATTTATGTGAATGGTGCTGAATCAAAGCCCTTGTCACAACCTTTATTTACTTTAAAGCAATTTATTTACCATGGACGGTTTTACCGCCTATTGCGTTAAGTTTTGATGGTGCTGAATTAAAGCCCTTGTCACAAGCTTTATTTACTTAAATGCAATTTATTCATTATGGTTGGAATTACCGTCTATTGCTTTAATTTATTTATTGTACTTACCTTTTGTTACAATGAGTATATATAGGACCTGAAGTTCCTTGATCAGATCAGAACCTGCAGTTTCTTGATCCTCATCATATAAAAATGATTGGACCTGAAGTTCCATCATGCAAAAGGATTAGGCATAAAGTTCCTTGATCTTGAAGATCAGGACATGAAATTCCTTGATGAGTATCGTAAGTTTGAAGTGTCACAGTGCCTCAACTTAATTGTAATAAAAGACATAAGAGTCTCAGTTCACAGACTATTAAATAAGGACCAGAAGTTCCTCATGTCCATACTCAAAATGGTTTAGCAGAAGCATTTATTAAGTGGGTGAAATTGATTACCAACGTTCTGCTCATGAAAACGAAATTGCCAGTTTTCTACATGGGGACATGTAAACTTTACATGATGCATTATTAATTCGGTTGAGACATGTTACCAACCATCAATACTTCTCAGAACAACTCGGGTTTGGGAACCAGCCAAACATTATACATTTACGAGTTTTTTGTTGTGTTATTTATATGCCTATTGCACTGCCACAACGTACTGAAATAAGGCATCATCGTGGATTAGGCATTGATGTTGAACACCATCTATCATTCAATATTTGGAATCCTTGATTGGGGATATGTTTACCGCGTGGTTTGCGGACTGTCATTTTGATAAGACAGTTTTCCCGTCATTAGGGGGAGAAAATAACATTGTTCCAGAAGAACGATGAGAAAATATCATTCCAGAAGAATGATAAGAAAAGACCGTTCCAGAAGAACGAAGAGAATTTGTTTTATTTTGATTCACAAAGCAATCAATGAGAAAATGAAATCAGAATAATTGAATGATGCAATGAAAGTGCCTACAAGAATTGATGTCCCTGTTGGACAAAATAATGAGATAGTAAATGATTTATCTGTTGCACGCCTGAAGCGTGGCAGACTTTTAAACTCAAAAGGTTCAGTTATTCGAAAGAAGAAGAATATGGCACTACTGAACTATTACATTCCTGAAGCATAATTGTTGCATGCCAGAAGCATGATAGTCGTCGCATGGATACATGTCCCAGAAAGGACAATCCGCAGACATGGGAATGATGATGTCTCATGCATGAAGCATGATTGACGTATAGGTTCTAAATGACTCAACTCCTGGAAGTGGAGATTAAAATCCAAGCTCTATAACGCTCAAGAAGAGGTTATGATCCGCATTCTCTAAACTATGACTATCCTGGAAGAGATAGTGTAATGCCCTTGAAGAGGCAATGGATATCCAAAGAAATGAAAACTTTTATGCATGCGCATGCACATGAGAATATGGGATCACAAATTGATGATGACCAATGGTAATTTTGGTTTTTACAATTAGCTACTAAATTCATCAATGAGCCGTGTTAATATTGAGTCACGTTCTTTTGTTCGTCGACAAAAGGAAAATTATTGGCCAAAATGGAGTAAGGCAATTCCATTACAATTTTGTAAGAACGTGGAAAAATGGACCTATATATGTGTATATAATACAAATAGCCAAAAGATATTAAACCAAAGATGTTACATATGGGCATTTGTAATACAGTGAAAATACACTCACATGATATGACACAAGGTTACTAATTGAAACCTGAAATTATGTTCTTGTAAACGAGTTCATATAAATGGAGAATTATATACGAAGGGTTGTGAGTCGCCCACATTATATCTCTATAAGTAAATCCCTCAAGTATACATGGGAGCAAATTGCTCTGTATAAATTCCAAAGGAAAATGTGTCATGAAGTGTAGAAAATCTCTGAAGGATTCAAATTGCTTGAAGTAAGCCCCCAAAGGGTAAAGCATAAAATATGTACTCAATACCAATGGATGGTATAAATTGCCTTAGTGAGTATTATCATTATGATATTGTTGCAACATACTAAAATCTCTTGCAAGAGTCAATGACATTAAATTAGAACTCCTGAAGAGTTGATGATATTAAATTGAGACTCCTGAAAAGTCAAGAAAGATTATAAAGTGTTGAGAGAATTATTGTCTCGAGCTGCAGATCGAACAATCTACCAACACGAATATTATCCATGATGTTTATGATATTAAAAGAACCATATGGATTGAAGATTATGAGTTGAATAATCAAATGATGAAGACACTAAGAATAATCATTTATCTTCGTGAGGGTAAAGATAAATTGATATTTGGTCCAGAAGTACCACATCTTAGTGAAGTATATGCTTTATTGTATTTGGCACAATACATTGAATGAAATAAAGCTTATCTATTAATATCTCCAAGAAATTACAGATATGTACATACACATGAGGATATAGCCTTCACAAAGGTTGCTCATGTGAAGCCTCAGTACTCGGAAGTACCCCAGAAGGGGGAGGCACTGGAGATTGATCATGTGGCACCCCAGTACTTAGCAAAACACCAGAAGGGGAAGGCATCAGTTGCTTTCGGAATCTAGCAAAAAACCTCTGGTGATCACTTTGAATTCGACTTTCAGATTCCTGCAGTTGGTCCAGCTTTCTTTTCATGCTCGTAGAGTAACTATTTGCAAGCACGTGTAACACTCTATTCTCGTGCTTAAGCCCTTTGATCTCTTGTTTAAGACTTGCCACCTCCGCCATCAATGATTCAACTTGGCGAGTTTGAGCAAGTAGGCGTTGGCCCATATTGGAAACAGAGCCAGCACACTGAACACTGAGAGCCAATGAGTCTTGAACGGCCAACTCATCAGACCGTTCTGAAAGGATCTTGTTATCCCTTGGAGTGAGAAGATTTCTAGCTACCACAGTAGCGGTTATGTTATTCTTCATCACAGAGTCCCCAACTGTAAGAGGACCATTAGAAGATAAGAAGGACGGGCGCCATATATTATCTTGATGTTGCTCATCTGTATCACTCCTAAGACTCAAATCTAAGCAAATGTTAGATGGGCAAGTCATTTTCAGAAATGATGAAGGAAAATTGAGGTCCAATAAAATTTCAGAAGTGCAAGATGGGGGAAATTTCTACATGCAGCAACTTTCTGAGCATACTCTTGAACACAATCGATGTCTCTATAAAAGAAGAGGCAACAGAGCCACTCATTCAGAGATCGAAGAGGCACCGCTCTCCGAATTTCAAAAGCCAGATTTTCCTGAATAAAGTTCGTTGGCATTTTTCAGACGTAATCCCAGCTTTTTCAGATGTCGCGTGCAATTTTGTCAAAGATATCTGACAAAGTTGAAAACGCGTAAATCTTACTGTTCTAATTACACCACAGTTGCTGACAAGAGTAAAAGCACAGCACCACACTTGCTATTGAGAAATCTCTATATATGTCGACCTCTGTTCTCCATAACAAGGCAGACCTGCAACACTGCAAGAATACCTAACTCTTCTTCATCTCCGAGAATGCATCTTCAACATAGCATCTCGAAATACTCAGTTTTCTTACTCTCCGAGAATACCTCTTCAAACATGTCACACCAGAGCAAGATTATCACATATCTTCAGGGACCAGAGCAAGATTATCTCATATCATGCAATCTCCATGTCCTTTCCTTTGTCCTTGTTCTTACCTGCAAAGACAAGGATAAAGAAAGCCATATGTCGGAACCTCCACTCAAACTCCCGGTAAGGAACCGACTGCCTGGAACCTTTCCTGATTGCTTACCTAGTATTGCTCTCGAGTACTCATCCTCAACTGCTGTCAAGGTCATGAATTCCACCGGCAAATACCTCATGACAGTTGATCAGATAGTGGCTCTTTACACTGAAGCTGCCAAGATGAGTCATTGTGAGGGAATGTTCTGAAGGACCATCCAAATGCAAGGGTTGCATTCCACTCCTGCATCAAAAGGCAAATACTGCAGGAGAAGATGCCACACATGCATGGGGGAAAACCAGGGAAAATACTACTTAAGTAAGGGGAGCAAGTTAGGCAAGTGAAACTGATACTTGAAGCATGTGGAGACAAGTGCAACAAACACGTGCTGATTCATCCCTGACAAAACCGAAGATCACTTGCCACATGAAGCTCTTAACGATAAAAGGAGTAAATTCAGATCTTCGATGCTAGTCTAGCAGAAGGCCCTCCAACCCAGTTCAAGAAAAAGCCTGTGGAAAGTTAACAACAAGTAACGCAACTCTTTCAGCAACTCTTCTTACCAAGAGACTAAAGCAGAACGATCAACGATCAACCTAAATGATTTGAAATCAGGGGGAGATACTCATCAGGGGGAGCATTCAAAACAGATCAAGATTTTAAAGAGTTAATCGAAGACTTGTGGCCATCCAAGGGGGAGTGTTGTGAATAATATGTGGATGGCCCACATGAATAGTTTGTTACTATTTATGCATAGTAGTTTCACTATTCATTTGTGGAAAATTTGTAAAGTGAATAGTGCTTTCTTTTGTTTATATATTTGAAGAAGAGAAGAAGAGAGAAGTGTTCACGGAAAAGAGAGGAAAGAAAAGAAAGAAAGGAAGAGAGAGAGAGAGAGGAAAGAAGAGAAAGAGAGGAAGAAGAGGAAGATGAGGAGGAGATAATAGAGAGAGTTATCTTTGTACTCCTATTATTCTATATTATAATGAAAGCACCACTGCAGCCCCGAGGACGTACTCCAGTCACACTGACTGTAGAGGAACCTCGTAAATTTTTGTGTCTTGTTCCATTTATTCCACTGCACCCACCGTCGATTTTACAACAATTTGGTGAATTTTATTTTATTTTTTATTAAAAGTAATATTACTACTCTAGGTTATACTAAAAAGAGAGAGAGAATTTAAATTTGAGACGTAATGAGTTTTAAAGGATTGTCTTACGGTGTCATTTTAGTTAGGATCGTCCTACGGTGTCATTTTAGTCAGTGTATTATTAGCTTATTTACATTGTCTTTTTTTTCATAAATTGATAGTTTTTCATAAAGAAAAAGTGTAAGTTAACTTTTGAAGGTAAATTAGACATTAAATTCGCAATGTATATGAAATGTTAAAGGCTTATAGACAAGAAAATGATGGTGTTACTCTAAAGTGTGTCAATTGACTTAAGTTGACGAAAAATTGGATAAAATAGTTTTGAATATAATAGTAGGGATGAAATTAGCAATTTGTAATGAATTTAGGGACTTATTTTACCGAAAAAATAATTCAGAGACCTAATTTTCACTGAGGTGATAGTTTAAGAACTAAATCGACACTTCACCCTTTATAATATTTATGCATAGGTCAATGAAGCATGCCACATGAGTGCAAGGCTTTGAGCTAGTTAGAAAATAACTATATGGGTTGGATTGGTATCATAATGTAGTGGGACAGCAGCTTTAGTTTTATTTTCTTGTTTGATTATACGATTCGGATCAGATTTGGTTATTGGTATCCATATAATTAAAGAAATTTCATTATAAAACTTGCTAAGATGTCATTTTCTCCATCAGATGACAACCAAATGCCAAAACTACAACACCATTAGTATTCAACGCGGTGGCTGAATTAAAAAGTTAAAAATAAATAAATTATAAAAAAATGAATGAGAAATTGCATTGCAATGTCAGAATCAAAATTAAAAAACAAAACAAGAAAACAGACACTGCATTATAATGTCTGAATCCAAATATAAAAAACAAAAAAGTAAACGAACAGCGTGTTGCAGTGTTTGAATCCAAATGCAAAAGTTAGGAGTCGCACGAGGTGTTAAGTATAGGAGGCGTGTGAGTGATGAAAAAAAAATAGACCGAGAAAACAGACACTGCAACGCAACGTCTAAATCCAATAAAACCAAAAGTAGAAAAGATACACTGCATTGCAGTGTCTGAATCCGTATTGACTTATTCCAAAATATAAAAAATAAGAAAAAAGAGTGCCATTTAAAGTGGGTGTCAGCTGTAATGGCAAATTTTGTAATTTTTGTTTATCTTAAATACATTTAAGTATAACAATACATGATTGACTTATTTATAATTAACATAATATTCATGATATATTATTAATATTGTAACTTTTTTATTGATTATATACAACAAAAGACTTAAGACGATTTGACATTAAAGTTCTTTATGACAAACAATAGATTAACTACACTAAATTTGCAAAAACCACGAAAAAGAGATACGAACTTAAGTGCAAAGGCTGGAGCACACGACTCTAGCCCTAGATTATAAAACGGCTGTGTCCTTGTATTTTCTCATTCCTCGAGCACGCTGCTTACAAGATCCTCACGAGAAGAATTGATATCCCAACAAAAACATGGACAATGTCACAGTACAAGATACAAGTACATAATGGTAAAAATTGTAGAACAATGGGGGTCATATAAACTTGATCACTCATGAGTTTGGGTAATCGAGTGTGTTCATTTGACACCACAAGTAAACAATGTCTCTCGCAATAATGAAGGATTTGACTCTGCAATTTTCTGGTCAACACATTTACGAAAAAATGGAAGCTAAATTCTACCCTAAATTTTAGGGTGAGCCGGACGGATGTTCTAACCTCACGTTACAACATCACAAAACAGCGAGGGCCTGTCAGCTTCCAACAGGAGAAGACAATTGCAGCAAGGAGCCGAGTATGCAGATGACATGCCGGAGCAGTATTTCAAACGAAATTTTTATTCTCTCTTGGGACATGGATTCAGTGAAAATTATCGACATCCATGAACTCCACAGCAAAAGAAGCCACACGCAAGTCGCGCATTGAGCAAAGAGAACAATTGTCGACACTTAAAATACACATAATTGGCTGCTTTCCTCCAGATTTCATGACCCTGAAACAGCTGTAGCTAACGGCGGCCACCAGTCCGACTTTTTGGCCGTGCTGATTTCTGCAATTGTTAGAATACAGAGAAGAAAGATATTCAGCAGATGTATACTGCAGCATCAAGTAAACTATATTACTAGAGATGGAAAATTAATTCCATCTGCAGTATAGAGCTATTGTACATGAACATAATAACTAAAAACTTAATTAGCATTAGCTTCGTAACTTCGAAGCTCATGTTTGTTTAGGGAGCAAATTTTGAGTTACATCAAGTGCAACGTGTCTGAACTCAGAGAGCTGAAAGAAAATTCACTCACCGTTGAAGTAAAGCTAGAATTCAGCCCTGATCCAGCACTACCTGTAAAGTGATAAAAGCATTGGTCAATTAAGCCTAAATTAGGACAAAAGATTCGCAAATGTGCCAACAACTATTACCAGCAGAGTTAACTAAGTTACGTCAAGATACAAGATGTACAATTTTACATATTTACAACACTGTAGAATCTTTTATGGTAAACAAAATTGTATAATTGTAGAATCTTTTATGGTAAATAAAATTGTATAATTGTGTATGGTGAATTATATCAAAGTTTTCATGGTTACGTTGTACATGATATTTAAAAACAACTCACCTACGTCTATGTCATGTGAACGAGAACAAGTCCAAATAAAGTATAGGTACCAATCAGAAGAATTCCTCAGTCTGTATAAACTACTGGGCAAACAACTGAATCTCCCAAACTGTATAGCTCAAAACAGATCACACAGTTGAGAACTATATGGTGGCCACTAATAAATTTACAATAACGAACCAAGGAGATACATGCTGTCTTGGACACTGCTTATACATAATGCAATTTCAACTACTAATCCCATACAAAATGCTCCTTGGTAAGTTTTGACCTCCGCATACAAAAATAGAACCATGACAATCTTGGGAACAATGTAAAATCATAAAGAGAGATTTCCCTTTAACGCATTCAATGCCTCAAAACCATCTTTCTGTTCTCAAATTAGAAAATTATAAGGAATAATATTATTTTTTTCATTAAATGTAGAAGTCCTGAAGTAGGTTTAAGAAGAATCAGAAGAAACCTGAAGTAAATAATGAACTTCCAATAGGAGTAGTTGAACCGAAGCCTGGAGTAGGATTGGAAAACATAGAGGGAGTTGAAGCAGGTCCAAACGCTGATGAAGAACTAAACAGTGATGCCTGGGGTGTAGCAGATGGTGTTGAAAAAAGAGAAGATGCAGGACCCGAAGTGGGTGGTGTAGCAAACAGAGAGGAAGACGTGGAAGCAGATGGAGCAGAAGGGGTACTGAAAAGTCCACTCCCAGATGAAGCTGTAATGGTAGCTGCAGATGTCTGTGGGGCAGTTAATGTCCCAGGAGTTCCTGAACTGGCAAACAACCCAGCAACTTGTGTTGATGGTTGCGAAGTTGCAGGTAAATGCAAAGTTGGATGCACCCTCTTAGCAGCAGCTTCTTGCCTAGCAGTTTCCCGCCGATCAGCCTCGAGAAATGGATCATTCCCATCCCCTTGGCGGCGCTGGTTAACAAGATAAGCTGTTTTCATGGACACAACGTATTGATGAATACTCTCCACCTAAAAAACACATCATATCATTGATTAGTAATCATACGTGCAGGTTTTAGCTGATAAAATCCATAATGAAGTACATTTTACTGCATAACTGTATGAATGATGTTAACTAAACAAAATATCATTCATCTTGTTCACCTTAGCTGCCACGTGAACAAAAAAATCATGCACATTTTTCATAACTTTTGGAAGAGACTGCAACAACGAGGATCTATCATTGGCAGAGGTCCTCTCTGAGTCCAGAAGCAGCTGCTCTAATTCTTCAATCCACTGGCGACACTCAACAAGATACTTCTCGAATCTTGCAATTGTTTGCTGTAGGAAAGGAGATGGTTTCCTTGGAATCCCATTGTAAAAATAAAAAACTGGCACTATAGAAGTAGCTGTTGGTTGACTACTTGAACCTAGTGGTACTGTTGTTCCAGGAGCTTGTGATGGGGCAGTAGCATTTGAAGTACCTCCTGCATTTGGATGAAGAAACCTTGGGCGTAGAATCATGAAAGAACGAACAGCAACCTCGCTGTTCCGCAACATATCTTTCACAATAGCCATCAGCTCGTGCAGAACAGCTTTCTGTCGGTCCATGGAAGTACCAATACCCCCAAGTTCCTGTAAAGATAACATAAGAATTTGAAAATCCTGTACCGGCGAATTTTGATAGCACCTGTTGTCATTACAAGGACTCTAAATGTTCTTGCAGAAGTCACAAATCAATCATAATTTGAGCCCCGCAGTATATAGTGTAGTATATAAACAAGAGTACTAAATCCACTAAAACTAAAGCAGTTTGCTTGCAATGACCAACTCATAATAACAAGATTGCAACCAGAGAAAAAACAAACAGTAATCGCTATTAGAAAATTTGATCAGTTCAAGAAACAAACCTGGAGAATACGACTTGCATCATGCTCAAAAGCATCATTCGAAATTGATGAATCGTAGAGGCGACTACATTGATCCAGCCGCTGGCTTTCATCCCTATATCCCAGTATCCGTTCCCTGCAAGCAACAAATAGTTATCTCAGCTGATAATTATAAGAGTAAGAAAGAAAACCCAAGTTGTGAACTATACACTAAATCTTATGGAACTCAATACAAACTAAACCCAAGTTTTGAACTTAATTAAAACCCAACAAATATAGTGAAAAAAATAATTCGCTTTTCGGAATCTAATGCCGCAATTTTCCTTAATACTACTTGACACAACAAAAAAGACTCAAATTTTCACTTTCTTTCCCTGCATTTTCTCAGCAACCAATCAAGCCAAACACCCCAAAAAAATCACAATGGCGAATCAAGAAAAAGGCTAAAAATTTCTTCACAGAAATTCAGAAAACGTACTCAATTTGAAGAAGAACTTTCTGGGAATCCGGATGGAGATCCGCCCACTTGGTACCATAACTCGCCGGAGTCTTTTCGTTCGTAAACAAGTACAATTGCTGCTGCTGTTGTTGCTGCTGCTGAAATTGAGGCTGTTGAAACAGTGGCTGCTGCTGAAATTGCGGCTGTGGGAACAGCGGCGGCTGCTGCTGCGGTAGTTGTTGGGAGAAAAAGGAGCTGCTTTGCTGAAAAGGCTGCGAGGCCTGTTGAGTTTGAAACAGCGATTGCTGCTGCTGCTGTTGGGGCTGCGGCGTGGAGAATAATGACGAGAACGCCATTGCTGTGGGTTTTGTGGGCCGTTTTGGAATTGGGGGTCGTAAAATTGGGGAAGACGAAGAGACCCGTTTCGAAACCCTAGAGAGGGAAAAAGATCAAGTGAAAAAAGACCCGCCCTTTGTGCAGTGTTGGACTTGGAGTGAAAAATTGAATGAAATCTTATTTTTGCATCCGATTTTTCTCGTCACAACTTATAAATAATGTTTTTTTTAATAGAAAAATGAATATATTAAAGAGAATAACTCCTTACATAGCCAGTGCCATTACAATCGAAAAGAAATGCCATATTAGCTTCCATTAGAGCAACTCCAGCCTTGCTGGTTGCTCGGGCGTCAGGCGAGGAGAAAGGGCCCTCGGGCTGGTGGGAGCAAATCCAGCGGGGAAGGGCCCGAGTGAGGGTGGGAGCTCGAGCGAAGGGGGGGGTGGGGAGTCGACGGGCCTGTGGCCCGAGGGTTTGCAATTTTTTATTTTTTTTGTGTCAGAGAGAGAGAGAGAGAGAGAGATAGAGATAGCTTTTGTAATTTTTTATTATTTAAACAAACAAAAAAAACTATTATTTTTATTGCTTATTGTCAGGGGGGAGGGTTCCAAGGTTGGAGATGTAAATGGCAATTACTGTTCATCAATGGTAATTACTATTCATTTAAGGCAGTTACTGTTCAATAAGGTGGATTGAATAGTGGATTGCCAGGAGGAAAGGCTCCATGGGTGGAGTTGCTCTTAGGAGACAAGCATCACAAATACACATATCCTTTCTCTTAAGCCTAACAGATGCAATTGCATCCGCAACAAAATTTGTTTCCCTAAAGATATGCATCCACTTGATATCATGGAAATTTGTAGCGCACCACCTGATGTCTTCAATGATGGATCTTAGGTTCCAAGGTACATCACAAGCACCACGAATCGCATCAATGACAAGTTTGGAATCACCCTCCACAACCACGTATTTCAAATTCCTCCTCCTAGCCCAGATCAATGCTTCCCGTAAAGCAAGAGCCTCGACAACATTGATGGTCACAGAGCCTAGGTTCAAAGCTCCCACGAGGATAGGTTTGCTATCCCAATTTCTAACAACAAAACCTTCGGCAGCCACAGAGTTTGAAACCAAGCCATCAAAGTTAATTTTAATGTAAGGGGAAGTTGGGCATTGCCACTTAATCAAGTTTTCTTTTGCAACTGTTCCTACTTCCTCTAAGTGACTCGAATTCTCCTTGAAATAATCATTAACCATAGTCATGGCTCGAGTAAAAAATCTGTAATGAAGGGGTTTCTTATTTTTTAAAATACTTGCATTTCTATCATTCCAAATTTGCCAGCAAATTACTAAAGCTTTGTTTAAACTACTCACTATATTCCTATCGCGGTGTGGCAAGCCACCCAACCATTCACTCACCTTGAGGTTACTGTCCATATTTGAAAATAAATTATCATTTGAGCAGTTCCAGACCTATTTAGCATATGAACAATGGAGAAAAAGGTGATCCTAATCCTCGTCATGGCTGTTACACAACGGACATTGGTTATTTAAGTTTGTTAAAAACATGCTAAGTCTCTTTTTAGTTTGTAATTTACCCTTAACAAGACTCTAGGCGAACAACTTAATTTTTTGCGATACTACTTGCTGCCAGATCATATTCAAAATATTTTGCGATGAAGAGGAACCCAAGTCCTCCATTTGAAGCCAAGTTGCATATTTAACCGAGAATTTGCCATTGTTACTTGGGCCCCAAACTACAGTGTCCATGGAGCCAGTGAGAGGGAGAGGAATGTCACAGATTTTGTTAACAATGTCACTATCTATTACATGACTTAGTTTGTTTCTATCCCACTGACTGTCAACGATAAACTCAGCAACCTTGCTATCCTACTGGATATGATGAGTTTGGTTTTCTGGTATGAGGTGAAAGAAGGGGTAAGGAAAAACCCAGTTGTGGGCCTAGAACAAAATGTCCCTGCCATCACCGACCACCCACCTCACACCCTTAGAGAGAATATCCCTAGATCCTAGAATGCCTTTCCAAGCAGCCGAGTGGTTTTGCTTTGCTTTAGACTCCATAAAGGAATCAATTCTAAGATATTTCCTTCTAACTATATTAGCCCACCAGTTATTCTTATCAAACAAAACTTTCCACCCCAGCTTAGCAAGACAAGCCCTATTGAAATGTTCAATGTTTATGATACCTAAACCTCCAGCCTGTTTAGGCCTACAAACATTTTTCCAACTCACTGGATTACATTTATTGGCATTACCCCATAAAAACTGTCTACAGTCTTCATTCAATTGACTAGTTAGTTTATGAGGACACTTGAAGCAAGACATAATGTGATTAGGCACACCTGTAAAGTAAAAAGAAAAAATGTTTAGGAGGAAAAAGAAAAATGTTTTTCCTTAAAGAAAAATGAAAAAGATTGAAGTCGCATGCGCGTAAAGTAAGAAGTAGTTATTTTAAAAGTGGAAATAGATCGTCGGTAAGTTTAATTAATACGTAACTAGTATTTGCCTACACACTTTGTACGTGTAAACACATTTTTTTAGAAAATGAGAAGGAGAGAGAGAGAGAGAGAGAGAGAGAGAGAACGTAGAGGAGTGGGAGAGAACGTAGAGGATTGAGAGGTTTTGTTTTTGAGTTTTTTATTTTTTATAAATATTGGAGGTATTTTAACATCACATGTAGGTGAGCTTAATAAAAAACAGTAAAATTTGGACCTGTTAAATTACATTATTGCCCATCATTTTTTTTTTGTGATAGAAGATTAATTTGTCTTATATCATCTTTTTGTTGATAAAGAATATTTTATTAATTAGTAGATATTACTATTTTATTCATGATTAGTAAGTAAATAATTAATCTGATAACGCGGTATGCAGAGTACGCCTACATTGATGTGTGAATGTATTAATGATGTGGTCCAGGAGGTGGACACGAGAATTGACTTTGTACTTCGGCCTGTTTTTTGTGATGCAAAAGCAATGACTCAACTTGAAATTCAAATACAAATGAGATCATGAAAGAGGACGTCTTAAATAATGTCAGGAGAAATCTCATTTTACACTATTGCACTATTAATAGAAAATGCGTATTTAGTATGACCATGGGCAACCCCATTAGAAATCGAGCAACATAAAATTCTTATTTGCAAGATTTTGTACTTCGGCCATTTTCTAGTTAACAAACAATATATGATTTCATAATTAACTTGGAGCTAATAACAATTAAATTAGGAAACATTAGTATCTGGTTTCTAATTACTAATGTTAAATTAGGAAACATTAGTATCTGGTTTCTAATTACTAATGTTCATTGGTTGAGACCTTATAAGTTTTTAAATTTTTATCGAAGTCTCTAACATTAATGTATTAATGATTTTACATGTCAGTTACATAATTTTAAAATAAAAAATATTAATTGATTTAGAGTTTTAATACTCAATCCATATTAAACTCCTAATTTATTTTCAATTCAAAAATTGCCAAAAAAGAAAAATTAGAATAAGTTTGTACACATTATATTTTTGGTAAAAAGATTTCCATTTTTTAATTTTAAATGTACCCTATCATATCATTTTCCAAATTTTTTTAATGATAAATGTACCCATTCTTAAATATACCAATTTGTTATATGTAAAATTTACCCCCTTTTTTAAATATTAAATGTACCTATTTTTTATATAAAATTAATTCAAAATTTTCTAATCTATTTTTTAAATTATATGAGTTCATTCTTTTTCGTTGATTTGAGAATGTATCCATGTCAAGTTTAATCGAAGAAACTTAATAATGGTATTAGGCCTTTTTTTTTTGTGGTTTTGGAAAATGTACCCATGTTTTGATACAATAATATTTTGGTTAATTTTGATGAATGTATTCACGTTTATACACACACAATATATTGGAGAGTAAAATTCATCCTTTAATATTTTTAATCTCACAAACTATGGGTTTTATTTAAATCTCATTAATATAAATAACTACAAATTTCAATTTTTAATTTAAAAGTATAAAACCTACACATAAAATATTATTATATTATGTTAAGGATTACATTAATGTCAAAGACTTCAATAAAAAAATAAAAATCAAGGTTTCAATCAAAGAACATTAATAGTCAGGAACTGCATCCAAAGTCTCCCATTAAATTATATCAATTTGTTCCATTAGCAAAGTAACAATTCTTCTTCCTAAATGATACATTACCATCAAATATTACATCCCTAAATAAAAAGTCAAAAAACTGAAAAGAGTGTGGGGTTCGCAGAAATTTTCTCTACGTGAGTGAGAGCCCTTCTCTGGGAGTGAGAGTTTTTCTCTCTGTGAGTGAGAGCAGTAACAAAGCCTAGAGTTTTCCTTTTGTTGCCGACCCTAATTCCGATTAGGGTCGATGGCCTTTCCCTCTACGTCTCTGTTTGCTTTTTCTGGCAACGTTGCTTGTGGTAATCCCACGGGCTTCTTTGATTTGGTGGTTGTGTTAGACGAGATGGTATCTGTTGGAAGACAGAATCCATTTTCTTTCCACCTCTGAGGTCCACTATTTTGGTTGTGTGGATATTGTATTTGAACCTCTAATTATGTAATTATGTTTTTGCTAATGAAGTAACCTCTAATGAAAAATAAAAAAATAAAAAAAAATCAATATGGTAAACCTCAGTCATATCAAGATTAAACAATCCCCAATGTTGATCACTTCCCTTAGGCTTGAGATCCTCCTTGAAGAAAGCAAAAATGGAAGCCTCCAATCCCTTTCCTGGTCTCTTTGGTGTCCCAACTTGTCTATGCTTTATCAGATTGCTAATATATGTCTTGAGCATTCTCAATATTTGCAGGCTCTTCTCCTTCTCCTTGTGAAAGCCAACTTGTTTCACTAACGACAACCTCAACATTTTGTGCCCCTACTTTCTCATGTACCCTAATGCTCCATCTTGTACAATATATAACCTCTGTGGCATTCATCAATGCATAGTCTAACCCAATGTCTTGCGGGTGATTGGTAGGAAATATGGATATGCGTTGAAGAGAAAGAGGGGGAGGGGTGGGTGGGGTTTGCAAATGCTAGAGGAACCATTATTGAGGCTGCATCAGGATGCCATGTTCTGACAGAAGCCGGATATATATGGTGATGCCAGTACATTTTGGAACAATGCAGCGGATAGAGGAATATCCGGGTTGGCCGGCTGCAATTAGGGCATTTCTGAGAGCATTTCCAATGGAGACCTTAAATTGAGTCTCTACAATCGGATCGTCCCTAAGTATAGGGACAAATGGCTTCCAATGGGCCGGAATTGAAGTTCTTAAAGTATCTCAATACATAAAGACTCGCCGGATACCTCAAAAGAATTCTCAAATATAAGGACTACATATAGGGACTCAAATAGTGGACTCCACATTAATTTTGAGTAGGAATGGTGCTGCTCTTTATGTTTTTTGCTCCTTGTTTTTTTGAACCCACCCAAGTGGGACAACTTCTCATTTGCCTTTTGTTTTTTAATTCTTGAAAAATCAAAGGTAGAGATAGTTTTTTTTTTTTTATTTTTATCAATGGTTACAATATTTCAATGAAATGAATAATAATTTTTTAATATTTTAGTCCCTATATTTAGGGATTATACTATAAGGAATTTTCATTGGAGACAATATTCTTTTAGGGACTCGAATATTCCTCTAAAACTCCAAAATGAGTCCTCAAAGGTGGTGGTGGAAGTCCCCAAGTAGGGACTCCCATTGGAAATGCTCTAAGGTTTCGCATGGCAGGGACTACCATTTTCACTTGGAACCATTTCATTGCCAACGGAAATACATAAAAGATTCACGGATGAAGCGAAGGGAATGACGTTGGTTTGGAGCCAAACGTTAGCATATGCTGGATCATTGGCTAGTGTTGGGACATCTGCGTTGAGCGTGCCTAAAATGACTTGTATTCCTGACCCTTTCAGTGCCTGCAGAACATCTTGTTAACAAACCTTTTGTTCACGTGCATCATTGAATTAGGTCGGCCTCCATATTGTGGTATATGTCTTGGAAGGCTCCACAACTATGAATCGTGTGGGGTTGAAATACGAGAGTGCCCGCCCTTTCTTTTCAAGTAGGTTACTAATAGATAAATTCTTTAAATGTTCCTGGACTTACATAACTCGATCACCTTGTCCGGCGGGAAGGTTGTCAGCTTGTCTGCCATAGTTAACTCCAACTCCTTGAGCTCCTGCAACTTGACATTAAATCTGACATTGCTTTGTATACATAAATATATGCGTGTGAGTTTATGTGTGTATGTATATGTATATTATTTATATTGTTTTTACACGAAAAATTATATATAAGGAGGAATTATTTACCAGCATAGCTCTGTAACTCAATGACAAGAAGCATAAAAGCTATTGCAAAGTAGAAGATGTAGTACTGCGTTTGGAGAAAAATAGGAGACCACCAACCACAATACTAAAACAACTAATACTTAGGCTTATTTTGAGTTATTCCTTAAAACTCGATTTTGATCTCATTTTGCCTCATGTAATATAAAAGTCATCACTTTACTCTCTGAAATTCAAAATTTGTTCCACTTTGACTCATGGACTCTCTTCTCTTTGAAACTCAAAAGTTGGCCCTAGGAACATACGTGCTAATGAATTTGAGTATAAATCTCCACTATGCATTAACATTTGACAATCAGAAAATATTAAGTGTAAAAGAACAAATTAAGAATTGAAATTTTTTGGGTTGTTGTGCTTGATTTGCAAAGATGAAAAAAAATAAAAAAAGAAATTGATTAGCCTAGTGCCCCCAAATCAAATCCGCATAATGGAATTAAGGGACTGTGGAGCGGCAGCGTAAAATGGCAACTTTTGAGTTTCAGGGGGCATAAAAATCGAGTTCCAGGGGGCGAAGTGGAGCGAATTTTGGGTTTCACAAAATAAAGTTACAACTTTTGAGTTACAGAGGACAAAATGAACTTAAAATCAAGTTATATTCGACGTAGCTAAAAATAAGCCTAATACTTAAGGAACGTATGAAACTTTGAGTTTTTTTTTTTATATATAGGAAAATTATGCAATTTGTAAACAAAAAAACAGGAAACCATATTTAATTTGTTTCGTGGTGTGCAAATAAGATTTTAGATTGGAGTTAATTTATGCTAATCTTATATTAATCAATAATTGCACAATCGGATTCCTGCATCAGAAGTCTAGAAGAATCCTATATCATTATTGTTTACTTATATTAATCAACGTACTCCAACGTTAAAAAGACACATATATGACCAACTCGCCTAATCGCCATGATTTCTCATCACGTCTACCAATTGCGTGAACTTTCTCAACATACTTCAGCACCAATATTCTTTCATTATTTTCTTAGGTAAGGTTCGGTTAAAGAAAGATGTTTAACATGGAAATAATCAATTGAAACTTACCACATATGCTAGTTGTTCCTTTGTATCACATTCATGCATCATCTGATATCCAGAATTAGAGTTGCAGAGAGAAACTCCATTATGAAATCAAAGTGCGGAGCCAAAAAATTTCAATGGGGTTGACTGCACTTTTTACCCGTGTGGGATTTGGCTTTAGAATCTGTGCACTGAATACATTGGATATGCCATATATAATTTAGTATCGAACTTGTCATTCAATCTATGTCAACCTATTGTTATCATGCATGTGTGCTCGTTATAGGAATTTAAGGCTTGTTTACTCATAGTAACGAGATTGAAAAGAAAGGGAACGAATTATCTTCACGACGTTCCTGTGTTTACTTGCATGTAATTCATAATTGGGTTTTACCTTAAACCCAGAAGGGAATAACCCAATTTCAAGAATTTGATTAACCAGGGGGAGGTGTCAATCCAATTTCATTTCCTTACTTGTTCCCGTTTCTCTTTCCGTTGGACCTTGTTCTTGCTTATATTCATTTTACTTTAACCGATTAATTCGTGCGTTTACGAGTAAAATTTTGAATGACATCATGATGGTAATATGAGAGTGTTGGATGTGTTTGATAACGGATTCATGAAGAACTCATATTCTTCAGAAATGACATAAACAATAGTTAGGAGCAAAGCATAGAACCAAAATAAAATTTACTTGAATTTAGGCAGTAGTTGTTGGATATATAGAAAGGCCATTTAATTGGTGAATCTAAATTAGTCTCAAGCCCTCAACACTATCATTAAAAACCCTAGAGCTCTAAAACACAACATTCTCCATTACAAACCAAAAAGAGTAGAGAATTATAAGGAGACCCAATAGACAAAGATTTTTATTTCACTTTAGTCCATTTCCAGGAGTAGAAATTGCCAACTCCGGCCAAGAACAGAACTCAGCTCCGACGGGTCCAACACCCACATTCACAATCCCACCACCCTCTCCGTTCTCCAGCTGCCACATGTTCATCATCCCACCGTGGGCCCCACCCGCTACACCATCTCCTCCCATCCCAGGAAAAGGCCAGACCGCTCTCCCAAGCCCAAAGCCCATCTCCTCAAACCCACCCGCCAGCCCAAGCCCGAACCCGCCCAGAGCCAAAAACCCACCAGGCCCGTGGGTGTTGAGCAGAGAAGTGAAGCTGCCACTGCCGCCACCGCCGCCGCATCCATTTCCCATGCTACCCTTCAAATCACTCAACTGTAAGGCGGCTCCGACACCTGGGTTGAGAAAAAATGGGGTGGCCGAAATTGGGTCATTGTCAGAAGTTGTGGTGGTTGTGGCGACTGAGGCGGCGGTGCGGGAACGCTTGGCGTTTTTGCGGGTGCCGCCGCCGACGGGGATGTCGCGGAGGGTGCCCCCGTGGGTCCAGTAGCGGCGGCAGGACTTGCAAAAGTGGCGGGGCTGGGAGAAGTTGTAGTTGTTGTAATAGCAGAACTTGGTGTTGGTGGAGTCGCAGCGCGGGCAGGGCAGGTGCTCTTGCTCCGGCGGTGGGGCCCCCGTGGCCTGGGTGGCTTTCACCGTCCTCCGGTTCTGGCTGTTGTTCTGCTGCTGATCCCCGGAGTCCGACGGCATTTGGGTCTTTCGAATCAAACGGTTGAGCTGGGTTTTTGAGTATTTGGTTTTGTGTTGTGAAAAAAGTGTTTGGTATTTGGATGTTGAAGAAAGTTAGAGAGAGGGTGAGTTTTTGGTTTTGGGTTTTTGCTGTGAGGGGGTAAAGGGGTTTTTATGGAGGGGAGAGAGAGAGAGAGAGGGAGAGAGGGAGGGAGAGAGAGAGAAAGGAACAGGATTTCTGAGGCATATATGAAGAGAAGAACAGACTGAACAGGCTTTTACAGTGTTCTGTTAAGCACGACATTTTCAGTCGGCTACAGAAGAGGAGAGAGAGAGAGAGAGAGAGAGAGAGGGTCTGTATTTCTGTGATTTGGGTCGGCTAAAACTACAGCTACAATGCGGGCTCGACGACCTCACAAATCTTTATCTCTTAGACTAATTATTTAAATTAGCTATTAATTTCTATTATTTTTGGGGCTGAAAATTATTAGTTAATTAACAAATATGTTCCCTAGTTATGGCTCCTATGAGCCTATGATTTGGGTGCTGGGGATTCAGATAAATATCCATTGGTCTGTTGACCTTATGCAAACATAATAATGCAACAATTTAAAATTTCTGTCTGTGTTTTAATGCATGTATAATCTAGCAATATACAGAATACAGATATATAGCAGCCTGTGTCTGAGATTTTATTTCACCTTTTGCATGCATGCATTCTGATGAGGCCTCAGTCCTGAAGTACTGTGCATGGGAACTAATTATTTTTTTATTTAATTATAAAACCAAGGGTATGATCTTTCAATAATGTCGTACGTAGTTGATCTCTAGGTTATTTAAACCCCGGAATTTTGCAATAAATTGGAAACAAAAAGGAAAAAGGAAGGAGTTTGATTGCATGCAAGCAAAAACATATATAGTTGGTTGATTTTATTTTTCAGAGAAACGAGAGCAGTTCTATTGAGAAGTTAAGACGGATTACAATTATAATCTTCAAAGATGATGTGCCAAATTAAGTTCAGAAGCTACTCGAACAAAAAAACCTCGTGATCATAGTACAATGCCACTTTGGTCAATCTATGAGCCATTCTATTGTCGGAACAATGAACTCGACCAATCTATAAGCAAAAACCGAGTTGGTTCATTGTTTAGGCTTCATGCATGTTGATTATATTTGTGGCTCACAATTCTTGTTCTAATATGCACCAAATTTTGACTAATCATTCTAACACGGGCTACAAAGAGAAAGTGAACAGGGGGTGGGATACATGTTTTTTTTTATTTCCTTTTTATCTAAAGATTAACTTTATTAGATTAGTTATTAGATTAGTCACCTACGAAATTTGAACCCGTGCCGTCATACAATGACTCAACAACTTTTCACCACCGTGTAAAGAGTCATTTGCAAGGTGGGATACATGTTAATTATAGGAAAAGAGCTGAACAAAAAAATAGTACTAGAAAAAGCCGAAAAAGGGGCTCTACACGTCTTGCCTATAGAGACGGTTTAATTCAAACTTCGCTCCGGAAAATTCGAAAAGGGGGCCCTAAATGTCTTCTTTAAGAGTGAAAAAAGAGGGAAATGCATGAAAACGTACGGAGAGGTATATTATGCTGGTAGTGTCTCAAATTTAGATGTCATATGTTTTAACATTTTTACATAAAATCACATCATGATTTAAGATATCGTCACTTTGACATCTCTGTTTCACGTAAGTTCTTAAGTGAAGACGTGCCAACGTTTGAATCCTTCTACAATGTCCACTAGTACTACTACAAGTTTCTCAACTCATTCACACTTTTGTTTGCATACATACATAGAAAAGTAGGATTTTTCACTTTGCAATTATATGTTTTCATATTGTAACTTGAACTTCATAATTCACATTGTACGTATTGAGTAGAACCTACATCTTCTTGCGTGGTAAAATACATGGCATCCACCAAGATTTTATAAAGTGTAATTTAGTCAAATTGACGAGTATACATTTGAACAAGAAATGTTTTTGTGCTTTACAATAACTTAACATAATTAAGCTTTAGAAAACCGTACGTTGTGGATTATATAATTTTGGCGCGTAAGAAAATGCAGTCTCGTCATGTAAGCAATTAAAAACGGCTCAATTATTGACAATTTAATATTGGTTAAACTTACTAAAGTGTAAATTAAAAGATGAATATAACTTTACGGTGTAGATTGTAGACTTTCAAAGTTCAAGCTTAAAGCAATGTGAAAAATCGGAAAGGGATCCTCTCCGGATCTATTTCCACCTAATTCATCAAGTTCGTGATTTGGGCCATAGAAATTTTATTCAACCACTACAAACAAGAGGTCTCTTTAAAAGTTATAATAACTGTAGCCGTTAGATCAAATTTCAATGGTCCGGATCCCAAACTTGATGAATTAGGTGGAAAAGGATCCTGAAAAACCAACATTTACACTCAAAGAGTGAAAGGTGAAATTAACCCCAGATTAATTCATTACACTTTTTTTCATACACATTTCTATATTACAAAACCAAAGAGTCTTTTAAGGGAAGAGATTCCCATTTTTTTTTTTTTAAATGAGAATTAGTTGTGAGGTCACACCACATTGAACTTCAATAATCCAAATTACATGTTTTTAAAGTTGTACCTCATAGATCATTGTTCCCAAATATTAGCCAAACTAGAAATATTTCAGACATCTAATTGAATTCAAAGAAATTGACGAACACTATGTTCTAAGAAACTAGTGAAATTTTATCTTGACAATTAAATAGGTAAATGGTTTCGAATTGAATTGAATTTTTGCAAGGATTATCTATGAGTAGAGACTTATAAAATAAACAGTTCAGATCGTTGAAATTTGATATAGGGTGGGTCTCACAAGTAACCTCCATTAAAAAAAAATAGAAAACTCTTCCTTTAAAGGGCTTGTACAAAACCATACAACAAAATGCGAATATTATATAGTGCTTCAGAGTATAAAATATTTTAAAAAATTTAATTATGAGATCTTATTATTTTTTTAACTCAAGATTTAACGAGAAAATATCGAGGTATAAAATTCTTTGGTATACTAGAAAATCCAATAATATATATATGTGTTATATGCTATACAAGAATAATAAGTATACATTACTCGTCAAAGTGGAGGGGGAGGGGAGAGGGAGGATTGAGAGGGATTGATGGAGAGTTTGGGGTGGGTAGGGCAGTGCCGACAGAATCATGATGTCGGGCAGCGTGGGAGCAATTATTGGGTCTCTCCTCTGATTTCGGACGCGTCATGTCCGCATCAGATTCCCTTCTCCGTACACCCTTCTCTCACCGCATTTCCCGCTCCACTGTACCCAGCACCAAACACCAAATCTCTCGACATTTTCCATACCTCTTTTACGGTACGTACTAACCAAGTGTTTCCAAAAATTAACTGTCTAAATCTTGTATAAAAAATCTAATTGATTTTGCAACGGTTAAATTTTGTATAGAATCATCCTACTTAGTGTCATAGCATATAGACAGACTCCTTCATCTCTTGTAATATGTACCCCAAAATTAATTTAACATATAACTAAGCTTAATAACCAACCACAAAAGGTTTGTTTAATGAAAAGCGAGGAAATGTTTAAAACCCCAATTCGAGCTCGAGCTCTTACAAGTAAATTTTGTGCGGTTACCAATCCTGTTTTAATGTATTTTTTGACTTAAGGGTCTAAAGTACACTACAGCTTGGTGCAATGTACTAAGATTGTATAAAGAGAATGATTAATTCGTCATCAATGAACCTAAAACAACTTGGAGACCATGGTTGTGTGTAATCTTAATCACAAAACCATGCATGCGTGTATAAAGAGAATGATTAATCTCTCATCAATGAACCTAAAACAACTTGAAGACCATGGTTGTGTATAATCTTAATCACCACACCATGCATGCTTTATTTACCGTGTAAGCTTAACTATAAACCCATGCATGTATGTATATATGACTTAAAGCTGAAAACAAAAAGATATGGGAAATACTCTAATATGAGACAATTTCTTAATCTTGGGACAGAAATAGGACAAACCGACCATGCACAAGCCATGCACACAATGCACAAAACCGAAATTACTAAAATACCCATATATAAATACTAAAAATCATTAGTCCATTGCATCACTGTTTTCATTTGAAAGAGAAGGTTGTCGAGAGAGTTCTGTGAGCTCTAGGTTTCTGGGATGAGCTCATATCTTCGAGCTCCGATTTCGAAGAGAAGAAAGTCCAAAAAGAGGCAAGAAGAGTGAGTTGAGTTTTGGGTTGACGTCATACCTCTAATTTTGAACAAGGGGATGCGAGAGATATGTGAGAAAAGTGAGCTGAGTTTTGTACCATATTTTCTGTTTTGGCCAGAAAGTTCCATTTTTTCTAGAAACTAAACCTTCGGCAGGCATAGTAAGGTAGGGTGTTTAGTTCCAAGTTCCTACATCAATGATTTATGGAATAAATGGTATGAATTAATACTTAGAAGTTAAATTAGGGTTTGTGTTTCATGTTGGGGCGTATGGGTTATGGAATAAATTTCAAGTTTTGACGAGCTAGAAAAATGGGATAGAACAATTTCTGGTTCAAGTGTCCAATTGCAGAAATTTGTGAATTTTTTTTCGTAATGTGCATGTGGTGTGCATGGCTACATCTTAATATAAGAAGTGTGAATGTTCATTAATTATGATGCACGTATGTTGTGCCCCGGAATTTAGCGAGTATGACAACAACCTAGTTAGCCTCAGCTAAAAACAAAAATAAAAAAATAAAAAATAAAAAGCTTAGAGGACATTAAGCGTCATGCATGTCCATGAAATAACGACAACAAATATTATGTTTTTTACGTGCATGGGTAGGTGGTGGTTGATATACTTAACAAGACTTTTCAAATTGTCACTATAACCTTATATACGTAACAATTATGTTTTAATTGTATCCACTATACCAACATGTTGCCGTTAAATTTTCTCCCGCTCTATGCATATCATGTGCATGTACTATACATATTATGTGCATGTGGTATGCATATAATGTATATGGTGCGTATTTACATCTTTGATACTCTTCGCATTAACATAGTTTACTACATTTTCCTTTGATTTAGAGGCAAGCCCTCATATACGAAAAAAGCGAACAAGTTCGTGAAACAATTTCCCTTGGTTCAATTAGGTTCTTTCGTGCCCATTCAAACTACAATTTTCAAATCCTTGAAATATTTGAACCCAATCAAATTTGATACCAAATTCAAATTAAATGAATCCTTGATCTTATGCTCACAGATATGAGCAAGCTTAATACGAAGAGAGCAAACGAGTACGCGAAACAATTTCATCCATATCCTTCTCTCTTCCTTCTTTACACTATGATTTCTCTCATTTCCCTCAAATTTATCTCTTCTCCAAAAGGCAACTGACCTTTAATACGTATTTTCATTTAATTGCAGCAAAACCCAAACCCTATTTTAGTGCTTGTAAATTTGGATTGAGAGAGTGAGTAGAGGGAGGGAGAAGATAGAAAAAATGAAAACCCACATATAAATAAGAGAAATGATAAAAAAAAAAAAAATTGAAGGATTTGGGTCTCCTCCAATAAACACCAACCAATTACTTCAACTCCAAAAATCCATTCATCAAAAAGCAAAATTAAATAAACCCAGTTCACAAAACCTACAAATGAAAAGGTAAAAATGGAAGAAGGTGAGTGGGTCAGAGAGAGCTCTTGTGCATATTCGAAATGGAGAGAGAGAGAGAGAGAGAGAGAGAGAGAGAGAACAAAAAAGAGAGATAGCTTGAATGAAGAAGATGGGTGGGTTAGGGTTCTTCGAATTGGAATTGGGCTAGAGAGATTTTCTCTCTCTCTCTTCTCTATGTTTCTCTCTCTACAAAATGTGAAATAGATGCTGAAATTTCTGTCCGATTGTTATGCATAACGTGTGTATATTCGAAATGTTTTATTTCTGTCCCAAGATTAAGAAATTATCACATTTTGAAATATTTTCCAAAAGATATAGAGGTTCATGGACCGATCCGAATTTATGCATCTCTTAGACTTGTACTACGTCGCAGATAAAGGTTATATGGTTAATATTTGTCTGTTTTGAAGAGTTTGTCATGTGGTGACAAACACTTCCTTACAAAATAAAGGTGTGTCGAAGCGAAATCTGCTCCACTAGCTATTTAAAGTAATATATTTGGATGAATGTTTCGTTTTATCCTTTTTAATTTTTTACCAAGAACATTCTCTTTTAAAATACACCATAACCTTTTCAATGATGACGGTGTATAATGACGGTGTCAAACCTAATTATTAATGGATAACTTTGTGTTGGCATGCCATCATGAATGGAACTACGTGATAACTAGCTTTGATTTTGTTTGGATTGTTTCTAGAGGGCTCTAAAGCGTCTTTTTATTATTGAAAACGTTCATGTGTACGTTTGACATAAAATTTAAAATTAATGACATATATTGTAAAAGCAAGTTGTGGAAAAGTACCATCTATATACTTATTCAAGAAGCACTCTCATGTGCTCTCCCAAGAATTAAGCGCTTCTGGAAAAAGCATATAAAAATGCTAGAACTTGAATTTTTAATAAAATTTTTGATGTGTTTCAAATAAAAGAACTTCTAGCAATGACACTTATGAGCAAAAATAGTTCTTATCCTAACGTTTGTTGATTTGAATACTAAAGCATATTCAATCTTAAAAACAACAATAGAGACTGTTTATTAAGCAATACTAGCTAGGTAGGTGGTATGCACCAGTGAGGGATGGATCCATAGGAACTAAGGTACAACTGAGACACAGCGTGAGTTGGGATAAATGTATGGGAAGCTCATTCGGGAACCTTCTGAATGTCTGGTATGTAACTCAAAGTGCCTACCAAGTGTTCAAAGAAATACCCGATCAGCAGACCACGGTAGCATTCTTTACCGTGTGTAAGCAACATTAGCAGGTCTCGCTGATCACAAGTTGTCGACAAGCATGAAGCATAGTTCAACAACTTACTACGTACATGTTTACTAAGTGATCAACGAAATACCTCACTTAAAAATTGAAAGATTTTAGATATGTATCTCGGTCTAAAAGAAACTTGTATCTTTTACACTAGGAATCCCCGAGATCAAATCAGTTTTTTTTTTTTCAACAAATGCATGTATAAAAAAAGGGGCGTGATATCCACAAACCCTTTTTACTTTCACACATTTTTTTTAATTTTCAACCGTCAGATCGGATGAATTGAAGAATATTAAAAGACAAAAATTAATGAGGAAATGTGTAAATAGCACACTCCTAATAAAATAGTATTATACTTTTGTCTCCATTGCAAAGTCTTGGATAAGATGAAGGGATTCTCCATCTAAAATCAGCTCATATGAACTAGGTGTAATGGGAGGGCCCTATCACAGCGACACATGGCGGAGAAAGACAAGTGGCCTGGTCGTCGGTCAAGAGGGGAATAGCACGCTCAGCCACAGAGGGCCATAGAAATGTCTCCGGCAATCTATCATAGGTCGCTTTCAGCCTTGTCAGTCTCCATCCACTCCTCCTCAACTGCTTACTGCTTTACTGCTTACTGCTTTACTGCTTACTGCTTACTGCTTACTGCTTACTGCTTATTCGGTCTCCTATATAATCACTGACAATGCCTCCCTTTTCTTCCTTTCTTCATCAGTTGAGAGTTTTGATCGCTATCTCTCTCCGTCTCACTCTTTTGTATTTGGCTTTTTCTGTTGTGGACATGATTCCCTCTCTCACATGTATCAATGATCACACTTGGGTGTGCCCACATTGAGAAAAATGTTCACGTCTATGACAACTTCTAGTTCTATTCGTCTTCTTTTCTTGGTCGGATACAAGAACATGTTTTTCAATTTTTTTTCAACTAGAATATCTTGCTAGCTCACCCTTTTCTTGGGTACAAAAAATTCATGACAACACAAAATTAATATATGCAGATATAATTACGTACAAATCATCCGTATCAAATGAATTTGCTCAAATATTCTACATATTTAAAAGTTGAACTCTGCTACATTTGATTTATAGTTTATCTTGTATTCGTTGTTTCATATATTACTATGCATGGTGTACCCATGAGTTTAAACACTCTTTTAACTTCTTTTTGTCATATATATAGGGTAAGGGAACATTTTTGCTCACCACCATAAACTATGGTGTATGCTCACCATACATCTAATCAATTGACACGTGTCATTTCACTTAACTCTAGTTAACTTTCACATTAAATGTTAGTTTTTCAATTTTGAAAAAAATTAACCAATATTAAGTGAAATGACACGTGTCAATTGATTAGGTGTATGGTGAGCATACACCATAGTTTATGATTGTGAGCAAAAATGCTCCCTATAGGAAAAATATGTTTTCATGTTTTGTATATTGGTTTGAGACTTGCAAGTTAACCATTTGTGTTAATTCACATTGTCTAGATAATAAACACCATATTGCCGACTTAAAAAAACCACCATATTTCCTTTTTAAGCTTATCGGTTTAACAAAGGATTGAACTCATTACGGTGTAAACGGATACTGTCATCGGTTACAAATTTTAGTATACTAGACTCAAGTGCATAGGAGCATTTAAATGTACTCAAGATTCTTTGTTCAACGTCCTCTCCTCTAATATCCTTCTAATAAAAATAAAGAAAGGCGCATGTTAAATTCTGTGGGTGGTAATGGTGCACATTGTCATAAAATAAACCTTCTGTATGATACCTGTATCTGCCGTACACAAACATAAATTATTCTTATTCAAACATGCTGGATGGCGCCTGGTATGACAAATCTTCCAACATCTTGAAAAACGTCTTCCAAACCAAGGGAAAAAAAGAGAGAGAATCATGCATCTATACAAGATTGTGAACGTAAGGATTTAGATTTCAATGTAAGCTTGAATTGGTTGAAAGAGATGGATGTGGAATGTATAATTTCACACCACAAGATTCAAAAGTAAGTTCTAATGGCGCGTTTACTAATTCGTAATCAGATTGAAGGGAATTGAATTGAGGAGGAATCGGATTGAGGAAGAATTGAATTGAGAATGAAACAGAATTAGATTCATGTTGGAGTTGTTTACTAAAACTGTCTGAAATCGGAGTAGGAATGACATCGATTTATATAAACAGTTTACTAATTCACTTGAATCGGAATGAAAATTAACGTGATTACTAAAATACCCCTAGTGTAACTAATCAAATTTATATGCTAATTATTTTTAGTTAAATTTTATTTTTATAGTAGAGAGTATAGTTTTTCTTTAGCAAAACTTTTATTCTTTTTTGGGTTGTTTAGAAAAACGCCATTGAAACTCCTATTTTCCAAACAAAAACCCACCTAATATTAAACATCCAAAAATAACCTTTAATATATATACATATGAAATTATAAAATTGTCTCTTAAAAAATATTCCCATAATCTTATACCTCTTCCATAGAAGCGTCATCTTCTACCTGTTCAATGAAAAAGTCATCTTCTAAGTGCATTGCTATTTTTTTACTTTCTCTAAATGAAAGGAAATGAAAATATGAGTTAGGGTTTAAGGTAGACAAATTGTCTCCCATGCCCAACCTGTTTTATTTTTATTTTTATTTTTTTAATTAAGCAAAACAAGATAATTAATGTCTTTATCAGTTTTTTTGTAAATGGACAAATTTGTAATTAAAAAATTCATTAAAAGGTGGGTAGGAAGATAAGACATTGGGGTGGGAATAACATCACTCAACCCAAATTTCAAATAAAATACCATGTAGACAAATATGTAACCAATTATCATCACATATTTACAACTTATGCCACAAAACCCTAATTATGGCAATAAATATTATTACTCACCCTAATTATGATTAGCACTGTTCTAAAAATCCCCGCCTAGCGCCGCATAGGCCCCGCCTAGGCGCTAGGCGGCTGGTCACCGCCCCGATTAATGCCTAGGCGTTTGAAAATTAATAAAGGGCGCCTAGACCAGTTGAGGCGCCCGCCTAGGCCGCCTAGCCCGCCCAGAACCGCCTAGGCACCTGCTTAGGTTGCGACTCACTTTGATAGAAAATAGATAACTTTCAATTTGCATTTAATTTTTTTCAATAAATTGTAAGAGACTTGTTGAATACTTAAATGGGCACACACTATAAGCTTGTTCCCCATGTTTTCATTATGTTCCAATACTTTATAATACATATGTCATTCTATTTTGTAGTTTATGATGAAATTATATATATTTTAAGTATAAACAGACACTTATTTACACGAAATATAATGGATTTACTTAAATCCGCCTAGTCCGCCTAGGCGCCCGCCTAGACCCCGCCTAGCCGCCTAGGCGCTAGGCCCCAGCCCGCCGCCTGACTAGCGCCTAGCGTCTTTTAGAACCTTGATGATTAGCGATTAACCCCATATGGAAATTTTACCTTTCTTGTACGATAAATATTAGGAGCATATATATATATATATATTAGGGTAAAAGACTGTTTACTACCCTCATGTTTCGTGGTTTTCAACATTTAGTACATCAAGTTTTTTTCGTCTCAGAGTCATACCTAAAGTGTAAATTTTGGGACAGTCTCATACATCCGTTAGTCAAACTGTTAAATGTGCCATTAATTGTGACGTGGCGCCCATGTGGACAATGACTGGGCGCCACGTGTCAGCCACGTTTTTTTTTCTTTTTTCTTTTTTCTTTTTTCTTTTTTCTTTTTTCTTTTTTCTTCTTCTTCTTCTTTTTTTTTTCTTCCTCATTCTCCTTCTTCCTTCCTCATTCTTCCTTCCCTTCTTCTCCTTCTTCCTTCTTCTTCCTTCTCCCTTCTCCTTCTCCTTCTTCTTCCTCCGAATTTGGGGAAGTTTTTTTTTTTTTTTTTCCTTCTTCCTTCTCCTTCCTCCTCCTTCCTTCTTCCTTCTCCTTCCTCCTTCTTCCTTCCTCTTCTTCTTCTTATTCCTCCGAATCTGCCCAGATTCGGTTTTTTTTTTTCTTCCTTCTTCTTCTCCTTCCTCCTTCCTCCTTCCTTCTTCCTTCTTCCTTCCCCTTCTTCTCCTTCTTCCTTCTTCTTCCTCCGAATCTGGGGAAGATGAAGGTTTTGTTTTTTTTTTTTTGAGGAAGATGAAGAAGAAGGAAGAAGGAAGAAGGAAGAAGGAGAAGAAGAAGGAGAAGAAGAAGGAAGAAGAAGGAGGAAGAAGAAGGAAGAAGAAGGAGGAAGAAGAACAAAAAAAAGTTGCATTCAGAGGAAGAAGAAGAAGAAGAAAAAAGAAAAAAGAAAAAAGAAGAAAAAAAAAAGCCCAATCTGGGCAGATTTGGAGGAAGAAGAAGAAGAAGAAGAAGAAGAAGAAGAAGAAGATGATGAAAATGAAGGAAGAAGGAGGAAGGAGAAAGAAGAAGGAGGAAGAAGGAGAAAAAAAAAACTTCCCCAAATTTGGAGGAAGAAGAAGAATGAGAAGGAGAAGGAGAAGAAAGAAGAAAAAAGAAAGAAAAAAAAACCGAATCTGGGCAGATTCGGAGGAAGAAGAAGGAGGAAGGAGAAGGAAAAAGGAAGAAGGAAGAAGGAGGAAGAAGGAGGAAGAAGAAGAAAAAAAAAAAAAACTTCCCCAAATTCGGAAGAAGGAGAAGGAGAAGGGAGAAGGGAGAAGGAAGAAGAAGGAAGAAGGAGAAGAAGGGGAAGGAAGAAGGAGGAAGGAAGAAGGAGAAGGAGGAAGAAAAAAAAAAGTTGCAGTCGGAGGAAGAAGAAGAAGAAGAAAGAAGAAAGAAGAAAGAAGAAGAAAGAAAGAAAGAAAGAAAGAAAAAAACGTGGCTGACACGTGGCGCCCAGTCATTGTCCACATGGGCGCCACGTCACAATTAACGGCACATTTAACAGTTTGACTAACGGATGTATGAGACTGTCCCAAAATTTACACTTTAGGTATGACTCTGAGACGAAAAAAACTTGATGTACTAAATATTGAAAACCATGAAACATGAGGGTAGTAAACAATCTTTTACCCTATATATTAATTTAGCCATGTTCATACACAATTATTGTAACATCCCACATCGCCCAGGGGAGTGAATCCTGTAAGCCTTATATGTATATTCTCATCTTTATCTAGCACGAGGCATTTTGGGAGCCTTCAAAGTTAAGCGAGTTCGCGCGAGAGCAATCCCAGGATGGGTGACCCACTTGGAAGCTCTCGTGTGAGTTCCCAGAAACAAAATCGTAAGGGCGTGGTCGAGGCCCAAAGCCGACAATATCGTGCTACGGTGGAGTCGAGCCCGGGATGTGGTGGGGGCCCAGGCCGAGATGTGACAATTTGGTATCAAAGCCAATCCCTAGCCGGAAGTGTGCCGACGAGGACGTCGGGCCCTTAAGGAGGGTGGATTGTAACATCCCACATCGCCCAAGGGAGTGGATCCTGTAAGCCTTATATGTATATTCCCATCTCTACCTAACACGAGGCCTTTTGGGAGCTCACTAGCACGAGGCCTTTTGGGAGCTCACTGGGAAGTTCTCGTGTGAGTTTCAGAAACAAAATCGTGAGGGCGTGGTCGGGGCCCAAAACGGACAATATTGTGCTATGATGGAGTCGAGCCCGAGATGTGGTGGGGGCTAGGGCCGGGATGTGACAATTATGGGCACATGTTTCGTATGGAAAAAAAAATCCTTTGTGCAATTAGTTATTTTGCATCAAATAATATTGTTTGATAAAAACAACAAAGAACCAATTAATATTCTTTTATGTTGTAAGTAAATTATTTCTCCTAGATTATTATATACATTAGGCATTTTTTGTTTGTTATTGTCACAGCCCGTCCCGAATTATTACTATCGACGATGTAAAATGACGGTTTTATCCTTGGACGTTGAGATTGTAGAGTGTGTAATGTGCTTTGGGACTTAGACGTGTTTTCTTTGGTTGGTTGGTGACCCATGTGGAACACACACACACCTAAAACTCTCTCTCTCTCTCTCTCTCTCCCGTGCCTTCCCCCTATCTCATTCCTCTCGGATTTTTGCAGAAAACCCGTACAAACGTACGGACAAACTCCAAGCTTCCATTTCAAGCACGGATCGATGTCAAGAAGGTAAGATTCGAACTCCTTGCAAGTCCCTGAGTTCATATATGCCATTTTAGGACCTGAAAACCTCAAAAACCCCGAGAACTCTAACCTCCGACTTGGTGCACTGTTCATGCACACGTAAATGTGAAGGTTTCAGGTGATTTGAAGCTTGTAGCAAGCTTTAAAACATCCCTACGAAGCTCGGAGAAGAAAAACCAAGCAAATTGGACGTTGGGATACCTAGTTTCGACAAGTTGCAGGTTTAGCCGGATTATCGAGGGATTTTCCGGCTAGTTCCATCGTTTTTGGAGCATTAAACAGGTATAGGAATGTTCTACAAGTTAAGAGCTTCAATTTGATACTAATTTCGTGAAATTTGGAAAATTTCTCAGTTTCCGGCGCCGGCAACGGTCCCTGGAGTTCTGAGGTTAGAGATGACGGAATATTCCAACGGCGTTAGTTAATTTTAACGGATTCCGTTACTATTTAACGAAATATTCCTAACGGCATTTAGGGTTTCCGTTAGGGTTCTCTGCGCGTGGCCGCGCGTGGGTGGTCGGAAAATTATTCTAAAAATATGTGGATGTTCGTGGAGTTGTGTAGATCACGTTGGTATATTCAAATACCCCATTTGAGCATTGTATGAGAAGTTATTAGCTAGTTTTGTCTATGTGCTTTAAATAACGTTTTTATAGTGATTTCGCATATAGGGGAGACTTATCCCAAGGACGAGCGCAGTCAAGGGCGACTAGAGGGCTACGACCATTCGACATACCAGTGAGTGGGCTTTTGGTTTTCAATTTATACTTATATACTTGATATTTTCTCAGAAAATGTGTTTAAATGAAAGTATGCCTTGAATGCCATGCATATAAAGTTATGTTTTGTTTATGAAATAGTATATGATGCTTGATATAATTGTGGTGCTGTGGACGCTCAGGTAAGCCTAGGTGAGTTATGAATTGTGAATGCGATTTAAAGTTGTGATTAATTGAGAAGCACCGAGTTCATAAAACTGCACCTAGGGTGATTGTGATTTAGCCAGAGTTATGGCACATGCCTGTTTATAATGTCACCTCCCGCACCATATGCTCACATTGGATCCAATTTAGGTGCACAGTCTTTTCGTACAGACCATCGTTGGTGGCTCCGACTCGTAGGTGACTAGCGACTTATCGCCTAGCTATCATGAGAGAGTAGTATTGAACATAATTTGTTTTTGCCCACTCGCGTTTTCTTTTTGCGTCCCTCCAGGTTTTAGGTAGGCTGCTGTTGGTGACGTACGAGGATTCAGGCGGTTCTGACATATTAAAATAATTGTAGGACATTTTATGGTACTGTATAATTATTACTTGTCATACTGGACTGTACCTAGACTTTCTATGCTCTAATTAGGTGCATTTACACTTGTATTTCACTCTTAGCACTTCCGGTTGCGTTGTGCGCTTTAGTAACTTTTAGTTTTTATTTATTCGTATAACTCTTATCTTTATTGCTTCCGCACTGTGCACATGGCTACGTCACCCTCATGTGACGGCCAGCATGCCTCGATCTCGGTCGGGGTGTGTTAATTTGGTATCAGAGCCTAGGTTTAGCAGTCTTGTATGGGTCATGAATATTCTAATCCTTGTGATGTCTTCTGTCAGAACTATGCCGCCTCGTAGAGAGCTCCGTCACTCAGCTGAGCCTAGTTTCCCTGATATTGCTCAATTAGGGGAAGCTATAGCTAATGCCATTCAGTCTTCGTTCCGTCCTCCTCAAAAGACACTTCTTGAGATTGTGTATAATCTGAAGCTAAATCACTTCATAGGAAATGAAGGACATGATGGAGCGGAGAAGTGGCTTAATTATGTCAAGAAGACTTTCCTTGTGATTCACAGTCAGGGGAATCTTTCTTCTGATAGGTGGGTCGAGACGACTACCTGGTTTTTGGGTCTGGAGCCTGCATCTTGGTGGAGACAGGAGTCATATCAGATGACACCAGATGTTGTAGCGGATTGGGAAGTGTTTAAGCAGTTGTTTTGGAAAAGGTTCATTCATCCTGTTTACATTGATCGCAAGAAACAAGAGTTTACCCATTTGAAATAAGAAAATATGTCAGTAAATGAGTATTACAGGAAGTTCACTGATTTGTCTCGATACGATCCGGAGGTTGCTGCTAATCCGGTCGAGATGCTTCGTCGCTTTAGGTTGTGTCACTTACCAGGAGTTTTATGAGGTTTTACTCAGGATTGAGGACTTAGAAAACATGCCCAGTGAAAGTGAAGATGAAGATGAAAAGAATGGGAACCAGAGACGAGATGATAAAGGTAAAGGTCAATCATCTCAGTGACCTCGTAAGACCCAGAGTTTTAAGAGAAACGGTGGCAGTTCCAGCTCTTCTAGTGGAGGTTTGAGCTCTAATCTGGAGAGGAGATGTGGTAGATTTACTAGAGGCCCTAGGTTTCAAAGGCAGAAAGACTTTGGTAGTTCAGGTGGTCCAGGTGCTCATTTATGCCGCATGTGTAATAATAGGCATTTCAGAGAGTGTAGGAGAGGCAGCAGTGCATGCTACACTTGTGGATAGATGGGGCATAGGGCTGCTCAATGCCCTCAGAGTCAGCAGAGGCCCCAACAGCCTTCTTTACCACCACTTGCGCCGACCCATCAAGCTTCAGGATATAGTGGTTATGCCCAGACTGGACGAGGAAATGCTTATCATTATCAGGGTGACGCATCTCCTTATACTTCAGGACAATATCAGTACTCTCAGGACCCTCAGTATCAGGGAGGTTCTATGTCATATTAGCCACATTCAGCCGGTGGATCCCAGTGGTACCAAGGGGGACAGCCCCAGCATGTAGAGATTGCTGCTAGCAGTGCAGGATCTTCGAGGCAGTCTGGTCAGCCAAGACAAGGATGTTGTGTTCATGCTAACAGAGGTCGTAGTGGACGACATCAGAATCAGTGACGTATCCATAACATGACACTGCAAGATGCTCAGAACAATCCTGATTTAATCATGGGTACATTAAATATTCTTGGTCATTTTGCTAGAGTATTGATTGATTGTGATGTTACACATTCCGTTATCTCTCATACATTTGCTCAAATGACGCAACCCCATCCTACATCTCTAGGATTTGATTTAGAGTTTTCTACGCCTAGAGGGGATATATGTTTTGTGGATCGAGTATATCTAGGATGTCTAGTGATGATGGAGGATGTTGTTATGCCAGCTAATCTTATGCCGTTGGATATTATGGATTTTGATGTGATTTTGGGCACTGATTGGTTACACTATAATCGTGCCAAGATAGATTGTTATGGAAAGACAATTACTTTCCATCATCCTGGATTACCTGAAGTTACATTTGTAGAAGAGCCTAGTGAGGTGAGGCATGGTGTTATTTCTGCCATGAAAGCCAAAAGATTGTTGTCGAAAGGTTGTCAGGGATATTTGGCTCATATGGTGTTGAATGATGATGCTCTTAGCAGTGTGGAGGATGTGCGTGTGGTTAGGTATTTTCTAGATGTATTCCCTAAGGATTTTCCTGGATTGCCGCCAGATAGAGATGTGGAGTTCGTTATTGATCTGCTTCCAGGTACGAATCATATATCTTTGACTCCTTATAGAATGGCTCCTGCTGAATTGAGGGAATTAAAAGTTCAATTGCAAGAATTAGTGGATAAAGGTTTTATTCGGCCTAGTACTTCACCTTGGGGAGCTCCAGTCTTATTTGTGAGGAAGAAAGATGGAACTTTGAGACTATGCATTGATTACAGGCAATTGAATCGGGTAACCATTAAGAACCGTTACCCATTGCCTCGTATAGATGCTTTATTTGATCAACTCCGAGGTGCCTGTGTGTTCTCTAAGATTGACTTGAGGTCTGGTTACTACCAGTTGAAGATTAACAGTGAAGATGTTCCTAAGACCGCATTCAAGACTCGATATGGTCATTATGAGTTTCTTGTGATGCCATTCGGGTTAACTAATGCACCAGCATCTTTTATTCCAGCCATATTTGGACAAATTTGTTATTGTCTTCATTGAAGATATTCTGGTTTACTCTAAGTCGAAGGTTCAGCATGCTAGACATCTTAAATTGGTGTTGAAAAGTTTGAGGGAACACTAGTTATATGCTAAGTTTAGCAAATGTCAATTTTGGTTGGATCAAGTGGCATTTTTGGGACATGTTATTTCTGCTCAAGGTATCCAAGTGGATTTTCAGAAAGTGGCAGCTGTAGAGAATTGGGAGCAACCTCGAACCGTCACCGAGGTACGGAGTTTTCTTGGCCTAGCAGGCTATTATAGACGGTTTGTTAAGGATTTTTCAGTGATTGCTTTGCCATTGACGAGGTTGACTCGGAATGATGTTAAGTTTGAGTGGGATGATAGTTGTGAGCAAAGTTTTCAGTAGTTGAAGTATTATCTCACTCATGCACCTGTTCTAACACTCTCAGATGATAGTGGTAATTTTGAAGTCTACAGTGATGCTTCTTTGAATGGCCTGGGTTGTGTATTGATGCAACATGGTAGGGTGATTGCTTATGCTTCGAGACAGTTGAAACCTTTTGAAAAGAATTACCCTACTCATGATTTGGAGTTAGCAGCTATTATCTTTTCTTTAAAGATTTGGAGACATTATATTTATGGTGAGAAATGTAAGATCTTCACATATCATAAGAGTTTTCAGTACCTATTTACTCAAAGAGATCTTAATCTTTGGCAGCGGAGGTGGATTGAGTTACTTAGTGATTATGATTGCACGATTGAGTATCACCCTGGTCGTGCAAATGCAGTGGCGGATGCACTTAGTAGGAAGACTTCAGCTAGACTTAATGCCATCTATGATTGTCATGTTCCTCTTCTTGCGGATTTGAGGTCCACTGGGGTGGAGTTAGGAGTGGAAGATCGAGAGGAAACCTTGCTTGCTAATTTTCAAGTTAGGCCAATTTTAATTAATTGTGTGCTCGAGGCCCAGATGAATGATGAAAAGACCCATGAAATAATTCAAGCAAGGAATCAAGGCAAGAAGAAAGATTTCAGGATTCGAGAAACTGATGGTATGCTTATGCAGGAGAGTAGAATGTATGTGCCGAATAATGCAGAGTTAAAGAAAGAAATCCTTGATGAAACACATATTTCGGCATACGCAATGCATCCAGGAGGTACCAAGATGTATCATACCATTCGACCATTTTATTATTGGCCGGGTATGAAAAGAGAAATTGCCGAATATGTGAATAGGTGTGCCATTTGCCAATAGGTGAAAGCTGAAAGGAAGAAGTCGTTTGGGTTGATGCAGCCGCTTCCCATTCCACAGTGGAAGTGGGAAAATATTACCATGGATTTTGTGTACAAGCTTCCTCGTACACAGAATGGATATGACGGCATTTGGGTGGTAGTTGATCGGCTTACTAAGTCAGCACACTTTATTCCTGTGAGGGAAAAATATTCGTTAAGCCGATTAGCTAAGTTATTCATATCGAAGATTATGAAGTACCATGGCGTTCCAGTTAATATTATCTTGGATCGGGATCCTAGATTCACTTCCAAGTTCTGGGTAACATCTCAGGAAGCTCTTGGTACAAGATTACTTTATAGTACGGCATATCACCCTCAAACAGATAGACAATCTGAGAGGATCATTCAGACATTAGAAGATATGCTGAGATCTTTAGTGCTGCAGTTTAGCGATAGGTGGCATGATTGTTTGGATTTGATGGAATTCGCCTACAACAACAGTTACCATTCGAGCATCGGTATGGCACCATTTGAGGCACTTTACGGGAAATCTTGTCGTACACCTCTATGTTGGTCAAAGGTTGGCGAAAGAGTTTTAGCGGGCCCTGAGATTGTAGACGAGACTACTCAAAATGTTCAGGTAATTAAGTCTAACCTGAAAGCGGCCTAGGATCGACAAAAGAGCTTAGCAGACAAGCATGCCTTGACCAGAGGTATATTGTAGGTGATTGGGTATTTCTGAAGGTATCACCTTGGAATGGTGTTATACGATTTGGAAAGAAAAGCAAGTTGAGTCCTAGGTACATTGGACCATATATGATCACCGAGCGAGTCGGTGAGGTAGCTTATAGGCTTGAGTTACCTCCAGAGTTGTCCAAAGTGCACGATGTATTTTATGTTTCGATGCTTCGACATTATGTTGCAGACCCTTCGTATGTGATTCCTCCTCAACCTCTGGAAATTAATCTGGGCTTGACGTACGATGAGGAACCAGTGACTCTTTTGGATTGGAAGGATAAGGAACTAAGGAATAAGATCGTGCTTTTGGTGAAAGTATTATGGAGAAATCACTCAGTAGAAGAGGCTACTTGGGAGACCGAGGATCGGATGAGAGAGATGTATCCACGCTTGTTTTATGATTATTAGTGGATGTAATTGTTGTGTGTAATTTCGAGGACGAAATTTTATAAGGTAGGTAGATTGTCACAGCCCGTCCCGAATTATTACTATCGACGATGTAAAATGATGGTTTTATCCTTGGACGTTGAGATTGTAGAGTGTGTAATGTGCTTTGGGACTTAGATGTGTTTTCTTTGGTTGGTTGGTGACCCACGTGGAACACACACACACCCAAAACTCTCCCTCTCTCCCTCGTGCCTTCCATCTCTCTCATTCCTCTCGGATTTTTGCAGAAAACCCGTACAAACGTACGGACAAACTCCAAGCTTCCATTTCAAGCACGGATCGACGTCAAAAAGGTAAGATTCGAACTCCTTGCAAGTCCCTGAGTTCATATATGCCATTTTTAGGACCTAAAAACCTCAAAAAACCCGAGAACTCTAACCTCCGATTTGGTGCACTGTTCATGCACACGTAAATGTGAAGGTTTCAGGTGATTTGAAGCTTGTAGGAAGCTTTAAAACATCCATACGAAGCTCGGAGAAGAAAAACCAAGCAAATTAGACGTCGGGAGACCAAGTTTCGACAAGTTGCGGGTTTAGCCGGATTATCGAGGGATTTTCTTGCGAGTTCCGTCGTTTTTGGAGCATTAAATAGGTATAGTAATGTTCTACAAGTTAAGAGCTTCAATTTGATACTAATTTCGTGAAATTTGGATGAAAAAACTACGGAGATATAAGGTTTAGAAAATTTCTCAGTTTCCGGCCCCGGTGACGGTCGCCGGAGTTCTGAGGTTAGAGATGATGGAGTATTTCGTCAACTTTGAGGGAATATTCCAACGGCGTTAGTTAATTTTAACTATTTAACTGAATATTTAACTGAATATTCCTAACGGCAGTTAGGGTTCCCTGCGAGTGGCCGCGTGTGTTGCCGTGCCTTGGCCGGCGCGTGGGTAGTCGGAAAATTATTCTAACAATATGGGGATGTTCGTGGAGTTGTGTAGATCACGTTGATATATTCAAACACTCAATTTGAGTATTGTATGAGAAGTTATTAGCTAGTTTTGTCTATGTGCTTTAAATAACGTTTTTATAGTGATTTCGCATATAGGGGAGGCTTATCCCGAGGACGAGCGCAATCAAGGGCGACTAGGGGGTTACGACCATTTGACATACTAGTGAGTGGGCTTTTGGTTTTCAATTTATACTTATATACTTGATATTTTCCCAGAAAATGTGTTTAAATGAAAGCATGCCTTGAATGCCATGCATATAAAATTATGTTTTGTTTATGAAATAGTATATGATGGTTTATATATAATTGTGGTGCTGTGGACGCTCAGGTAAGCCCAGGTGAGTTATGAATTGTGAATGTGATTTAAAGTTGTGATTAATTGAGAAGCGTTGAGTTCATAAAATTGCACCTAGGGTGATTGTGATTTAGCCAGAGTTATGACACATGCCTGTTTATAATGTCACCTCCCGCACCATATGCTCACATTGGATCCAATTTAGGTGCACAGTCTTTTCGTACAGACCATCGTTGGTGGTTCCGACTCGTAGGTGACCAGCGACTTATCGCCTAGCTATCATGAGAGAGTAGTATTGAGCATAATTATATTACACCCAGTCTCCTCGTACAGACCTTTTTAGTGGTTCCGAATTATGTGCAGTGTAGTGCCGTATATGACATAGTAGTGACTCCGGCTAGATTGACTAATGAACTATGAATTCAGCCGTACAGACTTATGCAGAGGTTCCGGCTAATATGTTATCTTCCATGAATTTATTCTTACCTGAATTACTTATTCTGTTTATATCTTGGCATGTCATACTTATGAATATGATTATGCGAGGCATGATTTGAATTGAGATAATTATATATACATTTATGCATATGTTTATATTCTAATTCTGGAAAAATTATACATGTTTTATGGCGAGGGGTTAGAACTTTTGAGAAATGAAATGGTTTTGTAAAACATTTGTTTTTGCCCACTCATGTTTTCTGTTTTGCGCCCCTCCAGGTTTTGGGTAGGCTGCTGTTGGTGACGTACGAGGATTTAGGCGGTTCTGACATATTAAAATAATTGTAGGACATCTTATGGTACTGTATAATTAGTATTTGTCCTACTGGACTGCACCTAGACTTTCTACGCTCTGATTAGGTGCATTTACACTTGTATTTCACTCTTAGCACTTCCGGTTGCGTTGTGCGCTTTAGTAACTTTCAGTTTTTATTTATTCGTATAACTCTTAACTTTATTGCTTCCGCACTGTGCACATGGCTACGTCACCCTCACGTGACAGCCATCATGCCTCGATCTCGGTCAGGGTGTGTCAGTTATGATATATGCGTGTTAAAAATAATTTATCTATAATTATATGTAAAATATAAGTAAATTAATTTTGAATCAAATAGCATTTATTTTGTAGATAAATTAAAATAATAGTTCCATTATTTTGGTAAAGTTAAACAGTTTCTAAATTATTTCGTAAAAATTAAACCAAGACAAATTATCGCCATTAAAATAAAACAGTAGATATTCGACAAAAAAAATAAAAATAAAATAGTAGATACATTATTTTCTTATAAGATTAAACAAGGGAAGTGTTATTGACACTCCAAAAATCTCATTCTACACTTCTCACAAATGTATATTTCTTTCCTAATATAAAAAGTTTGGAGTGTAGAATGAGATTTTTGGAGTGTTAATAGCAATTTCCTTAAACAATGGGTAAATTATATTGTAGGTACATTATGTTTGTAATAAAAAAAAAGAAATTGAAATTCATAAACAAAAAGTAGTAGATATATTATTTTTTAATCAAATTTCCTTTATTTGTAGGTGAATTATTTTCATGCATTATTATATATATTGGGCACATTTTACTACTAATATATATATATATATATATATATATATATATATAAGTGCAATAATTTACCTATGTTATTATATAAAATATAGATAAATTTATTTTGAATCAAATAACATTTTTTATTTTATAGGTAAATTATTTTGCATGTATCATTACATACACATGGCAAATTTATTACTAATACCTATGTCCAAATAATTTACCTATATTTTTTAAATATAGGTAAATTGTTTTATAGTGCTCTTTTAGATTTTCATTTGGTAAGAAAATGACAAGATTAAATTAAAATTGTCTAATTTTATGCAAATTTGAAAAACAATCGAAATCTTAAGGAAAGTATAACATTATTAGTTCTTTTTTGCCTTAACATACAATTTGACACACCCCGACCTGGAAAGGTCGAAGCATGCTGGCCATCACTGTGAGGTGACTTCACCATAAGGGTAAGTGATGCAAAAAGTGAATAAAATTAAAACTACTTAGAAATAGGTATACTAAATAGTGAAAGAGTGCGCAATTGTGGGAAGAACCCACTAAAATTATTCAGAGCGTAATAGACAGTGAGACTACAGAAGTGTAGTCAAAGTAACTAAGTAGACTTATTACATAACTGTGATAAGTTCGTACGTCTAAACAGAAGAGAATGTCAGAACTGCCGAGATTCCTCAAGTGCCACAAGGAGTACAGCTATCTAGGTCCTGGAGGGGCGAAAAACAAAGTTGAGTGGGTCAGCAAAACAATGCTTAAACGAAATCCTTTATTTTCAAATATACTAACCCCTCGCCGTAAAACAAGTATAGTTTCCTTAAAACATAGTACGTAAGTATGTAAACAACAAAACAACAATATCATAACAGTATTATAACCAGAATATGCTGAGTCATGATGTATCGAATGCCACAATAATATAATCAAGTATAACTAAGTGCTCATCCATCTAAGCTGACACACGAGTTCGAACATATAATTTATGACACGAACAAGACTGGGTGTAATCAATACGCTCTAGTACTACGATCATGTGAAGACTGGTGAAGAAGCACATCACATACAAGTCAGATTGCCTAATGCAATCTACCCGACAGGACTGGCACCTAACTTAGATCCAAGGCAAGCGAATGGTACGAAGTGAACATACACGTGAAGGACTGGCCTTGTCCCCATGGCGAGTACTAACACCGGGGTGCTGCTAGATGAACATGTACAAATATGTATGAATGCCATGACAGTAATATCTCAACCATATAGCAGCATTTATCACAATTATATCGCAGTTATCAATTATTTGGCAATATATACACAAAGTGATGCATTTATGCAATTATGGAAACTATAAATATGTATAGATATAAAAATAAACTGCCCACTCACAAGTACGTCACTGGGTCATAACCCCCGAGCCTAGCTTGGCCTCGAACGTCCTCGGGATACGTTTCCCCTATATGTGAAATAACTAAAATAAAATTAATTAAAGCACATATACGGAAACCTAAATAAAACCCCCCATAGTTTGCTCAAACCTAGGGTTTAAATATACCATCGTGACCTACTCGACGTCATGAACATCCCTAAATTTTTTTAAAAAAATTTGGACAGCTCACGCTCCCCCACGCACCGTCAAGGGCACGGCTAGACGAGCAGGCCAGTGCCTGACGTCCGTCAGGAATATTCCACGGAATATTTCGTTAAAAGCTAACAGAAGTTAACGGTGTTACCTGATGCCGTCAGGAATATTCCGTCACCTTCTCCGATTGCCCTTGCTGTCCGCCGCCGTCTGTAACTCGATTTTTCGCCGGATTTCTGGAAAAATTTCAAATTCATTATTCTCCTTCATTTCTCAACCATTTTTTACGTACTTTATATGGATTTGAAGCTAGTGAAGAGTAGAATCACGTTATACCTGTTTGCAATCCAAAAAGTGGACGGAGGTCGCCGAAAAAAGCCTCGAAAGTTCCGGCCAAAAGTGAACTCTTCGAAACTTGGTCGTTTCACGTCGACCTTCTTCCAAAGCAATCCTAAGACCCTTAAAATGTCGTGTAGAAGCTTTCCCAAGTTTCAAAACGTCCTAACTTGTTCGAAAACACGTCGAACTCAGTGTGCCCGAGTTCGGACCTCACGAGTTAATGAGTCAAAACTCGTCTAAACTAGGTTTTAAGAACATGGTTGTGATTGTGAAGATGAGAGGAGCATAATGGTGTGGTTCTTGGGTTCAATCTGAGAGCTTTGAAGCTCGTTTGAGGGTTTTGCAAAGAAAAAGAGTATACATGAGAGAGAGAAAGAAGAGAGAGAGAGAGAATCCCTTTTTCTGATTCTGATTGGTGGACAGAAATGAGGGAGAAATGGGATTGGTGAGAGAGTGAAATAATGGAGGAAGGTGCACAGGATGGCTAAAAGGGTAGATAGGGATAGATTTTTAGATTTTCTACTGAAAAGAATATCGAAAATCTATCTGGAATAGTATTTTCGTACTGATAAAATTTATGTACAATCGTAACAACGTGTACCATTTAAATGCGATAGCGAGAAATAAAATAAAAGCTATAAGAATACGTCCACGTCACTCGCCAATAAGGGCATAACATTCAATATACATACTCGGGGAGAAATTATATAGGAAAATTAGGGACGGGTCGTCACACAATTTGTTAGGATATATTAATATGCAATACTTTTAAATTAATGCATTTTTTCCATTAATCTCTCCCTTCAAATCTGCATAGAATTAAATTTCTACATTAAAATTGTAATTAGGGGTATTTTAGGCATCTGAAAAATACAAAATGTGTAAAGGCAAACAAAATTAATGAATTTACTTATGTGGAGCCTCGTCATTGGGTTTTATTTAGATAAAAAGACAATATCGGGTTTTATGTAAAGAAACTTGAGTTTCAGGGGCTAAAGTCATATTTTCAGTTTTTTTTTTTCATTTTTTATTGAGACCCTCTCCTGCCCCATCTCTATCTTCTCCATTCTTTTCATTTTTATCGTGAACCTCTGTCCTACCCCATCTCTTTTCCTTACCCCATAGCCACAGCCTTTCCAGTCACCACCAGTCGCCTCCCTTTGTTCTCTCTCCCACCCCTACAAATTCCTCTCTCTTCATCTGTTCTTGATTTTGTAAATGTTTAATTTGGATCGCCACTGATACACGAGATCGAGTTGGGGATGAATCGAAGTGATTTTAGTCATTGCCGACGAATGATCAAAATTGAAATTCCAAAATCCTCATCTTCTTCCCTTCTAATTTTTGTCATGAAACCATAATCCCGTAGGCCATGAAACCTGCTAAATCTTCCTTTGACAGAGAGAGCAGAGACAAAGGTTGAAGGAAGAAGGAGATAAGGGTATATTGGGCAAAAAAAGTTGATTCCAGATGGATGCTTTCTCCGGAGTCCGAATACCACCTATTGTTTGGTAGTCCAATTCTGGGAAAATCAGTAACCTGATTCCCCATTTTAGATGGGCCCTATCGATACTTTCATTCCGCCAGTGTTGGTAAACATCGGAATCCCTTGAAAGTAGTGCAATTCCCATTCCCTTCCTTCTATTCCCGTTACGTAAACATGCCATAAGTGATTTGGTTGCAAAGAATATTTGGCTGGAGAACCAAATAATACTTCCACGATCTTGTTATTTTCTTTGTTACATTGGAAGGCATATCGAACTATGAATCCGTCAGAATCCTAACGAATTGTCAGTCTTCTCTCGCCACTTGAATAATTATCAACTCTCAAGGGTTACCTACATTGTTCTTTATTCCCATACAAGCGCAATTACTTGTGTGTTTAGAGTTCATCTAACCAAAATTAAATAAAAATCTTAAACCCAAAGCATCCAAATCTTCCGAACAAAATATAGCTTAATATTATTTGAAAAAAGGCTAGCATTTGTTACACCAGTTTACAAAATAAAGGCATTCATGCACGATATAGTAGTACATTCATATCCCACCATTACATTAAGTTACCCTAATCCATGGTCTCGAAGTTGTCTGAGATTCATTGGAGAAATTATTTTTGTGTCTCCATCGAGCAATTTTTTGGCGAGTATAAGGTTGGCAGCATCACTTGGATGGTAGGGATCCCAGAAAACATGCATCAACCGATCCTCGCAGAGACTGGATTGTGGACCACATGGAATTATACCTGCGTATTGGCCACCATTTCCACAGCATGCTACACTTGCTGTTGTAAATCCTGCATATATATCCATCAAATTAATCATCTTTCACCAAACATCATCTAATGATATCATTAATATTAGAGAAAATTGCAACATTGATAGAAGTTCTAACGGAGTTACTCAAAATGACCATGCTTCACATTGTGACAGACCAATACTCACAAATTAATAGTTTAGGAAACTGAAGCTCCAATTGGATCAAATTTCAAGGACCAATGCTCCATCATGATATTAAGACATTTTTTATCAATTAATTAAACTAACAGTAGGCTATTAATGTCCCTTTATTGTTGTGAGAGATTTTTCAGTATGACTGGTATACAGGATGATACACCACATGTCACTATACAAATTATGGGATATGTGTGTTAAAAAGTTAATAATTTAAATAAAATTTCTCACCACTTATATAGAAACACGTAGTGTACCACTCGTGTTCCGGTTACAATGAAAAATTTCTTATTGTTGTATAGCGTTTCAACTAATATCAAAGAAACCAAGATTTATATTCCTCAGTTCTTCAAACATTAAGTCTGCAGAATGATCATGCAGGTGAATATTAATGCATGGCAATTATATAGCTAAATGGTAGGGCAAAAATTCTACTAAGCTTCGGGATATCTTATATACATGGATTTTTAGCTGATACATCTTGGTCATTAGATCTTTGATTAGTCAAAAACCTTGATGTATAAAATACCCGGAGCTTCGGGATATCATATCATGTCAACCATATATGCTGGTGAAGACTCAGTCTAACAATAAAACATTTTCATGGAAGCTATTGATTAATATACTACATTTGAAATTAGTTTTGATTTTCTTCTCGGCATACTCATGATTATATATGTGTATGTACGCGCGCGATAATAGTAATTTGGGCTTACCATATTTTTCATAATTCGTAATGACGTCCATCACTAGATCATACACGTTTGCATAAACAAATGTTGAACCTGGAAGGTTCTTATTCAGTTCAGCAAGCAAGCCCTTCAACCGGCCATTGTACTGAAGAGCTAGCTTATTTGGCAACTCCACACACTGGTCTGGATTCAGTTGATTTATGGTCTTTTGGTATGGTATGCAGCCAATAGGTCCAACACTTCCAATCACAAATTTTCGAGCATCCAATTGATAAAGTCTCTGCACAAAGCAATTTCAATAACCGTGATTAAGAACCCAATTAATCAAGAAAAATAGTAGTGGATTAACTTAAATATGCATGTACAGATGCAGGTTAGGTAACAAAAGTATGACCGCCTGTTTACACCAGATTTGAATATCTCTTCCAGTAAATTATAGTAGGTTAGAATATCCTGTAAAATAAAAGATAAAAATTATAACTTTAAATATAACTATATATACGTACAGTAAGTTGGACTCTGAAGTGAGAGATCAAATCATCAATAAAAGCGTCTGGGCTCTGAGAAATTCTTGTTCCAATGGAGAGGACTGGTAGGAGATAATTGTTCAAAAAGTCATTGGACCCAACTGATATTGAAAAAATGGATCTTTTCATAATGTACTCTTTTGCCTTTGATGGGCCCAATACCTTGTCAATCTGCTTCCTTGTCTGGTTGAAAAAATCGACTTGGATATCCATTCCCACCCTATTAATCTGCAATGATTTATGAATAAATCGTTTGTATTTTAGATAAAACATCTGTTTTTTTTTTGTCGAAGATAAAACATCTGTTAAGTAAGTACATATGATTAAACTTGAAAAAAAAAAAAAAAAAAAAAGGGCAAATCCACAGAAGAATGTGAGCTAGCTAATTACAAATATTCTTCCTGTTGCATTCAAAATCCCTGCTCCTCCTGATGCATAATTCACCCCAACCAATAGGGCTTTTCCTGTGGCATTTGGTGACAAATATGGGAGTGCATAGTTTGGTTGCCCCAATTCTTCTCCTGCATAAACAAAATAACACACCCAAAGTTAAAAACTATTTCACAACGTTGGAAAATGTCATCGCTCGATCACTTCCTTTTCCACACAACGTTGGAAAATGTCATCGCTCGATCACTTCCTTTTCCACTAAGTGATTGATTAGTATCTCAAGTTTATATCATCTTCTACAGTCGATAAAAAATAATACATCATGTTATACACCCCTTTTTTCTCATGCGATGAACAAGATAGAAACAGAAGAGTATACAACATCAGATATGTAAATTTTTCTGGTACGCACGCGAGACTGGATTATATTGGGGAAGAGGTTATTACCAACTATATCACCAATGGTTCTACCATTGGTAAACCTTCCGGTAGGTTTTCCTCCAGATGCTTTAAAATCGATCCCGTTTGGAACCATATTCGCCTTGGACAACGTTGGTAAATAATTATTGTTTCCAGCATCAACCAGAGAATCACCAAAAATAAAAGAAGCTCCTAACCCTTGACCTTGATCAGCAGCATTTCCCAAATAACTCTGATTAAAAACGAGCAAAAGAACAAACCCTACGCAGGCCGCAGTGCAAGAATTATACTCCATGGCCATGCAGTTTTGATGCTTCACAGAGTTGATGATATGAAAACCAAAGTTCTAAAAACTACGTATATATGCAGCAGCTTCTTGTTCACGAGAGAAGCTAAAGGAAGCCATTGGTGAAAACTTGTAAGATTTAGATTGTTTTAATTTTCCAGCCGCTGCTGCATTTGGTGTGACCTTTTTTTAAGAGATAAAGTCCTGCCAGTCTATGAACACGTATTTTGATGAGGGTAGTTGATCAAGATTGGTGGGATTTTCTCAACGTGTTAAGAACTTTTTGGGTTGCTTCTGCAGCCATGCAAATAATGACTCACTCACGTCACAGAGGAGCATCTTATAGGTTGTGTTTGGTAGGAGCTGAACTATTATTGCTATTTAATTTATAGATTTAATTATCCATCCGCATGCACTGAGTCACTATGTCAGACTGTAAACCAGATTTGATTAATCTATATATTGGAAAATTTAGACCCAAAACCTACCTATTGACCAAAGAAAAAAAATAGAACCCAAACTTACCTCTATCCTCACTCACCTTCAGTCCTATGGTCATTATACATCTGTCACGTGTCCTTTCAATTAACTTTGGTTAACTTTTACATTAAATATTATTTTTTTAATTTTGAAAAAAATTAATAAAAATTAGGTGAAATGACACGTGACAAATAATTAAGTGTATAATAAATATATACCATAATTTATTGTGATGAACAAAAATACTCCCACTACGTAATTACATAGAAGTTGTTCACGATAGTGTTCTGTCCAAGTTGTCCACGATAGTGTTCTGTCCAATAAAATTTGGGAGAGATGGCTGACAATTGACAACATTTCTAATTTCGAGAACAAAATTGAACTTTCTTTTATTTTTGGGTCAGAAAAGTAATTGCCCAAGGAAACTGCACTTAACAAAAGCCCAAATGAAAAACGAAAACAAAGAGCTGCCAATACCAAAACAAAAATTTTAATCTGATTTTTTTTTTTGTCAAAAAGTAGACTTTATTAGATACAAATAGAAACGTTTACATCTTCTGTTAAAATATTAAATAAAAACTTCAGACCCAAGGCATTCCACCGGAAAACACCTCCATGTGAGGCAACATATGAGGCAATAACATGAGCAGCGGCATTTCCATTCCTCTTCACAAACATAAACCTCACCCTTCCTAGCCGAGTTACCAACAATCCAATATCATAAATAAAACATTCCAAAGTAGCATCAATTGCATATTCCTTATTGATCATTCGAATAAGCATTAGGGAGTCGGATTCAACCTCCACATTTTGACAACCAATCTCAATACTTGTCTGAATTTACCCTCCATAACTTGGGCCTTTTGTCCCGAAAAGATGGTGGATTTATTTAATTTTTTTTGTTTTCATAATGCAGAGACTCAAATGTAAGATTTATTTTGAGTTTTGAAATTTAAGTCTTTGGAGGAGAAAATCTTGGACTCAAAATCTAATATTATAACCAAAATTTGGGTCTCTCTTTGCCTTAAAGCCCATAAATAATTTTAAGTCTCATGTGCATTAGAGATACCTTGCCTTATATTTGGACTCAAATATAAGATTTGAGTCTTCACAGTGGAAATGCTCTTAATTTTTATTTAAAATAACAAAAATCTGGTTAATATGTCATTTGGTACTACGGTCTAGTAGTATTCCTCTTCACTTGTAAGTGAGATGTTTTAGGTTCGGTTCTCGCCAAAGGTGAATTTGAACCAAATTATTGCTAACCCATTATAAGACGAAGCCCACTCCTTCCCCATTAGCGTAGATAATATCGTTTGTTAAAACAAAAAAAACTTGTTAATACAACATAATATATCGAGTGATATGTACAATGAAATAAAATCATTAATTAACATGATGAGTATCTCAATAAAGGGCTTGTGTAGGATATATCTTAGCCTATTAAGAAAGCCAAGTAAAGTGTAGTGCTCGAGAACTCATGATCTGCATGATATGGTAGTAACCATATATTGGCATGCGACCAGGAACTCAAACCTCATAGTTGAAACTTTTAAGACCTTGAATCCAAGATTCGAGAATCGAGATCCATCCATACTACAAGGGATTCCCGTGGTTCCAGAATCTAAGATTCAACAGTTGTTAGATGTTACATGTTCAAGTGAGCACATTAAATTGTGGATTTATTAATTTTTTTCAAAAGTTGCTATTTGGACTCTAAAAGGTCATTATACGCTCTTTATTAGTGCTAGAAAAATAAAAGAGAGTTCACCAAAAAAGAAAAATAAAAGAGAGAAGTACACGATGATTTTTCAGACAAAAGCATCTATTCCTTATTTAGGTACAAATCAAACCAATGTAGATGGGAAATAAAAAATGTAAGGACCAGATTGATAAACGTTTTAGTTTTCAAATTAAAAAAAAAAATTATTGTTTGGTATTAAACTTGGAAATGAAACTTCTCTTGGAGTCAAAATATGAATTAAGGTAAAAAAAAAGTGCATGTTACAAAGAGTTTATAGCATTTTGACGGATGAAGTTTGAATTAGGTCAGCGACTGGCAATAAGAGTTGAGAACCTGAGTCTAGTAACAAAACTTAAATTAGTTACCTAAAACTTATTACTAACCGATTTTCATTTTTTGGTAACCAATTCAAGTTTTAAATAACATTAAATATTAAAAATTAACAACGAAATTTGAAAACAAAAAGATAATCAAATTAGTCATATAATCCCCATTAACCAATAAAGAAGGTGAGATTTCACGTGCAAAAAAATGGAAATAGAAAAATATAAATCCCGGGCTTCCCCCCTCAAATGGAAATTGAAAAGTTGCGCCCCCCTAGTCTCTCTCCCTTGCTGCAAATAAGGGAAAATCCACAATTCGGGCTCAAAATTCGACCGTTGGAAGCGCAGGATTCAAATCACCCACTGCCACTTATCCAAGAGAGAGATATAAATTCAAATCACCCACACCCACACCCACACCCACAGAGACTCGTCAGATTCCGAGAGAGAGAGAGAGAGAGAGAGAGAGTTCACAATGCCAACTCTGGGAAAGAAGACCGTTGCCCTGGAATCCTCAGCAAACCCTAACCCTATAAGCAACAATGAGCACCTCCAAACCCCCAAGTCTTTGTACGAGCAGTCCAGAGAAGATCGAATCAGAGAAAACCGCGAAAGAATGCAAAAGCTCGGCATCGTTGACATCTCTCTTCAGCTCAAATCTAACATTCACTCGAAGAGATCAACAGCAAAGAGCTACTCCAACCGCTGTACGACGCCGTCTGGCCCCCCTTCCATTCGGACGCTAGGACCCACTCGTCGTTCTTCTAGGTAATATTTCCATTCCCCCTCTGTTAATTTCTTGGATTATAAACGTTTGTCCTTAGAAATTAGAACATTTAAACAAATGGTCGCTGAATATGGTGTATTTTAGACTGTTTCTGGCTTTGAATGTTTGATGGGTTTTCAAATTTTAACAAATTAAACACATTTTTGCTTTAAAGAATGAATCTTTAATCGACCGGGCTTGTGATTCTGGTGGGTTTGAAGCTGTTTCTGATTGTGAATGCTTTTTAGTACTTGATTTTGGAGAATGTGGTCAGTTGCTTTTGCTCCAAACTTTTACCGGAGGTAATTTGTTTTGCTTTCTCTGTGATTTGGTTTATGGGTTTAGATTGAAGAATGCTACACCAGTGAGCTACGCGGAGGTGCATGTGTCGAAGAAGGATGAGGCTTCGTACATGAAGGGTATTATGCTGGAGGAGGGTGAAAGGCCGGAGATTTACACGGAGGATCATGAGAAGCTGTTAGGCAACACTGATAAGACCTGGACTCTGTTTGTGGATGGTTATAGAAAAGATGGAAAACGGATTTATGACCCGGTTAGAGGAAAGACTTGCCATCAATGCAGGTATACCCTTTGCTGCCAAAATGTAGCCTTATGTAAAACTGAATGCCCTTTAAAGGCGGAGAGAATGATAAGCTTAGGACAAAATAAATAGAGAGATAGAGAAATAAGTGTTTTGGATATTTAAAAGATGATTAATTAGAGTGGAGGACAAGGTTTTATGAATATGGAGTATTATAGTGACAGTACTAATGAACGCCGTCCACCCTCAATAATTTCGGTATCATTTTTTGCTATATGTTGTGTCTTGGAAAGTGTTGTCATATAGGTCTTTCTGGATTAGTGCCCTTTGGCTTAATACATTTGCACGGATTGAATTTCTTTTTTTAACAGGCAGAAGACTCTGGGTCATCATACTCAATGTAACCAATGCAACAGGCTCCAAGGACAGTTTTGTGGTGATTGTTTGTACATGAGGTAAACTGTATAGTCTTAAAAATGTCTTCTCTGCCATACCATCTACTGTCACTCTCTCAGTTTGGTACCATTGCGTTGTAAACATTAGGCAGATTGGTGTGATGTTGCAAAGTGGTTAATAACCGTAGACTCCTAGAATGCTCCTCTGGGGCACTTGCTTTGATTGTCAAACTTTACAACCTGCTTATTTTGACAACCGGGTTCCCTCTTATGCTGTCCCTAATTTGAAGTTGATATGTAGACTCCATTTTTTCCTTTTATGTGAATTGTGACATGCTGACCTCAGTGATGCTTGTCTTACAAACGTTATATCAATTTCCTTGCATTTTATGGGAATGGAACAAGCTGGGTGGAGCTTAGGCTGTAGTGGCATGATTGAATTATAGCAAATTTTTAATTTTGTCAACTATACATAGAGAAGTTCCTTATAATACTACGATTGCAGACTGTCGAATTCCAATGAAGGTCAATTTTAAATGTTATAGTTTTGATGATTAATATATTGCATGGTCATTCCTCTCAAAGCCCCAAAAGGAAAGGAAAATAGTGGCTGGTTAACAAAATTTAGTCAGTTGAACTTCACACGTCTCGTAAGGTTTGCCTCACATATGTTGTACACGGTTGGCTTGTATGAATTATCCTTTATGCTTCGTAAGAAGGCTACCTAACCTCCTTTTGTAGTGGTTGACGCATATGTATTAAAGTGTTAATCCAATGTTCATACTTATTTATCTATTGGGAGCAGATATGGGGAACATGTAATTGAAGTCAATCAGAATCCAGATTGGATTTGCCCTGTCTGCCGTGGAATCTGCAACTGTAGTTTTTGTCGGACGAAAAAAGGGTGGCCTCCTACTGGCATCCTCTACAAGAAGGTTCCTTTCAAAACCATGGCACATATTTTTTTTTTTTTAATTTCTCTCTTTTGCCCCCTGGCGTTTATTGGAGCTAAGATTTATTTTGTCTTCCAGATATCACAACTAGGTTTCAAATCAGTTGCACACTATCTCATTCACACCCAACGGGGACAGACAAATTCGGGAGAAAATCTGGAAACCACCAATCCAGTTTCTGCAAAGAGGTCGTTGCAATTCTCAGATGTAGATGCATCATGTGAAGAAATTGTCAAGGACGACAATGATATTGGAGCAATAAAACCTCTAGTTGGGCAAGAAAGAGATGACGAGTTTAAGACTGAGAAGGGGAATGAAATCAAGAGTAGCACAAATCTAGATATTAACAACCAAACTTCTGCTGAGAGGGTATTGTCCTTTTCAGATATGGTACAGCAGTCTGAAAATTTTGGATCGTCTGAGGTCGACCACAAGGTTGGTGACCACCTTGGATTGTCAAAGCTTCAATCTGAAAGTGGCAGAGATGATCGTCAAGGTGAGAAAGAGAATACAATGCCCTGGATGGATATGAAACTTGGTGATAGCAGTAATGCATTGGAAACTAGCTCAAAGTCTAAAATGAAGCCTGCTCTGGATATTTCACCAAGCACTGATAGTATTGGTGGAAGACTGAGGCAGAGACGCGGGAAAGGAAACAAGCTTAGTGATGATGAATTACAAGAGGCAAAAGTGGAAATTCTAGATAGCAGTCCTGCATTGGGCCCAAGATCAAAGCTCAAGAAGAAGCATGTTCTTGCTGAACCAAGTCCAGACAGCATTGGTGGAAGATTGAGGCAGAGGCGTAAGGTCAACGCGTAAGGGCCACAGCCATGATGTTCAAAACTAGCAATTACGACATATTTTGTGGATGCAAACACTCTTGGTGTCAGTCTAGGTAGCTGAGAGAGTATTGCTGCGAGACTCTAATCCGTATGATTTCTTTCGGCAAGGATTGAGTCGGGTATTTTGGTTAGTGTGACAGAATTGCGTGTGTTGCAAGAAACCATGTTTTTGTGTATGTTAGTGACAGTGGTTTCCAACTTTTGAATTCTGTAAGACCTGTTTTGTTATGAACCAGTAAATTGTAGGTCATGCCATTTGAGACAGTTTTAATTTAATGAGCTCCATTCACCACATAGTGGCACTGGCAATTGTTACTTTGCTTCCCTCATTTATCGAATTACATGGTATTTACGACACTGATATGGAAATTTCTACTAATTCTAAATAGTAATTAAAAATTCAGCTTGGCACATAAAAAGCTCGTTTTCTATTAATAGTGGACCATTATTTTAGAGACCGGATGTATAAAACTCGTGTCAATGCCATAGAATAAGGTTTGGTCCTATTCATGGGGATTCTATAAAAATTTCATTCGAAAAACATTAAGTTCGACAGAATTGGTTTTTTTTTTTTTGGAGATTGGATGTAGTTACTAATTCATGATCTAGCATGTACATAATGAAAACTTCTCTTGATTCTACGAGAATTTTTATGAACGCCATTCATTTGCTTCTCTTCGATGGAAGTTTTATTTTCTAAGATTGTATCCTAATTTTAGGCATAATTCTTCTTTTGATGATCGACTCAATCTCTGATAAAAAAGATATACCTTGGTTATATTTCATCTCTTCAGCAACTTTAGTAATGAGCATAATGACCTTATTGTTTTGATGGAGAAGAACCTACGATTAGCTTGGCTTTTAATTGACAACCCATTATTAAGAAGATGATCTCATTTCCACTCGAGAGATTCTACTGTGTACTCAGGAGTACATTCCCTCTCTTCATCCTTGTCATTAAGTGGTCACGTTTTGAAAAGATATAAATAAAGGGAATATACTTTTAATTACACTCAAAATTTTGACTTTCTTCTAGCTTTTTGCCCCCTCTGCCTCTATTCAAGTTGGGCACAATAGGTTCTAAGTAGACCATGGAGTTGAGCCTTGCTGGCTTTAGAAAGCACTTTAATGCTACAAAGCTCAAAAGGAACAAGTCAAATGCTTATCAAGTGGAAAAGTGGAATGTAGATGTAATTATCAGATTCATTGGATACTAAGCCAACTTTAGGCAAAATTAATCTTTCCACATGATAGATATCAAACTCCACGTGATTGGTTTAAGTATGAATTTCCATTTGGGAGCTATTAGTTCCCATTTCAACAATGTCATCTTGCTCTCAAAATATGTACATGTACAAAGGATCGGAAAAGACCATCATCATCTGGTCCAGTGGTTGGAGATAAATTTTAAGCTCGTATTCCATTTGGCAAGTCCTGAATTCGACTCCTGGCACTTGTGTATCACATGATGATGCCTAGAGGGAGGCTGAAATGCCTTTGTGTGTCTTCTCGGCCCCCGGAAGACGAAAGGGTGGGTTGTCATGATGAGGCTACTAGCTGGTCCTCTTTTTCAAATTAAAAAAAATAAAGGATTGAAAAAAAAAACTTGGTATGGTGCTTAATTACTTTTTTAAAGTGCAAAATTATCATTTTGATTTTCCTAATACAAGCCTGAAATGAATTTTCGGAATTAAAAATATACAAAGCACTAAACCAAAAGCTCTAACTAGCCATCAATTAGTTTATGACAGTGTGTTCGATACCTTACACATAAATTCGAATCTCCCTCTTATATAAATTAAAGAAGAAGAGAGGAAGATAAGCTTTTAATGCACAAGTACAAGAACATTGAAGCAAGACATGAAGAGAATCCAATACCTAAAAAAGGGATGAGGGGTTGAAAATATCCCACGTAAATATATATGCAAAAGCATTCATATGAAAAAAGAAAGGGGTGTGCTATCCACACATCCCATTTTACTTCTCACACGCCTCTTGATAATTTATGTCCATAGATTTTCTTCAATTCATTCGATCCGACGGTCGAAAATTAAAAAAGTGTGTGAAAAGTAAAATGAGGTATGTGGATATCACATCCCAAAAGAAAAGAGATCATCCTTTTTACTCATTACTTGCAAGTAAAGATCCTAGCTAATTCCACTTTTGGCAAAGTTGGTGTTCTTGTGCTTTGAGGCACATCATTGTGCACTTACTTAGTTGGGCATTATCTAAAGCACTTTAACCCTTTCTTCTTTTTGTAGGAAGCATGCAGAAAAACATCGAGGCTTAGATATGTTGGAAAATTAGTTATTAGTTTATTTTTTGTTTATGGTTTCCATATCCTTTAAGAGTTAGGATTTAGGGTTTATTAGAGTTTTCTATATCCTTTAAGGATTAGGATTTTGCTTTAGTTTTCACTATATATAATAGAGCTTGTAATTTAGTTTGAGAATAAGTTAGTCACAATGTAGTCTCTTAGGGTTTTGTAGCCGTTTTGGCATTCTCAGTTTGTTTAATAATATTCTTATTATTTTGTTAATCTTGTTCGTTGCGCACTCTAATATTCAACTTGGTATCAGAGCAGGTTTGATCCTTCGGGATTTAATCTGCTTCGGGTTGGTATATGTTTGCTTGTTTCCGTTGTCGTTTGTGTTCAGATTGTTAGTTGGTATTGATTGTTTGCAAGAAGAAAAAAAAATTGTTCGTTCGTTTTTTGTCCCGTGACTCTGCTTCTGCACCTTTGAACGCCGCAGCCTGCAGGAGTATCAGCAAGTCTGTATTGCTGCAAAGGAAAAAAGAGGAAAAAGTAGAATGGAATGAAAAAAGAAGGAAAAAAAAGGGAGTAAAAAAAAAAAGGGAAGAAACAAGAAAAAATTGGTTGCTTGTTTGAGGCCTATGCGGGCAAAGAGAAAAAAAAAAGTTTCGTTGGATTTTTTGTTTGTTTGTTCGGAAGTTGGCGTTGGCATTGGTATCAGCATCGGCATTGGCAATGACATCGGCATCGGTATTGGCATTGGCATCAGCATCGACATTGGTATTGGCATTGGCACTGACATTAGCATTGGCATTGGCACTAGCACTGGAATTTGGACTCTTGCATCCGCATCTACTTGTTGGCAAACTCAACCGCCATGAGTTTGACGGGGGGTATTGGAAAATTAGTTATTAGTTTATTTTTTGTTTATGGTTTTCTTGTGGGACAAGGATATTAGAATTTTCCATATCCTTTAAGGGTTAGGATTTAGGGTTTATTAGAGTTTTCTATATCCTTTAAGGATTAGGATTTTGCTTTAGTTTTCACTATATATAATAGAACTTGTAATTTAGTTTGAGAATAAGTTAGTCACAATGTAGTCTCTTAGGGTTTTCTAGCCGTTTTGGCATTCTCAGTTTGTTTAATAATATTCTTATTATTTTGTTAATCTTGTTCGTTGCGCACTCTGATATTCAACTAGATATTCGAGCAATATGGTAATATTTGGCACGTAGTTTCTTGACAACTATCAATGTTAATGAGAAATATTTTAGGGAATTAAATTGTGTTAAAAACCAGATACCTAACAAGTATTAATAATGTTAGATACGATAATAGCCTAACATAATAATTATTAAAGTCCAATGATATATTTTTTTCATAGTTAAACGACTTATTTTTGAAATATAGCAGTAACTTACTTTTAAAACTTATTTTTAAAGAGCTCTTATTTATTGTTTACTTGATTGACGATCATGTCCTATTCATAGAGAATTTGATGTAGTCCTCCCTCGTGATTTGACAAGGCATTTTTTGTTAATCATAAAGCTAGTTGGTCAACCATGCATTATGAATGTAATCGTATTCTTAGGCTGGCTTCAGTATGATAATTGATGTTCCAAATTGTCATATAAAAGTCATGAAAAACCATCAAATTCCAACCATGTCAAAGATTTACCTTGATTTGAAGCCTAAGTAACGGTCCTTTTTGTATTTTGTAATTTTGGGTCAAATTTAAATTTTTGAAATATAGTGAGAATTATTGCCCGTTACACTCACGATGGTGTATATAATTGTCCTTATGTATGTATGAATAACGCATGCTTTGGATGGATTTGCATTTAATCAAAGAATTTTGATTGTAGCTTGAAAGTATCGAGTGTTTTTTATGAGTACGTGGAACACAAGTTATGTGGTAAACATTTTTAGGTGTTTTGATAGGTGTGGGCTAGCTACTCAGTACTACGATTTGGTGATATTCATTTTCGCTTAGAAGTGAGAGGTCTTAGGTTCAAATCTCGTGGATGACGAATTTGATACCAAATTAGGGTGCCCATTCTGTGGCTTAGCCGAACTTCCCCTCCCTCTAGTGTAAAAATATCGATATACTAAAAAAAAAGGAGTGGACTACAACGTTGATGTGTAATACTTTTAGAATTTACTACTATAATAATATTAAAATGTTATTTTGTTTTATCAAAAGAAATTCCATTAAAAATAGTCAAAATGTATATACGACCGACTTGTTAAACATGCCTCTTAGAATAATTCAAGAGACTACACATGTCAAAATAACATCACAACCCTACAATTACAAGCACATAAAATTGTTTTATGATTCTTCAATCATGGAGGACCCTTAATCCTAAACCCTAAACCTAGTCACAAGGACTAAAAATTGTAAACTTGAGAACTAGCATAGAGGCCCCACAAGGAAAATACCGCACTAACGTTTGTTGATCTTCTAATCGTTGGCAAAGAAACCTTGTTATGAGTCTCGTCCGACAAATATCGTGTTTCCTACTTATAATATATTGTCGAGCGCACAAACCACAAACACCATCACCTCTATCTGAACAACAATCACCACTCTAGAATTTGAGATTAAATAAAATACGATCGCAACCACGAAAGCTATAAGTTGCGCTCGAGAGATGATCTTGCATTTTGTTTATTTACATCACATATAAATCTGTTTCAAGCTTACAGCTTGTTATTAATCACTTTTCGAAGCTACACCTACCCAAACACACTACAAGTTGAAATGCATAACATTTTTTTTTCTTTTTGACTTTTTGTTTTTTTCCTTAACTTTGGTTTATAGTCAATATAATCAGTCCAAAGTTGAAAAAGTAAACTAGAATATTGCAAATTGTGTCTTGTGTAGTGAGGCACGTTCTAGAGCTTTGTGCACACTGCACCATGTCCATGACTCTCTGCTATTGAGGAGAGGGGAATCCAACGGAGCTGTATGCTTATCAATTGTCTCGTTTCATTTGTATGTGTGCTTTCAGCTTTGCAAGAAAACTAGGATGCTATATATTTCTATCATCATCCAAATGTTAAGATTTCAAATCGGGTCAATGTCCTTACTATTAACTACTTGTACAGTCTGCAGGTATTGTATTTTATAACAAAAGACTGTGACGCAATTAGAAGTGAAACCATTTAATTAAACTGTAATTTATTCTAAGAAGTTTTTGATGTATGACTCTATTCTCCAACACTAAACACCTTCCACACGGGCCACTACGACTTACACGAGTACAGTTTTTTCTTGCATAGGATTTTGGTTGTCTGATTTTGATTTTGCATTGTCTTTTGTAACAGTTTGAGTTTAATAACTATGAGAATCGTGTTAATAAGAATCAAATTTATGTAAATTTGATTAAAATTTAAGAGAATCAAACTCAAAATTTCCGGCCGCTGTGAAACACCTTAAGCTTTTTATTCTATTTTTATTTATTTTTCTCCCAACAACAATGCCAATACTAATAATAATGCAGAACACCATTTCAATGCATGAGAAACATGTAAATGATTATTTATAGATGAAATTTGATCTATAATTCTGACATGATCCCATTAAGGGATGCAAAAATGAAATCCACCTATTAAGAATCCCATCGAGATCGAGTCCAAACAAAAGTTGTTTTCATTCATGTTGCGTCGTGCATTCATGTCTTGAAGAAAGTTTTACCTCATCGATATCCTGCATCTTGGAAACGATCATCAATTAAAACCTAATAAAAACTCCTTCAAAAGGCATCCATTATTTTTGAACAAACATTCTTCTTTCAACTTTCATGGGGTGTATACTGTATGTAATGAAATACTTACTATTTGCCTGCAAGAAATCATTCATTTTTACAAATAAATTATAATTAAACATGTATACACAATTTTCTTTTGTGTTTTTAATGACTCAATTTTATACATGCGTCAAATTGTGATAAACTAATATGAAAGAATGACTCATTGTTTGTCTGGTCGTCCTGCCAAGTCACCTCGTTTGTGGAAGAACTTTGTATTCTTCGCGTTATTGGTTTTGTCTGGTTGTCTTGCCAAGTTATCTTGTGTTATTGAAGTTTTATGGAAACCACCTTCTGTAGATTGGGTCAAGGTGAATACCGATGGTGCAGCTCGTGGATCATCGGGATTGGCTAGTATTAGCGGTATCTTTCGTGATCATTTTGGTTCATGCGTAGGGTGTTTTGCGACTTCATTAGGGGTGGCTACCTCTTTTGAAGCTGAATTGCATGCTGTAATTCATGCGGTAAACTTAGCTTAGGAGAAGGGTTGACATTCCCTTTGGATTGAGTGTGATTCATCCTTGGCTGTTCTTTTCATTTCTGCTTCTAATAATCGTGTTCCCTGGCGTTTGAGGGTTCTTTGGTTGAATTGTTGAGCGTTGCTCTCTTCTATGTGCATAAGAGTTACACATATTTTTTGTGAAGGGAATCAAGTGGCTAACTGTTTGGCAAAATTTGGAGTGGACCATCCTGGGGTTTATTGGTGAGACTCTTGTCCTCCTTGTGCTATTGATGCATATCATCCTAATCTTTCTCTTCGCCCCAATTTTCGATTTTGTTAGGATAGGTTTTACCTTTTTTTTTTCTTCTAATAATTGGGTTTTCTGGTTTCAAGCAATTTTCTACTTCTTATTAGGGTTTGGCTTCAAAAGTTGTTTTTAGCAGATATTGGCCTAGTTCCCGCTTGTATTACTTTTCTAATTTTTCTTCATATTATTAATAAAATCTAGTAGAGAGGGGACGGACGGAGGGTTTCTGGGTGCAACGGTCATTTCTCCTTTAAGAGAGGATTGGTTGTGACAACCCGTCCCTAAATTTATATTTTTATTTATTTTAATCGAGAGAATTGACGAAAATGCCCTAGGGGCAAGGACTTTGACTTACGTTGAGCATCGTCTAGAGAAACGTATGACTTATTCCTTTAGCGCATTTGTGTAGTACTCGTTGGTATAGGCGAAAGCCGGTTGCGAGTCCGGATTATAACGGTATAGTTACGGACGTTTGAAATTCGTTTACTCAAATTTTTGTTTAGGAAATAATTAAACTCCCACTTTGTGGGAAAGAGGCCCAATCAGGTTGTGTTATTGTGGCCAATCAGAAATAAAGGTTGGAGTGAGAGGACCAGTTAGGAGAGGAGAGAGAGAAACTGATTTCCCTTCTCCCTTTCCCGTCGACCATCCATACACACACAACCCGGTTTCGACCCGGGGTGTTTTCCGGCGGTTCTCAACCGTTTTTCAAGTGATTTTCACCTATCCATCACCTGTAACCCCATCCACAACCTCCTATCTACCATTTTCCATCCAAAATCAGAAGAAAAACGGTTGTAGTTTGGTGAAAAACCCACCACAAGTGCGGCGGTAAACCTTGTCGAAATCCACCAATTGTGAAACGTTTTCCTCCAATTACCACCACCATTAGACTCCCCTTGAGGACTAGAGTAAAGCCCAAACAACTTTAGGGGCGTTGGAACATCGAGGAAGGAGAATAGAAGTTCACCAATTTTAGGGTTCCAACGGGTTTGAGTGAAATTGGAGCCTTTCCTGACCAAATTGGATATGGTCACAGGTATAAAACTTGCTCTACTCTTGGAGATCTTCATTTCTTTAAAATTTGGGAATTTTTGAAAATAGTTGAATTTTTCGGCGAGTCGGGGCTGCCGAACGCCACCCACGGCGGCACGTGTGGCGGCGCGTGGCCAGGGGGTCATCAATGTTATTCTTAGGCTAAATTAGATGCCTTGAATTCAGTTCTGACAATAGTATGACGCAGGTTGATCGTTAGAACTTAAATTCTCTACAATACATGATTAGGTCATTATATGAATCGACGATCCGACCGTTGGATCGTCATCAAACTTTAATAAGTTATTGTTTGTAATATTTGAGGATTATAGGAACTTATGGATCGGGAATCCAATTCACGGATCTTTCTGAATTGGATTTGTAAGTTCGTAAAATAAAACGTTAACAGCCACTTAGTTTTGGCAATTGGCGAAGATCCAACCGTTGGATCGTTCCGAAACTTTAAGATATTGTTATAGAAGTATAATGTGGATCTTTGGAAATTATGGATCGGAAATCTGTGATGTGGATCTTTCGGATCGAGTTACGTAGGGTTGTGGACCCTACCGTCAATCTTTGACCGACGGTTGACTTTTGGTCAATGGGTCTTAAATCATTCTAGAACGTCCTTGAGGATGTGTTTTATGTAAGTTACGTGTTATATCGATAAGAATTTTGAGACGTTATTTGATAATTGTTCTAGGTGACGGTGATTTGTGACGTCTTGATATTCGGGCTAGAGAATTGTAGCGCAGACTTCAGGTGAATGGGTCTTTTTCTTTTTATCGTATATATATGGGTGATAATTCGACAAATGCTTTTAAATTATTCTATGCATTTTATGCCATGTTATATATGTATATATATATATGTTAAAATCCTATGGTGCGGTTGAGTTTTAGATTGCATTATGGTATATCTATATGCATATTAACGACATATAATTACTGTGAATGCTTTGAAGTACTAAGTTGAACTACGAATGGCTTGATCCCGTATAAGGGTACGTAGGCAGTCTAACAAGACAGTTAGATGCAGCCATAAAACAATCCGAATTTAACATGGTACTTGATTTCTTTAAGGAAATAAGTTATGATGGTTAATAGCATAGAGGTTAACCATGATTTTATTTTGGCCTATCACTGGGTATAGTTTCGATTAAGAATGTTGAGACGTTAAAGTGGTTATGCCAAATGACGATGTGGACTCCAGGTAAGCTTTAGGTGAGTAAATGTCGATGATAGTGATTGCAGTGTGTATGGTTATGTTTATATGCATTTAATGCTCATTATCTTGCACCTCAGTGTTAGTGCTTCGCCCGAGGACAGGGCCTAGCCTTCACGTGATCGTAGCACTTGAACGTATTTATTTACACCCAGCCTGTCGTACATACCACTTTAGGTGGTTCCGACATGTGTGCAGGAATTGGTAGATGAGCTATATAGGTGACTTCGACTTATGTGCTAACATTGATTGATGAGATATGGGTAAGTCGTACAGGTCACTATAGGTGACTCCGACTTATGTGTTATCATTGATTGATGAGATATGGGTGCAGTCGTACATGTCACATTAGGTGACTCCAACTTGCGTGCTAGTATGGATTATTAAACATTTGCTTATTTATATTGCTGATGAGATGATGTGTCGTGGTATACTTCTAGATTTACTGTTAGTATACAATTGATTTCATACTTATACGTAGTATGATTTTTTGGAAACTAAACAAGTGTTACAGCGAGGGGTTATAACATTTAGAAGATCTTTATTAAAACTTTGTTTTCAGGCCCACTCACTCTGGTTTGTTTTTTTTTATCCCCTCCAAGTTGTATTAGCTGAGCTTTCTTATCGACGAGAATTCGTGGTAAATCTTGGTATTGGAGATTACCTTCAATGGTATGATTCTCAATCCACTCCACTGTACTTTACTTATGCTCTGACATCACGTGTGAAATGGGTTCACTCCCGCTCACAGCGCACTCTCGTTTTTAGGCATTTTTAGGTTTAAATTTATTCACTTTTTTCTCATCACTACACTTTATGGCTTCGTCACCTTCCAAGTGTCGCCCATCACAGTTCGATTCGGAGTCCTACTGGACTTTCCGGGTCGGGGTGTGTCATTGGTGCCTCACACATGATTGTTGACGAAGAGCTAATCTCGCCTAATCCGTCTCTACAAATAAAATAAAATATAAAAAAAAGATGCGAGCCGTGTTCTTATATCTATATCAAAGTTATTTGTTGGCATATCGATATTGAATATTTATTCATACCAAACCTCTAGAAGATATGGATGCCATTCAATAATATACAACACAATAAAGATCTTAAAAGATATGATTTGAATACCAAGAAATTAAGATATTCTAAGCATATGATACTAATTTTTTTTTTCATCAAGAATCATTTCTTTATGTGCATTGAGTTTAAACCCAATGTGTTAAAGAAAATAAAAATCTTTTACGTATTCATGACGGATAACAAGGATAAGATATATGTTGAAATAAAATAGGGTTGTTTAGATATAAGCCCTTGTAACTGATATTGTCTAGACAAAAACTCACCTCATATTAAACATCCAAATAAAATCCAAAATTCAAATAGTCTGCCATGTTGGCAAATAAATGACATATCCTTATAAAATATTTACAACTTATGCCACAATGACCTAAATATGTAAATAAATATTATTATTACTCACCTTCAATTATGCTAGCAATGAGCAATTGAGCTCCTGTTTTAAAACCACGCATTTCAAACTATTTACCTATATTTTAAAAATTCACTAATTTACCTACATTCTTTTGATACAAACTATTTACCTATATTTAAAAAAAATCACTAATTTACATACATTCTTCTGTTACAAGCTAATTTATCTGCATTTTTGTAGTACATACTAATTTACCAATCTACTTATTAATTTACCTATACAAATAATACTGTCATATTATTACTTATAATATCCAAAGTAATCATATACATTTTTTCTTTACAATATCACACCTATGGGGTAGGTAAATTATTTTTACAGGATTTCTATTCTAAGTGGGTACTAACATATAGATAGGTAAATTATTTTCTATGGAAAGAAAAAAATACAACCATTATTTTGTATAATTTTTTGACAGAAATTATTTTTGTCCATGTCTCAATGTAAAACACCATAATATTTTTTTTTATTTATATTATATATTGCATGCTAATAAGGTAAGCTAGTTTCACGATAAAACAATTTTTGGTAAAAAAATTTGAGAAAAAAAGCCTAATCAAATAATAGGTTAATTGGCATTTAATTGCATTGAAAATAATAAAATGCAAAATTTATTATTAATTATAAGTCAAACCTAACCCACGTTACACTCTATGAGGGTATTTTAGGAACATGAGAATTATAAAAACTGGCATACCAAGCTTGTTAAGGAAATTTGCTTAGTTGGACTCTAGTAAATGGGGTTTATGTCTGAAGAAATAAAGAGGATGGGTTTTAAGTGAGAGAAAATAAGTTTTAAGGGAAAAACTCTCATTTTCAGTAAAATAAAATATATCACACACACACACACACCTTAATCAAATTGCAAAGCAACAAATTAAGTGTTTTCACTGGTTTTTTAATTAAAAAATAGTGTTGAATCACCAAATGTAGAGACATAAAAAAAACCGCAAGTTTTTAATCGTTAATCATAGTGGGGTTAACATTCAAGAAACACTAAACAAAGGAAACCAAGGCCAACTTAAAAACTCTTTGAGATCTTTGTTTGTCTTTTTGGTATTAAGAGTTGCCTAATTAAGATGTTAGATGTCATTTTATGGTAGTGGACAAATATGCCTAATTATTTAACTTATGTTTTTCTATTTTTTTTTTTCATGAGAATATGCTTATTTAACTTGCTGAAAAAGAGAGTAAGTGGACAATTTGCAGTTGCTTGATTTGCTAATTGTATTTTATAAGATTTTGCATTGCTATTAATTATTTGTGAAACTTATCTGAACATATAGCTTGAAGAAAGCAATTTTACACCAAAATGAGAGAAGAATCTTGTTGTAATCAAGATACCATCAAAGATTTTATATGATATGTTTTGGGAGTGCTTAATAAATGTATAAGTTTTCTTTTGATTTGGGAGATTAGTAAGTGTTTTTTTTTATTTTTTTTATTTTAGAGAAGATACGATATTCATTTGTTTAAATAGAATACGTACAATAATGAGGATGGGGTATAAAAGTCACTTCGTTATCTGAGTTCCTTAGTACATGTAGCGCAACTCTTAAGGGTGAATCACTTAAATCCTGTTGTCAAAGTTTTTATTATCTTTACCCTTAGCCCACCAAGGTTCGACCGGAGTGGCCTTTATTAATTAATCTCCCAAATTTGAGCATTAACATAACAGTTAGGGCAATGCTTGCAACCTTCTCATTAAGATCTTATTCTATTTTTTCCTCTTTTTTTTATGACATATTTGTCGATTTGCCCCCGAACTTGTATAGAGACGCTAATTTTCCCCCTGAACTTTAATTTTAGCCAATTACCTCATGAACTTTTCTAATTAGTCAATTTCACCCTCGACCTTTAATTATCTCTGAGCTTTTATAAATAGCCAATTTCCCTATTGATTAAAGATTTTAAAATTTTCATCCATTTTGATCGCGTGAACAACACATGAGAATAATGAAAAATTGGAAGAAATTTTTTAAAATCTAACACTAGGGGGGAAATTGGCTATTTATAAAATTTTAGGAAGGGTAATTAGTTAAAGTTAAAGTTTAGGAGGAAAATTGACTAATTACAAAAATTTAGGGGAATAATTGGCTAAAGTTAAAATTTATAGAAGAAATTGACGGTTATATACAAATTCGAGAGGCAAACCAATAAACATCTTTTTTTTTTTGTCATATAATGTTGCAAAATAATCTGAATCATCCATTTTTAAAGCCAATCTCTGAAAAAAGTAACCAAATCCAAAATAATCTCATCATATTGCAAGAATATGTTGTTGGCAAAAAGTAATTTAAGATTGGAATAAAATAGGGTTGAGGAGCTGTGTGAAATTCATTCAAGCTGCCTAGTTGGACAGAAATCAGCTTTAGCCAACTGATCATTTGACATTTCACCATTGACCACAAGGGGAAAGTGGCTGCAAAGGGTCCCACCGCCAACAATTCCAAAACTAAAACCTGACTGTTAATTATCAGGGACAGATTGATTGATTAAAAATTGGAAAGCAAAATGCATAAACAAGTTACAACACACCAGTTGGCATAGGATTTGTGAAAGTCAATGTCCTTTTCTCTCTGTTTGTTAACCAGGGATTAGTGTGGGAAGAAGATTGTAGAGAGAGAGAGAGAGAGAGAGAGAGAGAGAGAGAGTTGGCATTGGGGGTTGCCAAATAATCAACACACGAATATGATTTGGTTTTACCAGGAATCTGAGTGAACGAGAGCATTTGGTGTAGAGGTGGTGGTGGGCTTGCTTTCCCATTAAATGTGCTGCTGCACTGGCAGTTGACGTTTGGTGGGGTTTTTTCAGCTGGAAGGAGTTGCTTCACTCAGCCACCGCTTCCTTTCAAATGGGGGTTTTCCGATCTCTGTAAAGATACCACCTTTCTGAAAATTTAACCCAAATCTCAAAAGATAAAGATTTGGGTTTTCTTAATCTCCCCCAAATCTCAATTTCCAAAAGAGGAATTAGGGTTTCATGCATTTTTCACTATGGAAGCCCTTATCCTACTGCGCTGCTCTGTTCCTGGACAGGAAGAGCAGCACCAGCGGGAAGAAAAACGGGTCGGATTCGGACTCCGACGCCAAGAGAAACCCGTCAATTCTCCGGAAGATTCAAGAAAACAAGCTCAGAGAGGCTCTGGAGGAAGCTTCGGAAGATGGGTTTCTCTTCAAATCTCAGGACATGGAGTCTGAGGCCATTGCCAACCAGGACGAGGGGATTGGACGGTCCAGATCGCTCGCCAGGCTCCATGCTCAGCGGGAGTTTCTCTGTGCCACTGCCCTTGCTGCTGACCGGATTTTTGAGTCCGAAGACGCCATCCCTGACCTCCATGAAGCATTCACGAAGTTCCTTACCATGTACTCGAATTACCAGTCTTCGGAGAAGATCGATCAGCTGAGGGTAGAGGAGTATGCACATTTGTCTCCAAAGGTATGCCTTGATTACTGCGGTTTCGGGCTTTTTTCGTACCTTCAGACACTGCACTATTGGGATTCTTCAACATTTAGCTTGTCTGAGATAACTGCAAATTTGAATAATCATGCACTTTATGGCGGTGCTGAGAAAGGCACTGTGGAACATGATATAAAAACTAGGATTATGGATTATTTAAACATTCCTGAGAGTGAATATGGTCTTGTTTTTACTGTGAGTAGAGGTTCTGCATTTAAATTGTTGGCCGAATCGTACCCTTTTCATACGAACAAGAAATTGTTGACGATGTTCGATTATGAGAGCCAGTCTGTGAATTGGATGGCTCAGAGTGCTAGAGAGAAAGGTGCAAAGGTTCACAGTGCTTGGTTTAAGTGGCCAACATTGAAACTCTGCACCACTGATTTGAGAAAGGAGATTTCGATTAAGAAGAGGAGGAAGAAGGATTCTGCGGCCGGGCTTTTTGTGTTTCCGGTACAGTCTAGGGTTACTGGGGCCAAGTATTCTTACCAGTGGATGGCACTGGCTCAGCAGAACAATTGGCATGTCTTGCTTGATGCAGGGTCGTTGGGTCCAAAGGACATGGATTCACTTGGACTGTCCCTTTTCCGGCCTGATTTTATTATCACATCGTTCTACAAGGTTTTTGGGTTTGATCCAACTGGATTTGGATGTCTTCTGATTAAGAAATCAGTAGTCGGATGCCTTCAAAATCAGTCAGGGTCAACTGGGTCTGGAATGGTGAAGATTACCCCTGAATACCCATTATATCTTAGTGATTCGATAGATGGTCTGGATAAATTGGCCGGAACTGAGGATGATGAATTAGCTGATAATGGTGAGATAACCACTGAAACTCAGCAGGGAAAGCCGATGCCTGCTTTCTCTGGAGCATACACATCTTCTCAGGTGAGGGATGTATTTGAGACTGAGATGGAGCATGATAACAGCTCTGACAGGGATGGGACGAGCGCCTTATTTGAAGAAGCTGAGAGTGTCTCAGCGGGGGAGGTTATGAAGAGCCCAATCTTCAGTGAAGATGATTCATCTGACAATTCGTATTGGATTGATTTGGGTCAGAGCCCAATGGGTTCCGACCATTCTGGTCAGATTAACAAACATAAGATTGCCTCACCTCTGCCTCCATTTTGGTTTTCTGGCCGGAAGAATCGTAAGCAAGTTTCCCCAAAACCTGCTTCTAGGCTGTATGGCAGCCCCATATTTGATGATAAAAAGGTAAACTCAGGGCTACACGATGACTGTCATGTGTTATCATTTGACGCCGCTGTCCTATCAATTTCTCAGGAGCTGGACTCTGTCAAGGAGGTCAATGAAGAACAATTTGCAGAAGCAGGTCCCACTTCACGAAATGGTAAAAGGGCTTCTGATCAGTGTAATGGAGAGATCCAAGAAGAATGCGGAACCATTGAACCCTTGTCCAATGGGTCACTGTTGAATTCTGGCACAAATGGATTTTGTCACGAAAATTCAACTTCCACTTCTCAGCATCAGAACCTAGAAAATGGATCAACCGTTGAAAGTTGCAGAGAGATTAGAGGTTGCACCATAAGAAGAGAAACTGAAGGTGAGTTTAGGTTGTTAGGGAGAAGGGAGGGGAGTAAATTTGGAAATGGTAGGTTTTTTGGATTGGAAGAGAACGAGCAACCAAGCCTGGGGAGAAGGGTGTCCTTTAGCACTGAAAAAGACCATGTAAGCCATAATCTTGAAACAGGAGAAATTTCTGTGACTAGTCTGGAGGATGAAGATTCCGCTAGTGATGGGGAATATGGTGATGGGCAAGACTGGGACAGGAGGGAACCTGAGATAATATGTCGGCATCTTGATCATGTCAATACGTTAGGTCTCAATAAAACCACCTCCCGGCTTCGATTTTTGGTCAATTGGCTTGTGACCTCTTTGCTACAACTAAGATTGCCTGGATCAGATGGAGACAAAAGAACAAATCTTGTTCACATCTATGGCCCAAAAATAAAATACGAAAGGGGAGCAGCTGTAGCTTTCAATGTGAAAGACCGGAATAGAGGGCTAATCAATCCAGAAGTTGTACAGAAACTGGCTGAAAAAGAAGGAATCGCGCTTGGCATTGGTTTCCTCAGTCACATACGAATCATGGATAGTCCAAGACAGAAAAATGGAGTTTTGAATCTTCAAGATACTACCCTTTGCAGGCCAATGGAGAATGGCAGAAATGGTAGAAAAAGCGAGTTCGTACGGCTTGAGGTTGTTACAGCTTCTTTGGGATTCCTAACCAACTTTGAGGATGTTTACAAGTTATGGGCTTTTGTAGCAAATTTTCTTAATCCAACCTTTATCAGAGACGGTGGGCTGTCAACTGTCGATGAAGAATCTGAGACGAAATCTGTTACATCTGTCAATGATATTGTTCAAAGTTGAGAAAGAAAATGACCCATTTTACATTGAAACTTATTGGTTACCACTGTCTGGGCATCCGAGCAGACGACTTCCATGCCGAAAGGGTGGAATGGCCTTAGTTCCTGACTTTTCTGTGTGGTTGTATTCTTTTGTTCTTCCACAAATAGCTCATCGATGCAGGTGGATGAATTTGTTAACCTCTGTATTCTCCTCTTTTGCCCTATAATTTTTTTATTGTAGATTTATTTTACTTTGTTTGCTATTTTCTGCTACAAGGAAAGGGTTGTTGTAGAGTTGGTCTAGCAGAATTAGATTGGAATTGTTCCCATTACTCACTCTGCTCTTGTACAATTCATGGTATGATTGACTTGTTGCAAATGAAGATTCATGGGTTTTGCACTCTTTGTCTTTTTAGCATTGTATGTGTGATAAGTTTCCACCCTAGGGACTTGGAAATCCGGCAAACCGAGCTGGCTAACGACGGTTTGGTTTGGTTTGGTCCGACTGTCTTCGGTGTTTTTCCGTAATCAAATATTTAGAGGACAGTGATACCTTTATCTTACCTTGGATTTCATTAATAAATGTAGAGATAACAACGATGACCACAATAGTTGAAAGCAACTTGTGCCATACAGAATATAACACGTGGATTGGTTATATCACGTGACTGTGTTACAAACCACACTATAGTTTCTCGGGGGATGCTCTTCTGGCTTGATTCCACAGGTTGCTTTAGCATAATGAACTAAATTAGGTCATACCAAATTCGTATGAAGACCTTGTGAGTGACACTTGTTTCCAGCATCTAGACTCTCGGTTGCTGATCAACAGATTCACTAGGGACAGGGAAAGCGAAATAGGATCTATGATTCCATCACCTTTATAAGAAATGCAGACTCCAGTGCCGACTCCTTGCACTGGAGGTACCTGTTTTCCTCCACTATATCTGTTGTTAAATTAAGCAGTACCGGACGATTTTGGTCATAAATTGTAAGTTCACGAACCCGTGCGATCCATTTTGCAGATTCCCAAACTCCAAATCTGAAACATGCCACTTTCTGACTTGTGAAAATCCTCAACAGTTGAAAAGTGAAAATAACAAAGGGTAGATGAAAAATTACCGTGTATTGAAAGATGAGGAGATCATGACAGCTGGATAAAGAACATCCTTCTGGATATTGTCATAAGGAGAATAGTCACGTATAGCATGAAAATCATCAATGTCCCCAGGGTATCCAAACTCTTCATAGTCAGCAGCTGTAAGCGGTAAAATGGGAGAGAGAAGAGTGTTTGTTGCGTCTAAAAATGGAACCTGAAGCACCGAGGAAATTATTTAATTTATAAAGATTATACGAAGAAATTCAGCGTGACTATGTATTTATTTACTAAAAAAATAAAGAATGAAATGCCTCCTTACAGACATATGCTTGCAAAATGTCAGTTCCCAATTTATTAGTTTCCCTCAATTACCAATGATCTTTCAATTACCAAATTACAATTGTCAAGAGAATATCATGACAATCTCTTCGTGCTGAGAAGCAAAACAAAACTACACCCCGAATTAGAAACAATTAAGTTTATTTAACCAAAGCAAACCACACTAAAACCGTACAAAATGAACTAATGGGTAACCTAAAAGACAATTAAAATTAAAAGCGGAAGACGATCCATGTTTACCTTCAAAATTGCAGCCTTAAATAAATATGGGGATTGATTGATGGCTGAAGCAACCACGAGTCCTCCAGCACTATGACCCCAACCAGCAAGCTTGTTTTCATGGACAATTTCTTTGTCAACAAGGAATTTGGCACAGGAAATGTAATCTTTGATGGAATTCATCTTCTTTGTACACCTTCCATCATGGTGCCACTTCTTTCCTCCACCTCCTCCGCCTCTGGAAATATTACCCAAACATGGTTAGTAGGCAATCACAAGGCTATTAGGAAGGAAAACTAATGTGACTTTTGCAGTGCATCAGATGCAAACTACACCCCTACCTCCACAGAAAAATTTTAGTTAAAAATCTACCAAGTTTATTCGGTATGACTGAAACTAAGCCTGGAATAACTTAGAAATGGTATTCAACACAAACCAGACCTAACGTCAGCATATGCAATGGTCCAACCACGATCAAGAAGGCTTTTCAACTCACTCCGCCATCGCTTCTCCAGAAGCTCACCATAAGCTCCATGGACATGAAGCAATCCAGGGTTCTGATCCTCTTTCTTGTTTTTACGGGAGTATACAACAGTCAATGGAACCAAAACTCCATCATAAGAAGATACATTATACTGTTCACAAGCATAAAACTCAGAAAGATCATTCCACAACTGAGTATCATCAGAGTTGGCATCAATTATAAAATTCAAAGGTTTTGAATTTATGGTCTCCTCGTTGATGCTTTCTATGGAAGTTGTTCCATACAAAACCCGTGTTCTTTCATGAAGAATATTCTGCTGTTGAATGATATTCCACTTTCCATTTGACAGGTCATAATCAACCACAGCATCGGGCATCTGCGAAAGTTAAGAAGATTGGGTTCATAATTTGGACTTTGGACATGGAACACAAATGGATAGATGATTCCAAACACATGTGCACAATTGTAATAAAACCTCATACTCTCCTTTTGGTGCTACCCAGAGTAGTACAAATTCAGTAACCATAAAACAGAATGATGTCTATTGTGAAAACCTTGAACTTCAAATACATTGCAAATTCTAAACCAAACCGGGTAGACAATCAAAATTTTGAGATTAGTTGTTTGGCATAAGGATTAATTTATAGAACCCATTCAAAAAAGGGAGCTCAAATTACAGTCTTGACATTTTAACAACTTCGTTTCTATGATGGAAACACATTATGAAAGCATAAATCTATGGAAGAATCCTGCCAGTCTTTAGAAGTGATCATTGTAACTCACGTACCACAGGCGATGATATTGTAAAGCGCATCACTGATGAATGGTAATCATAATTTGGTCCAGGTGATATTTGTGAAACATATTTTGGAAGGGGCAGGAATTGTGGGTGAAGCTCTTTTAGATGCACTGCCCCCTGATACAGCATGAGGTGAAAAAAATGAGAATAATAATAGTCAAGAGCATATTTCAAATTCTTTCACATTGAAAATATTGTTAACAATGCATGATGCAGTTGACCTACCTTCCCAGCAGGCAAAGGTAAAGTGATTGAACAAAGTTTAAAGTTTCGCCCTTCCCTTAAAATAACGACTAAGTGTGTATGACTGAAATCAAAATCCTCAAAAACCCAGTCCTTGTCATTGGCGAATACGTTCTGTGGTAAATAAGAAAGTAAATTATTGCCTGGGTTTAACTATCCAAATTAAACAAGAAATAGCACTCAGATAAAACAGATAATCGAACTGAAATGCTCATACTCAATGCTGGAAAAAAAAGCTACTAAACAAAATGTCATGTTAATAACAAAGAGAACTGCTATAGGGCATATCACAAGGAAATAATCACAAACATTCAAAAGCAGAAAGCTTTGAAATAGAAAAACGAAAGATTGATTTAAAAAAAAAAAAAAAAGAACATAATGTAAAGTTAAACCACAGACCTCCCATATTCTTGGACTTGAAGAAGAATCTAGAGGACTACGAAGAAGATAATGGTAATCGGTTGACTGGCCCTCTTTTGAAGCATCAGTAAACAGATAAAGATATCCTTGATGATGCTCAAGTATGCCATGCGCTATCCCTTCACACTCCCAAACCAAGTTCATCCCGGACAATGGATCAGCTGCATTTATCAAAAACACCTAAAAAGAGGTCACAATTACTAATTACTATATCACTTGAACTAAAATTGATGCTTTAGCCTATTACCAATATAAAGTCATCTTCAAAACAATACCTTGGAAGAAGTGGTGGAAAAAGTATGCACTGTCACAAACTGGAAATTTTTAGTATGTCGGATGTTAACATAAACATTTTCATCTGGTTCTTCCAGAATCAAAACATCATCATCGGTTGATCCAATCGTGCTACAATATATCCTGATTGATCAAAAAGGCTAGAATTACCAACATTTTCACTCCGGTACAACAAAATAGCACACGTAAATAGTAGAAATTCGCAAATTACTGACCTATAAGGCCGCTTGTTTTCATCAGTGACAACATAAAGCAATGCCTGCCCGTCTTTGGCCCAAGCCAAATTCGAAACACGCTCTGCTTTCGGCTTACCACACAATGCACCAGAATTCAAATTCCTAACAGATAATCTAAACAAGTCACTCTCCTTATCATACATTGTGTAAGCTATAAACCGATGATCCAGCGATACTTCCGATAACTCTTCGTAAGCATAACCTACACAAAATTCAACTCAAACTAAATTTCCAAACAAAAAAAAAAAAAACCCAGCTTTTAACAAAAATTAGTAAAAGATTAGCAATTTACCGCCATATCTTTGTGATTCCTGATTGTAATCAATGAGCTTCTGCTCGATCCTTTTTCCCGAAGTGAAATCGAATCCGGAAGACGGCGATTTGTGTGAAATGAACTCGTCGTTTAAACTCGCTAGTCTCCGGCAGAGCACCGGAAATTGTTTCCCCTCCTCCACGCGCCGGTAGTACAACCTGCAAACGTCTGATTCTCAAGCCGGAAACCCAGAAAATGGACGAAATTGAGGTGATAATTACTGTTCATACCAGGGGCCCCAGCGAAGGGGAGGGGTGGAGAGGTCGGAGGCGATGCGAGAGGCCATCTCGGACTGGAGCTTGCTCTGGAGGCGGTCGGTGCCGGACATGACTGCCTCCGTGTACTTCTCCTCTTGCTCCATGTACATATCCAGGTGCCGCATCGCCACCTTGTCGTTGAGCTTCGACATCCAGTTGTACGGGTCCTCCCACGTGTGGTCGTGGAAGGTGAAGCTCTCGGGCTTCTGCGGCGGCCGTGGCAGTCTCGGTTGCGCTGAGGGGGTCGGTGCCGGCTTCTGGGCCTTGTGGTGGGCCCACCGCAGACGGCGGAAATGGTGGCGGAGGGGTTTTACGAGGTGGCGCATGTTGGGGATATGTTGTTGGTGGGTTTACGCTCGGGGTTTTATGTGAAGCCAAATTACAAAAATGGGTCTTGTAGTTTGAGTGTTTGACCATGGGTCTAATGTAAGTTCCGATCTTATAACCTTTGGGCGTAAATGTGGGAATTAAACGTGAGTTTGGCTGGCAGATTGATGAATTGCTTTGGTATCCCCCGGTTAGCGTCTTCTTTATCCAATTATGTTTTTAAACTCTGTGTTTTCTATATAAATTGGATTCCTGTTTTCTACACATAAGCCATGAATTTGTAATTGTGTTAAAGTTAAGGGACCATTACTCTAATTGGGTTAAAGTTGATGGATCATTGTTTCAATTGAGTTAAAGTTGAAGGACAATTTCTTCAATTAAATTAAAGTTAAGGGACAATTGCTACAATTTTTCCCATTTAGTTTTCTATATTTGCTTCTTTATTCAGCCTCACATGCGTACCACGTGCTCATTTTGATGGAAGTTTAACTTGAGTTGACGAAAAAGGACCACAAATGCACGTTTTGATGAGTTAAGAGATCAATGGGGTATATATTTTTAGTTGAATGACCATTACTCCAATTAGATTATAGTTGAGGGACCATTGCTACAATTTCCTTTATATAAAAAATATGGAGTTTTAACGAAAAGCCCACGGTACTGTTCATTTAACGAAAAACCACATTTTTATACTAAAAAGTCAAACCTGCTACTATTCACTTTACCCTTTATTTTGTCCTTATCATTAAAACTCAAAGTTTTCAAGCCATTTTCATTAGTTTTCCTTAAAAAATATCATGGATTTATAAATTCATTAAAATCACAATTGAATACAAAAATGGTAACTTATCATTCTTAACCTTCAACGTTATTTGGCTAATAAATGTCAAATGTTGATGTGATGGCTAATGTGCCAATGTCAAATTTTTCTCATTCTTCAATTCGTTTTTTTTTTTTAATAAACGATATTATCTATACTAAAGAAGTGGAGAGTTTAAGTTAAGCCTCATGTTGAACTAGCAATAAGGTGATTCAAATTCACTTTTGGCGAGAATCGAGCCTAAGACCTCTCACTTGCAAGTGAATAGAAACACAAATTCATTTGTTTTTTTTTAATTATAAATTATACTTGTAAGACCCATTTTTAAAAAGACATTAATTAAAATAATTTTCAAAATTTATAATTGGTATATTATTGAGACCCACCACAATAAAATAATTAAATAATTAATCCATGTATGATGGACATATCGGTTGAAACTTCTTTCTATCTTCAAATTTAATTATGTGGTATTCCATTTATGATTTTACATATTTCTTGGAGATGATTTTATGAGTTATAGAACTTTGATTGGGGTCCTTTTACTTTTGTACGCGTCATATTATTTAACATTTATTTAAGTCCATGTAAGTTTTTTACTTATTTATTTTAATAATCATTAGTTAGTATTTAACATAGGGTGCGAAGTTTTAGTAGTCTTGATTTGCACCATAAAACTGTCCTTTAGTTTCACTTTATGCCATGAAATTGTTTGTCTCACTTTGTTCTATGAAACTGCCTTTTTGTCTTATTTAGCCCAAGTTCACCCCATTTTCATTCATCATGTCAAATAAACATTAAATTAAACGATAGTATGGACCTTTTATTTTTGACACAATTTTTTGCCCCCAATTTGTTTGCTAAAACAATCTCAATTTCCATTTTCGATGACTCTAATTCAAACTCCTGTCTATCTCTCTTGAAGATTGATGCAGAGCTGCTTGGATTCAATGAATGGCTTGAATTAGATTTAAAAACACAACCTATTATTTGCATTTGAAACCAAACCATTATTTGCTTTTGAAACCCAAACAATTATTCGCTTTTACCAACGGCTGCAACTACAACTCTACACTAATCCGCATGAGAGACAGAGGGGGTTTGAATTAGAGTTTTCGATGAAATTGGGATTACTTTTTTTTTTTTTTTTTTTTTTTTGTTCAAGGGTCATTTCATTACCAACAAGTAAGTTTACAGAAAAGAGGCCAAAAACAAAACAAAAGAAATTGGAGCCTAGAAAAAAGAAAAAGACAAGAAACCCTAGCAACTTCTTCAGTCTTCCTACAACCGCCGCCGCCAGAAGCTGGTGAACCAAAGAGGAGACCGGAGCCTCAACAAGTGATCTGTAGAAGATGGTATTGTAGCATCCAACCAGAACTAGCAATAGGCGTCATCTTCAAGCGATCAAAGGATGAGTCAAACATGACTCTCGAACGATCCGACCCACCACTGTAGACGTGAAATCCACAAATGTGAGAAGGGCTAAAAGAGGCACCAGCATCAAATGAAAACAAGAAGACATCAAAAGTAGTAAGCCCAAAAGTAAAAACATCCGAAAAACCCTTAGTCCTCATTAACTAGAACCAGCCCAATGCCGCATGTCTTCGGCCATCACCCATCGGAATAGCTGCTGTGGAGCAACCCAAACCAGAGTGGATCTGCAAAGACCAAGGCACATCAAAATCAACCCAAAAATGGCAAGCACACCCTAAGCAAAAATCAAATCTTAAAGTACAACAATCGAAATTCCAAATTAGGTGCAAAACTTTAAGATCTAATTTTTGGGTAAGGAAGAAGGAAGATGGTGCAGAAGAAAATGGTTGAAATTGACTGATGTGTAGGTTGGTGATGGAGAAATGGAAGGGGTGGGGTTGAGGGAAAGGGGCTGCAAGATGGGGACTATGGTATGAAAAGAAGGCAGAAAGTAAAAAGAAAAATTCCAAGTCGCCGACTCTCAAAATGGCAATTGGATGGAGAGGTTGAAGGGTCGGAGGGAATAGCTCTCACAGAGGAGAGAGATCAATTAAGAAATTGGGGTTACTTTAATATGCAAGTTGGAGGCAAAGAGTTGTATAAAAAACAAAATGTCCATAGTATATTTTAATTTAACATATATTTGACAGAATGGAAGAAAATGGGATGAATTGAAACTAAATGAGACAAAAATGACAATTTCATAAGGTAAATTGAGACGAAACCAGTTTCAAAAGATGAAGTGAGAGTAAGTGATAGTTTCAGGAGGCAAATAAACTAATAAGCCTATTTCAATTTGATTTCAAAATCAATCAACTCTTTTATTTTTTATTTTTTTTTTCGGTATTCAACTCTCTCTATCTCCCCTCTCCTTCTCTCCATATATCCTTAAGTCGTTCTGCTCTAAATCATTTCAAAGTCTGGTAGCAGACAAATAAACTTCACAGCCATTTAAATGCCTTAAGTTTTCGTTTTCTTTTCGGTAAGAACATCCACTAACTAATCTTTTTCTTTTTCTTTTTATTTTGTTCAATCAAATATTTTGACATTTTTTCTATATTTTCAGTTGGCCTTTTTTTAAGGTAATAAAACATTGGGTAAATTACAATAAATTACCTCAACTATTGAGCCAATCACAGTTTCATACCTCATGTTTAAAAAACATTTCAATGTCATACCTCAACTTATAAATTTGTTGCAACGTCAGACCTCCATTAGCTTTTCTGTCAAATTGACCTTTAAATGCTGACGTGGCTTGAGGCAGGGCCCATTTCCTATTAAAAAAATTAATTAAATATTAAAAACTAAAAAATAAAATCAATTAATAATAATTTTTAAATGGGGGACCCACCCCTACAAACCCATCCCCCTTTCTTCCCCATCCACCCGTGTCCCCCACCCCCAACCTTCCTTCACCACCAAAACCAGAACCCCACCGTGACTCTCCCTCGTCCTCATCCTCCCTACTCGATCGTTTTCTCCACCCAGCCACCTCTGCCAAATTCCAATCAAGTCTTCCCACTTCTGCAACTCTCCAAAAACCCTTAAATGCCCCTCAAATCCTAAACTAATTACTTCCTCCTCCAACTCTTTTCTTTTTCTCCTTAAATGCCCCTCAAACCCACCCCTTCTCGTCGTCGCCGTCCTCTTTGCAGATCGTCTCTGTCGCCACCTCCGCCACCACTATCGCAACAACGCCAACAGACTCCAATCCCTTTTTCACGCCTTCACTGTATCGCAATCTTTGAAACCCTAGCTCGGCCCCTGACAACTCCACGTACATCGACCCGCATCAAGAGCCTTGTCAAGAGCTCTGACAACTCGAGCTCGTACTCTCTTTCACGATCTCCGTCTTCCTCTTCCGAGTACCTCAAAATCATGGTCTAAAATTTCTGGGATTTTGACTTGGGTAATCTTGCCCTTGAGGACAATGAGGGTGCAACAGTAGGGATTATAGGGGAATGTGGTGGAGCAGGAGGAGGATGATGAGGAAGAGGATGGGGAGGGGGAGAGAAAGGGGGATGGGGAAGAAGAAAAGAGTTGGAGGACACGGGTGGTGAATGAAGGTTGGGGGTGGGGGACACGGGTGGATGAGGAAGAAGGGGGGATGGGTTTGTAAGGGTGGGTCCCCCATTAAAAAATTATTAAATGATTTTATTTTTTAGTCTTTAATATTTAATTAATTTTTTAATAGGAATTGGGCCCCGCCTCAAGCTACATCAGCATTTAACGGTCAATTTGACAGAAAAGTTAATGGAGGTCTGACATTGTAACAAATTTATAAGTTGAGGCATGACACTGAAATGTTTTAAACATGAGGTATGAAACTGTGATTGGCCCAATAATTGAGGTAGTTTTTGTAATTTACCCTAAAACATTTATTGACTAAAAGTTGTTTCTTGTAATTTTAATGTGCTATTTTAAGTTTTATAAAATGTCAAGTTGTTGACCCTAAAAACTACCAAGTCTACGTGGCGCGTAGGCCGAGTAATTAATAAGATAACTACGTCATTCGGTTGTGTGCGGAGCGTGCCAACTCGTCGGTCGAGTTCGGCCGGGGAGTAAAATATGTTGATGTGGCGTTGGGTGAGCTGCTGACTTCTTGATCTTGCGACTGCGGCCAAGGAAGGAACATTTCTCAGCCTTCGGGTTCTAGAGCATGAAAACAAGGCTGCTAATTCTGCGAAGTTCACAAATCATCGGCGCCGGGTTCGGTCACGGTGATTATATTCGTGAGAGTATAAGCATGACGAATTGGCACTAGACTATATGGACACAAATACTCGAAAGAGATGTATGTCTTGATGGTAAATGTGGTTCGGCTGTCGGAATGCCGAACTCTAAAGTATACTTGTGAATATCTAATCATAAAACAACTCGGCATTCAACGTGTCGAGCCTAGTAACCTGTAACACCTCACTTCGCCGAGAAGGCTAATAAGATGACCTCTACCAATAAGGACTAAAAAATCCTTGTCGACCGAGACTTGGATAAATAACCAGTCGGTCTCGAAGCAGTGCTGTTTATCCAAACTGAAGGTGCTCCTTGATCGGCTGATTCTATGACTCCAGTGTTGTTTATCCAAACTGAAAATGTCGCCGGTTGCCTTCACAGTGCTGTTTATCCAAATTGAAGATGTGTTGGCGAGAAGAAAGGGGGAGAGGATAAAATCTCAAAGGTTATTGAGAAACTTTGTGTGTTGAATTGGAGATGCTCTGAATGATGCACTGAGTCCTGTATTTATAAGGTTGGATATCTGCTTGGCACAGCCTGATGGTGTTTGTAGAGTCCAATCAACAATCCAACAATAAGGAACATCATCTTGTATTCAAACTTTATCTCAAGTTCTGCCTGTCATATTTCTCTGCCATCCACTTTCTCCAAGATAATTCAAAGCATATATCTCCCAATTTCTTAAAGATAATGTTGAAAACTTCAAAACTATAAAGCCTTCCACGTGATTAAAGCTTCAAAACTTTCCTGGAACCTCATGCACCAATGAAATTGCATCATCTCAGACTTAGACCCACATGTCTGCATGCAACCTCATCCTTTGACTATTTATTCTCATCTTTATTTCTTTATTATCTTATCTGACAAACATTCAATTTGCATGCACATTGTTGTTTTGATCAGATAGGAAAACAAAAGAATATTCTTTCATTCTTTACCAATTCTTATCTCTTCAAAACCCATCTGATCACACCACATCGCCATTCCAATTATCTTTTGGTAATCATCAGATACCACCATTACCGAGATAACCTGCATGCATGGTTCGGTTTCGAGCAAATTATGCCCTTATCAACCTTTGCCATCTTTATCTCCATTTCCAACTGCTAATTATCTTATGCATGAAACGCATGGAAAATAGTCTCTTAACCCGCCATGTTAGCTTTCAAACCAATCATCATGTAAGTGTAGCAATTCGAACTGAAATTGATCTCCTTTGCTTCCAACAATATATTTCATAAGATAATTCTTACGAAAATCCAATAGTAATATCTAGAAAAATATGAAATCCAACAGTCTAGAATCCGCTCATTCAACGCCCTCGATTGCTTGGGCCGATATTGTAAAATCGGATCCAAACACAAGCTTAATTGTTGATATGAGAATATATTAATACTAATATGCTAAGGTATGAAAAATTAAATGACTTTGATATAAAACTGAAAATCAATAAAGTTTTAATTAAGAAATATTGGTGCCTAGGGACCGCACCAAAGTGTCCCATACAAAAAAAAAAAAAAAAACTACAGCTTCACGCTATACTACTACAAGTGCTGCATAAGTGCTGCAATGCCTTCTCTTCTTCCGAAAACTGATCATGAACGAACTGAACGGCCGAGATTTTTTGCTACCACTCCCCATTTTTTCAAGATTATCCCAGATGAAACATCTAGATACACAAAACTTGTAATTACTCACATCTATCTTAGCTTTTTTTGTCAGAAAATTGCCGATGAGCTAGCTAGCTACTTATATGTAATTGAGCATTTTTGTCTGCTTTTGCTGTTTGTACAGAGGATTCCGATGAAATTTGTGAACAAATATGGAAAAAATCTATCAAATCCCGTACATTTCAAGCTTCCAAGTGGCGCACAATGGGAAATCGAAGTGACAAGGAGTGATGGGGAGGTTTGGCTTGACAAGGGTTGGCCAGAGTTTTCTGAGTTTTACTCTCTTGGCTATGACGATTGTCTAGTTTTTCAATATGAAGGGAATTCCAAATTCATGTTTGCATATTTGATACATGTGCCACGGAGAGTGAGTATCCGCTGCCATTCCCGGAGATGGCAGAAGCTGATGAAGATGATGATGAATCTGTTGAGATACTGGAGGACTTTCCACCGTGCCCAAAAACAAGGCAGAAATCTCCATTGCCATCTCCTCTGCCTCACAAGAAAAAGAGACAAGCACTTCTTCAAGTAAGAAGTTCGAAAACAAAAGCACTTTACGGATGAAATCATTGACTAGAAATGAGAAAGCTATAGTTCTTCAGAGAGCCATTGATTTCAAATCCGAAAAGCCTCACTTCAAGGTTGCCATGCAGCCTTCCTACATATTTCATCAATTGGTAAGCTTTATATAGTAAAATCTTGTGATATAATAATCCCAGTTTTCTCTTTCCAATTGTTTTCTTATTGTCTTGTATTTTCTCTGTTCTTTTGAAGTTTTTGCCATTGGCGTTTGCCAAGAGGCATCTTATGGCGAATTTTTAAGCCTAATACGTGGACAACACAACGGGGTGACACGAAGTGCGGGTGGCCGTTTAGCTTCATATGTGGGACAACCTGCTCTGATACCATGAAGAAAGTTGAGGTTCTACCAGAAAACCAATTAACAATATGAGGAATAGCCCAACTATTAAATATTTCAAGAATATATTTATATATATTCGCGTTGGCTGGAAAGTTGGGTATTTGCCCAATAGTTGCTTCTCTTCGAGTGAAGCATTGCAACTATTAGTTTCAATAATATATAACATACTATATATTATATGTATGATATATATATATATATATATATATATTGTGCAGCATGTGTGCGAAAAATAATAGTACCGAAAGGTTGGATTTAATTCAACCTTGTAACTTTTGGTTGAACTGCAACTTTTGGTTAAAATACATGATGCTTACTCAAATTGTATGAGTGGAATTAAAAGATGTAATTAGTCAATATTTATTTTCTAAAAATTCTAAATAGAATACATGTCTTTTGGGTCAACACTATTCAGAAGGGTTGTATATCTTCAACTAAAATGAAGGGGCTCGATGAACGGGTGCTTTTATGTCTATAAATACCTATTGTGGCATAATGTTTCACACACAATTTTCAGAAATTTGTTTCTACATTCCTTGCTCTCTTCTCTCTTCATCACATTCATACAATTTCTTTATAGTTATTTCTAAGGGAATATAATTCGGTTTTGCTAATCGAATATTCCGTACTTTAATGTATCCTGGAAGTGATTTGCCAAGCACCTTTAGCAAACTCATTCGAGTGGTGGCAAATAACACTTTAAGGAAACGATTCAAGTCGTACCTCAAAATCATCATTCAGATTATTCTATATATTTCTACATTTACTCTAACAATCTTAAAGTGTTATTTTCGTCATGGAGAACAAGTCTGATAACATGGCTTTGAAGATTATCAATCAGGATGTCTACAAGCTAGACAAATTTGATGGATCAAATTTCACCCAATGGAAGGACAAAATGCGTTTCTTGCTTACTGTTCTAAATATCATATATGTGTTGGACTCGAAATTGGAGCTTATTTGTGAACCAAGTGACAAAGACACGGACAAAATAGTTGTCGATCGAAAGAAGTGTGAAGAAGATGAATTGGTATGTCGAGGACACATCTTGGGCACATTATCTGATCGCTTATATGACCTGTACGCACACATTCAATCTCTAAAGAAAATTTGGGAAGCACTTGAACACAAGTACACAACGGAGAAAAGAGGTACCGATAAGTTTTTAATGTTCAAATATTATGAGTTCACTATGTTTGATAACAAACCCATCCTGGACCAAGTTCATGAATTATTGGTCTTGGTCTCAAAGCTTCGTGAACTTAAAATAGTTATTCCGAATCCTATGATAGTTGAGGCTATTATGGCAAAATTACCCTAAACATGAAACAACTATAGAAAGAAACTTCTACACATGGTGGAAGATATTAGTTTGGAGGATTTGCAAAAGGGTATTCAAATTGAAGAAGAAACTCGAAATCATGATAAGAATTTTGCAAATCAAGATTCCTCTAAATTTCACGTTGTCGAAGGAAATAAATACAAAAAGAACTTCAAAGTCAAAATTGACAAAGGGAAGTTTAAGAAGACCAATTCCAACAACAATCAAAAGAATGCAAATGGAATTTCCTACCATTGTGGAAAGAAAGGTCATTACATTCGTGATTGTAGACATAGAAAAGTGAGTGAGGAATATGCCAATAAGACCAATAGCACAAATATGGTGGAAAATTCTGGAATTGATAACATTGTTGCAATGGTATCAATGATGCATATTGGCATGATTACAGAATTGAATATGGCAACGGCAATAAAATCATCTGATTGGTTGCTCGACTCAGGGGCTACTATACATGTGTGCAATGATAAGACACAATTCAAGACATATGAAGTATCAACGAACAATCAAGAGGTTTTAATGGGGGATCATAATTCCGCCAAAGTTCTAGAAAAAGGAATCGTTGAACTTCAGTTTACTTCTGGGAAGAAATTGACGTTACTTAATGTACTACATGTTACAGAAATTAGAAATAATCTTGTGTCTGCAAATTTATTATGTAAGAACGGTATAAAGACTGTTCTAGAGTTCAACAAGTTAATATTGTTGAAAAATTGGATGTTTGTTGGGAAGGGGTATTCTTGTGATGGGATGTTCAAACTAAGTATTAATAATAAAGTGAATTGTTTTGCTTATATTGTTGAATTTTCCTCTCATTTATGGCATTTACGTTTAGCTCGTGTAAATTTTAGATCTTTAAAATACATGAGCACACTTGGTTTAATTGCTTGCAATGATGATTACAATGATAAATGTGAAACATGTATTCAAGTGAAAATGACTAAGAAACATTTTCCAACTTCCAAAAGAAATACAAATTTATTAGACTTAATACATTTTGACATATGTGAATTTAATGGTGTTTTAACAAGAGGAGGAAAAAGATATTTTATCACATTTATAGATGATTGTTCTAAGTTCACTTTTGTTTATTTATTGTCTAATGAAGTTGAAGCTTTTGAGCTTTTTAAGTGTTATAAGGCTGAAGTTGAAAACCAAAAGGGAAGGAAAATTAAATGCTTTCATAGTGATAGAGGTGGTGTGTGACAGCCCGTCCCGAAATATATTTTCGATAATGTGAAATGTCTATATTACCCTTGAACGTTGTGTGGTTGTGTTTGTAAATGGGCTAAGCTTTTGTTTGTTGGTTGGTAGCCCAAAACTGGACCACACACACACACCCAAACTCCCGTTGACCCTCTCTCTCTCCTTCTTTTTCGACTTTCATCCATTTTTCGTACAACTGTACGGACAACTCCTAACCAACCCTTTCATGCACGAATCGAGGTTGTGGTTGGTGTTTTTGGACTACTTGCAAGCTTAGGAGTCGATCTATACCATTGGTTGGACGTGAAAGCTTCGAAAGCTTGGGAACCAGGAAACCCTCGAAGAGGTGCAATAGTTTAGTCGTGATAGCGAATATTTCATTGAGTTTTAAGGTTCTAGTGAGCCTTAGGACTGCTTCACGAAGCTTTTAGAAGAATTTTGGAAGGTTTTGGATGTTGGAACACTCGGGTTCATTGAGTTGCAGAGGTGGTCGAATTATCGTGATTTTTCTCGCGAGTTTCCGTTGGTTTTAGGTTCTAAAAGTGGTAAGGATTTGTTCCTCTAGTCCTAAGCTTCATTTTGGTACAAATTTCATGAATTTTGGTTGAGAAATGAAGAAGATTTGATGATTTGAAGTTTTTCTTAGTTTTCGGCGACGACGACGGAATCCGGTGACTCACCGAAGAAGAAGACGAATATTTCGTCAACTTTGACGAAATATTCCTAATGGCGACTAACGGTGTCAGGTATATTTAACGGCATATTCTACATTTTAACGGAATATTCCCTAACGCCATTAGGGATTCCGTTTGGTGTGCCAGGCTGTGCCTTCGCCAGCGCGTGACGACGTGTGAGTGATCAAAATTTTTTTCTAAATATATGGGGATGTTTGTGAGGTTAAGTAGATCACATTGGTATATTCAAACACCCCAATTGAGCAATGTATGAGAAGTTAGTACCTAGTTTTGGTTATGTGCTTTAAAATAACGTGTAAATAGTTGTTTTGCATATAGGTGAGACCTATCCTGAGGAAGAGCGCAGTCAAGCGAGACTCGGGGGCTACGACCTTTCCACATATTAATGAGTGGGCTTTTGGTTTTCAGTACACACACACACACACACACACACACTTGGTATTTTTCCCAGAAACTTAATTAAATGGTTTGATATTTTGAAATGCCATGTCAAATGCTCTCTATGTTTAATTGTGCATTAGTATGGTTATATATATTGTTGCTCGATGCTGCGGACGCTCAGGTAAGCTTCAGGTGAGTATATTGATGGTAGTGAGTATAATAGTGCTGAGATATATTTCGAGCTTATTATCCTGCACCCCGGTGTTAGTGTTCCGCAAGAGGACATGGCCTAGCCTTCACGTGATCGTTCACCTCCCGCACCACACGGTTGTATAATTAGTATAATTAGTATCTGTCATGTTGGACTTCACTTAGGCTATCTATGCTCTGATTGTGTGTATTCACACTTAAATCTTATTCGCATTTCTTATATTAATATTGCTTCCGCATTATGCATATGCCTACGTCACCCTCACGTGACGGCCAGCATGCCTCGATCTAGGTCGGGGTGTGTCAGTTTGGTATCAGAGCCTAGGTTTGGCAGTTCTGCATATCTTGTGAATATTCTAATTATCTTGGTGTCTTCTGTCAGAACTATGCCGCCTTGTATAGAGCCACGTCCTTCAGCTGACTCTGGTTTCCTTAATATAGCTCAGTTAGGGAAAGCTATAGCTAATTCTATTCAGTCATCATTTCGCCCTCCCCAGAGGACTCCCCTGGAGACTGTGTATAATTTGAAGTTAAGTAATTTTATGGGTAATGAATGACAGGAGGGAGTAGAGAAATGGCTTAATCATCTTGAGAAGACTTTCTGTTTGATGTATAGACAGGGGAATCTTCCGGAGGATAGATGGGTTGAGACGACTACCTGGCTTTTAGGTGAACAGCCTGCGTCCTGGTGGAGATATGAGTCTTATCAGTTGTCATCAGATGAAGCTGTTGATTGGGAAGTTTTTAAGCAGTTATTTAAGAAGAGATTCATTTCTCCAGAGTATATAGATCGTAAGAAGCAAGAATTCACGCAGCTAAAATAGGGAAAGATGACAGCTAATGAGTACTACATGAGGTTTACTGATTTATCTCGCTATCACCCGAAGGTTGCTGCTAATCCGGTTGAGATGCTCCGTCATTTTAGGTTGGGTACTCGAAAGAAGTGGCATTCTATGGCAACCACATCTTCATGTGCTATTTACCAGGAGTTTTATGAGCTTCTGCTGCGAATTGAAGATTCAGATAATATGCCTAGTGAGAGTGGGGAGGAAGAAAATGATGGAAATCAAAAGAAAGATGATAAAGGTAAAGGTCAATCATCTTTGGGACCTCACAAGACTTAGAGCTTTAAGAGAGGTGAAGCTAGTTCCAGTTCTTCCAGTGGGAGTTGGGGTTCCACTGGTCAGATGAGAGGTGGTAGATTTTCTGGAGGTCTTCGTTTTCAGAGGCAGGGAGATTCTGGTGGTTCTGGTAGTTCGTTTTGTCGTATATGTAATAGCCGACATTTTGGGGAGTGCATGTAGGGTAGTTGGGGCATTGAGCTATGCATTGTCCTCAGAATCAACAGAGGCCCCAGCCTCATTCTTTACCACCACCAGTGCCGATCCAGCAAGTTCAAGGATCTAGTAGTTATGGTCAGATGGGTCGTGGAGGTGCTTATCATTACCAGGGTGATGTAGCTCCTTATTCTGCAGGGCAGTATCAGTACCCACATGACCCGTATCAGCATAGTGGTTATCCTCAGTATTCTGGAGGTTATATGCCATATCCGCTGTATTCAGCTGGTGGATCTCAATGGTATCCTGAAGGACAGCCCCAGCACGTAGAGGTTCTTCAAGTAGTGCGGGATCTTCATGGCAGCCTGGTCAGCCAAGTCAGGGGCGAGGCGTGCATGGGCGAAGTAATCAAGCTAACAGAGGTCGTGAGGGACGACAACAAGCCTAGGGACGTATTCACCATATGACATTGCAGGATGCTCAGAATAATCCTGATTTGATCATGGGTACGTTGAACATTCTTGGTCATTTTGCTAAAGTATTAATTGATTGTGGTGCTACGCATTCTGTTATTTCTCATACGTTTACTCAGTTGACACAACCTCATCCTACATATATTGGATATGATTTAGAGTTTGCAATACCTAGAGGGGAGAGATGTTATGTTAGTTGTGTATATCTAGGATGTCCCGTGTTAGTGGATAATGTAGTTATGCCAGCTAATCTCATCCTGTTAGATATTGTGGATTTTGATGTGATTTTGGGCACATATTGGTTGCATTACAATCGTGCCAATATAGATTGCTATGGGAAAACAATTACTTTTCATCGTCCTGGATTATCTGAGGTTACTTTTGTGGGTGAGCGTAGTGGGGTGAGGTATGGTGTTATTACTGCCATAAGAGCTAAAAAGTTGTTAGAGAAAGGTTGTCAGGGATATTTGGCTCATGTAGTGTTGAATGATAATGTTCCTAGCAATGTGGAGGATGTGCAAGTAATCAAGCATTTTCCTGATGTGTTCCTTGATGATTTACATGGATTGCCGCCAGACCGAGATGTGGAGTTCATTATTGATTTGCTTCCAGGTACTGATCCTATATCTTTAACTCCTTATCAAATGGCTCATGCTGCAGGAATTGAAGATTCAGTTGCAGGAATTAGTTGATAAGGTTTTTATTCAGCTTAGTACTTCACCCTGGGGAGCTCCGGTGTTATTTGTGAGGAAGAAAGACGAAACTTTGAGGCTATGCATGGATTATAGACAATTGAATTTGGTAACAATTAAAAACCGTTATCCATTGCCACGTATAGATGATTTATTTGATCAGCTTTGAGGCGCATGTGTGTTTTCTAAGATTGATTTGAGGTCTGGTTATTATCAATTGAAGATTAAAAGTGAGGATGTTCCTAAGACAGCTTTCAGGACTCGTTATGACCATTATGAGTTTCTTGTGATGCCATTCGGGTTAACTAATGCACCTGCAACTTTTATGGATTTGATGAATCGAGTATTCCAGCCATATTTGGACAGGTTTGTTATTGTCTTTATTGACGATATTTTGGTATACTCTAAGTCTAAATCAGAACATGTTCGACATCTAACTTGGGTGTTGAAGAGATTAAGGGAACACCAGTTGTACGCTAAATTTAGCAAATGCCAATTTTGGCTGGATCAAGTGGCATTTCTGGGACATATCATATCTGCTCAAGGTATTCAGGTGGATTCTCAGAAAGTGGCAGCTGTGGAGAATTCGGAGCAACCACGAACCGTCACTGAGGTATTGAGTTTTCTTGGTTTGGCAGGTTATTATCCACGGTTTGTTAAAGATTTTTCAGTTATTGCTTTACCACTGACGATGTTAACTAGGAAGGATATTAAATTTGAGTGGGATGATAATTGTGAGTGGAGTTTCCAGCAGTTGAAATATTGTCTCACACATGCACCTATTTTGGCGCTTCTAGATGATAGTGGTAATTTTGAGATCTATAGTGATGTTTCCTTGAATGGTCTGGGATGTGTGTTGATGCAGCATGGTAGGGTGATTGCTTATGCGTCGCTACAGTTGAAACCTCATGAGATGAATTATCCTACTCATGATCTTGAATTAGCAGCTATTATCTTTGCCTTGAAGATTTGGAGACATTATCTTTATGGCGAAAATTGTAAGATCTTTATGAATCATAAAAGTCTTCAATATCTTTTTACTCAGAGGGATCTTAATCTTTATGAATCACCTTGGTCGTGCAAATGTGGTGGCGGATGCACTTAGTAGGAAGCCTCAAGCGAGAATTAATGCTTTGTACGCTTGTCATGTTCCTCTTCTTGCGGATTTGAGGTCCACTGGAGTGAAGTTAGGGGTGGAAGAACGAGAGGAAGCTTTACTTGCTAATTTTCAGGTCAGGCCAATATTAATTGATCGAGTGCTCGAGGCTCAAATGAATGATGAAGAAATCCAGGAGTTAATTGAGGCAAGAAATCAAGGGAAAAAGAAAGATCTCAGAATTCGGGAGACTCACGACATGCTTATGCAGGAGAACATAATGTACGTGCCGAATAATGTGGAATTAAAGAAAGAAATTTTGGATGAAGCACATTGTTCGGCTTATGCAATGCATCCTGGAAGTACTAAAATGTATCATACCATTCGACCATTTTATTATTGGCCGGGTATGAAAAGAGAAATTGCTGAGTATGTGAGTATGTGTGCTATTTGTCAGCAGGTCAAAGCTGAAAGGAAAAAGCCATTTGGATTAACGTAGCCACTTCCCGTTCCACAGTGGAAATGGGAAAACATTACCATGGACTTTGTGTACAAGCTTCCTCGTACACGAAATGGTTATGATGGAATTTGGGTGATAGTTGATCGGCTTACTAAGTCAGCGCATTTTATTCCAGTGAGGGAGAAATATTCTTTGGGCCGATTAGCTGAATTGTTCATATCGAAAATCGTTAAGTATCATGGAGTTCCAGTTAGTATTATCTTGGATCGGGATCCTAGATTCACTTCTAAATTCTGGGTGGCATTTCAGGAGGCTCTTGGTTCGAGGTTACTCTATAGTACGGCATATCATCCTCAGACAGACGGACAATCTGAGAGGTATATTCAGACGTTGGAGGATATGCTAAGATCTTCTGTCTTATAGTTTGGCGACGTCTGGCATCAGCGGTTAGATTTGATGGAGTTTGCATATAATAATAGCTACTATTCGAGCATTGGTATGTCACATTTTGAGGCACTTTATGGTAAATCTTGTCGTACACCTTTATGTTGGTCAGAGGTTAGTGAAATACTTTTGGTGGGCCTTGAGATTGTGGATGAGACTACTCAGAATGTTCAGGTAATTAAGTCTAACTTGAAAGCGGCTAAGGATCGACAGAAAAGTTTAGCAGACAAGCATGCCACTGACCGGATGTATAAAATTGGTGATTGGGTGTTTCTGAAGTTGTCACCGTGGAGAGGTGTTGTACGGTTCGGGAAGAAAGGTAAGCTAAGTCTTAGGTACATCGGACCGTATCAGATCACCAAGAGAGTCGGTGAAGTTGCTTACAGGCTTGAGTTGCCTCCAGAGTTGTCTAAAGTGCACGATGTGTTCCATGTTTCCATGCTTTGTCATTATGTTTCTGATCCATCACATGTAATACCTCCTCAACCATTGGAAATTAATCCAGATTTGACTTATGATGAGGAGCCAGTTACGATTTTGGATTGGAAAGATAAGGTTTTGAGGAATAATACTGTGCGCTTAGTGAAAGTTTTGTGGAGGAATCACTCGGTGGAGGAAGCTACCTGGGAGACAGAGGAGCGTATGAAAGAGATGTATATGCACTTGTTCTATGATTATTAGTGATTGTGTGAAATTTCGAGACGAAATTTTCTTAAGGGGGTAGGTTGTGATAGCCCGTCCCGAAATATATTTTCGATAGTGTGAAATATCTATATTGCCCTTGAATGTTGTGTGGTTGTGTGTGTAAATGGGCTAAGCTTTTGTTTGTTGGTTGGTACCCCAAAACTGGACCACACACAAACACCCAAACTTCCGTTGACCTTCTTTCTCTCTTTCTATCTCGGCTTTCATCCATTTTCTGTACAACTATACAGAGAACTCCTAACCAACCCTTTCATGCACGGATCGAGGTTGTGGTTGGTGTTTTTGGACTCCTTACAAGCTCAGGAGTCTATCTATACCTTTGGTTGGACGTGAAAGCTTCAAAAGCTCGGGAACCAGGAAACCCCTCAAGAGGTGCATAGTAGTTCAGTCATGATCGCGAAGATTTCATTGAGTTTTAAGGTTCTAGTGAGCCTTAGGACTACTTCACGAAGCTTTTAGAAGAATTTTGGAAGGTTTTGGATGTTGGAACACTCGGGTTCATCGAGTTGCAGAGGTGGTTCGATTATCGTGATTTTTCTGGTGAGTTTCTGTTGGTTTTAGGTTCTAAAAGTGGTAAGGATTTGTTCCTCTAGTCCTAAGCTTCATTTTGGTACAAATTTCATGAATTTTGGTTGAGAAATGAAGAAGATTTGACGATTTGAAGTTTTTCCTAGTTTCCGGCGACGACGATGTCAGGTATATTTAACGGCGACTAACAGCGTCAGGTATATTTAACGGCATATTCTATATTTTAACGGAATATTCCCTAATGCCGTTAGGGATTCCGTTTGGTGTGCCAGGCACGTGCCTGCGCGTGGCCGTGCCTTGGCCGGCGCGTGAGTGATCAAAATTTTTTTCTAAAAATATAGGGATGTTTGTGAGGTTGAGTAGATCACTTTGGTATATTCAAACACCCCAATTGAACAATGTATCAGAAGTTATTACCTAGTTTTGGTTATGTGCTTTAAAATAACGTGTAAATAGTTGTTTCGCATATAGGTGAGACCTATCCTGAGGAAGAGCGCAGACAAGCGAGACTCGAGGGCTACGACCCTTCCACATATCAGTGAGTGGGCTTTTGGTTTTCAATATATATATATATACACACATACTTGGTATTTTTCCCAGAAAACTTAATTAAATGTTTGATATTTTGAAATGCCATGTCAAATGCTCTCTATGTTTAATTGTGCATTAGTATGGTTATATATATTGTTGCTCGATGCTGTGGACGCTCATGTAAGCTTCAGGTGAGTATATTGATGGTAGTGAGTATAATAGTGTTGAGTTATATTTCGAGCTTATTATCCTGCACCCCGGTGTTAGTGTTCCGCAAGAGGATAGGGCCTAGCCTTCACGTGATCGTTCACCTCCCGCACCACACGCTCACCTTGGATCCAAGGTAGGTGCCAGCCTGTCGTACAGACTACACTAGGTGGTTTCGACTCGTAGGTGACTTGCAATACTTCGCACAACCTTCACGTGATTGTAGCACTTGAGCGTATTTATCTACACCTAGCCTGTCGTACAGACCGCATTAGATGGTTCCGACTCGTGTGCAGAATTTGATTGATGAGTTATGGACCCAGCCGTACAGGTCACTTTGGGTGACTCCGGCTAGTATTCTATTTCGTATTGGTTTATTTCACCTGGCTTACTTATTTCTTACTGAGATTTGACATAGTATATTTGTGGAATTGTTATTTCGAATATGGTTTTGAGATATAAACATGTATGTTATTTTCTGGGAATTATACAGGTTTTACGGTGAGGGGTTACTACTTTTGATAAGTGAAATGGTTTTGAAAAACTTTGTTTTTGCCCACTCACACTTTCTGTTTTGCGCCCCTCCAGGTTTTAGGTAAGAGTGCTTGTTGGTGGCTTACGAGGATTTGACGGAGGTTCTGACAGATTATCACCAATGTAGGATCGCCTTTGGGTGTTGTATAATTAGTATCTGTCTTGTTGGACTGCACTTAGGCTATCTACGCTCTGATTGTGTGTATTCACACTTAAATCTTATTCGCATTTCTTATATTAATATTGCTTCCGCACTGTGCATATGGCCACGTCACCCTCACGTGATGGCTAGCATGCCTCGATCTAGGTCGGGGTGTGTCATGGTGAATATTTTCCACATGAATTTGATATCTTTTGTGAAGGGCATGGTGTTGTACATCAAAGAACTGCACCCTATACACCACAACAAAATGGTTTGGCAGAAAGAAAAAATAGGACACTCTCTGAAATGATTAATTCTATGATGGTTAATGCTAATACTCCTAAACATTTATGGGGAGAAGCATTGTTTACTGCATGCCATATACACAATAGAATTACATCTACGAAGACACATGTGTCACCATATAAAATTTGGAAGGGAAGAAAACCAAATTTGTCATATTTGAGAGTATGGGGTTATGTAGCCTTTTACAAGGCACTAGACCCTAAAAGATCCAAGTTGGGTCCAAGAGGAATTAAAAGCATATTTGTAGGATATGTAGAAAATTCAAAGGCATATAGGTTGCTTAATTTAGACTCAAATACAATAGTTGAGTTTAGAGGTGTCGAATTTATAGAAAATAAATTTTATAACGACTACTCAATGTCTGGAAAAGAGAATGATCAAACACCTTTCTCTAATCCGGCTACTAGTCATTCTCAAGGTGAGAAAAGAAAATAGTCTGAAACTATTAATGAACCAAGGAAAAACCAAAGAGTAAGAAAAGAAAAGCCCATAGGCTCTGATTTTATTTTGTTTCAATCTATTGTATTTTTAGTCGAAGGAAATAGAAAAATGGTTCTTAAAAAAAATACCCATATTGTTGAATGTTGAGGATGATCCTAAAAGTCTAAGTGAAGCAATGACTTCAAGAGATGCAACCTTTTGGAAAGAGGCTATAGATGATGAATTTGAATCATTAATATCTAATAAGACATGAGTTTTAGTATACTTTCCCCTAGGATCAAAAGCAATAGGTTGTAAGTGGGTATTTAGAAGAAAATGCAATACAGACGGGTCTATTTAGACATTTAAAGCCAGGCTGGTTGCCAAGGATTTTAAGCAGAAAAATGGAATAGACTATTTTGATACATATGCACCAGTAGCTAGGCTCACATCAATTAGAATATTGTTTGCATTGACATCCTTATATAATTTGCATGTGCATCAAATGGATGTGAAAACAACATTTTAAAATGGTGATTTGGATGAAGAAGTCTACATGGAACAACCAGAAAGGTTTGTTCTCTCTGGGAATGAAAAGAAAGTTTGTAAATTAGTAAAGTCGTTATATGGATTGATGCAAGCACCAAAACAATGGCATGAAAAGTTTGATTTTGTCATTTTATCATATGGTTTTAGACATAACAGTGCTGATAAATGCATATACTCTAAATTCACAAATGATTATGGTGTTGTTATCAACGGCGGAGCCACTAACAAGGCTAGGGTGGGCTCTAGCATAGGGAGAGTTTTAGTTATTTAAAGTTAAAAATACTGATAATTTAGATTATTTTATTATTTTTAATTGTTAAAGCCCACCCAATAAGTAAAAGTTTTGAACAAAATGACTACTTTTAAAAAAAGTAAGAGTTAATAAATATTAAATAAATTATTTACTTTAATCAATATCAAAATTTATTATTATTAAATTTCAAATTGTACACGCACACTGACACACACGTCCCATTAAGTCATTTTATTTGATTAGTTTCTAGGGTCCTAGGGAGTAGTATAGTGATTAGATTAGGTTTTCTAGGATAGCCATCCGGTTTTAAAAAGTACATTTATTATTTTATTATTTTAGGTTTCCTAGGAGTTGTACTAATTTATTATTATATTTCGACTTTTAGGGTTTCTGTCACTTTCAGAAAAGCTTTCGTCCCATCTGTGTCGTCTCTACACTGCAATTCACAGAAACAGAATCACAGAAACCAAGCATACATTACAAGTGAGAAAACTGATTGATTTTTCTTATCAGGTAAGTTTTTAACCACTTTATTCTTATGTCTTGATGATTTTATTTGTTTATTGCTTTAATTTTAAGAATTCGTACTTTAAAATTTCGATTTCAAGTTTAATTTTTTTTTTCTGATAGTCTAATAGATTTCTTAGAAATATAATTTATTATATAAACTTACATTATTGTTGTTCAATTTGTTAGGTTAACCTTCAATGAAGAGATTAAGAACTATTGATTCATTTTTCAAAAAAAGAGATGATGGTGATAAATTAGAGAGTGATATACCTTCTGCATCTAAATCTAATGATACCGCACCAATATCAACTGAGCAGCCTCATGATTCTCACCAGACATCTAATATAATTGAACCTCAAGAAAAAGTTTTTGATGATGCTTCTTTGGAATTGGAACGAGACCCGGGGAAACGGATTCAAATACATGAGCATCCTATTAATCAACAAGATGAAGTTCGACGTGCTTATATCAAAGCTGGGCCTTACCAACCGAAATTTCTTGAGTATCCTAGGTCTCGGTTTGGATCACAATATCGTCGATTTCAGTATTCTTGGTTTTCACAATTTCCATGGTTAGAATATTCTCCGACAACAGATAGAGTATATTGTTTCCCATGCTTTCTTTTTGGGACTGGTCCAGCAAGTCGTCCGACACTGACTGTTGATGGGTTTAACAATTGGAAAAGAGTTAACGACGAAAAGAATTGTATATTTCTTTCTCATATTGGAGGTCCATCTTCATTACATAATACTTGTGTTTCACGTGTGGAGGAATTGATGAATCCATCTCAGCATGTTGACAAGGTTATTAATCGACAATCAAAAGAAGAAATTTTGAAGAATCGGTTGCGACTCAAGGCTACAATTGAGTGTGTTCGATGGCTTACATTTCAAGCATGTCATTTTAGAGGACATGATGAATCAATGGGTTCGAAAAATCGTGGGAATTTTATTGAATTGGTAAAGCATACAGCCAAGTTTAATGATAAGGTGGCTGCAGTTGTTTTAGAAAATGCACCAAAAAATGCCAAATATTCCTCACCCATGATCCAAAAGGAGGTTTTGAACATTCTCGCCAACATAGTACGAAGAAAAATTCGTGAAGAAGTCGGGGATGGTGTTTTTTGTATTCTTGTTGATGAAGCACATGATATTGCTCATAGAGAGCAAATGGCCATTATTTTAAGATTTGTTGATAATGATGGTTTTCTACGAGAACGGTTTTTAGATATTGTGTAGGTTGAAGACACTACTGCAACAACACTTCACAGGGAGATAAAAAAAGTCTTTGCTTTCAATGAGTTGCCTATAAACAAGTTACGAGGTCAAGGCTACGATGGTGCGAGTAATATGCGAGGTTAGTGGAATGGGCTACAATCTTTATTTATTAAAGAGTGTTCATCTGCTTATTACGTGCATTGTTTTGCTCATCAACTGCAATTGGCATTAGTTGCAGCATCAAAAGAAGTAGCTGTTATCTGGTTATTCTTTTCAACATTAGGTTAAATTGTAAATGTTATTACTACTTCTCCAAAGCGTCATACTCAGCTGCAGGTTGCACACACAGTGAACATTGAAGAGTTGGTGGGTGCTGGTGAACTTGAGACGGGAAGATGAGCTAATCAAATCGGTACTATACATCGACCTGGAGCTACTCGTTGGGGTTCTCATTATGATTCAGTGTGTGACTTGATACATATGTACGACGCGTCTTGTACAGTACTTGAGAACATAAAGAATGATAGATCTGCTACAAACTCTTTGCGTGGGGAAGCTACTGGTGCTTATAATGCAATCAGATCTTTTGAATTTACTTTCATCTTGCATCTATTGCAGAAGATCATGGGAATCACTGATATCCTTTGTCGTGAACTACAAAATAAGTCATAAGACATTCTGAATGCTATGAATCTAGTCACTACTACAAAAGATGTCCTCCAGAAGTTGCGATTGGATGGTTGGGCTACCTTTATTGATAAAGTGAGTTTATTCTGCAAAAAACATGACGTTGATATGCCCGATATGAATGCTCAATACAAAGTAGGAACTGGCCGTTCTTGTCAGCAAACAGATCATATTACATTTGAGCATCATTATCACATTGATATCTTCAATAATGCAATAGATTTTCAGTTGGCAGAGCTAAATAACAGGTTTAGTGAGGAGGCAATGGAGCTTCTTATTCTCAGTTCAGCTTTAGAACCAAGAGAAGCTTTTAAGGCGTTCAACATTGATCACATTTGCAAGCTTGCAGAGAAATTTTATTTTATGGATTTCACAGAAAAAGAGCTACATACGTTGAGATGTGAGTTGAAAATCTATGAATCAGACGTACCGCATCATCCTGTCTTTCAAAAAATGTCTACTACTTCAGAATTATGTCGGGGATTTGTTGAAACAAAGAGGTCCGAAAGGTACTATTTGATTGATAGGTTAATTCGACTTGTATTAACTCTTCCCGTTTCTATAGCAACTACTGAACGAGATTTTTCAGCAATGAATCTTATTAAAACAAGACGTCGCAACAAGATGGAAAGTGAATTTCTAGCAGATTCAATGGTTGTGTACATTGAAAAAGAGCTTGCCGAAAAGATTGATTCAGAAGAAATAACCAAGGATTTCAATTCCATTAAGGATCGAAGGGCACAACTTGAATAGGTACTTTTTCTTTTATTTGTTAAGTTGTTATGACAAGATTGATGATGTATGTTTCTTTCTACTATAAGTTGCAACTTCAAATGTTTTCTTTGTTAAATCTAGTTGAAACTTGCTTTATTCTAAATTTCTTACTTTAAATTATTGCTTTCAAGTTTGTCATTGTGTAACTTTATGTAAGTAACAAAAAAATTTAACCATTTGATCTCCTAGTAATAATTTTAGTTTAGCCCACCCACCAAATAATTCCTAGCTCCGCTATTGGTTGTTATATGTTTATATGTCAACGATTTGCTAATTTTTGGTACAAACATGAAAGGTGTATCTGAAACTAAAGAGTATCTAAATTCAAAATTTAAGATGAGGGACTTGAATGAAGTAGATATTATCTTGGGAATTAAAGTAAAGAAGCATAGTAGGGGTTACGCTTTGTGTCAGTCACATTATATAGAAAAATTGCTTCTTAAGTTTAAGCATCTACAAATAAAAGAAGCAAATACCCCTTATTACCCTAGTGAAATTTTGCTTAATAATTCTGATAGGTCCGTTGCACAGCTTGAGTATACTAGTGTAATTGGAAGTTTAATGTATGCCATGCATTGTACCTGGCCAGATATCACATTTGCAGTAAGCAAACTTTCTAGATACACTAGTTATCTAGGTACTGCTCATTGGAAAGCAATAAATAGAATTTTTTGTTATCTTAAAAGAACTATTAACCTGAGTTTAACTTACTCTGAGTTTCCAGCAGTACTTGAAGGATATTGAAATGCAAGTTGGATAACAAGTGCTAATGATAATAAGTCTACAGCAGAGTGGATTTTTACAATTGCCGAAGGAGCAATTTCTTGGGCTTCGAAAAAGCAAACATGTATAGCACATTCAACCATGGAATCTGAATTTGTAGCATTAGTGACAACAGGTAAAGAAGCGGAATGGATTAGAAATTTGTTATTAGAAATAGAGTTGTGGCCACAACCAATGCCATCCATTTCTTTATATTGTGATAGTGATGCTACTTTGTCTAGAGCATACAATAAGGTATACAAAGGAAAGTCTAGACATATTAGCTTGAGACATGAACATGTGAAGCAATTAATAACTGATGGAGTTATTAATATTATTTATGTTAAATCAAGTAATAACTTGGCGGATCCGTTAACGAAAGCACTTTCAAGAGCTTTGGTAGTTAGTACATCTAGTGGAATGAGTCTAAAACCCTTTACTGAAAATTAGCCACCAATAATGGTAACCTGACTTTGTCTAGAACATCACTAGTTTAAAAGTTTAATGAGTAATAACAAGTTATTGATAAGTGATTATGAGAGCACTGAAAATTAATATATAGCTCATTCCAGGATGATCAGTGCAAGACTGCTACGTTTAGGAGGATGAGTTTTATCTCTTAATGAGGTTATTTGTAGTTATGTCTATAGTACCAGGGACATGGGAAGGAACCTCACCTACATGAACATAAGAAGTGATGCCGCTTCTACCAAGAGTTGGGTTTTCTCTTGTAAATGTTCATGAAACCAGGATGAAGCACAAGGCCATAATAGTGCTTAATTAGTTCAGAAAATTCTTTAAGGAAATAAGACATAGTCATGTGTGTAGTGATTCTGGTTTTAACATAAGAATAGTTGGTTTAAACTTAGGTCACCATCACATTTGTTATAACTTTGAATTACTTACACTAATTAAAGGTTTAATTCGAAAGACACCTTTATTATATGCATGATTATATCGGTGTGCTTGTGATTATTTACAAAGAGAGAATTGTTATAATATTATTTACCATATTCTTAAAATAGGGAAGGAATGTTAAAGATTTCAAGAATATATTTATATATATTCGCGTTGGCTGGAAAGTTGGGTATTTGCTCAATAGTTGCTTCTCTTCGAGTGAAGCATTGTAGCTATTAGTTTCAATAATATATATATGACTTGGTGTTGCATTGTGAAACATGTGTATGCGAAAAATAATAGTACCGAAAGGTTGGATTTAATTCAACCTTGAATCTTTTGGTTGAACTGCAACTTTTGGTTAAAAGACATGAAACTTACTTAAATTGTATGAGTAGAATTAAAAGGTGTAATTAGTCAATATTTATTTTCTGAAAATTCTAAATAGAATACATGTCTTTTGGGTTAACACTATTAAGAAGAGTTGTATATCTTCAACTAAAATGAAAGGGCTCGATGAACGGGTGCTTTTATGTCAATAAATACCTTTTGTGGCATAATGTTTCACACACAAATTTCAGAAATTTGTTTCTACATTCCTTGCTCTCTTCTCTTTCCACCACATTCATACAATTTCTTTCTAGTTATTTCTAAGGGAATATAATTCAGTTTTGCTAATCGAATATTCCATACTTTGTTGTATCCTGGAAGTGATTTGCCAAGAACTCTTTAGCAAACTCATTCGAGTAGAGGCAAATAACACTTTAAGGAAACGATTCAAGTCGTACCTCAAAGTCATCATTCGGATTATTCTCTATATTTCTACATTTACTATAACACCAACCTCTTAGAAGCCCATGCAAGATCCCTCCTCCCATCAATGTGGAACTCATTCTCAACATCTTCGTGTTCTGGATGGAAGAACTTGGCATGTTAAATTCACATATGAAAACAATAAACCACGGTTCTTGCGTGGTTGGCTGGCATTTGTTAAGAGACAATAATCTGAAAATCGGCGATGTTTGTGTGTTTATGTTGATTAAGGGCATTATAATTACATTTGAAGTCGCCTTTTACTGCAGTACAGAAGCTGCAATTTGCTTCATTTCTTCTGCTTCAAAGGAACCATTCAAAAAATCTGAAAGATCAAGAGCATACAGCAGCGATACGTCTATGGATGAGATTGATTATGAAGATGAAGAAAAGGGCTCCGTTGAAATCTCGGATGATTTTCAACGCTACACGAGAAAAACAAGGGAGAAATCACCACTACCATCTCCTCAACCACTCAAGAAAATCAGGACAAGTTCTAGTAAAGCAGCAGTGAAATGTAATATCAACTTTAGGCCAACAAAGATTGAACCTTGCTCTAAATCTGAAATCAAAAGTAAGGAATATATTACAATTACAGAAGGCACTCTTTTGAAAAATCAATTTAAATCATTTTGAGTACTTTGGTCACAAACATTTTAGATTATTTTGCCACATGTGAAATAAGTATACCTTTTTGTCAATGCCTTATTGCGGTCTTTTTGTGATTATGTTCTTGTTTTTTATATCATATTATCATCTTTAACAGAGGAAGATGGATCAGATGATGATTCTGTTGTATTCTTGGACAAATCGTCCCCCTGCCCGAAAATTTCGAATGCTCTGTTAGCATCGTCAACTGCAAGTGGAAAAGCCATAGCTCTTGAGAGAGCCATTGCTTTCTGTTCCAAATCTGTAAACCTCTCGTTTTGGATTGTCATGCAACCTTCGTATGTCACTCAAAGTTATTTGGTAAGCTTTTGTAAATATAGAATCCTTTGAAGCAAACTAACAAGATTATTATTACTTTTTAACTTTTTTTTCAAAAATATTGTTCTTGTCCTAATTTCCTGCTTTCCGTTTTTCCAAAGCCTTTACGATCAGAGTTTACCAAGAGACATCTTAGTATGAAGTCTGCTGGTGGGAATGCCACCCTTCGAGGTTCGGATGGAGGAACTTGGTCTGTTAAATTCAAATGTGAAAACTCGAAAGCCCGGTTCCTGCAAGGTTGGTTGGCATTTATAACGGACAATAATTTGGAAGTGGGTGATGTTTGTGTTTTCATCTTGATGAAGGACGTTAAACTTTCTTTCAAAGTTTTGTTTTTCCGCACCACAGAAGCTGCAAATTGCCGCATGTCTCCAACTGGTAAATAATCTACTATTAATTTTAGAATTTTGGGATCATAACTAGGTTTGTATAAGTTAGTTCAGTAATGGAACTGAGGTGCGTTCTATAACAATGAACTAACTGTTGATTTGCCCTATGTTTGTTGAAGGACGTTAATCTTTCTTTTGAAGTTTTCTTCCGGAAGCTTCAAATTTCCCTATGTCTCCAGCTGGTAAACAATCAGCTGTTAATTTTTTATTTTTTTGCTCCATAATGTTGGAAGTTAATCTGATCCAGCCTCTTTAGTATTATGTTTTAATTTAAGCAACTCAGTTGTAGAGGCTAACGGCTAGTTTTTTAAATATCTTTGTCTGTTGTGTAAAGCCATCTCACACTGAACACATGTATGTCTCAGATCAGAGGTGAGGTGTATGGCTTAGATGAACATATAGCACAGCTGTAAATGGAAGGACAATGTACCTAGGTTGTAGCTAGATAAGGATGAATGTAAGGAATGAATCAATCAATGAAATTAACTGGAGTAGCAGCTATGATTTGGTAACGCTAACTCTATGAAAAGCTTTCTCTGAAAATTCATTTTGTTCTCTACCTTTTCTCTCATAAGTTTTTACTAGAAATCCATCATGGCTTCAGATAGGCCTGACAAACGGGTCGTGTCTGTTGTGTTCGTGTCGTTTTCGTGTAACACCTGTTATCTTAACGGGTTGTGTTGTGTCTTGGGTAAAGTGACCCGACCCGTTATGACCCGTTAAGAAAAATATATATTTTTTCTTAAATTTGCACATACCACACATTGCCACATAAATATTACTTCAAAACATCAAAACACATTTGTCGTTTAAGTACTATATCTACACTCGAAAATAAGAGCATAATAAACAAACATCCATACACTACTAGTCTATTACAAAATATTAAATGTGCAAGGATATGCAAAATGAAAGAGTTTTTGTTTTCAAGGTTGTGAAACCTTTCTCAAAAGTTTAAACTTTGTCAATGGAACTCAAAGCTTGCATGTTATTCCTTTTACAAAATCCTCAATTTTCATCGATCATCATGACATAAGATTTTGTGGTATCCATTAGAGTAAATATTTTAAATTGAAGATCGAATTCATTCATTGTATTCATATAGGGTCAATGAGTGTAGCTGTAAAAAATCATCAAAATTGGAGTTAAAATAACCGTTAAATCATAATTTTTCGTTGATAACCGTCGAAAAGTTTGTCCCATTACTTGATCTCTGAATGTTTGTTTTTTGAAATTTTGGGCGCATGCGATCTTGAAGCATATACAAACAAGTTTGACGGTTAGATCGTTGAAATTAGTTTCATAGAATGCATATCCCATCAAAACGATAGATTCACTAACACTTGGAGTTTATTTATACTTTCATTAAGTATAACATAAGATTCCACTAGTGTAAATATTTTAAATTGAAGATCGAATTCATTCATTGTATTCATGTAGGGTCAAGGAATGTAGCTGTAAAAAACCATCAAAATCGGAGTTAAAATAACCGTTAAATCGTGATTTTTCGTTGATAATCGTCGAAAAGTTTTGTCCCTGTACTTGATATCTGAATGTTTGTTTTCTGTAATTTTTGGCGTATGCGATCTCGAAGTATGTACAAACATGTTTGACGGTTGGATCGTTGAAACTAGTTTCGTAGAATGCGTATCCCATCAAAACAATAAATTCACTAACACTTAAGAGTTTATTCATACTTTCATTAAGTATAACAGAAGATTTTGTGGTATCCACTAGTGTAAATATTTTAAATTGAAGATCGAGTTCATTCATTATATTCATATAGGGTCAAGGAGTGTAGCTGTAAAAAATAATCAAAATCAGAGTTAAAATAACCGTTAAATCATGATTTCTCGTTGATAACCGTCGAAACGTTTTGTCACGTTACTTGATCTCTGAATATTTGTTTTTTTTGCAATTTTTTGCGTATGCAATCTCGAAGCATATACAAACAAGTTTGACGGTTGGATCGTTGAAATTAGTTTCGTAGAATTTGTATCCCATCAAGTTCAATGGTGTGTGTATATATATATATTTATTAAGTAGATTTAAATTTATTTATTTTGTACGTATAGCACTTAAGAAATTGAATGGTATGTATATTTAAGCCGATCCAATGGTCACCAATTTTTAATATTTAATTTAATATATATATATATATATATACATATATAATTATTATAGTTTTTGTTAAATTAATATATATAATTATTATAGTATTTTTTTAGGGTTATAAAATTATAAAAATAATATTTTGCTTATCGTGTATCGTGTTACCCACGTGTATACCCGAACCATCCCGTTATCTTAACAGGTGCTTATCGAGTTACCCGATAACGACCCGATTCGTTATCGTGTCGACCCGAACACCTGTTAATTTCGTGTCGTGTCGTGTCGGGTTATCCGGTCGTGTCAGGAATTTCCAGGCCTAGCTTCAGAGCCTAGTTTCGATCTGTGAACTGGGAGTCTATAAAGTTGTGAACTTTAGGGAATTTCCGACGAGAAAACCCTAGAAAACCGATCTTTCTTTGGAAGCAATGGCTGGAATAGTGGGCAACGACTTGAAAGCTCTAATCTTTTAAGGGGAAAACTACGATTTCTAAAGAAGAAGGATGAGAACCATCCTCAAGTCTCATGATCTTTGGGATTTGGTGGAAAAAGGGTATGTAACTCCTGCGGTGAATCAAACTTTCATGAAGGATGCTAAAGCTCTCTGCTTTATTCAGGGTGCAGTCTCCGACATCATATTTTCGAGGATTGCAAATGAAGAAACAGCCAAAGGAGCATGAGAGATTCTTCAAGAGGAATACATGGGTGATAAAATGGTTAAAAGAATGAAACTTACCTTTTTTAGACATGAATTTAAGTACACCAGGATAAGGGAAAATGAACCACTTCAGGACTATCTTATTAGATTGTTTGATATTGTGAATCAAATGAAGAACTATGGTTAAGAACTCACAAATCAAAGGTTAGTGCAAAAGCTGCTTATTAGTCTAACAAAGTCCTATGATAACATTGTGTCACTTATTGAAGAAACTAAGGATACAAATGTAATCAGTGTTCAAGAAGTGACTGTATCACTAAGAGTAGTTGAGCAAAGGCTAGAAATGCATGCAGTAGATGATATGACTACTGATAATGCCTTTCAATCACTCAATATTGGTGAGAAGAACTATAACACTAGTGGACAGTCAAGTAACAGTCAAAAGGAGAAGAAACCATGGAAAAGGAAAAACAAGAAATGGGAGAACAAGGGTTGTAGTCCTGCAAAACCAAATACCACTGAGAGAACACAGAAAGTAGCTTGCAAGATATGTGATAAATTGCATTATGGTGCTTGCTGGTTTAAGGGGAAACCCAAATGTCACAAATGTGAAAAGTTTGGTCATCTGGCTAAAGATTGCAACAATGGTAGGAGAAACCAACATGTGCAATTTGCAAACCAAGTTGATGAGGAAGAGGCTAATGTTTTCTTTGCATGTAGAGCTGCAACAATAGAAGAAAAGGAAAGTGTGTGGTATATAGACAGTTGCTGTAGCAACCATATGACAGCACACAAATCTTTACTCATTGATTTGGATACAATATATACTAGTAGAGTCAAAATGGGAAATGGAAACATAGTAGATGTTGTTGGTAGAGGAACTTTGATCATAGACACCAAGAAAGGGAAAAGATACATCAAAGAAATGATGTTGGTACATGGGTTGGATGAAAACCTACTCAGTGTAGGACATATGACCGAACATGGGTTTTTCTTGTTTTTTGGTGATGATGTGGTTGATATCTATGATGAGAGGACCCTGCAGAATCTTGTCTCCAAAGTTGAAATGAAGAAAAAACAGAAGTTTTTCTTATTGCTGAGCTTTCTTGAGAATCTTACAATGAAATCAACTATGAATGAGTCCTATTGGCTATGGCACAAGAGACTAGGCTACCTTAACTTTCAAAGTTTGAAAACTCTGCAGAACCAACAAATGGTTCTTAGGAAAACAAAACAGAAGCTCATTTCCAACTGATCAACACAGAAGCGTGTGAATGATGTACCTTGGGAAAACAACACAAAAGCTCATTTCCAACTGATCAAGCATGGAGAGTATCAATGCCTTTAGAACTAATCCACAATGATGTTTGTGGTCTAATGAACACTGCTAAACTTGGTGGCAATAGATATTTTCTGATTTTTGTAGATGACCATTCCAAGATGTGCTGGGTTTATCTGTTAAGACAGAAATAAGAAGTATTCACAGTGTTTAAAAAGTTTCAGATGCTTGTGGAAAAACAAAGTGGAACGAAGATTAAAAGGTTGAGAAATGATAGGGGAAGAGAGCATACATCCTTGGAATTTGACAAGTTCTATGAGAATATTGGACTAGATTGACATTTGGGTGTACTTCACAGCAAAAAGGAGTAGCTGAGTGGAAGAACAAGACAGTTATGGAAATGGCTAAATCAATGTTGCATGATAAGATGATGCCATACCATTTTTGGGGAGAAGCAGTTTGCACTGCAATCTATATACTCAATAGGTGTCATACAAAAGTTGTTGATGACTTAACACCTTTTGAAGCTTACACCATTTAAAAGTGTTTGGTTCAATTTGTTATGCTCATGTCTCTGCTTAATTAAGACACAAACTGTAGGAATGTAGCAACAAGTATGTTTTTGTGGGATATAGAAGCTGTGAAAAAGGTTATAGGTTTTGTAATTTCAGAACAAAGAAAGTGATACTTTCTAGGGATGTAGTATTCAAAGAAAGTGCTCATTGGGATTGGGATAAAGAAGTTGAATCAAATGTATCCATTCTATTGTCACTTGAAGATCAAGAAACAAATGCTGAGTTTGAAGGGGAGCACTATAGTGAAAATGGTTCTATAACACCAGTGCAATCTCTGTTTATGCAACCTTCACAATCTCAGTCCTCTCAGACATATCAATCTTCACACTCTCCACAAGAGAGTGGAAATATACGTGCCTTAAGTTCTCAAGAATCCACCCTAAGTTCAACTCTAATAAAGATGAGAAATCTAAATGAGATTTATGCAACTTGTAATTTTTGTCAATTGGAACCAGAAGACTTAAATGAAGTTGTAAAGGAGATTGCTTGGAAGAAAGCAATGCAGGATGATATCACTTTCATTGAGAAGAATGCCACTTGGGAACTAATTGAGAGACCAAGTGAAAAACCTGTTATAGGGGTAAAATGGGTTTACAAAACGAAATTGAACTTGGATGGATCTGTGCAGAAGAACAAGGCAAGGTTGGTTGCAAAAGGATACTCATAGCAACCTGGGATAGACTTTAATGAGACCTTTGCCCCAGTTGCAAGACTAGACAATTAGGACCGTTATTGTCTCTGCAGCACAAAAAGGGTGGAATTTACACCAATTGGATGTCAAATCAGCCTTCTTGAGTGGGATATTGAAAGAGGAAGTTTATGTAGAACAACCTGAGGTTGTTGTCAAAGGTGCAAAAAATAAGGTCTACAAGTTGAACAAAGCCTTATATGGCTTGAAACAAGCTCCCAAAGCTTGGTACGAAGAGATTGATTCTTATTTCACTAAGAACAATTTTTTGAAAAGTCCTTGTTAAGCTACCTTGTACACCAAGAAATAAGGAAACACAGGAACACTTATGGTATCTAAATATCTATCTATGTTGATGATGTTCTGTTCCCTGGAGAAAATGATCAAATGATGGAAGACTTCAAGCAGGATATGATGAAACAATATGAAATTATAAATCTTGGGTTGTTGCATCATTTTCTGGGAAATGAAGTTGTTCAAATTAAAACTGGTATATTCATTCACCAAGGAAAATATGCAAAAACTTTGCTGGAAAAGTTTAGACTCAAGGATTGTAAGCCCGTGAATACACATCTTGTCTTAAATGCCAAGTTGTGCAAGGATGATGGTACTGAACTAGTAGACTTAAACCATTACAGAAGTACTATAGGAAGTTTACTTTATCTAACAGTAACCAGACATGATATTATGTATGTTGCTAGCCTCTTGTCAAGATTTATGCATTGTCCAACAAAGACTCGTCTGGGAATAGCCAAAATGGTACTCAGATATGTGCAAGGAACCATTGATTATGGTGTTTTCAATGAAAAAGGAAAGTCATCAATCCTAATTGGATTATGTGACAGTGACTGGGGTGACAGTGATGATGATATGAGGAGCACATTGGGCTATGCCTTCACTTTTGGCTCAGGTGCATTCTCTTCGGCATCTATGAAGCAACAAAGTGTTGCCCTATCCACAGCTGAAGCTAAGTATGTCAGTGCAGCTGAAGCAACATCTCAGGGAATCTGGTTAAGGTTCATTCTCAAGGATTTTGGTGAAGTGCAAGTTGATTCAACACCAATTATGTGTGACAACATGTCTGCTATTGCAATGACCAAAAATCTTGTGTTTCATCACAAAATAAGACATATCAAAAGGAAATATCATTTCATTAGGGATGCATTGCAGAAGAATGTGATTCAGCTACTGTATTGTAGGACTAAGGATCAAGTTGCTGATATATTCACTAAAGCATTACCAAAGAAGAGATTCATATATCTCTGGGATCTACTTGGTGTTAAGAAGCTAGAATCAAATTAAAGGGGAGTGTTGGAAGTTAATCTGATCCAGCCTCTTTAGTATTCTATTTTAATTTAAGCAACTCAAATGGCTAGTTTTTTAAATATCCTTGTCTGTTGTGTAAAGCCATCTCACACTGGACACATGTATGTCTCAGATTAGAGGTGAGGTGTATGGCTTAGATGATCATATAGCACAATTGTAAATGGAAGGACAATGTACCTGAGGTTGTAGCTAGATAAGGATGAATGTAAGGGAATGATCAATCAATAAAATTACCTAGAGTAGCATACATGATTTGCTCACCCTAACTCTCTGAAAAACATTCTCTGAAAATTCCTTTTGTTCTTTACCTTTTCTATCATAAGTTTTTACTAGAAATCCATCACATAATAGTTTTAAAAGTTAGTCCGGTAATTAAACTGTATCGACATATTACATGGGTAATATGATAAACTGTTGATATGTCATGGGTAATATATCGTGCATAAAATTATCAATTATTGCCTACACAACGTATCAACATATTACATACATTTTCAACAATGTCAATCTACGTTAAAGAATCGATGTCCCATGATGAGTCAATATTATATTATATATTTCACCCTATTCTTAGTGTAATTTGGTAATTATTTTGGTAGAATTTTGATACTTTGCATTATATTTTCAATATAGGACATTCGATTTCTTCTAGAGCAAAACGTTACCAAACGGACGAATTTTGGAGTGATTAAAATTGGAGGACGTTTCCTTAGTTTGTTTTTGTCAAAATCTCAGCAATTTCTACCAAGCGGTTATTTTCTGGAGATTAAATGAAGGAGCAGTGCGCGTTGTTGGAAAGTGACGTTTCTGGGCTTAAACTGCATTTTTCGAGCCCAAGATGGCTTCAGATGGGTTCGTGTCCTTCTGGAGAAGTGTTCAGAATAGTCAAAACTTTGAATCCAGCTATTTTGGTATAGTTTTGGGCTGATTTGGGCCCAAAAGTGGCTGTGCAGATTTCTAGGCGAATTTACCAAGTTAATTTAGAATTATGCTTCCTAATTTATTTCAATTTATTTAGTTTCCTAGTCTTGTTCTAAGACCTTTTATTAGAAGGATTTTATTTAGAGTAGTATAAATAAGCCTTTTAGGAGATCTAGGGATTTTTTTTTTGGAGAGAGAACGCATGCAATTTTTGGAGAGAAGATTTTGGGCAAAGCTTAGAGATTTCAAGTCTTTTACTTTCGAGGTGTTTTCACTCTTTTTCTATTTCAATAAAGACTTTATGATTTTTATTATGAATATGCGTAACTAATTTTCTTTTGCTAGGGTGAGGCCATGATCCTTAGCAAGAATATGTAGTTTCTTCTTAATTTGCTTATCAATTCATGCATGCAAGTTTTGAATTGTTAATCACCGTTTAAACTATCTATTTGTCTTAGTGATTCGCGACCATTAGGATATTTAGAAAAGCAATTTGATGCAATTTTAGCGGAAGGCTGTCCCTAAAATTGACTAAGGCTTCTTGTAATTAATATGTGTAATCTCTTAGGATGGACGACACATTTTAAGGGTTATACGGTTTTTCAAAAGGTTTTCATAAAACTTAATGAGCCTTGCATGTTCACATTCGATCTGGACATCACGGACGGGTTGCATGTTAGATATACGTTCTATGTTGGAGGTTCCAAGTAGGATATACTTTAGGAAAACCTAACCTTCAAAATATGCATGTATGGTTCATAAGTAATTAGAAGAGCTACAGAGGATTGTTAGGGTGACGGCGGAACCCTAGTATCTTCTCACTTTAAATTCTAAAAATTGTTTCTTTCACCTTCTTTAAAATTGCAGTTTTTAAGTAATTTGTTAATTAAATTCGTTTTTCTTAATTTAGGTCATTAAATTACCCTTTTCCAAACTTTTGTTCTAAATAATTAGTTGAGAATTGATTTGGCGTTGATCTATTTAAATTAATCCTTGTGGAGAACGACCTTACTTGAGCCAACTATACTACGACAATCTTGTTTCTCTTGCAAGTATTTTAGGTGTTTTAACCCTTTTACGCAGGTGGTAAAAATCCTATCAAGAAATTGGCGTTGCTGCCGGGGATTTATTTAATATAGATTTTTGTTTATCTTATTCTCAATTAATTATTCCCGTATATAATTTAAAAAAAAAACAATTAATTTTTTTTATTATATTTTATTCTCTGCAGATTGTGCATTGCATGGTCTGTACCAAATCACAAAAACAGTAGTGGGAACCTTCACTGTAGGGAACAATTTTGCGTAATCTGTTTACTGAGGTTTTGGACAGTGAGAAAGCTATGGCGTTTGTTTTACCAACAGCCGGACAACCACAGAAGGAATCCCTGGCAGCTCATGCCACAGAGTTGCCAAGCTGCATTACCTATCCTGAAGTTGAAATGGGTCTACGTTTGAGATACGACATCATATGTTGGAGATCTTGCCCTCTTTTCATGGATTGTCAACAGATGATCCTAACATACATCTAACTGAATTTCTGATGGGGTGCAACAACATTTTGGTGAGAGGATTTTCAGCATAATCTATCAAACTCAGACTTTTTCCGTACACTTTAAAGGATGGTGCAAGAAAATGGTTACTCACACTTCCATCTGGAAGCATTACTTCGTGGAACCAACTCAGTGCTGCATTTTTAAGCAAATACTACCCAACTTCAAAAATACTTGATATGCGCACTCAAATTTTAACATTTGCTTAGAAACCTAATGAAGCAATTCATGAAGCATGGGAACGTTAGAAGGATCTGCTCAGGAAATGTCCACATTCAGGCATTAATGGTGACACAAATGAATTTATTTTACAGAGGGCTGGATTTGACTACTAAGACTTTTGTTAATGCTTCTTGTGGAGGAACATATTCAAACAAAAATGCACTGCAAGCGTATCAATTGTTTGAGAACATGGCGACAAAATCTCAACAATGGGCAGTTGATGTACCTCAGACCAAGGGTGTTTTTGAGATGTCCAGTGGCTCACCTCATGTATCTGCACAAATAGAAAAGATGGAGAAAAAGTTAGAAAATTTGGATGCAAAATTTGACATTCTTTTACAAAGAATGGCAGCACTTGTGCAGCAGATTGCTGTCCGCAGCCTACTGCAGCAGCGTGTACCATTTGTGGCATCACAACACATGATTTTACAGGCTGCTCACATAGGGACGCATATCCGGAGCATGCTACAGAACAGATTAATGCATTCAATAATTATCAAAGGCCTATGAATGATCTCTATTCAAATTTTTATAACCCGAGGTGGAGAGATCACCCAAATTTCTAGTGGGATATAGATCAACAGGTTAAACCACAATTTCAACGACAAATACAGCAACCTGTTGCTCAAGCTACACCTTCTTGGGAAGTCGCAATTGAAAAATTGGCAGATCACATTAAGGCAAGTTTTGATGCAACAAAACAAGAAATTCAGAAAACCAGCCAAAACATTCAGAACATACAAGCAACAATGAAAGATCTACAGCAGCAAATGAGGCAGCTTTCACTTCAACTTTCGGGTAGAGAACCAGGAAAATTTCCCAGCCAAATTGTCCCAAATCCACATGGAAATGCAGATTGTAATGCAGTCAGAATATTGCATTGTGGTAAAAGTTATGACAACCGTGATGTAGAAAATATAGAAAACAACGCTGGAACTTCAAGGGCAGCACCCGTGCAACCACAAACAGGTTCTGAAATTTCTGCAGAATCTGCCCAGCCACTGGACAGATCCGAAAATACTACCATACCTGTTGCAGAAATTGCAGAAAAGTCAGAACGAGTTTATATGCCACCTATGCCATATCCGGAAAGATTGAAGCCACATGCAAAAGATCAACAATTAACAGATTTCATGAAGACATTGGCTAAAGTTCAAATTAATCTACCTTTAATTGATGCAATCAAGAACATTCCCTTATATGCCAATTTTTTGAAAGATGTGTGCACAAAGAAAAAGAAGCTTGTGGACTTAGAAAAAGTGATTCTCATATAACAATGCAGTGCAGTTTTATTACAAAACTGCCACCAAAGAAAAAAGATCCAGGGAGTTTTACAATTTCATGCACAATTGGAAATTCTGATTTTAAACGCGCTTTAATTGATTTGGGTGCTAGTATTAATTTAATGCCTGTCTCTGTTTTTCAGCGGCTGGGACAAGGAGAAATCAAACCAACATCAGTTATTTTACAGTTAGCGGATCATTCAGTTGCTTATCCTACTATTGAAGATCTTATTATCAAAGTGGACAATCTCTACCTTCCAGCAGATTTTGTGGTTTTGGATATGGACGAAGATATGCAAACACCAATTATTTTGGGGTGCCCACTTATGGCAACTGCTAGAACTTTGATAGATGCGGAAGCTGACACATTGACACTTGGAGTACAAGAACAATCTGTTGTGTTTAATTTATTTGAAGCAACTAAGAGGCCTAGTGATATGCAAGATTGTATGAGAGTTGACGTGTTAGAAGGCATCATGCATGTGAATATTATGCCCCGTTTGACAGCATATCCACTGTTAAAAATTTTACATGGTTTTGAAGACACAAAAACTGAAGATGAAGAGGCTTTTGAGTATGTTACAGCTTTGGAAAGTGTCCCTTTACACCAACCAAAGTGGAGGCACGTTTTGAGAGTTTGGGAGAACCAAAAACACCATTACAGCCTTCAAAAATACAGCCATCGAAGCTAGAATTGAAGCCATTACCATAACACTTAAAATATGCTTATTTGGGTGCTAATTCATCACTGCTAGTTATTGTTTATGCAGATTTATCTCCAATTGAGGAAGACAAATTGCTGCGCATTTTGAGAACTTTTCAAGATGCCATTGGGTGGACAATTGCAGATATTAAGGGGATCAGCCTAACACTTTGTATGCACATAATTTTGATGGAGGAGGGTGTGAAACCCACCATTGATGCTCAACGCTAATTGAATCCGATTATTATGGAAGTTGTTCGAAATGAGGTTATGAAGCTTTTAAATGCTGGAATGATTTATCCAATTTCATATAGTAAATGGGTAAGCCCTACTCAAGTGGTACCTAAGCGCACTGGAATTACAGTTGTGAAAATTGACAATAACGAGCTTGTGCCTACACGTTTAACTACTGGATGGCGAATGTGCGTTGACTACAGGAAGATCAATACAGGTACTAGAAATGATCACTTTCCATTACCCTTTACTGATCAAATGTTGGAGAGATTGGCTGGTCGGGCTTTCTATTATTTTTTAGATAGGTATTCAGGCTACAATCAAATTCCAATTGCACCAGAGGATCAGGAAAAGATCACCTTCACCTGCCCTTTTTGTACATTTGCTTATAGAAGAATGCCTTTCGGATTATGCAATGCACCTGCAACATTTCAATGCTGCATGATGAGCATATTCTCATGTTTGGTTGAACGAGTTGTTGAGGTATTTATGGATGATTTTTCTGTTTTTGGGGATTCGTTTGATCATTGTTTGCAGAATTTATCTTTGGTTCTTGAGCGTTGCTAAGAAACTAATTTGGTATTGAATTGGGAGAAGTGTCATTTTATGGTTAAACAAGGCATTGTTTTAGGGCACTTAGTATCTAGCAAGGGTATTGAGGTTGATAAAGCTAAGATTGATGTTATTGCTAAGTTGCCACCTCCTACTACTGTAAAGAGCATTCGTTCGTTTCTTGGGCATGCTGGGTTTTATAGACGGTTTACCAAGGATTTCTCCAAGATTAGCCGACCTTTGTATAACTTATTGGCTAAGGATGGACATTTTGTTTTTTATGATGCATTCGTGGAGGCTTTCAACAAGTTGAAAACACTCCTAACTTCAGCACCAATTATTACAGCTCCGGACTGGAACTTACCATTTGAATTAATGTGTGATGCATCAGATTATGCAATTGGGGCAGTTCTTGGACAGCGAAAAGACAAAATTCCTCAAGTCATTTATTATGCCAGCAAAACTCTCAATGATGCACATTTGAACTATGCAACCACTGAGAAAGAATTGTTAGCAGTTGTTTTTGCATTAGAGAAATTTCGTTCTTATTTAATTGGGGCTAAGGTAATTGTCTACACATATCATGCTGCTTTGAAGTATTTATTCGCAAATGTATTCCAGAAGAGGAACATAACAATGTTTTAAAGTTTGCACATCATTATGCTTGTGGTGGACATTTTGGGCCTAAAAGGACATTAACTAAAATTCTACAAAGTGGGCTGTTTTGGCCTTCTCTTTTTAAGGATGCTAATAATTGGTGTAAATCTTGTGATCGGTGTCAGAGAGTGGGAAATCAGTCCAAGCGGAATGAGATGCCACAACATGGTATTTTAGTTGTTGAATTATTCGATGTTTGGGGTATTGATTTTATGGGACCATTCCCATCTTCACATGGCAATCAATATATTTTCGTGGTGGTTGAGTATGTTTCTAAGTGGGTCGAGGCGATTGCTGCACCAACTAATCAGGGATCAGTGGTTTTGAAATTCCTCCAGGGGTTATTTTTCCACGGTTTGGAATCTCGCGAGTTATACTTAGTGATGGGGGAAAGCATTTTATTAATAAATAGTTTGCTGCATTACTTGCAAAATATGGGATAACTCATCGTGTTGCCACTCCTTACCATCCACAAACATCAGGACAAGTTGAGGTTTCAAACAGGGAAATAAAGCGTATTTTGGAGAAAACAGTTGGCTTCACTCGTAAAGACTGGAGTTTGAAATTAAATGATGCACTTTGGGCATACAAAACAACATTTAAAACACCGATTAGGATGTCCCTGTTTCGGCTTGTGTATGGCAAGGCTTGTCATTTACCTATGGAGTTAGAGCATAGCGTTTTGGGCTATTAAGGAGTTAAATTTTGCTTACGATTCAGCAGGGGGAAAAGCGTAAGCTACATCTCAATGAGCTTGATGAAATTCGTCGTGAGGCTTATGAAAATGCACGCATATACAAAGACAAAACAAAAACATTCCATGACAAACAAATTCTCAGGAAAGAGTTCCAGCCAGGTAAGAAAGTGTTGTTATTCAATTCCAGATTAAAGTTATTTCCAGGGAAATTGAAATCCCGTAGGAATGGGCCCTACTTGGTTACTAAGTTTTATCCATATGGAGCAGTTGATCTAACAAGCGAGATTAATGGCAACACATTCAGGCGACAGATCTGCGAACAGTTTACACACATTTTAACAGTTTACACAAATTTTAACTTAGAAAATGAATGGATGTTTGATTCCTTCGTCTTTTGGTCCCAATCACAAATGACAGAAATGGAACTTAGAAATTAACCTCAGAACCGAAGTTTGGGGGTGCTTGTGTTTTACCTGCAGAATGGAGGTGTCCAGGTTGTTCAGCCATGGATTTGTGACTTTTGGGATGTTAGTACATCTCCCTTGTTGTAGATCCATGTACTATCGCAGACACAACAAGCATGCATGTGTTAGATCTTTGATTTTTCAATGACAATAAACCCAATGGAACGCAATGGCAGCCAGAAAGAAAATTTTACCTTCGGGATTTCGGGTTTTGAATCAAGATTCAGTGTAGATGACAACTTCCGTGAACGGGACCGAGAGCCAATGCAGTATTTGGAGTCTCAGATTGGGCGATTTGGAGACAATGGTGAAGTGACTAAAGTATAAAGGCCCGGTTGTGTGGGTTGAGAGAGAGGGTTAAACGTGTTATGAAGAGCACGACACAACATTGATGTCGAAATGAGAATGAAGGAGCGGCTAGGGTTCCATTGTAGGGAAATGAGAAGGAGGTGAGAAATGAAGAGCTTCTTTTAGTTTTTAGAGAGAGGCAGTCTTTTGGGTTTCTAAATATAATCAGAAATGTGAGAGAGGGTTGTTTTCATAAAATGAGATAGATATCTGACCTTTCATTTGGAATCTTAAGGAGCTCAAGCAGGGATGCTTGCCATGTGTACAAATCTGGCTTCCCCAATGTATGTTCTGAGATGGGTCTTTGAATTAAAGAGAGGGATTCTTGATAGGATTTTTACCATCTGCGCAAAAGGGTTAAAAACACCTAAAATACTTGCAAGAGAAACAAGATTGTCGTAGTATAGTTGGCTCAAGCAAGGTCATTCTCCACAAGGATTAATTTAAATATATTAACGCCAAATCAATTCTCAACTAATTGTTTAGAACAAAAGTTTGGAAAAGGGTGATTTAATGACCTAAATTAAGAAAAACGAATTTAATTAAAAAATTACTTAAAAACTGCAATTTTAAAGAAGGAGAAAGAAACAATTTTTAGAATTTAAAGTGAGAAGATACTAGGGTTCCGCCGTCACCCTAACAATCCTATGTAGCTCTTCTAATTACTTATGAACCATACATGCATATTTTGAAGGTTAGGTTTTCCTAAAGTATATCCTACTTGGAACCTCCAACATAGAACGTATATCTAACATGCAACCCGTCCGTGGTGTCCAGATCGAATGTGAGCATGCAAGACTCATTAAGTTTTATGAAAACCTTTTGAAAACCCATATAACCCTTAAAACGTGTCGTCCATCCTAAGAGATTACACATATTAATCACAAGAAGCTTTAGTCAATTTTAGGGATAGCCCTCCACCAAAATTGCATCAAATTACTTTTCTAAATATCCTAATGGTCGCGAATCACTAAGACAAATAGATAGTTTAAATCAGTGATTAACAATTCAAAACTTGCATGCATGAAGAAACTACATATTCTTGCTAAGGATCATGGCCTCACCCTAGCAAAAGAAAATTAGTTACGCATATTCATAATAAAAATCATAAAGTCTTTATTGAAATAGAAAAAGAGTGAAAACACCTTGAAAGTAAAAGTCTTGAAATCTCTAAGCTTTGCCCAAAATCTTCTCTCCAAAAATTGCATGCGTTCTCTCTCCAAAAAAAAAAAACCTAGATATCCTAAAAGGCTTATTTATACTACTCTAAATAAAATCATCCTAATAAAAGGTTTTAGAACAAGACTAGGAAACTAAATAAATTGAAATAAATTAGGAAGCATAATTCTAAATTAACTTGGTAAATTCGCCTAGAAATCTGCACAGCCACGTTTTGGGCCCAAATCAGCTCCAAAACTGGCCCAAAATAGGTGGATCTAAAGCTTTGACTATTCTGAACACTTCTCCAGAAGGCTACGAACCCATTCGAAGTCATCTTGGGCTCCAAAAATGCAGTTTAAGCCCAGAAACGTCACTTTCCAGCAACGCGCACTGCTCATTCATTTAATCTCCAGAAAATAACCGCTTGGTAGAAATTGTTGAGATTTTGACACAAACAAGCTAAGGAACACACAAATGTCCTCCAATTTGAATCACTCCAAAATTCGTTCGTTTGGTCATGTTTTGCTCCAGAAGAAGTCGAATGTCCTACATTGAAAATATAAAGCAAAGTATTAAAATTCTACCAAAATAATTACCAAATTACACTAAGAATAGGGTGAAATATATAATATAATATTATCTCATCAAAATGCCCCCAAACTTAGCTTTTTGCTTGTCCACAAGCAAAACAAAACTAGAAAAACAAAAACAAAAATAAAAATAAAAACTAACAAACTAGAAACTTAACTTAAAACTAAATAACAAAAATTTTCACCTTCAAAGTTGCAATCCATAGAAAATGTTAAAAATCAGAACATCTTTTCAAAAGTTCAAGCTAATCCCACTCCAGAGTCTAAGCCATTTAGAATCAATTAGAAAAGAATTCATGAACTTTCTTTAGTGTAAAGTGAACCAACATGATTAAGGAGACTCGACTAAAATCCTTACCTCTCGTCCTTTTATTTCACGAATACTAAATTTAAATAGAGCTGTATCATTGTTCCATAATCGGCCCGTGTGTTTTCTCACCAAGGCCCAAATTTTGTCTTGCACAATGGATTTCCATTTCAAACCAGGTGCACTCTTTTCTTTATCTTTTCTTTCTTCATTTTTTTTGTCACTTTTCATTTCGTTTTTGTTGTTTGTCTTTCCTATCTTTTAATTATTCTTAGGTTTAATTAGGTTTTGTTTTACTATTTAATTTTCTTTGTAAGGTTGTTTCTTTATTTTTTTTTCCACACCTTGAGGACAAAGTGTGACATAAGTTTGGGGGTGGGAGTTTTTAATTTTAATTTTTGAGTCAATATATAAAAAATTTCATTCTTTTTAAAGCTAATATCCATAAATTATTTTAAACGATAGAACAAATGGACATGGTGAAGATTAATCTAACACTAGAGTCTTTTCTATTTGTCATTGCTTAGACACTAATTCATGAGTTATACTTTGAAAATTTGCACATTCACATCAACATGGTTTGTGGGGAGTGAGATTGAAGCACTTACTTTTAGTCTAAGTTTAATTTTAATCTTTGTTTTAAGTAAAGTTAGTTATTGTTATAAAGTAATAATTGTTCCACCCGAGGCTTTGCCTAGTAACCGGGCCAGTCCTGCCTAATCAGCAGTGATTCTCGCGTCAAACGGTAGAGTTTTGGCATGGGGCAGGGTGGTTAGTTGGTTTCGTAGCCTTTTCAGCTCGGGTTAATAAGTCCTTAGGGGTGTTTTACGCCTAGTGCCCTAAAGCCCTTGTGGTTTGGGAGTCATTGACCTAAAGCTCGCTACATGGGTTTGATCGAAAGCTTAAGTGAACTGACATTGCACGACCATCACTGTTACTGAAAAAAATGTATGAAAAAAAAAGTCGAAAAAAGGAAAAAAATATATATATAAATACAGCTCTATTTAAATTTAGTATGCGTGAAATAAAAGGACGAGAGGTAAGGATTTTAGTGGAGTCTCCTTAGTCATGTTGGTTCACTTTACACCAAAGGAAGTTCATGAATTCTTTTCTAATTGATTCTAAATGGCTTATACTTTGGAGTGGGATTAACTGGAACTTTTGAAAAGATGTTTTGATTTTTAACATTTTCTATGGATTGCAACTTTGAAGGTGAAATTTTTTGTTATTTAGTTTTAAGTTAAGTTTCTAGTTTGTTAGTTTTTATTTTTTATTTTTGTTTTGTTTTGCTTGTGGACAAGCAAAAAGCTAAGTTTGGGGGTATTTTGGTGAGTCAATATTATATTATATATTTCACCCTATTCTTAGTGTAATTTGGTAATTATTTTGGTAGAATTTTAATACTTTGCTTTATATTTTCAATATAGGACATTCAATTTCTTCTGGAGCAAAACGTGACCAAACAGATGAACTTTGGAGTGATTCAATTTGGAGGACGTTCGTGTGTTCCTTAGCTTGTTCGTGTCAAAATATCAGCAATTTCTACCAAGCAGTTATTTTATGGAGATTAAATGAAGAAGCAGTGCGCGTTGTTGGAAAGTGATGTTTCTGGGCTTAAACTGCGTTTTTGGAGCCCAAGATGACTTCGGATGGGTTCGTGGCCTTCTGGAGAAGTGTTCAGAATAGTCAAAGCTTTAGATCCAGCTATTTTGGGCTAGTTTTGGAGCTGATTTGGGCCCAAAACGTGGCTGTGCAGATTTCTAGGCGAATTTACCAAGTTAATTTAGAATTATGCTTCCTAAATTATTTCAATTTATTTAGTTTCCTAGTCTTGTTCTAAGACCTTTTATTAGGATGATTTGATTTAGAGTAGTATAAATAAGCCTTTTAGGATATCTAGGTTTTTTTTTTGAGAGAGAACGCATGTAATTTTTGGAGAGAAGATTTTGGGCAAAGCTTAGAGATTTCAAGACTTTTACTTTCAAGGTGTTTTCACTCTTTTTCTATTTCAATAAAGACTTTATGATTTTTATTATGAATATGCGTAACTAATTTTCTTTTGCTAGGGTGAGGCCATGATCCTTAGCAAGAATATGTAGTTTCTTCATGCATGCAAGTTTTGAATTATTAATCATCGATTTAAACTATCTATTTGTCTTAGTGATTCGCGACCATTAGGATATTTAGAAAAGTAATTTGATGCAATTTTGGTGGAGAGTTGTCCCTAAAATTGACCAAGGCTTCTTGTGATTAATATGTGTAATCTCTTATGATGGACGGCACGTTTTAAGGGTTATATTGTTTTTCACAAGGTTTTCATAAAACTTAATGAGTCTTGCATGTTCCAAGTAGGATATACTTTAAGAAAACCTAACCTTCAAAATATGCATGTATGGTTCATAAGTAATTAGAAGAGCCACATAGGATTGTTAGGGTGGCGGCGGAACCCTAGTATCTTCTCACTTTAAATTCTAAAAATTGTTTCTTTCTCCTTCTTTAAAATTGCAGTTTTTAAGTAATTTTTTAATTAAATTCGTTTTTCTTAATTTAGGTCATTAAATCACCCTTTTCCAAACTTTTGTTCTAAATAATTAGTTGAGAATTGATTTGGCGTTAATCTATTTAAATTAATCCTTGTGGAGAACGGCCTTTCTTGAGCCAACTATACTACGACAAACTTGTTTCTCTTGCAAGTATTTTAGGTGTTTTTAACCCTTTTGCGCAGGTGGTAAAAATCCTATCATCCCACACAAGGAATCTGGTGCATAAGTTTAATTCTGTCAGACAAAAATTCTAGCTAAGGAAATATCATGAAACTTTACTTGTTTTACTACATATAATATCATTAAACTTTACTGGTTTTACTACATGTAAGTGCAAAATAATGACATCCATGTAACTCAAAGGCATTTGGATTTTTGAGTGCATATTTGCTTACCAATCCACTTAGTATCGTTGAATGAGTTTAAATTTTGATGGTGGTAAGCATAAGGATTCTGAAGTATGTGGTGGTAGGTAATAGTATATGGCCAACCCTAACTAAAGCTGAAACTTTTGGGGCCCTAGTGTGAAAATGAAAAATAAGATCATAACCATGTATTAATGCCATAAACTAAATTTTATAACTCCGAATCATCAACAAAAATCATCAATTTACAAAAACTCATCGATTTTATTGTTTGACTATATTTGTCTCTTTTCTTTACTATTTTTGTTAAATTAGTTGTCCTATCATATATAGGCGAATATGAAACCTGGCATGTGAATTTGATGTTGGCGTAACTCGTTTCAACTACGTATCTGCTGGCTGGGCTGCATTTGCAAAGCGAAACTGTTTGACAGGAGATGTTCGCATGGTTCCACATCAAAGTGCTCCAAACACGACAGGAATTATTCATACGCTGCTGCAACGTGATACAACAAATTTGTTAGAGATGAGTAACAACCGTTAATTAGTCCTGCTTGTAATTAGTTATTCTAAGTTGGCCTTGTGTTGTACTATTGGGTTTAAATTCCTGAGCGTGTAATATGTTGTACACAGAATCAAATTCCGAAAAACAAAAACAAGAATCTTTCAGTCACTTGACAAAACCACGTAACCAAAATTCAACATAGAAATGGAGGAAGTGCAGGTGGTCATCGTCGGTGCTGGTCCGGCCGGCTTAGCAACCTCAGCATGTCTTAATCACCTTAACATTACAAATGCGGTACTCGAAAGAGAAGATTGCTATGCTTCTCTTTGGAAGAAAAAGTCATATGATCGTTTGAAGCTACACTTAGCAAAGCAATTTTGCGAACTTCCTTATATGCCTTTCCCTTCGGATACACCTACATACGTCCCCAAGAATTTGTTTGTTCAATACTTGGATACTTATGTATCCCATTTCAACATAAACCCTAAGTGCAACCGAAGTGTGAAGTCTGCTTTCTACGATGTGGATTTAGAGAAATGGTATGTCAAGGTCGAGAACACGCTTTCAGGTGCACAAGAAATGTATCTTGGGAAGTTTCTTGTGGTGGCAAGTGGTGAAAATAGCGTAGGTTATATTCCTCAAGTGCGTGGCTTGGATGGGTTCAATGGGCAGGCCATTCATTCAAGCAAGTACGAAAACGGCAAGAAATATGGTGGGAAAAATGTTTTGGTCGTTGGTTCTGGTAATTCAGGCATGGAAATTGCTTATGATTTGTCGAATTCGGGAGCTAATACTTCCATTGTTGTTCGTAGCCCGGTAAAACTTCTGCCTGCCTTTTTCTCCCAAACAAGGACAACTAAAGTTGTTCCTTTTTTTTAAGCTCCTTGAATGTGCACTCAAATTTGTATCGATCATCTTATTTTAAGTACATTAACATTTAAACTTTTGTAAACATCGCAGGTACATGTTCTCAGCAAGGAAATTGTGTTCTTTGGAATGGTTGTGTTAAAACTCCTCCCAGTTACAATAGTCGACAAGGTTGTCGTAGGATTAGGCAAATTGAAGTATGGAAATTTATCCAAGTACGGGATTCAAAAGCCAAAACAGGGACCTTTTTATCTCAAGGCTACTAAGGGTCGATCCCCCTCTATCGACGTTGGTTGCATTAAGAAGATTAAAACCAGGGAAATAACGGTAAAATAATTTTTAATGCATAATTTATATCTTCATTCTTTATCTTGCAGATTTATTACATTTACTTGTGTTGTTGACAATTAAAGTAATTAACTATCGATAAAAAATTTCATCAGGTCTTGCCTTCCATAACAAGCATAGAAGGAAATTTAATCAGATTTGAAAATGGCATCTATAATTGGTACGATGCTATCATATTTGCTACAGGCTACAAAAGCAGCGTTCTAAATTGGCTTAAGGTATGCGTTTATGTCTAATGTTTTCTTAGTATGTACCGAAGAATTGTTACTCTTTATGATATATACAGTCCAAATAACGTTGTCTATTGTTTTCTTGTGAAGGATGACAACTGCTACTTTAACGACAAGGGAATGCCACGAAAGAGGTTCCCAGATCACTGGAAATCAGAAAATGGTCTATACAGCGCTGGGTTCTCAAGCCGTGGATTGCTTGGCATTGCACATGATGCACATTGTATAGCAAATGACATTAGTTCGTGTTTGAACTTACACTACAAGAAAATGGATTGATTGTGATGGATTATCAAGCGTGATACAGTAACATGGCATTCGTATTACATTCATGAATGTGATACTAACCTGCTGACAAGATATTAAAGTTGAAAGATTTGTAACATTAATTTTTTACATTCTTTGAATTGATTTTTCAGTAAGTTAATTGATTCTTTGCATTTGTTTTTGGTGAATAAAACTTTTGATATAGGGAGAGTAGTTCCGCCAATAAAGTTGTACCTGCACTAAATATTTATGTAATACGAATTTACCTGCGTTGCATATGATCCATCTTTCTTTTTTAGAATTAGAAATTTTCCTCTTAATTCGCATACAAATAGAGCTAATTAGCATAGCAGTCCGTTGGGATGTAACTGCTTGTAGTAAGTATTGACTAAATAGGAGAATGCAAGTATTGTCCTTCATCTTATCAAAGATGAGAAGAATGAAATATCTTATATATAGTAAATATATAGTTGCTTGATGCGCAAGGCCGGCCTTGGCCCAGTTCCAACAGGGCGCCTGCTTAGGGCCCAAAATTTGAGGGACACCAAAAATTTTTTTCCAAATATATATAGGAAAAATTAGTATTCGGTTCCTAGTTACTAATGTTCATTGATTGAAATTTTATTAGTTTTCAGATTTTGATTCAAGTCTCTATCATTAATGTAATAATGAATTTACATGTCAATTACATAATTTTTTTTCAAATAAAAATTAATAATTGATTTAGAATTTTAATACTCACACCTTTATTAAACTCCTAACTAATTTTTCATTCAAAACATTTCCAAAAATAAATAAAAAATTAGAAAAATATGTACCCATTAGCTTTTTTTAAAATATGTTTTCAAATTTTTAATCTTGTATCATTTATGTATTTTTTTTTCAAATTTTTAATCTTAAAATATACTCAATCTTAAATATACCAATTTGTTATATGTAAAATGTACTATTTTTTTTTATATATAAAATCTATTCAATTTTTTTTCTAATCCATTTTTAAACTTATATGGGTACATTTTTTTTTCTTTGATTTGAGAATGTATCCAACCAGAGTCAAAATAAAAGACTTGTGCAAAGCATGTGGAGTAAAAAAGGTAGGGTAGGGAATTGAGCCATTTATAACCAAACATTACTTTAAAATACAAATATAGCAAAAAATGATTCTAGGAAACTACATAGTTATAAAACTAAAAAAAATAAAAAAATTGTGTTTCATCACATGTATAAGTGATGTATACAATTAACATCTACAATAAATTCATTAATATACGTAAAATATATAGATTATTTGTCATATCAAATAGTATATAAATGTGGTACAAAAATGTGGCCTCACTAATATTTTCTTGAAGCAAAACAAAATGGCTATAATAATAGGGCAATTGGAGAGCCTAGGATAGGGTAAATGATTGGTACAATGTTATTAAGCCTAACATTTTTTTTTTAATTTTTTTTGTGATTTTGAAGAATATACCCATGTTTTGGTACAATAATTTTTTGTTTAATTTTGATGAATGTACCCATGTTTACACACACACACACACATGCCCAATAGTATAATTTATATTCTAAATTTTTTAATCCCACAAATTATGAGTTTTTATTTAAAATCTCATTAATATAAACAACTATAAATTTCAATTTTTAATTTAAAAAATATAGTAACATACATAGAAATAAATTATCACATTAATTTCAGGGACTTCGATAAAAATTTGAAAACCAACAAGATTTCAGTTAAAGAATATTCATAACTAGAGATCGCATCCAAAGTCTCCCATATATATATTTGTTACAGTGCACACCGACCATTGCTTCGTCTTTCGGTGTTGAATGCTTCGAAATTGTTGGTTCTTTAATGCATATTCCAATCCAAGGACTAAATTCCATGTTCCAAGCCATGAATCCTTCAATTTAATTAAAGGATAATTAGTTCTTTAAGAAATAAGAACAAAGAAAGTCTTCCATATTTTTCAGAATATATGCTTGTGCCATTGTTGTTCGAATTCCAAAACTTCAAAGGAATTTCGAGTTCCAGAATTTCAGTTTAGTTGGTCTATTTGAAATTTCCAATACCCAACACAACACGGTGTTGGCGATGGTGCCAGGCGTCCAGTCCCCCCTTTTCTGGTTTTGCTTCTTGCTTCGGTGCTTCCAGGCAACTTCTAGTTCCAGCGCAAGGCTGCAACCTGTAGTGCCTCTTGCTCATAGGCTTGCAGACAGCCCAAATTAAAAAACTTTAAAAAAAAAAAACAACAACTGCAACAATCTTATGTCGTATCGAGACTGCAAAAGCATCCAAGTTTGACACTTTGAGTGCTACTGGCGAATAGGTAATTTTTATAATATATGCTAAAATTTTAATTGATATGTTGTCCGTTACTAATTTTTTTTATAATGTATGTTAAAATGCTAGTGTTTTTCTTATTAATACATAATATATGTTTAGAATGATAATTTGAATTGGAAATTTATGTTATATCAGTGTAGAGTCTCATGACCATGAAAATGGTGGGTATGTAGAAGGAGATGTTTGTGATGAGTCTCATGACTATGAAAATGGTGGTGATGTAGAGGAAAATGTTGGTGTTGATCATACTGGTGTAGAGGAAAATTTTGAATCTCCAGAACCTATATTCCATTTAAACATTTTTTATCCAAGATTTTGGGATGATCTTATTGCAGAAATGAGAGACATACTTGTAGAAAAAAAAGAACAATTAGAGAAAACAATCTCACTTATCCTAAGGACAAGCTCTCTAGAAAAAATTTCCCACACTACTATAATCGAAAATTACCAACGGGTAAATTTTGTGATAGGAAATGGCTCGTGTACTCAAAAGAGGTGGATAAAGTCTTTTGCTTTTGTTATAAATTGTTTAAAACAATGATCTCACAAAGTGAGTTACCAAAAGATTGAATTAATGATTGGAGACATCTTGGAGAGTAGCTTTACCAACATGAAAATAGTAAAGAGCATCTCATTAATTTGAAAACTTGGGCTCAGTTTCAAAGTAGATTGTAAAAAAAATCAAACAATTGATAAAGAATTTCAATGCGAATTAAAAAAAGACATAGCATTGGAAACAAGTTATGCTTAGAATTATAGTTGTTGTGAAATGTCTTGCCATACGCAATTTAGCATCTCGTGGAACAAATGAAAGACTTTATGAAGACTCTAAAGGCAATTCTTAGGTTTACGTAAATGATTGCGGGGTTTGATCGTGGGGTTTGATCCAATAATGCAAGATCATTTTTGACTTACTGACAATAAACAGATTCATCATTATTATTTGAGTCATAAAATCCAAATGAATTACTAGCTGCTGTAAGATCCCACATCGCCCAGGGGTGAGGATCTTATAAGCCTTATATGTATATTCTCATCTCTACCTAGCACGAGGCATTTTGGGAGCTCACTGGCTTCGGGTTCCATCGGAACTCCGAAGTTAAGCGAGTTTGGACGAGAGCATTCCCAGGATGGGTTACATTGTAAGATCCCACATCGCCCAGGGGTGAGGATCCTGTAAGCCTTATATGTATATTCCCATCTTTACCTAGCATGAGGCCTTTTGGGAGCTCACTGGCTTCAGGTTCCATCGGAACTCAGAAGTTAAGCGAGTTTGCGCAAGAGCAATCCCATGATGGGTGACCCACTGGGAAGTTATCGTGTGAGTTCCCATAAACAAAATCGTGATGGCGTGGTCGGGGCCCAAAATGGACAATATCGTGCTACAGCTGAGGTGGAGCTCGGGTCAGGATGTGACAATTTGGTATCAGAGTCAATCCCTGGCCGGAAGTGTGCCGACAAGGACTTCGGGCCCCTACGGGGGGTGGATTGTAAGATCCCACATCGCCCAGGGATGAGGATCCTGTAAGCTTTATATGTAAATTTCCATCTCTACCTAGCACGAGGCCTTTTGGGAGCTCACTGGCTTTGGGTTTCATCGGAACTCCGAAGTTAAGCGAGTTTGGGCGAGAGCATTCCTAGGATGGGTGACCCCCTGGGAAGTTCTCGTGTGAGTTCCCAAAAACAAAACCGTGAGGGCGTGGTCGGGTCCCAAAGCGGACAATATCGTGCTACGGTGGAGTCGAGCCATGGATGTGATGGGGCCCCGGGCCGAGATGTGTCAGCTATTCTAACTTTAAAAGTCAAAACTGCAATCATTAAAAAAAAAAAAGAGGCCAAGTTTTTTTTTTCTGTCATCCTTGATTGTACTCATGATGCAAGTCATGTGGAACAAATGACTTTAATTTTGAGATGTGTTGACTTGTCAAGTATGTCAATACAAATAAAAGAGTATTTCTTTGAGTTTTTAAGTGTGGGAGATACATCAGGACATGGATTTTTTTTAATGAGTTACAAGATGTCCTAAATTCTCTTGATCTTGACATTGATAATGTGAGGGGACAAAGTTATGATAATGGGTATAATAGGAGAAGGAAACACCAAGGTGTCCAAAAAAGATTGTTAGATATAAATCCTAGAACTTTTTACATGTCATGTGGTTCTCGTTGTCTTAATCTCATAATTTGTGATATGGAAAGTTCATGTGTTAAAACAAGATCTTTTTTTTTTGGAGCATGTCAATGTATATATAGCGATGTATTCAAACTCTACAAAGCAATTAAATCCCAAGTGACCCAAGTTAGAAAGGTTTGTTTAAGTTGGTGGAAATTACTGAGAATCCCCAATTGAGTAGGGATGTAGGATGTTTAGCATCAAGAGAAGTTTCAAGTTTTGATTTTGTATCAAGTTTGGTTATTTGGTATGAAATTTTATTAAAGATTAACATGGTGAGCACAAAATTACACCCATACTTGAGGGTGCAAAATGTAATTTACCCTTAATAAAATGTCATACCAAATAACCAAACTTAATACAAAATCAAAACTTGAAAGTTCTCCTGGTGCTAAACATCCTGCATCCCTACTCAATTGGGGATTCTCAGTCATTTCCACTAACTTAAACAAAGCCTTTCTAACTTGGGTCACTTGGTATTTAATTGCTTTAACGCTTTCAATGTGGTTTTCCCATCTAGTATATGACAATGACTTCAAAGTTAAACCATCAATATGTTCAAGCAAAATATTCCAACACTTTGTAGAGTTTAAAAACACCGAATATATACATTGACATGCTCCAAAAAAAAGATTTTGCTTTAAGACATAAACTTGCCATATCACAAACTATGAGATTAAGACAATGAGAACCACATGGCATGTTAAAAACTGTAGGATTTATATCTAACAATCTTTTTTGGACACCTTGGTGTTTCCCTCTCATATTAGACCCATTATCATAACATTGTCCCCTCCCATTATCAATATCAAGATCAAGAGAATTTAGGACATCTTGAAATTCATTAAAAAGTATATGTCCTGATCAAGGTATTAAATATCGATGATATCAGAAATATCGGTAGTCCGAAAACACGGAAATATCGATGGAAATATCGGGATATTATCGATATCGATAAAAATAATATGGAAACCACGGAAATTGTAAGAAAAACTTGGAAATTTTTATTGAAACTTTGCAGGATGTTTATTTAGTCAATTATCTATTAGTTTATCACAAAAAATTGGAAGGAAATGCATTGCATGATGGATTTAACATTATCAAGTTGATTATATAACGAGCTGGCAAACATTGTGAGTGTAGAAAATATGTAGTAATTAATGAAAGAAGTTTAAACACACCATAATCATTTATATATAATGAATTAGTACAATATTTTACACTTTATACATTGCATGGTAAGATACATGAGTGACTTAGTACCACATAGATTTCCCATGAGGTTCAAATTTTTCACTATCTTCATCATCTCTATGTGTAGAGTGAGTGTATTGTGAAGAGTAGTTATCAAATGATAAATCCCCAAAATAGTTTTGCATGTAATTGTTAACATGCCACCCATATGGATCCGAGATTGGTTGACGTTGTCCATAAGCAAAATCATTTGAAGATTGAGTCTCGGATTGTTTCCATGAGTCGCTCGATTCCATCCCAACAGGAATGGGATATGAAGGGTAGGGAAATGGTTGGTTATGAGTATAACCATAGTTACTACTTCCCACTCCAACAGAGTCTGAAGTTATAGATAACAAGTCATCTTCTTGACTTGATAAAATCCCCCTACCTCTTTCTCTACGAGTATAGTCCTTCCCTATGACACCAATTCCTGGTCCTGCCCGCCTACTGCCATGGTCCTCATCCTGTGTTGCATGCGTGAAGTTTGCCTCACCAGTGAAGGGGCTCATAAATCCGGGAGGTGGTCCAACATAGTTTCCATATCCACCACCACTACCTCCAGCTCCAATATATCCTTCATCATTCCCACCTCCGGTGGTAGGTGAGTCTCCTGATCTTGTACTAGAGCTATCATTAGTATCAGCACGATGTTGTGGTTGTGTAGGATTGGAAGAAGGTGGAATTCCAGTGTTTCTTGGTCTTGGGCGCAAAAGTTCTTCCAAAGAGTCAGCGCTGCTAGATCCCACCTCCTCCTCTAATACTCTTTCTACATGTATCCCTTCATTACATGCTTCTTCAGCAATTCTGGGAGCTGGGTTGCCTTCATCATCATCTAAATGAAGAGGTCTAATCCATTGATAAAGTTGGTTACCCTCTGTATCATCATCTTCAGCAACAATATCAAACACATCTAGTGGGTCACCACGGTCGACATGATCTATTTCTGCTTCCTTATCTCGAATTTGAAGCTTCATGTTGTAGTAGCAATAAACTAATTTTTCCAACCTACTATGAGCCAACCTATTTCTTTGCTTTGTGTGTATGAGTGCAAATGTGCTCCAATTTCTTTCACAAGCAAATGAGGAAGCTGTTTGTGATAATACTTTGATTGCTAACTTTCTCACAGTTGGTGCATCGGTCCCATACATGATCCACCATTCAGCTACAATGAAAAACAATGTTGATAAGCCTAATAACTCCAACAAATTCTATTATAAACTTATCGTGAAATATGTTTACACTCACTAGGAGACATTTTTGTTCGAGCAGCAACTGATGTTGGTTCTCCAAAAGTTCTTCTTGCATCTTTAAACCATGTTAGCTGAATTCAATAAATCGTGTTAGTTTAATCCAACAAAGTAATTATTATAATTTAAGTAATTGTGTACCTCATTTCCAAATTGGCCAACTGCTGGTAATGCAGGGTCTAATTTAGAGTATACATTATGTACAGCACGTATAAGGGTACCATCATCTCCAACACCGGGTCTGTATTGGTATCGAGGATTCAAATAATATGTTGTTCAAAGAAACACATACTCTAATAAGAGAAATAATACTTATGCAACTAAAGAAATGAATTGCAAATTATGACATAATTTATACCTGCTGCATGCAAATCGTGGTATAATGTTTTATACCATCGGTCTTCAATTATCTTTATGACCCACCTTGCACCATATTTTCTTTCCAATTCATCCTTCACTACACACATCAACTCATATATTGCCCCCATAATAGGATACACTTCTGTGTCAATGATCCGTAAAACTTTGTAAAGAGGTTAAAACACTTGGCACACATGTTCTGATTGAGTCCAAAAAGCATGATCAAGCACTATTCTTTCCACCATACGACCTGCATTTGAGCGGCTCAAATTTTGGTTGGCCCAATCGTCACTAGTGAATAGTTGCTTCAACCTTACTTTCTTCTTAAGTAGGTTGTCTAATGCAATATAGTTGGTGGCGAATCGAATGGTAGCTGGACGAATAATGTCTCCTTTGCAAAATTCAAGCATCTTTGCCAACAACCAACTGTGATTGTAAATATAATTTGTGATCGTTCTAGCTCTTTTTACCACAGTAGCAACATTCTCTCTCTTCCCAATTGCCTCAAACATGAGATCAATACAATGTGCTGCACATGATGTCCAAAACACATTATGATGCTTCATTAACTTTTTTCCAGCTTTGACAAATGCAGAACCGTTGTCGGTCACGACTTGGACAACATTATGCTCTCCCACCTCCATGATTACATCCCTCAATAATTTGTAAATATACTTGTAGTTCTTTATATGGTCTGAAGCATCAACAGACTTCAAAAAAATTGTCTTTACCTTGGAGTATACCATGAAGTTTATGATAGACAATATGGTTGGGCCAGTCCATCCGTCACACATGATTGTGCAACCATTAGTTTCCCACTTTGACCTCAACTTGTTAACATACTCGCCAATGTCTTTATACTCCATATCCAAATATTTGTTTCTTATCTCATAGGGAGTGGGAGGTTGTACCCCAACACCGGCTTGTTGACATCCCACTACCATATTTTTGAAATGATGTGATGATGCTTTCTCAACATGGACATTTTCATCAATAAAGAACTTGCTAATTAGACGCCCCATTCCCTCCTTCACATTACCTCCAGTGAAATAACTCCAAACACTATTTTGACGTGTTTTGGATGACTTATATAAACTTGGGGCTATTGGTGGTGTTGGTTGTGATTCTCTAAGACTGTCTCCCCGTCTCATTTGTGCACCACCACTTGTCCCGGAACCTTGTGCTCTATTAGGAATTTTATGAAGGTGCTCTCTTTCCCATGCTGACTGTTTGGAGGCACGTAATGCTTGTTTCAAACTGCGTCGTTCTTTAGGTCCCATGTCATCATCACATTCGTCCTCATCGTCATCATCATCATTGTCAACCGCTTGGCCAATGACTTCTCCTCGTAGCCCAGCTCGAATATTTTCCATTCCATGTGTTATCTTTTCCTTCTGCTGTTTTTTATTTTTTAATAATGTGTTGATGAATGCCTTCACTTCTGGGGGGACATTATCGCGTCATTGGACATTTTTTGTTGGATCTAATCCACTAAGATGGTACTTAAGTCGTGTCACTCCGCCACTCTTCATTACCCGACCACAATATTTGCAAATTGTGCCATGTTTGTTTCCGTCTATTGGGTCTCCATGTTCCCAAGCTGGATCACGTTTAGTAACTCCACTGGACATCTTAAACGTACCTATATTTATTTTTCATGAAAATTAGACAATTATTTTTTGGCCAAAAAATATAGTAGTGATGACAGTTATATAAGAGAACCTAAATAATAAAGTTATTCTACAGAAGAATTAAATACGAAGTAAAGAAAATGATTGTAAAAAATTAAGTAATTATAAAAATAATATGGAATAATAAAACCTAATATTAATGAATAATAATCCAATTTGATAAAAAAATAATCCTAATATAAAACATAGTGATGAATAATAATCCAATTTGATAATAATCAAATTTAATAATAATCCAATTTAATGAATAATCCAATTTGATAATAATCCAATTTAATGAATAATAATCCAATTTGATAATAAAAAAAACCTAATATTAATGAATAATAATCCAATTTGATAATAAAACCTAATATTAATAAAATAATAAATAACATTAAACATATTAAAATTATCCTAGGGAATAATTATACAACATTACTTAATTACTTAAAAAAATTAACATATAATTGTTAACATTACTTAATTACTTACAAAAATTAACATGCAAGTATTAATTACTTAAAAAAATTAACATACGAGTCCACACAAATTTTTTTGTTGTATAAATTACAATAATATAAATATAAGTTTGTAAACTTACTTTAAATATGGAACCCTTTGTGTTCAAGCTCTGGAATGGATCTGGAATGGCTTTGAAATGGGTAAGGGAAGAAGAAGAAACGAAAATGCTCTGAATGGCTCTGATACTCCAACTCTGAGAATGTGAAAGAATATCACAGACAGTGGCACACGGTTTTGAATGTGAAGGAATATCACAGACTCACAGTGGCACACGGTTTCATTATGAAAGCACTATTATTTTTGTCCATGGTCTGAAATTGTAAAAAGTGATTGTAAAAGTTGTCAGGTGAGTGTGAGTCAGATGACCCAACCACACACACACACAGACACGCCACCACACACGCACACAACACAACACACGCACAGAACACAACACAACACACGCACACAGTCTCTCTCTCTCGATCCTTCTCTCTTCTTCTCTGAGCTCCCTTCTCCCCTTTCTCCATTCTCCCACACATATGCACAGAGACCCAAGGTCTCTCGATCCTTCTCCCACACACACGCACAGAGACCCAAGGTATCTCGATCCTTCCCCACATCGCCTTCTGCTTCTCCCTCGTCGGCGTCGTCTCTCTCCTTTCTCTTTGCACCGAGGGTCCGAGACCCACATACACACACGCACACCATCGCACCTGCTTCAGGAAGACACCCATCATCATCAGCAACCTCGTCTTTCTCCCTCTCCTTCTCGTCTCTGCAACTCGGCGAACGCAGGAACTCCGACAAGTTTCTTGAATTTATCCGGTTAGGTAAGCTTCGGTTTACCTATTTCTGTTCCACATTGAAGCTTATATGTGAAATTTAAGTTCAAAATATTGTTTTTGCAAGGTTTTTGGGACGAAATCGGCTCGGGTTCGCACAGATCCATCTCTGGCGTTCTTCTCCGATTGGCACAGATCCAAGATATCGCGATAATTTCGGAAATATCGCGATATTTTTACGAAATCTCATTGGATAAGCATTAAAAAATCGTTAACCCGAAAAACCGATATTATCGACGAAATATCGCCGATAATATCAGCATTTGAGACCATGGTCCTAATGTATCTCCCACACTTAAGAACTCAAAGAAATACTCTTTTATTTTTATTGACATACTTGACAAGTCAACAAATCTCAAAATTAAAGTCATTTGTTCCACATGACTTGCATTAGGAGTACAATCAAGAATGAAAGAAAAAAAACTTGGCCTCTTTTATTTTTTTAATGATTGCGGTTTTGACTTTTGAAGCTAGAGTAACTATCAATTCATTTTGGATTTTATGGCTTTCAAATGTACCGACTAAACTAAAATTCTGGAACTCGAAATTCCTTTGAAGTTTTGGAATTCGAACAACAATGGCAAAAGCATCTAAAAAAAATATGGAAGGCATTCTTTGTTCTTATTTCTTAAAGAACTGATTAACCTTTAATTAAATTGAAGGCTTCGTGGCTTGGAACACAAAATTTTATCCTTGTAATTGGAATATGTATTAAAGAACCAACAATTTTGAAGCGTTCAACACCGGAAGATGAAGCGATGGTCGGGGTGCACTGTATCAAATATTATTTATTTATTTTTTTCATACCTAAATATTTGGAATTTTTTTTGTGCCCCTCAAAATTTTGGGTCCTGGACAGGCGCCATATTGGCAGTGGGCCAGGGCTGGCCTTGGATATACCAAACACTTAAATTAGTCCCTTGTTATTGGCTCCCATGTATTCATTTGAAAACAAACAAAGCATAGAAGTTGGGAGTAGCAAAACTGTCGAGTTTGTTAATTGGGTGTTTTGCATTGATTTTACTGGTAATTAAGTACTAATGTATAGACACTCTAAGTTCTTGAAACATGTTTACAAACCATCAATGCATTAATGCAACATAAATTTTGTGATGCTGGGAAAACTCAAGGTGTCTCGAAGAAATAGGGGATATAACCTAGAAATCACTCAACTAGGGGCAACAGAGCTTGTTCGATGTTGCTAATCATGGATTCACTCAACACGACGAAGCCAAATGCTTGTTTTTTAGGGAGAAAAACGCTTTCTTCTTAGATTAAATTTTAATTCACTAATTGACTAACTAAAACTTACATATGGATCCCATTAAATAGGGAGATACATTTCATTGATACAAGAGATAATTATAACTAAAGAAAACCTCTTGTATTTACAATGCAACCTAATTAAGATAGCATTTAATGGTATCCATTGAAGAATGAGAAGTCACACCAACCATGTATTCTCATACACTACTTTATGAACAGTATAACGTATCACAAAAGTTGAATTCATAAGAATTCTACATACATCAAGAACTTCACAAGTAAAGTTCAACCATGGCTTCGATACTTGGAAAAACTGATGACTAGCCAACATCGTCCCCTACCACTCCCCATTTTTTTAAGATCATCTCAGAGGACAACATTAGAGAGGGGAAACTTGTAAGCATCACTACAAAAAAATGATGAGATAATATTTTCTTTTGCTTTCTGAGCAGTTACTTTACATTCTTCTGTTATGCACGGGATTCCAAACAAATTTGTGATAAAATACGGTAATGATCTATCAAGCGGAGTATGCCTTAAGCTTCCAAGTGGTTCAGAATGGATAATAGAACTCAGAAAGCAGAACAATGTGGTTTTGTTTAACGAGGGTTGGCCAGAGTTCTCAAAGTTTTACTCCCTACACTTTGGTCATTGGCTATCTTTTGGATATGAAGGGGATTCCAAATTCCAGTTTTGCATATTTGATAAAAGCACCACTGAGATCAACTATCCATTAACTATGCCCCCAGATGGAAAAAAATGATTCATATGATGATTTTGACCCTGATTCTAAATCCTCATTGGCATGTCCTCAACCTCACAAGAAAAACAGAACAATTGCAAAGGGTAAGTTAAGCACAAACCAACACTCAAATTCATGAAATAATGTTTGAGAAATCAACGAAAAACATAGGTTCACATTGTTCTAGTTTGTTACCTTGTTGTGCCTTCTGTCATTAGGGTTTTACTTGTAATAAGTTATATATTGCAATCTTTTATAGGAAAAGATGATTTTCCCGCTAAACAAGGTGGTGTAACTAATAGCGATTCTAGTGACGATTCTAGTAAGGATGCTCATGGTTCAACATATAGGTGCCACATAAAAACAAGGGAGAAATCTTCATTATCTTGTCCAATGCCTCACAAGAAAAACAGAACGAGTTCAAGTGGTAAAGTCAAAACCAACCTCAACTCACACAATGTGGTTCCGTATCTTAATTAAACCACGGAACACTCAACTTTTGTTAAATTATATTTGAGAAGTTATTGAAAAAAATAAAGATTCATATTTTCTGAATCAGAAATGGAATGGCAAAATATATGTTATTGTTGTGGCCTATATTTACTGAGGGGTGTGGCATAGAGGGAAAAGAGAGTGGAGAATAGGATTGAGGAATTGTGTGTTAATTCCCCAGTCCTTGTACCTTTATTTATAGTAATAAGGAGGAGAGAAACTTGTTCTCCAAGTAATACAAAGTCTATTAGGAAAGATCTTCTATATCCCAAAGGATTCCTAATCTATCTATACTTAGGATTTACAAAATCACAATATTGATAAGAACATATGTCACAACACTTCCCCTTGAGTGTGCAAATACTCAAGTAGATGGCGCATCAAATCTTCAGGCAAATGTAGAAGCAGTTGATGAAGTCGTCTCGTCTAGTCGGCACAAGTAGCGAATGCGAGTCTCAAAACAAATGGAAGAATGCATGGGTAGTCACAAAACCTCGCTATGGCAAAAACTAAGGTGGGACAAAAACCAATAGTCAAAGGAGAAAAGTGAGAAGGTGCATTAAGTCAAAACTATACGTCTTTGGGACGTAAGTAGAACGTACACAAGGGTATGACTAGCCCAGGATGGGTGCCTCGTCGAAACCTAGTTAGGTAGCAAAAACCCAGTGGCAAAAATGCTCATAATCGTAGGAAAAATGAGTACATTAAGGTCAAGTGAGTATACTTCTGGAAACTCCCCCTGAGTTTGACAAAACTTTCAAATGAAACTACAAGCATCGCAAATAAGAAAGTTACTCATACCAATTCCTTAGACAAACTTCTGAAAGGTAGATTTCGGCAGTAACGTTGTGTAGAGGTCGACAAGGTTATCTGGGATCAGACTGCTTGACTTCAATCTTCTGATGCTCATGCTGATGTAGACACAATATGCTTGGTGTTGACTTGTTGGATGTATCATGATCTGGTCTTTACATACAGCGTTGTCTTCATGGATAGTTGTTGGGACTCAACGATGGATGAAAATCGCAGGGATTTTGAATATGCTCAACAAGAGTTCTCGACTATATCTCTCACATGATGAGATGCAGTGAGTCTTGGAACGATTCAAAGGTTTCACAACAAAGGTCTATATCACGAACCTCCAAGATATTGCAGTGTTCCTTAACAGTAAAGACGTAACCATGCGAAAACGTACCTTGTGCGTTAAATAGATGGTCTGATTCAGCGAATCCCACAAGGTAAGCATCATTCCGAAGATCAATGGGGTGTGATCTATTCTGAGATGCATATGGATAGATAAGCCTAAATCCATAGTAACGGAAAAAACATCTTTAACATCAAATTTGGTGGTGGCGTGTAGGCACAGTGCTGCTTTATGCCAAAAGATTATCAGCACATAAGATGTCCGATTTTAGTGTATTGAGCTAAGTACAACAAACACCAATGGTACTTAGATATGGTTGCCTCACTTTCCAATATGGAACCTTATGCTCTATACCCTCTGTAAATGTCTCATTTGCATCTAGCATACAGACGATCAGGGTATACTCATACTTAACACCTTCTAGGTCTAGTTTGAGTGGTGGACCAGAATACCATTAGAACTAGCTCGAAACTTTAGGTCGAGGTAATGTCGAGTTTTCCCAAGATCATTCATCTTAAGTCCGACTTTAGGTACGAGTTAGTATTCTCAACTCTAGCAATTTCATATTTTGTACACGCAGGGGCATATATCCCTAACTGATCAAATATTTACTTAGACGGGTATACCACATCCGCTGGGATAGTTCTGCATTCGCAAGGTGAATGCTTCTTAAGAACCAAGAGGGTGTTCTTGTGGTCTAGAACTATTTGAATCAGTACATGTAAGTCATTTGGAAACTCCATGTAGTTTTCGTATCAGGATCCCAGAGATATTACAACCACGTTTGTAATGCTGCAATCAATCACATGGTGTATGAGAGAAGCCTTACGCCATAAGACATCATATCGCACTATTTAATTCATATCATTCATCATTGGTTGATTCTTCTAGTTGACCAATCAGTTCTACGTTGATATTAATCAACAAAATACGGTTCATTATCGTCGCTTTTCATTTATATCGGTATTTACCATATAAATGAAACACCATCTATGATAATCTCATTCCAATTCCATATCTTATCTAAACTAGTATACTGGACCAAGAACTTCAGGTCTCAGGAGTAATCTGGATTTAATCTCATAAGATGAAAAGGATTGAGACAGCGATCGAGGGGCGGATTTGTTCGTGCCATATTCCTTCACTTTTGGGGGAAGTGAATCCTCGAACCGATTGATCTGCCACACTTCTGGTATAAGACAGATTGATTGGCTAGCCGCTAATGTACGAGGACCGGCCACAGTAGTGGCGTTCCTACTTTCGAGACGAAGGTCCGTCGTACATTTGGTACACATCTTTACAGGCACATTTGCAGTTGGTATATGTGATATCGTCACTTTTGCTAGATCAGAGGAAGTTTCTGGTTATACTCTGACGATCTAGATTGGGATCGAGATGAGACATAGTGGGGACGTCCACGATATTTGCGTCGTTCTTTTAGGAATGTTGACGCTCTTATCTCCCCCTAACGACTCTAAGACTGTCTCATAAAAGTGACAATCCGCAAAACGAGCGGTAAAGAGATCGCTTGTCAAAGGTTCTAAGTAACGAATATTAGAAGAAGAATCATAACCGACATAGATTTCCATCCTTCCCTGATGACCCTTTTTTTCTTATGTACGTAAGCGCGATGTGATATGGCACATAGATCGCACAACCAAAGATGCGCATATTCGATATGTCGGGTTCAGATCTGCTAACCAACTAACATGCACTTTATAAAGTTGGGTCATGATGGGTCTCAGGCGGACCAACATGGTTGCTTGCAATATTACATGGCCAGAAGCAAAGATCAGAAACTTGGTACGTATGACCGATCAATCGCGCAATCATTTGAAGGCGTTTAATGAATGTTTCTGATGGGTCGTTCTGGGTATGTACATGGGATTAGATGTTCAACTTCAAAACCCAATCGACATGCAATATCCATCGAAAGTTTTCGATGTAAATTCTCCAAATTATCCTATCAAATAAATTTGATCAGATAATCAAGGGTGGTGAGCCCTGAGCTTGTTAATCTGAGCCATTAGTGTGGAAAATGTAGCTTGTGGACAACAGCCACACGTGTGACAAACGTGTAGAAGCATCAACCAATACTATAAAGTATCTAAATAGTTCGTAGGGTGTCTGAATCAGTCCATAAATGTCCCCTTTGAATCCTTTGTAGAAAAGATGGAGGGTGCTAAGGTATAATACGCGTCCAGGTATGATATCTTTACTTCTGGTAAAAGGATGCCCAAAACGCCTCATCACAGATCATCCTAGATATCCCAAACGTACATCCATAGCAAAAATTCATTTGGAATCCCAAGCTTCTGGCCAGCCACATAGTGGGCCTGAGTGGGTGTAATCCACTCGTTAAGCGTTCCATCTTCTTTAGAATACGCTTTTGGCTATATTCGTACGAAGTGCAATATGGTAATATGCCAAGGAGTTTTACTCCATTTTCTACATTGGTTTTAATATGGTAATAGTACTCTCAAATGTCCTTAATACTCAAAAGGCATTCTTCCAGAACTACTGAGTATAAGGCTTCCCTTTATGGTAAAATTAGTACCATTTGACCTATAATCAGGTTGGATAAGCCTGAAATGTTGTCAGGGGATGATTAGGTATGAAGTTAGCATAGAACCATATAGTTAACTTCCCTACAAAACATACCTAAGCATGAGTTAATTGTAGTCACATGTGGTAATTTTCATTAATTAACTCTTTATTCGAGAATAATAGTGACATCCAAACACCAATCTTAAATCCGAGAACAAAATAAATTATTCACAAAGTAAACCAAATATACAAAGGGATTCGGCCAATACGGCATTCCATGTCAAATTTCGCTCTTTCAAATGTGTTAGGTGAATCAAAATTAGTCTCACTGATTGACTACTGGAATGGTACTCCTTAACAACATTGGTAAAAGCACGAAAAGTGCATAACCAATGATTTATTCCGTCAAAACGGAGTTAGATTCTGCAGGGTTGAGGTTCGGGAATACAATCCCTTATTTTTGAAGTTTTTAGGTGCCAGCGATCATGCTTCGGGTGCGATACCACCTCTTGGCAGGCCTGAGTCTCTACCATATATTGTAAAACAAACTCGAAATGGGATTGTGAGAGAAAGACAGACCTAGACTCGGGTTCGGTAAGCTCCAACCGAAATTGAAGGGGTTTGTTTGATAGCCTCTGCCGAAGCAGAGTCTGCCCTTCGATGCACCTTTGTCGAAGCAGAGCATACATTTCGGTGTATCTCTGCTGAAGCAGGGCACCATCATTTGGTAGACTCCAGCCGAAACTGGGTCTATACCGTTTGGTAGCTCATAGCTGATTTATTGGGGTACCTTTCTCTCTTAGGTGTGGTAGTAATCAGATCCGAGAATTTGGTAAACTTTGACTCTCTATACTACTACTTCAGGAGGAATATAGAGATATAAAAGGATGAGGAAGATTTTCTTCCAGTCAAAATTCGATCGAATATAAACTTCAAAGTTGTACCTATTCATGGACGTAAAGGTTACAATCATGTTTTGCTTCGGGCAAGAATTCATCTTTGCATGATTTGAAACGGTCCATAGCGAGTCAAAGAGCCATGGAGTCCTTTGCATTGAGGTACTTCCATTTGATATACTTCAGGCATAAATCTTTGAATGAAGATCATGGCGGAGGCTTATTCAGCTCTTCCACACCATAACTGACTACAATGATTTCACAACTAGTCGTAGTCAAGCAGGGTGTCACGTGTTGTATCCACATAAAGTAATTTCTTATTCAAAACTTTTGAATCAGTGAAATCGAACTTGTTACAGTTTAATAATACGTTGAATAGCGGAAACAAGAATGTGATTGGTGTTTTAGGAAATAAAATTTCCATAAACATCAATGTTATAACATTCAGGTTCTAAGACATGGTTTGGTTTAAACGAATTTAAGCATGGAGAACGTCGGATCTCAACATGAGTGTTGCGCGTTAAGAAACTATAGGCTTCTATGGCACTTTTCTGAAACTTCGGGTTCGGAAGTATGAACTTCAAGTTTATAATACTTGCAAACAAACGCAAAATATACAAAAATATGCAACAAGAAAATATGCAAATATGTATAGAATTTATAATTTAATTATTTGGACTTCAGGCCAAAATTAAAAAGTTGGGCGAAAAAATTTAAAACTCATAAGGCCTAAAAAAAATAGGCAATATAATTGGTGGCCTAAGGCATTGGGCCAAAAGACCTAATAGGATATTAAAAAAAAAAAAAAAAAAAAAAAAAAAAAAACCCTAAAAAGCAGTGAGATCCAAGCCCAAAAATATGGGCTGGAATGGTCATGGCCGAAGAAGGGGCAAGAAGCTGTCCAGCAGCCCAACAAGGGTAGCGATCGTGTGCTTCGCAGGCACAGATGCACCAGCGTGTGGCTGTGATCTGGTGCGGCGCGTTGTAATGGAACACCACAGCTATACAAGGTTGTGATCGTGTGCTTCACTTAGACACCAAAGCCCGAAGAGCAATGTTATGCGGGCCAAGCCAAAGCAATGGGTCGCTGCAGGCTAGCCCAAAGTAAGGAAAAAAACTTTTTTTTTTTCAGGTCAAGAAGAAACCAAGGCCCAATTAGGCTTGGGTTTCAACCCAAGAACACCCCAACTTCGCTGGGTATGGTCACCGGGGAAGAAGGCTGGTGCTGCCGCTTTAGGCGGCCGTGTTCTGGTCAAAGTAACTTGTTGTGAGTCAAGGGCTTGACATGGAACTCGATGGTGTGACGGAGAAAAAAAGGGAAATCTCAACGTCCAAAAACCAAAACCCTCAGATTCGAATTTTTGGGCTTTTCAAATCCATGGAGATTTTTTTTTACAAATCTCGGCCAAAATCATAGTCGGGGACGACTGCAGGTCGTCGGGGATGACAAGGAATGGCTGCAAGCCGTGCGTGCGACGTCGTGAAGGGTGTCAGAGTTTGGTAGGTGGACGACGTTGAAACGACATCGTGGGTCTGGGTTCCAAAAAGGCATGGAGCTTCTGGCTCCGATGTAGGCTCGGGTCATAGGTTCGAAGAACCCAGATTCTTTTTCAATTAATTCAAGGCATATTCAAATAATTTATAGTAATATCACAATATCAATTCACATAATTCAGCATGATTATGATTATAATGCATACACAATTTATGTAGAATCTAAAATTCGAAAAACGTAAAGTTGAGTCATGCATTATGGTGAATGTTCATGCTATCAGGGCTGCAAAAATATTGAGATAAAAACTGTTGTTTTGGAAGAACCTGATTGTGTGATGATATTGATGAACTGGTTTGATGCAGAAAATTATTTCTTCAATTTTGTCTTTCCACTCCAAAGCTTGTATCACGTTCAACATAAGAAAAAAAATTGAATCAATAAAAGTATATGAATTCAGTAAAATCAAAATTTAATCAATTAAAATAATTGAAACATAATACTCCCCTGATTGAAGACAAATAAATTCTCTTTGGCACAGCATGAAGAGCGTGTTGATAACGTATTGTGGCCTATATTTACTGAGGGGTATGGCATAGAGAGAAAAGAGAGTGGAGAATAGGCTTGAGGAATTATGTGTTAATTCCCCAGTCCTTGTGCCTTTATTTATAGTAATAAGGAGGAGATAAACTTGCTCTCCAAGTAATACACAGTCTATTAGGAAAGATCTTCTAGATCCCAAATGATTCCTAATCCATCTCTACTTAGGATTTACACAATCACAATATTGATAAGAACATATGTCACAACAGTTACCCTACTTTAATACTTGTTATTCTGTTTTCTGCCATTAGGACATGTCCGCAGCCCAAGGCTTAGTTTTTTTTTTTTTCTGCTGGAATGTTGGTTAGGGTTTTGCTTGTAGTATCCTATTGCAATCTACTAATCTTTTACCGGAAGAGATGATTTTACCTCTAAAACATATGGTGAAGACACATCTAACACACGAAGATTTGTAGAACAAAGACCGGAGGCTTGTGAGAGAACTGAGGCTTTCAAAGCTCAAAATCCTTCTTCTTTCCTTGTTGCCATGACGCACGCTTATGTGAACCAATCATATTTGGTAAGCTTTCTATTGACTACCATGCTTGCTGGCTGGGCCATAATAATACTTAAATCAATTGAACAAAATGTCAATAGTTTTCTTATCGTCTTTTTCTTATTTTCCTATTTCTTTGCTTTTTTCAATGGTTGCCATCTGAGGTTCACAAGCTACATATTACTACGGATTCTGGATAGGTTATCCTTCGAGTTTCAAAGAGAACTTGGGATGTTAACATGAAATATTGTAAAGGAAGAGCCAAATTTGAGTGTGGTTGGATGGGGTTTGTGCGTGACAATAATTTGAAAGCTGGGGATGTGTGTGTTTTTGTGTTCATTAACAACAACATTAAACCTTTAATTGATGCTGTCTATTTCCGCACCACGGAAGCTGAAGATTGCACCACTGATAGGGAGCAAACAGAGCCCGAGACGAAATAAACTGATGAAGATGATGATTCTGATTCTGGTTATGATCCTAGTGATGAATCTAATGAGGATTCTAGTCATGATCCTAGTGATGATACTTTTAGTCATTCTGAAGACTTCGATGATGATTCTGATGATGATTCTTCTGAAACCCCAGAGTCTTTTACATCCTACCAAAGAAAAACAAGGGAGAAATCTCCGTTGACAAGTCCTCAGCCTCGCAAGGAAAAAGGAACAATTTTCAATGGTAAAGCAGAAAGAAACCGACATCAACTACATAATGTGGTTCCACGTCTTAATTACACAATATGCACTTTCTATATTCTACCTTATTGCAATTTCCTGCAACTCTGCTCTCTAACATGTATGTTATTATATTCCTAAGCAGGCAAAGTTGATTTCAAATCTGAACACCAATTTTTTGTGGTTACCATGCAGGAAACATATATCCATTCAGGTTAATTGGTAAGGTTTCTTATAGAGCCATTACAACACTTACTAATACTAACTTCTATCCTTACATGTCTGCATGAAAAGAATTATATAAACTAGAATGTAGTTCAATAGCAGATTATCTCATAAATTTCTGTCCATAGTCTGATTTATGTCTTTCCGGTTTTTCGCCTCTCATTTGTTTTTCCAAGATTTGCCAAACAAGTTTTATAAGAAACATCATAAGCAGCTGACTCATGATCGCTTCATCCTTCGAGTTTAGGAAGGGAGAACTTGGGCCGTCAAATTAAAACCATGTGGCAAAGGAAGAGCCAGATTCTACAATAATTGGAAGAATTTTGTGGAAGAGAATAGCCTAGAAATCGATGATGTGTGCATCTTTGTTTTGATTAAGAGCTTCAAACCTTCTTTTGATGTTGTCTTTCACTGCACCGCACACAAAGCAGCAAAGAGCACCTTGAATAATTGAAAGAGAAGCAAAGCTGATAGATGAAGTAACTGAATCTGATCAACCTATATTGCACCATGAGCCTAAATTTTCAACTTATGATCAACTTAGGAAGCCCTCAATCTAAGTTGGATATATATATTTGTCCAACGTTGTTCTGAACTTTTATAACCTTAGAAAGGCTTCAATATCTAAGAATTTATAGAATTCCCATTGTCCATCTTCAATAGTCCATTTGAAAAGGCATCAATCTAGGAGAGGTTTTCTTTACTTTTTCTAATGATCTAAGTCATCTTCATTGGACAGTAATGCAATGTGGTGATTGATTCATTTGCTCTTGTTAGGGTTAATCTTCTGCCAGCATTTTAATCCTCTCTATCTCTAAGTTTTATTGTGAGAATGTGAATTTAAAGTTCCATGTCGGATGGTTAAATGTTGCATGGATGTATAAGGAGTTGGGTCACACCATCTATGGCTAACTAGTTTTAAAGAGAAACAGGTTCTTTAGAGCATAATGTTAGCACGTGTAAAACACAACCGTCACTTGTGATCCACAAGTGAAGGAGGCAGGGTTGGGTGCATGAGGTCACATTGGACTTTTTATTTTTTTAAGGAACCTCGACGGTACGTGTAATACCCTGAAATTTTAAATATATGAATATGTGGATAAAATCGAAAATAATCGATTTATGGTTATAAAAATTTAATTGAGGAATTTTAAAATTTTGTTACCGGAAATTATTATAATTTACTTTTTTGTATTATTAAGATTTTATATTATTTTTCGAGAATTTATAGTAATTTATTTGAATTTAGTTTTAAATTAAACTAGTTACGAAGTTTGAAGTTTGGAAATTAATTATCTAAAATCCATAGACCCTTTGAGGTCACAATTTATATGTTTGAATAGAGCTCGATCTCACGAAAGAGTAGGTGCAAACCGTTCGTGAAACGGAATTATAACGAAGAGGTTATTAACGTTTAAAGTCATGGATATTTTTGTAACTTTAACCTTCATCTAGAAGGCTCCAAATTTTCTAGAGCAATGGATGTGCCACGTGTGTGGCTGCGATGGAGAGGAAAGGAGAGAAAAGGAGGGAGTGGACAAATTAGACCCAGGGGGAGAAAAGGAGGAACAATCAGAAGAAAAGGAAAGAAGGGGAAATGAGGGAAGGGAGAAGGAGAGAACCGGCCAACCCGGTTTCTCCACCTTACCCAGTTTCTTGACCCAATCATATCTCCTTAGACTGATGTCCGTTGGAGGTGATTTTGGTGTATATGGAAAGCTCTTGGAGGGTCCAACGTCCCTATGGTGTTAGATTTCCAAATTTCTTACCAAATTTTACAAATTGAAGTCATAAACCCACGATGGTTCTGGCGGGTTTCTCCCTTTTTCGGTGATTTCGACAACAATTATCATCAATTTCCACCACCAATAGACTTCCCTCAACCCAAGGAACAAGACCCAAGCAATAGTTGAGGCGTCGGGGTTCGAATGAGGGCGAATCAAGCAGCACCCATTCCTAGGGTTCCGACGGAATCAATGGTGATTTGAGGTGTTTCCCGGCCGAATTGGACTTCGGCCTAGGTATGAAAGTTGTTGCTCTCATTGAACTCTACTTGCCTATAAAATTTGGTAATTTTTGGAGTTCGTCGGAAAACTGGGTTTCCGTTCACCAGAAACCAACACGTGCGGTGGCGCATGGCCAGTGGGCCGATGCTACCATTTGCTTTGGGAAAATTTTTTGTGTAATCAGAAAGCAAGATGGGACATCCTGTGATAATATAAGTAAAGAGAAATGTTAGTGAGACTATTAAAACTGAGTCTTTCTATACTCTCTCTTATTTTTTGTTTGAACGTCAGTTTTTATGCGAACATTATAAAAATAAAAATAAATATTCAATTAAACTCATGTAACCTCTTTTTACACCCAACTTACTGTCTAAACCCATATTATTTTTAATTAAACTATCAATATCTCTTTTAACCCAAATTTACTACCTAAATTACCCTTACAAACTCAATTCAATATATAAATTTTTCCTTACACCCATTTGGAATATAAAAACAAGTGTTCTACAACTCATTCAAGATTTGTCTCTCTAACGACATTTGGTTAGCCGTCATATAATTTCTTTTATAAAATGTTGTAGAATACAATTATATCTACTACCAAAAGATTCAAATTTGTTCCTAGTTTCATTATCCAATAGAATTTTTTTCTCATGAAACTATTCCACTCTTTCTTTGTTTCTTCTACCAGTATCCTCTTGCATGCTTCGTAGCACATGAACGAAGTCCCTGCTGCAGGCACCAACTTCATGTAGAGCGTTCTACTGCAGACGTTGAGGCATTTACCGAGGAGAAAAAAAACAATCTCTTATATGCAAGCATCATGGAAAATGTGCTGAAATTCTAAAAAAGTTATATGAAATCAAATGATTTTTTGTTTTGTATAAATCGATTCATACCTTAGTTAGAGGATTTAAAACTTCAAAATCACCATCTATCAATTAAAAAGAGTTTGCTTTTCTCTATGAAAGCGTCTTAAGGTTTTAGCTAGAATGAACGTAGGATAAAGATTGTGTGATGATAGAGTTTGATTATTAGTTGGGTTTATTGATATATTTTAATTTGATTGTTATTTTTATCTTGTACTTGATGGTAATTATGCAATATGATAGAAAAGACAATTCACAGTTTAAGTTTAAGTTGGATGTAAAAAGAGGTTATATGAGTTCAAATAAAATTTCCCAAAAAAATATGAGGTGCCAGACATTGCTTAAAGACTCTTTCTTCTCTTTTTGGGATGCCGCGTTTATAGTACACATCCAACCGATTTAAAGGCAAGTAATTTGACTCGTTTAACTAATCGAATTAATTGGACTTTTTTGGGGTAAAATTATGTACTCCAACACCGCACCCTCAGATCGATAAAACCTAGTGAATAGGGCTCTCCGTCTACAAACTGGTAGTGCTGTTTCGAAAGACCTTTGATTCAACGTCTATGGCTTCCGTTCCCCCGGAAAATATTAACCGGCCAATATTTTCTCCGACGACTCCCCATTTTTTCAAAATCATTCTAGAGGACACTTCCAAAGACAGAAAATGTGTAAGAGTCTCTCTCTCTCTCTCTCTCTCGTCATCCATACATATGTGTGGCTACACCAAGTGAGAAAGTATTATCCGTTTCTTATGCGTGTGAAAAATGTCCGCTGCAGTTATTTTATGATTACGATTATGTTTGTTTATTAGCAACAAAAACGAAGATATTTTTTTCACAATTTTTTGATCAGTTACTTGGGATGTTTTCTGCTATGCAGAGAATTCCAAAGAAATTTGTGATGAAATATGGTGAAGGAATATCAAATCCAGTATGTCTTAAGCTTCCAAGTGGTTCAGAATGGATAGTAGAACTTAGAAGATGGGATGGTGATGTTTGGTTTGACAATGGTTGGCCAGAGTTTTCCAAATTTTACTCTCTAGACTGCGGTCACTGGCTGGTTTTTCGATATGAGGGGAATTCCAAATTCAATGTGTGCATATTTGATAAAAGTTGCACGGAGATTGAATATCCATTAACAATGCCAAAGATGGAACTAACTTCTCATGATGAATCTCGTGACAATTCTGCAAATGATTCTAGTGACGATTATGGTGATGATTTGAGTTACAAGTCCGGTGATGGTTCTGATGATAATTCTGCTATGATCTTAGATAAATTTTTACCTTGCCCAAGAAAAACAAGGGAGAAATCTACATTGCCATGTCCTCAGCCTCACAAGAAAAGGATAACAAGTTCGAGTGGTAAGCATTATAAAATCTCACTGGAAGTGAAACTAAAATGACATGTATCTGTATGCTTCTATTTGTATTACCTATTGTGTTTTCAGCTAATCTATAATATCCTACTGTAAATTGTTTTACAGGAAAATGTGATTTTCCAACTGAAAAATATGGAGTCGCGTCTAGCACTCCAAGTGGAGAGGTTGTAGCTCTTCGGAGAGCTATTGCTTTCAAATCACAAAACCCTTCTTTCATTGTTGTCATGAGGCTCAGTTATATCAACTCTGGGCTTCTGGTAAACTTTATAAAATTTTGTATTCATGTATCAGTAAATAATATCATTAATATTCTCCATCTTCATTCCTTTTTTCACTTTCTCATTCATGCTATCCTTTGTTATTTTTGTGTTCCTTCCAGTGGTTGCCATCTGAGTTTTGCAAGCTACGTCCTATTAAGAAATCCTGTGAGGTCATTCTTCAAGTTTCGGATGGGAGAACTTGGACTGTTGATTTGAGATATGAAGAAGGAAAGGCCACATTCAGGCGTGGTTGGATGGACATTGTTTGTGACAATAATTTGGAACTTGGTGATGTGTGTGTTTTTGTGTCAACTAGCAACTTAAAACCCTTATTTGATGTTTTCATTTTCCGCTCTAAAGAAGCTGCGAGTTGTTGCATTGATGAGGGAAAAACAGTGCCTAAGATGGAAGAATCTGATCAAGCAGATGGTGATTCTGTTCAAATCTTAGATGATGATTCTACTGATGACTCTAGTGATGAGTCTGGTGATGAGTTTAGTGAGGATTCTGATAACAATTCTTGTAATGGATCCAGTGATGATTCTTGTGATGATTCTTATGATAATTCTGTTGTAATATTTGACAAATTTCCACCCCACCAAAGAAAAACAAGTGAGAAATCTGCATTACCATGTCCTCAGCGTCAGAAGAAAAGTAGAACAACTACAAGCGGTAAAGCAGTCTAAAATCTAAGATACAAGTGAAAACGAAAGAACATGTATGTTTCTACATAACCATATTGTGTTCTTTTATTCACTTCTTGTTTGTAATATTTTACTTTTTTTAAAGGGAATATGATGTTCCAACTGAAAGTGGAGGCAGTATAGCCCTTCAGAGAGCTACTGCTTTCAAATCTCAAAACCCTACTTCTTTTGTTGTTTCCATGAGTCCTAGTTACATCAGCTCTTATTTCTTAGTAAGCATTCAACGAACGTCCATGTTGAGCCATTAAGATTTCGTTTACTTATATCAGTAGAAGAATCATCAATGTTTCTTTCAAAGATTTTCTTACTTTCTCCTTTCTGCGTTGTTTTCTTCTTTGTGTGTTCTTTTCAGTTTTTGCCGTCTGATTTTCACAAGCTACATCATATCAAAAAGTCCTGTGAATTCATCCTTCAAGTTTCAAATGTGGGAACTTGGCCCGTTGATTTGAATTATTTTTCAGAAGGAAAGAAGGCCAAATTCGGGCGTGGTTGGATGGAAGTTGTGCGTGACAATAATTTGGAAAGTGGTGATGTGTGTGTCTTTGTGTCGATCAACAACAGCCCTAAACCTTTATTTGACGTTGTCTTTTTCTGCTCTGGACAAGCTGCAAAGCGTACCAATATTGACAGGGAGAAAACAGTGCCAGCTGAGATGGAAGAAAATGTTGATGCAGCTGGTGATTCTGTTCAAATCTTGTAGCCTGGGACAAATTTCTGAAATGATTTCCTTTTGAACAAAAAATATCAGATGTTTAGGAACAGTTTTTGCTTACCACTAACAATCTCGCTGTCTGCTCTCCTCCTACTAGCTTGCCTTGTGTTCCACTAACTAACCAATGTTAACTTTAAAAATAAAAACAAGAAAACCCAATAGACCCAACCCTGAGATCCGTCATCCCCCCTTCATCTCCCCAATTGTCTCTTTTAGGAATAATCTGGTAAATTTGGTTTTGTTTGTTTATCTCAGTCAACTAACCAATTGAACAATCATTCTTCTAAGTGCATGATGAATCAGTCGTTTCTTTGTGGTTTATTTATTTATCTATTATTAAACTGATGTAACGAATGGAGCTATAAATAATGTGTTCGAATTCTGATCGTTTTCACGTGAACCACCTTCTAAGCCTAAGTATTCCTCAATAACTTATTACATGCAAAGATTTCTTATGCATGATTATGAAACAGAGCATACATGATTGGATTATGACTTAAGTGTTGATAAATGTGCTCATTTTTATTAATGACACATTATTTAGTTTGCAAATTTTGTCTACAAATTTAATCTCTCTAACACTACCCATTAGCTATATGGGGTGTGAACTTCTCACACACCCCTTGTTAATTTATGTCATTTGATCTTCTTTAATTCATTCGATCTGACAGTCACAAATTAAGAGGGTGTATGAGAAGTAAAAAAATGTGTGTGGATAGCACATTCCTAAATAAATACAATACTTTAATTGGACTTTTGATATTCTAATAAGGCTACACTTTCCAACCCTTTTTTTCAATAAACATCGCATTATCATAATTGAATTTGACATTTTTGAAGTGCACATCGAGTTCTGCAAAGGGATTAATGGTTTTTCAATACAATGAATAGTGTGTATATAAAGTGAAGAGTAATGCTAAGTAGACCAATTTTTTAGATCACATTTGTAATTATGTGATGTTGCGTTACCAATAATAAATAAACACGTTAATCAACATTTAATAATTTAATAGAAAACTTCGTTTTAATCTCTATATAAGATTGTTTTTTCAATAATATCGTATGTAAGATAAAAAAAAAATAGTCAAACATGTCACATTAAGGGCTGGTTTGGTATTGATGTGCTTTGAAAAAAAGCTGCTGTGAGAATAAGCGGCTGTGAAATAAAGCCAGTAGAGTGTTTGGTAAACTTTTTTGTGAAAGTGCTTTTGGAAAAAAAAAGCAGGATGATAGTGTGTCTTTTCATTAAAGGAGCACTGTAGCTTCGTGTGCTTTGAAAAAACTGACTTTTTTTCAAAGCAGCAAATAGCAGCTTTAGCTTTTCCTTTGATTTTCAGCTTATTCTCACAGCAGCTTCCAAAATAAGCCCTTTTTTCAGTTTACCAAACACAAAAATGACCCTCAGCTTTTTTTCACAGTGGCTTTTTTTAAAATCACCTCAATCCCAAACGGGGCCTTAATCATTTTAAAAAACAAAAAAAAAAATAATGCATTTTTAGTTTCCCTATTACCCTTATTACTCTCTTAAAACCAATTAGAGAAACAAATATATAATTAATTTTTCAAGAATGCTTAATTAACTAGATCCATAAATAACATGTTCGTTATAACAATAACATTACCATAAACCGCCATGTGTTATTCCAATCGAAGAACCCATAAAACTCAAAAACCATGATCAAACAAAAAAAAGGCAGAAAACTTATAAACCAAATTCTCGTTGTATTCGGAAAAAAGAAGAAAAAAGGGGCTTTTAGACGCCAAATTGAAGGTGAATCCAGAGATAAATGACAAAAAAAAAAATAGAGAAAATGGAATGTGAAATCACAACCTAATTCATCGTACTAAATTGATCGAACCTACACTATATACTTAACCGACCGTACTGAATGGTAGGACCTAATTGACAGTACCCAAATGGTGAACAATTTTGTATATAGAACAATATAGTGTACCTATATTCTACCTATATTCTCAATGCATTCTTTTTTTTTATATATATAGTTTCGGATTCAATAAATTAATAATGAATCCAGAGATAAAAGAAAAGAACAATTTTGTATGTAGGAAAAATGGAATGTGAATCACAACCTAATTGACTGTACCGAATTGATCGGACCTAAACTATATAACGTACCTAATTTATCAGACCTAATTTATCGGACCTGGTGAACTAAAACATAAAAAATACAAATCATACCAAATTGACCGTATCAAATCTATCGGACCTAAACTATATAACGTACTTAATTGACCGTACAGAAACTATCGGACATAAATTAGTGCATTCTCCACACAATATAAAATTTGAATAAATATAAATAAAAACAAAAAACAAAACAAAAAAAACAAAATGTAGGTAGTTATAGACAATAAAGATGACATTTTTTAGACAATGAAGATGAATGTTACTTTTATGAGTGATAATGATGTAACTGTTTCATTTTTCAAATTTTGATGGTAGAGGTTACATTGCAAACAATAAGGATGACATTCTTGTAAATAGTAGTAAAACATGTGGTTTATTATTAGTGACATGTCATGGTGTATTAAAATGAAGGATCTTTTTTAGACATTGAAAACCTTCCCGATTATATTCTAAAAATCATTTGTCATAAGTCGTTATCTCTAAAAGCCTCATAATTTAATTATCAACAATCACATCATATGATTTATAAAATGTGGTTTAAACATATAGTTTTGCAGTATTACCTTAAAGTAACATTTAGAATGGAAAAAAAATTGAGTTATTAAACCTTTTTTTTTTATCCCTCCATTTATTCACGACCATATACATTAACTGAGCCAGTACGAAGCTTTCTTCCAAGAACCTGGTGGCAAAGCTTTGAAAAAGACTGTACACGGGAAAGTGAATAGTACCAGGATTGACTTTTTAGTGTAAAAAATGTGGTTTTTCGTTAAAGTGAACAGTACCAAGAGCTTTTCGTTAAAGTTCCCTTTTTTTTAAAGTCATCTAGCGACAGAAAACTAGTAAGCACCTCTCTCTCTCTCTCAGAAATGGGTCTCCGTCGCTATGCTTGTGAGAGATGTTTCTTGCCGTCACTATGCTATTAAATAATACTGTTAGCCACAATATTGTTTGAGATGATTCATTTTTTAGCTACAAAAATAGCCGATAATTCATCTTTTTAAATTTATCACCAGTTAGTTAACACGATCTCTGTTGTGCAAAGAGTATTCCAAAGAAATTTGTGAAGAAATATGGAGATAAGCTTTCAAACCCAGTACTTCTTAAGCTTCCAAATGGTTCAGAATGGCCAGTAGAACTCAGAAGATGGGATGGTAAGGCTTGGTTTGACAATGGTTGGCCAGACTTCTCTGAGTTTTACTCTCTACGCTGCGGTCACTGGCTAGTATTTCAATATGAAGGGAATTCCAAATTCAACGTTTTCATATTTGATAGAAGTTGCACAGAGATTGACTATCCACAAGCAATGCCCCAGATGGAATCAGCTGATCAAGATGATGATTTAGACGATTATTCAACCCATAGGGGGAAATCTACATTGCCTTGTACTAGGCCTCACAAGAAAAACAGAACAAGTTCAAGTGGTAAAGCCTAACTCAACATCACCTTACACATGTGGTTCCATATCATAGTTTGATCATTCAACTTTCGTCAAATGACGTTCGAGAAGTCATTGGAAAAGTTGAAAAGAAATGAAAAATTGCCAAACATGTGTTTATATTTTTAATACATGTTATTTTGTTTTCTGCCATTAGGGGTTTGCTTGTAATGTTGTATATATTGCAATCTTTAACAGGAAAAGATAATTTTCCAGCTAAGAAACGTGGAGAAGGCAAATCTAATACTCGAAGATTCGAGAAACAAAGACCTGGGTATGTTGGGAGGATGAATCCATTGACTAAGAATGGAAAAGCTACAGCTCTTGATAGAGCTGAGGTCTTCAAACCTCAAAACCCTTCTTCTTTCCATGTTGCCATGAAGCCAACTTATCTTCGACGATTCTTGGTAAGCCATTCAAGACCATCACAAAGTATGTTTACTTGTATCAGTAGATTTCCTTACTCTTTTTTTCTTGTTTTTGTTTTTATTTTTCTTTAGTGGTTGCCCTCTGAGTATCGCAATCTACATCTTGTGAGGGATTCTAGTAAGGTTACCCTTCGAGCTTCGGATGGGAGAACTTGGCATGTTGATATGAATTACGAAAAGAAAATCCAATTTCACTTTCTGTAGAGGTTGGTTGGAATTTGTGCGTGACAATAATTTGGTACTTGATGATGTGTGCGCTTTTGTGTTGAATACGAACAACACTAAAGCTTTGTTTGATGTCGTCCTTTTTCGAGCCCATGATGATGGGGGAAAAAACAGTGCTTGAGATAGAAGAAAGTGATTTTCCACCCTGCCCAAAATCGGAGGGGAGATCTCCAATAGCACCGCAGTCCCACAAGAAAAACTGAAAAAGAGAACAAGTTGGAGTCCAAAAGCTAGTGCTGGTCCTGAGTTTTTAGGAGCCTGGGACAAAATTCTAACTTGAGTTCCTTCTGAAGACACCCTCACAAGTCACAAGTTTCACTATATCTAACTTTGACAATTCGGTGAAATGTCCTTGTACCACTGGTTTTTATGGCTTTTTGTTTTTTTGCTTAGCCAAGGACATTTTCAGACTCCTTTCTTTAATTGCGTGATGTACTGATTTTTTATTTTTATTTTTGTGGTTTATGAATTCTCCTTTTGTTCATAAAAATTGTTCACGTAATTTACCTTTCATGTAATTATTAGCTATATCAAACTAACAAAATGAAATATACATTGCTGCTGTTTAGTATTCGTAAAACTAGCATAAAACTATTTGGACACTCTTGCATGTATTAGAGAGTCTATTAGCAAATATGTCAGTTTTGTGTATCTAAATAATAGAGAGTCTATCAGCAAATATGTCAGTTTTGTGTATCTAAATAACATCACATATTTACAATTAATGTTGTAGTGTCACTTTGGTGCTTTGTCAGTGTCAAATGCAATTCTGGTGTTTTGCGTGATAGTTGGTCGATGTGTAGAGTCGCTTGCGTGGCGACAAAATGTGTTGAGCTGCAAGGTTTGAATTGTTGTTTTCTTCGGGTAATATTTATTTTGTATATGGATACATTTTAAGGTCGAGATTACGAATTTGGACAATGTACTTTTTACTTAAATACACCATGTTCAGTTCACATATGTCCCAACTTATTAGGCTTTTTCCATGATACATCGTTGTTTAATTTTAAAAAAGGCTCGTTCAAAAAATTTAACTTTGGAAGTTGTAATATCTTTTTTGTTAATGAGGTTTATGAGAATGAAAGAAAAATACCAATGCTAGTGGAAATATTCCACCATAAAAGAAAAATATGTTACGAGCGTGCATGAGCAACATGCTTGATGGAAATAAACTTGCACCTGTCCAGCACTGCGGTCCTTCATTTTTATCTTTTCTTTCTTCTGAGATTTCCATTTCTGCATAATGTGACTTTAGTACGCATTGCAGATTAAGGAAACCAGACTGCATACACTCCTTCCATAATTTGCAAAAGAAAAACCAAGCATACTGATTCCATTAAGAAAATGACGTTGAGCTGCTGGCCTCTTTGAATAAATCTTTTACTTTCAACTACCAATTACATAATTGCAGACCTCCTCTTGTATACCTTTTCCTTGGTACTAAGCCATCAGATTCCATCTAGTAGATCCTGCATTTTTCTCATAAGCTTTGGAGCACCTATGACTTTTCTACCCGGAGAAATCGATGACCGCCCGACATTTCCCCCTGCCGTTCCTCATTTCTTCAAGATCATTCTCAATGACACTTCCAGAGACAAGAAAATTGTAAGCCTCTCTCTCTTTCTCTCTCTCATGTTTTCTGTTGTAGTTAGGCCTAGATCATATTGAGGTGATTAATCTCTACTGTTGTTAGGCTTAGATAGTACTGATGAGTTGATTAATTTCTTGCCCGAAAAAGATGAGTGTTTTATACTAAAAGACCAAATACCGAAACTTTCGCTGTTGTGCAGAAAATTCCACCGAAATTTGTGACGAAATATGGAGACAATATGTCAAATCCAGTATTTTTCAAGGTTCCAAGTGGCTTAGAATGGAAAATAGAACTTCGAAAATGGGATGGTGAGGTCTGGTTTGAGAATGGTTGGCAGGACTTCTCTAGTTTTTACTCTCTGGATTATGGTCACTTGCTGGTTTTCGGGTATGAAGGGAATTCAAAATTCAGGGTTCTGATATTAGAGAGAAGCTGCACAGAGATTGAATATCCCCTACAAAATACGGCGGAAAAAACTGATGAAGATGAAAAATCCAGCGATGATTCCCATGATACTTCCTATCATGAGTCTGGTGATGATTTGGATGTTAGTTCTGTTGAAATCGGGGAGAATCGTACACCCTGCCCAAGAAAAACAAGGGAGAAATCTCTACTGTCTTGTCCTCGACCTCGCAAGAAAAACAGACCAAGTTCATGTGGTAAGGAGAAAACCAACATCGAACTTGTTCAATGTGGTTCCACATCAATCAGACTAATTAGAAACTCTCAGCAGTACGAAATGATGTTTGAGAAGACAACGAAAAGCAGAGATCCACATTTGTCGAAGTGAAACTTGAGAACATAATTTTGTTCTCCATTTTCACCTCCTTGTGTTTTCTGCCATTATGTTCCAAGTCTCTAACTTGTAATTAATATCCTTATTGTATTAATTCAACAGGCAAAGCTAATGTTCCAGCTGCAAGTGCAAAAGCCACAGCTCTTGAGAGACCTAGTGGTTTCAAATCTGATCGACACCCTCCTCTCAAGGTTGCTATGACACGCACATATATATATCGAAGCTACTTGGTAAGCTTTCTATAGAGCCATCACCCCGTTTGGGGATACCGCAGATAACGAATTTAGCAGATGCAATTGTCATCCCAAGGCCATCATACGCATTGTTTCCTAAATTTTATTATTGACTTGACTGCTTTTCCCCTTTCTTTTTTTATTTTTCAGAGTTTGCCATCCCAGTTTATCAAGAAACACCTTAACCGGACTGTTGGTTATGTCATCCTTCGGGTTTCGGGTGGAAGAACTTGGCATGTCCAATTCGAACAATACGAGACCGGAAGATGCAGATTGCTGGGAGGTTGGAAGCAATTTGTGCGAGAGAACAGTTTGGCAATTGGCGATGAGTGTGTCTTTACTGTGATTAACACCACCAAACCTTTGTTTGATGTTGTCATTTCCCGGCAGCGGATAGAATGCTGCGACTTGCAACGTGAATAACTGAAGGAGAAGACTGAATCTGAATCTGAATATTGCACCATGAGTGACTGCTACCAAGGTGAATTGAGTATTAAGAGCAGAGGAACAAGTGTCTGTAAATTTAATGATGTGCAAACATAAATACCCCTAAGTTGCGTTTATATGTTGTGCCTCCTGATCCCTTTCGAAAGATCAATCTTGTGTTTTATATTTCAGTTGTCATTTTGAACAGTTCATCTTAATAGGAATACTCTATTGTGAGAGTAACGATTATTTAGTGGCATGTGAAGTTGTGTGCCTATTATTATAATTGGAAGCTGCCTCCTTTTTCTTATCATAAAATGAAAACATATTAAAAGAAAAGAACTCTACATTATTCATTATAATGCCGTTTTGAAATAGCACTATAGAGTGGACACTCAAAGTAAATTCCATTCAAATAAAAAGTTAGTACAAGATAGAGACAACTCAAAAAGAGACTCCAAGAGCCAGTCTCTGGTAGCCTGTTGGATTGAATTTGTGCGACCTCCACAACAACCCAGCTGGTCCTGTTTGAGACTGGCAGAGACAGTGGAAAAAAGAGAGATTCCAAGATAGCCAAACAAAGCCTAACTCCACAAAAGAAAATTACATTAAAAGAAGACCTAGAGGACTAATTCAAAGACTTTACCTTTCTCACCATTGTGTGAGTGGTCTTTCGTAATTTTCGATTTGCGTCGGTGCCTGCCGTATAGCTTTGGTTAGGGTCGATGCCAGTCCCATGTTTTTCATGTGTGGTTTGATTGGTTTCAGCTTTTTCTAGCTCTTTTTGTTGCCTGCAATTTTCACGATCTCCTTCTATCCCTTCTTTTTTTGCCTTTTATCTCACCTTCCATCATCTGCATCATTTGGTCCCGTCATCCATAATGAAATAGAACCGTTTTGAGGTTCCTATGAAATGAGGCATGGAGCGGAGCCACCACGAAGTAGTTCCAGGGGTTACAAAGAAAACTTCGAGCTCATATTGGTCATGGGTTGATAACAGGAATTGAACTCTATGAGATCTAATCTCCTGTTGTTCCTCAGTAACTCAGTGGTAGAGCGATCAGCTGTTAACTGACTGGTCGTAGGTACGAATCCTACCTAAGGATATTTGATTCATTCTGAATTCTTTAATTCGGAATAAAATGTTCCCTTTAATTGTTAAGAATAGATAACTTGTTCCCTGTGTCTTTGTTTCTATTGGATTCTATTTCATGGTATTACATTTTGTTCTGTGATATTTGAGAATCACTGTCAATACCTCGGCGTATGTCAGGGATACCCCTTCTTTTGACCCATCCTTATGTTGTCAATTCCAGTCGGTTAACGCCTCCGTTTACTGCAATTTGTCACGAATCTTTGGGAGGATGTGTAGAGCTTTAACTTGGGTGTTCGCACAACCACCCTTCTTGACCGTTGTTGGTCTTTCCCGTAGTTCGCCCTCGTCGTCTTTGTTGCTCGTGGGTTCTCCCTACGTGTTTCCTTGTTCTCCTAGAGGCAGTTCTTGCTAGGACTTTGAGGACGTTGTGCTTCTTTCTTCACCATTTATGGGGTTCTTGATGGTGTGATCTTAAGTGCTCATAATGGGAGGCTGATCGTGACAATTGTTGGGTGGTTCTTCTATGGCGGCGTCGGCGTTGGCGTCTGCAGCTTCAGGAAGACTAGCTTTTTAGGATTTTTTTTTTTTTTTTTTTTTTGGTGTGGTTTGTTTGGGTGTGTTGGGCTCCAAGCTTGGGCTTGTGACTTTGTGTTCTGTGTGTTTGTAGCCCATTTTTATCTGCTCATTACTTGTATTTCGGCCTCTGTTGTGCTTATGTTTGTTAGTAATGAATTTTACTCTTTGACAAAAAAAAAGAGCAGCTCATCATAGCATACAAAAAAAAATCTAGACTTGAAAAACTAATAAAACAGCAATCTCCATTGATCAACAATTTGATGTCCCATGTTTGGTTGGTTGCCCAAAAGGCTATCTGATCCGATAAAATGTGTAGTCGTAGCACGCTAGTGCGCATACTCCTCCTTTATCTATGGGCAAGACTCTATTCAAATCTATGGATTTCCCCAGTGTCAAAGCAATACCCTATCAAATTCTGCCACTTGTTGAGTGACACCTTCTTTTATATAAGCACCCCACCATTGAATGATGAACTTTCTAGTCTTCGTCTCTGACCCGATTAAGGTAGAACACAGGGTCAAGCCAAACCCTTACTCGCTTGAATTGAATTAGTATCTCCTTCATCTAGTCAAGAAGGAACAAAACCTGGGGAATTGAACCATTACTCTTCTATTACATTACGGAGAAGTCCATTCTCGTCAAGATCGATAGGACAAGCCGCCTCCACTTAGAAGAAGGACTAAAGAACTAAGAGGATGAACGAAAAATGGGGGTAGGTAAGCCACCCACGCTTTGAGCGCTTTCTAATCTTACCAAATAATGCATATTGCACTTTAAAAGCTACAAACCACCAAAGTGTACCCCCAAAGGAGATCCTTGGAGGAAAGACTCGATGAACTGAGTAGCAGAGGTAAATGGTAGAGGATTGGCGTTGGCAAACAATAATTGGAGGATAAAGGAGGTTGAGAAATAATTGCACAACACCCTTACTTAAGGAGGTTGAAAAACTACAAGTAGTGATAAACTTGATGAGCGCAAAGAATGTAAAAATGACAGGGAATATCATGTATATGTACTTTTTCTGAAAGTTTTACAGCTTGTAAAGAAAGCCATTTATAACTTTGATATTCTTGAGCTTTTTAAACAAGTAAAGATAAATATTCCTTTATTAGATGTTGTTAAGCAGGTTCGCTTATGCTAAATTTTTGAAAAACTTATGCACTTATAAAAGAAAGCATAATGAGAAAAAAAAATTTGTTTATAGCTGCCCATGTGATAAGATTGTACAAAGCGTGTAATTTTTGGATTTTCGCATGTAATTTTTTACTCCAACAAGTATAAAAATAATCAACAAAACTTACAAAAAAATAACAATAAAATACAAAAGTCAAGTTGATTACAAAATACATATTTTTAGTAAATAACTTAAAAAATCAGAATACTTACAAAAGTTCGAAACACTTAAAAAACTTTCTCGTCATAAATTCAAAATTCGCAAAATCTCTAAATACATTCTAATTTTCAATCCAATTTCTCAAAACATATTTGGATCCGAATTTTTGGGGGAATTCAAAATTTTCAATGTCAAAAATAATAAAACCATTCCAACTTGAACTCCCATATATAACACTTTCGCCAGACTGCTCTTTTTTTTATTTTTTTATTTGGGTTAAGTTTTCGCCAGATTGTTCAACACTACTTAAATGCAGGTGATTCCAACGTATCCACCACTAATAAACAAGAGGCAATGCAAGGGTAAACAAGTGTCCACCTCTCCGAAAAGAAAAAATTATTAAGGTATTCATAAAGTTATGATTAATGTTAGAAATATCGAATTTTTAAATTAATTTTACAAATTGAATGATGTGGACGTTGATGATTGAATTATAATTTAAGTGTCAATTTATATGCTTATTTTTTATTTATGACATATCATTTTATTTACAAATTTAATTTAAAATTTTGTTACTCTAACATTACGCTGGTATACATAAACACAGATTCCTTGAAATGCTCAACACACACCAAACCAAGGACAGTTCTGAGTCTTTGACCATTTCTCCGTTTTGAAGAGAAGCGCTGAAGAGGAAGAAGAAAATGGTGATGGCAAGATCAAATGCAGTAAGAGCACCCACTTTTTTCAAGGTTCTTGTAGATGACTTCTCCACCCAGTTGGTAAGTCCAGCGCCCTCCTATTATCTACTCTCTCTTTACACTTTACATAAAATAAAAACAGAAAAGAAAATTCCTTTAATTATTTACCCGTCAACAGAAAAAAAAAATTGCATTGTTATATCACAGTGGATAATCATTGGAGTTCCCACGATTCAAACCTAATAGCTTTGAGTAAACAGTATTTCCAGCACTCAAGTTTCATGTTATGGATTGACCACATAAATCATTTAATGTTTGTATTTTGTATGACTGTTGCTTCGTTTTGATGTAATTTCCCAATTGGATTAATGAGTTTTTGTTCTATTTGTAAATCGCCTTTGTTTTGTTCATATTCTGTCTTTTGGAGTCTAATTATTAGCAATGTGGTCTTAATCCTCTTCTAATTTCATCCTGCTCAGTGGAAAAAAACCATAACTTCGATTGAATCTGTAAAATAATTAAGGTCTGTTTGGAATCCTTCTTGGATCCTATTTTTTGTTTTCAAACATAACGAATGTAGCTAAATTACTTAATACTCATTAGTTTCAAAATAAAAAAAATTGGATCCTAGAAGGATACCAAGCAACCGCTAAGGATCGGGGCATAAAATTCTCCTTATTTGTGATAAAATATGTACATGGCATCCCATATCTACCATAGCTCCCTGCGTAGATTTTAGGAAATTATTTCCGCACACCCTTTCTCCTGCATGCCCTTGTTTAGTTATGTCCCTTTGATTCATCTTTCCAAAGGCCAAATATAAACAAGCGTGTGCATATAAATCACTTACCTAACTATTTGCCTTTTGTTTTAGTTTTCATTGGCTGAAAATAAGTTTGCTAATGCTGATCTTGATGTAAATTATATGTTGCCAGTTGGATCATAAGATTCATTTCTATGTTACAGCAAATCCCGCTGGCTTTTCTCGTGCATTTTGATGGAAAGGTACCTCAAGAGACCAATCTTCAGACCCCAGGTGGAACTTGGCCTGTTAGTCTGAAAAAACGTAATGACAGGTTCTTTTTCCAAAAGGGTTGGAAGGAATTTGTGCAGGACAATGGTTTCCAGCTTTGTGAGTTCCTAGTTTTTCGATATTATGAAAAATTGGGATTCTATGTTGACATATATGGAAGAAATGGATGCAAAAAGGAGTTTGTGATGGTTATTAGGAAGAGGGACAGACCTCATGAGGATGCACATGGCAATGCAGTGCACAGAAAGACACCAAGAAATCATGGAAAGCAGAAAGTAGATAACCAAGGTCAAAAAGGCTTGGCTCATGGAACTGGGACCAGTCGTGCGACTCATGCCAATATTCAAATCAAAGATGAAGTAACTGATGATAGAGAATATGAATTATCGATGCATCCAAGGGCTACAAGACCTGAGAAAGCTGTTGCTCTTCAGAGAGGCAATGGTTTTGAATATCGAAACCCTTTTTTCAAGGTTCCACTGCGGTTCTCCTATACCCATTATGGTTATCTGGTAAGCTTTCTATGGAGTAACCCTACTAGGCCATCAAAATAAACTCACTCTATTTGTAATTTTGTACATGTACAGAGAAACGTAAAATCATACATATTCTGTGTAAATTTATTTGTCTTTCGACTCTTTCCTGCTTTTCTTTTTTCAGGCTTTGCCAGGTATGTTTGTCAAGGCACATCTCACTGTGAGGCCTTCTGATGCTACCCTTCGGGTTTCTGATGGAAGAACTTGGCCTGTTAAAGTTGGATTTGATGTAGCTGGACACTGCAGATTCCTTAGTGGTTGGAGGCTATTTGTGAACGACAATGGTTTAGAAATTGGTGATATATGTGTCTTTGTCTTGATTAACAAGATTGAGTTTTTGTTTGAAGTTGTTCTTCACCGCAAGATAGGAGCTGTGAGTCCTACCTTGTCACCAGGTAAGCAATCTGTAAGCAATCTGTTATGCTGTGAATTTCTGCTCCATTATGTCTGCCCTCTGCATAACACAGACATGTCTTATTGTTTCTTCTTTTCGTTTAGTGGAAGACAAACTGCAGCGGAGGATCAATTCGAGTTACGAAATCAAGATAGAAGTATAATATATGAAGCTTCTTCTGATGAAATGCCTCCTGCAAACGAAGGCCAAGCATAAGTATTACAAGGCCAGTTGCCTATATGTATATTTTGTCTTTTGTTGTTATTTTACCACCTGTCAACTGGCTCGTCTAAAAGAACAGTAATGTACCATATTAACCACTTAATTTCGATATCCTTAGGTGTTTCATTGAACAGAAGGGGACATACTGCCACTCTTCATGTTAGATAGATTGTGTCCTGCCAAGTTGTTTTCTCTTCAAACATTTCATCAACCCCAATCATGTCCTAAAGATGAAAAAACAATATTAGGTTGAAAAAATGGACAAAATGGGTGGGCGTTATTGAATTATTTCTCCATTCGAAGGTGCATTTTTTCTGTTTTTTGTTCGTGCAAATACGCTCTAATTTAATGAAGTTAGTTTTGTTTTTGGGTTTTTGATAACTATTATACATCAGTCCAACTAAATTGGGGTTTCAAGATTTTGCATCCAAACTGGACTGGGTAGGATTAGAGAAAAATCAGACTCCTTTATTTTTTCTTATCAAATAATAGGTTTTGTTAAATTATATGTTAGATTGGTCACCGATGGTGTTCGAACCCGTACTGTCATGCAAGGGCTCAATACTTTTCCATCACTATGGTAAATGGCCACTTCTGAAAAATCAGACTCCCATTCTAGCAGTTTCTCATCTAGCAATCAATTTTGTTCATTCACATTTATAAAATTATTTTTAAAAGGTTTAGATCCTTAATTTTCATTTGGAGAGAAAGGAAAATACCGATCACATTTTTTAAACTACATGTATTATTCCTGTAATAAAAGTGGGGTCTATTTGTATGAAAACAACTCATGGTTAATTTTCATTTAGGGGAAGGACAATACCATAAAGACCACATTTTAATATTTTATAGACTACATGTGAACCATTTTTAAAAATGAAAACTAATGAAAATGGCTTGAAAACTTTGAGTTTTAACGATAAAAACAAAATAAAGGGTGAAATGAATAGTACTATGATTGATTTTTTTAGTGTAAAAATGTGATTTTTCGTTAAAATAAACAGTACCGAGAATTTTTCGTTAAAGTTTTCTTTTTTAAATAAAGGTGGGACCTATTTGTATATAAATAATTTTCATTAAGGGGGAGGAAAGTACCATGGAGACCACATTGTGTAGACTATATGTGAATCTCTCTCCTGAAAGTGAGGCCTATTTGTATTAGCGGATTCAACCTATTAGAGAGATGATTCATGTGGTCTATAAAATGTGGTTTCTTTAGCATCGTTGGGAAAGAAAACAACATTTTACTTTTAAAAAAGATAATTGATAAAAGGGTTAATCTTAGGGGGTGTAGTCAAACTAAAATTTAAAGGGATTTTAAAAGTGATAGATTTTATAGTATTTAAGAGGATTAAAGACTCCTACAAAATTCATATGGATTTTAAAGAATTTGAATGGATTGTGGTGGAAGGATTTGAAATCCTAGGGGGTGGGGTTGGATTCTTTTTAGTCTAGGTTATATATACTTTTTGCTCTTAAATCCCACAAAATCCACAACTTATTGAAATTCTTCAAAATCTTAATTTTTTTAATACACTTAGATTTTGAATGGATTCTAAAATCCTTTAAAATCTTCTAAAATCTTTTAATTGATTACACCTTGTTGATGCACAAAATCAGTGAGGACTTTGGTACAACAGAAAGTGTCAGGTTTTGTGACCTTCGCTTGGTTGCTTCGGTCACTAGTGAGGATAAATATGTAATGAATAGAGACAGAGAAGCAAACACAAGATATACGTGGTTCACCCAGATTGGCTACGTCCACGGAGTAGAGGAGTTCTCATTAATTGTGAAGGGTTTACACAAATACATAGGTTCAAGCTATTCTTTTGTGAGTTCTAGTGAATAGTTTAGTACAAAATGACATTAGGAAATATTGTGAGAGAATGATCTCTATTTATAGAAGAGAGTTTCTAGTTTCATTCTGACATTGACACGTGTCGTGTTGTGATTGGCTTATGATGTTGACACGTGTCGCGTTATGATTGGCTTCTGATGTCGACACGTGTCACGCTGTGATTGGCCTCCTGGTTGGAGGGAAACTCTTCTGGGTCCTTGACGGTATAACGTTGACTGGTGCTCAGTAGTTTCGGGATTGGTCAAGTATGGTACAAACAGTAGAGCCAGACTCCCAACAGGATTACTTTCTTAAAAACCGAAGCGGCACCGCTTTCCGAATCTCGAGAGCCAGATCCCCGACGGGATTGCTTGTTCGAAAACCGAAGAGGCACAGTTCTCAGAACTTCGAGAGCCAGATTTCCTTAGATAAAGCATGTCTGTAATCTTCACACGCAACATCAGCTTTCCAGATACCACATACCACTTTTTCAAAGTGCTCTGACAAAGTTAAAACACGTGAAGCTGGCAGCTCCCACTACATTGATGTGACCAAGAAGGGTAAAGGAATAGCATTATTACTTGTTATTGGGAAATCCCTATATATGTCGACCTACCTCCTCCACGGACAGGCAAACCTGCAAAAATGCTCAACCCTTTCTCACATTCGAGAAGGCACCCTCAACATAACCTCTCAAAATACTCAGCTTTATTTCCCCCCGATAATACCTCAGCAAATAAGCCACACCAAGAACAAGAGTATCTCATATCATCAGGGTCGAAAGCAAGAGTATCCCATATCATGCTTTCTCTCTGTCCTTGTCTTTGTCCTTGTCCACACCTGCAGGACAAGGAGAAAGAGAGCAGTCAGTCGGAACCTGAAATAAAACCTCCAATCTGGAACTGACTGCCTGAGACCTTTTCCTGGATGCTTACTTAGCATTGCTCTCGAGTACTCATCCTCAACTGCTGTCAAGGTCACGAATTCCTCCGGCAAATACCTCATGACAGTTGATCAGATATTGGCTCTTTACAGTGAAGCTGCCAAGCGTGGATGAGTCACTATGAAGGAATGTTCTGAAGAACCATTTAAATGCAAAGGTTGCACACCACTTCTGCCATGCAAAGGATTGAAGCAGAAGGTTCAACGATGAGCTGAAACAGATCACTACAGCACAACACATTTCCATACCACATTCACTATTCTGTCAACAGCAAGAGTATCCCATATCATCAGGGTTGATCATACTCTATATTTGATGGACTTGTTTTGACCCTCAAATTCTTGAGTCGACTCACTAAGGCGTCGTAAACTGCACGTGCCGATTCACCACTCTTGAATCAAATCCTTAAAGATCAAGCCACCAACGGTCCTTGAAGATATCACAAGCTCGATTCAAGATCAAATGTCCACCACCCTGAATCAAATCCAGTTCAAGAATAAACCTGTGGAAAGTTACTTCTTCAAAAGCAAAAGTATTTCATATCATCTCTTCTCCATTTGCTTATCCTTATCCTTGGTGCTATTTACGACACAATGAGAAGGAGAACAATCAACAGGAAGCCTAAGTCGAACCTCCGATCCAGGTTGCTTACTTGGAAGTCTGATTGTTTACCTTATCTGTTACCTCATTCAACAAATCTCCTAGCTCGGCGACTTGGGGGACTCCTACTATAGGGTTTGTGTCGCACTTGACCAAGCCCGAAACTACAAGTAAGCTTCAAGTGAAATTGATACATTACCTTGTGCATCTTCATCGGTTAAAGATATCACCCCTGGATGGAGGAAAAGTACTTCCAGAGAAGATGCCACATCTACATATGAGACAGATAAGGCAAGTGAAAATGATACCACACTTTGGTACTTAGAAGTTTCGTGATTACTCAATGGCTTGGATCTTGCAAGTCCCCAACCGAGGAGCTTCCCTCACTCGGGAACTTAGGGGAGCACTGTTTGTACCATACTTGACCAATCCCGAAACTACTGAGCACCAGTCAACGTTATACCGTCAAGGACCCAGAAGAGTTTCCCTCCAACCAGGAGGCCAATCACAGCGCGACACGTGTCTACATCAGAAGCCAATCATAACGCGACACGTGTCAACATCAGAAGCCAATCACAACGCGACACGTGTCAATGTCAGAATGAAACTAGAAACTCTCTTCTATAAATAGAGATCATTCTCTCACAATATTTCCTAATGTCATTTTGTATTAAACTATTCACTAGAACTCACAAAAGGAGAGCTTGAACCTATGTATTTGTGTAAACCCTTCACAATTAATGAGAACTCCTCTACTCCGTGGACGTAGCCAATCTGGGTGAACCACGTATATCTTGTGTTTGCTTCTCTGTCTCTATTCATTTACATATTTATCCTCACTAGTGACCGAAGCAACCAAGCGAAGGTCACAAAACCTGACACTTTCTGTTGTACCAAAGTCCTCACTGATTTTGTGCATCAACACACCTAGATTTGAATGGATTCTAAAATCCTTTAAAAAAATTTAATTGACTACACTAGGATTTTAAAGTCTTTTAAAATCCTCTCAAATCCGAGTTTGACTACACCCCCCTTCGTTTACTTCCCTAAAGTTTCTTGGTTTTCAACATTTGGTATATGAAGTTTTTTTCATCCCAGAGTGGTACATAAAATTATAATTTTAGGACACTTTCAAACATCCGTTAAGATTGCTATTAAATTTGCTGTTAACTGATGACATGACATCCACATGGACAATGACTAAGCGCTACGTGGATATTAAAAAATAAAATTTAATAAAATAATAAAATTTTAAAAAATTAAAAAATAAAATAAAATTTGGTCTTCTCCCTCGCCCCTTCCGACCCCCCCTCCCTTCTCTCCTCTGCACCCACCCTTCCCCCTCCTTCTTCGACTCCACCCGAGCCCCGACTTCCAGCCTCAGCCGCCACCAAAACATCTCTCTTCTCACCCAAATCCTTCTCCTCCAAAATCTCCTACACTCCCCTCACCCAAAACCCCTCCTCCACTTCTCCATCGCCGCCTTCAAATCCATCTCCGCCACCATCGCCGATTTTATTCAGATTTTTTTTTACCTGCCATGCAAGCGCACCTGCCATAGCAAAGGTCGGATGACAAAGATCAGTCAAGGACTCAACTCTTCCACCGAGCCTTTTGTCACGACTGTATTGAGTTTTCCATTAAAGGATCTAAACCAATTAAATACAAGTAACTACAATTAATACCATAAGCCGTGTATAGAATTGCTCTATGGAAACAATCAGTAAAACTTACTTGAAGAATTCATCATTCTGAGTTAGAGTTTTCTCCTCTCTGCAATCTTGTGTTCAGTTCTCAATAGGACACACTTCTCAGTATGAACGATAGATTGTGAGAGGAGAGACCAAAACATATATCTACAACAGTTGACAGTTTCCTCCTATTAAGGAAACTGTCATCCAGGATGTGAGTGATTTAAAAACCACTCTTCAAGAGTTATGTTCCCACTAAAATATAAATAATAATATTATTATTTATTTCCTAATACATGTATAATTCTATTTCTTATTTAATATAACACAAATAAAATGATGTGGCAAACTCACTCATGTGACACAATCTTACATTCTCCCACATGAGTGCAGCTAAAACATTTTCAAAATAGCATTATATACCATAACTCAATAGTGATCATTGAATCATACTCATGTAAACAAAAAAAATTCCAATAATTCTTCACTTCAACACAATCACAGAATTACATAAAACTTGACACAAACATTTGTACCAGCACTCTATAATCACTCAGTAATCATATCAAGTGTCATTATTGTAAATAGGGAATTAATAAGTGAAAACATTGGTACCAATAAGGCTTCCACATTTTGGTCTAATAATGTCATTAACATCTCCAAAATTCATAAGAGTTTTGCAAAACATTACCATTAATACGTTATCAACATGTATATTTTTTTCACAACACAAGTCATTGAAAATATAACTTAATGCAAACATTGAAATGATACCTAGCTCCCACATTCAAAATAGTTCAAGTGAAGCATGTAATCCCATCTTTGGCACTAGTCTTTGAAATGTTGTAACATTCACTACCTTTGTAAGAGGATTTGCAACTATGTGAAAAGTGCTAAGTTGTTCTTTATCAACTGACTTTTCCCTGACTTTGTCCTGAACTGTGAGATACTTGATATCCAATAACCTTGAAGCTTCTGTTCTTTTGTTGTTTTTAGCAAAGAAAACCGCATAACTGTTATCACAATATAGCTTCAATGGTTTTTCTATGTCGGAGACAACCTTCATGCCACAAATTAAATTCTTCAGCCACATACCATGCCTAGTTGCTTCAAAACATCCAATGTATTCAGATTCCATGGTTGATACAGCACGAGTCTTTTGTTTCTCACTCTTCCATGAAATAGCACCATTGGCCATAATAAAAACATATCCATTAGTTGACATGCAGTCATCAACATCCCCTGCCAAATCAGCATCACTAAAACAAACCAAATCAAGTGATTCTGCATAACTATAAACCAGCATATAAAACTTCATTTTCTGTAAGTATCTGAGAACCTTCTTGGCTGCGTTCCAATGTGAAACACCAGGATTTGATTGAAACCTACCTAATACACTCAATGTGAAAGCCAAATCAGGTTGGGTGCACACCTGAATATACATAACACTTCCAGCTAATGAGGCATAAGGCTTGTCTTTCATAGTTTCAACTTCAAAATCAGTTTTAGGACACTGACTTTTTGAAAATTTGTCTCCCTTTCCAATTGGGACATCACCACCAGAACATGTTTCCATATTGAATCTCCTAAGAACTTTATTGATATAGTTCTTTTGGGACAATCCTAAAACCCTTTTTTTGTCCCTTTTTATTTCAATGCCTAACACAAAATGAGCCTCTCCCATGTCTTTCATGTCAAAACTATTAGACAACATACTTTTTGTTTCTTGTAGCAAATGAATATCTGAACTTGCAAGCAATATATCATCTACATAAAGAAGAAGAAATATGAACCTGGAGTTTATCATCTTCATGTAGACACAATTGTCAATTTTATTCATGACAAAACCAAACGAAGTTATCACTTCATCAAACTTTTGATTCCACTGCCTTAAGGCTTGTTTAAGACCATAGATAGATTTGTTCAACTTGCATACCATGTTCTCCTTCCCCCTTTCAATAAATCCTGGTGGTTGAACCATGTAAATGTCTTCATCTAAACTGCCATTGAGAAAAGCAGTTTTCACATCCATTTGATGTAATTCAAGATTGAAATGAGTTGTAAGTGCCATGATAATACGCAAGGAATCCTTTGTAGAAACTGGGGAAAATGTCTCGTTATAATCCAATCCTTCATTTTGAGTGAATCCCTTAGCAACAAGTATGGCCTTATGTCTCTCGATTCTTCCTTGTGAGTCACGCTTGGTTTTAAAAACCCATTTACATCCTATTGGTTTCATCTTAGGATGGGGTGTTTCTAAAGACCAAACATTGTTTTTGGCCATCGAAAACAATTCCTCTTCCATTGCTAACTTCCAGAATGAGGCCTTGTCACTTTGCATAGCTTGTTGAAATGATACATGATCATTATCATTACCAATATCATAATCTGTTTCTTGCAAGTAAACTAAATAATCATCGGAGATTGCTGATTTTCTTGGTCTTTGAGACTTCCTCAGAACTGGTGCATGTGCTACATCACTTTTTTGTGGCTGCAATGGTTGTATATCAAGAATATGAACAGGATTTTCATTGGTTACATGTGGTTGAGTGGCTGCAATGTCATCTTCAATAGCTATATTTGACATGGGAATAGGCAGAGTAACGGTATTGCTTGAAGATGCCATTTCTGTTTCACCAACATCCTAAAAAATGTACGAATTCTTGGACTGACAGTGAGTTGCATTAAAGTCTTCAATAAACTTTGCATTATTTGTCTCAGAAATCTAAGTATGTGAATGAGGACAATAGAATTTAAACCCTTTTGACCTCTCTGAATAACCCACAAAATAACAACTTGTAGTTCTCAGATCAAGCTTCTTTTCATTAGGGTTATAAAGCCTTGCTTCTGCCTTACATCCCCAGGTGTGAAAATGAGCTAAACTGGGTTTTCTGCCTGTCTAGATCTCAAATGGAGTAGAAGGAATAGATTTGCTAGGCACACGATTAAGAATTTAGTTGACAGTCTTAATAGCTACCCCCCCACAAAAATTCTGGCAATTGAGAATGAGATAGCATGCTTTTAACCATATCTTTCAATGTTCTGTTTTTCCTTTCCGCTACTCCATTTTGATGTGGAGTTCCTGGAGTTGTATATTGAGCCATTATTCCTTGTTGTTGGAGAAACAAGGCAAAAGGTCCTTTCTGCTGACCACTTTATGTGTACCTGCCAAAAAATTCCCATCCTCTATCTGATCTAACAACTTTAATAGTCTTTTCCAATTGATTTTCAACTTCCAGTTTAAAGATTTTAAAACAATTGAAAACTTGAGACTTTTCGGACATTAAATAAAGATAAGTGAACCGTGAAAAATCATCAATAAATAGAACAAAGTAGAGATTACCACATATGGTCTTTGTTGGAAATGGACCACAAACATCTGTATGTATTATTTCTAACAAGTTACTGCTTCTAGTTGAACCTAGCTTCCTAGTACTTGTGGCTTTGCCTTTAAAACAGTCAATGCATGACTCTAAATCAGTAAAATCCAATTCTAGCAGCATACTAGCTTTCATCAAACATTTCATTCTATCCTTGGAGATATGCCCCAATCTTCTATGCCAAAGCATATATGACTTATTATTAGAGAGCACTCTCTTAGGGGCAGAATTTTCAACATTGAAACATTCTTGAACATAAGTACATTGAAGCTGCCATAAATCTCCATTTGGAAAAGCATAACCAAGCAAATTATCAAATTGATTCTTATGAAAAAATCTGATGCTTTCATTATCTCCAATAAAAGAAAAACCATCCATTACAAACTTAAAAACTGAAAACAAATTCCTTCTCATAGAAGGTACGTATAAGACATTGTTCAAAACCAGAAGACAACTCTAATTCGATACTTCCAACAGACTCGACATCTACTTTTGTTCCATTTCCAACAAACACTATGTAGACCTCTCTACTTGGTTCCCTCTAGCTTTTGAATCCCTGCAATGAATTAGTGATATGGACAGTGCAACAAGTGTCAAACCACCATGAATTTTGAGGTACAAAAACTAAGTTTGATTCAACAGTAACAAAAACATTAACAATTTTAATACCTTTCTTAATCAACCAAGCCTTAAAGCCAGCATAATCTCTCCTAAGATGTTCAGTTGACTGACATAAATGACACTTTTTGACAAAATCTTTATTCACTTTCAGACCAGAGTTATTAGAGGAAGGAATATTTTTAGCAAGTCCTTCAGAATTGAAAGCACCCTTTTTAGTTCCAGAAGAAGAACCTGGTTTGAATTTTGCTGATTTGATTTGAACATTCCCAGTATTTCCAAACTTGTTGAATGCAAAAGCCTTCTTTCCTTTTCCCACATTCACAAAATTGACAGTTTCTTCCTTGCCTTTCTTGAGTCTTTCTTCCTCTTGACAACAGATTGCAATCAGTTCATTCACATTCCAGGATTCTTTTTTAGTGTTGTAGTTAATCTTGACCTATTCATATTCAGCAGTCAAAGAATTAAGTGCCATGTGAACCAAAAATTTCTCATAAATTGGGACGTACAAGGTGTTCAGCTTGTTGCCAACATTGACAAGCTTAAGAAAGTGTTCTCTGATGCTTCCTCCATCAAACTTAGCAGAAGTGAGAGCAGTTAGATATGACCCTGTCTCCACCTTATCTAACCTCTTGTACTTCTTTTCAATGGTAGCCAAGTAGTCCTTAGCCAAATCGCACGAATGAATGCCTCCCCTAATGTGTTCCTCCATAGCATTTTGCATGATAAGTAAGGACATTTCATTGGTTCTTGCCCATTTTTCAAATGCATCTTTATGATCCTTTGTACTCTTAGTGGTCAAGGCATGTGGCTTAGGCTGCTTGAAAGCAATGGCAAACTCCAAACGTCCCAGATTCAAGTCAATTTGCTGCTTCCATGTTTTGAAATTGTTCTCATTCAATTTTTCAATATTGATGAGATTCAAAATGTTGAGACCTGTAAGTTGTTCAAAATTTCATAAGTGTTTGAATTTCATAATATCTATGACAAGAAAGTTGAACAAGCTTTCTTCATATTCAACTATAGAAACTGGTTACACCTTTAGGCAAGAAACCATTCTATATATTAAGATGAACATTAAAACATTTGCATAGCAAAGAATAAAGCACTAGAAATTATGTCATTCCACACCTTTAGGCATGAAGAAAAATACACAACCCGAGTTTTCTATTGTGCACTATACAATAGTTTATAACTAATCCCAGTAAAACAACCTCTTTGGAAGCTAATTTCACTTGTTACAGTTCATAAACCATAATCTGGTTAAACGAAACTTGATTCTTTAAGAGCAAAAATTTCAAATAAACCACTTTAGTAGTAAATTGAATATTCTTCATGAAACCAACCCAGAATTCATATTTTGTCGATCCAAGATATTGACAAAAATTTTACAGAAGGCCATCAGACAAATCAATTCAACCAAATTTGATTTCCAATGAATTCTAATATAATTCAGACAAAGTTCACAACTATAACCATAATCGAAAACAAACTCAAAATAAACGATTATAGTAATAATTTTAACCAAAAGGTAAACTTTCTCTGATTTAATTAGACAAGATTACATAATTTGTGATTAAATGATGATCGAAGTGGCAGATAGCAAAATTAGGTTAAATACCTTTATTTGAGATGATAATTTTGATGAAGGCAAGATCGTGAAACAATTGTGATATGAGAAGAAATACCTCATCGACTTTATTGATGAATTCAATCAAAATCAAAACTTAGTGAAACCACCATGCGAGAACAGAGAGAAGAGGCAAAAGATGCAGCAGAGCAAATGTGAAAAGACGCTTTATACCAAAAAGCAAAGTGGCACCGTTTCAAACCTTATTTTATTCTAGTTAAGTAATCGAGTTCAAGATTTAATTGGTGGCTCTGATACCACATGTAATGAGTCTTCCATTAAAGGATCTAAACCAATTAAATACAAGTATACCATAAGCCGTGTATAGAATTGTTCTATGGAAACAATCAGTAAAACTTACTTGAAGAATTCATCATTCTGAGTTAAAGTCTTCTCCTCTCTGCAATCTTCTGTTCAGTTCTCAATAGAACGAACTTCTCAGTATGAACGATAGATTGTGAGAGGAGAGACCAAAACATATATCTACAACAGTTGACAGTTTCCTCCTATTAAGGAAACTGTCATCCACGATGTGAGTGATTTAAAAACAACTCTTCAAGAGTTCTATTCCCACTAAAATATAAATAATAATATTATTATTTATTTCCTAATACATGTATAATTCTATTTCTTATTTAATATAACACAAATAAAATGATGTGGCAAACTCACTCACGTGACACAATCTTACAATGACATCTTTTACATCCGTGCAAAGCCAAATCCACCCAAACATACCCCAATTTTCACCCTCCCAGTCATCATATTACAATTATAGCTTTCGATTAACCAATATACATGAGTTTGCTCCCTTCAACCATAAGAAGAAATCAGATCTGCAGATGTTGTAACGATGTCGATCGAATTGATCTCGAAAACATCAAGGCTTCGAACCTCGATCGGTGTAAGAGGTCGGTAGATGCATCTTCAAAATATGAATCAAAGAACACAAGCACAAGCTGGTCAAGACGGCAAGCAACCCTCTCCTACCTCGATGCAAGCTTCATGATTGGCTAGGAGGTGTTGCTGCTGTCCGTTGGGAACGGCGATTTCACGAGGGCGATCGGCAACTTCACAGCAGGGCTGTTGTAGGGTTTCAAAGGATATCTGGGATTTGGGTTTTTGGATGTGGAGTCCTTTGAGGGTGAGACTGTGTGAGGGAGATATGAGAGAGAGGAGATTTGGTGGCGGCTGAGGTTGGAAGTCGGGATTCGGGTGAAGTCGAAGAGGTAGGGGGAAGTAGGGGTGGGTTCAAAAAAACGAAAACCGAAAAAAATCGAGCCGAACACCGAACCGAAACTGGAAAAAACCAAACCGAAAAAAAAAAACCAAACCGAACTAAGTGAACCGAACTGAACCGAAATAGGTTGGTTCGGTTTCAGTTTTGATGGTCCAGAAACCGGACCGGACCAAACCGAACCGATTTATATTTAATTATTTAAATCATATACAATACTGAAATCTGGAGGCCAGAAGTTTCGAACCCCTTACCTCCAGGTTGAGAATGTTTGCTTCAGCCAACTTGACAACAAGCTTTGTGTTGCTATAATTGTATTAGTAAAATATTTATACTGATTCTGGAACTTTTAATTCTTTATAAGATTTAGACACAAAACCCTAGCCATCCCATTTACTCCCATTTCATCTCCTCTTCGTTCTGACTTCTCAGCCTCGCTCTCTCCCACCGTCGAATTCTTGCACCTTCATGCTCTGCTTACTTAGTTTCTTCCTCTCTTCCTCCAAATCATACTCTCTCCCTCCCTCTTCTCCGGTTCTCCTCGCGAATTTCTTCATGGACGGTATCGGCCTCGGCGGCATCTTCCACAGTGGCTTTCAGGTTCCTCCTTCTCCTCTCATCTGTGTCTTCCTCTTGTGTACTCCCGGTTTTATGTATATGTATGTAATCTGAAAGTGGACGTGTAATTGGTAGTTGGAGTGCTATGAATTTGGGGGAGATTTAGGGCTTTATTCTGAAAGTAGACATGTAATTGCTAGTTGAAGTTAATAATTTTCTTGATTGATTGTAAACCTTTGATTTGAGTTGGATCTGAATACTGAAAAAGTTTCAATTTTCGCTATGTTAGTTTGGATTTTCGGTATTTGAGTGGAGCTTCTTGGAGCCCCTTTAGTTGTAGAAAGAAAAAAAAAGGGTTATTTATAATTTTATATTTCGCATTTGGCCATCTGGGACAGTTCAAGATTTGAAATTTATGGATTAAGGCATGAATAAATGTTCTTTCATAAAATTATTTTCATTGGAGAAAACTCAACTTCGGGTCGATGTGGGGTTAAAATGTGTGCAGTCTTTCCAATTATGTGGTTATGCAAATTCAGCTTCAGAGATTTGTATATGGTTATATTCTATATGTGGCTGCGACCCAATTGTGAACTTTGTCTACTTGTCCTTGCTTAATTTGTGGAATCAGCCATCAATGGTGTTTAACCAAAGTTCCTTTTGGCATTTGTATAGGAATTTTTTTTTTGCTATTGAACAAGAAGAAGAAGAGGAAAAAAAAAAACTGAACCGGGCCGAAACCGAACCAAAAAAAACCAAACCGAAAAAAAAAACTGAACCGAAAATTCAGTTCGGTCTCAGTTTTGGAAAAAAACCAAACCATTTCAAACCGAACCCAGCCCTAGGGGGAAGGGTGGATGCAGAGGAGAGAAGGGAGGGGGGTCAGAAGGGGCGAGGGAGAAGACCAATTTTTTTTAAATTTTTACTATTTTATTAATTTATTATTTATTATTTTGGGTAAAGTACAAAAAAACTACCTCAACTATGGGTCGAACGACACTATCATACCTCATCTTTTTAAAATGACAATGTCATACCTCATCTTACGAATTTATGACAATGTCAGACCTCCGTCAGTTTTTCTGTTAATTTATCTGTTAAGTGCTGACGTGGTTCCCACTCACTAATTAAAAAATTAATAATAAATTATTTTTTATATAAAATTGTGGGATCCACATCTACAAATCTCCTATCTTCTCTCTCGCCTGTCTCTCTTCTCTCTCCCTGCAACCTGCATCCCTAAAAACCCTTCCAACCCGTCCCCCCCAACCTTCTTCCACCACCTACCCTATCTCTCTAATCCCTGCCCCAAATCAGAAGCACTCCATCTTTCCCCTCCTCCTCCCACAAACCCCTCTCTGCCCTCGCACCAAAAAATTCTCTCAAAACCTATAAACCCCTCTTCGTCTCCACCGAGCTCGCCACCATCCCAGTCCTCTCCTTCACCGGCGACAAAGTTGGGGAAACTTTCCTCGACCTCAAGTCCGTACTTCCCTACACCGCGCGCGCCATCGTCCACCGCGCCATCATCGTCGACCTCCAGAACAAGGGCAGCAACACAACATCCACCCTCACCCGCGCGGAGGGGTTGTGTTCGGACCCAAGCCCAGGGATTGGAGCATCAAGATCAATCAGAAGGAGAAGTGGCTGGCGATTTCGACGGCGGTGGCGAGCACCGCAGAGAACACGATCGTGGTGCAAGATTTTAGCGACGAGTTCGAGAAGCTTGAGAAGCCGAAAACGACGGAGTTTATAGCAGCGATGAAGAGGTGGGGTTTGGACCCGAAGGAGAAGACGACGTTTCTAGTGACGGAGGTTTGATGAGATTTTGGATTTTGAGATTTGTAATGGGTTTTAGGATTTTGGGATGCATATTGCTCAGAGAGAGAGAAAATAGAGGTTAGAGAGCAAGAGGAGAAAGAGAGGGTGGGTGGTGGAGGAAGATTGGGGGGAAGGGTGGGAAGGGTTTCTGGGTTTTGGGATTTTAGGGATGCAGGTTGCAAGGAGAGAGAAGAGAGAGAGGCGAGAGAGAGATGAGATTTGTAGAGGTGGATCCACAATTTTATATAAAAATAATAATTTATTTTTAATTTTTTAATATTTAATTATTTTTTTATTAAAAATGGGTCCCGTTTCTAGCCACATCAGCATTTAACAGAAAAACTGACGGAGGTCTGACATTGGCACAAATTCGTAAGATGAGGTATGACATTGTCAATTTTAAAAGATGAGGTATGAAAGTGTCGTGACACCAATAGTTGAGGTAGTTTTTTGTACTTTACTCTATTATTTTTTAATATCCACGTGGCGTTAAGTCATTGTCCACGTAGATGCCACGTCATCAGTTAACGGAAAATTTAATAGCAACCATAATGGATGTATGAAAGTGTCTCAAAATTATAACTTTATGTACCACTCTGGGATGAAAAAAACTTCATATACCAAATGTTGAAAACCAAAAAACTTTAGAGTAGTAAACTGAGATTAACCTTTGATAAAAAAAAAGTGAAAGAAATCAATTGTTATGTTGGTTAGAGCCTTCTTCTCCAGAGCCACTACGTTTCCCATTCCCTTTAGTGTAGACTGGGCTAAAATATCTCATGTACTTCATGTAGTCGAAAAAGATAATTGAAAAATGGGTGTTTGTGTTTGTTGGAGGTAATTGACAGAAGAAAGTTACTCTATGGGACACAGCTACACCTATCCTCATGAGAGTACGTTTCTCCTAAAAGGAATTCACAAGAGAAGAAAAAAGGAAAGGTAAAAATAGTATCAAGAGAAAATCGTGATGGGAACAAGAAGAAGAAAACCCTCCTTGTTCAAGGTTCTTGTAGATGATTTCGCCAATCACTTGGTATGTAAAGAAAGGCTCATGTTCTTACTAGAAAAGAAACACAAAAAAGCAATTGAAATTTACCTCTTTCTTTTTTTTTTTTTTTTTTTTTTTTTGAGAAACTGGGTAATTTATTACCAGGACCGAAGCCAAAAGGAGACAAATAAAATCCCATAATAGACCCAGCGCGCAAGCCAAGGTTATCCCTTTAGAGCAACTTCAGTGTGGGTTAGTGCTCGGGGGAAGGGGGACGAAATAGGGCCAGATAGACCGGCCTTGAAGCTCCAGCGTGGGCAGCCCGAGGGAGAGTCGAGGCCCGAGCTCCGGGCCTGTGAGGAATTGCCAGCCCGAGAGCCCGAGTGGATGTGACGCCAGGGCTGACGTCATTCTGGCGTCGGCCCAATTTTTTATTTTTTTCTGTCAGGCGCGTGCGAGTCACCCGCGCGTGGGGGTGCGTCAGTCGACAACTTTTCAGACTGTGGGCCCGCATCGCAGTTTGCCAATGTTACCGTTGGGAAGCCACGTGGCTTCCCATGGTCCGTTCGATCTCAACGGCTCTTTAAATTGGACCGTTCGATTTGCAACGGTAATAAAAATAAAAAAATCTTATTTAATATCAACCTTTGGATCTGAGATCAACGGTTGATATTATTCTGCTTTATAAATAAATAAAAGAAAAAAAAGTTTTAAAATTAAGAAAAGTTACCGTTGTGACACGTGGCACAATCTGGAGTGTTGGAATTCAATTTTTTTTAAATCCAACGGCAGAGATTAATTAGTTCAATAAAATTTAAAAAAAATTGTAAAAAATCTGAAATTTTTTTAAAAAAATTGTTTTTACTTTTCTATAAATGCCTTCTCATTATCATCTACCTTACACCACAATTTCATATTTTTCTCAATTACTTTCAATCAAATTCCTATCTTTCTCTCAAAGTTTCAATCCAATTTTTTTCAACAAAATGACTACTGATGTAGGTACGAATTGGTCACTTCTTGAAAATGTTGCATTGTGTACTAGCTAGGTTGAAGTTACTCATAGTTCGCTTACGGGTAATGAGATGCAGTTGCGAGAAATGTGGAGTCTTATTCATACCAATTATCTTGAGAAAATTGGTGGGAAAAGAACCAAAGAATCGATGTCCAGTCGTTGGAAATTACTTAGCCAATCGTTTAGTACATGGAGAGACGCCTTGGCACAAGCTAGTACTAATATTCGAAGTGTGGAAAATTACACGGATCAGGTAACAATATATTATTTATTTGTTTGTACTATACCCAAATTTACAATATAATTATTTGTTTGTATTATTTATTTATGACCTACTTTCATTTATAATTATTTGTTTGTATTATTTATTTGTTACCTACTTTCATTATAATTATTATTTATTTGTTACCTACTTTCATTATAATTATTTGTTTGTATTATTTATTTTTTACCTACTTTCATTATAATTATTTCTTCTCCCACATTGTGTAGCAACTTCAAGCACAAGCTTGGTATGGTGCCAAAACCAAAAGCAAAAATAAATCATTCAACCGGTGGGAATGTTGGAATATTGTAAAAGATTGTCCTAAATTCAGAGTTGTGCTTGTCGATCTAGAAGTTTTCATGAATGGCACCCCTCTACACTCTACACCTAATCATGGCTCGCATGTTCATGAAGATGATGCAGAAGAAGTGCCCGAAACACCCCTCCCTGAACAAGCGTCGGGGTCGACCCGTTATCCAATTAGGCCTCAAGGTAAGAAGGCTTCAAAGAAAAAAGGGAGTGCTTCCAAGAATGATTATGCAAAGTACATGGAAGAACTTGCTCGCCAAGGTGAATTGACTTTGGCGCGGGAAATGGCGAAGTTTGAGGCTGATAAGGCTAGAGATGAGGCAAAAGCTGCAGCTGTTGAGGGAGAATTTCAAGCTAATGAGAGGGAAAGAGAGCTACTTAGGCAAGAAAGGGAACAAGTTAGAGAAGAAAGAATGGCTCAACGAGATTGTGACATTATGAACACGCCTTTAGAAGGGAAGTCTCCAAATTCTAAATATTTTTGGAAGTCGGAGAAAGAGGATGTGGTGCGAATGAGGCGTGCAAGAGAAGCGAGAGCAAAAGGAGATGGTCCTAGCACGACAAGAGCAGATAATCCTAGCACCACAAATTGGTTAAGTGAGGATGAATAGAGTACTCTTTCTAATTGGAGCCCATAATTTTCCAATCACTTTGGGTTGTAATATATTATTTATTGAATAGTGTACTTTATGTTGTTTCCAATTTATTGAATTTAATACTTTATTTATAGTGAGAGTAAATTTATTTAATTTGGTAAGTTATTTATACTATAAGAGAATATTTATTCAAATGACAAAAACACACCAAATAAAATTACATAAACATACCAAATAATTAAAAACTCACTAAAAACTCACTAAAAAAACACACCAAATAATTAAAAATGAACTAAAAATGAACTAAAAAAAACACACCAAATAAAATTAAATAAACATACCAAATAAAAACGAACACACAAGATGAACTTAATTATCTTCAGCTTGTTTCAATGCCCACTGGTGCTCTATCAAGTCATTTTGCCGGGCATTGTGCATATATGGCCTTTGAAGTGCAGTATATCGTTGAATGACCAATTCATTATAACGTCCATCCCTTTCTAATAGCTCATGTTGCACAGGTTCTTTGGTGGCGTCATATACGTGTTCGTGAATTGTTCATCGTGTTTGGCTCATATTCATCAACGGCATCATAATCGTACTCATCCTCCACAATCATGTTGTGAAGAATGATGCACGTCATCATGATGAATCGAAGCGACTCTACATCAAACAATCTAGCAGCACCCCTGACGATCACCCAGCGAGCTTGGAGGATACCAAAACAACGCTTCATATCCTTCCTGTACCCCTCTTGACAGCTTGCAAAGTGTTTTTCCTTTGCACTTCGCAGACGTAGCACTATTTTGACAAATGTTGACCACCTTGGGTAAATGTCATCTGCTAGGTAGTATGGCCCGTCGTACTTACGTTCGTTGACCCAGTATGTGACTTTTTGTGCCTTTCCTTGCAGGACATCGTTGAACACTGGGGATTGGGCAAGGACGTTGAGGTCATTTTGAGCTCCCGGAACCCCGAAAAAGGCATGCCAAATCCATGTATCAAAAGATGTCATCGCCTCCAAAATGATACTTTTTTATCCTTTTCTGTCCCCATAAGCGCCTTGCCATGCACTTGGACAATTTTTCTAGGTCCAGTGCATACAATCGATGCTTCAGAAGCCTTTGCAAGTCCATTTCAGTAGGTTTTTGGAGGTACTCTGCGGTGTAGATAGATTCGATTGCTTAGCAAAACCTCATCAGGGACTCAAGAATGGTTGATTTCCCCATCCTCGTTATCTCATCCACTTGGTCTGCAGATGCTCCATATGCAAGCATCTGCAAAGTAGCAGTAATTTTTTGCTGAGGAAGGAGACCCATAGCACCAAAAGCATCATTCTTTTGAACAAAGTAAGAATCATGGTTGCAAACAGCAATCATGATTTTGTTGAACAAATGTCGTTCCATTCTAAAATGACGTCTAAAGTACGTATCAGGGAATGCACTGTTACGGATAAAATAATCGACCAAGAGTTCCATACCTTGTCGTTGCCTGCTTCTATCAAGGTTTCTGGAACGGCTAGGCCTGCAGATCTGACTCATGGCTTGGATGACTCGACGGGAATGTGAAGCTCTGCCCATTCTTGCTTCGTCATCTCTCCTTCTACGCTCCTCATCATCTTCCCTCTCAGTTTGGGCCACTTAGAGATTGAACATTCCTTCTGATTGGTTAAACAATTCTTCCTCTTGCTGATCGATTTCCCACATCATCCTTGAAGAATAAGACATTGTAAAAATGAAGCAGAAACTATAAATAATGATAGAGAATTTGGTGAAGAAGGAAGCAGAACTATGAATAATGATAGAGATCTTGAGAAAATTCGTGTGAGATTTCTGAGAATGGATGGTGGATTATATGGAGGATTCAAAAAGGATTAGGTTATAGATAATGCCACGTGGCATGCCGTCATTCGTTAAAATATGATGGAAATCTATTCTCAAAGATTGTAAACAGATTATGACACGTAGCGCGACGTGATTGGTTAATAATCTTATCGGAAATCCATCACCAATAATTGTATTTTCGGATTATGACACATGACGTAACGAGAACGATTTAAAATCTTATCTGAAATTACAAATAAAATTATTTTGTATTATTTTATAACTTTTCGGATAATGACATGTGGTGCAACGAGAACGATTAAAAATCTTATCCGAAATTACAACTAAAATTATTTTGTATTATTTTATAAATAAAAAAATACTAATATTTTATTGCTTATTGTCAGGGCTATTGAAGTGCAACGGTGGAGATGCAAAAGGCTGTTACTGTTCATTAAGGGCAGTTACTGTTCACTGGGTGGATAGCATAGTGTATTGCCTGGGGGGGTTGCCTCCTACTCAAGCAACCTAGCAATGGGGACACGGTAGTCCATCCCTGTTCAGAATACCAACTAACGAAGATGTGGGTCTTTCAACCCAAACAGAGTCGCTTATCTCCGCACCGCTATGCGTAGCAACATAATATGTTGCTTAATTGGCTTATCTCGGAACACAAGACCAGACGCAAGCATAGAAAACCCTCTCAAGATCGTGAAGGCGACAGAGAGAAGGCAAAGCTTCCCAACTACACTTTTCAAAATTCCCATTTAGACACGAAATCACCTCTAGAGAATCAGATTCCACCACTATGTTTGGATATACCACTCTCCAAAGCCAATGTCCCCGCCTCCAAAACTCCTAGTGCCTCGGCGGTAATAGCATTCGGAGCTCGAATCTCTTGCCTCCGCACAACCAAGCACCTCCCCATACAATCACGGGCCACAATACCAATGTAAGTCGCTGGGTGACCAACCATCCAGCTCGCATCCATATTAATCTTCACCACATGAGGGGCTGGTGGAGACTACCTAGGATCAGTTTTGCCCACCTGTTGGACCGGGTCAACCACATCAGGCCTTCGAGCAGTGGCCTCAAAATAGGAGTTTGTGGCATATGATATGACATGGAGAGACTAGACGGCCGACGACTTTGGGTTGTTGAAGATCACATTGCATCAAGCCTTCTATATGTGCCAACAATTGAAGGCAAACAGAGTTAAAGCACGGGACCTATCTTGGGAGCATCCAGTATCCACCTTCATAAACCTATCAATCCATTCATAGAAAGTAGTACGGTACCTCTGTCAACCCGATAACCCAAGGGCAAAGAAGGAGAACATGCTCAACAAATTCCTTCTGGTTACCACAGATAGTGCATAACGGAGACGAAGAACACCTTTGTTTGAAAAGGTCCACCTTTGTGGCTAGTGCCCGGCGTAACACCGCCACATAAAGTGTTTAATCTTAGAGGGCATCCAGTTTCCAGAAACGACTCCAAATCAAGGGATCAACCACTGATGACGAAGAAGGTCGTTTGGCTTGTCCCTTACGCACCCCCGAATGCAGCCACTGATAACCCGCTTTGACCAAATATTTCCCCATTCAATCATTCGTCCAAACTAACCGATTCGCCCTACTCCCATCTCCGATCGGGGTATTTAGAATACCATTGAAATCCTCTGGCGATATCACCTCGCAAATAGAGTCAATCTGCCAGCCGTAAGAAGGGTGGTTGATTATTGAGGAAATAGTCTGACTTCGATTAGCAATATCCTCATTCAAAAGGATAGGGTGCCCCCGTTCCAAGGAAGGAATCCAACGATCCACCCACAAACGTGTGTTCTCCCCATTCATGATTTGCTAATGGGCCCCGTTGGTGATCAAATCCCTTCCAGCCAAGAGAATGGACCAAGCCCATGAGGTTGTACCACCACGTTTGGCATCAAAGAAAGAAGTCTTCTGGAAATAGCGTGCCTTCATCACTTGGGCCTAATAAAATGTGGGCTCATGAATGAGCCTCCAACACTGCTTTGCCAATAGTGCTAAGTTGAATTCGCTTAAGTATCAAAAACTCATTCCGCTCTCTCTTTTAGAAATACCCAGCGTCTCCCAACTCACCAAATGGATTTGGTGTTCACCCTCCTTTTGGCCCCACCAGAATCTAGCGAGGGCTGCGTCAACATCATGGCACATAGTTTTAGGAAAACAAAACACATTCATTAGGTATGCTGGGATAGCCTATGCTACTGCTTTAATTAAGACCTCCATGCTCGCTTAGGAGAGGAAAGATTGATTTCATCCTTGAATTTTTGCCATTATTCGATACTTCACATAGGCCAAGGCCTCTCGGTTCGACCTTCCCCAAACAGTCGACCTTTGTTATATATATTTATATATGACAATGGTTTTATTATTACCTGAGTAATTCTGTTGAAGTGTAAATGATTCTGCTAATTTTTTAGTGTTCAAGAAATTTGAATGGTATGTATGTCTTTGTTGTTGTTATTTTGTCACGTAATCTCATAAGACATGTGGATGAATGGAATTCAGATCCTCTCCTGATCTAATGATCCTAAGCCTTAGGATCATGATCCGGGCCGTTGAAATTTGATCCAACGACTACAAATAGGAGGCCCCCTAAAAGTTATAATAATTGTAGCCGTTGGATCAAATTTCAACTGCCCGGATCATTTGATCCTTAGACCTAGGATCATTAGATCCGGAGAGGATCTGAGTTTGGATGAATGAGGTTCACATTTTGTATTTGTGGTCCAAGAGTCATAGCTCTGCCACTTGTCTTAGTTTTATAGGATGATGAATTTTAAGGCGGAGATTGGTGTGTGTAAAAGAGAGAACCCTCTTTCCTTTTATATCGTTACTGAGCTCATATGCTCATTGGAATGGAATGAACAACTTCTGAAATTCTGTGTCATTCACTTACATTCTTCCACGAAATCTAATAAAGGAAATTCCTCCACTCTTTTTCAAATTCTTCCATAAATCAAAATACAAAAATATCAAACACTAAGGGCTTGTTTGGTATCCTATTTGAAATTTTTTATAATTTCTCAAAACATTTCTTAAGAATTTTGTATAATAGCTCAAAACATTTATCAAAATATAGTCTCCCTGAATTTCATGTTTTCTGTTTATTGTAGTCTAATTGGTTCTTAATCCCAAAATCTGTAGAGTGGTTAAGGCTTTTGTTTTGTTTTGTTTTTGTTTTGACAACGATAGGATAATTACACTAAATTCATTTAAACCACGAGAGAAAGGGATTCAAACTTGGAGTGGAAAGGATGGTGGTTAAACCCAGGTCCGCGTGGTTAAGGTATTGAATTATTTAAATCTGTACATGAAATTAATCAATATTTACGGTAGCTCCTTGTGTAGTTTTTTCTTACGTTACAGAAAATCCCGCCGGGGTTTTACATGCATTTTGATGGAAAGGAACACCTGCAGTCCCTTCTTCGGACCCTGGCTGGAACTTGGAGTGTTGGTGGGTTCTTTTTCCGAGAGGGTTGGAAGGAATTTGTATACAATGGTTTAAAACTTTGTGAGTTTCTAGTTTTTCAATGTGCTGGAAATTCGAAAGTCTATGTTGACATATATGGAAGAAATTGCTGCAATAAGGAGTTTATAATGGTACTACGGCAGTTTATAAACATAACTATCCCCTCGAAAAGGGACATTGTAATGCAATTCATGGAAAGCAGAATGTAGATGGCCATCACTTAGGCTCAGCAAGTGGAACTATAACTAGTCAAGTCACTTGTGACATAAAAACTCAAAGTAATCGATATTGAATCTGAAACATCGATGGATGTTCACGAGCCTGCAGCTCAAGAGGAGCAACATAACGAGCATCCTGAAATTGAGCTGCCTAGTAAGTTTCCGAATTCATAATATATAGGCAAATGTGGTGGCTTTGTATGGATTGAGAGACGGATAACGTTGGGTTCAGTTTGTAAAGCATCATACTTTGAAGGTGGGAGATGTTTGTCTTTGAGCTGATTAAGACAGATAATGTTATGTTTTAAGTTTCCATTTTTAGATGTAGTAGTTTGAGTTGTGTTTCGGTATGATGGGTAGTTTTGTATGGATTTAGTCTTGGAGATGTTTCTTAACCTCCTTATGCCTTTGTTTCAATATATTCAGAAATGGAAACCAAACCTTCAATTCTTGCGCATTTTAATACTCAAAAAGATTTTGCATCATCATTAACAATGTTTCGGCTTTATTTTTCATCACGAGTTGGTTAATAGCTGCAAAAACATTAGGTAAAGTATAAAGATTTAGCATGCTGAAGATATTTAGAAATTTTGCGACTCCTCAAGAAGCTGGAAACGTATTTTGCATATATAGCAGCTTGTAGACTGGCTCAGCCCAACAGGTTTGGGCCAACCACTATGTTTGGAGGGGCACCCTTCTGGTTTGCGTCTCAGGTCTACCCTCTCAGTCTAAGGCTCGAATCAACCCTCCTATCTGTGGCTCGGGTCGGTCCATTAGATGGACCAGCATGTGGAGGTGTAAGGCCTAGTAGCTGAGGTCGTTAATAAACCAAATTACAATTAACTTATTTAAGGAATCAGCATATGCATAAGATGCATAAGAGCATTCTACTTTTCAAAATATGTTCTTGCTATGAATAGGATTTAGCAGATAATAGAACAATATCCCACTTAATTAGGGTACCAACTAGTCAACTAAGTATCTCGGATCCACAAATCTTGTCAATCAATATAACTCACTATGTGAGTTAAATAACTTGAAGATCAAGTTACTTGACTTTCAAGTAATTTGGTTCTCAAATTAATTGACATCTCAAGACAATTCTTAAAAGTACAATAAGAAAGAACAAATTTGAAGATATATAAGCAAATTTGGTGGCTCTTTTCTTTCTATTAATATTCGGAAAAAGTACTTCCTTAATAATATTAAACCAACTCAAGGTGGTTTTTGAATTGAATAAACCTTATTACACATAGTTCATGATGGTTAATCACCAGAATTCTAACAGGGGAAAATACAAGCACATTTATCTGCCCAGCTGCAAAAGCCATTAGCATAAGTACCAACCTCCCTGGCGTATTTGTCCTCAAACAATTTTTTGCAGATCTTATCTTGGCAATTATTTGGCATCGGCTCTACAGCCCAGAGGGGCATTGAGGGAGTGCGAAAAGTGCAGTCGTACAAGACCTCAAATTTGAAGGGGCCCCCAAAAATTTTGTCACCTAATATTTATATGTAATAATATTCTATATTTAAAATTGCTTTTGTTATGAAATAATGTTCTATATTCAAAAATTGATTTTGTTAGCATTTTAAAATCTCATCTTACACTCCTTATAAGAGTAATTTTTTTTCTTTCTAAATACAAAAATTAAGAGTACAATAAGATATTTTGAGTGCCAATAATACACCATAAAAGACGGTATTTTTTCAATATTATTATATAATAATGTTACATATTCAAGTGAAACTTTAAAGTTAGAGTTTTTGAAGTTTGTTTTCTTGTTTGGTTGTTTAAGATTGAACTGTTTTTTATTATTTAGTGAACATTATGTTTGTAACTCTTTTTACTTATTATTAATGACATTTTTAAACTTTGTTTTGATTTAAGTGATTGTTTTCTAGCGTCAATACATTGTCCTACATTTTTTACGACTTATCTTAAGGAGCAGCGCTTTTATAAATTCCGCACAAAGCCCCCAAAATCATAAAGACGGCCTGCTACAGCCTCTACTCTCCCGCAAGCATGACCTGTATACGGCCTCGCCACAACCTCATCTCCTGCGAGTGCAAGCCACACGTGCACATTAATATAAATTATATATGTTTCACTAATATAACTGCATGCCATGGCCCTATTCATCTTTATGCTGTCAAAGCGATTTTTAATTATATTGTTAAACAGTCTAAAAAGATAATGTAACGTAAGCGTTTAACGTGTATAGTCGGGAAAAGAATATAAAACCAAATGGATGAAGAAGCATTTACCAATAGTACTGAAGATGAGAACAACCAGAAGGATGGAAAAGACGCTGAGGCTCTTCATGTTTTTATCTGTCTGTTGATTTTGAATAACATGCATATGAGAGGAGGTGTTCTTGTTTATATTTATATGCAAAAATCTCTTCACATATTCACTGAATCGGGATCTTGGGTAAGATGTACAGTATATATGTTACTAAATCGGTCTATTATTCAATTAACTCATTTTCATATTACTTTGACTTTTGTTAGCGGCATTATTTTAGTATTTAAGAAATCAAAAGTTAACAATTGCAAATGTGCTTGTATTATTTAGTATTTAAGATCAAGTTACTTTGACTTTTGTTCGTTTACCAAAATTTCTCGAAAAATCAGTTTTGTTTTACATATTTATATGGGTACAATGTTTTTGGAGAAAATTTGGTAAAATTGTTTACGTTTTATGTATCCATATGCATGCCTACAATTGTAGATTCTTTTCCTTGCGTTACCCACTTACCCATGAGGTTTTTTCTCTTATACTTTTTATTTGGGTACACTGAATTACCTACAATTTCTTGTAAATTCAATATGTATCCATTTGGTATTATGTGTTGTGTATACGTACATTGTTTTTTGGAGGACGATTCTCTTCCCTTTTTTTTCCCTCCCCTTCCCTCCTTCCTATTTGAATAGTCATAGTTAAGTCACGTTAACATATTAGATTAATTTAACATAGAAAGAGAAAGACAAAATAGAGAATGTAAGAAGAGGGAAGGAAAGATGATGGAAAAAAGATGGGAGAGAATCCTAGCCCTTGTTTTTTTATGTCGTTAGTTCTTTTTTACTTGTCAAGTTCATGAGTACATTGCTTTTGCATGTGTCCATAATAAATTTAATGGGATACATTATTTCCCTCATCACTGCACAAAACATTTGCACGAATCTTTATTGCGAATCCATAATCACATAACCGTTGGGATTTTTAAAATTTCACAATTTGTTTTAGATTTAAGGGGTTTTTTTAACTTTAATCATTCAAGAAGATTGAATTTAAAATAAACCTGGTGTTAGATTACATATTGATTATAGTCCCTTGATGTATCCTTAATTCAAAATAATTCATCTACATTTTATTTAATGTCTCCCATTAAATATTTAAATTTATTAACATACAAATTTTAATTTATTTTTTGACCAAAAACAGTTTATTTTTAATTTTTTTAATTTTATTTAACATTCTTCAAACTTGAAAGACTCAATTAATGTACCTAAATGTTAGTACCAAAATGTATTATATTGAAATAATGTATTTAAATGTTATACCAAAATATATGTACTGAAATATATGCACCGAAATGTATTATATTAAATTAATGTACCTAAATGTGTGTACCGAAATGTATGCACCGGAATGTTAGTATTGAAATGTATTATATTGAATTAATGTACCTAAATGTTTGTATCAAAATGTATGTACCGAAATGTGTGTACCTAAATGTATGCACCGAAATGTATTCTAATGAATTTAATGTATAATAAAAATTATTTTATCTACATGTTTACAACAAAATATATTACGATAAATGAAATGAAATAAAATTAATACATTAAAATTAGGAAGAAAAAGAGAAATAATTAAAAAATCAAAATGTAATTAATAAATGAGATTATTAATGTATCAAGGGACTAAAATTATATTTTGATCTTCATCATGGTTTTAGTCTAAAAGTCATCTTTACCAAGGATTAGGATGAAGTTTTCTATAGGTTTAATTGCTTGATTTCATAGTTACCATGATTTTTTTTTAACAAAATAATTACTGTGATTTGAATTACATAAATTGTTGGATTTCAATCCCTTAAATGTTGTTAATTAGAGAAATTTTGAAATGAAAAATATGACATGGAAATATAGTAATACTAAAAAGTTGAGGTGTACAGCCACTTAGTACTACGGTCTAGTGGTATTTTTCTTCACTTATAAGTGAGAGGTCTTAGGTTCGGTTCTCGCCAAAGACGAATTTGAACTACATTATTGTTAGCCCATTAGTGTAGATAATATCGTATGTTCAGAAGAAAAAAAGTTGAGATGTAAAAAGTCAAAGGACTGATAAAAAAACTGAAAAAAACAATAAGGTTTTAATCTTAGAGTTGTGCTTATTGGAACCAAAATGACCCTTAATTAATTATACATAAACTACTGCTAATGAGTTCATGAATCTTAATTAGTAAATTTCATTTGTTAAGTTTGTTTCCGTGTCCACAAAATCAAGAAGAGTACTTATCAGACCGTTTAGTCTAGTAACCAGTGTTCTAAAAATCGGCCTAGGCGGCCGCCTAAGAGCTAGGTGGCGGAGCCCTAACTCGATTTCGGCCAAAACGTTCACTTGAGGTGGAGAGGCCGCCTAGGTGCTTGTTAGGCATTCTAGGCAGTGCTAGGCGGCAGTCAAGGTGGCTGCAAATCCCAAACTCGTTGCAACTCTCACAACAAATCTGCAACTTCCAATGTCGTATGTAGAAGCAGAGCCTCGACGAGCTTTTGAAGCTTGCCGTCTATGAGAAGATGAGGGAAGAGAGAGTATGAATAGAGAGAGAGCCTCGGCGGCGCGAGTTGCAGTCTTGCAGATTTAGTTTGAGTTGCTGAAATGACTAATGAAGAAGAAGAAACGAAAGGGTTTAATGGGAATGGTATTTTCACTTTCCAATGGGTCAAAATGTGGTTTTGATCTGGGTTCCACCTTGGGGAATGTGAGAGAGGTGGAGTGGAACCCGGTTTTTAATTTTGAAACCACCCACTGCATGGTCTTGTTATCTTTTAAAAAGTTGGGGATATAAATAAATATATATATTTATACATCTATATATGTTACATATAAATGTTATATGAATTATTTAAATAATGGCTTTTTTTTCTTAGACTATCATATTATATACATAAAATAAGTAATTATATAGTCATATAATGTATAATAAATCAAAATCTGCCTAGTCCATCTAGGCACCTGCCTAGCCGTCTAGGCGCTAAGCCCCAGCTCGCCGTCCGACTAGCGCTTAACATTTTTTAGAACCATGTTAGTAACACTTAATTTATATCTAATTACAGGAAGTGTTCAGTATTTCAAATCTCATAGACAATAGCAATTGGGTAGAGAAAGAAAAAATAATAAAAAGTTAAAGAGACCAAACCACACTTGCACATTAAAATAAAATATTTGAAATAATAGGATATGTCTTCACCAAGGTTCTAAAAGACGCTAGGCGCTAGTCGGGCGGCGGGCTAGGGCCTAGCACCTAGGCGGCTAGGCGGGTTCTAGGCAGGCGCCTAGGCGGACTAGGCGGATATAAGTAAATCTATTATATTTCGTGTAAATAAGTGTCTGTTTATACTTAAAATATATATAATTTTATCATAAACTACAAAATAGAATGACATATGTATTATAAAGTATTGGAATATAATGAAAACATGGGGAACAAGCATATAGTGTGTGCCCATTTAAGTATTCAACAAGTCTCTTACAATTTATTGAAAAAAATTAAATGCAAATTGAAAGTTATCTATTTTCTATCAAAGTGAGTCGCAACCTAGGCAAGTGCCTAGGCGGGTCTGGGCGGGCTAGGCGTTCTAGACGGGCGCCTCAATTGGTCTAGGCGCCCTTTATTAATTTTCAAACGCCTAGGCATTAATCGGGGCGGTGACCAACCACCTAGCGCCTAGGCAGGGCCTAGGCGGCGCTAGGCGGGGATTTTTAGAACAGTGGTCTTCACTACTCTTATCATCCAATGATACAAGTGCTTTTTCAATAAAACGGTAACGTGATAAGGAAATAGTAGATGGTAACAGGTTGAAAGTGGGTCTCACCATCACTCATTTTGCGTATGAAAAGTTTGAAGCTTTGAAATGTTGAGAATGAATCTCATATTGATGGAAAGATGAACCATACATGGACTTAGAAGTAAGTTGAGTTGTTTCGTATATTGCAAAATGAAGCATCAACATTAATCTTAATCCAGTTTGGTGGTGGCGGAGACCACCGAGAAGGAGAAAGTAGGGGGCAATAAGCAATTTGGGGTTGTGCAGACACAAAATTCGATAGGAAAAGGCCCGCCAATCTACTCATCACAATGGGGTTCTCCTGTTTATCATCCCAAAGAAGAAAATTCCTAGCATGCCAGATAAAATGGATAAAGACAAGAAGAAGATCAAATTGACCATGCTTGAGGACAGCAGCACGGCAACTAAGCCGCTCTAAGAAGCAAGAGAAAGAAGAGCGGTGTGGTCTAAGCTCAATGTTGGTGGACGAACAAACGGCTCTTGCAAATGGGCATTCAGTAAAACACGTGTAACGCCGAGTCCGAATAGGAACTACATAACACACAAATGTCATCCACCGCAATGCCTTTGTTAACCAAGCAGGCACGAGTAGGTAAAATGTTCTGAGCAGCTCGCCAAACAAATAATTTTACTTTATTCGGAACCTTTGCTTTCCAGATAATATTCCACAGAGAGTTCGAAGCCCCACCGTGAGAAGATGAAGGTTCACCCACCAAACCACGAGCAACCTTGTACGCACTTTTAACAGAGAAAACTCCCTTAGCATCGTAGTGCCATATCAAACGGTCATGGGGCAATCTCGAACTTAGCGGGATGGAGAAAATTATCAAAGCTTCATTAGGTGGTAAAATATTCAATATTAGCTGCTCATTCCAGGAAGCCAGCGATCGCAAGATTAGGGAAGAGACCAATTCTGATTCACCATTGGATGGGGGTGATGATAAAGGCCGAAACAAGTGCAGACGGTCCAGCCGCTTGTTTTTCCAAATACAAATAGAACGCCCATCTGTTAAAGTTAATCCTTTGCTTCTGTTTTCTGTCTATTTTTGATGTCTTTTATGTAATTTGTAATGTTTTGGGTTCCTGATCTTTTGCCACATGTATGGCTTAGATAAGTGTAGAAGGGTTGACTGTTGTCTTTTTCAGTCGACCAATTTCCTTATCAGTCGACCTATGTGCTGAGCCATAAATATCAGAAAATATCTCTGAATGAAAAACACTCTGTTTTGCAAAAGCTCTCTGCCTTATTATCTCTCCCGTGCCCTGCTGCCTTCATATAAAGATTTCCATCTTTCTCATTCTGATTCAAGTTTTATTAATGATGAAGATGCTCTAAAATCCAACACCATCGCCCACCTACCAACGAGACCCGCACTGCAGAACAATGTGAGCCTCCATAATCCCTCGCCAGCAAGGAGACGGACAGGAACCCAAAGTAGCATCTCAGAAGGAATTATGAGGAAAATATTTGGCTTTGAGTAACCGAGAGGCAAGTGAATCCGGGTTGTGAAACAGTCTCCAGTCCTGTTTAGCCAAAAGGGCGAGATTGAAATCATACAGAGATCGAAATCCCAAACTACCCTCAGACGTTGGTTTGCACATGTTTTCCCATAAGAGCCAATGAATACGCTTTGAATCGTCAGGGTCCCCCCATCAAAATCGACAGAGAATGCGTTGAAGATCCTCACAAAAGGTTTTAGGCAAGAGAAAGCAATTCATCATATAAATGGGGAGAGTTTGGCTTTCCAATCTTTAAGCTTTTTCCACAACCTATCTTTAATGTATGCAAATCTTGCGAAACGACTCTGAACAATAACAATTAGAAGCCCCAAATACATGTCCTGGACATCCACCGGAGGCACCCCCATATAGGTAGCAAGCTGATCTTGAATGGCTCGACAAACATTGGGGCTAAAAGACATGGCACTCTTTTGCAGATTGATACGTTGCCCGGACGCACGCTCATAAATATTCTTAATATTCTTAAGATGCCAACATTCCTAAAAAGATGCTCGGAGAAAGAGGAAACTGTCATCCGCAAACCTCTAAAAAATTCAAAAGGACATGTGAGCCCCTCTGCAAAAATCAGAAACAAATATGGAGAAAGCGGATGAGACCACGAGTGGGGGAAATGTAACCTGTAATCTCACCATTAACTAGGAAAGAGTATGAGACAGAGGATACACAATTCATAACAGTTTCAACCCAACTCGCAGCAAATCCAAGCTTCAACTACATGGAACGCGAGAATCCCCACTCCGCCCTCAACGAAGATTGTGAAGATAATGCCCAACCTCGGAAGCAATAACAGAGTTATCGGAAATCATTCTACCAGGGACAAAGGCACCCTGCTGCTTGGAAATAATCTGATCCAATATACTCTTTAAACGGTTCACTAACACCTTGGCACCAATTTTATATAGAACGTTACACAAAGAATTACAGAGACGAGAGTATAATTGAGCTCCTTGAGAATACGCCCAGATGAGAGAAATGACTTGACCGCACATATTACATCATTGCCAACAATCGGCCAGAACAATCGCCCAATTTTGAAAATATCGGACCGCACCCGGGTTTAAAAGAAACAAACAGTTAACCACAGACACATATAATCATATGAAAATAACAAGATAATCTGTTTCTTACGGATTCATTGAACGAAATGGAAAAGTTGTAGCTTTTTCTGAGTACCAACTCCGAAATGGAAAGTTTCTAGCTATATGAGGTTTATAATTCTAAAAGAATTAAACTTCAATGCAAAAACAAAATAAGTAAAAGGTCATATGAAATTACAGTGAAATAAAAATGGGGGGAAAAGTAAGTAAGGACCTTGTGGCCGCGTTCGATGTATTTCATGGCGACGAGCTCTTTGGTCTCTTTGTTCCTCATAATCCTGGCCACCCCAAAATTCCCAGATCCAATACCCTTAACAAGCTCGTACTTTTCCATTTTCTACGTGTTTTTATTTCTTCAAAATTTGCTGTTTGAGGCTCCGTATAGAAACTCCAATTGAGCTACACACCTTGGAAGCTTGAAATGATCGATTGAGCTTTCAATTCCTGGAACAGAGATCAGCGTTCTAGAGAGATGGAGAGGGTGGGGGGATTGGGAAGGAAGAGGGTTATTGAATTGGATCACTTGCTGGATTTGATTTGGGGAATTAACTAGGGTTGGGGTTGCATGTGGTGAAGATTGCATTCATATTCCTGCTAAATTCGTATACCCGTCCCGCCCCGTCCCGACCCGCGGGTCCTGGACCCGTTTGCCCACTCCTAGCAGGATTTCGTTGGGATGAGAACGCCAGACGATTGGTAGCTTTCTGGTCAAAGTAACGTGTATTATGATCGCCATCTGGGAGCCAATGTACTTTAGCCCTCTGTTGCCAATGTGCTTCTTCCTGAGCGAGTAGAGAAGCCAGCTTAGCATGAAGCGTAGAGCCGAGGCTCCAAACCTCAATGTTTGGTGGTTGCCGATATAAGACCCCCAATTGATCACGAACAACATTGATTTCATCCTGAGCGAACAACACTGTTTCCATTTAAATAATTCAAGTCTGATGTCCTTAATTTTTCCACAGACCCGAAACGATGGTACCCCCTAAACCGGAGCAGCCCACCCCTCAGCTACCACTTGCTCACATCCATCACGCTGCAACCAAGCTTCCTCAAGCCTGAATTGTCTGTGTTTACGATGTGGTACCTCTGGGCTTTGTCGGATTTCCAAACAGATAGGCACATGATCAGACGTTAAAGGGGCCAAGTGAACTACTTTTGAGTGACTAAACAAAGAATGCCAATCAGAATTCGCAACACAACGATCAAGCCGGCACTTTGTAATTGAATTTGCCTAAGTGAAAATTTCACCATTGAAGCCCGAATCACCAAGTTGACAATGATTCAAAGCATCACAGCAACCTTGCATCTGAATGGCGCTACGAGCCCTTCCCCCCACTTTTTCCACATTCAGAAGAACCTCGTTAAAATCCCCAAATACAACCATGGTAAAGAAGCCTCTTCGAAAAGAGAGCGGAGAAGATCCCACGATCGATTACGTTATGAAGCTGAAGGAAATCCATAGAACCCAGTTAATCTCCAGAGCAAACCATTACCAGCTTCACCAACCTCGGCATCAATGTGATGTGTAGAGGAACTCAAAACTCGAATTGACAAATCATCCATCCAACGGAGAGCAAGACCCCTCGATCTTCCATTACTAGGGACTGTAAACAAATAATTAAAACCCAAATGTCTTTTCATGCCAGTTAACAGACATGCAGGTGGGTTTTAAAAGCTTCTTCATGTCAAATGTGTTACGAGCAAGGTATTAAATATTGATGATATCGGAAATATCGGTAGTCTAAAAATACGGAAATATCGATGGAAATATCGGGATATTATCGATATCCATAAAAATAATATGGAAACCACGGAAATTGTAAGAAAAACTTGGAAATTTTTATTGAAACTTTGCAGGATGCTTATTTAGTCAATTATCTATTAGTTTATCACAAAAAATTGGAAGGAAATGCATTGCATGATGGATTTAGCTTATTTAAGTTGATTATATAGCGAGCTGGCAAACATTGTGAATGTAGAAAATATGTAGTAATTAATGAAAGAAGTTTAAACACACCATAATCATTTATATATAATGAATTAGTACAATATTTTACACTTTATACATTGCATGGTAAGACACATGAGTGACTTAGTACCATATAGAGTTCATATGAGGTTCAAAATTTTCATTATCTTCATCATCTCTATTTGTAGAGTAAGTGTATTGTGAAGAGTAGTCAGCAACCATGACAATGGTTTTCAAGAACCAAAACCCAAAAGTCAATAGGAAACCGAATACTTCGGTATTTTTCGGGATTACCAAACAAATGGGATTTGGAAACCAATCCCATATCGAAAATTTCGGTATTTTTCGGGATGGGATTCCCGAACTTCATGATGGTTTTGGTTTGGGATTTTTCGGTTTGGGTTTGGGACTTTTTCAGTTTGGTTTGGGATTTTCGGGATTTTTTTCCAACCCTACCATGTAAGTGACCAAATAAAAAATAGAAAAATTAAAAACCACATGCCATTGACTAAGTAATTAATTGACACAATTTAAAATATAATACCACAAAAAAATTTGGAATATGTGCAAATTTGTTTCTTGTAAAAAGAATTCAAAACAAAATCATATATATAAATATTTTAGCATATTATCACAACAACATAAGTGATATGGTGGTTAAGGCGTTAAGGAGTCAAATGGGAGGGGTTCGAATCCCATATTTCGGCGATGTTTTTGATATTTTGGTCCTTGGTTAGGAGTACTGTAGGTTCACATAGTTACCAAAGGTGTACAGCACCAGATTAGTTTTAGTCTGTGTGGGTTAGTTAGGGGAATGCTAAAATAGTTAGCTTTGGTATTTACGTATAAATACTTCATGTACAGAGAATAGTGATATAATGAAAATCATTTTCACAATTCTCTCTCTCTCTCTACATTCTCTCTCTCTCTCTCTCTCTCTAATCTCTCTCTTTCTCCAAGATTCAGTTTTCTTATTCACTAAGATTGTACTTTCTATATGGTATCAGAGCATATTTTGACTGATGAAGAAATAGGCCTTTGGAAGATCGGTTCACTTCAATTCCCAGAAAATAATGAATATCACCAAGATCTTTGACAGGAAAAAGAGCTTGCAGTTGAGAAATAATAGTTTGGCAGACTTGAGAGGAGCTGCCAGTGATGATTATATCATCAACATACACCAAGATGAAAGTGATAGTGAAGTCTTTCTTGATAAAAAGACTAGTGTCAGAGGAGGATGCAGAGAATCCCAAGGACATATTAGCCCGATAAAAAGCTTCATACCAGGCGCGAAGCGCTTGTTTAAGACCATATAGGGACATTGATGGCTGAGATATTTAGGGGGTTTATTGTGGGTGATAAGAAGATGGTGGTGGGGGGTTGGGGAGGGGTAGAAATTGGGGGTGGTTAGGGCCGATTTGGAGTGATGGCATGGCCAGAGTTTTCTAGTGTTGGAATTTATATTTTATTTTTTTGTTCTTTTTCATTATGGGTGAAGAAAGAAAATTGTTGGGCAGATTCGGAATTTCAAGATTAAAAACTATATAGTTACTTTTTTCATTATGGGTGTAGAAAGAGGATAAATGGGTCTGAATAAAATTTCCCTTTAATATATAGTTGCTTTTTCTCGAGTTTCTTTGGTGGAAGCTTGGAAATGCTTCCTTTATTGAAGAGGAAATTAAATTAGTGAATAAGTTGATTATGAACTAAAACCATAAAATGAAATGAGGCAACACACTCACATTTGAAACATGGCCGACAATTCAACATGATGTTAAAAAAAATTCCAGAGGAAGTTAATTTGCTGGAAGAATCCATCAAAATTATTAAAAAAAAAATAATTGAATGCAAATATGTGATCAAAATTGAAATTTGAGAGAGAATGAAAATTGAAGACATGAATTACTAACCAAATAAAAATTTGGATTTTTGGAAAAGAATTTGTTCTGAAAGAGATTTACGCCCTAAAATTCATAACCATCTGTATAAACAATGAAAAAAGCAAAATTGAAGAGAACTGGTTGGATTAATTGGAACACTGCGTCTGCAATATCATTGATCCTTCTTCCCTATGCGAAGAAGAAATCAAATAGAGTATTACAACTTTAAATTTAAACAAAAAGTATTAAAAGGATTACTAAAACTATTAAAGCAAAAAACATTACCCTAAACCTTACTATTCTGAAGCCCAATAAGGTGTGGATCTATCTCAAATTTACCTTGTTAAGTTGGGCTCTTCAAAAAGCTACGATAGCTCTAGCTTACCAGGCCTGAGTTAATTAATTAGTTAAGCTTTGGAAAAGTTAGCTCCAACTTAAGGTAATAAATAACTGGCTCTAATTGCTCAAACAATCACTTATTTAATAAAACTGTGTCTTCATATTTTCTACATAAACAATCACTTGCATTTGCAATTTGTGAAAATTCAAGAGACCTAGGATAAGGGAACATATCAAGAAGATAGTATTTGGGCTTGGAGGTATCAATTTCATCGGGGGTTCGAAAAAGTCCGATTTCCTTCCAATGACGCTGCCATCTAAGGTTGATTTCATGGAAAGAATAAGACCTCATCACCGGTTGCTAGTTCGGTTTCTGCTCCACCACTCCATTGGCTTTCTTGGCCATCAAGTTCCTTGGAAGCTGAAATTAAAGTGCATGATAGGAAAAAGAATTAAACACCAAAAATACCAAAGAGAAGAGAAAGAAAGTGAAGAAAAATACCTGAGAAACCGAACGATTCAATTTTTGCTTGACGGAAGAAAGAGATAAACCAAAGGTAACTGCTCATAGCAGTTTCAAACAACACCAGGTTCATCTTCCAAGGCAAAAACTGAAATAGCAGTTTCAAAACAACACTACGTTCATCTTCCAACACCACATTAACTTCAACTCTTGTGAAGTCGCAAGTTTTTATCTTTTTTCTTTAGATTATCTGAGTTGTTTTTGTACCAAAATGCCCTTGCAAATTATAACCCTTTTTACGTTGTTAGTTGTATTTTTTTTTGTGGGGGGGGTGTTTAGTTCAAAAAATTTTGGTGAAGTTTGAGACACAAAACCTGACACCTGAATTTCAAATATTAGACATTAGAGATAAAGAAAAGAAAAAAATAAAAATAGGACTTTTGTTTCCTCTGTTGCAATGTACAACTCCTCACCGTTCTCTCATTCGTCAGCATTTAACTGATTCTGTTAAGCTCCAAAAGGATAAGTGAAATATTTGAGCATTGTAATTCTCAGAAGATAGAATCAAAGCTTTTACGAATGAATTTTCGTTTATATGGTTAGTTATATGTGGGGATGAACTGATGTTAGGCAATGTTTCGGGCTATTGGGATTGGGTTCTCTCGTTCGCTTCCAGCAGCTGCCGCCCTTAATTGGGTCTTGAAGGATGGACTTGGACGGTTGAGTAGGTGCATCTACACTGCTAGTCTAGCATCTGCTTTTGATACTAATTTGAAGGTAAGGCTTCTACTTGTGTCATGGAAAGAATTTTTTTGAGTCGAAGTTGTTACAGTTACTATATGGGTATTTTGGTGTTTGAAACAAAAGTAACCTCTAGTCTCAAAGTACTGTGGATATTGAGTGCTTATGATTTAGAGTGTGATGTTATGAGCTACAGTACATCACTGATTTACTGTTTTCTCATTTGAAAGAGAGTTCGATTTTCAACATGAGTGCTATTTACTTTGAGCATTGGAGTTGAGTTGTTGACACCCGCATTTCCTCAATACTTGTTGGTTTTGGCATCCTAAGCGAACATGGCAAAACAAATAAGCTTGGCTTGCTATCTAGCGACTGGTGTAAGAACTGAAACACTTTCTCTGGCCTACTTTTATAAACCTTCCATTTTGAGTCAGTGTTCTTCCTCTGTATTATCAGTCTGCCAAGGCTATCTTTCCATTTTGGCTTGCTATAATAGCAGCAGATAACCTTTCTTAGCCATTGACCTTTCGGGAGTATATCAAGGGCTTAAACACGTCCATTTACAAACATTAACTAAGGTGAGTGAGCATTTTCTCTTTTAGCAGCCCACATGGGAAAAATTTTCTACGACAACAATTCTGAAGTATATGCATCATTACCCTTTTTCAGAGGACTAAGGAAGTGAAATGTCCTGAAAGATACTGTAATATCACTGTCTCATTTTTGCGTGGTTCTTGTGTTGAGGAATCAGGATAGACTCGAAATTCTACTGAATAATTGGATCGAGCTAGGTTATGTTCCTGCACCTGCTGACGTTATCATGGGTTTGTTGCAGGTAAAATGAATTTTCTTGAATTATGAATCATTATTAACTTGGTGTGTTGCTTGCACCATTAAATTAAAATGAATCTTCTCTTCTGGGTCCTCATGTTTTGTCATTTGTGTGATCATTTGCCGTGTAGGGCGTAGGCATGCTGTATCCGCAAAGCCCTTCTTATAAATAAGTATAAGCGGGAGACCATGGTAGATGGCGGAGATGCATTAGACTCGGCTCCAAAGGAGTGGTCTAAATCGGTTGAGGAGTGCAAGCGCCGTGCACAAGGCAATATCAACGTGTTGACCCAACAAATTATGACGTTGGATTCGGTACAGTTCTGTAGATGACTGAAGATTCCGTGTATCACAGATCCTTGTTTTTCCCTTTCTTGGCCTTCGGTGGTTTCTCCTTCGTGGTATGGAGAATTTTGGGGATTACACAGAAACTCAATTGTAACTATTCTGTAACGGATTGTTTTACTTGGATTTGTGTATTAGATGTAGGGCGGGGGATGAACGAAGAGTAGAACAAACCCGCATCTGTATCGGTTATTTATCACTTCTTTTTCTTCTCACGTGAAAATCTTGAAGCTGCAGGGCAGGTGAAAGGCAACGACCTTTCTGTTGCTCATATACAAACCATTATATTTACAGTGGAATTGATCAATGTCACACAAATGTATAACTGGATTTACAAGCCTTTTCGGTTTTGACATCAATTTGAAAAGGAGCTTGCTTCGGTGCTATAGACCGAATAATCAAAGCCAAAATTGGCCCTCTCTTCATCCCATTTTAAAATCTCCCTCGAATATTTAAGAGCTGCATCGACACTATCCGGCTGCAATCCCTTCACCACGGAAACGTACAATTTCTTCCCTGTTAGAGAAGAATAGAGCCTCTTGAACTTTGCTGCAATGTAGTGAGCTCCTAAATGGCCCAATGAGGGGCTGCTGTTAATGTTGTTGCTGCTCGTGTTGCTACTCGAGCGATGACGACTCATCACTGGACGAAAATCTTCAAACCACTCACACTGATTTAACGGTACCCGTTCTACCTTATCCTCAAATAAATCAAACTTGTTTAGAATCAAGAGGAAGTCCATCTGTTCGAAGGTCGGATGAGTAACGATGCTTTCAAAGAAAGTCCTGGCCAGCAACATCTTGTTATTGAAATACCCATTCCCATCAGCAGAGAACTGATCGTAGTCGCTCAAGGACACGCAGAATATGACCATTCCAACATCTTCAAACATCTCTAACCATTTACAGTTTTCTCCAAGTCCTCTTGCATTTACTCTAATAAGTTGGTACCTAAAAAGCAATGAAATAAAAGAAAGGTTAATCACCAGTCAAACCCCTGAAAGCAAGAAAGGAATTTGTCTCAGTGACCCGTAAAACTGAGAATTAGCCGTCAACTCAAGTTCGACAATACCTAGGAAACAAACAGCATATATCTATGTTACACTGTTAGCTTTAATAACTTGAGTTTTCCAAGCATCTAATCTATTTTCTTGCATAATTTTTACCACACTTATCCGCACGTGAGCTTTAGCGATTACGATTAATATTAACAAGCAGCTCAGATCCACTTGATTGTGCAATATACAGGTGAACGTACCTAAGCAAAGAGTCATGCTGATCACTAGTATTGATGGTATCTTCAGATTCTGAGTTGGGAAATGAGAAGTCCACACAAGCAAGCCCATTAGATGAAGTGACACCTTCAGCATATAGGATGTCTAGATCTGTGGGCTCGTAGTCTACTCTTAATATGTCAACAGCCTGAAAAGCGAATGAAGACCGGGTCCATTAGATTAAGCAAAAGATAGTACTATGATTACTATCGACCAGTATTGAGTATCAGGCAAACAATTTACAAGAGTTAAACAGAGGACACAGAACTTACCCTCTCTAGGAAATAAGTAGCAACACTAGGTAGCATTTCCAATTCCCTTCTCCTCTTGTATGTGGCCTGAATGGCTGAATTATTCCACAATTCCTCAACTAATGGTGCATATTCACGAGTAGCAGCTGGAAAAATGGCTTCCAGATTGCCTGACACCATAGTCTTGAGAAGCCAATCAGAGAACGCTTTCAGCCTCGGACCAACGGAGTAAAGAGTTTTGTCATTGTTCCCTGTTGTTAACCAGCACACAATTTCTCTAAGCAATATATCAATTTCAACATGGTTATTCTGAATGAAACCCTCTCCAAGTACGATGCAGACTAACCAACCTGACTAGTGTAATTATAATACACATAGCTAATCAATCAATGCAAAAGGAGAGCTGAAGCGTAAGAAGTTACATTAATTAATAATCTTCTGTCAAATACCAAGTCCTACATAACTTTTGTAACTTGTTTGATATAAATATCTTGTACAAATTGATATCTAGTGCCATTCCTGTATATAATTCAATTTCCCATTCTGAACAACATAAACAGAGGTTATGCACATGCACACATGTATCGAGTCAAGAAGATATGGAAAAAGTTATACAATTATATAGACTCATACCATTGGCATCTGTTTGACTGGAAGAACATTTCTTCCTCATCCCATCCAAACATTCCTCTTCAAAACGCTCACGGCCCTCAAGAAGTATACCAAGATAACCATACACATTACTCTGTATTTTACATTTGATATTTTCACGCTCATCCTCCAAGAAAGGGACAGCTTTATATAGAATCTTGGCCTGGAACAAACATTCATATGTGAATGGTTAGGGTTTATATTTGGCAGAGAATAAGAATTATATTCTGAAATACCAGATACGACTTAGAACTGAAAACTCGGTACAAACTTGTTGGCTAAGAAGTCCATCCCAGTCAAGCCATCTTAATTCAAAGACTCATTGACTATTCTTTTCTAGTAAGTGTGCTAATATGCATGCAATAAATCAATTCAAAATCCCATTTAGATTAACAATACAATTTTTAGCAAGTACACTTCAACAATATCAACTGCATATAACTTATAAGGCAGAAAGCTTGAACTAGAACTTGTTTTCTCATTTGAGGTCAATACAAAAACTAGATCTTTAAGAAGCAAGCAAGAAATGTAATTAATTATACACCAACAAGGTTTTTGCTATTACAGCATCCACAAATCATTATGATTAGGAACCAGACCTCTAGTTCCTACATACATGTGATACACATAGGTTGATGCGGATATATAATCTATCTCTTGAAACTTGAAACTTGAGGCATCAATTGTTCATTCAGCTTCGGAATTTACTATAGATAAGTCATCTTTGCATAAACAGAATAGAAACGATAAGAAGGAAAAATAATTTCAGATAAAATCAATCACCTGTTTAAATATAGTACTTGTTCCAGAACCATTACATCCAACTAAAAGAATCTTCTGAAGAATTCTCCGCTCAATGTAATCAGGGACAACTCTACTACCCACATGGTTGAAGGATTTTCCACAAGGAGTTGAAGATTTAGAAGGGACTGGTAGTGACAAGGCAGCACAGACAAGCTTTGTTCCAGCCTGAAAAAGTGATTAATAGTAGTTTAATATACATGAAAACTTAAACAAGCAAACGAAACATAACAATGCAAGTATTCTCGGAATCCATACCTTGCCCCATATGTATCCTTTAGTATTTTTCTGGCCCTCCTCTTGGTATGACCCATCTTCGTTCACCCAAAAATGTGGGTTACCAGCACATTGAACCCCAGCCAACTGCAATGTTCAACAAAAGGTGTTAATGAACCCTGCATATTAACCAGTTGCAACCTGCAGCAACAATTTCATATGCCTAGCAAGTCCATCCAACCTGCAACATCCGAAGCTCAACTTTGGTAATTTCCCGGCCATTTATGTAAACCTGTGTGTTCCCATTGCTAGCATTTGCCTTGATGGGACCCCCAACACTGAGATGGGGACTAATGATCTTGGAAGGCTTCTGCCCTTCCTGTTAAAATTCGACAACACCACGAAATTTCACAAGGGTGTTAGCACACTGAGGAAACAACAAGAAACAACAAAACAAATCTAAGTAAACCATATTCACCTTTCCCCAAAGACCAGAAACTTTATCATACCAATAGTTTCCTGGTTTTAATTTCTTCGGCGGATTAGGGCAGGTTTGTAATAGAACCAGCTCCTCATGACAAAGAGGCTGTCCATTAACACAAATATAATCCGGGGGCAGCTGATTTGCCTCACAAAATTTTTCGGATTTCATCACCTGTCGAACCTCCAAATCATTCAACAGCCGCTTGAGCATTCTAGAGCACTTCCCCAAGCTCCCTCTTTTCGACTCCTCAATTGGAAACCCAATACAAGCCACACATTTTCGACCTTCGGGCATTGATCCCATTGCTCTAAGCACACAACTACTACAATACTTGGCATCACAAACAATGCAAACCTCCTTCTCAGTAAACCTCGTCCCCTTCAAACATCGGTAGCACGCCTTCTTCTTCCCTTTGCTCTGAGGCTCCCGCTTCGCCTGCACAACCTCAGCCTCGTCTTCATCAGCCCCATCATCCGACTCAATGTCCCGAAAAGTCACCACCGGCGGCCGCCGTGCATCATAATCCAAAGCCTTACTGGATGAAACACGAGACGACGGATAGTCCAAGCTCAAAACCGACTCCGTGGAGACCCAGTCCAGCTCAGGTTCTGGCCGATTCGAATCACTGTTGAAGTCCACACTCTCCTTCCCGTCACCAATCACATCGGAAAACTCACCCGACCTGTTATTCAACCCGTTCGAAAACTCCGACGGGCCGGAGCTGCTCAATTCACCGGACAACGCACACCCAGCCACACTCTCCACACCAGTCTCCTCAAATCCAATCACCGACGTCCGTGAAACAGTCGATTCGGAACCTTCCAACTCCTTCGTGTAATCCTCGCTGCCCCGATCAAAAACGGAAGTCGGAGACACCGTCGAGTTCAACGCCTTGAGCTCTTTAGAGAACGTTGCGGGCGCAAGCACCGGCTGGACCACCGGCAAGGTGAGCTTCTCGGGCAGCGCAACCCCTCCGACCACCGCCGCCACTGGAATTCTGTCGACGTTGATCGGAACCGCCCGAGGAAGATCGTAACTGACCGCGGGACCCTTGTACTCTATCGCAAACGAGTACTGGGCGCCGTCGTCGGCGACGGAAGGCATTTTGACGGCAGAATCGAGCTCGGAAACCCTAATTCGAACGAGAGAAGCACAGAATCATCTGGAAATTCAGCTCGGGATTCTGAGATTGCAAATTCAGAAGGCAATGGCTCGGTGGGGGCTTGATTCGAGGAAATGGATTGGAGAAAAATGGAGGAGTGGAAAGAGTAGAAATTGGAGGGGATGTGGGTAGCGTTTGGGGAGAAGGAAAATGTGATGGGAAAGTGAGGGAAAGTGACTGGGCGGAGAAGTGAAGAAAAATACAGCGAGCTGGTTTTTCTGGATTGGAATCTTTTTTGTTACTTTTTTTTTCTTTTTGGTGCTTTTTTTGGGTTGGTGGGGAGGCGTTGTGGGGTCCAGTTTTGGGGTGCTTTTGTCTTTTTGTGACGTGGTGTTGGTATCGGAGAGGACCACGGAGGGTGTTATGGACTTTTTAATTTTTTACTGTGGCGATGTCGTCTGCTTTGGCGGAGTTGCAGCCAATCAGATTTGGGGGCGTGGAACTGGATTTTGGATTCTGCGAGTTCCAGTTGAAATTAATGAACTCGCCTCCTGGAATGAAATCTCGTACTCAACAATAATGGGCTGGCTTTTTTCTTGGTGCAGCCATTTTTACGATTATGGATCAAGGTTATAAAAGATATTAAGTGATAGTCATGAGACCAGTCCGGGGCTAAGTAAATTTATTATACATTGTAAAAATAAATCTAGTTATACTTAAAAAAAAACACACACACACACACAATTTTATTGGGATATCTAAATTACACAATAAAACGACATATTAATTATACACTATTAGAACATATTAAAAACATAGGGAACAAGCAAATAATAAGTATTCATCTAAGTATTTAACAAGTTTTACATTTTATTGAAAAATTAAAACCCAAAATAAAAGTTATCGATTTTTAATATAAGTGAGAGTCGCAAACTAGGCGGGCTAGGTGGACGCCTAAGTAGGTCTAGGCACACTTTCTTAATTTTCAAACGCATAAAGATTATCGGGGTAGTTGCCAACCGTCCAGCGCCTAGATCGAAATTTTTAGAACAATGTTAGGGATAGAGTAGTGTCCATGAAGAGTCCTAATTTTAAGAATAGTTCCCTTAGTATTTCTCATATAAAATTACACAAACTATCATTATATTTAATGGATTAGTTCTTATATTAATATTTCATAATTTTTAAAATCTAGCAAACAAATGTTACATCAATTTTTTAACAAATGATATTATTTACAATAACGATGGGGGAATGGGCTAAGTTTTACAATAAGCTAGCAATAATGTGGATGTTATACCATTTAGGGCGTGATATAATTTTTTTTTTAACAAACAATATTATCTACACTAAAAGGGAAGGGTGGGCTTAGCCTCACAATGAGCTAGCAATAATGTGATTGAAATTCACCTTTGACGAACTAAAGACCTCTCACTTACAAGTGAAGATGAATGGAAAAGGAATATCACTAGACCGTAGTATTAGGTGGCACAAGTGACATAATTATATACAATGACAAAATGGACATAGTAGTATGAGTGAGGGTGACGACAGCAGTGGTGGGGACAATGGTAATGGTGGTGGTTGCAATGGCGGCGCGGTTGCGGTTGTGGTGATGGTATTGGTGGTGGAGGTGGTTGTTATGATGGTGGTGACAATGGTGGTAGTGGCAGTTGTGGTTGTGGTGATAGTGGTGGCAGTTATGGTTATGGTGGTGTGGTGGCGGCGTAGTGGTGACAATGGTGGTAGTGACGGTTGTTGTGGTCGCAGTAGTGGCGGTTGTGGTTATGGTGGTGGTCGGAGGTGGTAGTGGTCACTTTATTATCTAAGAGATAAAATGTGTGTAGAAGGGTAAATATGTCATTTCAAAAAATTAATGAAGGTATTACAACATTGAAAATATTATTAAAGGCTAAACTCAGTTTTTCATTAAAAACAACTTTTAAAAGCAACCTACAAACTGCTTTTAAAAACTGTTATTTGAAGATCATTGCTTTTAAAATAAGTAAGATATTTTACTTATGACGTGTCATACATTTGGTATGTCTTTTGATCCTAATTTGAGGATGTACCAACCCACTAGGACATTGGCGGACATTGGCAGCAGGTATGTTGTCCCTAATTTCATGGCTCCTTCGTGACTCTTTTTTAGTTTTTTTACACATATTCTTCGACTTAACTTTGAATTTAACACTATTAAGTTTTTATATAATTAAATAATACAATAAAACTGAAAATTTAACAAACAAACAAAAAACAACAGCAACCTCCGGAACAACCCTAGCCCCGCAGCAACCAAAACCAATTTTTCCCACCATTCAAGTCGGCTGCAATTGCTCACCGCCGGCGAAGCTCATTTTTTTCTCTTTTTATCTCTATCTTTTTCTCTACAGATATCCTCCGACGAAGCATTGATTAGATATCCTCTTTTGCATCCCAAATACCAAATTTGGATAAAATATATGTTCCTTGACGTGTTGAACTGATCACGATCTAGTGCGGAACTTGAAGAAAGAGAGCGAAAGGAAGCTTTGCCGGAAGTAAGGAGGAGTGACGGCGGTGATGGGTTTGTGTGGTGCTTAGGGATGGGCAATGGTTATGACGAGCGGGTAACCGCGGTTATTTACTTATAACCGTTTATGTTTATATCCGCATAATCGTTTATCTGTTGGGTAATTGCATAAACGATTATATTCATACCCATAACCGTTTATAAGCGGTTAACCATACCCATAACCGTGTACCCATTTAACCATAATCGTTTACCCATTTAACCATAACCATTTACTCGTTTATCCGTTTTTTATCATGTTTATCCTTTTTTTACCCATTTACCCATTTTCACCCGTCTACATGTTTTTTTTTTAACAACTTGAAAATTATAAAAGAAAATTTTATCATAATTTTCGTTTTTTGACAATTAAACATACATTTTAGCATGCATTTCCATATTTTAATCATTTAAATTCTCATATCATTCCAATAATTAAAATAATAGTTTACGAACGATATTTTAAATTTTAACTACTGTTTGTGATGCCTTTGCAAAGTGGCGGGGAAGTTCCATCCATGCAAAGAACTCCGCATGGTTTGGTGCGTTCGGCGCAAGATGTTTGGCTTCAAAATGGCCTTCTAAGTTTTAAGCATCATGAATTCATGGAAGAGTACGAGTGTCCTTTGCAGTCGCCAAGAACCCTGTTAATTGAGCTGTATAGATTTGCATGGAAGAGACACTTTAATCGGGGCAAAGATTTCAGCAAGAGATTGAAAATTTAGGGTTTTTAATTTTTTTTTTAAAATTTTACATATATTAAATTAAAGTGAAAATATGACTTTAGCCCCTGAAACTCAAGTTTCTTTACATAAAACCCGACATAATCTTTTTACCTGAATAAAACCCAATGACTAGGCTCCACATAAGCAAATTCATTAATTCTATTTGCCTTTACACATTTTGCATTTTTAGATGCCTAAAACACCCCTAATTACAGTTTTAATGTATACATTAAATTCTATGCAGATTTGAAGGGAGGGATTAATTAAAAAAAATGCATTAATGTTTAAAATCATTGCATATTGATATATCATAACAAATTGTATGTTAATGCTTCTTGGAACAAAAAAAAGCACTAATGTTATACTTTCCTTAAGATTTTGTAATTGTTCTTCAAATTTGCATAAAATTTGACAATTTTAATTTAATCTTTTCATTTTCTTACCCAAATGAAAATCTGAAAGGGCACTATAAAATTTGTCCAGTAATAATACATGCAAAATAATTTACTTATAAAATTAAAGAAATGTTATTTGATTCAAAAGAAATTTATAATATATATATATATATATATATATAATGCATGCAAATAATTCACCTACAAATAAAGGAAATTTGGTTAAAAATAATATATCTACTACTTTCAATTTTCCTTTTTTTTTTTTACAAACATAATGTACCTACAATATAATTTACCTATTGTTTAATCAAATAAAAAAATAACGTATCTATTGTTTCATTTTAATGGTGATAATTTGTCTTGGTTTAGTTTTTACGAAATAATTTAGGCACTGTTTAACTTGACCAAAATAATGTAACTACTATTTTAATTTACCTACAAAATAAATGCTATTTGATTCAAAATTAATTTACTTATATTTTACATATAAATATAGATAAATTATTTTTAACATGCATATATAATAACAAATAAAAAATGTCTAATCTATGTAAAATAATTTACCTACAACATAAAGAACATTATTTGGTTTGTTTTTTTTATCAAACAATATTATTTGATGCAAAATAACTGATTATACAAAGGATTTTCTTTTTTCATACGAAAAATGTGCCCATAATTGTTTATGAATATGGATAAATTAGTGTATATATATATATATATGTTACTAATATCTATGATACAAGAAAGGTAAATTTCCATATGGGGTTAATTGCTAATCATAATTAGGGTGACTAATAATATTTATTGACATAATTAGGGTTTTGTGGCATAAGTTGTAAATATGTTGTAATAATTGGTTACATATTTGTCTACATGGTAGTCTATTTGAATTTTGGGTTTTATTTGAATATTTACTATTAGGTGGGTTTTTGTTTGAAAAATAGGAGTTTCAAGGGTCTTTCTCTAAAGAACCATAAATTAAATGGGTAAATGGATACCCGTTATAACCACGGGTAATACCCATAACCGTCCATTTAAATTTCACGGATAAACGGTTATACCCATAACCGTTTGTTCGTCTAAAAGGTTACCCATAACCGTAACCGTGAACTTTAAATAGACGGGTAACCGTGGTTACCCAAACCCATTGGTATTTTACCCATCCCTAGTGCTCGGGAATTTTATTTCACTATTGGTTTTTGTAAATATTTAAGTTTTTAAAGTTATAAGTAAGGATTTTATGAAAGTTGAATAAAAAGTTGAAAACCTATTAGATATTTAGGAACAAAATTGCAAGATAGGAGGTGGGGATTCTCATTTATTCTTAGGATTTTTTTCTTCTTCAACCAGTGTGTTCCGGATTACAAAATATTTTGATATTTCATAGGAGATGTATCACAATTTGCATTGTGGTGTTTTCATTTTTTTTTTAGTAATGCTACACATACCACATTTTGTATACTATATTTGAATCACCTTTTTTTTATAGAGCTGATATCCACCAATCCAAGTAGGTCCGATCTCTATTTAAAAAATGGTACAAATGTGATATACAACATGTGATAAAGTGTAGCATGTTTGTTTCACTTTTGATTGTCGGGTGGTTGATAGTTTTTTTTTTTTTTTGACAAGCAACGATATTTGATATTTCATTAATCATCCCCAAGATTCTAAAAGACACTAGGCGCTAGTCGGGCGGCGAGCTATGACCTAGTGCCTAGACGGCTAGGCGGAGCCTAGACGGACTAGGCGAATTTAAGTAAATCTATTATATTTCGTGTAAACAAGTGTCTGTTTATACTTTAAATATTTATAATTTCATCATAAACTACAAAATAGAATGACTTATATATTATGAAGTATTGGAACATAATGAAAACATGAGGAATAAGGATATCTTGTGTGTTCATTTACGTATGCAACAAGTCTCTTACAATTTATGAAGAAAACAAATGCAAAATGAAAGTTATCTATTTTTTGTCTAAGTGAATCGCGATCTAAGTGGGTGCCTAGGCAGTCTGGACAGGTGCCTAGGCAGACGCCTCAGCAGCTCTAGACGCCCTTAATTAATTTTCAAACGCCTAGGCATTAATCAGGGCGGTGGCCAATTGGGTACAATATTCCAGTAACCAAGAAAATGATATGGAGGTGAATTTGCACAAACAAAACAACAATAGTAAATCCCTAAATGACTACCATATGTACGAGAACTTCACACACCACCCATACAAACCTGTCACAAAACGATAGATATAACATATTTGTATTGGCGATTACAAACACTCACCGCTGAATAACGAGGCCACATAAAGTCATCACAGGAGCGAGACCACATAAAGTTAGTAGACGACACATAACTCAACGCTCAAAGCAAAAATCAAATACAACCAACGTTGCGGCATGGCCACAACCCTCGCTAGATGAGACAATAGAACTTAATTAGACAAGACTAAACTAAACTAAACTAAATTTAATTAGGGTAAAAGACTGTTTACTACCCTCATGTTTTGTGGTTTTCAACATTTAGTACATCAAGTTTTTTTCGTCTCAGAGTCATACCTAAAGTGTAAATTTTGGGACAGTCTCATACATCCGTTAGTCAAACTGTTAAGTCTCCCGTTAACTGTGACGTGGCGCCCATGTGGACAATGACTGGACACCACGTGTCATCCACGTGGAAATTAAAAATAAATTATTTATAATATAAATATATATATATATATTAAAAAAAAACCCTTCATCTCCCCCAGATTCGGAGGAAGAAGAAGAATAAGAAGAAGAAGGAGGAAGAAGAACAAAAAAAAAAAAAAAAACAACAACCGAATCTGCAACCCAAATTCGGAGGAAGAAGGAGGAAGAAGGAAGAAGGAAGAAGGAAGAAGGAGGAAGAAGAAAAAAAAAAAAAAACTTCATCTTCCCCAGATTCGGAGGAAGAAGAAGGAAGAAGGAAGAAGGAAGAAGAAAAAAAAAAGTTGCAGATTCGGAGGAAGAAGAAGAAAAGAAAAGAAAAGAAAAACTTCATTTTCCCCAAATTCTTAGGAAGAAGAAGAAGAAGAAGGAAGATGAAGGAAGAATGAGGAAGAAAGAAGGAGAAGAAGGAGGAAGAAGAAAAAAAATAAAAATAAAAAAATCGAATCTGCAACCCAGATTCGGAGGAAGAAGAAGAAGAAGAAGAAGAAGATGAAGGAAGAAGGAGGAAGGAGAATGAAGAAGGAGGAAGAAGAGAAAAAAAATACAAAACTTCATCTTCCCCAGATTCGGAGGAAGAAGAAGAAGGAAGAAGGAGAAGAAGGGGAAGGAAGAAGGAGAAGAAGGAGAAGAATGAGGAAGAAGAAAAAAAGAAAAAAAAAAGTTGCAGATTCGGAGGAAGAAGAAGAAGAAGAAGGAGGAAGGAGGAAGAAGAAGAAAAAAAAAGTGGATGACACGTGGCGCCCAATAGTTGTCCACATGGGCGCCACGTCACAATTAACGGCAAATTTAACAGTTTGACTAACGGATGTATGAGACTGTCCCAAAATTTACACTTTAGGTATGACTCTGAGACGAAAAAAACTTGATGTACTAAATGTTGAAAACCACGAAACATGAGGGTAGTAAACAATCTTTTACCCATTTAATTAACTACTCCGAGAAAGAAGACCACAACACGACACAAAACAATGGAAGGATAAGATACTCAGGCAAAGACTACCAGTCGTGACTCTGCAAAAATTGGGTATGCAATACCCACAGGTCAAACCGAGAGCTGCAAACGTTGAAAACACAGGCGCTGAAGTTTCCAGATTTGAAGAACTCAAGCGGCTTGACCGCCAAAATAGAGCGGACTAGGCCATGCAACCCTTTAGATGTGCTCGCCTAAGGCTTTGCAACAACAAGATTCCAAAGCGGCGCTACATAGATCTGAGCATAGAAGGCGTCGCTGCAATAGATCTGAGCACATAAGGCGCCGCTGCAACAAAAGAAGTCGAAGAGAGTATCACTAAACCGAATTAGTTTGACAAAAGTGGCTCTGACCCACCAACAGCCCCAATCCAAAACCAAATCACAAATCAATCCCCAAATCAAGGAAGGGACCTTGAGAAAGGCATAACCTGAATATGGGTAGGAGACACGAAACCATGAGATAGCCAAGACAAAAACGACGAAAGGGAAAACGGGGAAAGAGAAGAGAAAAAGTGTAGAAAAAGCTGAGAGGTGAGGAAAAAAGAGGGCGGCAGAGCGGATGAGAGGAGAAGGATGAGGGAAAAAAGGAATGAAATGAAAGTTAGGAGGAGATATGGATGGGCTACCATTGGCCCTAAGCCATAGTAAGGCCATCTCCAACCGATGGCTGGCCAGAGGGCTCGTTTTAGCCTTCTGGCCCTCCAAGATCCTCCAAGATATTAATATTTTAATGAACAGTACATGGCCATATTTGCCTCCATCTTCAACCGAGGGTCAGAGGGCCAGAGGGCTCGGTTTAGATCTGTCACAAAAATCCGTCTCCAACCGAGGGCCAAATGGCCATAGGGCCAAACATAAATTCAAATCTAACGGGTAATGTTATTTAATGTTGTTTCATATTGTTTAATGTTGTTTCATGTTACTTAATTTAATTTAATGTTGTATAATGGCTTAGGAAGTTATAGGAAAAAAATAGAATTTAAAAAAAAATATGAAACAAATTTTGTGAAATAGAAGTTATAAGAAAAAAATGGAATTTAAAAAAAATATGAAACAAATTTTGTAAAACAGAAGTTATACGAAAAAAAATATGAACCAAAATTTGTAAAATATAAGTTATAGAAAAAAAGTTATAGGAAGTTATAGAAAAAAAAAGGGTTTAAAATCATAAAAAAAAAATTTGAATACAATGGCTAGTGACTGGCTAGCCGTTGGAATTCAAATTAAATTAGTGTCGGTTTTAACCGACACTATTCAAACTGCTATTATATTAACATTGCTATTAATGTCGGTTATAACTGACACTAATAATATAGTATATATTATTTCTGTCGGCTATAACCGACAGAAATAACAAAACATTAAAAAAAAAATGGCCAGCCCTCCAGCCCTATCCGATTTCGTGGGGCCCTTCCAGATTCCAGAGCCCTCTGGCCTAGCCCTCGGTTGGAGACGGTTTTCGGGCTATTTTCGGCCCTCTGGACCATTCAGTTGGAGATGGCCTAAGGGGCCAGCGGCTATGACGACTACGAGTTAGGGTTTGTTAGGGGAGGGAAAGGGGTTGGATGAGAGAGAGAGAGAGAGAGAGAGAGAGAGAGAGAGAGAGAGAGAGAGAGAGGATTCGTCCTTGTCCCTCCAATCGGGTGGTTGATAGTTGAAATTCTTATTTCATCTCATAAAAATCACCAATTGAATATAGTGCTTACTAATAATTATCAGACATCTTATCCAATGGCATACCACTCTTTAACACTAATAATTTGCTCGTGTTAGCGAGCAATTTTATGGTGTATCCTGAACACCACCACGTGGTGTCACAATTTCACACAAATGTTTTAGTTGCACAAATATTTATTGTATGTCAACAAATTTGTTAGTTTTATATGTTTGGGTAGTGTTACTCTTATTAACAATATAATTGATCTCTATTATAGGTCAACTCTTCAGTTACTTCTTGTCGAAGGGAGAGTATTATGTTCTTTCCGTTGATGAGGGAATTAATAGTTGATTCCTTGTTAGAGATTATTGAGAATTTGAGATTGTGTCTCGAGTAAGTGATGTCGTTGTGGTTGCTTATTTTCTTTAGAGGTCATAGATAGAGATCAATTATGTCCTCAATAAGTCACGCAGCCGTTGTTTGATTGTTCTTCTTTGAATATGATAGGGACTGCATCTCCAATAACCAATACTCAAAGTATCTAATTAGTCAAATTATAACAATATATTGTTGAAATTTTGAAACAAATTAATAATTAAAAAATTATGAAATTGGGTAACCTTAAGTTATCTTAAATATATAATTAACAACCTTCCAATCATGTTCAACTTCAACCTTTGTAGTTCAACCAAGAACCAACCACCATACCTTTTCACCAAAATATATGCATAATCTTCTATTACACCAATAAAAAAGTCGGATTAATTATGTATGATTAGACGTATATGACTGGTTTCTTAGGAAATACATACCGGTTTTCTATTTCATGATCCACCTATTGTTTTACAGATTCTTGGTTAAATGGGATTAGATCAATGGCGGTCTGGCTTCAATTCGTGGTGCTGCTTATGAATTTATTTCAAGTTTTGGTTGTTTACGCTATGTGGGCTCGAATACTAGCTATATGCTAGACTTTAGTGTTGTAGGTTTTTTTAGTCGCTTTTGAAAAGCTTGTCCACTTTAGTTTAATTCTTTGAGTTTGTTATTTTTGCAGTAATGTTGAAATTTGTATTCAGTATATGTCGTTATTGTAGTATTAAAATTAATTATTAATGAATATCGTTCTTTCTTCGTCAGTGTTTGAATTGAAAAAACTTATAATAACATCATCGTGCGCATGAGCGCAACTAATACCCAATTTCTAACTATATATATGGACCGTACAGTGTAATGGAATAATACTAAATGCTTTTGTTCTCTAACTTCTGCTTGCGTTGTAAAAAAAATAAAAATGTCTGCGGGAGTCAAGCATGGTAAGCTTAAGTTCAACCTTTGTTTTATATGGTGTTATTGACACTCCAAAATAGTCAACTTACACTCTTCGTATAAATAAAATTAAGAAAGAAATAATACTACGAGAGAGTCCATAATAACCTTACCAGATGTCAATAAGAATTCCCTATTTTTGATCATCAAATCTTTATACTCTATATATATATATATATATATAGGAAATTGTTATTAGCACTTCAAAAATCTTATTTGGCATTCCAAACTTTCTATAATTAGAAAGAAAAACACAATTGTGAGGAGTGTAGAATGAAATTATATATATATATATATAACCAAATTAGGAAATCAAACACGAGATGATCACAAAGTCACCCTACTCATTTGACTGATGTTGAGTAATTATTTTTGGAAAGTGGTATTCACACACCAATTTTTACTTCTCATACATTCTTCTTAATTTTCGGTCATTGATATTCTTCAATTCATTCGATCTGACGGTAAAAAATTAAAAGGAGTGTGGGTAAGGTGACTGTAATAAAAACAATTCACTTGAATTTGATTCCTGTCTATATAAATAAGGCACTTTGAGTTTAATTCATACATTCACAAAAGTCGAATATACAGTAATTACTATATATTCATCCACTTGTTTTCATCTTTGACTCTCTAGATCTGATAGCCCCCAAAACGACCTAGAATAAAGAGATATTTTGATATGGGTGCAAAGTAACTAAAAAGTGGATATATTTCAAAAGTCAAAAGTCATTAAAAATTGAATCTATTTCAAAAGTCAAAATTCATTAAAAATTGAACCTATTTCAAAAGTAAGCCTATCAAATTAGACCTATTTCAAATTTTCCCTAAAATAAAGGGGTGTGCTATCCACACACCCCATTTTACTTCTCACACACCCTTGATAATTTATGTCCGTTGATCTTCTTCAATTCATCTGATCCGACGGTCAAAAATTAAAAAGGTATGTGAAAAGTAAAATAGGATGTGTGAATATCACATCCCAAAATAAATTGCATGCAAGAGCCAATAGACAGAAAGCCTGGGAGCTTCCTCACACCTAAAATTAATTGCATGCAAGAGTCAACATATTGATACCTGAATCATGAGTTTGATAGAGTTTAATATATTAAATTCATGATTTCAATAAATTTATATCAAACTTAAATTTTGCGGCCCAATGTAAAAATGTGATTTATATACAAGTCCAATAAATTAGTGTACACTCATTTTTTTCAAACTTACTATGGAAGACCTTAATGAATAGGGTTTTTTTTTATTATGAAAACTTATGAAAAGGGCTTGAAAACTTTGAGTTTTAACAATAATGACAAAATAAAAGGTAAAGTGAATAGTACCAGGTTTGATTTTTTTAATGTAAAAATGTGGTTTTTCGTTAAAGTGAACAGTACCGCATGCTTTTCGTTAAAACTCATTTTTTTATTCACACCCCATAATTTGTTGAAAACACCCCACAATTAAATTTTCTCCCTGTAATTCCAACTTTACCCTTCATTTTGTTGAATTCACCCCACTTCTCAAATACAAAATCTCACATAGCCACCCACCCACCACCACCACCCTTCTCCGGTGATTCCATTCAACCTAGCCAAAACACAAAATTGAAATTTCATGCAGTTAGCTATACACTTTATAAATCTAAACTAGCTTATCAAGAAAAGATAAAAATTTCATCCCAACATCCAAACAATCTATCATAGAAATGATGGAAAGGGGTTTTTAACAGTTTTCTAGGATGCATTTTCATCCATAATCGCAGTAGCCCAATGCATATATGATCATTCCCCTCAATCCTATGTCAAATGCCAAACAAAAGCATAACTACGAAAGAAAGAAAATTAAGATTGAATGGGGGGTCATCCGAGAAGTTGTGGTTATGGTTATGGGGTGGGTAGCTGTGAGATTTTATTGTTTGTGGGAAGTAAGGTGGATTCAACAAAATGAAGGGTAAAATTGGAACTGTAAGAAGAAATTTTGAATGTGAGGTGTTAAATTGTGGAGTTTAAAAAAAACAACCCTAATGAATATTACTAAATATTTTAAGTAAGATATTCGAAGATTTGCTAATTATATGTATATTTTCACGCTTAATGAGAAGACTTTTGGTGATGATGCACAGTACATTTGATTTGTCTTTTTTACAAAGAGAAGCATATATCAAAGACGAATACCAGCTGCCTTTTTCATTTGTCTTTTCGTACTTCTCTATTCATTGTCATTTGTCTTTTCATACTTCTTTATTCATCGTGTGACATAGCATCCACCGTCACTTGAAGTTAAGAATTTAAAGTGTATAAAAATTGACTACTCTTTTTTCATACATACCTCTCATAATTAGATTTTTTAAACTCTTTTTTATCCTTTATCTTTTTATTCGTAATTTCCTTGGTTCAATCATTGTATTCTACTCACTTGTCCGCGCCAACAGGAGTTTAGAGAGCCGAGTTGGGAGGAGCATATTGGGACTTTCTTTATGACCCTGAGAGAGAGATGAGAGAGAGATGAGAGAGAGAGAGAGAGATGAGAGAGAGAGATGAGAGAGAGAGATGAGAGAGAGATGAGAGAGAGAGAGAGAGATGAGAGAGAGAGAGAGATGAGAGAGAGAGATGAGAGAGAGATGAGAGAGAGATGAGAGAGAGAGATGAGAGAGAGAGAGAGAGAGAGAGAGAGAGATGAGAGAGAGAGGGGGGGGGGTGGTTGTGGTACTTGGAGTGTAAGGCGTCAGAGTGATCAATTGGAAGGGGAAGGGTTGGTATTTCCATTTTGGATTAGGAAGAATAAAAAGAGGGGTGTGATATCCACACATCCATTTTTACTTCTCTCACACTTTTTTAGTTTTCGGTCATCGGATCGGAAGAATTGAAGAAGATTAACGGACATAAATTAATAAGAAGTGTGTGAGAAGTAAAAAGGGGTGTGTTGATAGCACACCCCTAAAACACACCCCTAAAAAGAAAGGGGGTATGTATGGGAATAGAGTCAATTTTAGACACATTAAATTCTTAGTTTCAAGTGCTGGTGCATAGGCTAATGTAGTTAGCATGAGTTCAAATCTTCTGCATTTAAAAATGGTTGTGACTTCTGTAAAATGTAAGGAAAACTAACGAAAAATCCAAAAAAATTTCTCTTTTAACGAAAAGTTATTTTTAAAGGTATAGTGAATAGTGCCAGTTAAAGGTAAAAATGTGGTTTTTGGTTAAAAGTGAACAGTATGGAGAGTTTTTTACAACTCCCTAAAATGTAACACATGTCCACTCACTTACACACCTTAATTGTGTTAACTCCTCTGTTATTTCCCAAGTTTGAAAAACCAAGAAACCGTCTCTGGCATTCTTCTCTGCTAACCCTACTCGTCTCACTGACTCCTCTTCTCGCTCTGGCTTACTCCCAACTCACACCTTCCATTTTCCAAAGACAATTTTATCTCCCAAACTTGACCTGATTTACTCCTCCTCCGCCTCCCTTTCTGCCGCGGAACAAGCCTCAACCCGCTCCGATCACAAATGGCAACTTGTTCGAAAGAAGAAAGTGGTGCTGAAAAAGGGGTCATCTTTGAAGCCTCAGTTTGATTCCATGGTTCAATGCTTGGACATGGATGCTGGGTAGAAAGTCCAAGATAAAGAAGTTGATTTATCAGAAGAGATGCCACAATGCTTGGTTTCTTGGGTTTTCTTTTTCCAAATTTAGGAGTTAATGCAGTTAAAATGTGTAAGTGAGTGGACATATGTCGTGTTTTTAGAGAGGCCACAACTATTTTTAGGTGCAAAAAAATGTGAACTCAGTTAGCATTCCCATATCAAAGAAGGTGTGAAGTCTCAATCATCATTATTAAGTAGACAGAAAATAATTAGGTTGGTTAAGTTTCTTCGAGCCATCAAAACTCTCTTTCTTGGTGCTTCCATGTTTTCCATTTATATAATATTTAACACAACAAAGGTATCTTCATAATTTGGTAAGATTTCACTTCCTAATTCGTTGACTTTCATAATTTTGTCGCGATTCTATTTTACAGTATGTATTAGCTTGTAAAACAAAAAAGTTGAATCATATATGTGAAAACACAAAAAATTTCAATAAGGATTAATATAAAATAACTCCGCATGTCAATTGAATCAGGTAGAGTAAAGATGTTCGAGCTTGACTTGAATTTACTAAGCCCGAGCTATATTAGTTATGCTCAACCTTGTTGGCAAAAACTTGACGAGGCTTATATGTGTGGGACAAGTAAAATTCGAGCTTTAAACTCTTCTTAGTGTAATAATCTGTTGATTTGGATGGAGGAAAATTTGAGAGTAATACTTGATAGAGCTTAATATTTCTTGCTACTTTTCATAAGTACCTTTATCCTCTTATGTCAATAAATATGATAGAGATTAAAAAACTGTTTGTAATTCAGTTAGTTATCTAAAAGTATTCATGCAGATGCAGGTCCTAATAAGTTTGATTGATTTTCTCGAAAAAATTAAAAGATGATAAAAGTTGAAGAACAAATATTGAACTATGCAAATAAACATTTCCCAAGCATATGTATGTAATTTGTGGTGAATATTTGGTATTCCACAATCCACATGTCGAAAACTTTAGCTTTACCAATGACATGATTCAAAATCCACCGAGTTCAATCTTATGCATGAACAATATTTGGATCAAGAAAAACTGGTATAAGCATGCATGCATGCATAAATTAACAACTATTAATCACACAGCACAATCATATATTGATTATAATCCTATCAAAACCTAGAATCTTCTTGAACCCATTTTCCCTCCACGAGAAGCAAAGCTAGGCGCCGAGCTCAACATTGGCACACAATACCCATCGGAGGTGTAGTGCTGGTGCTTCTGGTTCGGCACCATAGGCTGCGCTTGCTCCGAAATCCTCCACATCTTCACCGACTTATCCAAACTCCCACTATACACGATCCACCTCGTCTCTCCAGACGTCGACTGATCGTGATCTCTCTCCACAGCCAAGCACTTCACCGGCCCCGTGTGCCCCGTCAGCACCGACAAGCAAATGTGCTCCCCGTCAGGGCCTAATCTCCACACGCAAATCCCCATGTCAGCGGAGCCACTGAATACTAAGCACCCAGCCGTGGCCAAGCACAGAACCGCCAGCTTGTGGCCTCTCAAAACACCGCCGTGTTGGAGGTTCTTCTCCCGTTCCCAAAAGTTGACTAGTCCGTCGGACGAGCCACAATATATGATTGTGGCGTCCGGGTTCACAGCTAAGGCTGTGACCGCACATTCCTGCTTTAAAAGTGTTTGTGAGAAGAAGTGCTTAGTACCTTTTCCTTGTAACTCTTTCCGCCAAATTTTAACCGTTCCGTCGGCAGAACCGGTGAAGACCAACCCATCAAATCCAACAACCAACGCATTGACAGCGTCGTCGTGAGCGTTGATCGACTCCAAGCACTTGAAATCGGAAACCCTCCAAACCTTAAACGTTTTGTCCCACGACGCGGAGTATAGTAACGTATGATCTTCGCTCAAGCTCAAGCATGAGATGGAATCAAAGTGTTTGATCCATAGGACTTTGCTCTTGCCTCTCACTTCAACGTAATTACTCGGCTTCATGGAACACTTTATGTAATTCTTCAACGTAGGTAAAGTTCCTATTCGCTTGTGAGTTGCGTTCTTGGTGGACACCTTCCACACCCTAATTTTCCCGTCTTGATGACCGGTGAAGATCTTCTCCTTCGCTATGATTATCGCTTTAACCAATCCGCTATTCGATTTGAACCCTGAATACTCGTTGTGCTTCTTCCAAATCCGAATGTTCTTGCTATCCGAACCCGTGTACAACAAGTCTCCAGAGGCGGCCAAAGAGTATATGTGTCCTTCTTCACGAACCAACGCACCCATGAGAACGTTGGGGGAGAAGTTGTCGTTGGCCGTTTCTGAAGCATTATTATTATTGTCGTTGTTGTTCATATGGGCAGACCATGGAGACTTATTGAAAGGAGACAAAGCGGCGTCCTCCGCCACCATCGAGTCTGGCTCGTAGCTGAGGGGGGTTGTAAAACCCGAGTCTTCGTGTTCCGGGGAGTTCTTTAACCTGTCAAACTTTTGGCCACGAGTGCTGTTCTCTTCGGAGAATATGCGGTTGCCTCTCGTCGAGCCTTTCATGGTTTATACGTATAATGGAGAACAAATAAATGGAATAAAAGAGGAAAAACCAGGTGTGAAGGAAGCCGAAAGCTTTGAAAAGCAGTAACAGGCTGGGATTTTACCTTTTTTAACTTTTTAGTAAAAAAATACAATAAAATTAGATTTTCTTTGGCAGCCATTGTGGATGATGGGCTGGCCAATCATGTGACGTCACAGTGGATTTACCCGCCAATATAAATGGATTTATTACGGGAAAGAGTGCGGTTACGATGAAAAAGGTGAAAGCTATAAGTTGGATTATGACTTAGTCAATTGGACCAAAATTGGTCCTTGGTGGTTGGATGATGATTGTGGTAAGGATGTGTGGATAAAAAATAGGAGAGCATATGTTGCAAGTAGGAAGTAAAACGATTTGTTTCAGAGGTAAATAAGTTGATTCAGACGTTAAATTTTAACTAAAAGTTTGAACTGATACAAAGTTGGTTGTATTTCAATAGATCAAGTAGCGAACCTATGGATCGGATTCGTGCCATCACTATGGATTGGATTTGTGGCATTATTTTTTTTACACAATTTTGGCATACATTTTTGTGAGACTCATTTCGTAATGTATTTTAACGGTCCGAACAGTCTATCTTTTAGGTTTTTCCTAGAAGATCATGTCTACCAAAATTCAAATCTAAAACCATATGATCGTTGGTTTAAGTTTAGTCTAATTTTTTTGCAATGATGATATATAAATAATGTTCTAAAGGATAGACGATTCAAATCATCAAAATACATCACAGAGTGAATTCCACAAAAATGTGCATTAAAGGTTGTGTAAAAAAAATGATGTCATGCATCTGCACCTATATATAGTAAAAACTTAGGGTAAAGTACAAAAAACTACCTCAACTATTGGTGTCACGACACTTTCATACCTCATCTTTTAAAATTGACAATGACATACCTCATCTTACGAATTTGTGTCAATGTCATACCTTCCGTCAGTTTCCCTAGTTAAATGCTGACGTGGCTTGTGACGTGGCACACTTTATATTAAAAAACTAAAAAAATATTATTAAAAAACTAAAAAAAAAATATTATTAAAGAAGAGGAGGAGGAGGAAGAAGAAGAAAGGAAGAAAAAAAAAATATTCGTCCCCCCCACCCCCTGCAACCCCTTTCGTCCCTTCCCCCCTCTCTCTCTTCTCCCCCTTCATCTTCTTCCCCTACCTGCTTAATCTTCAACAAAAAAATAAAATAAAATAAAATAAAATTCCCCCGCCCAGATCCCGTCACACCCCCCTGGCCCAGATCCCATCAAACCCCTTCCCCCTCCCCCATCCCTCTCTCTCTTCTCCCGTCAAACCCCCCTCGGCCCAAATTTGAAAACTCATCTTCTTCCCCTACTTGTTTTTTTTTTCTTTATTTTCTTTTCTCTCTCTCTTCTTCTTCTTCTGCAGGTTGGGTGGGTTGGGGGGGCGGACGAACTGGGTTTTCCTTCTTTTTTTATTTTTTCTTCTTCTCTCTCTTCTTCTTCTTCTTCTGCAAGTTGGGTGGGGTGGGTGGGGGGGGGGGGGGACGGACGGACGAACTGGGCTTTTTTTTTTCTTTTCTTTCTTCTTCTTTTGCAGGTTAGGGGGTGGTGGATTTGGGTTGTAGGTGTGAGAGGGATCTGGGCGCCGGGGGGGGGGGGTTGGGTGTGCAGAGTGGGTGCGGGGATAAGATGAACTGGGTTGATTTTTTTTTTCTTTTTTTTGGGGGTTGCATGAAGGGGTTTCGGGGGAAGGAGAAGGGGGAGGGAGGGAGGGAGGGTGGGTGGGTGCTGGTGCGGAGGGAAGACGAACTGGATTTTTTTTTTTTTTTTTTTGGGTTGCAGGAATGGGGATCTGGGGTAGAACATGAACATGGGAGAAGGAGGGGAGGGGTGGGGGTGGGGAGGGTAATCGAATCTGATAGTTTTTTTTTTCTTTTTCTTCTTCTTCCTCCTCCTTCTTTCTGGGTTGCAGGAAGATGGGGATGGGAGGGACGAACAGAGGGTTTTTTTTTTTCTTCTTCTTCTTCTACTTCTTCTTCCTCCTTCTTTCTGGGTTGCAGGAAGATGAGGAGGGGGAGAGACGAATAGAAGTTTTTTTTTACTTTTCTTTATTATTTTAATATTTTATTAGTTTTTTAATATAAAGTGTGCCACATCAGCATTTAACTGGGGAAACTGACGGAAGGTATGACATTGGCACAAATTCGTAAGATGAGGTATGACATTGTCAATTTTAAAAGATGAGGTATGAAAGTATCGTGATACCAATAGTTGAGGTAGTTTTTTGTACTTTACCCAAAAACTTATCTTTAGGTTTTCCCTTGAAACTTTATTTTGATCTCATTTTGCTCAATGTAACTCAAAAATCAGCATTTTACTCTTGAAACTCAAAATTTATTTCACTTTGACCAATGGACTCTCTCTTCTCCCTGAAACTTATAGATGGCCTCTAGAAACATATGTGGAACCCAACACCCAATAAGACTATGCTACATGTGCAATAAATTTGATTATAAATTTTTATTATGCTTTAACATTCCATAACAAGAGAATATTAAGTTTAAAAGAAATTGAAGAGATTAAAAAAATAAAAAATAAATTGATTAGCCTGACGTACCCAAATCAAACTCACATAAGAAATTAACAGATCTAACACAATGTATTTTGAGTTTTATAGATACAACTTTCAAGTTTCAAAGGGAAAAATGCGATTAAAATTGAGTTTCATAGGGCAAAGGGGAGCGAACTTTGAGTTTCAGGAAGTAAAGTGGCGAATTTTGAGTTACAGGGAGCAAAATGAGATTAAAGTCGAGTTCCAAGAGGCGTAGCTACAAATAAGCCTATAGTAATATAGAAAGTGTATTTGTAGTCTACAAGAGTAGATTTAATTTGTGTCATGTTGTAAACTTGACTTGCACTCCAAGAGTTAGTTTTTACATATTGTTTAAAAAAAAAAAATTGTATTACACTAGCTTCAGGATGTGTAGTATAGATGAATAGGAACATTTACATTATTCACTGAAACAATTGAATAACCAATAGGGAGCTGTTATTAGCACTCCAAAAATCTCATTATACACTTCTCACAAGTATATTTTTCTTTCTAATTATAGAAAGTTTGGAGTGCGAAATGAGATTTTTGGAGTCCCAATAACAATTCCTTAACCAATATTATCTTATGTTGTTATGTGGTATATGCTTTAGTTTGGACCAAAAATAATTGGTTTGAGCTGAATGTAACTATAGGCTTGACTTGACAAAGAGCGAAAATTTTCAGCCTATGTCTTATATTTCTGAAACTTGAAGTCCAACCCAATATAGGATGGCCGAATCCTAATGGGTGAAGAACTCTTAGGGAGTCAGGTTGAAATGATTTGACTGAGTCATAATATGAGTAAAATTGTTAAAGGATCAGAGTAAACATTGATATGATTCGTAATATTCCAATATCAAGGTTCATAACTGATCAAGTCCAAGAGTGAATTGAAAACAAAAAAATGGACTGAGTTCAGATACCTAGATCTAGTAGTAGTGACCTGGCTCTATGGGCAGATCAGGATGGCTTGATAAGAGTTTGGATCAGGGAATGCTGAGAGAAGTATAATCCAAGATTGACTCTACTTCAGTATAAATTGATCAGCACGAAAGTCACTCTTATAAATAGAAGAGATTATGTAACATTCCAAGGACTTTCAACCCAACACAGAAAATTGCCTTGCACAAATTCTCACTCTATTCGAAACCTCTCAAACCTTTTGAGAAAAAAAACTAACCTTCCTAACTTCGTCAACGCATCTTCAAGTTGGATTAACAGCAATGTGTTGACAACCGGCGAGGTCTTCAATTTGGATTAACAACATTAGAGTCTTAATTAGGTAATCGGTGAGCACTTGAGGTGGCCACGGGCCGGGCCGAGCCCAAAATTGTAGGAACCGGACTTAACCCGCTTGAAAATAACATGGGGCGTGTAACATCCCACATCGACTAACGGAGAGGGGGTGATATGCCTTATATGTATATACCCACCTCCATATAGCATAAGGCATTTTGGGAGCTCACTGGCTTCGGGTTCCGTAGGAACTCCGAAGTTAAGCGAGAAATGGGCCAGAGCATTCCTAGGATGGGTGACCCACTGGGAAGTTCTGCTCGCGTGAGTTCCTAGAAACAAAACCGTGAGGGCGTGGTCGGGGCCCAAAGAGGACAATATCGTGTTATGGCAGAGTCAAGCTTGGGGTGTGGCAGAGCCGGTCTGGGATGTGACAATTTGGTATCAGAGCCACTTTGTCGTGTGGTGCAAGTGTGCCGACTAAGACGTTGGGCCCCTAAGGGGGTGGATTGTAACATCCCACATCGACCAACGGAGAGGGGGTGATGTGCCTTATATGTACATGTCCACCTCCATATAGCACGAGGCCTTTTGGGAGCTCACTGGCTTCGAGTTTCGTAGGAACTCTGAAGTTAAGCGAGAAAGGGGCCAGAGCATTCCCAGGATGGGTGACCCACTGGGAAGTTCTGCTCGCATGAGTTCCCAGAAACAAAACCGTGAGGGCGTGGTCGGGGCCCAAAGTGGACAATATCGTGCTACGGCGGAGTCGAGTCCAGGGTGTGGTGGAGCCTAGGTCAGGATGTGATAGGGTGGGTCGGATCGGGTAATAAAAATTTAAAGATGGAACTGGACCTAACCAGACCCGTATGAAACGAGTTGATTCCTACATGTCCACAAGTTCTTTTACAGAGAAATTCTCCTTCTGTGCAGCAAACTCTTCCTCTATTATGCCCGACTTATGTAGAGTCTCGAGTTGTTATTTCAAGTCTCCAACCATCTTTTCCTTGTTCCGAAACCACAAACTGTTCTACCATCGAAAAAATAAAAAAACTGAGAATTTAAATCTCACCGTTCTACCATCAACGGTGTTCTTATATTGAAGAACCCTATCGAGAACAACATGATTTACCAAAACCCCAAACCCAAAACCTCTGGGGCGGCCAAAGACTTTATCCCTCATGACCACCGTCTGCAAAATGTCGGCATAGTGTTGAAGTACTCATAAGCTTTCTCCGAGGTCTACCATTAAATCCTACCAATAAAAAGCTTTCCAGATCTGAATCTATGTGGGTTTTCAATACCTTTCCTTCTCGATGCCTGTGAGAGTGAAAGCTTCAAGCTTTATTAAATTTTGAAGGTGGATTTTGGGGGTTTGGGCTTTGGGAGAGGAATGGTGGGTTTATGTTTATGACTGACAAGAGAGAGATAGATTTGGTTCGGTCAAGTATGATTCGAGAGATTTGCAGACTTGTTCCATCGCACGATTTGGGCTAGGGGCCCGTTTCCTTAAACTTTTGGACTTTTCCCACCCCATTAATTTTGTGAACCCGCCCCGTTTTGGCTTTAAAACTTTTGGAGCACCTTCAGTTTGGAGTAATAGCACTGCTTCGAATTTGGTTAGTTATTTATCCAAGTCTCTGTCGATAAGGTGTATTTCAGTCATCGTTGAAATAGGTCATCTCATTAGCCTTTCGGTGAGTTAGGATGTCACCATATTACAATGTTCAGTAAGTTAAAAACCGAATTCATTTTATGATTGGATATTCACAAGTGCATTTCAGAGTCCGCATTCTGACGGTCGAACCATATCCACAATTTTAGTGCTCGCAAGTATACAAATCGGATGATAGTATAGCATTGAAGCACATATATCGTCCCACAGAGATCGAATTGATTCTAAAAATTCTTAAAAACTAAATTGAAACAAATTGTAATGTACAAGCTTTAATGGAAAATACATGATATTTTGAATTAAACTAAAATAAAATAAAGCTTGAAAATAATATGCATGTAAAGTATAAATTGAAACATAAGAAAATAAGACCTAGGGCATCCGAATTCACCATAACCAATTATACTTAATTTCCTTAATATGTTATGCTCAAGTAGTTCCCCAATATTGATGATCGATTTTCCCTAAATTGTTCAACGGCCATGGCATCTGGTTCATCAAAAATATCCTTACATGTTAACCCTCACATTTAGATGAATTTAAACAAGTAAGCACCCATTAAGCTCTATGGAAACCGTTGGAAAATCACATAAACCCTAATTGCATGGCATCTACAAATAGGTGTTTATGGTATCAAATGCAAGAAGCTAAACCCAAGTTAAGTATGGAATCTACTCTAAAACCTAGATGGTGATCAAGCATCTAAATTAAAAATTAAGTGCATTACGAATAGCAAAAGATACTCAATATGGAATAAATACTTGATACTAACAATACCACAAGGCAATTAAATATTCATGATCAGGCTACATCGTAGTCCTAACAAAGAAAAACTCCAAAGTAGCTCTTCCTCTTGTCCTTCCTTGCCGCAACCTATGTGAATTTTGCTTCGTGGTTTTTGGTGGCTTGCTCCTAATCATATGGAGAATGAATCTCCTTAATATAACACTCAATAATCATAAATCCTGCTAAATTCTAATTAACAACCCACTAACATTCTAACTAATGCACTTTAACTTCTTATTAAATAAAAGAAAAAATAACGGAAATAATAAAACTAGTAATTAAGTTCTCTCCTAAGGCCATTGAATAGCATCCCCATGTCTATTTGATTTCTAAAACGGATGTCTCTTATCTTCTTGTTGTAATGCATTTGTCTTGATACAGAAGTTGACTCTTGTTCCATTGGAATTACTCTAGACACCCAAAAAGCTTGTTTTCGACTCTTTTTTTGCATAACTCCTGTATTGATGCCTATAAAATAAAACAATAAAATTTAGTGCATTTAACGCATTCTTATATATACAAAATCCAAAGGAAATGTATGATAATAATATATGAAAATATGACCACTTTAAAACCTCATATCGCCCCTACCCAACTCATTGCACCAACAAAAGTCAATTTCTAGCGACTTTGAGAAACAATTATATTGTGTAGCTGATGCAAATCTAAGGTCACCATCATAGGGCTAAAACTGAATCACTTGGTCAAAAAACCCTATATTTGGGCGCACCACAAGAAGCAATAAGGACAAACTCGTTCTCTGGTCCACATTCAACTAGCCAAGCCCCAGAACAAGGCTAGACTGAGTATTCGACAAATTGGGCTCCAGGTCAGTATACCAACAACCTCTAGTTTGAGGGCGGCTTAATTGCGATGAGCCATTTTACGATGAGGAGTATTTTACTCATAATTATGGTAGTTTTAGTGCATCATCAGCAGCAAGGACTTTTAAGCCATCAAAGTCAAAGAATAGTCAATGACATGGGTATAACTTGCATGCTGATGCTTATATGGTTGAGTTAAAATCTCAAAAACGTAGGCGACAATGCAACGGATGTAACGTTATGCACCATGCTTAGGCTGCTAAAGCTCTCTAAACGATTTAAACTTGGCAGCCTAAAGAGTAAATATAAGAAAACTTGGTAGAATAAGTCACTGTAATCTTGGCTGAGATCACCAAAGGGAAAAAAGTCGGAAGTGCCAACATCCAAAACTAAAATAGAAGAATCTGAAAAGATGATCAAGTTGTTACTTTGGCTTGGAGAAATGAAGCCTCGAATAGAGCATTTTGCTAAATAGGCCGAACAAGCTTTTCCTCCACTTACACTATAGGACTTGTTAATCAAGGTTTGGTGTAACCAGTGTTTTAAAAAGCGGCATAGGTGACCGCCTAGGCACTAGGAGCTGGGCTTCCAAGGCGATTGGAACGAAATGTAAGGGAAAATCGGTGAAGGCTTAAGTCAGAGCCTAGGTGGCCGCTAAGCAGTCTAGGCGCCTAGGTAGTGCTATGCGGCCCACTAAACTGCTGCTATACCTTCACCGGCATCAATGGTCTCGAAGAGGAAGGAGATCCACCTCTTTTCTTTGAGCCCTAAACAAAAATTGAAGACAAAAGCCTAACTTTATTAAAATAATTAAACAATCAACAGGGAAGGTAGTGGAATTTGGAGCTAACCTTGGCCCTTCTTTTGGCTTTCTTTGGGTTCTTGATGCATCTAACCATTTCTGATTCTTCGAGTTTTCTAGAAGCGGCGACTGACGAAGGAAATAGGAGAAATGGAGAATGCAAAAGTAAATAGGGTTTTGGTGGGGCTAGGGAGCATATTGGGCTCCAGCCTTTTGTGATTATAATAATAATATGCTGATTTTTTGGGCCTAAAATAATATATGGTTATAGTTAATGTGTTTTTAAACTGTAAACTTGTTGGATACTTGTAATTTATATATTCTAATATATGTATTCTTTTACTTTTATTTTGCAATTTATTATTATTTTGTTCTCAATACAAGTATATTTTTTTAAAGTGCAAATAGACACTTATTTATAAAATATACAATAAATTAACTTAAATTCGCCTAGACCGCCTAAGCGCTCGCCTAGCCCCGCCTAGGCGCTATGCTCCAACCCACCGCTCGACTAGCGCTTAGCGTTTTTTAGAACTTTAAGCGCAACATGCATTCAAAATGATAAGATCGCTTTCTTAGGCCAAGCCTATAAGGAAGCTCATTCTGTAGTAGTCAAACCTGCCCATAATTTAACATGCAAACATGTCATCCTTGATTCGCCCATTGATAATACAGGCGTTGAGCCTAAGGTTGATGTGACACTGGAAGATGATTCTCAGAGAGTTCGGCCATACCTAAAATCACAGATACTACGGCCATCACAGGCAACGGTGAATCCGACGAAGACAAGGGATCCGGTATTGAAGACGGTTCATTGACGAAGAATGAAGTACTGTGATGGGGCCCTTAGTCTTCGACAACATGGAGATTAATATGGTCTATGTCATCCCTCTCGAATTCCATTCAGCAACTTACCAACCGAATTTCCTAGAAGGGGATGTGACGGTGAAGAACTAACACAAGTTTATTTTGGCCACGGCTGAAGAACTTGAGAAAATTAATCCAGAAGAGAAACTCAAAGCTACTTTATCTGAGATTTTGTCTCGAAGATTGGCCACCAACCTGCATCATTTAAAGCCCCTATACGTCACCGCACATATTGAAGGTTTCCTAATTTCCAAGGTGTTTGTGGGTTATAGGGCGACAGTGAATATTTTGCCAGTATCAGTCATGAAGGCCTTTACACACTTAAAAGACGAAATCATACCATCCGGCATCACTATGAGCAATTTCGTGGGAGATAAGTCACAAACCAAAGGCTTCTACCTTTGGAAGTCATGATTACTAGTTGACCTCACATGTCTTCGAAGACTGAGCATATTTCCTTGCTCGGCCACGACTTTATTCATCAGACTATTTGCTTCCCGTCATCCCTCTATCAGGTTTTGATCTTTTGGGACGACAAGTTGGTTATAGTTCATTCGGTCGATAAACAAATGTTCGAAACTAGCATGATTCAAGCCCGTTATTATGATAAGCACATCGGCTAGAAACAGAAAGCACGTCTAATGGAAAATCTGACATAAATTTTCTTAAATTTAGGCCATGTTCATTGCTAGAAAATCTTCTGATTGAGATTGTAACAGTTTTATGTGTGTGTTTAGGTTTACCAAAAAAACCTACCCCCAACAGTTCCTTTATAGAGGAGATTATTGAATGGGTGAAGGGGTTTCTTGTGAGCATGGCATTGCTAAAAGTAGATCCTTCAGCAACATCTTGCCCATTGAGTTTCGTTTGGATGTGCTTTTAAAATAACTGAAAGTGCTTTTGGAGAAAATGTTTTTGGGTTTCAGAAGGACTTGAAGTGCTTTATACAAGAAGCACAAGTTATGTGCTTCTTCCAAGAAGCACTTTAAGTGCTTTTCCAAGATTTACTTGCATTTTTATTAAGGATTGTTTCCAAAAATATTTTTACCAAAAACGCTTTCAGTCATTTTAAAAGCATATCCAAACTAGCTCTGAGTCGTTTTTTAGGTGAAAATGTAAGTGGACCCCTTCCTCCACAACATTTCTTTTTTTTAACGGACTGACTTTGTGCTCACACTTACCCATGTTTTCTTGTTACCAAACACAAATGGCTCATAATCCTTTATTTTTTTTAACTTTTTATTGTTCCACAGGGACACTAAGATATGTAACTTCTCTAGTTCAAGTTAATCCATGTGGAACGATAGTATCTCGGCCTATAACAGAAGATGTTCTGAATCTGTTGACGAATTTGAAGTTGTATTTCTTCCACTGTTTTAAAAGGCGAAGACGTAGGTGAGGTGTTTCATGGATAACCTCGTCTAGGTGAAAGTTTTAAGGTGTGAGGCTAAGCCTCACGGGAAGGACTTGTTGGGGAAGAAGGGAAGAATTGAATGGGAGAATCAGGTATTTGGATGGGGAAGAAAGGGGCTTGCTAGGTTTTTTTTTTTAAAAAAAAAAAAAATTAGATTTGGCCAAAACGATGTTGTTTTGGGCCAAAATCTTTAAAAGAAATTAAAACCCTAACTTTATTCTTCATTATCGTCTCCTTCATGAAGATGTTGCCGCAGCAAATACAAAGACACCCAGCCTTTAACTTCGAGGGTTCTTGGAAATTTCAAGCAAGATTCGGATTGATAAAGGGTCCTGGGAACGCCCAGTCAAACACCTCAAGCGCGCCTCGACCACGTTTAGGTGAGTTTAAGTCTTCTCCCACTGGGCAGAGGCGTTTCCATCACTGCTCCGCTGTCAAAGCTGCCTAGGCGTGCCCCGAGGCTCATTTTTTAAAACACTTCATACCTTGACTTTTTTAGTAATGGAAGAAGCATTAATAACCCGTGTTGGATTTTTGGATCGCCGGGCCCGCCCCACTCTGACGACACCAATATTGTCCCCAACTTTACCACATTCCCAATCCGTCAGGTGTGGGGTTTTTCCACGAAAGGCCTTGGAATTAGTTAGAGTATGGTAATTCTATTTAAAAACCCATTGATGTGGGACATTTAACACTCCCCTTCACGTGTAACCTCATTTAGTGGTTCACATGTGGAGATCCACATAGGTAATTGAAACTCAGAGGTCGGCTCACGTTGGGCCCACTTGTTTTCAATGGAACTCAGTGGTCGTCTCTATATTAAGAGTTCAGACTTGTTTCCTTATGGGTGACAAGCTCGTTGGCTTGCACACAAGCTCATTGACTTGCACGGGCCCGCACCGTTGCTCTAATACCATGTTGAATTTTTGGATCGCCGGACCTGCCCCACTCTAACAACACCGATATTGTCCCCAACTTTACCACCTGCCCAATCCGTTAGGTGTGAGGTTTTACCACAAAAGACCTCGGTATTAATTAGAGCAGGGTAATTATATTTAAACCCTGGGTTTCTTTGAAATGAACTAAAACCTATTTTGCTCATTTGTGTTCTGGATGAATTTTCCCTTTGATGCCAACAGTTTTTTTATAAGAGAAAATATGCATGCATTATTGTGATTACTGTCATGCAATACCTTCACCTTCTGCATTTCACCCATCAACCATTACAAGTAACTAACGAGAAACTTTACAACAGGAATGGAGGCTCGGACCAACGGTGCTGACATTGTGTGAGCACCTGCTTGTGAGCTTCGCCATACGGTTGCTGAGGAAGCAAGCAAGTTCATCTCCAACTTCAAATGGAAATCCAAAGATGCCAATGCTACTGCAGTTGTCCCAGCAAGCCAACCGCCCAAGTTTGTCGCCGGCCTCAAATGGGGAGTGGGGAAGTTTGTTTTGTCTGGGATTGTAGCATATGTAGACGGTCGGTTATGTCACTGTATTCGTAACCCTGTGGCTCGTCGCACCGTCACCGGCTTTCTGTTGAATGAAATCTCCAATTTTTTCTTTTCTTTATTAGACTCTTTTAATTCCTTTGATTTTTGTGTATATCTTATTGAAGTTGATCTGAGTGAGCCTCGTAAATGCATAATAAAATGGGCCCTCGGACTATAATCCAAAACAACCGAAGTTGCCCATTGTTTTATTTGCCCACCATTTGAATTTAGAGGGATATGTTTGAGGAAGCTCCAAATCAACGTGCAAATATTTGTATTGGGATTTGGATGAGAAATAATTTTTAAACGATAATACAACAGTCGACTTAAAAGACCCAATCTTCACAATTACAACTTGTAAGATTCGGTACTCAACCTACTTACAAGGTTTGATGATCTATTATATCGTTGGCCACAAACGTAGGGAGATGATTTTCCCACATTTTTATATTCTATTCGGGTATATATTTTTGTTTATTTCTGATATTTTTTAAGAAACGATATCTATACTAAAGGGGAGGTAGTGAACTTAGCCTTACAATGAACTAGTAATAATGTGGTTCAAACTCACTTTTGGGGAGAATCGAATCTAAGATCTCTCACTTACAACTTACAAGTGAAGAGAAATATCATTAGATTATAGTAATAAGTGACGTTTATTTCTGAAATTTGAATTGAAATAAGTTAAACGAAAAATTAAGAGACAAGTGAACAAAAGTGTGTATAAAGAGAAAGAAAAAAAAAGTCATTTTCCAAGATAATTTTCAACGACCTTCTTGCCTAGAGGTCTTAAGACTTAGCTCAACTATTCAAGGTCAAGACTGAAATTTGATTCTTTTCCTTTCTTAAATAACTTTCGTGCGTTATGAGTTTAGTTTTGTGGAATTTTTCAGGTCGATGGGCTGAGGGCCCACTTCAACAACACCGATATTGTTCCCACTTAACTACCTGCACAATCCTCAAGTGTGGGGTTTTATCACAAAAAGGCATCAGTGTTAGTTAGAGTGGGGTAAATCTATATAAAATACTCTTCTTTCAGCCCACTTCAACAACACCGATATTGTTCCCACTTAACTACCTGCACAATCCTCAAGTGTGAGGTTTTATCACAAAAGGCCTGAGTGTTAGTTAGAGTGGGGTAAATCTATATAAAGTACTCTTCTTTTCTCCCTCTGTCCGATGTGGGACAAATGAGGGTTCCAACACTTCCCCGCACGTGAGACCCCATTTTTATGGGTCACACATGGAAATCCACATCGGCAACCACGTGGAGCCAGTAGGGGCTCACCCATCGCGTGGGACCAAACGGGAACCCACACAATCACGTGACATCATTGGCCTACGTGGACATCGCGAGGGGCCAAAGGGGACCCACCCAATTATGTGGATGTACGGGCCCGCCTCCTGGGTCTAATACCATGTGGAATTTTTCAGGTTGACGGGCCGATGGCCTACTTCCAACAACACTGATACTGTCCCTACTTAACTACCTGCACGATCCTCAAGTGTGGGGTTTTATCACAAAAAGCCTCAGTGTTAGTTAGAGTGAGGTAAATCTATATAAAGTACTCTTCTCTTCTTCCTCTGTCCGATGTGGGACAAATGAGGGTTCCAACAAGTTTGTTCAAATTTTTCTATAAATAATGTACAAAATAAATTACAAGGAATAAGGATAAGTATAATAATGTGGTGCCAACATGATTAGAATCAACATTAACCTGATCTCAGGTAGGATTCAGATTCTTTGCCCTTCTATTTCTCTGCTCTCCTATCCTCTTCTTTCTCACAGCCGTTCAAAGCATTTCCAATCTGCAATTCACAACATTTTTGCAGCCTTAACGGGCATAATTAAACACTTGAGGGATTCAACCATGTTGACATGACATAATCTTGAGCGTTCAAATATAAGGGTAAAGAAATATGAGGAGAGAGAATCCGAAACCGTGCATCAGTTCGTCACTCTTCAGGTGGCTGACAAAATCAACCGCCATGACTCCCCTTGCAGAAACAACTCCATGTTATTTTTACAACAAGAAACAAATATCCCAAACAAAAAGGAGTTTTAGATTTTGTTTATTTTTTTTTTTTTTTTTGAAGATCAAGGAGAATTTTAGTTTGGTGGTAAATCGGTGATATAAAGTTTCGCCACAATTGGGTTTACGTATTGATCAACTTGTGACTCACGTAATGTCATCAATTTATGGATAAAATTTCATTTTTATTCATTTCCCTGACTTTAACTATTGACAGGATTGAGACTCGAAATTTAAAGTCTAAGCTTCAAGTGTTGGTTTTAAAATCTAAACCCTAATGGACTAGGTTAATAAATACTGTAGAGGGTTTATTATTTGGCTTCCCTTGCTAAAATTTGTAAATGTTACCACACATACTCATAATTTAGAGTTAGAGTACAATGCTAATCTGGGATTACTACTGGATTGAACTTGTCAAAAACACTAGCCATCTTCACTGCAAAAGGTTTGAACCATACATTTGCATATGCATATCAAGCTTATTTTTTCAGATTCTTTTTGTTTAGTGTAGTTGTCTAATTAGAAATTTCTTCTGTTGTCTAACTATTTAGGCACGCAAATTAAGGCAGCCCACATGGGCCATCTGAAACCCTTTCCCATGCGTGGATTTCTCACCCTTGATCTGAAAAGGTTTCTTTGGCTTGTGACACATGTCCCCTAGTTCCTCTTGTCTGAAACATTCAACTCTTTCATTAAAAGAGGTTCCAAAGTTTCATTTGTAGTTGGCTAGGTTATTCACATTTCAAGAAAAATAGTGCATTTAGCCTAGAGCTACCTCCTAAGCTTCCAAACCGAAACCCTAGCCACAAAGTCATCTCATGCACAAAACCCAATCACTGCATATTAGGGTTGCATTATATTCATGGATTTGTATTAAGTTATTGGTCTAAACCTATGTTTCATATCCTTCATAGACCAATTTTTTGGATTCATGTTAGGTTCTTCTTCAACTGTTTGACTGGAGAACCTGACTGGTCGTTTGAGTCCTTAATTCATAAGCATATTATAACATCATATCTTTGATCGTGTTGATCTCGGTGCCACAAGGTGAAGAGCTCATGAGGAGTTGCCATCTCATGGACCGAAAGAATTCATCTTGTGTAAGACAAGGTTATACGAAGGTAAAGCTTCTCTGTAGATAGGGATTTAGGAATTGAGCTAGTGTGGTCTTTGTATGAACTTTGTTTACACTAGTGGATTGGACTCAATGGAGAGTCCCCGGTTTTTTAACCAAGAGGTGGGTTTTTTTGGCCAAATAACCATTAGAGGTAAACATTGTAGGGTTTGCTAGTATTGACACTTTGTTAACCAAGTAAACATAACTCAATAATTAAGTTTAAAACATAACTGAAGATCACACTGCATTGTTTTAGCATTATAAGTTTGCTTGGTTTATATACTTGTGAGCACCTAACAATCTGTACTCACTTGACTAGTATGTTTGACTAGTCAGTACAATTGGTTTCAAAAATTTTATTGTAAGGTAATCCACCTTGTACCAATTTCAAATACAACTAGAGTTAAAGTTAACATAGTAAAAGTGAAGTTTTTTTTAAGATGTCATGTCTTTCTACATGACAGAAAAAATGCTCTAAATCTATTACTATTACGGATCAAACTTTAAAGTTAATAAGAGACCATATAAATGTCACTTAGTTAAAATACCACATAAATAAGGTTGTTGCTAAAGTGATACTCAATTCACTTTAAACAATAAACTATCACGAGGTGGCCCAATGTTTGAAGACGATTCGAAGCTCGAATTTCACATGGCTCGTTTTGAGTTCGATTCTTAACGATAGTGAATTGCATGATGGTAGCCAGAAGGAGGCTGAAATGCTTCTATGAGTCTTCCCGGCCCTCGAAAGGATGGACTGCCTTGGCGACGCCATCCGACATCAGCTGATTCCCTTTTGAAAAAAAAAAAAAAATAAAATAAAATTTGCTTTAAACAATAATAGTAAAGAGTATTTTCCCAAAACTAATTTTTTTTTTTTTTTTTTGGGGTCAAACGATAGATAGATTAGAAGTTAGATTATTCATTGATAGGTTTTGAACTCACGTCATCATGTAAGGGCTCAACACCTTTCCACCACTGTGGTAAAAGGCCAATTGAAAAAAAAAAACCTAAACCTTCTTTAAATTATACTTCCAATAGTAAAGAGTATTTTCCCAAAACTAAATATTCTTTAAATTAGGGAAGTGTTATTGGCACTCCAAAAATTTCATTCTACACTCCTCATAAGTGTATTTTTCTTTCATAATATAGAAAGTTTGGAGTGTAGAATAAGATTTTTAAAGTGCTAATAATAATTCCCTTAAATTATACTTCTTCTATTGTGGGGGGTAGAAGATCAATGCTGTATACTCCACCTTTTGAAAACTAATACAAAAATGAAGAAAAAAAGAAGAAAAATAAATCAAATGAAATTGCTAGCCGTTGGATCAAATGTACATGCTTTAAGAAAAACCACAGGCCATAGCGAACCTTGAAACCCAAAAAACCACTTACTAGCTAGAACAAAACAACAAAACTGCATTAATAAGTAACTCCAAAAGTCACCAATAACATTCTCCTATAAAACCAAGCCCCATAAGCCAGAAGCCAAAAGTCGAAGGCTCTCAATTCCTACATCTTTCACCAAACCCTTTTAACTCTCCCCCAAAGAAAATGGCTTTCATAATTTCCAAAGCTCAACAGCAACAACCGTCATCTTTCTCAGAAGCTACTTCTGAGAAGATCAAAGATGGCCATGAAGTTTCTCCCGAGTCACAGAGCTCCATCACAAGCCACGTGTACCTGAAATCACCCGCTGCAGCTTCCCTGGACAGAGATGTTGTTCTCAGACGCATTCGCCACCATAAGCACTTGAGCAAGGTCAAAAGTGCTTTTCAAGCTTTCATGGGAAGCAGCAGCTCTCCAGAACCAGCTACTAGCCCTATGACTCCTACTTCTAACATCCATCATGAAACATGGCTGCACCAGGAGGACTCTTTCTCCTCCCCTTAGATGAGAAGCAGTTCTGTATTAAGCAGCTTTTCTCATAATCTATGGCTTGTAGCATTTCATGCTTTCAACCCATCTTAAAATTTCAATTCTCTGATCAAAGCTTTACACATATTTTGATATGATGTTGAGGAAGCAAACAGATCACTGAGTGACTCCATGGGACCTGAATGGTGGTTTTACTTTGTGCATAAATCCAGGGCATAAAACAAAACGATCTAATCTGATGAAGGAAAAGTGGGGACAAGACTTTTCTTTTTAATTTATTTTTGGTAAATGGGGCAACAGCTTTATGTTTTCACTTTGCAACCAGTTAATGGAAACAATAATATGACACACATCCCATTTTACTTTTCAAACATTTTTTTAATTTTCGACCGTCGGATCGAATGAATTGAAGAAGATTAACGGACAGAAATTATCAAAGGTGTGTGAAAAGTAAAATGGGATGTGTGGATAGCACACCTCATACGATAAACGACATATGTGTTTAACGAAGTTGGCTGGATTAGTGGCTGGATTATATTTAAAACAAAAAGTATGTGACAGTACTACGGTCTAGTAATATTCTTCTTCACTTGTAAGTGAGAGGTTTTAGGTTTGATTCTCGACAAATGCGAATTTGAACCACATTATTGTTAGCCTATTGTGAGGCCAGCCCACCCTCATCTTCGGTAGTATAGATAATATCGTTTGTTCGAAGAAAAAAAAAGGGTACACTTATTAAGAGTGTGAAAGGACAATGACCTTTTTAGGAGAAATGTTAACGGGACTATCTTGAAGTGGAACTCTCTATAAACTTTCTAACACCTCAGAGTTTAACGTCAATCTTCATGTCAACATTATAAAATATTATGCCAAAAAACAATGAAGTGACAAAATGTCCATAAATAGTTCAACTTTTGAGAAAGTCTAATTTGTATTTGTCTTTGTAGAATGCTAATAACTTCTCCCAATGCTAAAAGGAAAAACGAAAAGGCTTGTAGGATCATAAAGTAAAAAAAATAGTGCTCAAACTACGTTTTTTTAAGAATGGTGATGTGATTCGAACTTCATACTTCTATCGATATTCTGAAATTAATGGACAAACTTTTCAAAAGATAAAAGAAGTGTTTGGATCAAAACTTGAACTTTGGGCTCGGAAAGGAGATCACCCAAAGGGAAGCCTAGAAGGGGAAATGGCCCGAAGCCCAGCCGAAGTCCAGAAGGCATGAGAAACCCATTTCTGACTAGGTGCAGACCATATGAACCACTTGCTCACCTACCCAAAGGCCAAGTGGTATAGACTGACCAGCTATACAGCCCATAAAGTACTTTATGGTGGCAGTACAAGTAAAATAGCTGATGAGTCACTACCCTTCCAGCTGCATTCGGGCAAGGTTGCTGCTACAGGAGGCCAAGCTGAGTTGTCTATAAAAGAAGAAAGAGAAACCAGGAATAAGGACACTCAAACAAACCAAAAATAAAAGCATAAACTCTGCTCAAAAGCCAGATTTTCCTTCAAACGAAGCTGTAGTCAGCAAGCCTTCATCCCTCTCGGGATAAACCCTCATTCAAAGCCTTTGTAATAGCTCTGCTACCCTGTTCAACTTTTGTTGTAGTATCGATTTCTTTCTATAAACTCATTTCCCAACCCCTTTTCTGAGCTTTCAAACCCCCTGATAAACCACAAAGATAGGAAGTTGCAAGACGATTAGCCTTGCCCGACCCTCTTTGTTTTTGTCTTTTCATTCATTAGCCTAGCAATATGTTGTATACTACAAGTTGTATTCAAGTTATTTCTAGTGATATGACTATTAAAAGACTCTCTCAGCGCTTGAATCCGATTTGAATATGTCTTCATAGTTCAAATCAGATTTAAGTTCTAAGCCCTCGGGCATGTAAGATTTGATCACTTAAAAGTCCTTGACCTCAAGGCATAAAAAAGAACCTTATGTGGACTTAACCCATCTACGACAAGCTTTGATAAATAAGAAGTCCGAAGTTACTTGAGGCGCAAGTAATCGACATATCAATTAGTTTTATTTTGTATTATATTATGATGACCATAGAACGTTTAAGTACGAAATGAATTCTAATAGGAAGCCTCAAGGCCTACATCTAAGGCCCCACAAAGGCACCTATTTGGATTCGTTATGTTCCTCGGGCTAGAACGTTGAGTATAGAATGAATTCTGATGGGAAGCCTCAAAGCCTACATCTAAGACCCCACAAAGGCACTTATTTGGATTCGTTCTGTTCATCGGGCTAGAACGTTGAGTATAGAATGAATTCTGATGGGAAGCCTCAAGGCCTATCTAAGGCCCCCACAAAGGCACCTATTTGGATTCGTTCTGTTCCTCGGGCTCAGGTAATCATAAGTATAATGGTTATAAAACTCATATAACCAAGAACACGAACCTTATATATTCGAGTACTAAAGTTAGTTATTAATGGGAAGCCTCAAGGCCTACATCTAAGGCCCTACAAAGGCACCTGTTGTAACTAAGATAGTCTCTCGGATATATATATATATTCATAACTCAACATCTGTTTTACATCTGCCATGCTGAAGATGGCAGTGACACGCCTGAGCACTTAAAAGTTAATCTTGATTGTGAGCCTCAAGGCCTACACCTAAGGCCCCACAAAGGCACCTTTCAAAGTTAACTCTGTTCTTCTCTTTCAACCTTGCCCGACAGGCTTTTGCCCGACAAGCCCGCCAAGGAAGCAGAAGCCCGACAAAAAGCACCAACCGGCGCCGACCTCTCGGGGAGCTGTGTGCTCGTCGGCCGGGAAACATCCTCGACGGTAATTCCCGCCGCGAACAAGAAGGACCAGGGCACAAGAGATCGAAAAACTCATTATTTTATTGATATAACAAAATAGTAAGAAAAATACTGTTAAATATGATGAAGAACAATGTGTTACAACACAACTGTAGAATCTATAAGTTCGACGGTCAAAAGCCACGGGACAGATCCCTCCCCATTTGTTCATCATTCGTAGGCAAGTCTTCCTTGGGGAGCCAAGTACGATGTACGGCAGCGTAGCATCATACAATATAATAGGATACATCAAGGGTGAAAAATGCTGACATTTTAGTTCGTCACTGTCTACTTAACAGGCCTGACGAAGAGAGGAGGCGTAATGTTTGGTTGGAGTTGTTCAACACTGCAGATGATCTAGGTACCTGCATTCTCCTTTTCTCCAAGAACGCTAAGGAATTCTGTAAGCATTGAGGGGCAGGTGTCTCCTTCAATATAATAGCATCCACCCTGCAATTCACAATTTTCGCTTGTTAGAGATCACATTCATTCATAACGGATTGGCATTACATGTATCTTTCGCTGTATAGAAGAGGTCACTCACCCTGAGCATTTTAGTTTTTTCTTTTTCTTAGTGGACTTTGAGTCGGTCTTCTCATCCTCAGAGTCGGAGAGGAACTTTTGCCTGCACATGGAATGTGGCCATTTGATTACAATCTCGTAACTAAAGATCAGCATCCACACACAAAGAGAAGAGAGAAGAGAGAGAGAGAAAGAGAGAGGGCTCATACTTCTCACGAGATGCAAGCAGCTCAACAATGTTGCTTGGAAGCAACCCTCCATTACCCAAAGATTCTTGGTTTGCTTTAGGTTCAGAGGTATCTTGAACACTTTCAACTTCAGCAAATGGCTTTTGTGTTTTCTTGGGTGTTTTCTTTTGGGCCCATTGTCTACGACGTTCTTTTGCTTCACGAACCACCCTATATAAAGTAATATCTTTTCCTTTTAAAATTTATTTGTTAGGCAAGTATATGCAAAATGTAGATACCATCATCTACACCACCAAGTTTTTTCACAAATTGGTGCTTCACCCCAAAAAAGAGAAAAGGAAGAAAATCCATAATCGAGTAATACTTCTTAAACGAACTTTAGGAACTCATATCAACAATTTACGGGCATAAAACTTGTCTACTCTGACATATATGTTAGAACATTTTCAGGCTGGCACCAATTCCCGAACAACGCAAACAGATTCCACAATGTTACTTCCAGTCAATCACAGCTGATCACATATAAACACAGTAATCATGTGGTAATGCAACGAAGCAACCATTTTTGTTTTGGGTGCATAGTCATGTAATAGACCAGATAAGGCAAAGCATCAAACTTCTTATAGAAGAAAACTATCAGATATGGATTCAACCACACAACTTCAACGTGATCCCGTAAATTCGTTTATCTATTCCCTTCACGAACACGATTTCAGGCATACCACTTTACCACGAAGAATAAGAAAAAGAAACATAATTTCACATCGTAATCAACCAAAGCGAATAAAAAATCAAACAAAATTAGACGAACCGATTCTCCTATCCCCTCTCATATAAAGAATCCTAAACAGAATTCTGAGTTTCCTGAAATTTTCGGCTTTTAGTTTCTTAAAATTGAGCCATGCAGCTCAAATCAGCATTTTCATAAGAACTCAGCCCAGCCCATCTCAATCAATGAATTCAATTTCCAACATTTACAAAGCAACAAACCGAAACCTTAAAAAATAAAAACATTGTTTAGCAAAAGAGAACAAGGTAAACAAGTAAAACCCACCTGGATTTATGCTCTTTCTGGAGCTTGCTAAGTTCTTGGTCTTGTTGAACTCCCTGTAACCATCAACAACGTACGAACAAAGTTCAGAACTTTACAGTCGGAAAAAAAAATTATTGAACTTTGAATTCTCTTCAGAGACTTGGATTACCTGCTCGGCCGTGAGCTCCTCCGGCGCGTCCGAGTCGTAATGTTCTCCGTTCGACATCGGATTCCAATCCGTTTTTGTGGCGCCTTGGGTTATGGTTTAAGGCTTTTAACCTACTCCAAGAACGGAAGCGGACGATGCTAACTCTGAAAATATCGGGTCATGGAAGACCTGTTGGTGATCCAAATAAAAGAAGGAATCCAATTTGAGTTAATATTGGGCCTTGGGATTGGCGCTTATGGGCTAAACGGTAACAGTGCCCCATAAATCCTTGGTGATAACAAAGGGGGTGCCCCATTATATTTGTATCTCATTTTATTTTCAAGAGATGTAACAGGAGAGATGTGAGTTTGAGATCCTTTTTAATTTTTAATCTTTGATTGGTGGGATTCACCATCGACATATGCAAAAAAGTTGTAAATTTAGGTTTTAATTTACATTTTCCGATCAAGATATTTTACATTTCTCTATTGAAAAGTTTTCCGACCAACCAAAAATGTAAAATACACATTTCAAGACATTTTGCATCTCCCATTAAAGATAGGAATTTTTTTTGAAATGTCATATAAACTTGTACACATTTTTCAATTTGTCATATAAACTAAAATTTTAACCAATTTGTCATCTCACCCTAACTCCATTAAATTTTACATCCAAAATAAGTCATGTGACTTGTGTTCAGGGTTATTTATGTCATTTTAAGATCTTTTTATAAGTTCTTTACCTTTCTTTAGTAAAACCTTCAAAATTCGTGTTCACTGGTATTCAAGCAGATCGTTGTGTTCGAGCAACAGTATATGCATCTACAACTCTATTTCTGGCACCAAACCTCAAGCCGTTTCTCATATTACAGAGCCCGTATAAAATTCGATTTCATGACATACTAACTGAACACACTCATTTGTGTATCTTAGCATATTTTGAGCAACCATACAAGAATGCAATGCATGATAATTTCACTGCTACCAAATCAAAAATATTGTTCCATTGCTTGATTATGTTCAAATCAAAAACACCAAATATTGAGGAAATATTGCTTAAAGTTCACAACATTGTTTTCATTAAACAAAAAAATTAAAAAAAAAATTGGCATTAACAAAATGTCTAAATTTTCAAATGATTTCCTTCAAATTCTACGGTTTTCAGGTGGCTTTCTTGAATTGTGCACTGATTGCATTTTGTTTCACTCTAACCCTTTTAGAAACCTACAAACAATAGAACCAAAAAAAAAAAACTGAAAATTTAACAAATGGCATGGGTTATATTGGATGCAAATTATTCTTGTCCCTGGTTTGGTGAAGTTTCACTGCCCATATTTCCTCCAGTGGCATGCTACAAAATGATCAATAAAAGAGTTACACATACATTTGCCTATGAATACAAGACTAAAAATTAAAATACCAAAGTTTTCAATGAGCACACCATTGCTTGTGTTTGCCCACTTTCAATAGTTGTGAGTTATGGCCAATTTCATTTGTCAAACAAGTTTGTCCCCTCCCAGCTTCTTCATAGGCCTATCAGATTGATTTCCCCAATTTCATTTGTCAAACAAGTTTGGCAATGTGTAATAATACTTATAGCAGTCTTAGTATACCCTAGCTTCATCGCACAATCCTCAATATCCCACCTGGACATTAGATCATGGTTCATATTGTCAAACCACGCAACATGGCCACCAACATAAGTCATTGTCCCATTACATGCTCCTATAAACTGACCTCCATGGTGAATTTCCATTGCAAATAACTCAGATTTATGTGTACAAGATAAATGATCAAAGTTTAAGCAATGGGTAAAATGACAAATCAAATAAACATTCTCTACTTAGATACAAAGTAACCATCGATAAAAAAGTGCATGGACATGAAAATAGGTTTCAGTGCTTTAAATTTTGGGATGCAGAGTGCTCAAGTGCGACTTGTTGTGACAATCCGTCCCTAATTTCACGATTTTATTAATTTGAAAAGAGTGAATTGACGAAAATGCCCCTATAGGTGAGATTGTAGACTTTCGTTGACCGTCATTTCATGACGTGTATGAGCTACTATTTTACCGTATTCTCGAAGTACTCGACAGTATGAGTGCGTAGGCCAAGTGGAATCAAATTTGAAGCTACGATGAAGATTCTACGGAACTACGAATCCGAAAATACTTTTGTAAAAAAATTACTATTTTATATTATATATATTCTTTTAATTATTATATTAATATATTATTGTTTTAATATTTTTCTATTGGGATATTTTAATTATTTTAATCTTTTCTGGCCTGTGTGGCCCACACCCAACCAAACTCTGCACTTCTCTCTTGCCAAGTGTCCCTTCTTCCACACCCATCTCTCTCTCTCCTGACATTTTCCCTCTCAGACCTGCTCACACTCACTCTACTTTCTCGTCCCCTATCTCTCCTCCGTGTGCACCAACACCATCGCACACCGTCGGCGCTCTACGAACCGCACCACCGCGCCTCACACTTCCATTTTTCCTAATGATCCTAAACGCTCGATGTTATTTCTCTCTCTATGCTCGCTGCACATGAAAGTCGAAGAGAATCCAACGAGTTCACGGCGTCTTCGACGTTGGTAAGTTTTGAAAACCACCTAAATCTTCGTGGATCGTGTTTTACTATATGTTTCCAATGTCTTTTAAGGATTTTAGTGATGTGTGAACGCAGAACCACATCGGGGAAGAACTTCCCTAGTTTCAGGCGAGAAACCCGATGACTTTCGAGCTATTTTTCGGCCATGGCAAGACCTCGTGCTGGTATATTTCTCTTCATCTCCTTTTAAGCTTCAATTTCATATATTGTATGCTAGTTTTAGTTGAGTTTTGAAGCTAAACGGAGCCGGGGAAGTTTCTCGGCCAAAATTCCTAGTTTCCGGCTTTCTCCTTCATTGGGTCCAACCAACCCGTGAGCCCAACGGGTCAACCCGACCCGAGAACAAAAAAATAAAAAATAAAACACCAGATCCGGATTCAAACCCAAGATCAGACCCGGCCCAATTCCAATGTGGATCCGGAATATTCCTGAAATATTCTTAGAATATTCCTTGCGTTGACATTTTTGAAATTTTCTCGGAAACCCTCATAGGCTAATTTCTATGTCTGGAGTTTGTTTTTGTCATCTATTTAGTGAAATTCTAAAGTTTTAACGTAGTTGACAGACTCGGCGTCTCAATTGACTTTTTAGGATTGACCGTTATCTTTTCGTTGACTTTTTACGAAAATTGCTCGAGACCCTTCTTAGAGTATTTTGACGCACTAATTCCGAATCCGCTGTTCGTTTCTCCAAATTCAAATGTTTTAATTAAGTTTTACTAATGGGTCTCTATTATGCTTAGGTACAATTAGCATAGGCGATCTGTATTTACTCGTTTGAACGACTACGACCTTGCATGCCTCTATTAGTGGGTTTTTTCTTTTATATAGTATATATATTTGTTAGTTTCCACATATATATTTATTAATGAATTTTATACATGATTGCCATAATTAAATTAACGATTATAAAGAAATGTCGTATTGTTGGGAAATTATGAATAATCCTACGGGATGCATAGATAAACGGACTATAAGGGATGCCTTAATTATATTTACGGCTATAGATGGTATTATAGTGACTAGAATTGTTGAATTATTGTGGCATGATCATATTTACGTTATCTGCTCATCGTGTGCTACACTGGTGTTAGTACTTGCCCCAGCTAGGCCAGTCTTCACGTGTATGTTCACATTGCACCGTACGCTCACTTTGGATCCATTGTAGGTGCCAGTCCTGTCCTAGATTTCCATAGGCAATTAGGACTCGTACGTGACGCGCATAGCGCGCAGTCTTCACATGATTGTAGTACTAGAGCGTAAATCATTATTACACCCAGTCCTGTTCAAGTCTAAACCCATGTGCATGAACTCGTGTGTCAGCATATGTCGATGAGCACCCATGTTGATATTATTTTATGTTAGTTATTGTGGTTGTCGTACACTATGGTTTATTTATGAAATATTGTGAAGTTTTGCACTTTTGAGATGTTACTGTTTACTGTAAGTATTATCATTTTATACGTAGTATGCTATGTTTTGTAAACTATACTTGTTTTACAGCGAGGGGTTATTATGTTTTCAAAAAGGTTTTACAAAGATTTATTTTTAGGTCCACTCACCCTTATTTTTCGCCCCTCCATGTTTTAGTAGCTGAGCTTTTGTGTCGACGAGGATTCTTGGCAAATCTTGGTATAGGCGACTATCTTCGATGGTTTAATTCTCAATCTACTTCTACTGTACTTTACTTATGCTCTGACATCACGTGTGAATTGGATTCAATCCCGCTCACATGACAGTCTTGCAATTAGGCACTTTTAGGTTTAAATTTACCCACATTTTCCACATCACTTCACTTTATGGCTTCGTCACATTCTCAATGTCGGCCAGCACAACTCCATTCGGAGTCCAAGTGGACATTCCGGATCGAGGTGTATTGGAGGTAGGGGTGTGGTGGACATTCGATACATAAAAAGCATTAAACAAAGCACATGAAGGCATTAAAATGAAACAAGTAGTCAACATCAACACACAGACATTCAAACGAAACAAAGAACCAAATTATAAAAAAAATTAAAAAAAAAAAGAAAAACTATTCGAATCTCATAGTAAAAGCCATTCCATCAAATAAGAAAGCAAATAAACATAGAAAACGGGACTACAAGTAGAAGAATCAAAATCTCTTAGGGTGCGTTTGTTGCACCGGACTATCTCGGACTGGACTAACTTTAGGGACTAAGCTGGACTGGCTTAGACTAGACTAAACTGGACTGATTTAGTGAAGCGTTTGGTACAGTGTCGGACTAAGAAGTAGGATTCTAATATTATATTATTTAATCTATATCTATAATATTTTATTATTTACTTAATATATATTTATTAATATTCTATTATTAATTTATCTTTTTCTTATTTTCTAGAATCATTCTTTTCAGCTAACCTCTCTTTTTTTTCCCCTGCCGTCTCTCTCCCCTCTCCTCTGTGTATCCAAGTTCTTCGCTCATTTTCTCCCTCTGTTGCACAGATTATTCGAATTAAAATCACAAAAAATGGAGATTTGCCTTCCCCCAAAAACCCCAACCCCTCCCTCTTAAGCTTAGCATCGCCAATTCAATGGCAGCCATGGTAAGTTTTCCTGTTCAGCTTATTCTCTCTCTTCCCTTAGTTTTTCTGTTCAAATCCCTCTCTCTCTTCCCTTTGCCTCTTTTCCCATCCAACTTCACTTGTTCTTCCATGGGTGGGGATTGAAGTTGCAGACGGCACGGGTGGGTGGGGCTGGGTATGGGCGTGGGCAGGGATTGGAGTTGCAGACGGCAAGGGGTGGATGGAGGAAGACGAGATGGATGAACCCAACTATCGAAAATTGAGGTCGAGGTCGATGTCGTCGAAAATTGAAGACATAGATGGATGAACCAGCCGTCGAAATCGAGGTCGAGGTCTATGCCGTCGAAAATTAGAGACTGAGATGGATGAACCTAACTGTAAAAAAATTTCTATCTTCCAAGTTCCAACTTTCATTGAAGCCCATGCCGTAGAAAATCGAGGTTGATGAACCCAGGGCAGTGAAGCAGACGAAGGCAATAATGGATGCGTGAGTGGACGAAGGCGAGAGAGGATGATAGAAGGTCTTAGCTAAACCCATGGGTGTTGGGGTCTCTCGCCAAGACTGGCTAGTGAAGCTGTTTGTGAAAGCGAGTCCCACCTAGTGCCATTAATGTTAGTCCCGCAAGCCACCAAACACAAGACTACAATCCAATCCAATCAAGTGAAGGCTAAGAAGGGTAAACAAACGCCCCCTTGTCTCAGACAAAGCCATAATAAATAATTTCATCCAACTTTAAAATAGATTGGAGGGTTTCTGGTGACTCTATATTCTTGAGCCATCTTCAATTCGAAACACACACAAGTGCCATTGTTCCCTTTTTGAACGAGAACTCTCAGACCATGTATCATATATCAATCCCTTTTTACGGTTTTAGAAACCCTAGAATTGCTTTGATCCAATGCAACTTAATAGAAGGAAGTCGGGTGTTAAAATGACAAGAATACCCTAAACACAAGTCATGTATCTCGCACATGACTTATTTTGGATGGAAAACTTAACGGAGTTAGGATGAGATGACAAATTGATAATTTTAGAAAGTTGGTATGATAAATTGCTTAAAATTTTAGTTTATATGACAAAATGAAACATGTGTACAAATTCATATGACATTTCAAGAAAAATTCCTTAAATATACTTTGAGATCAACACAATTATCCAAATTCTCTAAATTCTACAGGTTTTGACCAACTAACTATTCATCTAGTTGTATTTTCTCTTTGAAGGAGGTCTCAAGTTTAATTCTCCTCTCCCAATTGAATTCTATTTCCTCTTAGGGATTAGGATAGGTTTACTTTCGTTACGAGTTTTGTATTGCTATACGTTACATAAATTATGTATAAAAATTATAAAAGAAAAAAGAAAAAAAAAAGTCATTTACTTGTAGAGTGTATCTGAAGAGATCAAAACAATCATCATCAACTACTACAAGTTTTGACCAACTTGTTATTCGCCTAGTGATATTCATTTTCAATAGTGTGGAAAGATATACTAAGTTTTTACCTTCAACTTTTACGCTTTTGTTAGTGCTATTGTGAAGGGTAAATTAGGGTTTACATAAACTGGTAAGGGTAAATTACCCTTTATCCCTCAGATTTAGGTGAAATGTTTTAAAGATGTTTTATGAGGTTTCAATTGCACCCAAAACTGAGGGATAAAATATAATTTACCCTATTGTGAATCATTCATGACTTAAAAAGATAGAAACTCCATGAAAGCTTATACAACATTATTTTTTCAATCAAACAAAAATACATAGTTAAGATTTATTAGTTTCATTTGTGCATTAGCATACAATTAAGCTCCTAGAGGTAGCTAGGGCATTATTTCTGAGCGATCTCTTGGAGGTGGAAGGCCAACTCCAGTGGTTTGGAAGACATGACCATATGATCAGAGCCATTTATCACTTTCACTTCATCTGGAGGATTTTTCGCGATCATCCACCTCTGTTGAACCTCCTTTATTGTATTGTCTTGCCTGGACACGACAAATACTCTACGAACCGACCCATATTTCTCTTTGGTGAGTTTTATTTCCTCATTGATGATCGGAAAAAATCTCACCAAAGAAATTGCTAGTGTAACATCCTGTGGATACACCCAACCAAATAAGAAATATATCAGATAAAGGTGTTCAAGTATTAGCCAATCAATTGAAAAATATAACTATGTTTGTACTTGAACTTTTGTATCACAATTATCTTTTATTCCTATTTTTTGGTAAAAATATATCATGATAAGGGAACCGGAAAGGGGTAGGCATTGTTTAAAAATGAATGCATGGGATTATGGCTGCGATAATACTTGCGGGGATGAGGTATTTCCCCATTTGTGAATAACATATTTTGACCCTACCAATCTCATAATTAGAATCGTTTAATTTTTTAATCTTAATCCTCATTTGAAGATCACCCGTCCAGATAATTATTTCGATCGGAGATCATTTAGTCATTCAAATGTATAAAATAAAATGACGGTGTAGATATCAAGTAATATATTCATAATGAACAGTCTATTTATTTGTACGTTTGGGTGATTAAATGACTCCAATTAGGATTGATCTTCAAATAAAAACTAATAAATTAAATGATTCTACTTATTAATTTTGTTCGATCAAGATGCGTTATTCATAAATGGGAAATTACGTGCATTCCCTCATGGGGAGGCAAGTATTATCCTCATGCCTATAGAACATATATATTTGAAATAATTTCTCACCTGTGTATCATAATAGAAAATATAAAATTTATCCCTGTGCCCAAACCCTCCACTAACTAAGACTTACTTCTGGGGGCGAGAGTTGGTAGAACATCGATGACACAAACTTAGGCCCAAAAAGTACCGAGGTTTGAGGGTGTTCGGCCTCAATGTCTTGTCTGAATATAGAATCCATAAAGTTCAATTTACTCGCAACCTATATATTATTATTATTTTCAAATATGTAATTAGTGAATTCGGACAAAAGAAATAAGGATATGATTAGTGAATATTAACAAGGGTTCAATCTTATCGAACATAACTGCTGAAAAAAAAAATTATATACCTCATTAACTACCGTCGAATAATTGAGATAAGGACCATGCATCAAAGCGGTGACAAATACAGCAACATAAATTTTCTGAGGGAACCTCTCCATGGCAATAGATATGGAAGCCCCGCCAAAGCTATGGCCGACCAGAATAACCCTCTCCTTCGGTGGGAGAGATTCCATGAATTCAATCAAGGGCTCAACGTAGTCTGAGAAGGAATTGACTTGTTGTACCTGCTTAGGATTTATCCCAGATGCTGCCATGTCTAGAGTTGTAACATTGTGCCCTGTAGAGTTCAGTAGTGTTGCCAATTTATACCAACACCATGCTCCAACACCAGCTCCGTGAACTAGCACAAAGTGCCTTTTGCAATCTGACCTTTGGCTCGGTTGGTTTTGGTTGGATGGAATTCGAGTTGGGGTGCAGATTGTTGCTAAGCAAAGAAATAAAATGAAAGGAACCAAATCCTTCACTCTAATACATTTCATCTTTCAATTCGTAGGCCTCACCTAGTTACGGCTTTTTGACAAAAATAAAAAATAAAATAAAACTAGTTAGCGCTGAAGCATTTCAACTTTATACCATGTGTATTTTTTTTGTATGAGATTCAAAAACAAATTTATCAAGAAAGCTTAATGCCTATGCACTCTAATACTAGTTCGATCTTATTCAATCTGCTTCTCTTAACAAGTAACAATTTAATCAACTAAGTAATGCTTAACATTAATCAACAGTCTCTTTCTTGTTTTCTATTATAACTCCCATCTTGCAATAAAATACACAGCAAATTAAAAGATTAAAGCCTTTATTTTATTATTTTATAGTTTTACAAGTTTGACCGGAAATATATGATCACCTATTGTCGTCGTTGCATATTAGTCAACGTGTGAGGAGAGCGAGGGGATATCTCTCAATAGACTCCGATAGTGTGCAATGAAATTTTAAAAGAAAATGAAATAAAATAAAATAAATGCAATTGGACCCAAGTATTACCATTTTTTTTTTCGGTTGGAAACTTATACGATCAAAATTAAGTTAAAATAATTATCATGAAAAAAGCATAAATCTATTATAAACAAAGGTCATCTAACGACCATATCCTTCTTAATTAATTAAGAATGTAATTTTGTAACTTAAAGCAAGATCTTAAGAGAGTTAGGAGATCAAATTATTGTAGGTTTTTTTTTTTAGTACATCGATATTTTTACACTAAAATGAGGGGAAGTTCGCCAAAACCATACAATGGGTAGCCTAATTTGGTATCAAATTTGTCAGCCACGAGATGAACATAAGACTAGAAGATGAACATACAATTCTCATACATCTGAACCTTTCTCTCCCTACATATGTCATCTCTTCTCACTCTCTCACCCACTTTATAATTTGGTTTACAACAATTTCCTTATGAAAATATTGACTTCGAAGAGCATCTATAAGAGGAGATTATTTTAGTTCTCGACCATTATCTTTAAGGACTCGTAGGGGGATACAATGAAATTTTTGGGTCTTTATAGAATTCAATAATATTTGGGTCTTTATAGAAATATTGTCTCAAATGAGGGAGTCATTGTAAAAAGTTAAACTTGGGGCTTATATAGTTTTATGTAATAATTTGATTAGATGCTAACTTTTTTGCTCTGTTAACTTTGTTTTAATTAATCTAACTTTACCTTGGTTCACCATAAAAAACTAGTACAACTGAAATTGAGAAAATGGTGTTTTATATTAGTGGCAGAAAGCAATTATGGCGATGTATTATGAGTGGGTTCGACCCCCACCGATCCCCTTCCCTTCTAACAACTAACAACTTAATCTACTAACACTTTCGTTTGTCAATAAATATATATATATATATATATATATATATCAATTTAAGAAAATTAATTGTTTTAATAACCAAGACTTTGATTTATTTTGTGAATATTTTAACAAAAAATTTAAACTCTTATTAAGGTCTAGAGATATTCATTTTCACTTATAAGTAAGAAGTCTGAGACAAAAACAAATAAAGTTTTTATTTTTTATTTTATTTTTTTTTTTTAATAGAAGAGGTAGCAAATTGCTGACCCTAAGACTAACTTCAATGGTTGGGGTTAGAACTTTAATTTTTAGTTTTTAGCTCACAAAATTTAGGTTCTAACACAGAAGCTATTTTTTTCCTACTATTTTTTTGGGTAACTTTTTAAAAATAAAATTGATGTGAATTATCCTAATTTATTTTTATGAACATTTTAACTTAAAAATATTTAAATTCCAATAAATAATGAAAAATTACTAAACCTATCTCATTCTTGCACATATGCATCACATGAAAGAACATGAAAACCACACAACCTATCTCATTCTTAAACACAAATACATAGGTGGGTAGAAAGAAAAAAAAAGAATTGTTTGATGAAAGAAACATGATATCCAACTGAATAATTAGCGTAAAAAGTGAAAAGTGAAAAATCATGGATCCTACTCTTTTGATATGTACGGTTTTACAAAACAACTAAACTGAATTAATTACTTGAATAAAACAAAAAAGGAGTAAAACCAGTGAAACAAAGAGACTTACATGAAATGGGAGGATGAGGAAGAGGAAGAGAAGAGGGAGAGCTCCTTCCATAGACTATCCAGAGTGTGTGCCTTTTTGTAGGCAAAAAACAAATAATAAAGTGGTCTACCCAAAAAAACATACACAAATAATAAGGTGTGGCGCGCTTTACTGTATAAATATGAGCACGCATTGAATGCCTGATACGTGAACAAAGGGAGATAAAAGAGGTTGACTTTTTATTGAGCTGGAAATCGATCTGCCACCAAACTCAACAAATTAGGGGTTTTAGGTCACGTGTTAACCCACTTTTTATGTGTTTAAAAATGAATGCATGGGATAATGGCTGGGATAATACTTGCGGGGATGAGGTATTTTCTTATTTGCGAATAACATATATTGATTGTACAAATCTCATAATTAGAATTGTTTAATTTTTTTAATCTTAATCTTCATTTGAAGATCATTCGTGCAGATAATTATTTCGATCAGAGATCATTTAGTTATTCAAATGTATAAAATAAATTGACGGTTTCGGTATCAAGTGATATATTCATGATGAACAATCCATTTATTTGTACGTTTAAATGATTTCCAATTCGAATGATTTTTATAGGAATGATCTTCAAATAAAGACTAATAGACTAAAGGGTAAATTACATAGTAGCCCCTCAGATTTGAGGTTTATTACAACCCCATACAACATCTTTAAAACATTTCATTTTCATACCTCACGTACTATTTTATTTCAAAATAATACATCCGTTACATTTTCATCCTTTAAGCGCTGACGTGACTGCCACATTTGTGCCACGTGGCAAAAAAATTTTTTTAAATTTTTTTAAAAAAAAACCTAAATCTTCAACAACAACAAAAAAAACCCTAAGAAAACCCAGATCCCACCCCTTCCCCCCCCCCCCCGGCTGCCGAAACCCCATCCCCTTAGAAAACCCAGAAGCAGCCATCAAGACCCCCATTCCCTTAAATTTCCCAACACACTCTCACTCTCAGCCAACACCTTCCCCACACCACCAAAACCATGAAAGTACCTTCTCTTTCCTCCTCCTTCCCTCTGTTTCCCTCGACCTCTCCCGCCGCAACCTCTCCGGCCAAATCCCACCACAAATCTGCCACCTTTCTTCACTAATCCACCTCAATTTGAGCGGCAACGCCTTCCACAGCCCTCTCCAGCCCGCCATTTTCGAGCTCTACAACCTCAGGATCCTCGACATCAGCCACAACGACTTCAAGTCGGATTTCCCGCCCGGGATTTTGAAGCTCAGTGGTGGTGGTGTGTCATCGGTGCGTGCGTGGTTGTGTAGATGGGTTCGTGCGTGGGTGTACTGTCGGGGAGAGAGTCTGAGAGAGAGAGAGATAGAGAGTGAAAGAGTGAGAGAGAAGAGTGAGAGATCCGAGAGAGACTCGGGAATGGATTTATGGGTTTGGGTTTTTCTGTTTATTTTTTTTTTGAAATAGGGTTAATATTATAATATTTTTAATGTATAAAAAATTATTTTTTTGCCACGTGGCAGCCACATCAGCACAAATGTGGCAGCCACGTCAGCATTTAACAGACCAATGGATGAAAAATGTAACGGATGTATTATTTTGAAATAAAATAGTATGTGAGGTATGAAAGTGAAATGTTTTAAAGATATTGTATGAGGTTGTAATAGACCTCAAACCTGAGGAGCTACTATGTAATTTACCCTAAATTAAATGATTCTAATTGTTGATTTTGTTCAATCAAGGTGCGTTATTCATAAATGGGAAACGTGCATTCCCACATGGGGAGGCAAGTATTATCCTCATGGCTATAGAACATACAAGTTTGAAATAATTTCTCATCTGTGTATCATAATATAAAATATAAAATTTATCCCTGTGCCCAAACCCTCCACTAGCTAAGACTTACTTCTGGTGGCAAGTGGTAGAACATCGATGACACAAACTTAGGCCCAAAAAGTACCGAGATTTGAGGGTGTTCGGTCCCCGTTGTCTTGTCTAAATATAGAATCCATAAACTTCAATTTACTCGCAACCTATATATTATTATTATTTTCAAAGATGTAATTAGGGAATTCTGACAAAAGAAATAAGGATATGATTAGTGAATATTAACAAGGGTTCAATCTTATCGAACATAACTGCTGAAAAAATAAATTATATACCTGATTAAATACTGTCGAATAATTGAGATCAGGATCAAGCATAAAAGCAGTGACAAATACAACAACATAAATTTTTTGAGGGAACCTCTCCATGGCAATAGATATGGAAGCCCCGCCAAAGCTATGGCCGACCAGAATAACCCTCTCCTTCGGTGGGAGAGACTCCATGAATTCAATCAAGGGCTCAACGTAGTCTGAGAATGAATTGACTTGTTGTACTTGCTTAGGATTTATCCCAGATGTTGCCACGTCTAGAGTTGTAACATTTTGCCCTGTAGAGTTCAGTAGTGTTGCCAATTTATACCAACACCATGCTCCAAGACCAGCTCCGTGAACTAGAACAAATGGAGATGGATTGTCTGCCCTTCCCTTCCCATACCCTTCCCATGCCCTCCTGTTTTGTGCGGTCACGGTTAAGCCACGTCAACATTTTATATTATTTTTTTTATAAAAATAATAAGACAAAAAACAAATGTTGACGTGGCTTAACCGTGACCGCACAAAACAGAAGGGTATGAGGAGGGTACGGGGAGGGGAGCGCAGACAATCCATCTCCAGCACAAAGTGCCTTTTGCAATCTGACCTTTGACTCGGTTGGTTTTGGTTGGGTGGAATTCGAGTTGGGGTGCAGATTGTTGCTAAGCAAAGAAATAAAATGAAAGGAACCAAATCCTTCACTCTAATACATTTCATCTTTCAATTCGCAGGCCTCACCTAGTTACTGCTTTTTGACAAAAAAAAGAATAAAATAAAACTAGTTAGCGGTGAAGCATTTCAACTTTATACCATGTGTATTTTTTTGTATGAGGTTCAAAAACAAGTCTATCAAAAAAGCTTAATGCCTATGCACTCTAGTGCTAGTTCGATCTTTTTCGATCAATTTCTCTTAACAACTAACTATTTAATAAATTAATTAATGCTTAACTAATCAACGCGGTCACTTTCTTGTTTTCCATTATAACTTCCATCTTGCAATAAAATACACAGCAAATTAAAAGATTAAAGCGTTTGTTTTGTTATTTTATAGTTTTACAAGTTTGACAGGAAATATAGGATCACCTATTGTCGTCGGTGCATATTAGTCAACGTGCTTGGAGATCAAGGGTATATATATTTATAGACTCCGATAGCGTGCAATGAAATTTTAAAAGAAAATGAAATGAAATAAAATAAAATAAATGTAATTGGACCCAAGCATTTCCCCTTTTTTTTGGTTGGAAATTTATAAGATCAAAATTAAGTTAAAATCATTATCATGAAAAAAGCATAAATCTATTATAAACAAAGGCCATCTAACGACCATATCCTCCTTAATTAATTAAGAATGTAATTTTGTAAACTTAAAGCAGAGTCTTAAGAGAATTTGGAGATCAAATTATCATAGATTTTTATATTGCTTGAAAGGCAAAAAAGCTCATCGTAGTTAATTTCTACTAATTAATAAAACACTCATTGTCAACCAAAACCATATGAAATTACCAGTTTAACCCTCTAATTAAAACAGAACATGAATAAGAAATTTGGGGCAAAAATGTAATTTCACAAAACCAAATTTTGTTTTTTTTTTTTCAAAGCTTCACCTACATGTAATCCTAACATATTTCTAATTAAAAAAAAATAAAAAAATAAAACTTCCCACTCCCACATTTTCTCACTCTCTTCCTCTCTCCTTCTATTTCAAAAACAAAAATAAAAAATTTTCTCACACACTTTGTGTGTGCCCATATGCTAGTATAAATAAAAATAAGACCAGAAGATGAACATAAAATTCTCATACATCTGAACCTTTCTCTCCCTACCAGAAAATAAAAATAAGGCAAAAAAAAATCTTCTCTCTCGCCCAGTCTATATATAATTTGGTTTACAACAATTTCCTTACGAAAATATTGACTTCGAAGAGCATCTATAAGAGGAGACTATTTTAGTTCTCGACCATTATCTTCAAGGACTCGTAGGGAGATACAATGAAATATTTGGGTCTTTATAGAAATATCGTCTCAAATGAGAGAGTCATTGTAAAAACTTAAATTTGGGGCTTATATAGTTTTATGTAATAATTTGATTAGATCCTAAATTTTTTGTTCTGTTAACTTTGTTTTAGTGAATTTAACTTTACCTTATTGTAAACAACACCATCAAAAACTAGTACAACTAAAATTGAGAAAGTGGTGTTTTATAGCAAGGCGGAAAGCAATCTGGGTGGTTTGGATCTGCACCGATTTCTTTTTTTTTTTCTAACAACTAACAATTTAATCTACTAATACTTTCTCTTGTAAAATATATATATATATATATATCAATTTAAGAAAATTAATTGTTTTAATAATGAAGGTATTTATTTTCATTTTTAAGTGAGAAGTCTGAGACAAAAACAAATATATATATATATATATATGTTTTTTAAGTTAACATAAGAGGTAGCAAATTGCTGATCCTAAGACTAACTCCAATGGTTGGGGTTAGAACTTTAATTTTTAGCTTTTTGCCCATAAAAATTAAGTTCTAACCTAGAAACGTTTTTCTACTCCAATGGTTTTAGATTAAAATTTTTGCTTGAAATTATTAAAGAATGCATTTAGCCTACTATTTTTTTGGGTAACTTTTTAAATATAAAATTGATGTGAATTATCCTAATTTATTTTTATGAACATTTTAATTTAAAAATATTTGAATTCCGATAAGGGAATTGTTATTAGCACTCCAAAAATCTCATTCTACACTCCAAACTTTCTATATTAGGAAATAAAAATACACTTGTAAGGAGTGTAGAATAAGATTTTTGGAGTGCCAATAACAATTCATTTCCGATAAATAATGAAAAATTATTAAACCTATCTCATTGTAACACATATGCACCACATGTAAGAACATGAAAAACCACATAACCTACCCCATTCTTAAATACAAATACATAAGTGGGTAGAAAGAATAAGGAAAGAATTGTTTAACGAAAGAAACATTATATCCAACTAGATAATTAGAGTAAAAAGTGAAAAGTGAAAAATCGTTGATCCTACTATTTTGAAATGTACAATCTTACAAAAAATCTAAACTGAATTAATTACTTGAATAACACAAAAAATGAGTAAACCAGTAAAACAAAAAGACTTACTCGAAATGGGAGGATGAGGAAGAGAAGAGGGAGGAGCTCCTCCCATACACTATCCAGACTCAGGGTGTGCGCCTATTTGTAGGGAAAAACAAATAATAAAGTGTGTCGCGCTCTACTGTATAAATACGAGCACGTATTGAATGCCTGATATATACGTGGACAAATGGAGATAAAAGAGGTTGACTTTGTATTGAGTTGGACATACTACAATTTAGGAGTTTTAGGTCATGTGTTAACCCCCTTTTTAACTTTTAAGCAGCATGATATTTTTATTCACTTGTAAGTTAGAGGGTCTTAGCTTCGAATTTCGTCAAAGGTACATTTGAATAACATTATTACTAGCTCATTGTGATGCTAAATCCACCCATCCTCCTTAGTATAGATATTATCGTTTGTTAAAATAATAATAATAATAATAATAAATAAATAAAAACTCTTTAACAGCCAAAATTAAGGCTTCAATTTCTAAATGTCAGTTTTTATAAAATATTTCAAACATAGCCAAAACTACAAGTGAATAGACTCAAATACCTCAAAATTAAAAACAACATAAACCTAAAATCCAAAGCCTACTGGATAAAAGTATGGAAATTTCATAAGCTTATGAATAATTCTGAATTCACTGCCAAGAAAAATTGTTGTAAGCGATTATATCAACCTATCAATTATGTAACTTTTGTTAGCGAAAAAGCAAAGTTTCGTTTGATTCAACCCCGCTGGTACCACATATAAAACAACTGAATTCTAGTGACTATCAGAAATTAAATTTGATGATGTTGATTCAAGAGGGTGGAAGAGAAAATTAAGAAAATCCATTTACAGTTTCTACAATGAAATGAAATCATTAGTGAAAGCAAGCCAAAGAGCTCCTTTCAACTCCTATGACTGACATGTATTAGTTGAATATCAAAGTGTGATAAACAAGACTACAAACTAAGAAAAATATTATGAAACAAACGAGAATGTCGAAATGGCTACAAAACCACAAGAGACTACATCGTGACTAACTTTATTCATACTAAACTATAAGCTATATTTATAGAAAGCAAAACCTAAAAACCTTAATTCAGATGAGCTAAGCCCATATATTAAACAAACAAGCAAACTCAAATAATCATCAAAATAATTTTTTTCAACACCCCTTGCCAAAATGATGATGGTACATGACATGAGTTTGCAAACAAGCAGATACGGACTGACTCTGTTAGATGGACTGGACTTGACTTGACTCGACTGGCCTTGACTTGACTTAACTTGATTTGACTTGACAAACTGGTAGCAAATGATCCAATTCTAGCAAATGATCTAATTCTAGAAAATGATCCAATTTATAACCAGGTACACAACGTTACTCAAGTGGTCACAAATCCAAACACTTGAGTGATCATTACGAAGAACAACGGCAGATACCCGAACTGTGTGGGCCTTTAAAACAAAGTGCACCATTTTTTACTTCTTGCCTGTGTGGGCCTCTCAAAACAAACAGCCACATATTTCTTTTCCTTTTTCCTTCTCTTTCTTTGCTTATTTTTTCCTTTTTCTTTTTTTCTCTTCCTTTTTTCTTTACTTCCCTTTCCTGAGGTCTAGTCTTCATAATATATTGGTGTGGGTTGCAACATTGGGTACGGTTCAGGTGCGGGCAGAGAGGTGGTGGGACAGTGGTCCAGTTCGTCGAACTTGGATGCCCTGATTGCAACGGTTCGAGCAGGGGAGCAGACTGTGGGTCGGGCTACAAAGATCGCGGACGGCGCGGAAGGACGTCAGAACAAACTGAGTTTTTTAATATTTTTTTAACAATAAATCACAACCAAACCAAACAACCAAAACATGAACGATGACAAAGACAGACAAATTGACACCAACAAGAGCAATAAACAAGAATACAAACTAATAAGAATATTATTAAACAAACGAGAGTGCCGAAATTGTTATAAAACTGCAAAAGACTACATCGCGACTAACTTAACTTCATACTAAACTATAAACTATATTTATAGAGAGCAAAACCTAAAAACCCTAATTCAAATGAGCTAAGCCCATATACTAAACTAACAATCAAACTCAAATAATCAAATAACCATCAAAACTAATATTTTCCAACAGTATTGATTTACCAAAATAGATTTTCTTTGTATTAAAACAAACCAAATAGAGTTATGGGACACTTTAGATGCGGTCTCTAACTACCAATATTCTTTTACTGAAACCTTTGTGGTTTTTAGTTTTTTATCAAAGTCCCTAACATTAATGTTATAATGTATTTCTATGTAGGTTATTATATTTTTAAATTAAAAATGAAATTTGTAGTTATTTATATAATGAGATTTTAAATAAAACCCATAATTTATGGGATTAAAAATATTAAAGATGAATTATACTTTCCAACATATTGTGTGTATATATATATATCTATACATGGGTACGTTCATCAAAACTAACCAAAAAATTATTGTACCAAAACATGGGTACATTCTTAAAAAACACAAAAAAAAAAAAAAAAAAAAAAAGATATTAGGCTTAATAATATTATTAAATTTCTTCTATTAAACTTGACATGGATACATTCTCAAATCAACGAAATAGAATATACCCATATAAGTTTAAAAAATGGATTATAGAAAAGATTGAATGAATTTTATATATATAAAAAAGGTACATTTTATATTAAAAAAAAGGTACATTTTTCATATAACAAATTGGTATTTTAAGAATGGGTACATATAACATTAAAAAATTTAAAATTTAATTTAATGAGTACAAACTTATAATAATTTTGTTTTTTATATTTTGAAAATGTTTGAATTGAAAATTAATTAAGATTTTAATAAGGGTGTGAATATTAAAACTCTAAATCAGTTACTAATTTTTATTATTAAATTATTTAACTTACAAGTAATTCATTAACATATTAATACTAGGGACCATATACTAATTTTTACTAGAGTTTTCTTTAGAATTAAAGATTTGGTGCCCTAATTTTTTCATCCTCCATGAACAAAGTAATTTAGGCGCTGACTGATGTTGGTTAGTGTTTTTGATATTTCCATGGTGTTGAAACCTTCTTGGTGAAGTCCATCTTTCGATAGTCCAAGTCAGTTTTTTACGATGAGTTAGATTAAAAATAATATCTAAGGATTTCAGATATATTGTAATTGGGAGTTAATTTTAAGGCATTTAAGTCTATTCAAGTGTGTTTTTTACTACAATTGATGATTTTTCTAAAAACTAACCTTTGTGAAATTATACTCATACTAAAACCCAACACAAAACACTGTTCATTAACAGTAAACGGGCGAAAATGCCCTCCAATTCCTTTGTATTTTGATATTTTTCCTCTGTTGGTATAGTCAAATGACGAACTTGCCCCTGTTGTCCACGCATCCGTGTGCTTCTACAGGATGTTGACACGTTGATTTGCGAAATTCTGGATTCTTCCTTCCATCCATTTCAATCTCTCCCACAAACCCTTATGCTGCTAAAGCTTGCCTTCCCTCGCTCTCCGATCTCGACTTCTCTCTCACTTTCCTGCTGAAAAAGACCAACCCAGTAGAATTTTTTCCAGTTCTCTCTCTCAAAAACTACAAATCATGACAGCCAAACTCCAGAAAAAAAAAATTGAATTCGAAAAGCCATTTGCTTTTCCTTGGATTTGGGTTTTCCTTCGATTCCTACACTGTCCAAAACTTTGCCTCACGGCGTGGATCAAGCTAGGGTTTTCTTTGAGCCACGATCACACCTCTGTCCTCCGCCATATATATATACATACATACATACATATATATACATATACATATACATACACATACATACATATACATACATACATACATATATATATATATACATATTTGTGAAATGCCCCTCTTTATTCAGAATTCTGGCTCCGTCACTGATTTGGCTCATAACAACGCGGCTGATGAGATGATTTGTTTGGAAATGCAATCTGATTATATAGGATTAGGAAGCGCCATGACGTCGAGAATTTTGAGGAAAAGACTTCATCATGAGGAGGAAAAAGATAGAGCATTTGGAGACGGCGGAGTCAGATGATCTTAATGTGCCTCTATTGGGGAATTTATCAGATCGGCATGCAGAGGTGAGACTTTTAACTGTGGAACTACTATTCTTGCTCAGGTTTATTTTCAAGAGAAAATTTGAAATAGGTCTAATTTTAGAGACCTACTTTTGAAATAGGTCCAATTTTGAGTGACTTTTGATTTTTGAAATAGGTCTAATTTTTAGTTAATTTGGACCCATATCAAAAAACACCTTATTTCAATTCCTCTACTTTTTCAATCTGCATAAATTGCTTTTGTCAATCTATCTTTCTTTATATTTATATATTAAACTGGCTATTGGATTCATCATATGTATCAATGCATGTTGTAAAGTTAATGTTTTTTTTTTTTTTTTTTTGCTTATGTCTACATGTTACAAGAGTAAGTGGAACAGAGTTTTACATTGAAGAAACCAAGAAATGGACACCCTCTACAAACTACAGGACTACTACTTTTGCTGAGGTCTATTTCCATTCCTCTCGATTTTTCAATCTGGATAAATTGCTTTTATCAATCTATTTATCTTCATATTTATAAATTAGGTAGCTATATATATGGTCTCTCTTTGAATTCTTTAAATTAAAAGCCTCCAAAAAGTACACTTATAATGGTTAGTAACTAAGATGCAATTAGGGCAAAACTAGGTAATAATTTGCATATAATTGTTTATAAAATATTCATGATTATTTCACAAGATATGTGTTTGCACTTGCGTTCTTTTGTTTTTCCTTTTTTGGAGATCTATGGAAAAATAGTGCATTTGTTTTTTGCTTAAAAGTTTCAAGATTTATACCCCACTTTGTTTGTGGCTTGGCAATTGAAAGATATGTATCAATCCAGGTTGTTAACTCTAATTATTTTTATTTTTGGCTTAAAAGTTTTAAAATTTAAATTTCAATGTTTAAACATCTGATGTTATGAAGTAAGGTGTCAAGTCCTCTTACATTCATATAATTACATATAAGCACATGAATTTTAGCTCGATAATTAATTTCTCAACCGTTAATCATGTGTAAAACTCTTCAGCGGATCATTGCACATAATCTAGAGTCTAAAAACTTTGAATTTTTTGCTCTAATTATATGTTTTTTTTAGACACGAGTAAAACAGGGAGTGGAATAATTGAACAAATAAACTATGATGCATTATAAACTAATTCTAACTATTTAAATTGCAGTTTAAAACATTGAACTCTTCTCTTCAATTCACTACACATGATTTTTTTTTTTTTTTCAAATTATAATATCATTTTGAGTGATGCATTAATCAAAGTTTTAGGTATGAAGAGTGAATAGCAATATATTGCCAATTTACAGGTTTCAAGACTAATACCACAAATTATTCTTCAAGATTAGCTTATGCACACTTTGCAAATACTAAAATCATTATTGATCTATGAATATATCTAATTTATAAATTCATACTGTCAGTGACATAGTTCTACTAATTAAATTTCTATCATAAGCTCAGTGTTTTCAATTCTTTTTCCCATTTAATCTAGCATAACATCAAGGTCTAAAATATCGCTGATATCGGAAATATCGGTAGTCCAAAAACACGGAAATTTCGATGGAACTATCGGGATATTATCGATATCGAAAAAAATTGAATAAAAACAACGGAAATTGTAAGAAAAACTTGGAAATTTTTATTGAAACTTTGCAGGATGTTTATTTAGTCAATTATCTATTCGTTTATCACAAAAAATTGGAAGGAAATGCATTGCATGATGGATTTAACTGATTTACGTTGATTATATAGCGAGCTGACAAACATTGTGAGTGTAGAAAATATGTAGTAATTAATGAAAGAAGTTTAAACACACCATAATCATTTATATATAATGAATTAGTACAATATTTTACATTTTATACATTGCATGGTAAGATACATGAGTGACTTAGTACCATATAGAGTTCCTATGAGGTTCAAAATTTTCACTATCTTCATCATCTCTATGTGTAAAGTAAGTGTATTGTGAAGAGTAGTCATCAAATGCTAAATCCCCAAAATAGTTTTGCATGTAATTGTTAACATGCCACCCATATGGATCCGAGATTGGTTGACGTTGTCCATAAACAAAATCATTTGAAGATTGAGTCTTAGATTCTTTCGATGAGTCGCTCGATTCCATCCCAACAGGAATGAGATATGAAGGGTAGGGAAATGGTTGGTTATGAGTATAACCATAGTTACTACTTCTCACTCCAACAGAGTCCGAAGTTATAGATAACAAGTCATCTTCTTGACTTTACAAAGTCCCCTTGCCTCTTTCTCTACGAGTATAGTCCTTCCATATGACACCAATTCCTGGTTCTGCCCGCCTACTGCCATGGTCCTCATCCTGTGTTGCATGCGTGAAGTTTGCCTCACCAGTGAAGGGGCTCATAAATCCGGGAGGTGGTCCAACATAGTTTCCATATCCACCACTACCTCCAGCTCCACTATATCCTTCATCATTCCCACCTTCGGTGGTAGGTGAGTCTCCTGATCTTGTACTAGAGCTATCATTAGTATCAGTAAGATCTTGTGGTTGTGTAGGATTGGAAGAAGGTGGAATTCCAGTGTTTCTTGGTCTTGGGCGCAAAAGTTCTTCGAAAGAGTCAGGGTTGCTAGATCCCACCTCCTCCTCTAATACTCTTTCTACATTTATCCTTTCATTACGTGCTTATTCAGCAACTCTTAGAGCTGGGTTGCCTTCATCATCATCTAAATGAAGAGGTCTAATCCATTGATAAAGTTGGTTACCCTCTGTATCATCATCTCCAACAACAATAGCAAACACATCTAGTGGGTCACCACGGTCGACATGATCTATTTCTGCTTCCTTATCTCGAATTTGAAGCTTCATGTTGTAGTAGCAATAAACTAATTTTTCCAACTTACTATGAGCCAACCTATTTCTTTGCTTTGTGTGTATGAGTGCAAATGTACTCCAATTTCTTTCACAAGCAGATGAGGAAGCTGTTTGTGATAATACTTTGATTTCTAACTTTCTCACAGTTGGTGCATCAGTCCTATACATGATCCACCATTCAACTATAATGAAAAACAATGTTGACAAGCCTAATAACTCCAACAAATTCTATTATAAACTGATAGTGAAATATGTTTACACTCACTAGGAGACATTTTTGTTTGAGTAGCAACTGATGTTGGTTCTCCAAAAGTTCTTCTTGCATCTTTAAACCATGTTAGCTGAATTCAATAAATCGTGTTAGTTTAATCCAACAATGTAATTATTATAATTTAAGTAATTGTGTACCTCATTTCCAAATTGGCCAACTGCTGGTGATGCAGGGTCTAATTTAGAGTATACATCATGTACAACACGTAAAAGGGTACCATCATCTCCAACACCGGGTCTGTATTGGTATCGAGGATTCAAATAATATGTTATTCAAAGAAACACATACTCTAATAAAAGAAATAATACTTATGTAACTAAAGAAATGAATTGCAAATTATGACATAATTTATACCTACTGCATGCAAATCGTGGTATAATGTTTTATACCATCGGTCATCAATTATCTTTATGACCCACCTTGCACCATGTTTTCTTTCCAAGTCCTCCTTCACTACACGCATCAACTCATATATTGCCCCTATAGTAGGATACACTCATGTGTCAACGATCCGTAAAACTTTGTAAAGAGGTTCAAACAGTTGGCACACATGTTCAGATTGAGTCCAAAAAGCATGATCAAGCACTATACTTTCCACCATACGACCTGCATTTGAGCGGCTGAAATTGTGGTTGGCCCAATCATCACTAGTGAATAGTTGCTTCAACCCTGCTTTCTTCTTAAGTAGGTTGTCTAATGCAATATAGTTGGTGGCGAATCGAGTGGTAGCTGGACGAATAATTTCTCCTTTGCAAAATTCACGCATCTTTGCCAACAACCAACCGTGATTGTAAATATAATTTGTGATCGTTCTAGCTCTTTTTACGACATTAGCAATATTCTCTCTCTTCCCCATTGCCTCAAACATGAGATCAATACAATGTGCTGCACATGATGTCCAAAACACATTATTATGCTTCATTAACTTTTTTCCAGCTTTGACAAATGCAGAACCGTTGTCGGTCACGACTTGGACAACATTATGCTCTCCTACCTCCATGATTACATCCCTCAATAATTTGTAAATATACTTGTAGTTCTTTATATAGTCTGAAGCATCATTGGACTTAAAAAAAATTGTCTTTCCCTTGGAGTATACCATGAAATTTATAATAGACAATCTGGTCAGGCCAGTCCATCCGTCACACATGATTGTACAATCATTAGTTTCCCACTTTGACCTCAACTTGTTAACATACTCGTCAATGTCTTTATACTCCATTTCCAAATATTTGTTTCTTACCTCATAGGGAATGGGAGGTTGTACTCCAACACCGGCCTGTTGACATCCCAATACCATATTTTTGAAATGATGTGATGATGCCTTCTCAGCAGGGACATTTTTATAGATAAAGAACTTGCTAATTAGACTCCCCATTCCCTCATTCACATTACTTCCAGTGAAATAACTCCAAACACTCTTTTGACGTGCTTTGGATGACTTATATAAACTTGTGGCTATTGGTGGTGTTGGTTGTGATTCTGTAACACTTGCTCCCCGTCTCATTTGTGCACCACCACTTGTCCCGGAACCTTGTGCTCTATTAGGAATTTTATGAAAGTGTTCTCTTTCCCATGCTGACTGTTTGGAGGCACGTAATACTTGTTTGAAATTGCGTCGTTCTTCAGGTCCTATGTCATCATCACATTCGTCCTCATCGTCATCATCATCACTGTCAACCGCTTGGCCAATGACTTCTCCTCGTAGCCCAGCACGAAAATTTTCCATTCCATGTGTTTTCTTTTCCTTATGGTGTTTTTTATTTTTTAATAATGTGGTGATGAATGACTTCACTTCTGGGGGGGGGACATTATCGCATCATTTGACATTATTTCCTGGATCTAATCCACTAAGATGGTACTTAAGTCGTGTCACTCCGCCACTCTTCATTACCCGACCACAATATTTGCAAATTGTGCCATGTTTGTTTCCGTCTATTGGGTCTCCATGTTCCCAAGCTGGATCACGTTTAGTAACTCCACTAGACATCTTAAACGTACCTATATTTATTTTTCATCGAAATTAGGCAATTATTTTTTGGCCAAAAAATATAGTAGTGATGACGGTTATATAAGAGAACCTAAATAATAAAGTTATTCTACAGAAGAATTAAATACGAAGTAAAGAAAATGATTGTAAGAACTTAAGTAATTATAAAAATAATATGGAATAATAAAACCTAATATTAATGAATAATAATCCAGTTTGATAATAAAATAATCCTAATATTAAACATATTAATGAATAATAATCCAATTTGATAATAATCCAATTTAATAATAATCCAATTTAATGAATAATCCAATTTGATAATAAAAAAACCTAATATTAATGAATAATAATCCAATTTGATAATAAAACCTAATATTAATAAAATAATAAAATAATAAATAACATTAAACATATTAAAATTATTCTAGGGAATAATTATACAACATTACTTAATTACTTCAAAAAATTAACATGCAAGTATTATTTGGTTCTTAGATCACATGTACGGGTCCACACAAATTTTTTTGTTGTTGTATAAATTACAATAATATAAATATAAGTTTGTAAACTTACCTTAAATATGGAACCCTTTGTGTTGAAGCTCTGAAAAGGCTCTGGAAAGGCTCTGAAAGGGCTAAGGGAAGAAGAAGAAACGAAAGGGTGTAATAGAGGTGTGATGATCTAATACTCCGAATGTGAAAGAGTTGGAAGTGGCACACGGTTTTGAGTATGAAACCAACCACCACTACTTTTTGTCTTGTCAAAAGTTGGCCCGTTTGGGGGATTTATATTATATATATTATATATTATATTATGTAACTTATCATAACACACACACACCACCACACACACACCACCACACACACACCGACACACACACACTGAATTATTATGTTTATTTTATCGATATTATCCCGATATATTGACGAAAATAAGGTGGATACGTGTGAAAATATCCCCCTCTCAAAAAAATGATATTATCGGCGAAATATTGCCGATAATATTGATATTTTAGACCTTGCATAACATCATATGGTTCAAATTTAAAATAAAAAATAAAAAAGAAAGAAAGAAAGAAAGAAAGAAGTCAATAAGCTATATTTGATATTTTATTTCTTTTGATTGATTTAGATTTCACAAACTGGAAGCAATGATCCACAATGATATAGAATGCCTAAATTGGAATCTCAGCTGTAAAACTTTTGCTACCCCGATTGATAGATAAGTATATAATTTTGTGTTTACACCCTACTAAGCAATATTTTTTTCTTACGTTTCATCAAGCTTTTATATAATATAAATTTATCTTTTTCAATCTTTCTTATACATTTAAGATAGTCAAAGAAAACAAATCACAGAGGAAAACACACAAAAGTTTGATTGCGTCCTATAGATTTGCCAGAAAAGGTCATTTCCAATTGGTGCAAAACCAGTCTTCTTTCTGCACACGAAAACACTAGGTATACATGCTTTATCCTTATTTTGTTTGTGCTATAATGCTACTGTCTATAAATTTATTTCATGTATTTCAATTTTTTTTCTCTTGCCTAGGATGCTTCCTTTGACACACCCCGACCCGGAATGTCCACTAGGACTCTGAATCGAGCTGTGCTGGCCGACACCTGGAATGTGACGAAGCCATAAAGTGTGATGATGTGGAAAAAGTGAATAAATTTAAACCTAAAAGTGTCTAAATACAAGAGTGCACCGTGAGCAGAAATGAACTCATTTCACACGGGACATCAGAGCATAAGCAAAGTACAGTAGAGTGGATTGAAAATCATACCATTGAAGGTAATCTCCAATACCAAGACTTGCCACAAATCCTCGTCGATACGAAAGCTCTACTACTAGACCTGGAGGGATAAAACAAGAATGCGGTCAGAAAATAAAGCTTTAATAAAAGTCTTCTCAACAATATAATCCCTCACCATAACACCTGTTTAGCTTCCAGAAAATCATACTACGAATAAACACGAAATCAAAATTATACTAACATTACATCCAGAAGTATACCACATCACAACATCTCATTAGCAATATACATAATCAAGTGCTTAATAACTCATACTAGCATGCCAGTTGGAGTCACCTGTGGTGATCTGTACGACTACAATTATATCTCATTAATCAATGCTAGCTCATAAGTCGGAGTCACATATAGTGACCTGTACGACTATTCATATCTCATCACATATGCTAGCTCATCACATATCTCATCACATATGCTAGCTCATCACATAGCTCATCACATATCTCATCACATATGCTAGCTCATCACATATGCTAGCTCATAAGTCGGAGTCACCTCTAGTGACCTGTACGACTTATCCATAGCTCAATAAGTATACCTGCACACGAGTCGAAACCACCTAAAGTGGTCGGTACGACATGACTGGGTGTAATTAAATACACTAAAGTGCTACGATCATGTGAAGAATGTGCGAATAATCGCGGGTCACCTACGAGTTGGAACCACCTATAGTGGTCTGTACGACAGGACTGTGCACCTACCTTGGATCCAAGGTGAGCGTGAGGTGCGGGAGGTGAACATCATGTGAAGGACTGTGCCCTGGCTACGGGCGGGAGCACTAACACCGGAGTGTAGGTTTATGAGCTCTAAATGCATCTCATATGACATATACAACTCATAGGCAACCTGTACGACAATGTCGGAGTTGCTTAAAACATAATATAGTCAAGCCATCACTCGATCATTTCAACTAATACCATAAACTCACCTGAACTTACCTGGGTGTCTTGCCTTCGCCTTTGCACTTCAAAGCATTCACAATAATTATGTGCAGTTAATATACATATAGATAAACCATGATACAATCTAATACTCAACCATGTTATAGCATTTTTCCAATATACATACATACATACATATATATATGCATACATACATACATACATATATGTACATACATACATACATATATGTACATACATACATACATATATACATACATACATACATATATGTACATACATACATATATGTATGTATGTATGTATGTGTATATATATATATAATGTGGCCTAAAATGCACAATCTATAACGCCCTACTACCGATTTATTTATTTTCGGAAATAATTGTCGGGGATAAGTCAAGCCACCAAGCAGTGACAAATTTAGAATTTACAAATCTTCATTAATCATATTGATAATTATTTACACACACACACATATATATATGCTGCTATTTGTATGGTCCATGAAAATTTTCTGGCACATAAAAGCACGTTAAGATTATATTTTCATTTATGTCATTTTTGGTGTGTTTTATTTTTGTGAAGCAATATAAATTAGTTAGATCATATCGTATATCCTCCATGACCTGATGTGCTTGAAACTTTTTTTTTTCTTCCTTTTTTTTGGTTAGAAATTAGAAACAGAGGTGAAAACATGTTTGTTGATGGTTGTCCATTTTTGTTACTTCACATGTCAATGAATTTGTTGCTGAATAATATTTATGTTGATTTTTCGTAGAGTTTGACAACGCCGCATTTTTGGATTTTAACCTGGTTGTATTTGTGTTGCATGGCTGTCTACGCTAAAGGTAAGTGATTTAAACTACTGGAATTGTTAAGTTCAAATTTTTAGTATCTGCTTTGGTCTTATTTTTTACAATTTGAATAAAGTTTCATATTCTTTTTAGGTTTAATTATATTTGAATTAAATTTTGGATTTTGGTGCTTTCTTTACATTTAATGTTATTTGTTTTAGTATCTGTGTTATGTTTTTGTTAATTTTTTTTTTCCTTTTTTCCAATCTTTTTGCAGCTGTGTGTTTTTGAATTGGCTATAACAATTTCTTTCCAATATGTCTAAAAGATCTACAAATGCATCAACAAATGATGGTATAAAGCAAAAACAAAACAATAGTGACACTCAATATAATTTCTTAAGTCAAATATGGTCACTAGCCAAAAAAGTTTATAGAAGCAGTTATATCGAAAATTGTCAAAGTACTGTTTCGTCTGAAACTGATACATTTCTTTATTGAACTTCACGGTTTAAACATCAGTGCAGTCCTAGCAGATCAACTGTTATGCAATATGCTATCAAAGATGTCAATTATGATAAAGCACATCACATTACACATATTGAAAAAAATGGTTCATGGCTCTGATCAAAAGAGGAAACAAGTTGTTAGTTTTATCAAATAATCTTGATAACACAGTTGAAAAAATATTTGATGACGAGAATCATAATCTTATAAATAAGGGTCAAGCATTTTTTCAGAAAAATAGAATTGGTATGTTTTTATCATATATATATGTATATTTTTTGTTTATTTACAAGTTTGGTGTTTAGTGAATAGTATGTTGATGACGAGAATCATAATCTTATAAATAAGGGTCAAGCATTTTTTCAGAAAAATAGAATTGGTATGTTTTTATCATATATATATATGTATATTTTTTGTTTATTTACAAGTTTGGTGTTTAGTGAATAGTATGTTGTGCTTAAGTTCTATTTTTTTTCCTTTTCCTGTTTATCTTTTTTAGTAAAAATTGTGGAAGATTATATGAACTTTGGCGATAAAAGTCCAGATAACAATGCCTAGGTGCTCATGCTTTATCCTTACTTTCAAATTCTCACTTTTCAATTTTATTTTGTACTTAAGTTTAAAATTTTTGTTTATTCTTTGAATTAAATGCCTGAGAATTCATTTGTCCTTTGTTTTTCCTGCATCTGAAAAATGTATCTCTAGGTAGGTATACTATTACATTTTGTTTTTCCCAGTTGTATCCACATCCTTGCAAGCTATCTACACCGAAGCTGACAAATATCTGTAAGTTACATGCCTGGGAGTACATTTGTCCTTTGTTTTTCCTGCATCTGAAAAATGCATCTCCATGTAGGCGTTTAATTACATTTTGTTTTCTGTTTCAGATAACCCTGCCCCTTTGTTTTTCTCAATTGCATCCGCATCCTTACAAACTATCTATACTGAAGGTGACAAATTTAAGCTTTTCCCTTTACAGCTTTTCAACAACTAAATGTAATTACAACTTTTGGACAGTTTTTTTACATGATTGATCAGTTGTAGACCATTGTATTGCATGTCCTTCTATACTTTATCTCCAACTCTGTTGCACAACCATCAGTTGCAAATCTATTTCATTTCTCCTTCCCCGTTTTAATTGTACTTAATTAATAGGATTTTAGATGTTTTCACTCTCGATTCATTTAGTTAGTCAAGGTATAAATCTTTTGTAGCTTACAACTTACATTTTTTTGTTCACTGTTTTTTCTTTTCCTATTTATGGCACACCCTAATATTGCCAAGCTTACTTGAAAATGATTGGCATTGCAATTAACTTGAATCTAATTTGAAAATTACGTTTTATTTACCAGTATTCCAAATATATTGCAATTTATTTCATTTTTGTTCTTTTTTTCTAGGCAAGTGAACAATGATGTAACGAGTTGATTACCCAAGTGCCAAAATATAACAGGCCTCTTCTTTGAAGCTTTGCAAGTAAATACAGAGCTGGATGCCTTTTTACAGCATATTTTCAGCTTTTTAATGCATTTTCAATGATGTTCTTTAATTTATTTCAGCTAGATTCATGAAGATTGATTAGTCTATACTTTTGATTGTACCCCTATGGTGATGATTCACTTAGAATTTGTTAATCATTTTTATGCATATAAGACAGACTTTTTGCTTTTTAGGGTGCTTTTCTAATATTTAGACATTGCTTGATTTGATTTTGTCAAATGGTACATGAATTTCCAACTTCGCTCTTTTTAGCATGTTGCTACGGTAGTTTACTTAATATTTGTCCCCAAATTTTTTACAAATTTTAATTCCTGCATCCTCATTTTATCTAAAGATTGTTGTATGTTTTTATTTATTCTCTTTTCTTCCATTGATACTCAATGTTTGTTTTGGTCTGTTGATACTCAATGTTTGCATTTACTAAGATTGCATCAAATTAAGTTTTGATTGTACTGATGAAGGTGAGAGGATCCATCTTTGCTAAAAATCATACTTTATGGAAGACCAGCTTTCCATAAAGTGATTCCAATTAATAGTTTCATACGTAATACTTACACTCTGTTGCTAACTTTTCTTGCACAACCAATCACTCATAGATCATGCTATTAATAATGTGGCTCGAAGATTTCTCAGAGCCTGATTCACCCAATTTCTCCTCCTCATGTAAAAACTCTTTCCAACAGCTGAAGCATCTTTTAGTCACTAGTACATAACAACATATTTACCACGTCAATTCCATCACGGGCATCAACAGCTCGTGGTAGAAACTATTCAATTACCACGGTCAAGTGTAGCTCGTGGTAGATAATATTAATCCACCACAGTCAGATTCAGGCTCGTTGTTAAAAGTGAATAATCTACAACGGTTTTTAATCCCATGATGGAATATCAAAACCACCACGTGATATGCTCGTAGTGGTTACTTCAAATGACCACACCGCCTTTTGAAAATTCACCACGCCATCGGCCTGTGGTGGATGTTTTTATGTTTTTTTTAATATAGTTAGAGTCATTATATTACTTATTATTTATTACTATATTGATTATTTATTGCAACAAAATATTTCTTTCATAATTTATTATTTATTACTATATTTGAAATACTACACTTCTGTTTAACTTTTAAATCCTATAACATCCAATATACTTTTAGTTTTATGGCTATAAGAGAGTCCCGATGATGACATAATTGTAAAACAACTAACATAATAAAAGTTAATATCTCTAATCTCTAATTTTTAGAGAGCCAGAAGTACACTTTGGTGTCTCAAGGCTTCACCAAAACGTTTTGGACAAAATCATCCCTCAAACAAAACAAAACAAAAAACTAAAACTGACCGAAAATAATGAAAACAAATTCACAAGGATAATTTTGTCATAAAAATTTGAAAAGCTAGAAATTAAAAAGTAAATGTTGGAAAAGTTAAAAAAAAAAAAAAAGACAAAAATGTAGAAGGGATGAAGACGTGATGAACCTCCAACTGCACCACACTACCACTTCCCCGAAAGAAACTGTTTTTCCTCCTGATACAAATGAAATCGTTCTTTATACTTCGCCAAATCACCAGCACTACACCCCCACTTAGGATGAAGTCTTCTGTTTCTTGCTTCGATTTTCCCAAACAAAAATATCAAATTGCATGCCAGGAAATTCATGAATCCAAAAGTTTGGAATTGGATTGGTATTGAATTGTTCCCTCCTCTCTCTCTCTCTCTCTCTCTCTCTCTCTCTCTCTCTGTTTTTATGCATGTGTGAATTTTAATATTGGATGCATTACGGTCAGTTTTAGGCAGAATCTTCAGATAATAGGGAAAAATGAATATTCACATTTCAACAAATTCCACAATATGCCGGACCCAAGAAAAAATGGTTATAATGTGCGTTCTTTGGCTTCATTTGGTGGTTTAACTCATTTGTTGTGCAGTGCATTCACAAATTCCCTTATTAATTATTGTGGCGCATAGTTTATGCGATCATTATTAATATGATTTTTTTGCTTTTTTGCGTTAGGTCAGGATTGTATCAATCACATTGAGGAATTCACAAATCCAGCACTAGAGAAGAAAGGAAGAAGTTTGCTTTCCTCTTCCAGGAAGGGCCTTCCTCTTACTTCGAATTTCGAATGGTTTGGGTAAAAATAGGTTTTTCATTTGATTTTTTACAGGTCAAATTAAGAATGACTTATTTGAATTTCTTTTGTTCACTGTCTTTGTTGTGAGTTCACCAGGTTCATTCAATAAGAGGGGATTTAGGAATCTAGGATTGTTCGATTTGCCTTCATTAATTTTTTTTTTCCTTCATTTTTTACAAATATACATGTGATCTGTAGTCACACAACGTTTTAAAGTCATGATGAATTAGCAACTAATTAATGAATATACAATATAGTTCTAAGCTTGATATTTTTCCTTTGTGTCTCATAGGTGGTTGGTAGTTCTAATTCATGAGGGTTTATAACTCATATCAACTACTACATTTACAGGTACCTGCAAATTTGAAGTGTGATTGGCATGCTGAAGATGTGTGTCTTCTTGAAGAAACGATTGTAGAAAAGACGAATATCATTTGAGGATCAAGGTTGGAACTAGGGCTTGATCAGTTTTGTTTTGGAGTGTGAAACAAAGTCTATACATGTTTTGGTACATAAATGTAAAATAAAACTCAGTGATTTTGTGTAAATGTGCAATTTTGTAAATAAATATCTTTATTTTATATATTTATATATATATATATATATTTATTAAATAATTTTTTATTTTTTTTATTTTTTGAATTTTTTATAATAACGGGCACTAGCCGTGATCAATTTGTAATCCACAATGGCCATATCACGTGGTGTTAGCTCTCAATCTATCACGGGCATAATTCGTGGTTACACTGCATTTGACAACGGGCATAGCCCGTGGTAGAAACAAAGACTTTTTACCACATCCAGAATACTAACGGGCACAATACCCGTGGTAAATTGCAATTTATCACGGGCATCCACCGTGGTAGATGAGTTTTTTTCTTCTAGTGAGTGTAAATAACACTAATCTTCTGTAACAATCTTTTATTCCTTTGGAACATATTTTTTTCATGCGCTTTTTGATCCCGCAGCAACGCACGGGTACTATTTCTAGTGAGAACTATAAGGGTGCGTTTGTTGCACCGGACTATCTCGGACTGGATTAGCTTTAGGGACTAAATTGGACTGGCTTAAAATAGATTAAGTTGGACTAATTTAGTAAAATGTTTGGTGTAGTGTCGGACTAAGAAGGTGGACTAACTATAAATTATTATTATATTTTAATTTATTACTATCAAAATTAATATATGAATAAAAAAAAGGCATATCCCTATTCTCCTTCTCGAATTGCAGGTAGACTCTGCAACTTCGACCCCATTCAAAACCCAGAAAACATCAGAATTTAATCCAACCCAACAAAAAAGAAATGGAATTTTAATAAAAAAAAAAGGCAAAGTACGAATTGCAGCCACTTGGCGAACATCGCGAATTTCAATTTGCAGCCAAAAAGACGCAATCGAGAGGTCGGAGACGACACTCGGAACAGAACATGAAATTTTATCGGAACCAAAATAAAGAAGAGGACTTTTGACAGTCCCAACGACCTCTCTCTCTCTGTCTAAGTTTCTCACTCCTCCCCGTTGATTCGATTTCTAGGTTTTTTGGGTTTTTTCCCCTTCGATTCAAACAGGGACTCTTTCTTCTTCTTCTTCGCTGCAAGCAGCAACAGCCAATTGCAATTTTCTTCCCAGGGCAGCGAAGCAGACGAAGGCGATAAAGGATGCAGCGAGAGTGGACAACGGCAAGAGAGGACAATGGAAGGTCTTAGCTGGTCCCGTGGGTTTCGGGGTCTCTCACTAACACCGGCTAGTGAAGCCATTTGTGAAAGCGAGTCCCACCTAATGCCATTAATGTTAGTCCCGCAAGCCACCAAACACAAGACTACATTAATACTTAATCCAATCCAATCCAGTGAAGGCTAAAAAGGTTAAACAAACGCCCCCTAACAAATAAAAGGAATGACTAGTGTTAGCTAATCAATTGAAAAATATAACCATGCGTGTACTTGAAATTGTGTATCACAATTTTCTTTTATTCCTATTTTTGGTTATTTTCTTTGATAAAAAAGAAAAATCATGATAAGGGAACTGGAAAGGCGTAGGCATTGTTTAAAAATGAATGCATGGATTGGAATAGGATGCAATCCGGATCCTAAGGATCAGTTTATCTTATTCGTTCATCAATCATCATGTGATCATAAATTATTTTAAAATTTTTATTTAAAATTGAACACAAACGGTACCTAACGAAAGCTAGCCGCATGATGTACGATGAACGGCTGAGATGAATTGATCCTTAGGATCCTCACAAAGAGGATCCTCATCCGCATGGATTATGGCTAGGATAATATTTGCATTTCTCTCTTTGGGAATAACATATCTTGACCATACAAATTTCGTAATCGAAATTGTTTAATTTCTTGATCTTAATCTTCATTTGGGGATGCAAGTATTATCCTTATGGCTATAGAATATATATTTGAAATAATTTCCCACCTATGTATCATAATAGAAATATAAAATTTATCCCTGTGCCCAAACCCTCCACTAACTATAAGACTGACTTCTGGTGGTGAGAGTTGGTACATCAATAACACAAACTTATGCCCAAAAAGTACCAAGGTTTTAGGGTGTTCGGTCTCGTTGTCTTGTCTAAATTGAGAGTCCACAGAGATCATTTTACCCGTAACCTGTATATTTTCAAATATATAATTAGTGAACTATGACAAAAAAAGAAAGATATAATTAGTGAATATTAACAAGGGTTCAATCTTATTGAACATAACTGCTGAAAAAACAAATTATATACTTCATTAACTACTGTCGAATAATTGAGACCAGGCCAAGCATCAAAGCGGTGACAAATACAGCAACACGAATTTTCTGAGATAACCTCTCCATGGGGATAGATATGGAAGCCCCGCCAAAACTATGGCCGACCAGAATAACCCTTTCCTTCGGTGGGAGAGTCCCCATGAATTCAATCAATGGCTCAACGTAGTCTGAGAAGGAATTGACTTGTTGTACCTATTTAGGATTTATCCCAGATGCTGCCATGTCTAGAGTTGTAACATTGTGCCCTGTAGAGTTCAGTAGTGTTGCCAATTTATACCAACACCATGCTCCAACACCAGCTCCGTGAACTAGCACAAAGTGCCTTTTGCAATCTGAGCTTTGGCTCGGTTGGTTTGGGTTGGGTGGAATTCGAGTTGGGGTGCAGATTGTTGCTAAGCAAAGAAACAAAAGGAAGGGAACCAAATCCTTCACTCTAGCACGTTTCATCTTTCAATTCGTAGGCCTCAACTAGTTACCACTTTTTGACCAAAAAAATAAAAACTAGTTAGCGCTTAAGCATTTTAACTTTATACCACGTGTAATTTTTTTTTATGAGTTCAAAAACAAGACTATCAAAGAAGCTTACTGCTTATACACTTTGGTGCATGTTCGATCCTCATCGATTTTCTTCTTTTAACAATTAACAAATTAATCCGCTAGTATAACATTATTCAACCCAGTCTCTCTCTTGTTTTCCATTAGGAGAAATTAGGATGCAATCCCCAACCACCAATATCCCTTGATTGAAATCCTATTATTTTAAATTTTTTATCAAAGTCCTTCTATTTTATACACATCAACATATTTACATTTAAAACTTTATGCCACCCATAAATATAATTAATTCAAATCTTTTCACAATTTCATAAGATTATTGAGAACTAATCAATTCCTACATATTAGGCAAAACAAAATATGTTTTGGTACATAGCTTTTTATTTCGTTTATATCTTAGTTTGAATTCAAGTTATTTCTTTAACGGGTACATGTGAATTTAAATGTACCCATTGATGCATTTGGGATATTTGTTGTACCCATAAACATGTTATGGTTTTTCTGGACTTGTTACATATACAATTTTTATAACGTGTATATTTGAGTTCCACATTACAATTGGTACATTCTTTCTCACAATTCCTTTGTTGGGGTACAATTTCAGCGTGTACATATAAATCTGAGATAATATTATAGATGGGTACAAAGATGAACACAAAAGGCAGGTTTAATTTGCACTTTGTGGGTAGAAAGACAAAAGAAAATTTTGGTTCATGGGTACAAAGATTGAAACATAAACAATTGTACCGCAAATATACTACAATTAACGGTGTTATGATTTTGTACTCTGCAACTTTTGGATTGCTTGGGTGATTTTACAGAAGAAAATTGTGTGTGGGTTCTAGTTGGCTAGGTTGTACCCACCAGTAAGCAGTGCAGATTATTTCAAATTTGAAAATCAAATTAAATTGATATTTGGTGTGCTTGATATCACTAATATGTGATATAAATTTGGGATAATTTGGAGGTCTCAGCGGAAAGGTTAGTAATTTAAGGTGCATATATGTTCATCGTTAAGGTGAGCTAGCAGAATGTAATTTTTCACAATGTAATAAATGGAGGACTTGAATCAAAGTTTTTAAACTAATAAGATGTGAGGGCATTTTCATCATTTTAACAATGTTTTTTAATAATTAATTCTTTTTGAATAGTTGTTTTTAATTAGTACCTCACAATAGGCTAGCAATAATGTGATTCAATCAGTTGTTCATTAAATATTATTTTCTCTATTTTTAAGCACGTTCAAAACATCTTAAGATGAGTATAATGCCGGTTATAAAAAAGGTCTTCTGCACGCGCATAATAATGTGATTAAATTAGTTGTCAAATAAATTTTTTTTTTTTTGAACAAACGATATTATCTACGCTAAGGGAGATGGGGAGTGCTTAGTCTCACAATGAGCTAGCAATAATGTGATTCAATCAGTTATTTATTAAATATTATTTTCTCTATTCTTAATGTAAATTCAATAGAATGTCGATTGAAATTGAAAGATCGGTTTTATTATGTGAATTCAGCTGCTTTGAATGGTTTGTAAGGGATTTTTTCAAGTATGATCTAAGATTATTCATTTACTTCCAATATTTGACTTTCCTTTTGTCAATTCACACATATAAATACATTTAAAATGTGTAAGTCGCGTGTAGCACGCCGTGATTCAAAAAATGTCGTCTGCATTCACGTGAGCGCGTGCATGAAGGTTAGTATTACTTGAAAGGCACCATTTTATAATTTGGTTTACAACAATTTCCTCATGAAGAGAGTAAAACCAGTGAAACAAAGAAACTTACTTGAATTAAGAGGAACAAGGAAGAGGAAGAAGAAGAGGAAGAGGAAAAGGAAGAGGGAGAGCTCCTTCCAGAGACTATCCAGAGTGTGTGCCTATTTATAGGCAAAAACAAATAATAAAGTCTGGTGCGCTATAATATATAAATATAAGCACACATTAAATGCCTTACGCGTGGAGAAAATGAGATAAAAGAGGTTGACTTTGTATTGAGCTGGACATGGATCTCCCACCAAACTCAACAAATTAGGGGCTTTAGGTCATGTGTTAACCCCATTTTTAACTCTTAAGTAGCTCCTGCAACCTTTTTGTGAAATCCCACCCCCGGATTTCACTTTTTAAAATTACATATTTCGTATTCTTAGTTTCGACGCGTTTATAATTACGGCATATAGTTTTTTTTTTATAAGCAAAATGATGAAAATGCCCTTAATGAACTAAATGGACTTTTCGAGGACGTATTTAATTCCTATACGTTTTGTCACTTTTATTTACATATTTGGATAGAGCTCGACATCATGAGTGCATAGGCGGAGACCGTTCGCCAAATAGAGCTATAACGAATGAGATATAAACGAGCAAAGACATGAGCGAAATGGTCATTTGGCCATTATCTAGAAGGCTCCAGATTTGCTGGAGCACTGATTTGGTGCCACATGTGTGGCTAGGATGGAGAGATGAGGGAAAGAAGGGAGAGATGGGCCAATCAAGGGGGGGAGAAATGAGGGAAATGAGAGAAGGGGAAGAACAACCAACCCGGGTCACTTATTGACCTGTTACACCAGCGTGACTCGATCCGGTCCCTGCGTGAATTTTTGACGTGGTCAATTTTTCCGACAAAATTTGTCGAACCAACTCCACGACCTTCCTTCCTGCATTTCCACTCAAACCCGACGAGTTTTGGCTTTAGTTTTGCGAAGAACGGCTTTGGTGGGGTCGAAGGTCCCATGGCGGCAATCCGCCATTTCTAAAACCAATTTCATCAACCAGCACCACCAATAGACTCCCCTCAACTTTAGGAACAAAACTCATGCATTGGTTGGGGAGTCAGAGTTCGTTTTGGCATCGAATTGAGAACATTCATTTCTAGGGTTTCCGGTGGATCGATGCGTTTTCAAGCCACTTCCCAGCCGAATTGGATTTCGGCCCAGGTATGAAAATTATTCCCCTTGATTTGCTCTACATTTTTGTGAAAATTGGTAATTTTTGGAGTTTGTCAGAAAGTTGGATTTCAGTTGCCGGAAATCGCCGCTTGCGGTGGCGCATGGCTAGTGGGCCGACGATGCCTTTTTTAAGTTTGATTAGATATCTTGATTTCATATTTGATATCCGTTTGATGTGATTTGATTGTTTGAACCTAGTTTCATTATGGTCTGCCTCTTGATCGTTATAACCATCGACGATCAGATCGTTAGATCGTCACCCAACTTTAATGCGATATAGCACGTAATATTTGAGGACATTAGAAATTGACGGATTAGGAATCCGACGTATGGATCTTGATGAATTGAATATTTAAGTTTGTAAAACTAATTGTTTACCACCACCTAATTCTAGCAATTGGCGAAAATGCGACCGTTAGAATATTGTTCTAGAAGATAAATGAGACTCTTGGGAAATTACAGATCATGAATCTGGGGGCAGATATTCTGGATCAAATTACGTAGGGTTGTGGACCCCCATCATTGACTGAGAGTTGACTTTTGGTTAACATGTTTTAAATTGTTCTTAAATACTAAAATTAGTACTACTAGAGACTAAGTGAAGTCTTGTGGGCCTACATTGGTTAGTGAGTGACTTTAATATATGTGATATGGTTATTATCCTGATTTCTTATATTAGTATCCCTTGTGGATATGACTTGGTTTTATAAATATGTTTTCTATAAAAATTGTTATTTTTATATTTGATCATCGATCTATTTTTATTAAATATGATTTGACTTGTGCATTAGAAATATTTGTGAAATGTGATTTGAAGTGCTTGTTGGATTGTTTGCAAAATGTGAGGGCTAGTAATGGATCGTTAACCCACTTTGATGGGGATTTGTTGTTTTGACACTTGTTCATTTTCAGCTTCTTGATTCGTTCTAAATTGAGTACTTGTGCTTTGTTTCATTTCGTTAAGCTTTTGTAAATTGAGCACTTGATTCATGTCTTATTTCTTCTACCGTTGTTATGTTTATTGGACTTTCGCTCGGTTCTGTTGAGTGGTCCGGAACTGGGTTCTGCTGGGGTTCTATTGAGTTTGGTTCCCTGCTTCGTCTAGATTCCATTGAGTGGTTCGGAATCCCTCGTGCTCTGAGATTCCGTTGAGTGGTCCGGAATCGTATCCTACCTTGGATTTCGTTGAGTGGTCGTATATCCATTGTACTCCGATATTCCCTTGAGTGGTCCAGAATCGTATCCACTCGGATTCCGTTGAGATGTCTAGAATCCCTTCTACTCTGCGATTCAGTTGAGTGGTCCGAAATCCCGCTTGATATTTTGGTTTCGTTGAGTGGTATGGAACTCGATGTTGTTGGATTTCATTGAGTGGTCCGAAATCACATTCTTCAGAGATGTAGGCTTCGGCCGGTGTCACTCTAGCCTTGCATTTTGGTGTATTGTATGTGTTATTGATTGATGTGATTGTGAAATGGTGTTGGAAAACACATGTGTGTGTGCATGATGACAACTCCTGTTTGGCTTATGGTTGATGTGTAGTGTGGTACTATATGTTTTCTGTTAAGAAGTGTTTTACAAAAAGTTTAGAATTTAACAAATGATGAACTACGAATGGCTTGATCTAGTCGGAGGGTATGTAGGCAGTCTAACAAAGAGGTTAGATGCAACCATAGAGTAAATGAAAAATTACTACGCAATTCGAATCTTGAGTTGTGCTTTGTACATATGCCGAAGGCGGGGTATGTTAGATATATGGGTACTTGGTGAAGTCACGTGTCGATCCTGAACGTACGTCGGGATCGGCCCGTGACACTTTTCATAATCATTTCTCTTAACACCTCAAATAATATTAAACTTGCCCAATGGCCTAGTATATATTTGTATCTCAAAGTCAAGTGACTAGTTATATTTATAATATTGTGTTATCAATGAAATCAAGGAATTATAGTTTTACAAATACCTCATTAACTACCGTGGAATAACTAAAAGCAAGGCCAGACATGAAAGCGGTGACAAACACATCAATATAAATTTTTCAAGGAAACGTCTCCATGGCAATAGATATGACAGGCCCGCCGAAGCTATGGCCGACCAGAACAATTCTCTCCTTTTTTTTTCTTTTTTTTGGTTGAAACAATCCTCTCCTTTGGTGGGAGAGACTCCATGAATTCAATCAATGGTAGCCTGAGAAGGAATTGACTTGTTGTACCTGCTTAGGGTTTATCCCATATGCTACCTAGTCTAGAGATGTGACATTGTGCCCCATGGAGTTCAATAGAGTTGCCAATTTATACCAACACCATGCTCCATGACCGGCTCCGTGAACTAGCACACAGTGCTTTTTGCCATCTGAGCATTGGCTGGGTTGTTTTTGTTGGGTGGAATTTGAGTTGGGGTGCAGATTGTTGCTAAGCAAAGAAATCAAAAGAAAAGGCACCAAATGCTTCACGCTAATGCGTTTCATCTTTCAATTCGTAGGCCTCAACTCAACTAGTTACCGCTTCTTGGCCAAAAAATAAAAAGGGGGTTTTTGAACATTAGTTATTGCAAAAGATTAAAATTAAAAAAAAAAAATACATGATGCTAGATTACATATTCAATTTAATCCCTTGAAGTGTACTTTTATCAAAATTTAAATTCAATTTTTGTTATTTAATGTGTATTTTTATTTAATCTCTCCACATTAAATTTTAATTGTATTAATATGCACATATTTAGTTCTTTAATTATAAATGAACATAAAGGAGAAAATATTAAAAGAAATTTGTGATACAAAAATATATAAATACATAAGTGTACAGAAATGACTGTGCTGATGACACACCCCGACCAAAGATCAAGGCATGCTGGCTGTCACGTGAGGGTGACGTAGCCATGTGCACAGTGCGGAAGCAATAAGGATATGAAATATACGAATAAATAAGAACCGAAAGCTAATTAATGTGCACTAATAAGCAGAAAGTGCTAGGAATGAGATACAAGTGTAATCATAGCATAAAAGTCTAGGTGCAGTCCAGTAGGACAAGTACTAGTTATACAGTACCAGAAGAAGTTCTACGAATAATATACTTTGTTAGAACCGCCAAGATCCACAAATGTCACCAACAGCAAGTCTACCTAAAACCTGGAGGGGCGCAAAACAGAAAGTGTGAGTGGGGCAAAAACAAAGCTTTTCAAAAATCATTTCATTTATCAAATGCTCTAACCCCTCGCCGTAAAACATGTATAATTTTCCCAGAAATGGAATATATATATATATATATATCAAATCATGCTTCACATATCCATAATCATAAGTATGCCATGCCAAACTATAAAACAGAATAAGTAACTCAGGTAAAAATAACATATTAGCCGGAACCCCTGCAGAAGTCTGTACGGTTGAATTCATAGCTCATTAATCAATCTAGCCGGAGTCACTACAAGTGACCTATACGGCACTACACTGCACACGAGTCGGAACCACTATAAGGGTCTGTACGACAAGACTGGGTGTAATATAGTTATGCTCAATGCTACGCACTCATGATAGTTATGCGATAAATCTCTAGTCACCTACGAGTCGGAACCACCTATGATGGTCTGTACGACAAGACTGTGCACCTAAATTGGATCCAATGTGAGCATAGGGTGCGGGAGGTGACATTATAAACAGGCATGTACCATATCTCTGACTAAATCACAATCACTCGGGGTGTAGGTTTATGAGCTTTAAGCTTCTCAATTAATCACAACCGTTATTCACATTCACAATTCATAAACTCACCTGGGCTTACCTCAGCGTCCACAACACCACAATTATATATTATGCATCATATACTAATTCATATGCTGAATATAAATTTATATGCATGGTATTTCAAAGCATACTTTCATTTGAACGCATTTTCTGGGAAAATATCAAGTATATAAGTATATACTGAAAACCAAAAGCCCACTCACTGGTATGTCGAAGGGTCGTAGCCCCCGAGCTGCCCTTGATTGCGCTCGTCCTCGGGATAAGTCTTCCTTATATGCGAAACAACTATAAAAACGTTAATTAAAGCACATAACCGATGTTGGCTAATAACTTCTCATACATTGCACAAATGAGGTATATAAATACACCAACGTGACCTACACAACCTCACGAACATCCCCATATTTTTAGAAATTTTTTCCGACCACCCACACGCCGTCACGCGCCGGCCAAGGCACGGCCAGACGTGCCGCCCACGCACGGGCACGTGCCAGGCACACTGACGGTAACCCTAACGGCGTTAAGGAATATTCCGTTAAATAATAGCATATACCGTTAAAACTAACCCGACGCCGTTAGAATATTCCGTCAAAGTTGACGGAATATTCGCTCGTCTTCTTCCTTAGACTCCGGTGACCGTCACCATCGCCGAAAAACTGGGAATTTGAAAAACCTTGATATCTCAGTCATTTCTTAACCAAAACTCATGAAATTGGTCTCAATTTAAAGCTTATAACTAGAAGAACACATCCTTACCAATTTCAAGGCTTGAAATCCACGAAAACTCACCGGAGAAAGCTCGATAATCCGGCGTAAACTTAAAACTCGTCGAACTCGATTTCCCGACGTCCAAATCGCTTGGTTTTTCTTCTCCGAGCTTCATGAGGATGATTCAAAGCTCCCTATGTCCTTAAAAACTCCTAAAAACCTCACATTAATTAGTGCATGAACAGTGCATGAAATCTGAGGTTCGAGTTCACAGGGTTTTTGAAGCTTCACGACCTAAAAATAGTATAGTTAAGATCCTAAGGTTACAAGGAACTCAAACATGGCCTCTAAAGGTTTGATCTGCAAGGCTTTGTGAGGGTTGGAGTTTGTCCGTACGGTTTGTACGGAAAAAGAAGAGAATCGAGAGGGAGGAGAGAGAGAGTACACGGGAATGAGAGAGAGGGAGTTGGAGTGTGTGTGTGGTCCAAATTTATTTTTTTACTTCCAAACAACCACAAAACCATAATAACTTTAAGTCCTAATTGGTTCCAAAATATTAGGGACTTAATGTATTAGTTCACTTCTAAACTTAAACCACACAATCACACAAAACGTCCAAGGGCAATTTCGTCTTTTCACACCATCGATAACAATAATTTGGGACGGGCTATGACAGCTGAAATACATAAAATTAACTTTTTTTGCACCTAAATATTTGTACCTACATGATTGTATCGAAATATATTATAATGAACCTAAATGTATGTACCGAAATGTATTATATTGAATTAATATACCTAAATGTCAATTCCGAAATGTATGTACCAAAATGTACGCACCAAAATATTATTAAATTAATGTACCTAAAAGTCAATACACAAATGTGTGTACCAAAATGTACGTACCGAAATGCATTATATTGAATTAATGTACTTATGTATTTGTATTGATGGATATACCGAAATATTCAAATGTACTAATGTATCTAAATGAAGAACATACAAAATTGTTATCGGAATATATATTATAAAAAAATTAGTTGCCTAAATGTAGACATTAAAATATAAGGAAAACTAATGAAAAAGGCTTGGAAACTTTGAGTTTTAACGATAAGAACAAGATAAAAGGTAAAATGAATAGTACTAGGATTAACTTTTTAGTGTAAAAATGTGGTTTTTCATTAAATAAAATGTAATTAATACATTTAAATAAAAATAAAAAGATAAATAAAACATCAAAATATAACTAATAAATGAGATGATTAAATGTACTGGGGACTAAAATTGTATTTTAATCTTACACAAGGTTATAGTCTAAAACTCATCTTTTTTAAGGATTAAAATGAAATTTTCTAAAAAAAGAAACATAGTTAGGGCTTAAGCATTTCAACTTTATGCCACATGTACTTTTGTATGAGGTCCAAAAACAAAGGAAGTTTGATGCCTATGCATTCTGGTGCGAGTTCGATCTTTACTGATTTCTCTCCTCTTACCAACTAACAATTTAACGCACCAACTCTACCATTTGTAAAAAACAAAAAATAAAAAGCTTGATGATCAACATAATTTGAATCCAGTCTCTTTCTTGTTTCCATTATAACTGCCATCCTGCAATAAAATACACAGCAAATTAAAACATAAAACGTTGGTTTTGTTATTTTATAGTTTTACAAGTTTGATCGGAAACAAATATGATCGCTATTGTCGTCGGTGCATATTAGTCAACGGTGCGGAGTATATCTTAATAGACTCTCATGGCGTGCAATTAAATTTTAAAAGAAAATGAAATAAAATAAAATAAATGTAATTGGACCCAAGTATTTCCATTCAACATTGGAAATACTTGGAGTCCAACGTTTCTTTTTGTTGGAGTCCAACGTTTCTTTTTGTTGGGAGGGTTTAAGCTACACGTAGGGTATCTGGTTTAAGGCTTGAAGTTTAAGTTTTTAACCTACTAGAAGAAAATGATGCTGATTCGAAATGTTGTCTTCGTAGCATTTTCTTTATGAAATTTCCGGTTCATTGAAGACCTGCTGTTCCGCTCAAAATAAAACCAAGAGCCCATTTCAAGATAATTTTGAGCCTTGGTCTTCTGATTCTTGACTTCTTTTGTGTTTATTAGCAAATATAGAATCAAAGGCCTCTAAATTACAGTCCGCAATCTAATACTTGAGAACGTGGAGTTATATTGAAAAGTATGACCTCATCTGCAGCCTTTAAAGCGTTGATTTTGTGTTCATTCGTCAAAAATAATATTTTTTCATTAACTTAATGTAATTTTAGTGATTAGAGTTTTATTCAACAATAGAGAAGAAGAATATTAGACTCCACGTAAAAAATAATTTGGGATTACATAAAATCAACTTCTCTCCTTCCGTGAGAGAGCTTCTCTCCCTGAGAGTTCTTCCCCCTTTTGGTGAGGGTTGCAATCTTGTTTCAGATCTTTGGCACCGACTCTAGCTCTGGTTGGGGTCAGTTGTCACTTTTCCCTTTCTTTTGCTCTCTCCTCTTTTCCCCTTCTCTGCTGCTTTTTCCCCCTCCTCATCTTGATTTGCCCTCCTATTCTTACCTTGCTAACATCCCTTCTCCTCCTTCATCTAAGTTTCGATCTTCAACCATACTTTTCGAGATGATGCTTCGAGTTTCGGTGTTTCGACCGACTCGGGTGTTCCCAACACCTCCACCTTCTCTCTGTTGTCTGTCGTTCTGGCAATGTTACTCATGGTGTTCCATGGGCTTCTTTCTATCGATAGCCAACTGATTTCTTTCAATTTCTGGTTATATGGTTGTGCTCGGGGAGCAGATCGGTGTTGGATGATCAGATCGGCGAGGCAATGTTTGGTGGTGAGCATGGATTTATGCAGGTCAAGATGCATTGTTCTGGAGGATGCGGTAGCAGCAGACTCCTCGGTTTTTTTTTTTTTTTTTTTTCTGTTTTTCGGCCTCAACTGTTTGGTTGGGCTCTTGTTCGTTTGGTGTTTCGCCCGACTTTTTGCTTGTTTATGTTTTCCTGTTTCTAGGCCTTTCATTTGTAAATATGTTTCCTTGACCAAAAAAAAATAATAATAATAATTTGGGATTTAAAAAAAAAAATCTTATATGCCTAAATAGTTATTTCATATTAGGGTATATAATAAAAGAACTCATCCCATTATATAGAGTAAATTGTAGCAATGGTCCCTCAACTTTAATCAAATTGGAGCAATGGTCTCTCAACTAAAAATTCATTACCAATTTACCATTGGTCCCTCAACTCATCAAAATGTGTAGCTATGATTCTTTTCGTCAATTTCGTCAAAATTTTGTCAAAATGAGTTATGTTGGAATGATCATTGCTACAATTGAGGTTCCTCAACTCATCAAAACGTGTAACTATGGTCATTTTCGTCAACTTTGTCAGAATTTTGTCAAAATGAGTTATGTTGGAAGGACTATTGCTACAATTGGGTTAAAGTTGAAGAACTATTGCTCTAATTGGATTAAAGTTGAGAGACTATTTCTCCAGTTTGATTAAAGTTGAGGGACTAATGGTAATATATTTTTAGTTGAGGGACCATAGCTGCACGTTTGATGAGTTGAGGGATCATTGCTCCAATTAAGTTAAAGTTAAAGGATCATTGTTAAAGTTCCAATCTTTAAGTTCCAATCTTTTCTCTTAATCTGTTTTTCCATTTCCTCTTCTCTTAAAGTTCCAATCTTTTCTCTTAATCTTCTCAGCCACTCTCCTCATTTACTTCACCGAATCCAAACTCCAAACTCCACCACTCATTCTACCCCTCAGAACCCAACAAATTTCATCTGGGTCCCTCCCAAAGTCCCCAAACAAGCTTCCTTTCCACCACAACGTCACCCTCACAGTCACCGTCGCAGTCGGAACTCCACCGCAAAACGTTTCGATGGTCATCGACACCGGAAGCGAGCTTTCCTGGCTTCACTGCAACAAAACCCAGGACTATAACAACACATTCGATCCGACCCAGTCCACCTCCTACTCCCCCGTCCCATGCTTCTCATCCACCTGCACGAACCGGACAGAACTTGCCGATTTATGAAACGATTTTGAGTTAATCGCAGCGGAGCACCGCCGCCTAGCGCCCAGGCGCCGCCTAGGTGGCCGCCTCAACCGTTTTTTAGAACACTGTATATGAGTAGATTAGCTCTAACTTGGATCGAGTTGGGCTCGTTAAAGAAATAAAACAAGCTAAAGTCAAACAAATTGCATGAATATGTCTATTTTACACGGCAATGTCGATACTCGTCATGCAGATTACCATCCCCATCCGTGATATACAATATTATCTCAGTGAAACGATTTGTTAATTTAACGTCACACCATAAAGCAGATTATCTATCATGGACCAAATACTAATTTGTAATTTGATACTTGATTGAAAACAACGTTTTAACTCCCAGCCAAAAGAGACACAACGTTGTAGTCCTTGTAGTAGCTAGTACCAAAACAACGCGCTAATTGTGGACAAGTCGATGAACCAGCTCCAACGGCTGTTTGTCCCCTCCTCCAATCCACTGTTTTAGGTCAAAGTTTCATAAGATTTGCTAATTTATTGTTGCTAATGGATTTGGCATCCAGTACCCCCAATGTAAATTGAACACAAGAGTACCACATAAGCGAACAAACAAAGTATAAAACTATTAATATTATAAACAGGAAAACAATAAACAAGAATGCTAAGATGTCAAAAAAACTTAAAAGGACTACAATGTGACGAACAAACATTCTATTTATAATAAACTAAACCCTAATTTCTAAACAAAAACCTAATTCTAATGGCCTTTGCACAAATCCTAAACTTACTGTAATTGAAGCTCTTTGGTTCATGACAAAACGGAAGTTAGAGGTATAGTTCACTAGTGGTCACTCTTAAAAAGGTTTCTGAAACTCCAAAATCTTTAAAGAAACTGTCGATTTTCTATTGAATAATATCATAGGATAAACGAAATATGACCTTAATAGTTGTTTAAATAATCTTTAACATACTCTAGATGAGAAAGAAAAATAGAACAAGAAATTACGAAAATTTCAGAAGTATCCTTCAAAATTAAAATTTATTTTTGACATACTAAACATCGATAAAACGCCTAAAGACATCTTTAGTAGCAGCAAAACACCGTTTGAACTCACTATTCATTTTTTTTAAAAGATATATTGGGCCCAAATTTGACACCGAAAACGAAAAAATCACTATTCATCGTAAAAATAGTATTTGAACTGGAAACAACTTACTTTGTTAATGGATACTACACTTTTGTGAACAAGGTTTTTTGGGGTCACAAGCTTCATAAAAAAAAAGTGAACAGAAATGTCCCCCAAACAAAAAAGTTCAAAAGCAATCCAAAATAATGCACCAAATAATACAAGGGTATTTTTGTTATATAAATAGTGTTTTTTTAATAATTAATTCTTTTTGTTTATTTTTTTTGGTAGAGTTTTTTTTTATTTTTATAATTAGTACCTCACAATATGTTAGCAATAATGTGATTCAATCAGTTGTTTATCAAATATTATTTTCTCTATTTTTAAACAAGTTCAAAACATCTTAAGAGGCGTGTGGTGCCGGTTACAAATAAAAAATAAAAAATTTCGCACGCGCATAATAATGTGATTCAATTAGTTGTCAAATGATTGTTTTTTTTTCGAACAAACAATATTATCTACACTAAAAGGAAGGGGGTGGGCTTAGCCTCACCATGAACTAGCAATATTGTGATTCAATCAGTTGTTTATTAAATATTATTTTCTCTATTTTTAAACACGTTTAAAATATCTTAAGAGCCGCATATCGCCGGTAATAAAAAAGTCTTTCACATGCGCACAATAATGTGAATCAATCAGTTATGTTATTTTCTCTATTTTTAAACACTTAAAAGGCACGTAATGCCAATTATAAAAAAAGACCTTTCACATGCGTAACATAATATAATTCAATCAGTTATATTATTCTAAAGTGCTTTACCACTATAACCACAAACTCGCACATTTGAAATAGACATCCGACATTCATTCAAAATACCTTGTGCATTTTCTCTATTTTTAAACACGTTTAAAATATCTTAAGAGCCGCATATCTCCGGTGATAAAAAAATGTCTTTCGCACCCGCACAATAATGTGAATCAATCAGTTATGTTATTTTCTCTATTTTTAAACACTTAAAGGCACGTAGTGCCAATTATAAAAAAAACCTTTCACATGTGTATAATAATATGATTCAATCAGTTATATTATTCTAAAATGCTTTACCAATATAACCATAAACTCGCACATTTGAAATAGTCATCCGACATTCACTCAAAAAATACCTTGTGCTAGGCAAACCATTTAATCATTGTGATTCCTAAAGGACTTGCTCCTAATTAATTTGGCACACTTGGCTTGGGTGGTACTGGTATGGATAGGGACAAAACATTGTGTACAAACTTAATTAGACTATCAGATTTCAGTCAGGAGTTCCTCCATCCAATCACGCCTCACGATTGCCACTTGCCATGTAGATTAACATTTTTGCATCACATCATGTACCCATTATTTGGAAGAAAAAAAATTGATTGTGATCAGAAAACGGATAGTACATCATATGTTTTTATATAAGTGATGTGAAATTGTATTTTTTAAGTTATTAACTTTTTAACACACATATCTCACTATTTGTATAATAACACGTGATGTATCATCTCGTGTTTCCGTCACACTGAAAAATCTCTCCATTATTTGAAGAATTATTTGGCGCTTGAGGATATCATATGGTGGATGAGCGGTAGTGTTTCGTTGACGTAAACAAAGGATTGGTAAGAAACTATGATAAAGTATCTGGGAATGTAAATCACAGCCAAAAATCCATAAATAAAAAAAGGATGAAAACCTTGAGAAAATGTAGCCCTGTGGCTGTGTTGGAGGGATGGAGATCCAGGATCCTCCTCCAAAACGTAAGCAAATCGACTTCCGTCTGTCCTAGTAGATCCTAGATGGAGAGCATCTACATGCCCTCTCATGATCGTTTTACACTATACATTACACTCTTTTTCTTTCCTTGCTTTCTCGTGTTTTGGAGTGTGGGACTCGATGGTCGACAACTTGGGCCATCATGGGTGCTATCGTCAAATACTTTGACCTCGTTATTTATTCTTTCTTCACGGCTGACAGAGGGCCGGCGTCTGTGGGATCATGAATCTAATCACAATATACACTTGGTTTGACATTCCACGTATTGTGCATTAACTTCGAAAACGGCCATTTGAATCGGTCAAAAGTCATCATCTCATGTGCAACTACAACATTGGTGAAGCATTTTGATTAGGTTCTATAGCACCACTTTGAAATATCACACATAAAATCACATGTACTAATGAAAACGCAAATTAAAATATATCTTAGAGAACAATAATAATTGCATCAAACCATTATGCGACCTCGTTTTATACTTGTTATTGGATAAATGTGAAAAAAAATGTTTCTTAGACATGTATTTTAAAGGAATTTTCATTAAAAAGACTATTTAAATCTGTTTATTAAAACTTCATCTTTCCTTCACACTTTTCACTTTCTTCATTTTCTAAGCTGATTTCAATCTCCTCCATCGCCTATTCGCCTTGCTTCATTACAAAATACATTAAACACATCCTTCCATGAGCATATCATCTACGTAAACCTGTACACCATACAAACACTTTAAGACTAATTTGTGGAAGATCGGTATGCCTTTTTGGATGATGCATTCTCATGTAGCAGTATCAATCAAACGTGTTATCCATATATGATCCTACCACACTTACACAAAAAAGTGAAAACATGCCCATTCCAAAAGCATATGATTTTTTTTGTTTTTGCAGTTGTTTGTTTATTTAAAAAGAAAAAAAAAAGCATATGAAATAATATAGTGGAAGATGATGCTGTTGGAACAACATCATTTAGACGCACCTTCCCACCTTCATCAAATCAAACAATTTTTTAATAAAAAATAAAATAAAATCTGTGTGTGTTAATATGCTGTCCACACGCAACCTTTGTGTCAGTCAAACCCTTTATAATTTAGCAACATTCCAATATCTGTAATTTCCCATTGCCTTCAAGGTCATTTCTGTCAGAAAACATTTATTGGATTTCGAAATAGTGTATAAAATAAAGAAGTGTTTCGAATCATTGCTATTGGACTCGGACCTATTCTAAAAAAACCGAGGCATTTCGAATTGTTTTCGTTGCAGAACCACCAAGAGGCAGCAGACATCTCAGCAAAAACAAAACCATTTGACAATTTGACACCCCAACATGTATTTTACGTTTTAGGAGTTGGAGTTGCAGACAGCTGCCGATTCAGAAATTCAACATAGCTGAATTAAAAGGCAGATTAGCAGAGTCCATTAAATTTCATGCAATTTTCCATATCCAATCAGTTAATTGTAGCAACTAATCCAACCCCATCATTGAAGAAGCTCTCAGAGAGGTAAAGATTTTGCATTTACAAAAGCATATGGCTTCCCTACTGCCATATTTAATCTCTCAAGTTTTAAGCTTGCTTCTCCTTTAATAAAACCCAGAATCTCAAATTTTCATTTTATTTTTTTTTCAAATTTTCACTCCGATTGATCTTTGAATTTGCAGAAGGTTTGATGACTGATGAAAACCCGGTTTAATCTGAACTCAATTGGATATGATTCCCCACATTCTCCACCAAAAGTCTCTGGCTTTCATCACTGTCGTCAGCGTCCTTACCCTTTCAACCTCCATAGCCGTCATAGCCAAAGCTCAAAACTCGAGCTCCTGCATACCCACATGCGGATCGGGAAAATCAGCCAAAACTGTTCGCTATCCATTTGGATTCTCACCGAGCTGCGCAATCCCATTGAACTGTTCTGACAAAAACGAGATCACACTCGGCAAATTCAGAGTCCAAAACGTCACCCCAAACGGCATCTTCGTCAACCTCCCTGCAAAATGCAACCGTCGGGTCGAATCCGTGACCCGACTCTTCAGCTCGAACTTCAGCCCGACTTGGAACAACAGCCTCCTCCTCCAGAATTGCTCGGCGCCGCAAAACGGCTGCCTCATTCCGGCCGATTTCGTTCAGAAGCAGTTCAATTTAGAGAGCTGCAGGTCCAGCGCCGATAACATCAGCTGCCTGTCGCAGCCGCACAATCAGTCGGAGGTTATACGAATTTCGGACTTGACTCGGACTGGGTGCAAGAACTTGTTCGGGTCGTTTGCGGTTCAGTCGGGTGGGGAGTGGCCTCTCTCGCTGGAGTTCGAGACGGTGGAGTTGGGATGGTGGGTTGAGGGACACTGCGACTGCGATGCGAACGCCACGTGTACTACGGTGAAGCTCGGCGATGGGATGCCGGAAGGGTACCGATGTAGATGCAATGATGGGTTCGACGGCGACGGGTTCAATCTCGGGTGGGGTTGCCGGAGAGGTTAGTCATCCGGGCATTTTGATTCTTTGTAAATTTTTAGTAGTCATGGTCCTTGACGAGCGGTGGAAAGGTAGACAATTCCGTTTGGGTGGGGATTTTGGACTTGGCCAATGACGTGCTACCACGTCACTATTCATGTTTTTCTATGGGTTTGTTTTGTTAGATAACCAAACAGTTAATTAATTAAGGGAAAATGGGGTTAAATTAAATTAAATTAAATTAAATTAAATTAAATTAAATTAAATTAAATTAAATGCCAAATGATAGATTTTGGCTAGTCCTGATAAATTAAATTCTAAATTTTGGGTCTAATTTGCAATTAATTTTGGTAATGTGAAGAGACAAAAGGTCCATTTGTTTGATTGTGTTGCACCCAATTCTTCATAAGAGGACTCTGCAGGCAGCCACATTGGTTTTGATTTGATCATAGCAAATAGCAATGTCGAAAGCTTAAATTGTTTATGAATTTATCTGATTATTTTGAGCATAATTTTAGGAAGAATTAAATGTACCATGGATATATATCCCCTGCATTGTTGAAATGAAACTCTTATTGTTTTGAGCCGAATGGTCGCTGTCCCAACGAAAGAATCCTCCGACGGTCAAGGCCTTTGTGCAATTTGCCCTGTTTGTTTATAGAGGATATATTAGGTGAAGCACATGCCATTACGAGATATATTTAGGACTTTGGATCAGTACAAGTTAAGGGGAGAGAAGATTTGTAATAGACTCGTAAGTTTTTCGGAGTACTGAAGCTTGATAGTAGAAGTTGTCTATTTAGGTTGATAGTCTCTCAAAATCACCAGTTCTACTGAGTTCTTATTTCGCATCACAACGTTGAATAAATAACCGCTTGCAATGACCTGTACAAACTGTAGTTGGATGGTAACATGCATAAGAAGTGAGAATTTGTAATCATGGTGCATTTACTCAGCGATCTTGAACCTTGACTTCTCCTTGTATTCCAATTATCTATAAGAACAAATGCATCTGCACTTTTTACCAAACAAATACATCTGTAATTGGATTATCTATTAATGTTCTGAAACTGAAATGTGCATAGCATCACAATTTCAATCTGGCTTATTTTGTTCTAATCGTTATTTATACTGGTTGCCGTGCCTCTAGTTTCTGAGTGCAGTCCTTCAAAGTACATGTCTGGTCGCTGTGGGGGAACAACTAGAGTTGGTGCTCTTATTGGAGGTAAACTTTCTGCTCTCTTTTTCAAATTTACATATGCTCAGGTATGTTACCTCTTTTTCCCCTCTTCAAATTGTTTCCGCTTCTTCCTTCTCCGTATCTCATTTTTAGACATGATAAGCCTTAAAGACATGAGTGCGTGAACTGTAAATCCACTGGTGATTCAATCCTTGTTGCATAGCTGAGATATTGATCAAATATGACCGGTAGTACTTGATAAAATTTCATATATTTGGTTATCTTGTGCTTTGTCTAAATACATGCGTGGCTTTGCTTTTGTCTTAGGGGTTATTGCTGGAGCTTTCTTAATGGCCGGTCTATTTCTTCTCTGTTACTTTGTTCGACGTCGTTCAACTTGCTTGAGAAACCGAATGAGTGCAAGGCGCCTCCTAAGCGAAGCGGCAGGCAACTCTAATGTTTCATTATTCCCCTATAAAGAAATAGCGAGAGCCACTAACTGCTTCGCTGAAAAACAAAAGCTGGGCACAGGGGCTTTTGGTACAGTTTATGCAGGAAAACTCCACAACGATGAGTGGGTTGCCATAAAGAAGATCAACCGTCGAGACACCAATGGCATTGATCAAGTCATGAATGAGATCAAACTCCTTTCCTCTGTGAGCCACCCGAATCTGGTGCGCCTCTTAGGTTGCTGCATAGAGGGAGGTGAACAGATCCTCGTCTATGAATATATGCCTAATGGAACTCTATCTGAACATCTTCAACGAGAGAGGGGCCAAGGACTTCCGTGGACCATAAGGCTCACCATCGCCTCTGAAACTGCTAATGCTATAGCTTATCTCCATTCAGAAATGAATCCACCAATCTATCATAGAGATGTCAAATCCACCAATATACTCCTGGATTACAACTACAAGTCAAAGGTAGCAGATTTTGGTCTTTCTAGACTTGGGATGACAGAATCGTCATACATATCAACGGCTCCACAAGGGACTCCGGGCTATGTGGATCCTCAATACCATCAAAACTTCCATCTTTCCGATAAAAGTGATGTTTACAGTTTTGGGGTAGTATTAGTAGAGATTATAACCGCGATGAAGGTGGTTGATTTTGCTCGACCTCAATGTGAAGTTAACTTGGCTGCACTTGCTATCGATAGGATTGGGAAGGGATGCGTGGACAAGATAGTGGATCCCTTTCTTGAGCCAGATAGGGATGCATGGACTCTTTATTCTGTTAACAAGGTGGCTGAGCTTGCATTTCGATGCCTTGCTTTTCACAGTGACATGAGGCCTTCTATGACAGAGGTGGCAGAAGAACTAGAGTATGTCCGGCGCAGCGGGTGGGCAACAATGGAGGAAAACATATGCATGGGATCATCAGTGGCGTCGTCTTGTTCATCACCGTATAATGGAAGTGAGAAGTCATTAGGAGGTGCGACGGCTAAGAAGGCCGGTATACGAAGCCAAAGATCAATAGTTTCACTGAGGGTAGATAGCTCTCTAGCTTCCATGGAAGAGAACAAGGATAGCTCTCCTGTTTCTGTACATGATCCTTGGTTAAGTGAACAGAGTTCACCTTCAACAAATAGCTTATTAGGCAATGTAGTAAAGTGACGTCATAAAACAGACAAATCATTTTGTGTGCAGACCCTCATGAATATATTAGATCTAATCTCAAAGCTAGCTGAGCTCCCTTGAGTTTTATGTTTTGATTCTCTCACACACCCTCTCAATTTTTGACCTTCGAATTGAATGAATTGAAAAAGATCACACGACAAAAATTAACAAAAAATGTGAGAAGTAAAAAAGGGTGTGTAGATAGCACACCTCTAAAATCTATAATGTAGACATTGAGTCCTCCCATACAAGTAAACAAACTTGTAATTCTTACTTTTTAAAGGAAATGTGTTTTAGTTTAACAAATAAATTTATATTTTGACTCATTTTAGGTTTTCATAGATGTCCATCAAACCAATTCTCTTCTTTGACAATAGTTAATAAATTAATTTTATGTGAAATTTAGTGTGAATGTCACATATGTGATTATATGATGAAGCAAACCAAAATAGATTTGGTGACATCCATTGAAAGCCTTGGGTGGAAAAGTAGGGAGGTAAAATTTTTCTTCATGCATGTAAGATTGTGTCGGATGAAAACCCTTATATATAGAGGTATGGTTGTTACCTCAATAGAACACACAAGATCAAGGTGAAAGTAATAATACCAATATTCCTCCCCTCTCTTTACCTGCATCCGTTGTGTGATACGGTTACCAAAATAAACAGTGTGGTACATTGCACATGTTCCACTTTTATCTCTAGCAAATGTTATCTCTATCTGACTTTTCCTTATTTTTACCAAATTCTTCTTGCCAACTAAAGTCATTACACTAGTTATTGTATCATCACTAGTGCTACGGTGTATTCTTCTTCAATGGTAAGTAAGAGGTCTTACATTTGAATGTCGAGAATGACGAGTTTGAAACTAATTTATTCATTTACCCCTTAGTGTAAGTGTATTGTTGTAGCACTCAACCACTAACTAGTTAGTATTTTAGTATGGCAATAACCACTCGTTTGAGCCCGCTCTACAATGTAATTTCATGATTCAGTCATATTTAGGTTATCATTACTAGATCTGTCACATCTCGGCTCGGGCTCGACTCCGTCGTAGCACGATATTGTCCGCTTTGGGCCTCGACCACTCCCTCACGGTTTTGTTTCTAGGAACTCACACGAGAACTTCCCAATGGGTCACCTATCATGAGATTGCTCTCGCGCGAACTCGCTTAACTTCAAAGTTCCTATGGAACCCGAAGCCAGTGAGTTCCCAAAAGGCCTCGTGCTAGGTAGAGATAGGAATATACATATAAGGTTTACAAGATCCACACCCTGGGCGATGTGGGATCTTACAATCCACCCCCCCTTAGGGGCCCGACGTCCTCGTCGGCACACTTCCGGTCAGAGATTGGCTCTGATACCAAATTGTCACATCCCGGGCTCAACTCCGCCGTAGCACGATATTATCCGCTTTGGGCCCCAACCACGCCCTCACTGTTTTGTTTCTAGGAACTCACACGAGAACTTCCTAGTGGGTCACCCATCATGGGATTGCTCTCGCGCGAACTCGCTTAACTTCGGAGTTCCGATGGAACCCTAAGCCAGTGAGTTCCCAAAAGGCCTCGTGCTAGGTAGAGATGAGAATATACATATAAGGCTTACAGGATCCACACCCCTGGGCGGTATGGGATCTTACAAGATCATCCTTACAAAATTTCATTCGAATTAAAATCATTTAATTATTATTGTATACATTTCATTGTTTATCGACAACTCTATTATCGTCTATTTGTCATATCACAATTAGATAACTAAATGGCTTCCGATTTTAGTGAATTTTGCAAGGAGATCTTTCAATATTAACCTAAAAAATTATTAGTTTAGATTATAAAACATATTTTTAGTGAGTCCAAATGAGTGATTAATTTCGTATTAAAATACCAACTGATTAGCGCTTTTGGCATGCCAAAGCGCTTTTACATGCAATGAATACAACTTGCATAGTTATTTTTTTGTTATATAAGGGTTTAAGTCAATTTTAGAGTTGAATATAACTTCTTTTTTAGCTAAATGTGGGGGTTCCACTTTTAATCCTAGAGTTATATCCGAAGTCAGATATGAATTTGATTATATATGGTACCAAAGTCATATATAACTCCAACTTTTTTCGTTATATTGGAGAGTAAATGAGTCAAAATTAAAAAAGCCTTTTAACGATAGATACGTTCGCAAAAATGTATAGGTGGGGTGGTGACCATCCCATGCCAGAAGTGTCATCCCTCTCGAGCTAACCTTAAGGACTAATGAGTAGTGCTGCACTTATCATCTATTATACCATCTCTCTAATGGACGTAGGATCTACCAACACATGTGGGTCTCATCTTTATTATAGAAACTATACAAATGGTGGTACCAATAGATTGTAAGAATAACATTTTTGAAGGATAATTGCATGTATTCTTGAGATAATTATTGGTTGTTAATGTAGACTAAACCTAATTAAAGTAGAAGGAGAAGCCTTGAAAAGGGCCACAAGTTATTTATTGATCGTCTACAAAGTTGAGACAAAGTAATAAGCCCTAATAGTAATACAAGTCCCCATCTCTAAAAGTTGATGATGAAGAGATGGATTAGCTAGGGATGGCATTTTGCCTTACATTCTTCGAAAGTATCCCAACACATAGTGAAAAAAGCGCAACAAAAACATATTTTTGTACCCGATCCCGTGCCCGAGCTACATGTTTCTTGTGAACAAAACGTTAAATTCTCACCATCACCTTTCACTCTTAAATTCTCCACGACAATATCCTTCTTGTTGCTACTAATCCCAATGCCTTCATCGCCTGTTTAATTAAAATATAATATGTAAATTAAAGAAGATCGAAGATCAAAAACAAGAAGAAAGTGTAAGTTTCTTTGACAAGCCCATATAGAGATGCATATAATGATTTCCGCACATTTACTTTTTATATGTGGCACCATTCGGAATGAGTAAATCAAAGAACAAAAATAAAACAGAAATGTGCAGATAGAAAAAGAGAGTGCTGGGAAGTCGTTTTACATTGGGCAAGAGCCAAGAGAGCTATGAAGACCATACAAAACAAAACCAACTGCAGTTTGATTGCCATTGATGTACTTGAAAGAGAGTCGGGATACAATTTGGTGGTGATGCAAGGTCAAAATATTGCAGGGTTTTTATAACAAGAAAAAGCAAGCCTCGATTTATTGCTAAAGATCCATGCTAATACACCTAGAATCCAAGAGCTCTAAATAAAAAGTAGTAATGTAACTATAGAGATTTTAAACGTATTAATTGTGCATCCATTCCATCTAATGCAAACTCTATCTCCCACAAGTAATAGTTTAACCACTTTCCAATTTAATGGAATTAGATTTCGTATACATTTGTTGCATCTCATCCATTTACTTTTAGAAAAGTAAAATAAATAACTTTCATTTGACATTCCGCCGCCGTTCAACTGGAGTCCCGAAAATTTTCAAATGTGAGATTGTCACTCAAGTTACTTTTATTCAAGTTTAACATTTCACTTTGACATTTATTCTTGGATATGCTAAAAAATCTACTCCTGAACCGATCATACTCTTGTTGAGAGTGAATCCCACATCTGAGAAAGGAGGAACTTTGCATGTGCGTGCTCAAGCCAACTAGGCAACTACCTAGCTCCCAAGTCAATAGGGGTTTAAGGGTTTTTTAGAACTCAAAATTCCATTGTTAACCTGCAACTTGATTAGACTACATCCACAAGGCTTTCCTACTCAAAAAGCTTCACCCAACTAAATGCCAATACTTAAGGTTGTTTCAAACCATTGAAACTTGCTTGCATTTGATTAAGGGTTCTCCAACTCAGTTGTGATCAACAAATACTCAATCATAGATTCATAGTAGATACCATTGATTTCTTAATCATCTAAACGATGATTTAGTCGTCACCATATACAAAATAATTGTGGTTCATCATCATGATCTTAATTGTTATCAAAACCATCAATTTCTATTAGTTGTGTTTTATGGGGTGTCCAGTATGGTAGAGGAACTCCACAAAGAATTTATTCAAGTAAGGTATATATTATGAAAGATGTCTTAGCAAAGTATTAAATTTGCAATACAAGGATTCTCTTCCTCTACGGGGCTTTACAATTGAAGTGCAAGTCGAAAACTGAGTCGCAAGAGTAAGCCAAGTAACTCACAAGAGGCATGTGAACAGGACTGGCAGCAACTAGTATCATTTGGCGATGTTTAACCTGCAGGTCAAATAGTATCGAGATTCAGCCTCCCCTGAAATACAGAGGCAAAACAAGCTAGAGTAGTGATACTGTATAAAGTTCTAAAAGCAATACATGCGGTCGCCAACAGCCTGTCTAACCTTCTTCCAATACAGTGCTGGAGGTCGACTAAAATTACTTCTATCAAGTAGGTTATAACTCAGATTCCTTTGTTAAGAGCAATTTCATCAGATTACACATCTGGTGCAATCCAATCAGATATATTGGGGTTCCTTAACATGGTACCGAGCATGGAATCCTTTGCTAATGAATGACGAAATGGCATCTACGGTTCTCCAATTCAATAAGCTTCAGCTAACTAATTAATTCCACGAATAAAATGGTTTCTAACTAGAAACTTGATTGTAATTAAAAAATTCACAGCATTTTATTAGCAAGGTGGACACTGATTACCTTCATATGTAATTCCTTTAACAACCTGATGGGTTCTTCTCCAAAATTAGTGAGCACCTATCCGTGACTTCTTGGATCAGGAACTTGGTGAACCTTTCTGGCTTCAGCACTTGAAAACTGCCCCACTACACGAGCATGAGGTATGGAGGCTTCTCCACGGGCAAGAGCATCCACATTCTCAAGCAGGTACTTTTCTGGAAGCCTGCCTACTACGTTCCCCTCTTCATTTCCCGCTTTATCTAGGAATGCAAAGTGTGGAATACCCTCAACACCAAACTCATCAAGCTCTTGTTCCCACTTTGTGTTGTCAACATTCAGCATAACAAAATTTACACGATCCCTGCATACAAGAATTGGTGGATAATGAAGAATCTACTATTATCAAAAGAAGAAACTGTGGCACTCTCAGATATTTAGATTCTCAAGTATTTCAGAAAAATAAATAACCAAAAATGGCATTCACTATATTTAAGCGTTATAAAGATAGGCAATTATAAGCAATAACAAGTTATAACTTGAAGATCATACTTGTACCGCTGCTCAACTTTATACACATCTGGAGCTAATTCCTTGCATACTTCACACCAATCGGCATAGAACTCGACAACAGTAGGCTTCCCATTCGAAAGAGCCTAATCAACCATAAATTACAGAAGATCGTAAGAAAATAACAGCACAAATTTCACATTGAAGATTATGTCTAGATTCATTGACACACATATACATGCTGGAAAACACAAATTAGCTAACTGAAGACACGGGGATTAACAAACCAAGATGTGTCTATATGCGATTCGTAAACTTCAGAAAATAAAAGGCAACAAATATGTGCCTTGCTTTTCTGAAAAAGCACAAGAGTGACTGATGTTCAAATTACTACATTGTCCAAGTTCCAGGACGTATATGATCCGTTGAGGAATAATGTTTGAACCTCACCACTGAAATGGTTGATTTAAACTTAATATCTAAGCTATTGTTTTGAGGATATATGCTTGTCTAGGTTCTCAATCATGCTCATCACAACCACCAACCGACCCATCCACAACACCTCATGCTGGACAAAGTAAAAAGGGTATAACTAATAGGACGAACCTCTTCATAAGGTAATGCAGCAAGAGATAGGTCCTTCAAAGAAACACCAAAATCTAGTCTTCCTGATAAGAAAAGAGCGACCGCTGCAAGAGTGGAAACCACCGCTACTTGCCTGTTGGTATTCTTGTTTGGAAATTCCGGAGGGCCAGAGCTCCTAGAGGAAGTCGTAGCTTGACTACTGCTATCATTGACAGAGCCTGGCTCAGCAACCGACTTCTCCTGGATTAGAATAGTTGATGAACATAGCACCAATCACATAGTAAATTCAACTCGAAAAACTATTCGAACAAGAAATTGAGCCAACGACGGTTCAGATACGCAACGATTAACCAAACAAAATACACGCAGCATAATTTAGGGAAGTTTTTACCAAAAACACAGAAGCTTGTCAAATTATTAATAGTGGAAATGCTGCATATATTTACCAGATTACCAAACTTCCAATCCCACAGAGCAAAAATCAAGACAATAAACTACTTTCAAATTACCCAAATCCCAAATTTCATATAAATGTGAAAATCATGGAAATTCCATAATCCTAAAATGCAAACTTTCTCCATCAAAACAATAACTTTGTACTCCACAGTTGAAACCCAGTAAGGATAAATTGGGAAATATGCAAATTATTGAAAGGGAGCTCTTGAAATAGTGATTTATGCCAAAAAGATGGGAGATTTTAGAGGGAAAGATAAAAGCGTACCGTTGTGGAGGGGTCAGGTGGGTTGGGGGTTTGCTGGCAAGAAACGGTCGGAAATCGGCGGTGGTGGTTTGGGAAGTGGAGAGTGGGCTTAACGTAGTGGGGAAGTCGAGGAGTTTGGAAACATGGCCGGAATCTATGGAGGCTAACCGGGTTTGAAGCCACGCGACCCATTTGTAATTTTTCAGATAATCCTGCTGCGACTGCCCTTTTGAGTTTAATACTGTTCAAAACAGTGGTTCGAAAACTGACTTCTTTTGTGGATGAGAGAAAGGGTTGGGACTTCTTCAAGTCATTTCTCACTTTTCACGCTCCAAGCCTCCAAAGCGCGGTAAGTAAATTTAAGATCTTATGATTGTAAATACTTTCACCGGTATTACAGCGTGTGTCAATAAATATATTAATTTTGTATATCTAAATAGTAGCATTATTTATTTTTATCAACTCGACTTTAAATTATTTTTTTGCGAATCTACAAAGACTTGTCTTGTTTAGTAGTTTAACTGTCACAAGTGGAAGAGCCTAATTAATCAAGAAAAACTTGTCAATGAACAAACCATGTTTGCTTTCTCTTCCTCGACATTTCTTCTACATCTCTCACTCCCTCTCGGCTCACACTAGACCTGTAAACGGGTCGGGTTTATTGGGTTTGGGTCGGGTTGAACCCGACCCTTTAAGTTAACGGGTCACCCGAACCCAACCCGTTAAGCTAATGGGTCACCCGAACCCGACCCGTTAAGCTAACGGGTCACCCGTTAACACCCGTTAACAATTATTATTATTATTTTTTTTGCATAAAGTTTATTTTTTGTTATTAAGACTTTACTAAAATTACTAAAATATCCTCAACTAACGGATGCTAACGGGTATTAACGGGTCCTAACGGGTCTAACGGGTTCACCCGTTAGTGACCCGACCCGTTAAGCATCCACACAAATACAAATATTAACGGGTTGGGTCGGGTCGGGTTAACGGGTTGGGTCCAAAATGCCAGGCCTAGCTCACACCATGTCTTTTTTAGTTTCACTAAATTTTACCTCATGCATGAATGTTGTTCTTAAATTCTAAACATGATCTTTTTTATCTCTTAATTTGCGCTTAAACTTAAAGATCAAGTTTAGAATTGACCCTCCCTTGTCCAAAATACTTCTTTCGATAAGGTATTGTTTGGTATGCAGACGAGACGGGACGGGACGGGATGGGACGGGACATGACGTTTATTAAAAATTGTTAGCATGGAAGGAGTTGGATTTTAGCACGATCTTCAGTTGAGTATGAGATTGTCAGTCTTTAAAGACTTTTTTTTTAATAAACGATTTTTTTTTTTGAATCAACGATACTATCCATGCTAAGGAATGACGGAGTGGCTAAGGAGTGACGGAGTGGGGTAAGTCTCATAATAGGCTAACAATAACGTGGTTCAAATTTGCATTTAATAAAAATCGAACCTAAGACATCTCACTTACAAGTGGGAAAGAATATTACTAAGTGGCATATAGAAATGCCTTACAAGTTGCTAATTACGAAATTTACCATCATAATGTAATTACATGCATGATTAGCAATAATTCTCGTTAATTAGCTCATAATTAAATACTTGAAGTTTACAACTTACAGCACAATCCCAATAATCCAAATTTCACAAAGAAAAATTAAAAAAAAAACAAAATAACCAACACAATCGAAATCGAGTTTTCACTTTAACTATCCGGCCCCAAAATCCCATTCACAATCGAAGTCGCCACCAAAACCCCCACAACCTCCGCTCCCGCCACCGCTCCAGCCTGTGCCAAACCCCCGAAGCTCAACGCCGCTTCCACCCCTTCCTCCGCCGTTTCAATCCCTCGCTCCACCGATTCTATCCCCTTCTCCGCCGATTCTAGCCCCTTCTCCGCCGTTTCCAGCCCCTTCTCCGCCGCCTCGAACCCTTCCTTCACTATCACCTCCACTTCCTTCTCCGCCTCTTTCACCTTCCTCCTCAGCCCAAACAGCCCAATGTCCTCCGCCTTCACTTCCTTCGCAGCCACAGCTGCCAGCGCCGCCGTCCACGTCAGCGACAGCGCCAACTGTCTCCGCCCGGGTAATGCGAGTCCACGAGGCGGCGCAGGCTTGGAAGCGTGCGCCGGGGAGGAGGTGGAGGTGCGGTGCGCTTTGCTTACTTGGTGGAGAGCTAGTACTGATGCTCTTGCTGCCATTTCTTCTCTCAGAAAATTTTGCGAATTTTGATACCACACGCTAACTAACTAACTAATCCTCTAGCATTTTTATTTATTTATATTTAAAATTTTAAAGACGAATATACCCTTGTATTTGTGTACCACACCTGTACGCAACAAAACGCCGCGTTTCGAGGTTGATACGACAAAATTTCCCTCTATAAAATTTCGGTTTTTTTCCTAATCGAGCGCTCTCCATTTTTGCGCCAAGAAAGACAGGGTTTTTGAGCGATGGTCGAAGAAGCATCAGCGTCGGCGTCGGCGACGGCGAGCGAAACCCTAACCCAAAACACAGCCTTGGAGTCTCAGAGGTCCAACGAGGCCACCATCACGGAGTTAGCTCAGGGAGGCACCGAGTCCACTTGCAACAACGAAATCGCGGAAGCTTCAGCTGTCAGCTCCAATGGCGATCGCGAAAAGTCGCTCGAGTTTGCCGACGAGCTGATGGAGAAGGGCTCCAAGGCGGTCAAGGACTCTGATTTCGGCGAGGCCACCGAGTGCTTCAGCCGTGCCTTGGAAATCAGGTTAGGGTTTTTTATTTTCCTGATTTTTCTTGCTTGCCTTACTTCATATTCTGTTTGTCTGCTTATAAATTGAGTTTTCGGGCTCTGTGATGCTTTAAATTTTGTTGCTTTTCTTAATATTTCGTGGATTTTGCTTCCCTAGACATAAACCCTAATTGTTGTCTGTAGGTCAGTTTACCGTCGGTTAAGGTTTACACTATGAATTATGCTATTTCAACTTTGATTTCTTTGTTAATCGAGCAAGCATGACGCCGGTATGCTCATTTTCATATTTCAAAAATTTTGTATTGTACTGTTGAGCCCTGCTAATGCAACAATTTAGTTGCAGAATTGCGCATTTGATGGAGTCCAATTTCTTTGCCCTGTTACATCGTATTGCATTTGTTTAACCATGGCTTCAAAAAAATTCAAATTCGCAGGATGCATTAGTTATGGTATTAGACTCTGTTATATTGTATTGCATTTGTTTATCCATTGCATTTCTTCATATTCACTTTCTCATTTAATTTTTGCTATTATTTGTACTCTCGTATAATCTGCATTAGTTAATTTGCAGATGACCTGTGCGCTTTTCTTAGGTGCTTCTCTTTTTTATAACCTCGTTAGGTATGCTAATTAGTAATTACTATTGATTATGTGAATAAATGCAGGGTTGCACATTTCGGAGAACTTGCTCCTCAGTGTGTCAATGCTTACTATAAATATGGATGCGCATTGCTTTACAAAGCTCAAGAGGAGACCGATCCATTGGGTGCTGTACCCAAGAAGGAGGGTGAATCGCAGCAAGAATCTGCTAAGAATGTTGTAAATGGTAAATCTTCCACAGCTGCTGTTTCAAGTAATGCTGAACAGGATGCAAGTTTGAGCAATCAGGAGGGAGCAGATGCTGATGGTGGTATGTCATTTGTGATGCTTCTCGAGTATAATTGTCTAATAGAACATGTGAATTTCTGTTGGCAGTCAATCATGAACATCTGTGGAATGATAGAGCAGTGAATTCCAAACCTGCTTAACTAGAAGTAAAAGCCATTCAATCTAGCTCTTTGCTTTTTGCATAAATGTTGCACATGTATAATGATATCGTCATCACATATAATGTAATGATATTGCGGTCATGTATTCCTGTAAAAATTGGCGTCGTTGATAACTGTTGATGTGCATGAGACACTGTGTCTACCTCTCCTTGATGGTACCACAGCTGCTCATACAGATCTACTCCACTACTACTCTTTGACCTCAAATCTATTGGAAAATCAAACGAATCATGCCATCTGTTTGGGAACATATCATGAGTCTCATATCCTATAAAAATTTCGAGATAATAAAATCTGCCAAGAGACACTGTTTTGCACATTGATGAACCGGTAAAAGTCTAAACTTCTATCCTCTGTGTGTGCTTGTGCATGTCTTCTGGTTTAGATACTTGAGGAATCGTAGCATCATATCGTCAATGTTTTGGATTGTTGTTTAGTGTGTGTATTAAGCAACTCATTTGACAGTATATTCCATGTAAGATAAGGAGAAATAGAGTCTAAATAGCTAAGAAGGATATAAAGGACATAAGATTAGGTATATACAGACCTGTCAGATGATACTTACTGTCCTAAAACGGATTTTTGAGAATAACTTATCATTATTTGTTATCATTACATTATGAAGTTTAACAGTTCATTTTCTTTTCTGAGGCAGTTTCTGGTGGAAAAGACAAAGATGAAGATGATAATAGTGATGATGAAGACCTCTCTGAAGCAGATGCAGATGAAGATGAAACTGACCTTGATTTGGCATGGAAAATGCTAGATGTGGCAAGAGCCATTGTTGAAAAAAACCCGGCTAACACATTGGAGAAGGTCGACATATTATCGGCTTTGGCAGAAGTTGCACTGGAAAGAGGTCTGTTGTGTACTCAGTTTGGTTGAATTGAAATCTGTGTATAGTAGTCGAAGAGGTTCTTGAACTTCACTATAATTTTTGGTTCATTTCTTCTGAAAACATCTTTATTTGGCTTTACATTGTGTCTCCTTGTAGAGGACATTGAAACTTCTCTCAGTGACTACCAGAAAGCACTTTCCATTTTAGAGCAGTTGGTTGAGCCTGATAGTCGACGTATAGCTGAACTGTATCCTACTCGGGATTTACATATAGCCCTTGAGTTCATAACTGTTACTAATAAGAGATTCTTTTCTATATTTTTGTTTTATTTTATTCTGGTTTCCCCCTGTTCCCACTGGGTCAGGGACTCACAACCTTAACTGGAAAATTCAGGAATTTTCGGATATGTTTGTGTCTAGAGATTGGCTCTAAGCCTGAGGAAGCCATTCTGTATTGCCAGAAGGCTATATCAACCTGCAAGTCTCGTGTGCGGCGGCTCATGCTTGAATCAAGGAGTTTCACGGAATCCACAACGTCATCGTCTGCTTCTGTGTTGGAGCCAGGTGTCACGCTCTCCTCAAATATGACCGAGTCTGATAATATTGTGACAGATATACAGGCAGAGATTGAAACACTAACTGGACTCGCTGGAGATCTGGAAAAGAAGGTATCTAATAATATTTCATCCTTTAATTTAAAAAATGGAAGACAGTCACGTTTATGTTTTTTCTGATTTTTGCATTATTGAGTTTGTAGCTTGAAGATCTGGAACAACTGGCGTCAAACCCAAAATCCATTCTCACTGAGATTATGGGAATTGTGTCTGCCAAGGCAAAAGGCGCCGAGAAAAGTGAATCTCCGTCAGTGATTAGCTCTTCAAGGATGGGAACTGCTGACAACAACGGAGGTTTTGACTCCCCTACTGTTTCTACTGCTCATACGAATGGAGCTTCTGGAGTCACACATCTTGGTGTGGTAGGAAGAGGAGTCAAGCGAGTGTTGATGAACACAGGCTTGGGAGAATCAAGTGCATCGAAGAAACCTGCTTTGGATTCATCGGAAGACAAGGGTGAGGGAAATGCGTCATGAAGGTCGTGGATTCCCGTAATTGTATGAACAGAATTGAGAAATCTAGGTTATATTCTGGATTCCAGTATTATACGCGACGGGATTCCTAGTTAAATTCAAGCAGACTAGTAGTTTTAGTTGTATGTGATGTACCTTACTATTTAATATTTAGAAATTGACATCAGGAACTCCTTGAAGGCCGTGGTTAGTGGGATATTTTCCATGCGATTAAAGATTAAAGTTGATGCTGGTTTGTAATGGATCATAATCTTGCCAGGTCCTTTTACTTGGGGATTTATTTTCGAAATTCCATTTACTCAAGTGAAAATTTGTACCAAGTCCATGAAAATTGAATGCGAAATGAAACCCTAATAAATTTTTGTTTCTCTCTATTTTGGGCACTCGCTCATTCACTCTTAAATTTGATGTTAGAGGTGAAGAATGAATGTACGTGCTTTCGTGTTTTAATTTGTATCATTGATATTAAATTCAAAGGTAAATAACCGTGAATCCCTAGTTACTATGGTGATCAACGAGATGAGACTATGAAACCCATATGGTGATAACTCATCAACTTTGAATTTTCTCAAATGATTTTAAGCTTATACTTGCGTAACGTATTTCGTTTCCATTTCCACCTTATTTTCAACATCGGGGTGGCCATTTAAGCCAGGGTTTGGACCTGGTTATCGCCACTCGACTGGACGGATCGGTTTGCCTCCGGTTTTCAATTTAGTCAAAATAAAAAAATTTGGATTTATTGCTATGACATTTCTTATGAACGCAGTAGAAGCTGATGAACATGTGAGACAAAGTTGTTCTTAGTTCCTACCATCTCAATGCTTCATGGGGTCCATTTCACATTCGAGGCACTATTGCCGTCCTCCATGGTCATCTAAAACAAGTTTTATGATATTACTGATTGGAATCGTTCAGTCGTCTAAGTCCAATTGATATTAAATAAATAAACGAGTCCAATATATTGCAAACACAAAATTATCACATTTGTTAATTAAATGACTAAACGATTTTCAATTTTATTCATTCCTAAAAAATGAACGATTTCAATTATCATACAACGATGCAGGACGACCAAAAATGAAAAATTAAACCATAGGAGAATAAAAGCATCTCAACCAAAACACATTGTAACACTCGAAAACATGTGCCGAAATTATTCAAAATGCATTTGGTTGTTGCCAATAAAATATGTGAAATACTATGCAAAGAGTATAACAATAAGCGATAGCTTCAACACTAAGTAACGAGGGGCATTTGAGAGCATTGAGACAAATAAAGTCGATGACATCAAAGCCAAAGACACTGCATATATACAACTGGAATTGGATAATATGGGAAGCAAAGCAAGAAACAAACATCCACCCGATCTCCACAGAAAGAAAGCAGGAAACTTGGAGTCAAAATCAAGGGTTGTTTGTCGTCGAAATAAAAAAGGGATGTGTTTCAGAGTGGAATGCAAGCAATGTGGGAAGACGTCGTGGGGAGGATGTGGGAAGCACTTGAAGGATCTCTACGCTGGCATCGAGCAGGGAAAGCATTGCATGTGCCGCTCATGGCCTGGTGTTGCCGTACCGAACCAGCATCAGGGTAAGACAGCTACTCAGCAACAATCTCTGGCTTCTGCCTCAGGTATCTATCTATATGTATATTATCTAACATCATTTCATGCTTTTTTTCTTCATATGATATTGTGTAATAGTGGTACTACACACACACATACATATAATATTTGGTATGTTTTATATGTTAGACCTTAAGCATGGCATATGGGTTTACCCACTATTAATTAAACAAGACAATGTTCTCTTGTTATGCAATCTAGCAATTTAATACAGTGACATAGTGTATGTGATTCTAAATCACAAGTTTCGACAACAATTAATCCAATTAATTGTTCAAATTTACAATCTAACAACAATAACATGTTATATACATTGCCCGACAATCTGGTAATATAACATGAATGTTATCGCTGTGCTACAATGGATTTGCCACCAACTCCATTGTTACTATACATGAAATTTTTCAATGTTACTTTGATGTTCTCCTTGACTAAGGCTTCCTAGTGTCACGGGCCGCATGCTAAAAACAAAGAAAATGCCCAAGACATCATATATCTAAGCCCATGAAGCCATGTCTTCATGGAAGCTTCTGGAACGTCCCGGAGAAATCAAGAACGTGGCGGAGCATTCAAGATAATCTAGAGCATTCCGGAACATTCCACACAAGTGTACATATTTAAGCCTCACCTAGAATAATCTAGATTAGGCAAGTTGTATCTAGAACTATGCTAGATATTTTTGGATGTAAGTAGGGGATTCTAGAACCCTCCATTGAGGAGGTGACTTAGGCCTATAAATAGGAGGTAAGGCCATTTGGCCAAACCATCCAACAATTGTAAGCAATTGTAAAGTTCTCCTAAGTTTCAATACAAAGCTTCATTTCTCCCATCTTCTAAGTGATTTTAGCATTCTCCAAGCTATCTTAGCTTTCTTTGTGATTCAATCCGGGGAAGCGAGGCTTCGAAGGCTTACTTAGCTTGTTCAACGAGGTATTCAAGTCTAAGTGCCGCACGGGCGGAAGGCTTAAAGAGTCATCCCGTGACAGCTGGTATCAGAGCCAAGCTCGTGAATCACTTGAAGGAAAGTAAGATATGGCAAGTGGAGAGATGGTGTCCGGAGTCTCCGATCTAAGGGAGCGTACTGCCGAGGTCCAAGACGTTGCCAAGAGCAAGCCAAAGTTAAAGGACTTGCAAGCATCGATGGAGACCATGGAAGAGCGACTCGAGAAGGTGGAACGAACCATACTCGAGTTCGATACTCGACTTGATGAGGACGTTGTCGACAAGGAGGAAATCCAAACCATGGTGGACGATGGTAAGGATGAACTGCGTGGCTTGGTGGAAGGGCTACGAGATGAGCTCCTTGGCGCTCTCAACACCATGGCAGACAAGATGCGGAGGGAAGTCCAGGTTCACCTTGACAACATGGAGGCAAGGTTTGTGGCGCTTCAAGAAGAGATAAAGGAAACAAGGGAACTTAAAGGAGATGTGGCGTTTTGTAAAGAAGCAGTCGTGAAGCAATTCGTGCAAGGGCCGAGGGAAATCAAGGCGTTGGACTCCAAGGTAATCGACTCCTTTAAACCCAAATCCTATAATGGGAAGAGGGAAGCAAAGGAGCTCGACACATTCGTGTGGAACGTGGAGCGATACTTCAAGTACTTGAAGCTTGAAGATGACGAGTCCAAAATCTCAACGGCAACCATGTTCTTAGCTGACAATGCCCTTATGTGGTGGCGTCGCCGAAGCATGGAGATTGAGCAAGGTACGTTCTCCCTCACCACTTGGGATGAATTTAAGAAAGATCTTATGTTGCACTTCTATCCCCAAAATGCCAAGTACGAAGCCAAGGAGAAACTAAGGTGGCTCAAGCAAACGGGGAGCGTCAAAGACTATGTCAACGCCTTCGTGAGCTTGTTATTCGAGGTGCCCAACATGTCAGAAGAAGACAAGCTCATGTACTTCATGAGTGGATTGCAAAATTGGGCAAGACTCGAACTACAAAGGAGACACGTGCAAACATTGTCTGATGCCATTGCCGCCGCCGAATCCTTGATTGAGTTTAAATCAAGCCACCAAGGTGAGTTCAAGTCCATGGGGAAGAGGGGTAACCATGAGAGAAGTGGGGGAGAACATAAGCCGAAGGACAAGGCCGAGACAAGCAAACCGAAAGAGAAGAAAGCCGATAAGCATGACAAAAGCAAGGGTAAGTCTTGGCAACCCAATTGTTACCTATGCGACGGCCCTCACCTGATGCGAGATTGCCCACAAAAGAAGGCCCTTAAGGCCATGGCCTTCAAAGAGGACAAGACCGAGGAGAATAACGATTCAATGATGGGATGCATTCGTCTACTGAATGCCATCCAGACAACCCTCCCACAACCTAAGGCTCAAGTTGAGGGAGGATCATTGTTCGTCGACGTCAAGACTGGAGACAAGACGACGCGTGTGTTGGTGGACACGGGAGCAACCCACAACTTCATGACGTCGGAGGAAGCCACAATGCTTGGCCTCCGAGTCACAAAGGAGCCTGGTAGCGTGAAGACGGTAAATTCCGCTGCCACCCCTATTGTTGGAGTTGCGCGCAATGTACAAGTAGACATTGGCGCATGGAAGGGAGAGATCGACTTCACTATAGTCAAGATGGACGACTATGGCGTAGTCATTGGGTTAGAGTTCATGGACAAGGTACGAGCCTTTCCCATTCCCTTCTATAATATCTTCTGTATCCTAGCCGACGGAAGACAACCTTGCCTGATGCCATTGGAAAGGCAAGCCAAGAAGTGTACCCAGCACTTGTCGGCAATTCAATTTGCCAAGTCTTGGAAGAAAGGCGAGGCCACATTTCTTGCAACCCTAATGTTGAATGAAGGGGAGGAGAAGCACGGGCCTTTGCCGAAACAAGTGGAAGCCGTCCTTGTGGAGTTTGCGGACGTGATGCCTAAGGAACTGCCAAAGAAGTTACCACCAAGGAGAGAGGTCGACCATGCGATTGAATTGGAGCCTGGTGCTAAGCCTCCCTCCAAATCACCTTATAGGATGTCGCCACCCGAGTTAGAGGAATTGAGGAAGCAACTCAACGAGCTACTTGATGCTGGCTTCATCCAACCATCCAAATCCCCATATGGTGCACCCGTCTTGTTCCAACGTAAGAAGGAAGGTAGCCTAAGGTTGTGCATCGACTATAGGGCATTGAACAAGATTACCATCAAGAACAAGTACCCACTTCCGTTGATCGCCGACTTATTCGATCAACTTGGGGAAGCAAGGTACTTCACAAAGTTGGATCTTCGCTCGGGATACTACCAAGTGAGGATAGCCCCTGGAGATGAATCGAAGACGGCGATGGTGACCAGATATGGATCGTTTGAGTATAAAGTCATGCCATTTGGTCTAACTAATGCCCCCGCAACATTCTGCACATTGATGAACAAGGTATTCCATCCTTATCTTGACAAGTTTGTTGTGGTTTACATTGATGATATCGTTGTCTATAGCAAGACATTGGAGGAGCATGTCAAGCACTTGCGCATAGTGTTCAAGACCCTTCGGGAGCATGAACTATATGTCAAGAAGGAGAAATGCTCCTTTGCCACAAATGAAGTAGAATTTCTTGGCCATAAGATAAGGGAGGGGAAACTTATGATGGAAAAGGGCAAGATCAAGGCCATTCAAGAGTGGGAACCGCCGACCAAGGTACCAACACTACGATCCTTTTTAGGGCTAGCCAACTACTATCGGAGATTCATAAAAGGGTATTCAGCCATAGCGGCACCCTTAACGGACCTTCTTAAGAAGAACAAGGCATGGGAATGGACGGACCGATGTCAGGAGGCCTTTGAAAGGTTGAAGAAGGCCCTAATGGAGGAGCCTGTACTAAGGTTGCCCGACCTTAGCAAGCCATTCGAGTTGCACACTGATGCTTCCGACTTTGCCATAGGAGGAGTGTTAATGCAAGAGGGACATCCGATAGCCTATGAAAGTCGCAAGCTAAACAATGCCGAGAAGAGGTACACGACCCATGAAAAGGAGATGACCGCCATCGTCCATTGCCTTAGAGTTTGGAGGCATTACTTGCTTGGTACCCCATTCATCATCAAAACGGACAACGTTGCCACTAGCTACTTTCAAACCCAACAAAAGCTCACACCTAAGCAAGCAAGGTGGCAAGAGTTCTTAGCGGAGTTTGATTACAAGCTAGAGTACAAGCAAGGAAAGGAGAACGTGGTGGCCGATGCTCTAAGTAGACGAGTAGAGTTAATGGCTACGGTACTCAAACCGCAAAGCCATCTCTTGGGCCGTGTCCGAGAAGGTTTATCACATGACGTCCAAGCCAAGAACATTGTGGAGTTTGTCAAGGACGGGAAGACAAGAAGGTTTTGGCTTGAGGACGGCTTATTATACACCAAGGGCAAGCGGATCTACGTCCCGAAGTGGGGAAGCTTAAGGAAAGAAATCCTTAAGGAGTGCCATGACTCAATGTGGGCAGGACATCCTGGCACTCACCGCACGTTGGCTTTGGTGAGCGATGCTTATTATTGGCCACAAATGCGAGATGATGTAGATTCATACGTGAAGACTTGTCTTGTGTGCCAACAAGACAAGGTGGAACAAAGGCAACCAGGAGGACTGTTGGAACCACTTCCCACCCCATCAAGACCATGGGAGTGTTTAACCATGGATTTCATCACACATTTGCCCAAGTCTGATGGATGTGGATCTATCTTCGTCGTGGTCGATAGATTCACCAAGTATGCCACTTTCATACCCGCACCTGTGGAGTGCACAGCCGAAGTAGCTGCACGCTTGTTTCTAAAGCACGTGGTGAAGTATTGGGGTGTTCCGAGGAGCATAGTCAGTGATCGAGATGCTCGCTTCACGGGTAGATTTTGGAAGGAGCTCTTCCAGCTACTTGGCTCAAAGTTAGACTTCTCCACAGCTTTTCATCCCCAAACTGATGGACAAACGGAGCGGGTTAATGCATTGCTAGAGACTTATTTGCGGCACTATGTTAGTGCCAATCAACGAGATTGGGCTAAGTTACTTGATGTTGCCCAATTCTCTTATAACTTGCAACGTTCGGAGTCGACAGGGAAAAGTCCGTTCGAGTTGGCTACAGGGCAACAACCCTTGACCCCGAACACGGTCGTGACTGGCTACACGGGGAATAGTCCAGCCGCTTTCAAAACCGCTAAGGAGTGGCAATTAGCCCACGAACTTGCTCGAGCTCATTTGGAGAAGGCTTCAAAGAAGATGAAGAAATGGGCGGATCGTAAGCGAAGGAATGTGGAGTTCCAAACTGGCGACCAAGTCTTTGTGAAGCTCAATGCGTCTCAGCACAAGAGTACTCGTGGCTTGCACAAGAGCTTGTTGCGGAAATATGAGGGACCATTCCCTATCATCAAGAAGGTTGGCAAAGCCGCTTATGTTGTGGAACTCCCACCCCGCCTCAAGTTTCACCCGGTGTTCCATGTGAGCAACTTGAAGCCTTATCATGCGGACGATGAGGAACCAAGCCGAGGTGAGTCTCATCGAGCACCCCCTTTGATGGTGGAGGCATTTGACAAAGAAGCGGAAAGCATTGAAGCCAAGCGTGTCGTGGTACGGCCAAGACAACCAAAGCACGTGGAGTACTTTGTCAAATGGAAGGGGCTACCATACTCCGAAGCAACATGGGAGAAGGAGACGTCCTTATGGCAATATAAGGACTTGATTGAGACATTCGAGAGGCAAGAGTCGACGAGGACGTCGACGGCTTAAGTGGGGGAGGATGTCACGGGCCGCATGCTAAAAACAAAGAAAATGCCCAAGACATCATATATCTAAGCCCATGAAGCCATGTCTTCATGGAAGCTTCTGGAACGTCCCGGAGAAATCAAGAACGTGGCGGAGCATTCAAGATAATCTAGAGCATTCCGGAACATTCCACACAAGTGTACATATTTAAGCCTCACCTAGAATAATCTAGATTAGGCAAGTTGTATCTAGAACTATGCTAGATATTTTTGGATGTAAGTAGGGGATTCTAGAACCCTCCATTGAGGAGGTGACTTAGGCCTATAAATAGGAGGTAAGGCCATTTGGCCAAACCATCCAACAATTGTAAGCAATTGTAAAGTTCTCCTAAGTTTCAATACAAAGCTTCCTTTCTCCCATCTTCTAAGTGATTTTAGCATTCTCCAAGCTATCTTAGCTTTCTTTGTGATTCAATCCGGGGAAGCGAGGCTTCGAAGGCTTACTTAGCTTGTTCAACGAGGTATTCAAGTCTAAGTGCCGCACGGGCGGAAGGCTTAAAGAGTCATCCCGTGACACTAGGACTATATATTCGACAAAATGCCTCAAAGAGGTTAAGGCATGGTAAGGAGGCAAGGGAAACTATGCAAAGGGACGCACGAGCTTATTCTTTTCTCCTCGTGAATAAAAATTTCTGAATCCGTCACACTTCGATATTAGTCAAGCAAATGATATCTTATACCATCCAACAATCTAATGTCTGTTTTGTTTGAATGGCTTAAGTTAATATATATGTTTATTATAAATTAGGGTTTAGGGTTTAATCCATAGTAATTTCTATGTGCAGGTAAGTAAGTAGCTTGCAGGTGTCTCCTCCCTGCGGTAGCTTAATAACAATAGAGATTTGGAATAATGGTAGCTAAACCAGTTTGGGATGAATATCATCGTATTCATCTAGGGTTTTGCTTAATTTAAATTTGGAATAATGGTTGTGCAGGTTATGGTCAAGAGGCATTTGACCAACTCCAACCTGCCTTTTTATTTTTCTCGTGTTTGGATTTGAATAATGTTAACAATAACTAGAATTATATATTCCCTCTAATCTTGTGGATGCTGCTCCTTAATGATTCAGCTTACCCCTTCATGGGTTTTGATTAGCCTTAATAATTTCTTACACAATTCGTTAATCTGACACGAAGCGATACGAAAATAACAGATTTTGGATCAACCTATTAACGAGTCGGGTCATTATTGAATCACCTGTTAAGAATCTCTTAACAAGTCGGATCGTTATCGGATCCCTCGTTAAGAATTCGATAAGTTAGATCTAGACATTAGGCATGCCAATTTTTTGCATGACATGTTAACCCGACAAGACCCGCTAACAAATCGGGTCGTTATTGGTCACATGTTAAGAACCCATTACGATAACGGATTTGACACAACACGGCTTGCTAAGATAACGAATATAATGCAAAAACGACACGAACATAACAAACACGACCTTTTTGTCAAACTTAGTTTTTTATGTCTTCCTTTCTTTGGATGGTTGGTTTCTCATGGTTTTTGTGCTCCCTTCGTTTAATCCCACTTGTAATTGTTTAATGAGCAGTATTGATGAGAGAGAGAGAGAGATTTGAAATTATATGAAGATGATGAAGGATATTATGAATTTATAGAAGTGGGGCTTACTAATCTTCCCAAATCAAGATTGTGACCCACATTAGACTTTTGAAAGATAGATTATGTCATGTAATCGAGTGTATACATTCATGATTATACATTATAAAAAATTTCCTATTTCGACGAATTTAATGTTATATACGAGCAATGTATTAAAAAAAAAAAAAAGGAAAACAAACATAACAACTTTGGATGCAGGGTAAACGCCTAAAACCACGTAAGCTCCATTCCATTTTCTTCATTTTTGGGTTTTTATAGCTTGGCATCTTATTGTCTTTTCACTTAGAATCGGTAGTGAGTTGGTGTGTGCCAAATGAGCCTCCCCACCCTTCTTTTATGCATTTTATCTAATCATTAGTTACCCAACAACGTGAATACAAAGGGCTAATCAATCACAATTAGTCCACCACTTGTATGATTGATTCATTTCTCTTTTCTTCACTTAAAAATCATTCAAAAAGAAAAGCATCTAATTACTATTAAATCAAGAGAAATGTTAAGGATATTACCTCAAAACTGAGATTTTTCAGACTCTTCGCTACCTCTTATTTTTTGTACAACTTTCATATCAACATTATTAATTATTGTGTCAAAAACATGAGGTGGCGGAAAGTTAATAAAAAAATCTAACGTTAAGAGAGTCTCTTTAACATTTTTCTTAAGGGCTAATGCTAGGGATGCTAAATTTGTAAATTAAATTTTATAAACTGAAAGACATTAAAGTTGATGATTGGTTTATTACTTAAATGTTGATAAACGTTCTCTTTTCTATTGATGACATATCATTTAGTTTACAAATTTAATTTCTAAATTTAGTCTCTTTAGCATTATTTATTTTCTTAAATCCATTACAAGATTGAGTCAAAAGCAAAGTGGAGAGGAAGGAAGTAGAATCATTTTGGGTAAAGTACAAAAAACTACCTCAACTATTGGTGTCACGACACTTTCATACCTCATCTTTTAAAATTGACAATGTCATACCTCATCTTACGAATTTGTGCCAATGTCAGACCTTTGTCAGTTTTTCTGTTAATTTCTCTGTTAAATGCTGACGTAGCTTAAAAAAATTAATAAAATATTAAAAACTTAATTAAATACTAAAAACTTAAATTATAAAATCATTTAACATGGGGACCCATCCCTTTTCCCCTTTACCTTTCTTCCCTTCTCCCGTCTTCCCCCACCCCCAAACCCAAATCCCACCCGCTCCCGTCTTCCTCTAACCCACCCCCCAAACTCATCACCCTCATCATTCTTCCCCACCTGTCTCCCCTAAACTCATCACCCTCACCCTTCTTCCCCATTTCAGTCCCCAATTTTTAATCACTCAAACAAATCAAATCCCAATTGGAATTTCGCAAATTGGGTGTGCTCTGTTGCTACCCCTTTGACACATTTGCCTTGTGCATCCATCCTTTTCTTTCTTCCCTGTTCAAATCCCAACTGGAATTTCGCAAACTGGGTGTGTGCCGTGACGGCGTGCTCATGCGTCCATGGATCGCTGCACTGCAGTAGAGGAATTAGAGCGGGAAAGGCACCGAACTCATCGATCAAGGCACGATTATCAACCCGATTCTTTTTGCTAAAAGCCTGAGCTTGGCCGCTGAAGATTGCTTCATGGCAAGTGACTGCGATTGGAGGCCGTCGACGCAGATCTTGATCCTCAACTGAAGATCTTCCGGCGAAATGCTCTCGATGGTCTCGGTCGAGAACTTCTCCCTCTGCAAAAACCTTTGGCATGGCTTCGGTTCTGGCGCATCCTCAGATAATTTAGAGGTCAGCGCATTTTCAGGTGGCGACAAGCTTGCGAGCTGTTTTAATTCTCTCGATATGTCGCTGCTGCAGGCGGACAAATCACTGAAGGCTTGAGATAGCTGGAGGTACTCCTCGTCGAAAGACGCAGACTTGCTGGCGGAGCTGTGGGTGCAGAGGACGAGCTCGCTGAGGTGCATGTCGACGACCGAATCAGTCAGATTCTCGGAGACAAAAAGCTCTCCTCGTGGGTACGAATGACGAGGTTCGTGAAGTCTAAGGCTTGGAGCTTGAGGACGATGGCGAAGCTGACGAGGCTGCTGTTGCAGCGTGAAAGGGAGAAAGTTAGAGGATACGGGAGGAAAAGGGAGAGATAGAGATGATGGATGGTGGTTTTGGGCACGGCGAGGGAGAACGAAGTGGGGAAATTAGGGTGAGGACTGAAATGGGGAAGCAAGGTGAGGGTGATGAGCTCTGGGGAGACAGGTGGGGAAGAAGGTTGAGGGTGATGAGTTTGGGGGGTGTGTTAGGGGAAGACGGGAGCGGTTGGGATGGGTTTGGGGTGGGGGAAGAATGGAGGAGGGAAGAAAGGTGAAAGGGATAAGGGGTGGGTCCCCATATAAAAAAAATTGTTAAATGATTTTATATTTTTTTTTTAAGCCACGTCACTGTTTAACAGAATAATTAACAGACAAACTGACGGAAGGTATAACATTGTCACAAATTCGTAAGATGAGGTATGACATTGTCATTTTAAAAAGATGAGGTATGAAAGTGTCGTGACACCAATAGTTGAGGTAGTTTTTTGTACTTTACCTAATCATTTTCCTGGGGATCTTAGAGATCTCGTGATCGTAACCGTTCATCATACATTATGCACGACGTACGATAAATGGTCACGATCACGAGATCCTTAAAACCCTTAGAAAAAGAATCCGATGAGGATCCTTTTCCGGATGGAAGAGTTTGTTTGTCTTCCCAGTGGCACTGGTCCCTATGGCTGACATCATCATCATCACCATCTCTCCATCCCTTCTAATCACAATAAAATAATTCAATATAATAACCAAAGATAAACAAATCATGTTTAATTAACGGGTAGTTTGATTAACATTAAAAACAAAAGATTAGTACTTTTATACTATGATGTGACCAATTTCAAATTTGAACAGCTCTCAGTTTTCTCAGTGGGTGCATGGAAACATTCAATGCACTCTGCTTTTCTCCGTCTGTTTCATTAATGTAAGCCATAAATGCAAAGGACCAAATAACGGTCCAACATGAACATAGATATTCTCCGGATCTGAGCCTAAGGATCAATAGATCTTGACTATTGAAATTTGATCGGTTACAATTATTATAACTTTTAGAGGCTCCTATTTGTAGTCATTGAATCAAATTTCAATGGCCCGAATCTATTGATCCCTAGGCTCAGATCCGGAGATGATCTGTGTTCGTCCAACACTACTTCGAGTCGATATCTTGGTATAAATGCATGAGAGTTAGGGATAATCTCTGGATCACTTCCTCATAATCCATCAAATTCGGATATTCGGACCATTGAAATTTTATCCAACGGCTACAAACAGGGATCCACTTTAAAAGTTATAATAATTTTAGCCGTTGAATCAATTTTTAATGATCCAGATATCCAAATTTGGTGGATTAGGTGGAAAGGATCCGAAGGATCCATTTCCCCCCTTTTTGGCCTTTCAGACACATTGTTCAAAAGAGGAAGCTCCTTCACTTTCTTTCAAATTTTAATCATCAATAAACAAATAAAATATTGCAATCAACTTGTAATTCAAGTAGTTAAGAGCGATAAGCATCGTCCCTTTGGTGTCCTCCTCCAACTGGTTGGATTAAGATCAACGTAGATGGTTTTTTTCTTGCAGCCTCGAACCTGGGTGGTGTAGGTGCGGTATTTTGCAACGAAGCCAGTAGCTATGCTGGAGGTTTCGTTCGTCAAATATCCCCTGCTCTTAACCCCACAATGGTTGAATTGTTAGTTGTTCGTGATGGTGTTTGTTGGGCTATGCAAAGGAATTTGCCACGAATTATTGTAGAAAGTGACTCTTTGCAGGTTGTTCAAGCTATTGGCAGCCTCAAGCAAGGTGCGTCTCACATGGACTTATTGGTGGAGGACATTCGAACTAGCTTGCGGGGATTTGAAGCTTCTCAGGTTTGCTATGTTCACCAGTTTGCTAACGTCGCGGCACATTGTATGGCCAAGTTGGCTATTTCTTCTTCCTCTGATTTTTGTTGGTTTGAGGAGCCCCCAGATTTGATTGTGGGTGCCCTCTTTGATTCTATATGATCTATTTGCTATCTCAATAAAACCACTACTGTTTCTATTTGCTATCTAACCATCCTATTTATTATCTTTAAATTAGTTTAAAATATGAGATATATATAGTAGATAAACATAAATCTTAAAATTTAAACTCATCTAACGGTGAGAAACAGAGTGGCGAACATTATTACCACTTGAAAGAGGTGAGCAAAAAATGCACCCGTTAAGAGCAATATCACTTGAAAAAGAAAAACTAATGAAAACATATGCATGTTAATTGGAACCTAAATTTTAGGGTTTGTAATGTTAAAAAATAAATAAAATAAAAAAAAATAAAAAAAGAAGAAGGACTATTCATGTTAGTAAAGCTTCACTAGAAACCAAATACTTTATATTTTGGACAAAGCAAAAATCCAAATACTAGAGTCCTCATAATATTCTGGCTTTCACAAGCTCCGAAGTATGAACTACCGACATCCAATAATACCTTATGAGGGCCGGTCCGCCAAATTACAAAGAGGACTGTGGCTTTCTGTTAACTCATGCGGGGAGTTGAGAATTTGTACTGGTCTCACCAGAAGTAGGTTGTTCCTCACTCCCATGGATTTTCCCAACAGTTTAAAAACTACTTACTGTAACACCCTTGATTAAGAATTTAAGATGCGGATAAGTAACAATGACTTCTTAATTCTTATTAGGGATGAACAAAATACATATGAGTTTGGGTAACTGCGGTTATCCGCTCATTTAAAGTTTACGGTTACGGTTATGGGTACCATTTAGACAAACAAACGGTTATGGGTATAACCGTTTATCCGTGAAATTTAAATGAGCGGTTATAACAGGTATCCATCGGTTATGGGTATCACCCGCGGTTATAAAGGGTATCCATCGGTCTTGATTGACCAAGTACTCTATATCTATTGAAAAAAAAAAAAAATTCTTTCGAGGATTACTTTGCATCAATAATATTCTCTTGAACCTGCAATGGAAATTAAATTGGACTTCTTTGGTTTTGCATTGCATGAGAGGAAGGAAACAGAGAATTGTTCGAATATAACGCTCTGTATCTGTATAAAAGAATTGGTCTTTCAAACTTAGAGGAAGTTTAAAACGCATTGAAAAGAGGATGATCAAATGAACTACCCACGGTTATAACGGGTATCCATATGGATTATAATCATATGGATTATAATGACTACTTTTTGTTTTTAGAATCTTTACTTTGTAATTATATGGATTATAATTAAAGACTTGTTTGGGTGTAGCAGAAAAATATCGTTCGTAAACTATTATTTTAATTATTGGAATTGTATGAGTACTTAAATGATTAAAATAGGGAAATGCATGCTAAAATGTACCTATAACGGTGTTTAATTGTCAAAAAACGAAAATTATGACAAATTTTTCTTTTGTAATTTTCAAGTTGTTAAAAAAAACATGTAGATGGGTGAAAAAATGGGTAAATGGGTAAAAAAATGATAAACGGGTTCAAAAACCGGTAAATGGTTATGGTTAAATGGGTAAACGGTTATGAGTATGGTTAACCGTTTATAAACAGTTATGGATATGGGTATAACAGTTTATGCAATTACCCAACGGGTAAACGGTTATGCGGGTATGAACATAAACGATTATGGGTAAATAACCACGGTTACCCGCCCGCCATAACCGTTGTCCATCCCTACTTCTGTGTGAAGAGACTATAGTACATAGTTAAACTATCTGCTTACATGTAATGCTATATTTTGTGCGTAAGAAGGAATTGCTCATTACATAAAATCATAGACAAAGTTTCAATAAAATAATAAAGTACTAATTAAAGATTACAATTGTCAAAATCAAAACATGCAAATCCAGCCGTTCAATGTACCAATACATCGTACTCATCAATTCAGTGTAGAATTTTCGAGGTTGGTTTGGACACGTTTCAAGCCTCCCCAAGGAAATGAATCAAATACAAAGGGGCATGCTACATTGGATAATAATTATATTAAAGTGAGCCTAACACCAGATTACTAAATGATCAAAATTTAATTAAAATATAGGGTTAATCACAGTTTACTACCCTAAAGTTTCGTGATTTTTAACATTTGGTACATAAGGTTTTTTTCGTCTCAGCGTCATACCTCAAGTCTTAATTTTGAGACAGTCTCATACATTCGTTAAGTTGGCTGTTAAGTCTACCGTTGACTGATGACGTGGCGCTCACGTGGATAATGATTAGGCGCCATGCGTCAATATGGGCCCACATGAATATTAAAAAAAATAAAAAACTAAACCTAAACCTAAACCATCCATCATTGCCCAGACCCCTTCTTCCTCATCCAGCCTCGCCAACTCGGTCTCCCTCCTTCGTACCTCTCCCCGTTCGGTCTCCCTCCTCCGTCCCTTTCTCACTAGCACTCATCCTTCCCTCACCACCTCCCAACCCGACCCATCCCTCCCCTAATCGCTCCATAATCGAAACATGCAAATCCAGCCATTCAATGTACCAATGCATCATACTCATCAATTCAGTGTAGAATTTTCGAGGTTGGTTTGGACATCGTTTCAAGCCTCCCCAAGGAAATGAATCAAATACAATGGGGCATGCTACATTGGATAATAATTATATTAAAGTGAGCCTAACACCAGATTACTAAATGATCAAAATTTAATTAAAATATATCATTCAATTCCATCATTTGCGCCACAAAGTAATAAGACCCAGTTAGTTAGTTACAGTTGGCAAGCAGTGCAATTTTTGGCTAATTTCTAATGGAAAGGGATCCCTTTCCATTTTGGTAAAGGATCATTTCCGGATTTCTCCCTCCTAATTCCTTTAGTTTGGAGATTTAGACCATTGAAATTTGATCAAACGATTACAAACAAAGGTCCATTTTAAAAGTTATAATAATTCTAACTATTGAATCAAATTTTAATGGTCCGAATTCTTGAACTTGTTGAATTAGGAAGAAGAGATATGAAAAGAATCCCTTTCCATTTCTAATGTCTCATACACTGTTGGAGCCCTTTTTTAAATGTCTCAAAAATAAAAAGAGAGAACTTGCCTCAAAGACAACGTACCTTTTCCAACTCCACTCCCATCTCTCTGTCAGCTTTTGGAGGAGGAGGAGGAGGAGGTGAGAGAAAGGGAGAGATACTAGAGCTGAAATAGTAGGTGAGGAGAGAGAGAGAGAAAGAGAGAGAGAGAGATGAGAGAGTCAGCTGTGGCCTGTGAGTGAGTGAGTGAGATTCTTCTTCTGAATTGTGATGGGGTCTTTTGCAAAGTTGGATTGTTGGATCCCCTTTTTCGAAATTTGCTCAAGCTAGCTCTGTTTGTCCTCTCTCAGTTTTTTTGGATTCCATCTCTCCTCTCTCTCTCTCTCCCCCCTTTCTCTTTCATTGTTTCTGTACTCTCTCTCTCTCTCTCTCCCCCCTAATTGCTGAAGTGTTCCTCACAGAATATCACAACAACCAAACAATTTCCACCCTTCCATTCCGTCAACCATCCTTTCATTCCTTCCTTCTCTCTCTGTCGCTCAACTGAACTCAAGTCAATCCCTTTCCCCCGTTTGTCTCTTTCATGGATCTCGGTTTCTGATTCCCTAATCAAAAGGCTTTTCTTTCACTCAAACGGCAGACTCCTATACAGAGGCATTACCGGGCGGAGATAATGGCTGCAGCAACGGCGGCGGCGGCGGCGGCAGCTGAGAAATCAAGCTCCAAGGGCCAAGCATGGTGAGTTGAATGTTCAAACTCAATTGAAAAAACCTCACCTTTTCGATTTTCTGCCGGATACCCACATCAAATCAATGCATCATTTCTTTAGAAAAACTCACTTCATACTCTCGTGTTTGCAGGTTCTGCACCACTGGATTGCCAAGCGACATTGTCGTCCAAGTCAACAACATGACCTTCCATCTCCATAAGGTCATTTCATCAAACACCTGGAGAGCACATTCCACATTTCTTCACCTTCCACCAAAAGTTTCAGCTAACAGTTTCCAATTTTTCCGATTTGTTACAGTTCCCTCTCATGTCGAAAAGTCGAAAGCTTCATAACCTAATCACAGAGCAAGAGACGAACCCATCAAACCCCCATCACCAAATGGACGACGACGATGACGACGAAATCGAAGAAGTCCAGTGCCAAATATGCCTCTCTGACTTCCCCGGCGGCTCCGAGACCTTCGAGATCGCCGCCAAGTTCTGCTACGGCGTCAAGATCGATCTGAGCTCCTCCAATGTCGTGCCGTTGCGCTGCGCCGGGGAGTATTTGGATATGACGGAGGAGTACTCGGAGAACAACCTCATTTCCAAGACCGAGAGGTTTCTCTCTCAGTCGGTGTTGAAAAGCTTCAAGGAGTCGCTCAGAGCTCTCAAGTCCTGCGAGCGAGTCATGCCTCTGGCGGAGAATTTGGGGATTACGCAGAGGTGCATAGACTCCGTCGCCTCCCGTGCCACGTCTGCCGATCCCTCCCTGTTTGGTTGGCCGGTTAGCGACGGTGGACCCATTCGGAATGCAAATGCGGATGCGGTTTCGGCTTCTTCTGCTTCAAAACAGCAGATTTTGTGGAATGGTATCGACGCCGGCGGCGGACGGAGAAGGAGTAAACACGCGGATTCCTGGCTTGAAGACTTGGTGGTTTTGAGCTTGCCACTCTTCAAGCGGTTAATTTCCGCCATGAAATCTGGAGATCTGAGCTCGGAGATAGTGGAGACGTGCTTGATGCATTACGCTAAGAAGTACATTCCTGGAATTTCGAGAACGAATAGAAAGCCTTCGTCTTCTACCTCCGCCGCCGCCGCCACTACTGCCGCCGAATCATCGCGTTTAGCTTCGGAGAGTCAGCAGAGAGAGCTTTTGGAGACGATCATCTCCAATCTTCCATTGGAGAAGAGCTCCAGACCTTCGACGTCGACTCGATTCCTCTTCGGACTTTTGCGAACCGCCAACATACTTAACGCCTCCGAAGCCTGCAAGGCCGCCTTGGAGAAGAAGATTGCCTCGCAGTTCCACCAAGCCACCTTAGACGACCTCCTCATCCCGAGCTACTCCTACCTGAATGAGACGCTCTACGACGTCGATTGCATCGAGAGAATCCTCGGTTACTTCTTGAACGGCTTGGATCAGGGAAACACCGCCAGCATCGAAGACGTTTCTGACGGCGCCGTCCGATCGCCGTCGCTGATGCTCGTCGGGAAATTGATAGATGAGTTCCTTTCCGAGATCGCCTCCGATGCGAATCTTAAACCGGATCGGTTCTACAACCTCGCGATTTCTCTGCCTGATCAAACTCGGCTCTTCGACGACGGCCTTTACAGAGCCGTCGATGTCTATCTCAAGGTCCGTACACTATCCGATTCAAATTAGAATATCATTTCATAAATTAATCCTGTTTATTCATAATTAATTAGGATTTTAAGCTTAATACTATGTTAATTGCGGAATGTTAATCGATTTATGTTCTCTTCAGGCGCATCCATGGCTATCGGAACCTGAGCGCGAGAAGGTCTGCGGAATTCTAGACTGCCAGAAGCTGACGCTGGAGGCGTGCACGCATGCAGCGCAGAACGAGCGATTGCCGCTGCGAGCGGTGGTGCAGGTTCTGTTTTTCGAGCAGCTCCAGCTCCGCCACGCCATCGCCGGAACTCTTCTCGCCGCCGACGGCGTTCCCCCGGAATCGTCCAGGCCATCGGTGCTGCGACGCGAAAGGGATGACGAGGAGGAGGAAGAGGGCGACGCGGCGGAGGCACGCGGGGATGAAAGTGGAGGCACGTGGCAGGCGGCGGTGAGGCAGAATCAGGTGTTGCGATTGGACATGGATAGCATGAGGACGCGGGTGCACCAATTGGAGCGGGAATGCTCCAGCATGAAGAAAGTGATAGAGAAAATTGATAAGCCGGGCCAACCCGGAAGAGACGAGTCGGGTCGGAAAGACTCGTTGATCCGGAGGTTCGGGTGCAAGTTCAAGACCCAGGTGTGCGATTCGCACAAACCGACGGTCGTTGATTCGAGAAAGGGACGACACCATCACCAACAGTAGACGCGACCGCACCGGATCACTATATTTCATTGCCACGTAGATAAATGAAAATGTGGATGGATTGGATTCGCTTATTTGGTACTGAGAACTCGACTATTGAGACGACGAAGGAGAAATTTTTAATTGTGACGGGGATACAGGTGGTACACCATTTTCATTTGTTTTTATGTAAGTGGTGGTAAATTTTATTTTTTAAGCTGTTAACTTTTTAACACACATCCTATCATTTATATAACGACACATGATGTACTACTTTGTGTGATGGTCACACTGAAAAATCTTTGTTGTATGAGACAATATGATATGTTGTTATATATTACGGTGAAAGCAAAAGCCTAAAAGTGATTGTACAAATGGTGCAAATTCAAACTTTTGCAATTCTGCTTTTGCTTTTTTTGTAAAAACAGTTTTTGTAATGACTTTTGGAAGCTGCAGATATGATAACAGCTTGTCTCTCATCTGGGTTTTTTGTTGAGTTGATTGATAAGATGAGAGAAAGAGAAAGAGCATGCACATGATTTCTTGGATGTTCATGAATCATAATGATTAGTGCGAATAACTTGAGTTCTGTCAAAGAAAATATTGAGGTCTCGTTTGGTAATTCGAACTGTACTGATTATTTATGTCGGATATGATAAATAGTCACCGGATAGTACTGACTAAATTACTCGAGCGTTTGGTGCAGTATCAGACTAATGACCATATTATTTACATTGTTTGGTACTAAACCGGATAAGATAGGGGAAGAAAAAAAAAATTGACAAGTTTCACATCTCAAACACTGATCATACTTCTCATTCAAGTTGTAGAATGCATTAATCTCTATCAAAAACATCTGCCCGAATTCTCACAAACTCTTTTCCTGCTCGTGAAGATGACGAATTTCACATCTCAAACACTGATCATCCTTCTCATTCACCTTCTTCCAATGTTGCTCCATTGCAGGGTTTTCTTCCCAATGGATGCCAATCTCATCACCCAAACATGCAGAGTTTGTCTTCTTTCTCTTCCACTCGGTGGGTTGTGATCGAAATTATAGAAAAGGGTTCGAAGGTTTTGGATCAGAGAATCGCAGGAATTCAAGAAAAAAGGAAATGGCCTTTGAGAGTTTCGAGTCTCAAGTATTCGACCCCAACAACAAACCCTAAATTTGAAAATTCTAATTAAAACACAAAATTACATAATCAATTGCATAATTACAGAGAAAACAATAACTAGATTCAAACAATTGAAAGAAAATTGCAAGAAAAATAGAAGGAGGGGGAATAACAGAGGGAGGGGCAGAACCTGGGAAGAAGAAGAATAAGAATGAGAAGATAAACCTGGGAGCGGTGCGTCTGGAAAGAACTGGTGCGGCTGGAGAGGAAGGGGAGAGCGAGAGATTTTCTTGTACCGTCTAGAGAGGAAGAGAGAGTGAGAGTGCGTCTTCAGAGGAAGGAGAAAGCGAGGGGTGCGTTCTCAGGAAGCCGACTAAATTGTACCGTGGTTTAGAGGGGATAAGGAAACGGGTGCTTATCGTATAAAGTAAGTGGGGCCGGATTATTTAATCCGATGACTATCTAATACGAACGCACACCAAACACCATACTTCGTATTATTAATCCTATCCAGTGTACCAAACACGACCTGAGAGATGGAAAGTCAAGTAGACTTTGAAGTTATGGGGACCATTTACTACTCAGTGATCATGAGCTTGAACTGTGGGTTTTCAACCTTGTAAAAAGAGAGAAAAAGGTGAAATGGGAGTTTCTATGATTATTAGGGTTTGGACTATAAAAAAATAAAATCTTAGGGTTTTGCTAGAATTAGTCGTGCATGCTTGACAGCCTTAGTGTGTGATGTCTCATATCAACGGTTGGGAATTGCCGGCATTTGAGTTGGTGACTTAAACAAGTTATTATTGGGCCTTGGACTTGAAAGAAAAAAACTCTCGAATCAATGGTTGTAAATGCTTGCGGATGAATGAGAGACTTAAACAAGGATACATACCCATTAGCCAAACAGTAGGTTGGGGCATATACCTACACAAATCTATTTCGTTTGCTACAATGCATACCCATTAGAAAACAATGGTTCTTCAAATTCTACTTGGATAGCTTACATGTCACTTTAAAAAGTAATGCTACCTTGACAGAGAATATGACGAAAAACCGTTTGGTTTGATGTTTTCTTGGGCCTGATCACTAATTAGAAACTTGGGCAAGCACCTAACATCAGGAGTTATTTGGATGAGCTTGAGATTGTAATCAAAATCCAGGTGGATCTAGCCCAGCAAAATAACTCCTCATGTTAGGTGCTTAGAAAACGAGGTGGTACATATAAGTGGAATAACACTTAAAATATAAAAATTCTCTTCTATATAATAATGTATCACTCCGTGTTGTGGACAGAATGAAAAATTTCTCTAGTCCTTCAATAGTTCAATAATAGCCTCCGAGGCGGGCTGTGAGGCAGGTGTTGGCCACGATGAAGGGGTTATTTTTGCGTCAGTCGGCCTTATCACCTATGTGTCCAATTTGCAAGAATCAAGAGGAATTAGTTACGCATATGCTATTGCGATGTCCTTGGGTTGAGCCAATTTGGTTTGGTGGACAACTTGGTCTTCGGATGGTGGGTGATGGGGTTTCTTCTTTTAATAACTGGATCCGAGATATGATAAATTTGGCTTCTCACCCGCAGGATAAATCAAGGCTCCTTTCTAGTATTGTTTTTTCTTGCTGGCATATCTGGAAGGCAATGTGTAATTATGTCTTTAATGCTTTAACCATTGTTCCCTCCCAGGTGCTGCATGTTATTTCCTTATCCTTGGCTTCCTTTTGGGAGGCGAATGTCCCAAAATCTATTATATCCCGATCTATCCCTGCTTCCTCCAGGGCTGATCCTTGTTGGTGCTCTCCATCTGCCCCTACATCAAAATCAATGTGGATGCTAGTTGGTCCACGGTGTGTGGTTGGGCCAATTTAGCTGCGGTGTTGCGTGACCATGAGGATCAATTTGTGGCGGCTCATAAACATTCTATTGTGGCCCCGTCAGTGGTGTTTGCGGAGGCGATGACGATGCTAAAAGGATGTGAGTTAGCGGCTGAGCTGGGTTTTGGTTGGGTTGTTGCGGAGTCTGATTCGCTAGAGGTGGTCTCTTCCTTGAAAGGAGATATTTCTAATGGCAGGTGGGAAGTGTTTCCAATCTTGGAAAATATCTTGAGTTTGGGGACCTCTTTCCAGGGCTGTTGCTGGTCTTGGGTTCCAAGATCGACCAACTAGATGGCGGACCTTTTAGCGTCGAGGCAGAACATGGAGATGTGTAGCAACATTTGAGTTAGACGACCCCCATCTTCATTGATTCACATTCTTAACAAGGATGGTCTTCCTTGCCCTCCGTAAGTGCATGTTTGTTGTTGGGGTATGTTGGGATGACGTCTGGCCTTTGTGGCAGCGTCCTTATGCTGGTGTCCCTCACACCTTTCGTGTGTTTTGCTATGCTTGCCCCTCTTGTGGGCTTTCCTTGTAGTATTCGCTTTCGCCCTGGTTATGAAAATTTCCAGTCTTCCAAAACAAAAAAAAAAGCCTATGACAGAAGCCACGTGGACCCCAACCGGATCCAACAGTCAAAACCTAGAAGCCGAAAAAACAGTTAGGATCCGATCCAGTCTCCACCGTTTTACATTCTCTGACACGTGTAACCTCAAACCAAGGGTCCCCACACAGTAGATATAGTGTGACATACTAAGTCCAAAGCGCCAACACTGCCTTTGTTGTACCTCTGTACTGTACAGGACTTGCATTTTCTCAAATCTGAAGCAAGAAATTAAGCAGAAAATCAAATAAAAAAAAATATGGGGAGGAAGGGGAAGGGGTATCTGGCTCTGAAAAGTGATGACCCGGAAACTAGTGAGTTGATAGATTCAGATATCAAAGAGCTCAAGATTGCAGCCAAGAGACTCATCAGTGATGCCACCAAGCTTGGTGGTTTGGGTTTTGGGACTTCTTTTCTCAAATGGGTTGCCTTCGTTGCCGCCATGTGAGTCGATTTTGTAATTCCCTCTCTCAAATTTTGTGTTTTTACATGTTATCTTATGTTCTGTTCTCAAATGACAATTTTTCTTCAATAGCCCTATACTATGGAATAGTTGGGGAAATGAACGGAGAAAATTGAGGGTAAGAAAATGAACGGTGACGATTGTTAAAAAATCAGACTACTTGGTACGCTGAATTACACAAACCCTCCAAGTGTTTGATGAAATGTCTTGTTATTTGTATCCTTGGGGATCAAGTTGCTTTGATGAGTTTTTGTTAATGAGTTGAATTGGGGAAGTGGGAATTAAGATTTGATTTTCTTTGTTGCAATTCGAAAATAGTGTGCAATCCAAACTGTGATCTTTCAGAAGAATAATATAAAATTGCGTCAGTGATGTGCGCCTCTCTTGATTTTTCCATTATTAAATTAGAATCTAATACTTTAATTTTTGGGATATATATATGTATGTATGTATAAATAAAGTACAGCACTTACCTGCATATTAACTAGTTCTTATCCTTCCAGATATAAGCCTTTTTATAAATTTGGAATATCTATTGTCATTTTGTCTTTTAGATGTGGCCTAAGTCACGAGAGATTCTGTCTTGTAGCCAATGCATAGTTTTAGTGGTGTGATTGATGATATGGATGATTGTAATGTGTTTAAATAGTATATCTCCTATTCGTTATATACTTGTCATGTGCATGGTGTCACCGGTTGTAAGAGAGAACCCACTCTTGTTTATTCTGATCGTCGGATTCAAGAAATCAAAAGAGAATCAATGGAGAGAAATAAACAAGAATGTGTAGAATGAGAAAATGAGTGTGGGAACCCATGCTCAGTACTCAACAGATCATACATTCATCGTATATACCTCAACCTACTGTTTGCCTTGGGTGGTGTAGGCTACCAGTACATCAATTCTGACGTCGATTTCCATACGTGTTCACTTAACACTTAGACCATAACTTCTGCTTGGACATCAATGGATTGAAATTGGAGAAAGTTGTTATCGTAATTCATAGGCTTTGGAGTTATTTTACCATACCAACGAACTTATGCCTTAGTATGTAGTTCATTGTAGGCTTCTATTCGTTACACTGGCTTGGGCATGTTTGCTCTCATCCCGCCAAATTTCTTGCTAAAATTTGCGGGAGGTGAGTGGTTTCTTGACCAACTTCACGTGAAATTTGCATCTCATGTTCTACCCTCAAATGGTGTTTTCTTCATTTCTAACATGTGGTTATGATGGATATGACTCCTAGCGCTGTAAAAAAGAGGAATGCTTAATTTCTAGTCTTTGATATGCTCGGATAGACGGATACCGAAAGGATCGTATGAGAAACCATAAGAAGAACAACTGCTTTAGACATTCTTGCAGTTTCGTGGTGTAATTTTCACTTAAGAGTTAGTTTGATTTCTGTAGCTTGAATTCCATTTTATTTTCTCCTGATAATTAGCTCTTTTATTTTAACCATATGATGGATGTGCTTCAATTCTTTACCATTAACCACTGAAACCGATCTGAGATGCCATGTTAGGGCATGTTTTCCTTGATGGCATCCTCACACCCTCTTGATGGCAGCTTCAGCCCCATAAATTTCCAGGTTTCATTTTCTTGACAAGTACAAATTTCGTCTCACAAAGTATTTCCGATGCTGCAGATATTTGTTGATACTGGACCGGACAAACTGGAGAACAAATATGCTGACTTCACTTTTAATCCCTTACATTTTCTTCAGTCTTCCTTCAGTGCTGTTCGACCTCCTAAGGTGACGAATTCGGTTATTGGTGCACGATAATCTCAACTTATTTAATTTTATAAATCCATCTTTGGTTCTCACTAATCTCAACTTATTGACATTGTTTCAATATAATTCAGAGGAGAGGTGGGAAGATGGATTGCTTTTGTTGCCGTCGTACTGAGGCTTTTCTTCCCAAGACATTTCCCAGGTATATGCTCAAGTTGCTAGTTATTTGAGACGTCTACAATCGCTGTGCTAATCGAATTCACCTTTCAACCCTTCTAGTAAACCCACCAGATATCAAACATTGTACTGTAGCTCCAAGTCCTTGTAGGTCGGTAGCACTACTGGTGTCCGTTTACTATTATCCCCGAAATCTGAAACTGTTAACGTGAGCAAAATCTTCAAGGACATATAACGGTTGGAAATACATGCAACATCGCAAGCGAAAGTGATACCTTGTCCTTCAAGCTTAAACCTGTTTTGCCCAACACAATTTGGCAGCTATATCTGAAAAGTTAGAACACAATTTGGCAGCTATATCTGAAAAGTTAGAACTCAAAATCTGCCTTGACATGGGAAAAAATGAAGATATAAACTCCTTTTTTCTGCGTCCTATTTAACTGTGGTACTTCATTGCAGATTGGCTAGAGATGCCGGGATCATTGATCCTTCTTCTGGTTGTGGCTCCAAACTTCTTTGCGCACACCTTGAAGGACAGCTGGGTTGGCGTCTTGATCTGTCTTCTCATCGGTTGTTACCTGCTGCAAGAGCACATCCGGGCATCAGGCGGATTCCGAAATTCTTTTACACAAAGCCATGGAATATCGAACACGCTCGGAATTATCCTTCTCTTGGTCTACCCTGTCTGGGCATTGGTTCTCCATTTCATCTAAGCATTCTAGTTAACAACAGTTTCTACCATTGTTTGTGTCCTCAACTATGAAGCAATTTCGATTTTATTGCCAATTGTATCTGTTGATCAGGTTTCTGCTTAATTTATATAGAACACTTTCCTTTTCTTCCAATAGATAAAGAATCTGCAAAGTATCTCATTGTTAACACCACATTAGATTACTCCAAGTAATGGATTTAGACTTTCGTGCTCCCAAGTATTCCAAAGTCTCCCTTATCGAGTGTCCGTGGGACTTGCAAACCTTCGTAACCTTCCACACCTCAACCTCTCTAGTAAGCCTTGTGAAACCACTTGTCTTGAATCCATGTTAGCTTGGCAGGTGTCAGGTTTAAAGGAATTGTGTGTATGGCATGGGAAGTATTTCATTGATTGGCACAACTGGAATATCACATAAAATTTGTATAAAATTTTGCTTAACTATTAATATGCTACTTTCATCATTGCCAATAAATTCCACGCTAAAAAATACAGGCTCGTTTGGAACTGTTTTTTTAAAAACACTTATGCTCAGAAGCCTTTTTATAAAAGCACATTACATTTGTAATAAAAATGTAAGTGCCACACAATAGGCATTTTGGTGTTTTGAAAACGCTTTTAAGTTATCTTAAAAGAACTTCTAAACAAGCTTTTAATACCCGCATATAGGGCTGGGCAAACGGGCTCTAGGCCCGCGGGTAGGGGCGGGTATTGGCGGTTCGGGGCGGGTACGGGGCGGGTCCTGATTTTAAATAAGAGAAACAGGGCGGGGCGGGCCGGGTTAATGGCATTTTAGGGTCGGGCCGGTTTCAGATGTATAGAAAAACGGGGGCCCGAACCGGCCCGTTTGTAATTGAAATGGACGGCCCAGATTGAAAATAAACATAACTTCCTATCAGGACCGTTGGTTTTAACCTAGTTCTAGTGTCTGAAGTCTGAAATTCTAAATCTCTTCTCTTCTCTGATCGACTCTCTCTCGACCTCGACCTCTCCGTCTCTGACTCTGACCGTCGTCCCCTCCCCTCCCCTGAGCCCCTCACTTCCACGGTTCGACTTCCACCACCCACACTCCGTCACTCGACTCACTCCCCGTCACCCCCTCAATTATCTCCTTGCCCACCCCCGACATCACCACCGTCGTGACCTAGAGAACCTAGGTAGGTACCCGCACCACCCATCTTATTCTTCCCGATTCTCCTTCTCTCATTCCCGACGACATCACCGCCGTAGCGATCACCAACACTCCATCGCTTCAGGTGAATTCTTTAACCTTTTTTTTATTGATTTTCTGATTTTCTAATTTTCTAATTTTCTGATTTTCTGATTTGGTGGATAATCTATGCTCAATTACCTTCATACAAACTCATGTATTGTTAGTGTCGTATTATAGATGGACCAATCTTCTCAATTTGCCATATTCTTAGTTTCAACATCACTGTTATATTTGGATTTTGTTGTTGTTATCTTGTTTTGTGCTGTGTGTGTTATGTTCTGTGTTTTGTGTGTGTGTGTGTGTGTGTGTGTGTGTTTTGTTTTGTGTGTGTGTGTGTGTGTGTGTGTGTGTTGTTTTGTGTGTGTGTGTGTGTGTGTTCTGTGTGTGTGTGTGTGTTTTGTGTTGTGTTGTGTGTGTGTGTGTGTTCTGTGTTATGTGTGTCTTTGTGTGTGCATGCGTTCTGTGTGTGTGTGTGTTCTCTGTGTGTGCGTGCGTTATGTGTGTGTGTGTGTGTGTGTGTGTGTGTGTTATATGTGTGTGTGTGTGTGTTATGTTTGTGTGTGTGTGTGTGTGTTATGTTTGTGTGTGTGTGTTCTATGTTGTGTGTGTGTGTGTGTGTGTGTTATGTATGTGTGTGTGTGTTGTGTTGTATGTGTGTTCTATGTTGTGTGTGTGTTTCGTGTGTATTATTTGTAAAAGCTTGCAAGGATATTGATTATCTATTCCTATATTGCCCCATTGTAAATAGATCCAGCATACATTCTTTGAGGAGCAAGACTGAGCATACATTCTTTGAGGAGCAAGGATATTGATTATCTATTCCTATATTGCCCCAGTGTAAATATATTGTTATTTTGGATGTATTGTTAAACTTAATTTATGAACTTG